>OV702286.1:402036952-404807785 GCA_916181665.1 Avena sativa | reverse complement strand
TGATGATGCTTAGAGAGTGTTTATAGGATCGGAAGAATCGCCGAAGAATAGTAGAGAGAAAACCGGAAGGGTTTCGATAAGTCCGGAGGATGTCCGGAGTGGAGGTGGAAGGTGTTCCATAGCCACGGAGATTGAATAATATATGAATGAAATATTGATTTAATCATTTATTCATAATTATTTAATAAAAGAGAAAATCAATTTAAAGGTCAAAAGGCTTAATGGGCCAATTCCGGAGGGAAGACGGCCCATTAGGGAAAGGTATGAGGGGACAGGGGCAAGGGATGGCCGGGTGGGCCAAGCCCCCCTCCCCCACCCCCCCCCACCCCCACATGGGGCCCGCCAGGGCTGGCCGGCGGTGTCCCCCTCTCCCTCTCCTTTACTCCCACCCCGGGACTTTGAGGGAGGTAGTACCTCCCCTCCCCCTATAAATAGTGGGGGTACTTGGCCAGATAAATACACACAATATTCAATAAAGGTTTCCTCACTTTTGGGGAGACCTCCAATTGATATTCTCTCTCTCTTTCTCTCTCATGACCATGGTCCCAAGTTCGGGCTGCGCGAACGAGAGACATCTTCACCGCGGAGCGCTGTCGTGCTGCAGGATTCAGATCTAGTAGCTCTACTTCCACAACTGCTGCTGGATCGGGGAAGCGGGAGTCATCGTCAAGCACCGGACGTGTGTAACTCCCCGCGAGGTGTCACACTTGAGTCACTCAAGTCGTGTCAACACCCGGATTTTTAATCCCAGATGCCCGTTATGCCATACCTCGCAATCCCAGGATTACCATTTTTGCGAGACATAACGAATTGGATATCATAGTACATCATCCATTACAAACCATACATAAGGGTTTTACACAAATAAGGATCTCATGATCCAGTCTTTAATACAACAAGCAGCGGAAATAAACGATAGCGTAGCAGTGGGGTCCATCTTCAAGGGGCACAGGCAATGTTGACGAAGGCAGATAGTCCTGGTTATCATAGCCGTCCTGCTGACCATCATCTTGATAATCTCCTTCATAGTCTGGCCATGATAATAGCCAGGGACAAAATCCATGAGTACTCTTTAAGTACTTGCAAACTACTAACAAGGGGTATAATTCTAAGTTAAAGTACTGAATCTAAGTTAACCATCAAATTAAGTTTGAAACCTAAGCTGAGTTCAGAAGCAAAGAAAGATAAAGTAAGGGATAGAATCACTTAAGTTGGGAAGCTATTATCATCAACACCACCATGTTGTGGTCAAGTCAAAGTTCATCATTCATTTCAAGTTATTTAGAAAACATCTGACAACGAAATAGTATGGCCATTCCAACTGTCCATAACCGCGGACGCGGCTATTTTAATAGTTTAACACTCTGCAGAGGTGGTACACTTTCACCACAAGATTCGATACATCTGTCAGGGATAACCCTAAATCATCATACTTAGTATGCAGATAATCAAACATAACTTTCCCTTTACACACCCTAGTACAAGCACCTCTCCTATGAGCATGGCCTCCCAACCATGACAATCAGTCATCTTGGGCACTACATAGGTGGACATCATTGAGAGGTAGCCTCAGCTCAAACCTCTCCCGTGAGGGAACTAATACTAATGCATATAAATTTCCAGCTAAGCCTTACCCAATTCAGGTAATGTGGTTGTACGGTAAATTTGGAATGGTATCGCATCCGAATCCAACCATCAGTTTTATAAAAGGGTTAAGGCTCATGCCTCATCATTTTCATCATCATAAACCAGTTGTGTTTCTCAACACATGTCAAAACATCTCAATAGAATGACTCATCATTCCAAGGTTTTCATAATTCATTTTCACCAAGTGTTCCCATCTAAAGTGATTCAAGTTTTTGATCTATACTAAGGTACTAAGTTAAGAGTGTTCACTAAGGTGGGGAAAGATGGGATCAATCTCATGCCATAGAATGACATCTAAAGGTTTCTAAGTAGGTCAAGTTTTATACTCTTTATGCTACCTTCAAAAATTAAGTAAAGAACTTTGTGTAAACTAAGGGGGGTAAAACTTATCAATAAGACTTGGGGTACCAATAGTTAAAGGGGTGTGATCAAAGCATGCTTAAGACATCTTTGCTAAACCATCTAGTTTTATTCTAGCTTGCTAACAATAGCTTGCTAAAGTATGTTTTGCAAGGGTTAGCTTGCCACTAATAGCTTGCCTTGGTTGGTGCAGTGGTTGAAGTTTTCTTCTTCTTCTTCTTGGTAGAACTCCTCCTCGAAGGCTTGGTCGGTACTAGCGTCTATAAATACATAGGGAGTAGACAATCACCAAACAATACTTAACTAGGCTAAGTAGAATTCTAGAACACACAATTGATGATCTATTATCATCACAAGCATCACAAGTTTAATTCAATAGTTTCAACCTTTTTATTTTGGAAAAGTAATTTCTACTTATTGAAATATTAACTAAAATTTAATATTCACCACCAAAATATGGGATCATGTGGACCCATGTCCTCACCACATATTCTAACTTGTGGGAATGAGATTTAAAGGTTGGATCAATATTACTTTGGTTTAAGTTTATTATTTAATGATTTAAAGTGACTAGAAATGCCTATATAGCATCATTTTGGTACTAGTCCAAAGTCACTGCATGTAAACCTTAATATTATTACATATTTAGATGGATATGATGAAATGTGATTTTTGAGAGTTGGAATCAACTCAAAAGCTAACTTGGTTGATTTTATAAAAATGTTTCAAGTTGCAAAAGCTTCTGTCTTCTTATTTTTATGAGGAGAGATCTATAACTCTAAATGAATTAAATCCAACAGGCATGGATAGATCATTTTAATACCTTTCAAACAAAATTGGTTTCATGCCATTTGGATTTCTAAAACCTCTCTGAATTGATTTTCAAACTAGTGAACAGAAACTAGATTCAAACTAAAAGAAAAATCCAGATTTGAATCTGTGGGCTAACACGGGAAAGGAAATGGGCTGGCCCAATGGCGCTCCGCGGCGCGGGGCTCAGCTGACAGGGGGTCCTACTTGTCAGCGGCACTTAACACGCGAAACAGTACGCGCGCTATGGGCCGTGCGATTAGAGGCTAGATCTACGGCTGAGGGTCATCATCGACGACGAACAGGTCGCCGGCGAGCTCAAACCCTAGCGGCTCGGTGGGGGTCTACTGGGGGCGTACCAGGGATCCAGCGGGGTCGGCGATGCGGGCGAACAAAGTGGAAGACGACGACGAGGCGAGGCGTGGTCGCGACGGAGCTTGGGGTGGTCGGAATCAACGGCACCCTTCTCCTCCAGATGCGGCGGCTCCGGCTCCAATTCCGGCGAGCTGCTGCTCCACTTGCTCCAGCGAGAGGTGGGTGATGTTCAGAGAGGTGAGGGGAGTGGAATGGTGTGGAGAGGAATGGCTAGGGAGGGCTCCTTTTATAGGCTCGACGGTGAGACCGAGCGGGATGGGCGGTCGACGGTGGCGACATGGCTACGGCGAGCTAGCGGCATGGCTGGGGATGGCGATCGATGGGCAGTCTCCTGGCGGTGCTCTAGGAATTAAATGCGGCCATAGGGGCAGTGGTATGCGGTCTGGGCGAGGTGGCGCTCTGAGAGGTAGAGGCGGCGGTGTCCATGGCGAGCGGTGGCTGTGGGGCTTTGGGCGGCGAACGGGGGTGTCCGGAGTGTTCTCCAGGTCGAGGCGGAGCGGTGGGCGCGGGCTGCGGTCGAGCGGCGGCTTGTGCACGCGGGGGCAGTGCGTGCTCTGGGGGCGGCATCGGCATGCTCGACAAGCTCTGGGCACGGTGGTTCCTGGCCGCTCTGCCCTCTGTCTCTGACCTAGGGCTGGTTGGGAAATGGAGGTGGACCACTAGCAAGGTACTAGACATGGCGAGAGGGGCTAGAGAGGGTTGCTGCTGCAGGTGCACGGTCGGTCGGCGAGATGGTGCTCAGCATGGCTGTGCAGTGCGACTAGGCGGTAGAGAAGAGGCTGGGTTTGGTCTGGTCTAGCTTGAGGGGGGACAAGATGATCAAAGCACTACATAATTGCTAGACAAAATCAGCCCAAAACAGTAATAGTTAGGCCTTAATGATCTTGCTAACAAGGTGTTTGACAAAATGGCCGCAAGAGAAAAAGTTTTGAATTTTGAGTTCAAAAATTTTGAGTGATCTCCACTAGTGATAGGTAGTCTCTGGTTGCAAGGGTTTTGAAAATGGAGCTCAAATAGAGGGTTTTTGAAATAGGGGTGATCTATGCATATGCATTAGATTCAATTTTAAACTGTCATTTCAAATAGTTAACAGAATGTTTTTAATGGATCCAAAGGTGGGCCTTGGTACCTCATTATGTGTACTAGCAAGGGGTGCAAAGATCAAGAATTATTTCTGTTAAGTTTTGAGTACTAGGAATAGCCAAAGTAGGCATGAGAGTTAAATTTGCCAAAATGACCATTCCTCCCCTTTAATTCTTTTTGATTTGATTTTCTTTAGGAAAAGTTTGGGAATGATGTAGATGATGTTTAAATCACCTAAGAAACATTTTACAAGCATTGGATCATTCAATCATGGCAATTCAAACAACTCCTATTTTAAATGCACACACATATGAATGCTTTCATTTTAAATTTGGAAAAGTTTTTGTTAACCCTATTTTGGATGATTTGATCTTGATGAGCTTGGATTAAAGTTTTGGGATGTTACAAGTCATTGGAGCCGCTGGAGCGCAAGGACTTCATCACGACCTTGAGGTCAGCTTCGGCTCGTCTACATCAACCACGCTCTCCTGAGCATTGACAACGCTTTTCGGTCTTCAAGGGTAAGTTCGCGAAAAGCCCCTCCCATTACTGCATTACTAATAGATAGGTCCTGACAACATCAGGGGTTCAGGGGCGTAGGGTAAAAAATTATTGTTTTCATGCGCGGAACCCTAGATCTTAATGCTTCTTCATTCAAAAATACTTGAATCTTGCTCCTATGCCTAGCTGAAAGGCATTAAAGAAAAGCACTATTGGGAGATAACCCAAATTATTTTTACTTTCAGTAAGTTTTTTTGTTGAGTCTTGGAAGTTATTGCCTCAGTAATAACCTATCATTATCCTTTTTGTGTCGTTTTTGTGCCAAGAATAACCTTTAATGAGAGAGAAGTAAGACATGGGAAAGTTGTTGTCCCGAAACAGATTTTTGTGCTTCACTATAAAAAACGTGAAAAATACATGTACGTCGAATTGAGCTATAACTTTCTGTGCTTATGCCCCAGGTTATTATCTAAGTTTTGTTAGTTTAGCACTTTTCTATTTGAAAAACATAAGGGCTTCGAAAAAATCGGTTTTTACCTGCTGGTCTGTTTTGATAGATTTCTACCATTATTTGCATTTGCCTCTTAATCTCTTTGTCTTTGAGTTCTATTTGATCACTTGAGCTTTTAGAATGAATTGATACAGTAGCTTGTGTTTTAATGGAAGTTTTACTTGTGTTGAAACTAAACCCAAAGACTTATTCTCTTGAATACACTCATGTTGCTAATGAAGATTGTGTGAAGTTTTGTATGAAGGAAATTTTCAAGTGTAGGGAAGAATAATGTGATGAGATGAAGTATGGACAAAAGCTCAAGCTTAGGGATGCCACCCGTGTCACCCCAATAAATATTCAAGAGGTACAAGCATCAAAGCTTGGGGATGTCCAAGGCATCCCCTTCTTCATCAATAAAAATCTTAGGTTTTCTTCCAAAACACTTCATTTTTATTGTTTCATGCATGATTGTGTTGTTCTTGGAGCGTCTTTGTTTTTGTTTTTAGTTTTCTTTTGTTTGGTTTGCTTAAATAAATTGGTTGGACCCCCACATTCATATGTTGTTTCAAATAAGTTGATTGGTGTTGGAAAAGAGTAGGAAGCTTCATGCTTATAAGTGATACAAAAGGAGCTTGTTTTGACTGTGGCCTATACTTTATCATGTCATGTTTGATGTTGCTTTGACCTTATGCTTAGTGATTATTGTTATAGCATGACTTGTTCCAAACAATTGAGATTGCTTAATGTGCCTTGAAAGAATCATGCGTTGTTTTAGCATACAAAAGCATAATATTGTGGTATTCTCCTTTGATTCTTTATTTGGGTTAACTTGGCACATGCTTACACCATGTTAAGACTATGAACCAGTCACCTTAGCCTCTATGATCATTGAGTTTTTGACTTGTAATATCACTTGATGCTTTAATTAATAATGTTTTGTCGCTTTGCATGATTATGGCCATTATTGCTCTCTTAGTTGGTCGCTCCCAGTCTTTTGCTAGCCTCCATATGTACCACGTATGAGTTCCACTCATGCATCCAACCTCCAAGAAAACCAAGTTATTCCAAGGAGTCTACTATAAATTCCTATGCATGGTGTGTTACACCATTACAAGTATATTCGTGTTTTTTTCTCTCTTCCAAATTAAACTTGTTATGTGAAAATTAGTGATTAAAGCTCTCACAAACTTGATGGCACACTTTATTTTCTTGCACTTAATAAACTTGAACCATTGTGTCCATCTATGTTGCTTATATGCTTGCACTTTATAAGTTGTGAATTAGCAGAACAATGATACCATGGGGAACGATTTCAACATTGCACTTATTATTCAGTTGATATCATGTTCTTTTGTTTATGGATCCCGGTGGTGTGAAATAAAAGGGGAGCTTGTAAGCTCATGGAGTTTGTATGTGTGTTAGAAAAACGCCTGGGCGGCCAGCCTAAGCCATGCCTAATCATGGTGGAAACTTGCAGCATAACCATAGTGAGCATTCTGTGAAGCATCCTCAATAAAAACCTATGCAAATAGCAAATAAAACGATCACTGAGATGCTCATTGTCTGTTGCCTTGTCATTTTTATATGGGAAAGCTCCTGTGTCATGGGGCAAGGTGTACCCCATTGGCGGTTCTCCATGATACACATGTACTTACAATGACAAGAACTTACTTGTGACTAAACTTGGGTAGCATGAGGTTCGGTACTCGTAAGCAAGGGGCATGAGATTTTCAACTTATAACTTTCAAGCATATCCTCATATTTGTGTCACTTTAACCTTAATCACCTCAAGATGTTTATGATAGGGGCAATGAGAGCTGAAAGCTAATAAGTACCATAATTTTTGGGAGCTCTTTATGAAACTTGAAATCCCTGCTTCCCTCTGTGAAGGGCCTTTCTTTTTACTTTTATGTTGAGTCTCCATCTTCTATCTTTATGCACCAAATGAGAGAGCATAGTGGCCATTCTTAGTTTAATGTGCATTGTCCCAAAACTTGTTGATTGATTCATAACTTTGATATTGCTTGTTCTTAAATTATTTGTATCTAGTCACCCTTATGAACTTTGAAGGTGTCCTATGCATTTATGTTTTGCTATACCATGAGGGACAAGCTGAATACCACTCTTATTATGTTTTCTATATGTGAAACAAACAAACGTCTTTCAATGCATTGTTATTCATGATCTTTTGTTTGTACCTTTTCATGTTACAACATAGTTGCTATGTCTTTTTGTTAGAAATCTATCTTTCATGCTCATGTTTAGAGTACTTTGATCCCAGCTATCAATCCTTTAAAAATAACTTGATCAAGATTGTGATGGTGCATGTCACCTCAAAAATTATTCTTTTTATCACTTACCTACTCGAGGACGAGCAATATTAAGCTTGGGGATACTTGATACGTCATAAACATATCTATAATTTTTGATGCTCCATTCTTGTTTTGTATCAACTTGCTTATGTTTTGTTTACACTTTGAGGTATTTTTATACATTTTCTGGAACTAACCTATTAACAAGATGCCACAGTGCCAGTTGCCTATTTTCTGCTATTTTGGGTTTCAGAAAATCTAGTGAGGAAATATTCTCGGAATTGGACGGGACAAAAGCCAAAGTCAATATTTTACTAGAAAGAACACGGAGTCTGAAGGGCAGCCGAAGTGGGGCCATGAGGTGGACACACCTAGGGCTGGCGCGACCACCCCCTAGGGCATGCCGCCCCATGGTGTGGGCCCCTCGGGCGCCCACCGACCTTGCCCCTTCGCCAATAAAAGTACCCCGATGCAAAAACCCTAAGCACCCGATCAAAAATCCACGGAAGAGTCTGTAGCCGCCGCCATCTCCATCCCTAGATCCAGGGGATCCGAAGCTCTTCCCAGCACCCTGCCAGAGGGGAGAGATCATCCCGGAGACCTTCTTCATCACCATGCCAGCCTCCGGAGTGATGCGTGAGTAGTTCATCCTTGAACTATGGGTCCATACAGTATCTAGATGGTTGGTTCTCCTCCTTTGTGCTATCATGTTTAGATCTTGTGAGCTCCGTTCATGATCAAGGTCATCTATTTGTAATCCTATATGTTGTGTTTGTGGGGATCTGATGGATATTAAGATACTATGTCAGATTCATTATTGATTCTATCATGTCTATGGTATTTGTGATCTTGCATGCTCTCCGTTGCTAGTAGCTATCTTGGCCAAGTAGATGCTTGTAACTCCACGAGGGAGTATTTATGCTCGATAGTAGGTTCATGCCTCTAGTAAACTGGGGAACTGATAGAAATCGCTAAGGTTGTAGATGTGCTATTGCTACTAGGGAGAAAACAACAATCCTTTGTCCATGGGGCAATTGTATTGTTTACTTTACACACTTTTCTTAATGCAATTATCTGTTGCTTGCAACTTAATACTGGAAGGGGTTCGGATGATAACATGAAGGTGGATTATTAGTCATAGATGCAGTTGGATTACGGTCTATGTATTATGTTGTAATGCCCAATCAAATCTCGTAGGAGTCAAGATGTCTAGTATATGCATTGTTATGCGTTCTCAATCTGTCAATTGCCCCGCTGTAATTTGTTCACCCAACATGCTATTTATCTTAAGGAGAAACACCTCTAGCGAACTGTGGACCCCATTCCATTCCTTTACCATTAATATACCATCTACTGTTTACTGTTTATTGTTTACTTTCTACAATCAATTACTATCTTCCACACTATACGTTTAATCCTTTGTTTTCAGCAAAACCAATGAGATTGACAACCTCACTGTAAGTTGGGGCAAAGTTCTGTGGTTGTGTTGTGCAGGATTCCATGTTGCTAGCAACACCTTGGAGTTGTTTCCTTACTCCTACTGGTTTGATAACCTTGGTTTCATAACTAAGGGAAACTTGCTAATGTGCTCATCATACCTTCCTCTTGGGGTTCCCAACGAGCTCTACATATCTGAGCCATCAGTGACCTGCCACCATAAGAGATGTATATAAACCAAGTTTTAACCTAAATCACCACTTGCCTACTATCTATGAAGGTTCATGGCTTTCTACTCAAACCTGTTCCCAAAACATCTCTCCCCAAAACATAGTTTGTCTGAATGAGGCAATATTGTCAAACCGGTGTATATTTGAATTGCAAATAGTTTGATGTATGCCAAGATGTATTTTATTGTATAAAAGACGCATTTTCCATTTTTTAAATCTTTTTCTATTTTATATTTGAATCCCTTTGTCAGTCTTGCCCTTGGTTTTTAAGTTCTACTCAGTTTTTCCCTTGGTTCTTAAGTGTTACTCGGTTTTCCCCTCTCTTTGTATCCATCTCTCGCACCTGTGCTCATCTTTGCTGCTACGCTTTGATTGGTCAAGACAGTTGTCACACAGATCGTGCCCACCAACCGTTGATCCTCTGTGATATAGCGGACAAGATAACCCCTATATCTGTCGGGGTGCACCCCTCTATCCGTGCAAAATAACGAGTATGCCACCGGTACTTTAACTCCATACACATATCAACTTGAATATAATTTGAAGGGAATGTGTTCGAAGGTCTATAATTTGTGCATTACATTCCACTCCATGGAAATGATAATCTCTCAAGATTTTCTTAGCACAACATTATCACGTATTAAGTGCGATTTCAAAGAGTTCAAAGGTGTATAATTTTTGTATACGCAAGTTTATGCATTATATTTCACTCCATGGAAATGGTAATCTCTCAAGATTTTCTTAGCACAATATTATCACGACCTAAGTGCGATTTCAAAGAGTTCAAAGGTGTATAATTTTTGTATACGCAAGTTTATGCATTATATTTCACTCCATGGAAATGGTAATCTCTTGAGATTTTCTTAGCACAACATTATCACGTATTAAGTGTGATTTCAAATAATTCAAAGGTGTATAATTTTTGTATACGCAAGTTTATGCATTATATTTCACTCCATGGAAATGATAATCTCTCAAGATTTTCTTAGCACAACATTATCACGTATTAAGTGAGATTTCAAAGAGGTCAAAGGTGTATAATTTTTGTATAAGCAAGTTTATACATTATATTTCACTCCATGGAAATGGTAATCTCTCAAGATTTTCTTAGCACACCATTATCACGTATTAAGTGCGATTTCAAAGAGTTCAAAGGTGTATAATTTTTGTATACGCAAGTTTATGCATTATATTTCACTCCAGGGAAATGGTAATCTCTCAAGATTTTCTTACCACAACATTATCACGTATTGAGAGCAGTTTCAAAGAGTTCAAAGGTGTATAATTTTTGTATACACAAGTTTATGCATTATATTTCACTCCATGGAAATGATAATCTCTCAAGATTTTCTTAGCACAACATTATCACGTATTAAGTGAGATTTCAAAGAGGTCAAAGGTGTATAATTTTTGTATAAGCAAGTTTATGCATTATATTTCGCTCCATGGAAATGGTAATCTCTCAAGATTTTCTTAGCACAACATTATCACGTATTAAGTGCGATTTCAAAGAGTTCAAAGGTGTATAAACTTCGTATATGCAAGTTTATGCATTACATTCCACTCTACGAAAATGGGGGAGAAAATAATAATCTCTCAAGATTTTCTTAGCATGACATTATCACGTATTAAGTGCGATTTCAAAGAGTTAAAAGGTGTACAATTTTTGTATACGCAAGTTTATGCATTATATTTTCACTCCATGGAAATGATAAATGATCAGGATTTTATTCGCACAACATTATCATGTCCTAAGTGCGATTTAAAAGAGTTCAAAGGTGTATAAATTTCGTATAATTTCCATATATGCATTACACGTCACTATATGAAAATGAAGCTAGACAAAGGGCGCGGGCGTGGGGCTGGCTCGGGGTCCCATCTTGCAACGCCAACCTGGGTAAGCTGTGGGTCCGGCGCTCACGTGCATAAGATGTGGGTCCGGCACTCACGTGGATAAGTTGTGGGTCCGATGCTGATATGGATAAGTTGAGAGAGGTGTCCACTATGGGAATCGACTGAACGCGGCCCCACTTGTTAGCATGTAATGGCAAGGGTACATTACGGGACCCGAAGGAACGCGGCCCTACTCGTCAGCACATAACGACGAGGGTCCACCACGGGACCCGACTGAACTGATGGAAATATGCCCTGAGAGGCAATAATAAAGTTGTTATTATGTATTACTTATATATGATAGATGTTTATTTTGCATGCTATAATTGTATAGATAGGAAACATCAATACATGTGTGTTTAATAAACAAAAAGGTTCCTAGTTATGCCTCTCTTATAGACTAGCTCGTTGATTAACAAGATGATCAAAGTTTCCTCATCATGGACATTGGATATTGTTAATAATGAGGTCACAACATTTGTGAAATGATGTGATGAACATTCATCCGACGTATAGCATTACGATCAAAGTCATTATGTTTATATTTCTATAAGATCATACGAGGTAATCTTAGTCCTTAGACCATGAGATCATGTTAATTGCTAACACCGGAAGAGTATCTTGATAACATCAAACGTCACACCATAATAGGGTGACTATAAAGGTGGGTTCAGTGCTACGAAGGTGTTATGTTGAGGCTCATGGATCAAGAGTGGAATTTGTCAATCCTGATGACGGATAGATATACTCTGGTCCCTCTCGGTGATATCACATTAAGATAGCTTGCAAGCAAGTGATGTGATCACTAGAATGTTATATCACAGGAACAAGAAAAGAGTGCATGTCGGTAACGAGATCAAACTAGGTATTTGGATACCGATGATCGAATCTCGGACATGTATTATATCATGAGACAAAGGGATTAAGTTACTAGCGTTAAAGGTTCCCACGATCACAGAAGTCATCGTTGAATGTGCAGGAGTCAGTATGGATCTCCAGGTCCCGCTTCTGATTATTGATCTGAGAGGAGTCTCAATCATGTCTACATTATTCGCGAACCATAGGGTGACACACTTAAGGGTTGCCGGACACCATTTTGGAGCACATATGTTTCAGACGAAAGGATTGCAAAGCGCAGGAATTGTTTCGATAGAAACCGGAATTGTTTCGAGTGAAATTGCAGAAAGTGATTCTGCATGTGATATTGAAATGTTTCAAGGGTTTTATGTGAATGTTTATCAATTAAAGTAATTATCAAAATTCTGAAAGCTTCCACCACATGAATGAGGAAGAGGTGGGGGCACCCCCCTTGGCTGCCGGCCATGGGAGGGGAGGAGCACCCCCCTCCTCCCTCACAAAACACACCTCCTCGTGAAGGATCTCTCTCCCCCCTCTAGATATTTCCCCATGGTCTCGGATTAGCGAGATACATGTTCCCGGTGGCCTTGCGTCTGGAAGGAGTTGCTGCTTCCACTGATTCACTGGAGCAAGGAGGTGGAGGTTGTCCGGTGGCTTGAACGTGTGTGCGAGGACGGATGCACTGCTGATTTGTGGCGCTAGGACTTCCACACGATCTTGAGATTGGCAAGCGTACGACTACATCATCCACGAGTTCCAACTCGTTAACAAAACTTTGTTGTCGTCGAGGGTAAGTTCTCTATGGATGTATATCCACTCGTTGCTCTGTATCTAGTAGATAGATCTTGGCGTATAGTTCTCATCGTAGGAAACTTTTTGTTTTCTATGCTGCAAACCCAACAGTGGTATCAGAGCCTGATCTATGCGTAGGTGCTTTGCACGGGTAGTAAACATATGTTTATATGTGGGCGATGATGATCATGTTATTGCATCTTCTATCTATTTTGGATATTGGTGGCATAGTGGAATGAAGCGGCCCGGACCAACCTTACATGTCATCGCACATGAGACCGGTTCCACGACTGGCATGCAACTAGTTTTGCATAAGTGGCTGGCAGGTGTCTGTCTCTCCTACTATAGTCAATATCTGATTTACAATGAGTTGCTAATAACTTGGTTATCCTCGTTGTGGTTCCATGTTCGTAGGTAAGATCGGTTCTATCTCCGAAAGCCCTAAGCCACGTAAAACTTGCAATGGATAAATTCGAGGCGTCTAGTTTAGATTGTTGCTGGGCTAGTGTCTTGATATGGTATTGTTGTAAGTAGATGTATGATAGATACTCTGACAACACACTTAACGTGTAAGTTCCATAGACCTTGGCCTTACACACAAAGGAATGATAGAGATCATACCACGATGCAAATGATAGAGATCAAATGCATGGACCATATCATCTCACTTTACACATTAGATGTTTGCATCTTATATTGCTAGTTTGGCGCTTTTGGTAGCATTGTAATATGATCCCTCATTTAGATATCAAGATAAAATGTGTTCTTCCGTAAGTATGCAGCATTCTATGGATCGTGTTTCGAGACATCACATGATGATCGGGTGTACTCGACTCTATGCTTTCATACAACGGGTGTAAGATAGTTTTACACACGCGAATACTAACGTTCTTACTTGGCGAGCCTAGCATGTACAGACATGGCCTCGAAACATGGACCAAAAGGTTAAACATGAGTCATATAGTTGATATGATTCCCATATAGATGCTCGCCTTTGAAGCTACACTGACTCACGTGATGATCGGACTTGGTGTAGTGGATTTGGTTCATGTAATCACCAAAAAGACACGAGGGATGTCGTTTTTGAGTGGGAGTTCATTAGTAATTTGGATTAGTTGAACTCAATCTATCATAAACTTAATCTAAATAAACTTTACAAATTCTGTTGTAGATGGCACCACCTACTTTTAATTTCAATGTGTTCATGGAGAAAGAGAAACTTGCTACGAATGGTAGCAACTTCACCAATTGGGCTATGAATTTGAGGATTCTCCTCACTGCTGCACAAAAGCAATATGTGCTAGAGGTGCCACTAGGCCCCCCACCAGCTCCTGATGCCCCTGACAAGGAAAAGAATGTCTATATAACTCGTCAGGATGACCACAACTTAGTTCATTGCGGCATATTGTATGGGCTAGAGCCAGAACTTCGAAAGCGTTTTGAAAATGGCAATGCCTATGATACCATGGGAGAATTGAAAATGATTTTCGATACCCATGCTGCCGTAGAGAGTTATAATGCTTCTAAAAAGTTCTTTAGCTGCATGATGGAGGAGAACATCTCTGTTAGTGAGCACGTACTCAAAATGTCTGGGTACGCCGATAAGCTTGTGTCCTTGGGAATAACGATTCCCATTGACTTAGGCATACATCGTGTTCTCCAATCTCTGCCACCTAGCTACAAGAGCTTCATGATGAACTATAACATGCAGGACATGAAGAAGTCTCTTCCCGAGCTTCTGTCAATGCTTAAGACTGCAGAAGTGGAGATTAGGAAAGAACATCAAGTGTTGATGATCAATAAGACCACCGGTTTCAAGAAGGACAAGAAAGGCAAGCAGAAGGGAAAGAAGGGTGGCAAATCTGTTGCCGCACCTGAAAAGAAATCCCGAGTTGGCCCTAAGTCTGATACCGAGTGCTACTATTGCAAGGGACTGGCCATTGGAAGCGCAACTGCCCCAAGTATTTGGCGGACAAGAAGGCCGGCAAGGCAAACAAAGCTATATGTGATATACATGTTATTTATGTGTACTTGACTAGTACTCGCAGTAGCACCTGGGTATTTGATACGGGATCGGTTGCTAATATATGTAACTCGATTCAGGGGCTATGGAACAAGCGACACCTAGCAAGGGATGAGGTCACGATGCGGGTCGGCAATGGATAAAGAGTTGATGTGATCTCCGTCGGAACGCTGCCTCTCCATATGCCGTTAGGATTAGTGATAAATCTGAATAATTGTTATTTGGTTCCTGCACTGAGCATGAACATTGTATCCGGATCATGTTTGATGCAAAGTGGTTGTTCCTTTAAATCTGAAAACAATGGTTGTTCGATTTATATGAATGATATCTTTTATGGTCATGCACCTATGTTGAATGGTTTATTTCTGTTGGATCTCGATAGTAATATTACGCATATTCATAATGTTGATGCTAAAAGGATTAAACTTGATAATGATATATCTGCATATATGTGGCACTGTCGTCTAGGTCATATTGGCGTTAAATGCATGAAGAAACTCCATTCTGATGGACTTTTGGAATCACTTGATTTTGAATCATTTGATACATGCGAGCCATGCCTTATGGGCAAGATGACTAGAACGTCGTTTTCCAGTTCAATGGAACGGGCGACAGATTTATTGGAAATCATACATACTGATGTGTGTGGACCAATGAGTGTGTCGGCGCGAGGTGGATATCGTTATTTTGTTACTTTCACGGATGATTTGAGTAGATACGGGTATATCTATTTGATGAAATATAAGTCTGAAACCTTTGAAAAGTTCAAGGAATTTCAGAATGAAGTGGAAAATCATCGTAACAGAAAGATCAAATTTCTGCGGTCCGACCGTGGAGGAGAGTATCTTAGTTACGAGTTTAGCACACATATGAAAGACTGTGGAATAGTTTCACAACGCATGCCTGCGGGAAAACCACAACATAATGGTGTTTCGGAACATCGTAATCGTACTTTATTGGATATGGTTCGATCTATGATGTCTCTGACTGACTTGCCACTGTCATTTTGGGGTTATGCACTGGAATCCGCTGCATTCACTTTAAATTGGGCACCATCTAAATCCGTTGTAACGACACCGTATGAATTATGGTTTGGAGACAAACCTAAGCTGTCATTTCTTAAAGTTTGGGGATGTGATGTTTATGTGAAGAAACTTCAGCCAGATAAACTCGAAGCCAAAGCGGAAAAATGCGTCTTCATAGGATACCCTAAGGAAATGATTGGGTATACCTTCTATCACAGATCTGAGGGCATGGTTTTTGTTGCCAAGAATGGATCCTTTCTTGAGAAGGAGTTTCTCGCAAAAGGTGTGAGTAGTCAGAAGGTATAACTCAAAGAGGTTATTAAACCTTCTCTTCATGAAATGGCGAGTAGCATAGCACCAGAAGTTGTTTCGGAGTTGACTTCACCTAATGAAGAGAGAGCTAATGATATTGATCATGAAACTCTGAAAGAGGACACTATCAAACCTCGCAGGTCAAGCAGGACACGTGCAGCTCCTGAACTGTACGACAATCCTATTATGAATTTCATGATTGATGAAATAGATGACCCTGTGACGTATGAAGAAGCGATGATGAGCCCGGATTCCAACAAATGGCTAGAAGCCATGAAATCCGAGATGGAATCCATGTACGAAAACAAGGTTTGGACCTTGGTGGACTTACCTCACGATCGAAAGGCCGTTGAGAATAAATGGATTTTCAAAAGAAAAACTAATGCTGATGGTAATGTGACCATCTACAAAGCTTGACTTGTCTCAAAAGGGTTTCGACAAATTCAAGGAGTTGACTACAATGAGACATTCTCTCCTGTAGCGATTCTAAAGTCAATTAGGATTATGTTAGCAATTGCTGCATATTTCGATTATGAAATATGGCAGATAGATGTCAAAACCGCGCTCCTCAATGGTAATATTGAAGAAGAGTTGTATATGATATAACCTAAGGGTTTTGTCGATCCTAAGGATGCTGATAAGGTATGCAAGCTTCAGCGATCCATCTATGGACTGAAGCAAGCATCCCAGAGTTGGAATCTCCGCTTTGATGAGGTGATCAAAGAGTTTGGAATTGTCCAAACTTATGGAGAGGCTTGTATTTACAAGAAAGTGAGTGGGAGCAATGTGGCATTTCTGATATTATATGTGGATGACATATTATTGATTGGAAATGATATAGAACTTTAAAATAGTGTTAAAAGTTATCTAAACAACAAATTTTCGATGAAAGACCTTGGTGAAGCTTCATATATATTAGGCATTAAAATCTATAGAGATAGATCAAGGCGCCTAATTGGGCTATCGCAAAGTACATACCTTGATAAGATATTAAAGAAGTTTAATATGGACGGAAGTAAGAAGGGGTTATTACCTATGTTGCAAGGCAAGACATTGAGTAAGACTCAAAGTCTGGCTTCGGCGGAAGAAAGAGAGATAATGGATAAGATCCCCTATGCCTCAGCCATAGGCTCTATAATGTACGCCATGCTATGTACAAGTCCGGATGTGGCACACGCTATTAGTTTGACTAGTAGGTACCAATCTGATCCAGGTTCGGAACACTAGATAGCAGTCAAGAATATCCTTAAGTACTTAAGAAGAACTAAGGATATGTTTCTTATATACGGAGGTGAAGAAGAGCTAGTCGCTAAGTGTTATGTCGATGCTAGCTTTGACACTGATCCGGATGACTCTAAGTCTCAATCCGGATATGTATTTCTCTTGAACGGAGCGGTAGTTAGTTGGAGGAGTTCCAAACAACCTGTGGTGGCTAGATCAACGACGGAGGCGGAATTTGTTGTTGCTTCAGAAGCGGCACAGGAAGCGGTTTGGATGAAGGAGTTCATAACGGAACTAGGTGTGGTTCCTAGTGCATTGGACCCAATGGTGATCTGTTGTGACAACAATGGATCCAACGCCAAGGAACCAAGGTCTCACAAGAATTCCAAGCATATTAAGCGCCGGTTTCATTCCATCCGCGAGCATGTCAAGGATGGAGATATAAAGATTTGTAAAGTACACACGAACCTAAATATAGTAGATCCGTTGACTAAAGTTCTCCCTAGGGCAAAACATGATCAACACCAGAACTCCATGGGTGTTAGATTTATCACTATGTGACCTAGATTATTGTCTCTAGTGCAAGTGGGAGACTGAAGGAAATATGCCCTGAGAGGCAATAATAAAGTCGTTATTATGTATTCCTTGTATATGATAGATGTTTATTTTGCATGCTATAATTGTATTGATAGGAAATGTCAATACATGCGTGTTTAATAAACAAAAAGGTTCCTAGTTATGCCTCTCTTATAGACTAGCTCGTTGATTAACAAGATGATCAAAGTTTCCTGATCATGGACATTGGATATTGTTAATAACGAGGTCACAACATTTGTGAAATGATGTGATGAACATTCATCCGAAGTATAGCATTACGATCAAAGTCATTATGTTTATATTGCTATAACATCATACGAAGTAATCTTAGTCCTTAGACCATGAGATCATGTTAATTGCTAACACCGGAAGAGTATCTTGATAACATCAAATGTCACACTGTAACAGGGTGACTATAAAGGTGGGTTCAGTGCTACAAAGGTGTTATGTTGAGGCTCATGGATCAAGAGTGGAATTTGTCAATCCCGATGATGGATAGATATACTCTGGGCCCTCTCGGTGATATCACATTAAGATAGCTTGCAAGCAAGTGATATGATCACTAGAATTTTATATCACGGGAACGAGAAAAGAGTGCATGTCGGTAACGAGATCAAACTAGTTATTTGGATACCGATGATTGAATCTCGGACATGTATTATCATGAGACAAAGGGATTAAGTTACTAGCGTTAAAGGTTCTCACGATCACAGAAGTCATCGTTGAATGTGCAGGAGTTAGTATGGATCTCCAGGTCGCGCTTCTGATTATTGATCTGAGAGGAGTCTCAATCTTGTCTGCATTATTCGCGAACCATAGGGTGACACACTTAAGGTTTGTCGAACACCATTTTGGAGCACATATGTTTTAGACGGAAGGATTGCAAAGCGGAGGAATTGTTTCGATAGAAACCGGAATTGTTTCGGGTGAAATTGCAGAAAGTGGTTCTGCATGTGATATTGAAATGTTGCAAGGGGTTTTATGTGAATGTTTGTTAATTAAAGTAATTAAAAAATTCAGAATAAAATAAATAAAAGAGTTTTATTAATTGAGAGTTGCATTAAATTTGGTGGAAATTGAATGCATGTGAGTGGAATTTTGGGTGGAGCTTGAATTGATGTGAGTGGAGCTTCCACCACATGAATGAGGAAGAGGTGGGGGCACCCCCCCTTGGCCGCCAGCCATGGGAGGGGAGGAGCCCCCCCCCTCTCCTATAAAAAGCCCCCCTCTCCTTCCTCACAAAACACACCTCCTTGTGAAGGATCTCTCTCCCCCTCTAGATAGTTCCCCATGGTCTCGGATTAGTGAGATACATGTTCCCGGTGGCCTTGCGTCTAGAAGGAGTTGATGCTTCCGCTGATTCGTTGGAGCGAGGAGGTGGAGGTTGTCCGGTGGGTTGAACGTGTGTGCGAGGACGGATGCGCTTCTGATTTGCGGCACTAGGACTTCTACATGATCTTGAGATCGGCAAGCGTACGACTACATCATCCACGAGTTCCAACTCGTTAACAAAACTCTGTTGTCTTCGAGGGTAAGTTCTCTATGGATGTATATCCACCCGTTGCTCTATATCTAGTAGATAGATCTTGGCGTATGATACGTCCAAAATGTATCTACTTTATCGAACACTTTTGCTATTGTTTCTCCTCTATACTTGTGTGATTTGGATGCAACTAATGCGAACTGACGTTGTTTTCAGCAGAATTGCCTTGGTGTCTACTTTTTGTGCAGAAAATCAACTATCAGGAAAAATCCCGGAAAATATGCCAAAAACCTATTTTACCCGAAGACTCCAGGAGCCAGAATACGAGACGGAGAAGAGCCCTGGGGTGGCCACACCACCTGCTGGCGCGGGCCAGGCCAGGCCGCGCCAGGGGGTGGTGTGGGCCCCCTAGGCACCCCCTCGACCTCTCTCTTCGCCTATAAGGAGCCTTCTGACCTAAAAACTTCGGGGGTTTCGAAGTTTTTCCAGAAGGAGTTCCGCTCCGCCGCCACCACCAGATTCCACGAAACAGCACCAGAAACTCCGTTCTGGCACCCTGCCGGGACGGGGAATTGGAGGAGATCATCACCATCATCATCACCATCGCTTCTCCATCGATCATCCATGTTTCCCCCATCTATGAGTGAGTAATCCCCCGCTGTAGACTATGGGGATGGTAGGGATTGGATGAGATCGTTCATGTAATGGCATCAGATTGTTAGGGCATAGTGCCTAGTATCTCTATTAGTGCTTTATGACTTTGTTGCAACCTTGTTGTGCTTAATGCTTGTCACTAGGGCTCGAGTGCCATGATTTCAGATCTGAACATGTTATTGATTCATTATGATAGTATTGTTTTGGGTCTTATCTACAAGTTGTATACACACGTCGTTGTCCGGAACCTATGGTCCCGAAGTGACAGAAATTGGGGTAGCCGGAAGGGAAAGGCTTTGATGTGAGGATCATGTGTGTTCATGGAGTGTTAATGCTTTGCTCCGGTGCTTTATTAAAAGGAGCACCTTAATTGCCAGTAGTTCCCTAGAGGCCCCGCTGCAAACGGGCTGGCAGGACAAAAGATGTTGTGCAAGTTCTCATTGCGAGCATGTATGACTATATATGGAACACATGCCTAGGATTGTCTAGTACTTGGGTGCTTTATCTTATTTATCTGCAATTGCCCTATGTTATGATTGCTATGTGAATTGTCTTGTCCATGCAACGCCCGTCCATCCATCCCTATGCCTACCGCACTCGAATCCCACTATTTACTGCTTTTGTTACTATTGTCTTTGCTTTACTACTGTTGCTGCTTTACTATTCCTACTACAAAACTGTTGCTACTGATAAACTGCTGTGAGCAAGATTGTTTCCAGGTGCAGCTGAATTGACAACTCAGTTGTTAAGACTGATAAGTATTCTTTGGCTCCCCTTGTGTCGAATCAATAAATTGGGTTTCACTTCCCTCGAAAATACTGCGATACACCCCGTATACTTGTGGGTCATCAAGACTATTTTCTAGCGCCGTTGCCGGGGAGCATAGCTTTATTTATCAAGTTCACTTGGATTCTCTATTGTTCGCTGCTTTCCATCCATCATGGGTAAGTCTCGTGATGGCAAGGTTCCTATTTTACCATCCACTACAAGAAGAGGTATAGTTCTGAACACCTCTACCGCTCTTGATTCATCGTCTGTTCTGAGTAAGTTCCTTACACCACCACATACACATGCTACACATACTGCTACTACTGCTGAATCTGAAACTTCTAATGCTTATGATGCTGCTTCTACTGTGCTTGATAAGAGTGGTTCAGTAGGTCCTTTCCTAGATGCTACGATTGCTAGAACTATAGTTGGAAATACTGAAACTCCTAATGAACACACTGCTACACCTATTAGCTCACCTGAGTCTACTGAGAGTTATGATGCTGAAGAAGATTATGTTGAGATGACTGATGAGTTTATTGAAGAATGTAGGAACACCCATGATAGGAGCGCTGCTAAGAATCTCCTTGAGAGGCGTATTAGACCCAAATTATCTCCTGCTGCTAAGTGTGCCGCTTCTCCCATAAACATTATAGATGAAGATTATGATTTCTCTCTCGTTCTATCTTACATAGCTATTGTCGAGAAAGAACCTTTTGGCAGAACTAGGAATGAAAGTGCGGTAGCACATATGAATGAACTTTCTACCATGAGTGGCTTGTTTTCTGATGATATTAAAATGAGTACTTACTTTGTTGCTAAGATTTTCCCTTTTTCACTGAAAGGAGAAGCTAAAACTTGGTTTGGTAATTTACCTCCTGGATCTATTGATAGCCCTGAGTGCTTGTTTAATACTTTCCTGCAGAAATATTTTCCTCCTAGTGCTAGACATGCTGTTTTGCAGGAACTTTTTGATTTTAAACAGGGAGAAAAAGAGGTATTGCCCGAATCTTGGGCAAGGTTTTGTGCTTTGATTCATGCACAGGCTGGAAGTCCATTACCTAAGAATGAGCTACTTGATATATTTTATAATGGACTAACCGAAGAATCTAGGACATACCTAGATAGTTGTGCTGATTGTGTTTTCAGGAATAGGACTCCCAAGGAAGCTAAGGAATTAATGGCTAAAATAAGCAAGAATTATGAATATTGGACTCCTCCTAAACAAGCTATACCTGAAGTAATTGTACCTGAACCATCTATTCCTGTGCCTATTCCAACATCAAAGAAGAGGGGAGTTATTCAATTAAATGATGAAGTGATGAAGGAAGCTAAGAAATGTCTTAAGGAGAAGGGAATTAAAGCTGCAGATGTCAAGAATTTACCTCCTATAGAAGAATTATGTAAGCCTATTCCCTACTCATCCACTATTGAGGTACACTCTCTCCAACACTTTGATGAAGGTGATATCCCTTACTTGAAACCTCCTGATCAATGCTTGGAAGAATTTGATATCTTTATTGTTAAGCAAGATAACTTTAATAAAAGGGTGCAAAATCATCTAATGGAAAACACTAGAGCTATTATTGAGTTGAAAGATATTGTGGAAAGAACCTCTAATGATGTTAAAATGATTGTTAAACACTTTCAAATGGTTCAAACTCAAATAGATCAACTCGTTAAAGTGCAAAACGATTTGCTAGTTAATGCTGCTAAAGAAAAACATGCTTATGAAATTAGGACTAGAAGTGGAGCTGCTACCCAGGATCCTCTATATGCTGAGGGGCATCCCAAAAGAATTGAGCAGGATTCTCAACAAGCTGAAAATAGTGGTTCTACTCATAAGAAAAGGAAAAAGAAACATAAAACTATTGTAGAACCCTCTGAACCTGCTATAGATCCTAATAGTATATCTATATCTGATGCTGAAACTGAAAGTGGTAACGAAGAAAATGAAGTTCCTAATGAAGAAAAAGTTGAAGAAGAACCTGAAAACCACACTAAGACTACTAAATACACCAAAGAAGATTTTATTGCTAAGAAACATGGTAGTGAAAGAGAACCTTGGGTCCAAAAACCTATGCCTTTCCCTGATAAGAAATACAAGTCAAAGGAAGACGAACACTATAATAAGTTTTGTGAGTGGATGAAGCCTTTATTCTTGCAAATTCCTTTGACTGATGCTATTAAATTGCCTCCTTACTCAAAGTATATGAAGGACATTGTCTCGAATAAAAGGAAGATCCCTAATGAAGAAATCTCTGCTTTGCTTGCTAATTATTCCTTCAATGGTAAGGTTCCTAAGAAACTTGGAGACCCAGGGATTCCAACTATCCCTTGCTCTATTAAGAACAGTTATGTTAGAACTGCTTTGTGTGATTTGGGAGCTGGAGTTAGTGTTATGCCTTTCTCTCTCTATAAGAGGCTTCAGCTTGAAAAATTGATACCAACTGATATATCTTTACAAATGGCTGATAAGTCTACCACTATTCCTGTGGGTATATGTGAGGATGTACCTGTTCAGGTGGCTCATAATTGCTTGATATTAACTGATTTTGTTGTGCTTGAAATGCCTGAAGATGATAATATATCTATTATTCTTGGGAGACCTTTTCTTAATACTGCAGGAGCTTTTATTAATTGTAATCAAGGAAAGGTGACCTTCAATGTCAATGACAAGGAACATATTGTCTATTTCCCCAAGAATATTGAAAGGACTTATGGTTTAAATTCAATTGAACATGTTGAAGGCATTCAAGTTGGAGAAATATATTGTCCTATACCAAAAGAAAAATTTGAAACTATTATGATTGGGACCAATGCTATCAAAGTTGAGGTAACATAATCATTAGTGGAATACAAAGTTTTGTCTCATATGCAATTGTTTTGGTAGCAAGACTTGATCAACCTTGCTAACAAAAGGATTCCATTGAACAAAACAATGTTTTCATTATGATTATCTTCGTTTATTTCTATCCTTTGTATTTTAGTTTTTGCTTTCGTTTAGTTTTCTTTGTGTTGTTAGTTTGCTTGCATGCTAGAACTTCTGTAGTTCTAGCCTTGTTTTGTCCTTGCGTCATGTTTCCAAAAAGGAAAAAAAGATTTGTTTGTCAGAAAAATCATTCTTCTATTTCTGAAAATTTCCCAAAAATAAAGTGTCTCGAAAAATTCCAGAAAATTCATATTAAATTTTTACGTGAAAAAAGGGGCAGAGGAGTACCTGGTAGGTACCAGGGGGGCCCACCAGGCAGGCACACCATGTGGTGGCGCGGCCAGACCTGGGTGGCGCCATGCCCTGGTGTGGGCCACCCCTGGCCCCCCACTACCTCTCTCTCCTGCCACTTTCTTCTCTCTCCCGAGTAAGCTCCAGTTCATAGCTCGAAAACGCATTCTCTCTGTGCTTGCCCTCGATTTCTTCGATCTCTTTGCTCAGGCCATCTTTCTTGCTGAAATTTGGAGCAATTGCTCCTTGGTATGTGACTCCTCCCCTTATCCAAGTAGATTTGTGTTTAGTGGATTGTATGTTGAGTATTTTGCTGCTGTAGGTGACTGGTTATGAGAGATTGTAAGCTTGTTTGATGCTTAGAGATATAGTTCTGATGCATGTTTAGGCCTCTTGCTAGTCCCTGTGAGTAGAATCCTTCATTATATTTGCTTTGCAATCACTTGTTTAATAGGTGTTTAAATTTCAGAATAGAGGATGAGTGAACACTACCTAAACCAACATGAGCTTTGGGTGCCTGATGTCATGAAGGTCCACCGGGAGGAGGAAGTTTTTCCCTCCATATATCCATGCCCTTAGTTCATGAGAGCTGCAGGAATTCTACAAGATTTCTACACTTTGGTTTCTAATGTAGTGTTAGAGTGTTTCTTGGAAGATGAACCTTGTCAATTTGTGAAGCTAACCATGTCTGTGGTGCAGGATTTCCAATTTAGTCACTCTTTGCCTAACCCCATGGTCCATTACAAAATTTACAATATTGCTATCAATCTTTCTCTTGATGATTTTTGTGCAGCCATTAAGGTACCTCAATGGGGATCATGTAAGAACATTAAGGAGAGACCGGAACCACTCATGGATTTATACGCAGAAATTTGTCAAGGGAGTAGCTTCTCAAAGGAGAATGGAAAAATCCGTAACATTCATCTTTCCTCCATTCGCTACTTTGCTTACTTTATTGCCAAGTGTGTTCTTGCTAGGAAAACTGCCAATAAGTTATCTTCATTTGATCTAGCATTTATCTCTGCTGCTCTTAAACGAGATAGGTCTTACAACTTAGGTGCTTTGATAGCCTTCCGTCTTGCTGCTAACCGTGAGAAAGGTGGAATCTATGGAGGCCTTATTGCTTCTCATTTACTAGCATTGCATGGTTTAGTGCCTCATCATCTAGACCTTCAGTTTCCCATAGAGAGGCTTGATTTTAATTCCATGGTACAGCATAAATGTATTTCCTTGTGGGCTAGCTTGAGTGAGTTGTCTTATGAAATAACCTTTCTCAAAGCTGGCTGGAGAAAGAGCAAGTCCGAACGTGTTGTTCTTTTGCCTGGACCTATTTTGTTTAACCTTTATAACAGGGAAGGATGGTCCCTCACTAAGGAGGAGCTTGACACGTACTTGGGAGATCTCTCCCAACAGGAGCAGGACACTAGAAGGGAGGTCACGGATGATTCGGTCCAGCCCTCAAATGAGGGAGAGTCTTCATATCAGCAGCCCGCTTATGATTGGGAAGCTTCTTCTTCTCATGGGCCCAGCTACGACCATTCTTACCAAGATCCGCCCGCTTGGAACCCCTATTCGTACATGGATTGATACCCACTTAGGCCAAAAGCCTAAGCTTGGGGGGAGGTACGCCGACACCGCACTCATCTCCATATCATGTTGCGTTGATTCTTTGTATATTCATGCTTTCGTTCTCTTTTTAGTTTTCATTCTTCTTTGCTTTTGCTTTCTAAAACACAAAAAGACCAAAACTATTTTTGTTGTTTCTCTTTGGTTTGCTTCTTCTTTTTGCTGTGGTTTGCTTGTTCCTCTTTGATTTGTTTGAACTATCCGAAAAACCCAAAAAGATTTTGCCTTGCTTGTTTTTCTCTTTTGGTTTTTGTTTAAAAATCGAAAACACCAAAAATATTTGTCGTTCTTCTTTGGTTTTTGCGAGTTGGCTACAGGGTTCGGCAGTTCTCAGTGGATTATTGGTTTCATATTATTATTCAAGCCATACAAGTGAAGAGCAATAATGAGGATTAATGACAACTTGAGGCATGGTAAGAGGCTGGTAACGAACTTTATTTGTCTTCATTTTTGTACATATACTCATCTTTGTGAGCTTGCTTAGTCTGTTCATGTAGGGTGTATGTTATCTTTGGATGCTTAGTAGTTCTTGCTTTCTTGTGATTAGCTCCAGCTCGCTAATAGTTTGTAGCATGTCCCATGAATGTTTGCTTGCATTACTTTATTCATAAATTGGTATGACACTGTGGTATCCTCCTCTGAATGTTTCATTTGAATTGACTTGGCACATGCTCACGCATGCACATGACTGTAATAATCAGTTGAGCCTCGATGAATTATTTTGCCTTGAGGATCTTGAATCACCTTCATGCCATGAGTAGTCTTGTTTTGTTGCAAGCATGATAATGACAGCTATTGTTCTCTCGTTTTTCGCTCCCTTACTTTTCCTAGCCTTCACTTCCACTGAGTGTCTTACTCATGTTTCCAATTCCCTAAACCAAATATTTCCAAAGTGTCCACCATACCTACCCATTAGCATCATTTGCTACTTCCGTGCATATTCAATATGCCTTGTTTTCTTCTGAATAAAATGTTTGCTTGTTATGAGAAAGTTAGTTAATAAAGCTCTCACGAACTTGATGGCACACTTTATTTTCTGCACTTAATAAACCTGAACCATTGCGTCCTTCTTTGTTGCGCATATGCTTGCGCTTTATGAGTTGAAGTTAGCAGAACCATGTATTATGGGGACCGCTTTCAGCGCTTCATAGGTACTTTGTACCTAGTTGATATCATGTTCTTTTGCTTATGGATCCCGGCGGTGTGAAATAAAAGTGGAACTTGTAAGATCATGGAGTTTGTATGTATGTTAGAGAAACGCCTGGGCCGCTAGCCTAAGCCATGCCTAATCATGGTGGAAACTTGCATCATAACCATAATGAGCATTCTATGAAGCATCCTCAATAAAAATCTATGCACATAGTAAATAAAAAGATCGCCGAGATGCTCATTGTCTGCTTTCCTTGTATTTTGATCATGGGATAGCTCCCGTGTCATGTACAAGGGGTATCCCGTTGGCGGTTCTCTATGATATGTATGTACTTACAATGACAAGAGCTTACTTGTGACTGAAGTTGAGTAGCATGAGGATCGGTCTTCGTAAGTAAGGGGCATGAGACTTCAATTTATAACTTGTCAAGCATATCCTCTTAGTTTTGTCACTTTCACCTTAACCACATTAAAGATGCTTATGATAGGGGCAATGAGAGCTCAAAGCTAACAAGTACCATACTTTCAGCATTTGGAAGCCTTTCAAAATTATTCAAAACCTTTTTCTTCTACTTGTTGAGTCTCCACATATTCTTTGAGCACCTTCTTGAGAGCATTAGTTGTCATTTTTTGTGTTTGTTCCATTACTTGATTACTTGTGTTATGAATTTGATGCTTGTATCTTTGATATCTTTACTACTAGTCATCACTTAAACTTCAGAGGTGCCTTGGCATTCATAATCAAAGGCAAGCGAGATACCACTCTATCATACCTTTCTATGAGCATTGTAATGTTGCTTATGTTTGTGCTTCATTCTACTTATTATTCTTGAGTTGGAATCTCTTCATAGCTTGCAATGACTATTAAGTAGACTTAGTTGCAAACTCTTTATTATGAATTGTCTAAGTAGTTGATCACATTGCTGAGAATATTTACATCATATGAAGCAAATGTGTTCGTGAAAGTTCTTTTATCGCACTCAGTTTTCAACTGAATTGCTTGAGGATAAGCAATAAGCTAAGCTTGCGGGGAGTTGATACGTCCAAAATGTATCTACTTTCTCGAACACTTTTGCTATTGTTTCTCCTCTATACTTGTGTGATTTGGATGCAAATAATGCGAATTGATGCTGTTTTCAGCAGAATTGCCTTGGTGTCTACTTTTTGTGCAGAAAATCAACTATCAGGAAAAAACCTGGAAAATATGCCAAAAATCCTATTTTACCCGAAGACTCCAGGAGCCAAAATACGAGACGGAGAAGAGCCCTAGGCTGGCCACACCACCTGCTGGCGCGGGCCAGGCCAGGCCACGCCAGGGGGTGGTGTGGGCCCCCAGGCACCCCCTCGACCTCTCTCTTCGCCTATAAGGAGCCTTCTGACCTAAAAACTTCGGGGGTTTCGATGTTTTTTCAGAAGGAGTTCCGCTCCGCCGCCACCACCAAATTCCACGAAATAGCACCAGAAACTCCGTTCTGGCACCCTGCCGGGACGAGGAATTGGAGGAGATCATCGCCATCATCATCACCATCGCTTCTCCATCGATCATCCATGTTTCCCCCATCTATGAGTGAGTAATCCCCCGCTGTAGGCTATGGGAATGGTAGGGATTGGATGAGATCGTTCATGTAATGGCATCAGATTGTTAGGGCATAGTGCCTAGTATCTCTATTAGTGCTTTATGACTTTGTTGCAACCTTGTTGTGCTTAATGCTTGTCACTAGGGACCGAGTGCCATGATTTCAGATCTGAACATGTTATTGATTCATTATGATAGTATTGTTTTGGTTCTTATCTAAAAGTTGTATACACACGTCGTTGTCCGGAACCTATGGTCCCGAAGTGACAGAAATCGGGGTAGCCGGAAGGGAAAGGCTCTGATTTGAGGATCACGTGTATTCACGGAGTGTTAATGCTTTGCTCTGGTGCTTTATTAAAAGGAGCACCTTAATTGCCAGTAGTTACCTAGAGGCCCCACTTCAAACGGGCTGGCAGGAGAAAAGATGTTGTGCAAGTTCTCATTGCGAGCACGTATGACTATATATGGAACACATGCCTAGGATTGTCTAGTACTTGGGTGCTTTATCTTATTTATCTGCAATTGCCCTATGTTCTGATTGCTATGTGAATTGTCTTGTCCATGCAATGCCCGTCCATCCATCCCTATGCCTACCGCACTCGAATCCCACTGTTTACTACTTTTGTTACTATTGTCTTTGCTTTACTACTGTTGCTGCTTTACTATTCCTACTACAAAACTGTTGCTACTGATAAACTGCTGTGAGCAAGATTGTTTCCAGGTGCAGCTGAATTGACAACTCAGTTGTTAATACTGATAAGTATTCTTTGGCTCCCCTTGTGTCGAATCAATAAATTGGGCTTCACTTCCCTCGAAAATACTGCGATACACCCCCTATACTTGTGGGTCACCAAGACTATTTTCTGCGTATAGTTCTCATCGTAGGAAAATTTTTGTTTTCTATGCTGCGAACCCAACATGAACACGGCTCCACTTGTCAGCACGTAACGGCAAGGCTGACAGGCGGCTATCATACCATGTGAGAGTTTCATACAAGGAGATGGGCAAAAGTGAGGAAAAACTAAGCGGCTGGGAAAAACTGAGTACAACTAACGAACCGAGGGCACGAAAATAGAAACACCAAGATTATTAGCTACCTAATAACACTTGAAATTTTTGGTAACATGGTCAAGAGAAACGAGGGAGAAGATTCTAGTATGATGGAGAAGTGTGTTTTGAGGTTTGTGCATAGCATTCATTATGCTGAAGACTATCAATAGAATCCTCTAGATGCTAGGGGCTTGTTTGATTCGTAGGATAGGAAAAGCATAGGAATAGGAAAAACATAGGATTACAATGTCATGCCCACTTTAATCCTATAGGAATCCATATATATGCAAGAAAGTTTGTTTGATTCCATCGAAGGAAAAAAAGGATTCTAAGAAAGAGGTTGGAGCGTGGATGTTAGATTTCCTATGCAATCTAGTGCAAAGGATTCCCTGGGAAAATTTCATATAGGAATCAATAATCATACAAATCAAACAAACATTATAGAAAAATTTCTTATGGGATTTAATCCTATAAATTTCCCATGTAAATCCTTTGAATCAAACATGCCCTAGAATAGAAAAGAAGATCCAATGGCTTGAAATGTTGGGATTCGCAGGTCTTGATCCAACGGTCAACATTCAAAGTTATTCGTACACTATAAAGCGGTAAGATAATGGAAAGATGAGATATTGGTAATATATACTACTCTTGTTGCTCCATGTCACACCCCAAGAAGAAGAAGGACACACACACAGACTCACAAAGATTGCTCTAGAAGTTATACTATGGAACTATTTTGAAGGTGTACACTATGGGTCAATATCTTGAAAATTGCCGAGATTTCTGAACGACTCAATATCTTGATATATATAAATTTGGATGCTAGAAACTCTCACATGGATTTGAAAAAACAAAGAATATAAAGAAAAAGAATAAACGAAAAGGGTTCGCATGACATCCTCTCGTGTCCAGTACCTGCCATGAAAAAATGGTAAACATGAGATTTGAAACATTCGAAAAAGCCGTCCTCACATTAGATATGGCCTGAACACTCGAGGGTTTCTCGAGCCGAACTACCGATTAGGTCATGGCCATATCTACATCATAGTTCATGATAATGTTCCCATATTTGGTAGATGAGTGTGTCTTGCCATGGTATACAATAATACTGGGGTGGGAGTTTCGAACTAGTATTAGGAAAAACATGTTCAAATTTCCGAGTGTATCTTTAGGGTCCGTTTTGTAAAAGTGTAGGTCCTAGATGTATTTTGGTTTTATTTTTGGACTGCTATGTAATTTTTATGCCCACCCTTGGATTTTAACATGCACCTTCTTTGTACTTCGGGGCAGATTCCTGTTAGAAAGAAAATAAAAAGTTCTCAGTGACCGGAATTATTTTGCGCACGAATATTTTGGATCTGAATGCCCCAGACCCAATTTTCAGAAAAAAAAAACTATTGTGCAAAACTTGAGTAGTCTGTACTTCTACTGAACCAGGGCACCAGAAAATTCACCCCAAAGCTACCAAAGAAAAAATGGAGGAAAAAAACGAAGAGTGAGAATAGATTATTAGAGAATATAAATGGGAGGCAGCGTGAGAGCAGCAAAGGAGTTGAAGGCGGTGCAATGTTAGAGTAAATCTAGTTTGACGGGTTGCTAACACGAGGTACATGTACCTACTACTAGTAGCACAGTACTACTAGTAGTACTACTATGTTTTCTCTCTCCTTCTCTATCTCTCACCATCCATCCCCTCTCTCCTCTCTTGTGCAGTGCCCCACATGCACTGGCCGGCTGATCTGTCCCTCGTCCCACTGCATGGTGCCGCACACATGTGCCTTGGTATGGCCACGCTATGTGTGTGGCCTGTTTTTTCCTTTTTTTCTTGAGAAGAGTCTCTAGCGTGTTGGTCAGCTACCTTGGTGTGTATATATAGGAAGAGGACATCGCAGAGTTTCACAATGTCCTACTCCATGTGTTACACAAACCACCACTTGGACAGTTTTTGTACTTTGTATTGTGTAGAAATCAACCTATTAGCTAGATTCTAGAATTATCAAGAAGTGTGTTTTGAGGTTTGTGCATAGTGTCCATTGTGCTAAAGAGACTAGTAAGTTGCACGTGAGGCTCAGATAGTAGAAATATGACATATCATCACTATACTAGTAAAAGGCTAATGTCTACGCACGCTTCTATTCTTGTAGACAGTGTTGGGCCTCCAAGTGCAGAGGTTTGTAGAACAGCAGCAAGTTTCCCTTAAGTGGATCACCCAAGGTTTATCGAACTCAGGGAGGAAGTGGTCAAAGGTATCCCTCTCAAGAAATTCTGCAATCAAGATACAAGAAGTCTCTCGTGTCTAATGTCTACGCACTTCTATTCTTGTAGACAGTTGTTGGGCCTCCAAGTGCAGAGGTTTGTAGAACAGCAACAAGTTTCCCTTAAGTGGATCACCCAAGGTTTATCGAACTCAGGGAGGAAGTGGTCAAAGGTATCCCTCTCAAGCAACCCTGCAATCAAGATACAAGAAGTCTCTTATGTCCCCAACACACCCAATACACTTGTCAGGTGTATAGGTGCACTAGTTCGGCGAAAAGATAGTAAAATACAAGTGGTATGGATATAAGACAACGGTGCCAGAAAATACTTTGATGGCGTGGAAGAGACTAAAGGCAAACTGAAATAAAGATGGTAGCAAGCAAACATGTAACAGATATAGTTGCAAACGGTGTTTCAATTCTTAGAAACAAGGCCTAGGGATCATACTTTCACTAGTAAACACTCTCATATAAATATCTTCTCTTCATGATACTACTCTAAACTACTCTCCAGTTGGACACCCTAATCCATGGTAGGGCTATAACAGCACTCCTCAAAGTCCGCCTTCCCCATCTAGATAACCCCACACTGTCACCTTGAGCGCTAGATGGTTCCAACAAACACCACAATTTCATAGAGACATCCAACTCCAAATATAACTCATAACAAGTATTTGTAATCTCTAGCCTAAGTGCCACCATGGTGTGCACACAGTCAACTTCACACACGTGGGGTGAGCGGAGATCTATTAAAGCACTTGAGTAGCAAGGTAGATCTACATGATTACAAAGCTCATGATCACAATATGATCACACATAGAGAGAGAGATTAACACATAGCTATCGGTAGAGCCCTTAGACTCGAGAGAGAACTACTCCCTCATCATCATGGGAATCAGCAACGACGATGGAGATGGTGGTGGAGATCGATGGAGATGGCTCTGGGGGCACTTCCCTGTCCCGGCAGGGTGCCGGAACAGAGACTTTCTATCCCCTGAATCTCCCCTTCAGTGGCGGCGGCGCTGCGGAACTTTTCGTGGCTCGAGGCTGGATTATTTAGGGTTTCTGCATAGGAGTCTTCTTATAAGCGAAAGGGCGATGACAGAGGGTGGACCAGGGGCCCACACCACCTGGTGGCGCGGACAGGGGAACCGCTCCACCACATTATGTGGCCAGCCCCTGGCCCCTCTCCGTCTCGTCTTCTGGCTCCATGAGTCTTCCGGTAAAATATCGACTTTGGCTTTTGTCCCGTCCAATTCTGAGAATATTCATTTTCTGGCTTTTCTGGAACCAAAAACAGAAGAAAACAGGCAACTGGCACTGTGGCATCTTGTTAATAGGTTAGTCCCCGAAAATGCATAAAAGTATCTCAAAGTATGAATAAAACATAAGAAAGTAGATATAAAACAAGCATGGAACATCAAAAATTATAGATATGTTTACGATGTATCAACATCCCCAAGCTTAACTCCTGCTCGTCCTCGAGTAGGTAAGTGAACAAAAAGAATAATTTTTGAGGTGACATGCACCATCACAATCTTGATCAAAGTATTTGTAGAACATTGATAGCTAGGATCATAGTACTTTAACATAGCATGAAAGATATAGTTCTAACAATAAGACATAGCAACTATGTTGTAACATGAAAAGGTACAAACAAAAGATTCATGAATATCAATGCTTTGAAAGACGTTTGTTTGTTTCACATATAGAAAACATATCATAGTGGCATTCAGCTTGTCCCTCATGGAGTAGCAAAACATAAATGCATGGGACACCTTCAAAGTTCATAAGGGTGACTAGATACAAATAGTTCAAGAACAAGCAATATCAACATTATGAATCAATCAACAAGTTTTGGGACAATGCACATTAAACTAAGAATGACAACTATGCTCTCTTAATTGGTGCCTAAGGATAGAAGGTGGAGAATCAATATAAAAGTGGAAGAAAGGCCCTTCATAAAGGGGAGCAGGGATTTCAAGTCTCATAAAGAGCTTCCATAAATTATGGTACTTGTTAGCTTTCAGCTCTCATTTCCCCTATCATAAGCATCTTGAAGTGATTAAGGTTAAAGTGAACAAAATATGAAGTATATGCTTGACAAAGTATAAGTTGGCAATCTCATGTCCCTTGAGTACGAGGGCCGCTCCTCATGCTACTCAACTTTAGTTACTGGTAAGTTCTTTTCATAGTAAGTACATGTGTATCATAGAGAACCGCCAACAGGGTACCCCTTGCACATGATACAGGAGCTATCCCATAATCAAAATGACAAGGCAAGCAGACAATGAGCAGCTCAGCAATCTTCTTATTTACCATGGGAAAATGGTGCTTTTTTCTCTCTTTCCTCTTTTCTCATCTTTTTTTCTTTTTCTCAATCTCTATCTCTTTTTTATAAGAAGAATGCTTCATAGATTGCTCACTATGGTGATGCTGCAAGTTTCCACCATGATTAGGCATGGCTTAGGCTAGTGGCCCAGGCGTTTCTCTAACACACATACATAACTCCATGGACTTACAAGCTCCCCTTTCATTTCACACCGACGACATCCATAAACAAAAGAGCATGATATCAACTGGGTACAATGTACAAGTGCAATGTTGAAAGCGTTCCCCATGACGGCATGGTTCTGCTAATCCCCAACGTATAAGTGCAAGCATATACAACATGGACGACACAATGGTTCAAGTTTATTAGGGGCAAGAAAAGTAAAGTATGCCATCAAGTTCATGACAGCTTTAATCACTACTTTTCACATAACAAGTTTAATTCGGAAGGTAGATAAAAACATGAATATATTTGGAATAGCAAATGCTAATAGGTAGGTATGGTGGACTCTTTGGGATAACTTGGTTTTATTTGGAGTTGGATGCATGAGTGGAACTCATACTTGGTATGGAGGCTAGCAAAAGACTAGGAGCGACTAACTAAGAGAGCAATAATGGCCATAATCATGCAAAGCAACAAAACATCATTAATTAAAGCATAAAGTGATATTACAAGTCGAAAACTAAAGGATCATAGAGGCTATGGTGACTTGGGATAGTCTTAACATGGTGTGAGCATGCGCCAACTCAACCCAAATAAAGCATCAGAGTAGAATACCACTATACTATGCTTTAATATGCTAAAACAACGCATGATTCTTTCAAGGCACATTAAGCAATCTCAATTGTTTATAACATGTCATGCTACAGCAAAAATCACTAAGCATAAAGCCAAAACAATATCAAGCATGACATGATAAAGTCTAAGTCACAGTCAAAAACAAGCTCCTTTTTACCACTTAAGCATGAAATTTTCCTACTCTTTTCCAATCCAAATCAACTTTATTTGAAAACTAATGCATGAATGAGGGGGTCCAACCAATTTATTCAAGCAAACTAAGCAAACGAAAACTAAGAGCGGACACAAAGACGCTCCAAGAACAACACAACTGTGCATGAAACAATAAAAATGAAGTGTTTGGAAGAAACCTGAAATTATTATTGATAAAGGAGGGGATGCCTTGGGCATCCCCAAGCTTTGACGCTTGTACTTCTTGAATATTTCTTGGGGTGACACGGGTGGCATCCCCAAGCTTGAGCTTTTGTCCATTCTTCATCTTATCACATTACTCTTCCCTACACTTTAAAATCTCCTTCATACAAAACTTCACACAATATTCATTAGCAACATTAGTGTACTCAAGATAATAAGTCTTTTTGGTTAAGTTCTAACACAAGTAAGACTTCCATTAAAACAAAAGATACTGTAGAACTTCTTTTAAAAAGTTCAAATGATCAAAGAGAACTCAAAGAGAAAGAGATTAAGAGGCAAATGCAAATAATGGCAGAAATCTGTCAAAACAGACCAGCAGGTAAAAACCAATTTTTTCGAAGACCTTCTGTTGCTCAAATCGAAAAGTGTTGAACTAAGGAAAGTTGGATAACAACCTGGGGCAGAAGCACAAACTATTACAGCTCAAACTATCGTATAGAGATTTTTCACGAATTTTTATAGCAAATCACAAAAATCTGTTTCGGGACAGCAACTTTCCCAAGCATTACTTCTCTCTCATTAGAGGTTACTCTTGGCACAAAAACCACACAAAAATTATAAGGAGAGGTTATTACTGAAGCAATAACTTCCAAGACTCAACTAACACTTTTGGGTTATCTCCCAATAAGTACTTTTCTTTAACGCCTTTAAGTTAGGCATGATAGTTTGAGAACATGCTCATATAAGAAATATGAATTGAAGTAAAAGAGAGCATCAAGAAGCAAATTCAAAGCACATTTAAGTCTAACCCTCTTCCTATGCATAGGAATCTTGTAAAGAAACAAGTCATGAAAGCACAAAGCAACAAGTATAGGAAAGCAAAAAAAAGTGCAACTTCAAGACTTTCAACATAAAGAGGGGAAACTTAATATTATTGAGATGCATAAAACCATGTTTCCCTCTCTCATAATAACTTTCAGTAGCATCATGAATAGAATTAACAATATAAGTATCACATAAAATATTCTTATCATGAGCCACATGCATAAAAGAATTAATACTCCCCACATAAACATAGTCATTCTTATTAATCATAGTGGGAGCAAATTCAACAAAATAGCTACCATTATTATTCTCATCACCATAATCATCAAATATAGGAGGCATATTGTAATCATAATTAATTTTCTCCTCAATAGTAGGTGGACTGAAAATATCATATTCATCATTGCAATCATCATATATTGGAGGTATAGTATCATCAAAGGAAATTTTCTCCTCCGTGCTTGGGGGACTAAAAAGATCATTTTCATAAAAACTAGCTTCCCCAAGCTTATACTTTTCCACAGCATTAGCAATAATGGTGTTCAAAGAATTCATACTAATAACATTGCTATTAGCACGCAAATAAAGGTCCATAGGTTTTTTAATTTTCTCTTCAAACACTTCATGTCCTAACTCAAGATAAATACTATAAAGCTCTCTAATTTTGTTGTTGTTTTCCATTAAGCCTAGCTAGTGAAAATAAAAACAAGAAACAAAAAGATATAATTGCAGAATGTAAAAGAAATAACTTCGAGCACTCACACACCAGCAACAGTACTAGAAGATAGCTTAGTAGCCAGAGGATGTGAGTACCTTTTACCTTACCTCCCCGGCAACGGTACTAGAAAATAGCTTGATGTCTACGTACACTTATATTCTTGTAGACAGTGTTGGGCCTCCAAGTGCAGAGGTTTGTAGAACAGCAGCAAGTTTCCCTTAAGTGGATCACCCAAGGTTTATCGAACTCAGGGAGGAAGTGGTCAAAGGTATCCCTCTCAAGCAATCCTGCAATCAAGATACAAGAAGTCTCTTATGTCCCCAATACACTTGTCATGTGTATAGGTGCACTAGTTCGGCGAAGAGATAGTGAAATACAAGTAATATGGATGATTATAAGTGGTAATTGCAATCTGAAATAAGAGTGGCAGCAAGCAAACATGTAACAGAAGTGATTGTAAACGGTGTTTCAATGCTTAGAAACAAGGCCTGGGGATCTACTTTCACTAGTGGACACTCTCATATAAATATCTTCTCTTCATGATGCTACCATGAACTACTCTCCGGTTGGACGATGTAGCGCTATAACCGCACACCTTAAAGTTCGCATTTCCCATCTAGATAACCCCTCACTATCACCTTAAGCGCTAGATAGTTCCAACAAACACCACAATCTCATAGAGACATCCAACTCAAATTATACCCATGATAAGTATTTATGTAACCTTAGCTAAAGTGCCACACGGTGTGCACACTATCAACTTCACACACGTGGGGATAAGTAGAGATTAATTAAAGAACTTTAGTAGCAGAATAGATCTAGATTACAAAGTTCATGATCTCAATAAGATCACGCATAGAGAGAGAGATGAACACGTAGCAACTTGTAGAGCCCTTAGCCTCGAGAGAGAACTACTCCCTCCTCATCATGGGAGTCAGCAACAGCGATGGAGATGGCGGTGGAGTCGATGGACATGGCTCCAGGGGCACTTCCCTGTCCCAGCAAGGTGCCGGAACAGAGACTTCTGTCCCTAAATCTCCTCTTCGGTGGCGGCAGCATTGCGAAACTTTTCGTGGAATTCTGATCTTGTTCTTATGGTTTTCATCCCTGGGGGAATATATAGGCGAAGAGGCAAGGTCAGTGGGTGCCCGAGAGGCTCACACCATCCCTTGGCGCGGCCTGGGCTGGCCTGCGCCACCAGGTGGTGTGGCCACCTCGTGACCCCTCTCCGTCTCGTCTTCTGACTCCGTGAGTCTTCTGATAAATATTGACTTTGGCTTTTGTCCGGTCTAATTCTGAGAATATTTCTTTTCCAGCTTTTCTGACACCAAAAATAGCAGAAAACGGGCAACTGGCACTGCGACATCTTGTTAATAGGTTAGTTCTAGAAAATGTATAAAAATACCTCAAAGTGTGAACAAAATATAAGAAAGTAGATACTAAACAAGCATGGAACATCAAAAATTATATATACGTTTACGACGTATCAAAGGCACGTGCCACACACATATATACTGTATGAAATGTGATTTAACAAACATTAAGTAATAGTCTTGTTAAAGAAAATATGCACACATTAAGTCTACTTGTAGTAAATTGCACGTGTCTTGCACATGAGATTCAGATAATAGAAGTCTGACATATCATCACTATATAAAATTATAATAGGTAAAGTATAAAAATATATAAATTTGATCAACATCTATAAAGTATGGGTGTATATTTCGTTCTTGTACTTTATACAGTATATCATGTATAAGTCAACGATTATTAGCTATCTAAAACTTTAGAATTTTGGTAACATGGTCTAGAGAAACGAGGGAGAAGATTCTAGAATGTTAGAGAAGTGTGTTTTGAGTTTTGTGCACAACATTTATTGTGATGAAGACTATCAATAGAATCTTCTAGATGCTAGAATGGAAAAGAAGATCCAACGGCTAGAAATGTTGGGATTCGTGAGTCTTGATTCAACAGTCAATATTCAAAGTTATCCATACACTATATAGTGGTAGACAAGATAATAATTAATAATAACTATCTACACATATTGAGAATATAACCTAATATGCTATGAAATTTTGGGGGTGGTGACATGATGGTTCTAGAACATGGTGAAGTTTGCTCTAGGTACTATTACACGAATCTAGCTGCTCTGAACCATTGGATCTAACAGCCCAACGGTTAGGATTGGTGCTATGGATCCTATTCAAAACTGCTCCATTATAGTATGGGTAAAGCACAAAAATTTACAAATTTGATCAACATCTATAACGTATGGGTGTATATTTGGTTCTTGTACTTTGTATCATCATATAGAAGTCAACGGTTATTAGCTATATAAAACTTGAAAATTTTGGTAACATGGTCTAGAGAAACGAGAGAAAAGATTCTAGAATGATGGAGATGTGTGTTTTGGGTTTTGTGCATAGCATTCATGGTGATGAAGACTATCTACACATATTGAGAATACAGCCTATTGTGCTATGAAATTTTGGGGGTGGTGACATGATGATTCTAGAACATGGTGGAGTTTGCTCTAGGTACTATTCAATATGAATCCAGCTGCTCTGAACCATTGATCTATTAGCCCAACGGTCTATATGAAATGTGATTTAACAAACATTAAGTTGTTACTAACCAATAGTTTTATTAGAGAAAAAATGCATACATTAATTCTATTAATAATAACTATCTACATATATTGACAATATAGCCTACCGTGCTATGAAATTTTGTGGGTGGTGACATGATGGTTCTAGAACATGGTGGAGTTTGCTCTAGGTACTATTCAACATGAATTCAGCTGCTCTGAACCATTGGATCTAACAGCCCAACGGTCAGGATTGGTGCTATGGATCCAATTCAAAACTGCTCCATTATAGTAGTAGAGAGAATACAGCCTACTGTGCTATGAAATTTTGGGGTGGTGACATGATAGTTCTAGAACATGCTAGAGTTTGCTCTAGGTACTATTCAACACGAATCCAGCTGCTCTGAACCATTGGATATAACAGCCCAACGGTCAGGATTGGTGATATGGATCCAATTCAAAACTGCTCTATTCTTACCACTATATAGTGTACGAATAACTTTTAATATTGACCGTTGGATCGAGACTCGTGAATCCCAACATTTCCAGCCATTGGATCTTCTTTTCCATTCTAGAATCTAGAAGATTCTATTTTTTTGAATGGTGTAGAAGATTTTATTGATAGTCTTCGTCACAATGAATGCTTTGCACAAAACTCAAAACACACTTCTTCATCATTCTAGAATCTTCTCCCTCGTTTCTCTAGACCATGTTACCAAAAAATATGTTTTAGATAGCTAATAATCGTTGACTTGTACTTGACCTTACCACTATATAGTGTACGAACAACTTTGAATATTGACTATTGAATCAAGACTCGTGAATCCCAACATGTCCAGTCGTTGGATCTTCTTTTCCATTCTAGCATCTAAAAGATTCTATTGATAGTCTTCATCATAATGAATGCTATGCACAAAACTCAAACACACTTCTCCATCATTCTAGAATTTTCTCCCTCATTTCTCTAGACCATGTTACCAAAATTTTAAAGTTTTAGATAGCTAATAATCATTGACTTCTATATGATATACAAAGTACAAGAACGAAATATACACCCATACTTTATAGATGTTGATCAAATTTATATTTTTTCTGTTTTATATATTATAATTTTATATAGTGATGATATGTCAGACGTACGTCTATTATCTCAGTCTGACGTGCAGGACACGTGCAACTTACTAGTATACAAAGTACAAGAACCAAATATACACCCATTTTTTATAAATGTTCATCAAATTTATATTTTTTCTGCTTTACCTATTATAATTTTTTATAGTGATAATATGTCAGACGTCTATTATCTGAGTCTTACGTACAGGACACGTTCAACTTACTAGTTATAATAGTAGAGATATACATGTATGACACATGCCTTTTACTAGTACTAGTAAGTTGCACATGCCCTGCACGTGAGACTCAGATAATAGACGTCTGGCATATCATCACTATATAATATTATAATAGGTAAAAGCAGAAAAAATATAAATTTGATCAACTTTATAGGTGTACATTTGGTTCTTGTACTTTGTATATCATGTAGAAGTCAATAATTATTAGCTACCTAAAACTTGAAAATTTTGGTAACATGGTCTAGAGAAACGAGGGAGAAGATTCTAGAATCATGGAGAAGTATATTATGAGGTTTGTGCATAGCATTCATTGTGATGAAGACTATTAATAGAATCTTCTAGATGCTAGAATGAAAAAGAAGATCCAACGACTGGAAATTTTGGTTTTCGTGAGTTTTGATCCAATGGTCAACATTCAAAGTTATTCGTACACTATATAGTGGTGTAATATAAGACTAGTAAACAATAGTATCTTCTAGAGATGATGCTAGAATGGAAAAGAAGATCCAACAGTTAGCAAGGGATTCATGAGTTTTGATCCAACCGATCAATATTCAAAGTTATTCGCAAACTATATAGTGGTACAATATTTTTATATAATAGGTAAAGATAGATCACAAAAATTAAATTTGATCGATATTATCTATAAAGTATGGGCGTATATTTAGTTCTTGTATTTTGTATCATGTAGAAGTAAACGTTTATTAGATGTATACCTAATACTTGAAAATTTGGTTACATATGGTCTAGAGAAACGTCTAAGAAGATTATTCTACTCCCTCTGATCCAAATTATTGTTCTTAGACTTGTCTAGATTTGGTTGTATCTAGTCATGTTTTAGTGCTAGATACATTCGAATCGAGACAAATCTGAGAATAATAATTTGGATCGAAGGGAGTAGAATGATGGAGTAGTGTTTTTTGAGGTTTGAGCATTGCGTTTATTGTGCTAAAGACGTACTATCCATACTATCTTCTAGTAGAGATACTCGCTAGTAGAATAGAAAAGAAGATCCAATGACTAGCAATGTTGGGATTCGCGAGTCTTGATCCAACGGTCAATATATTCGAAGTTATTCGTACACTGTATAGTGGTAAGATAAGATAAACAATAGTATTTTCTAGAGATGATGTTACAATGGAACAGTAGATCCAACGGCTGGCAATGTTGGGATTCACAAGTTTTAATCCAACCGATCAATATTCAAAGTTATTCGCAAAAAATATAGTGGTAAGATACGATAAGAAAGACTATCAATAGTATCTACTAGATGCCATAATGGAAAAGAAGATCCAACCGGTTGGTAATGTTGGGATTCGCGAGTCTTGATCCAACGGTCAATATTCTAAGTTATTCATATACTATAGTGGGTAAAATAATATACTATCTATAGTGTATCTTCTAGTAGATGCTAGCTAGAATGGACTAGTAAAAGGCACGTGCCACACACGTATATACTGTATGAAATGTGATTTAGCAAACATTAAGTTGTTATTATTAACCAATAGTCTTGTTAGAGAAAAAAGGTATACATTAATTCTACTAGTAAAAGGCATGAGCCACACACGTATTTGTACGAAATGTGATTTAGCAAACATTAAGTTATTATTATTAACCAATAGTCTTATTAGAGAAAAAAGACATACATTAAGTCTATTAGTAAAAGGCATGAGTCGCACACGTATATACTATATGAAATGTGATTTAACAAACATTAAGTTATTATTATTAACCAATAGTCTTGTTAGAGAAAAAAGGCATACATTAAGTCTATTAATAATAACTATCCACACACATTGAGAAATACAACCTACTATGTTATGATTTTGGGGGGGGTACATGGTGGAGTATGCTACATGGGTATTGTTCAACACGAATCCAGCTACTCTGAACCATTGGATCTAACAGCGCAATGGTCAGGATTGGTGCTATTAATAATAACTATCTACACATATTCAGAATATAGCCAACTATGTTATGAAATTTGGAGGGTGACATGATGGTTCTAGAATACGGTAGAGTTTGCTCTAGGTACGTACTAGTTGTTCAACACAAATCCAGCTTTTCTGAACCATTGGATCTAACAGCCCAACGGTCAGGATTGGTACTATGGATCCAATTCAAAATTGCTCTATTATAATAGTAGAAGAAAAGAAGATCACACTATATAGTGTACGATACAAATAACTTTAAACTTTGACCATTGGATCTAGACTCGTGAATCCCAATATTGCTAATTAACCGTTGGATCTTCTATCCATTCTACTCCCTTCGTCTAGAAATATAAGATATTTTAGCTTTATAAAAGACATCTAGATACATTCGTTTCACAAAGCTAAAATGTCTTATATTTGTGAACGAGGGACTAGCATCTAGAAGATTCTATTGTTAGTCTTCAACACAATGAACGCTATGCACAAATCTCAAAACACACTGTTCAATAATTCTAGAATCTTTTTTGGCATTTCTCTAGAGCACATCAAGTATTAGGTAGGAGTAGCTAGGTTGATTTCTACATGATACGGTACAAAGTAGAAGAACTAAATATACACCTGATACTTTATGGTCATGGCTCGAAATTAAAATTATTTTTTGAGCTTCAGCTATTATAATTATAATTTTATAGTCCCGTGCAAGGCATGTTCAACTTTATAGTGGATATTCATACCATGTTGGGGGTGACAACTGCTTACGGCTGTCTCTTCGATTTCTCCGTCAAGTACTATATCTGAATGGAAATGGTTTTTTTACTCGCGTGGAGACCAGGAGGCCACCTCTCACGGACTCGACTTTCTTCCTCCTCCTCTTCGCGACTGTGGCTCTTCTCTGCCAGATTGTTGTACCCGTTTTCATTCCTTTTTGTTGTGCTACTTCACCCGCATGACCGGGAACAAGTCCCGCCATAGAAGGGCTCGTGCCGTGATGGCGAAGCTGGCGGAAGAGAATAAGTCGGCTTGTCGTTCTGCCATTATGTTGCTACCGGGACCAAGCGATGGGACGATCAAAGGGTCCTAGTCGAATCCATCGGCTGCAGGCGAGAGGTCTTCAACTCAAGGTTCTTTGAAGCCGCCGCAGCCAGGGACAGATACCTTCAGGTAAATCTCCATTCTTGTGCAACTTTCCATGTCTTTGACCGTTTCTTGATTTGCTCATTTACCTAAAAAAAGCACATTCTTCCTTAATGGTGTTTTTAGGTCGAGCGGTCTTCGAATTCCCTCGGCACTCCTGCCTGCAGAATCATCTTCACCATCATCGATGGAGACAGATACCTTCAGGTAAATCTCTGTGTTTGGGCAACTTTCCATGTCTTTGATCGTTTCTTGATTCGCTCATTTCCCTACTAGTACATTTTTCTCAATGTTGTTTTAGGTCGAACGGACTTCGCATTCCCGCGGCACTCCTGCCTGCAGAATCATCTTCATCATCGCCGATGGAGGCCGATCGGTATAGCCACAAGGTAAGAAATCATTCGAATTGTGATTCTTTATCTCTCTTCCTTGATAGTTCTCTAGGTAGACTTCTGAATTTATGCTCCCTATTCATCTAAGAAAATATTGGCTTCAAGATCGAGTTTATGGTGAAAAAGGCGATTGGTAATTTCTGCGTCAAGACAGCAAACAGAAGCACCCTCGTCAAGGAGTGCACTAGACTTTACTCCAAACTCGCCGCTGACAAGGTCAGTCTTAGCCTCCTCAGGAATCTCGTCATGGAATACTTGATTGAGCGTGAAGAGCTGAAGCGGCGGAACATCGGCATGGTGGAGATGTGATGTCTACGCACGCTTCTATTCTTGTAGACGGTGTTGGGCTTACAAGTGCAGAGGTTTGTAGAACAGCAGCAAGTTTCCCTTAAGTGGATCACCCAAGGTTTATCGAACTTAGGGAGGAAGTGGTCAAAGGTACCCCTCTCAAGCAACCCCTGTAATCAAGATACAAGAAGTCTCTTGTGTCCCCAACACACCCAATACACTTGCCAGGTGTATAGGTGCACTAGTTCGGCGAAGAGATAGTGAAATACAAGTAATATGGATGATTATAAGTGGTAATTGCAATCTAAAATAAGAGTGGCAGGAAGCAAACATGTAACATGACTGAGTGTAAACGGTGTTTCAATGCTTAGAAACAAAGCCTAGGGATCATACTTTCACTAGTGGACACTCTCATATAAATATCTTCTCTTCATTATGCTACCCTAAACTACTCTCTTGTTGGACGATATAGGGCTATAACAGCACATCTTAAAGTTCGCATTCCCCATCTAGATAACCCCTCACTGTCACCTTGAGCGCTAGATGGTTCCAACAAACACCACAATCTCATAGAGACATCCCACTCAAATTATACTCATGATAAGTATTTATGTAACCTTAGCCTAAGTGCCACACGGTGTGCACACTGCAACTTCACACACGTGGGGCTAAGAAGAGATTAATTAAAGCACTTGAGTAGCAGAATAGATCTAGATTACAAAGCTCATGATCTCAATAAGATCACGCATAGAGAGAGATGAACACATAGCTACCGGTAGAGCCCTTAGCCTCGAGAGAGAACTACTCCCTCCTCATCATGGGAGTCAGCAACAGCGATGGAGATGGCGGTGGAGTTGATGGATATGGCTCCGTGGGCACTTCCCCATCTCGGCAGGGTGCTAGAACAGAGACTTTTGTTCCCCGAATCTCCTCTTCGGTGGCGGTGGTGATGTGGAACTTTTCATGGAATTCTGATCTTGTCTTTAGTGTTTTCGTCTCGGGGGGTTTATATAGGCAAAGAGGTGAGGTCAGAGGTGGGCCAGGGTGGCCACACCACCTGGTGGCGCGGCCAGGGGGGCGCGCCAGGGGGTGGTGTGGGCCTCCTTTGGGCCATCTCCACTCCTCCTTCTGGCCTCCTTCGTCTTCTGGAAAAATAGGAATTTCGGCTTTTGTTTCGTCCAATTCTAAGAATATTTCTTTACTAGCTTTTCTGAAACCAAAAACAGCAGAAAATAGACAACTGGCATTGCGGCATCTTGTCAATAGGTTAGTTCCAGAAAATGTATAAAAATTCCTCAAAGTGTAGACAAAACATAAGATAGTTGATACAAAACAAGCATGGAGCATCAAAAATTATAGATACGTTTATGACGTATCAAGCATCCCCAAGCTGAACTCCTGCTCATCCTCAAGTAGTTAAGTGATAAAAAGAATATTTTTTTAGGTGACTTGCACCATCATAATCTTGATCAAGGTATTGTAAAACATTGATAGTTGGGATCATAGTACTCTAACATAAACATGAAAGATATAGTTCTCACAATAAGACAAAACAACTATGTTGTAACATGAAAAGGTACAAACAAAAGATCATGAATAACAATGCATTGAAAGACCTTTGTTTGTTTCACATATAGAAAACATAATAAGAGTGGTACTCAGCTTGTCCCTCATGGTATAGCAGAACATTGATGCATAGGACACCTTCAAAGTTCATAAGGGTGACTAGATACAAATAATTTAAGAGCAAGCAATATCAAAGTTATGAATCAATCAACAAGTTTTGGGACAATGCACATTAAAATAAGAATGACCACTGTGCTCTCTCAATTGGTGCGTAAAGATAGAAGATGGAGACTCAACATAAAAGTAAAAAGAAAGGCCCTTCACAAAGGGAAGCAGGGATTTCCAGTTTCATAAAGAGCTTCCAAAAATTATGGTACTTATTAGCTTTCAGCTCTCATTGCCCCTATCATAAGCATCTTGAGGTGATTAAGGTTAAAGTGACAGAAATATGAGGATATGCTTGACAAGTTGTAAGTTGAAAATCTCATGCCCCTTGCTTACGAGTACCGAACCTCATGCTACTCAACTTTAGTCACAAGTAAGTTCTTGTCATTGTAAGTACATGTGTATCATAGAGAACCGCCAACGGGGTACCCCTTGCCCCATGACACAGGAGCTATCCCATATCAAAATGACAAGGCAACAGACAATGAGCATGTCAGTGATCTTTTTATTTGCTATTTGCATAGGTTTTTATTGAGGATGCTTCACAGAATGCTCACTATGGTTATGTTGCAAGTTTCCACCATGATTAGGCATGGCTTAGGCTAGCCGCCTAGGCATTTCTCTAACATACATACAAACTCCATGAGCTTACAAGCTCCCCTTTTATTTCACACCGCCAGGATCCATCAACAAACGAACATGATATCAACTAAATAATAAGTGCAATGTTGAAAGCGTTCCCCATGACAGCATGGTTTTGCTAATTCACAACTTATAAAGTGCAAGCATATAAACAACATAGATGGACACAATGGTTCAAGTTTATTAAGTGCAAGAAAGTAAAGTGTGCCATCAAGTTTGTGAGAACTTTAATCACTAATTTTCACATAACAAAAGTTTAATTTGGAAGAGAGAAAAAAACATGAATATACTTGTAATGGTCTAACACACCATGCATAGGAATTTATAGTAGACTCCTTGGAATAACTTGGTTTTCTTGGAGGTTGGATGCATGAGTGGCACTTATACTTGGTACAGGTGGAGGCTAGCAAAAGACTGGGAGCGACCAACTAAGAGAGAATTAATGGCCAGAATCATGCAAAGCAACAAAACATTATTAATTAAAGCATAAAGTGATATTGCAAGTCAAAAACTAAATGATCATAGAGGCTATGGTGACTGGTTCATAGTCTTAACATGGTGTAAGCATGTGCCAAGTCAACCGAAATAAAGCATCAAAGGAGAATACCACAATATTATGCTTTTGTATGCTAAAACAACGCATGATTCTTTCAAGGCACATTAAGCAATCTCAATTGTTTGGAACAAGTCATGCTACAACACTAATCACTAAGCATATGGTCAAAGCAACATCTAGCATGACATGATAAAGTCTAAGTCACAATCAAAACAAGCTTCCTTTTGTACCACTATAAGCATGAAACTTCCTACTCTTCTCCAACACCAATCGACTAAGCCAAATGAATAAGAAAACTAAAGCTAAATGTAGTGCTAGCAAAGGAGAACACTCACAAAACAATAAGAGTGAAAACTAGAGTGTTCTACACAATGAATAACGGGGTGTGTCTCTCTATAAAATAAGTGTGTTGGGATCCGACCAACTTATTGCGGCAAAGAAAGCAAAACAAAATTAAAAAAAGATGCTCCAAGAACAACACATAGTGCATAAGGTAAACAAAATAAAATGTCTTGAAAGAAGACCTGAGATTATTGATGAAGAAGGGGATGCCTTGGGCATCCCCAAGCTTTGACGCTTGTACTTCTTGAATATTTGTTTGGGTGACACAGGTGGCATCCCCAAGCTTGAGATTTTGTCCATACTTCATCTCATCACATCATTCTCTCCCTATACTTGAAAACTTCCTTCATACAAAACTTCACACAATCTTCATTAGCGACATTAGTGTATTCAAGACAATAAGTGTTTAGGTTTAGTTTCAACACAAGTAAAACTTCTATTAAAATACAAGATACTGTAGCAATTCCTTTTAAAATCTCAAGTGATCCAAGAGAACTAAAAAGAAACCGATTAAGAGGCAAATGCAAATAATGGCAGAAATCTGTCAAAACAGACCAGCAGGTAAAGACCGATTTTTTCGAAAATTTTCTGTTGCTCAAATCGAAAAGTGCAAAACTAACGAAAGTTGGGTAATAACCAGGGGCATAAGCACAAAACATTACATATCAATCTGACATACAGGGATTTTTCACGATTGTTTTACAGTAACACACAGAAATCTGTTTCAGGACAGCAACTTCCCCATATCTTACTTCCCTCTCATTAGAGGTTATTCTTGGCACAAAAACCAAACAAAAAGGATAAGGAGAGGTTATTACAGAGGCAATAACTTCCAAGACTTAACAAAACAAAAATAAACTGAAATTAAACATATAATGGGTTGTCTCCCAAAAGCTCTTTCTTTATAGCCATTAAGATAGGCATGATAATTTCGATGATGCTCACATAAGAAATATGAATTGAAGTAAAAGAGAGCATCAAGAAGCAAATATGGAACAAATTTAAGTCTAAGCCACTTCCTATGAAAAATAATCTTGTAAAGAAACAAGTCATGAAAGCACAAAGCAACAAGCATAGGAAAGAAAAACAAGTGCAACTTCAAAAATTTCAACATAAAGAGGGGAAACTTAATATTGTTGAGATACATAAAACCATGTTTCCCTCTCTCATAATAACTTTCAGTAGCATCATGAATAAAATTAACAATATAAATATCACATAAAACATTCTTACCATGAGCCACATGCATAAAATAATTATTACTCTCCCTGTAAGCATAGTCATTCTTATTAATTGTAGTGGGAGCAAATTCAACAAAATAGCTATCATTATTATTCTCATCACCATAATAATCAAATATAGGAGGCACATTGTAATCATAATTAATTTTCTCCTCAATAGTAGGTGGATTGAAAATATCATATTCATCATTGTAATCATCATATATTGGAGGTATAGTATCATCAAAGTTAATTTTCTCCTCCGTACTTAGGGGACTAAAAATATCATGCTCATCAAAACCAGCTTCCCCAAGCTTAGACTTTTCCATAGCATTAGCAATAATGGTGTTCAAAGAATTCATACTAATAACATTGCTATTAGCATGCAAATAAAGTTCCATAGGTTTTTTAATTTTCTCTTCAAACACTTCATGTCCTAACTCAAGATAAATACTATAAAGCCCTCTAATTTTGTTGTTGTTTTCCATTAAGCTTAACTAGTGAAAATAAAAACAAGAAACAAAAAGATATAATTACAGAATCTAAAAGAAATAACTTCGAGCACTCACACACCAGCAACAGTACTAGAAGATAGCTTAGTAGACAGAAGATGTGAGTACCTTTTACCTTACCTCCCCAGCAACGGCGGTAGAAAATAACTTGATGTCTATGCACGCTTATATTCTTGTAGACAGTGTTGGGCCTCCAATTGCAGAGGTTTGTAGAACAGCAGCAAGTTTCCCTTAAGTGGATCACCCAAGGTTCATCGAACTTAGGGAGGAAGTGGTCAAAGGAATCCCTCTCAAGCAACCCTGCAATCAAGATACAAGAAGTCTCTTGTGTCCCCAACACACCCAGTACACTTGTCAGGTGTATAGGTGCACTAGTTCGGTGAAGAGATAGTGAAATACAAGTAATATGGATGATTATAAGTGGTAATTGCAATCTTCTCTTCATTATCCTACCATGAACTACTCTCTGGTTGGACGATGTAGGGCTATAACAGCACACCTTAAAGTTTGCATTCTCCATCTAGATAACCCTTCACTGGCACCTTGAGCGCTAGATGATTCCAATAAACACCACAATCTCATAGAGACATCCAACTCAAATTATACTCATGATAAGTATTTTTGTAACCTTAGCCTAAGTGCCACACGGTGTGCACACTGTCAACTTCACACATGTGGGGATAAGAAGAGATTAATTAAAGCACTTGAGTAGTAGAATAGATCTAGATTACAAAGCTCATGATCTCAATAAGATCACGCATAGAGAGAGATGAACACATAGCTACCGGTAGAACCATTAGCCTCGAGAGAGAACTACTCCCTCCTCATCATGGGAGTCAGCAACGATGATGGAGATGGCGGTGGAGTCGATGGAGATGGCTCCGGGGGCACTTCCCCGTCCTGGCAGGGTGACAGAATAGAGACTTCTATCCCTCGAATCTCCTCTTCGGTGGCGGAGGCAATGCGGAACTTTTCGTGGAATTCTGATCTTGTCTTTAGGGTTTTCGTCTCGGGGGGTTTATATAGGCGAAGAGGCGAGGTCAGAGGTGGCCAGGGTGGCCACACCACCTGGTGGTGCGGCCAAGGGGGTGCGCCAGGGGGTGGTGTGGGCCCCCTGTGGCCCATCTCCACTCCTCCTTCTAGCCTCCTTCGTCTTCTGGAAAAATAGGAATTTTGGCTTTTGTTTCATCCAATTCCAAGAATATCTCTTTACTAGCTTTTCTGAAACCAAAAACAGCAGAAAACAGGCAACTGGCACTGCGGCATCTTGTCAATAGGTTAGTTCTAGAAAATGTATAAAAATGCCTCAAAGTGTAGACAAAACATAAGATAGTTGATACAAAACAAGCATGGAGCATCAAAAATTATAGATACATTTACGACGTATCAAGATGCTGGGATAAGCTTCGAACAGATCCAGGACCTCGAGGACCATAAGGACAAACTCCTGGCTGAGATGGCAAAGCTAAAGCGTGAAACGGTCGTCGGTCTCCATCAATGAGCCGGCACGTGGAAGACCTTAGTTACTACTCAATCCTTTTTCACAATATAAGCCTATTTATAGAGCTAAAACAGCTTACGAAGAAGGCTTATATATTATGGAATGGATGGACTAGTTCATGATCGGATATATAGATTGCAATATTGGCCCAATAAATTGAAAAACCTTTATTAGTAGTATGAATGTATGATCATGTACTTACTGGTAAAATATTTGGTTATTTGGTGAATGTGACTTGCATCACCAGCCACAATGTTGCCACAGCCAAGTTTGGGTGTGATTATCTTTCCTACTGTACTATAATTAGTTATTATCGCTTCCGTGTAGAGCGGTAGCTACCTTGTCGTCGTTGTCATGCTACATCTCACCAACTTCACTTGCTCAAAGCCTCCATTCTTCTTTACTCCAATAAAAGAGCCTTCATTCTTCTGCCATCTTCGGTTTTGGTCCTGCTGATGGCAGTGTCAGCGGTATACCATTGATGGTGACTTTAGATCAGGACCTCAACTTAGTCTCTGTACAGCTGCGGTGTAGTATAATCATTGCGCCAAAGCTTACAGGGGAAGAAAGAGGTAACTGCTGGGGATCCCTCCTGAACATATGTACACATTCCACAATTTATACATTGAAGGGATAACCACTTTTATAGCCATTTAAAATAGTTTCAGGTGATTTTGTCAAATTAATTCGACCTTTAACTGCATGTGTGCTATTTGGTCGACAAAATTAGAAAACACTATTTAGTTATTTAGTAGTATATAGATTCTTCCAAACTTTGACTAACTTGCGATATCTATTTTGATATAAAGGGAGTAGGATTATGCGTTACCTACAGACATGGCCTTCGTTCTGCATAGTGTCAACCTGGTGGGATAATTCTCTCTTGAGAAGAGAGGCTTACACATTAAAAGGTGTCTAGATATATTCGTTTCACAAAAGCTAAAACATCTTATATTTTGGAATAGAGGGAGTACATATGATCTAATAAAGAGGGGATAGAGGTACATATATGAGTAAAACATGAGAGTTGCAAGAACAATATGGTGAATGAATATTCTATCAATGGTCTTCCCGATAATTTGTCACCCTATTATGGAAAAAATGGAACAAATCCATGAAAAATGAAAAAATACGCGTTTATTAGTTTTTATGTGATAATGACCGTGCCCCTTGTGCCCTGGCACAGACCCAAAAATTTGTGGAATTTCTTGGACCGACTCAAGTGCAGCGAGTCCGTCGTAAAAAGAAAAAGGAAACTATAGAAAAAGGAAACGATGTCGTGAAACTAGGTCGAACTTTCTTATCTTATCTTACTACTATATAGTATACGAATAACTTTGAAGGTTAACTGTTGGATGAAGACTGGCAAATTGCAACATATCTAACCTCTGGATCATTTTGCCATTCTAGCATCTAGAAGATTCAATAGATAGTATTTAGCACAATGAACGCTATGCTAAAACTTCAAAACACAATTCTCCGCCATTCTAGAATCTTCTCTGTCATTTCTCTAAGCATGTTACAATTTTTTTGAGTATTATTATGTACTAAGAACCAAGTATACACCCAATAATTTATGGATATGATGTGGCTCAAAATTCTTTAATAGTATTTTGAGCTTTACCACTTATAATTTTATAAGTGATGACATGCCATACTTTCCATATCATAGCTAGAGATGATATGATAGTCTTTTATTTGAGTCTCACGTTTGTTTTTTCGAAATGGGGATACCACAGCCTCTGCACTCAAAGGATGCACACATCCCTTTTATTAAAAACCAAGTACCGAGTACAGTTTATGGATCAGATAAGGTTGATACAAACACCAACTATGTGAACAAAGCTAAAGGTCTCACAAGAGAACGCACACATCTCACGTGCAAGGCACGTGCAAATTATTATGCAAATACTTACTTCAAGAGCATAGTTTGACCGTAAATCTAGTCAATAATATATAATTGTATTTAATAATATTTAACCAATTTATTTATATTCGAAAGACGATTCCAATGGTACAATTTTTGTGACATACAATTCATAAATTGGTGACCAAATCTATGGTCGAATTATTTCCTTCGAGTACGTATTTGCCTAATGAACCGGAATGGAGTTAGTATACTACATAGTATTTTTTTTTATGAAAAGGGGAGTGTACATTTTTGATTCGTAGGATAGGAAAATCATAGGAGTAGGAAAAATATAGGATTGCAATGTCATGCCCACTCCAATCCTATAGGAATTTATATGAACCAAAGTGTGTTTGATTCCACCGTAGGAATCTGAAAAATAGGTATGGGTGGATGTTTGATTTCCTATGAAAACTAGTACAAAGGAATCCTTAGGAAAAAATCCTATGGGAATCAATCCTACAAATCAAACATCCATCATAGGAAATTTTCCTATAGGATTTAATACTACAAAATTTCTAGGCAAATCCTTTGAATCAAACGGACCCTAACTAGAGTAGGAGTGCTTGAAGCAGAGGCCCTACTCGTGACTACGCATAGCTTTTCGCAGTAGGGACTACACGGAGTCTGCACCTAGGAAAGGCTGTTGGTGCGTTCATACCTCTCATCGCATTTGATGCACTTCCTCTAGCTCAGCTCCTGGCTAGTGTAGTAATAATCATAGAGTAGAGATAGCCAAAAAAATTGGCGGGTTTATCTCGTTCTAAAGTGAGATCACCAAAACTTGAATGACATTGGCAGTTTTTTCTTTGAACTACCCGGCGCAGCATAATTCAAAAGTTTTGAACCTACCACCGGCGCCCTTCTGATACATATAAATCATGTTGTATCCCATATCTCTCACTCAACCTCATACTCAGAGCATCTCCCATGAATATGGCCTCGCACCGCCGTCCCTCCCCACCACCACAGCCTCCTCACCAGGTACCGTTGTGACCGAAGGCACCATTCCCTTGTTTAGCAAGATCGAGCGGCTTCCCCACGCTGACGACCACCACGCCGGAGCATGCACAGCATCACCGGAAAACATGATACGGTCGCTGCAAAATCCCATCTACTTTATGGACTCGCTGGTCTCCAGCACCGGAGAGATGGGAAAACGATGCACCCCCCGTTCGACCGCACCAACGCGAAGCGTAAACTCGTCTCCTCCCCATACAAAGGTTATTGCACACTTTATGCTCCCTTTTGTTATGCACCTTATTACTATAAAAAGTACTTCATCGTTTGTTGTAGTGTACTACATTCTTTCTCATATACTCGATCATTACTAAAGTTTGCTAGAGACTTCATTACCATCATTATGAAGCTCCTCTGACATATGTGGAATATCTCCTAAAATGATTCTAGTTGGGGCGTAAAGGTTTATAGATAGCACAGCTGGTATACATCAACTCTAGCTGGCGTCCTTAGCCAAATTAGTATGTCATGGCTCCTTATTTAGAGTATAACCAGGCCGACCCCTGCTAATTTTTTTATCAGTATTATAGTCAAGCCTGCAGGTTAGTAGATTGTATTCGAACTTCATGTGTTTTATTCTCACTCAGGGTGACATATGGTTAGAGTACTCATAGCGGAAGTAAGTTACTATACTAGAGTTGTGATGGGAATCATTGCTTTTCGAGCTATCAACCTCTGCAAGTACTCCTAATAATTTCCTCTTTTTTCACATGATTCCATGATAAATATCAAAAGCTATTTGCTTCCAATGCCGGAAACATAGTCAGAACAAGGTCTCTGACTCTACTTAATCTAGTTGAAAATGACAACCGGGCCAAAAAAGACAATAATGCAAAACATCAGCATAAACAGTTTCGTCCTAATCCTGCACTAGTTGGTCCAGTTGCACTAGCAGCTGCAAATAGAAAAATACACATCACACAGCTGCCAGTAGCCCATCCGGTTACCCAGGAAGAATTGGCAGCAGAACCAGTTTCAACAGCAGGTTGTCCCTTGCAAATGAGTGTGACACCAAATTTGTTATGTGTTCAGAGACTAGTAGTAGCATGCCCTTTTATATGTAATATGTATACATTGATATTTTGATGTAATTTTTTTAGTTGCACTATGACGAAGATTAACAAGGGGGTCGATGATGGAAAAAAATCTTGAGCAGATGCTTGAAATAACTAAATCAAGACTTTCGATCACATCTATAGTAGGATTCAGAAGGCCACTAGATCCACATGAATCTGCTTATATTCCATCGACCACAGGCATTTTCGTGAGGACTGATATTCCCATCTTACCCTCATGGAAACACCACTGAAATACCCCCAAGCATTTTGAAGGTTTACTGAAGAAGTTACATGTAAGTCATATGTCTCTTGGACATACTCAATTGCTCTGTCCCTTGTCTTCTTAGCTTGCTGTTTGTTATATATGTTCCTCATTGTTGTCTATAGAGATTTTTCATGTCCGATCAGAATAGCGAGGAAGTAAAGGTTGTTCTCAAAAGCATATTCTCCACATGTTTACGCTAGCAGCGCCATCGGCTAAAGAAGCAACACTTCTCTGGCAAGTGTTTTAAGGATGCTACAAGAACGTCTCATATGGATCACATGACTAACGATCAGTGGGGTGATCTTCTCCACCACTAGCTTGATCAAAAGAATGAGGTATGCTTTGAGAAGAATGAGACTAGATCGCATTGTCAATTCATATTTATGCATGTGTTTTACAAGTCTCATTTTGTAGGACATCGCTCAAAGGAACTGTTCTAGCCATAATAAAGTATGAGTACTAAGTCGTACAAGATCATGTAGCATAATTGGGCACCTCTACCAATTGGTAAGGACCTGTTGTTTTATACTTTATATTTTAAATAAGTATGTAATTAATGTTGTGGAATCTGTATGCATCTTATCTTTCAACCTCCGTTTCCACCATCCGATGCAATTTATTTTTGCTCGTAAAAAATGCAGATGAAGTCTAATGGGGATCCAAAAAACAGTTGACTCTGCTGGAGAAATTTGAGGGATGCGAGACGAATAGATAAGGTGTCATTGTAAAGAAAGTTGTTGTAAGTCTTGTCTGCATTTTGTGATGTTGCACTCGCAGTGATTTCTCCGTATAAGTTTGATATGCAACCTTGCTTGGACTGCTTCTTAGTTTTGTTTTCATTTTCCTTCATAATTTGCAACTAAAGTCAGTTTTAGTTATGAATTATACAAACAGTTGGCATATCATGCACCTCATAGTGTTTACATAGAAGCCACATTTTTAGTCCTGTTAGTAAATGACATAAAAAAAGATACACGAAAAAATGATATTTTTACTGAAGTGTATAAGATGCGTTATCAGCACTACCAATTATAGCAGTTCATGCAGATGTTAAACCTGTCTGCATGTTTCTCTGTAGTAACTTCACTTCTCTTACACATGTCTATCAACTGAAAACTTTCCAGGCTGAATTGAAAGAGGAGCTGGCAAATCCTGGGAAAGATTTTCAGTAAAAACTCCAAAATAATGTGTGGATTTATTTTCCAAGGTACTACAACGCAGTGCTATAGCCAAGAATATGTTGCTGTGTAATGTTGGGTTCCCAGCGAGCTCGTCAAAGTCCAAGTTCAAGTTCAAGTCCAACTCTAAGGCCATTTCTTTGCATATTCAAGTTCTAGAGGAACAACTCCAAGCTAAACAATCGTTATCATCTGCCCTAAGTGTATACAATGAACGTTTGATCGCAAAGTTAGAAGAAATTTTAATTCGGCTTGAGCACTCCATAGAAAATAAGGAGAAACTCATGAAGATGCTCAGTATTTGTGGTTCAGCACTAATAGCTGAGGTTAGTCCCTTTGTCGTGAAATGGAACCTAAAGCTAGAAGTATTTTGTTAGTGCACTTGTTATGAACTTGGGTTGTTTCCTTGTTATGACATGTCTATAATTTGTATGGTACCTTATAATGTACTACCTCTATTTCAAAATATATCTCTTTTTATCAAAGTTGTTTTAGCTTGCTAAAGATCCTTATAGTATCAATGGAGGTACTATCAGGGAACAGAATGCACCAATATGGAAGTAGTATGATTCCTGAATGCGTGATCTTTGGATTGCTAGCCTGCTTAATATTGGTGCTTTATATGCTGTAAGGTTGGATTGTTGTGTACTAATATATGTGTGGATGGTGAAAATTGCATCTAACACCAGTCTTTGTGGCATTTGTTGCACAGAACACAGAAACAGGACCTTTTTGTGGCTAGCACGGTTTGTGGCTTAATTTTTTGCACCTAGCCCAAATAAACATCTTAACCTGCTTGTTAGAGCATCTCTAACCCATCCCCAAAATGGCAATGGAGGAGTAAATTTATTCCTCTAACAACCGAAGCCGCACCGAACCTAATCTAACCCCTATCGCCGTTTAGAGGAGAATAAATATAGGACTTGCCACCACGACCTCGACTCCTTTATTTTTTTCTCCCCCACCCGCACATCCGTTGTCGGCCAACTTCCCTTCCCACTGCCATTCACTGGATCTGTGCTCAACCGATGGCCAGCTACCCTCTGTGCTTTTCCTGGTAGCCTACGTCGCCGGAATCGGCTGTGACGAGCCATTTTACCTGGCCACAAATGTGCCGTTGAGCTTTGCCAGATTCGACACACCACGGTCGTGATTCGCCGGGATATGATCGGATCCTCAAGGCCAATCACCCTCCGGCATGAATACACAATGTTGCAACTCCCCAACCGAGCTCGCAGGAGTGGCGCCGCGAGCACCCGCACCGCCGCTAGCTTCAGATCCGGCACCAGCAGCTGCACCGGCACCAGCCCTTGGATCCGCATCGGCACCTTCCCATACCGGTGCCGCCGGAACAAGGTGAGGAAGAGATAAGCTCCACGGTTCTTTGTAGCATTTTTGGTTAATGCTCGTCAATTTTCTAATCTAGATGATTCTTCATAGCAAGGTGAAGAAGAGAGAATCTCCATGGTCTGAGGATGACAATAATAATTTGTACTTTGCTAGGCATTGATACGTTGCTAACGTATCCATAATTTTTGATGTTCCATGCTTGGTTTTATCTACTTTCTTATGTTTTGTTCCAACTTTGGAGTACTTTATATACACTTTCTTGGACTAACCTATTAACAAGAGCCATAGTGCCAGCTGCCTGTTTTCTGCTGTTTTTGGTTCCAGGAAAGTCAGAAAATGAATATTCTCGGAATTGGACGGGACAAAAGCCAAAGTCAGTTTTTCACCGAGGGACACAAGGAGCCAGAATACAAGACGGAGAGGGGCCAGGGGGCCGCCACACCACCTAGCCACGCGGCCTAGCCTGGCCTGCACCAGGGGGTGGTCTGGCCGCCTCTAGCACCCCCTCGGCCTCCCATTTCGCCTATAAGATGCATCCAATACAGAAACCCTAAGCACCCGATCAAAATTCCACGAAAGAGTCTGTAGCCACCGTCATCTCCATACCTAGATCGGGAGGGATCTGAAGCTCTTCCCGGCACCCTGCCGGAGGGGAGAATTCACCCTGGAGGCCTTCTTCATCATTATGCAAACCTCCGGTGTGATGCGTGAGTAGTTCATCTCTGGACTACGGGTCCATGTAGTAGCTAGATGGCTGGTTCTCCTCCTTTGTGCTATCATGTTTAGATCTTGTGAGCTCCGTTCATGATCAAGATCATCTATTTGTAATTCTGCATGTTGTGTTTGCGGGGATCCGATGGATATTGAGATACTATTTTAGATTGATTATTGATTCTATCATGTCTTTTTTATTTGTGATCTTGCATGTTTTCCGTTGGTAGTAGCTATCTTGGCCAAGTAGATGCTAGCAACTCCAAGAGTTAGTATTTATGCTCGATAGTGGGTTCATGCCTCTAGTAATCTGGGGAAGTGACAGAAATCTCTAAGGTACTAGATGTGCTATTGCTACTAGGGAGAAAACAACAATCCTTTGTTCATAGAACAATCGTATTGTTTACTTTACACGCAATTCGTAAAGCAATAATCTGTTGTTTGCAACTTAATACTGGAGGGGGTTCGGATGATAACCCTGAAGGTGGATTATTAGTCATAGATGCAGTTGGATGACTGTCTATGTATAATGTTGTAATGCCCAATCAAGTCTCAAAGGAGTCAAGATGATTAGTATATGCTTCTATGCTTTCTCGATGTTTGTCAATTGCCCCGCTGTAATTTGTTCACCCAGCATGTTATCTATCTTAAGGAGAGCCACCTCCAGTGACCTATGGACCCCGGTCCTTTCTTTTACCATCAATCTACAATCAACTGTTTACTGCTTTCTGTTTACTTTCTTCCACACAATACGTTTAATCCTTTGTTTTCAGCAAAACCGGTGAGATTGATAACCTCACTGTAAGTTGGGGACAGAGTTTTGTGGTTGTCTTGTGCAGTTCTGCACGTTGCTGCTGGCACCGGTAGTGTGCACTGCCAAAGTTCAGCTAGCAACACCTTTAGGGTGTTTCCTTGCTCCTACTGGTTCGATTAAACCTTGGTTTCATAACTGAGGGAAAACTTGTTGTTGTGCTCATCATACCTTCCTCTTGGGGTTCCCCAACGGGCTCGAGATATCTTGAGCCATCAAAGCTTTTTCTAGCACCGTTGCCTCGGAGTCAAGGACATCTTCACAAGGGGAGTCCCTCATAACCAATCTCTTTACTTTGTTATTTTTGTTTTGCTTAGTTTACTTTTGCCTTGTTTGCTTGTTTCTTTATCAAAAACACAAAAAAATAGTTTTACATGTTTGCTTTCTTTATTAAAAACACAAAAAATGACTACTCTAGAAAATACTAAGTTGTGTGACTTCACTAGCACCAACAACAATGATTTCATGAGCACACATATTGCTCCACCTGTTCCTAAAGCTACTTTCTTTGAAATAAAACATGCTTTACTCAATCTTGATATGAGAGAACAATTTTCTGGTATTGGTAATGAAGATGATGTTGCTCATCTAAATAACTTTGTTGAACTTTGTGAGATGCAAAAGCATAGGGATATAGATGTGGATATTATTAAGCTTAAATTGTTTCCTTTCTCTTTGAGAGGAAAGCTAAAGAATGGTTGAATTCCTAAACCAGGAATAGTATTGATTCTTGGACTAAATGCAAAGATGCTTTCATTGGAAAATACTATCCTTCTGCTAAGATTATATCTATGAGAAGTGAAATAATGAAATTTAAACAATTTGATAATGAACATGTTGCTCAAGCTTGGGAAAGAATGAAATTTTTGGTAAAGAATTTTCCCACTCATGGACTGACTACTTGGATGATATCCAAACCTTTTATGAAGGATTGAACTATTCTTCAAGAAATCTATTGGATTCTGCTGCTGAAGGTACCTTTATGACCATCACTTTGGGTGCTGCAACAAAGCTTCTAGATAATATGATGGTTAACTATTCTGAATGGCATACTGAAAGAGCTCCACAAGGTAAGAAGGTAAATTATGTTGAAGAAACCTCCTCCTTGAGTGATAAAATTGATGTTATTATGTCTATGCTTGTTAATGGGAAAGCTCATATTGATCCAAATCATGTTCCCTTTGCCTCTTTGGTTGCTCAAGAAGAACAAGTTGATGTGAACTTTATAAGAAATAACAATTTTAGCAACAATGCCTACAGGAATAATTTTGGTAATAATAATTATAGGTCGTATCCTCCCAGCAATGGTAATGCTTATGGAAATTCCTACAACAATAATAAGATTTCTCCCTCTGAACTTGAAGTTATGCTTAAAGATTTTATTAGTAAACAAACTGCTTTCAATAAAACTATTGAGAAAAAACTCTCTAATGCTAAAAGAAATATAGCATATTTGGATGAAGCTCAATCTTCTTTGAATAAAATGGCTACTAAACCTGAAACTATTGATAATCCCTTTGCTGATACTAATGCCATACAAGTAAGAATTGATGAAAGTGTTAGACTATTAGCTGAATTGCATGATAAGTGGGAAAGAGAAGATGAAATTGCTAGAAACATTAGTGTTTCTACTATCACTACCACTAGTGTTGAGGCTAGTAATAGCTCTACTACTTTAGATGACAATTATGATTTTGATCTTGATGGTTGCAATATCTCTGAAGTTATTAAGTTCCTACAAAAGCTTGCTAAAAGTCCTAATGCTAGTGCTATGAATATGGCTTTTACAAAACACATTACTGATACTCTCATAAAAATTAAAGAAGAAAAGATGAAACATAAAGCTTCTATTCCTATAAAACAAGAAGATGGATGGGAACCCGTCATTAATATGAAAGTGAATGATTTTGATTTCAAAGCTTTATGTGATCTTGATAGTAGTGTTTCAATTATGCCTAGAAGGATTTATGATATGCTTGATTTGCCACCATTGGAAGATTGTTATTTGAATGTCCCACTTGATGATAATTCTAAAAAGAAACTCATGGGGAGTATTAATGGTGTTCTTATTATGGTTAACAATGCCTATGTCCCCGTTGATTTCTATGTTTTGGATGTTGAATGCAATGATTCTTGTCCTATTACTTTGAGAATACCTTTTCTTAGAACTATTGGTGCCATTATTGATATGAAAGAAGGCACCATTAAATATCAACTCCCGCTCAAAAAAGGTATAGAACACTTCCCTAAGAATAAAGAGAAGATTTCGTTTGCCTCTCCTATGAAAACAAAATTTGCTCTTAATGCTTCTTCATTTGAGAACAATTGATTCTTGTTCTTGCTTCTTATGCCTAACTTAAAGGCGTTAAAGAAAAGTACTTATTGGGAGATAACCCAAAAGTTTTAGATGAGTCTTGGAAGTTATTACTTCAGTAATAACCGCTCCTTATCCTTTTTATTTGCTTTTTGTGCCAAGAGTAACCTCTAATAAGAGAGAAGTAATGATTGGGAAAGTTGCTGTCCCGAAACAGATTTATGTGATTCACCGTAAAAATTCGTGTAACATCTATGTATGTCCTTTTGAGTCATGAATTTTTGTGCTTCTTCTCCAGGTTGTTATCTAACTTTCGTTAGTTCAACACTTTTAGATTTGAGCAATAGAAGGTCTTTGAAAAAATTCGTCTTTACCTGCTAGTCTATTTTGACAGATTTCTGCCATTATTTGCATTTGCTTCTTGTTGGTTCCTTTATGAGTTATTTTCGGGAATTGAGCTTTTTGAGGGAAGTGCTACAGTATCTTGTGTTTTAATGGAAGTTTTATTGGTGGTGGAATTGAACCTAAAAGACCTATTATCTTGAGTGCACTAATGTTGCTAATAAAGATTGTGTGAAGTTTTGTATAAAGGAAAATTTTCAGGTGTATGGAAGGAATGAGTAATAAGATGAAGGATGGATTAAATCTCAAGCTTGGGGATGGCACGCGTGTCACCCCAAGAAATATCCAAGAAGTACAAGCGTCAAAGCTTGGGGATGCCTAAGGCATCCCCTTCTTCATCAATAAAAATCCCAGGTTTCTTCCAAACACTTCATTTTTATTGTTTCATGCACAATTGTGTTGTTCTTGGAGCGTCTTCTTTTTCATTTTTGTTTTGGTTTTCAGTTTGCTTGGTTTGCTTAGTTTTCTGAATAAATTGGTTGGACCCCCACTTTCATACATTGGTTTTCAAATAGTTTGGTTTGGATTCGAAAAGAGTAGGAAAAGTTCATGCTTAAGTGGTAAAAAGAGCTTGTTTTTGACTATGGCCTATGCTTTGTCATGCCATGCTTGATATTGTTTTGGCTTTATTCTTAGTATTCTTTGTTGTAGCATGACTTGTTATAAACAATTGAGATTGCTTAATGTTCCTTGGAAGAATCATGCGTTGTTTTAGCATATTAAAGCATAATATTGTGGTATTCTCCTTTGATGCTTTATTTGGGTTGACTTGGCACATGCTCACACCATGTATGACTATCCCAAGTCACCATAGCCTTTATGTTCCTTTAGTTTTCAACTTGTAGTATCACTTTATGCTTTGATTAATGATGTTTTGTCGCTCTGCATGATTATGGCCATTATTGCTCTCTTAGTTGGTCGCTCCCAGTATTTTGCTAGCCTCCAAAACCAAGTATGAGTTCCACACATGCATCTAATTCCTAAAACCAAGTTATTCCAAAGAGTCCACCATACCTACCTATTAGCATATGCTATTCCAAGTATATTCATGTTTTTATCTACCTTCCGAATTAAACTTGTTATGAGAAAACTAGTCATTAAAGCTCTCACGAACTTGATGGCACACTTTACTTTTCTTGCCCTTAATAAACTTGAACCATTGTGTCGTCTATGTTGTATATGCTTGCACTTATATGTTGGGGATTAGCAGAACCATGCTCTCATGGGGAACACTTTCAACATTGCACTTGTACTTTGTACCTAGTTGATATCATGCTCTTTTGTCTATGGATGTCGTCGGTGTGAAATGAAAGGGGAGCTTGTAAGTCCATGAAGTTATGTATGTGTGTTAGAGAAACGCCTGGGCCGCTGGTCTAATCCATGTTGTCATGGTGGAAACCTGTAGCGTAACCATAATGAGCTATCTATGAAGCATTCTTCTTATAAAAAGAGTCAGATATTGAGAAAAAAAAGAAAAAGAAAAAAAGAGATATGAGAAAAAAGGAAAAAGAGAAAAAAAAGCACCACTTTCCCATGGTAAATAAGAAGATTGTTGAGATGCTCGTTGTCTGCTTGCCTTGTCATTTTGATATGGGGATTCTTCTGTATCATCGGGTAAGGGGTACCGCGTTGGCGGTTCTCTATGATACACATGTACTTACTATGACAAGACCTTACCGGTAACTAAACTTGAGTAGCATGAGGAGCGGCCCTCATATTCAAGGGACATGAGATTTCCAACTTATACTTCGTCAAGCATATACACCATAGTTTGTTCACTTTAACCTTAATCACTTCAAAATGCTTATGATAGGGGCAATGAGACCTGAAAGCTAACAAGTACCATAATTTTTGGAAGCTCTTTATGAAACTTGAATCCCTACTTCCTTCTATGAAGGCCTTTCTTTTACTTTTATGTTGAGTCTCCACCTTCTATCGTTATGCACCTACTTTGAGAGCATAGTGGCCATTCTTAGTTCTATGTGCATTGTCCCAAGACTTGTTGATTGATGCATAGCTTTGATAGTGCTTGTTTTAAACTATTTGTATCTAGTCACTCTTATGAACTTTGAAGGTGTCCTATGCATTTATGTTTGCTACTCTATGAGGGACAAAAGACAAAGTCAGTTTTTCACCGAGGGACACAAGGAGCCAGAATACGAGACGGAGAGGGGCCAGGGTCCGCCACACCACCTGGCCACGCGGCCCAGCCTGGCCTGCGCTAGGGGTGGTTTGGCCGCCTCTGGCACCCCCTCGGCCTCCCCTTTCGCCTATAAGATGCCTCCGATATAGAAACCCTAAGCACCCGATCAAAATTCCATGAAAGAGTCTGTAGCCGCCGTCATCTCCATCCCTAGATCGGGAGGGATCTGAAGCTCTTCCCGGCACCCTGCCGGAGGGGAGAATTCACCCTGGATGCCTTCTTCATCATCATGCAAACCTCCGGTGTGATGTGTGAGTAGTTCATCGCTGGACTATGGGTCCATGTAGTAGCTAGATGGCTGGTTCTCCTCCTTTGTGCTATCATGTTTAGATCTTGTGAGCTCCATTCATGATCAAGATCATCTATTTGTATTCCTACATGTTGTGTTTGCGGGGATCCGATGGATATTGAGATGCTATTTCAGATTGATTATTGATTCTATCATGTCTTTGTTATTTGTGATCTTGCATGCTTTCCGTTGTTAGTAGATATCTTGGCCAAGTAGATGCTAGCAACTCCAAGAGTTAGTATTTATGCTCGATAGTGGGTTCATGCCTCTAGTAATCTGGGGAAGTGACAGAAATCTCTAAGGTACTAGATGTGTTATTGCTACTAGGGAAAAAACAACAATCCTTTGTTCATAGAACAATTGTATTGTTTACTTTACACGCAATGCGTAATGCAATTATATGTTGCTTGCAACTTAATACTGGAGGGGGTTATGATGATAACCTGAAGGTGGATTATTAGTCATAGATGCAGTTGGATTACAGTCTATGTATAATGTTGTAATGCCCAATCAAATCTCAAAGGAGTCAAGATGAGTAGTATATGCATGATTGCTTTCTCGATGTTTGTCAATTGCCCCGCTGTAATTTGTTCACCCAACATAGCATCTATCTTAAGGAGAGCCACCACTAGTGAACTATGGACCCCGGTCCTTTCTTTTACCATCAATCTACAATCAACTGTTTACTACTTTCTGCAAACTATTACTTTCTTCCACACAATACGTTTAATCCTTTGTTTTCAGCAAAACCGGTGGGATTGATAACCTCACTTTAAGTTGGGGACAGAGTTCTATGGTTGTGTTGTGCAGGTCTCCATGTTGCTGCTGGCACTAGTAGTGCGCCCTGCCAAAGTTCAGCTAGCAACACCTTTGGGGTGTTTGCTTGCTCCTACTGGTTCGATTAAACCTTGGTTTCATAACTGAGGGAAAACTTGCTGTTGTGCTCATCATACCTTCCTCTTGGGGTTCCCCAACGGGCTCAAGATATCTTGGGCCATCAGGCATCATCAAACAATTGTTGGAGCCGACCAGCCTTTCAAACAATTTTGGGAAGAAATATATGCCAATTTCAATGAAAGAACTAGTGGAGATGCAAGGTCATTAGTATCGATTATGAATAGGTGGACTTTACTAGTAATTTGCTCCAATGCGGGAAATCTATGAATAAATGGAGCTTGCATGTATTAATAATGGTGTATGAACATTGAGCTTGTCTCTTACTCATCTTATTAAGTATGAGCTGACGTGAGATTTTAGCAAATTAGGATGATGCTATTACTATGTATGACTAATTTATTGATATATATATATATATATAAACTATGAATCTTTATGTGACACGTTTCCATGTATTCATGCGCTCAAATTTGCAAACTTTGCTTAAAAAAATTACTCCTCTAAATTATTGGGGATCGGTTCCGCGGCAAAATTTAGAGGAGTATATTTGCTCCCCTTAAGCATAGGGAGCCTTTTGCTCATCTAAATTTTTGGGGATGGGTTAGAGATGTTCTTAACATGTATGTAGAATGCATGTGTATGTATCCTTGTCAATTTTTCATAATTCGTTTATACTTGAAACACCTTTTCATATTTTTAAAGTATAGTTACAAGTAGAATTGTAGTAAAAAATTGTATCCTCCACAATTTATTTTACCAACATGTGAACAAGTCAAGCAGTTCATTTGGACTAGGTGCAAAAAATTAAGCCACAAACTGTGCGAGATGCAAAAAAAGAAATTGTTTCTATGTTTTGTGCAATAAATGCAACAAATGTTGGTGTTAGCTGCAATTTTCTCGTGTGGATGCGATCAAACTGGTTATGTGTGGATGCACCAATATGTACTAGTATGATACAGTACATTATGTTATAAGTGTTGCTATCCTGGATCATTGATTGTAAGGTTCAGGTTCTCAAAACAATGTCTTAGCCCTTTGTTGTACACCATATTCATATGTGTCGTGTGATAAATGGAACTACATTTTTGAATTAGAGCTCAACATTTTCTTTCACGTCTGAATGAATTGATGAACAGATGGAGTACGACCCGCAAAAATACCTTATACAATTTTTTTGTTCTATTATTTGGAGTAGTCACATTCTAAACTGTACTCGAGCTGCAAATCCTCTCGCCGTCCCCTGTAATATTTTTGAATCTGAGATCATGGTATCCAATTTTCTACCCCCATCCAGAAAAAGGCTACTTTGAGGAAGGTCCTAGATGATCAGTTGATGTGACCAGGCATTGGATTCGTGAATAGAGGGAAGTACGGTCTACTAGTAGTTATTACTTGGACTGTCACCAAATTCAAATTTTGAATCGAGAGGGAAAAGCTCCCGCCTACACGAAATATTTGGGCCCCATGTTTAATCTTTCAAATACTGTGAAATTCTATTTGACCTATCGTACTGATGACCAATGGCGATTGTAAAATTGTTGGGTTGGTGGTGGGGTTCGCTCGTAATTTTTGTTACTAGGACTATAGCCAAATACAAAATCTTAATCGAGGGTAAAAAACTACAGCCCAAATAATTTCGCAGATAGAGTCAACATTATTTTTTCTATGGGAATATGGTAGTTATTGATTATCAGTTGATGTGACCATTTTGTTTATTCCTAAATATAGGGATTACCATTTTTTTGAATTATTACTTGTACGCTAGCTAAATTCAAAATCTCAGTTGAGCGGCAAAATTTTCCAATGTTCTGCGCAATTATGTAATAGATGTTCAGTTGATGTGACTCTCGGCCTTCAATTTCTGACCAGATAGCCTACTAGTCTACAACTATCTTTTTCTATTATTACTTCGGCGCTAGCCAAATTCTAAATCGTAAAATCGAGCGGCAAAATCCCAACTGACTCATATGCATTTCGCGCCCCTCCGTTCCAAACATTTTCACGCAAAATCTCCCACCGATGGAGCACCATTTTTCTAGTATTACTTAGACTCTTGCCAAATTCAAAATCTCAATAGAGCGGCAAAATCACACATCGACCTTGAAGGATTTCACGTCCCATCGTTTCAAAAACTTTGAACAAAACCTCTGACCGGGGAGTACCATTTTTCTATTATTATTATTTGTCTTGTAGCCAAATTCAAAATCTCTATCGAGCCGCAAAATCACACACCAACCTTGAAGAATTTCCCGCCCCACCATTTCAAAAACTTTGAGGCAAACTATCCCATCGTGGAGTACCATTTTTCTATTATTATTATTTTTCTGGTAGCCAAATTCAAAATCTCAATCGGGCGACAAATTCACAGACCGACCTTGAAGCATTTCCTGCCCCACCGTTTCAAAAACACTGAGGCAAAATCTCCCAGCGTGGAGTACCATTTTTCTATTATTATTATTTGTCCGGTAGCCAAATTCTAAATCTCTGTCGAGCGGCAAAATCACAGACCGACTGTCGGGGATGACCTCTAGATACCCCAACCAGACAAGAACTACGACAGTCGGTTCGCGTCCGGTTGGCTGAGCGCAGCCGGACACGAGCAAGTCATACCGGCTACTATACGGTAGCCGGAACCAGGAAGGGCGACAAGGTTCAGGACCGGCTACACCGGCGTAGACGGACGCAATCAGAAGGACAAGGCGACGTGCTGCATAGTGGGCAGTACTCCCTAGTATAGCGACAAGACACGCAACTACGAGGCCATACCAAAGACTTTGCTAGGTGACGCGGGCATAGTGGCCGGGCGCTGACGACAGGCTCGCACGGTGTTCACTGTACCCACGATAACCCTACCGCATGTACCTCGATGGGACGTAACCGTACCGAATACTATAAATGACCAGTCGGCTGGGACCCGCCTATGGGGTCCGCCAGCCGGACTGGCCAGTGAGACCGTTTCTCCTCTACCTATATAAGGAGGGGCAAGGCTCTCGTAGTAAGGGTTGGTCTCAGTGCATTTAAGAGGGTAGCTAGAAGATACAGCTCAAGGAGCGATTGTAGCCCGTATACTACTCATAGTCAGATCGGCAGGAGTAGGAGTTTTACCTCACCACGAGGGCTCTGAACCTGGGTACTTCTTGTGTCCCGTTACACTTGTTCGTACCCAATCCCGCCTGCGGATGCCGTTGAGAGTATCCCTGCTAGTCCCCACACCTCTATCTAACCTTTTCAGGTACTGTCGTTCCCAATACAATGATAGTTGGCGCCCACCATGGGGGAAGATGGCTTCGACCGGAGTCACGTTCCGCACGGGACCTTGCACTTCAGCCGGTGAGCGCGTGGCCTCCGGCCTAGTGCTTACGCTCGGCAAGTTCGACTGCGTCATCGACAATGCTTCGTGTTTTGCCAGATCCACATTTCCGGCAAACGGCTCCATTCTGCTCTTCGGCGACCTCCCCGTCTATGTCGCCACCGTGCCGGAGCGTTTCCCTAGGGAGATCGTCTCCGTCATGGAACCGCTGCACTCCGGCAGCTGCGCTTCCATCGCTCCTCGTAGTGTCGAGATCATGATGGCCGGCTCCAGCTCCTAGCCCCGCCATCCTCGGGAGCAGGGCGATGGCGAGCCCGGAACTTCCGCTTCGCCGCGGTCGAGGAACCCGGTGGAAGAGGCCATTGACCATCTCCTCATGTCGGTTAACCTCGGGGACAACCCGGAGGAGGCGGAGGCCAACTTCACCATGGAGAGGCAGCTTCTCCTGCAGGAGGCCATCGAGCTGGATGCAGCCAAGAAGCAAATTGACATCACCCGACGCGAGTACGACCGCGTGCATGGCCACACTCTGACTACCGCGGAGCCGAGCTGGCGTGGGCAAGTGCGACACCGGGGCGGCGAGCTAGGCGGAAGGATAGAGAGGGACAGCGAGCCAGATCCGCCACCTGCTCTCATCCGGCCCGCCTACAGCACGCCCATCAAGAACCTGTGCGCAGGGCGAGCTGCCCAACTTGGAGGGCGAGGAGCGAGACCGGTAGCATGCCAGGGTACAGGAGCTCCTCCAGATCATGGACGAGCAGGATGATGCCATCCGGCAGATGCACGAGGACCCCAGCTGCTCCAGGGGAAGCAAGCCGCCCGGCATCAGCAAGGGTGCACCCCGCGAGACCCAGCAGGCGTCCTCCCCTCTGGCTAAAGCCTGCAGCAAACGGCGCAGCTCTGGCCACAAGGGCCAGTCATGTCAGGAGCAGACGGTGAACAACAACCCACCACCGCCGCCTCCACCAACCGGAGCGCCACGACCTGTCGGCTCCCGTCTCTCGGGCTGGTTAGGAGCGCCCAACCCGGACTGTCCGGATGCCCGTGAACGCATCGAGCTCCTCGCTCAAGCGCGCGTCACGGAAGAGGAAGACTCCACCAAGCCGGTTTGTTTCGGACCTCGCATCTGGAACAAGCCATTTCTGGATAAGTTTACCCTACCCCGGGATACCCCCAAGTACGATAGCAGCATGAAGCCAGAGGACTGGCTGACCGACTACGCCACGGTAGTCAGCATCGCCCATGGGAACAAGCACACAGAGGTGCGCTACATCCCCCTCATGCTGACTGGGTCGGCAAGGACATGGCTCAACAGCCTCGCACCCAACAGCATCAACGCCTGGCCAGATTTTGAGAAGGTGTTTGTCCGCAACTTCAATGGCACGTACAAGCGTCCGGGCCGCCCGCGCGACCTGGCCTTGTGTGTTCAGGGGGACCGCGAGTCAGACCGCGCGTACCTCGCCAGGTGGACGGAGTTGCGCAACACCTGCGAGGGCATTCTGGAGAGCCGGGCGATTGGGTTCTTCATCGAGGGGTGCCGAGAAGGCACCATGCTTCGCCACGGGCTACTATGTGATGAGCCGAAAACCATGGCGGAGCTCATGACGGTTGCGGACCAGTATGCACGGCTGACGCTGCAATGAAGAAACCTCTCCGGGTGAGTGCCGACGGGCGTCTGACTCCCTCAGAGCCGGCTCGCGACTGGCCAAGTAACCTGGCGGGAGAAGCCGGATCCTTTAGGCGCCACGGCAACGACAACCGGTTCCATGGGGACCACCAAACCGGACAACAGAAGCATCGCTACCATGCGCGGTAGGTCAATGCTGTGTTGGGTGGGCCCGACGCACCGGCTGGTGACGCAAGAAGGCAGAAGCCGCGGCTCATCTTCGACCAAATGTTCGACGGCCCGTGCAAGTGGCATAGCGGACCCTTCAAGTCGGCTACGCCCACCACCCAGAACTGCATCTGGACCTGCCAGATGAAGGACCAAGGCAACTAGCAACGGTTACCCCCGCCCCCTCCCGGTGGACCCCCACCGCTGGCTAGGGGAGCCAGCAATGATGGTAACGGTGGCAACAGCGACAACAACGGCTACCCTCAGCCGCATGCCGCCTACCACATCTTCGAGACATAGCTGGACGACAAGCACAGCCGCAGACGACGCTCCCAGGAGGTCAACGCCATCGTCTCCCTAGTCCCCCAATACCTAAACTGGTTGGAGACCCCCATCACCTGGAGCTAGGAGGATCATCCGGATCAGCTTCCGAATCCTGGGGGTTGCGCCATGGTGCTTGACCCCCTCATCGTCTCTAACGAGTGCCCCTGCCGCTTTTCGCATGTCCTCATCGATGGGGGCAGCAGCCTCAACCTGCTCTACCGGTCATCTCTGGAGAAGCTCGGCATCCGCGAGTGCGACCTGCGCCCGACTACCATGACATTCCACGGCGTACTCCCGGGGACAGCTTGCGCTCCGCTAGGTAAAATCCAGTTGGACGTCATCTTTGGCACCGAGGAGAACTTCCGGCGCGAGCCAGTATGGTTCGAGGTGGTGAACCTGTCGAGTTCCTACCATGCTCTCCTCGAGCGCCCCGCCCTTGCCAAGTTCATGGTCGTCCCCCACTACGCGTACCACAAGACGAAAATGTTGGGACCAAAAGGCATGATCACCGTCACCGGCTGCTTCAGGCGATCGATGGAGTGCGCCTCAGCCGGCTCCAAGCTGGACGAAGCCCTCATCATAGCCGAAGAGAAGTGCGAGATCATGTGCAATGTGGCTATGGCCCAGCAAGAGATGCCGGCTAGCAGGAAGCCTGTTGGAGATGCAGCTTTCCAGCCGGCCAGGGAGACGAAGAAGATCCTGCTCGACCCCACCGACCTGACTAAGTTCGTCACCATTGGTGCCAACTTGGACAGCAAATAGGAAAGCGCGCTCGTCGACTTCCTCCATGAGAATCAGGAAATCTTCGCATGGTCACCCAAAGACATGCCAGGTGTGCCAAGGAAGTTCGCCGAGCACTCACTTCATGTTCGGCCGGACGCCAAGCTGGTTAAGCAGCCTTTGCGCTGGTTCGCAGAAGAGAAGAGAAAGATCATTGGTAACGAGATCACCTGGCTCCTTGTAGCCGGGTTCATCATGGAAGTGTACCACCCAGACTGGCAGGCCAACCCAGTCCTAGTGTTGAAGAAATCAAGACTTGGCGTATGTGTATTGACTACACCAGCCTGAATAAGGCATGCCCAAAAGACCCCTTCGCTTTGCCCCGTATCGATCAGGTTATCGATTCCACGGCCGGCTGCGATTTGTTGTCCTTTTTGGATTGTTACTCTGGCTACAATCAGATTCGGCCAAACCCGGCTGACCAGATAAAGACGTCGTTTATCACCCCGTACGGGGCTTTCTGCTATGTAACCATGCCTTTCGGTCTGAAGAATGCAGGCACTACTTATTAGCGTTGTATGCAGAAATGCTTCCACTCGCAGATCGGCCGAAACGTGCATGCCTACATGGACGACGTTGTCATCAAGACAAAAGAGAAGTGCACCCTCCTCGAGGACTTGGGGGAAACATTCGGCAACCTCCACCGGTACCAGATGAAGCTGAACCCGGAGAAGTGCGTCTTCGGCGTCCCGTCCGGCCAGCTATGCAGTTTCCTTGTTTCACAATGAGGGATCAAGGCAAACCCGAAGAAGATTGTGGCTATCGAGAGTATGCAACCGCCCAAGAGCTTGCTCAGAGTCCAGAAGTTCACTGGATGCCTGGCCTCCCTTAGCCGTTTCGTCAGCCGGCTAGGGGAGAAGGCACTTCCGTTGTACCAGCTGATGAAGAAGCTGGATAAGTTCTCCTGGACCTTGCAGGTTGATGCCGCCTTTCATGGCCTCAAGCGCATGCTTTCCACAATGTCGGTTCTAGACACGCCAGCTAGCAAGGAGCTGATGTTGCTCTATATAGCAGCCATCAGCCGGGTCGTCAGTGTCGTCTTGGTGGTGGAGCGTCCTGAGGAAGGCAAGGCTCAGCCGGTTCAGCGACCCGTCTACTACCTCAGCGAGGTTCTCTCCCTCTCTAAGCAGAACTACCCCCACTACCAGAAGATGTGCTACGGCGTGTACCTGGCGTGCAAGAAGCTCAATCACTACTTCCAGGAGCATCCGATTAAGGTGGTGTGCACTGCACCCCTTTCGGAAATCATCCGCAACAAGGACGCCACCGGCCAAGTCGCCAAGTGGGCCATCAATCTCGCCGCCTACTCCATCCAGTACAAGCCAAGGCTCACGATGAAGTCGCAAGCTCTAGCGGACTTCCTCGTCGACTGGGCCGAAACCCAATACCTCCCCCCAGTTCCCGACTCGGACCACTAGAGGATGCAATTCGACGGTCAAAGATGCTCGGGGGCTTGGGAGTCGGCATCATCCTCACCTCGCCCAAGGGAGACCGGTTGGAGTACGTTATCCAGATCCACTTCAAGGCCTCCAACAACATCACTGAATATGAGGCACTGGTGCATGGCCTCCGGCTGGCCAGGGAGATCGGCGTCAACCGGATCCTTTGCTTCGGCGACTTGGATCTGGTGGTGCAGCAGGTATCCAGAGAATGGGACGCCCATGACGCAAACATGGCCCTCTACCGGTTCCACGTACAGAAGATTAGTGCCTGCTTCGACGGATGTGAGTTCCATCATGTCCCTCGCGTCAACAATGAGGCAGCCGATTCCTCACCCGAATTGGATCCACCAGGCAGGCGATCCCGCCAGGAGTCTCCTTGGAGCATCTGCGCAAGCCCTCCATCAATCCGTCTCCCGAGTCGGATTCCATTATCTGGGCAGGAAGCACGCTGGCTGATGGCACAGCAGACGTGGAACCCACAGAACCCGCGAAGAAGAAGGCTCGCACTGACTTCGGCGCGTCCGCACCCTCCGGCTCGCAAGTCCCGGGGCCTGCCGACTCACCAAGCGGCTCGGGGGTTGCCGTTCTGGGTACCTCACCCGATCGACCCCCTGACATCCCTCAGCCAGAGAACGGGAACGTCCTCACCATCCGGGAGATACCGTCTTGGGCGCAGCCCTTCATGAACTACATCGCCAATGGAGAGCTTCCGGATGACGAAGCGGAGGCCAGGCAAATCCGAAGGCGCGCGCACACATACACCATCATCAACAAGGAGATGTACAAACGCAGTGTATCCAGCATTTTCCAGCGATGTGTCGATGTGGACATGGGCTATCGGCTACTCAAAGACATCCACCAAGGCGAGTGCGGGCACCACGCTTCATCCCGGGCGATAGTCGCCAAGGCGTTCCGCCACGGTTTCTATTGGCCCACCGCCCTCGAGGACACCGAGCAGCTAGTCCACGCATGCAACGGATGCCAGCGCTTCGGGCACCTTAGGCACATGCCGGCTGTGGTACTCAAGACCATACCGATCACCTGGCCCTTCGCCGTCTGGGGCCTCAACATGGTCGGTCCCTTCAAGCGAGCGTGCGCGGGCATGACCCACCTGCTGGTGGCGGTGGACAAGTTCATGAAGTTGATAGAGGCCAAGCCTATCCGGAAGCTGGACGGGGCGACAGTCGTCACCTTTGCTGACTCGTGTATTAACGAGCTCGTTGGGGAACCCCAAGAGGAAGGTATGATGAGCATAGCAGTAAGTTTTCCCTCAGTTATGAAACCAAGGTTATCAATCCAGTAGGAGCAAGGAAACACCCCCAAGGTGTTGCTAGCTGGACTTTGGTAAGGCTCACCACCGGCGCCAGCACCAACGTCGAAACCTGCACAACACAACCACGGAACTTTGCCCCCAACTTACAGTGAGGTTGTCAATCTCACCGGTTTTGCTGAAAACAAAGGATTAAACGTATTGTGTGGAAGAGAATAATAGTTTGCAGAAAGTAAACAGAAAGCAGTAAACAGTTGTAGATTGATGATAAAAGAAAGGACCGGGGTCCATAGTTCACTAGTGGTGGCTCTCCTTAATATAGTGACATGTTGGGTGAACAAATTACAGCGGGGCAATTGACAAACATCGAGAAAGCAATACATGCATATACTAATCATCGTGACTCCTTTGAGATTCGATTGGGCATTAGAACATTATACATAGACCGTAATCCAACTGCATCTATGACTAATAATCCACCTTCAGGTTATCATCCGAACCCCCTCCAGTATTAAGTTGCAAGCAACAGATAATTGCATTACGCATTGCATGTAAAGTAAACAATACAATTATTCTATGAACAAAGGATTGTTGTTTTCTCCCTAGTAGCAACAGCACATCTAGTACCTTAGAGATTTCTGTCACTTCCCAGATTACTAGAGGCATGGACCCACTATCGAGCATAAATACTAACTCTTGGAGTTGCTAGCATCTACTTGGCCAAGATAGCTACTAACAACGGAAAGCATGCAAGATCACAAATAACATAGACATGATAGAATCAATAATCAATCTGAAATAACATCTCAATATCCATCGAATCCCTGCAAACACAACATGTAGGATTACAAATAGATGATCTTGATCATGAACGGAGCTCCCAAGATCTAAACATGATAGCACAAAGGAGGAGAACCAGCCATCTAGCTACTACATGGACCCATAGTCCAAGGATGAACTACTCACGCATCACACCGGAGGCTTGCATGGTGATGAAGAAGGCCTCCAGGGTGAATTCTCCCCTCTGGCAGGGTGCCGAGAAGAGCTTCAGATCCCTCCCGTTCTAGGGATGGAGATGACGGCGGCTACAGACTCTTTCGTGGAACTTTAATCGGGTACTTAGGGTTTCTATATCGGAGGCATCTTATAGGTGAAAGGGAAGGCCGAGGGGGTGCCCGATGCGGCTAGACCGCCCCCTGAAGCGGGCCAGGCTTGGCCGTGTGGCCAGGTGGTGTGGCGGCCCCCCTGGCCCCTCTCTGTCTCGTATTCTGGCTCCATGTCCCCCTCAGTGAAAAACTGACTTTGGCTTTTGTCCTGTCCTATTCCGAGAATATTCATTTTCTGACTTTCCTGGAACCAAAAACAGCAGAAAACATGCAGCTGGCACTGTGGCATCTTGTTAATAGGTTAGTCCAAGAAAGTGTATAAAAAGTACTCCAAAGTGTGGACAAAACATAAGAAAGTAGATAAAACCAAGCATGGAACATCAAAAATTATAGATACGTTAGCAATGTATCAACATCCCCAAGCTTAACTCCTGCTCGTCCTCGATTAGGTAAGTGATAAAAAGAAATAATAATTTTTGAGGTGACATGCACCATCATAAACTTGATCAAAGTATTTGTAAAACATTGATAGCTGGGATCATAGTACTTCAACATAGCATGAAAGATAAAGTTCTAACAATAAGACATAGCAACTATGTTGCAACATGAAAAGGCACAAACAAAAGATTCATGAATAACAATGCTTTGCAAGATATTTGTTTGTTTCACATAAAGAAAACATAGCATAGTGGCATTCATCTTGTCCCTCATAGAGTAGCAAACATAAATGCGTAGGACACCTTCAAAGTTCATAAGAGTGACTAGATACAAATAGTTTAAGAACAAGCAATATCAAAATTATGCATCAATCAACAAGTCTTGGGACAATGCACATAGAACTAAGAATGGCCACTATGCTCTCAAAGTAGGTGCATAAAGATAAAAGGTGGAGACTCAACATAAAAGTAAAAGAAAGGCCTTCATAGAAGGAAGTAGGGAATCAAGTTTCATAAAGAGCTTCCAAAAATTATGGTACTTATTAGCTTTCAGCTCTCATTGCCCCTATCATAAGCATCTTTAGGTGATTAAGGTTAAAGTGACACAACTAAGAGGATATGTTTGACAAGTTATAAGTTGAAATCTCATGCCCCTTACTTACGAAGATCGAACCTCATGCTACTAAACTTTAGTCACAAGTAAGCTCTTGTCATTGTAAGTACATATGTATCATAGAGAACCCCCAGGGGGTACCTCTTGCACATGATACATGAGTTATCCCATAATCAAAATGACAAGGCAAGCAGACAATGAGCATCTCAGTGATCTTTTTATTTGCTATTTGCATAATTTTTTATTGAGGATGCTTCATAGAGTGCTCATTATGGTTATGCTGCAAGTTTCCAACATGATTAGGCATGGATTAGGCTAGCAGCCCAGGCGTTTCTCTAACACAAATACAAACTCCATGATCTTACAAGTTCCCATTTTATTTCACACCGACGGGATCCATAAGCAACATGATCCATTTTATATCAACTAGGTACAATGTACAAGTGCAATGTTGAAAGCGTTCCCCATGATACATGGTTTTGCAAACTTCAACTTATAAAGCGCAAGCATATACGCAACAAAGATGGATGCAATGGTTCAAGTTTATTAAGTGCAAGAAAGTAAAGTGTGCCATCAAGTTCGTGAGAGCTTTAATCACTAATTTTCTCATAACAAGTTTAATTTGGAAGGTAGATAAAAACATGAATATACTTGGAATAGCAAAGGCTAATAGGTAGGTATGGTGGACTCTTTGGAATAACTTGGTTTTGGGAGTTGGATGCATGAGTGGAACTCATACTTGGTTATGTAGGCTAGCAAAAGACTGGGAGCGACCAACTAAGAGAGCAATAATGGCCATAATCATGCAGAGCGATAAAACATCATTAATCAAAGCATAAAGTGATACTACAATTCAAAAACTAAAGGATCATAAAGGCTATGGTGACTTGGGATAGTCATAACATGGTGTGAGCATGTGCCAAGTCAACCCAAATAAAGCATCAAAGGAGAATACCGCAATACTATGCTTTAATATGCTAAAACAAGGCATGATTCTTAAAAGGCACATTAAGTAATCTCAATTGTTTATAACATGTCATGCTACAGCAAATATCACTAAGCATAAAGCCAAAATAATATCAAGCATGGCATGACAAAGCATGGGCCACAGTCAAAAACAAGCTCTCTTTACCACTTAAGCATGAACTTTCCTACTCTTTTTCCAATCCAAACCAAACAATTTGAAAACCAATGTATGAAAGAGGGGGTCCAACCAATTTATTCAGCAAACTAAGAAAACCAAGCAAACGAAAACAAACAACAAAAAACAAAGACGCTCCAAGAACAACACAACTGTGCATGGAACAATAAAAATGGAGTGTTTGGAAGAAACCTGAGATTTTTATTGATGAAGAAGGGGATGCCTTGGGCATCCCCAAGCTTTGACGCTTGTACCTCTTGAATATTTCTTGGGGTGACACGGGGTGGAATCCCCAAGCTTGAGCTTTAGTCCATTCTTCATCTCATTACATCATTCTCTCCATACACCTGAAAATTTTACTTCATACAAAACTTCAGACAATCTTTATTAGCAACATTAGTGCACTCAAGATAATAAGTCTTTAGGTTCAGTTTCAACACCAATAAAACTTACAATAAAACACAAGCTACTGTATCACTTCCCTCAAAAATCTCAATTCCCCAAAAGAACTCAAAAAGGAACCAACAAGAAGCAAATGCAAATAATGGCAGAAATATGTCAAAACAGACCAGCAGGTAAAGACGAATTTTTTCGAAGACCTTCTGTTGCTCAAATCGAAAAGTGTTGAACTAACGAAAGTTATATAACAACCTGGGTCATAAGCACAAAAATGCACGCCTCAAAAGGACGTACAGAGATTTTACACGATTTTTTACGGTGAAGCACAGAAATCTGTTTCGGGACAGCAACTTTCCCAATCATTACGTGTCTCTCATTAGAGGTTACTCTTGGCACAAAAAGCAAATAAAAAGGATAAGGAGCGGTTATTACTGAATTAATAACTTCCAAGACTCATCTAAAACTTTTGGGTTATCTCCCAATAAGTACTTTTCTTTAACGCCTTTAAGTTAGGCATAAGAAGCAAGAAAAAGAATTAAGTGTTCTCAAATGAAGAAGCATTAAGATCAAATTTCTTGCCCTTAGCTCTCTTACTTTTATTCTTAACCTTGGGGAACATATGATTGTTTGGTGGAGAAGCAAAGTGCATGGTGCCCTTTTCCACATCTATTATTGCTCCAAGGAGTTTCAATAGGGATCTTCCAAGTGTAATTTGTCCTTTTCCTACACATTCAATAACAAGATAATCAGTAGAAACCATTTTCCCTAGGATCTTTGTAAACACTCCTTCAGGTATTCCAATGGGTAATATTGTGACATTATTAGCAAGAAATATTTCTTCTCCTCCTTTAGAAAGCCCCCAAAGATTCAACGATTCATAGATATCTTTGGGCATAAGACAAAATTCAGACATGATATCACAGCGAGCATGAAAAGATTCATTATTTATAACAATCTTCACTGTGGGGAGCCACTGTGATGGTTCAGAATTTATTGGAACATAGTCATGGTGCTATCTAAGTGTATTATAGCAATATTTTAAACTAGCGGTGCTGGTCTCAAGAGTATTCAATCTAGCAAATATGTTTATGAAGGAAGAATCAGATTTGCTAGGCAAGTTGTAAGTAAAGACCAACTTCTTTATGGCATTAACAGCATCATCCTCATTGCATTGGAGAAAATCTCCTCCCACTCAAGCATCCAAAGCATATCTATAGCAAAGAGCAATTCCAAGGTAAAAACTGCTAAGGAACAAGCTTTGAGTCATTTTAGGTTCAGTTTTTTCATGTAGATCAGAGATTCTAGACCAAGCTTCTTTGAAACTCTCTTCAATTCCTTGTTTAAAAGTGAAAATCATTTCCTCAGGTGAGATAGTAGCTGGAGCAATGCTAGACATAATGGCAACTTAAGAAAGGAACTAATAATTTTTTTGTGTTTTAGTAAAGAAAGCAAACTAGTAAAACTAATTTTTTTGTGTTTTTGATAAAGAAACAAGCAAACAAAGCAAAAATAAACTAAGCAAAACAAAGCAACAAAGAAAAGAGATTGGTTATGAGGGACTCCCCTTGTGAAGATGTCCTTGACTCCCCGGAAATGGCGCCAGAAAATATACTTGCTGACTCGTGTATTAATGAGCTCGTTGGGGAACCCTAAGAGGAAGCTATGAGGAGCACAGCAGTAAGTTTTCCCTCAGTTATGAAACCAAGGTTATCAATCCAGTAGGAGCAAGGAAATACCCCCAAGGTGTTGCTAGATGGACTTTGGCAGGGTGCACTACCGGCACCAGCATCAATGTGGAAACCTGCACAACACAACCATAGAACTTTTCCCCCAACTTACAGTGAGGTTGTCAATCTCACCGGTTTTGCTGAAAACAAAGGATTAAACGTATTGTGTGGAAGAGAGTAATAGTTTGCAGAAAGTAAACAGAAAGCAGTAAACAATTGTAGATTGATGATAAAAGAAAGGACCAGGGTCCATAGTTCACTAGTGGTGGCTCTCCTTAAGATAGATGGCATGTTGGGTGAACAAATTACAACGAGGCAATTGACAAACATCGAGAAAGCAATACATGCATATACTAATCATCTTGACTCCTTTGAGATTCGATTAGGCATTACAACATTATACATAGACCGTAATCCAACTTCATCTATGACTAATAATCCACCTTCAGGTTATCATACGAACCCCCTCTAGCATTAAGTTGCAAGCAACAGATAATTGCATTACGCATTGCGTGTAAAGTAAACATTATGACTGTTCTATGAACAAAGGATTGTTGTTTTCTCCCTAGTAGCAACGGCACATCTAGTACCTTAGAGATTTCTGTCACTTCCCCAGATCACTAGAGGCATGAACCCACTATCGAGCATAAATACTAATCTTGATCATGAACGAAGCTCACAAGATCTAAAGCACAAAGGAGGAGAACCATCCATCTAGCTACTACATGGACCCGTATTCCAAGGATGAACTACTCATGCATCACACCGGAGGCTTGCATGGTGATGAAGAAGGCCTCCTGGGTGAATTCTCCCCTTCGGCAGGGTGCCGGGAAGAGCTTCAGATCCCTCCCGATCTAGGGATGGAGATGACGGCGCCTACAGACTCTTTCGTGGAATTTTGATCGGGTACTTAGGGTTTCTGTATCGGAGGCATCTTATAGGCGAAAGGGGAGGCCGAGGGGGAGCCCGAGGCGGTCAGACCACCCCCTGGCGTGGGCCAGGCTTGGACGCGTGGCCAGGAGGTGTGGCGGCCCCCTGGCCCCTCTCTGTCTCGTATTCTGGCTCCGTGTCCCCCTTGGTGAAAAACTGACTTTGGCTTTTGTCCCATCCAATTCCGAGAATATTCATTTTCTAACTTTCCTGGAACCAAAAATAGCAGAAAACAGGCAGCTGGCACTGTGGCATCTTGTTAATAGGTTAGTCCTAGAAAGTGTATAAAAAGTACTCCAAAGTGTGGACAAAACATAAGAAACTAGATAAAACCAAGCATGGAACATCAAAAATTACAGATACGTTACCAACATATCAACCTTCTTCACAGACATCATTGATGGCCCAAAATATATCGAGCTCGTTGGGGAACTCCAAGAGGAAGGTATGATGAGCACAGCAGCAAGTTTTGCCTCGGTAAGAAACCAAGGTTATCAATCCAGTAGGAGCAAGGAAACACCCCAAAGGTGTTGCTAGCTGAACGTTGGCAGGGCGCACTACTGGTGCCAGCAGCAACGTGGAATCCTGCACAACACAACCACAGAACTCTGTCCCCAACTTGCGATGAGGTTGTCAATCTCACCGGTTTTGCTGAAAACAAAGGATTAAACGTATCGAATGGAAGGAAGTAATAGTTTGCAGAAAGTAAACACAAAGCAGTAAACAGTTGCTAGATTGATTGTAAAAGAAAGGACCAGGGTCCATAGTTCACTAGAGGTGGCTCTCCTTAAGATAGATAACATGTTGGGTGAACAAATTATAGTGGGGCAATTGACAAACATCGAGAAAGCATACAAGCATATACTACTCATCTTGACTCCTTTGAGATTCGATTGGGCATTACTACATTATACCACCATCCAACTGCATCTATGACTAATAATCCACCTTCAGGTTATCATCCGAACCCCCTCCAGTATTAAGTTGCAAGCAACGGATAATTGCATTATGAATTGCGTGTAAAGTAAACAATACGATTGTTCTATGAACAAAGGATTGTTGTTTTCTCCCTAGTAGCAACAACACATCTAGTACCTTAGAGATTTCTGTCACTTCTCCAGATTACCAGAGGCATGAACCCACTATCGAGCATAAATACTAACTCTTGGAGTTGCTAGCATCTACTTGGCCAAGATAGCTACTAACAACGAAAATCATGCAAGATCACAAATAACAAAGACATGATAGAATCAATAATCAATCTAAAATAGCATCTCATTATCCATCGGATCCCCGCAAACACAACATGCAGAATTACAAATAGATGATCTTGATCATGAACGGAGCTCACAAGATCTAAACATGATAGCACAAAGGAGGATAACCAGCCATCTAGCTACTACATGGACCCGTAGTCCAGATATGAACTACTCATGCATCATACCGGAGGCTTGCATGATGATGAAGAAGGCCTCCAGGGTGAATTCCCCTCTCCGGCAGGGTGCCGGGAAGATCTTCAGATCCCTCCTGATCTAGGGATGGAGATGACGGCGGCTACAGACTCTTTCGTCGATTTTTCATTGGGTACTTAGGGTTTCCATATCAGAGGCAATATATAGGCGGAAGGAGAGGCCGAGGGGGTGCCTGGGGCGGCCAGACCACCCCCTGGCATGGGTCAGTCCTGGCCGCGCGGCCAGGTCATGTGGCTGCGCCCCAGCCCCTCTCAGTCTCGTATTATGGCTCCAGGTGTCCCCCGGTAAAATAATGACTTTGGCTTTTGTCCCATCCAATTCTGAGAATATTCATTTTCTGACTTTCCTAGAACCAAAAACAGTAGAAAACAGGCAGCTGGCACTGTGGCTCTTGTTAATAGGTTAGTCCAAGAAATCATATGAAAAGTACTCCAAAGTGTGGACAAAACATAATAAAGTAGATAAAACCAAGCATGGAACATCAAAAATTATAGATACATTTGCAATGTATCAACATCCCCAAGCTTAACTCCTGCTCGTCCTCGAGTAGGTAAGTGATAAAAAGAAAGAATAATTTTTTAGGTGACATGCACCATCATAAACTTGATCAAAGTATTTGTAAAACATTCAAAGCTGGGATCATAGTACTTCAATCATAACATGAAAGACAAACTTCTAGAAATAAGACAAAGAAACTATGTTGCAACATGAAAAGGCACAAACAAAAGATTCATGAATAATAATGCTTTGCAAGACGTTTGTTTGTTTCGAATAAAGAAAACATAGCAGAGTAGTATTCAGCTTGTCCCTCATAGAGTAGAAAACATACATGCATAGGACACCTTCAAAGTTTATAAGAGTGACTAGATACAAATAGTTTAAAACAAGCAATATCAAGGTATGCATCAATCAACAAGTCTTGGGACAATGCACATAGAACTAAGAATGGCCACTATGCTCTCAAAGTAGGTGCATAAAGATAGATGGTGGAGACTCAATATATAAGTGGAAGAAGGGGCCTTCATAGAAGGAAGTAGGGATTCAAGTCTCATAAAGAGCTTCGAAAAATTATGGTACTTAATAGATTTCAGCTCTCATTGCCCCTATCATAAGCATCTTGAAGTGATTAAGGTTAAAGTGAACAAACTATGTTGTATATGCTTGACAAAGTATAAGTTGGAAATCTCATGTCCCTTGAATACGAGGGTCGCTCCTCATGCTACTCAAGTTTAGTTACCGGTAAGTTCTTGTCATAGTAAGTACATGTGTATCATAGAGAACCGCCAACGGGGTACCCCTTGCCCGATGATACGGAAGAATCCCCATATCAAAATGACAAGGCAAGCAGACAACGAGCATCTCAGCAATCTTTTTATTTACCATGGGAATATGGTGCTTTTTTCTCTCTTTCCTCTTTTCATAATCTCTTTTTTTTCTTTTTTCTCAATATCAGACTCTTTTTTTATAAGAAGAATGCTTCATAGACAGCTCATTATGGTTACGCTGCAGGTTTCCACCATGTCAGCATGGATTAGTCCAACGGCCCAAGCGTTTCTCTAACACATATACATTACTCCATGGACTTACAAGCTCCCCTTTCATTTCACACCGACGACATCCATAGACAAAAGAGCATGATATTACCTAGGTACAAAGTATTCGTGCAATGTTGAAAGCGTTCCCCATGACAGCATGGTTCTGCTAATCCCCAACAAATAAGTGCAAGCATATACAACATACATGACACAATGGTTCAATTTTATTAAGGGTAAGAAAAGTAAAGTGTGCCATCAAGTTCGTGAGAGCTTTAATCACTAGTTTTCTCATAACAAGTTTAATTTGGAAGGTAAACAAAAACATGAATATACTTGGAATAGCATATGCTAATAGGTAGGTATGGTGGACTCTTTGGAATAACTTGGTTTAAGGAGTTGGATGCATGAGTGGAACTCATACTTGCTTGCGGAGGCTAGCAAAAGACTGGGAGCGACAAACTAAGAGAGCAATAATGGTCATAATCATGTAGAGCGACAAAACATCATTGATCAAAGCATAAAGTGATACTACAAGTTGAAAACTAAAGGATCATAAAGGCTGATGGTGACTTGAGATAGTCATAACATGGTGTGAGCATGCGCCAATTCAACCCAAATAAAGCATCAAAGGAGAATACCACAATACTATGCTTTAATATGCTAAAACAACACATGATTCATCCAAGGCACATTAAGCAATCTCAATTGTTTATAACAAGTCATGCTACAGCAAAGAATACTAAGCATAAAGCCAAAACAATATCGAGCATGGCATGACAAAGCATAGGCCACAGTCAAAAACAAGCTCTCTTTACCACTTAAGCATGAACTTTCCTACTCTTTTCCAAACCAAACCAAACTATTTGAAAACCAATGTATGAAAGAGGGGGTCCAACCAATTTATTCAGAAAACTAAGCAAACAAAGCAAACGAAAAACCAAAACGAAAATGAAAAAGAAGACGCTCCAAGAACAACACAACTGTGCATGAAACAATAAAAATGAAGCTTTTGGAAGAAATCTGGGATTTTTATTGATGAAGAAGGGGATGCCTTAGGCATCCCCAATCTTTGACACTTGTACTTCTTGGATATTTCTTGGGGTGACACGCGTTCCATCCCCAAGCTTGAGATTTAATCTATCCTTCATCTCATAACTCATTCCTTCCATACACCTGAAATTTTTCCTTCATACAAAACTTCACACAATCTTTATTAGCAACATTAGTGCACTCAAGATAATAGGTCTTTAGGTTCAGTTCTAACACCAATAAAACTTCCATTAAAGCACTAGCTACTATATCACTTCCTTAAAAAATCTCAATTCCCCAAAAGAACTCAAAAAGGAACCAACAAGAAGCAAATGCAGAAAATGGCAGAAATCTGTCAAAACAGACCAGCAGGTAAAGAAGAATTTTTTCTAAGACCTTATGTTGCTCAAATAAAAAAGTGTTGAACTAACGAAAGTTAGATAACAACCTGGGGCAGAAGTAAAAAAATTAACGCTTCAAAAGGACGTACAGAGATTTTACACGAATTTTTACGGTGAAGCACAGAAATCTGTTTCGGGACAGCAACTTTCCCAATCATTACTGCTCTCTCAGTAGAGGTTACTCATAGCATAAAAAGCAAATAAAAAGGATAACGAGCGGTTATTACTGAAGTAATAACTTCCAATACTCATCTAAAACTTTTGGGTTATCTCCCAATAAGTACTTTTCTTTAACGCCTTTAAGTTAGGCATGATAGTTTGAGAAGATGCTCACATAAGAAATATGAATTGAAGTAAAAGAGAGCATCAAGAAGCAAATTCAAAACACATTTAAGTCTAATCCACTTCCTATGCATAGGAATCTTATACACAAATAAACTCACAAATAACAAAGTGACAGGCATAGGAAGATAGAACAAAAGTAACTTCAAAACTTTTAGCACATAGAGAGGTGTTTCAGTGTCAACACCCGGATTTTTAATCCCAGATGCCTATTATGTCGTACCTCGCAATCCCAGGATTACCATTTTTGCGAGACATAACAGATTGGATATCACAGTACATCATCCATTACAAACCATAATAAGGTCTTACACGAATAAAGGATCTCATGATCCAGTCTTAATACAACAAGCAGCGGAATAAATAGTAAGCGTAGCAGTGGGGTCCATCTTTAGGGGCACATGCAATGCTGATGAAGGCAAATAGTCCTAGTTATCATAGCCGTCCTGCTGGCCGTCATCTTGGTAGTCTCCTTCATAGTCTGGCCATGAGAATAGCCAGGGACAAAAGCCATGAGTACTCTTTAAATACTCGCAAACTACCACTAAAAAGTAGTACTAATGTAAATGCTAACTCTAAGTTTAACTAAAAAGTTAAGTTTGAAACCTAAGATAAGTTCTAAAACCAATAAAGATAAAGTAAAGTTCTAGAATCACTTAAGTTGGGAAGCTAGTGTCATAGTCACAACCCTGTTGTGGTCAAGTCAAGATTCATCATTCATTTCATAAGTTATTTTGAAAACATCTGACAACGAAACAGTATGGCCACTCCAACTGTCCATAACCGCGGATGCGGCTATTTGAATAGTTTGACACTCTGCAGAGGTGGTCACTTTCACCACAAGATTCGATACATCTGTCAGGGATAACCCTGAATCGTCATACTTAGTATGCAGATAATCAAACATAACCTTTCCTTTACACACCCTAGTATAAGAACCTCTCCTATGAGCATGGCCTCCCAACCATGACCATCTGTCATCTTGGGCACTTCATAGGTGGATAACATCGAGAGGTAGCCTCAGCTCAAACCTCTCCCACGAGGGAACTAATACTAATGCATATAAACTTCCGGCTAAGCCTTACCCAATTAAGGTATTGTGGTTGTACGGTAAATTTGGAATGGTATCGCATCCGAATCCAACCATTAGTTTTTGTAAAAGGGCTAAGGCTCATGCCTCAACATTTTCATCATCATAAACCATTTGTGTTTCTCAACACATGTCAAAACATCTTAATAGAATGACTCATCATTCCAAGGTTTTCATAATTCATTTTCACCAAGTATTCCCATCTAAAGTGACTCAAGTTTTAGTTTAGCTCTAAACTACTAAGTTAAGAGTGTTCACTAAAGTGGGATGCTAAGATCAATCTTAGGCCATAGACTAACATCTAAGGTTATCTAGATAGGTCAAGTTTTATACTCTTTATGCTACCTTCAAAACAAGTAAAGGACTTTGGTAAAGTAAAGAAAGTAAAGCTTGGAAATAACACTTGGGGTAGGTAATAGTCAAAGTGGTATACCCAAAGCATGCCTAATGCATCTTGCTCAGGTTACCTAGTTTAATTCTAGCTTGCTAAGTATTATACTTGCAAGTGTTAGCTTGCCTTGGTTGGTGCAGTGGTTGAAGTTTTGTTCCTCCTCCTCTTGGTAGAACTCCTCCTCGAAAGCTTGGTCGGTACTATCGCCTATAAATACATACGGAGTACACAATCACCAAACAATGCTTAACTAGTCTACTCAGCATTCTAAGGCACACATTGGATGATCTAATATCATCACAAGCATCACAAGGTTTTATTAACTAGTTTCATTCTTTTTATTTAAGAAAAGTAATTTCTACTCGAAAATATCTAAGATTTAATATTCTCCACTTAGAATATGGGATCATGTTGACACATGTCATCACCACATATTCTAACATATGGGAATGTGATTTAAATGTTGGATCACATTTCATTAAGTTTAAGTTTATTACTTAATGATTTAAAGTGACTAGAAATGCCTATATAGCATTATTTTGGTACTACTCCAAAGTCACTACATGCAAACCTTAATATTATTACATATTCAGATAGGTATGGTTAAATGTGATTTTTGAGAGTTGGAATCAACTCAAAAGCTATTATGGTTGATTTTATAAAAATTATTGAATATGCAAATGCTTCTGTCTTGTTGTTTTTAGTAGGAGAGATCTCTAACTCTAAATGAATTAAATCCAACGGGCTTGGATAGATCTTTTCATTAGCTTTCTAACAAAATTTGAATCACTCAAATTGGTTCAGTAAATCTTCCTGAATTGAATTTTAAACTAAGAGACAGAAGTGAGTTCAAACTAAAATAGAAAACTCCACATTTGAACTAACTGGGTCGCGCGGGAAAACTAGTGGGCCGGCCCAGTGGCGTTCCGCGGCGCAGAGAATAGCTGACAGGGGGGTCCACATGTCAGCGGCTCTTTAAACACGAAACAGTACGGGGCGACCTGGGCCGTTAGATTAAAAGGAAGATCTACGGCTATGGCTTGTCGTCGACGATGGACAGGTCGCTGGCGAGGTGGAACCCTAGCGGCTCGGTGGGGGTCTGGGGCGGCTTACTAGGGCTCCGGCGAGGGTCGGCGAGGCGGGCAAATGAACAAGTCGAGGACGGCGGTTCTCCTGGTACCGGCAGTGTCCCGAGAGGTGGCCTTGATCAACGACCCCCTTCTTCTCCCTTTGGCGCAGACTCCGGCAAAATTCCGGAGCTGCGAATGGCGGCTTGCTCTGGTGGGGCTCTGGGAGTGTTCTGAGAGGGAGGGATGAGAGTGGTGTGAGGAGTTTGTGCTGGGGTGGCCTCCTTTTATAGGCTCGGCAAAGCGGCAAAGGAGCATGGGCGGTGCTCGCTGGTGACGATGGCACATCGAGCTAGAGGTGTGGGCGGTGGGCTAGGATGGCGGGCGGTGCCCTGGCGAGTGTCAGGGTGGTGCGTGTGCAGTGGTTTGCGGTCGGTGGAGGTGAGTAGTGCGGCGCGCACTATGTCTCTGCCGACGGCGAGTTTCGCGGCAGCCGGCGACTACGGGGCATGGTCAGGGGAACGGGCATGTCCGTTAGCTTCCTAGGACGGTGGTGATCGTGTAGGCGGGCGGCTGGAGCGAGGCGGGGTCTAGTCGAGCAGGGACCGTGCACGCTCTGCAGGCAGCGTCGGCATGGCAGACAGGCTCCGGGCGCGGCGGTTCCTGGCTGCTCCTGGCGCTGTCCGTGGGCTGGGGCTGGCTGGACGGTGGAGGTGGACCATAGGCGACGTGCTGGACATGGTGGGCGAGGCCGGCAGCGGCTGTGGCTCGCTGTCGCCGGTAGGGTGCTCGTTTTGGGCTCGGCATTTATGTCCATGACCATTTGGTCAGGTCACAGTGCTTGGCCGGGCTAGAGAAGGGTAGGGGAGGCAGTGGAGAGGGTTTGGTGGCAATGTGGGGGACAAGTTTGGCGAGAACACTGCTCAAATAGTGATTTTGGTTTTTTGTTTGAATTCTGCCCATAAGGTGTTTGTAGAAATGGCCGAAAGAATTCAAGTTTTGAATTTTTATATGATTTTTGGTGGAGTTGTTTATCACTTGCTTAAGCATATGTGGTTGCTTGGGATTTGAAAATGGAGCTCATTTGAGTGGTTTTTGAATAAGTGGGATCTTCTCATATGAACTACATTCAATTTTCAAATGCCATTTAAAATTAGTGTTTGAAAGTTTTTGGTAGATCACAAAGTGGGCCTTGGTACATCACTACATGTACTAGCAAGGGGTGCAAAGATCCACATTTGTTTCTGTTAGGTTTTGAGTTCTAGGAACAGCCAAAGTAGGCATGTTGATTAAAATGGCACAAATGACCATTTGGTTATTTTATTCATTTTGATTTGTTTTTCTTTGGGATTTGTTTGGGAATGATCTAGATGATGTTTAATTCACCTAAGAATCATTTTACAAGCAATGTATCACTTAATCGTGGCAATTCAAATCAACTCCTAAACTATATGCACACACATATGAATGCTTTAATATTTTTAACAGGAAAAGTTTTTGTTAACTCTAAATTTGATGATTTGGATCTTGATCACTTGGATTAAAGTTTTGGGATGTTACAAACCTTCCCCCTTAAACAAAATCTCGTCTCGAGATTTACGAAAGAAAACTAGGAACTAAAGAGATCTGCGAACTCTGTCCTCATGTAATCTTCTCGCTCCCAAGTGGCTTCCTCTTCGGTATGGTTGATCCATTGAATCTTGAAAAACTTGATACTCCTGGTCCTAGTGGTTCTGTAACCTTCTTCCAAGCTACAGATGGGCACTTCATGATATGTCAGGTCCTTGTTGATCTCCACAGCTCTGTGATCGATGTTCTTGAAAACTTCAGTCTTCTCCGTCACTTCTAGGCATTTGCGAAGTAACGAGATATGGAACACATTGTGGATGGCTGACATCTCTTTAGGCAGTTCCAATTGATACGATACTTCTCCTCGACGGTTCAGAATTTTGAAGGGCCCGATATATCTGGGGGCTAACTTTCATTTCAGACTAAAGCGCTGGGTTCCCTTCAATGGCGAAACCTTGAGATATACAAAATCTCCGACATTGAAAGTCAGGTCTCTCTTTCTCTTGTCAGCATAACTCTTTTGCCTGGATTGGGCAGTCTTGAGGTGCTCACGGACTTTGTGAACCTTTTCTTCGGCTTCTCGGAGAATGTCGGGTCCAAAGATCTGAATCTCTCCTACGTGCGACCAATTCAAAGGGGTGTGACACTTTCTTCCGTATAGGAACTCAAATGGTGACATCTGCAAACTATCTTGATAAATGTTGTTATATGAGAATTCTGCGAAAGGCAGGCAGTCTTCCCATTTTGATCCGTACTCTAACACACAAGCTCTAAGCATATCCTCTAAGATTTGGTTGACTCTCTCAGTTTGTCCATCAGTTTGCGGGGGATAAGCGGTGCTGAAGTTCAACTTGGTGCCTAATCCTTCCTAGACTTTCTGCCAAAATCTCGAGGTAAACTAGGTTCCTCGATCTGATACTACGGTCTTGGGGGTTCCATGCAGACTAACAATTCTAGCAATATACAGCTCTGCTAGCTTCGAACTTTGGTAGGTGGTCTTGACAGGTATAAAGTGGGCTACCTTGGACAGTCTATCAACAATTACCTAGATTGAGTCATTTCCCCTACTAGAAGTAGGTAAACCGGTGATAAAGTCCATTTCGGCGGAATCCCATTTCCATTCCAGAATCTATAATGGTTGCAACAGTCCTAGGGGTCTCTGATGCTCTACTTTGACTCTTTGACAGATGTCACACTTGGCGATGTAGCTTCCGATTTCTCTCTTCATCTTGTGCCACCAAAATTGCTCTTTCAAATCTTGATACATCTTCGTTCCTCCGGGGTGGATAGAATAGAGTATCATGAGCTTCCTACATGATAACCTGCTTCAGCTCCGAATCTGCTGGCACACAGATACCGCCTTTGTACCACAACACTCCTTCTTCGTCTTCAGTGAATCTAGGTACCTTTCATGTACCAATACGATGTTTGATTCTGTCGATACTTTCATTTCCCTTCTGGGCTTCCTTGATTTGGCTAATCAAAGTGGGTTGAAGTTCAATGCTAGCTAAGAATCTTTTGCTAACAAGCTCAGTTCTAAACTGCTCCAACTCTTCATACAAACTTGGTTGCTTCTCCTTGATCATGGTATTTAGCTTACATGGCAATCTGCTAAGAGCATCCGCTACCACATTGGCTTTGTCGGGGTGATAGTGAATGTCAAGGTCATAATCCTTGATTAACTCTATCCATCTCCTTTGCCTCATATTCAACTCCTTCTGAGTGAAAATATACTTCAAGCTTTTGTGATCCGAGTAAATCTCACATCGATTACCCATCAGATAATGACGCCATGTCTTCAAGGCCAAAACTACCGCCGCTAACTCAAGATCATGGGTCAGATAGTTCTGCTCATGCTGCTTCAGTTGTCAAGACAAATAGGCGATAACTTTGCCTTCTTGCATTAATACACATCTGAGACCAATCTTGGATGCATCACAATACACATCAAATGGCTTCTTGATATCTGGCATGATTAGTATTGGGGCTGATATCAATCTCTTCTTCAGCTCTTGGAAACTGGCTTCACATTTGTCAGTCCATTCAAACTCCTTGTCCTTCTTCAACAATTGGGTCATGGGTCTGGCGATGCTCGAGAATCCTTCGATGAACTTGCAGTAATATCCCGCCAATCCGAGAAATGCACGGACTTGGGTTTGAGTGGTTAGGGCTTCCCATTCTTCGACATCTTTAATCTTGGTGGGATCAATAGAGACTCCTCTGGTAGACACAATATGTCCTAGGAATCCTACTTCTTTCAGCCAAAACTCACACTTGTTGAACTTGGCATATAACCGATGCTCTCTTAGAGTTTCTAGGATGATTCTTAGATGTTGCTCATACTCTTCTTCTGACTTGGAATAGATAAGGATATTGTCGATAAACACAACGACAAACTTATCTAAGAAATTCATAAAGATCTTATTCATGAAATAAGCAGGGGCATTGGTTAATCCAAAGGACATAACCGTATACTCGTATAAACCATAGCGAGTAGTAAAGGAGGTCTTCGGAATATCCATTGCACGAATCTTAAGTTGGTGATAACCAGTCCTAAGATCAATCTTTGAGAATACCTGGGCTCCAGTCAACTGATCAAACAGATCTTCTATCTTTGGCAAAGGGTACTTGTTTTTGATGGTGACATCATTCAGCTTTCTATAATCGGTGCACATACGGTTGCCTCCATCTTTTTTGTCGACGAATAACACTGGTGATCTCCATGGCGATGCGCTTGGTTGAATCAAGCATGTTGCTAACATGGCATCAAACTGCTTCTTCAGTTCCACTAACTCTGAGGGGTTCATGCTATAGGGTCTTTGGGTTATGGGTCCGGTTTCGGGGATTAGTTCGATAATGAACTCAATATATCCCTATCTGGGGGCATATCGGGAAATTCATCTGGGAATACGTCAGGGTATTCACAGACTACTCTGACTTGGTCAATGGTGGGCAGGGCTAGACTCTTGTTGCACTTGAATTGACGGGGTAAGGTTTCAGATATATGCTCTACTGTTACTCCAGAGCTACTGGTCATGGTGATGGCTTTCTTAGCACAGTCTATCAGTCCTTTATGCCTTGACATCTAGTACATACCTAGTACTACTTCCAATCCTTTGGTTCCAAGTACTATAAGGTTGGCATAAAAATCTATCCCATGTATTCTGATAGGCACAGCTTTGCAAATTTTTCTAGCTTTTGTAGTTGAACCAGGGATTTGAACTATCATGACATGCTTCAAGTTGGTTGGGTGGATCTTACTAGTGCATGCAAATTCTTCGGTGACAAATGAATGCAATGCTCCCGAATCAAACAATACTCTTGCTAAAACTGAGTTGACAGAAAACATACCCAGCACTACGTCTGGCGCTTCTCGGGCTTCCTCGGCGTTCATGTGGAAGAGACGACCGTTGCGGTTGTGAGGGTTCCCTGGGGAAAATCTTCTCCCTGGTTGAACAAGATGCTGCTGTTGAGATGGGGCATTCACATTGGCAGTGGCGGCAGTCTTCTTGGGACACTCATTGGAATAGTGGCCCTTCACTCCACATTTGAAACAAGTTATCTGGGACTTGTCTTTTGCTACAACAGGCACAACATTGCTGCCAGTTCTAGGTGCAGTGTTATTGTTGTTGTTGTTGTTGTTGCTCTTGGGAGGGGCACGGTTGAAATTGCTGGTGTTACCGGAGTGGTTGTTGTTTCCTCTGGGCTTCACATTTCCTCTGCTACGGTTGGGGTAGCTTGGGAGAGACATTGGGGGTCGTCTGTTCCTTGGTGCATATCCTGGTGAGGGTTGGGACGGTACTTCTGGTGACTACTGAATCCAGTTTGCTGCATCATACAACGTTTGCGGTTGTCGTTCGCCTGGTTAATCTTTCCTTCCATCTGAATTGCAGAGTCGACTAACTCTTCGAGATCCTGGAAACAGATGTTGACGAGAACAGTCTGCATCTGATCATGCAGTCCGTTCAAGAATCTCTCCTTCTTCTTGGCCTCCGTGTTGATCTCATTAGGTGCATATCTGGCAAGTGACAGGAATCTGTCACGGTACTCCACCACAGTCATTCTGCCTTGCTTCAACTCTCTGAATTCATCCCTCATTCTGTTGACTAAGCCCTGCGGCACGTGGGTTTGGTTGAACTTGATTTTGAAGGCTTCCCATGTCATCACTTGACCATGGTTCATCAGGCGGATACTGTTCCACCATGCTCTTGCATCTCCTACCAAATAGTGGGTGGCAAAGAGAACCTTCTCATTGTCATCAACTCTGGCTACTTCCAAATTGTTCTCCATCGTCTGCAACCAGTCATCTACATCTAATGGGTTCTCCGAAGTGCTAAAGATTGGGGGATTGGTATTCTGGAAGTTCTTCAGCTTGGATCCTTGATGATCCTGATTTCCATGGTTCTGGTTGTTGAGAGCCATCTGGGTGATCTGTTGCAGTGTTGCTAGATTAGCTTGATGCTCTGCCCTGCTTGCTTCTCTGTCTGCGATGAGATTCTGCCGGATCTGTAGCATTGGGTCTTGCGATGAGCTGCTCCCTCCTTGGTTGCCACGAGTCATCTAAAGATTGAGGTAGATAAAGGGGTAAGAGGGAAAGTTCTAAGGTTCAGGGTTTTGATTTCAAGGCTAAAACTTTGAGTTTGACTCAGGTTTTGCAACTAACTTCATTTCATTCATTCAAACAAGCACCCGATACAAACACACACATCACAACAACAAAGGAAAACAGATGGTTTTAAGAACCATTCTGCAAGCTACGATACATTGGGACTGATACATCTCATGCTACGACAGTGCTCTAGTGCATCTACTCATCATCGATGAAGTCGGAGTCCTCATCATCAGTGTAGAAGTCCACGACATCCTCCTCCAGAAAGTCATCATCATTGTTGACGTAAGAATCCATGTCTCCCTGGATGTCTTCACCCTCCTCTTCTTCTTCCTTTGCTGCAAGCTGAGCTTCTTGCTCCTTGACGGTCTTCTCGAGGTCGGCCACCTTCTTGCAAAGACGGGCGATGGTGCGATCCTTCTTCTCGCGCTGGAGGCGAAGAGACTGACGGTCCTTGACAAGCAGTGAGAAAGTCTGGGCCTTCTGGGCGGCAATGGCACGGTTGTGGTTGGCAAACTCCCTAGCATTGTCCAATTCCTTCTGGCAATCGTACAACAGGAAGTCAAGGTTCTCCACTTGACGCTTCAGCTCCGGGTGACTTGGCATCTCCATCGGCATTCCCATGAAGTCACGCCTTGCATAGTGAGCAAAACGGGTTCCTTGGATTTGGTTGACACTGAGAGCACATAGACGTGCGAGGGCTTCATGCATTGCCCTGGCTAATCCATCTAGCCAGTTGTTCTCTCGGACGGAGAACTAGATTCTCCCGAACGTTGGTGCTTCTATGCTTCCTCGAAGATCAGCGGTGACTAGCCACTGTAAATCTCCTCCTGGGGGTCCTGGAAGTTGAGCTCTAAGAAACTCCGGATGCGGGCGTCCCAATAATTCAGACAGTGAATCGAGATCCCTCTCGAAGATCAGTTGGCCTTCGTTGCCCAACTGGTAGAACTTGCTGAACTGAGTCTCCATCTACAAGAATTAAGGATGAGGGAGTTAGTGAAGTGATCAAGTGTGTCAAATTTTAGGTAGTAATGTAAGAATTGGAGGAACATGAATTATTGAGAAATAATGAATTCCCAAGGGTAAGAGAGGAAATAGTTTTTTTATAAATACTCACTTTGGTTTTTGAAACTAAGTTTTTTGTACGGACGTCCATTCTAACTAGGGTCTCCTATGGTCAGGATGGCTCTGATACCAACTTGTCAACACCCGGATTTTTAATCCCAGTTGCCTGTTATGTCATACCTCGCAATCCTAGGATTACCATTTTTGCGAGACATAACAGATTGGATATCACAGTACATCATCCATTACAAACCATAATAAGGTCTTACACGAATAAAGGATCTCATGATCCAGTCTTAATACAACAAGCAGTGGAATAAATAATAAGCATAGCGGTGGGGTCCATCTTCAGGGCACAGGCAATGCTGACGAAGACAGATAGTCCTAGTTATCATAGCCGTCCTGCTGGCCGTCATCTTGGTAGTCTCCTTCATAGTCTGGCCCTTAGAATAGCTAGGGACAAAATCCATGAGTACTCTTTAAGTACTCGCAAACTACCACTAACAAGTAGTACTAATGTAAATGCTAACTCTAAGTTTAACTATAAAGTTAAGTTTGAAACCTAAGCTGAGTTCTGAAACCAAGAAAGATAAAATAAAGTTCTAGAATCACTTAAGTTGTGAAGCTAGTGTCATAGTCACAACCCTATTGTGGTCAAGTCAAGATTCATCATTCATTTCATAAGTTATTTTGAAAACATCTGACAACGAAATAGTATGGCCACTCCAACTGTCCATAACCGTGGACGCGGCTATTCGAATAGTTTGACACTCTGTAGAGGTGGTACACTTTCACCACAAGATTCGATACATCTGTCAGGGATAACCCTAAATCGTCATACTTAGTATGCAAATAATCAAACATAACCTTTCCTTTACACACCCTAGTATAAGCACCTCTCTTATGAGCATGGCCTGCCAACCATGACCATCTATCATCTTGGGCACTGCATAGGTGGACAACATCGAGAGGTAGCCTCAGCTCAAACCTCTCCCGCAAGGGAACTAATACTAATGCATATAAACTTCCGGCTAAGCCTTACCCACTTCAGGTATTGTGGTTGTACGATAAATTTGGAATGGTATCGCATCCGAATCCAACCATCAGTTTTTGTAATAGGGCTAAGGCTCATGCCTCAACATTTTCATCATCATAAACCATTTGTGTTTCTCAACACATGTCAAAACATCTCAATAGAATGAATCATCATTCCAAGGTTTTCATAATTCATTTTCACCAAGTATTCCCATCTAAAGTGACTCAAGTTTTAGTTTAGCTCTAAACTACTAAGTTAAGAGTGTTCACTAAAGTGGGCTGCTAAGATCAATCTCAGGCCATAGACTGACATCTAAGGTTATCTAGATAGGTCAAGTTTTATACTCTTTATGCTACCTTCAAAACAAGTAAAGGACTTTGGTAAAGTAAAGAAAGTAAAGCTTGGAAATAACACTTGGGGTAGATAATAGTCAAAGTGGTATACCCAAAGCATGCCTAATGCATCTTGCTCAGGTTACCTAGTTTAATTCTAGCTTGCTAAGTATTATACTTGCAAGTGTTAGCTTGCCTTGGTTGGTGCAGTGGTTGAAGTTTTCTTCCTCCTCCTCTTGGTAGAACTCCTCCTCCTCGAAAGCTTGGTCGGTACTATCGTCTATAAATACATATGGAGTACACAATCACCAAACAATGCTTAACTAGTCTACTCAGCATTCTATGGCACACATTGGATGATCTAATATCATCACAAGCATCACAAGGTTGTATTAACTAGTTTCATTCTTTTTATTTAAGAAAAGTAATTTCTACTCATTGAAAATATCTAAGATTTAATATTCTCCACTTAGAATATGGGATCATGTTGACACATGTCATCACCACATATTATAATATATGGGAATGTGATTTAAATGTTGGAGCACATTTCATTAAGTTTAAGTTTCTTATTTAATGATTTAAAGTGACTAGAAATGCCTATATATCATTATTTTGGTACTAGTCCAAAGTCACTGCATGCAAACCTTAATATTATTACATATTCAGATAGGTATGGTTAAATGTGATTTTTGAGATTTGGAATCAACTCAAAATCTATTATGGTTGACTTTATAAAAATGTTTGAATGTGCAAATGCTTCTGTCTTGTTCTTTTTACTAGGAGAGATCTCTAACTCTAAATGAATTAAATCCAACGGGCTTGGATAGATCTTTTCAGTAGCTTTCTAACAAAATTTGAATCACTCAAATTGGTTCAGTAAATCTTCCTAGATTGAATTTTTAACTAAGGGACAGAAGTGAGTTCAAACTGAAATAGAAAACTCCACATTTGAACTAACTAGGTCGTGCGGGAAAACTAGTGGGCCGGCCCAGTGGCGTTCCGCAGCGCAGAGAACAGCTGACAGGGGGGTACACATGTCAGCGGCTCTTTAAACGCGAAGGGGTACGGGGCGACGTGGGCCGTTAGATTAAAAGGAAGATCTACGGTTGTGGCTTGTCGTCGACGACGGACAGGTCGCTGGCGAGGTGGAACCCTAGCGGCTCGGTGGGGGTCTGGGGTGGCTTACCAGGGCTCCGGCGAGGGTCGGCGAGGCGGGCAAACAAACAAGTCGAGGATGGCGGTTCTCCTGGTACCGGTAGCGTCCTGAGAGGTGGCCTTGATCAACGGCCCCCTTCTTCTCCCTCCACGGCAGACTCCAGCGAAATTCCGACGCTGCGGACGGCGGCTTGCTCCGGTGGGGCTCTGGGAGTGTTCTGAGAGGGAGGGGACGAGAGTGGTGTGAGGAGTTTGTGCTGGGGTGGCCTCCTTTTATAGGCTCGGCAAAGCTGCAGAGGAGCATGGGCGATGCTCACCGGTGACGACGGCACAGCGAGCTAGAGGTGTGGGCGGTGGGCTAGGACAGTGGGCGGTGCCCTGGCGAGTGTCACGACTGTGCGTGTGCAGTGGTTTGCGGTCGGTGGAGGTGAGTGGCACGGCGCGCACTATGTCTCTACCGACGGCGAGTTTCACGGCGGCCGGCGACTACGCGGCATGGTCGAGGGAACAGGCATGTCCGTTAGCTTCCTAGGACTGTGGTGATCGTGTAGGCGGGCGGCTGGAGCGAGGCGGGATCTAGTCGAGCGGGGACCGTGCGCGCTCTGCGGGCGGCGTCGGCATCGCAGACACGCTCCGGGCGCAGTGGTTCTTGGCTGCTCCTGGCGCTGCCCGCAGGCTGGGGCTGGCTGGACGGTGGAGGTGGACCATAGGCGACGTGCTGGACATGGTGGGCGAGGCTGTCACTGGTGGGTTGCTCGTTTTGGGCTCGGCATTGATGTCCATGACCATTTGGTCGGGGCACAATGCTTGGTCGGGCTAGAGAAGGGTAGGGGAAGCAGTGGAGAGGGTTTGGTGGCAATGTGGGGGACAAGTTTGGCCAGAACACTGCTCAAATAGTGATTTTGGTTTTTTGTTTGAATTCTGCCCACAAGGTGTTTGTAGAAATGGCCAAAAGAATTCAAGTTTTGAATTTTTAGATGATTTTTGGTGGAGTTGTTTGTCACATGCTTAAGCATCTGTGGTTGCTTGGGATTTGAAAATGGAGCTCATTTGAGTGGTTTTTGAATAAGTGGGATCTTCTCATATGAACTACATTCAATTTTCAAATGCCATTTAAAATTAGTGCTTGAAAGTTTTTGGTAGATCACAGAGTGGGCCTTGGTACATCACTACATGTACTAGGAAGGGGTGCAAAGATCCACATTTGTTTCTGTTAGGTTTTGAGTTCTAGGAACAGCCAAAGTAGGCATGTTGATTAAAATGGCACAAATGACCATTTGGTTATTTTATTCATTTTGATTTGTTTTTCTTTGGGATTTGTTTGGGAATGATCTAGATGATGTTTAATTCACCTAAGAATCATTTTACAAGCAATGGATCACTTAATCATGGCAATTCAAATCAACTCCTAAACTATATGCACACACTTGGAATGGATCACTTAATCATGGCAATTCAAATCAACTCCTAAACTATATGCACACACTTGGATGCTTTAATATTTTTAACAGGAAAAGTTTTTGTTAACTCTAAATTTGATGATTTGGATCTTGATCACTTGGATTAAAGTTTTGGGATGTTACATTCAGTACCATGAAAACTTCTACAACCATATTTTCCTCTCTCATAATAATTTTTAGTAGCCTCATGAATAAACTCAACAATAGAACTATCACATAAATCATGCTTTTCATGATTTACAAGCACTAGAACTTTATTATAAGCATTTTCAAAAGAATCCTCAGGAACATAACATTCAACCTCCTTTAGTAAGAATGGGGGACAATCAAATATTGTAAGGGGTAAAGAGTTACTCTCATTAGAAGGTAGGAATGGGTAGATCCATTCTTCCTCCTCTTGATCATCACTCTCCTCCTCTTTTTCATCCAATGAGCTTCCAGTTTTAGCAATTTCTTCTTCCATAGGCTCCTGCAAGGCATTAATCTCTTCCGTTGGTGGAGAGCATCTATTAAGATATTCAAGAATATAGCCATTTTCTTCCTTGTAATTATCAAAGCAAAATTGAAGTATATCATAAACCTCATATTTATAAGGTGCATCATCAGTATTTTCAAGCAAACTAGCAAGTTCGAATGCACCCTTCAAAGCAATAAATTCCTCAATTTGTTCCACATCATAAAAGTCATAATTTCCTCTAACATAAGAAGATATGGTAACATTATCATTATACTCACATTTAAAAGGGAGGTGTTTATACCTCCTACAGCAACAAGATTTATCAATGCAATAAGTAACATTATAAGTAGAGCACACGTTTCTAGCAATGGTATTCAATTTATCAATTTGTTCCCATAAGAGTTTCCCTTTTTGTGACAAGCGGTGTTCCTTATAATAATATTTTTGTTCTTCCGTGAACCCACCTTGCCAATTAGATTCAGTTTCATAGAAACCAACCATTGATAGTAAACATGATAAAGCAAGACAATAACAGACCAACAAAAATACCAACTATAGTAGGAACTAATTTTTTTGTGTTTTTGATAAAGAAACAAGCAAACAAAGCAAAAATAAACTAAGCAAAACAAAGATAACAAAGTAAAGAGATTGGTTATGAGGGACTCCCCTTGTGAAGATGTCCTTGACTCCCCGGCAACAGCGCCAGAAAATATGCTTGATGGCCCAAAATATATCGAGCTCGTTGGGGAACCCCAAGAGGAAGATATGATCAGCATAACAGCCAGTTTTCCCTCAGTACAAAACCAAGGTTATCAATCCAGTAGGAGCAAGGAAACACCTCAAAGGTGTTGCTAGCTGAACGTTGGCAGGGCGCACTACCGGTGCCAGCAGCAACGTGGAATCCTGCACAACACAACCATAGAACTCTGTCCCCAACTTGCGATGAGGTTTTCAATCTCACCGGTTTTGCTAAAAACAAAGGATTAAACATATCGAATGGAAGGAAGTAATAGTTTGCAGAAAGTAAACACAAAGCAGTAAATAGTTTGTAGATTGATTGTAAAAGAAAGGACCAGGGTCCATAGTTCACTAGAGGTGGCTCTCCTTAAGATACATAACATGCTGGGTGAACAAATTACAGCGGGGCAATTGACAAACATCGAGAAAGCATACAAGCATATACTACTCATCTTGACTCCTTTGAGATTTGATTGGGCATTACAACATTACACATAGACCGCCATCCAACTACATCTATGACTAATAATCCACCTTCAGGTTATCATCTGAACCCCTTCCAGTATTAAGTTGCAAGCAACGGATAATTGCATTACGAATTGCGTGTAAAGTAAACAATACAATTGTTCTATGAACAAAGGATTGTTGTTTTCTCCCTAGTAGCAACAACACATCTAGTACCTTAGAGATTTCTGTCACTTCCCTAGATTACCAGAGGCATGAACCCACTATCGAGCATAAATACTAACTCTTGGAGTTGCTAGCATCTACTTGGCCAAGATAGCTACTAACAACGAAAAGCATGCAAGATCACAAATAACAAAGACATGATAGAATCAATAATCAATCTGAAATAGCATCTCAATATCCATCGGATCCCCGCAAACACAACATGCAGAATTACAAATAGATAATCTTGATCATGAACGGAGCTCACAAGATCTAAACATGATAGCACAAAGGAGGAGAACCAGCCATCTAGCTACTACATGGACCTATAGTCCAGAGATGAACTACTCACGCATCACACCGGAGGCTTGCATGATGATGAAGAAGGCCTCCAGGGTGAATTCCCCTCTCCGGCAGGGTGCCGGGAAGAGCTTCATATCCCTCCCGATCTAGGGATGGAGATGACGGCGGCTACAGACTCTTTCGTGGATTTTTGATCGGGTACTTAGGGTTTCCGTATCAGAGGCAATATATAGGCGGAAGGAGAGGCCGAGGGGGTGCCTGGGGTGGCCAGACCACCCCCTGGCGTGGGTCAGGCCTGGCCGTGCAGCCAGGTGGTGTGGCCGGGCCCCAGCCCCTCTCCGTCTTGTATTCTAGCTCCAGGTGTCCCCCGGTAAAATAATGACTTTGGCTTTTGTCCCATCCAATTCTGAGAATATTCATTTTCTGACTTTCCTGGAACCAAAAACAGCAGAAAATAGGCAGCTGGCACTGTGGCTCTTGTTAATAGGTTAGTCCAAGAAATCATATGAAAAGTACTCCAAAGTGTGGACAAAACATAAGAAAGTAGATAAAACCAAGCATGGAACATCAAAAATTATAGATACATTTGCAATGTATCAATCATCAATTGGTTCGGCTACCCCAACAGCATCATCACGGATAACAGCATGAACTTTGCCAAGGGGGCGTTCACCCGGTTCTGCAGCAACAAGGGCATCTAGCTAGACCTCACTTCCGTCACGCACCCGCAGTCCAATGGGCAAGTCGAAAGGTCAAATGGCCTAGTGCTAGCCGGCATCAAGTCGTGCCTCATCGAGCCCTTGGAGCGATCGCCCGGATGTTGGATCGAGGAACTTCCGGCTGTGCTATGGAGCCTCCGCACCACGCCGAATAGGTCAACCGGCTTCACCCTGTTCTTCCTCATCTATGGCTCGGAAGCCGTCCTCTCCGCAAACATTGAGTTCGACTCACCGTGCAAGCTCCTCTACGATGAAAAGGCCAACCAGGAGGCGTGAGAGGATGGCATGGACCTCCTCGAGGAGGCCGGCGAGCTGGCGCTGTCCAGATCGGCCCTATCGCATTGCACGAGGGTGATCTGGTCCTCTGGCTAGTGTAGGACATGAAGGGCATGCACAAGCAATCACTGCCTTGGGAGGGCCCCTTCATCATCAGCCGGGTGCTGCACAACAATTCCTACTACCTCATCAATGCACAGCAGCCGCGTAGGAACAAGATGGACAAGTCGGACAGGGAGACAGAACGCCCCTGGAACACGGCCCTGCTCTGCCTGTTTTACACCTAGTCGTATGTATCTCACGAACTCTATGAATGAAAAATGCGGAACCTCGAGAGATACTCGGGGGCTCCTTGCCAGAAATTTGTGTATGTCCCCTTTTTCGGTTCTATTTTCCGGCCCCGACAACCCCTACCCAGGGGCTTGCCAGCTGGCCCAACCTACTAAATCTGTAAACCGGCTGAGTAGTGTACGATGATGTCAGAGGCCCACTCTTCGTCTCAGCTACAGACCGCAACCCGGCTGTCCGGCTAGCAAGAGCAAAAGCCCGAGGCATCCCGCATGAAAAACGGGGAGGTGATGCGACAGGTTGGGCGTTCCTGCCTCGTCCTAGTTTGAGATTGTCCGGCTGCTGAGCCCCCAGTACCGTGCACAATGTATTGTCAGCTCCCTTCGATTCCGGCTGTAGACCGCAACCCGGCTGCCCAGCAAGGACGCAGCGTAAACAGCAGAGCACACGGGAAAGTGACTAAGTGTCCAGAGAAGCACAAGCTAGTTTTCAAAAACTAAAGCTGTCCTCCGGGGTTAATAAGCATTACCTTAACCGACTAACCTATTAACAAATGGGCTTATATGTATGTTTGTTTTGTACGACTACATCGAGTCGGGCTTCAAAAGGAAGGAAGATTCGAAGTCCTTGGCTTCATCAAGCGCTCCGAATCTCGGGGGCTACACCCACTAGGTGCGCTCGCGCGCCCCCAGTGGAATCATGTGGTTCCGACCGGCTAAAGGAGTTTAGCCGGATATTTGGAGCCTAGGTGAGGGCAAGGGTAGGAAAAGAAAGAAGAAGATTCGAAGCACGTGGCTTCGCCAGCTACTCTGAATCTCGGGGGATACACCCAATGGGTGCGCTGACGCGCCCCCACTGCCGGTTGTGGAAGTCGGCTAGTCCGGACAGAGTCGGGATTAGACGGCTAGAGGTGTTTAGCCGGATGAAGCTAAAGGCTTGAAGAAAAGAAATAAGAAGATTTGAAGCACCTAGCTTCACCAGCTACTCCGAATCTCGGAGGCTACACCTAGTGGGTGCGCTGGTGTGCCCCCACCGGAGTTGAAGTTCTCCCATCTAAAGGTGTTCAGTCGGGCGAAGGTAGCCGGATAAGTGTAATCGGCGAAACATCAAAACTTTGAAGCATACAAAATCACAAGGAAAATAGAAGCAAGAAAATAGCATGATTGAATAAAAGGGGAGTCGAAGCTCCCATAGGTTCACCTGGCGTCAAAAATAGCCGGCACAAGCAAAAGAGTTCAACAAGACAAAATAATTACAAAGTCACCCGGCATCTCGGGGATCACGTCTAAGCTGTGGGCACCTTGCCGTGTCCTGGCCAGAGGCGGATTCTGGAGGCAGAGGAGGCACGTTGGCGGATCCGGCTCCGACGTCTTTGTTAGCCGGCTGCGACAAGGCTTCGTCTCCCGCATCCTGCGTCCCGATGGACTCCGTGTCGGTGATGACCTCATCGACATCGGTGTAGCCGGCAATCTTTATGGTGGAAGCGCGGAGCTCGGGATGGGATTGGCGTATGGCAGCAAGGTCCACGCCGGCATAGAAGCCCATGTCGATCTTCTCGACGCGAGCGTCCTTGTACCAGGAGAGCATCAAGGCCAAAGCCATCTCCGCTCTGTCTCGCGCCGCCAGGTCCCTCAGCCGCTCGACGGCAGCCGCCACCTCCGTCACCTTGGCCGCCAGCTGGGCGATATCTAGAGCCGCCGTGTTCGGCCATAGGAACTCGAAGACCGCTTGAGCCGCTTTGCGTAGCTCAGCGGACTCCTCGCCAAGAAGGACGACCAGCTCCTGGGCAGTGGGCTACTCTCCTGGCCAGTTCTCCTGTAGCCGGTTGTACGCCAGCAAGTCTACGCTGGGATAAAATGCTGTCAGAAAAAAGAAGGTCAGGTCCAGCTACCGGATCCGGACAAGAAAAGCTAGTCGGAAACTACTTAACCTTGGGGTGCACCCGATCTACATCAACTCCTCGAGCAGAGCCTTCTCCCGGATCGCCAGCCGTTTGACCTCCTTCTCCTGGTCCTTGTTCTGGACATCGAGGAGGTCAAAGGCCTGGGCCCGGCTAGCGAGGACGGAGTAGTGCTCCTTGATGGTGGCCTCCAGTGAATCCGCCTTGTAATGTCAGTCCTTGTTCTGCAGCCGGAGTGTGGAGTTGGACTTGGTTAGCCGGTCGTTCGCCTTCTTCAGGCGATCGATCTCCTGCTGGGCACACACTAGGATGGCTACAAGAAACCGTCAAGAAGAAGAGGAGGAAAGTATCCGGCTACTGAAACCGAGTGAAAGGACTTACTTTGGGAAGTCCTGTTGGCGGCGGCTAGCTTCTGCTCCAAGGTTCGGCTGCCCCCGGACGCGGCTTCCAGTAGCCAGATCTCTTTCACCGCCAACTCAAGGGTGGCGGCCAGATCCACCAGCGAGGCGGCGGAAGAAGCATCGTCATCAACAGCGCTGACGGTCAGTGACTCCTTCGCCTCCGGCACCGCCATCCTCCACTCCTCCCCTGGCTCGTCGTCAGTATTGTCGTCAGCAACGACCACCAGCTCCTTGCTGGTTGAAGCCCTCCCTGTCCTAGTAGGGGAACTACCTCCACTTTGTGGGGTCGCCGCAGCCGTCTCCGGTTGCACCACCGTAGCCGGCGGAGCATCCCCGGCACCGGCTGTAGTAGCCGGATCGGCTCGAGGTGGAGGCGACGGCGGGGCCCTAGGTGAAGGAGTAGGGGCAGCAGCAGAAGGGGGTGCGATGTTCGGCGCAGGGGGCGGCGAGCTGGTTGGCACCCGCGTCGGGCTCGCGGCACCGAAGGAGACCAGCGAGCTAAAAGGCAAAGTATAAAGCAGAGAAGCAAATAAGAAAGGCGAGAGGCAGAAAGTTATCTAAAAGTAAAAGGAGGAGGTAGTGCAAGGACAGAAGATAACTTACCCCTGCACCACGGTGAAGGGAATATGCCCGAGAGGCAATAATAAAGTGGTTATTATCTTATTCCATGTTTATGATAAATGTTTATTTTACATGAATTGTATTGATCGGAAACATCAATACATGTGTGTTTAATAAACAAAAAGGGTTCCTAGTTATGCCTCTCTTATAGACTAGCTTGTTGATTAACAAGATGATCAAGGTTTCCTGATCATGGACATTGGATGTTGTTAATAACAAGGTCACACCATTGGTGGAATGATGTGATGAACATTCATCCGAAGTATAGCATTACGATCAAATTCATTATGTTTATATTGCTATAACATCATATGAAGTAATCTTTATCCTTAGACCATGAGATCATGTTAATTGCTAACACCGGAAGAGTATCTTGATAACATCAAACGTCACACCGTAACAGGGTGACTATAAAGGTGGGTTCAGTGCTACAAAGGTGTTATGTTGAGGCTCATGGATCAAGAGTGGGATTTGTCCATCCCGATGATGGATAGATATACTCTAGGCCCTCTCGGTGATATCACATTAAAATAGCTTGCAAGCAAGTGATGTGATCACTAGAATGTTATATCACGGGAACGAGAAAAGAGTGCATGTCGGTAACGAGATCAAACTAGGTATGGAGATACCGATGATCGAATCTCGGACATGTAATATATCGCGGGACAAAGGGATTTAGGTACTAGCCTTAAAGGTTCTCACGATCACAGAAGTCATCGTTGAATGTGTAGGAGTCAGTATGGATCTCCAGGTCCCGCTTCTGATTATAGATCTGAGAGGGGTCTCGATCATGTCTGCATTATTCGTGAACCGTAGGGTGACACAATTAAGGTATACCAACACCATTTGGAGCAAATATGTTTCAGATAAAGATTTAAGAAAGTGCTAGAATTATTTCAATAGACACCGAAACTGTTTCGGGTGAAATTGCTGAAATTGGTTCTGCATGTAATATTGAAATGTTGCAGGGGGTTTTATGTGAATGTTTGTTAATTAAAGTAATTAACAAAATTCTGAATAAAATTAATAAAAGAGTTTTATTAAATGAGAGAGCATTAAATTTGGAGAAATTTAATGCATTTAAAGTGGGGACTTTAAAAGAGAATGTGAAGGGGCAAATTTATGTGGAGGGAGTTACCACCACATGAATGACAAGGTGAGGGGTCACCTCTTGGGGCGCCGGCCGTGGGGAGGGGTACCTTCCCCTCCTCCTATAAAAGGCCCCCCTCTCACACCTTCATACACACACCTCCTTGTGAAGGATCTCTCTCCCCCTCTAGTATTATTCCCCCATGGTCTCGGATTAGCAAGATACATGTTCCCGGTGGCTTTATCTAGAAAGGAGTTGTTGCTTCCGCTGCTTTGCTGGAGCGAGGGACGGAGGTTGTCGGGGTACCGGACGTGTGTGCGATCACGAATGCACCGCTACTTTGCGGTGCTGGACTTGGTGGTGCTGGAGCTGGATCTGATGGACGTGCTGGAGCCGGACCTGCTGGACTTCATCACGATCTTGAGATCGGAAAGTGTACGACTACATGAACCACGAGTTCCTACTCGTTAACAAAGCTCGTTGTCTTCGAGGGTAAGTTCTCCATGGATGCATGTCCACCCGTTGCTCTGTATCTAATAGATAGATCTTGGCGTGTAGTTCACATCGTAGGAAAATTTTTGTTTTCTATGCTGCGGACCCAACACACGGGGGGCGGTGCCTTCTTACGGCCAAGATGACTGAGGGGAAGGGCACCGATCCAGCTCCTCTTGGGGGCCGGCTCCTCCACGGCAGGCTGGCTAGACCCGCTTCCTCCTCCACCGGACCGGCTGGAGTTGCTCCCACCGGCGCCAGACCGGCTAGAGATGCTCCCACCGGCACCCGACCGGCCAGTCGTCGTCCACCGCGCGGCGCCGGGCCGGCTCGAGAGCCGGCGCGGCCTCCTCCTCCTCGTTGACCTCCGCGTGGGGGTCGTGCGCCGGCTCATCGTTCTGGCTGGGGAAGACATCGCCGTCCCCATCTGACTCCTCGCCGGACTGACGATCGCGCGGCTCGGGAAGGTCAGGCGTGAAGTTCTGGAGGAGGGTCTCGCCCTCCTCCTGGATGATGCAGGGGAAGGTCTACAAAAAGAAGGAAGACAAAAGTTAGCCGAATAAGAAGACGGGCCAAGAAACAGAGAAAACCGGCTGGCGAGAAACTTACCCAGGGCGCGCGGTTGTGGTGACTACAAGGGACCAGCCTGAACTTCTAGTGCTCCGACAGCCGCTCCTTCGTAATCGTCCACACCCACTCCTTAAGGTTGTGGTAGCGGGGATCACGGCGGGAAAGCCGAGTCAGGTCCAGCCGGCCAGAGTAAAAGCACATCTTGTGTGCGTGCTGCTGCAGCGGCATCATCAGCCGGGACATCCAACTAAGTGTGTTGTCCAGGCCGGTCAAGCCAACGGTGACAAGGGAGCGCATCCGCTGCAGCATCGCGTCTGACTCCGCCTTCTCCCCGTGAACCTTCAGGTCCCAGTTCTGCCAGCTAGATTCCACGTCCTGGAAAGCCGACAGATTGATCCGGTCGACAGTAGTTACGTTGCTGACGTATAAGTACTACTACTGCCACGTCGCACTGTGTCCTGCAGCCGGAACTTCGGGTAGCCAGTCTAGGTGCGGGAGTAGATGGAGGTGCCACCGCACGTCACCAGCGGTCCCTGCGTGAACTGCACCTGCGGCCGCATGCGGAACAGCCGACAGAACAACCCGATATCCGGTTGGATCCCGAGGTAGCTCTCGCAGAATGCAGCAAAGCACGCCAGCGTGCCGATGGCGTTGGAACCGAGGTGGTGGAGGCGCAAGTCGAAGAAGGCGAGGAATGTGAGAAAGAACGGGTGCACCGGCAGCGCGAAGTCGCGGGCGAGGTGGGAGAGAAAGATGACCCGCTCCCCCTCCGCCGGGTGCGGTGACTCCTCTCTCGGCGGCGCCAACCGCACCGTCACCTCCGTCTTCGGTGGCAGGATGCGGGTGGCGCGGTACTTCTCGACGTGCTCCTCCATGACGGAGAAACCGCACCAGGAGCCGTGCTCCGAAGCCATCACCGGTTCGCTTGCCGTCACGTTGGTTGTGGAGTGGCGGTGGCCCGTGTCTCCGGAAGCACTAAGCAGGTAGCGCGGCGAACTCCGGCGACAAGAACTAGCAAGGCAAAGGTGATAAGGCAAGGGCGCAAGAAGAGGATTGGGAAGGCAGTGAGCGGAAGGGGAAACTGCACCCCCCCTGGGTGACCCTTTAAAGGCCGGGGAGGGCAACCGTACGCGGTGCCACGCGGCACCCATCGAGCCACGCCCCACCCCCACCACCGGCTCAGATCCCGTCTGCAGGCGCGGAGTGCACAGAAGATCCAGGAGCGGGAACCGAAGTGCCAAACGATAGTTTCCCGAGGCAACACACGATGGGACGTTATGATGCATGCCGCAGTGCAATGATGGCGCGTGCGCGCGTGGCCGGCGTCAGCGTTAACATCACGAGTAGCGCAACCGCCAGGCGTAGCCGGTCACAAAACTTCAAAATCAAGAGGGAGCACACGCACATTTCACCTAAGGGCGAATTCTACACGCGCTCGGGGGCTAGTGTCGAGGGAATGACCTCCGGATACCCCAACCAGACAAGAACTATGACAGTCGGTTCGCGTCCGGCTAGCTGAGCAGGCGGACACGAGCAAGTAATACCGGCTACAATACGGTAGCCGAAACCAGGAAGGGCGACAAGGTTCAGGACCGGCTACACCAGCATAGCCAGACGCAATCAGAATGACAAGGCGATGTGCTGCACAGTGGGCAGTACTCCCTGGTATAACAACAAGACACACAACTATGAGGCCATACCGAAGACTTTGCTAGGTGATGCAGGCACAGTGGCCGGGCGCTGACGATAGGCTCACACGGTATTCACTGTACCCACGATGACCCTACCGCATGTACCTCGATGGGACGTGACTGTATCGGATACTGTAGATGACCAACCGGCTGGGACCCTCCTATGGGGCCCGCCAGCCGGACTGGCCAGTGAGACTGTTGCCCCTCTACCTATATAAGGAGGGGCAAGGCTCTCGTAGTAAGGGTTGGTCTCAGTGTATTTAAGAGGGTAGCTAGAAGATACAGGTCAAGGAGAGATTATAGCACGTATACTACTCATAGTTAGATCGGCAGGAGTAGGAGTTTTACCTCACCACGACGGCTCCGAACCTGGGTACTTCTTGTGTCCCGTTACACTTGCTCGTACCCAATCCTGTCTGCGGACGCTGTCGAGAGTCTCCCTGCTAGTCCCCACACCTCTATCTAACCTTTTCAGGTACTGTCGTTCCCAATACAATGACACCAACCTTTAAGCATTTCCCGCCCCATCGTTTCAAAAACTTTGAGGCAAAATCTACCACCATGGAGTACCATTTTTCTATTACTATTATTTGTCCGGTAGCCAAATTCAAATCTCAATCGACCGACAAGATCACACACTAACCTTGAAGTATTTCCCGGCCCCACCGTTTCAAAAACTTTGAGGCAAAATCTCCCACCGGGGGATTACCTTTTATATTAATAGCCAAATTCAAAATCTCAATCGAGCGGCAAAACTAGACACTAACTTTGAAGCATTTCGTGCCCCTCCATTTCAAAAACTTTTGACTTTAAAATTCCTATTCTACCCATTGTTTAGACGCCCTATGGGCATGCTCAAGTCGGTAGCTTGGGGGCACGATCATAATTATTTTTCTATTCACCTCCATAGTCTCGATTCGCGCAGTTTTTCCTGCTAGCCCTCCCAAAGTCCTAGACTTCTCTCCCATGCCCTCACCTCCACGACCACCGCGCACACCGCTCGGCGGCAATTCCACGGCGGCCGGAGCCGCTTCATTGATGCCCACCCCATAGGATCTAGTTCACCGGGTCTCTCTGGCACTCCACCAGAGTTGTGGTCTCGCTGACCGCACCTATGGCATCATCGACCGCCCACGCTCTGCTTCCCCGCCGCTGAAAGCTACCCAACCGTACCGGAGCAGGTTCACCGTTGTCCACCAGACGGGATCTAGTTCAACAAGTTCCATGTCCACCGCTCCAGACCAGCTACACAGTCATCGCCGTTGACTGCACCGGCATCGACCGCCCAAGATCTGCTTCCCCGACGCTAACAGCCACCGCAACCGCAGCACCCTCGGTGACCTAGACGTCACTCGCACGGTATTGATGATGCTTAGACGCCTCTTCGACAAAGGTAACCAAATCTCCAACCTGTTTTTGTTTTATCAGCGGTATAGCAGGTTCAAGCCTGTCGCGGTGAACTTCATTTTTGTAATCTTGCTAGTACATACAAGTCACTAGGCATGCATGTTCTTCATGCTAGTACATACAAGGTCATTAGACATGTTGGTTTGCATTCGTTGCTCTACAAATTTCAAGTTATGCACATGTATGTTATTTTTTCATGCACATGTTCTTATCTTAGTTGCTCCGTACACCAGTAATTGCCTGCTATTGTGTAGTTCTTGCAAAATGTAATGTTAGTGGAAAATCTTAGTATGGATTCCATAGTTACTGAATCTATCTTGTTATTCCTGAGCTAAGTTCCTGCTATTATTTCCTCTCTGGCATTGTTCTGCTATCCTGTAGTACCCGTTCAAACTCTTCGTACTAGTTCGATTATAATTTTGTTGTTGCCATCTAGTTCTTCAAAAGCTGCAACACTAACTATTTTCTTTTTCTTTACGCGGAGCTCAAAAAGGGAACACCGAACATGTTGGTTTACACAGCCTACAGGTTCACCAGCGATGCCATTATATATTTTCTGTATCTGGTGCTGGTTCATCCTAATCAACGGCATAATTATTCTTTAATGTATAGTTCATTCATGTTTTCCATTCCTGCTCGACAAGTTCTAGTATGATGCGGTTATAATTTCTATGTGGTTCATTCTTAGCTATGACAATAACCGCATTCAATTGTGTAGCTCACCGCAAATTCTGAGTCACCCAACGTCTCTTGCATTCCAGGAGATACCACTACTTCCATATATATTTGTTGAAATGACCTGGCTAGTTTACATTTGCTGAAATTCTAAGAAACACTTTGTTTGATTGCTCATTTCATTGTAGGCACACTTGTCTAATGATTGTTTGTCATGTTCTACGGGTTCACAAGCCCCGCCATTATATCTCGTATCTGGTTCTGGTTCATCCTAAGCAACGACATAAGTATCCTCTATTATATTGTTCATTCGTCGTTTGCATTCCTGCTCTACAGGTTCGTATTATGCAGTTATAATTTCTATCTGGTTCATTCTTAGCTATGAGTAGTTTGTCTTGTTTGCTGTATTAACTTGTTATTACTTAGTTTCAGACTACAATTATTGCTATTGCCACCAAAGAGGGGGCTGCAAGATCATGTCTCAAAGTGGTTTTCCAATGTATCTGTCACACTCAAAGGGAGATGCGGTTGATGGATTGAGAAAGCAAATTGAGGACAATGATATCAACTTGATTGTCAACTAAAATGCTGAATTTTCTTTCCCGAGCGCTAATATTATGTAATATTTTTAAGAAGTTTACAGCTGATGTAATATCTAGATAACTCGCATAGGCCATGTAGACATTTAGTTGACATCGTCCATGCATGGCGGTAGGCGGTACCATAACTGCGCCAGCCAGGTCGATCAGGTAACAGTATAGGGCTTTATTATTTGCCCTTATTGTATTGGGCCTACCATGAATAGTAAAAGATGCTCACTAATTATACTCCTTTTATGATATTTGTGTGGGCTTCATAAAGGCCGAAACTATATGTGTCCGTGACTGTAACGGGCCTACCCTCAGGTGGCAACTGTAACAGTAACAAGCTAGAACAATAACAGGCCAAAACTATAACATGCCAAAATTGTAATACGCCAGAACACCAGCATGCCAGAACAACGGCAACCCAGCACGGTAATGGGCCAGAACAGTAACAAACCAGAAAAGTGGTAGGCCAGAATAGTAAAGGACCACGACAGTAATGGACCTGAACAGTAGATGCCCAGAATAGTAACGAGTTAGAACAGTAGCAGGCCGAAAATTTTACCAGACAGGAATAGTAACAAGCTGAACATATTGCCAGGCCAGAACAGTACCAGATCAGAACAGTTGCAGGCCGTCGGTGGGCCCGAAAAGTTGACAGATGGTACAGTAAAAGGCTAGAACAGTATCGGACCTACTCAAAGGTGGGCCATTAGTAGGGGGCCTAGGACGAGTTGTGAGAACAGTGATGGACCGACTGTAGGACTTAATAGTATCGGTCCAACTTGACGCATGCTATTAACGGGCCGCACAGTATTCGAACAATGTGGGCTTCTGTAGGCCGAAATAGTAACGGGCCTGACATTCGCGTGTCGCTGCTAGCTGCATCTTTTGGACCCATTTCAAACAGTGTCGGACGAAATAGTAATGAGCCATAATATTATTGGACTCTCCTCATGGGTCGGCCCACTTAATAGTTAGTAGGTCTTGGCTGGGCCTAGCTTCTACCACGGTTTCTGTGGCCATTAACGGTGCGAACTGGGCGTTAACGGTGTTTTCCACGTGGCATTTTGCATGACGTCAGCAGTCAACGCGGCTGGCGAACAGATCTACGACCGAACAAGTTTTTGTGGCAGAAGGGTGCGATCCGCCACGGTCAGAAAAAAAAACGTGGTAGATTCTTTTGTGATGGGACTTTTACCACGAAGGGCATCTGTCGTAGACTTTTTAGCCATGAAAAACGGGCCTTCAACCACGAAAATCGTCCGTTGTAAAACCCAATTTTTCTTGTAGTGTCCTTAATTCATTATCTCACTAGCTACTCCACGATACACAAAAATATTCTATTACCAATTTAATTCTTTACTTTTCTCATGATTATAGCGATGTCATGCTTTACGTAACTTAAACGATTGCAATTTTTGTGAGAAATACAATTTTTGATTACTAAGAAACATGAAACATTTGTGCACATGTTCTGACTCAAGTCTGCTAGATTTCATCTATACATGGTCAAGTGATCTTGCTAGTTTAATATTAGGCACCAGATGGTTCAATTGGTTATGAGTACTTTGTGTTTTTTAGTTGACTTGTGATTAAAACAATGCAATATTTTGTTGTTGTTCCTATGGATATAATGTGCATAATGGAGCTCAGACACTTTTACTTGACATTATATATGTTGGATATATGTTTTCAAATAATCTGGCAGTTTATATGATGCACATGTTGTATGATTGCTTCATTTTCTAGCTACCTACTCTATATACTACACAAAATGCTTCTATCAGAAGAATGCACATTCTTCTTAATTTGATCTGCCACTTCATACCAGCCATACATTGTTTAAATACTTCATTGACCTTGTATCATTTGCTTGTTTGTCTACTAGATTTTCTTAGTTGGCTAGGTATATGTCCAATGATACTGTCAACTGTTGGAAATACAATAGTTGTAGGCATTACAAAGAAGGTTTTGTGCTACTTTCTGGCTGCATCCAACTATTGTTTTGGTAGCAAATGATTTGTCTCTTTGTTTTTCTTCTTTTTTTACTAGCCAGACGATCAAAATATTTGAATGATCTGGCTACTGAAAGCACAATGGTTGTTGCTATCTTGTTTCTCTGAAATTATCATATTATGGGTTCCCTTGTGGATTTACCCTTGGGGTGGCCTGATCTTCATAGATTTGAGGGTATTTGGGGGAGGGAGTGAAGAACACGATGAACACGCAAGGGGAAATCGATACAAATGCACACCACACCCGATACAATTCCGGTTTGCTCTCGTTGGCCCGAACCACCAACCCAATAGAATATCAAGGGAGAGACCAAAGGTAGAATCCCATGAGAGAGATTGGCTAGCTCTTGATAGAATCACACATAAGGAGAGAGTAGCAACCAAGTAGAATCCCAAAGGGGAGAGACCTAGCACTACTAGAATCCGTATGTGGGAGAGACCAAGAACTAGAAGAGCGCCTTGACGATTTCAATTAAGAAGGCCTTGTACAACTCATAGATAAACTATAGAGAGGGGGATCCCATCCAAGGTTAGGCACATGCCTCAATTCATCATCCATTCCATTCTAGGGTTCTAAGGAGGGGGTGGGGCATATATATAGGCCAGCCACGAGCTAGGGGTACTTTAGGCATAAAGGGGAAGTTTGGGGGAGTTACATGGGCCAGACCCAACTCAAGGCGCGCAGGCCTCCGTTGCTTAGTCCGGAGATTCTGGTGTGGCGGACTAGAGATTCCGGTGTGGTACAGAGACTCCAGTCAATCTCCGGAGGGGCACTCTAACAGTCCTAGGCTTCGGTTCAGGGGCCGGTCTGGAGGTGGGCCGGAGACTCCGGTGTGGGTAGACCAAAAACTCCGGTGTGACAGACCGGAGACTCCGGTCTGGCTCCAGCAACTTCTTGCATCTTCTCTTCCAGGCTTCATGCTTATGGGTCTTGGATCCTTGTGCATCCTTGTTTCCTCCTCTTGGCGTCCTGGTCATGGGCCTAGTCATACAATGGGAATTCATCTCAAGTAGGATCCCATTCACATGATAATCGAAGAAAGGCAAGAGATGGAAGGAGTTCACCTTGATTGGCATGGTTGGCGTAGCATGATGTGGACCAATGGTAGTTTCCATGTGTTGGGCTACATCATCTCCCCCTCTTGAAAAAGAGTCGACCTCGATGATATCTTGTCATCATCTTGTAAGGAAGGAGATATACCCTTTATATCTTGATGGATGCTCTAAAGAGCTCGTTTTGTCAACTCGTGCTCAATCGAGGTTGACATTGGAATGCGGGTACCTACACACAACATAAACAAAAGGAAGAACGTGCGTGCATGGTAGATGAACACATCATCCATCATGATGTATCTTCTCTTGCGCACATCACCATTAGCATCAAGCAAGATATTATAGAAAGAATGGTGATTATGCGAGCAAAAGGAGGGAGCATGCTTAACATGGCAAGCATCAAAATATCCTAAAACTGAGAAAGCTATGGGGGCGATCTCAATATGAACCATATGATCATTATTCCAAGCAACAACAGGAGAGAGTGAAGAACATGCATTATCAAGCATTTCCAAAGTACGAGTATGGTTGTTGACAAACATAGGGAAAGATCAATTGTTCATCAAGTTTGTCGCAACAATTGTAGGATAAAAGAATGATTTGTAGCATGGCATGTCTATGGAGATATCATCGCATTCAAGTAATTCCACATGATCAACATTATGCAAAGGCAAAGCATCACATGGGAAAATGAATGAAGCATATGAAATTTCATAGGTAGTGTCCATAGCATGCATATCCTCATAATTCATCATGTCCACTAGTGGGATCATGGCATCATCAACACCCATATTCTTACCTTGGTCGTACCTCTCATCTGAAGTGGGTGTTGTGGTAGTGGAGTGATGGCCCAAATTTATCGAGCTCGTTGGGGAACCCCGGGAGGAAGGTATGATGAGCACAGCAGCAAGTTTTCCCTCAATAAGAAACCAAGGTTATCAATCCAGTAGGAGCAAGGAAACACCCCAAAGGTTTAGCTAGCTGAACGTTGGCAGGGCGCACTACCGGTGCCAGCAGCAACGTGGAGACCTGCACAACACAACCACAGAACTTTGCCCCCAACTTGCGATGAGGTTGTCAATCTCACCGGTTTTGCTGAAAACAAAGGATTAAACGCATCGAATGGAAGGAAGTAATAGTTTGCAGAAAGTAAACACAAAGCAGTAAACAGTTTGTAGATTGTATGTAAAAGAAAGGACCGGGGTCCATACTTCACTAGAGGTGGCTCTCCTTAAGATAGATAACATGCTGGGTGAACAAATTATAGCGGGGCAATTGACAAACATCGATAAAGCATACAAGCATATACTAATCATCTTGAATCCTCTGAGACTTGATTGGGCATTACAACATTATACATAGACCGTCATCCAACTGCATCTATGACTAATAATCCACCTTCAGGTTATCATCCGAACCCCCTCCAGTATTAAGTTGCAAGCAACAGATTATTGCTTTACGAATTGCGTGTAAAGTAAACAATACGATTGTTCTATGAACAAAGGATTGTTGTTTTCTCCCTAGTAGCAATAGCACATCTAGTACCTTAGAGATTTTTGTCACTTCCCTAGATTACCAGAGGCATGAACCCACTATCGAGCATAAATACTAACTCTTGGAGTTGATAGCATCTACTTGGCCAAGATAGCTACTACCAACAGAAAGCATGCAAGATCACAAATAACAAAGCCATAATAGAATCAATAATCAATCTGAAATAGTATCTCAATATCCATCGGATCCCCGCAAACACAACATGTATGGATTACAAATAGATGAACTTGATCATGAACGGAGCTCACAAGATCTAAACATGAAAGCACAAAGGAGGAGAACCAGCCATCTACCTACTACATGGACCCGTAGTCCAGAGATGAACTACTCACGCATCACACTGGAGGCTTGCATGGTGATGAAGAAGGCCTCCAGGGTGAATTCCCCTCTCCGGCTGGGTGCCGGGAAGAGCTTCAGATCCCTCCCGATCTAGGGATGGAGATGATGGTGGCTACAGACTCTTTTGTGGATTTTTGGTCGGGTACTTAGGGTTTTGGTATCGGAGGCAATATATAGGCGGAAAGAGAGGCCGAGGGGGTGCTGGGGTCAGCCAGACCACCCCCTGGCGCGGGCCAGGCCTGGCCGCACGGCCAGGTGGTGTGGTCGGGCCCCAGCCCTTCTCCGTCTCATATTCTGGCTCCAGATGTCTTCCGGTAAAATAGCAACTTTGGCTTTTGTCCTGTCCAATTCTGAGAATATTCATTTTCTGACTTCCTGGAACCAAAAATAGCATAAAACAGGCAGCTGGCACTGTGGCTCTTGTTAATAGGTTAGTCCAAGAAATCATATGAAAAGTACTCCAAAGTGTGGACAAAACACAAGTAGATAAAACCAAGCATGTAACATCAAAAATTATAGATACATTTGCAATGTATCAACATCCCCAAGCTTAAATCCTGCTCGTCCTCGAGTAGGTAAGTGATAAAAAGAAAGAATAATTTTTTAGGTGACATGCACCATCATAAACTTGATCAAAGTATTTGTAAAACATTCAAGGCTGGGATCATAGTACTTCAATCATAACATGAAAGACAAAGTTCTAGCAATAAGACAAAGAAACTATGTTGCAACATGAAAAGGCACAAACAAAAGATTCATGAATAACAATGCTTTGCAAGACGTTTGTTTGTTTCACATAAAGAAAACATAGCATAATAGCATTCAGCTTGTCCCTCATAGAGTAGCAAATATAAATGCCTAGGACACCTTCAAAGTTCATAAGAGTGACTAGATACAAATAGTTTAAAACAAGCAATATCAAGGTATGCATCAATCAACTAGTCTTGGGACAATGCACATAGAACTAAGAATGGCCACTATGCTCTCAAAGTAGGTGCATAAAGGTAGAAGGTGGAGACTCAATATATAAGTGGAAGAAAGGCCTTCATAGAAGGAAGAAGAGATTCAAGTTTCATAAAGAGCTTCCAAAAATTATGGTACTTAATAGCTTTAAGCTCTCATTGCCCCTATCATAAGCATCTTGAAGTGATTAAGGTTAAAGTGAACAAACTATGGTGTACATGCTTGACGAAGTATAAGTTAGAAATCTCATGTCCCTTGAATACGAGGGTCGCTCCTCATGCTACTCAAGTTTAGTCACTGGTAAGTTCTTGTCATCGTAAGTACATGTGTATCATAGAGAACCGCCAACGGGGTACCCCTTGCCCGATGATACGGAAGAATCCCCATATCAAAATGACAAGGCAAGCAGACAACAAGCATCTTAGCAATCTTCTTATTTACCATGGGAATATGGTGCTTTTTTCTCTCTTTCCTCTTTTCATAATCTCTTTTTTTTCTTTTTCTCTTTTTTTCTCAATATAGGACTCTTTTTTATAAGAAGAATGCTTCATAGACAGCTCATTATGGTTACGCTGCAGGTTTCCACCATGTCAGCATGGATTAGACCAGCGGCCCAGGTGTTTCTCTAACACATATACATAACTCCATGGACTTACAAGCTCCCCTTTCATTTCACACCGACGACATCCATAGACAAAAGAGCATGATATCAACTAGGTACAAAGTACCTGTGCAATATTGAAAGCGTTCCCCATGATAGCATGGTTCTGCTAATCCCCAACAAATAAGTGCAAGCATATACAACATAGACAACACAATGGTTCAAGTTTATTAAGGGCAAGAAAAGTAAAGTGTGCCATCAAGTTTGTGAGAGCTTTAATCACTAGTTTTCCCATAACAAGTTTAATTTGGAAGATAAAAAAAAGCATGAATATACTTGGAATAGCATATGCTAGTAGGTAGGTATGGTGGACTCTTTGGAATAACTTGGTTTAGGGGGTTGGATGCATGAGTGGAACTCATACTTGGTTACGGAGGCTAGCAAAAGACTGGGAGCGACAAACTAAGAGAGCAATAATGGTCATAATCATGCAGAGCGACAAAACATCATTGATCAAAGCATAAAGTGATAATACAAGTTGAAAACTAAAGGATCATAAAGGCTTATGGTGACTTGAGATAGTCATAACATGGTGTGAGCATGTGCCAAGTCAACCCAAATAAAACATCAAAGGAGAATACCACTATACTATGCTTTAATATGCTAAAACAACATGATTCATCCAAGGCACATTAAGCAATCTCAATTGTTTATAACAAGTCATGCTACAGCAAAGAATACTAAGCATAAAGCTAAAACAATATCAAGCATGGCATGACAAAGCATAGGCCACAGTCAAAAACAAGCTCTCTTTAACACTTAAGCATGAACTTTCCTACTCTTTTCCAAGCCAAACCAAACTATTTGAAAACCAATGTATGAAAGAGGGGGTCCAACCAATTTATTCAGCAAACTAAGAAAACCAAGCAAACAAAAAAACAAAACGAAAACAAAAAATAAGACGCTCCAAGAACAACACAACTATGCATGAAACAATAAAAATTAAGCGTTTGGAAGAAACCTGGGATTTTAATTGATGAAGAAGGGGATGCCTTGGGCATCCCCAAGCTTTGACGCTTGTACTTCTTGGATATTTCTTGGGGTGACACGCGTGGCATCACCAAGCTTGAGCTTTAATCCATCCTTCATCTCATTACTCATTCCTTCCATACACCTGAAATTTTTCCTTCATACAAAACTTCACACAATCTTTGTTAGCAACATTAGTGCATTCAAGATAATAGGTCTTTAAGGTTCAGTTATAACACCAAGAAAACTTCCATTAAAACACTAGCTACTGTAGCACTTTCCTCAAAAAGTTCAATTCCCCAAAATAACTCAAACAGGAACCAACAAGAAGCAAATGCAGAAAATGGCAGAAATCTGTCAAAACAGACCAGCAGGTAAATACGAATTTTTTTGAAGACCTTCTGTTGTGAAATAAAAAATTGTTTAACTAACAAAAGTTATATAACAACCTGGGGCAGAAGCACAAAAATTCATGCTCAAAAGGACGTACAGAGATTTTACACGAATTTTTACGGTGAAGCACAGAAATCTGTTTTGGGACAGCAACTTTCCCAATCGTTACTTCTCTCTCATTAGAGGTTACTCTTGGCACAAAAAGCAAATAAAGGATAAGGAGCTGTTATTACTGAAGTAATAACTTCCAAGATTCATCTAAAACTTTTGGGTTTATCTCCCAATAAGTACTTTTGTTTAACGCCTTTAAGTTAGGCATAAGAAGCAAGAAAAAGAATCAAGTGTTCTCAAATGAAGAAGCATTAAGATCAATATCAGAAATATCTTCAACAAGGCAAGGTATATCATCCAAATAAGTTCTAGAGGATCATCTCTCAATGCTCTTGGGTTCACTATTTTCATCAAAAGTTTTTTCAGGAACAACCCAAATCAAGATTCTATTCTATAGCTTCATGCATTGCTACGAGTTTAAAAGGTATCGGCATCTTAGGTTCCTCCCCATTAGGTTCGGTTTTTTCCATATTTTCTTGTGTACCAATAACATCTACGCATGAGCCTAGCATATTAAAACATTCAAAGACTTTTCTAGCTTCCTTGGCAACATCATAAAATTCCTTAAGCAAAGTTTCTAGAATAAAATCCCTCTTTTCAGGGTCTTCAATTTCTTTAAGTTTAAGAAACATTACTTGCATTAAGGGGTTGAGGTTAACAAACCTAGCTTCCAACATGTGAACTAAAGAAGCTGTAGCAATCTCATAGTTTGGAGCAAGTTCTGTAAGGGATCTATCCTCAATATCCTCATGTTTACTAACATGATTAAAGAATTCTTCAATATTATCTTTTCCAATTATAGAACCACCCCCTATTGAAAGGTCTTTCCGGGTGAATTTAGGGATCAACATGGTGTGCTAAGGAAGAGGTAACAACTAAAGGAGACTTAAAAATTTTTGTGTTTTTTAAATAAGAAAGCAAACTTGTAAAACTAATTTTTTTGTGTTTTTGATAAAGAAACAAGCAAGCACAGAAAAAGAAACTAAGCAAAATAAAAATAACAATGTAAAGAGATTGGTTATGAGGGACTCCCCTTGTGAAGATGTCCTTGACTCCCCGGCAACGGCGCCAGAAAAATAGCTTGATGGCCCAAATATATCGAGCTCGTTGGGGAACCCCAAGAGGAAGGTATGATGAGCACAGCAGCAAGTTTTCCCTCAGTAAGAAACCAAGGTTATCAATCTAGTAGGAGCAAGGTAACACCCCAAAGGTGTAGCTAGCTGAACGTTGGCAGGTCGCACTACCGGTGCCAGTAGCAACGTGGAGACCTGCACAACAACACCACGGAACTTTGCCCCCAACTTGCGATGAGGTTGTCAATCTCACCGGTTTTTCTGAAAACAAAGGATTAAACGTATCGAATGGAAGGAAGTAATAGTTTATAGAAAGTAAACACAAAGCAGTAAACAGGTTGTAGATTGTATGTAAAAGAAAGGACCGGGGTCCATAGTTCACTAGAGGTGGCTCTCCTTAAGATAGATAACATGTTGGGTGAACAAATTACAACGAGGCAATTGACAAACATCGAGAAAGCATACAAGCATATACTAATCATCTTGACTCCTTTGAGACTTGATTGGGCATTACAACATTATACATAGACCGTCATCCAACTGCATCTATGACTAATAATCCACCTTCAGGTTATCATCCGAACCCCCTCCAGTATTAAGTTGCAAGCAATAGATTATTGCTTTACGAATTGCGTGTAAAGTAAACAATACGATTGTTCTATGAACAAAGGATTGTTGTTTTCTCCCTAGTAGCAACAGCACATCTAGTACCTTAGAGATTTCTGTCACTTCCCCAGATTACCAGAGGCAAGAACCCACTATCGAGCATAAATACTAACCCTTGGAGTTGCTAGCATCTACTTGGCCAAGATAGCTACTACCAACGGAAATCATGTAAGATCACAAATAACAAAGACATGATAGAATCAATAATCATTCTGAAATTGTATCTCAATATCCATCGAATCCCTGCAAACACAACATGTATGGATTACAAATAGATGATCTTGATCATGAACGGAGCTCACAAGATCTAAACATGAAAGCACAAAGGAGGAGAACCAGTCATCTAGCTACTACATGGACCCGTAGTCCAGAGATGAACTACTCACGCGTCACACCGGAGGCTTGCATGGTGATGAAGAAGGCCTCCAGGGTGAATTCCCCTCTCCGGCAGGGTGCCGGGAAGATCTTCAGATCCCTCTCGATCTAGGGATGGAGATGACGGCGGCTACAGACTCTTTCATGGATTTTTGATCGGGTACTTAGGGTTTTGGTATCGGAGGCAATATATAGGCGGAAGGAGAGGCCGAGGGGTGCTAGGGTCGGCCAGACCATCCCCTGGCGCGAGACAGGCCTGGCCACGCGGCCAGGTGGTGTGGTCGGGCCCCAGCCCTTCTCCGTCTCGTATTCTGGCTCTAGATGTCTTCCGGTAAAATAGAAAATTTGGCTTTTGTCCCGTCCAATTCTGAGAATATTCATTTTCTGACTTCCTGGAACCAAAAATAGCAGAAAACAGGCAGCTGGCATTGTGGCTCTTATTAATAGGTTAGTCCAAGAAATCATATGAAAAGTACTCCAAAGTGTGGACAAAACACAAGAAAGTAGATAAAACCAAGCATGGAACATCAAAAATTATAGATACAATTGCAATGTATCATGGAGTCCTCCTTGTGGGCGACTTCTTCGTCATATATGGGGATGGTATCATCTTCATCCACCATGTACATGTTCGCGATAGTAGGCACCATCATATCCAAGATTGGCGCCTCTTGCTCCAAGGTACCTAGCACATCATGAGGAAAAACACTATAGGTAGAGGGTAAGTTGTTAGAAATTGAAATGGCCTCACTTGCCCTATGAACTACCACTCTCAACTCACTCGGTGTATCACTCATGTCCTCAAAGTGGAAGCACACAATCTCACATATGGTGGAGTCACTCATCTCACTTTTGATCTCACTCAAGTGAGCTAAGTGGCTCTTAAACTCGCATGGGATTGGTACCACATCATCACTCAAGCATATGGAAATAGGCTCGGTTTCCTCAACTCCAAGCGCCTCCTTTGGTGAAGGAAAAATCCCATGCTCACCATCCTCAACCTTATTGCCTCCAAAGATGAATGCCTTAAGTTGGGCATCATCACTCTCATCGCCATCCGAGGTATCATATCTCACCTCCATGGTTGTACCGCAACGCTTGTCATCATCCAAGGATTTGCACCATGTCTTGAAGGCGTCAACTTCATGAGAGGCCATCTTGACGGATTCATCCAACTTGGCAAAGTAGAGAACCATAGCGTCCTTCTCATTTGTTGACGATCTTGTAGCTTGTGTAGGGGGCTTCCTTGAAGAAGGTTTGTCGTGGAAGTTCTTGGCGTTGGAAGCTTCATGGTGTTGGTGATGACGCGTTTTCTTGGTCGCCTTCTTTGTCCGTGAGGTATCACCAATGTCATATGAGGTCTTATCTCTTGAGGGTCTTGAAGGTTGTGTAGTGGTCTTCCTCAAAGGATAAGTTGTTTTGTTGATGTGCTTATAGTTGGGCACCTCATGTCGAACTTGTTTTGTTGATGTAGCTTGATGGTGTGGACGGTAGCTTGCTTCCTTGTTCTCATGGCGGAGAGGACCTGTACGCCATCTTGAGCTTGTATAGCACATAGCATGGATGCTCTTGAGTTGTTGTTGGTGGCGACGCACTTATCTTGGCTCATGTGTATTGGCTCTTGTGGAGTTGTCACGCCTTCTTGAGCTTGATGGATATCTTGATGGATAACCCTCGGGGTATAGAGTTCCTCTTGATGGATGCGACTTGAAGAGCTTGTCTTTGTTGTCCTCTTGGAGATGTGCCTCCGCTTGCATGGTGTAGAAGTTCTCGGTCTCCAAGTTGTGGAAGAAGTCATCATAGCTCATGAGGAAGTTGCCATCATAGTCGATGAAGTGCTACATGTCCTCCATGAATGAGAAGACGAAGTGCTCATGGTGCTCCATGCTTGAGAATTCGAAGTCCTCATGGTGCTCCATGTGCTCCATGCTTGAGAAGTAGAAGTCCTCATGGTGCTCCATGTGCTCCATGCTTGGGGAGTCATTGTCGGTGTAGTACTCAAAGTCCTCCAAGCATGTGGAGCCAAAGTCGGTGTAGTGCTCCATCATGTCATCTATGCTTGCGTAGTCATAATTGATGTGGCTCGTCATGGATTCTTCCTCATCGTTTCCATAGTCCCTAGACATTGTGCTCACAAGACCAAGTGTGATATAGTCGAAATTGGATTTAAATATGCTACGCATTAGCTCACCTTGTAGATAGTATTGGATCAATGGTAAGGACCGAGAGCTACCAAAATGCAAAGGAGAAATGGCGTCGTATCCAAAAACACAAGAAATACCAAACACACACGGCTTATGAGGAGCTTAGGTAAGTCAAGTGGCATGCAACTTGGAACAACCGAAAATCGAGATATGTAAAGGCAAGTAGAGAACCACGATGATCCAAACAAAACAAGTCGATCCACAAGAAAGGAATTAAGATCAAGGAAACACACACGGTAGGATGAACGAGACTTGTGCGACGGAAAAAAATGTGATCTAAGAACCAAATGAAGGCCTAGCGAAGACTAAAAGCTCATGCCGCACAAGTACAAGGAGAGACGCTAGTTCGATTGCACAAAATTGGAGGGCTACAAGATTTGCACAATAAGTACCACCTACAATATGTTCATCGAGATTGCGCTTCCTATTCCCTATGGCACTTGTATCTTTGTTTTTCTTTTTGTATTTTTTTATTCTTTCTTTATTTTTCTTTTTCACTTGCTTTTTCTTGTGCCAACAACTATATAAGATAACTCTATGAGATAGCACTTACAACTTTTACTCAGAATTTTACAAGGTCAAATGTGCAAAGCCCAAGCAATCATTGGAGAAACTAGTCTCAATAGGTATTTGTTGTATCGCAAAGATAGTGTGGCTCACAAAGTAAAGTAAGTGGGGAGAAGTCGTGGAATTGATATACCTTTCGTCGTCGATCTTCACCCTTTATTTGGTGGATCCGTCCTTGCTCACAGATTTGGTTGAAGTATATAGCATGAACAACGTTTATGATGGTGTAGAGATCCTTATCCTCTTCAAAACGAGCTAAAGAACATCAAAATCTGAGTTCGAATGCAAAAGTTATGCACAAAATGGTGAAACAGTTTTTCTGTCTGCAGGAGGGGCGGAAACTCCGGTCTGGGAGTCCGGAGACTCCGGTCTGAGTTCACTTACACCGGAAACTCCTGTCCTGGGTCGGAGACTCTGGTCTGGGACTTCCAGAACGTCCAAAACTCGTCTGTGGAGCGATTTTGGACGGAAAAATCGATCCAAAACCTCAAAATTGATGGGAAAATCAAGGAACTAGGCCATGGGAACACAAAGGAAGGTAGATCAACGAGTATAGCAGCGGATATATGGATCAAAACCTACCAAAATGCTCTCAAAATCCAGAGCAATCCAAATCATGAATATGGCTATTTTTGGTGGAAATTTTCCAATTTAGGCAAGAAAAATGAAATTGGTGACTAGAAACTCAACACAAACTCGATTCCATGACAACCAAAAGCTCTTGATACCAGATATTATGGGTTCCCTTGTAGATTTACCCTTGGGGTGGCCCGGTCTTCATAGATTCGAGGGGATTTGGGGAAGGAAGCGAAGAACACGATGAACACGCAAGGGGAAATTGATACAAACACACACCACACCCGATACAATTCCGGTTTTCTCTCGTTGGCCCGAACCACCAGCCCAATAGAATTTCAGGGAGAGACTGATGACCCACAAGTATAGGGGGTGTATCGCAGTATTTTCAAGGGAAGTGAAACCCAATTTATTGATTCGACACAAGGGGAGCCAAAAAATATTTATAAGCCTTAACAACTGAGTTGTTAATTCAGCTGCACCTGGAAACAATCTTGCTCACAGCAGTTTATCAGTAGCAACAGTTTTGTAGTAGAAATAGTAAAGTAGCAGCAGTAGTAAAGTAAAGACAGCAGTAACAATAGCAGTAAACAGTAGGATTCAAGTGCAGTAGGCATAGGGATGGATGGACAGGCGTTGCATGGACAAGACAATTCACATAGCAATCAGAACATAGGGCAATTGCAGATAAATAAGATAAAGCACCCAAGTACTAAATAATCCTAGGCATGTGTTCCATATATAGTCATACGTGCTCGCAATGAGAACTTGCACATCTTTTGTCCTACTAGCCTGTTTGCAGCGGGGCCTCAAGGGAACTACTGGCAATTAAGGTGCTCCTTTTAGTAAAGCACCGGAGCAAAGCATTAACACTCCATGAACACATGTGACCCTCACATCAAAGCCATTCCCTCCGGTTATCCCGATTTCTGTCACTTCGAGGCCATTGGTTCCGGACAACAATGTGTGTATACAACTTGCAGGTAAGACCAAAAACAATACTATCATAATGAATCAATAACATGTTCAGATCTGAAATCATGGCACTCGGGCCCTAGTGACAAGCATTAAGCACAACAAGTCGCAACAAAGTCATAAAGCACTAATAGTAGATACTAGGCACCATGCCCTAACAATCTGATGCCATTACATGAACGATCTCATATAATCCCTACCATCCCCATAGCCTACAGCGGGGGATTACTCACTCATAGATGGGGGAAACATGGATGGTCGATGGAGAAGCGATGGTGATGATGATGGCGATGATATCCTCCAATTCCCCGTCTCGGCATGGTGCCAGAACGGAGTTTCTGGTGCTGTTTCGTGGAATCTGGTGGTGTCGGCGGAGCGGAACTCCTTCTAGAAAAACGTCGAACCCCCCTGAGTCTTTTTAGGTCAGAAGGCAACTTCTAGGCAAAGAGGGAGACCGAGGGCATCCTGGGGCGACCAGACCATGCCCTGGCGCGGCCAGGCCTAGCCCGCGCCTGGGGGTGGTGTGGCCAGGCCCTGGCCCTCCTCCGTCTCGTATTCTGGCTCTGGGAGTCTTCTGGTGAAATAGGATTTTCGGCATATTTTCTGGGATTTTTCCTGATAGTTGATTTTCTGCACAAAAAGTAGACACCAAGGCAATTTTGCTAAAAACAACGTCAGTCCGCGTTAGTTACATCCAAATCACACAAGTTTAGAGGAGAAACAATAGCAAAAGTGTTTGGGAAAGTAGATACGTTTTGGACGTATCAACTCCCCCAAGCTTAGCTTATTGCTTGTCCTCAAGCAATTCAGTTGAAAACTGAGTGCGATAAAAGAACTTTCACGAACACATTTGCTTCATATGATATATATTATCAGCATGTGATCAACTACTTAGGCAATTCATAATAAAGAGTATGCTACTGAGTCTACTTAAAAGTCATTGCAAGCTATGAAGAGATTCCAACTCAAAAATAATAAGTAGCATGAAGCATTAACATAAGCAACATTACAATGCTCATAACAAGGTATGATAGAGTGGTATCTCGCTTGCCTTTGATTATGAATGTCAAGGCACCTCTGAAGTTCAAGTGATGACTAGAAGTAAAGATATCAAAGATACAAGCATCAAAGTCATAACACAAATAATCAAGTAATGTGACAAGCACAAAGAATGACAACTAAGCTCTCAAGAAGGTGCTCAAGGAATATATGGAGACTCAACAAGTAAAAGAAAAGGTTTTGAATAATTTGAAAGGCTTCCAAATGCTGAAAATATGGTACTCATTAGCTTTGAGCTCTCATTGCCCCTATCATAAGCATATTTAATGTGGTTAAGGTGAAAGTGAGGTCCAATCTAAGTTATATGCTTGACAGACTATAAACTGGAAATCCCATGTCCCTTGAGTACGAGGACCGCTCCTCATGATACTCAACTTTAGTTACCGGTAAGTTCTTGTCATCGTAAATATGTGTGTATCATAGAGAACCGCCAACGGGGTACCCCTTGCCCGATGATACGGAAGAATCCCCATATCAAAATGACAAGGCAAGCAGACAATAAGTATCTCAGCAATCTTCTTATTTACCATGGGAAAATGGTGCTTTTTCTCTCTTTTCTCTTTTCATAAATCTCTTTTTTTCTTTTCTCAATAGCTATCTCTCTTTTTTTATATAAGAAGAATGCTTCATAGATATCATTATGGTTGCGCTGTAGGTTTCCACCATGTCAGCATGGATTAGACCAGCGGCCCAAGCGTTTCTCTAACACACATACATAACTCCATGGACTTACAAGCTCCCCTTTTATTTCACACCGAAGACATCCGCAAACAAAAGAGCATGGTATCAACTGGGTATATATTTACAAGTGTTGAAAGCGTTCCTCGTGGCAGCACGGTTCTGCTAATCCCCAGCCTATAATTTGCAAGCATATAACTTTCATGGACAGTCACAATGGTTCAAGTTTATTAAGTGCGGAAAAATAAAGTGTGCCATCAAGTTCATGAGAGATTTACTAACTAACTTTCTCATAACAAGCAAACATTTTATTCGGAAGAAAACAAGGCATATTGAATATGCACGGAAGTAGCAAATGATGTTAATAGGTAGGTAAGGTGGACACTTTGGAAATATTTTGTTTAGGGAGTTGGAAACTTGAGTAAAACTCGGTGTAAGTGAAGGCTAGCAATAGTAAGGGAGCGACAAACGAGAGAGCAATAGCTGTAATAATCATGCTTGCAACAAAACAGGACTAATCATGGCATGAAAGTGATTCAAGATCCTCAAGGCAAAATAATTCATCGAGGCTTAACTGATTGTTACAGTCATAAGCATGCATGAGCATGTGCCAAGTCAATTCAAATGCAACATTCAGAGGAGGATACCACAGTGTCATACCAATTTATGAATAGAGCAATGCAAGCAAACATTCATAAGACATGCTACAAACTATTAGCAAGCTGGAGCTAATCATAAGAAAGCAAGAACTATTAAGCATCCAAAGATAACATACACCCTACATGAATGGACTAAGCATGCCCACAGTGATGAGTATATGTACAAAAATGAAAATAAATAGAGTTCGTTACCAGCCTCTTACCACGCCTCAAGTTGTCATTAATCCTCATTATTGCTCTTCACTTGTGTGGCTTGAATAATAATATGAAACCAATATCCACTGAGGACTGCTGAACCCTGCAACAAACTCACAAAGCCAAAGAATAACAACAAATATTTTTGGTGTTTTTGATTTTTTAAAGCAGGAACCAAAAAGGAAAAATAAGCAAAGCAAAATCTTTTTCGTTTTTTTGAATAGTTCAAACAAAGCAAAAGGGAAAAGCAAACCAAGGCAAAAGAAGAAGCAAACCAAAGAGAAACAACAGAAATATTTTTGGTCTTTTTGTGTTTTAGAAAGCAAAACCAAAGAAAGAACGAAAAACCAAAAAGAGAACGAAACATGAATATACAAAGTATCGATGCAACATGATATGGAGATGAGTGCGGTGTCGGCGTACCTCCCCCCAAGCTTAGGCTTTTGGCCTAAGTGGGTATCAATCCCAAGCCGTCCAGGATGAAGTGTCATCGTGGTATGACGAGGAGGTACCCTCGTCCTGGTGCGAGCTCGAGTACATCCCTCCGTAGTGTGCGGAGTAGTCATAGGAGGGTACATCCTCCTGGTGCTGCTCGTGGAAACGCAGCAAGCGAAGCTGCTCGTCCACCTCCTCCTTGGAGCGCGACCACGGTCTCTTGTGAACACTAAACAAAGAAGGATGTGGCAAAGGGATCTCCCTCTCATCCCCGTCAGTGAAAAGCATCCTATATACTAGACTGTCCAAATCAGAAGTAGCAGTGACAAAGTGATGGGTTTTATAGCAACAAGGTCAAGCCTCTGTGGTGCTAGTACAGTATCATTGGGGTCCACTAAAAGGCCTAATGCATTGACCATACACGAGGCAATGATGCCCCCATAGATAGGCCCCCTAGCAGCTAGGCGGCGAGCAATAAGCGAGCCAAGATTGTACCGAGTATCATTATTAAGCAGCAGCAAGGAATGCTAAATGATAGTTGGAGATATTACTTGTGTTCTCCCTACCCAGTACGCTAGTAGCAAGATAATATGCAAAGTATCTAAGAGCAGGGAGTTGGATATTTCTTATCTTTCCGCGTTGCGCCACGCGGTCATCATCATTGGTCACCCCTCGGTAAAGCTCCAGCAAATCAGCTGGTCGCCCTTGAATTTTCTTCACGGTCCCTGTCATGCTTACACCTACAATACTGCAAAATCTCTCCAAAGGCATGGTTAAGGGCAGATTATAAATTTTGAAAGAGACAGTCGACTGATAGGATGTGTTAGTAAACGTGAAGCTCTCAACAAAAGTTTTGGTGAGCATAGCGTATTGCTCACTCTCATATTGCATATATGAGGTCAAACCAACCCTCTCAATCAGTAGCAAGAAATCATCAAGAATACCTGCAGCTTGTAAGAAAGTAAAACAAGGAAAAGTAGATGGGTGAGCATCCCCATCATCCCTTTCATTACCAATACGAGTTGCAATGAGATCTTCGTTGTATGATGGCCTAAACTGAGAGGCTGATCTTGAGGGCCTCGACCTCCTAGGTGCATCACTCTCAAATATCTCTCCAAAGGTATGGTTGTTCATGCTTGGTATTCTGAAATTTAAACACCTATTAAACAAGTGATTGCAAAGTAAATATAATGAAGGATTCTACTCATACGGACTTGTAAGAGGCCTAAACATGCATCAACTCTATATCTCTAAGCATCAAACAAGCTTACAAGCTCTCATAACATGTCACCTACAATAGCAAAATACTCAAGATATAATCCACTAAACACAAATCTACTTGGTCAAGGGGAGGAGTCACATACCAGGGAACAAATGCTCCAAATTTCAGCAAGAAAGATGGGCTGAGCAAGGAGATCGAAAAAATCGAGAGCAAGCATAGCAAGAACGTGATTTTGAGCAATGAACTGGAGCTTACTCAGGAGAGAGAAGAAAGTGGCAGGTGAGAGAGTTAGTGGGAGGCCAGGGGTGGCCCACACCAGGGCATGGCGCCACCCAGGGCATGCCGCGCCACCAGGTGGTGTGCCTGCCTGGTGGGTCCCTCTGGTACCTCCCAGGCACTCCTCTGCCCCTTTTTTCACGTAAAAATTTAATATGAATTTTCTAGAATTTTTCGAGACACTTTATTTTTGGGCATTTTTCAGGTATAGATGAATGATTTTCTGACAGAAAAAGATTTTCTGGAAAGATGCAATGACAAAACAAGGCTAGAACTATAGAAGTTCTAAGACACTCTAACATGCAAGCAACTAACAACAAAGAAAACTAAACGAAAACAAAAACTAAAATGGATAGAATAGAAGTATACGGAGATAATCATAGTGAAAACATTGTTTTGTTCAATGAAATCCTTTTGTTAACAAGGTTGACCAGGTCTTGCTACCAAAACAATTTCATATAAGACAAAACATTGTGTTCCACTAATGATTATGTTACCTCAACCTTGATAGCAATGGTCCCAATCATAATAGTTTCAAACTTTTCTCTTGGTATGGGACAATATATTTCTCCAACTTGAATGCCTTCAACATGTTCAATTGAATTCAAACCATAAGTCCTTTCAATCTTCTTGGGGAAATAGACAGTATGTTCCTTGTCATTAACATTAAAAGTCACCTTTCCTTGATTACAATTAATAACAGCTCCTGCAGTATTAAGAAAAGGTCTCCCAAGAATAATAGACATATTATCATCTTCAGGCATTTCAAGCACAACAAAATCAGTTAAAATCAAGCAATTATGAGCCACTTGAACAGGTACATCCTCACATATACCAACGGGAATAGTGGTAGATTTATCAGCCATTTGCAAAGATATATCAGTTGGTATTAATTTTTCTAGTTGAAGCCTCTTATAGAGAGAGAAAGGTATAACACTAACTCCAGCTCCCAAATCACACAAAGCAGTTCTAACATAACTATTCTTAATAGAGAAAGGGATAGTTGGAATCCCTAGGTCTCCAAGTTTCTTAGGAACCTTACCATTAAAGGAATAATTAGCAAGCAAAGTAGAAATTTCTTCATTAGGGATCTTCCTTTTATTCGAGACAATATCCTTCATATACTTTGAGTAAGGAGGCAATTTAATAGCATCAGTCAAAGGAATTTGCAAGAATAAAGGTTTCATGCACTCACAAAACTTATTATAATGTTCATCCTCCTTTGACTTGTGTTTCTTATCAGGTAAAGGCATAGGTTTTTGGACCCAAGGTTCTCTTTCACTAGCATGTTTCTTAGCAACAAAATCTTCTTTAGTGTATTTAGTATTCTTAGTGTGGTTTTCAGGTTTTTCTTCAACTTTTTCTTCATTAGGAACAACATTTTCTTCATTACCACTTTCAATTTCAGCATCAGAGATAGATATACTATTAGGATCTATAGCAGGTTTAGAGGGGTCTACAACAGTTTTATGTTTCTTTTTCCTTTTCTTACGAGTAGAGCCACTATTTTCAGCTTGTTGAGAATCCTGCTCAATTCTTTTGGGATGCCCCCCAGGAAATAGAGGATCCTGGGTAGCAGCTCCACTTCTAGTTCTAATTTCATAAGCATGTTTTTCTTTAGCAGCATTAACTAGCAAGTCTTTTTCACTTTAACGAGTTGATCTATTTGAGTTTGAACCATTTGAAAGTGTTTAACAATCATTTTAACATCATTAGAGGTTCTTTCCACAATATCTTTCAACTCAACAATAGCTCTAGTGTTTTCCATTAGATGATTTTGCACCCTCTTATTAAAATTATCTTGCTTAACAATAAAGATATCGAATTCTTCTAAGCATTGATCAGGAGGTTTAGAGTAAGGGATATCACCTTCATCAAAGTGTTGGAGAGAGTGTACCTCAATAGTGGATGAGTAGGGAATAGGCTTACATAATTATTCTATAGGAGGTAAATTCTTGACATCTGCAGCTTTAATTCCCTTCTCCTTAAGACATTTCTTAGCTTCCTTCATCACTTCATCATTTAATTCAATAACTCCCCTCTTCTTTGATGTTGGAATAGGCTCCGAAATAGTAGGTTCAGGTACAATTACTTCAGGTATAGCTTGTTTAGGAGGAGTCCAATATTCATAGTTCTTACTTATTTTAGCCATTAATTCCTCAGCTTCCTTAGGAGTCCTATTCCTGAAAACACAATCAGCACAACTATCTAGGTATGTCCTATATTCTTAAGTTAGTCCATTATAAAATATATCAAGAAGCTCATTCTTAGGTAATGGACTTCCAGCTTGTGCATGAATCAAAGCACAAAACCTCGCCCAAGATTCAGGCAATACCTCTTTTTCTCCCTGTTTAAAATCAAAAAGTTCCTGCAAAATAGCATGTCTAGCACTAGGAGGAAAATATTTCTGCAGGAAAGTACTAATCAAGCAATCAGGGCTATCAATAGATCCAGGGGTAAATTACTAAACCAAGTTTTAGCTTCTCCTTTTAGTGAAAAGGGGAAAATCTTGGCAACAAAGTAAGTACGCATCTTAATATCATTAGAAAACAAGCCACTCATGGTAGAAAGTTCATTCATATGTGCTACCGCACTTTCATTCTTAGTCCCACAAAAAGGTTCTTTCTCAACAATAGCTATGTAAGATAGATCGAGAGAGAAATCATAATCTTTATATGTTATGTTTATGGGAGAAAGCAGCAAACTTAGCAATAGGAGACAATTTGGGTCTAATAGTACGCCTCTCAAGGAGACTCTTAGCAGCGCTCCTATCATGGGAGTTTTTACATTCTTTAATAAATTCATCGGTCATCTCAACATAACCATCTTCAATGTCATAACTCTCACTACACTCAGGTGAACTAACAAGTGTGGTAGTGTCTTCATTAGGAGTTTCAGTATTTCCAGCTATAGTTCTAGCAATCGTAGCATCTAGGAAAGGACCTAATGAACCACTCTTATCAAGCACAATAGAAGCAGCATCATAAGCATCAGAAGTTTCAGATTCAGTAGTTGTAGCAGTGTGTGTAGCATGTGTATGTGGTGGTGTAACAAGCTTACTTATAACAGATGGTGAATCAAGAGCAGTAGAGGTGTTCAGAACCGTACCTCTTCTTGTAGTGGATGGTAAAATAGGAAACTTGCCATCACGAGACTTACCCATAATGGATGGATAGCAGTGAACAATAGAGAATCCAAATGAACTTGATAAATAAAGCTATGCTCCCCGGGAACGACGCCAGAAAATAGTCTTGATGACCCACAAGTATAGGGGGTGTATTGTAGTATTTTTGAGGGTAGTGAAACCCAATTTATTGATTCGACACAAGGGGATCCAAAGAATATTTATAAGCCTTAACAACTGAGTTATCAATTCAGCTACACCTGGAAACAATCTTGCTCACAGCAGTTTATCAGTAGCAACAGTTTTGTAGTAGAAATAGTAAAGTAGCAGCAGTAGTAAAGTAAAGACAACAGTAACAATAGCAGTAAACAGTAGGATTCGAGTGTGGTAGGCATAGGGATGGATGGAGGGGCGTTGCATGGACAAGACAATTCACATAGCAATCAGAACATAGGGCAATTGCAGATAAATAAGATAAAGCACCCAAGTACTAAATAATCCTAGGCATGTGTTCCATATATAGTCATACGTGCTTGCAATGAGAACTTGCACAACATCTTTTGTCCTGCCAGCCCGTTTGCAGCGGGGCCTCAAGGGAACTACTGGCAATTAAGGTGCTCCTTTTAATAAAGCACCGGAGCAAAGCATTAACACTCCATGAACACATGTGACCCTCACATCAAAGCCATTCCCTCCGATTATCCCGATTTCTGTCACTTCGGGGCCATTGGTTCCGGACAACAATGTGTGTATACAACTTGCAGGTAAGACCAAAAACAATACTATCATAATGAATCAATAACATGTTTAGATCTGAAATCATGGCACTCGGGCCCTAGTGACAAGAATTAAGCACAACAAGTCGCAACAAAGTCATAAAGCACTAATAGTAGATACTAGGCACCATGCCCTAACAATCTGATGCCATTACATGAATGATCTCATCCAATCCCTACCATCCCCATAGCCTATATCGGGGGATTACTCACTCATAGATGGGGGAAACATGGATGGACGATGGAGAAGTGATGGTGATGATGATGGCAATGATCTCCTCCAATTCCCTGTCCCGGCAGGGTGCCAGAACGGAGTTTCTGGTGCTGTTTCGTGGAATCTGGTGGTGGCGGCGGAGCGGAACTCCTTCTGGAAAAACGTCGAACTCTCCTGAGTTTTTAGGTCAGAAGGCAACTTATAGGCAAAGAGGGAGACCGAGGGCAGCCTGGGGCGGCCAGACCATGCCCTGGCGCGGCCAGGCCCAGCCCGCGCCTGGGGGTGGTGTGGCCAGGCCCTGGTCCTCCTCCGTCTCGTATTCTGGCTCCGGGAGTCTTCTGGTGAAATAGCATTTTCGGCATATTTTCCGGGATTTTTCCTGATAGTTGATTTTCTGCACAAAAAGTAGACACCAAGGCAATTCTGCTGAAAACAGCGTCAGTCCACGTTAGTTACATCCAAATCACACAAGTTTAGAGGAGAAACAATAGCAAAAGTGTTCGGAAAAGTAGATACGTTTTGGACATATCAGAGACCAAAGGTAGAATCCAATGAGAGAGATTGGCTAGCTCTTGATAGAATCACACATAGGGAGAGAGTAGCAACCAAGTAGAACCCCAAAGGGGAGAGACCTAGCATTACTAGAATCCGTATGTGGGAGAGACCATGAACTAGAAGAGCACCTTGACGACTTCAATTAAGAAGGCCTTGTACAACTCATAGATAAACTATAGATAGGGGGATCCCATCTAGGGTTAGGCACATGCCTCAATTCATCATCCATTCCATTCTAGGGTTCTAAGGAGGGATGGGGGCATATATATAGGCCAGCCACGAGCTAGGGGTACTTTAGGCATAAAGGGGAAGTTTGGGGGCGTTACATGGGCCAAGCCCAACTCAAGGCGCGTAGGCCCGCGATGCTTAGTCCGGAGATTCCGGTGTGGCGGACCAGACATTCCGGTGTGGTCCGGAGACTCCGGTCAATCTCTGGTCAGTCTCCGGAGGGGCACTCTGATAGTCCCAGGCTTCGGTTCGGGGGCCGGTCCGGAGGTGGGCCGGAGACTCCGCTGTAGTAGACAGGAAAGTCCGGTGTGACAGATCGGAGACTCCGGTCTAGCTCCAGCAGCTTCTTGCGTCTTCTCTTCTAGGCTTCATGCTTGTGGGTCTTGGCTCCTTGTGCATCCTTGTTTCCTCCTCTTTGTGTCCTGGTCATGGGCCTAGTCATACAATGGGAATTCATCTCAAGTAGGATCCCATTCACATGATAACCGAAGAAAGGCAAGAGATGGAAGGAGTTCACCTTGATTGACATGGTTGGTGTAGCATGATATGGACCAATGATACTTTCCATGTGTTGGGCTACATCAGATCATGCTAGACTATTTTAGGCGCACACTTGATCTATTGCTTGTTTTTCTGAGGCACTATCTTAGTTCGAAGATTATTAAAACAATGCCACCTTTTATGGTTTGAGGTGCAACCATAAGTTCTCAAACTGCACAATGATCTGGCTAGTTCATACCATAGACCATTTTTAAATGCTATTTTTGTTTTACAGGTTAATGCTTGTTGTCCTGACCAGTTATAAGCATCTCAATGAATCGCAACCACCCCTTCTTATTATATTTTCTATATTTCCGTTGTGTCGTGCTATGATTAGTTTACGAGGGAAAGTGTCTAGTCGCTTGATTCACTACATTCATTGCCACACTTAGTTTAGTTAGTTTGCATGAGACACATATGTTGATTGCTTGATTTGTTATATTGGGACAATGCCGATTTTGAAATTCCTTGACAACAAAAATGGTGTTTTTTGTCTGCTTTGCTGCTCTAACTTAATATTTCTTAGTTTCAGCCTGCAAATAATTTGTAGTGTTTGTTCCACAGAGTGACTGCGATTCTGGCACATGCTCGCATCGGTCTAGGACATCGACTATTCCTATTATTCCGGAAAGAGATGTACGAGGAACATTGTTGATTACTTGATTCATTATGTCAGGCCAATGATGCATTAGAAATATTTTACATATAAGATGACTGAGTTGGTATGCTGTGTTGACTTGTTATCTTTGTTTCAGACTGCACATGAAACTATGCAGGCAGAAGGAAGGACTCCTATGCTAGCAGGGACACAAACAACAGCAACCGAAGTGTTGGACAGGAAATTTATGCATCAATCCTTCTTACAAGATTCCATCCATGTTTCTATCCGAAGATCTCTTGCACCACCCGTGCCATTCTACTTCTACTAGCCCCTATAGTAGAAGTCCTCAAAATAGTTTTGCCCAGGTGTTAGAGTAACTCTAACGGTGACCGTAAAAACACAAAAACTGTAAAATTCTTGTGGATTTATAGGTCCGCGCATTTTCGGCCACTCTAGTAGTGACTATAAATCAGCCCGACCCATGAAACGTTTATGATGGATCACTAACTGCCCAACACGACCGGTACAAGTAGAGGGCGCACGAGTGGTTGAGGGTCCAAACCCATTCTCACTCCCTCTCCCAACCCTAGTGTCGCCGCCGCCATCTCCAACTCCAGTGAGCAATCGCGAGCGTTCCACCTCAAGGACCGCGCCATGCTATGTCGCCACTTCGGAGTCGGGTGAGGGTGCAGCGGAGGCAGGGGTGCCATTGCGGGGAGCTCACCGAGTACGAGCGGCGAAAGATAATCCACTCAAAGGGCGCGAAGAAGAGGGCGGCAAATAAGTGGACCAACCGCGGGATGCATCCGCCGGTGTCGCTCGCCCGCTACGCCGTGCTGATGGAGCGCTACCCGCCATCGTCCTTGGAGCACGTGCCGACGATTTGTACGTACGTGCATGCCCGTGAGCCCCCTTTTGGAGAGGGGAGCTCCCACACTGCTCCTCCGGCTCCGACTCTGATGACTGGAGCTCGTCGTTCCCCCGTGTGTGGCCGTTGTCATCCTAGCCAACTATGCCAACAACTCCGATGAGGAGTGTCTTGTGTTCGAGATGTTGGCCCGCGAGTACGAGCTCGGGCATGAGGTGGAGATCGTCCGCGAGCAGGCGGAGTGGCGCCAGGCCATGGAGCTTGTCAACACGCGCGTCGCCAGGGATAGGGAGGCGGAGCACACCGCTGCCGTCAACCTCAAGATGGCCGGCCTCATCGAGCTCTCTGAGGAGTGAAGCTCCCTCCACCGCGTCTTGGATGTCCCGCCGCTGCGCCGGATCTCCAATTGTATAGAACTCTACCGCGCTCCCCCCTATGTAACGTGCAGCTGTAGAATCGCTGCTTTTATTTCTAACTAGATGGATATGCGAGCTTTGCCTCGCCGCCTGCATTGCGCTTCAGCGTTCTGTGATAAGCTTGGTGAGTCATTATCTATTTTCAACTATACTTTGCAACATGTTTTGTTTCCTTTTGTTTTATTTTAATGCCTTCGTAAGCAAAATGGATGGAAGATTAGACATATTAAGCAATTCAAAACCAGATGTGAAGGAAGGGATCTTCTTTGATTTCATACACACATTCTTAATTCTACACACAGGCATAGTAGACGGAAATATACTTTTGTTAAACAATAAGCATATCCTCCAACTTATATATATATTCAAAAGAAAGATAAACCTAAGTAGTAACAAAATAAGAATATAATGGCTAGAATATTCTAGGATAGGGAGACATGCATACATACTCAATGAAATAGTACGAACGATGTAGTTTTGACAAGGTCAACACTCGGCGGCTGTAGGACACTAGAAACCAAAAGGCTACGGTTCAAGGAAAGGTATCACTTAATCACAAGTCCATGCACCTATGATTCTTTCTATAATCTTAGATCCGCATATATACATAAATTGAATAATTAGAATAACTTGAGGCATTATATATCTGCATACTCAATGAGAAATAAATTTGCTCAGCACTCACCGATTGTTTGCCAAGTCATGCTCGAGGTCATCCTAAAAGTACCAGAGTAACTAAAACTAAATTAGTATCAGCTTGATGAGGAAGGTTACGCGGCAAAGAACACAACGCGACTCCTGGTGCTCCCTAGTCACCGACGACGCAGGGGATGACAAGAGGCCACTCGAGCTGACCTCCACCTCACCCTCCCACGTCAGCATCACATCCGGGCTTCTAGAACTGAAGGTCAAGATGCAACATGGAAGAAGAGGACAATTGGCTACCACAGCTACCGCCCCATGGAGGCCTGATCCACCCCGCAACCTACAGCGATCCCGGCTGGCCACGGTCCTATAGGGGTTCGCGCCTGAAAACAATAAATTTTCCTACGCCAAGAACCCTAATGTCAGGATCTATCTATTAGTAATGCAGTAACGGGAGGGGATTTCCGCGAACTTACCCTTAAAGACCGAAAAGCGTTATCAACGCTCGGGAGAGTGTGGCTGATGTAGTCGTCCCGGGCCGACCTTAGGGTCATGTTGAAGTCCTGCGGCTCTGACGACTTCTAGTGCCCCAAGTGTTGCACCTCCGAGGGAGTTACACAGGTCCGGTGCCTGACGATGACTCCCGCTCCTCCGATCCAGCAGCAGTTGTGGAATTAGACCTTGTGAATCCGAATCTCACAGCATGACGGTGCTCCGCGGTGAAGAAGACTCTTACTCACACGATCTAGACCTGGGACCACGGTCACGGGAGAGACAGAGAGAATCAACTAGAGGTCTCCATAAAAGAGAGGAAACCTTTATTCATTATTGGTGTATTTAATTTGTCAAAATACCTCACAATATATAGGGGAACCCCCCCCCCCCACATAGTAAATTTCCTTAGCCATGTGGGACTAAACAAAGGAGAGGGGAGGAGGGGGGCTGGCCGCTACCGACCGGGGCCCAAGTGGCCCCCATGCGGGGTCCCTTGGCCCAACTTGTTGGGTTCACAGCATAGAAAACAAAAAAAATCCTACGATGGGAACTACTAAGCACCAAGATCTAACTACCTAGATACAAACAACGGGTGGATATACATCCATAGAGATCATACCCTTGAAGACCGACAAAGTGTAACGAGATTGGACTCATGGATGATGTAGTCGATCTCTTGTTGATCTCAAGATCAAGAGGAAGTCCTAGCGTCGTAAATCAGTAGCGCATCCTGTGCTCGCACACACGTCCAGTCCACCGAACAACACCCGCCTCCTCTCTCCAACGATGCAGCGGAAGAAACAACTCCTTCCAGACAAAAAGCCACCGGGAACATGTATCTTGCTAATATGAGACCATGGGGAATAATTCTAGAGGGGGAGAGAAATCCTTCACGATGAGGTGTGCTTTGTGAGGAGGAGACGGGGCCTTTTATAGGGAGTGGGGGGCAGAGCCCTCCCATGGCCGACGGCCATGGAGGTGCCCCCACCTCTTCCATCATTCATGTGAGTGGAGCTCCCACTCACATAGACATGCCTCCACTCAAAAGTCCACTCACATGCATTAATTTTCCACCAAAATTAATGCAACTCTCATTTAATAAAACTCTTTTATTTATTTTATTCAGAATTTTGTTAATTACTTTAATTAACAAACATTCATATAAAACCCCCTGCAACATTTCAATATCACATGCAGAACCAATTTCAGCAATTTCACCCGAAACAATTTCGATGTCCATTGAAATAATTCCAGCACTTTGTAAATCTTTTCTCTGGAACACATTTGCTCCAAATGGTGTCGGTATCCCGTAAGTGTGTCACCCTATGGTTCGCGAATAATGCAAATATGATCGAGACCCTTCTCCGATCAATAATCAGTAGCGGGACCTGGAGATCCATACTGACTCCCACACATTCAATGATGACTTCTGTGATCGTGAGAAACTTTAATGCTAGTAACTAAATCCCTTTGTATCGCAATATATTACATGTCCGATATTCGATCATCGGTATCTCAATACCTAGTTTGATCTCGTTACCAACATGCACTCTTTTCTTGTTCTCATGGTATACCATTCTAGTGATCACATCACTTGCTTGCAAGCTATCTCAATATGATATCACCGAGAGGGCCCAGAGTATATCTATCCATCATCGGGATGGAAAAATCCCACTCTTGATCCATGAGCCTCTACATAACACCTTCGGAGTATCTGAACCCACATTTATAGTCACCCTGTTACAGTGTGACGTTTTATGTTATCAAGTTACTCTTCTAGTGTTAGTGATTAACATGATCTCATGGTCTAAGGACTAGGATTACTTCGTATGATGTTATAGCAATTTAAACACAATGACTTTGATCGTAATGCTATACTTCAGATGAATGTTCATCACATCGTTCCACCAATGTTGTGACCTTGTTATTAACAACATCCAATATCCATGATCAAAAAACCTTGATCATCTTGTTAATCAACGAGCTTGTTTATAATAGAGGCATAACTAGGAACTCTTCATTTGTTTATTAAACACACATGTCTTAATGTTTCCAATCAATACAATTATAGCATGCAAAATAAACATCTATCATACACTTGGAATACGATAATAACAACTTTATTATTGCCTCTCAGGGTATATTCCCTTTAGTCTCCCACTTGCACTAGAGACAATAATCTAGTTTACATAGTGATAAATCTAACACCCATGGAGTTCTGGTGTTGATCATTTTTTGCCCTAGGGATAACTTTAGTCAACGGATCTACTACATTCAGATCTGTATGTACTTTACAAATCTTTATATCTCCATCCTTGACATACTCATGGATGGAGTGAAACTGGCACTTAATATGCTTGGAATTCTTGTGAGATCTTGGTTCCTTGGCATTGGCTGTGGCTCCATTGTTGTCACAATAGATCACCATTGGGTCCAACGCACTAGGAACCACACCTAGTTCAGTTATGAACTCTTTCAACCAAACAGCTACTGAGCAGCAACATATTCCGCCCTCGTTGTTGATCCCGCCACCACAGGTTGTTTAGAGCTCCTCCAACTAACGGATGCTCCGTTCAAGAGAAATACGTATCTGGATTGAGACTTAGAGTCTTCTGGATCGGTGTCAAAGCTAGCATCGACATAACACTTAGCGACCAACTCTTCTTCACCTCCGTATATAAGAAACATTTCCTTAGTTATTCTTAAGTACTTAAGGATATTATTGACCGCTATCCAGTGTTCTGAACCTAGATCAGATTGGTACCTACTAGTCAAACTAATATCATGTGCCACATACGGTCTTGTACATAGCATGGCGTACATTATAGAGCCTATGGCTGCAGCATAGGGGACTTTATCCATCATCTCTCTTTCTTCCACCATAACCAGACTTTGAGTCTTACTCAATGTCTTGCCTTGAAACATAGGCAAGAACCCCTTCTTACTTCTGTCCATTTTAAACTTCTTTAAAATCTTATCAAGGTATGTACTTTGTGATAGCCCAATTAGGCATCTTGATCTATCTCTATAGATCTTAATGCCTAATATATATGATGCTTCACCAAGGTCCTTCATTGAAAATTTGTTGTTTAGATAACTTTTAACACTATTTAAGAGATATATATAATTTTCAATCAATAATATGTCATCCACATATAATATCAGAAATGCCACGTTGCTCCCACTCACTTTCTTGTAAATACAAGCCTCTCCATAAGTTTGGATAAATCCAAACTCTTTGATCACCTCATCAAAGCGGAGTTTCCAACTCCGGGATGCTTGCTTCAGTCCATAGATGGATCGCTGAAGCTTGCACACCTTGTCAACATCCTTAGGATCGACAAAACCCTTAGGAATTGAGGAACGCAGTTTTGACATCCATCTGCCATATTTCATAATCGAAATATGCAGCAATTGCTAACATAATCCTAACCGACTTTAGCATCACTATGGGAGAGAATGTCTCATCGTAGTCAACTCCTTGAATTTTTCGAAACCCCTTTGCGACAAGTCGAGCTTTATAGATGGTCACATTACCATCAACATCAGTTTTCTTCTTGAAAATCCATTTATTCTTAATGGACTTTCGGTCGTGAGGTAAGTCCACCAAGTTCCAAACCTGGTTTTCGTACATGGATTCCATCTCGGATTTCATGGCTTATAGCCATTTGTTGGAATCCAGGCTCATCATCGCTTCTTCATATGTCGTAGGGTCATCAATTCCATCTACCATGAAATTCACGACAGGATTTCCATGAAGTTCAGGGGCTGCATGTGTCCTAATTGACCTGCGAGGTTCGGTAGTATCCTCTTTCAGAGTTTCATGATCTTTATCATTAGTTCCTTCTTCATTCGGTGAAGTCAACTCCGGAACAATTTCCAGCACTACGCCACTCGCTGGTTTATGAAGAGAAGGTTCAATAACCTCTTTGAATTCTACCTTCTGACTACTCACACCTTTCATGAGAAACTCTTTCTCTAGAAAGGATTCATTCTTGGCAACGAAAACCTTTCCCTCGGATCTGTGATAGAAGGAAAACCCAATTGTTTCTTTAGGGTATCCTATGAAGATGCATTTTTCCGCTTTGGGTTCGAGTTTATCAGGATGAAGTTTCTTCACATAAACATCGCATCCCTAAACTTTAAGAAATGACAACTTAGGTTTGTTTCTAAACCACAATTCATACGGTGTCGTTTCAACATATTTAGATGGTGCCCGGTTTAAAGTGAATGCAGCAGTTTCGAGTGCATAAGCCCAAAATGACAGTGGCAAGTTAGTCAGAGATATCATAGATCGAACCATATCCAATAAAGTACGTTTACGACGCTCTGACACACCATTACATTGTGGTGTTCCAGGAGGCGTGAGTTGTGAAACTATTCCACACTCTCTCATATGTGCGCTAAACTCGTAACTTAGATACTCACCTCCATGGTCAGACCGCAGAAATTTAATCTTTCTATTACGATGATTTTCCACTTCACTCTGAAATTCCTTGAACTTTTCAAAGGTTTCAGAATTGTGTTTCATCAAATAGATATACCCATATCTACTTAAATCATCTATGAAGTAACAAAATAACGATATCCACCTCGCACCGACACAGTCATTGGACCACATACATCAGTATGTATGATTTCCAAAAAATCTGTCGCCCGCTCCATTGTATCGGAAAACGGGGTTCTAGTCATCTTGCCCATTAGGCATGGCTCACATGTATCAAATGATTCAAAATCAAGTGATTCCAAAAGTCCATTAGAATGGAGCTCCTTCAAGCATTTTACGCCAATATGACATAGACGACAGTGCCACATATATGCAGATATGTCATTATCAAGTTTAATCCTTTTAGCATCAACATTATGAATATGTGTATCACTACTATTGAGATTTAACAGAAATAAACCATCCATCGCAGGTGCATGACCATAAAAGATATTATCCATATAAATCGAACAACCATTGTTTTCGGATTTAAATGAATAACCACTTCGCAATAAACACGATCTGGATACAATGTTCATGCTTAGTGCAGGCACCACAATTATTTAGATTTATAACTAATCCCGACGGCATATGGAGAGGCAGCGTTCCAACGGCGATCACATCAACTCTTGATCCATTGCCGACACGCATCGTGACCTCATCCCTTGCTAGTTGTCGCTTGTTCCACAACCCCTGATTCGAGTTACATATATTAGCAACGATCTAGTATCAAATACCCAGGTGCTACTATGAGTACTAGTCAAGTACACATCAATAACATGTATACCACATATACCTTTGTTTGCCTTCCCGGCCTTCTTGTCCACCAAATATTTGGGGCAGTTGCGCTTTCAATGTCCAGTTCCCTTGCAATAATAGCACTCGGTATCAGACTTAGGCCCAGCTCAGGATTTCTGTTCAAGCACAACAATAGATTTACCGCCCCTCTTTCCCTTCTGTTTACCCTTATTGTCTTTCTTGAAACCGGTGGTCTTATTGATCATCAACACTTGATGCTCTTTTCTAATCTCCACTTCTATAGTCTTAAGCATTGACAGAAGCTCAGGGAGAGACTTCTTTATTCTCTGCATGTTATAGTTCATCACGAAGTTCTTGTAGCTAGGTGGCAGATATTGGAGAACACGGTGTATGCCTAAGTCAATGGGTATCGTTATTCCCAAGGAGACAAGCTTATCGGTGTACCCAAACATTTTGAGTACGTGCTCACTAACGGAGTTATTCTCTTCCATCATGCAACTAAAGAACTTTTCAGAAGCATCATAACTCTCTACGGCAGCATGGGTATCGAAAATCATTTTCAATTCACCCATGGTAAAAAGGCTTTGTCATTTTCGAAACGCTTTCGAAGTTCTGGCTCTAGCCCATACAGTATGCCACAATGAACTAAATTGTGTTCCTCCTAACGAGTCAAATATACAATCTTTTCCTTATCAGGGGCATCAGGAGTTGGTGGGGGCCTAGCGGTGTTTCTAGCACATATTGCTTTTGTGCAGCAGTGAGGAGAATCCTCAGATTCAGGGCCCAGTTGGTAAAGTTGCTACCATTGTTCGCAAGTTTCTCTTTCTCCATGAACACATTGAAATTAAAAGCAGGTGGTGCCATCTACAACAGAATTTGTAAAGTTTATTTAAACTAAGTTTATGATAGATCGAGTTCAACTAATCCAAATTATGAATGAACTCCCACTCAAAAACAACATCCCTCGTGTCTTTTTGGTGATTACATGAACCAAATCCACTACACCAAGTATGATCATCACGTGAGTCGATGTAGCTTCAAAGGCGAGCATATATATGGGTATCATATCAACTATATGACTCATGCTTAACCTTTCGGTCCGTGTTCCGAGGCCATGTCTGTACATGCTAGGCTCGCCGAGTAAGAACCTTAGTACTCGCGTGTGTAAAACTATCTTACACCCGTTGTATGAAAGCGTAGAGTCAAAAACACCCGATCATCACGTGATGTCTTGAAACGACGGACTTCCTTAACGGTGCATACTTAAGGAAGAAGACATTTTATCTTGATATCTAAATGAGGGATCATCTTATAATGCTACTAAAATGCTAAACAAGCAATATAAGATGCAAACATCATATGCAAAAAGTAAAATGATATGGTTCTTGCACTTGATCACTATCATGTGCATCATGATATGATCTTTATCATTTCTTTGTGTGTAAGGCCAAGGTCTATGGAACTTACACGTTAGGTATGCTATAATTTCCAAGAGTATCAACTATACTTCAAATTATACGGAACTTACATGTTAGGTATGCTATAATTTCTAAGAGTATGAACTATACTTCAAATTATAACATTATCATATCATGACAGTAGCCCAACAACAATCTAAACTAGATGCTTCTAATTTATCAATTGCAAGTTTTACGTGGCTTAGGGCTTTCGAAGATAGAACCGGACTACCTACGAACATGGAACCACAACGATGATAACCAAATTATTAGCAACTCGTTGTAAATCTGATATTGACTATATTAGGAGAGACAGACACCTGCTAGCCACTTATGCAAAACTAGTTGCATGTCAAGTGTGGAACAAGTCTCATGTGCGAGGACATGTAAAGTTAGTCCGAGTCGCTTCATCCCACTATGCCACCAATATCCAAAACACATACAAGATGCAATAACATGATCATCATCGCCCACATATTCTTATGTGTACTACCCGTGCAAAGCATCTACGCATAGATCAGGCTCTAATACCACTATTGGGTTCGCAACATAGAAAACAAAATTTTTCCTACGATGGGAACTACTAAGCACCAAGATCTATCAACCTAGATACAAGCAATGGGTGGATATACATTCATAGAGATCATACCCTTGAATACCGACAAAGTGGAACGAGATTGGACTCGTGGATGGTGTAGTCGATCGCTTGCCGATCTCAAGATCGAGAGGAAGTCCTAGCACCGCAAATCAATAGCACATCCATGCTCGCACACACGTTCGGTCCACCGAATAACCTCCGCCTCCTCGCTCCAGGGATGCAGCGGAAGCAGCAACTCCTTCTAGACGAAAAGCCACCGAGAACATGTATCTCACTAATCCGAGACCATGAGGGAATAATTCTAGAGGGGAAGAGAGATCCTTCACGAGGAGGTGCGCTTTGTGAGGAGGAGAGGGGGATAGCCCCCTCCCATGGCCGGCGGTTGTGGAGGTGCCCCACCTCTTCCATCATTCATGTGAGTGGAGCTCCCACTCACATAAACATGCCTCTACTCAAAAGTCCACTCACATGCATTAATTTTCCACCAAAATTAATGCAACTCTCATTTAATAAAACTATTTTACTTATTTTATTCAGAATTTTGTTAATTACTTTAATTAACAAACATTCACATAAAACCCCTGCAACATTTCAATATCACATGCAGAAGCAATTTCAACAATTTCACCCGAAACAATTTCGGTGTCTATTGGAATAATTCCAGCACTTTGTAAATCTTTTCTCTGGAACACATTTGCTCCAAATGGTGTTGGTATCCCATAAGTGTGTCACCCTATGGTTCGCGAATAATGCATACATGATCGAGACCCTTCTCCGATCAATAATTAGTAGCGAGACCTAGAGATCCATACTGACTCCCACACATTCAACGATGACTTCTGTGATCGTGAGAATCTTTAATGCTAGTAACTAAATCCCTTTGTCTCGCAATATATTACATGTCCGATATTCGATCATCGGTATCTCAATGCCTAGTTTGATCTCCTTACCGACATGCACTCTTTTCTCGTTCTCATGGTATAACATGAAGACGCATTTCTCCGCTTTGGGTTCGAGCTTGTCCGGCATCAACTTCTTGACGTAAGCTTCGCATCCCCAAACTTTAAGAAACGACAACTTAGGTTTAGCACCAAACCACAGTTCATACGGTGTCGTCTCAACGGATTTAGATGGAGCCCTATTTAAAGTGAATGCAGCGGTTTCTAATGCATAACCCCAAAATGATAACGGCAAATCAGTAAGAGACATCATCGATCGGACCATATCTAATAGGGTTCGATTCCGACGTTCAGACACACCATTGCGTTGTGATGTTCCGGGTGGCGTGAGTTGCGAAACGATTCCACTTGCTTTGAGATGCGTGAGAAAATCATAACTCAAATATTCGCCCCCACGATCGGATCGTAGAAACTTAATCTTTCTGTTACGATGGTTCTCCACTTCATTCTGAAATTCTTTGAACTTTTCAAATGTTTCAAATTTATGTTTCATTAAATAGATATACCCATATCTACTCAATTCATCGGTAAAAGTGAGAAAATAGCGATATCCACCGCACGTCGAAACACTCATCAGTCCGCATACATCGGTATGTATGATTTCCAACAAGTCCGTTGCTCGCTCCATCATACCGGAGAACGGGGTTTTGATCATCTTGCCCATGAGGCATGGTTCGCATGTGTCAAATGATTCAAAATCAAGAGAATGCAAAAGTCCATCAGAATGGAGTTTCTTCATGCGCTTTACACCAATATGACCTAGACGACAGTGCCACAAATAAGTAGTATTATCACTATCTACTTTGCATCTCTTAGCCTCAATGTTATGGATGTGTGTTTCATCCCTTTCGAGATTTAGAAGAAATAAACCATTCACAAGAGGTGCATGACCATAAAACATGTTACTCATATAAATAGAACAACCATTATTCTCCGATTTAAATGAATAACCGTCTTGCAATAAACACGATCCAGAAATAATGTTCATGCTCAACGCAGGCACATAATAACATTTATTAAGGTTTAAAACTAATCCCGAAGGTAAAACTAAGGAGAGCGTGCCGACGGCCATCACATCAACTCTTGATCCGTTGCCAACGCGCATTGTCACCTCATCCCTCACAAGCTGCCGTCTATTCCGTAGCTCCTGTTTCGAGTTACAAATATTAGCAACTGAACCGGTATCAAATACCCAGGCACTACAACGAGGGCTAGTAAGGAAAACATCAATAACATGTATATCAAATATACCTTTGATGGTGCCAGCCTTCTTGTCCGCTAAGTACTTCGGACAGTTGCGCTTCCAGTGACCCTTGTCCTTGCAATAGAAGCACTCAGTGTCCGGCTTAGGACCAGACCTGAGCTTCCTCTCAGCAGAGGCAACACGCTTGCTGCCGCCTTTCTTGAAGGGCTTCATTGCACCCTTACCTTTCTTAAAGGTGGGGGGCTTGTTGACCATCAACACATGAATATTCTTTTTGATGTCCACCTCCGCAGCCTTTAGCTTTGTGAAGAGCTCGGTGATCGTATCAGTGGAACCAATCTGATTGTGAGTCACTACAAAACTTTTGTAGCTGGGAGGGAGTGATTGCAGAACCCTGTCAATCTTTAGCTCCTCTGGAATCTTGCAGTCCAGTTGCTCAAGGCGTTGAGTGTAGCCCGACATCTTAATGGCGTGCTCACTAACGGAACTCTCTTCCTCCATCTTGTAGTTAAAGAACTTCTCAGAGATCTCATATCTCTCAGAACGGGCCTGAGTCTGAAACATGGTTTTTAGCTCCTCGAGAATCTCAAAGGGCCCGGGATAGTTTTCAAAACGATTTTGAAGTTCCGGTTCCATAGCAAACAACATGGTGCTCTTAATCACACCATAATCATCTTTGCGCGACTGATAGACAGCTTTCTCATCAGCCGGCGCAGTTGCAGCAGGGGGGTCACCTAACGCTTTCCCAAGGACATAGTCCTTTTGTCCGCCAGACAGAATGATTCTAAGATTGCGGAACCAGTTGGTGAAGTTAGACCCATTGTTTCTAAGCTTTTCTTTCTCAGCAAAAACGTTGAAGTTGAAGTTGGACTTGGCCATGTGATCTACAGTATTTGCAAGTACAATTTAGACTATGTTCATGATAAATAGTTCAACTTAATCAAATTACTAGATGAACTCCCACTAAATTCAACATCCCTCAAGTTGTTTAGTGAACACGATCCAAATTCACCACACCTAATCCGATCTTCACGAGAAGAGATGTGGTTTCAATGGTGGACAACGAAGTGTCGATCATATCATTCATATGACTCATGCTTAACCTTTCGGTTCTTGTGTTCCGAGGCCATGTCTGTACATGCTAGGCTCGTCAAGTTAGACCCAAGTATTTCCGCGTGTGCAAAACTGGCTTGCACCCGTTGTATGTGAGCGTAGAGTCTATAGCACCCGATCATCACGTGATGCTTGGACACGGCGAACTTTCGCAACGGTGCATACTTGGGGAGAACACAGCTTTTATCTTGATCTTTAAGTGAGGAATCATCTTATAATGCTACCGTCGCGATCTAAGCATAATAAGATACATAAAAGGATAAACATCACATGCATATAACTTTATGTGACATGGTATAGCCAATCTTCGCGCAATGATCTCCATCTTGTGCGTTCCGGCATGATCTCCATCACTCCACCATGATTGCCTCCACCACGAATAGCAACTACAACTATTGCTAACTACTTAGCGATAAAGTAAAGCTATTACATGGCGTATAAGAAGTTGACTCGCAGGTCATACACAATTATAAAGACAACCATATGGCTCCTGCCGGTTGTGTACTCATCGACATGCAAGTCGTGAAACATTACAAAACATGATCATCGCATACAATATACACATCACATCTTGGGCCATACCATATCACAGAAAACACTCCCTGCAAAAACAAGTTAGACGCCTCTACTTTGTTGTTGCATGTTTTACGTGGCTCATGGGAGTAGATGCTAAGAACGATTCTTACCTACGGAAAGCCACAACGGTGATATTATGGTTGCCAAACTCCGGTGTTAATCCCATGACAACTATAGTGAGAGAAACTGACATCCACCAGCCCCATGTGTGGTACAAGCCACACGTCAAGTGCGGAGCCGGTCTCGCGAACGACGTCGCGTAAGGTTGGCCTGGACCGCTTCAATCTCACTATCCCGCGTCATAAGAAGAACACAAACAAGAGGCTTGCAACAGAAAACATCAACGCCCACAACAACCATGTTGCGTTCTACTCGTGAATCACATCTACACATAGATCTAGCTCTGATACCACTGAAGGGTTTCCCAGCATAGTAAATCAAAATTTTCTACGGAAGCGAACAGAGGGAAAGCCAAGATCTAATCTAGGAGATGCAAACAACGAGAGAGATTGGATTAGATCTTCATACCCTTGAAGATTCGCACAGCGGAACGTTCGTCGGAACGTGGGTGATGTAGTCGTACTCGCTTCTCCTCCTCGCGATCCGATCCGATCTAGCACCACAAGTGGCGGTGCCTCCGTGAGATGCACACGTGCAGCACCTCGATGTCTCCTCCTTCCTCGGACCAGCAAGTAGGGTGGAGAGATAGATTGGATCTACAACACGACGGCGTGGTGTATATGGTGGAGAATTTCTGCAGCAGGGCTTCGCCTACAAACAGTCGGGAGGGAGAGAGGAAGGCAGCAGGGCTACTAGGGCTTGGAGGGGAAGGTGTATCTTAGGAGGGGGCGCACCAGCCCTCTATATATAGAGGGGGGTGCGGCCAGCCCTTGCCCATCCTCCAAGCCTATCTCTAGTTTAAACGATTTAAACTTTCCCTTATCTAGAAACCCTATCTCTAGTTTAAACGAGTTTAAACTTATCTAGGATCGGCTGGGCCCTATGGGGCCTTGTGCCCCTAGCCCAATGCGGCCAGGATACTCCCTCATAGGCCCATGCCCCCTTCCGGAAGGTGGGACCACGTTGGCCCCCTTCCGGAAGGTTCTAGAAGCTTCCGGTACAATACCGATTAATCCGGAACAATTCCGAACTCCAAAAACTGCACTGCCTTATATGAATCTTATTCTCCGGACCACTCCGGAACCTCTCGTGATGTCCCGGATCCCATCCGAGACTCCGAACAAAAATTCATAAACCAAGTATCCAATCTATCCTAGCGTCGAGACACGTTAAGTGTGTGACCCTGCGGGTTCGAGAATATGCAGACATGATCTTCTATCAATAATCAACAGCGGGGTCTGGGCACCCATATTGACTCCTACACATTCATCGATCATCATATCGGATGAACCACGATGCCAGGATTCAATCAATCCCATATATATATTCCCTTCGTCTCGCGATATTTTACTTGCCCGAGATTCGATCGTCGGTACCGTCATACCTAGTTCAATCTCGTTCACAGCAAGTACTTTACTCGTTCCGTAATCCGATATCACTTTGTGATTAACTCCTTAACTACATGCTTGCAAGCGGTGTTGATATCGATTACCGAGTGGGCCCGAAGTATATCTCTCCGACTTGGGAGGGACAAATTCCATCTCGATACATACAACCCAACAGATACTTTCCGATCACCTGAGAGACACCTTTATGATCACCCTCTCATAGGATGACGTTTGATGACCTCAAAGCTTTCTTCCGATACCAGGGAGTTGTATTATCTCATGGTCTAAGGAATACAATATTTGACATAGGAAAAGCTTCGCAAAGATGAACACAATGACACGATCTAATTGCTTCGCTTAGTATGGGTCTATCCACCATATCATTCTCCAATGATATGATCTCATTATCAATTGACAACTCATGTCTATGGTTAGGAAACCTTAACCATCATTGATCAATGAGCTAGTCCATAGAGGCGTACTAGGGACACGGTGTTGTTCACAAACCACACAAGTATTAATGTTTCCGCTTAATACAATTCTAGCATGGAATATAAACTTTACCATGAACAAGAATTATAATAATAACATCTTTATTATTGCCTCTAGGGCATAATTCCAACAATCACAAGACCTATGGATTTGGCATAGTTTTTTTTGGGTTGCCGGGATCACTGAATGACATCAATGTGTTGCATCGATCACCTCTATTTTCAAGGCTTTCCAGAGGAGATGCACCTGCTTGCGACTACAAAGTGGGCAAGAATGACTACACAATGGGCTACTATCTAGCCGATAGCATCTATCTAAATTGGGCAACTTTTGTGAAGACCATTCATGATCTAGAAACAAGGAAAGAAGCTGAATTTGCCAAGGCACAAGAGGCAGCCCGAAAGGATATTGAAAGAGCATTTGATGTTTTGCAAGCTAGGTTTACATTTGTGAGAGGCCCAACGCATTTTTGGGACATCAAAACCCTCAAAAGTATAATGACATGTTGTGTCATTCTTGACAACATGATCATCGAGGACGAGAGAGGGCTGAATTTGAAGTGCTTCTATAAAAATGTTGGGAGCCGAGTGAGGCCAGAAAAGAACCCCGATCGCCTGCAAGCTTTTCTTGATTCTTATAGGACTATCGAACACGAGCAGACTCACACGCAGCTCCAAAAGGACCTCATCGACCACCACTGGATCAGGCATGGCCGATTATTGTAATTTGATTGGGCATTCATTGGCCTAATTTGATCATTCGATTTGATAGGTTTGTTGTATGTTTGAATGGAACAATGTGGATATGAAATGTGAAACAACTGAGATCCTGGCAGTTCACCGTTCGGAAACACCGGCGTAGAATGGACGCATATACGACCCGTAAAAAAGAATATTCGAGTTTTTGAACGGTAAAACAGTTTTTCGTGGACCGTAACCGTGATTTACAGTTCACGTCACGACTAGAGAACAGAGATGTTCTTTACCCCAGAAAATAGCAGCGGACCGTTTTCACCACCCGTTGGCTGCTGCGCTACATTCACGTCCCCGATTTGGCGATTTCGCCGACCTTCCCCCCACGAGAGCTCGACAGAACACCGCTCGCCTTCGCCATCGCCTTCGCCTCTGCTCTCGCTGCTTCGCGTTCGTATTCGCAGCGGCAAACCGTACCCTAGTACCGATACCCTCCCTTCGTCGCCGGCGAGATGATACCCTTCAACTCGGCCGTCGCCGCCGAGGTTCGCTCCCTCATTCAGGGAGCCGACGACTCCAACATCGACTCCATCTATCGCGAGCTCTGCCAGGTAACGAGTTGCCCCGTCCCGTACCCTATCCGAAGCGGCGTCGTTTCTCCAGGCGCGTGCCTCTTCGTGATCGATTCATGCTTTGCTCGTCTGGATCCAAGGATCTGGCCCGCGCTGGATTCGTGTTTAGGAACGCATTTATCTTAGGACCAATCTAGGGTTTTACGGATTTACTCTCGCGGTTATTGGTTAAGCAATATAAGTTTGCAACGCCGTGGCACATTTGTGCAAGATTTAGCCTAGATTCTTGGTTGGGATTGGTTGCGACCAGTCCATCAGATAGCGCGAACCCTGTTGATCGGTTCTATATGGTCCTTCAATTCCCTGAATATGTGCCATAATTCGCTCGCCACATGCCATTTAAGCTTAGAATAGATATAGTGAACGAGATTGCTTCTTAGTCCCTTCGTCTAGATTTGGTGTTCACACTTCACAGTTATGGTGAAGGGAACACATTGGATTTTGGTCACACATAGAGCCAGCTTAAGAACTTTAGAGGTCTGCACACAAGGCTTGTTTTAAGTGCGTCTGTTTGTCCCTAAGAAAAGAGTAGCGTCTGTTTTGTGGTCTACATATGGTTTAAGGCCTTGCCAAGCGCTGCTTAAGTGCTGAGGCGCCCCAGGATGGTAAGGTGTCCACCAGGCCTTAGTCATGAAGCATACGTCTGACTCAGTGAAGTGTCCACTACCATCAGAGGTCTCTGCTCCCGCCTGTTCCTCGCTGCATCGTCGCTGTGGCTGTTCCTAGGGCTTGGAGACGATCACCCTGCCACCTCCAGACAATCGCCTTCCTTTGCGCGATCTACTCTGCTGTTGTTGTGAGGAAGAATGTATGCTGTGGTGAGGGAGAAGGGTGGGGTCACGAGTAGAAGGGAGAGTTAGGGTTGTCTGCTGCTACCACGAGGAAAGAGAGCAGGTGTGTTGCGGCGGCTGTAGTGAGGGAGGATAGTGGAATTAGGTCACTGGGAAGAGTATATGGCTACTAGATGGGTTTTTGGGCCACGGGGAAGTGCATAAGTAGTGACCCATCTCTTAGTCTTTCCTATTTTTCCATGCAATATATGTTCTAAACTGCTAATTGCTCTGTTCCTGCAATATAAGGTGTCCCCTTGCCTTAAGCGCTTAAAAGGTAAGGAGGGGGGGGGGGGGGGGGGGGGGTTAGGAGCCTCGAGCAGAGTTCAGAAAGCACCTCATGGAACTTGGCAAGAATGCTGGTGAGCTCTACACCACCGCCATTTTTTGGCATCTTGCGGAGCTAGTAGACATTGTTGCCTCTTGGTGTTCTCATGCTTTGCCACCACAAAGTAGCTCAGGTAGTGCAGCAAGCCAGAGTAGGAATCAATAGTGTTTCTGCTACATTACAATACCTCACTCCTTATACGGGAGCAGCTCTGGCTGAGTATTTTATGTACCGCGAATGGCATACTTTAATAATTTATGATGATCTCTCCAAACAGGCGCAAGCTTATCGCCAAATGTCCCTTCTACGCCTTTCATGCGGGTCGGAACTTACCCGACAAGGAATTTCGCTACCTTAGGCTGGTCCGAGAGGATGATCAGCCACACTGGGACTGAGACACGGCCCAGACTCCTACGGGAGGCAGCAGTGGGGAATTTTCCGCAATGGGTGAAAGCCTGACGGAGCAATGCCGCGTGGAGGTGGAAGGCCTACGGGTCGTCAACTTCATGTTGACCTAGATCATTTTTCACATTGTATAGAAGCGTTGATATTGCATGCTGGTATGCATAGATTTTTTGGATGTACTTGGAACATTCACTTAAAATGGAAACAAGTAAACATCAAACCACGAACCACCTATTTAGTCTTGTGTGCTTAAAGATACACAACACAACTATATCAGGATGCCCGCTTCCATTGGTGGAGTTGTGGCATCAACATCATAGACTTGGTTCCGTTAGATGACACTTGTCATTTTTCTCTGGTCAAAGAATTCTTCGAAGCATATATCTATATTTTATTATAAGGTTTTGTTAGATGTATCCCACATGGCCACATCCTTCGTGCTCTACTTGTTTATTATACAGTTTTTTAGTCTCATGTTTACACAATTAGTGCAGTGATGCAATGCAATAGTGTATCCTCTTTGTTCACCCTTCAGCAACTTCCTGATTGAATTTTGAAAGTAGTGTTGCCTTAGTTATTTCTTTGCATTCATTCTGATTCTGAGTAAACTTTACTTTGTTTGAATTTATGGATTACATCCATCCTAATATGTTTTCCTTTTCATGTGTCAGTTAGTAGACTGCACTCTTGATGGTTGCATTTTATTGCTTCAAGTTTGTTTGGATGAAGTGCTGCTGAGTGTCGGGGTGGCAAAAAACTCCCAATCAAAACAAGCTCTTTTATCCACCATTTTCAGATATTGTCTGGATAAACCATATTTCAGCACCTGTTTTTGTGAAGCACTGAGGATAGTATCTGTCAGTGATGTTTTCCTTCAAACATTGTCAAATGAACTTGATCTATCAAGAGCTGAGAGGGTTGGTATTGGACTTTCCCTGTCAGATTCTGATAATATAGGATTGAATCTGAAAGGTAAAGTGTTTTGGAAAACAATCTTTTTGCTTGAACAGTTGTTATAGGTGTTTACTTGCACCACCCTTTATTTGTTTTGCAGGCCAAAGGTTTTCAATCGCTCAAATCGAGGAGTTGTCTGAAAATCCTTCACAGCCTATATCAAATGACCAAATTCATGATATTGTTGTGTTTCTTCACCATACTGATGGCCTTTCAAAGCATATGGATTCTTTTACTAACATTATCTCCCTATTCAAAGTCAAAGACACGCCATTCCATGTTCCTGTCCCTATTCAGGATAACAATGTTCGGCCAGCTTCAAGGTTTTCAGAAATTTCCTTACTCATATGTTTTTCATATTTTCTACGATGCTATATTCATGTACATTCGTCTTGCAGACATACAGAGCTATTTGTTGGTAGCTTAGATGATGATTTTGATTCCCTTTTATCTGAAATTGGGAAAGAAATAAGCATGGCTGACATCATTACTGAACTGGGTTATGGATCTACTGCTGATATTGCACATTGTAAAGATATACTATCACTTTTTGAGCCTCTCAATGATTTGGGAATATCTAAGTTGCTTGGGGCTGTTGTTTAGCTAATAATACATATTCAACGTTCATCTCGGCTTTCGGGAACAGCCAAACAAGTGACTCATTTCAATCAACGGCATGGAATATCAATGTTCTTGTGGATTCGATCAATGAAATTGTGAGTTTTGTTACCTTCGCCTGCTGTTTCTGTTCTTCGTTAACGATCTAACTATTTTTTGGTTGCAAATGCAGGCCCCAAGAACTAACTGGACCAGTGTAATGGAAAACCTTGACCATGAGGGTTTCAATATCCCTGATGAAGGAGCTTTTCGTTTATTGATGTCTATATATTATCGGGCTTGCAAGGTATATACAAGTGTTCAACTAAATTAACTGAATTCCTGAGCCGTGTGACTCACTTGTTCACTGAATCATACAGGATCCATTTCCTCTTCATGCCATCTGTGGATCACTGTGGAAGAATTTAGAAGGGCAATTATCATTCTTGAAGCATGCAGTGGCTGCCCCGGTTGATACATTTACATTTAAACATTGTTCCAGGAAGATGGTAAACTATAAATTCTGTCAGCTTATCTTACTCATTGTAATCACCTTTTATTTTACACACTTCTAACTTTTTTCTAAATCTTCCTTAGGTATTTCCAGACTTGGCTAATCATATCCAAGGCATTCAGCCTTGGTACTGCCTAGACCTTTTGGAGGTGTTATGCCAGCTTGCTGAGCTTGGGTTTGCAACATCAGTGCGATCGATGCTGGACTACCCACTATGTCATTGTCCAGAAGTCTTATTTCTTGGTGTTAGCCACATCAATGTATGTTTTTCTGATCCTACAATTGCAAAATATTTTCCTCCAAATACCGCGTATTTCTCACTATTACAAAACATATTCCTTGTTTGCAGACTGCATATAATCTCCTCCAGTATGAAGTACTGTCTTATGTTTTCCCTGCTATACTGAAGGACGCTAAACATAGCAGTCTATTGAAATATCTCTGGCATCTCAACCCTTCTCTTACTCTTCGAGGATTTGTTGATGCCCATTCTGATATAAGTTGTCTTTTGAGAATTGTTGATATATGTCAAGACCTAAAGGTAACACATCCTATGCCGGGACAGTTAAGCCTACCCTATGCTGGCACTCTAGAGTTGTAACTGAACGGTGTTATTGTAGTTTTTCTATCTTTTTGAATCTGAATACCTACTTTGTTTATATTTTGTATATATTCCAATGAATCTGTGCTAGGTAGACATATCTGTATTCATTCACGCCAAGTGATATTAGGGTTTTAGTGAATATCTTTTGTCCACATCGGACCACTCTACAAAAAATAATGTTCAATGGAAGCAATCACTGTTAAATGAGTGGCTTAACGGGAAGAAACCGTAATTGTGCGTACGCACCGGATGCGAGTGAGGATGCTCGAACCCGGGCGGGCGGGGGTGCATCAGCCCGCCCCAACCACTGGGCTATGCCTCAGTCCACAATCACTGTTGCCCGTAACCTTTTGCTAATATAATAAAGTCTCCATGAATTTTATTCATGGGTATTTCAAGTTAACTTTGACATCAGTACTAATTATACCATTTGAATAGGTTAACATCACATTACTGGTTATTAGTCAATAGGCTGGGTTCTGTTAGGGATTATTTCATCATCCTTTCACTTCTTATGAAACAGATCCTATCTGCAGTCCTTGATTCCACTCCCTTAGCATTTAGCATCAAACTTGCTACAGTTTCCTTTCGAAATGATCATAGCCATCTTGAGAAATGGATGGCTGAAAAGTTGAGTGCACAGAGCGAGGCTTTTATCAAGGTAATATATGTGAATTTTCATACATCAGTACACAATCATGCAGATTGTATTTCTCCATGGGTACTTCCCCTGTAGTTCGGCGTTATGCTCTTAACTTGCATGTTAACATTTTGCACCTCCCAGGAATGTGTTAAATTCTTGAAAGAAATTGTGGTCAATAGAACTTATGATGCTGAAGAAGGTGTCACCCAACAACCTCGAGCTACAATCACGAATATTTGCTGGGAATCTTGTCCTTCATTTATAAAGGTCCTGGTGACCTCCTGTTCTTGCTGTGCCTGTACATTATCTTTGCATGAATGTAAATGTATGTGTGAATGGTATTTATTGGCAGGTTCTTCAGTCTCACTCGGGACAGCTGTTGACTAACAAACTGGTGGATGAACTAAGTAGAGTGGAAGCTGCATATGAATCAAGGAATCATGGTGCTGTAGGAAGGGAAGTTCCTATTCCCGAGGGAGGTTCTGATGACATTGAAGCACAGGCAAATATATATTTTCACCAGATGTTTTCAGAAAAGATAAGCATTGATGCTATGATACAAATGCTTGCACGCTTCAAAGAGTCTACAAACAAGAGGTGCTTTTCGTATACTAGTTATGATCTACTCTCTGCTTAATCTGTTACCTAATTGATATCACTTTGATGGAGTCGCAGAAATTTATAGAAAGAGGCGATAGTAGGCATACCTTATAGCTGTGCAATCTCTCCCTTTCTTTCCTCACTGGCCAAACTTGTTCATCTTGCTGAGATCCCCTTTTTAAGTTGGTTACTTGTGTTGTTGTCACCGAGTTCTTTCAATGCATTCAGCTGGAGCTTCCCACGTTTAAGAGCCTATGTGGCTATGTAAAAGCATAAGTGCCCCTTATTATTGTTATTGTTTGTTAAGTACTACGTTTTATTTCTCACACGATATGAGGCAACCCTCTGCATTAGTTGGCTGACCTCTTCAATAATGTCTGAATTCCTTCTTTGTCCCTGAAACTTTTTTCAGGACGCCTTTAGAATTCGAGTTGGCCCTCTGTTTCTTCACTTGCTTATGTTTGGATTTCCTTTTGTTATGAATGACCAGGGAGGTTGCAATTTTCAATTGCATGATCTCAAATTTGTTCGAAGAGTACAAGTTCTTCCCAAAGTATCCAGATACACAGCTTAAGTTAGCTGCTGTTCTTATGGGTAAGTTATCGCTTTTCGTTTGCTTTGCTTAAGTTATACAGATTCAATATGCTGTGGCCTATGGTTATTGCTTTATTGTAAAATAAAAACAAAAATTTTCCACTATCTTGACTGGTGAACTTGTATATATATCAAGACTGTTAGATTGCTTCCTAGATATTTTGTTTTTGGTTTTTGGTTGAAGTAGTTCCTGGTCCATGTCTGCCACTTTCACAGTTATGTAGTATATTGAAGGCAGGACTGCAGTTATGAGTAAGGTAAATAAGATAGGGAATTCCATTTTATTTTAGCTCTTTCTTGAATCTATTTGGTTTGATTTGGATGTACGTTATTTTCACATGCAATCTTTGTGGTCCCTATGCATGCATTGCTTGCTCTACTGGGTATTCTAAACGAGGTGATAGTTTATATCATCGTTGGCAAGTACTCTCTCCGTTTCAAAATATAAGATGTTTTAGCCTTTTTCTGAAACACATGTATCTAGACGCCTTTTAGTGTGTAGATTCACTTATTTTGCTCCGAACCTACACACTAAAAGGCGTCTAGATGCATCCATTTCAGAAAAAGGCTAAAACATCTTATAATCTGGAACGGAGGAAGTAGCTTCCACTGAAAGTTGCTAGGCTGTCATATTTCTTGGTATCATTTATGTTACTGATTTGTATGTACTTCCCACGCCCGTTTGTCAAAGTAAGTTAGAAAATACTGTTGTACAGAGAATTTTTTATGATTGTCTAGCAGTACATAATATTGTGTTCCACCAGATTGTCATGTAAATGATGTACTCCTATCCAATTCCTGTAAACTGGCTTGCCTTTCTGCTCCATGTTAAGCTTTTGCACCTTCTATAATTTTTTTAGGATCTACTATGATCAATCATTTCTGATGTACTTTCATGTTTGAAATAGGCTGTCTCATCAAACATCAACTTGTGGCTCACCTCGGACTTGGAATCGCTCTACGTAGTGTTCTTGACGCATTGCGCAAATCTATCGATTCAAAGGTTAGCTATCCTTAGTTCTTTACCTAAATCTGTGTCGTCGCCATTGCCGCCAACTTTTATGTAGATTTTGAAGTGTTATGCTTGAACCTTGAATGGTTGCAGATGTTTATGTTCGGTACAACAGCGCTCGAGCAATTCATGGATCGTGTAATAGAGTGGCCACAATACTGCAACCATATATTGCAGATCTCGCATCTTCGTGGAACACATGCCGAATTAGTGTCTGCAATTGAGCAAGCACTTGCCAAGATATCATCAAGTCAGAATGATCCAAATATTGGCAACATATTTGCTGTGGATCAGCATGGTTCTGGTTCATCGTCTATTGGGAGCATAGAGGTATACTCATGTTACATTTGAAGATGTAAAGTCATGCTAGAAATTTTTGAGTGCTTGGATCATCAACCACTTCTTGCTACATATTGTTTGACATTCCTTAAAAGTCAACAATACTATTTGGCATGATTGCTAATTTGTGTACTACTATTACCCGCCTCCCCTAATGAAAGAGACATGTATGGCTTTCGTAGGCTTCTGAAGCGTCATGGCAGTTCATCAATCCTTTAACACAACTTGAACGGTCGCCTTCTTCTTTTCCACTGCAACAGAGGCACCAGGGTTTTCTTGGGGAGAGGTCCAAGAGTTCTACAAACAACATTCAAGCTAAGAGTCAACCTTTCGCTCCGGTACCTACTGATTTGTCTATTACTCAAAAGGTATTAGGGATTAAAATAACTTTCTTCATTGTGCGAGGCTTGACAAACTTAGTAAATTTCTTATTGAGTATCTTCTATATTAAGCTTATCACTGTCTCTTTGACCTCTTCAAATTATGATCAAGTGTAGGTTACTGCACCACCATCCTCACAAGCTTCTCCCCACCATTCTACCACTATTTCAGCTCCTTCACAGTCCACTAATTTTCTGAGGCCTAGAAGTTCAGCTCCTTCAGGTTAGACTGGCTTACATGTTAAGTTCGATATTAACCAGAAATGTGTTTGTAGTTAATTGTAGTAGTGATGGTTCATTGCTCTAGAATTTATGGTATGACTATAGTCTTATAATATTTTGTTAGGCACCCGATCTTCGTACACTACTGGATTCGGGGCTGCTTTAAATATTGAGACTCTTGTTGCTGCAGCAGAACGAAGAGATACATCAGTTGAGGTTTGTTTAGTATCAAAAGTGAATTTGACCACATTTCCTTACTTAAATTTTGGGATTCGCTAGGCTAAAGTTCTAGTGTGAGAACTGAAGTGTTTTAGACCAGGTTTAATAGTCCAGTTGTTGTTCCCCTCCCAAGGGCAGGTTCTTATGCGTTACTCACCCGTTCGCCACTGGAAACACCACTTCCCGTTCGACTTGCATGTGCTAAGCATGCCGCCAGCGTTCATCCTGAGCCAGGATCAAACTCTCCATGAGATTTATAGTTGCATTACTTATAGCTTCCTTATTTGTAGACAAAGCGGGTTCGGAATTGTCTTTCCTTCCAAGGATAACTTGACTCATGCGTAGTTCTATTATTTTATGTGAGTATACATTGTTGGTGAGATAACAAAGAATACTTCGGTTTATGAAAATACTGAAGTATTGAATACTTTAAGGTGTTTGGATCCAATAAATACTGTGGTTTTAAAACTGAAGTATTCTCCAAAACCGTGGTATTTTTGAAGTATTTGAGAAAGAGGCGCAAAACCCACTTTTTTTCTAAAACTGAGAAAGGAGAAAAACTGGGAAGATCTGTTTTACCACCCCGATAGATGCATGTATGCCATGAGTTGCTCACGTTGAATGCTTCAGCTTCGGCTAATTAACACACCCATAAATCATGCTTTTAATCAACACCAATCGGTTATGTCAAATCCTGCTTATAGTATTCATGGGAATTCCTGCGTTGTAGTGTTGTTGAAGTGTATAAGTGGATTGCATTAGCCCTTCCCATCAGTTCGGACTTTTGGTTGCATTGGCTAGTGCATGAAGCTTGACATGGCATCAGAGCCTAAGGTCTCAAGTTCGAGTTCTGGCTTTCTCAATTTATCCTAAAATTGTTGTTGCCCCTTCTGTGTCCACGTATAGGCTTCTTGAGTCATACGTGAGTTTCGCGTGCCCTCGCTCTCGTCCGGTTGCAAGTACTGACTTCTCCCCGTCACACGTGAGAGGGGGTGTTGAAGTGTACAAGTGGATTGCACTAGCCCTTTCCATCAGTTCGGACTTTTGGTTGCGTTGGCTAGTGCATGAAGCTTGACATTGCCGTCGTAGCATCCGGTGCTCGCTCAGGTATGGCACGCTGCTGTCGGCAAGCAAAGCATCCATGAGATGGGTGCATGTTCTCTGGTAGGCCAAGGCTGATGCTCTTGCGGTGTACTACGGTTGAGGCTGAAGTTTCATGGCTTTCTCGGACATTGCTGGAGATGTAGCTAGTAGGAATCTGTTGGCATAGGCCTGAACAATCCATCGACTCTGCTGAATACTTTCTGGCGAGACCGACACGAGGAGATGGTGATTCGAGCCTCCAGTAGTTGCATGGACTTGCGCTCATGAAGCTAGCTAGACTATGCAACAAGCTGATCGATTTTTCCTCTGGCAGTGTGGCTACATAGAAAGCTAGCTCATTGATCTATCTACTAGTTGTTTGAGGGGCTCTTTTCTCTTGTGTCTCAGTTTTGAAAAAAAGAGGTCGGGACTTGTTTTTTTAATACTGAGAAAATACTGTAGTTTTGGGAAAACTGAAGTATTGAAATTATAGCCAAACACCTCAAAGTATTTTTAAACTGTGCCATTCTCATAATACTTCAAAAATACTTTGCTACCAAACAGGCCCTTACTTTAGTTATATTTTCTGTTTCTACCTCACGTAGGCCCCTCCATCTGAAGTTCAAGACAAGATTTTCTTCATGATCAACAACATTTCCACTTCTAATTTGGAAGCTAAGGCAAAAGAATTTAATGAGGTTTTTCAGGAACAGTACTATCCTTGGTTTGCACAATACATGGTCATGAAAAGGTACCCTTTGTCACCAATGTACTTGTTTTCTTTCAATGCAGCAACTACTTGTCAAATCCTAAAAGCATGTGCACATTTTTACAGGGCAAGCATCGAACCGAATTTCCATGACTTGTATTTGAAGTTTTTTGACAAAGTTAACTCAAAATTGTTGAATAAGGAAATGGTGAAAGCTACGTATGAGAACTGCAAGGTCATGCATTAATTCATTTATATCCTCTTTTCTACCAGTCTCTAGTTAAAAACTTAAAGTTGTGTTCCTGCAGGCCTTGTTGCAGTCGGATCTTATCAAATCAAGTTCTGAAGAGAGATCGTTGCTAAAAAATCTGGGTAGTTGGCTAGGAAAGCTCACTATAGGAAGGAATCAAGCATTACGAGCAAAGGAAATTGACCCCAAAATTCTAATTGTTGAGGTAATACTTCAATATCAATTAGCCCCTCTTAGCTTATTCTTTATTGTAATGCCCGTCTCATGCCCGAACCTGAGATATGTAATTTTGGACTTCTGTCTGTTCATTAATTCACTTATATTCAAACCTTTGGATTTGCTGTTAGTCTTAACAAAATGTTACTGGTTGCTATATTTTTGTCTGGAAGCTGAATTTAAGCTCTATATATTGGTGAAATAATTCTCTATTTGAGTTTAACTTGTGCTTTGCATTATATGAATTAATGCACTGACGCCATTTGAGCTTTATCCTGTGTCCGTCTATCTGTCTGTGATATATGGATTGGTGTGGCACTTCTTGAGTTGTATATAAAAGATTTTAGTCGAGCATTATAGTACACATATAATGCTTCTGATGCTTACCTTTTCCATTCTCAATTCCTATTTAAAGGCATACGAAAGGGGGCTGATGATTGCAGTCGTTCCGTTCACTTCAAAGGTGCTGCTCTTTATGTTGATCTGATTTAAAAAGAAACCATTGCTTTATCGTGCTTGTCGTTATGACCAGATGGTGCATTTTTCAGATTCTTGAACCTTGCCATTCAAGTATAGCATATCGCCCTCCAAATCCATGGACAATGGGTATTCTTAGCCTACTTGCAGAGATTTATAATCTACCAAATCTCAAGATGAACCTGAAGTTTGACATTGAGGTTCATGCTGTTCTTCTCTGTATTTTTGTATGGGCTGCTGGGCTGCAGACTATATTTGGCTTTGAATTGTGCAAGCTAATTTTGGCTATTTGAGGTTGCAGGTCTTGTTTAAAAACCTCAGTGTGGACATGAAAGATGTAAAACCATCTTCTTTTTTGAAAGATCGTATTCGCCAAATTGAAGGAAATCCAGATTTTTCTAATAAAGATGTCAGTGCATCACAAACACCAGTAGTTGCAGAGGTTTCTTCTGGTATGATGCCAGCAAAACATCTTGTGGAAGTGCCACCAGAGCTAACTAGTACCTCCCGGGCTACTAGCCTCCCAAATATGTTAAACCAGGTTGATTCTGTGCCTCCATAACTAATTAATATTAATTTTTACGATCTCGACATTTTTCTGTTCTCTACTCATTTGGATATTTATATTCTGCAGTATGCACCACCTCTTCGTCTTCCTCCAAACAGCATGGTAGAAGATGATAAGGTTGCTTTAATAATGCCTGATCAGGTTTCACCATCTCAAACACCGTCTCCATCGCCTGCTCTGTTTACTCTTAGTCAGGTTTGTCCTTTTTCCCCCTCCAACTATGTTTTTTCTGTACTTGACTTTGTTTTCTTAATTTTTACAGCTTATTGCAGCAATCCCATGCGCGGATATATATTTCAGAATTAATGAAAAACTTAGCTCTCTTGGTTCACTGCAATATAGCAAGTATGTCTCAGAAAATTACTTGGCTAACATTTGGATTTATTTTACCAATGATCTACTAACACACTTGATCTTCATAGAATCATGGATGTTGCTTTGGATAAGGCTATTAAAGAAATTATAGGCCCTGTTATTCAGAGAAGTGTTACAATAGCTACCCGAACAACTAAGGAACTTATTATTAAGGTGAACGCCATGGACTATTTTCCTAGCTGTCCATCTTCATTAGCTATTTGTCTTGCTGTGAACCAGTAATGAAGTGTTACTAATGTTTCTAAGCTGCTGTATTGCCCTGCAGGATTTAGCAATGGAATCTGATGATAGTGCTGTATCCCGCGCTGCACATTTGATGGTTGGCACGCTAGCTGGAAGTCTAGCTCATGTAACTTCCAAGGTATTTTAACCTAAGGCTGATGCAGTTTTCAGTTGTAGTTACAGTCCCAGCGTGTCAAGTAGTTATAGTTAGGTTTACATCTGATGTATGACGTGACATTTCACTGTCCTGTTTTGTACCGCAGGAGCCTCTTCGTGTTGCTTTGTCGTCTCATCTTCGAAGTCTCATTCAGAACCTGAATAACAACAGCGAAAGTACTGAGCAGATTGTTCATATTCTGATCAATGACAATCTGGATCTTGGTTGTGCCCTAATAGAGACTGTTGCGACACGCAAGGTAGCTCTTCGTGTTTTATTAAGTTTGCTTATAACTCGCAATCATTGGCATTTCTATTCCTACTAGTACTCCCTCCGACCCATATTAGTTGACTCGAATTTGTCTAGATTCAGATGTATCTAGACATGTTTTAGTACTAGATACATCCGAATCTAGATAAATCCAAGTCAACTAATATGGATCGGAGGGAGTATGTTTTTTGCTTCTGGAAATGATACGGCCAAGTAGCTAGCAGTATTTTGTTGCTTCATTTACTATGCTATCAGCCATTTTTGGATCTTTTAGCTTTTTGCTACCAAAGTATACGCTCAGTACAACAACAACAACAGCAACAACAACAAAGCCTTTTGTCTCAAGCAAGTTGGGGTAGGCTAGATATGGAACCCAACTGAAACAAAAGGAAACCAAGAAATGAAATAGAGAAAAAGTAGCAAAGTATGAGTAATCTATTCCAGCACATGTTTTGCTGATTTCCATGCAGTTCTATCAAGAGCCAAATCTCTAGGTATATTCCAATCCCTCAAGTTTTTTTACAGCTCCTCCCAAGTCAACTTTGGTCGCCCCTAAACCCCTTGGACTCCAAGGTCTCCATAGCGCTAATTTCCACCGGCCCTCATCTACTAGCACCACATCATCAGCAAAGAGCATACACCAAGAAATATCTTCCTTGTATGCCCTTCGTGACCTTATCCATCACTAAAGCAAAAATGTAGGGGCTCAAAGCTGACCCTTGGTCGCTATCATAATCGGAAAGGTATTGGTCTCGCTATCGCTTGCGCGAACGCCTGTCACAACATTATCATGCATATCTCTGATGAGGGTAATGTACTTTGTTAGGACTTTATGTTATTCTAGCGCCCACCACATGACCATCGTTGGTATCTTGTCATAAGCCTTCTCCAAGTATACATACACTCAGTAGTTTAGCAGAAATGATGGTAATTCTGTTACAGCGTCACAACATCAGTGAGAATCTTGCAGGCTATTGAGATGATTGATGGAGAAATCAAGCAGCCTTTGTCACAGCTAAGGAGGCAGAAAGAGTTACTTGGTTCTGGATATTATGATGCTTTTCCTTACACTCAAGGTCTTGCGCGTGTTCCAGATGCACTTCGCCCAAAGCCTGCCGGCCTTTTATGTGCTACCCAACAAAGAGTTTACGAGGTGAAGCAGCTGAGCATAAATAAATTTCTCCATTTTTTTTTGGTTCCTAGCATGATTTAGTGTCTACAATATGGTTAACTGTTGATTTCAGGACTTCATTACTGTATGGCACAGCCAGAGTAGTCAAAATGCTGGAGCTACCACTTCTGCTACAGCCATGGCTGTTGCTCAGGGCAATTCCAGTGTACCTCGACTTTATAGCCCAAATTTGGTACAGCCAGCAGATCTGGTTCCCGAAGAGCCTGATCATGGTACTACACAAGTTTTAAGGTAACAGCAATTAACTTCCATCGTTTGTCTGCTCTTGTTGGAGCCACTTGTTCTGAAGCACTGTATATCTTCTATCTTCTGCAGTGTTTCTGCACAATTTGGTACAAGTGACACTTTTTCGCAAGTCGCAGGAACCACTAGCATTACATCTGTATTCCCCTCTATGTCATCTGATGATGTCCCAGTGGGTGAACCAACAGTTGTGACTGAAGTCAGTGGCATCTACTTGACTACTTGTCTTTGTATGAAATTTTATAGTGACAAATTTAAAATCGATTTTCTTAACTTGCAAAACCCTGCTACCAGGATCTAGGTTTGACCGTACCTCTTTCACCTACAAGTGCTGTTGATCGTATGGAATCTGTTTTCGCTGAACCTCTGAATACTGAAGATGCATTGGACAGATACCAACAAGTTGCACACAAGGTAATGGATATACAACTTGGCTCTCAAGACTTCAAGAGCATATGCTCCTGCATAGGAAAAATAATTTTATAAATGTAAAAAAACCAAACGGCGCTAAGAGATGTTTGGCCAACTACCTGGGATGTACACTAGGAACTTAATAAAATTGTAATGGACCTGAAACCTCCTAGGAGGCGTGTATTGAACTCTATCTTTTCAATGAAATAAAACGCAAAGACTACGTTTTTCTCAAAAAAAAAAATCCAAACAAAATTTAGACATGTACATGTTCGTATCTCTTGGTTGTCGCAAAATTTTATGGAGAAAAAACAAAATATTGTGACCTGTGTTAAAAAGACAAGTTGATTGCCAAATCTGTTGCTTGTTTAGAACACTGAACTTTGTCTTTTTTATTTGGGAAACATGTTGATTTTTTGCATGCAAATTTGCATAAACACAGACCATAGTAACAGAAACAAGTACACAGAATTTCAGATTTTTTAATTTTATGTTTTATGTTTTTTTATTTTAAATTTACTGCTCATCCAGGAGCATAAGCTCCTGGGAGGCTGGGAGCCACAACTCGATGCCCGTACATATTTTTAGAACTGAATGTAGCTTTGTTTGAATATTGAGGAATTGACATGATCTATGTCAGTGGTTAGCGGGTTATTATAAAAAATTAACATAGAAATAAATGACTTCTTAGTTCTTACTGCATTGTCCAAGAAGTCCCCGCCGACTTGAAAACTTTGCGTGTCTAATACTAATTTATTTTCACTGGTATACCTCTTGTCTTACCCTTGTCCTGGTGAAGTCCATTGTCTGGGCTATTTATATCTTTTGCATTGAAGTAAAACTTTGTTACAGCTTTTAGGCAAATGTTGTCAAGCTACCTTCACATTCTACCTCTTACTTTCAGATTGAAGCCATGATTGCCAATGACGGTAAAGATGCAGATATTCAGGTCAGCTATGGATCTGAGTAGTTGCCTTCACTATTCAGTTTCTTCTTTTGGTTTCATTTATATTTATATAATGTTATACTGGATTCACAATTCAGTAGATTGTGCTTTTCTTGACACAATGTGACATTTATGTCGGGTTATTCTTGTCATCTTGTGTCCAGTCTGTAATTGCGGAAGTTCCTGATATCTTACACAGATGTGTAAGTCGGGATGAAGCTGCATTAGCTATTGCACAGAAGGTTTGTCACCTTTTCTCCTTCGTAATTATATATTTATTTTCTCCACTTCTCATTTTTCTTGTATACTTGGTTGTGTTGGTTCCAGGTTTTCAGAAATTTGTATGAAAATGCATCAAAGGGTACTTCCATTACATGGATTCTAGCCACTTTAGTTGCAATATGTGATGTTTGCAAACTTGTCGTTAAAGAGATCACAAGCTGGGTATGTTTCTTCAGTCTTCACAGTACATCTGTCGTTATTGTCCAGTTATGATATTGGGCAGGAACTCTTTTAGCTCTTCAATAAGATCTGATTCCGTTGATAAGAAGCATCTTACCTGTTATATTAGTTCTGTTTCGTGGTAGGCATATCTTGCATGCGCATTGCATTTGAAGTTCGATGGAGATCTTTGCATTTTTAACTTTATTTGTGTCATTTGAATCTACTATTTTAATCTGTCGTACATTTTTTTGCACGAAACAAATGCTAGAGTTGTGAAGTAATATTTTGTATGGATATTTTTGTGATGCTAAATTGCCGGTCTGTACTTCTAGTATTGTTTGATTCTTGACTGGGACCGTGTAGTCTTTCTGTATGTGAGGACTAGATCTGTAAGCCATGATTGTGAGGACTAGATCTGTAAGCCATGATTCTGCTTGTACTGCTGTAAACTAACTTGATATAGCTGACATCGATGCTTTACCTTTGTAGAATTCCTTTTCATGCATTTATTAGATTAGTTAGATATTGATGTTTTATATTTTGTTTAAAAAATAAGTTCCATATGAGTTACTCGCCCATGTATGGATTTTATTGCATGTTGAGGCAAAGTTAGTTGTTAACATGCACCGGAGGTCCATAAACATGAAATTTCCTTTATTTGACTGGATATATAGAAGTCTTCAGCTTGTTGATCTTAATTGTGGTCTTTTTTTTGTGTGTCTTTGGTCAGTGCAGGTTTACACCACACATTTGACACTTTGACGTGTATTAGAAAAAAATTATGTGAAAAGCTCTGAACTTGTGTAGTGCTCAGTTTGATTCATATATGGAGAAGCATTCTCCTTGCTGTAGGGATATTTACCAGCAGGCAGTTAGTGGTTTAGTTTTTTTGGTAGTATTCTGCATCTGGACGCTTGGAGTTTTTTCTTTCTTGTTAAGCCACAAATGATATAAGATCTGCATGACCACAATAGCTATGGGATTGCTTCGAGCTAACTGAAAAGACAGAAATGATTACATCAATATACACTCATCCATGTATCAGCTGGGCCTCGCTTGTCAGATGTTGGTTGATTGAGTAAATTATTAACTTAACGAACTTTTTGTGCAGGTAATGTATTCTGATGAAGAAAAGAAGTTTAATGTCGACATAATTACTGGATTAATTCATTCTGAGATTCTTAATCTTGGAGTTTACGATGTTCATGTAGCAAAGATCATTGATAGTGGAAGAAACAGTATGTTGAAATACCATTTATTTTTATTTGAACTTAAGAAATGTTATCTGCTGCTTCATAATTTTAGAGTTTCATCATCAAGTATTCATGTGCCCCTCCCTGTTTCCTCCAAATTTTCAGAGGGTGCAACGGAGTTTGCTATATCACTTGTCCAGACATTGATTACCCAGAAACCCAATGGCGTCTCCAAGCTCTATAATGTTGTTGATGCATTATCAAAGGTAGGGTGCCCTAGCAATTGTTTATGTGCTGTTTAGTCACCATGTATTTGGCTTATTCGTACAGTGGTAATATGTTCTATGTTTCAGCTTGCGATCAGGCCTGGTTCACCTGAATCGTTGCAGCAGTTGATTGAGATTGCAACGAGTAATTTTAACAACGCTGCTAGCTTTACTGCCATGAAGGATGAAAAGGTTAGGCAGTCAAGGGATAAACAAGTTTGAACATTTATGCATGGCCATAAGTTTCTCCATTCCTATTAGTGTAGGCTTGATTGTTAATTTATGTCGATTGATTACAGGTTTTATCTGGTCGTGCTTTGATGTATAAAGAAGAAGATGACACTGCTTTAGCAGATGCCGTTAGTTTTCAAGACCAGGTCTATGCAAAACAACATCATTTTTTTTGGTGTACACCATGCATCATACATTTTCCAGAAGAATTTTATTATAACATAATAATGATAAACATCAAGTGCTTTTTCTTTATTGATCTTGTATTGATCAAGGATTAATAACTACCTTTTTGTCTCATTTTCATACTTTTCAGTGCAAATTATCTATTGTTACTACCCCGTCCCAAACTAAAGGCGTATATTCATTCATTAAGACAAGACTTTCTTTGACCAATAATTACTTCGTTAGTTTCTGGATTTTGTTGCATAAAATCGATATCATTAGATTCACATTAAATTTTCTCGTGATTGCTATTTTGCATCACATAACCATATATTAACGGAGTAATTGGTAAAAGCCTTGCCTTAACGAATCGAAAGTTGCCTTACATTTTGGGAAGGAGTGGGACAATTCTATTAGTGTACTCACTCCTTCCCAAAATGCAAGGACTACAGATTTTGTCCGAATTTTTCAAAAGTGTTTCAAGTCTATTAAAAAATATCAATAATACAAATAAATACACTATAAAACATTTTTCATGATGGATCTATTTTCTTTTCTACAAAATTGGTCAAACAGTAAAAAGTTGGCTTAAGACAAAATCTACAGGCCCTATATTCAGGGAAGGAAGGAGTGTTAATGATGCCTTCTGTGTATCTGCAATAGGTGTCTTCATGTTATTGTATTGCTCTGTTCAAACTTTGTATGCACTAATCAACACCATTATTCTTTCCCGTGCTGATATCAGTTGTTATACGGCTAGAAGAGTGCACAGTAGATGCAACTTCACAAGTACCACTTATGGACGTACCACTTTATTTGAATTTGATTTTTGTCAAAATTTGAAATGCCAAAAAAATTCAAAAAAAATATGTCCATGTAGAACTTCAAGTTTTAGGTGCGTGCAAAGTCGTTTCACGAAAATGAATATTTTGGGTGGCTTGTGCCAAAAAGACAAAATTTGGTGCTAAAGTAATGTGCTCCACGACGCAAAAATTTGTCTTTTTTACACAGCACACAAAACATATCGGTTTTCGGTGGAATGACTTCGTGTGCACCTCAAACATGAAGCTACACATGATCATATTTTTTTTCAAAATTTTCAACTTTTTGAAAAATGTTTTTTTCATACCGGGTGCTGCACCTGGGTGTAGAAAGGGGTTTCCGCCACTTTATAGAGAAATTAGCATGCCGTACATGCTCATTTTCCCGTTGTTAGTTGATGACTTGATTGTTGCGTGCAATCATACAGTTGAATCCAACCCAGAGTGTCTATGTTTTCAATTTAATCTGCATTACATCAGTTCATTGCAATTTTCTCTCTGTTTCCAATATTTAATTGTGCATATGTGTCAGACATTATTATTCTTTGACTTCTTGGAGCTTGAACATCAATATATCATAGAAAGCTAATGCAGTATTTGGTTGATGCACAGGTTGCAGTCTTATTCTCGGATTGGTGCCACATATATGATCATCCAACTATGGGTGATTCGGCATATAGTCATTACATTGCGCAATTGCAACAACATGGCTTGCTTAAGGGAGATGATTTGACGGATCGCTTCTTCCATATTCTCACGGTGATTCTTCTACCCAGCATCATTTTTTACTGGTGTCCATGATAACTGAGGTCTAATACTTTAAATGACCCAGGAACTTGCTGTCGCACACACTGTTGTCTCTGAGCAAGTTACTGCTCCTGGTGGAATACCTCAGCAGCCTGCCCAGCAACTCCAGATTTCGTATTTCTCGGTCGATTCATATTCGAAGCTCGTGACATTAGTGGTCAAGGTATGTCCAGTGTTTTGTTTCAAGGAAGCCCTTTTATGTCGCATTAAGCAAACAAGAGTGATGCACAATATTTCTTGGAAACTGCTGTTCATCATTAGCCATCAATGTTAGGCATTTCCTAACTGGTTAGCGATCCTCCTCGCTAGTTGAGCTCCTGCATCTCTTCCCTAATGGAGTCCCGGGCGTAAGATTTGGCACGGTTGGAGACTGGCGAGGCGACCTGCTGCCGCCCTGCTTTTCATCTTGGCTTGGAAGTTCTCAAAACCATTTTCCGCAGAGCTGACTCTCACAACATCTTCCAGTCTTTTGGTCATATGGGCATCTGGAAAGGCTTGCTACTCTGTATGACGATGATGTGGTGTCCTTCCTTTCCCCCATCAAGTTGGACCTTGAGGTGGTCAATGAATTGCTAGAGTATTTTGGCGGTGCTTCAGGCCTGAGAGCGGATGTGGCCAAGCGTGCCATTAGGCCCATTCATTGTTCTGAGGAGGATGCATCCAGCTTACCGTCAAGGTTATCCCGTGCGCCCTGAAAGACTGCCTGCGCCTACCTTGGGCTGCCTTTGTCAATCTTTAGTTCCAGAAGCAGGATTTCCAGCTGCCTCTATATAAGGTTTTGTACAAGTTACCAGGCTGGAAAGGCAAGGCATGCTCACTAGAGGCGGGCGATTGCCGAACTGTGCTATCCTTCCTCTCCTTGTACCATGTGTTGTTTCGATCCCGACCTGGTTGAACAAGGCAAGCAATATATTCCGCATGCTTTCATTTGGAAAGGTATAGGTGGTTGCGGAGGGCACTGCTTGGTTGCTTGGAGTCCTGTCTGTGCCCCCGTATGAGTATAGGGGGTTTGGTGTTTTGAATCGTGCACTCCGTGTTAGATGGATGTGGCTCCACCTCATTGACACTTTTGGTGCTTGGGTCGATCTGTCTATGCAGCATGAAGTGGTTGTCCACATGTTCCGTGCTACGGGTAAGTTTGTGGTTCGGGGTGTGCACTTTTCTCACTTCTGGCTTGATGCATGGATCCCCATCGCACCCACCCTCTGGTCCATGATAACCCGTGCAACTAGAACAGTGTGTCAAGCTATGGTCCTCGGATTTGAAGTACTTTGTGCAATTTGTGTACCTGACCTTCTTGTGGGTCGTCACTCAGTTCCCATGTCATAGTATTCTGTGGAAGGCTCGGAGCCCCTGAAGTGTTGCTTCTTCCTCTGGGTTGCCCTGCAACAACTGTGCTAGACTGCTGATATAGGCTTGAGCGCCATTGTCTCCCCAACCACAGCAACTGCCGTATCTGTTCCCAGGAACTGGGAACAGCAGAGCTCCACTTCATCCGCTCCCCATGACTTTGGGGCCTCACCCTGGCCAATAGCCTGCATTCTCCACTGCAGCCACTGGAGGAGTGGTGTCTGACCAAACCCAAGGGCAAAGCGAAGGATTTTGACTCCATGGTCGCCCTCAGTGTGTGGTCCATTTGGCAGGAGCATAACAACTGTGACTGTGAGAAGGGGGTGGGGGGTTGATCTCGTGGCAAGTGTGTTGTCGCTGTTTGATCTCGACACTTGCTGCCCTCTCTTGTATCTATTTCCTTCCCCTCTTAATGATAGGATATGCAGACGCTTCTTTGCATCCTCTCTAGGGAAAAAAAGACTAGGCATGAGTATTCCCTGACTTCCTGTTCCTGGAGTTGCTTCTACATTTATTTTGCATGATTAGTAAAGTTTTTCCTGCTTTTATTTTGCAAGGAATTGCTTAAGATTTTTCTTGTAGTGGTATTATTACTATTTTCAACATATTTAATCACCGAAGAATGATAAAACTTAGTACTCCCTCTGTTTCAAATTACTCTGCCAGCACGCTTATGTAGGTGGGCTAGTATTCCCTCATTTTTCATTCAAAAAAATCTTGGAGTTTTTGAAATAGATAGTATGTATACCAAAAATCCCAGGAATTTTTTGGATGAAAAATGAGAGAGTACTAGCCCACCTAGGTAAGCGTGCGCGCGGAGTAATTTGAAACAGAGGGAGTATGAAAGATCTGAAATTTGTGTGATATTGAAGCTCATCATGATAAACTTCACTTACTATTGACTTTACAATTTTCAGTACTGCATGGATTTAGCACCAAATAAAGTCAGCCTTCTTTCGAAGGTCAGTGTTTACCCTTGAATTTCAATGATGCTCTTAAGGAATGTAAGTCTATTATCGGATCTATTGGGTAAAAGGTTTCCTTTCACTGGTCTGCAGATTCTCTTCCTAACTGCTAGGACCATTCAGAAAGATGCTGAAGAAAAGAAAGTTTCTTTCAACCCTCGACCATATTTTAGATTATTTATAAATTTGCTAAGTGAGCTTAGCACTGGTGACCTTCATGATGCTGCTACTTTTCAGGTATATACCTTGTATATTCAACTTGTTTGCACCAATTATGCTATCATAGTACAAGATTTTCACAACTTTTGCGGCATTTTTTCATGACAATGCTTATACGTACCAGGTTTTGACTGCGTTTGCAAATGCTTCCCATGTGCTGCAACCTTTGAGAGTTCCCGCATGGAGGTTTGCCATGTCCTTTTGCCTACCAATTTTTCTTAATGGTTGTGATTACTGTCTGCCTTTGATTTTTCACACTTTAAACGAATTGATCAACATGCAAGATTGCCGAAAATAGTGAGCTATTTGGTGTGAAGGGTTGTCTTGTCCCAGAATCATCTGATCTTTTATTCAGTAGTTATCCGCTATTTGGTGTGAAGGGTTGTCTTGTCCCAGAATCATCTGATCTTTTATTCAGTAGTTATCCTTTTTTTTGACGTTTATTGAAATTCGACCACTCCCATGCCATTCAGATTTTGACATGGTCACAATTCCATTGGAGGATGAGGAATAAGGCCATGCAACAAAAGTTGTCGATGGACCAACCATCCTAGTATGATGATTAGCGACGTCTGTAAATTGATTGTAGTCTGTAGTCATGTAAGAAAGTATAGAAGTGTTCATAAAATGACGGAATGTTTAAATCCTTGGTTATAGAAGTGTCGACACCTCCCTTGCATCACTCTGTCCAGGGCGACTCGAGGGCTCCTCCCACCGCGCCACCCGGGGCCCTCCCCACGTTGCCTCTTCCTTGCCGCCGCTGTTGCCAGCCATGCCGCGGTGGTGGTGGGCCCCTCACTGCCGAAGGTGGTTGGGGAGGACCGGATCGGCGACCTCCGCGTCGTCTTCAGTGCGATGCGGCGAGGCATGCCAGGGCGGTGGCCCTGGACTCTGGTGGTGTCCCGCAGGCTGAGGCGTGGCGAGGGCTGGCGATCTGCGGAGTGGTGGTGCTGTAGAAGAGCTGGAGGGCAGAGGCACACCGGAGCTTGTTGGCAGGGATGCGGCGGATCTTGGCCATGGTGATGCTCCCTTGGCGATGCGGTGTGGCCGGCAAGGATGGATCTGCTGCTGCTGTTCCCCTATGCTGCTAGGGGTGACAGGGTAACAGGAACCTGCAGCGGAGGCGGTGTTGGCTGCAGGGTGGAACGCCACCAGATCTTGCAAGGTGAAGCTGGGCGAGCCGGGTGGAGGTCCTAGGGTCGAGGAAGGTACTGCTGGCCCTCGTGGTGGCCGCGGTGGTGAAGATCTGTCACCGCGAGGTGCTGTGTGCTCGGTTGATGTGGACGAAGAGGAGACATGCTGCAGATGGTGTGCCAATGATCTGGATGCGTTCGTGTTCGAGATCTGCCCGGTTTCCCCGTTCTCGGATGTGGTGGAGTTGCTCCGGGCGAAAGCCTAGCAGTGGCAGCGCTCCACGTCGTTTCCTCCTCCTAGGAGGCTCTTGCCGTGGAGCTCCGTCCATGCCCTTGTGGTGGGTCCGGCTTTGGGGGAATCCCTAAGCTCCGGTTTCGGCTTCGGGGGAATCCCTAAGCTCCGGTTTTAGATTCGGGGGAACAATGGAGGCGGCTACGTCGATACTTTCTTGAAGGTGTCGTCTTGGAGGGCTTGTTCAATTGTTGGCATGTGCTTCTCTAGTCTTCGGGAGGGTGGATGTCAGGGCAGCGGCCCCGAGTAGATGATGTTGCGCGTCGAGGTGGTGGCCGCTCACCATGGTGAGCGGTAGTTTCATGGGATGGAGCTGTTGATGGTCATGGATGGGTGGCAATTTGCAATTTTGTGTCGCTCGTGCGACGGGATTGTCGGCCTTGTCGATGCGTCTCTTTGGAGGCGGTTGATGGTTGACCTTGTGTATCTTGGGTTGTGGACGGCCAGGGCATGCAGTGCTGCGGCTCGAGTGCGAGGGGTGGTACGTCAGTACGGTGGTCCCAAAAGGTGGTGTAGGCGTGGTGGAACAGCTGGATGTCAGGGCGGAGGTCCCGGAAGTTCCGCAGTGTTGAGGGCGTCAACCTTGTGTTGTGCGGTTGGCATGGTTCCCTCGATGTTGTGTGGTCGATGTCTCGGTGGCGTAGCTCTCCTGAAGGGTTGGCTTCTTCATCTTCGTTGGAGCGTCCCGTGCCTGCTCCTCCCATAGCAGTCATGGCATCTTCACTTCGGCTTTGGTGCAAGGTTGGCTGGTCTTGGCGGAGTGGTGTTTTGAGCTTGGCCCTGGTTTGTCTTCGGGTCTTGATTGGGCTTGTTCTTTTTCGAGAAAACGCAATAGACTATTGCGTTTCATTTCATTGCAAAGGTAGAATTCAAGGTTACAGCCCTCCTAAGAGGTACAAGGTTAGGAACAAAAAAAGTGTTCAGTGGACATCCCAGGTCGTTGGGCAGACATCGCGCAGGCCCTTGGCTCCGGCTGCCACCCATAGCGCCACTTCGTCCTTGATCTTGGCAAGCAGGGACTGGGTGGAGGGCTAGGCACCATTGAACACGGAGTCGTTTCGGTGCTTCCAGAGCATCCAGGGTGTGAAGGCTATGGTGGCGAAGCCTTTGCGCATGGGCTTGGGGAGGTCTCTGTTCGTGTCACTCCACCAGTCCGCCAGGTCAGCCTCGCCTGTCGGTGGTTGGCATGCCAGGACATGACCTCATGCCAAACCTGCCGAGAGAGGGTGCACGCCATGGTGAGGTGGTGCATCGTTTCTGGCAGCTGGTCACATAGCAGGCATCTAGCATGGTGCTGGAGTCCGCGGCGCGCCAAGCGTTCTGCTGTCCAGCAGCGGTCCTGAGCCGCGATCCAATGGTGGAATTTGACGCGCGGTGGCGCCCACGTTTGCCAAATGAGCTTGCAGTTCCGAGAGAGGAGCGAGCCATGGAACAGGGTCTTGTAGCACGACTGCGCTGAGTATTCACTGTTGGGAGTCTATTTCCACACGAGGCGGTCGCACTCGTTGTTTAGCGCCGTGTTCGCGATGGCCTGCCACAGGCACAGGTACTTGCCAACCTCGTGCACCCCTAGCATGCCCTGAATGTCACGCACCCAACTGTTTGCCGCGAGCCCGGCCGCCACCGTGCGTATCTTGCGATGCCGCTTGGGAATGCAAGCATAGAGCTGCGGTGCGATATCTCGGATGGCGTGTCCGGTGATCCATCGATCCTCCTAGAAAAGCGCCGTCTGGCCATTGCCGATCACCATCGTGGTGGATGCGAAGAAGATCTCGCGTTCCACAGTCGGGAAGTGCAAATCGAGCCCATGCCAAGCACGCTGGGTGTCAGTACGGGAGAGCCACTGCCAGCGCAGGCGTAGCGCGAGGCCAGTTCTCTCCATGTCTGGCACGCCCAGACCGCCATGTGAGATGGGGCGGCAGACGCGGTCCCAGGCCACATGGCAGCTGCCACCGTTAGCCTCTGTGCGTCCTTCCCAGAGGAAGCCGCGCTGAATCCGCCGCAGTTGCTTGAATATCTTCTTAGGAGGCCCCAGCACGAGCAGTTGGTGCAGGGGGATAGCGCAGAGGACAGCCTTGATGTATGCGAGCCGGCCTGCCTTCGTCATCAGCTTCGCCTTCCAAGTAGGAAGCCCTGCTGCGACACGGTCGAGAGTGGGCATGGCCTTGTAGTGTTGGTGTTTGTATGGTTTTTGCCCGGTTTCCCGCTAATTAAAAATTGCATCTTCTTAATTAATGGATAAGGCAAGGCTTTTGCCTTTGTTTAAAAAAAAATCCATGGTTATATGTATGATAATCCTTCTCTCCCTAAGTCTGACTTGTCCGTTGTCTTCTTTTATTAAAAGTTCAAATTGCTATGCACTTTCGTTACTTGCTAACTAGATGCCTTCTCTCCCATAGCTTTGCTTGGCTTGAATTGGTAAGTCATAGAAGCTTCATGCCGAAGTTGTTACTGTGCAATTCACAAAAGGGCTGGCCGTTATTCCAGAGGCTGCTTGTTGATTTGTTCAAATTCATGGAACCATATCTAAGAAATGCTGAAATGGGGCAGCCAGTAAGTCATATTCCTGCATTTTCAGTTCTAGCCGTCTTGTACAATGTGTGTTGCATTTTGATGTACTTTGTATAATTCTTTCTCTGTAGATTCATCTTTTATACAAGGGAACTTTGAGAGTGCTACTTGTTCTACTCCATGACTTCCCTGAATTTCTTTGCGACTACCACCTCAGTTTCTGTGATGTGATTCCCCCAAGCTGCATTCAAATGCGCAATGTTATTCTTAGTGCTTTCCCACGCAATATGAGACTTCCAGATCCCTCTACGCCTAATTTGAAGGTATTTGCCGGCTGCAAGTACATGCTACTAACAAACTACCACCAGGCTTTTATATGTTTAATGAGCTTCAGTTGTTTCTTGTAACACAGATTGATCTGCTACCTGAAATTTCAAAAGCTCCAAGAATCATGTCTGATGTGGAAAGTGCTTTAAAGGCAAAGCAAATGAAAACTCAGGTAGACGAGTACCTCAAGGTGAATCATGCATGCATTTCTCTGATACAGTGAAAGTTTACCGTCTAGACAATTCTTTCAAGCTAATCTTAGGTGTACATAGAGCAAATAGTTAAGAACTCTTGAATACAGGAATTACATACATAATGTTTGGTCCTTTTCTCTCATTTGCATTCTTGCAGAGACCAGAAGGTTCATCCTTTTTAACTGATTTAAAGCAGTGGTTACTGCTGCCTCCAAACGAAGCAAACGTAGCTGGAACTCGTTACAATGTTCCCTTAATTAATTCACTTGTTGTCTATGTTGGCATCCAGGTCAGTTTTTATATACTTTGTGCGTGATTGGGTTTTCTATTAAAATGTTAGAAATCCATTTTGGTATCTTTGAACACTCCATGCTTCCTTTCTATTATACTTGTAGCTAGTTTTTTTCATTCTTTTTCAAAAAGCTTCATCTGCCCGCATGAGATTTGAACAAATAGCATAGCCTCTGGGATTGCCCCCAATAGACATGTGTGGTATTACCATTTTGTCAGAGTATCCTGGCATTATCTGAGATAGATTTGGACTGTATATCGCCTTTCTTTTTCTGTGTTTTTTTAGACCGAGTGCAAAGTTTATGACTGGTTTGGTTTATGCCCAAACTTAGCATTGGAAAACCAGCTAATTTAACTGCCCAGATTTTTTTAATGTTCGGCTCCAGCAAGAAATTATGAAGACATGACCTTTACCAAACTTTTCTCGCAAAGCAAGGATAGTCATATTATTTCAGTTTGGCTCCAGAAATAAATTATGAAGACATAATCTTACCAAACTTTTCTTGCAAAGCAAGGATACTCATATTATTTCAGTTTGGCTCCAGAAATAAATTATGAAGAGATAACCTTACCAAACTTTTCTCGCTAAAACAATTGGCAGTCTTACTATTTTGAAGTTACCATATTGCAAAACAAACTCTGGCTCTCAGGGGCCAAACCAAACTATCTTGTTTCGAATGAGTGCATCGATCCTATGGGTTTACAGTTGTAGTAATGAAATGTTTACTTTCATTGCTTGCTATTGATTACTTCTTTCGGTATGCTTGAATAATCTATAAGATGGTGTGTACATTGTAAGTGTAGGCTGTGCACCAGTTGCAGCATAACAAGGCGAATGCATCAGTACATCAAATCAACCAAAGTTCTCAGGTGGAAAATTTTCAGATTGAAACAGCTACCGAGGTCTATCGGAATCTTATAGTGAATATGGATACTGAAGGCCGTTATCTCGTACTGAATGCAATTGCTAACCAGCTGCGCTATCCAAACAACCACACTCACTACTTTTCCTTCATTATTCTGTACTTGTTTGCCGAGGCAACACAGGTAACTTGGTCATTTCCCTCTCGTCTTTTCTGTTTTGATGGGATTGGCAATAGTTATATGCTTCCCTAAAATAGGAGTACCTTATTTTGACGCTGTACAGTTGAAACTTAACTTGCAGGATATTGTACAGGAGCAGATAACAAGAGTTCTTTTAGAACGTCTAATAGTTAACCGTCCTCATCCTTGGGGGTTACTAATTACCTTCGTTGAGCTCATAAAGGTATGCTACCATGACTGCTTGAAAGAATTTTTGCAGGAAACAGTTCTAATGCCGGGTTGCATTCTGCAGAACCCACGGTACAGCTTTTGGGCTCGACCCTTTACACATTGTGCACCCGACATTGAGAGGCTGTTCGAGTCTGTTGCAAGGTCTTGTGGAGGAAAAGCTGTGGATGAGGGAGTTGTTCTAGCTGATGGTAGCCATTAGAGAATGCTTATGTGTTATATCAGCTGTTTTATGACTGCTTTAGGACAATCGTACAATCATAGTTTAATGTCTAATATTGGAGTATCTAGCTGTAGCATGTATGGCGGCTGGTCTATGTCTCCGTTTTTTGTTCGCAACTGGAACTGCTGATATGTTTCATGAATTAAGAGCACATTTATATCTCGGGTTTCCTTTTCACCACCCCGCGATTTCCGCTAGGGTGGTTTGTGAACACCTGGAAACTAGAAGTCACAACTTCATTAGGCTAGTCAGTGTAAGTAACTTCAAGAGTAACTAAGGGTCAGTTTAAAAAAAAAGTAACTAAGGGTTCAACTTAGCAAAATTGTTTATGTGGTAGTGAGTTAATGAAGAGAGAAAGATGGGGTAATCACACGTTATTACACGTACCAAGGCGAAATGAGTATCACCTAATAATTGATATTTTGCATGACACGACACCACTTGCATGTTACTCTCCACTATGACCAGCCTAAGTAACTTAGATTAGTAATATATAAATGTTACTAGTTAATATTACTATCTTTATAGTGGGCGATGATAGGTGTGTGGGTTGTAGACTCATTGTCTTGTTATGTGTGATGTTATGTGTGGGTTGTAGACTCATTGTCTAGTTATGTGTGGTGTTATGTTAACTACTAAGTTACTATCTTCCTTTTTTTTTCATTAATTAGCATGCATGTCACCAATTTGTTTAGTTCGCACTATATAAATATGCATGTTACTATCTAAGTTACTCGCACTATGACTAGCTCAATAGTTTGGGATCTCGTTAAGGGTTTGTTCGGCTTTGGGAGAACGTATCCCATGCACCCCTCTGTTTGGTGAAACCGGTGCATCCAAAGTATAAAATTCACGTAAACAGTTGTAGAAAAATCTGAAAATAATATACATCCAAAATATATCTAAATATTACGCACAGATCATGAATTTTAAATGACAAATCATGTAACAAATAGTACTTATTTGAGATTGGGCTGTGAAGTGAGCCCATTAACACTACGGGAGCTAAAGTTGTTGTTTTTGTTTCTCTAGATTTGTTCCAAGTTTTAGTTAAAAAAATGTATATGTTATTGCAGATATATGTTGTACCTACGTGGTAGATTACTTTTAGATTTTTCTATGACTTTTATCTGTACTTTTTTATGTTGGGTGCGCTGGTTTCACGAAATGAACAGGTGCATCGGATACATCCTCATGGATTGCGGCCCGATCTCGGCTATCCAGCCAGCCAGATAATTTTTCTAGCCCTACCAATCCTTACTCTTCGTTTAGGCTATGTCTGGATCATGGCCTAAACACTTTCTATGGTTTTTTTCTTTGACTGGGCATGGAAAAAGAATCTCGCCACCTGACCTGTGAAAAAAAATTCACGCGAAAGCGCATGAAAAGACATGATTTGTGAGTGCTGTTTTCAAAGCGTGGTTTCTGCCGGTTATAGGATAATTGAACAAAAACATGATGCATGAAATGATAATTAATACCAAAGGGATTTAGAGGAGCATGGTCACCAACCAATTCCATTCCCTGGATTTGTTCCCTGAGAACCCAACGAGCCCTAAGTTGGCAAAAATGGTTAATTATTAGTTAAGGGACCCATCCCTTTGATCCTCTGGCATCATGACCATGTTTAACAAGTGGTGAAACTCGTTAGAAGTAGATTTTTGGTTCTCGGCTCGGCTCGAACTCGATGTCTAATAAGTTTAAACTAAGTTTTAAGCTCGTTTGTTAACTCAATTGTTAAGCTTCTTCAGATACAAATTTAAACCTTTTTACAAATGAGCCTGTAATGGTGTCGAGCTTCAGTTTTCTCATTGATCTTGCCTTTGTGAAATTATGGAAGTACTATTATTATTCTAGTTTGAATTAGTAGGAGAATTATTAGTTTTTCTTATATGGTCTCATGTTCACAACTTATAACGAGTTAAACGAGCTACTAGTTGCGAGTGACGAGTTTACGGTTGAGAGTTTCAGATTTGAATTTGTGTTAATAACCAAGCTAGGTTGTTAGTTGAACGAGCTTTAGCGAGTTGGTTTGGCTTGGCTCAAATTTCAGCCCTAGCCCCATAGGATGGTTTTGTCCAAGGCGAATGTTGAGCGTCGGTTGATCGGCTGATTTGAGGCCAAAAATTGGTTGTCTTTCTGGTTGTTTAATCGGCGTCCAAAATAACTTGTAGCATAACTCTGCAATTTAGTCCCTTGGTATTCCTTCAACAAACTTGCGGTCCTAAGCCTCTCCCATAAACTGAAATAATATATCTTTTTGGTCATGTTATGCTCCACATTTACAATAAGAAATGTCACCATAAGAGCAGATCTTAGTCAAACCAAATACTGCAGCAAAATTTATGGTAATAAAATAAATTGTCACAATAGAGACATATCTCCTTTTCTACAGATTGATTTACAGCAAAAATTGCTAACAATTTTAATAAAAAACTAAATGGTCACAACAAAAAACTAAAAACATCACTTTTGCATCAATAAATAAGTTGTTAATAAACAATTTGTAGCACATTCTTTTGCAACAAACATCACCAATTATTTCAACAAGAGTTACAAAGAATTGGAATAAAAATAGTGGGTTATTAGCAAACAATAATCAACAACAAAATCCAACAAATATGTTGGCTATATCAACAATTGACATAAATTTCAATAAATATTTTGGTTGGTTACTCAATAGTTAACAACAAATACTAGCTAACTTCAACAAAATCCAACATTTGCAATTTCCTCGTTGAAAATGACTTTGCAACAAACTACAAGCATATATTTTTAGCAATAATCGCCAATTTTTTCAAATAAAATTCAACATGGCAATTTCCCTGTGGGAAATCACTTTGCGACAGAATCATTGCTCAAGTAGATGCATTGGTATATGAGACCAAAGGCGATTGCGTTAACCCAGTACACCATTTCATGTTGTAGTGTACATCATTGATATAACATCCACGAAATTCGTTTTTCATAAATATTACATCCCTTAGAGTGGTACAACAGAAACATTGCGGGTCCAACTTTTTATATATTCATTATCAAGAGCCAAAAGTGTACAAATGATTCAAGATCCTCCTTGGTCCAATGAGGATTCACATTTCTATTCAAATTCAAATGAAATAGCTTCCTTGTCAACAATACTACTAAGCTTAATACCATTGGAGCTTACAACCTACTTAGTAAGCTACTCTATTGGGAAACTTGTCTAGGTATTTGTAATGACCAGAAGAATAGGAACACTTTAGGACTATTTTGTAGTATGTGAAATTGCATGCATTGCATTTGTGAAAATTTAATTTTTTTAAAACTTTTGTTTTAAGAAGATATGGAGGATTGAAATTGAACTCTAGAGTTGAGTTTTGACTTATGTCAACTCTATGATTTGAATTAAAATTCCAAAAGGAGTTCATATTTTCAAAATTTAGGATTCAAATTGTTTCAAACACATTACATTTGAGCCAAATACTCGAACACACTTACATACACAAACTAAGGTTCTAAAGGAAATTAGAATTCTCTATTTGAGTTCAAAACTGAGGTTTGAATAATTCATATATTCTTAAGCAAATATAGACAAATCACAAAAATAGAATGAACACTTGGTAATAGTTACAAGGTGATTTACAAGTGACCTTACAAAGGGAGATTACATGTAATCATCAGATCCTATTTAGAACTACAAATAAAAAACAGAAATAAAAACAACCTAAACTAGACTAGTGAGATCTTCTTTTCTCATTCTTGCTCTTCTTTACCCTTGAAAGTGCACGTGTGCCCATATGTGCGGTTTTTTTAATTAACGACAATCTCTATGTACTAATGTTTGCATTGAGTTTCACCTGTAGGAATTGTCCATTGGTATCGCTTGGACCATGTGTTGGCTTCCAGGTTGAAGAAATGAAGAAATAAAGAACAATAAGCAATGTCCAAGGGCTTTAGGCCTATTGGAATCTTGTTGAAGAAACAAGATGATTCAAGGTGGATCAATACAAGAGCAGTTTCAACTAGATCAACACTCAATAAGAAATGAAATAGTGCAAGTTCAAGATGCGCCATCTCTAGAAGATCTCTTGCTTGAAGCTTGCCATCCTCGGCGATCATGGATCGATGAAGACAAGGTCTAAGAAGAGGTTTCCCCATGGTGTATGGGTGAGCAAGTCGCAAGTCTTCATTAAGCGAGCGCGAGAAAGAGCAATCAAGAAAGGTGTTCCATCTTGAGGAGGACAAGATCATCTACATCAAGCTCAAGTGGAATGCTACAGGAAAATGTATGATCTTGGTAGGTTTTATATTTTATCAGTCTCATGTTGTTAGTTGGGAGATCGGGTTTAGGATAGATAACCGTACTATCAAGAGGGGCTCTCTAGTGAGTAACTCGATCGTATCTTTCGGATAGAGCTCAAACCTTTGCATACATAGCATCATATTTCTTGGTTGTTGTTTAGATTGTATCCATGTGAGGTTCTAGAGCTTGTGTATATCTTCATAACAATCTCTAGTTCATCAAAAACGGACCCCCTCGTATATCTTATTGTGTTTTTTATCTTGAAGGTTTTCCGTCTCCACACTTGGGAGGTATCTCACATATTCATACTTGATATTTTCTCCCTTGGTGGTATCCAATATTTTTTATTGGTCTACTCATGATTATCTTTACAACAAAATTGGTTTCATCCCTTTTACACTTCAGATGCTCTAATTATTGCAGTTTTGGCTTGAGGGTTTGATCCATTTCTGCTATGGTCGGAAGTATCGGTGAAGCATCGGTAGTTCTGATCCGCAATTTTTCTGTGGTGCTAGCATCTCTAGAAGTACCGACTCGGTTTCGATGACCTCGAGAAAGCTCACTGTATCCATTGAGTAACCGTGACTGAATAATCAGAACTTGCCTGGAAGTTGACCGGTAGTACCGGTCGGAAGTTCCGGTCCCATCCGGATGGTATTATGACTTGTACTTCCATGTCACTTCCACGCCCCTTCATGCCATTACCTTTTCCTAGCGGTACTTCCGATGGACGCTGGTTGTTCTATCTAGGGGGTTTCACGACCCAAAACTTCCAAGCCTTGTTCTGGCCTAGTTATGCCAAGCTCAGAAACACACTCTGTATGGAGTTCCTATAAGCGGAACTTGGTCGGAAGTTTTCCAGAAGTATCGGCCATAAGTTCCTGCCACACACTGGTGGAACTTCCGGTATGTACTTTTTGGCAGCTTCCATGACATTGGAGCCGTTGGAACAAGCCCCACTAGAAGTTCCAATTCGCCATCAGTAGTACCGGCGAGAGTCATGAAAACTAGTAACGGTTCGAATTTAATGGTCCTATTTAAGGAGCCCTTCTTCCTCCTCCCTACCTAACTTCTTGATACTCTCTCTCCTCCATTGTTGACTTGGGATCTCCCTTTCCCTCCTATGATTCTTGCATATTTTTGAGGGATTTGAGAGGCGATCTAGATCTACAACCCCACCAAACCAAATCTCTTCTCTGTGAAGGAATCCTTGGGATCTAGATCTCGGAGAATTTGGTGTTCTCTTCTTGTGTTTTCCCTCTCTTTTGCCCCAATAGCTTTTGTAGCTTTGGTGGAATTTGGGAGTGAAGGACATGTCTTTGCATTTGGTGCATAGGTTTGAGTTCTCTACGAAGATTTGGCGAGTAAAAGCTTGTGGGCTTGTTACTCTTGGGTTCTTGGAACCCTAGACAATTGTGTGGTAGTGGTGTTGTTCTCTTGGGGACTCCAATTGAGTTGTGGAGATTTCTCAAGCTAGAGGCCTTGGTGGTGATCTTGGGAGCCTCCAATTGAGTTGTGGAGATTGCTCAAGATAGAGTCCTTGGTGGTGATTCTTGGGAGCCTCCAATTGAGTTGTGGAGATTGCCCCAAGCCTGTATGGGTTCGGTGACCGCCCTCAAGTGTCCCATAGTGGATCGAGTGCCCGCCTTTTGTGGTGCGTACTTGATAGAATAAGGTGAGCCTTTTGTAGCGTCTGTGAGTGGTGTGCCTCCTCATCTTGGGGTGATGCCTTATGTGGAATTGGGTGAGAATCAGGCCACCACACCTCAAGGTGATCCATTTGTGGCGTTTAGGGAGCATTACGCCATCACACCTCTCCAATGGAGACGTAGCTTCTTTGGAAGTGAACTTGGGATAAAATCATCATTTCCGCGTCCATCGATTATCTCTATACCTGATCCCTTTACTTATGCACTTTACATTGTGATAGCCATCGCGCTTGAATTAATCTATCTTGCTAGCACCTTGTTGCTTGTCTTGCTTAGAATAGGTTGTTAGGTGCACTTAGTTGAACATAGTGAATTTAGGTTTTGTGCTTGATAAATTGAATGCTAGTTTTATTCCGCATTTATTAGAGCCTAAACCATAATTATTTTAAATGCCTATTCACCCTCCTCTAGGCGATATCGGTTGTTCTATCAACCTTCTTTCCCACCTGACTTGCAAAACAAACACCAAAGCAAGAAACCAAAGCCAGTTTAAAATGTTGGATCCACCAAGTGGTGAATCATTTGATGTAGAATCCAATGACAAGGTCTAGGAACTTGTCCTGAACCTCAATAGTTTGAGGTTTTGAAGCAAACAAATGGAAGCAGTAAGAAAAATATGACATCAGTGTACAATTAGATGTAGAAAGAACTTGTAGTAAACTAGAGGATCTCTAGGAATCAACAAAGGATAATGTATACCAAAATATCAATAAAGGATCAGTGCATCTAGATGAAAAAGAAGTTACAGACAATGAACTGGATCAAGCTCATGATCATCAGGAGATAGTAGTGCTAACAGTAGTGAAAAACCCAACACAGGTTAACTAGACCAGTAACCAAACCACAGTAGGAAAATAAGATAATAAGTTATTGAATCAATATAAACCATTCCTCAAACTTGGATTCTTTTAAAAGAAACAATTAGTAGCTAATGGACACTTGTAGTTCATCAAGCTAGACTAGAGAAACAGGAAAATAAAATGATCTAAATAATCAAATGAATTTCACCGCAAGTAAAAATGATAGTGAAAAAACCCAATTATAAATAAAGGTATTGTCCAAATTGAAAAGGGCAAATTACTAAATTAACCCTTAACTAACATGCTTTAATAGGCATATCACCTTAGCTAATTGGAACACCGGATCCACACATAAAACAAACTAGAGAGGAGGTATAAGGAGCTCAGTCACTACATGAAAATAGTGAGGTGTTAATGTCACATGAACCCTAGAACACTATAAATAGGACCCCAGAACCAGCTCTCTTGAGATCATAATCCTCAGACAAAAGATCATAAGAAATATTCTCAGACCAGAGTTTGAGAGAGAGGAGCACAAACCAGAAACCACATGTTAGGACAACGGATGTCACCTAGAGCGGGTGAATAGGCGTTTAAAATGATTACAATTTAGGCTCTAATAACTGTGGAATAAAACTAACGTTTAATTTATCAAAGCACAAAACCTAAATTCACTATGTTCAACTAAGTGCACCAACAACCTATGGTAAGAAAGTCAAGAAACAATGGGATAGAAATATAGAATACTTCAAGCATGATGGCTATCACAATGTAAAGTGCATAAGTAAAGGCCTCGGGTATAGGAATAAACGATAGATGTGGAGACGATGATTTTATCCCAAAGTTCACTTCCAAAGAAGCTATGTCTCTATTGGAGAGGTATGATGGTGCAATGCTCTCCGAACGCCACAAATGGCTCACCTTGAGGTGTGGTGGCTCGATGCTCACCCAGGCATCACCTATATGTGGATGCATGCTACACACCGACAACACAAAAGGCTCACCTTATTCTCACGATGTGCACCACAAAATGTGGGCACTCGATACACTATGGGGCACTTGAGGGTGGTCATCGAACCCGTAAAAGCTTTGGGCAATCTCCACAACTCAATTGGAGGCCCCAAGGGAATCACACCACAACCACACAACCGTCTAGGGTTTCAAGAACCCAAGAGTAACAATCCCACAATCTCGAACTCACCGAATCTCCATAGAGAACTCAAACCTATGCACCAAATACAAAGGCAAGTCCTTCACTCTCAAATTCCACCAAATATACAAAAGTTATTAGGGGAATAAGTGAGGAAGAACAAAGGAGGAGAACACCAAACTCTCCAAGATCTAGATCACAAGGAGGGATTTGGTTAGGTGGGGTTGTAGATCTAGATCTCCTCTCTCAAACCCCTCAAAAAGATTCAATAATCAGAGGAGGGGAAGGGAGATGACAAGCTCTTCAAGGTCAACAATGGAGGAGAGAGAGCACAAAAAACGACCAAAATAGCTAACCCCACGGAGGGGAAGTGGGATCCCTTTTAAAGGGCTCTCCAAATCTGACAGTTTGGGCCATTTACGTGCCTAGACGGAAGTACCGGTGAGCCACCGGAAGTTCCGCCCGACCCTAGACGGAACTTCCGACCGGTACTACCGGTCCACTTCCGGTAAAAAATCGCGACCAACTATAGAGATTACTGCAAGGTGACACGGGCTGAGCGTAAGTGAGCCAGAACTTCCACCGGTACTACCGGAAGCAAATATGCCCTAGCGGTACAGCCGGTGGAGCGTCAGAACTACCGGCCATGAAAAACTACAAAACCACCGCTAGGTAAAATGCGAGTTGGCACTGGCCGGAAGTACCGGCGCAGAAAATGGCTAGTGGTACTTCCAGTTGAGCGGCGGTACTACCGGCCTAGGCAACAACTGAAACCAAACCTGCAATAGCTTTTGCATCTGAACTACAAAAGAGATGAAACTATTTTTATTGGAAATATTGGATACCACCAAGGGAGAAAATATAAAGTATATATATGTGAGATACCTCCCAAGGTGTCGAGCCAAAAAACCCGCAAGATAAAAAACACAATAATAAATTCAAGGGAAATCTATTTTTTGATGAACTAGAGCTTGTTATGAAGATAACTACAAGATCTTAATCCTCACATGGACAATATCCAAACAACAACCAATAAATATGATGCTATGTATGCAAAGGTTTGATCTCTGTCCGAAAGGTACGACCGAGTTACTCACTCGAGAGCCCCTCCTGATTGTACGACTATCTATCCGAAACCTGGTCTCCCAACTAACAACATGAGACCATCAAACGAGAAAACCTATCAACATCATACCTTTACCTTGAGCATTCCACTTGATCTTGATGTAAACGACCTTATCCTCCTCAAGATGGAACACATTTCTTGATTGCTCTTGCTCGTGCTTGCTTGATGAGGACTTGCGAATTTCTCCCCCATACACCATGGCGAAACCTCTTCTTTGAACTTGTCTTCATTAATACATGATCACCAAGGTTGGCAAGATTCAAGCATGTGATCTTATAGATATGGCACATCTTGAGCTTGCACTTATTCATTTCTTCTTGAGTGGTGATCCATCTTGAATCAACTATTTGCACTTGTCTTGATCAACCTCCAATCTTCTCATTTCTTCAACAAGATTCCAATAGGCCCAAAGCCCTTGGACATTTATTCTTCTTCTTCTTCAACTTTGAACCTTGAAACCAACACATGGCCCAAGCGATACCAATGGACTAATCCTACAAGTGAAAGTCAATTCAAACAATATATAGTACATAGAGATTGTCAATAATTACCAAAACCACACATGGGGAATACATGTCCTTTCACCACACTCACTAGAGATAGAAAGAGATGTGAGAGATGAACTCAAGAAAGAACAAGATCCAGGAAAGGAACAAGTGCAACATATTTAGAATAGATCATAATAGAGAATGAGAGTACAAGTAGTAGCACCTAGGATAACTAGGGATAGAAATTGTGCATATCCATTGTTGGATAACACAAAAAATGCCATGCCATCTAAGTACACTGGCACAACCTTAGAAATTTAGAACCATAATTTACAAACTACCCTCACTTCGTTAGGCATCAGTGAAGATGTGCCTAAGGAAGAAAAGGTAGGAAGTAAACAATAGCTCATTAGCCGAGCTAAGTTACTGCAAGGAAGAGAACGATAAACTACTAAGTAGTAATCAACACACTTATAGTAACATGGAACCAAAGGTTTAGGGAACACAAGAATTATTAAGTTACCTAAATCATAATGGATGCAAACATAGGAGCTCAAGCTTTTATAAGTGTATCGATAACACACAAAAACAGTAATCAACTAGCAAAGACAATTAAAGAAATACATTTAAGTATGGATAGAATGATTGAGTTGTGGATTTTTACCACATTAGTAACAAGAACACAACACAATTAACAACACTAAAGCATTTTAGATTGGTGACAGTTAACACTAGATAGCAATAGAATGGTGAGAACCGGTTAAAGGAAATGATAGTATTGATCATATCTATGAGAGAATCAGTACCAACTAAGCATATGAATTAACTAGATAATGTCCTAAATCATACACTACACAAGAGCATAACTAAAACCGTACCTAGACTAGTTAAATGGAGAATGAACTGTTAACTAAAATAAGTGTCAAGCACACACATTCAGAGACATATAGAGACCAAGACCATGAACTAGTAACCAAGTCGAGCAATAGAAGCCTAAGTGGTAACCTAGAAACTTTCAGAAGCCTCTAGAACACTCTAGAAACCCTAGAATCCCATTACTATGAGAAAACAAAACCAAGCCCTAGAAAGATAGATGGGCCAATAGTAGAAATTGTAGATGATAGAGAAGTGGAGAGGAAACATAACACCTACCTTTGGCAAAACGGGAGTTGAGCTCACCGAGGCTAGAGAGGAGGAAGAAAACCACCTTGGTGACAAAAGGAGAACCCAAGGGGGGGGGGTACCTCGACCTGCACCTACACATCGCTCGGGGAAGACACCAAGGGGTAGACTAGAACCATCTCCATGATAGATGAATGCTGGAGGAGTGCCAAAGCGTGGTGGTGCCATTTCACCGAAACCCTAGGGTTAGGGTTAAGATTAGGGAGACCGCGAGAGAATGAGCAGGACAAATCTAATCGGTGAAAGTATAGAGCAGAGCAAGGGGGTTCGATTGAGAGCCATGGTGAAAGGACAACGGATGTCGCCTAGAGGGGGGTGAATAGGCATTTAAAATAATTACACTTTAGGCTCTAATAAATGTGCTTAATTTATCAAAGCACAAAACCTAACCACTAGGTTCAACTAAGTGCACCAACAACCTATGCTAAGAAAGTCAAGCAACAAGGTGATAGCAATATAGAATACTTCAAGCACGATGGCTATCACAATGTAAAGTGCATAAGTAAAGGGATCTGATATAGGAATAACCGATGGATGTGGAGATGATGATTTTATCCTGAAGTTCACTTCCAAAGAAGTTGCGTCTCTGTTAGAGATGTGCGATGGCGCAATGCTCTCCGAACGCCACAAATGTCTCACCTTGAGGTGTGGTGGCTCTATGCTCACCCAACGCCACACAATGCCTCACCCCAAGATGCGAAGGCACGCAACTCACCGATGCCACAATGGGTTCACCCTATTCTCTCGAGTGCGCACCACAAAAGGCGAGCACTCGATCCACTATGTCCTCAGTTGGAGGCTCCAAAGAATCACCACAAAGGCCTCTAGTTTGAGGAATGTCGACAACTAAATTGGAGGAACCCAATGGAATCACACCACAACCACACAACTGTCTAGGGTTCTAAGAACCCAAGAGTAACAAGCCCACAAGCTTGAGCTCGCTGAATCTCCGTGGAGAACTCAAAACCTATGCACCAAATTCAAGGGAAAGTCCTTCACTCTTAAATTCTACCAAAGCTACAAAATCTATTAGGGGAATAAGAGAGGAGGAACACAAAACTCTCCAAGATATAGATCCCAAGGATTCTTTCACAAAGAAGGGATTTGGTTAGGTGGGGTTGTAGATCTAGATCTCCTCTCTCAAATCCCTCAAAAAGATGCAAAAATCATAGGAGGGCGAAGGGGAGAGGACAATCTCTTCAAGGTTAATAATGGAGGAGAGAGAGAAAACCAACCAAAAGAGATGTCCTTGTGAATGGGAAGAGTATCCCCTTTTAAAGGGATCTCCAAACCTGACCATTTGGGCCATTTATGTGCCTGTACAGAAGTACCGATTTTCCACCAAAAGTTTCGGTCAGCCCGACTCCAACAGCTCGAAAGCAGTGGAGAGACCTGGTTGTACAGGCCGGAAGTTCCGCCCGACCCGAGCCAGAACTTCCGGCTGGTACTATCGATCTACTTATGGCCAAGTTCGATAAAGGTTTGCGAGCATACTGAATGGTTACTAACAGGGTGTCATGGGTGCCCAAGCGGTACTTCTAGTCCTTGGCCGGTACTTTCGGTTAAGAAAACTTCAGAACCAAAATTGCAATAAGTTTTGCATTCGAACTCTAAAATGGGTGAAACCAATTTTGTTGGAAATATTGGGTATCACTAAGGGAGAAAATACCATGAATAAATAAGATAGATACTTTCCAAGGTGTTGAGCCAGAAAACCCGCAAGATAAAAAAATACAATAAGTTATTCAAGGGAAATCTGTTTCTGATGTAGAGCTTGTTATGAATATAACCATAAGCTCTAGATTCTCACATGGACAAGATCCAAACAACAACCAAGAAATATGATGCTATTTATGCAAATGTTTCAGCTCTCTCTGAAAGATGCGATCGAGTTACTCACTCAAGAGCCCCTCTTGATAGTACGGCTATCTATCCTAAACTCAGTCTCCCAACACTACAAGAGACTGACAAAATAGAAAACCTATCAAGATCATACCTTTGCCTTGAACATTCCACTTTTCTTGATGTAAACAATCGTGTCTTCCTATCAAGAGACCGGCTATCTATCCTTTGCTTGATGTAAACGATCGTGTCTTCCTCAAGAAGGACCACCTTTCTTGATTGAATTTGCTCGCGCTCGCTTTATGAAGACTTGCGAGTTTCTCCCCATAATCCATGGAGAATATACTTCCTTTGAGATTGTTTTCATTTATCCATGATCACCGAGGATGGCAAACTTCAAGTATTCGATCTTCTAGAGATGGCGTATCTTGAGCTTGCACTTCATATGTTCTAACTCCATTAGGATGATGTCTTTAACATAACCATGAGGAACTCCATCTTATTTTTCAAGACATTCTTGATCTTCTTCTTGTTCTCTTCTTCTTCTTCTTCAACATGATTCCAATAGGCCCAAAGCCCTTGGACATTTCTTGTTCTTCATTTCTTCATCTTTCAATGTTGAAGCCAACACATGGCCCAAGCGATACTAATGGACAATTCCTACAAGTGTAACTCAATGCAAATATTAGTTCATAGAGATTTTCATTAATTACCAAAACCACACATGGGGACACACATGCACTTTCACATGGCAGTGGCGAGGAAGGCCGGAGGTGGACGAAATCGATGTAGAGGCGGCGGCGACGTATAGTCAACTTGTTTTGATCCTTGGTTTGACCAGTGGGGCCAGGGGCATAATAATAATTTCATAATTACTAAAAATGCCATTTTACAAATAAGACCCTAGGAATTTTTGAAAATAAAATAAAAATAGTTCCCAGAACCCGAGGTCAGGGGTCAAGTAGAACCCTAGTGATGCATCCCAACATATGTCAATCACCATTGATCCACATCATGTTATGTTAACCATTCCTACAAAGGTGAACACCCCAACATATGGCAATCACCATTGATCCACATCATGTTATGCCAACCATTCCTACAAAGGTGAACTCATTCCATCACTTGTCTTTCTTTGGTCATCACATGAAGTTGATCCTACTTGAGCCAAATGTGTGTCCCATGCCTAGATCCCTACCCATGATCATGATGCCAAGAGGAGCTACCAAGGATGCCCTAGGAGCCAAGACGCCCAAGAAAGAAGCATGGAAAAGAAGATGAAATAAGGATTCTAGTGCCAGTCCCAGCACAGTCGGATCCACCGCCGGATCATCCCGGTGCTACACCCAACATGCCGAACTTGTTGGAATTATGCCCTAGAGGCAATAATAAAGATGTTATTATTATAATTCTTGTTCATGATAAAGTTTATATTCCATGCTAGAATTGTATTAAGCCAAAACTTTAATACTTGTGTGGTTTGTGAACAACACCGTGTCCCTAGTACGCCTCTATGGACTAGCTCATTGATCAATGATGGTTAAGGTTTCCTAACCATAGACATGAGTTGTCAATTGATAATGAGATCATATCATTGGAGAATGATGTGGTGGATAGACCCAAACTAAGCAAAGCAATTAGATCGTTTCATCGTGTTCATCTTTGCGAAGCTTTTCCTATGTCAAATATTGTATTCCTTAGACCATGAGATAATGCAACTCCCTGGTACCGGAAGAAAGCTTTGAGGTCATCAGACGTCATCCTATGAGAGGGTGATCATAAAGGTGTCTCTCAGGTGATCAGAAAGTATCTGTTGGGTTGTATGTATCGAGATGGAATTTGTCCCTCCCAAGTCGGAGAGATATACTTCGGGCCCACTCGGTAATCGATATCAACACCGCTTGCAAGCATGTGGTTAAGGAGTTAATCACAAAGTGATATCGGATTACGGAACGAGTAAAGTACTTGCTGTGAACGAGATTGAACTAGGTATGACGGTACCGACGATCGAATCTCGGGCAAGTAAAATATCGCGAGACGAAGGGAATATATATATGGGATTGATTGAATCCTGGCATCGTGGTTCATCCGATATGATCATCGATGAATGTGTGGGAGTCAATATGGGTGCCCAGACCCCGCTGTTGATTATTGATAGAAGATCATGTTTGCATATTCTCGAACCCGCAGGGTCACACACTTAACGTATCTCGACGCTAGGATAGATTGGATACTTGGTTTATGAATTTTTGTTCGGAGTCTCGGATGGGATCCGGGACATCACGAGAGGTTCCGGAGTGGTCCGGAGAATAAGATTCATATAAGGCAGTGCAGTTTTTGGAGTTCGGAATTGTTCCGGATTAATCGGTATTGTACCGGAAGCTTCTAGAACCTTCCGGAAGGGGGCCAACGTGGTACCACCTTCCGGGAGGGGGCATGGGCCTATGAGGGAGTGTCCTGGCCGCATTGGGCCAGGGGCACAAGGCTCCATAGGGCCCAGCCGATTCTAGATAGATTTAACTCGTTTAAATCTAGAGATAGAATTTCTAGATAAGGGAAAGTTTAAATCGTTTAAACTGGAGATAGAACCCTATCCCCCCACTCCTCCTTATCCCTTGGCCGCCGGCCCAAGGCTTGGAGGAGGGGCTAGGGCTAGCCGCCCTCTCCCCCTCTATATATAGAGGGCTAGGGCGCCCCTCCTCCACACACCTTCCCCTCCAAGCCCTAGTAGCCCTGCTGCCTTCCTCTCTCCCTCCCGACTGTTTGTAGGCGAAGCCCTGCTGCAGAAATTCTCCACCATATACACCGCGCCGTCGCGTTGTAGATCCAATCTATCTCTCCACCCTACTTGCTGGTCCGAGGAAGGAGGAGACGTCGAGGTGCCGCACGTGTGCATCTCACGGAGGCACCGCCACTTGTGGTGCTAGATCGGATCGGATCACGAGGAGGAGAAGCGAGTACGACTACATCACCCACGTTCCGACGAACGTTCCGCTGTGCGAATCTTCAAGGGTATGAAGATCTAATCCAATCTCTCTCGTTGTTTGCATCTCCTAGATTAGATCTTGGCTTTCCCTCTGTTCGCTTCCGTAGAAAATTTTGATTTACTATGCTGCGAAACCCTTCAGTGGTATCAGAGCTAGATCTATGCGTAGATGTGATTCACGAGTAGAACGCAACATGGTTGTTGTGGGCGTTGATGTTTTCTGTTTCAAGCCTCTTGTTTGTGTTCTTCTTATGGCGCGGGATAGTGAGATTGAAGCGGTCCAGGCCAACCTTACGCGACGTCGTTCGCGAGACCGGCTCCGCACTTGACGTGTGGCTTGTACCACACATGCGGCTAGTGGATGTCAGTTTCTCTCACTATAGTTGTCATGGGATTAACACCGGAGTTTGGCAACCATAATATCACCGTTGTGGCTTTCCGTAGGTAAGAATCGTTCTTAGCATCTACTCCCATGAGCCACGTAAAACATGCAACAACAAAGTAGAGGCGTCTAACTTGTTTTTGCAGGGAGTGTTTTCTATGATATGGTATGGCCCAAGATGTGATGTGTATATTGTATGCGATGATCATGTTTTGTAATGTTTCACGACTTGCATGTCGATGAGTACACAACCGGCAGGAGCCATATGGTTGTCTTTATAATTGTGTATGACCTGCGAGTCAACTTCTTATACGCCATGTAATAGCTTTACTTTATCGCTAAGTAGTTAGCAATAGTTGTAGTTGCTATTCGTGGTGGAGGCAATCATGGTGGAGTGATGGAGATCATGCCGGAACACACAAGATGGAGATCATTGCGCGAAGATTGGCTATACCATGTCACATAAAGTTATATGCATGTGATGTTTATCCTTTTATGTATCTTATTATGCTTAGATCGCGACGGTAGCATTATAAGATGATTCCTCACTTAAAGATCAAGATAAAAGCTGTGTTCTCCCCAAGTATGCACCGTTGCAAAAGTTCGTCGTGTCCAAGCATCACGTGATGATCGGGTGCTATAGACTCTACGCTCACATACAACGGGTGCAAGCCAGTTTTGCACACGCGGAAATACTTGGGTCTAACTTGACGAGCCTAGCATGTACAGACATGGCCTCGGAACACAAGAACCGAAAGGTTAAGCATGGGTCATATGAATGATATGATCGACACTTCGTTGTCCACCATTGAAACCACATCTCTTCTCGTGATGATCGGATTAGGTGTGGTGAATTTGGATCGTGTTCACTAAACAACTTGAGGGATGTTGAATTTAGTGGGAGTTCATCTAGTAATTTGATTAAGTTGAACTATTTATCATGAACATAGTCTAAATTGTACTTGCAAATACTGTAGATCACATGGCCAAGTCCAACTTCAACTTCAACGTTTTTGCTGAGATAGAAAAGCTTAGAAACAATGGGTCTAACTTCACCAAATGGTTCCGCATTCTGAGAATCATTCTCGCTGGCGGACAAAAGGACTATGTCTTTGAGAAAGCGCTGGGTGACGCCCCTGCTATAGATGCACCGGCTGATGAAAAAGCTGTTTATCAGTCGCGCAAGGATGATTATGATTTGATTAAGATTGCCATGTTGTATGCTATGGAATCGGATCTTCAAAATCGTTTTGAGGAGTTCGCCGGGCCCTTTGAGATTCTCGAGGAGCTGAAAAACATGTTTCAGACTCAAGCCCGTTCTGAGAGATATGAGATCTCTAAGAAATTCTTTAACTACAAGATGGAGGAAGGGAGTTCCGTTAGTGAGCACGCCATTGAGATGACGGGCTACACTCAACGCCTTGAGCAACTGGACTGCAAGATTCCAGAGGAGCTCAAGATTGACACTCCTAGCTACAAAAGTTTTGTAGTTGATCACAGTCAGATTGGTTCCACTGATATGATCACTGAGCTCTTTGCTAAGATGAAAGTAGCGGAGGTGAACATCAAAAAGAATAATCATGTGTTGATGGTCAACAAGCCCCCCACCTTCAAGAAAGGTAAGGGTGCAAGGAAGCCCTTCAAGAAAGGCGGCGGCAAGCGCGTTGCCCCTGCTGAGAAGAAGATCAAGTCTGGTCCTAAACCGGACACTGAGTGCTTCTATTGCAAGGACAAGGGTCACTGGAAGCGCAACTATCCGAAGTACTTAGCGGACAAGAAGGCTGGCACCATCAAAGGTATATTTGATATACATGTTATTGATGTTTTCCTCACTATCCCTCGTTGTAGTGCCTGGGTATTTGATACTGGTTCAGTTGCTAATATTTGTAACTCGAAACAGGAGCTACGGAATAGACAGCGGCTTGCGAGGGATGAGGTGACGATGCGCGTTGGCAACGGATCAAGAGTTGATGTTATGGCCGTCGGCACGCTCTCCTTAGTTTTACCTTCGGGATTAGTTTTAAACCTTAATAAGTGTTATTATGTGCCTGCGTTGAGCATGAACATTATTTCTGGATCTTGTTTATTGCAAGACGGTCATTCATTTAAATCGGAGAATAATGGTTGTTCTATTTATATGAGTAACATCTTTTATGGTCATGCACCTCTTGTGAATGGTTTATTTCTTCTAAATCTCGAAAGGGATGAAACACACATCCATAACATTGAGGCTAAGAGATGCAAAGTAGATAGTGATAATACTACTTATTTGTGGCACTGTCGTCTAGGTCATATTGGTGTAAAGCGCATGAAGAAACTCCATTCTGATGGACTTTTGGAGTCTCTTGATTTTGAATCATTTGACACATGCGAACCATGCCTCATGGGCAAGATGATCAAAACCCCGTTCTCCGGTATGATGGAGCGAGCAACGGACTTGTTGGAAATCATACATACCGATGTATGCAGACCGATGAGTGTTTCGACGCGCGGTGGATATCGCTATTTTCTCACTTTTACCGATGACTTAAGTAGATATGGGTATATCTATTTAATGAAACATAAATCTGAAACATTTGAAAAGTTCAAGGAATTTCAGAATGAAGTGGAGAACCATCGTAACAGAAAGATTAAGTTTCTACGATCCGATCGTGGAGGTGAATATTTGAGTTATCATTTTCTCACGCATCTTAAAGCAAGTGGAATCGTTTCACAACTCACGCTACCCGGAACACCACAGCGCAATGGTGTGTCTGAACGCCGGAATCGAACTCTATTAGATATGGTCCGATCGATGATGTCTCTTACTGATTTGCCGTTATCATTTTGGGGTTATGCATTAGAAACCGCTGCATTCACTTTAAATAGGGCTCCATCTAAATCCGTTGAGACGACACCGTATGAACTATGGTTTGGTGCTAAACCTAAGTTGTCGTTTCTTAAAGTTTGGGGATGCGAAGCTTACGTCAAGAAGTTGATGTCGGACAAGCTCGAACCCAAAGCGGAGAAATGCGTCTTCATAGGATACCCTAAGGAAACTATTGGGTATACCTTCTATCATAGAACCGAAGGCAAAGTGTTTGTCGCAAAGAACGGTTCCTTTCTTGAGAAGGAGTTTCTCTCGAAAGAAGTGAGTGGGAGGAAAGTAGAGCTAGACGAGGTTATTGAACCTTCTCTTGAATTGGAGAGTAGCGCAACACCTGAAATTGTTCCAATGCCGCCTGCACCAACAATAGAGGAAGCTAATGACAAGGATCATGAAGCTTCGGACGATGCTGCTACTGAACGTCGCAGGTCGACAAGGTCGCGTGCCCCTCCTGAGTGGTACGACAACCCTGTCTTGACAGTCTTGTTAGTAGAAGACAGTGAACCTACGAACTATGAGGAAGCGATGATGAGCCCAGACTCTGAGAAATGGCTAGAAGCCATGAAATCCGAATTGGGATCCATGAGCGAAAACCAAATATGGACTTTGGTGGACCCTCCTAGCGACCGAAAGGCCGTTGAGTGCAAATGGATCTTCAAGAAGAAAACGGACGCGGATGGTAATGTTACCGTCTATAAAGCACGGCTTGTTGCGAAAGGTTTTCGACAAGTTCAAGGTGTTGACTACGATGCGACTTTTTCTCCCGTAGCGATGTTTAAGTCCATTCAGATTTTATTAGCAATTGCTGCGTTTCATGATTATGAAATATGGCAAATGGATGTCAAGACTGCTTTCCTCAATGGCAACATTGATGAAGAGTTGTATATGATGCAACCCAAAGGTTTTGTCGATCCTAAGGATGCTGATAAAGTATGCAAACTTCAGCGTTCCATTTATGGACTGAAGCAAGCATCTCGGAGTTGGAACCTTCGTTTTGATCAAGTGATCAAGATCTTTGGATTTGTTCCAAATTGCTACGAAGCTTGCATCTACAAGAAAGTGAGTGGGAGCTCGATGACGTTTCTGGTACTATATGTGGATGACATATTGATTATTGGAAATGACATCAACATGCTTAACGATGTGAAGAGTTATTTGAACAAGTGTTTTTCAATGAAAGACCTAGGTGAAGCTGCTTATATATTGGGCATCAAAATCTATAGAGATAGACAAAGACGCCTGATAGCTTTAAGCCAGAGTACATACCTAGACAAAGTTCTGAAAAGGTTCAGGATGGATAAGGCATTGAAAGGTTCAGTGCCTATGTTGTCAGGTAAGATATTGAGAAAGGCTCAGTGTCCAGCTATGGTAAATGACAGGGAAGCTATGAGCAAAGTGCCTTATGCCTCGGACATAGGTTCCATCATGTATGCCATGCTGTGTACTAGACTGGATGTGTCCAATGCTCTTAGTTTGACGAGCAGATATCAAAGTGATCCAGGAGTGGAACACTGGACAGCCGTAAAGAACATCCTAAGATACCTAAATAGGACTAAAGAAATGTTCTTAGTCTATGGGGGTGATGAACAGCTCGTCGGAAAAGGTTACGTCGATGCTAGTTTCGACACCGACAAGGATGATTCTAAATCTCAGACAGGATACGTGTATATTTTGAATGGAGGAGCTGTGAGCTGGAGAAGCTGCAAGCAAAGCGTGATCACGGGATCTACAGTAGAAGCGGAATACATGGCTGCTGCAGAAGCGTCAAGTGAAGGAGTTTGGATCAGAAACTTCATCACTGAGCTTGGCGTGGTTCCAAGTGCATTGGACCCACTGGAGATATTGTGTGACAACACTGGCGCCATAGCACTCGCTAAGGAACCAAGATATCATCCAAAGACCAAGCATATCAACCGCAAGTTTCATATAATCCGAGATTATATAGCAGATGGAGATCTGAAGATCAGCAAAGTACATACAGATCTGAATGTCGCAGATCCATTGACTAAACCTCTTCCACGTGTAAAACATGATCAACACCTCAGTGCCATGGGTGTGAGATTGTTGCCAAATGTAAACTAGATTATTGACTCTAGTGCAAGTGGGAGACTGTTGGAATTATGCCCTAGAGGCAATAATAAAGATGTTATTATTATAATTCTTGTTCATGATAAAGTTTATCTTCCATGCTAGAATTGTATTAAGCGGAAACTTTAATACTTGTGTGGTTTGTGAACAACACCGTGTCCCTAGTACGCCTCTATGGACTAGCTCATTGATCAATGATGGTTAAGGTTTCCTAACCATAGACATGAGTTGTCAATTGATAATGAGATCATATCATTGGAGAATGATGTGGTGGATAGACCCAAACTAAGCAAAGCAATTAGATCGTTTCATCGTGTTCATCTAGCTTTTCCTATGTCAAATATTGTATTCCTTAGACCATGAGATAATGCAACTCCCTGGTACCGTAAGAAAGCTTTGAGGTCATCAAACGTCATCCTATGAGAGGGTGATCATAAAGGTGTCTCTCAGGTGATCGGAAAGTATCTGTTGGGTTGTATGTATCGAGATGGAATTTGTCCCTCCCAAGTCGGACAGATATACTTCGGGCCCACTCGGTAATCGATATCAACACCGCTTGCAAGCATGTGGTTAAGGAGTTAATCACAAAGTGATATCGGATTACGGAACGAGTAAAGTACTTGCTGTGAACGAGATTGAACTAGGTATGACGGTACCGACGATCGAATCTCGGGCAAGTAAAATATCGCGAGACGAAGGGAATATATATATGGGATTGATTGAATCCTGGCATCGTGGTTCATCCGATATGATCATCGATGAATGTGTGGGAGTCAATATGGGTGCCCAGACCCCGCTGTTGATTATTGATAGAAGATCATGTCTGCATATTCTCGAACCCGCAGGGTCACACACTTAACGTATCTCGACGCTAGGATAGATTGGATACTTGGTTTATGAATTTTTGTTCGGAGTCTCCGATGGGATCCGGGACATCACGAGAGGTTCCGGAGTGGTCCGGAGAATAAGATTCATATAAGGCAGTGCAGTTTTTGGAGTTCGGAATTGTTCCGGATTAATCGGTATTGTACCGGAAGCTTCTAGAACCTTCCGGAAGGGGGCCAACGTGGTCCCACCTTCCGGGAGGGGGCATGGGCCTATGAGGGAGTGTCCTGGCCACATTGGGCCAGGGGAACAAGGCCCCATAGGGCCCAGCCGATTCTAGATAGATTTAACTCGTTTAAATCTAGAGATAGAATTTCTAGATAAGGGAAAGTTTAAATCGTTTAAACTGGAGATAGAACCCTATCCCCTCACTCCTCCTTATCCCTTGGCCGCCGGCCCAAGGCTTGGAGGAGGGGCTAGGGCTGGCCGACCCCTCCCCCTCTATATATAGAGGGCTAGGGCGCCCCTCCTCCACACACCTTCCCCTCCAAGCCCTAGTAGCCCTGCTGCCTTCCTCTCTCCCTCCCGACTGTTTGTAGGCGAAGCCCTGCTGCAGAAATTCTCCACCATATACACCGCGCCGTCGCGTTGTAGATCCAATCTATCTCTCCACCCTACTTGCTGGTCCGAGGAAGGAGGAGACGTCGAGGTGCCGCACGTGTGCATCTCACGGAGGCACCGCCACTTGTGGTGCTAGATCGGATCGGATCGCGAGGAGGAGAAGCGAGTACGACTACATCACCCACGTTCCGACGAATGTTCCGCTGTGTGAATCTTCAAGGGTATGAAGATCTAATCCAATCTCTCTCATTGTTTGCATCTCCTAGATTAGATCTTGGCTTTCCCTCTGTTCGCTTCCGTAGAAAATTTTGATTTAGTATGCTGCGAAACCCTTCAGAACTTGCCGCCATAATCATCCGACACCCCACGAAAACTCCCATCGGTACACCCATCCGATGACCGCTGAATCCGCCTGGCTACCGCTGAAATGTTCCGGCCTCAAACCCGGCGCCCCCGAACTTATCGCTAGAATTGCTTGTCTACAGACAGTTTCAGGTTTGATGCCCTGAAATATTCCCTCTACCTACCCCTTTGCTCTAGTACTATAAATAGCCTCTTGTGGCTCATATCTAGACAGATAATGAATATTGAGTAGATTTGGCTTAGCCTCCATCTTCCCATAGGGGGAACCTCTCTAGGATCTACATCAATACCTAGGTTGTACAAGGCCCTTGCCATTTGAGCACTCTTTACATCCGTGATCTTTATTGCGCTGATCTCTCCCTTTGGATCTCTATTGATTGCAATCTCTTCACGAGTAGATTCTTCTCCCGATCGTTCTTTTCTTAGTGGATCCTTACCTAGTGGTATCTTCCAGAAGGATTCTATCAGGTTGGTGATTTGGGCCAATGAGGACAACTGAAGCATGTGTGTTTGTATCTTTACCTTGCCTTTTGTGTTAAGTTCATCGTGTTCATTGCCTTTACCATCACTTCCACACCCAAATCCGTGAAGATCGGGCCACCCCATGGGTAAATACCAAAGGAACCCACAACATAATGGTATTAGTAGATTTAGGTTACGACAGATTTAACTTCGTTCATTGACTTCCACCATAAATTAAAAAATACCAAAAATATTGACCCAGACTGATTTTTGGTTTGATCTCTCGAATCGATGAGTTTTTAGTGGTTCTTATCCACAGATCTAGTGCTATAGGTGATGATCTTTGTTTCCTTATGTTCCCTAGACCCAATTTGGCCAATTTCCCATTGAATCGACAGATCAAAGTTTAAGAGTTTGTCCCAAACTCAAACTGGTGTAAGTATCGATGAGACAAAACTCCCGCCGAAATGTTTCGATGAAGAACCCAGACAACCCGAGTCTTCACCGGAAATCTTTGTCGCCAGGACCGGTAATGCCAGATTGCCCGCTAAAAATCGTTTCCCCCAATTTTGACGAATTTACTTTTTGGTGTTTGTGTTTCATGTGCGTGTCATCAACTAACAACAAGCCTATGCAACCACTCTTCACGCTCTAAGACACCAAGGAACTCAAACCTTTCCCTCTACGCAACTGGTTGCAAGTTCGACATCAACATAAGGTATAACTTCCACCAGCCTTGTTAACCCCATTTCTTCCTTTATGTGTTACCTAACCCATTAAGAGTATCTCATTTTGTGTTTTTTGAAGCATTGTATGCTTGCTCTTGCATAGTGATAGTGTATATGCAATAGCAAAAGTTGACTCCATAACATAGAAATAAAGAAACATATCAAAAAAAGAGAAAAGAGAAAAAGCAAAAAAAGTATACCAATACAGAAGAGAGTATCAAAGCTTGTAAGCAAGACACGGGTTAGAGCAAGGAAAGCGCACAAATCTGTTGCTTCTCAAACTTTTGGCGAACAAGCTATGGTCTCTCCTCGTGCTGGCACGACACTGAGCATTACTCTTTGTTTGTTCGTTGTTTGTTATCCATACTCGTGCTAACCACATTTATCTCCATCGCTTGTGTATAGTTATAGGTTTTATTGATCTCTTGATCATTTCCTTTCACATTTTCATCTTTTGGATTTTAACCACTTTTGACAATACCCTTTTCATTTGGTGTTCCATTTCCTATCCACTTTCCTAACCTTCCACTATAGGACTTTTTGTGCGTGTGTTTCTTGTGTTTTGCATTTTCGATTGAACTTTCCTTATACCATCTTCACGATACTATCCAAACGGTGAGACATATGAATACACCTTTCTTATCATTTGCCACCATAATACTTTTGGCCTTGTGAGACAATGTCTAGGGGAAGCGGAGCTAGTGGAGATAACAACTTCAACAAACAAGAAGGTTTTGCTACTTTCCACAACTTATGGGCGCATGTCAAGAATTCAATGCTCAATTTGATAGAATTGAGAAACGTCTTGATTAATCATTCCGAGAGTTTGACTACCGCGAGTGACTACGTCAAGCGGAGCATTACGCTCAATTCCAAGCTCTTCACCAAGCTATTGCCGATCTAGGCAACCATCATGGATAACGTTCAAGCTCATCAAGTTCATCTCGTATTCATTCCTCAAGTCTTCATAGTTCTTCTTCAATCTCACACTCCCATCATGGAGAACCCCACCACCACAATTGGGAATACCAAGCTCGTCATTGACATGACCAGGCGGTTGATCCACAAGCTCCACAATGACACGAAGCAAGACATCATATGCACCATGCTCATCATGACCTACCTCAACAACACCAAGATCTTCACCATCCTCATCAAGAGCATGAGCCACCCCCAAACCAACATAGTGGTCAAGTCCCACAACAACAATGACCACTGGCAACATCATCCTCACAATTATAATGCAAGGCGTAACTTCCAAGGCGAACAAGAATGAGATCCAAGCGATGATGATGAAGGAGAATCATGTGTGCGCTACTTTGCTCAACCACACCATCGACACCGACAAGCAATGAATGCAAATGATCCCGAGCAAAGGCGTAGAAGGGACCATGAAAGAGATCATCAAGATCTTCCTCCAAAGCCACCTCGAGGCAATCAAGCTCCACCTCCTCCTCCACCACCACATGAACTAAGTGAAGCAATCATGAGACAAGAATGCCGAAACAACTATTGTGAGCATGATGATGGCAAGTTTGGGAAGCTAAAGTTTGCTATGCCCAAGTTCAAAGGAGAAGAAGATGGGCGACGCATATATTGATTGGGAACTCAAATTTGATAAGATTTTTTGAGCCCACAATTATTCCAAAGAGAATAAAGTTGCAATGGAATCCCTTGAGTTTGATGACTATGCCAATTTTTGGTGGGAAGACTATCAAATCCATCACGAGAAACAAGAAGAGCCACCGGTTAGCACTTGGATGGAAATGAAGCAAGTAATGTATCCAAGATTTTTCCCCAAGCACTATAGACAAGACCTCTTCGACAAGCTAGAAAACTTGAAGCAAGGGGTAGAGTCAATTGAAGAGTACTACAAAGAAATGGAGAAGACTATGATGCGAGCCAATGTGAGAGAACTCGAAGAGAAAACAATAGCAAGGTTCATCAATGGTTTGAGCCGTCCAATATGGAAAATTGTTGACTTCCAACCATACAAGAACCTTATCAAGATTCTCCACCAAGCCACCAAAGCCGAGTGCCACTTGCAAAAGGAAAATGCTTATGACAAGCAAAATGCATACTTTGCTTCAATCAATGAAAATGCCTCCACCAAGCCAACAAATCAAGCACCACACTCATCCAAGCAAGCAAAAACTCTAATGGAATCCTCCTCCAAGAGAAAAACGAACAACAAAGTCATTTGCTTCAAGTGTGGAGGGAAGGGCCACAATCATATAAGTGCATCAACACAGAGTTATGCTTACCAATGAAAATGTCGCAACCTATTCCGTGAGTGAAGAAGAATATAAAGCTTCGACACAAGTTGATATTGAAAAGGAAGCTATAATGGAAGAGGATGGCACCCTTCTATGTGAGCATGATCCAAGTCCTTCACTCGTCATAGCGCAAGTCTTGACGACACACTCTGTCCAAAGAGAGGACCAACGCCTCAATATTTTCCATACTCGAGCCGGAATCGATGGGAAGTCCATAAAAGTGATCATCGATGTAGGAAGTTGTCACAACCTCGCGAGCATCAAAATTTGTGAGAAACTCACGTTGCCATACACAGAGAACCCTCGTCCATATCATGTCAAATGGCTTGATGACAATGGAACCCTCAAGATGAAATTCAAAGTCAACGTCTCCTTCAATATTGGGCCTTATGAAGACACTATCGAGTGTGATGTAGTGCCTATGACCGTATGTCACATGCTACTTGGGAGACCATGGCAATACGATAGAGGAGTTATACATGATGGTAGTACTAACCAATACTCCTTCAAGTGGAATGAAAAATCCTTTGTGCTCCAACCTATGACACCAAGACAAATTATTTCCTCCAATGTGACAACCTTCCCGAAGATACAACAAGCAAAGGACCCTTGTGAGATGAGTGGTGAGAGAGTGAACCACCAACACGTGACTGAGTGCCACAAGCCTAAAATGAGTGGAAAAATCCTGAGTGCCATGTTGAATACCACCAAAAGTGAGATGATTGATTTGAGTGTGACCCATCATGAGTAAATAATAGGACTCGATTGTTTCGGATCAAACTGATATCCATGTCGTTCTAATTCTTTTCGGTCATGGGATGGATGCTGGAAAGGATACGTGGCGACGTTGAAACAGAGCCCTGCTATCCTGTGAGGCGGGTCTCGCTGCGGGCCAACGCGAAAGATTCCATACCGATAATGGGTGCACCTTCATACCCCGCATCGCTGGAAGGTGGGACACGCACTTCATTGTCCTGTTGCCGGTGTACATGGGCAGAGTTTTGCCCCGTGAGAGGACTTTCAACCACGACACGCCTCCACACCCACCGGGTGGCGGGACCCGCTCGTAGCCTACGTGGCGATGTGAGCCCATGCTGCCCACGAAATGTCACATACATGGGCCCTAGACGGAACCGACGTGGAAGTGTCGTTCGTAGCCTATCGCATATTCTTGTGTACGTAGGGCCCGTCCAGAGATGACGTGCCAACGGAGACCCATGTCGTATGTCAACCTAAACCGTAGACGATGCTGGGAGTCGTTGGTGGAACAGCGTAGACCATAGACGTCCGCGGGTTATCACGGCAAAATCGTTTTGTGTGTCCCGTTCAGAGACTAGCTGGAAACTAGATCATAGAAATCCGGGGGTTCTCGCGGACGCGTCGTGTCTAGAGTGTGCAGTATAAGACTCCTCTCGCTTTTCTCTCTCCGCAACGTGCTAGATTAGTTTCTCTCCTCTTCCACCTCCTCCTGCTCTTTTAGGTTTTTCCCCTTGCCATTCGTGTGCGACAGCCCGGTGAACACACCCGATGCTAGTGACGCGGGTGGCCACAACCAGTCTAGACGACAGTGCACGAAGCAAGCACCTGACATGTCGCACTCCGGTGTGGTCATAGGCTGGGTCTCCCTCTAGTATATTCCATCTCATCTAGGATGCTGGCGATGTTGCTCGAATCGAGGAAGGTGGTGATCTGGCTATCGAAGATGGCGTGGGCATCGTGTATGTATTCTCTTATGTATTTTTTCAACTTTTTAGGGTCTTCTGCTTTGGTTTTTCGACTTTTTCTCTGCGCCTTTCTTTCTTATTGCTTTCTCTTTCTTTCTTACACGCCGAAGATCGAGCATGTTGACTGCAAACATGATGAATGCAAACACGTTTACTGCGAACACGTTGACTACGAGACAATTGGATGTGAACGTGCCTAGATGCGATTTTTTTGAGAATGGAAACACGTCAAGGATCTAAAATCATTTACTATACCATTTTAGAATCTCATATAAGAATATTCGTAGGATAAAAGGTATGTAAATAACTCGTTGCTTCCCTGCGTTTTTCTTTCTCGATGTTTTTTCTTTACCTTCTATTATGTGCCTAACAGTCAATTCATTGAATGCGAAACATTTGAATCCGAGCATGTTGTATGCGAAGATGTTGGATGCGAACGCGTTGCATGCGACCATGACCAGAAAAACGTGATGAGAATGGATATACGTTCAGAAACAATATACATGGCACCCTTTCAAAAGCTTTCATCTTTACGCGTATGGTTTAGAACGTGAAAGGAGTATTGGATTAAAGTAATTGTAACCGTCCGCTCTCGCACCATTTTCTACTCTCCCTACTGGCCACATGTACATACAACTGCCGCATTCATCGCTTCTGATAGAGTTCTCTCTTCGTCTCTGCTTTCTCTATAGCTTTTTGCGTGCGTTGCCATGGTCAACTCCTTCTTTTCGCCGACTCCTTCGTCGCCATCAAGGTCTCCGCGAGTGATGTCGCCAAGCTCTCCCTCTGAAGACGATGATGAGAACAATACAGAGGCATCATACATGAATGCATCGACACCGGAGGACGACGACCGCACCAACACCGACGAGGACGATGATCCTAAGCACGACACCAGCAACACCGACGAGGACGAGGACCCCGCCGACGACTACGAGGACACTGATGCCGACTCCGACTTTGACGTGGAGCGCGGCATCAACAACACTGAGGAGGACGAGGACGACCACGCTGACGCGGACCCCGACGAGGACAAGGACAATGATACCCACGCCGATGCGCACGTCAAGGAGAACAATGATGAGGCTGATGCTACTGCAGACGAAGGCCTTGATTGAGCTTTTTTGAAGAATCCAAGGCGGTGTGGAAGCGGGAGGACACGCTGGTGGCACGTGCTCAAGCGGCACGAGGGGTGGATGGCGGAGATGGCGAGCAGCTGGAAGATGGCGACAACTGCGACTCCGGCACTGACGATGACGCCTGAGGCGCTTCCTTAAGCACAGTGAAGTGTCACGGAGATGATGGCGTGGCTGGGCCCTCGAAGAAGAAGAAGACAATGTAGGGTCCCAATAGCAGTATAACAGTATGTTACTATTTTCTTATTAGGTTTCTTATTTGTTCGTGAACAATGTGAAAATATTTTGTTAAGAAGTAGCTGTAAAGTTTTAGTACTCTATATGTCGGAATCTGAATTGAGTTCTAACTTTCATTATTCCATGCTGCAACTCACGTTGCCTTAAATGTTTTTATATCATCTTAAATGTCAACTTTTGGACGGATTTGGGAAAAATTAAGGCAGAGAGATAGACTGCTATGAAAGAAGTTTTAATCATTTCTACTCCTACACACGCAAACGTCGTTTATCTCATTGATGCCTTCGCCGTTTCCTAGGAACACGACATAATTATTTGTCTCCTTGGTACTATACTTAGTTTGACAAGACAATACTATAGAGCATGCGTCATGCAAAGTAAGTAATTTGCTATGTCTTGATAAGCATATTAGAATGGCAGCTCCTCGACGCCTTCTCCTTTTCCCACGAAGAATGTGATGTAGTTTTTGGTCAGCTTGGTACGAACGTTAGATTGACAACACAATACTGCAAAGCACGCAGAATGCAGATTAAGTACTTTTCTCGAGCTCGATAGCTTGTTACAATGTCTGTAAAAATAGACATGTTTACTCTATGTCCGTGTGTTACCCTTGACGCAACACTTGACTCATAGACATGAGGTGTTTACTTCGCTCTCTATCCATGATTTTGTCCATAGATTAAATATAATGGATGATGTCGCTCTCTATCCATGATTTTGTCCATAGATTAAATATAATGGATGATGGTATTTGACTCTATGATCACATGATAGGCCTAACCGTATATGGCATACAATGGTTGGTATCACAGTTGCCCCCAGGGGCACAGAGAGAAGGCTAGTACTAATATTCCTTCGTACAATTCTCCCTCTTTATTGTCAGTTTTGCAAGGTACCTAAGATAGGCTTGTTGGGTTCGCAACATAGAAAACAAAAATTTCATATAAAGTGAACAACTAAGCACCAAGATCTATCTACCTAGATAGAATCAACAGATGGATATATATCCTTAGAGAATATACCCTTGAAGAGCGACAAAGCATTGCTAACGAGGTTGAACTCGTGGATGATGTAGTCGTACACTTGCCGATCTCAAGATCGTGATGAAGTCTAGCAAGTCCAGCAGGTTCAACACCAGTAAGTCCAGCACCGCAAAGCAGTGGTACATCCGTGATCGCACATACGTCCGGTACCCGACAACCTCTGAGTTCTCGCTCCAGCAAAGCAGCAGTAGCAGCAAATCCTTCCATAAAAAGCCAACAGAAATATGTATCTCGCTAATCCGAGACCATGGGGAATTGCTAGAGGGGGAAGAGAACATTCACGAGGAGGTGGTGCAAGAGGAGAGGAGCCATGGGGCTCCTTTTATAGGGGGTGGGGTGCAACCCCATGGCCATGGCTGACCGGCCATGGTGGGTGCCCCTACCTCTCCCTCATTCATGTGGGTGGAGCTTCCACTAAGCCCACTCACATAAATTTCAACTCCACTCACTTGCATTTAATGTCCACTAAATTAAATGTATTTTTTTTTAAATAAAACACTTTTATTTAGAATTTTGTTAATTACTTTAATTAACAAACATTCACATAAAACACCTTGCAATATTTTGATATCACATGTAGAACCAATTTCAGCAATTTCAGCCGAAACAATTCTAGTGTCCATCGAAACAATTCCAGCACTTTCATAATCTTTCTCTAGTATCTTATTTTCTTCAAATAGTGTCGGTATCCCTTAAGTGTGTCACCCTACGGTTCACAAATAATGTGGACATGATCGAGACCCCTCTCTGATCAATAATCAACAGCGGGACCTAGAGATCCATATTGACTCCCACACATTCAAAAATGACTCTAGTGATCATGTGAACCTTTTAACGTCGTAACTAAATCCCTTTGTCTCGCGATATATTACATGTCCGAGATTCGATCATCGGTATCTCCATTAACTAAATCCCTTTGTCTCGCGATATATTACATGTCCGAGATTCGATCATCGGTATCTCCATACCTAGTTTGATCTCGTTACCGACAAGCACTCTTTTCTCGTTCTCGTGATATAACATTCTAGTGATCACATCACTTGCTTGCAAGCTATCTCAATGTGATATCATCGAGAGGGCCCAAAGTATATCTATCCATCATCGGGATGGATAAATCCCACTCTTTATCCATGAGCCTATACATAACACCTTCGGAGTATCTGAACCCACCTTTATTGTCACCCTGTTATGGTGTGACATTTGATGTTATCAAGTTACTCTTCTAGTGTTAGTGATTGACATGATCTCATGGTCTAAGGACTAGAATTACTTCATATGATGTTATAGAAATTTAAACACAATGACTTTGATCATATTGCTATACTTTGGATGAATGTTCATCACATCATTCCACCAATGCCGTGACCTCGTTATTAACAACACCCAATGTTCATGATCAGGAAACCTTGATGATATTGTTAATCAACGAGCTAGTTTATATGAGAGGCATAACTAGGAACTCTTTATTTTTTTAATAAACACACATGTATTAACGTTTTCAATTAATACAATTATATCATGCAAAATAAAAATTTATCATAAACATGGAATAAGATAATAACTACTTTATTATTGCCTCTCGGGCATATTCCCTTCAAGGCCGCCACCTCCAAGACACACTCTAGAAGATCTCGAACAACAACTTGAAGGCAAGCACAATTACAAGCTATTTGACAACTATGCACAAGACTTGGACACCGGATATCCCATGTTATAGAAACTCAAGACCATGGGAACATATCTTTCCTTGCATGATGATGAAGGAACATCGTCGAGGTTGACTTGTTTTCAAGCGGGGGAGATGATGCAGACCCTCTTATGGCAATCACTATTGGTACATATCATGTTACTCCAACCATTCCTACAAAGGTGAACTTATTCCATCACTTGTTACCTTTGGTCATCACATGAATGGGATCCTACTTGATCCAAATGCATGTCCCATGCCTAGGTCCCTACCCATCATCATGGTACCAAGAGGATCTACCAAGGAAGCTCTAGGAGCCAAGATGCCCAAGCAAGAAGCATGGAAAACAAGATAGAAGAAGGATTCTGGCGCCAATCCTAGCACTACTAGATGCACCGCCGGATCATCCCAGCACGCTGAAATTGCCTCCGGAACCAATCTGTCTGCCCCTGAATCATCCAGTACCCCATGGAAACCCATGCCAGTACACCAATCTGGCGACCTCTGAATCCGCCCAACCACTGCCGAAATGTCCCAACCTTAAACCTGGTGCCACCGAAATTGCCTGGCTGCGCATAGTTTCGGGTTTGATGCCCTAGAATATTGCCTCTGCCTACCCTTCACCCTAGTACTATAAATAGCCTCTTGTGGCTCAGATCTAGATAGTGAATGAATATTGAGTAGATTAGGCTTAGCCTCCATCTTCCCATAGGGGGGAACTCTCTAGAATCTACATAAATACCTAGGTTGTACAAGGCCCTCGCCGTTTGAGCGATTTTTCTATCTCGTGATCTCTATTGCATTGATATATCCCTTTGGGCCTCTATTGATTGCAATTCAGGAGTAGATTCTAGCGGCTCTAGATCGACCTTTCCTTGGTGGATCTCTACCTAGTGGTCTCTTCCATAAGGATTCTATCGGGTTGGTGATTCGGGCCAACAAGGACAACCGAAGCATGCGTGTTTGCGTGTTTTTGTATCTTTACCTTGCCTTTTGTGTTGAGTTCATCGCATTCATCGCATTTCCCCTCACTCCCACACCCAAATCTGTGAAGATCGGGCCATCCGAAGGGTCAATCCCAAAGGAACCCGCAACACCTAGAACTGCATTACATCACCATTACTAGGCAAGTTTAACCCTTGCATACTAAAATGTGAAGTCAACCTTCGCATGAGAATTGTAATTCAAAATCTTACAAACCTATATTTTATAAAAACCTTTCAAAAGCTTCACAAACAAAGGACAAAAAAATATTGTTTTCTTAAATTACAAATTGCTTGGAAATGAAATCGTGGTGGAATACATGATGGGGAATCATGTGGGAAAGATTTCATTATACCAGGGAAATAATTTAGGACTTAAACAACAACTATAATTAGTCATTGCAAAGCGCCGTATAAACCACGTTGACCACGAATCTTAGAATGAGATGAGCGAGTTAGAAGTTTCTTCTTAGTTCTATATACCTTCGGATGACTAAGTCAGGTTGTATTCCCGGAGAGGAATGGCAGTGGGTGGAATCTCGTAACGTTTCCATCTTGTGCTGCAAGATGATGACTCTAGTATCTTAGTCATACAACATTTTAGACAACAATCATTGACCGAGTTTAATGCAATGGGTATTTTACTGAATTCGGTAGAGCTTGACATGACTTAGAGAAACTTGGTAACCGGCCTCACACCTTAGGAAGTGTGACAAGGACAATAAGGCTAAGGAAATTTGCGGGAAAATTAGCACACCTCTCGAGAGTGTATAAAACATGACATGTTACTCCCTATCCGAGGACTGGATTTCAAATGCAGCATGGAAAGGAACTTAATAGAGTTCTAATAACCCGTGAATACTGACGAACATAGTTTTTTCTAACTAAAACTTAACTTTTCTAAAAAATATTTTCAAAAACCCAAGGAACCTATATAATGGTTATACCACACACCAATTATAGAATTTGCTAAGTATGCTCGCACTCTAATTATGTACTTAAACCCTTGCTAGACTTTGAGAGTTACAAGATAGAGGAACCGGACCACACCAACGATGGAGGAGAGATCTACTATGAGGAACCAAATAGATTTTGGGAGGCATGGAAGGAATATATTATGATATATAATATAGAGCAGAGTATGAATACCCCGAACCATAATTATAGTTATAGGATAGCATAAATGATCCGAGTAGCAGAGAGTTACATAATTAAGTTGTTGATCTCTAGTGGTACTAAATATAGTAGTGCCATTGCTAGAGAAAATAGCTAGTTTGAATTTCAAATTCAAATATGAACCCTCTCTAGACCAAAGAGGATATCAAATCTTTTATACTATTTTGAATGATCGTATGAACACGTAAAGTTGGGGACCCATATTATTTCTGTTGTACCACTCTAAGAGATGTAATATTTATGAAATGGTACTTTGTAAGTATTATATCAATGAACTACGCATTACAATATGCAGTGGTGTGATGGGTCATTGCAGGTGGTATCCGAGCAATGCTACGACCTAATAGGACAAATCGAGTGACGTTAAGCTAAGAATTCTCTACTAGTGTGATGGATATTCAAATGAGAATATTTCATTTATATTAGTAGCACTATAATTCTTATTGTTTGAATAGAAAAATAGACTCCTATTTGTGCCCCCGGGCATGGCTTAAAAACAAATCATTTGATGAGAAAATTAGCTCACAACCTAGTGAACCCGTTATCGCAAAACGGGGCATGGCGGACGCGTAAATAGTTAAATGGTTACCATGCCGTACACATTATGCTGATAAGTAGACGGCCATTGCTTTAAGAAAAACGTTGGACAAAAGTAATAAAAATAATACATAAAGATAAAAGCTAAATCTTTATACCATAGAAGAAGCATAAATAGATACATGACAGAAAGAGAGCTATCAATTCTGAAGACAAACGATGGAAAGGTCTCGGGACACAAACGGAGGCTACTCTAACTGAATATACGTTCTACTCAAGCTGTATGGTGGAGAAGTGTTCTATCCTTTTTTCTAAGCCAAGGCAAAGTTTGATGCTATTTGTGTACTGTAGATGGTGAAGCATAGTTCCATCCTCCGTGAACACCTCAACCGCAAGGGAAAATTATGCTTCCCTTTTTTCTATCCTCTTCAAGCACCTCCTTCGTCCGGGAACATGCTGTCACATCCTTCATCTTCTTTGTCCGACACATACGCCCTTGCTCCTTAAGTCGCCGACACATGGTTCCATCCTTCCACTTCCCCTCGGGAGGCCGGGGAAGGAAGAAGAACGCCTTCGTCGGACACCGATGAGAGGAGATGAACATGAGATGACACCGCATCATGTACAACATGGCCTGCTGAAATAAGAGAGGGGAGACATTTGCGGTGTTGGTTGGTATAAGAAGCTTACTTTGTGCGAGGAGGAAAACATATAAATAAGGGCAAGGAAAATAAAGAAGAGGAGATGAGATGTCTAGATACCTCGAGTAAAAGCTCGACAGAGCTAGGTAAAAATTAAAATAGGCCTCGAGGCATGCGCTATGAATGGTCACTAGCGCATAAGTCTGATCCTGCAAACCCGCAACACCGCCTGCAGGCAAGCACGTTAAACACAACATGGCATGTTGCCAACAACAGTCATAAAATGCATGGGTTCAACGGATGGGATGCATAGGATCATGAGTGCATCATCATCTTTTGGTGAGCCTCCGAACTAGTGAGAGCGTCTATTGCTAGGAACCATAAGCAAAACTTACCAAGTCGCTATCAATACCCGCATGACACAGCCATGCGCGGACGATACGTCGTAGTGATACAGTCTTAAATGATGATGATAAGACTGCGATCATATGTTGTACAACGACTAACATCAGAAGTTATTGGTTCAGAACTTAAATAAACTAAATATACATCAGTGTACGCAAATTTCGTCACTAATAGTATTTTTTTGCTTCCGCTAAGCTTTAGCCAGCACAATTAGATAGACCAACAGACTTTATACTCTATCAACTTCTCGTTCATCACCACATATATGAAAGCAGAGCAGTTCAACGCTCAATTAGGGCTGCCAGATCAGCCTTTGGTACTGTAGATTCGACCTACAGTAACCGGACATCACAACGCAATTTCTTTCCGTTTATCGCGTGTCTTATAGACGGTTTGGTCAAGCGGTGGTCCGTCTTTTTTTTCCAACCACCGGTGATTTCTGGAAGACTCGTGTGCCCTCTTCTCAAGCCGCCGCCTAAAGCATCGCCATTCCCAAGCCGCGGCCTACCACGCCGTCTTCCCGGCCCCATGCCACAGAAAACTCGGCTGCCGCCGGCCTGTTTCCCTAATCCAGCCACGTCCGCCGCCGCCTCCTCCTCACTCTCTCTGTGCTCGCAGCCCTTTCTGAACGGCAGCACGCGTCCCCTGTCGCGACCTCCGTGTCGAGCGGCCAAAGCCGACCGTAGGCGACGAAGTTGGGACGGCGGCGGTGCCATCTCGCCGGCGAGAGCAAGGCAGACGGTTCACGCGCGTCGGGCGGCGCAGGAGGTCAAGGACGATGCAGTGAAGACAGGCGGCGATGGCTACCTGCACGTTTTCAATTGCTGGGGGCAGCGGCCAGCATGAACCCAGGTGGAGCCGCCGCGCTCCAATCGAGGGGGCGGGCAACAGGAGGCCGTCAAGCGCCACCGACGCCGCCATCTTATGCGGCACCTTTGCTGGGAGTTTGTGCCGCTGCCGCCGGACGGTCTGCTTCTTCTTAAAGATGGGTGCCGCCTCCGCCGGAGGGTCTGCTTCTGCTTAAACCGACAGGACCCGCGTCGTAGGAGCCATTCCTAGAGAAGAGGCCTCGGTCGCGGGTGGTTCTGGTGCAAGGAAGTGCGTTGAAGGCAGTGTGGTGGTCTTGAGGGGAACTGTCGTTGATGCTTCGTGCTTAAGCAGTCACTATGGGTCTGTGTGCCGTCTCCGAGGAAATCTTCCTACAGGAGATGTAAGTGTAGCAACCGCTTCTTTTCTTCTTTATGTGTATGGCCTTTTGATCTTCTTCACACTAATTCATCTTCTATTCTTTGTGTGTATGGCCTATTTGCTCTCAGAGAAACAGAACGAAAACGTGCCGCTTTGGTATCACAGGCTCCAGCCTCCAGTAGACACATGGAGCACAACATGGTGGCTCCAGTACTAGGTGATACGTTCCTCTGCTCAACTTTTCCCCTTTTCTTCGATCTGTTATCTTTTATTTTATTTTTTCAGTTCATTCAAGTCACCGATTCACCAAATACAGCAGGGACCAACCACACTTTGGTGTGTTGCTGCCGATAGGATGGACTGCAAGATCTGCTGCTGTGCATCGAGGTCAGTGAAACACAGGGCAGCTAAAGGTGGTGCCACCGCAATCTTCTGTGTTATTTGGATATGATGTGTAGGCAAATTATCCAGGCATTTGACAAAATCAGAAGCTGCACATCATTTAGGTTGGCGGTTCAATCTTCTATGCTCCACAATTGTCTGGAATGGTTCAATCTATCATCAGTACGTGTTATTTGGATTGGATCAGTCTACCACAATTGTCTGGCTGGAGTTTGTCACTATTATATCAAGGTATGCAGTTGATATAACTAAATTGTGTTTTGCAGCTGCCTCTACTTGGAAACCTGAATCTGTAGGGTGTACCCAACTGTTCTCTAAAAAAAAGGGTGTACCAAGCTGTAGGTCCACTATTTCTTTAGATTGCTAAAAAAAGAACAATATATGTGGCTTAGTGTATTTATGGTGATCAGTGTGCAGCCTTATCACTTTTGTCTGTCTCGCCAGAGGCACATGTGAGTGCAATTGTGGTTTGTCACGGTCCATTCTTAAATTCCCTAAAACTTCAGCTGATCGAGATTTTGCCAATTTATCTTCCTACTATATCAAAAAGTAGCAGCAAAGGATTCTCCAGGAAACATGCCACAAAGGTCATACGCATATTAGTGTTTTTCTCTGCAATTTTTTGATCATCTTGCAGCTGCTAACTATGCCTACAAAATTATTACTTTTGCTGCACTATTTCTACTGGAATATTTTGTGTTGGCCGTGCCTCATTTTTACCTGCACCAGTTAAGGACAAATTGAGGAAATGAACCAACTAAACTGGAAGAAAACTCATGTACTGGCTATTATGTTTATGTAGCTCTCTGACAGAAAATTCTTGAATGTACTTGAATAATTGGATCTTCTTCACAATGGCAGGACAAAGGTTTGGTATTCACTTCCGGTCGGAGTTTTCTTATGAGTTGTGCTTTTGCATCGATCGGCAAACCACCGGGTGCTAGACACGTAGCATGCCTAGCTTCTCGGTGTGCTTCATTCTGGATCTGGGTGCAATCGTAAGCATATTTGTGATTTAACTTAAAATTCGGATTATTCCTGGATTGTGGACTGATATCCCGAGAGTGCCCATTTCCCATTGCAGCATTTGTCCATACAAAACAGTTTAAATTGGAGGTTTATTATTAGTGAGTTGGGTATGAGCTTTACTAAACTGAAGGTGTACGGAGTGACGAGGAGATAAGAGGGTTGCCAAAGGTGGACCTTGAGAAAGGACGCTTTTCCACTTTAGTATGCCTCTGCGAGAAATTGTCCATAAAACGTCAGGATGCTAATCCGATTTTTATTTCGTTGAGAGTTTTCTTATGTACCGTAGATTGCCATTATTTTGTGTTTCCAACATTTTCAGTCAACATTTGCAGGAAATTGTGTTTCATCTTTTTATAGAGGTGAGCCTCTTTTACCACCAAGGTCGTTGGATTCTGTGGTACTAATATTAGTAGTGCATCCCCATGGTCGTCCTTATAAAAGATAGATGTTCAGAAGCAAAATATATATTGTAACAAGGGGGACAGATCATCGTGTAATAGCCAAATTCCTTATATCAATCCATTGTTCTTCGATTCAAGTAAGGAGTATAATCAGTGATCACTTAATATTGTTACTGATTACTGAAGATATACTTGCAGTACATACAAATTCTCTCAGAGGTTTATATTTTCACCTTGAAATCAAATTTATGAACCCAAGTCTTGAGGTAGGGATCAAGAGTTGTGAAGATACGCCTAGGATGCTGTCTATGTACCTAAAATTCACCAAAGGTTCCTTAATTTACAAGGTGAGAGCTGCCGAATCCTGCTGTTGTTTATATTTCTTATTTTGCACTCTGATTTTGACTGTTATTTGGTGTCACTTCCAAGGTTTTTCTAAGCAATGTAGTGCCAATGTTTACTTCACTCTTAGTGTTCAGTACACTCATCTTTCTATTCTAATGATTATTTCTCCTGAGCATTCTATTGATACATTATTGATTTGGAAATGCATGAAATTCATCTTCCAATAATCGACAATTCGATAACCATTTTATTGTAAACATTCATTGGATTATAAAGAAGAATCGTTCCCATGTATTTTTACTATGAATTCCTTATCCAGGATCATGAGAGTTGAACACTGTCTATTTCATTACAGCTTAATATGGGATTCCCGACATGTTAACTTCTTCCGAGCATTGACAGAACTTATATGTGCTAGGGTTCGTTGTTGAGATCGTCGGTTCACCTGCAATTTCCATCATTGGAATTGTTCTTGCTCCTTTTAATAAAGATACTACATTGCCTCAGCTTATTTAGTTCCCCTTCAGTGCACGGCACTTTACCTTTCAGTATTATAGACAAATAATTTTCACAACCTCACAATTAGCATCTCTAGCTTTGTAACCTACGCATTTCTCGAAGTATTAATTTACCTTTCTTGCATCTTACTTTGGTACCAGTACTGTTAAAGATTAGTTGTACCAGGGTACATAGTGCTCAGATCTTTGCTTCCCTTTTCATACAAGTCATTTTAGCCTCAGGCACCATCAGAAATCAGCCATCACAAGTACCGATTATTTTTATTAACCGCATACTGTTTATATCCCACTTCTCAATGTAGTCAAGGTATTGACACTTCTAGATATCCATGTATTTTGGCGGCCAGCACTAATAAAAATGATCAGTTTTTTAGTATATAATTGTCGCATCTTTCAGGATCATCCACGCAGGATAAACAGGAAGGCCTCAGGAAATATTCAAAGTTGAACCAACCAAAGCAACTTTCTATGATCTTACTAAGGAGCCAAGGGAGAAACACTTTTGGTAAGTTCTTGCGCACCACTTCCTGTATTCATCAATGATAGTGATCTTCCAGCAAAGCTAACACATGAATTATAACCGTTATAAACTGAAGCTAATCATCACCGAAGTTAGCATTCCCCACGGTTGGTGCTTCATATCCTGCAAGGACTGCTGGAACAAGATAGTTCTTGCTATCTCCACAACAGCAAGCAAGACAACAAAACAGGTATCGGCCACTGAGTCAGCTAACAGTAGATATCTGTCCAAAACCATCCCACATGAGTACAACTGACAATCGACTTGTCAACTATCTACTTTCTGCAGTGCGACGCACAAGAAAAGGAAATCAAGAGCTATTCTCACCCAAAAAGAGGAGCATAACCTTACCATGTAGGCACATATAAAGCAAATTATACACTGGCATCACTCTGCTCTCTTTCCCCAGAACATGGTAAGCTACCGACTGTATCATCTGATCAACCTGCTCCAAACACAGAAAACAGAGAAGAGACATAACTGAATAAGTCCTGCATGAAACTTTGGATCCATCGATCCCAGTCACCAGTAATGATATGTCATAACACTGTGGACCTATGTACCCTAACTTCAGTGTTATGTAAAGTTAGGTACCTATCCATTCATGTATATGTATTTATTTTTGGACTCCACCTACACACTAAAAGGGATCTAGATATACTCCTTTTACAAATCTAAAATATCTTATATTTTGAAACGGAGGGAGTATGTTTTAGCGTATTGTAATACCAGGTACTTACATACTCTTAGATGTCGTACTTTGTTCTTTGGAACCTACCCTGCAACACTTATACATGGGAAACTATCTTACTGATGATTCCATGGAGCCTACAAATCATCAAACCAACACTTAAAATTAGCTCCCAACAACCATACATGCCAAAGTGGTACTACCACGGGCGCGGCGTATCGCCGCGCCACATTTCCTAGTTATATCTACAGCAAACGATTTTCTTTTCATATCAACGACATCTCATTCGTTTATTTCGAGCACTCCGTTTACTCAAGCCTTCACAGTTCATCTTTCTACACTGTAGCGCATTTTTTATCCACACCTTTACATTTCGTGTCCTAACACGTAGTACGTTTTTACCGTATGCATTTTCTGTTCTTGTTCTTCGATGTTTCTCGTTGTTCCGTTTCATCATGGCCGCAAGACATAAAGCAGACGAAGGGAAGAAACCCAAAGGGCTATAGTTTTAAAAAGAAAGCAAGAAAACAACAAACACGAAATAAGGAAAAAAAAGCAAAAAATGCACAATCTTCGAAATAAGAAGAGGGACAAACACTGAAAGAAGCATCTAAACAAAAAGTAAGCAAAGCAAGACCGACGACACTGTCGTGGGCCGCAAAGGCTACAACTACACCTTGGGGAGCGAACCTAGGGCCAACAAATGGCACACTAGCGATGTGAGAAAAATAAATAAGAGAACATAAAAGAGAGAAAAAAAGGCATAATAAAAAATATAGAAAAATTTAAATGGACAAAGAATGGTCATGGCCGAGATACTTATAACATCCCAATTTCAGCAACCCTGATTAGTTGTCCAGAATGCAAAAATCAGGGGGAACAATTTTTTTTTCCTTAGTTATACAGTGTTTGCATGTTTGTTGTTTGTGCTTATGCATATAACGGTGTAGCAGATAATATACTCCTTACCTCATCATCAGTTGACAAAAGCTATTTAACAAAACTATCTTGGCTTATTTTACATTCTCAAATGTTCTGGCATCCCAAAACCTAAGCCAAGATGCCTTTGCAAACCAACTATTTTACTAACTTATATTGACGCAACTATGGAGATCTATATGATATAATCTCATTGTGTTTTCCAGGCAGAACCTTCAACTACTCTTACCTCTAGCTTTTCCAAAATCTTTCATAAACTTTTGAACTCTACTTTTGGTAGAAATACCAAGGGACTCTCATCTACTTCAAAATACAACCTTTTAAAAATACCCATCCTTACCCCAAGATAGGCTCGGAGGTATCTATGGTAGTGGATCTGTTTTGTTTGTAAGATGAATTGCCTTGATCTACTAAGATAAATTGCCTTGATCTGCTGCTTGACTTGTTTGCTTAGGAAGTAGTATGAGCTACCCTAAGAGATCATCTTCTATCATCTAGCTAATACAAGAGTATCAACCTTAAGCAAGTTAACCAAGCTAGATCTGACCCATAGCCACTAGGTGATCCTCTAAAACCCTTAACAAGATCACTTCTGAAGATTATTCATTCTAGAAGCTTCCAAGTCAATCAAGACCAATATCAAGCATGAATCCTTTTTACTCAATCTACACTTCAACATCATCCATTTTATGATGATTTGGAACCTTGCAACCAATCAAAAACATTAACTCTTGTATTCTAGTCAAAATCCCCAAATCTGCCAAATTTGGCCAAGTCTGAAAAAAGGTTATCAAGATCACATATTTGAGTCTCCCTCATTCCCAACCCTTATGCATTTCTGACAATGCACTTGAACCAACTTGTAGACTATATTAAGGACTAACAAGGCTCACTCTTGCCCTTGGCTAGAGAATCCTCTATCTCACTTGTCCTTGATGGTATTGTAGGCAAGAAATTAATATTTTCTGCAAATCTTATCAACATGCCTACTTTGGCAGAAGCTCACATCTTCATACTATCTTATTTTGACCAAATATTGGCATGATTGTAATCTACTCATGAAGGTATATCCATCCCTACTTCACTTGTTTCAATTGGAGCTTTGTGCTTCCAAAACCCCCATGGTTTTGAAGGGTAGTTGATAATATGTTTTGGCACCCTTATTTTATTCAAAGTTTGTCATCAATCCTTGGTGAGCTCAACCATGATCAACCTCAAACCTCCTCACCATGGTGATATAAATCACTTGATATATCCATCCATTTAGCCCATGTTCCAAGGGGAGCTCTAAGCTCCAAGATCTAACAAGGTTTTGGTGGCAGGAAAACAACCATTGCCCTAGATCCTTAATTCCTTGTTTCCTTCCAAAATCAACTTGTATTTCCCAAATCCAAGATTCCAAATGATGGATACAGATGGTGCACATCATCTACCATAGAGATATAATTTTATCCAATATTACCCATAATTCTTTTGACCCAAAAAGAATTAAATTCCTTTCTTTTATGAAAACTTAAAAAGTCCCTCCATAAAAGAAAGATTGATTTTCCCCAAATCACTTCCCCAAATTTAAGCACATTTGAGGCCTATATATCATGCCCAATCTTCCCACTTCAAAAGTAAATATTTTTTGAATAATTCTATTATTTCTTTTTGCCCCTTTTCTTAAATGGCAGAAACAAGGAATAATTGCTTAAAATACTTTTCCATCCCATTAAATTCTAGGAGAATTCTCAAATGAGTGATATGGTATTTAGAACCATCCCACACCAAAAACCACCCTAAATATCAAATCAACTCCTAAAAATCATTTCAGCACTATTTGAATAATTGATATGAAATGCACTAAAAATCATCTAAAAAATCGAAATTAATTCATGGAGGTGCATCCTGACCCCGTCTAGCGACTAGTCTCCTTTCCCCATCTTTCCAAGATTATAACCCAAGAGTTTCTTCATGATCATCAATAATGTCAAATTTGGATAAGTAACAACAATTGGGTTAATAATCCATCAAACATCCATCAAACTTGTCTAGCACTCCTCTCCAGCACCAGGACACTCTCAGGTCGACCAACACTGTATCCCTAACACTATAGCAACTATGTTCTCCTTGTCTTTTATGCTTGGACATGAAGGAGACACATGTGAGGTCATGTCCAAACCCTTTATTTACCTTGTAGCAACACCCCCTCTCTCTGCCCTCTGCTCGACCAGAGCACCATCACACCACCACCCTCCACCTGGCATGAGCCACATGCCAGCTCTATCAATCCTCCATGTCCAAAATGGACATTTCCACCTCCCATCCTTCCTCTCACCTTAAGAGGGCCAGAGGCCACTCCAAGCCTCCATCCTCCTTTCATTCAGTTTCCACACCATCCTAGAGCCAGCCTGTAGCTCCTCCCCTCCCCCTTTCACCCTACTGACCACACGAAGAAGAAAACCGCCCAAGTGCTGCAAGCTTTCGAGCAAAAGGGCCAGCCTCACCTTCCCTCTCCCCTCCGCTCCTTTGCTTGCATGTCTCTCTCCGAGCGAGATCTGCCTAACCTTGTTGTTGGGGATATACTTTCCGAGTATACCCACTATGACTCGCTAACCAGGGTGGCCTACTTCAGGTTAGAGCTTTGCTTCACGGACGGACTAGTCAGGGAGAGAAGACGGAGTTCTATTCGGCTATGGGAAGGCCCAGAAGACTTACCAACTTAGGCCTATTTAGTTACTTGTAGTCCAAGATGTACTTTGTAACCGACTCTTAGTCGTAGCCGGATAGGTGTCTCCTGTAACCCTAGGCTGGATATCTATATAAGCCGTACTAGGGACCAGCCTTTAGGGCACCCACAATCTACAACCTCAACTCGCATAGGCGAACCTCTCTTGTAATCTGTACTTTCAGCTCTGCCGTACTACTAGATTGCTGGAAGGAGTAGGATCCGTCCAAAGCCGATGGATTCGAACCTGGGTAAAGCTTGCATGCTCACTATCCTGGAATACCGTCGCCTGACACATGCTTTATCCACACGCCTCGAGGACCCCCTCTCGACGTACATGTCTTCAATCCGACGACAGTTGGCGCCCACCGTGGGGTAGGTGAGTTTTGGATCTTTGTTCCGGGCCGAATCTGCGCAAATCAGAACCGGCGAGACAATCGCTGTTGGCCGGGTCCTCTATGCCAGCGACGTCCTCTTGTCCTTCTCGACGAGACTTGGATTCTGGCTAGGGAACTTGTGACCACCTACACCATCATGTCTTTTGGCGAGATCGACTTTACCTCGGTTTCACTGAACCCGTCCAACCCACCCCAGCGGTGATGATAGAGGAGGAAGAAGTTTCTAGATCCACTTTGTCTACAGAGGCAATAGAGTTCTGGGTCCCAGAAACCGTAATCCCACACATCCTGTGCCTGAAGCCGAGATAGTGGAGAAGGTCGGATCTGAAGAAGATCTCGCCGTGGAGGCTAAACCTAAAGCGGATCTCCCTAAGGAGATGGAATCTCATGAGGCTCTTCACATAGAGGTCGAACCTCATGAAGATCAAAGCAGCTATAGCTCTGGATCCGGCTCTACCGATGTCGGAGTGGGAAAGTCACTCCTGAGGCACACCGTGAAGATGATGATGAATAGTGCCATAGTCAACATAGATGCAAACCTCGAGACCATAAGATGTTTCGAGGAGGCTAACAAAGAAAGCCGCAACTACCTTAGGAAGCACGCATCAAACTTTGTCGGATACGTTGGATCTGGATCCAGCTCTGCTGATGCTGGAGAAGGCAACGACTCGATGCTAGAGGCAATCGGAACAAACGTCGACTTACTGACATCTTTAGATGATTCCATGATGTCGACAGATTTTCAAAAGTTCGCGGAATATGAATAAGAATTCAACTCTGAGGCTGCGAAAGAAGGAGAAGCTATGGATGAAGGATCCGGAGAAAACTCTCCCAAACCGCAGGATCACATGGATCTCGGAGATAATCCTGACGTCCAAATGTCTGAGAGTACTGATAGAAGCTTGACCCTAGGACTCGGACCCAAAGCCATCTTTGCTACCGGCGCGGCCAAGAAGGCAAAGAAGAAGAACAAGAAGAAGACTCTGGCTAAGGACCTTCCAACTGATGAGGTGATAGACGGAGAATACGAAGAAGACTCAGATGGAGCCTTAATCCCAGATGAGCCGAAAGATACTCCGTTGGATGGACACGTGGTTACCCCTGGTGCCCGTAAACTCATCGGAGAAGCAATCACCACACCCATCCCGACAGCTGTAGAACTTACACCTGTAGAGTTGGAGGATAGGGCCCAAGCCCAAGAAGCGCATTGTCAAGTACTCCTTGAGGAAACTACAAACATCCTCGAAGAGAAAAAGCGCATTGCAGCTGTGGGGTAGCCTAGCACCCGGCATCATCAGAAGACCCGAAACAACCCTAAATTGGCTAACAAGAATTCGGATGTTCACAAAACCCTTTTTGAAGGAAATAGAACCATAGGGAAACCTCATATCAACAGCAAGGGAAACCGGGTGTATGGCGCGTCGGTATAAAACGCTGCCGCAGCGCGAGATCTCTTGGCAAACAACCCAGGCCCATACCAGATTTGGCTAAGCGTGAAGATGCTCATAAAGGGCCTAGAGCAGCAGAAGGTTGCTGCATCCGACTGCGGAAAGATGGTTTCCAAGTCAGACCAATGCCGCACGGATACAGGTCGACACCAAGATGTAAGGCCCTGACGAGAGCCGGAACAACGCTACCGTTCTGACCATCGAGAAGATAACTATTTAAGAACTGGATCTTTAGGACACCGGAACAGACCCGCACGAAGCTAGAGCATGTCGCTCCGGCCACAGAGCGAGATGCCATTGAAGCAATGGTCCAACCTCCCTAGTGACAGTCGAATACTCGCAGGGAAGATGAAGCTCAACGTAGGGAGCAAGACCAGCAAAGAATGCCCCCTCCTACACACACAAGCCGTCCGGCTAAGCCACGTCACAATGACGGCAATGATGGACAAAAAAATAATGAAAACAGTGCTGGAAGAAGCCAGCACGGTGGCCCGTCATAATGAGGCCCCGGCTAGGGGTAACAACCCACCACCACCTTATTCGCCAAGCATTCATCATAGCGTCTCACATGGAGGCCAGGGGGATGCCATGGTGGAGGTGGTGGCAGAAGAAGTAGAAGTCCGACTCGTGGACATCGTAGCCGTAGTGAGCAACATGGACAACATACCCTATCACCAAGTGAAGCCAGGCACCGGATCAATTCAAACATTGAGGTGTGGCGCTATGAGTCGGACGACATCTACGTGGGTCTAAAATGCTTCGGACTGCGTTTACTACAAACAAATTTTCTAGAAGGATTCGCCATCTCTAGGCACATCCAGCCCTATGACGGTGTGGCCTGGCCAGACACCTGGGTCCAGGACTTCTTCTAGGCTCGTTGCATCGCCAAAGGAGGAAATATCTTGGTCGCAACCCGGTATCTCCCGCTTATGCTGAGGAAGGCGGCTCGATTATGGCTCAATGAACTCCCGGAAAACACCATCCACAACTGGTATGATATGCAAAGTGCTTTCTTTCAGAACTTCGAGGGAACGTACAAGAGGCCCTGCATGGCCGGAGATCTACAGCGGTGCACTCAGAAACCGAAGAAACATGCCGGGATTACCTCGGACGATGGATCAACACGAAGAACTCGTGCAAAGGAGTAAATGACCAGACCGCGAGCGAAGCATTCATCGTGGGACTCCCAATTGGTTTACTGCGTCATCGCTTAAAGTGTGACAAAGTGACTGATTTGGGGGAGATGATAGAGACGACAAGCAAGTAAGCTGACGCCGACGATGATGCAGAGGGTCTACTCGATGTGTTGGCCATACCACAGTCAGTAAAACAACCAAAGCACCAGCCCACCGAACGCAAGAATACCTCGGAGGAAAAACCCAATCTAGAAATCGCATCATTCAATGCAACTTTCGGGTCTGGAGGACGAGGAGGCCACGAAGGCGGCCGAGGACGAGGCCATGGAACTTCTAGAGTCCAAGGTAGAGGAGACCAGCAACTTGGCAAAACCTACTCTTGGGCCGACATTGCCAATAATCCATGTGTGCATCACCCGGATGGCAACGGGGGCTCGTCCCACACCAATGCTGAGTGTCGTTTCAACAACGACATCGAGAAAGACGAATCCGATGGCTATAGGGCCAAACGACGAAAAGTAAAGAAAAATTCCGACAAAGAGAAAGAGTCCAAGGAAGATTCTGACATGGAGGAGCCAGAAGCTTCAAACCCATGTCAGATGGGAAGAAGACCTTCCCAACAAAGAAAGACACTTATGTCACCTTCCTCGGATCCCAACCAGCCAAGGTCAAAAAGGCAGTAATGCATGAGCTCAACGCAACTATTCCGGCTGTCCCCCAGTTTTTGGATTGATCGGAAGGAACAATCAATTTTGATCGAGGCGACCATCCGCCTAAGCTACACATGCGAGGAAAGTACGCTCTAGTCGTCAATACACTTATTGACGGCTATGGATTCTCCATGACCCTCATGGACGGTGGCAGCAGCATCAACATCATCTACGTCGAAACGCTGCGCAGGATGAGGATATTGAAAACACAGATGAACTACAGTGCTGTGAGTTTTCACAGAGTTGTCCCCGGAAGACAAGCAAATTCTCTGGGAGAGATCACTTTGGATGTTACCTTCGGAACTCCAAAGAACTACCGGACGGAGGCACTTCCCTTTGAAGTGGTCCCATTCAAGAGCGCATACCACGCTATCTTTGGGCGTCTAGCTTACTGGGCCTTTATGGCTCTCCCTTGTTACATTTACAATATGATGAAAACTCCAGGTCCCAATGTCATCATCACAATCCGAGGAGACCCAAAGAAGGCATGAGAATGCAAGGATAGAAATGCCGCCTTTGCTGAAGCCGTACTGCATGCTTAGGAGTACCAGGAGATCAAGAAGAACATCGACCCATCCGAAATGCCCGCAACAAAGGAGGTGACCAAGCCGACTCCGGATTTCAAGGCATCAGAAGAGACGAATATGACACCATTGAAGGATGATGATCCCTCCAAGGTGACCCAAATAGGGGTAGGTTTAGACCATGCATAGGAAAGCATGCTCTCGAGTTCCTCAAAGCTAATAGAGATATCTTCGCATGGCAGCCATCTGACATGAACGGAGTACCTAGGGAACTTGCCAAGCACAGTCTAAATGTGTACCCAAATGCTAAACCCGTCAAACAGTCCTTACGATGTTTTGGCGATGAAAAGCGCAAAGTAATAGCTAAGGAACTAGCCCAACTCGAGTTAGCCAGATTCATAGAAGAGGTCATCCATACTAATTGGTTAGCCAACCTTGTAATGGTCCCTAAAAAGGACACCACTGATTTAATGATGTGTGTTGATTATACTGCCTTGAACAAGGCTTGTCCCAAAGATCTGTTCGCTCTGCCTAGAATTAATCAAGTTATCGATTCGAAAGCATACTAGGAACTCCTATGTTTTCTTGACGCATATTCCGGATATCATCAAATTCAGATGAAGGAGTCAGACAAAATAAAGACTTCGTTCATCACACCTTTTGAAACCTTGCTATGTAACAATGCCTTCTGGGCTAAAAAACGCAGGAGTTACATACCATCGCACTATGCAACATTGCCTCCACGATCATATCAGACGCAATGTACATGCATATGTTGATGACATAGATGTGATGTCCAAAAAGAAGGAAACACTAATTTCCAACTTGGAGGAAACGTTCAGCAATCTACGAAAATACAACATAATGCTTAACCCGAAGAAGTGTTTCTTTGGAATACCAGCCAGAAAATTGTTAGGTTTCATTGTGTCGCAAAGAGGCATAGAAGTGAACCATGACAAGATAAAGGCTATACTCAACATTTCTAGGCCAAATCGCCTGAAGGATGTACAACGACTAACTGGCTGCATTGCTGTAGTCAGTCGGTTTGTAAGCCGGCTCGGTGAAAGAGCCTCACCACTATACAAGCTCTTGAAAAATACCAAGAAATTCATCTAGACTGATGAAGCTGAAGCTGCACTTCAGGATCTGAAAGCCATACTCTCATCCGCCCCTATCCTCACAGCACCAGAACCACATGAATCGATGTTTCTATACTTAGCTATGACAAACAGAGTCTTCAGTGTTGTCATGGTGGTGGAATAGCCAGAAGAAAAATAGGAACACCTGGTGCAGCGTCCGACTTATTATGTCAGCGAGGTCTTGACTGAATCAAAGAAAAGGTACCCTCATTACCAAAAGTTAGCCTATGGTGTATTCTTCACATCCAGAAAGCTACGCCATTATTTTCAAGAGCACAAGATTACCGTGGTGAGCACAACTCCCATGAGAGACATAATCAACAACGATGCCACAAGACACATCACTAAGTGGGGAATTGAGCTAGAAGCTTTTGATATTGAGTAAGAACCACGTACAACAATCAAATCCCAAATTATTGCTAACTTTGTTGCAGATTGGACAGGGACAATCGAAAACATAGGCCTCCCGGAGACGAAAGTTTGGACCTTGCATTTTGACGGGTCTAAATCGCTTAGGGGCTCGAGGGCTAGCGTGGTACTCAAGTCACCCCAAGGTAATAAACTATTCTATGTACCGCAAATTCACTTCACAGCGACAAATAACATTGCTGAGTATAAGCCCTGCTACATGGAATTCGAATCGCAAAAGATATTAGCATTCGCCGACTGATGTGTTATGGAGACTTGGATTTGGTTGCTCAGCAACTTTCTGATATCTGCAACACCAACAAGGACATGGAAGCTTATAGAGCCGTCGTGGATGAACTATCTAAATCATTCTAAGGGTTTGAAGTCCAACACATTTCCCGAACAGAAAATGAGGAAGCAGATGCTCTGTCAAGAATAGGCTCTGCGCAGAAACAGGTCCCGGACGATGCTTTTTTGGAGCACTTGAGACTTTCCTCTATCACAGGAGTTGATGAGGAGTATCCGACCAAATCCGACTCACCGCTCATAACAGTTCTGACTGTAATTCCTAGCTAGACAAAACTCTACCTTGATTTCTTGGTAGAAAGAAGATTACCCGAAGACGAAGTGCTGAGCCGGCAAATCGTTCGACGAGCAAAAGCCTGCATAGTGGTGGGAGGTGAGCTCTATAAGCGGAGCACGTCTGGGGTCTTTCAGTGCTACATTTCTCCGTAGGAAGGTGTGGAAATCCTAAGGAAATTCACGAAGGCGAATGCAGACATCATGTCGCCACCAGATCTTTAGTGGCAAAGGCCTTCAGACACGGATTTTTCTGGCTTACAGCTAAGGCAGATGCTGAATGACTGGTCAAGACATGCAAAGGTTGCTAGAAATACCTCAAACAAGCCCATGTTCCGGCTGATCAGGTGCGAACAATTCCGAATACATGGCCTTTTGCAGTCTGGGCGCTTGACATGGTAGGACCATTTCGGCGGGCTCAAAGTGGATAAACTCACCTTTTTGTGATGGTGGATAAATTCATGAAATGGATAGAGGCAAAACCTGTCACAAGTTGTGATGGAGCAACATCCAAAAAGTTCGTCGAGGACGTGATCATCCGATTCGGGTATCCGCATAGTATTATTACAGACAACGGGAGTAACTTTTCCATGGGAGAACTAGTCGAATTCTTCAATGAACAAGGGGTCCGACTTGATATTGCATCAGTCGCACATCCATAAGACAATGGACAAGTTGAGAGGGAAAATGGTTTAATTCTTCAAGGCCTATGACCAATACTTGAAGCACCACTACATCGTGCTGCGGGGGCTTGGGCGGATAAACTACCATCCATGATATGGAGTTTAGGAACAACTCCTAACAGTTCAACCGGATATACACCTTTTTTCTTGGTTCATGGTGCAAAAGCTGTCCTTCCGAGTGATCTTATTCATAATTCTCCCCGAGTCGCTGCGTATGTCAAAGAAGATGCCGAAGTTGCTTGACAAAATGACCTTGATATGCTCGAGGAAGTTCGTGTCATTGCTGAACATAGATCTACAACCTATCTGGAAAAGTTACGTAGATATCATAGTCAGAGAGTCAGAAATCGATCTTTAAGGAAAGGCGATTTGGTTCTTTGACTAGTGCAAAAAAGAGAGCACAAACTTGCCCCTATATGGGAAGGGCCCTTCATGGTTAGTCGAGTATTGCACAATGGTTCTTACTACCTAACCGACATGAGGCTAGAAAAAGAAAGACCTACTAATAAGAAGAGAAAGAGAGCTGTAGGCATGATACGTCGTAAACGTATCTATAATTTTTGATGCTCCATGCTTGTTTTATATCAACTTTCTTATGTTTTGTCTACACTTTGAGGTATTTTTATACATTTTCTAGAACTAATATCTATAATTTTTGATGCTCCATGCTTGTTTTATATCAACTTTCTTATGTTTTGTTTACACTTTGAGGTATTTTTATACATTTTCTGGAACTAACCTGTTAACAAGATGCCGCAGTGCCAGTTGCCTGTTTTCTGATGTTTTTGTTTGAGAAAATCTAGTAAGGAAATATTCTCGGAATCGGATGGGACAAAATCCAAAGTAAATATTTTACCAAAAGGAACACGGAGTCCGAAGGGCAGCCGAAGTGGGGCCACGAGGTGGCCACACCTAGCGCTGGCGCGACCACCCCCTAGGGCGCGCCGCCCCATGGTGTGGGCCCCTCGGGCGCCCCGGACCTTGCCCCTTCGCTTATAAAAGTATCTCGATGCAGAAACCCTAAGGACCCGATCAAAAATCCAGGAAAGAGTCTGTAGCCACCTTCATCTCCATCCCTAGATCGGGAGGATCCGAAGCTCTTCCTGGCACCCTGCCGGAGGGGAGAGATCATCCCGAAGGCCTTCTTCATCACCATTCCAGCCTCTGGAGTGATACGTGAGTAGTTTGTCCTTGGACTATGGGTCCATACAGTAGCTAGATGGTTGGTTCTCCTCCTTTGTGGTATCATGTTTAGATCTTGTGAGCTCCATTCATGATCAAGGTCATCTATTTGTAATCCTATATGTTGTGTTTGCGGGGATCTGATGGATATTGAGATACTATGTCAGATTGATTATTGATTCTATCATGTCTATGTTATTTTTGATCTTGCATGCTCTCTGTTGCTATCAGCTATCTTGGCCAAATAGATGCTTGTAACTCCAAGAGGGAGTATTTATGCTCGATAGTAGGTTCATGCCTCTAGTAATCTGGGGAAGTGACAAAAATCTCTAAGGTTATAGATGTGTTGTTGCTACTAGGGAGAAAATAACAATCCTTTGTCCATGGGGCAATTGTATTGTTTACTTTACACACTTTGCTTAATGCAATTATCTATTGCTTGCAACTTAATACTAGAAGGGGTTCGGATGATAACCTGAAGGTGGATTATTAGTCATAGATGCATTTGGATTATAGTCTATGTATTATGTTGTAATGCTCAACCAAATCTCGTAGGAGTCAAGATGTCTAGTATATGCATTGTTATGCTTTCTCAATCTGTCAATTGCCCCGCTATAATTTGTTCACCCAACATGCTATTTATCTTAAGGAGAAACACCTCTAGTGAACTATGGACCCCAGTCCATTCCTTTACCATTGATATACCATCTACTGTTTACCATTTACTGCTTACTTTCTGCAAGCAATTACTATCTTCCACACTATATGTTTAATCGTTTGTTTTCAGCAAAACCAGTGAGATTGACAACCTCACTGTAAGTTGGGGCAAAGTTCTGTGGTTGTGTTGGGTAGGATTCCAAGTTGCTAGCAGCACCTTGGAGTTGTTTCCTTACTCCTACTGGTTCGATAATCTTGGTTTCATAACTGGGGAAAACTTGCTGCTGTGCTCATCATACCTTCCTCTTGGGGTTCCCAACGAGCTCTACATATCTTGAGCCATCAAGCACTTTTCTGGCGTCGTTGCCGGGAGTTAAGGACAACTTCAATCTCTTCCTCCTCGTCAATCACTTTTTAGGGAGAAAGAAGATTTTTGCAAGGGGAGTCTCTCACAACCAATTTCTTTACTTTGTTTTTGGTTTGCTTAGTTTATTTTGCTTTGTTCTGCTTGTTTCTTTATAAAAACACACAAAAAATTAGTTGTACTGGTTTGCTTCTTTTTATCGAAAACATAAATTTTTTTAGTTCTTTCTGTAGTTGTCACCTCATTCTTAGCTCACCATGTTGATCCCTAAGTTCACCCTGAAAGACCTTTCAATAGGTAGTGGCTCTATAGTTAGGAAAGATAATATTGAAGAATTCTTTAATCATGTTAGCAAGCATGAAGATATTTAGGATAGATCCTTAGCAGAACTTGCTCCAAATTATGAAATTGCTCTAGCTTCTTTAGTTCACATGTTGGAGGCTAGGTTTGTTAACCTTAACCCTATGATGCAAGTAATGTTTCCTAAATTTAAAGATATTGAGGATACTGAAAAGATAGATTTTATTCTAGAAACTTTGCTTAAAGAATTCAATGATGTTGTTAAGGAAGCTAGAAAGGTGTTTGATCGTTTTAATATGCGAGGCTCGTGTGTAGATGTTATTGGTATACTAGAAAAGTTGGAAAAAACCAAACCAAATTAAAATACCAATACCTTTTTAACTTGTAGGAATGCATGAAGCCTTAGAAAATAATTTTGATTGGATTGTTCCTGAAAACCCGTTTGATGAAAATAGTGAACCCAAGAGTATTGAGAGAGGATCCTCTAGAACTTATTTGGATGAGATACCTTTCCTTGTTGAAGATATTTCTGGTATTGATCTTAATGCTTCTTCATTCAAAAATACTTGAATCTTGCTCCTATGCCTAGCTGAAAGGCGTTAAAGAAAAGAACTATTGGGAGATAACCCATATTATTCTTACTGTCAGTAAGTTTTTCTTTTGTTGAGTCTTGAAAGTTATTGCCTCAGTAATAACCTCTCCTTATCCTTTTTGTGTGGTTTTTGTGCCAAGAATAACCTCTAATGAGAGAGAAGTAAGATTTGGGAAAGTTGCTGTCCCGAAACAGATTTTTGTGCTTCACTGTAAAAAATCGTGAAAAATCCCCGTACGTCGGATTGAGCTGTAATTTTCTGTATTTATGCCCCAGGTTATTATCTAACTTTAGTTAGTTTAGCACTTTTCGATTTGAGCAACCGAAGGTCTTCGAAAAAATCGGTTTTTACCTGCTGGTCTGTTTTGACAGATTTCTGCCATTATTTGCATTTGCCTCTTAATCTCTCTCTTTGAGTTCTCTTTGATCACTTGAGCTTTTAGAAGGAATTGCTACAGTATCTTGTGTTTTAATGGAAGTTTTACTTGTGTTGAAACTAAACCCAAAGAATTATTATCTTGAATACACTAATGTTGCTAATGAAGATTGTGTGAAGTTTTATATGAAGGAAATTTTCAAGTGTAGGGAAGAATAATTTGATGAGATGAAGTATGGACAAAAGCTCAAGCTTGGGGATGCCATCCGTGTCACCCCAAGAAATATTCAACAGGTACAAGCGTCAAAGCTTTGGGATGCCGAAGGCATCCCCTTCTTCATCAATAAAAATCTCAGGTTTTCTTCCAAAACACTTATTTTTATTGTTTCATGCACAATTGTGTTGTTCTTGGAGCGTCTTTGTTTTTGTTTTTAGTTTTATTTTGTTTGCTTTGTTTAAATAAATTGGTTGGACCCCAGCATTCGTATGTTGTTTCAAATAAGTTGATTGGTGTTAGAAAAGAGTAGGAAGCTTCATGCTTATAAGTGGTACAAAAGGAGCTTATTTTGACTGTTGCCTAGACTTTATCATGTCATGTTTGATGTTTCCTTGACCTTATGCTTAGTGATTATTGCTATATCATGACTTGTTCCAAACAATTGACATTGCCTAATGTGTCTTGAAAGAATCATGCGTTGTTTTAGCATACAAAGCATAATATTATGGTATTCTCCTTTGATGCTTTATTTGGGTTGACTTGGCACATGCTTACACCATGTTAAGACTATAAACCAGTCACCTTAGCCTCTATGCTCATTTAGTTTTTGACTTGTAATATCACTTTATGCTTTAATTAATAATGTTTTGTCGCTTTGCATGATTATGGCCATTATTGCTCTCTTAGTTGGTCGCTCCCAATCTTTTGCTAGCCTCCACCTGTACCACGTATGAGTTTCACTCATGCATCCAACCTTCAAAAAAACTAAGTTATTCCAAAGAGTCCACTATAAATACCTATGCATGGTGTGTTACACCATTCCAAGTATATTCATGTTTTTATCTACCTTCCAAATTAAACTCTTGTTATGTGAAAATTAGTGATTAAAGCTCTCACAAACTTGATGGCACACTTTATTTCTTGCACTTAATAAACTTGAAACATTGTGTCCATCTATGTTGCTTATATGCTTGCACTTTATAAGTTGTGAATTAGCAGAATCATGATACCATGGGGAACGCTTTCAACATTGCACTTATTATTCAGTTGATATCATGTTCATTTGTTTATGGATCTCAGCGGTGTGAAATAAAAGGGGAGCTTGTAAGCTCATGGAGTTTGTTTGTGTGTTAGATAAACGCCTAGGCGGCCAACCTAAGCCATGCCTAATCATGGTGAAAACTTGCAGCATAACCATAGTGAGCATTTTGTGAAGCATCCTCAATAAAAACCTATGCAAATAGCAAATAAAAAGATCGTTGAGATACTCATTATATGTTGCCTTGTCATTTTGATATGGGAAAGCTCCTGTGTCATGGGGCAAGGGGTACCCCGTTGGCGGTTCTCCATGATACACATGTACTTACAATGACAAGAACTTACTTGTGACTAAAGTTGAGTAGCATGAGGTTCGATACTCGTAAGCAAGGGGCATGAGATTTTCAACTTATAACTTGTCAAGCATATCCTCATATTTGTGTCACTTTAACCTTAATCACCTCAAGATGCTTATGATAGGGGCAATGAGAGCTGAAAGCTAATAAGTACCATAATTTTTGGAAGCTCTTTATGAAATTTGAAATCCTTGTTTCCCTCTATGAAGGGCCTTTATTTTTACTTTTATGTTGAGTCTCCATCTTCTATCTTTATGCACCAATTGAGAGAGCATAGTGGTCATTCTTAGTTTAATGTGCATTGTCCCAAAACTTGTTGATTGATTCATAACATTGATATTGCTTGTTTTTAAATTATTTGTATCTAGTCACCCTTATGAACTTTGAAGGTGTCCTATGCATTTATGTTTTGCTATACCATGAGGGACAAGCTGAATACCACTCTTATTATGTTTTCTATATATGAAACAAACAAATGTCTTTCAATGCATTGTTATTCATGATCTTTTGTTTGCACCTTTTCATGTTACAACATAGTTGCTATGTCTTATTGTTAGCTCTATCTTTCATGCTCATGTTTAGAGTACTTTGATCCCAACTATCAATACTTTACAAATACCTTGATCAAGATTGTGATGGTGCATGTCACCTGAAAAATTATTCTTTTTATCACTTACCTACTCGAGGACGAGCAGGAGTCAAGCTTGGGGATGCTTGATATGTCGTAAACGTATCTATAATTTTTGATGCTCCATGCTTGTTTTATATCAACTTTCTTATGTTTTGTTTACACTTTGAGGTATTTTTATACATTTTCTGGAACTAACCTATTACCAAGATGCCGCAGTGCCAGTTGCCTGTTTTCTGATGTTTTTGGTTTTAGAAAAGCTAGTAAGGAAATATTCTCAGAATTGGACGGGACAAAAGCCAAAGTTAATATTTTACCAGAAGGAACACGGAGTCTGAAGGGCAGCCGAATTGGGGCCACGAGGTGGCCACACATAGGGCTGGCGCGGCCACCCCTAGGGCGCGCTGCCCCATGGTGTGGGCCCCTTGGGCGCCCGCCGACCTTTCCCCTTCGCCTATAAAAGTACCCCAATGCAGAAACCCTAAGGACCCGATCAAAAATCCACGAAACAGTCTGTAGCCTCCGCCATCTCCATTCCTAGATCGGGGGGGGGGGGAGGGAGGGATCTGAAGCTCTTTCCGGCACCCTGCCGGAGGGGAGAGATCATCCCGGAGGCCTTCTTCATCACCATGCCAGCCTCCAGAGTGATGCGTGAGTAGTTCGTCCTTGGACTATGGGTCCATACAGTAGCTAGATGGTTGGTTCTCCTCCTTTGTGCTATCATGTTTAGATCTTGTGAGCTCCGTTCATGATCGAGATCATCTATTTGTAATCCTATATGTTGTGTTTGCGGGGATCCGATGGATACTGAGATACTATGTCAGATTTATTATTGATTCTATCATGTCTATGTTATTTGTGATCTTGTATGCTCTCCGTTGCTAGTAGCTATCTTGGCTAAGTAGATGCTTGTAACTCCAAGAGGGAGTATTTATGCTCGATAGTAGGTTCATGCCTCTAGTAATCTGGGGAAGTGACAGAAATCTCTAAGGTTGTAGATGTGCTGTTGCTACTAGGGAGAAAACAACAATCCTTTGTCCATGGGGCAATTGTATTGTTTACTTTACACACTTTTCTTAATGCAATTATCTGTTGCTTGCAACTTAATACTGGAAGGGGTTTGGATGATAACCTGAAGTTGGATTATTAGTCATAGATACAGTTGGATTACAGTCTATGTATTATGTTGTAATGCCCAATCAAATCTCACAGGATTCAAGATGTGTAGTATATGCATTGTTATGCTTTCTCAATCTGTCAATTGCCCCATTGTAATTTGTTCACCCAACATGCTACTTATCTTAAGGAGAAACACCTCTAGTGAACTGTGGACCCCAGTCCATTCCTTTACCACTGATATACCATCTACTGTTTACCATGTACTATTTACTTTCTGCAAGAAATTACTATCTTCCACACTATACGTTTAATCCTTCGTTTTCAACAAAAACAGTGAGATTGACAACCTCACTGTAAGTTGGGGCAAAGTTCTGTGGTTGTGTTGTGTAGGATTACAAGTTGCTAGCAACACCTTGGAGTTGTTTCCTTACTCCTACTGGGTCAATAACCTTGGTTTCATAACTGAGGGAAACTTGCTGCTGTGCTCATCATACCTTCCTCTTGGGGTTCCCAACGAGCTCTACATATCTTGAGCCATCAAGGCAGTACAAATCCGGATGATATAGACCGTCCATGGAATATTGCTCAGCTACATCCTTTTTATTCTTGAAATTTCTTTCTTCGTAATCATAACATATGTACATGTTCTAAGTGAAATGAAGTATTAGTCTCCTCAAAGTTTTTCTAAGATATTTTTTATGCACCATCTTATTTCCGAATGATCATGTCATAGTCGAAAATCCCAAAATACTTGAAAGTACTTTATGCTCATGTTTGTTCTAATTAGATTTACAATTCTAAAAATGCTACCTTTGGGTATAAATCTGAAATTTCTAGTTTATACTTGGGTTTTTATCTGATTGCTAGATGGGAGTATTTTCCGAGTAGTGAATTGTTGGTACTGGAAGTCGGCTTTGATTCCGGGTTTAAACTAGTTTAGCACTTGAACTCCATTGCTCGGCAAAGTTTCCGTGCTGAAGGTTAGTCGGCTCATGAAAGGGATGATGCAGAAAGCCAGATAAATGATAAGTGTAATCAAAGCAAAGTGCTTAAGTATTTTTCAGGCACAATAAATAAAAAGCCGAAAGTGCTAAAAGGAGTAAAGCATAAAGTTGTTACAAACTTAGCACTAGCAAAATAATAGTCTACTTATTACAATCAGATTGCCTTCAGAATAACATACTATTTTCTAGCACACTCTATGATGCAGGTGAAGACGCAGGATTTGCCGGCTCGCTCGACACATCACTCGTGTCACCCCGATATCTGTCCGAGACAAGTAAGTCGGACTCAGTCTGCTCATCGTCCTCAGACACTTCAACAACTACTTCCTTGGGGGGTGGTGGAACTTCAACGGGTGTGAAGAACGAATCATCATAGCTGGTTAACTCGGCCACCCGAGAAGCGTATCTGGTGCAAGAATCCCAGATCTCCTTGATGTTCTGATCGTTGCCGTCTTCATCGATAGTCGAATAACCCTTGGTAACTTGCCATACTTCCATGCTTCCATGGTGGATTATTACCATTGCCAGGGAATTTTGTGCCGCTGTGCATGCATAAGACATGTTCCAATCCTTGAGAAGCTGAGGCATATCCTTTTCCTTGTCTCGTAGCTCAAAGGCCGACATTGCGTTTAAGCCAGAGAGCTGGACAACTTCACCAATTTCTTCTAGGGACTGGCAGAAATCATGAATTAGGTCCCCAACAGCGACAAGCCGGCTGGTATGAGGCTCGAATGAAGAGGCATCGAGCATGTTGAGAAGACCTATAAGAAAGAAAGCAAGGTCAATGGTATATCCGAGTCTCAAAAATTCAAAAAAAACAATAAAACTTACCAAAGATAGTATCGTCTACTTTGTTCCTCTCCTCTCGTAGGCTTCGGAGTTCATTCTAGAGAGCTTAGAGGTATCCTTCTCCCTATCCAATGCATCTTGCAATTCCGAGATTGTTTGGTCCTATTTGGCGATGTTGCAGTCATGCGCTTCAGTTGCATGATTCAAGGATTCAAGAACACTGGCAATGCTGGTCTCATGATCTATCTTGAGTTTCTCCAGCTCTACACGCAAGTCGGCATTCTCCACTTCCAGGACCTTATAATCATCGACTTGTTCAATCATCTTACATGACTGCTTCACAAGTTCTGATAACAACAATATATAAAATCCGGATAAATATTTGGCTATAGATCAACAGCACAAACTATGAAAATGAGGCTTGAAATGTTTACCTTCAGCTTCATCCTTTGCAATTTTCAGTTGCCCATTTTCAAGCGAGAGAGCTTTGATCTCTCTCCGCTTATTGCAAATATTCTTCAATAATTCCTGGTTATAAGCATTAACTTTCTGTAAGTCAGAATGGTAACCAGAGTCAGAAGTCTACTAAGACTCGGGTTAATATTTTAACTAAGTTAAATATCACCACGAGACTTTGGGGGCTATACTAGTTCATTCTTTGGCATCCTATAAAATCATAAATCCAGATTCCTATCCAACTTCATGCTTGGGGGCTAGAGGATATGATATGAAATACAATAAAAAGAAGAGTCGGATTATGACTTACATAATGTTCATGAGTTAATTTATTGAGGCTCATGTGCACCTCAGAAGAAACCTTCTCGGCGAGAGTCAGAGGAATCACTGGTTGTGGTGGGGCCACACCAGCCTTCAGCTTCTCATCACGGAGATGAACTTGGTCAAGAAGGTCAACGAGTTTGACGTCTTTGGCTTCTTGCGCCTCCTCCTCCGCTATGATATTACGGGTCTCCATGTAATGGAGAGCCAGCTTCTGGATCTCTTCTACGCTCTTCTGAGTAAGGCCAATTTTGGCAATACCCGAATTCTGCAGAATATTGTCTGCGAAGATCTCAACTGGGGGATCATTACCCTTTGAGGGTTCACCCTTATCAAGTTCCAAGTCACCTACGGTGACGTCGATCTGTGGACCAAGGTTCGCTGGCTCTGAAGCATGAGCCGAAACATCTTCAACACATGGAGAAGAGGCACCTTCCGGCGCTGATGATGGCCTTGGGGTAGGAGTCGGAGGTGGGGCAGCAGGTGAGGCCAGACCCAACTTCTGCTAGCGCAGAGTCTTCCCCGACTTTCCTTTTTTCTTACCCATGGCAATTGTCTTAGCCTGGATGGTATTAGAGTAAATATCGTTGCAATTCAGGGTAAGTACAAATTGATACTAGAAACCTTGTGAAGAAGTTTACCTCTTTACAACAGACACTTTTTGAGTTCCCATAGAAATAACCGGAGCTTTGCACTTTCGGGTAAGCGCCTCCGGTAAAACTTCAAGTTCTTCATCCTCTTGAGGAACCGGATCCTCAGGTGGATATCCCTTGAGAGGAGAAAGATCTGACTCGGGGAGGTCGGCAAGCTGAAAGGGACATTATCTCAGTATTGCAAAACAACAACAAAGTATAGATGGGCACATAATTGAGTTTGAAGGATAAAGCCGAAAAACTTACTGGTGTCAAAATATCATCAGCAGTATACATATCCAGAGAGAGATCTAGAATCTTCCTCTCAACTCGCTTCTTGATCAACCATTTGATCTGAGACTCATATTCCTTGTCCGGGATTGGGAGTGAGCTAATCTTGAGGCTGTCCTTTTTATTCTTGGTAATCGTGTCCATAAGCCGATCACCATGGTACTGAAGAGACTGAATCCGGTGTGCCAGCCAACAATGGATCAGGTCGGATCCTTTCAGACCCTTGTGCTTCATCAGATACTCTATCCATCTCTTGGCGAGAATCAGATCATCAGAAAGATCCGGAGCTTCCGCATCCGAGGACTCTTGGGGCGTGGCGGCGCCATCAACAAAAGCCGGCAAAGAAGATTCTTTGTCGAGAGCCGGTTTGTCCTTATGGTAAAAGAACGTGGACGGGCATTTCTTCACCGACTCGCTTGCCTTAATATTGGGGTAGTCGGTCTCTGCTAAGGGTTAGGCTAAGAGTCCCGGTAATGTAAGGATTGTCGAAAGTGATGGAGTTTCTCTGGGTACCGAAGTAGTACCAGAACAAGACAAGACTCGGTTTTTCCAAGATAACCCTCACACAAGGAAGCATAAGCACTAAGTTCTAGAATCGTGTTTGGGGGGAAATTGTAGAGCTGAGCTCCATAGTAATCTACGACCTCAAAGAAGAACTCTAAGGGGGAAAGCTCAAACCTCTGTCGAGGTGAATGCTAAAGTTGACCCTCTCGTCGGTGTGAGGATTGGGGACGACCTCGTCGAAGCTGCTCCGCCAGTCGTTGGTGAAAAGGAGACCTTCCTTCTCAATGACGTGCAGTTTCTCATCATCAAGGATGCACGAGATCCACACTCCATGGAAATTCTCTTTCTCCGCTGCTATAGTGGTCATCGCCGTGGTCGCCGTCGTGCCGGATGAGGATGCATCAGCCATTTTGGTGCTAATGGTGACCTTGGATGGGCGGCGCTGAGTGATTTGGGGGAAGGAACAGAGGAACAAGTGCGCGGTGGTGTTGGGAGGAAGAAGAAGGCAGGAGAGCTGATAAGGAGGCATAAGGAGATCTGGACCCCTTATATGCCTCGCTTGCGTCAAGATTCGTGTGAAACGAATAGTGAATGTGCCACATGTCGTGGAAGGAGCTAGGTAACCTCCTCAAGAAGATTACGCCTCCTTGATCTCCACGCGCGCATTAAACGACGCCTCGGTTCTGTGCTAAACGGATCCACCAACGGTCACACTGTCAGGAATGTCTGTCAGTGACATGACTTGACCTTGACTGATGTCAGGTTGCGTCAAAGACCAAGTTCTGGCTTAGTTTGAATTTCAAGTTGGAAGTAACATATTCACAGGTTCGGCTCAATTTGAGACTCGAATCCTACTTTTGTTTTGAGTTTCAGAAACCCTGCAAGATTCTGCAAGCTGAAGATAAATCAATTTAGATGATGAAATCCGACTCTGTATCTTGGAGGCTTCCGGGGGCTACTGTTGGGGATATACTTTTTGGGTATACCCACTGTGACTCGTTGACCAAGGTGGCCCACTTTGGGTTAGATCTTTGCTTCATGGGCGGCCCAGTCATGGAGAGAAGACGGAGTTCTATCCAGCTACGGGGAGGCCCAGAAGACTTACCGACTTAGGCCTGTTTAGTTACTTGTAGTCCAAGATGTACTTTGTAACCGAATCTTAGTAATAGCCGGATAGGTCTCCCCTGTAAGCCTAGGACATATATCTATATAAGCCGTCCTAGGGACCAACCTTTAGGGCACCCACTATCTACAACCTCAACTCACACATGCGAACCTCTCTTGTAATCTGTACTTTTGGCTCTGCCGTACTACTGGATTGCTAGCAGGAGTAGGATCTATCCAAAGCCGGTAGATTCGAACCTAGGTAAAGCTTGTGTACTCACCATCCCGGAATACCGTCGCCTCACACCCCCTTTCTCCACATGCCTCGAGGACCCCCTCTCGATGTAGATGTCTTTAATCCAATGACACATGCCCTTCTGTTCAACATGCATATACCCAGGTGCTACTCTAGTGAAGCTCCTGAGCACCCACCTACCATCGATGCATGCAGCTCTCCTCCCGACGCGGAACCCCGACTGCCACCCATGGCCAAGACCGCCAGCATGCACCGCATCTGCTCTGCCACTCACCGTCGCTGCCCCAAGACTACAGGTGAACTCCCAACCACCTATGCCCGTGCCTAGGGTTTCCCCTACATCGTGGTCTGCTAGAGGAGGACGATGAACCCTGGCTGTTCATCGTCACTTGATCCGACAATCCGCGCTCTTCCATACCGCTTCAGCACCGTCCTCCCACTGATGGGCGGACCCTGCTGTCCGCTGTTTGAACAGTGCCTCCCGCATGCGCTCTCAGCGAGTCGGGCCGGCTCTGCCGTTGTGCGGCCCAAATCCCTCTCAGATCTGGCCTAGTCCCTTGTTTACTTTTAGTAATTTTTCACAGATCTACAAATAGTCCTTTGGAATAATTCGAAACAAAAATGAAAAAGAGCCATTTTGTCCCAGATTTAAATTCTTACCTCTTCTATGATAAATTTCCTAACAAGCAGACCAAACCCTAGGGTCAGATTAATTTTTATTTTTTCTTGGAAATTTAAACTACTAGAAAGTACCCTTTTTAGTAAATAAATTCCCGAGTAAGATTTCCAAGACCAAATGGGTTAAACACAATTTCCTCTAGTTACTATTTCAGAGGCCTAACATCTATACTTGCGTTCATGCCAAGTTGAACCCTAGTTTAACTGTAGCAAAAATAACAATAGATGCATATTCCTATCTTTATAAATTTCTCTTGGAATACCTACAACTCCATTTGAGTTGATTCCAACTCCTAGTGAAATGGTACACTAATACCTAACCAAAACCAGGAGATCAAGATTTATTGATGCTCTGGTAAATTTTGATGATTTAAAATCCTCTATGTAGGGTTATTCCACCAAATAAATAACCTCTGTAGTTATAAAACTCCTAAATTGATGAATCCAATTTCTACAAGAAAGGTATCTGAGGTACCTAACTAATGCATTTGGTTTCATATTAAAATCTTCTGTAGAATAAATCTAGTGAAAAAGACAAAATGCTTGTAGAACTAAATTTGGGAATTTCCCAAGGGCATTCTGGTAATTATTTTGAAGTGTTTCCAACTCTCAAATATCACAAACCCAAATATATATAAAAACTCTAAGAACAAATGTATTTGAGATGCAGAACTTTTCTAGTAGATTATTTACCTAAACTAGGGTTGTTTCCACTATAATAATAACTAATTAAGGAAAATTGATAAAATCATGAAACCACTTTTGTTGGCCCTGTTATTTCAATACCTATCTGTTGGTATTATTTTTGTACATTGATATCACCCAAACCCAAGCCTTAGTCAAAACCCCTTCTTTAGGTGGTATTTGACAACTAAACTATAAAGGAAATCCCATAAAGGCAATTATAGTATTTCCATATGCAACAAACTCAATATATCAAAATATACTGAATTGAATAAGGTGTTGCATGTTTGTTTTTTGTCTTATATTGATGCTTGTAATCCTTGTGTTGATTGTGCCTTTGTTTGTATGCATGTGTGCTCCCTGACGATGATAGTTGCGATTATATCGAAGAACCGAAGAAGATGGTTATTAATTGATTATTATGGTATTCTAAGAAGAAGTCCAAGGACATTGTAACACCCCTAGTTTTAGTTAATCATATTTAGGGCTTTGTTTGTGAATTCATGAGCATCATCTTATAAATTGCATGCAAAATAAAATAATGCAAAAACTCTAAAACCCTAGTTCCCCCTCTCTCAAATGAATTCAAAAAGGTTTTGAATTTTGAAAAAAACCAAAATGTTTGGAGCCCAGATTGTTTACAAGGGCCCCTGCAATATTTTCATACTTTTACAAAGCTCTAGTATTTTGGAAATTATTCTAAAACAGAAAGGAATTTGGAAATAAAAATGGAAAAATACAAAACATAATTTAAAAAGGTTTTGCTAAAAAAATGGAGCCAGATGCCACAGGCCGGGCAGCCCAGCAAGCTTTCCCTCTTCTGTTTCTTTCTCGCAGCCCAAGCCGGCCCATGTGCGGCCTGCTTCCGGCCCATACCCCTTCAGCCCTTCCCTCTGTCGTTTTCCCTACCGACGGGCAAGTTGTTGCGTGCCGGTGCGCTCGCCATCGATCTCCATCGCGCCAAGATGCCCGCCCCGCCGCCGATCTTGGCGAGGATAAGACCAATGCTGGACGTATCTCTCCCTCTGGATCCCTCTCTCCCTCCTGCTAGCTCCCTCTCCATTCCCCTTCCTTGGCCGAACCCTAGCCCGCTCAAACGCTGCTCGCCCCACCGTCTCTGGCCGCCCCAGGTCGAACAGATGGTTCCTGGAGCTCTGCCTTGCCGCCAGCTTCCTTCCCGCCGAGCGAATCGAGCCCTAGAGCTCCCAGTTGGATGTAGAGCCCTTCCTCTCTGGTACTGACGACCTCTGCCATCGACCTCGCCGCTGCTCCGGTCCACCTCGTGTCGCGCCATCGGCCCCTTCAGGTCTAGGGTGAGCTCCCGAACCTCCTCATGCTAAGCGCGCTTGCTGGCATAGCCCGCACCATGCCACCATCGTGCGCTCGCTGTCCGCCGCCGCAAACATGGTCGCCGGAGCTCCTCTAGTTACCAATAGGTAGCGTCGCCGCCAGGTTCAGGTTCCCCGCATTGAGCTCGTTCGAACCTGCCCTTATGTGCTTCCTAGCAAGCCCCCTAGTGCCTTTCCTCACCGCCGGCTGACGTGTCCTCCGGCGAGCCCACGTGGCGCCGATGTGTGGTTAACCTGGCCCTGGCCCCAGCAGTCAGTCTCTGGGGCTAGAGACTGCCCCGGTGAGAAAAGTCCCTGATCCCATGGTGACGTCAGCCATCACCTGTGCTGACGCAATAAAAGGTTTTTAATAATTCCAGAAATTAGTTTATTATTATAAAATCAATATCTAATTATTTATAAGTCAGAAAAATATGAATAATATATCAAAATTTCCAAAAAATTGAGATTTATCTGTTTAAACTATAATCATGCATTGTTAAGCAACTAAAATGACAAGTTTAATTAGAGAACTAAATCAACTCCTCACAGGTGTTCCGGGGTTCCCCTGTCTTAGGGTTTGCACCCCTCGGGACCTATTTAAAATGAACAAGCATGCCCTAGGGTTTCATTTAAGATCTATTTAACTTGTCATATCATCATACTTGATTGAGCATTGCATCGATGCCATGTGTTGATTGTTTTCCCCTTTCTTTTCGGTGTTTGCTTCTTCCCGATAGAATACGATATCGAGATCGAGATTGAAGACTGAGGTCAACACCATCGAAGATCGATGAACAATACTTGACCAACTGTAATCAAGTCAAGTACAAGGCTTCCAAAGATCTATATCTGGGTATCAACAAACAAGGCAAGCATAGCCCCACACATAAAAGAATCCTATGTTTTTGAAAGTATTTTATTCTTGCCATGTTGCATACGATTCTACTGTGGTCTTTTGTTGATAGATAGAGTATCCTATCTGTTGCATTACTCCCTTTGAGCTTATATTACCTGAACCACTGCTCCTAGCATAACGAGATTTGGATTGTGTGCACTACTAGAGCTTATCTGTGTCTTGCTTAGCCATGCTTAGCTGTTAGTGCTAGTTCATCCAGAAGATGTACCAAATGCAGAGAATCTAGTATGACAGGAGAACGAGGTATACTGATGATGTAAGATCAGTTGTAAAGGTTAAACATGCTAAGGCTTGTATGGGAGGCCACAGTGGGAAATGGTTTTTGTAGTCCCATGCTCGCCACCACTAGGAACCGAGTTCTTGCCTTTGGACCAAGATGAGCGTACAGCCACACGGGGCTTGGGAACCCCTCCGCTGATTAACTTGCCTAGTAGATTCCATGAGTCACATAGTTCGGGCGTTCCATTCAACATATGCATAGAAAACATTTTGAAAGATTTGGCGGGTGAAGGTCAATCATAACAGGTAGGTAAGCGTGGACAGGGTTGCTTGGGGTCGATGGAGCCCCTGGTAAACCAACCTTGCCTCACATCTCTAGGGACCGGCTTCAGGATTTGACCCGTTATGGCAGAACCATCCTTAGGGCGTGGCTCATGGTCTCGGTGAAAGCAAGGTAAAGGTCGTGGCCAACCACCCTCTACCGGCCTTCCAAGGAAGAGGGCTAACATTCTGGCATTAAGAGTCGGTTGGTACGTGTGGGTAAAGTTGTACACCCCTGCAGGGTTAAATCTTTTCGAAAAGCCGTGTTCACGGTTATGAACGCTTGGTGACCGAATTATAAGACCATAGAGAACATTAACCTAATCGTAAAACTAGGCAGTTCAACGTGTGCTTAAGGATGCTGCCTCATGGGTACGAGGGGGTGATCCTAGTTGTGAGATGAGGATTACTTTGGTGGATATCAAGATGATGATCAATTCTTCGGAGATGTCGCTCTCTTATCCCCTTTTAAAATATTCTGATTAGACGAGCTTCTTCTCCCTCTTGTTTTACAAAACAAAGATGGCTTTATGCAAAATAACCCCACCAGCCATAAGTCTTGCGGAGTACACCCTGTACTCACCCTTTCTTTGTTGATACTTTCAGAGTAAGTGTTCCCTGAAGATGAGTTCCGTACAACATCGACACCGACGAGTAGCTTGGGGTTCCAAGCCGGTAGCCTGGAATCTATGGGCTGGGACATCATCGTTATGCTTCAGGCCTCTTAGGCCATTTGTTAAGTTTGCTATACTTAATAGCATAATTTTCCTTCCGTTGATTGATGTTTGTGGTCAGTGACCTCTGCTTGTAATATTTTGGTTCTTCTCTCAGTAATGAGCTTGCTGTAATAACTTTTGTGTCGCAGGGTTACTATTGTGTTACCGATTTCTCACTGGATATCCTCGAGCTCTAGGGGTTAAGCTTATGTCAGGCTAAGGTCTGGGATTTGTTTAACCCTGATCCCGGGGGTGTCACAGACATACATTACCATATTTCTGATCTCAAGCAAGCCACCTTCTTGCTCATAAGCCTTGTCCTATTGTTTTACTTATACATGTTTTACCTACTGTTTATGAAAACTGCATTATTTTATTATATGATGATCTATATCTGGTAGTGGCTTAGCTCCTCCAAATCACTACTCTTTGGTACTAGTAAGTACAACTCCCTTGATGACACCTACTTGACCCTAGTAGGGTAGACGGTGTATAACACCATACCCCTTTGGAGACCCTATTTTAGTCGAAGCAAAATTAGAGGATGGGAAGACCCCCGAATTTTTTTACAAAATGTTTTATGGCAAAACCTTGGTGTGGTTTAACCTACCAAGAGAAGTTTGAGAAAAGAAAAAGGTTTTTGTTTTACAAAATAAAGTGGAGGAAAATGTTCTCGAAAACGCACCCGTTTCTTTGCAGTTTGCTAGAACAATTAACTCGTGCAAACACATTACTCCTATATGGGAAAGGGCTTGGCTGGAAGTTTGTCTGCTCTGGTATGAGTTGTATCACAACGACTATAGGTGATTTCGATCCCTAGTGGGTGGGCCTTCTCTGGGTCCCTGTAATATACCTCACACTCAGGAGAAGGAACAAAGGGTCTACGGGCCTCCATGTGTTACTATGAGCCTCTCATTGAAAGCGTAAAAAGGTGCTCCGGTTGGTCCACGGTACCCGACGTCCCGGTGTTGAGGGGAACGACTCATAGGGTAGGAGCTTGTACTAGAGTGGGCATTCCGAAGGTCTTGACCGGTTACTCGACCCACGATCCATATGGGATCAGGGATGGGTACTCGGATGGTGTGGTAAAGTGTACAACCTCTACAGAGTGTAAATATATTCGAATAGCCGTGTCCGTGGTTATGGATGGTTGGGAAGGTTGCGGTAGAGCGGTGCTAGTTTTGATTTCAAAAAGGATTTTGGAAAAGCAAAGGCATTGGAAATGTTTTGACCATGGGATGGTCGGAAAGGAGTTTGGTCATGGGATGACCGGAAGGAAGAAAATGAATGGCTGACCCAGTCCTAGTGTTTTCCAAACTCTTCAAAGTGTTTTACAAAAGTTCTCAACAAAGATATGTAGATGCCATATCTACAAGAGAAACTATTTGAGAAAAGAACCCCGCTTGTAGCCCTCCTACTACCACAACCATACTGCATATCTTCTTATTGCTATTCTTTTAAGGTGGTTTGTGAGTACATTCAAAGTACTCACTGGCATTGTCCCTAGATATTAACTTGGCCATATATCAAGAAGAAGGTAATCTTGACGACTATGCGAGCTAGGAAGTTTCTCCCAGTAAGTTGCCTGTAGGTTAAGGCATGGCTTGGACTCTATGCTTGATGAAGTTCTGCTGATGTTTATTGATGTAGACATAATGGCATTAAGGTATGACTTGTATTCGCTTAAGTATTGGATGTTTATTTTGACACTTGTCGGTTATGTGCCACGACTGACTGATCATGGGATCGTGGTGGTGTGCATAACAGGGATTATCAGAGGATTAATCCGGGGGCCTGACAGACTTGGTATCAGAGCCATCCTGACTATAGGAGAACCTTAGTTAGCATGGTCGTTAGACAAGAAAACTATTTTGGAAACACCAACCTTTAAAAATCTATTTGCTCAAAGTTTTCAAAAAGTTCTACTTCTTATCTCCTAATTGAAAGTACTTTGAAAATGACTTCAAAATTTGGTTTCCTCTATCTCTCGTCCAAATTTCAAACCTACGAACTTCAAATAACTAGAACCTAGAACCCGATGAAGATGATGAGAACGAGATGAAAAGAAGCAACTACTAGCAAACACCAGGAGACTACAAGATCACCCTACCAGCGGAATCCCCTTAAACAGAAGAAATCAAGTGCTGCCCTATCGAGAAGCGTCCGATGACACAACAAAGGATTCCTTCCCAAGATAGTGACCCAGACCATAAGAACGTGACGTCTAGGATCAATAGTCCTAAGGTAGGATTCCCTATATCACGAGTAGTTAAATCCTTGGTCCCTATAGTAGGCCGTGTTTGCTTGCCTAAGTGCATATTGTGTTTCTTGATGTGTGTTTTTTGTGGAGAACATTGTGACTCCATTGCTATGTTCATCTTGTATGTATGTACTGGATTGTTTTGACCTTAGTCAAATGTGGCTCAAGGATCAATAACCCACCTAGTAACTTAGGCACCCCAGTTAGTTGTCTCTAACAAGAAATCATACTAACCTCGGGAGTTATGAGAGGAAAATCCTTGCAAGAACCAGGAGTTCGACATCGCCAAAATAGAACCACTTGAAGAGTGGTCCTTAGCAGGATGGCATACCCCGTCAAAATTCACCACCCAAGACTCGTCGCTAACACCACACACTAGTATCCCCTGCAGACAATAGCAAGGATTCCCTAAAGCCGGAAGTCTACTACATCATTCACAAGAAACCACAAGATGTGCTAACAAAGACAAGAAGTGAAAACCTGACTCCACTAACGTTCAGTATATTAGAGAGATTACGATAACCCAAAAGCACTAACTATTCTAGTCAACCCCACCCAAACCGATGGGAATTTCATCACCAGAAGGACCGAATACTCCCAAATCCTGAAGACAAGACTACATGACGACACTGAGTCTACTCCGCCCCCAAGCAGAAGCAACGCCAAGAAATTCGAGAGAAGACGACTCCTCTGAAGCTGGATGCCTCTACTCTGACAAACGACTAGCAATATGTGTCGCTAACCGCTAACCTTCCTAGAGTTAACCCCTTTAGGCTTAGTTAGGAAATCACCCCGACAAGGTTTATGCAATAGAACATGACTCGGCGACCTCAACTCAAGACTCAAGGAGATACAACCTTCTTCAGCATTCCACCATCACTCCAAAGAGAAGATCTACACCCTTCTCGAAGTACCTTAACGAAGATCTATGGTGGCAAGACTGTGTTTTTCCAGCTCAACTCACGAAGACTGCCTACCGAAAGACACTCCCAGAAGATTTTCAATCCGACTTCCTTCTTCAAGAATCAACTCGAGAGTCCTTAGCGGAGAAATAACATAAAATAGATCCCTGTAACAATGCCAGAAGACTACTCAACTTCTATAATACTAAAGAAGCTCAGAATCAAGACAACCCGAATACCTAAATCCGGCAAGACTATCCTCTCAAGGGTTTGAAGAATACAAAGGAGACAATAGCTAAGAAGATGTCCCGAAGATCCTCCTTGGCTACTTCAGTTGAAGACCCACCAGAAGGATCGCCAAATCACTAACACCTCACTTATAACCCAATTAGAGGACTTGCAACTTCAACAGTTTCAATAGGCTAAGTATGAATAATAGTAGTATATGAGCCACGTAGGACCTAGCTGGCAGACGTTATTAGAAGATTTCAACTCAGGATAGAAGGTTGGCGATAGCCTTCAAACATCATCCAACAATTCCAGGAAGAGAGGACTCTGATATATCCGAGCTACCTTAGTTTAACCCTAAGGGGAAAGACTGCGTCTTTCCCACCAAATATAATAACCATTCACCAGAAAACATCCTCCGGAGTTCTGACCCTAAGTCATCAAATAGGATACAATAAGCCTCTAGGAAAATGCCGCAGATCCTTATAGAAGAGATGTCAAGAAGTAGATCCTGAACCTAGTAGGGTACTTCACGAAGTCCTACATAGAAGTAATTCACCCAGCTAGAGCCCTCGAGTTATCAAGTCTGAAAGGAAAAGAAGATCGTGCATCACAACCACGACTAAAACTTTCTCAACTCTCCGTTCATCCAAGAAGATTGAAGCTCATCTCTACCAACATCGTAACCTCGCTCAAAGACGAAAACCATAAGTTAGTATGCAGGACGCATGTAGCACTAACCCTGAATCAAAATCCCCTAACCCTACTCTCCTGAATATCGGGACGAGATTCTTTTAAGGGGGAAAGGTCTATAACATCCCAATTTTAGCAACCTTGATTAGTTGTCCAAAATGCAAAAATCAGGGGAAGAAAAACTTTTTATTGCTTAGTTATGCAGTGTTTGCATGCTTGTTGTTTGTGATTATGCATATAATGGTGTAGCAGATGATATACTCCTTACCTCATCATCAGTTGACAAAAGCTATTTAACAAAGCTGTCTTGGCTTATTTTAGATTCTCTCAAATGTTGTGGCATCCCAAAACCTGAGCCAAGATGCCTTTGCAAACCAACTATTTTAGTAACTTATATTGACAAAACTATGGAGATCTATATGATATAATCTCATTGTGTTTTCTAGGAAGAACCTTCAACTACTATTACCTCTAGGTTTTCCAAAGCCTTTCATGAACTTTTGAACTCTACTTTTGGTAGAAATACCAAGGGACTCTCGTATACTTCAAAATACAACCTTTTCAAAATACCCATCCTTACCCCAAGCTAGGCTTCGAGGTATCCATGGTAGTGGATATGTTTTGTTTGTAAGATGAATTGCCTTGATCTGCTAAGATAAATTGCCTTGATCTGCTGCTTGACTTGTTTGCTTAGGAAGTAGTATGAGCTACCCTAGGAGCTCATATTGTAGCATCTAGCTAATACAAGAGTATCAACCCTAAGAAAGTTAACCAAGCTGGATCTGACCCATAGCCACTAGATGATCCTCTAAAACCCTTAACCAGATCACTTTTGAAGATTATTCATTCTAGAAGCTTCCAAGTCAATGAAGACCAATATCAAGCATGGATCCTTTTTACTAAATCTACACTTCAACATCATCTATTTGATGATGATTTGGAACATTGCAACCAGTCAAAAACATTAACTCTTGTATTCTAGTCAAAATCCCCAAATCTGCCAAATTTGGCTAAGTCTAGAAAAAGGTTATCAGGATCAAATATTTGAGTCTCCCTCATTTCCAACCCTTGTGAATTTCTGACAATGCACTTGAAACATCTTGTAGACCATATTAAGTACTACCAAGTCCCACTCTTGCCCTTGGATAGAGCATCCTCTGTCCCACTTGTCCTAGATGGTTTTGCAGCCAAGAAATTAATATTTCCTGCAAATCTTATCAACATGCCTACTTTGGCAGAAGCTCACATCTTCATATTATCTTCTTTTGACAAAATATTGGCATGATTATAATATACTCATGAAGTTCTATCCATCCCTACTTCATTTGTTTTAATTGGAGCTTTGTGTTTCCAAAACCCTATGGTTTTGAAGGTTAGTTGCAAATCTGTTTTGGCACCCTTATTTTATTCAAAGTTTGTCATCAATCCTTGGTGAGCTCAACCATTATCAACCTCAAACCTCTGCACCATGGTGATCTACATCACTAGCTCTATCCATCCATATAACCCATTTTACAAGGGGAGCTCTGAGCTCCAAGATCCAACAAGGTTTTGGTGGCATGAAAACAACCTTGCCCTAGATCCTTAATTCCTTGTTTCCTTCCAAAATCAAGTTGGATTTCCAAAATCCAAGATTCCAAATTATGGATACAGATGGTGTACATCATCTACCATAGAGATATAATTTTATCCAATATTACCCATAATTCCTTTGATCCAAAAAGAATTAAATTCCTTTCTTTTACTAAAACTTAAAAACCCCCTCCATAAAATAAAGATTGATTTTCTCCAAATCACTTCCCCAAATTTAAGAAAATTTGAGGCCTATATATCATGCCCAATATTTCCACTTCAAAAAAATATTTTTTTGAAGAATTCTATTATTTCTTTTTGCCCCTTTTCTTAAATGGCAAAAACAAGGAATAATTGCTTAAAAATACTATTCTAGCCCATTAAGTTCTAGGAGAATTCTCGAATGAGTGATATGGTATTTAAAACCACCCCACACCAAAACCCACCCTGGTTCCATTCAGAAATATCAAATCAACTTGTAAAAATCATTTCAGCACTATTTGACTAATTAATATGAAATGCACTAAAAATCATGTGAAAAATCTCAATTAATTCATGGAGGTGCATCCTGACACCATCTAGCGGCTAGCATCATTTCCCCATCTTTCCAAGATTAGAATCCAAGAGTTTCTTCATGATCATCAATAATGTCAAATATGGATAAGTAACAACAATTGGGTTAATAATCCATCAAACATCCATCAAACTTGTCTAGCACTCCTCTCCAGCACCAGGACACTCTTAGGTTGACTAGCACTGTAGAAACTATGTTCTCCTTATCTTTTATGCTTGGACATGAAGGAGACACATGTGAGGTCATGTCCAAACCCTTTATTTACCTTGAAGCATCACCCCCTCTCTCTGCCCTTTGCTCGACCAGAGCACCATCACACCCCCACCCTCCACCTGGCATCAGCCCTAGGCCAGCTCTATCAATCCTCCATGTCCAAAATGGACATTTCCACCTCCCATCCTTCCTCTCACCTTAAGAGGGCTAGAGGCCACTCCAAGCCTCCACCCTCTTTTCATTTGGTTTCCACACCCGCTAGAGCCAGCATGTATCTCATCACCCTCCCCCTTTCACCCTGCTAACCACACGAACAAGAAAACTGCCCTAGTGCTGCAAGCTTTCGAGCAAAAGGGTCGGCCTCCCCTTTCCTCTCCCTCCTCTCCTTTGCTTGCATGTCTCTCTCCGAGCGAGATCTGCCTAACCTTGCCCTTTTGTTCGACATGCATACACCCAGGTTCTACTCTGGCAAAGCTCCCGAGCACCCACCAATCGTCGGCGCGCGCAGCTCTCCTCCCGACGTGGAACCCCGATTGCCGCCCATCGCCAAGACGACTAGCATGCACCGCATCCGCTCCGCCACTCCCCATCGCTGCCCCAAGACTGCAGGTGAGCTCCCAGCCGCCTCTGCCCGCGCCTAGGATTTCCCCAGCGTCGCGCGCCACCGGAGGAGGATGATGAACCCTGGCCGCTCATCATCACTTGATCCGACGACCCACGATCTTCCATACCGCTTCAGCCTCCCACTGACGGGCGGACCCTGCCATCCACTGTTTGAAATGTACCTCCCGTGCGCGCTCTCGGTGAGTCGGGCCGGCTCTACCACTGTGCGGCCCAACTCCCTCGCAGATCTGGCCCAGTCCCCTGTTTACTTTTAATATTTTTCATAGATCCGCAAATAGTCCTTTGGAATAGTTCAAAACAAAAATGAAAAGGAGCTATTTTGTCATAGATCTAAATTCTTACATGTTCTATGATAAATCCCCTAACATGCATACCAAACCCTAGGGTCCTATTAATTTTTACTTTTGCCTGCAAATTTAAACTTCTAGAAAGTACCCTTTTTTAGAAAATAAATTCCCCACTAAGATTTCCAAGCCCAAATGGGGTAAATACAATTTCCTCTGGTTACTATTTCATAGGCCTAACATATATACTTGGGTTCATGCCAAGTTGCCTAGTTTAACTGTAGCAAAAATAACAATAGATCCATATTCCTATATTTATAAATTTCTCTAGGAATATCTACAACTCCTTTGGAGTTGATTCCAACTCCTAGTGAAGTGATACACTAATACCTAACCAAAACCAGGAGATCAAGATTTATTGATCCTCTGGTAAATTTTGGTGATTTAAAATCCTCTTTGTAGGGTTATTCCGCCAAATAAATAACCTCTATAGTTATACAACTCCTAAATTGATGAATCCAATTTCTACAAGAAAGGTATCTGAGGTACGTAACTGATGCATTTGGTTTCATATTAAAATCTTCTGTAGAATAAATCTAGTGAAAAATACAAACTGCTTGCAGAACTGACTTTGGGAATTTCCCAAGGGCATTTGATGACTGCAAGTGCACAGATCGTTTGTAGCTAGTTTTGAAATAAAGATATCGATCCCACAGGGAGCAGGAGTCTGAAGTCTAATAACTCTTGAAAGAAATATTATAATAGAAATGCTAAATAAAGTTCTAAGTGACAAGATAAAATGCGAGTATTGTGTAAAAAGGTGTTTTTGGGTTTTAGGTTAAGAGCAACAATAAAGTAAAGAAAAACTAAACATAGAAAGTAAGTATCGCGTAGGCAAGAGAGATGAGAACTGCAATAGGGAAAAAGCATTCTTAGGGAGTAGCGGATACACCACTAGCATTATAAGGAGCTAAGATAAAGATTATTATCATGAACATTATCAACTATGTATGTGTGGGAGGAACTTCGTATTTGGACAAATAGGCAGCAACCGCTGCTCACATCATCCTCATAACCCACAGGAATATGCAATCGACATCAATTGAATTACTGTGCTATTAAGGGACGTAATCCCATAGGACGTATCCCATGGCATGGATAGTGTTCCGTGAGTTTCCTTGGTTTTCCAAGTTGATACGTAAGGAGTGCCAACAACTTTATAGTCACTGCAAGTGCTAGCACACCTCCATCTACCAACAAGTAGTTCCCTCCATCAAGTCCCCATAAGAGGCAAATATTGAGAGGTTGACTTCTCTCAACATCAAGATGAAGACAATCTAACACATGGTCACAACGATGAGTATCATAATAAACTTTATCTTATTTCAATCTCATACTAGGGTTTCTCCATCTCCCCAAGAACTAATGATCTACTCAGACATGGAGGCAATCAACATCATGGCAATAACAATGGAATCTATCATAGATGAATAGTACTTGTATAAATCCACAACGAGTATGAAAATTACAACAAGATCTAGACAATATGTAGATGGGATGGATGGAGATGGTGGTGATGAAGTCGTGGATGATGAAGATCGATGCCTTAGCCTCTCGGATCTGCGTAGGGCGAAGATGGATCCCCGGTGGATGAGTTCCCCCTCCAGATGTCTTCCGGAGGTGAGGTTTCGGTGATTTCTGGGTGTTTTGTATGTCGTCTCTCCGATCCAGTTGCACGGGGTGAAACTATTTGAGGTGGCGGTGGTGGCACCAACTATACGACCAAATTTTTTATTCCAGTCATATAGTTGGTCGTTGAACCGTCTGTCCCCTCTGTTCGCTTCAGGTTTTCTTCTGTTATTATTAATATTTTCCAAATAAGCGCTTTACGTTGTTTTTGACTCCTTTTCTCCTCAGTACAACTGCTCCAAGAATTGTATCCATTGGATCAATCATCTGTCCTAATCCTGGTAAAAACAGACATAAAATGTGCACACGAGCACCGTAAAATACCAAGATCATACATCTACAATGCAAAATAATAGTGTAAAACATGATGAAAATATGCACTCATCAACTTCCCCAATCTTAGACTCTTGCTCGTCCCGAGCAAGTTTAGCTTAATGGATGTGATCCTCATATTCATGAAGCTGAGTCGATAAAATAAATGAGGCAGTTGCAACATGTGTTTATCATTTACGATACATAGAAATGAGTTCATGAATAGTACCATACTCGAACCATCTGAATAGTATTAGCAGCCATCCACACCATAGTGATCAACAATTCAGAAAAGATGAATCTCAACATAATGTAAAAGTATCCTGTTCAACCGAATCAGTTAGCGAGGTAGTCCCAAGTGTTTTAGGATCAACATATTCACTCTGGATTCAAAATCTCGAAAGTGTCTCTTTGTCATACTATCATATAGGTGTATATGCCTATTTTCTCTTTGCACACTCGCTCTTTTTCTTTTTTTCTTTTCTTCTCTTTTGTATATATGCTCACACTTTTATTTAAGTGCTGTGCAAAGGAGCTAGCCATACATTCCACTTCATGTAGGAATACAAAGTTTAACGATCTCAATTATCAAATTCGAATTCTATATGAAACATTATTATGACTTTTCTACCTTGACTTGTTCTCACTCTATTTTGATAGCATTTTAATTTTCCTTTGTTCAAGGTGTAACATCCCAACTTCATCAACCCTGATTAGTTATCCAGAATGAAAAAATCAGGGGGAACAAAAACTTTTTCCTATTTAATTGTGTAGTGCTTGTTTATTGTTGTCTATGCTTATGCTTCTGATGGTATAGCTTATGATATACTCCTTACCTCAACATCAGTGTCAAAAGCTATTTAACAAAACTATCCTGGCTCATTTTACATATTCTCAAATGTTTTGGCATTTCAAACATGAGCCAAGATTCTTCTGTAACCAAAACTATTTTAGTAGCTTCTATTGACAAAACTATGGAGAGCTATAATCTCCTTATGTTTTCAAGACAAAACCTTCAACTACTCTTACCTCTAGGATTTCTAAAACCTTGTATAAAACTTTTGAATTCTACTCTTGGTAGGGATACCAAAGACTCTTACCTTATTCAAACTCCAACCTTTCAAAATTGCCCATCCTTACCTCAAGCTAAGCTTGATGGTAACCCTACTAGTAGTTGATTTGTTTGTAAGATGAGTTGCCTTGATCTCCTGCTTGACTTGATTGCTTAGAAGTAGTATGAGATACTCTAGGAGCTCATCCTCTAGGATCAAGATACTTTAAAATCCTGAAACCCTAAGAAAGAATACAAGATGGATCTGATCTCTAGCCACTAGGTGATCATTTAAAACCCTTAACCAAATCAATTCTAAAGTGATCCATTCTAGAAGTTTCCAAGTCAATGAAGACCAATATCAAGCATGGATATATTATACCCAATATACACTTCAACATCATACACTTGATGATGCTTAGATACCTTGAAAACCCTCAAAAACATCCCCACTCATATTCTAGTCAAAAACCCTAAATCTGCTAAATTTTGACCAAGTCTGGAAACTATTTCAACATCACTTCTTTGAGTGCCTATCTTTCTCAACCCTTATGCCTTTTTGCTAATGCACTTGAACCATATTCTATAGCATCATAAGAACTACCAAGACCCACTGTTGCCCTTGGTTAGACCATCCTCTAACCTCCTTGTTCTTGATAGTTTTGCAGGCAAGAAAATAATAATTCTAGCAAATCTTATCAACATGCCTACTTTGGAAGAAGCTCACACCTACATGTTATCTTATTTTAACCAACTAATTACATGATTGTGTTGTACTCATAAAGGTCTAGAAATAACTACTCCACTTGTTCCAAATGGATCATTGTGCTTCAAAAACCCACAAGGTTTTGAAGGCTATTTGGTAATCTGCTTTGGCAGTCTTATTTTATTCAAAGTTTGGAATCAATCCTTGGAGAGATCAAGCATGATAAAACCATAACCTCTATACCATGGTGATCTACATAACTTGGTCTATCTATCCATATATCCCTTGAACCAAGGGAGCCTTGAGCTCCAAGATACAACCATGTTTTGATGGTATGAAAATAACATCACCTTAGACCCTTTAATTCTTGTTCCTCACCAAAATCAAGTTGGATTCTCAACACCCAAGGTTGAAAATGCTATATACACACTGTGTACATCATAGACCTTGATTAAAAATATTTATAAAATGTTATCCATAATTACTATGGCTCAAAAACTACTTAATTCATTTAATGGGCAAAATCTTAAAAACTCCATCTACAAAGGAAGGTTTGGTTTGTGACAAAGAAATTACCAACTTTAAGCACTTTTGAGTCCTATATATCATAACCTATCCTCCCACTTCAAAAATAATTATTTTTGAAGTGTTTTAATAATTCTTTTTGCCTATTTTCTTAAATGGCAGAAATAGAATAATAATTGTTTTTAATACTTTCCTTCATCAATAAATTTATTGAAAAATCTCCTAAGTGTTTAATCATATTTGGGACCATATCAAGCCCAAAAACCATCTATGTCCAATTCAATAATATCAAACCAGATCCTAAGAACCATTTCAGCAATAATTGAATAAGTGATATAATGAGGATTTGAAATATTTAGAAAATCCTCAAATAATTCCCAGAGATGTGTACCGACCATACCCATCTACCAGTACCATACTTCCACCTTTCCCAATGAAAATTATCGAACTTCCTTCATAATCATAAATTTGATCAAATATGACAAACTTAGAAATTAGTGGCCTCGACCAAAATAAAATCATCACCAAGTCTTTCCATCACTCCCCCCAGCACCACCACCAGTCCTCTGGCCGAGCACCCCTATAGAAGAGCACTGTTCCCCATGTCCACTAGTGCTTGGAGGGAGAGATAAAGAGAGATATGCCCATATCCTTGAAATAAATGTGTAGCAGCCACCCCACTCACTCCCTGCCCCCACCTTGACCCCTAGTGGCCAGACCACGACCACTCCACCGCCTCTGAGGCCCTATCAACGAGTAACACCCCTCCCTTCTTTCCAAAATGTACATGGTCCACAATGAACCCTCACCCTGGGATATAAGCCCACATGCTAGTCTGCCCTCTCTCTTGGCCCTCATTTGCTTCCTCTCACTCCACCTCACCAACCCCAAGCTCCACTTCCCCTACCTCGCTCTGCACTGGCCTATAGAAGAGAAGGAAGTCCCTTTTGGCCCTTCTCAATATCTGCTCGTGGTGCTCCCTCCTCTACTCTTCCCCTCCTGCATGTCACCTTCCTGGACTTGTCTAAGAACGGGCCACCTAACCATGGTTTTATTCTTGCCCAGGACGGTCTCTTCCAGCGTCGCCGTCGAGCTCCGGCGCACCCTTCTCAGGTGTACCCGCACTAGCAAGAACCAGTCGCATAAATCGTCCTTTATGCCCAACGTTAAGGTCGCCGGTGAGTACCACGTCGCCCTACAGCCTCGCCATCCCCTCCTAGCGACCCCAGGTGAGCCTCCTCGCGAAATACCTCCACCAGCTAGGGTTCCTCCCGTCGGCGCCCTTGCGCGAGGAAGACGATCCCGCGGCCGTTGGATCAGATCTAATCCAATGACTCATGGGGCTTGATACCCCTTTGTCGCCCCGCTCTAGCTGACCGACAGGCCCACTACGACCGTTTGAATTTATCCTGCCGCGCCTCGCTACGCTCGGGTGGGCTGAGTCCTGCCCCTGTGCGGACTGATTCCACCAGATCCGGCCCACGCCGCCCCTCCCCTTTTTCCTTTTTATATCTTTTGCAAATCTGTTAAATATCCCGTGGGTTTAAATATCAAACAAAATGAAGATTGCCTCAAAATGCATAGATCCATTTTTACACATGCAACCACATGCTTTGTGAAACATGCAGAGCTTGTACCTTACCCAAAATAATATCCCTTATTTTGTGGTAATTAATCTGGTAAATAGTATCCGTTTTCAACCTTTAAATCCCTTAGTAGGTTAGCTTGGTCCAAATGATGTGAAACAAGATTTTCCTGGTAGGTTGTCACTATACCTATCCTTGAACCCTTGTCCCATGAATTTTGGAGCTGTTGTTTATCCCTGGCAAAAATAACAAAAAGCAATTATTTTTAGTCTTTAGAAAATTCCCTATGTAAATATACAGATGATTTTGGGATGATTTCAACTCTCAAAGACGTGGTACTGCAAGGCCTATCAACAACTAGGAGCTCAAATTTTATTGTGCTCTGATTTAATTTTGGTGAATTAAATATATCTGTCCAGGGCCGTTTTAGTAGAAAAATCACTACAAGAGTTTCACAACTCCAAAATGGGTGATTCTAATTTCTACAGAAAGCTTTTCAAAACAGATACCATGTTCCCTTGGAATCACATCAATATATTCTGCATACTTAATCTGGTGAAAAAGATAAGATAACTATAGAACTGACTAAGGAAATTTCCTGAGGGCATTCTGCTAAATATTTCTAAGTGATTTCAATTCTCACTAAACTAGTCCATCAAACCCTACTTGACCATCCAAGGAAATAATTTTTGGACTCACATAACTTTTCTGATGAATTATTTCCTAAAACTAGAGTTTTATTCACTAGGAAATGCATAGTAAATCAATGGATTTTGATAAAATAGTGAAACCACTTTTGTTGGTTTCATTTTATCAACACATATCTATTGGTATCATTTTTATACAATGGTATCATATAAAATATGGCCTTGGTGTAAATGCCCTCTCCTAAATAATTGTCTAGACTACAAATCCTATAGGATTTCCTTCAAATGCTTCAAAGACATCTTCAATCTTCTAAATCCACTCTTCTCAAAACCTGCTAACTCACAAACTTGTATTGTCCACTTTCTTGCTGTATGTATGTCCACTTGTATGCCTTGTTTTGATTGTGGCCTTGCTTGTTTGAATGTATACTTGATGACGACGATAGTTGCGCTTGTTTTGATGCCGAGAAGAAGAGATCTTTTTATTATTGGCATTGGTATTCTTGGTTATCTAAAGAAGAAGTCCAGGGACATATTGCCATATTGTTGATCCTTAGGCAGGTGATGACCCACAAGTATAGGGTGTGTATCGCAGTATTTTCAATAAGTAAGAGTGTCGAACCCAACGAGGAGTAGAAGGTGCTGGCTAGTGGTATGGATCAGGAATTCTCTGCAAATACTTAGCAAACGGATTTTTAGGGTTTTTTAATAAAGCAAGTAAACAAAGTACGAGTAAACAAAAGAAAGTAGGAATAAATGCAGCAAGTGGCCCAATCATTTATGCAGCAAAGGACAAGCCGGTTGTATTACTTAAGATGACCAAACGTTCTCGAGGACACATGGGAAGACTGTGAAGTGCTTTCGCTTCATATAGTTGATTAATCTTCTTTAGGTTGCTAAGTGTTGTGTGGGTGAACCTGTGCTAATGTACCGCCCCATCCAAGACTAATACATACTTGTGATTATACCCCTTGCAAACATCCGTAAGTACAAGAAAGTAATTAAGGTAGAAACCTAACCACGACTTTAAACTCTAAGACCCTTACGTCCCTTGTGTAATGGTTTCCTAATGGGGGTTCAGGTTTCTGTCACTCCGACAACCCCTACGATTAGTAGCCAAATACACAATGCATTCCCCTAGGCCCATATAGGTGAAGTGTCATGTAGTCGACGTTCACATGACACCACTAGAAGAAGTACACCACAACTTAAATAACAATCTATGGAATCTTTCTCAACACAACTCCACTACTAACAATAAGACTTCTCCCATGTCCTCAAGAACAAAACGAACTACTCATAAGACATCATATGGATCATGATCAGAGATGGAATAATGATGTATAACAATCTGAACATAAACAATAATTCAATGGTTCACTCAATAGCATCAACTACAAATAGTAATCAACACCAGGAAAGTTTCCCCTATGAACTAATGCAAGATTCAACGCAATTGTTACAGCAATATGGAGATGGTGATGAGGGTGCTGATGGTGATGATGGTGGTGATGATCATGATCCCGATGAAGTCCAGCTTGATGGTGGTGTTGATGGCGACGATCTCCCCTCTCCGGGAAGGAATTCCCCCGGCAGAAATCTGTCTGCCGGAGAGATCTTTCTCTCTCGGTGTTTTCCGCCCCGCAGAGGCGGCAGAATCTTTCTATGGTCACTCCCCTAGTCTTAGGGTTTCGGGAGGTTGATATACGCCAGAGGGGGGAGGCTGGAGTGGGCCAGGGTGGCCACACCACCTCCAGGCGCGACCTAGGGCTACCCGCGCCACGGGGTGGTGTGGGCCCCCTGTGGCCCATCTCCACTCCGTCTTCTGGCAACCTTAGTCTTCTGGAAAAATAGGATTTTCCGTATATTTTCCCGGATTTTTTGATCTTTGCGAATTTTGCCTCCAAACAGCACCTTTTCCATCAGAATCCTGACTGCAGCGGTCCATGCTCCAAAAGTCATCAACCATGCAAAAAACAGATGAAACAACATAGTATCACCTCTCAATATGAAATATATCAATGAATAATAGTGAATTAAGACATAGAATAGTGATGCAAAATGGACGTATCAACTACCCCCAAGCTTAGACTTATCCCCAAGCGAAACTAAGCTCAATAAACATGGCCCCGGGTTTATGGAGTGAAGAGTCGATAAAAGAATATGGACAAGAAGCATCACATTCATCAAATACGTATATCATAATAGAAGACAACTCACTATTATATAACTCAACTTGTAATAAGTAAAGGAAACATAATAAAGATACATAAAGCAAATCATAATTGGTAATGGCAAACTTAGCTCTTGGCCGAAGAATAGTTTATAACTTGCTGGAGTTCACAAATAACTGGTTTTTCAATGAAAGCTTTCAAAGTAGTAAACATCAGGATAAGAGCAATGTGCAAAACAAGGAACATAAGAAACATGAGTGAATAAATCATCATATGAATGAATGAAACACAACAACTCAAAATACTTGCTGAGATAGAAGGGAATAGGTTTATTGACTCAACTACAAAGTGAAAGAAAGGCCCTTCAAAGAGGGAAGCAGGGATTGCAAGTCTCATAAAGAGCTCCCAAAAATTATGATACTTACTAGTTTTCAGGTCTCATTGCCCCTATCATAGGCATCTTTAGGTGATTAAGGTTAAAGTGATCAAAAATGAGGATATGCATTGACAAGTTGTAAGTTGAGAATCTCATGTGCCTTGAATACGAGGGCCGCTCCTCATGCTACTCAAGTTTAGTCACCGGTAAGTTCTTGTCATCGTATGTGTATCATAGAGAACCGCCAACGGGGTACCCCTTGCCTGATGATACGGAAGAATCCCCATATCAAAATGACAAGGCAAGCAGACAACAAGCATCTCAGCAATCTTCTTATTTACCATGGGAATATGGTGCATTTTCTCTCTTTCCTCTTTTCATAATATCTCCCTTTTTTCTTTTTCTCTTTTTTCTCAGTATCGGACTCTTTTTTTATAAGAAGAATGCTTCATAGATACATGTTATGGTTACGCTGCAGGTTTCCACCATGTCAGCATGGATTAGACCATCGGCCCGGGCGTTTCTCTAACACACATGCATAACTCCATGGACTTACAAGCTCCCCTTTCATTTCACACCGACGACATCCATAGACAAAAGAACATGATATCAACTTGGTACAAAGTACCAGTGTAATGTTGAAAGCGTTCCCCATGACAACATGGTTCTGCTAATTCACAACTTACAAAGCGCAAGCATATACGCAACATAGGTGAGCACAATGGTTCAAGTTTATTAAGTGCAAGAAAGTAAAGTGTGCCATCAAGTTCGTGAGAGCTTTAATCACTATTTTTCGCATAACAAGTTTAATTTGGGAGGTAGATAAAACAAGAATTTACTTGGAATAGCAATAATGCTACTAGGTAGGTATGGTGGACACAAATGGCAAAGGTTCTGGTTTAGAGGTGGATGCACGAGAAGAAATCCTCTCAGTACAGGTTTTGGGCTAGCAAGGCTGGGTAGCAAGTATAAGAGGTTAAGGAAACAAACAAACATACAAGTGATAAAGACAAACATGCAATCTTCCTTGGAAGCACAAAAGATCTTAACTAGAGAATACTAGAATTATGAGCAAATCAAGAAAGAAAGACGATGAAATTATTTTTCTCTAGAGTACTTCTATCTTTTTCATTCAACTCTCAAAAATAGTGTTGCTACTGACCGAGCCCGATTTGCCAAAACCAAGTAAATTAACTCAATGATCCCGGAGTGATACCAATACTAACAACAAGATCAATCATATAACCACGAATTGAAAACTAATATAAGCTATGCAAAAGAGTGAATGATAGAACTTCTCATTAATATTCCATAACAGCAACTCACACCAAGGGATACACATCTAACGAGAGAGGGGACACTTCCATAATGCAAACCATCCTACATAATAACTCCTCTATTAATGATATGACTCTACTGAAAAGGTAAAAAGATAGAAGATAGTGATGTGGTACCGCGGCACTCCCCCAAGCTTGGAACAAACCAAGGGGATGCCAAACCTGATGACGAATTACTCCTTCGGTGGTGGTGGTATTATGCTCTTAGTTGACGTGAGGAAATATTCTAGCATCTTGTGAAGCCTATTATTCTCCCATTGAAGCATGTCCACATTCCTCTTCAAGTCCCGGTACTTATCGCAGAACTCCTTAGTGACTCGTAGGGCTTCCATTGATGCAGGGCAAGAGAATAAAGGTACCAACCTCTGCTTGGGGTCTTGAAGATCCTCCTCCGTAGGCTCCTTCCATTTATCCTTGGCGGACACCATTGTGCTTCTAAGCTTTCAAAGAGTATGTCTTGACAGAAACAGATCGAAACAAAAACATGACGAAAACACGATATACGGACCTCGGAAGATCCGGGGGGTTATATATTATGAAGTTTCATATCAAAAGGAAGGTACTGGGAGAAAACGAGTCGGAGGCGGAGTCTAGGGTGGACTCACCACCTGGTGGCGCGGCCAGGGGTGGGCCCGCGCCACAGGGTGGTGTGAGCCACCCTGGCTCCGTTTCCGTTACTTTTTCCTTCGTAACTTTCCTTATTGACTAAAAACTGCAAAAATATAGTTGTATTGTAATTTCGCGGAACTTTTCTTACTAGAACTGTTACCTATTTGAAAACAGACTCTGCAGGTCTCTGAATTTGGTATCTAGTAGATTCTTTCGGAGTCACCACTTGAATAACATCAATATCTTCATCTTCATACACTTATTACTTGAGTCATAAAACCCTTCTCTTCCTTATTACCCCATTATCTCCACTTCCTGGAAATTTCTTTCACACAAAACTTCACACAATTCTCATTAGCAACATTAGTATAAGTGAAGTGATAAAACCTTTTGAGTCCAACTTCAACTGAAAACCATAAAAAAAAAGCTACTGAAACAACTCCTTCCGAAAACCCAAAAATAATTCAAAAATGAAATCGAATAAAGAAGTAGATGCAAGAATGGCAAAATCTGCCAAAACAGACAAGCAGGTAAAGATCAATTTTTTCGAAAATCTTCTGTTTCTCAAATCAAAAAGTGCAAATCTAACGAAAGTTAAATAACAACCTGGGGCAGAAGCACAAAAAATTACAGCTCAATCCGACATACAGAGATCTCTCACAAATTTTTACGGTCAAGCACAAAAAATCTGTTTCGGGACAACAACTTCCCCAAATATTACTTCTCTCTCATTAGAGGTTGATCTTGACACAAAAACCAAACAAAACGGATAAGGAGCGGTTATTACTGAAGTAATAACTTCCAAGACTCAACGAAACAAAAACAAACTGAAAGCAAAAACAAATTGGGTTGTCTCCCATAAAGCTCTTTCTTTATAGCCTTTAAGATGGACATGATAATTTTGAAGAAGCTCTCATAGGGATATGAATTGAAGTGAAAGAGAGCATTAAGAAGCAAAAACACACACACACATTTAAGTCTAATCCACTTCGTATGCAAGGGAATTTTGTAAACAAACAAGTTGTTGAAACTAGAGGCAACTTGCATAAGAAGGCAAAAGAAGTGCAACATCAAAACTTTTAGCATAAAGCGAGGAAACTTGATATTATTGAGTTACATAAGAACACTTTTCCCTCTCTCATAGTAGCTTTCAGTATCATGCATAAACTTAACAATATAGCTATCACAAGGACCATCATAGCAATGATCACTTATTCTAACAGAAAACACGGGAATACTAGCTCTCATAACACTACTATGTGAAACAATATTAGAGGTATCCTTACAAAGGATAGGGTGTCCCTCTTTTTCATATTTAGTGACAAAGTCTTTCACACTTGCTATTATAGGTTCATCAACCATTTGTTTATCAGGTTCAATAGCTTTACTCATACTTTCATTAACCATACTAGCTATCATATAATGTTCCTTTACCTTAACTGGAAAATGCATTTTCTCAATATAAGGTTTAGGTAAAACATGATTAGCAGTATAAACTTTAGTATTTCTTGCAGGAACACTCTTAGCAACATCTTTATAAGGTTCATGATACTTATTCCACTTCTTTTTAGGCACTTCAATATAGGAAGCAAAAGCCTTAAAATAAGAAGCAATAGCTTGAGAGTCTAGACCATAAGCATTTTTAATATTTTGAAAGTCATCAGTTCCCATAAAAGATTCAATGCATTCATAATCATAATTTATACCTGACTTTCTACCTTTGTCATTCTCCCAAGATTCAGCATTATCTTGAATACGATCCAGAAGATCCCATTTAGCTTCTTCTTCCATACGAGTGAATGATCCAGCACAAGAAGCATCCAATAAATCCTTGTCATGTAGAGGGAGCCTTGCATAAAAGTTATTGATAATAATATTGTTGGGGAGCTCATGAATGGGACATTTGAGCATTAGTAACTTCAATCTCCCCCAAGCTTGAGCTATACTCTCTCCATCAAGAGGCCAAAAGTTGTATATTTGATTCCGATCTTTATGAATCTCAATAGGAGGATACAACTTTGAATAAAAGAGAGGCACTATTTCCTCCCATTCAAGAGCTTGACCATTCTTCAGCAGCTTATACCATTCCTCAGCTCTTCCTTTCAGTGATAATGAGAATAACTTCTTCTTAACTTGATCTGTAGTAATACCTGCACACTTGAACAACCCGCATAATTCGTGTATAAGGAGTCAATGATCATCGGGATGGACAGTTCCATCCCCAACATAGTAGTTATCCATAACACGATCAATAATTCTTGTAGGTATTTTGAAAACATCATTCTCAGCAGGTGGTGTCTTATCTACTACCTTAGCAGTGGTAGTAGCATTACCAAATAAGAAACTCAACGAATTATCCATAACGAAAATAAAGCAACTAGCAGAAGTAAACAATACTCACAGTAGAAGTTTCCTTTACCAGTTCCACTCTCCAATCGCGCTTCACTCCCTAGCAATGGCGCCAAAAAATAGTCTTGATGACCCACAAGTATAGGGGGTGTATCGCAGTATTTTCAATAAGTAAGAGTGTCGAACCCAACGAGGAGCAGAAGGTGCTGGCTAGTGGTATGGATCAGGAATTCTCTGCAAATACTTAACAAATGGAATTTTAGGGGTTTTTGATAAAGCAAGTAAACAAAGTACGAGTAAACAAAAGATAGTAGGAATAAATGCAGCAAGTGGCCCAATCCTTTATGCAGCAAAGGATAAGCCGGTTGTATTACTTAAGATGACCAAACGTTCTCGAGGACACATGAGAAGACTGTCAAGTGCTTTCGCTTCATATAGTTGATTAATATTCTTTAGTTTGCTAAGTGTTGTGTGGGTGAACCTGTGCTAATGTACTTCCCCATCCAAGACTAATACATACTTGTGATTATACCCCTTGCAAACATCCGTAAGTACAAGAAAGTAATTAAGGTAGAAACCTAACCACAACTTTAAACTCTAAGACCCTTACGTCCCTTGTGCAATGGTTTCCTAATGGGGGTTCAGGTTTCTGTCACTCCGGCAACCCCTACGATTAGTAGCCAAATACACAATGCATTCCCCTAGTTCCATATAGGTGAAGTGTCATGTAGTCGACGTTCACATGACACCACTAGAAGAAGTACACCACAACTTAAATAACAATCTATTGAATCTTTCTCAACACAACTCCACTACTAACAACAAGACTTCTCCCATGCCCTCAAGAACAAAACGAACTACTCACAAGACATCATATGGATCATGATCAGAGATGGAATAATGATGTATAACAATCTAAACATAAACAATAATTCAATGGTTCACTCAATAGCATCAACTACAAAGAGTAATCAACACCGGGAAAGTTTCCCCTATGAACTAATGCAAGATTCAACGCAATTGTTACAGCAATATGGAGATGGTGATGAGGGTGCTGATGGTGATGATGGTGGTGATGATGATCCCGATGAAGTCCAGCTTGATGGTGGTGTTGATGACAATGATCTCCCCTCTCCGGGAAGGAATTCCCTCGGCAAAAATCTGTCTGTCGGAGAGATCTTTCTCTCTCGGTGTTGTCCGCCCCGCAGAGGCGGCGGAATCTTTCTGTGGTCGCTCCCCTAGTCTTAGGGTTTCGGGAGGTTGATATATGCCAGAGGGGGGAGGCTGGAGTGGGCCAGGGTGGCCACACCACCTCCAGGCGCGGCCTAGGGCTGCCCGCGCCAGGGGGTGGTGTGGGGCCCCTGTGGCCCATCTCCACTCCGTCTTCTGGCATCCTTAGTCTTCTGGAAAAATAGGATTTTCCGTATATTTTCCTGGATTTTCTGATCTTCGCGAATGTTGCCTCCAAACAGCACCTTTTCCATCAGAATCCTGACTGCAGCGGTCCATGCTCCAAAAGTCATCAACCATGCAAAAACAGATGAAACAACATAAGTATCACCTCTCAATATGAAATATATCAATGAATAATAGTGAATTAAGAAATAGAATAGTGATGCAAAATGGACGTATCAGCAAGCCACCTTCTTGCTCATAAGCCTTGTCCTACTGTTTTACTTATGCATGTTTTATCTTCTGTTTATGAAAACTGCAATGTTTTACTATATGTTGATGTATATATGGTAGTGGTTTGGCTCCTCCGAACTATTACTCTTTTTTACTATTAAGTACAACCCCCTTGATGACACCTACTGGCCCCTAGTAGAATATATGGTGCATAACACCGTAACACCCTGTTTTAGCCGAAGCAAAGCTATAGGATGGGAAGACCCCGAAAAAAGTTTTACAAAGAGTTTTATGATAAAACCATGGTGAGGTTTGACCTACCAAGAGAAGTTTGAGATATAAAAAGGTTTTCGTTTTACAAAAGATGCTGAAGGAAATAGGAGGTAAAATGTCTACAAAAACACACCCTGTTCTTTGCAGCTTTAGCTATAACAACTTAATCTGTGTAACCACATTACTCTAGAATGGGACAGGGCAGGGCTTGATGTTTGTTTACTCTGGTATAAGCTGCCTACAACTACTACAGGGGATTTAAAAATCCTGGAGGGTGGGCCTTCTCCTATAAAGGTCCATGTGAGACATCAACCTGGAGAAGGAACTAAGGGTCTACGGGCCTCCATGTGTTAATATGATCCCCTCATTGAAAGCACACACTTTGTGCAGTGCAAAAAGCGCCCCCGTTGGCTTGTGAACTATATAGGGCATCCCGGTGTTGAGGGTACAACTCTCATAGGGTAGGCACTTATTGGAGTGGGCATCCGGAGAGTCTTGATCAGTTACTCGACCCACGATCGGTGTAGATCAGGGTAGGGTACCCGGATGGTGTGGGTAAAGTGTACAACCTCTGCAGAGTGTAAATCTATTCGAATAGCCATGTCCGCGGTTATGGACGGGTTGGACAAACTACTTTAGAGAGGTGCTGGTTTTGTTTCCAAAAAGGATTTCGGAAAAGCAATGGGCTTTGGTAATGTTTTGACCATGGGATGGTCGGAAAGGATACATGTTTTGACCATGGGATGGTCGAAAAGGAAGGAAAGGAGTTTGGTCATGGGATGACCGGAAGGAAGGAACAAATGGGTGACCCAGTCCTACTAATTTCCAAAACTCTTCAAAACAGTTTCCAAAATGTTTTACAAAAGTTTTCAACAAAGATATGTAGATGCTATATATACAAGAGAAACTATGTGAGAAAAGAACCTCTCTTGGAGCCCTCCTACTACCATAGTTATATTGCATATCCTCTTATTGTTATTATTTTAAGGTGGTTTGCGAGTACATTTAAAGTACTCACTGGTATTGTCCCTGTCTATTAACTTGGTTAGATGTCAAGAAGAAGGTGACGGTAATGACTATGCGAGCTAGGGCGCTCTCCCGGTCAGTTGCCTATAGGTTAAGGCATGGCTCGGGCTCTACGCTTGATGAACTTCCGCTGATGTTGAGTGATGTAGCCATAATGGAAATTAAGGTATGACTTGTAGCCGCTTAAATAATGGGTGTTTACTTTGATACTTGTCGGTTATGTGCCACGACGAACTGATCTTGGGATCGTGATGTATGCATAACAGGGATTCTCGGAGGATTAATCCGGGGGCCCCACACAAGGTTTCTTTTTCAACTCAATTGTATAGATAGTTTTTCTTTGTAAATCAAACCGTAGACTTACAACATATTGACCAAATTATCTTTATGTGTTCCATTAGTACCAATGGTGTGGAAGACTCCTATTGCTATCATCAAGTGCAAGTAAAATTATACTCAAGCCATTCATATATCCAATAAAACAAACACAAACTCAATATAGCTCCATCTATAATAATAAACTCGGAATTTCATAAAAGGGATCGACTAATCATGAAGGGAATTCTAATGATGTAAACTTTATTGCTAGTTCCAACTAATGCAAAACTAAAACAGTAATGTAAAACTTATAATATAGATTACAAGGTCTTAAAGATCACACCAAGCTTGGAATCAAGCCATGCGGGATCAAATAATCCCTTGAGATTATTTGATACCGTGATTGTCGTAGAGCACTGTGGTGCCATGGAATGTAACACTGCGGTACGTAGCTTCTTGTTGGTCTCCTCCAGATCAGATTGCAGAGTGTCCACTCTATCTGCGAGCTTAGTCACCAATGGGAGAAGATCATCCTTCTTCTCTATCTCCTTGAGATGGTGGCGGACTTTGATGTGATGAAGTAGTTCCTGCTTCTTATATATCTCCAGTGCTCGCACGCGATCCTTGGTCCTGGGGACAGCTTCTTCTTCCTCATCCATAACTGATGGATCGGGGAAGTGGAAGTCGTACCTCCACTCTTCTTGAGGCTTCACCTTCATACGTGCACCAATGGTTGGCTTCAAGAGTGGCGTCTTTGCTCCCATGCTAGCACCTGCACCAATATTAGGTAATTCCTTACGCTTGTGCGGCCTAGGGTCCGTGGTGACGAACTTGACCGACTCCACGTGCCCTTTTCCGTGCGGCTTTTCACCTTCTCTCTCTTCTTGAGCTCTCTTCATCGCCGCCTAGTTGATCTTCGGGGGATCATAGACATCATGGTGGATGTAGACGTCAACCACATCATCATTGGAATCGTTGTTGTAGTAGCTTGGCTTGACGTACTCCTTGTACCCCGGGCTAAACCTCTCCACCTCCTCATTGTCGTCTTCCATGGACGGGTTGCGAGAGCGGTCCCTGGAAGGAGCAATGAGTCCCAGGGGTTTCCCACGGCCTAGAACGGGATATAGCATGGCTGGACTGACTCCTGGAGATTATGATTAGAGGGACAGACAACGGCAGTATATAAGGGGGGTCAGAGGTCGGTAAAACTCGCGAGAAACATCAAATTGTAGCCTAAGAAAAGAATCTTAACGAAACAGGGAAAGAAATCACGGATTTGGAAGTGTCTTGCCGCGTAACGACCAACTATACGGGCGCGGCCTGTATAGCTATGGCCGTATAGTTGGTTTCGGGCAGATATTTCCAAATATCTCGAGTCCAGGTTGATTAAATCACGACTCAGAACCGACAATATTTTTTTTCATGAATAAACAAAAAGATGTACGAAAAGTGTCTGGTAGTTTAATGACCAACTATACGTCCAGAAAATTGGCTTCGATCGTATAGTTGCGACCGTATAGATACAGACATCAAAAATCGAAAAAGTCTAAGAGTTTAACGACCAACTATATGGCCGAATTTTTGCTCCGGTCGTATAGTTGTGACCATATAAATACAGACATCAAAAATCAAAAGTGTCTGAGAGTTTAATGACCAACTATATGGCCGGAATTTTGGCTCTGGTCGTATAGTTGCGACCGTATAGGTTCCAGACTTCGAAAACAATTTCGCGGAGATGATATAGAGAGTTTAACGACCAACTATACGGCGGGAGGTTTTCTCTGGTCATATAGTTGCACCCGTATAGTTGGTAAAAACCCTCAGAAACTTCAGAAAACACGAGTAATTCAAAAATAAAATTTTCAGAAGTAAAATCTATGAAAACAAATGACTTATTTGGGCAATAACACTTACCTTGAACTTACCATTTGCTTATTCGGGGATGAAAAGCTCCTCCAACAACAAAGACGTCTTCTCTTTTGAAGGAATTGACCTTAGTTCATTGAATAATTCTCGTAAACGAAAATCGCCAGGAGTATAGTTCCTCTCAACAAGATTGGTGTCTTGCTGGGCAAACATGGACACTGCATCCAACATCTTTATTTCTTGCCTCTGCATAATCTGCAACTCAAATTCTTGAAGTAAAAGAATCCAATGGATTAGTCTTGGCTTATGGTCTTTCCTCTCAAGGAGTTCTTTTAAGCCATCATGATCCGTGTGAACTCTTACCTTTGCATAAACTATATAGGAACAGAATTTATCACAAGAGAAAAATACAGCAAAAAGTTCCCTTTCTTCCTTAGGGTAATTCTTTTGAGCACCATTAAGAGTTCTACTAGCATGATGTATAATATTAAATCTGCGACCAATGTGTTGTCCTAGAGTTACTCCTACAACATCATCACTAGATTCACATATTAAGTCAAAGGTTGTATCCCAGATAGGTGGTTTAATGATAGGAGCATGGGATAAAGCATTTTTGAGATTATCAAAGGCTTCAAGACATTTATCATCAAAATTAAATATTACTCCCTTTTGCAGGAGGTTAGTCAAAGGTTTAGATATTCTAGAGAAATTTCTAATGAACCTTCTATAAAAACCCACATGACCAAGGAAACTTCTTATACGTTTAATATCCCTAGGTTGTGGCATTCTCTCTATTTCCTCAACCTTAGCTCTATCCACTTCAATTCCCTTACCTGATACCTTGTGTCCAAGGACTATACCTTCTTTGACCATAAAATGGCACTTCTCCTAGTTTAGAACAAGGTTGGTTTCTTCGCAACGCTGCAAAACTCTTTTTATATTATCCAAGCAACTAGTAAACGAAGTTCCATAGATAGAAAAGTCATCCATAAATACTTCAATTATAAGTTCTATAAAATCCGCAAAAATAGCAGTCATGCATATTTGAAAAGTAGGTGGATAATTACATAAACCAAAAGGCATATATTGGTAAGCATGTAAACCATAAGGACTAATGAAAGTTGTCTTAAGTTGGTCATTCGGATGAACAACTATTTGAGAAAAACTGACTGTGGTTTTCTAACCTTTCTAAAGTTTGGTCTATGAACGGTAAAGGATAGTGATCTTTCCTAGTTTCTTTGTTTAATTTCCTTAAGTCTATGCACATCCTATGCCCAACAATAGTTCTAGTAGGTATTAATTCATTGTTTTCATTAGGAACAACAGTAAAACCGCCTTTCTTAGGGACACAATGAACAGGACTTACCCATTCACTTTCTTTAACAAGATAGATTATACCTGTGTCTAGTAGGCGTACAATTTCTTTTCTTACCACTTCCTTCATTTCAGGCTTCAATCTTCTATTAAATTCCACAACTGGTTTAGCACCTTCTTCCATGAATATCCGATGGACGGTTATCATGGGACTAATGCCCTTCAAATCATCCATTGAGTACCCAAAGGTCTTGTGATGCTCCTTAAGTATCTTCATGAGTTCTTCTTCTTCTTCTTCTCCTGAAAGTTTAGCACTAATAATAACAGGAAATTTATTTGTATCATCTAAAAACCTGTATTTAAGGTTATCTGGTAGAGTCTTCAACTCTGGGGGTGGTAATTCCTCGCCCCCTCTCTTTTCTGGCTCTTCAAAAGCCTCATCAGTTGGAGGTCCCATAATGGGAAGTGAATCGAATTCATCTGCTAGTTCTCCTAGGGACTTGTCCTCCATAACTATTTCTTCATAATTTGGATCTTCATTTATTTCTTCTTCTTGATTACTAAAGAAAAGAGCTGCCATTTCCTCAATAGTTTGCTCTTCCTCTTCTTCTTGTACTTGTGGAGGTCTATCTTTAAATTTGGAAAAGTGGAACTCCTTTTCTGCTCCCCCAAGCTTAAGGGACACAATCTCCTTTTTGAAATCCACATAGGCACCTATATCACTCAAAAAGTTTCTTCCAAATATAATCTAGCAAAGAGTGTCAGTTGGCATATCAACAACTACAAAATTGATAGGAAAGTTTTTGTTGCCAATTGTGATAGTTGCATCTTCGACTACTCCCATTGGAATTCTAAGTTTTTTATTGGCTAGCATAATTGTCATATCAGTATTTTTAATTGTAGCCGGTTCAATCTCTTCTTTTATTTCTAAATAGAAATCATTAGATATAACATTAACTTCGGTGCCAAGATCACTTAAACCATAATGCTAGGATTCTTTAAATATGCAGGGAAGAATAGGCTTACCCACATCTTTTACCTTTGTTTTACCTTCAACCAATACGGAAGTCTCTTCATCAAGTTCAACTATGTTACAATGTGCGTACATAGCCATAATTTCTTCCTTGGTTACCTCTTCATCTTTGGTTTCTTCCAGATGTTCCACGACTTCTGGCATACTTTCTTCTTTCTTCTTCTCCTGTATTGCTTTGACCTGTTCATATTCAAGAATATGCTTTTGTGCAGTGTTAGGGAAAGGGATCTTATGTATTGGTTCTAGGGAGGCCAAGTTGCTTTATCTTCTCTTTTCTTCTCAGGTTTGGGTGGTGGATCATAATTGACCACACCCTCTTTCTGAGATTTAATATGTTCTGTAAAAGCTTTAACAGCTTGCAACACAAGATCTGAATCCAAATAAGTTCTTTAGATAATTCTTTAACATGGCCTTTTTTATTACAGTCATGAATACAATAATGTTCTATTTCTATGCCTCCTTCACTTCCTAGACCAAAATTCCATGAAACTCTATGATCACGAATTCTATTAAGTAAGGCCCAAGCTTTAGTTATAGGAACATTCATAAAGGCTCCTTCCACGAAGGAGCCTAGTTCAATTTTATTAGGTTTAATTAAACCGCCATAAAAGATATGCAATAAATACCATTTAGGTAATCATGATGAGGACACAGACATAGTAAATCTTTAAATATGATATAAGCTCTTACTAGTCCTTTATGTGAACGGTTCCTCAAAGTCATTATAAGACGCCTGATTCCAAAATATTTTGATAATGGATAATATTTTGCTAGAAATTCACAGGCTAAATTATCCCAAGTAGTAGTGGCTTCAGTGTGTAGAGATCTATACCATGAGAGAGCTGTACTAGTCAAAGTTTGACTAAATTTTTTAACCCTTACCTCATCAGCAGTATACCCCGTCAATTGAAAAGTGCCACATGTATCTTTGAAACATGCAATATGCTCATATGGATCAGGATCTTCTTCATTTCCAGTAAATTGCTTCTTGTGTAGAATACCGAGTAATAGAGGATTTATTTCAAACCCCCTTGTCTTCTCATTGGAGTTGAATCTTTTATAAATATCATAGGGCTTCGCAAAGTAGTTGAGTGGGTTAGCACTAGTCATATGCTCAGACTCCATCGTGTTGGTGGAAACGTGTAACTCAAAACAAAACTTAGCGAGACAAAAATAAATAAGCAAAAACTAAAAGACCTACATCGCTTAGCTCCCCAACAACGGCGCTAGAAAATAGCTTGATGACTGCAAGTGCACAAATCTTTTGTAGCTAGTTTCGAAATAAAGATATCGATCCCACAAGGAGCAGGAGTCTGAAGTCTAATAACTCTTGAAATAAATATTATAATAGAAATGCTAAATAAAGTTCTAAGTGACAAGATAAAATGCGAGTATTGTGTAAAAAGGTGTTTTGGGGTTTTAGGTATAAGATCAACAATAAAGTAACGCAAAACAACTGAACACAGAAAGTAAGTATCGCGTATGTAAGTGAGATTCGAACTGTAATAGGGAAAAAGCATTCTCAGGGAGTAGCGGATACACCACTAGCATTATAAGGAGCTAAGATAAATATTATTATCATGAACATTCTCAACTTTGTATGTGTGGGAGGAACTTCGTATTTGGACAAATAGGCAGCAATTGCTGCTCACATCATCCTCATAACCACAGCAGTCAGCAATTTCCATCAATCGTATTACCGCGCTATTAAGGGACGTAATCTCGTAGGACATATCCCATGGCATGGATAGTGTTCCGTGAGTTTCCTCGGTTTCCCAAGTAGATACGTAAGGAGTGCCAACAGCTTTATAGTCACTGTAAGTGTTAGCACACCTCTATCTACCAACAAGTAGTTCCCTCCATTAAGTCCCCATAAGAGGAAAATATTGAGAGGTCGACTTCTCTCAACATCAAGATAAAGACAATCTAACACATGGTCATAGCGATGAGTATTATAATAAACTTTATCTTATTTCAATCTCATACTAGGGTTTCTCCATCTCCCCAAGAACTAATGATCTACTCAGACATGGAGGCAATCAACATCATGGTAGTAACAATAGAATCTATCATTGATGAATAGGACTTGTATAAATCCACAACGAGTACGGAAATTACAACAAGATCTAGACAAGATGTAGATGGGATGGATGGAGATGGTGGTGATGCAGCAGTGGATTATGAAGATCAATGCCTTAGCCTCCCGGATTTGCGCAGGGCGAAGATGGATCCCCGGTGGATGAGTTCCCCCTCCAGATGCCTTCTGGAGGTGAGGTTTCGGCAATTTTTGGGTGTTCTATATGTCGTCTCTCCGATCTAGTTGCACGGGGTGAAACTATTTAAGGAGGCGATGGTGGTGCCAACTATATGACCGGAACTATACGGCCGGAATTTTATTTCCGGTCGTGTAGTTGGTCGCGGAACCGTCTGTCTCCTTTGTTCGCTTTGGGTTTTCTTCTAGTATTATTAATATTTCACAAATAAGCGATTTACATTGTTTTGACTCCTTTTCTTCTCAGTACAACTGCTCCAAGAATTATATCCATTGGATCCATCATCTGTCCTGATCCTGGTGAAAATAGACATAAAATGTGTGCATGAGCGCCATAAAATACCAAGAGCCTACATCTACAATGCAAAATAATAGTGTAAAACATGATGCAAATATGCACTCATCAGCATTCTGGTAATTATTTTGAAGTGTTTCCAACTTTCAAAAATCACAAACCAAAATATATGAAAAACCCTCTAAGAACAGATGTATTTGATCTGCAGATCTTTTCTGGTAGTTTATTTACCTAAACAAGGGTTATTTCCACTACAATAATTATAACTAATTAAGGAAAATTGATAAAATCATGAAACCACTTTTGTTTGCCCTGTTATTTCAATACCTATTTGTTGGTATCATTTTTGTACATTGGTATCACCCAAACCCAAGCCTTAGTCAAAACCCCTTCTTTAGGAGTTATTTGACAATTAAACTATAAAGGAAATCCCACAAAGGCAATTATACTATTTCCATTTGCAATAAACTCAATCTAGCAAAATATACTGAATTGAAAAAGGTGTTGCATGTTTGTTTGCTGTATTGTATTGATGCTTGTATGCCTTGTGTTGATTGTGGATTTTTTGTATGCATGTGTGCTCCCTAACGATGATAGTTGCGATTATATCGAAGAACCGAAGAAGATGGTTATTAATTGATTATTATGGTATTCTAAGAAGAAGTACAGGGACATATATTGCCATATTGCCGATCTCAGACAAGCCACCTTATTGCTCATAAGCCTTGTCCTATTGTTTTACTTATGCGTGTTTTACCTACTGTTTAGGAAAACTGCATTATTTTATTATATGATTATCTATATCTGGTAGTGGCTTGGCTCCTCCAAATCACTACTCTTTGGTACTAGTAAGTACAACCCCATTGATGACACCTACTTGACCCTAGTAGGGTAGATGGTGTATAACACCATACCCCTTTGGAGACCCTGTTTTATTCGAAGCAAAACTAGAGGATGGGAAGACCCCCAATAAAGTTTTACAAAATGTTTTATGGCAAAACCTTGGTGAGGTTTGACCTACCAAGAGAAGTTTGAGAAAAGAAAACGGTTTTTGTTTTACAAAATAAAGCGAAGGAATTTTTTCAAAAACGCACCCGTTTCTTTGCAGTTTGCTAGAACAATTAATCGATGCAACCACATTACTCCTATATGGGAAGGGGCTCGGCTGGAAGTTTGTCTGCTCTGGTATGAGTTGTCTCACAACGACTACAGGGGATTTCGATCCCTGGAGGGTGGGCCTTCTCTGGGTCCCAATAGTGTACCTCACACCCAGGAGAAGGAACAAAGGGTCTATGGGCCACCATGCGTTACTATGAGCCTCTCATTAAACCGTACAAAGGCACTCCGGTTGGTCCACGTTACCCGATGTCCCGGTGTTGAGGGGAACGACTCATAGGGTAGGCGGTTGTACTGGAGTGGGCATTCCGAAGGTCTTGATCAGTTACTCAACCCATGATCCGTATGGGATCAGGGCAGGGTACTCGGATGGTGTGGATAAAGTGTACAACCTCTATAGAGTGTAAATCTATTCGAATAGCCATGTCCATGGTCATGGACGGTTGGGAAGGTTGTTGTAGAGCTGTGCTGGTTTTGATTTCAAAAAGGATTTCGGAAAAGCAAAGGCTTTGGAAATGTTTTGACCATGGGATGGTTGGAAAGGAGTTTGGTCATGGGATGACCGGAAGGAAGAAAATGAATGGGTTACCCAGTCCTAGTGTTTTCAAAACTCTTAAAAGTGTTTTACAAAAGTTTTCAACAAAGATATGTAGATGCTATATCTATAAGAGAAACTATTTGAGAAAAGAACCACTCTTGTATCCCTCCTACTACTACAGCCATACCACATATCTTCTTATTGTTATCCTTTTAAGGTGGTTTGCGAGTACATTCAAAGTACTCACTAGCATTGTCCATGGCTATTACCTTGGCTAGATATCAAGAAGAAGGTAATGTTGACGACTATGCGAGCTAAGAAGTTTCTCCCAGTCAGTTGCCTATAGGTTAAGGCATGGCTCGGACTCTACGCTTGATGAAGTTCCGCTGATGTTGATTGATGTAGCCATAATGGCACTAATGTATGACTTGTATTCGCTGAAGTACTGGATGTTTACTTTGATACTTGTCATTTATGTGCCACGACTAACTGATAATGGGATCGTGGAGGTGTGCATAATAGGGATTCTCGGAGGATTAATCCCAGGGCCCGACAATACTCTCCCCCTTTAGTACATACGGACAAACGCTAGCATGGTGCATGAAACACGTTTTTTCTGTGCATGCTCATGGTACACGGTACTACCGGACTGGCAGTACCACATTTGCAAGAGTGCGCTAAGAAAAACATGGTTTATCTTCCCAAGCCGATGATCGTTTTGCAACGCTCGCTCATGCAAAACTAACCCTAGGAGCAGCCAAAGATGATCGTGACCAGAGCACCGCTTTGTGGTAAGAGGAGGAGAGAGCATACCAACTAAACACATCTTGCTTCCTCTCACGCCCATGGTCAGCAGCAACGCCATCTCCAGGCGTGATCACCGAACCGATGTGTGCAACTGAACATGCAAGGGAGAGGAAACATAATGGAGGTGGTGGGGGAGAGGATACTTATGATGTTGGGAAGAGAAAGCGAGGCATCATTTATAACCGAAGTAGGCAGCACGATGGTTCACTGGATCCATGCGTATGTTGATCATATCTGAGAAGCATTCTTCTGCATGAACAGGACCCATCGCATGATCTCACCGCGAGAAACTGCATGTATCACAAGAACCTGTGGCCGAAGAGGATTTCCGCTACTAGCTCAGCTCTCGGTCACAAGAACTCGTGGCTGACGAGGGTTTCCATTGCGACATCTGCTGCCGATACGTCCCACCACCTAGAGGGTGTGGAGCGCTTATCTCACTCGAAATGCCTCTCACAAAACATGCTCCTGCTCGTGGCCGTTAATAATGGTCCTAGGCCCTGTGCGTGGCCCACCGTCTAGCGACGTGGGATAGGAAAGGGCTTGCGAGCTATCAGTGGTAGGGAATCCCGGGAGGCAGGGTCGCCACCCTAGGAGAATAGGACTCCTTCGTGATGTCATCATGTATCCTCCTTGTTGTCCATCTAACATCCTAAAAGAATCAGGGCGATTGTGGCATCCCGCTAAAACCACTACTAGAAAATCGCTATGTTTTTGTGCATTGCATCATCATGACCGCATGCTCATGTCATCATGCCACATTGCATTTGAGCATCGCCATCATCTTGCATGGTTTGTTTAAAAACTATTTTCGAAAACCTATTTTGTTTTTCTAAATAAGCCCCGTCTTTATTCAAACACAAAACCAGGGCTTGGCCGGATTAATTTGTTTCGTCTAAAAACGGATTTCAAAAGCCCTGTTTTAAATAAATACAATTTCAAGTTGTTTTTAGGAGGCAGCCCGCCAGGCCCGAAAGCCCGGCCGGCCACCTCCAAACCCTAAATCTATTCTACCTGGACCTAACCCTAAACTCAACCCTATCCTACCCTAACCCACACACGCACACAACACACTCACCAACTCCCCACACCGCATGCACCACCAGCCCCGCCGCCAGCCACGTCCTCCACCCCTCCACCTCACCCCGCCCAATCACAGCGTGCCACCTCGCCCCGCTAGCCCCACCTCCTGCCAGCTCTCTCACCCAGACCCACACACCCGACCCCAACACGACACACCCAATGCACGCGGCCACCTACCCCTCACGCGCGCCCACCGCGCCTGCCGCCAGTCCGGTCACGCCCGGCCCCGCCACCCCACATGCGACACGCTCCCGTCCCCATCCCCATCCACTTCCCTCTCTCCCCTCAGCCTTCCTCACCAACCTCCCTGGTCCTTCCCGGCGCCGCCGCGCTTTTCCTCGGCCGTGCCCGCGAGCCGCGTCTGCGACTAAGCCCCGCCGCCTCCTCGTGGATCCCCGCCGCCGTTATCTCCCCTGCTCACCCGGCCGCCGTCGCGGGCTCCCTTGCCCGGCCTCTTCCCCCTCCCCCCTGCGGTCCCTTGCTCCCGCTCAGGTCGCCGCCCTGCAGGCCCGCCCCGCGCCGGCGAGCCCGCCTCCCTCTCCTCCTCGCCCCGCGGCCCCTTCCTCCCTAGGCCGGCCCCTAGCACGCCTCGCCACTAGGATCCCACCGCTCGAGCTCCGCGCGCCGCCGCCTCTGGCCGCCCGCCGCTCCTCCTCCTGCGTCGCGCGGCTCCACCGACGTCCTCTGCCCCAAGGCCTTTCCGCCCCATCCCGTCCTCCGGCCGCCGGATCCCCGCCTTCTTCACGCCCTGCCACCCGCGGGGAGGAGCCCCACTGCTGCTCAGACCTTCCCTCCTCCGTGTCCCCCGCTCAGCGCCACAGCCTTGGGCCGTCTCCTCGACCCCGACCCTCCGCGACCACCATCCACCTTCCTTGCTCTCCTGCTGAGCAACGCCCCTGCCACCCCGTGCAAGCTACAGGTTCACTGTTTCTTGCCTACACCGCAGTGTAGTGTTCGATGTTAGCTTCTGCCGATCTCGGCGTTGATCATGTCCCTGCCCTGTGGGTGCTGCCCCTGGCCACGATGTGTTGTGGTTGTATGTTGTTCTGGACTTGGACAACTAGAGTACTGCTGATGTATGCCAACAATTGAACCCGAGGACTCGCCAAGATCGACCCCGACACCCGACAAGGCCATCGAACCATCTTGGTGGACAAGATCGACAAGCTCGACAAGACCGTCTTATGTCGTGGATCACATCAAGACCGAAACCTCCAACATCAAGTTCTTCTCGGATGCGATGACTGAGACCCCGGACCCGAAGGCCACACATGCGACAAGTACTCCTTCCCGGATGCGATGCCTGAGAACCCGGACGCCAAGGTCGCCACACGGAATGCCAAGTTCTTCACCCCGGATGCCAAGATCGACCCGATACACGGACACCGAGCAACAAGATCTCCTTCATGGGTTGGATGGAACCGCCATGACCTTCTTCACGGTTCCCAGAGTCGAGACCCGGACCCGCACCCCGTCGAACCCCAAGACCCTCGACCCTAGATGTGTGACCCCTATCCTATCCCTATTTTTATAATATATAATATCAATCTATTGCATTTAAATTGTTCATACATGCATACCTGTCTGTGGTTTGGGGGCATTATACCGATTCACCTCATAATTAAATATGGAGACCATATGTAGACTATTCCAGTCTTATATTGACTCCATTTAAATTTGTGTAGCGAACCGATACCATGTTTTTCCTTGTTAAGACAACATTTAAATTGTGGGGGTTCTAAATAACTTGAACCGTGTAATTAATTATCGGGACCCCGGTTCCGCTTAATATTGCCTAATTGCACCGCATCTGTGCCATGCCATGCATCATTCATAAGCATGCCGGATCTTCTGCCGTAGTATTAAATATTGCATCCGGTGTTTCTTCTAGTGTTTGATTCTTCGCGGATTAGGCCGATGAGTTGATGCAAGTATCGACAAGTTCTCCGGATATGAACCTTCGGCAGTGTTTCCCAGGCGAGCATTCTCCCCCTTTCTACCTATTTTGCTTTTATAGTCTTTATTTCCTCCTGTTGATCTATTGCTATCCGGGTTGCGATGCTTTAGTTTCCGTGCACCATTTATACTCCTTACAGCCTCTATATTGCCATGGACGCATCCTATTGCCTGTTGTTTGATAGATCGTCGGCCTTGCGAGTCGTAGTTGCTTGCTTATGAGTTGCTTCGTGTTGTTGTCGTTCCACCGTTGACGGCAAGTTGGCACATGATAAATGGTGGAGATGCTTAACGATGGAGATGATCATGACTTAAATACAACTATTAAATTGTTGGGATAACTAATGAAAGAGGCACCGGTGGGCAATATATGCTATTTGGTTTTTCATGTCCACTTGTGTCCCGTAGGCCCCGAGTACTTGATACCTGTTCCTTGACTATTCGCACTATCCGCATACGGGAGACTCTATGAATCCCCCTTAGCCAGAGCTTGATTCATTTCTTATTTCTTGGGGCCACAAACTAGTTTGGGGTTTTCTTACTATCCTGTACTTATGCCATGATTTACTACTTTATTTAAGATTGTGCGTGGAGCACCTGTACTGTTTAGGATTGCGGAGTGTTTTCGCGGTATCGACAAGCCCAGTCACACTTTCGGGTTCGCAGTCGTTTACAGCCATTGGCGCAAACCTTGGGTCCGTCTCGGAGCCGGCCAACTTTGTTGCGGGTAGCTTAATGGGGTGGCCCCCTGAAATATTTTATGAATCCTGTGATTGCTTTGTCATGAAAGCCTTGTTGGGTTTTGATTTGGTTTTTCCGAGGTTGATCGTGTGTGTGTTGCTATTTGTGCAGCCCTGCAGGGTAAATCTTTCTGAAAGCCATGTCCGCGGTTATGGACGACTTGGAGCACATTATCTCGATCATAGACAAGCATAACTAAAGTAGTGCTATAAATTTGACTTAATATGTGACTAGTAATCAGCTTCACTACAAGGGAATGGATAATAAAAGTGCCAATAACTGGTGGAACTGGTGTGTATCGTGTCATGTTATACCTGCCTAGTAAGTCTCGCAACTCCAATGGAATGAAATAAAAGTGCCAACAACTGCTGGGTTTGGGATGTCACATGCTAATTGTATCTAACTAGTAAGTACCACAACTACCACTGAATGGTTAACTAAAACTGCCTACTACTCATGCTATCAGGATGACTCATGCTATCTATATCTGACTAGTAGGTGCTGCAACTATAATGGAATGAATAAAACTGCCAACTATGTGAGTTCCTCGGTTTGACTTCCTTGTTTGGTCTCGAGGGGGAATACCAGGATGGGTATGATTGGTGTTAGTATAAGGTTGGTTCCGAATAGGTCTCTCTTATCTCTCTCTCTCTAATAGCCGACAGTTGTACCGAGTCTCTATAGGTTGTTTAGTGCATGCTTCGCTGCCGCTTCAGTCTACCATACCTATGTAGGCGAGAGCCGCCGAATTCTAGCCTCGCCGTGTACTGGCCTTAGTACTGACGCTCCTCTTTTTCCTTTACCCTTTGTCGGCACCCCTTTTGTTTTAGCAGGTTTGAGATCGACGTTGTTAGCAGGGTTACCCTTCCGGCTTGGCGTGGGCAGGGTAATGGACACCATTGGTTATTCTTCAGGGCTCTTAGCCCCATTTGCATCTTGTCCGTACCCGGACGATGTATCGTTTTCAAGGTGATTTGGACCTTTGTAGTGTATATTTGTATTCTTGACTCTTGGAGTCGTGCTGTATATATATATATATATATGTTCTGTGGGTCCCATCGAGGACTGTTGTGTAATGGTATTACTTCATTTTTCCACCCGCACGAAAGTGCCTGGTGGGCGTCCTTGAATCGTTTCTATGCGGGTTTGGCGGAAAGGGCTAAAACTTGCATAGGGTCGATTCGAGGGTGTTACAGAGTGGTATCAGAGCTCAACAGTTGCGATACCCCACTGGTCCAGCCTGTAGGATAACCTAGCTAACGGACGATCTAGAGTGTCAAAACTATTTTGCAAAAATCGGTTGGATAGATCTGATTAGGTCCGATTTTACTCCTTACCCCTCTGCTGTTGTCCTCTTACCTCTGCGTGTTTTTGAATCTGCTCTCTTATCTTTTCTCAAGTCTAGGAATTCTCGTGGTTGGGTTTTCTTCGTACCTTCAGGGTTTCGCTTCCTCTTTTGGTAATGGTGCTTCTACATCCGGTCTTCTTTCTATCTGAGAAATCCTTCATCTGTTGGACTTCTCTTTGTTCCTCCTTGTGTCTTCCGGTGTTTTCAACACAACAACGTCTACGCTAGATCCGATGCAGAGCCTGCATCACTCCTTTGTTCCGAACCTCAATTGTCGAGATCTTCAGTCTGATTCCGAGAATGGTTGCACGCTTTTCTACTGATTGTGCGGAGTAATAGTTTGGGTGCGTGATGGATTGGCCCCCATGCCGACTACTCAATCTATTTGCTCTCGTACATTGAAGTGGATTAGAATGCATCGTTTCTCTCCTTCTATCGAAGTTAGAGGTGGCTTTGTTTGTTGATACCTTTACCTTCGTCCTTTGTTCCCGGAGTGTTCTCTCGACGATCACGGACAACGACCTCTTGTTAGTGGTGTCGCGAGGATCGACACGAAGCGTGAAGATTCAGATCGCCGACCTTCTTCCCGGTACCATGAGGCGGATCTCGAGAGCGAGATCCCTTGTTAGTGGTGTCGAATTGTGGCATCCCACTAAAACCACTACTAGAAAATCGCTGTGTTTTTGTGCATTGCATCATCATGACCGCATGCTCATGTCATCATGCCACATTGTATTTGAGCATCGTCATCATCTTGCATGGTTTGTTTAAAAACTATTTTCGAAAACCTATTTTGTTTTTCTAAATAAGCCCCGTCTTTATTCAAACACAAAACCCGGGCTTGGCCGGATTAATTTGTTTTGTCTAAAAACGGATTTCAAAAGCCCGTTTTTAAATAAATACAATTTCAAGTTGTTTTTAGGAGGCAGCCCACCAGGCCCGAAAGCCCGGACCGCCACCTCCAAACCCTAAATCTATTCTACCTGGACCTAACCCTAAACCCAACCCTATCCTACCCTAACCCACACACGCACACAACACACTCACCAACTCCCCACACCGCATGCACCACCAGCCCCGCCGCCAGCCACGTCCTCCACCCCTCCACCTCACCCCGCCTAATCACAGCGTGCCACCTCGCCCCGCTGGCCCCACCTCCTGCCAGCTCTCTCACCCAGACCCACACACCCGACCCCAACACGACACACCCAACGCACACGACCACCTATCCCTCACGCGCGCCCACCGCGCATGCCGCTAGTCCGGTCATGCCTGGCCCCACCACCCCACATGCGACACGCTCCCGTCCCCATCCCCTTCCCTCTCTCCCCTCGGCCTCCCTCACCAACCTCCCCGGTCCTCCCCGGCGCTGCCGCGCTCTTCCCCGGCCGCGCCCGCGAGCCGCGTCTACGACTGAGCCCCGCCGCCTCCTCGTGGATCCCCGCCGCCATTATCTCCCCTGCTCGCCCCGCTGTCGCCGCGGGCTCCCTTGCCCGGCCTCTTCCCCCCCCCCCCCCCGTGGTCCCTTGCTCCCGCTCAGGTCGCCGCCCTGCAGGCCCGCCCCGCGCCGGCGAGCCCGCCTCCCTCTCCTCCTTGCCCCGCGTCCCCTTCCTCCCCAGGCCGGCCCCTGGCTCGCCTCGCTGCTAGGAGCCCGCCGCTCGAGCTCCGCGCGCCGCCGCCACTGGCCGCCCGCTGCTCCTCCTCCTGCGTCGCGCGGCTCTGCGTGGCGTCCTCTGCCCCGAGGCCTTTCCGCCCCATCCCGTCCTCCGGCCGCCGGAGCCCCGCCTTCCGCATGTTCTGCCACCCGCGGGGAGGAGCCCCACCGCTGCTCAGACCTTCCCTCCTCTGTGTCCCCCGCTCAGGGCCACAGCCTTGGGCCGTCTCCTTGACCCCGACCCTCCCCTGACCACCAGCCGCCTTCCTCACTCTCCTGCCGACCAACGCCCCTGCCGTCCCGTGCAAGCTACAGGTTCACTGATACTTGCCTACACCGCAGTGTGGTGTTCGATGTTATCTTCTGCCGATCTCGGCGTTGATCATGTCCCTGCCCTGTGGTTGCTGCCCCTGGCCACGATGTGATGTGGTTGTATGTTGTTCTGGACTTGGACAACTAGAGTACTGCTGATGTATGCCAACAATTGAACCCGAGGACTCGCCAAGATCGACCCCGACACCCGACAAGGCCATCGAACCATCTTGGTGGACAAGATCGACAAGCTCGACAAGACCATCTTATGTCGTGGATCACATCAAGACCGAAACCTCCAACGTCAAGTTCTTCTCGGATGCGATGACCGAGACCCCGGACCCGAAGGCCACACATGCGACAAGTACTCCTTTCCGGATGCGATGCCTGAGAACCCGGACGCCAAGGTCGCCACACAGAACGCCAAGTTCTTCACCCCGGATGCCAAGACCGACCAGATACACGGACACCGAGCAACAAGATCTCCTTCATGGGTTGGACGGAACCGCCATGACCTTCTTCACGGTTCCCGGAGTCGAGACCCGGACCCGCACCCCGTCGAACCCCAAGACCCTCGACCCTAGATGTGTGACCCCTGTCCTATCCCTATTTTTATAATATATAATATCAATCTATTGCATTTAAATTGTTCATACATGCATACCTGTCTGTGGTTTAGGGGCATTATACCGATTCACCTCATAATTAAATATGGAGACCATATGTAGACTATTCTAGTCTTATATTGACTCCATTTAAATTTGTGTAGCAAACCGATACCATGTTTTGCCTTGTTAAGACAACATTTAAATTGCGGGGGTTCTAAATAACTTGAACCGTGTAATTAATTATCGGGACCCTGGTTCCGCTAATATTGCCTAATTTTATCGCATCTATGCCATGCCATGCATCATATCATAAGCATGCCGGATCTTCTGCCGTAGTATTAAATATTGCATCCGGTGTTTCTTCTAGTGTTTGCTTCTCGCGGATTAGGCCGATGAGTTGATGCGAGTATCGACAAGTTCTCCGGATATGAACCTTCGGCAGTGTTTCCCAGGCGAGCATTCTCCCCCTTTCTACCTATTTTGCTTTTATAGTCTTTATTTCCTCATGTTGATGTATTGCTATCCGGGTTGCGATGCTTTAGTTTCCGTGCACCATTTATACTCCTTGCAGCCTCTATATTTCCATGGACACATCCTATTGCCTGTTGTTTGATAGATAGTCGACCTTGCGAGTCGTAGTTGCTTGCTTATGTATTGCTTCACGTTGTTGTCGTTCCACCGTTGACGGCAAGTTGGCACATGATAAATGGTGGAGATGCTTAATGGTGGAGATGATCATGACTTAAATACAACTATTAAATTGTTGGGATAACTAATGAAAGAGGCACTGGTGGGCAATATATGCTATTTGGTTTTTTATGTCCGCTTGTGTCATGTAGGCCCCGAATACTTGATACCTGTTCCTTGACTATTCGCACTATCCACATACGGAAGACTCTATGAATCCACCTTAGCTAGAGCTTGATTCATTTCTTATTTCTTGGGGCCACAAACTAGTTTGGGGTTTTATTACTATCCTGTACTTATGCCATGCTTTACTGCTTTATTTAAGATTGTGCGTGGAGCACCTGTACTATTTAGGATTGCGGAGTGTTTTCGCGGTATCGACAAGCCCAGTCACACTTTCGGGTTCGCAGTCGTTTACAGCCATTGGCGCAAACCTTGGGTCCGTCTCGGAGCCGGCCAACTTCGTTGCGGGTAGCTTAATGGGGTGGCCCCCTGAAATATTTTATGAATCCTGTGATTGCTTTGTCGTGAAAGCCTCGTTGGGTTTTGATTTGGTTTTTCCGAGGTTGATCGTGTGTGTGTTGCTATTTGTGCACCCCTGCAGGGTAAATGTTTCTGAAAGCTGTGTCCGTGGTTATGGACGACTTGGAGCACTGTATCTCGATCATAGACAAGCATAACTAAAGTAGTGCTATAAATTTGACTTAATATGTGACTAGTAATCAACTTCACTACAAGGGAATGGATAATAAAAGTGCCAACAACTGGTGGAACTGGTGTGTATCGTGTCATGTTATACATGCCTAGTAAGTCTCGCAACTCCAATGGAATGAAATAAAAGTGCCAACAACTGCTGGGTTTGAGATGTCACATGCTAATTGTATCTGAATAGTAAGTACCACAACTACCACTGAATGGTTAACTAAAACTGCCCACTACTCATGCTATCAGGATGACTCATACTATCTATATCTGACTAGTAGGTGTTGCAACTATAATGGAATGAATAAAGCTACCAACTGTGTGAGTTCCTCGGTTTGACTTCCTCGTTTGGTCTCGAGGAGGAATACCAGGATGGGTATGATTGGTGTTAGTATAAGGTTGGTTCCGAATAGGTCTCTCTTATCTCTCTCTCTAATAGCCGATAGTTGTACCGAGTCTCTATAGGTTGTTTAGTGCATGCTTCGCTGCCGCTTCAGTCCACCATACCTATGTAGGCGAGAGCCGCCGAATTATAGTCTCACCGTGTACTGGCCTCAGTACTGACGCTCCTCTTTTTCCTTTGCCCTTTGTCGGCACCCCTTTTGTTTTAGCAGGTTTGAGATCGACATCGTTAGCAGGGTTACTCTTCCGGCTTGGCCTGGGCAGGGTTATGGACGCCATTGGTTATTCTTCAGGGCTCTTAGCCCCATTTGCATCTTGTCCGTACTCGGACGCTGTATCGTTTTCAAGGTGATTTGGATCTTTGTAGTGTATATCTGTATTTTTGACTCTTGGAGTCGTGCTGTATATATATCTGTTCTGTGGGTCCCGTCAAGGACTGTTGTATAATGGTATTACTTTGTTTTTCCACCCGCACAAAAGTGACTGGTGGGCGTCTTTGAATCGTTTCTATGCGGGTTTGGCGGAAAGGGCTAAAACTTGCATAGGGACGATTCGAGGGTGTTACAGCGATGTGGATAGAAGAATCAGCCGAAACGTTCATGCGCTATTATTTACAACGATGCTTATTCAATTCATTTTCTGAATAGTCATCATGACTAGTTCAATGCCTATAATAATTGTTAGAGTTAGTGAGTCAAGGTTGGATAAGTATCGGGTGAATGGACTAAGATCTTATGTTAGCTTCTAAGAACTTTTGATTGTTCACCAAACGTCCCAATAAAAGTATTTTCATACTTTGACGGATGTATCTTGGCAAAGTATTGAGTAGCAATAGAACTTCCAACGGAATTGGGACTAAGTGTTATTCTACCTTATGTGTAAGCACACAGTTCAAATTTAGCTTTTGGAATAGCAATCGTGGAAGCAATAACGAGTATCTGGGAACACAAATCGAGGGAACTAGTGGTAATTGTTTCCAAAGCAATCCTATATGGTGACATAGAAGACCCACTAGATATGGATCACCTTGCATTTGTGAAGGCAGAACCAGAAGTTGCAGCGCGATATTTAGACCGATGTGCCATACTTTTAGCTTCATTCTGTGATTTACATGGAAATCTGGTGAGCAAAGTAGAGTCCATGTTAAAGGAATATATGGATCACGATCGAGTATTAGAAAGAAGGAGGAGGATGAACCTGAAACCGAGGGGTTCCAAGTCAGAGTTTCCCATGTACAAGTACATGAATGGTGGAGTAGAAGTAGATTCTGAAACCCTAGTCAAATTTGAATCATATTTTCCAGGTGTTCCAAGTACTGGGAACCATGTGTATGGAAATGGTTGGGAGATGCCCGATATCGACATACATATAGAGCCAATGGGCTAGGGAACCAATGAGGAGGTTTGTAGGATGGAGAAGCATCTACTGAGTTCTAAGACATGTGCCGTGAGGAAATGAAATGTTGTGAGAACCCCACACATGTCAGGATTGATATTGATGAAGATATGAGTCTAGTAACGTGTTATTACATGGAAAATGGATGTCCCGTCTATCTTGTTTTGGATGATGAGGATACGAACCTATACCAGTTAGATAACTCAGGATGCCTGAGTATTCTTAGTACGGGGGAGAAATTCAATGGAGTCACCGAAGCATATCAGTACCTCGATAGTTATTTTAATATGATGGATATGACCCTAGATTCATGTACGGAATCAAAGTAGATACCACCTATCGAAGTTGTACTTACAGGCACATTGAGACGTTCCTCATGTTTTAATGGATGGACCTCAAGAAAATATTTTGAGGGAGATGACTAGAAGGAGAGTATAGAAGTATATGTTGATATAGGGGTAGTACTAATTATTATAATGAGTTGGATTTCGTGCCAATAATTTAGCAGAGTCTCAGGAGAACCTTCCTAAGTGTAATATGTTGTAAATATGGCTATGTAATACAAGGTATATTTTGTGCAATCTTTGGATGTTATTTGCATCTTAAATGTTTGTGTGACTAGCAGTGTATATTGAAAACGATTAGCCCTCTGTGCATTGCAAGCTGTAGCATGGTGTTCTGACGTAAATGTTATATGGCTAGAGTGGCATGCCACTGGTAGAACCGATAGAAACCGAATTCATACGATTATTTAGGGAAATTCAAGAAAAGTAAGATGTCGAGGTAGAAATAAGAGGGGAAACCTCGACACAATAATGACCAGTCTCAAGTTTTATGCAGATTATGCAACTGGTGGAGGATGTACGGAAAATAGATCAAGAAGTCCAGAATAAGGTTATGCAACACCTCATGTCGCAAACTGGACAAGGGAAAGATTGGCTAGAACCTATGGATGTCGAAGATTGGCCAAGAGATATAGAAAGCAAGTTAAATACCGTCGAATTTAAAGATGAGGAAAAGTTACGGTATGCAACCTATCTACTTAGTGTACCAGCAATATCTTGGTGGGGGAACATGATCGATATGCAGCCACTAGGAGTAGTTCTCACATAGAACCAATTTAAGCAGAAATTTAGGGTGACTCGTGTTCCCAGCAGTGTTATGGAGCTTAAGGGAAGGGAATTTGAGAATCTCAAGTAGAATGGTGCACCGGTAATGACATATGTTAGGGAGTTCAGTGTCTTATCTCGTTATGAAGATGACGAGGTTGATAATAAAGAGAAATTAAAGAAGATATTCATGATTAATACACCCATACATGAAAATGCAATTTAGGTTGACTAGACCTAAAGAATTTCCAGAGCTGATAGATGCAGCTATTACCTTGGAAGATGATTATATAACTATCCAAGAGAAAATAACGAAGAAAACATGTATGGAGCCTAAGAAATTTCCACGCCGTAAACCAAATCCAAGTAAAAAAAATTAGGTAGAAGGCCGTTTTTTGTGGTTAAAGGCCTTCTATCAAGGATGGGCACTCGTGGTAAAATTCGTGTCACAAAAGGTTCTACCACGAAAATTCAGATCGTAGTAGATGTGTTTTGCTAGACCTGCTAACTGCCGATGTCATGCAAACAACCACGTGGCAAACATCGTGAACAAGTAATTACCACCATCAAGTCTTCACAAATTCGTGGTACATGCAAGGCCCATCCAAGGCCTGCTAAATATCAAGTGGGCTGGCTTATGAGAGAATCCCAATAATAAGACGATCCGTTACTTTTCTGGCTTGCAGCTGGCCTGCTCCGGTTCTCGGGAACCCATCAAGTTGTAGCCCAACTACAACCTACTAACTTTACGGTCTTTTACTATTTCGGCCGATAGGGGGCCTACCATTTTTAAAGGTAGCACATCACCGTGTATCCTATTAATGCCTTATTAACTTTCCATTCCTTTACTATTTTGGCATGCTAGGGCTATGGGTTTTCAAGGTAGGCCATCAATGTGCCGCCCATTAATGGCGTGCTAACTTGTAGGCCCATCATTGTTTATATAACACTACAATACTGAAAAGACTGTAGCTTCTATGCAATATGCCAATCCCTAGATCGGTTATTGGCTTACATAGAAAATATATGAATAACAAAGTAAATATCCGTGTATCATAAAATAACAAAAAGATCCAGAGTATTCAATTATTATAATATTCGCTTAGCTCGAAGTCTAGCTCAGAATTATTCAAGTATCAAGCATAAGTAAATAACTCCTCCAATATTCAAATTGCCCACACGCGAACAAGTGTCGAGTAGAGTACCGCGATCTAGTCGATCACTCAGAATCGAAATATCCTGCAACATAAAATATGGCAGCCCCGAAGGATCAATACTTGGAATGTATGGCAAGTAGCACTAAAATAGGGAGACAATACACCAAACATCTACATGCCTATTTGGCTAGTGGAGCTTTGGCTAGCTTGCACTTTTCAAATATCTTTGTCCTACTTTCATAAACCAATTTGATTCACAGCAATCCATTAAATCCACCCATCAAGTTTTAGTAATCAAGAAATAAGGATGAGTGAGAATATGTCATAGCCTGGATATCTAGCCACTCAATCGTCTGTAACCGGGGACACGGCTAAGCACTTAGTTTTACATCCTGCAGGGGTTTGTACACTTTACCCACGTGACCTGGCCAACCCTCTCGTACCACCATGCTCATTATGTGTGATGATAGGGAGAAGTCCAAGAAGAGAATGTTTGGGAAGTGTTTTCCAAACCCCCTCGCACCGGTCCATCCTAACCATTCAGTACATCTCTGGATACGTTAGGTTTGGGTCACCACGACCTACTAAGTCCAACCAGCCATCCATTTCTTACTGGGACGTGGTTGCACACGTAAGCTATTATAATAAAGAGAACAAATCCTTCTCATTGCCCTGGGGGGCATTCCCCACCATTATTCACACTCCGTTGACAATCTGACCACTCCGTCCAGGTAGTTCATTGACATTATGTTGTTTTAGTTTGAACAAAACATATACTTCACCATAATGTGATATCTTCGCTGTCTTTATAGCATGCCTAAGCACATCTACCTTACAGGGGATCAACTACATGAGATTCCTACCACAATATATATAGGATATAGCATAGCATAGTAATTCCTACACATGCATCTACAGAAATACACTACACATGCATAAGAGAAAATAGTAGGACAATTCATGAACAAAATAGTATCTACTTGCCTTGGTGATAGGTGTCGAGAGTACAATTTTCGCAGAAACAAGTGTTTCACTCGTCACAATCTACAAAATATAATTGCAACACATAAACAAACATACACAATCATAAATGTATGCATGACAATTTTAATCTAGGTTTCAGTAGTAGTTTATGTTCTTTGATCATTGTGCCTACTGATGATATGCTTGAAAAATCTTTAATACAAAAAAAACCATTTAATGTGAATTGTTGATCTAATTAATAGAATTTTAAGAAAAATATTAAGCTTCTGTTATAATTAGTGTTGTTCAATCTGGAAAAAACTACTAATGGATAGACAATGTGATTCAGAGCCAGGGCCAACAAGAATCACGCAAAAAAGACTTACAGATTTTTTTCTAGAATTTATATACTACAATATGCTTTTTATTAAACTCAAAAAAAATTCGTACTGTAGACTTGCAATATTATTTTAGAATAAAGTTCTACATAATTTTTTATTTCAACGGTATATCATTTGTAATTATTGGACCAGTAAATATTTTTTTTCGAATTTTTGAAGTTATATTGATTTTTTGATCATTTATTCAATATCTATAAAACGAGGGAATATTCTCGCTGACTAGTCTAAGACGACGTGGCGGTTGACCGGTCAGCAGACAACACTGGTGGTCAGCATGCGATGCAGACTGACGATCAACGATCGGACGGCTGAGGGCGAGTCGGCCGGTGCTCACCGGGGCCGACATGGACTGATGGCGGAGGCAGTTTAGGCGGCAGTGGTACGTCGGTATCTGGTCAAAACGATGTGGTCGACAACTCCGGTGAGAGATCTCCGTGGCGGCGAGGCACGAAACCTAGCTCTAGGAGAGGGGGAATCGGCGGTGGTGGCGGCTATATAGTAGGGTAGAGGGGCGCAAGGGGGTTGCCGAAATCACAAGGAATTCGGACAAAATCGCGGCAGTTGTTTGAGGTGTTCGTGCTGAGCACGAACTGGTGGCGGCGGGCCGCTGACAGGTGGGTCCCTCCTGTCAGGTGAGAGGAAAAAACAAAAGGAAGAAAAGAGATAGGAAAAGGATAGGAGGGCGTGCGCGCGTGCCGCTGCTGGCTACGCGGGCTGTGCATGTCGCTGTTGCGTGTTGGCGGGCCCCGGGTGGGCCGCCGCTGCTCGGCTGGCTTGGCTGGCCGATGGTTGCCATTTTTTCTTTTTCTTTTTCTTTTCTTTTCTTTTCTGAATCTGTTGTTCTGAACTGTCTGAAACTGAATTCGGTTTAAAAACTGTTTTGACCGTAACTTCAGTTTTACAACTCTGATTTAAGCGAAACAAGTTTCTATAGTTTTGTAATAGCATAACCTATGTTCCTCTGCATCCAAAATAGTTATATAAGGTCATCCGAGAAGATGCAAGGTAAAACCATACCACTCACCTACATGTGATGGTCTTGCAATTGTGTGGTGTTTTGGCAAAAGACTTTTAAAAACTGAAATTTTGCAAAGATGCTCATGATGTAATGCCATGTATTATATGTAGTATCAATTCTAATAATTGGGATGTGAAAAGACTAACCCCCTTAATATGAATCTCGTCCTTGAGATTTGACGTGGCTAGCAAATATGTATGGGTGATCCTCTTGGAGGTCATCTTCTTGCTCCCATGTGGCTTCCTCTTTGGTGTGATGGCTCTATTGCACCTTGCAAAACCTGATCGTCTTGCTGCGCGTAAATCTTTCCGCTGTCTCTAAAATCTTGAATGGTTTCTTCTTATAAGTTAAATCATTCTCTAACTGGACCTCATCTAGTGAAACCGTGTCTCTCAATGGTGTACCCACCATCTCCGGGTGGCACTTCTTCAGCTAAGACACATGGAACACATCATGAATAGCGGATAGAGCCTCTAGCATCTCCAACTAATATTCAACCTCTCCTTTACGTGCTAGGATCCTGTATGGTCCTATAAACCGAGGTGTCAGCTTACCCTTGATCCCAAACATCTTAATTCCATGTAGGGGTGAAACTCTGAGGTATGTTCGATCACCAACCTCATACAACACTTACTTGCGCTTGGGATCAGCATAGCTCTTCTTCCTTGATTGTGCCACTTTCAGTCTATACCGAATCAAACTAATCTTCTCATTAGCATCCTTGATCAAATCTGGTCCAAACAACTGACGCTCACCTACACCATCCCACAACAGTGGTGTTCAACACCTCTTGCCATATAGCACATAGAACGGTGATGTCTTGATACTAGACTGATTGTTATTGTTGTAAGAAAACTCGGCATAAGGAAAATTCTTGTCCCAACTAGAGCCATGAGCTAGAGCACAAGCTCTCAACGTATCCTCCAGAATCTAATTCACTCGTTCTATCTGACCATCCACCTGGGAGGGAAAGCTATACTAAACTCCAACCTCGTACCCAATGACTCATGTAGCTGGCGCGAAAAGTGAGAGGTAAATTGGGTGCCTCTATCTGACACAATACTCTTGGGAACTCCATGCAGGCACACAATTCTATCCATGTAAATCTTGGCTAACCTAGCACTGGTGTAAGTGGTATTTACTAGTATAAAGTGGGCTACCTTCATCAGTGATTGACCACTACCCAAATAGAGTCATATCCCAACTTAGTTCTAGGCAATCGTGTGATAAAGTCCATTCCAACTCTATGCCACATCCAATCAGGTACTAGTAATGGTTGTAGAAATCCTGCTGGCTTCTGATGCTCAGCCTTCACTCTACTGTAGACATCACATAAAGAAATATACTCTATGATATCTCCCTTCATGTTAATCCACCAAAACTTTTCCTTCAAATCCATATACATCTTCGTGTTACCAGGGTGTATGGAATATGGCGAGTCATGGGATTCCTGGAGAATCAACTTCCTAATTTCTGGATCATTGGGCACACACAGACGGTCTCCATACCATAAGGTTCCTTGCTCATCCTCGTTAAATCTTTTATCCTTGCCCTCGGGTATGTTTCCTCTTATTCCTTCCATGTCACTATCCTTCTTCTAAGCCTCCCTGATCATGTCCAAAAGCGTTGGTTTGACTTCCAGTGCCACCAAATATCCCTTGGATACTACCTCCGACCTGAGGTCCTTGAATTGTTCACATCAATCGTTGGGTAATTTTCCCACAGTCAAACCATTAGCATAAACCTTGCGACTTAACGCATCTTCTACAACATTAGCCTTCCCTGAATGATATTGTAGGATCATGTCATAATCCTTTATGAGTTCCAACCATCTTCTTTGCCTCATGTCCAACTCCTTCTGAGTAAATAGTATTTCAAGCTCTTGTGATCCATGAACACGTCACAATGCTTCCCCATTAGATAATGTCTCCACACCTTGAGTGCATGCAAAACTGACGCTAACTCCAAGTCATGGGTGGGATAATTCCTCTCATGGTGTTTAAGTTGGCGTGAGGTGTAAGATACCACTCTTCCATCTTGCATCAACACACTACCAAGACCTTGACGAGAGGCGTCGCAATACACTTGAAAATCCTTCTGAATATCAGGCAAACACAAAATAGGCGCGATCACACTAGGCATTGCTTCAGTTCCTGAAAACTAGCTTCACACTCCTCAGTCCACTCAAACTTCTTATCCTTCTTTAGTAGCTCAACCATTGTTTTTGCAACCTTGGAGAAATTCTCTATGAACCTCCTATAATACCCAGTAAGTCCTAAGAAACTCTGAATATCCCCCACATTTTTGGGAGACCAACTGTAACTCCTTCACCTAACACTATGTGTCCAAGAAAACCAATAGTGTTCAACTAGAATTCACACTTGCTGAATTTAGCATATAGCTTATGCTCTCTCAACTTCTCCATAATTAAGCTCAAATGCTTCTCATGTTCATTATCATCCTTCGAGTAGATCAATATATCATCAATGGACACCACTATGAAGTTATCCAAGTACTCCATGAATACCTTGTTCATCATGGTCATAAAGTATGCCAGAGCATTTGTTAGTCCAAAAGACATAACCGTAGACTCATATAAACCATACCTAGTGGTGAAGGCAGTCTTCGGTATGTCTTGCTCATGGATCTTCAATTGGAAATACCCTGATCTTAGATCAATCTTGGAAAACACCTTAGCTCCCTTTAATTGATCAAACAAATCATTTATATTGGGCAGAGGGTATTTATTCTTGATGGTCACTTCATTAAGCGAGCGATAGTCAACCACCAATCTCTTACTACTGTCCTTTTTCTCCATAAATAGAACAGGTGCACCCCAAGATGAAGAGCTCGATTGAATAAATCCCTTGTCCAACTACTCCTTAAGTTGCTTCTTTAACTCCTTCAGATCATCCACATCCATATTGTACAACCTCTTGGCTATTGGTCCAGTTCCTAGAATTAAGTCAATGAGAAACTCTACATCAAGGTTAGGTGGCATTCCTGGTAGTTCCTCTAGAAACACATCGGGGTATTCTCTCACTATGGGTACGGTGTCCATGCTAACCCCCTTAAGAGAGTTCACCTTAGCATCCCTAAGATGTGCCGATGACTTGAACAAGATCTTTATGCCTTGTGGAGTTCTGAGCGAAATTGCTTGTTGTGCACAATCTATCTGGCCATCATGCTTAGACAACCAATCTATGCCTAGTATTACATCTAATCCTTGTGACTCCAAAACAACCAAGTGTGTTGGGAAGCTGTGTGCTCCAATACCTAGGGTAAGATCACGACATCCCTTACTAGCTAGCATTTCTCCTCCTGGTGAGCTCACTCTAATGGTCCCTTTAAGTGACTCAGTGGGTAACTTATGTCTATCCACAAATGCCTTTGATATGAATGAATGTGATGCACCATTATCAAATAGAATGAGTGCAATATGGGAATCGATTGGGAACTTAACAATCATGAGGTCTGGATCATCACGGACTTCCTCCATGTCCACATGGTTCACATTCGTATTTTGGTTGGGGCCGAGCTTGGGACCTACTCCTGTGATCTTCTTCGGGAAGGTACTCGCATAGTGGCCCAGCTTCTTGCACTTGTAGCACTCCACATTGTTGAGGTCCTTCTTGCTCACATAGTTGTGTCCATTGTTCCTCCCAGATTTGTTGTTATAGCTCTTGTGACCATTATGCTGGTGGTCATTTCCTCCACGGTGGTGATTGTTGCCCCTGTGACCATCGTGGCGATGTCCATTACCTCCATGGTTGTGATTACCACTACCTCCACGGTGCCCATGGTCATCCCCTCCATGCTTAGAGTATCTAGAGTGTCCATAATAGGAGATGCGAGCACGGTGGTGCGATCCTGAGGTGTGATTGTTATTCTTCCTTTTGCGTATTTCCACCTGCTGCTATTTCCCTTCTAGAATTCTACCCATGTCCATTAGTTCCTGAAATGTTGGGCAATAAACCACGGACAACTGCAGCAAGAGCTCATCACTGAGACCATCCATGAACCTCTCTCCTATTGGCATCAGTGTTCACATCTTCAGGGGCATAGCGGGACAAGTTGTTGAATTCTTCTATGTAGTCAACCACAGTGTGGTTGGTTTGGCGTAGGTTGCGGAACTCCTTCCTCTTCAGGCTCAGGACCCCTGAAGATACATGGTTGGTATTAAATCCCTCCTCGAACATGGACCAAGTAACAGTGTCCAGCAGGTGGGTAATTTGGAACGTGTCCCACCAAGAAGCAGCCGGTCCCTCCAATAAGTGAGCAACACACCTTACTTTTTCAGTATCAGTGCATCCGACAGTCACAAAGTCCTTGTTCACAAAACGTAGCTAGTCGAGAGCAACCATGGGCTCAGGTGCGGAGGAAAACTTTGCTGGCCTCAGTCTTAGGAACCTTGTGAGAGCATCTCCCTATGGCTGATTGTTCTCGTTGTTTTTGTTGTTATTGTTGTTCTGACTTGCCATGAATTGTGCCATCACCTAGGCCAACTATGCCTGAGATGCCATGAGCTGAGCGATCTCATAATATACTTGACGGGGAGGCATCTACGGTTCAGCACAGGTAAGTTTAGAAAGAAAACATCTAAGGAAATAATTCCTACCCATGTGTAATGTTCATGCAACAACAATGTACTCACAAACAATGACAAACAAGCATCACATAAGCAAACACACAATCAAGCATTGTTCTAGGAGTTTATCTTAACAGTATATAACTACAAAATAGTTTAGAAATGTTGGAAACAACATTAGGATACAATAAAGCAACAATTAAGCAATAAGCAGAACTATGCCAGAATAGTTCTGCTATGTTCATGAATTATTCTGCCTGACTTAAACTCGTCAGAAAATTTTGCTGATTTTTGTGCATGTAGTACAGGTAATTACGCACTAGATCCCAATGTTCCAAATTTTTCCCAGTTACTAGTATAATATGAAAAATCGCACAGTACAGTAGGTCAAGCCGAAAACTACAGTAGTAATATCACGAATTTCAACCAAAACTTTGCCAAATATAATTTATGAAAACTCACGAAAATTCCTGGAACTTTAGAATACAGAATAGTGCATCCTAAACACATTAAACTAACAGTACCAAAGCTTTACATTGATCGATGATATAAAACTAACGAATTTCTGGCGAAGACTACTTGGAAGGCAACTCTAACTACTTGATAAATAGGTTGCAATAGGTCCTTGAATCCATGCGTTGGCACTTCAGTCCACGGGCAGTCCATGGTGGTTATGTGTACACTTGTCTTGAATCCTCATTGCTCGAGTTCTCGAAGTCCACCTCCTTGGGGTCTTCCTTCACGCTTTCCTCAGCAATGGCCATTGCCTCGTCTCCACCATCATCATCGTCTCCATCATCACCATCGTTGTCATTGTTTCACCCATCATTATTGCCATCATTGTTGTCGTCATTGGGTGGAAGATTCAGCTGCGCTTGAAGTGCAGCAATATGAGTAGCCATGTCCACAATTGTCTGATCTCTCGCAGCAATTATTTGATCTCTTGCAGCAATTGTTTGCTCCCTTTCCACCACAATTCCATTTAGCTCCTCAATGGTCTTGTCCCTTTCCTCTATGGTCTCATTCAGATCTTATATGGTTTGATCCCTGTGAATAAGAGCTTGTTCCATGGTGTTCACAGCGGTGTGGAACGTTTCTATCTCCTTCTCCTGCACTACCACCGTGACCTTGACGAAGTCAACTTCTTCCTTTAGCTGCATCACCTTTTCTCCTGCTCCCAAGCTTGAATATCTAGGTCCTCCATTTGCCTCTCATAGGGTGGCATATTGTTCCTGTTGCCTTGGGTAACGATTACATTCTCGTCCTCATCTCGCTTCCCAAATGCATGGAAAGGGGAATTGGATGGCAGCCGGTATTGGTGAAGTTGGCATAGGCGTGACAACGCTTCGTGCATAGCTGAGTCCACTCCTTGCTCCCAAGTAACATACCGCTTGGTGTAGCTCAAGTTCTCAAGGCCTGGCATGGTGGGATCTCCAAGAACAATGGTGGTGATCTCCCATATGTAATCTCCAGGAACATAGGCATTCATCCTCCTTCCTTTAAACATCGACATCAGCAGGCTCAGCGACTGACAGAGCAATCCCAACTGCTTCGCAAAGAGCCTTGGTGAATGGATCCGAGCATACTCAACCTTGGTGACATCTCCCATCTACCATTTATAAAGAGGAAAGTGTGAGAATATCAATGATAAGAATTTACTATAATGAAGGACATAAGAATAAAGATAGAATTAAAAATAGTCTTAAATAATCGTATGGCTTCCTATTCCAATCCTAGGTCACGATCCTACAGTCAACACAAGGCTCTGATACCATCTGTAACATTACTATACCGAAAAGACTATAGCTTCTATGTAACATGTCAATCCCTGGATCGGTTCATTGGCTTACATAGAACATAGATGAATAACAAAGTAAATATCCGTGCATCATAAATAACGAAAAGATCCAGAGTATTCAATTATTACAATATTCTCTTAGCTCGAAGGCTAGCTCAGAGTTATTCAAGTATCAAGCATAAGTACATAACTCCTCCAATCTTCAAATTGCCCACACAAGAACAAGTGTCGAGTGGAGTACCGTGACCAAGTCGATCACTTAGAATCGGAATATCCTACAACATAAAACATGGCAGCCCCGAAGGGTCAATACTTGGAATGTATGGCAAGTAGCGCTAAAATAGGGAGACAATACACCTAGCATGTACATGCTTATTTGGCTAGTGGAGCTTTGGCTAGCTTGCACTTTTCAAATACCTTTGTCCTACTTTCATAAACCAATTTGATTCATATCAACCCATTAAGTCCACCCATCAAGGTTTAGTAATCAAGAAATAAGGATGAGTGAGAATATGTCATAGCCTCGATATGTAGCAACTCAATCGTCTATAACTGGGGACACGGCTAAGCACTTAGTTTTACACCCTCCAGGGGTTTGTACACTTTATCCAGTTGACCTGGCCAACCCACTCGTACCACCACGCTCATTCTGTGTGATGATAGGGAGAAGTCCAAGAAGAGACCATTTGGGAAGTAGTTTCCCAAACCCCCTGCGCACCGGTCTATTCTAACCATTCACTACATCTCTGTCTATGCTAGGTTCGGGTCACCACGACCTACTAAGTCTAACTAGTAACCTATTTCTTACTGGCACATGGTTACACATGTAAGCTATTATAATAAAGAGAACTAATCCTTCGCATTGCCCTAGGCGGTACTCCCCACCATTATTCACACTCCTTGACAATCCGACCACTCTGTCTAGGTAGTTCATTGACATTATGTTGTTTTAGTTTGAACAAAACATATACTTTACCATAATATGGTCCTTCCCCATCTTTACAACATGTCTAAGCACATCTACCTTACGGGGGCTCAACTACATGAGATTCCTACCACAATATATATAGGATATAGCATATCATAGTAATTCCTACACATCCATCTATAGAAATACACTACACATGCATAAGTGAAAATAGTAGGACAATTCATGAACAAAATAGCATCTACTTGCCATGGCGATAGGTGTCGAGAGTACAATCTTCGCAGAAACAAGCGTTACACCCATCACAATCTACACGATACAATTGCAACACATAAACAAATATACACAATCATACATGTATGCATGACAATTTTAATCCAGGTTTCAGTAGTCTTTGATCATTGTGCCTACTGATGACATGCTTGAAAAATCTTTAATGAAACAAAACCATTTAATGTGAATTGTTGATCTAATTAATAGACTTTTAAGCAAAATATTAAGCTTATGTTATAAACAGTGTTGTTCAATCTGAACAAAAATACTAATTGATAGACAATATGATTCAGAGCCAGGAGCAATAATAAACATGCAAAAAGGACTTATAGATCTTTTTCTAGAATTTATATACTACAATATGCTTTTTATTAAACTCAAAACGATATGTACTGTATACTTGCAATATTACTTCGGAATCAAATTCTACACAACTACAACGGTATATCATTTGTAATTTTTGGACCAATAAATATTATTCTGTGAATTTTTTAAGTTATATTGATTTTCTGATCATTTATTCAATATTTGTAAAATAAGAGAATATTCCTGAAAAATATTCCCGCTGACTAGTCTAAGCCGATGTGGCAGTTGACCGGTCAGCGGTCAACGCTGGTGGTCAGCATGCGATCCAGACCGCCGATCCACGATCGGACGGCTGAGGGCGAGTCAGTCGGTGCTCACCGGCGCCGGCATGGACTGACGGTTGAGGCAGTTCAGACGGCGGTGGTACGGCAGTATCCAACAACGGTGAGGCGGTCAACAACTCCGGCGAGAAATCTCTGTGGCGGCGGGGGCGAAACCTAACTCTAGGAGAGGGAAAAAATCAGCGATGGCGACTGCTATATAGTAGGGTAGAGGGGCGCGAGGGGGTTACCGAAATCGCGAGGAACTCTAGCAGCGGGCGGCTGACAAGTGGGTCCCTCTTGTCAGGCGAGAGGAAAAAACAAAAGGAAGAAAAGAGGTAGGAAAAGGAGAGGAGGGCGCGCGCATGGTCCGCTGCTGGCTGCGCGCGCTGTGCATGCGACTGCTGCACGTTTGCGGGCCCAGGGTGGGCCGCCGCGGTTGGGCTGGCTCGGCTGGCTAGCAGCTGCCGTTTTATTCTTTTTTCTTTTCTTTTCTGAATCTGTTGTTCTAAATTGGCTGGCTAAAACTGAATTCAGTTTAAACACTGTTTTGACCGTAACTTCAGTTTTACAGCTCTAATTCGAGTGAAACAAGTTTTTACAGTTTTATAATAGCATAACCTATGTTCCTATGCATCCAGGATGGTTATATAAAGTCATCCGAGCAGATGCAAGGTAAAACCATACCACTCACCTATATGTGATGGTCTTGCAATTGTGTGGTGTTTTCGTAAAAGACTTTTAAAAACTAAAAATTTGCAAAGATGTTCATGATGCAATGACATATATGATATGCAGTACCAATTCTAATAATTGGGATGTGACAGTTTAAGCCCAACAATGGCCCATGACTGTTCATATGAGTCGTCAGGTAAAAACCCATTTACGCCCGTTTCCAGTTCTGCTCCTATACTGTTTCAGCCCACCAAATTTCATGCACTATTACTAGATGACCATCAACATAAGGTACTGTATCGACCTGCTAGAGGCCTTTTACTGTTCATACATAGTCTGTCTAGACCCGGCAAATGAACGGTCTATTACTGTTTTTATATGCTACAATTTTAGCCCATGGCTAATCCGTTACTATTAGGGCCTGTCGGAGCAGCTTGCTACATATTCGGGACAACCCGTTACTTTTGCGGTCTGTACCATTGGCTCACGACCCATTACTGTTGCAGCATGTTGGAGCCAGACGGTGCGACAAGATAGTTACATGGCCGTGAGATCATAGCCTCGAAAATTAACTAAAAAAGCTATCGCGACAAGAATACAAACAAAATGAAATTTTCAACAGGAAAGTATAGTATATTATTACAATCCTAAAAAATCATCAATAATTAAAACATAAATTGTAGTTACAATAACAAGTACAACTCAACTGTTAAACAACATAACCATCGTTTAAAAAAGGTCTCTTTTATGGAGCTCGCATCACGGGACACGTAACAACCGGCTTCCAATGAGACATATAGAGGATATTATTAAGTACATTTTGCATCAAGGTTTTCCCATTTTTAATTCATATAACTATTAGCATGCAATGGTGTTTACTGCATCTATTTTATTAGCTTCTTGTTCAACTATATCGAGGACATCTTGGAGGGCAAACCCAAATAATCTTTCTTCAAGAATAAGAGGAACATTGGAAGTGGCGTGCTGACGTGAGGAATGGGAAATTTCACTGTTGATCTCTGAATTGAAATCTACACTCTTGGTAGGGGTTCTTTGTTCTGCATTCATAGGTATATTAACTTCCTAAAACAAAGACAAAACAAGTTATAACGGCTTTACTAGGCGAGCACAACCATATTTGTTAAACAAATTGAAGCGTTACTATGTTGATATAAGGAAGCAATCAACTAATGGTAGTGTCTCATACATCTCTTTCTTCTCGAATAACTAGAATAGTTTATGTCATGGATAGATGCGAGCATGTGCAAGTATCACTGCTGCTTTGTGAAATGACAGCTCTACTTAAAGAGCACTGAAGGTAAGACAAAACAAGTTACAACAACACACCTGGCAAACAAACCACAAGTTCATTGTTAATGAATTTCAAAAGATTTAGTGGCCTGACTTAATGGTGCGAGCACTCATGCCGAGTACCTCATGTAGACTGATAAAATTAGAATATGTAGAACCTAAATATAACAAATCAAGCAACTAAGCCATTGTGTACCTCCTAACCTAGCTAGGCACTACACAACACAAATATGGCATTATTTTAAAGAGAGTGCCTAAGACAAACAAGACATACCCGTTGTGTTGCACAAATAGACTAGCTAGAACATTTCATACAAAAAAGATATTAAACTCTATGTGACGAGGGTTTAACTCATCAATGCCCATTGTTATGGACTTGGGTTTTGAAGAAGGAGGGAGCGCTAGAGACATCTATCGGCTAGCAAACAAGCATACAGGAGACTCGAAGATTTACCCAGGTTCGGGCCTCGCAGAGGTCCCTACTCCTGCTTGTCTGCTCGTGGAATTATCAAAGGGATCGAGGATTATAATGGTGCGCTGATGCAATCTGGCGAGGGTTGTGGAAACTAGGGTTGCGTGTGTCCTCCTCGCCGCCCCCTCCTAGCCTTTATATATATAGGCTAGGTGTCGGGTAGCAGGTCGAGTCGGTTACAGGTTAGGGTTTTCCCCTTTGAACTTTCTATCTTTGCTTCTTCTTGTTCTTTAAGGAATCGAGAGTCCGTAGGTTACTCGAGTTCTTCATTTGGGCATTGGCGACACTGTGGGCTTCCATTGTATTCAGGCCGTATATACCAAGCTCGAGTACCAGTAGGGTATACCCATGTCACTATGTGATTCATAAACAGTCATACCATTCCAATGATTTACTTATCGCACTCACAATAAAAAATTGAACCAATATGTGCCTCATTAAAGGAGCTAGTTCATGTAACTACATACGCAGGAGATACAAGAGTGACATGAAGTGAACAGACTCCTAATGATCCTAGTACTGATATTATACTAGATCCAATCACAAATGTGGCCTTTTTCTTATTATCAGACAACTCGGATAGTTCTTCAGACATACAAAGCAATTGAACTAAGCACACAATACTAAAGTAGGGGATTTAAATAACAGCGACATGTTACCGAGCCAAAGTGTGGCCCAGAATTTTGACGGCAAACTATGGCAAAAATTAGACTAACAAATGGTTCGTATAAAAAATATAGTTTGTCACACGAAAATGTGCCAAAGATCAAACACATGCCAACAAAACTGTGTCTACAAAACTTTGGCAAAAAGTAGACTGACAAATGGGCCATATAAGCAATACAGTTTGGCACACCAAAGTTTGCTAGAGACCAAACACATACCAATTGAATTGTGTCTACCGAACTATGGCTTAGAAAAGTGTGGTTGTGAAAACATTATGTTAACTTATCAAAAATTGGGGTGGGGGTTGGGGTGGGATGCTTACGGTATGTCTTAGACGAGTCACATGGCGGGACATTTGGTTGTTGGTACATTCGGTGAGGACGTCCACTCCATCTATTACTTGGGCATGCGGTCTTTGTACTCCATTATTGCACATCTGCATGTCCAATTGCAAACACAAATAGGTTACATCATGATATAAGTAAGCATGAAGTGATAGAAAATCGATAGGGACATACAAGATTATAGGGACTATTCACTCTATGATACTATGTACAATCTGAGACTGGTCATTGCACAATAACAACAAACAGTTAAGTTTCGCATGATAAGGGGGGTTAGATCGATAGAACATAATAGTCGAAGTAGAATGACGAATGCAAACGTGTAGTACCAGATATAGCAGAACAATAGCTAGGAGAAAATACTAGTTACCAACGAGAGATAAATTACAATCGAATCACCTGTGGACATGCAGAGTAGAGAATGTAAATGTAAGTTTTCAGTGACTCATATTTCGGGAAGAAATACATAAAAGCAGCCCAATGTTTGGAGTTTAAACCTAGCACAACTAGTTTATTTGGGAAAATAAGTATATCAAGTAATAAAAATTATTATAGTAGTTAGAAATGCATCATGAATACAATACATGCATAACAGAGCAAACACATAGGGAAATATGGTTACCTAGGTTGAGGCAGTGTCTAGGCATCCTCGACATCCTCATGGGTCATGTCGAGGTTTTCCATCGTCCTGCAGTTGCAGTTGGTATGGACGACGCGCAAGCAAATCTTGGCCAGTCGAGCATGGGCTCAGAGATCAGGATGACAGCATCTGTGAAGCATATTGAGGGCAGTCGAGGATGTGTTCAGCTTGCCGGACAAGAGGGTCAGTGACGGAGAATATTCGGTGTACCTACACAATGTCGTCGGTGAATCAAGCCAGTTGGGTGGACGAGGAAGTCAGCGAGCTAGATGTTGCGCATTGGACGTGAGTGAAGCGGGTCTAGTTATGATGAAGGGGATCCGGTACACTTGTGGTTACGAGGTGTTATAGGTATGTCGGTGAAGTGCAGCGGGGAAGTTTCACCCGGTGAGATGTGAGGTATTCTTGGAGGTGCGAGAGGGGGTTACGGTTTTTTCAAGGGCTGTGCATGGGGGAACTACGGCGAATCTGGTCTATAGAGGTAATGGACTAAAAAATTACGAGTGAATCCCCTCACCGACCGACCTTACTAGGGGTCGAACGGGAATTTATGTAAGAAAATGGTGTGCCGCCAAGGGCTAATTCATTAGGAATAACACAAATTGGAGTAAAAGTATGATGCAAAATAAATACTACTCATTCAAAGCTTCAAATCAAAATTAATTGACTCAAGTTTATCTTTCCCTCCATCTTGGTTTTTAGGCTTCTATAGTCCCTCCATTCGGGTTTATAGGGCTAAATTACCAAAACGCCAAGACCTAGGTGGTTCTCCGTTGGCTATGAAAAAGAGTAAAACACACTAATTTAGCCTTGATGGATGCGCACAATTAAGAAACTACACGACCATGCAACAAGTTCACAGCGCATGCAAAGGAAAGTCCACCATTTTCACACCGCATCCATGCATGAAAAACCAACCGGAGGGAAAAATGGATTGTTGGAGTAACTAGCATATTGGCCCTTGCAAATGCGAGGGCGCCGTCTTGATTTACACAATAATGTAGAACCAAATTTCTTGTTTTATACTTAATTTTGAAATTCATATTATGTGATCTAAAATAATGCTTTTCCACAATCACCAAAATATTATGCAAAACAAATAAAAGACCACCGTGCCATAAAAATTTTAATATACAATTTTTTTGCTATTCATTATTATGTCAATTTTGGAAAGTACCATATTAGTAACCACATGTGCCTTTGTATGTTCTATTAGCCTAGTGGTCTGTCAAATGTAATAGAAAATAATTTTGGTTAGGGAACTAAATAAGAAAGATTTATCCCCATTAACATGTAAGACAATGAAACAATGAGAACTTCAATTTTATTTATGTTTTTTACTACTTTACTAACTCTTTTTTCCAAATACATGTCATTTTATTTTATGTATGATCTTATGTCTACAATGTAATTGATCACTATTTGAATGTGAATATTTTGCATAAATTAAAGATAATTTAGTGATATTAATTTCTTTTCAAATGTTACAACAGTATATACATAGGTCAATGGTTGAAGTTAGAGAAACTTTTCTGCAGAACCGGAGAACAATAATGTGTAATTAGTTTTATTTAACACGTGAACAGATGTGGGACTATCTTGTATACATGGCCAATAATTCACTGATTTTCCTTGAGAAAACGGCAAGAAGGTGTCACAACAGATGTGCATGAAACTATCAGATTGTTAAATCTAGAAGTCTTGTCACTTCATCTAAGATTCCATCCATTATTGTGGATATCAATGTTTATCCCTCCCTTAAGAATTCTAGATATGGATATTCCATATTAGTAAATCATACCCAAATGATGATATCCAATAAATTCTAGGTCAAATACATCCAACATGTAGTGGTTCTGAACTATATATTGGGAACACCTAAATGAAATTGATCAAAACATTTAGTTAAAATCTATAAATATGAAGTTAACTCATCTATGGTATAGTAGCCATGATCTATTCACTTCTTACCATATGTAAACAGAGAAGGCTATATATATGGCATGGGATGCTTAACCTTCCTCTCCAGTTATGTGCTTGCTTGAAGCATCAAATCGAGCAATCAACCTAAAAGAATCTCACCGCTACTCTTGTATGGTTCAACATAAAGAATCTCACCACTGGAAGCATGATTTAGGCCATATGTGTTGTTGCACTATTTATTCTTGGTTGAAGAACCTACTAATTTTATATAAATGTATGTGATTGATTATTTAGAAGAGAACACTAAAACCTCATGATGACCAGTGTCGGAAACACTACAAGGAAAAAATTAAACCTTAGTAAGATGACATGGTCATTCTCTATCTTGAATGGAGTTACAGGAAAATACAAAGTCAATGGGCCTTAGGTAAGGAGAAATTATTACTACCATGTAATACATAGAATACCGAAAGTCAAGCAGGAATTACATTCTTGTGTTTTGACAAAAGTTGTACGGTATAGAACAATTACCTCATGAAGCACTTGTAAGTTTCTCTATCCGATTCAGTGTAGTTATACAATAGTTAATCCTAAATTCTTAAAATAAAGAAAAAATTAAACGATGCATGCATCCAATAAGAGGTCATGTGAATCTGGAGGAATATAGATACAGAAAACGTACCACGTGAAGCACTTGCAAATTTTCCCATCTGATTAACTATAGTTACACAATAGTTTGTCCTTAATCGAGGAAGCACTTGCAAATTTCTCCATCTGATTAAGGGTACAATTTTCTACATAAATTAAAGATAATTTAGTGATATAATTTCTTTTCAAATGTTTCAATAGTACATACGTATGTTGATGGTCGAAGTTAGAGAAACTTTTTGGTGGGACTGGAACACAATAATGTGTAATTAGTTTTATTTAATGCGTGAATAGATGTAGGACTATGTTGTATATATGGCGAATAATTAAATGATTTTCCTTGACCACATACAATTATCTAAAGTCTTAAGGCTGAGAGGCTACGAGCTCCCTGAGCGATTGAGGAGCGCCTCATTCCTATGTGTGGGCCCTTGCAGCGCTGAGCGATTGAGGAGCGTGTGTTCCGTTTTTCAACACGTTGACTGTTGGCCTTCGGATTGCTCTGGGTGGGCGGCTTTGTTTCACTTTTTTAATTTTTTTCCGTCTGACATGTGGCCCTGTTTTCTCCCAGGCCCGTTTTGTCATTGACCTGGTAGTTGGGACGGGCTGGTTCTTTATGTGCCTGATTGTGGGGTGGGGGAGTGCGTCGCATGTTTATCTCCAGGGTTGACTGCTTCCTTTCTCTTTTTCTTGCCTATGGAGGACAGACGGAGGTGGTGTTCTTGGTCGTGGGATTGGAGGCGCCGGTGTTCTTGGTCGGTGGGATTGGAGATGCTGATGTTCTTGGTCGGTGCGATTGGAGACGCTGGGATTGCAGGCGGTGCTGGTATTTTCCGTCTGCCGTGCACCGTGCCGATTTGTGTGTCTGGCGTGTGGGATCCTTCACCGTTCCACCCTAGCCGCGCTCTCCCTATCCACTCCATGACTGCCGCCTTCCTCCCCCTCACTCTTCAATCTGGGGGAGAGGGCGCAATGGCAATTGATTTTCCATGGGGGAGGGATGAATGCATATGGGAAGGTATGAGCCGTAGATGGAGATGGAGGAGGAGGGAAAATAAGAGGAAGAGGAATTGGAGCATCCTGCGTACCTCCTCCACGGATTGCGCGCCTCCGCACCAGCACTGCCCCTTCGTCCGCCTCCGCGGTCGGCACCGTCGCTGCCCCGCCCCCATGGGCACGTGGCTTCGCGTCAGGGCGTTATCCGCCTTCGATGTCGTCCCCATGGCCGCCCCGCCTCCATGACCGCGTCTGCCCATCGGGGCGTTCTGCGAAGCACTAGGCTCAATGGTTGGCAGCCACAACACCGAGCTCGGCGGTTGCAGCCATGGCTTCGCGCCAGGGCGTTCGTTGCCTTCGTCGTCGTCCCTATTGCTGGCCGGCCTCCGCGAAACAGCTGATTTTCAAGAGCTTAGTGCTAAATATGGTCTTGATCCTCAAATTCTTGTTGATTGTTATAGAACCTTTGCTTCTCATATTAATGCTCCTAAAGAAAAATGGGACATGTATCATGAACCTTATAAAGACACTTGCATGGAAAATGAAATTGTTATTAATGATAGCAATAAACATGCTTAGACCTCTGAAAGTACTACTTCTTATAAGCATGTTAATTTTTGTGGAATACATACACCTTGTGAGAATAATCAAATTGAAGAAGAATATTGTATCACCCATAGGAATGAAAAAACTAGAACGTGGTATAGGGCTCTAAATGATCTTGGTAAAAAAGTTTGTGTCCTCTATCCTTTTATTTGTGAACTTTGCTTTGAAGTGGGTCATTTCAATTTTCAATGCTCAGGCCATAATAATAGCCCTTCTAATCCAATAAGTACTGCAAGTTTGTATTGTGATGACATGATCACTCCTAATTAGCATGATCAACTTACATTATTTTTGGGGTGTGAAGAGTTATCAAGAAAAACCTCTTTGGTAGATATGAGTGCGTTTGATATGAATAACGTCCTGCATGGTTGTCATCTTTATTGTGTTGATAATTGCCAAACAAATACTTACATACAAAATATCCTAAAAGATGAGATCTTACCAAAATATGACATGACTAATATGTGTTTTTGTCTTATTAATGAAAAGGAGGAATCGTCCAAAGTTTCTTCTATTGTCTCTAACAATGAACCAGGGTATATGGAGAAGCTTCCTTTCAAGCCTCTCCCTCCTAAAGAGAAGAAGAAAAAGAAGAAAAGGAGGAGTAAAAAGAAGGAGGAAACGGTATTTCCCCTAAGCATGTTGCTCCTATTATAGTTTTTGATGAGTCTGAACTCGATGATGTTCCTATGCCTATTACCTATAGTAGTGATCATGATTGGGAAAAGCACACTACTTTTAATATTGAAAATATCTTCGGTACCAATTCTGAAAATGATGATATTAATAATTTCTATACTGTTAGTGCTATCTATGTTCCTTCCAATGATGATATATTTACAAACAAAAACACTTTGGAAGATAACTATTCTATTGCTTATGATGATACTATACCTCCAATATACGATGATTGCAATAATGAATATGATATTTTCAGTCGACCTACTATTGAGGAGAAAATTAATTATGATTACAATATGCCTCCTATATTTGATGATTATGGTGATGAGAATAATAATGATAGCTATTTTATTGAATTTGCTCCCACTATAATTAATAAGAATGACTATGTTTATGTGGGGAGTATTAATTCTTTTATGCATGTGTGTCATGATAAGAATGTTTCATGTGATTTTTATATTGCTAATTTTATTCATTATGCTACTGAAAGTTATTATGAGAGAGGGAAACATGGTTTTATGTGTCTCAACAATATTTAGTTTCCCCTCTTTATGTTGAACATTTTGAAGTTGCACTTGTTTTGCTTTCCTATGCTTGTTGCTTTGTGCTTTCATGATTTGTTTCTTTACAAGATTATTTTTCATAGGAAGTGGGTTAGACTTAAGTGTGTTTTGAATTTGCTTCTTGATGCTCTCTTTTACTCTAAATTCATATTTCTTATATGAGCATCTTCTCAAACTATCATGCCTAACTTAAAGGCGTTAAAGAAAAGTACTTATTGGGAGATAACCCAAAAGTTTTAGATGAGTCTTGGAAGTTATTACTTCTGTAATAACCGCTCCTTATCCTTTTTTATTTGATTTTTGTGCCAAGAGCAACCTCTAATGAGAGAGAAGTAATGCTTGGGAAAGTTGCTGTCCTGAAACAGATTTTTGTACTTCACTGTAAAACTTCGTGTAAAATCTCCGTACGTCATTTTGAGGCATGAGTTTTTGTGCTTCTGACCCAGGTTGTTATCTAACTTTTGTTAGTTCAACACTTTTTGATTTGAGCAACAGAAGGTCTTCGAAAAAATCAGTTTCTATCTCTGGTCTGTTTTGACAGATTTCTGCCATTATTTGCATTTGCTTCTGGTTGATTCTTTTTGGGTTCTTTTTGGGGAATTGAGCTTTTTGAGGGAAGTGCTACAGTATCTTGTGCTTTAATGGAAGTTTTATTGGTGTTGAAACTGAACCCAAAGACTTATTATTTTGAGTGCACTAATGTTGCTAATAAAGATTGTGTGAAGTTTTATATGAAGAAAAAATTTAGGTGTATGGAGAGAATGATGTAATGAGATGAAGAATGGACTAAAGCTCGAGCTTGGGGATGCCACCCCGTGTCACCCCAAGAAATATTCAAAAGGTACAAGCGTCCAAGCTTGGGGATGCCCAAGGCATCCCCTTCTTCATCAATAAAAATCCCAGGTTTCTTCCAAACACTTCGTTTTTATTGTTTCATGCACAGTTGTGTTGTTCTTGGAGCGTCTTTGTTTTCGTTTTTGGTTTTAGTTTGCTTGGTTTTCTTAGTTTTCTGAATAAATTGGTTGGACCCCCTCTTTCATGCATTGGTTTTCAAATAGTTTGGTTTGGATTGGAAAAGAGTAGGAAAGTTCATGCTTAAGTGGTAAAAAGGAGCTTGTTTTTGACTATGACTTATACTTTATCATGTCATGCTTGATATTGTTTTGGCTTTATGATTAGTGATTTTTGTTGTAGCATGACTTGTTATAAACAATTGATTTTTCTTAATGAGCCTTTAAAGAATCATGCGTTGTTTTAGCATATTAAAGCATAATATTGTGGTATTCTCCTTTGATGCTTTATTTGGGTTGACTTGGCGCATGCTCACACCATGTTAAGACTATACCAAGTCACCATAGCCTCTATGATTGTTTAGTTTTCGACTTGTAATATCACTTTATGCTTTAATTAATGATGTTTTGTCGCTTTGCATGATTATGGCCATTATTGCTCTCTTAGTTGGTCGCTCCCAGTCTTTTGCTAGCCTCCATAACCAAGTGTGAGTTCCACTCATGCATCCAACTCCAAATAAAACCAGGTTATTCCAAAGAGTCCACCATATCTACCTATTAGCATTTGCTATTCCAAGTATATTCATGTTTTTATCTACCTTCCGAATTAAACTTGTTATGAGAAAACTAGTGATTAAAGCTCTCACGAACTTGATGGCACACTTTACTTTTCTTGCCCCTAATAAACTTGAACCATTGTGTCATCTACGATGTATATGCTTGCACTTATATGTTGGGGATTAGCAAAACCATGCTGTCATGGGGAACGCTTTCAACATTGCACTTGTACTCTGTACCTAGTTGATATCATGCTCTTTTGTCTATGGATGTCGTCGGTGTGAAATGAAAGGGGAGCTTGTAAGTCCATGGAGTTATGTATGTGTGTTAGATAAACGCCAGGGCCGCCGGTCTAATCCATGCCTAATCATGGTGGAAACCTGCAGCGTAACCATAATGACCAATCTATGAAGCATTCTTCTTATAAAAAAATAGATAGATATTGAGAAAAGGAGAAAAGGAAAAAAAAAAGATGAGAAAAGAGGAAAGAGAGAAAAAAAAGAACCATTTTCCCATGGTAAATAAGAAGATTGCGGAGATGCTCGTTGTCTGCTTGCCTTGTCATTTTGAGATGGGGATTCTTCCGTATCATCGGGCAAGGGGTACCCCGTTGGCGGTTCTCTATGATACACATGTACTTACTATGACAAGAACTTACCGGTAACTAAACTTGAGTAGCATGAGGAGCGGCCCTCGTATTTAAGGGACATGAGATTTCCAACTTATACTTTGTTAGTTTGTTCACTTTAACCTTAATCACTTCAAGATGCTCATGATAGGGGCAATGAGAGCTGAAAGCTAATAAGTACCATAATTTTTGGAAGCTCTTTATGAGACTTGGATCCCTGCTTCTTTCTATGAAGACATTTCTTTTACTTTTATGTTGAGTCTCCATCTTCTATCCTTAGGCACCAATTAAGAGAGCATAGTTGTCATTTTTAGTTCTATGTGCATTGTCCCAAAACTTATTGATTGATTCATAACTGTGATATTGCTTGTTCTTAAATTATTTGTATCTAGTCACCCTTATGAACTTTGAAGGTATCCTATGCATTTATGTTTTGATACTCCATGAGGGACAAGCTGAATGCCACTATGCTATGTTTTCTATATGTCAAACAAACAAACGTCTTTCAATGCATTGTTATTCATGATCTTTGTCTGTATCCTCATGTTACAACATAGTTGCTATGTCTTATTGTTAGAACTTTATCTTTCATGCTATGCTGAAGTACTATGATCCTAGCTATCAATGTTTACAAATAATTTGATCAATTTTATGATGGTGCATGTCACCTAAAAAATTATTCTTTCTTTTTATCACTTACCTACTCGAGGATGAGCAGGAGTTAAGCTTGGGGATATTGATATGTTGCTAACGTATCTATAATTTTTTATGTTCCATGCTTGTTTTATATTTACTTTCTTATGTTTTGTCCACACTTTGGAGTACTTTTATACACTTTCTTGGACTAACCTATTAACAAGATGACACAGTGCTAGTTGCCTGTTTTATGCTGTTTTTTGGTTCCAGGAAAGTCAAAAAATGAATATTCTCGGAATTGGACGGGACAAAAGCCAAAGTTGATATTTTACCGGAAGACTCACGGAGCTAGAAGACGAGACAGAGGGGGCCACAGGGCGGCCACACCACCCCTTGGCGCGGGCAGCCCTAAGCCGCGCCAGGGCATGGTGTGGGCCCCCTGGCCGGCCACCGACCTTGCCTCTTCGCCTATAAGAAGCCTCCTGATGCATAAACCCTAGATCGAACAGCCTCTAGCCACGAAAAGTTCGGCAGCGCCGCTGCCACCGAAGGGGAGATTCGGGGGACAGAAAGTCTCTGTTCGGGCACCCTGTCGGGACGGTGAAGTGCCCCTAGAGCCATCTCCATCGAACTCCACCACCATCTCCATCACCATTGCTGATTCCCATGATGAGGAGGGAGTAGTTCTTCCTCGAGGCTAAGGGCTCTATCGGTAGCTATCTATTCATCTCTCTCTCTATGCATGATCATATTGTGATCATGAGCTTTGTAATCAAGTAGATCTACTTTGCTACTTAAGTGCTTTAATAGATCTCTGCTCTCCCCATGTGTGTCAAAGTGATAGCGTGCACACCATGGTGGCACTTAGGCTAGAGATTACAAATACTTTTTATGAGTTATATTTGGAGTTGGATGTTTCTATGAAATTGTGGGGTTACCTAGATGGGGAAAGTGAACTTTGAGGTGTGTTGTTATAGCCCTACCATGGATTAGAGTGTCCAACCGGAGAGTAGTTCAGAGTAGTATCATAAAGAGATGATATTTATATAAGAGTGTTCACTAGTGAAAGTATGATCCCTAGGCCTTGTTTCTAAGCATTGAAACACCGTTTGCAATTAGATTTGTTACATGTTTGCTTGCTTCCATCTTTATTTCAGATTGCCTTTAGTCCCTTCCCACGTCAACCACACGCCATCAAAGCTATTTTCTGGCACCGTTACCACTTATAATTATCCATACCACTTGTATTTCACTATATCTTCGCCGAACTAGTGCACCTATACACCTGACAAGTGTATTGGGTGTGTTGGGGACACAAGATACTTCTTATATCTTGATTGCAGGGTTGCTTGAGAGGGATACCTTTGACCACTTCCTCCCTGAATTCGATAAACCTTGGGTAATCCACTTAAGGGAAAACTTGCTGTTGTTCTACAAACCTCTGAACTTGGAGGCCCAACAACTGTCTACAAGAATAGAAGTACGTAGACATCAATGCCCATATGAATGCTTATCAACACACATATTAAAATTTCACGAATATTATGTTGATGATGAATTGTTTTATGTCCACTGCAACTTAAAATGAGAATAGACAAGTGAACCCATGAACCTTGGTCTAACTTTTATCATAAGAAACAACCTTCCAACACCATTATTATCATCTATATTTTCTGTATTTTAATATTTCAAAAATACAAAAACACTTTCTTTACTTGCAAACACATACAAAACACAAAAATACCTTTTTATTATTGCATTTATTTTGCTTGCCTATTTATATATATTTTTAATTTATTTTATTATTATTGTTATTTCATATTATTAATACGAAACCTTGTGCTTGACAACCACACAATGGAGTTGGGGATGCAAGACAAAAAACTTTGTTTTGTAGATTGCTTGAAGAGGAGAAGAAATATATTTTTCGCCAATTCCCCGAGAGTTCGATATAAACCCTCGTGTCACCCTTGTGGGGAAAAGACTCTTGCTACTACACTCTGCACTTGGAGTCCCAACAAGTTGGTACACACGAATTTCTTGCCATCAAGAACATTTTTTAGTGCCGTTACCGGAGAATTGCAAGGTACATCACAACTGCATCATCATCAAGCTAGGAGAATAATCCACTTCTACAACAACTGGTAGAACACTTTCTGGCACCATCATCATCAACTTTGTGCAAACACCTAAGCTTCGGGAGGTTGCACTACTGTGAGCTTTTCCTTCCCCTTCAGATTTTCAAAGCAATTTTATTTTGTCTTGTTATATCTTTTATTTGTTTGTTAGTTTTTACTTTCCCTTTGAAAACACAAAAATCTATAAAAAATTATCTTGCATCATGTAAAATTCAAATAAGGTATATAATAGTGATGATGTAGGCAATTTTAATCAATATACAAGGGATTCTTTAATGGAAGCCTGGTTTAGAATGCTAGAGATCAAGAAAACTTGTCCTAGACAACTCACCCAAGCTTTTATAATTAAAATATTTTATGATGGCCTAAACCTTTGGTCAAAGTGTTTACTAGACTCACTAACTTGTGGTAGATTTGTCATGGGAAACCTAGCTCATGCAAATGTTGTTATGTCAAATTTATTTGGGAACTCAAGAAAAACCAAGAAGATAATTTAAATTCAACAATTAAAAGAGTATTTGGAAGAAACTATCACAAGCTTACAAAAAACCATTAAAGAGATCCCTAATAAGAATTAGACTCCTCTCCACGCTCCCCGGAGCGCGACCATTAGACTGAACGCCTGACTATTAAACGACAAACGTCATCTTAGTGTATATATGTACGAAGAGCCCCCGAGTCGAAAAGAACGTTTATCTTTAGCGTTGGTCATATATAGTAGAGCTCACTTTGTGCACCCTGGGGAACGACTGTTAGACAGACGTTTGACCATGTGTCAGACTACGAGGGTTTGGGTAGCGGCTAAAAGGTTTGAAGATTTAATGAAAAAGATCATTATAGTCGACAACCGTATAGGTCCTAGGCTACTGTAAGAGAGAACATCGATTATTGCAATAGCTGATCAGATCTATGGGCAAAGTGGTGTTTGCAGGGCGAGTACTGTTGGGCCATGTAGAGATAAACAAAACTTGTATGCGGTGATCCCAAGATCTAGCTGAGGTAGTAGGCCACGAGAATTACCACTGTATGCGTAGTTGCGGAATTGATGAAGCACGTCGCTTGATGTAGTGAAGTCCTCACGATCCGTTTCAATCCACGATCATCGAAGTGCTGAACGTACAGCACATCCGCCAGTTTCCACACGTACGAGGAGGATCACCGACGCTGGACTGCTAGGTCCGGTACAACGGCGACAGGACTGGACTGGGGGTAGGGTTTTCAACGCATGGAGTGACCTAACCCTGTGCACTAAGCACATACGCCCCAGCTTATATAGGGAGTGCAAGTGGGCTCCACTCACTTGTGGCCCATTCACTAAAAGGCCTATATTAGTCACTGCGAGTCAAACTCACTAACTCAGTCTGTTTCCTATTCGGGTCCAACCCAAACTTGCTCCCGCTCTTAAGTGTGTGACCCGACAGGCTCATGGTGACCCGGACACGATCCGAGTCTCACTCGTGACCGATCAGTCAGTAGTGGCTCCTAGCAGAACGTGCTGACTCTCAAGTACCAAAAAGTCATGACGACATACCTTCCAATGCGACTTTCAGCTGAGTCCCTTTTGCCTCACGATATACCTTATCGAACTATAGGCGAATAATCATCATCACTTAAATAGTTCGACTCTCTTTATCGATCCGAGATAAGTGATCCATCCGACTAACTCTTAGTCGATCGCCTCGGTTAACACTTAACCGAGTCGCGCATGGCCTTGCTTTCCAAATCATATTTTCCGAGAGGGCCCAGAGAATATCTCTCCAGTCAGAGGGGCAAAATCCTATCTTGGTTATTCACATCACGCAGCTTGATTCTTAGTTGACCCGAACTCTGTCTTTATAACTGTCCAGTGACGGAACAGCGATTGACAGAACCTAAGTCGGTGATCCTCAACTCGAATTGTGCAATACCCTCAGGTCTAAAGATTACATTTATTGAGACATACAAATGACGACTTGTTCATTGTACCTCAATATGGGTCAGTCCGACTCGCTAAACTCTTTAGTCGACTCTGTGTGTGTCGGAATAGCATCTCCATGCCCATGACAAGTGGAACCGAGTCATCAGCCGACTTTCACATTAGTCTAAGTTGTGTGTCCAGCACAACCTCAACGACCAAGGACAACTAGTATGAACAACATAAATATATAGTTCCACAATCGAATCACATATTTAATGATACATATCAGTAGTTCATACATGGACAATAACTTTATGAATACATTAGAAATAACATTATACATGATTGCCTCTAGGGCATATTCCCAACAAGTACTTCTATATATTATCAATACAAAGTGTGTGCGGCCATTAGGATTAACGAAGTGGCATAAATACTCGCTCCATACCCTTTGGCTGCATTCTACATACGCTGAAATGTAGACAAATTTGATCCGAGCCAGCTAATTTGGCATGGACCAACTATTATTTTTGAGCTCTCTGGTTAGTAACCCGAGACGCGATGTGTGGCTTACAAGCCGAGTGACAGGACGCCAAGTTGTTGAGGTGGGACTAAATATGTAACATAACAAAGCAAGTGTTGTAGGTGAAAGATCTTGTACCGGTCAAGTCGTGGATATTGAACACGTATAGTCGCATGCGTCTTTCCAAAAGCACGTCATGTGCGTGCGTGCGTTCTGGGTCTCGGTATTCAACACGTTTTTAGGAAAATTGTTTGATGACATAGACTATAGTCATGTATCCAAGCCTAGTACTAAACATATCACATAATACACCGGTCATATTTCGTGCTCTAGTGTGGTCCTACGTGCGCCATGGGACCTAGTATTACACACATTTTTAGGCATATCGTTTGACGCCATGGTCTTGGTCCTTTTGCTATATCAGCAGATGGAGACAACAAATGTGGAGGACTCTATTTGCATCCTTAACAAAAGGAAGACACAAATCTCTATGTATCTTTATTTTGAAAACACGAAAGAAAATAGATTGCAAAATGAAAGTTGGATACACGATTTATATGAAGTAGTACAATCCTAAAACACTAAATTAATCTACGCATCGTTAGATGGTGCTAAGATTGTTGACTCTCGAAGTCTACCCCTCATTGTCTCGGCATCCTTAAGGATGGCGAGGAGCATCCTCTTATTCTCCTTCAGGTCTCCGAGGACATCGATGACATTATACTTCAAAATATGGAGCGACCTAATAATGGATTATCTGGTCATCACTCATCGGTTACTCTACCAGGACTATTCTTCAGTTCGTCTGCGCCATGGCCAAGATGTTTTCCTCCTTTTGCTCGCCTGAGAGTCCATAGGAGGTGGGGAGCAAAGACCATAGTCGGTCAGGGAGAGAACTCATCCAAAAGAAGAATCTGAATAACATATGAAGAGAGAGGAAAAACCAAACGTCAGACAATTTTGTTAAAAAGAGTCTCGTAAGGAAGCCATTACTTCCTTTGGAGTCCTATCCGTGTCAGACTTCTACCATACATCCATGCTCTGCTTTCGTTGTCGTTGGCCTCGCAACAGAGGAATAACCGCCTGCTGAAAGGGAGAAAAAGCCTATTCGAATAGAAAAGATGCAAGGGAACATACCATAAGGAGAAGCGTGCTTGAAGAGCGGGTTGAGTAAGACATCGGCGATGATCGCATCCGCCGCTATTCTGTCCATGGTCTTTCGCGTCAACGAAAGAAGACGACCCTAGAGAGCATAGAAAGATAAGTTAGTACGCGCACATCATGGAAAAGGCATGAGAGGAAGCCGAGAAAAATATAGTTCAAATAGAACAGAGGCAAGTCAATGTACCATGAGCAAAAACTGGCTCACGTAAGATGCTAGCGACAAGCCCATTGAAGAAGTAGAATTCATACGCAATAGCGTCCAAACGCTGTCGTTCGTTGCCAAGTTCTAAGAACAAAGAAACAAATGTTAGATACGCAAATCCAAAGTTTCAGAAAAAACCGAAAGTCTATTAAAATAAGGCGATATACCTTGCTTTACATGAAAATGAGACAACTCCTCCTCCATCGAAAGTCTTTGGCTGAGCAAGAGCTGTCAAAAAACCGTAGTCAAACAGGAGCGTCAATGAAGATGCAGCCAGTCGGAGGAGGCTGAAATAAAAACACGATAAAACAAACACAGCTAAACAAATAAAACATTCACGAAATACACGTACCTTTTTTGTTCTGAAGCGCGTACAACAAAGATAAAAACCTCCAAGTGAACAAAAACACAAGCTTAATGCCGAAAAATGAAAATAATATGTAAAACAGAGGACAGGTGAATCTTACCTACCACGTGTAGTCGCTTTATGGTTGAGAATAGAAAGATCCATGCAGAAGCAGAAACATGAATTGAGTATAGAAAGAGAGGAGGAGGAGGGTGCGAGTCGTACACAAGAGGGATATACCATTCATGATGAAGACCGAAGAGGAAGTAGCTCCGGCGAGGAGAACACCATCTAGAGACTAGAGCAGGGAGAAGAGAAGACCGAAAAAGAAGTAGCTCCGCGAGGAGAGCGCATCACAAGAGCTAGAGCAACAAGAAGGGAAGAACAAAATTACAATGCAGGGTGTCTACACCGCGAGGAGCATGAAGATGTGTCATGAATGGCTGAGCAGCATGGCTTCGCGTAAAACTGCGTACCACATGTACGATGTTATAAAAGCGTAGGCGGATTCGTGCCTACCGTAGTCTATAGTACCAGTAGCACTATTCGCTGCGATAAATCTGTGAGTATAATGGTGCTAGTTCAACCGTGGATGGGCCCCATAGCATGATCTGGACGCGAGAAACTATGGATTCCCATGCGTAGTTCTAGGCTCTACAATGCCAGGTCTTCTCTCCGCCCGCATAAACCCGCGTCGTATGTGATCTACGCTAACATATAGTAAAGATCTAAGGCGGCACGTCGTATATGAAAAGGTCCCACGCCTGCAAGAAGCCGTGCCCGTACTGGGCTGATGGTGCCACAACGACCAAGTGTGGGGGCCATGGCCACGAGAAACCGTGGCCAGCATGGGCTCACAACGTCACATCTACTCTCGATAGGCCCCACGACCGCTATAGTTCGTAGACGCCATAGGCTCACGGTGCCACGGCGGCTCTTGGTGGGACCCGCCACCTAGCGGGTGGGAGCACTGTAGTCCCTAAAATTCCTCTCATAAAGCACGGTACTGCCCGCGTACGCTAACGGCGGGCCAAGTTTGCACATGCGCCCCACCTTCCAGCGACACGGGGTACGACGACGCATGGTACACCCGTACACGGTCTGAAATCTTTCTTCCTGGCCCGCTACGGGTCCCGCCTCATGGGATAGCATGGCTCCATTGCGACATCACCGCGTGTCCTTCTCGGCATCCATCACATGGTGTAAAAGAATCGGGACAACATGGATAGCAGTTTGAGCTGAAACAATTTAGTGCTATTATTTACTCCTGATGATATAAACCAGATTTGCCTCCATATAAGAACTAAACTCAAAATTTTCCCTAATAGTCTTCACACCCTTGTCATAAAAATGAAAACTATTGAATATCATGTTAAAACTAAAGACCACTTCATTGAGAATATTTACTCTAAAATAACCCTCATGAGCTGCCTCTTAGGACATGCCAAAGTTTTGGTAACTTTTGTGGGGGGGGTGAAGAATATAATAATAAAACAAGAAAGATAGAAGATATTATAAGAGAATAAAAGCAATCTACTATGCTTAATAATAGCAAAGATACACCTATGATTATAAATGAAAAACAAGTAAAGGAAGTTAAAATGCTTAGTGAAATAAAAGAGCATCTACTAGATCTTGATAAATGTAGCATGCATGAACTCATTAATATATTGCAAAAGTTTTCTAATGATCCATCCATTAATGTTCATCAAACGGGATTTGGCTTATATATTGCAAACTATGTCATAGAAGAAAAGATAGAAACATACAACAACGAAGCTATGATACCACCAAAGCATGGGGATGCTTGGATCCCCAAGATATTAATCACTATTGGCAAAGAGACCCATCATGCTATAATAGATCTAGGATCTAGTGTCTCAGTTTTGTCAAAAGAATTATATGATTTGCTAGAACTTAAAACTATGGAAAAAGTACTCAATAGACCTTTTACTTGCTGATGACTCAACTAAACATGCTTTAGGAAAAGTAAATGATGTTATGGTTCGGTAAAATATGACTTTTGTTCCTGTTGATTTTGTTATCATGGACATGGGGAGTAAAACCTCTAGCCCTATAATATTGGGAAGACCATTTTTTAGAACTATAGGAACAATCATTGATTCAAAAGAAGGAAATGCCAAGTTTAAGTTTCCACACAAAAAGTGTATGGAACACTTCCCAAGGAAGGAGATAGCACCAAGGTAAGCTACCACATGATCTCCACATCACTTGAAACAAGTAGGTAAAGCCTAGCTACATGGCTGGGAAACCCGGTTATTTATTTTCATGCACTATTGCTGTAGTTTAAAGAGTTTTTAGTTTATTCTTTGAATTTTTTAATAAAGTACCAAGTTGAACACATTTAGATGATATAAAGTTGATAAAACATATGGAGTAGCAAATTCCTACACAAACACTATTTAGTAAAGAAAATCTTCGATTTTTCTGTAACTCCGATTACGCTCTTATTTAAACTTAAGTTACAACTTTTTATCCTATATATTCACAAAAAATTTCTAAAATTACTGACATGGTTAAGTGGTCGAAAGAAATACGTTTTGCTGCTGCTGAAAATTTGTACAAATTCTGCCTTGTATTGTTTAAGCCATTCTTTTGAGTCTCAAAATGTTTTTCCATAAGTATTTTGATATTCTAAGAATTTATACAAGAAGATATACTTTTTGGACACCTAAAAATAATTTTGTAAGCATTATATGGCAGCTAGCAACATAGCTTTGTACCACTAATGCACCCCATAGAAAAGAAATGGGAGAAAGTTTTGTGTTGAAGTTTTTTGACAGAGAATGGAGGAACACCACACCAGGAGCTATCCAAGAATGGTGAAAAGCATAATCTTGAGGATGCCCAAGGCACCTCACTGGAACTATTAAACTCTCGGTTTGCAAACCTCTAAACTTTTTTTGAGCAAAATGAGATGATCATAGAAACTTGGAGCGTCTTTACCTAGTTTTGTATTAGATTTGCATGTTACCCTTTTGGAATAAATAAGACCATCATGATAGATGTTTTGCATCCTTAGGAAAGAACTACTAAAATAAATGAAAGTCAAGTTTGAATGCCATGATAAAAGGAAAAGGGAGTAACAAGCTATGCATGTTATTGCTTCTACTTATATTGATCATATGCTTTATGGAGTAATAACTTACAAGTGTTTTATCTAGTGCTAGTTCTTATTTATAACATAGATGGATAGTACAATGTTTATATTGTTTATTATGAATGATCTAGTACTATGGACACTTTTTGAATGCGTGTAGAAGGTCAAACGGTTACTAGTGCTAGCTCCACCATATTGAAACACCCTCCTTTAGAAAAACAAACTTAGCTCTCATACTAGGGACAAAATACCCAAATAGCTCATGCTATATACCAAAGAATACTATCATGTGTGTCATATTTAGCTTCCAAACAATATCAATTATGGGTATGGGAGACATAGAGAAGTTAGTTGTGGGGTGACCACAAACTCATAAGGCATAAGAGTACCCCTTGCAAGTAGAACAATATTATGCATACGATAAAAGATGAGGGCAAAAACCCTCCAAGTAGGCATACCAATGCTAAGATGAGGGCAAAAACCCGCCATTGATGATATGAACAAAGTGAGAGAGTGATTATAGGAAGCTAGGCCTCTCAAAAATCAAGCAAATACAAAAGGTAAAAGGAGAAAAAATAAAGGAAAAAGAAAAAGAAAAGAAAAAAGGAAATAGGTGAGAGAAGAAGCAAAAAGTGCCAAAAACAAGAGTGCCAAAAAGAATCAGGTAATGAGGGGAAATAGAACAAACACTAATGATGAACTATGATTCAACCATAAACATAAGGGAGAGTGTTTGGAAGCTAGATGTGTCTTGCATGTATTCCCTGCTTACCAGCCTTTTGCATTTATCCTTCTGTTGCCTTAATTCTGGCCACAGGACCGTCCACATATAAGCATATATACTTTTTGTGTGAAGCATTGTAAACATTGTCCATGGTACTTTATTCATTTGTTTTATCCATTATACATTTTGCTAGACTTGTATGGAGATCATGATAAGTAGCACTTTATGATATGATTGTTTATTGTTACTCTTTAATGTATGGACCACTTAACTATTTGTGATGCTTGCTAGCTAAGGTAAGAAACAAACTCCAAAGTCCATGTTTAGTTTTATCTCCTTCATGCTCAAGGACGAGCATAGTTAAGCTTGGGGATGTTGATGCATGTAAAATGCATACATGAACTTTGTAGTTTATTGATACATATTCCCACATATTTGCAACATATATAATGTAATATAGATGTTTTATATTAATTTTTGGGGATTTACAAATGATCCCCTTTATTTTTGTTATAACACTATAGGATAGGAAAACCCTGTTTTGTGTATTTTAATCTTTCAGGGACCTAAACAAAGTCAAATGGAGCTAAGATTCTGGGAAAGCCAATATTTCATGAAGAGTGATGGTCTGGAGTGCTTGGACCTCATGAGAGGGGCCTGGAGGCCCAAAATAGCATGGGTGGCGCGGCCTACCCTAGTGCACGCGCCACATATACTCTTTTGGCCCTCGGCCATCCAATTTGCTTCAATCTTTCACCCATGGACTTGGTTTGACCTAAAAACTCATATATAAAGGCCCCCAGAGGAATCCTCGGGGATAGCACTGCAGAAACACAAAAACACCAAAAAGGTATCAGAATCGGTGAAGATTGGAGGGGGAAACTCCATTGGAGCCGTCGTCGGAGGAATCTCTACCTTCTCTAACATCTCCAACATCATCACCATGATGAAGAGGTAGTAGTACACCTCTAGACTATGGGTTTGTGGTAGTAGCTTGATCTATTTCTCTCTTGTTCTTCATAGACCTATTACCATATGAGCTTCCCAACATGATTATGGTCATATATGTAATTCCTATGTGGTTGATCTTTATTCTATGATTCGATATATGATATTGGAACTTATTTATATGTAAGATGTATTGATAGATGCATATCATGTACCTTGTTCTTAATTACTTGTTTTGATCCAACTTGTATGCAAGAGAATGTATGGGGGAAAGTGTGTATTAGATGGAGTAACTTGGTGGTAGTGATTTAATAGTGACAACAAATTTAAGATCTAATATGGTTTTTACCTTTCTTTTGTTATCTCACTAGGGATTAAGTGAATTCAAGTGCTATAATTATGTTGTGACAACTCGATAATCTTGTTTGGTCAAGGTAGCATATTTGTTATTCAAACATCATATCAAAGTACTTAAGGCTATGCTCTGCTAATCCTTAGTTCTTGATTGCTTGGAATTTTCCATTTCTAGAGGAGTAATTCTTAATTCTTGATTACTTAAGGGTATACAAAAGACCTTTTTATTATTGCATTTATTTTGCTTTCCTAGTTATATATTGTTTTACTTTATTATTATTATTTTTATTTCATACTACTAATAGGAAACCTTGTCCTTGATTCTTGTTAATCCTTAATTCTTGATTACTTAAGGCTATACAAAAAGACCTTTTTACTATTGCACTTATTTTGCTTGCCTAGTTATATATTGTTTTACTTTATGTTAATATTATTTTTATTTCATATTAATAATGAAACCTTGTCCTTGACGACCATACGGTGGAGTTGGGGACACAAGGCAAAAAACTTTGTTTCGTAGATTGCTTGAAGAGGACAAGAAAGATACTTTTCGCTAATTCCCCAAGAGTTCGATATAAACCCTCGAGTCAGCGCTAAACAAGGATTATACAAGAAAACTATAGGAATAGCTGTTCTTGTTTTTTCTTGACTCAAGGTTCTGTCTCGAATAATGTTCAGTGTTTGAATGTTGTCGAATGTAAATTTAAATTGAGTATCTATTGTAATTTTATTTCCCATTGCAACACATGAAAAAATCTTGTACGTATAATGAGGGTTAATTACTTTCTATCGTTAATTATTGCGTGCATTGGAGGAAAGATGGGATCACATACGAAAGGAAACCGCATGTACTAGTTGTGAGTGGGAAAATGGATAAACCCACATTAATTACACTACTCACGGTAATTGAGGGTAATTAATGAAGTTAGAGGCACAGAAAACACTAAGGAAGAGAGGTGTGTGTCAGATTTGGTTCTACTGGTGTGGATGAAAACTGTAAATATTCCTTCACATACATCAAACATCTCTAAATTTTCTATGTCAAACATAAACTTAGTAGGACCTCTATTTGATAATATAAACAATAAGTAAATTAAACAAATTCAAATCTTAACCAAGATTATCTACTTCTACTTATTCATGGTTCCTACTTCATGGGCGGCGGACTGACGTGACTTCGGGCTCATAGGACTCATCGGAGCCTGCAAGTGACTAACGTGACTTCGGGATCATCGTACTCTTTGGTGATAGACTCTGTCTCTTGGCCACTAGCGGGATATAGACGACCACAGACAGTTTATCAATGATCTCTATCCTGGCTTTGTGTGAGAAGGGCTCGTCCAAGGACTCCAATGTCCCGTACTCGTAGGTCAGGCTCTGTGGGGCAATATCATCCATCCACTGTGCCTTGTCGTCGGACTACTGTTTCTCGTCCTTGTCATCATCGGACTCTGTCTCCTCTTCCTTCATCTCACTAGAGTCGTGTAAACCCTACTCTTTGTGGTGCCACTTCTCCTCCTTCCCATCCTCCTTCTCATCATGTTGGAATGCCTCTGTCGTATAAGGGGAGTACACTTACGTGTACGATGGAAGCGGCGACTCCTCATAGCCGTCTTAGGAGGGGTACTCGACCGAGATTCCCTACTCCAAGAGATCTTCGGAGAGAGAGAAAGAGAGAGAGAGAGAGAGAGAGAGAGAGAGAGAGAGAGAGAGAGTGTGTGTGTGTGTGTGCTTGTGTGTCGCGTCTCGCCTACACTGACATCAGGGATGTTGGACACCCCCTATTTGTTCGGTAGTGGGCATGAAGGCGTTCTGGCCTCAGTGTCGATGAAGGAACCTGCTGATTCGAGCACACAGCACACATAGGGCACACATACATTTTTTACCCAAGTTCAGGCTGCCCTTCGGCTAACAACCTACGTCCTGCTTTGGTGGATTATGTGGGGTGGATCGAGGTACAAGAAGATGATCTCTATGGTGCTGGGGATACACGTTCTCTCTAGCTTCTACACGCCCTGAGCTTCATCTTTCTTTCTTTCCTCACTTTGCTATCTCTCCCTCCACACTCTCTCCAATCCTCTGTTCTCTCCAAACTCTGCCCTAGGTCCCTTTCGAGACCTCTCCAAATTACCTCTCTTCCCAAAAAAAACCTTCTCCATCCCGAAAATCCCCTCTCTCTGTCCCAAAAACCCCTCTCTCTATCCCCAAACCCCCCTCTCAACTCTCGGACAAGTGCCTCCTTTTATACTCTAAGGGGTCACTACAGGGCCAGCATGGAGCACCATCTAGGCATTTCCGGGCTCAATCATGGGGTGCCACGCGGTCTTCGGGCAGATGGGCAGCACCTGTGGCGAATAGATGGCTAGGGGCGATGCACAGGTGCACTCGATGGCCGAGTGACATCTTAGGCTTCGAGCTGTCACTCCTGTCGGTGGCGCGCCCCAGTGGACTGCAGCGCCATGATGCTGTCCAGCAGTGGTGACACATCGCCAGTTGCCAAGGCTAGGCCTGACACGCCTTGTCAGGCTCAGTTGACTCCGGTTCCCGGGTCGCGCCTGACCTAGGAAGGGTGCTCCCATGGTCCTTCCGGGGCTCGGTCAAGGCTGCTCCTCAGCCTCGCTGCCCCCAACAGTGCCCTCGCCCTCTTTCTGGGGCAGCCCCAGAAGGAGGGATAGAACCGCCTTACGCCTGTCATTGTCCTTTCCTCCTTGTCTGTGCCTGGCTAGTGGATCGAGGCATGTATTGGAGTGTTCGTGTCGTCCATAGGCACCTACAACATAGCCGACACTTAGTCTCCATAGCCTCATCATGACAAAACCATACCTACTTGGAGTGCATGGTGCTCGTATCTTTGCGACATCCTTGCTGGCCAGGCCACACCTCTGTTGAGTTGTTGACTGGTGGGTCCTGGTCCATGCGCTAAGGCGCAATGCAAGGGACCCCCGATCCCATTACGCTGACAGAAGCCCCCGAGCGAGGGCCAGCAACTTGCAACGCATATCGTGACTCAACGAAGAGGCTGTTGCCAGGCTTGGCCCTTCAATAGCGCGTGGACCCAGTCCACATCACGGAAGTGCAACAAGACTGGACTGCATGCTTTCCCATCCTGCAGAGCTGACGTGTGTGCGCCTGCGCACTCAGGTGGCTGCGGGACTACCGAGCCACGCCTTAGCTTCCGCGGCAGCCTGCATTGACTATGCCCACTTTGATTCCTGCAAAATAACTTTGGTGGGGCGCGATCGTTGCCCTCCCGTGAGCCAGTGAGGTGGGTAGCAACCGTTACCCCTCTTGCTTGTTATAAAAGGAGGGAAGGCGCGGGGCTGTGGCTCACTCTCCACTTCCCTCGCAACCTTTCCCTTCCAACTCCCTACTCGATAGAGAAGACGATGGCGTCGGGCACCTCTGGTGACGACGATCCTTCTTCACAGATGGGGAAGATGGCTTTGGCCTCGTCAGAGGGGCCACGGTGCAGGCGTAGGCGCCGAGGCCATCGCGTCTCCTCCGGAGCTGGCATGGATCTCCTGCAACCGTGTACTAAGGCCCCGCCCCTCCATGCCCGCCAGGAAGGCGGCAACGGACGAGGAGGCCCTCCCGGTTGCCGTTCTCCCTCTCCAAGGCGCGGACGCCGCCCCCGGTGTGACGTGCAGGTCAGTTGTCGTCTTCCCCACCAGCTCAATCTGTCGTTCTCCCCTCCCAATCCCAGGAGGAGTACATGGAGGACCTGGTGGATTTTGAGTTCTTTATTGTCCTGGGTGCTGGGTACAAGAAGCGGTTGGTGCTTCCCTGTCTGCTTGCTAATTGAGTGGCGTTCTGCTGCGCGAGGTAGAGTTGCAGGAGTCAAGCGATGGTCAGCCCATATGGAACCTCCAAGTGGATGTAGGTGAAGAGTCCCGCATGTTACTTGGCAAAGGGTGGCCTTCGTTCGCGAAGTGGTACCAGCTTCGAGCTGGTCATGTGTTGAAACTTCGCTTTCGCGGGAACAGGCAGTTCGTGGTGAAGATATTTGATGACTCCTTGTGTTGCCGCAGCTACTATCCCTACCTCCCTGACGATGAGGGGTCGAGGGGGCTCTCCTCCTGATGTAGAGGATGCCAAGGGGTCGACTAGGCAACATGGCACCACTACGAACGGTAGGGAGCAACACTTGCCCCCTTTTCCCAGAGCGTAGCCTTTTGCCCGCACCCTTCCATCAAGCGTCTTCTATGCACCGGTTGCTGCATTGTACATTTTCCAAATGTAATGCCAATTGGCTACCATTAGTATATTTACCTTGTGTTATTTCCTATTTTATTCGTCATGTTGTGCTCATGGCTTCCCTTGATTTGCCTATCTGTTGCCGCCTTTGCGTCTCCATGGGGCCCGTGGGGTGTCATTCATCGTCTTAGGCACCTTTCTCCCGTTCCTTTAGCTCTAGCCTTGCGGTTATCTCATGCCTTGCTCACGGGGCCAGCCTCCCCTTGAAACTGCGTGGTTGCAGCTATCTGGCGGTGAGCCTTTAACCCTTGACAAGACCTTTCCCTGGCCTCTTCTTGCTCATCCATCCGCTGCTCATCCTGAAACATGATTGACGGGGGGTAATCTCGGCAATGCCCATGGTGATGGACTTGGGGTTTCGCGGAAAAGAGAACGATGGGGATTTCGTCGGATGTTAGGAAAACAATGAAGACAAAGTCGTCTGAATATTAGGGAAACACTCTATTACAAGTTGTCTACTAGATTTCGGTACCCTCGCTTGGGCTTCTCCCACCCTATATATAATAGGCCGGGTCTCAAAGTTGTATGCGGATAGGTTTCATACACGCGTGATTACAATACCAACATAATGTCGGTTTGTGGTTTCTTTCCTAATACAACAAAGAGTCTCTGTCGGTTGCTTCCTTGGGCTTTTATCTGGAATCTCTATGGGCTGTATGCCTTGTACCCAATGTAGGGTAGCGAATAGTGAGCATCCGAGTAATCATACCTATGTCAGAAGCCCCTGAGACTCTACCTGAATCCGCAATTTTTAGGTTGAGTCTCAAAGTTTTTCTTTCTTGTTTCTCTTATTCTATTTGATTTTATTTTTTGTAGGGATTTTGGTACAACGAGTCTGATGCTTCCAACGGATCGGGAATTGCTCCTGGGCAAAAACAAGGTCCTACATCAAACTCAAGTCCCTAGGCTTGAATCCGGAATTTGTAACTGGCGTAATTCAGTTCAAGTCGTTGAGGTCTTACCGAATACTGAATTCTAGATTTCTATTTTTTATCGGGTACCCAACGCGTTCGTCATGATTTTTCATCGTATCATTGATACGGATTTTTGCTGGCAGAGCGCATTCTTGTACGATTACCAGGCCACACAGAGAAATCCTAGGGTCTTACCTTCATGTTTCTGAACACGGCATTCGAATTTTTTTCCCGCGTCTGAGCGTGATCCGAGAGTTCTGTTTTTTTTTCCGTATCCTGCACCCGATAGGAGTTTTTATCGTCGGATGCTTCCGTTATTTTTCTTTATCAGGTGCGCACTAGCGCTCCTGATAGGAGTAGCCCCCGAGGCTATGCTTGGATATGTGTATCAAGACATAGGCTCGAAAAAATGTGTCATTGTTTCCAGAAATTTTTTGTCAGGTACACAACCAGTGCTCCCGATAGGAGTAGCCCCTAAGGCTATAGTTGTAATGTTGTATATTTCGAGTGTAGTCTCAAATCTTTGCCTGGAGGAATTTACTTCCACTCCAATTAAATTTCTTTGGGTCATACCCTGAGAAAGCTGCAATTTATGCTGTAGTGCTTTTCTGTGACATCAGTGATGACGTATTTGATGTTGTTTGTATGCAGAAAAACACACCATGACGGAACGTGTCGAACGTGGGCCCATGCACAGTAATGATGACGCGTGATGGCGTTTTTAGCAGAGATTCTTGACTGCACGTCTCCTCGCTGCGCGAGAATCGAGGCGTCACGCGTTGTTTTCCGTTTTTACCGCAGTCATAACTTCTTTTATATTTTTCCTATTTGAGATCTTTGTAAACATGTGTTGTCATCGCGCAGTCCTCTGTCGTTTCGATTTTGCATCAAACTCTTAGGTCCTTGCGTTTTTTCTCTTTATAAGGGAAGGGATATGCTTTTTACTGTTTCACCTAGCCTCCCTTTGCTCCTTCCTCCTTGCGCTCTTGCCTCTTGCAAACCTTGATTTTCGTGCCCTGCTTTCCTTGCTCTGCCGCCATGGGCAAAAGCAAAGCCGTTGGGACTTTCGCTGCCGCCGCAAAGGCCACCAGGAAAAGGGCCGTCGGGTGGGCCCCCACCAAGTGCACGGCGCGGGAGCTCCGCGAGGCACGGAACTCCGGCCTGCTGATGGAGGGCTCCTTCAAGCTCCCCGGCGACGAAGCTGCCCCCATCCCCGAGCCTGGCTGGCGGGTAATGTTCCACTCCTTCCTCTTCTGCGGTCTTTCACTCCCTGTCTATGAATTTCTCCGAGGCCTTCTCTTCGTTTATGGCATGCAGCTTTATTAGCTCACGCCAAATTCCATCCTCCATGTTGCTTATTTTGTCACTCTTTGCGAGTGTTTCCTTGGGATTCATCCCCATTGGGGCCTTTGGAAATACTTCTTCTATGTTTGCCACAACACCACTAACACCATTGTCCATGATGTTGGTGGCACCATTTTTCTGTCCACTCTGACGTTGATTACTTAGACTTCAAACTCACGGATTCTGTCCAAGGTTGGAAGTCTAAGTGGTTCTACGTCAAGGACCAGCCACTCGAAGGCCAGTCTTTCGTCTTAGCCCCCTTTGAACCTAAAAAAAGTCTGTCGTAAACTCGACTCCTGGGATTAGCGTCCCTCTGCCGAGGAAATGGCCGAAATCCAGCCCTTTGTTGATCATATTTCCGAGTTGCGGCATGAGGTTGGCAAAGAATTGTCGGGTCTCCAGGTCCTGGCATATTTTTTGCGGATCCGTGTCCAGCCACTTCAAGCCAGTTTGTCGGGTATGTGGGCGTATATCGGGAAGAAGGACCCGATGAGGATTTCCTTGGAGGACCTCACCCTCAAGCTGTATGAGAAGAGAGTCCGGAGCTTTACAACTTTAACGGCAAAAAAATTTGTTCCGTCGGCTTGCCTTGTAGAGCCTTTCGGCAAGAAAAAACATCTTCCTGAGGTACATTTCTTTCGCCTTTGTCTTTTCCTTGTCTTCTGTTTATAGATATATTTTTTCAATTCTTCTGTTTTCTGTAGGATTTTGATCACCTCAGCTCTCTTCCTCCCCTTCCTGAAAGTGCTGAGCCCCCTATCCACCCCTCCGTATCCGACGATCTCCCTATGACTGGGACTGCCGCGGATGAGGAGGGGGATATTTCTGCGTCTGACTCTTTGTCGAAGATGCAGTCTCTTCCTTCGGCTGGCTCCGGGGATTTCCGCGTGGAGCGTGCCGGCGAAAAGAGGAAGAACCCTTGTGCGATGGAAAGGGTCGAGGATTCTGATGACTCGACTGCTTCCAAGCCCTTTGGCGCTTCTCCGATTGCAGCTGCTCCTTCCCGGATGAACTTGTTTCGTCTTGCATAGGATGTGTCTTCATAAGTATTTGCTTTCTCCTCTTTCTGTTTTCACCGAGTGTTTTTTACTGCTGATGCTTACTCTTGGTCGTGTTGTTTGTAGTGATGACAAAGATCTTCGTGCTTCTCCTCTTCCCGCAGCTATGGGCTGCTCCACAAAGAAGACCCTTCCACCATTGGCGGAGCCGAAAGAGAAAATTTTGTCTCCAGTGGAGAAAGAGGTCCAGCAAGATGTCGCTTCTTCATCCAAGCCGCCGCCGCAGAAAAGAAGAAAAATGGCGGGTAAAGGGGTGGTGATATCTAAAGCACCCGCTGATGTGGACATGAAGGATGTAAGTTATTTTTGACGCCGAACTTTTTCCTTCCCTATATATTTACTCTGCCTTGACATCCTTTTTCCTGTGTTTTTTTCCTTTGCTCAGCCTTTGATGCGTGAGATGGTCGGTATGGCCACCCACTTTGTAAGGATCCGTGATGATGCTGAAGAGCTGAAAGGTATGTGCTGATCACTTGTGTATTTTCCTTGTAAACATGTTCATCCTCATTTTTCGCTTTGCTCCTTCAGCCACTGTCAAGCAATCCGCGATTATCCGGGATGAGGCGATAAAGCATGCCGACGAGCTGGAAAATAGGCTTCGTGCTGCCGAAGAGGCCAATCAGAGGGCGAAAGCTGATGCTAATGAAGTGGCCAGACAAAACGCTGCTCAAGATGCAAATCTGCGGCAGCGCCTGGAGGCCCTAAATAACTCGCTGACCCGTAAGTTTTGATTTCTGCGTGTACTTGTTGTTTTCGTTTCTTTCTATTGATTGACGACCTCTTCTTATCTTTTGTTTGTCAGAGCTGACAGGCCAGAACCTGACGCTGGACGATGATAAGAAGGTTGATCCTTTATCAGATGTTGTGAGCACTTTGGAGGCTAACAACGTTCGTGGGCGCAGGCTGCTTGTCCGTTCACACCACGCCTTCAAGAAGCTCCATGCCGAAGTATTTCCAACCACGGATGTGCCGGAGAACCTGAATGATCTTGTCACCATTTTTGGCGCTGATCCCGGCCCCCTTGTTCGTTATAGTCTGATGCAATCCCGGAGTGGTGCCGAAACTTCGATGGCTCTAGCGATGGCGCATGGGGAGAAGGTCGACTAGGAGAAGGTTAGCTCCTCTGTCCCGGTCACCTCCAGTGGCAAAGCAGTTGACCTGAAGCCGCATATTAAAAGGGCCAGAAAATATTCTCGACTGCTCCTGGCTCTAGTCTCAGGTTCAGGGAAATTGGCTGCCCCTTCCTTGACTCCTCTTACTGTGTCCAGCGCTCCCTCTTCAGCTACTCATGCGGCTGCTGTAGCTACTGCTCCTTCTGCTAGTGCCACCTTATCTTTGAAGGACGCAGCCCCATAGGCCCTTATTTTGTAATCGTTTATCGTGTCTTTCCTTATTGTAATGGATTTTGAACTTGTCCGGCCTTCTTTTGCAGCTTGTAAATATATGCGTGTGACCTTGCCTTTGTATGCTGAGTGTTTCATATACTTCCTTGTCTTTGTCAGATCTTGAGTGATTCTGTGGCTCCTTCTGGTTCTGCACAACCGTCGGATGTTGTTGCGCCCTCCGCTGTAGCGGGTGCGATAAGTCCTGTCATCGTACATACGGTGGACTGCCGCTATATGCTGAAAAGATAGAACAAGTGAAGAAACTTGAGGAAAAACTGCGGGTAGTTCAATCACTGGTGGATGTTTCCCCATGTAAAACACGCCAGGCTCTCAACCGCGAAGCTTTTTTCTTGGAAGAGATCTCCAGGGCGAGCGAAAAGCTATTGTGTAAGCTGTCTTCTTTCTTTGGTTGCCTTTCTGTCTTGATAGGAATTATTTTTTCTCTAATGTGCAGGTATTCGATTGTGCGAGAGGGAGGAAAGCCAGCGTCTACGCGACCGGATGCACGCTCTTATATCTGCCTCTCGCAGTTCTGAGATGGATTTTTGGACTGACCATCGACGTGCCTACACTGTTGCGTTGTTGCAGGATCGTATGTCGGAGCTGGAGACATTTGTCGAGTGCTACCCCAGATCTTTGGCTATTGTTTACAATGCCATGTTTCCTCGGGATCCTCAGACTCAGACCTTGGCAGATTTGATTATGAAGTTTCGTCAAGGCGAAAGGATCCACCATTATGTGAAGCTTCAACTTATGGCGGGTGCCAAGCTTGCGCTCTCTTGGGTGCATGCACATCACCCGATGTTGGATCTGGACTTTGTATCTTCGGGTCTGCCTACTCCTCCTGATGGCGGCCTTGTTTATATGGCGCCTCACTATGCCGCTGCTCGAAGTCCCGCCATTAGGATTGTGCGTAGGTCCTTAGAAGCAGACGAGGAATTCTTTGTAAATTTCGAGATCTGACTGCTTGCTTGTGCAGCTTTGTAATGTGACTAAAAAATGTTGTATGTATACTTTATCAAAAAGGTCGCATGATACGAGATTTTGATTGTATGCTATATATCCTTGTTGGGAGATCCGACAAACTGATGTTCATATACCATAGAAGTTTTATGTTGCGAAATACTTTTCTTTATTTATTGATAATAATGGATAGGGGTACATTGTGATGGTGTGATTGCCTGGCCGTTGGCCTTTTTATTAAGTAAGGAATGTGTCTCAATACAGCTTTTATGGAAGAACTTTGGCTTCTGTCCTTGAGGGTCTTCTTATGCGGGACCGTTGTTGGAGGCTGCATACGTTTGAGGTTGTTATGTTCTTGCTTTTCCGATGTTTTCTTCTTGCGGGTGTGCCCTTCGTGTGTCGCCTCCTCGTCTGTTAATTTTAGCTGTCCAAGCTCCACCTCCATCCCGAAAAATTCCTAGATTTGTTGAACTCTCGATCGCAGCTGTCTGCATGGCTGAAGCTGCCTTTGACTGTGATGACCCCGTTGGGGGCTGGCATTTTCAGCACTAGGTATGCGTAGTGAGGTATTGCCATGAACCTGGCGAAAGCTGGTCGCCTCAGGATCGCGTGGTATTGAGATGGCCAGTCCATAACTTCGAATTCCAACTTTTCTCGCCTGAAGGTGGACTTTGCCTAATGGAATTTCGGATTTTCTAGGAACTATCCCATGGAAAGTTGTGTATGTTGGGGTTAGGTTCATCATTGATCAGTTCATAGCCCGCAGAGTTTTGGCGTAAATCAGGTTGATGTTGCTTCCTGCATCCAAGAAAACTTTGCTCATGTCAAACCCGCCGATTTGCGCTTCCACTATCAGTGCTGACTGGCCTAGCTGAGGGACCCGTAATGGATGGCCAGCTCTGTTGAAAGTGATTTCTTGCTCTGACCAATGTAGATACTCTGGTGTAGGGGGTGGCTTTGTTACCGCCAAATTTACTTGCCTAGTGATCAGCTTTTGTGTTCTATTAGAGGGTGGCCCCTTCTGGTTCATTGACATTGTTCCCTTTGATCTGGGATACTCCATGTCTTGGTATACTGTGCTTTGCGGCTGTCCCGCCGGTGGAGGTCCCTGTGGTGGCGGTGGAGCTCCAATGGCCAAAGTGCTGGGTGCAGGGGCATAGTTTCTATTTGTTGCTTCGGCTGCCTTTGCGTTGCACAATTCTTGCATCTTTAGGAATGTCCGACAGTCCTTTAGGAGGTGGTTTGATCGCCTTTTCCCTGTTGAGTTGATGTAGTAGTGCATATTGCAGGGTCCTTCCAACATTTGTCCTGTTGACATTGGTGGGTCTCGGTTTGTCAGCTGGTATCGTTGTCGTGGTTGGCTTTCATTGATGTTATCCCTACTGCCATGATATTTGTTGTTGTAGTCGTCATTTCGTCGGTTGTCCGTTCCAGAAAAACTCGCTGCAACGTAAGTGGGTGTGTGGTATCCATCATTTGTTCGGCGTCTTCGGTCACTGTTGCGCCAGTCTCTTTTGTCGGGTGAACGAGCCCTTTTGTTGTGTACCGCATCCTCTCCATCAGCCCAACGGTTGGCTATCTCCATCAGCTGTGAAATTGTTTTTGGCTTTATTCGCCCTAATTCCTCAATGAATTCCTGTCGTCGGAGACCATCATTAAAGGTGTCAGTCGCTCTTTCGTCGGATATCGCTTCAGCCGAATTTTTGGTGATGTTCCATCGTTGGATGAAGGCTCGTATTGGTTCTCCTAACTTTTACTTGCAGGCGCGTAATTACTCTAAAGATGTGGGTCGCTTGAACGTGGATTGAAAGTTTCTGATGAATTTGTCTTCAAGATCATTCCAACTGCTGATGGAATCTTCTGGTAGCTGCTTTAGCCAGGAGCGTGCTGCACCGGTTAGGTGGAGCTGCAGGCTTTGCATTGTCGTGGCTTTGGATCCTCCCTGTAATATGGCAGTCGCTAGATAATCTGTCAGCCATGCTTCGGGTTCTTGGAGGCCGTCGTATTTTTTTCGATCTTGTAGAGCTTAAAATCCTTCGGTACCGGAGTTTTGCAAACTCGTCAGGTAAAGAAGCTGTCTCCGCATAATTCTTGTTCATCCTCACTTTCACCGTCAGGGTATCTTCGGGTGCTGCGCTCTTCTCGTGATCGATCAATCCTTCACTGGGTGATGTCGTTTCCTGCGTCATTGCGTGGTCCTTGTTCGGAGAAGTGGACCCGATGCGGTGACCGTGATCGTCGGGTGTGACCTCCTTGCCGAGGGCTGTTGCGACGGTGTGGGGATCGGTCACGTTGCCTTGTGGTTTCTTTGTCTGCTTGCGCAAGAGTTTCTCCCACCAAACTGAGATTCATAAGGGCAAATCGGTGGAGGGCTTCACGGGGATCATCGGGTGCAGGTTGTGTCGTGATTAGATATGTTTGCGCGACCACAATAGCTGCCTGGGCTGTCTTTGCTTTGATGTTCCCATCTTGATCTATCGACATAAATGAGATATCAAGGTCCCGAATTAATCCGCTTATCTCTTCTTCGGGTATACTTCTTAATGTAGACGTCCCTTTTCTTGGTGATGCTCCTCCTGTGATGCTTCTTGATCCTCGGGTGGGGCTTAGTTGTGCCCTTCGTAAGCTAGATTCATCGGCTACCCTCTTCCTTTCATCGAGCTGCCTTTGCATCCTGAGGATCTTTCTCTTTTTGCAGTGCAGCAAATACTGGTATGCCAATAGATCTTCGTGGGTGGCATCTGTTGCCATTGGGGTTGCACCCGAAATTTCTGCTCTCTCTTTCTCCCATGCACTGGCTGGTAGCCTGAGGGTTCACCTCTCATCTTCACGTGGCTGCTCTTCTTCTCTATTTTCTCGGTCGACTGTTGGATCTGCTTCGTTTCCTCGACTTCCTTCATTGTCATTGCTTCCTACACTATGGCTTGAGAGTATATCATCGAGGTTAAGAATTGGGTTACCATTGGAGTCTTGCTGGGTCGTGGCGTCTCTGATGATCACGCATACTTGGTGCTGAGTGGCATACGTACTGGTAACGTCATTGTTTTCACCGATGGAGACACTATCAGATGAGCCAGTGAAGTCCATCAGTTTTTGTTCTGGATAAATTTCCACCATCTAAATCCCAAAGTCGATGCTTTCGCTACTTTCTTTGGGTTCTAAATTAGCTAGGCTTGCTTCACGTGGTGGCGTGAATGGTGGGTCTGATCCGAAGGAGAGATTGTCATAGAGACCATCAAGATCCCCCAGATTCGTCTCGACTTGCCCGCCTTTGTTGCCTTCTTCGATATGTGCCTCTACTTCCATTGGAGATGTAGTGGGAAGTTCCTGAACTTCTGTTGATTTGCGGGTAACTCTATGGGTGGGCGGGCATGGATCTGCTTTTGTCGAGTTGATGCTTAGTGGAGAGTGTTCTGCCGAATCCGTGTTTCCAGCGTTCAAGTTTCCCACAGACGGCACCAATTGACAAGGGGCAATCTCGGCAATACCCATGGTGATGGACTTGGGGTTTCACGGAAAAGAGAACACTGGGTATTTCGTCGGATGTCAGCAAAACAATGAAGATAAAGTCTCCTAAATATTGGGGAAACACTCTATTACAAGTTGTCTACTAGATTTTGGTACCCTCGCTTGGGCTTCTCCCGCCCTATATATAATAGGCCGGGTCTCAAAGCTGTATGCGGATAGGTTTCATACACGTGTGATTACAATACCAATATAATGTCGGTTTGTGGTTTCTTTCCTAATACAACAAAGAGTCTCTATCAGTTGCTTCCTTGGGCTTTTATCTGGAATCTCTATGGGTCATATGCCTTTTACCCAATGTAGGGTAGCGAATAGTAAGCATCCGAGTAATCATACCCATGTCAATGATGAACACACCTTACGACATCTTACCCAAGTCTCAGGTTTAAAACAAGGTGTCGTGCGCTTGATCAGGGTGCACGGCGTTGCCAACTCGGAGGCCTGGCGTGGGAGGTGTGTCTTTGCGATTTAGTGCTCATCAACAATGCCTAGAGCACAACACTCATACCTTAGAGCAGATCATGAGAGTATGATGTTTCCTAGCCTCACAGTCTTGTTACTCACGTCCGACCCCGAGAAAATCCAAAGGAATGCAAAATCCCGAAAAGGCTCGGCAAATTAAAACGGGCGGAAGAACAAGAGCAAGGGGATTTCCATTCCAAAGCGGGGGCAGCCCCCGGGTTACAAGCGGTTTACACATAGGCGGGTCAGTCCAGATACGCTAGTATTCATCGCATTTGTCGGAAGTACTACACTAACTCCCGAGCTTTTAGGGTTTGCCGGGAGCACCATGCATGCTCCCAGGCTTTCATTTGCCGAGGGAACCTCCACTCACACCCAGGCTTTTAATGTTTGTCGGGAGTACCACGCCTACTCCCGGGCCTTTAAGGTTTGCTGCGAGCACCACGCATGCTCCTGGGCTTTCATTTGCCGGGGTAACCTCCACTCACACCCGGGCTTTTAAGGTTTGCCAGGAGTAACACTCCCACTCCCGGGCTTTTTATTATATATATATTATTTTTAAAAGGTTGCCGGGAGAACCACTCACGCTCTCGGGCTTTCGTTTGCCAAGGGAACCTCCACTCACACCCGGGCTTTTAAGGTTTGCCAGGAGTACCACGCCCACTCTCGGACTTTCTAGCTGGTAGGGTGGATGCGAGAAGTTTTTAGCTTACTCGGAGAGTCACCAATACCAGAAAGGTCATCGGAACTAAGTTCGGGAAAGGTCGCAATGATTTCCCGGGTGATACGTCCATTTTGCATCAGTATTATATACCATAATTTACTGTTATTCATTGATATGTTTCATATTAAGAGATGATCCTTATGTTATTTCATCTGTTTTTTGAATGGTTGATGACTTTTGGAGCATGGTCCGCTGCAGTCAGGATTCTGATGGAAAAGGTGCTGTTTGGAGGCAAAATTCACGAAGATTAGAAAATTCAGGAAAATACATGTAAAATTCTATTTTTCCAGAAGACGAAGGTTGCCAGAAGGGGGAGTGGAGATGGGTCATAGGGGCCCCACACCACCCCTTGGCGTGGGTAGCCCTAGGTCGCGCTAGCAGGTGATGTGGCCACCCTAGCCCACACCAGGTTCTCCCCTCTGACGTATATTATCCCCTCGAAACCTTAATACCTGGGGAGCAAAGACAGAAAGATTCCACCGCCTTTGCGGGGCGGAAAACACCGAGAGAGAAAGATCTCTCCGGCAGACAAAATTCTGCTGGGGGAATTCCTTCCCGGAGAGGGGAGATCATCGCCATCAACACCACCATCAAGATGGACTTCATCGGGATCATCATCATCATCACCATCATCATCTCCACAGCACCATCATCACCACTTCATACCGCTGTAACAATTGGGTTGAATATTGCATAGTTCTTAGGGGAAAATTTCTCGGTGTTGATTACTCCTTGTAGTTGATGCTATTGAGTGAACCATTGAATTATCGTTTATGTTCAGATTGTTACATATCATTATATCATCTCTGATCTTGATCCATATGATGTCTTGTGAGTAGTTCGTTTTGTTCTTGAGGACATGGGAGAAGTCATATTGTTAGTAGTGGAGTTGTGTTGAGAAAGATTCAATGGTTTGATATTTAAGTTGTGGTGTATTTCTTCTAGTGGTGTCATGTGAACATCGACTACATGACACTTCACCTTTATGGGCCTAGGGGAATGCATTGTGTATTTGGCTACTAATCAGGCCTTGTTTACTTCTCTCGTATTCACTAGTGTATTTCGGGGAATGGAGGGGATTATTCCAATTCCCGCAAAATCCCCGTAGTCTGTTTACTACTCCGGGTTTGGCCGGGATAATCCCAGGATATCGCTGCAAATCCTTCTTATTTTGTCAAGATTGAAAACTCTCCTACATGGTAGAGTATTTTTGGGGAAGAGTATCTGCGGGGATTGGAGAGTATTGGGTGAACACCAAATCCCCGCATATTCCTACAACTCTAGTGGATGAAAATACGAGAGAAGTAAACAAGGCCTCATAGGGGTTGCCAGAGTGACAGAAACCTGAACCCCCGTTAGGAAAACTTTGCACAAGGGATGTCAGGGTCTTAGAGTTTAAAGTTGTGGTTAGGTTTCTACCTTAATTACTTTCTTGTACTTGCGGATGCTTGCAAGGGGTATAATCACAAGTATGTATTAGTCCTAGGAAGGTCGGTACATTAGCACAGGTTCACCCACACAACACTTAGCAAATTAAATAAGATTAATCAACTATATGAAGTGAAAGCACTTGACGATATTCCTGTGTGTCCTCGAGAACGTTTGGTCATCTTAAGTAATACAACCGGCTTGTCCTTTGCTAAAGAAAGGATTGGGCCACTTGCTGCATTTATTATTATTGTCTTTTATTTACTCGTACTTTATTTACCTGCATTATCAAAAAACCCTAAAAATCCGTTTTCTAAGTATTTACAGAGAATTCCTGCTCCAAGCCATTCGCCAACACCTTCTGCTCCTTGTTGGGTTGGACACTCTTACTTATTGAAAATACTACGATACACCCCCTATACTTGTGGGTCATCAAGACTATTTTCTGGTGCCGTTGTCGAGGAGTGAAGCGCTATTGGAGAGTGAAACTGGTAAAGGAAACTTCTACTATGAGTATTGTTTACTTCTGTTAGTTGCTTTATTTTCAATATGGATAATTCACTTAGTTTCTTATTTCATAATGCTACTACCACTGCTAAGGTAGTAGATGAACCACCACCTGCTAAGAATGATACTTTTAAAATACCTACAAGAATTATTGATCATGTTATGGATAACTATTATGTTGGAGATGGAACTGTCCATCCTGGTGATCATTTGCTCTTTATACACGAATTATGCGGGTTGTTTAAGTGTGCAAGTATTACAACAGATCAAGTCAATAAGAAGTTATTCTCATTATCACTAAAAGGAAGAGCTGAGGAATGGTATAAGCTGCTGAAGAATGGTCAAGCTCTTGAATGGGAGGAAGTAGTACCTCTCTTTTATTCTAAATTTTATCCTCCTTGTGAGATTCATAAAGATCGGAATCAAATATAAAACTTTTGGCCTCTTAATGGAGAGAGTACATCTCAAGCTTGGGGGAGATTTAAGTTACTAATGCTCAAATGTCCTATTCATGAGCTCCCTCACAATATTATTATCAATAACTTTTATGCAAGACTTTCTCTTCGTGATAAGGATCTATTGGATGCTTCTTGTGCTAGAACATTTACACACATGAAAGAAGAAGCTAAATGGGATCTTCTAGACCGTATCCAAGACAACACTGAAGCATGGGAGAATGACAAAGGAAGGAAGTCAGGTATAAATTATGATTATGAATGCATTGAATCTTTTATGGGAACTGATGACTTTCATAATATTAGTAATGCTTATGGTCTAGACTCTCAAGTTATGGCAAATTGTTTTAAGGCCTTTGCCTCTTATATTGAAATTCCGAAAAAGGGAAGGAACAAGTATCATGCACCATATAAAGATATTGTTGATTATGTTCCTGTTAGAAGTACTGAATTTTGCACTATTGATCACATATTACTTGAACCTTATATCGAGAACATACCCTTCCCGGATAAGGTAAAGGAGCATCCTATGATAACTAGTGTAATCAATAAAAGTACAAAGAGAACTGTAAAACCTGATGAACAAATAAACATTGAACCTGTTGTAGAAATTGTGAAACATCTTGTCACTAAAAGTGTAGAAGATGGACATATTGTCTTATGTGAGGATGCTTCTAATATTGTCTCACATCCTAATAGAACTAAAAAGGCTAGTGTCCCTGTGCTTTCTATTAGAATTGGTGATCATTGCTATTATGGTTTATGTGATATTGGTGCAAGTTCAAGTGTTATTCCTTATGAGCTTTACAACGAAATTATGCATGAAATCAATCCTTGCGAACTAGAAGAGATTGATGTGGTTATTCACCTTGCTAATAGAGAGACCATCTCTCCAATTGGTATCGTAAGAGATGTGGAAGTTCTTTGTGGTAAGACTATATATCCTGCTGATTTTCTAGTACTTGGTTCATCTGCTAGTAAAACCTATCCTATCATTTTTGGTAGACCTTTCTTGAGTACATGTGGAGCCATTGTAGACTGCAAAAGGGAGAAAATTTTAACTAAATTTGATGGGGAATCTTATGGGTTTAATTTTTCGAAATTTACTAAAGAACCTTGTGAAAATGAAACCCATAATGAGGATTTTAGAGTTGAACAACTTGCTTCTATTTCTCTTGCTCCTAACAATGCTTTGCAACAATTTATGGAATACCACGAAAGTGAAATCTTCATGGAAGAAAGAAATGAGATTGACGAGATTCTCCATCGTTAACCTAAGATGCTTAATCATAACTTGCCCATGAAGATTTGGGTACCACATTTCCACCTAAAAAGGATTCGGTCTTCGATATAAAACCTTTACCTGATGATCTTAAATATGCTTACATTGATGATAATAAAATATATCCTGTTATTATTAGTTCTAAACTTTCAGGGAAGGAAGAGGAAAGATTATTGGAGGTATTGAAGAAACACCGAGGGGCTATGGGCTATACTCTAGATGATTTAAAGGGGATTTCTCCTACTATATGTCAGCATGCTATAAATATAGAACCAGATGCAAAGCCAGTGATAGAGCATCAACGTCATTTAAATCCTAAGATGAAGGAAGTGGTAAGAAACGAGGTATTAAAACTCCTTGATGCTGGTATTATTTACCCTATTGCTGATAGTGAATGGGTTAGTCATGTTCATTGTGTCCCTAAAAAGGGGGGAATTACCATTGTGCCTAATGATAATGATGAGCTTATTCCCCAAACAATAGTAGTAGGTTATAGGGTGTGCATTGATTTCATAAAAGTTAACAAAGTTACTAAGAAAGATCATTATCCACTTCCTTTTATTGATCAAATGTTAGAAAGGTTGTCTAAAAAGACCCATTTTTGTTTTCTTGATGGATACTCTGGGTTCTCTCAAATTGTTGTTAAACAACAAGATCAAGAAAAAACTACTTTTACATGCCCTTATGGAACCTATGCTTATAGACGTATGCCTTTTGGTTTGTGTAATGCTCCTTCTACTTTTCAAAGATGCATGTCTGCTATCTTTCATGGTTTTTGTGAGGAAATTGTGGAAGTATTCATGGATGATTTTTTCGTCTATGGGACTTCTTTTGATAATTGTCTGCACAACCTTGATAAAGTTCTGCAGAGATGTGAAGAAACTAATCTTGTTCTTAATTGGGAGAAATGCCACTTCATGGTCAATGAAGGGATTGTCCTCGGACATAAGATTTCTGAAAGAGGCATAGAAGTTGACAGAGCTAAAGTTGAAGCAATTGAGAAAATGCCTTGTCCAAGAGACGTCAAAGGTATTCGTAGTATCCTTGGTCATGTTGGTTTCTACAGAAGGTTTATTAAAGATTTCTCTAAGATATAAAAAAAACCCTCACTAATCTTCTTCAAAAGGATGTACCCTTTGTTTTTGATGATGATTGTAAGGAAGCTTTTGAAACTCTAAAGAAGGCTTTAACTACTACTCCTATTGTTCAACCACCTGATTGGAGCTTACCCTTTGAAATCATGTGTGACACTAGTGATTTTGCTGTAGGTGATGTCCTTGGGCAACGAATAGATAAAAAGTTAAATGTTATCCATTATGCTAGTAAGACTCTTGACGCTGCTCAAAAGAATTATGCTACTACTAAAAAATAATTCTTAGTTGTTGTCTTTGCTTGTGATAAGTTTAGACCTTATATTGTTGATTCAAAAGTTACCATTCATACTGCTCATGCTGCTATTAAGTACCTTATGACAAAGAAAGATGCTAAGCCTAGGCTCATTAGATGGGTGTTGCTCTTACAAGAGTTTGACCTGCATATTGTAGATAGGAAAGGTGCTGAAAATCTTGTTACTAATAATTTATCTCGATTGGAAAACATGTCTTTTGATCCTATGCCTGTTAATGATAGTTTCCCAAATGAACAGCTGGTTGCAGCAGGGGTAAGCTCGCGAGGGAGCCCTTGGTATGTTGATTATGTTAACTTTATTGTCTCCAAGTATTTGCCTCCAACTTTTACAGCTCAGCAAAGAAGTAAGTTCTTTTACGATTTGAGGCATTATTTTTGGCATGACCCACATTTATATAAAGAAGGAGTAGATGGTATTATGCGAAGATGTGTTCCTGAATATGAACAAAGGGAGATATTATGGAAATGTCATGGTAGTGCCTATGGAGAACATCATGCGGGAAATAGAACTGCACAGAAGGTGCTACAATCAGGTTTTTACTGGCCTACCCTTTTTAAAGATGCAAGAAAGTTTGTCTTATCATGTGATGAGTGCCAATGAGTTGGTAACATTTCTAGATGCATTGAGATGCCTATGAATTACTCTCTCGTTATTGAACCATATGATTGTTGGGGATTCGACTTTATGGGTCCTTTTCCCCCCTTCAAAAGGTTATACCCACATTCTTGTTGTTGTTGACTATGTTACTAAGTGGGTAGAAGCCATACCTACCAAAAGTGCTGATGGGGAGACCTCTTTAAAAATGCTTAAGGATATTATATTTCCTAGGTTTGGAGTGCTTAGGTATCTTATGAATGATGGAGGGTCTCATTTCATTCATGGTAGTTTTAGAAAGACCCTTGCTAAATATGATGTTAATCATAGAATTGTTCCAGCTTATCATCCCCAAACTAGTGGGAAAGTAGAGCTATCAAATAGAGAAATTAAATCCATCTTGCAAAAGACTGTTAATAGATCTAGAAAAAATTGGGCTAAAAAGTTGAATGATGCTTTATGGGCTTATAGGACTGCCTATAAAAATCCTATGGGAATGTCTCCTTACAAAATGGTTTATGGGAAAGCTTGTCACCTGCCTTTAGAATTAGAACACAAAGCTTATTGGGCAGTGAAAGAACTTAATAGAGACTGTAAACTTGCTAGTGAGAAAAGATTATTTGACGTAAGTTCGTTGGATGAATGGAGGAATGAAGCATATGAGAATGCTAGACTCTTTAAGGAAAAAGTTAAAAGATGGCATGACAGGAGAATTCTTAAGAGGGAGTTCCATGTTGGTGAGAAAGTTCTATTGTATAGGTCTCGTCTCAGTTTTTTGCAGGGAAACTACTTTCAAAATGGGAAGGACCTTTTGTTATCGAAGAAGTATATTGTTCAGGTGCAATAAAATTTTCTTCTTTAAAAGTTAACACTACACAAGGGGTGAATGGTCAGCGACTCAAGCACTATATATTTCTGGAGATTCTTACAATGAAGATATTGATGCTATTCAAGTAGTAACTCCAAAAAAAATTATCAAAGACCAAATTCAGAGACCTGCAGAGTCTGTTTTCAAATAGGTAATAGTTCTGGTAAGAAAAGTTCTGCGAAAATTCTGTCAAGTTATATTTTTGCAGTTTTTATCCAACAAGGAAAGCAACGAAGCGAAAGAGGGACAGAAATGGAGCCAGGGTGGCTCACACCACCCCCTGGCGCGGGTCCCCCTGGCCGTGCCAGCAGGTGGTGTGGCCACCTAGGACTCCGTCTCCGACCCGTTTTCTCCCAGTACCTTCCTTTTGTTGTAAAAATTCATAATATATAATCCCCCGGATCCCCCGAGGTTCGTATATCATGTTCTCGTTGTGTTTTCGTTTCAATTTGTCTCTGACGGGTAGAGTCCTAGTTTTGGAGCCACCATGTTTTCCTCGGGATCAACCAAGGAAGATTCTTCTATGGATATCATCAACCCGTACATGCGTGAGTTGAAGATTCATCCCAAGGAGTTGTTGATCGAAGATGGGGAGGTACAGATAAAAGAAGTTCAGGGCCCTAAAGGTGAAATAAATCTAGAGGACAAGATGGAAGCACTGGAGCAAGAAGTCTTTAGGTACAGGAAGATGGCGAAACGTGAAGTGGACATCATCCATAAGATTTGTTCTGAACTCATCGTCGAGCACCAAAAGGAGGCTGCTGAGCTTAAGGATGAAATTATCTCACTCCACTGAATGAACAACCAACTGCAAGCACAGCTCTACGACGTGCAAAACCAAAACTGTGAGTATGAGGTTAGGTTTAAACGCATAAGTGTTGTTGATAGTTTTAGGATGATGGAGACCAGGATGTCTTTCATTGATGGGGAGCCCTTACCTTGGGAGTCGGACAATGATGAGAGAACACCACCACCACCGAAGGAGTAATTCATCATCAGGTTTTGGCACCCCCTTGGTTTGTTCCAAGCTTGGGGAGTGAAGCGGTATCACATCACTATCTTCTATCTTTTTATCTTTTTAGTAGAGTCATATCATGAATAGAGAAGTTATCATGTAGGATGGTTTGCATTATGGAAGTGTCCCCCCTCTCGTTAGATATCTATGTATCCCTTGGAGTGAGTTGCAGTTATGGAATATTAATAAGAAGTTCTATCATTTACTCTTTTGCATATCTTATATTAGTTTTCAATTTATGATTATATGATTGATCGTGTTGTTAGTATTGGTATCACTTTGGGATCATTGAGTTAATTTAGTTGGTTTTGGCAAACCTGGCTCGGTCAGTAGCAACACTATTTTGAGAATTGCATGAAAAAGATAAAAGTACTCTTAAGAAATATAATTTCATCATGTTTCTTTCTTGATTTGCTCATAAGCTTAGTATTCTCTAGTTAAGATCTTTTGTGCTTCCAAGGAAGATTGCATGTTTGTTTTTATCACTTGTATGTTTGTTTGTTTCCTTCAACTCTTATGCTTGCTACCCAGCCTTGCTAGCCAAAAACCTGTACTGAGAGGGAATGCTTCTCGTGCATCCAATCCTTAAACCAAAACCTATGCCATTTGTGTCCACCGTACCTACCTACTAGCACTATTGCTATTCCAACTAAATTCATGTTTTTATCTACCTTCCGAATTAAACTTGTTATGTGAAATTTAGTGATTAAAGCTCTCACAAACTTGATGGCACACTTTACTTTCTTGCACTTAATAAACTTGAACCATTGTGCCCATCTATGTTGCGTATATGCTTGCGCTTTGTAAGTTGTGAATTAGCAGAACCATGCTATCATGGGGAACGCTTTCAACATTGCACTTGTACATTGTACCTAGTTGATATCATGCTCTTTTGTTTATGGATGTTGTCGGTGTGAAATGAAAGGGGGGCTTGTAAGTCCATGAAGTTATGTATGTGTGTTATAGAAATGCCTGGGCCGCTGGTCTAATCCATGCCTAATCATGGTGGAAACCTGCAGCGTAACCATAATGAGCAATCTATGAAGCATTCTTCTTATAAAAAAAGAGATAAGGATTGAGAAAAGAAAAAAAAGAAAAAAAGGAATTGAGAAAAGAGGAAAGAGAAAAAAAGCACCATTTTCCCATGGTAAATAAGAAGATTGTTGAGATGCTCGTTGTCTACTTGCCTTGTAATTTTGATATGGGGATTCTTCCGTATCATCGGGCAAGGGGTACCCCGTTGGTGGTTCTCTATGATACACATGTACTTACTATGATAAGAACTTACCGGTAACTAAACTTGAGTAGCATGAGAAGCGGCCTCGTATTCAAGGGACATGAGATTTTCAACTTACAACTTGTCAAGCATATCCTCATATTTGATCACTTTAACCTTAATCACCTAAAGATGCCTATGATAGGGGCAATGAGAGCTGAAAGCTAATAAGTACCATAATTTTTGGAAGCTCTTTATGAAACGTGAAATCCCTGCTTCCCTCTGCAGAGGTCCTATCTTTTACTTTTTAGTTGAGTCAGTAACCTATTCCCTTCTATCTCAAGCAAGTATTTTGAGTTGTTGTGTTTCATTCATTCATATGATGATTTATTCAATCATGTTTCTTATGTTCCTTGTTTTGCACATTGCTCTTATCTTAGTGTTTACTACTTTGAAAGCTATCATTGAAAACCAGTTATGTGTGAACTCCAGCAAATTGTCAACAATTCTTCAACCAAGAGCTAAGTTTGCCATTACCAATTATGATTTACTTTATGCATTTTTATTGTGTTTCCTTTACTTATTACAAGTTAGGTTATATAATAGTGAGTTGTCTTCTATTATGATTTATGTATTGATGAATGTGATGCTTATTGTCTGTATTCTTTTATCGACTCTTCACTCCATAAAACTGAGGTCATGTTTATTGAGCTTAGTTTTCGCTTGGGGACAAGCGAAGTCTAAGCTTGGGGGGAGTTGATACGTCCATTTTGCATCACTACTCTATACCATAATTTACTGTTATTCATTGATATATTTCATATTAAGAGATGATACTTATGTTATATTATCTGTTTTTGCATGGTTGATGACTTTTGGAGCATGGACCGCTATAGTCAGGATTCAGATGGAAAAGGTGTTGTTTGGAGGAAAAATTCGCGAAGATCGGAAAATTCGGGAAAATACATGGAAAATTCTATTTTTCTAGAAGACGAAGATTACCAGAAGGGGGAGTGGAGATGGGCCACAGGGGGCCCACACCACCCCCTGGCGCGGGCAGCCCTAGGCCACGCCAACAGGTGATGTGGCCACCCTGGCCCACTCCATGCTCTCCCCTCTGGCGTATATTATCCCCTCGAAACCCTAATACTTGGGGAGCGATGACAGAAAGATTACGCCGCCTCTGCGGGGCGGAAAACACCAAGAGAGAAAGATCTCTCCGGCAGACAAAATTCTGTCGCGGGAATTCCTTCCCGGAGAGGGGAGATCGTCGCCATCAACACCACCATCAAGCTAGACTTGATTGGGATCATCACCATCATCATCTCCACCAGCAGCATCATCACCACTTCATACCGATGTAACAATTGGGTTGAATCTTGCATAGTTCTTAGGGGAAACTTTCCTGGTATTGATTACTCCTTGTAGTTGATGCTATTGAGTGAACCATTGATTTATCGTTTATGTTCAGATTGTTACATATCATTATATCATCTCTGATCTTGATCCATATGATGTCTTGTGAGTAGTTCGTTTTGTTCTTGAGAACATGGGAGAAGTCATGTTGTTAGTAGTGGAGTTGTGTTGAGAAAGATTCAATGGTTTGATATTTAAGTTGTGGTGTATTTCTTCTAGTGTCATGTGAACGTCGACTACATCACACTTCACCTTTATGGGCCTAGGGGAATGCATTGTGTATTCGGCTACTAATCTTAGGGGTTGCCGGAGTGACAGAAACCTGAACCCCTGTTAGGAAACCTTTGCACAAGGGATGTTAGGGTCTTAGAGTTTAAAGTTGTGGTTAGGTTTCTACCTTAATTACTTTCTTGTACTTGCGGATGCTTGCAAGGGGTATAATCACAAGTATGTATTAGTCCTAGGAAGGTCGGTACATTAGCACAGGTTCACCCACACAACACTTAGCAAACTAAAGAAGATTAATCAACTATATGAAGCGAAAGCACTTGACGATATTCCCGTGTGTCCTCGAGAACGTTTGGTCATCTTAAGTAATACAATCGGCTTGTCCTTTGCTAAAGAAAGGATTGGGCCACTTGCTACATTTATTATTATTGTCTTTTATTTACTCGTACTTTATTTACCTGCATTATCAAAAAAACCCTAAAAATCCGTTTGCTAAGTATTTATAGAGAATTCCTGCTCCAAGCCATTCGCCAACACCTTCTGCTCCTCGTTGGGTTTGACACTCTTACTTATCGAAAATACTGCGACACACCCCCTATACTTGTGGGTCATAACCGGGTGAGCCAAGAATTGGGGCAAAAGGTTGGTCCAAATCGGACAAGGAGTCAGTGTGAGTCACAGGGAAAGCGGTGGCTGCCAGTTTGAACAGTTGTTCAGAGTAGAACACGGCGTCCCTGATATCACCTTTCATGGTCAAGGTCCCCCACAAGGAGGGAAGCTTGAGCGAGTTGGAGGCATGGTGGGATACCACCATGAACTTTGCCAAGGCAGGGCACCCTATTATGCGGTTATACGGCAGGGCAATGTCCGCAACATCAAAGATGATGTTCTTAGTGCGGTAGTTATCTTGAGTGCCGCATGTGACTAGAAGCTCAATCTTCCCCCACGGCTGGATAGCTCCCGGACTTACGCCTAGAAAAGACCCCGTAGGGGCTAATTGATCCTTAGTGACCTAGAGCTTATCCAGCAGCTTCACCGAGAGGATGTTGAGGCAAGCCCCTCCATCCACCAGCATCTTGGTAACTCGGACGTTATTTATGATGGGGATACCACCAAGGGTAGCGTATTGACCCCAACGTTGCGGTCCGGGTGATCTCCCACATCAAAAGTAATCGGCAAGTGAGACCACCGAAGTGGCCATTGCGCCTTCGGGCTGGGTTGCACAATGCATAGTTCATGGGATAAACGCTTAAACTCACCATGGGAAGTCATAGCGTAGGCTCCTCCTGTGCGCACGCGCAGTCCTCTACTTGTGGGTATTGTCTGCACCCGTCATTGTTGCCGCCTTGGTTAACGACAGGGCCGTTGTCGCGCGGTTGAGGGGTTGTGTTGCCGCAGACCCCTCTGCACCCCGCTCGTGTTCCGTCTCCACCGCCTCCATCTCCCCCTCGTGTAGCGCCCACGTTGCCCCCGCGACCTCCGGCGGGGGCGCCTGGGCCAGGTTGTACCAGGCAGTCTTTTGCATGATGGTCGGCCTTATTGCAGCGGTAACAGTTCCCGAAGGTACCATTAGTCCCCTGCTCAGTGATGCGCCTCTTACATCCCTCGGCATAGCAGAGGATGGAGCGGTAGTTCCGAGCGTCATGATCATCGGACTCGTGCACAGGGCACCACTTCCCCATGGCGGGCTTGGCAGCCGCCACTGCTTCTTCCGGTTTGGTCTTCTTTTTAGCCCTAGTGGGAGCACTAGGCTCCAAAGCCAAAGCCTATCGAGGGCCCCGCTTACACGAGACATTCTTCTTCACAGCAGTGCTTCCAGGATCCGCCTCTTCAGCGGCTTCCCGGGCAGCATTCTCGGATGCGAGGTGTCCTTCCTCTGCTAAGGAGCAGAGGTCAGCCAACACCCACAACTCGTGTATGCTCTTGACGGGATGCATGTTAAGCTCTTTGCGCATTTTGCTGTCGCGCACATTCATGGTGAACGTGCCAATAATGGCGGCGTCCTCTACCTCCGGGATAGTGTGTGCGATCTACGAGAATCGTAGCATGAAGTATCGTAGCCGCTAACCACTGCCCTGGACCACTGTGTGTAGCTGAATGAGTGTTCCTGGGCGCTTGAAGGCTCCCTAGAACACGCTCACAAAGAGAGTACACAACTCGGCCCAGGAGTGAATGGACTCCTTGGGTAGATGCATGAGTCAGGACAAGGTCGTGCCCTTCAGGGCCATTGGAAACCAATTGGCCATGACCTTCTCATCAGCACCCGCAGTCACCATTGCGGTAGAATAGATGGCTAGAAACTCCTTCATGTTGGTGTTGCCTTCAAACTTGACGGGGACAATGGGATGGAACTTTGGCATCCACGCCACCTACCGTAAGGCTGGAGAGAAGGTGCGGCAACCGCTTTCGTATCCCAAAGCCTTGATCCCTGCCTCAGCTGCGCTCTGCGGATTAGGGACGGCCACACCTGCAGCCTATTGACATAGCTGCAGCAGGTAATCTCGAACTAGCGCCTCGTTCACCAGGGCAAAATTGCCTCGGCGCCCTTCAACGTGCCTGTGCACGGGGTCAGCAGATGACCCCATAGAGAGGTGAACTTGTTCGGCAGGTCTTGTGGAGCAATGGCCAAGTTGAGCGAATCAATGGAGCAATACTACAGGGGCTCAATACGCAGGTCTTTGATCGTTTCAAGACCAGCGGTAAGGGATGGATCGACGAGCTACCATCCATCCTATGGTCGCTCAGGACCAACCCGAATAGAGTAACAAACAATTTTCCCTTCTTGCTCATGTACAGGGTGAAGGCAGTTATCCCATCAAAGCTCAAGCATGGGTCCCCCCACATGAGGGCCTATGCCAAGGATTACCAAGAGGAGCGAAGGATCGATGACATCAACTTCCTGGAAGAACTTCGATGTCGGGATGCTATGCGGTCTGCCTGCTACCATCAAGGGTTGAGCTGCTACCACAGCCACCAAGTCCATTCCCGGGAGCTTGAGAAGGACGACCTGGTCCTGGGTTGGATCCAATCCAGGTAGGGGATGAACAAACTTTCACCAAAGTGGGAGGCACCCTACTGGGAGTGGAGGTGTCTAGGCCTAGCGTAGTGCGCTTGGAGATAGAGGAGCGAGTTCCCATCCTCAACTCATGGAACATCGAGAACCTGCGTAAGTACCATCTATGCAAGTTCTACCTATGAAGGAAGGCCACAACTGATGTCAGGCCGAGAAGGAAGCGCCAATGGCGGGAGATAGTTCAAAGTTGAGTGTGTGTTGTCATCGGGTCAAGCCTGTACACAAACCGGTATAACTGGGGGCTTCCTATGTATCATTTTTGCAGTAAATTAAGAAGTAAGTTGTTCCTACCTTTTGTGTGATGGTCGTCCCTGGAACACCTGGGCCGGTTGAAAGGGCATGTATGCCCCCATGTGTGGTTTTGGTAATTGATGACAATCTCTATGGAATAATGTGTAAATTGAGTTTCACTTGTAGTTTTTGTCCATTAGCATTGCTTGGATCATGTGTTGGTTTCAAGGAATACAAAATGAAGAAGAAGATTGAGTTCCTCATGTCCATCTTCAAGACATCATCCTTATGCGGATAGAAGAAATGAAGTGCAAGCTCAAGATGTGCCATCTCTAGAAGATCTCATGTTTGAAGCTTTCCATCCTTGGTGATCATGGAGTGATGAAGACATGTTCAAAGAAGAGTTTTCCCCATGGGGTATGGGGGAGCAATTCACAAGTCTTCATCAAGCAAAGCGCGAGAAAGAACAATCAAGAAAGGTGGTCCGTCTTGAAGGAGACAAGATTGTCTACATCAAGCTCAAGTGGAATGCTCAAGGCAAAGGTATAATATTGATAGGCTTTCTAATTTACCGGTCTCTTGTAGTTGTTGGGAGACCGGGTTTAGGATATATATAGCCGTACTATCAAGAGGGGCGCTCGAGTGAGTAGCTCGTTCGATCTCTTCGGGCGAGCTCAAACCTTTGCATACATAGAATCATCTTTCTTGGTTGTTATTTGTAGCTTGTCCATGTGAGGATCTAGAGCTTGTGGTTAGCTCCTTAACAAGCTCTAGTTCATCAAAAATGGATTTCCTTTGAATATTGCGTTTTCGATATTGCGGGTTTTCTAGCTCCACACCTTGGGAGATATCTCACATATATATTCATGCTATTTTCTCCCTTGGTGATACCCAATATATATTCATGCTATTTTCTTCACACCTTGCATTTTTGTTGGATTCTACATGTCATTGTCTTTTCAACAAAATTGGTTTCATCTCATTTGGAGTTCGGATGCGAGAGTTATGATAGTTTTGGTTCTGAAGTTTCCATGGGTGGAAGTTCTGGCGCTCCATCGGTAGTACCACTAGGGAATTTTTTTCCGCCGGTAGTACCGGGGGATGTACCGGGGCAACTTCTTCTCAGCCTCTTTTCAATTTAGTAACCTCTCTGTTTGGGGAGTCCTATTTGACGGAACTTTGATCGGAAGTTTCGGCGGTAGTACCGTCCCAAGCGGTAGTATCGGTGAGTCGGTGGTAGTTCCGGCTAGGATTGTTGTTCTCTCTTTCGTGTCATTGTGTTTTGACCATCGGCCAGGTATTAGTGGTAGTACCACCCGCCCACCAGTAGTACCAGCCAGGGTCGTAAATGGCCCAACGGCCAGATCTGGGAGCCCTTTAAAACGGGTCCTCTTCCCCTTAGGAGGGTAGAGCTATTTTCTTGGTTTTTGGCTTTCTCTCTCCTCCATTGTTGACCTTGAAGATCTTGTCCTCTTCCCTTCCCCCTCCTATGATTCTTGTATATTTTGAGGGATTTGAGAGAGGAGATCTAGATCTACAACCCCACCAAATCAAATCCCTTCTTTGTGAAGGAATCCTTGGGATCTAGATCTTGGAGAGTTTTGTGTTCTCCTCTTGTGTTCTTCCTCTCTTATTCCCCCAATAGCTTTTGTATCTTTGGTGGAATTTGAGAGTGAAGGACTTGCCTCTCGCATTTTGTACATAGGTTTGAGTTCACCTCGGAGATTCGGCGAGTACATGCTTGTGGGCTTGTTACTCTTGGGTTCTTGCGACCCTAGACGGTTGTGTGGTTGATGTGTTGACATCTTGTGGCCTCTAATTGAGTTGGGAGAAGCCTCAAGCTTGTAGCATTTTGTGGCTTTATTGTTGGTAGCCTCCGATTGAGTTTTGGAGCTATACCTAACCTTGTACGGGTTCGGTGACCGCCCTCAAGTGTGCCATAGTGGATCGAGTGCCCGTCTTTGTGGTGCGCACTCGGGTGAATAGGGTGAGCTTTTTGTGGCATCGGTGAGTTGTGTGCCTTCGCATCTTGGGGTGAGGCCTTGTGTGGTGTTGGGTGAGCATCGAGCCACCACACCTCAAGGTGAGCCATTTATGGCGTTCGGAGAGCATTGCACCATCGCACCTCTCCAACAGAGACGTAGCTTCTTTGGAAGTGAACTTCAGGATTAAAATCATTGTCTCCGCGTCCATCGGTTATCTCTCAACCGAGCCCTTTACTTATGCATTTTACATTGTGATAGCCATCATGCTTGAAGTATTTTATCTTGCTTTCACCTTGTTGCTTGTCTTTCTTAGCATAGGTTGTTGGTGCACTTAGTTAAACCTAGTAGATTTAGATTTTGTGCTCTATAAATTAAATGTTAGTTTTATTCCGCATTTATTAGAGTCTAAACCATAATTATTTTAAAAGCCTATTCACCTCCCCCTCTCTAGGCGACATCATTTGTCCTTTCACCGGTTTTGCTAGCCCAAGTTGCGTGCAAGGGGACTGGTATGGCAACACTCTATCACCATAGCACTCATCCCGTTACCACATAACGAACATGGCAACCTCATGGGTCGCTCCCAGACGTTGGGTGTCTGACGTGCTTGGTTAACCTGGACAAAGTGAGCGCTAAGGGAACACCCCTTTGGGCGAGGTGATGGTGTGTCTTTACCCAAGCCTTGGCCTAGCTAAACCGATCTCTAGCACAAGAGGATTTATTTGGGATAAGGAGAGTGGCCCAAGGTGAGAAGGGCACACTAGGAAGTGGCATCCTCCCAAGGCGCTAGCAGAAAGCCTTGGCCATAGGGAGCACTTCCCGGGGTGAGCGGCCCTAAAAGACGGTGCGCCATGTGGCAGTGGATGGATCTGGTCTAGCGCTCATATTCTAGCATAAGCGTGCTTAGGGACCTCCCAAAAACACGATTCATCCTCACTGCTAGTACATGTGTTCCTGAGTGCGCACGATGACCCAATAGGCAAAACACCCCGAGGACGCTCGGTTCGGCTGATCGCGTGCTTGGGCGCCCTTCAGGAAGCATGGGCAGGTCAACATGTTTTTCCGAAAAGCGTAAGGTGCCTAATAGACGGTGCAACCCCATGGCACTTGTGGAATCCGGTTCCAGTGCTCATGAGGTCGGTCGTTCTCATTCTTAGGAAGCCTGTCGAAAACACATGTAAAACACAGTGCTCTCTAACGGTACATGAATAATGGCAGAGTAGCGTACCTCGAAGCGGCACCGAGACCCGTTCTAGGGGAAGGCAAGAAGGATGTGCGACCGACCAGGAGGTCGATCATAAGGAGCAAGGTGGTACACCGAAAAAATCATGACACAAAAGTTGAGGTGCTCAATGGTGAAAGGATGAGGCGGAAAGGCCACAGAGTGAACCGGAGTTGTCATATGGGTGACCATGTCGGATCCGTACCTGTGATGATGTACAAGTACTGCATAGCCTCGAGCGACGCATGTCATCAACTTCTGCATCTATGCATCTAATAACCCCCAAGTGCAGGGGATCACCATAGTACAATTTGATAAGTATCTGAGTGTCGAACCCACGAGGAGCTGAAGGTAAACTATCTATTCTATAAAGCCCTATAACACTCTTATATGGCCTTCTATGCAAAGCTAGGATCTAAGTGTGTGTTTTGTTTTGGTACTAGGTAGAAAATAAATAATGTTTGTGTTAGTGGAAACTACAATTAAACTAGTGCAAGTTAAATTGATCTAATGAAGTGGAGTGGAGTGGTGGCAAGTTTTCTCAAGTAGCAAGTTTCTCTAAGGGAGTAAATGTTTAGGCAATTGTTATTTCATTCGTTCTTTGGTTGTTTATTGTTTCTTCCAAGGCGGAACCTTAATTGCAGCCAAATAAATGTGCATACACAACTCTTATGATGGATCCTAAGGCCATGTTACTGAGCAATCATAGGAATTATCAAGACATAATTCTCCCACCAAAGCTACAAACTCTAGGGTCCCCGATATATGTCCCCCATTAGTTAACCATGAATTAACATAACATGCATATTTAAGACTTGGGACATGGTTTCTATCCAACTCTGGATGTCCCTCCTCCTATTATCATGCAACGGTGACAAACTTGTGCATTCCCCAACATATGCATGCACTCATATATTGTACATCAAGACAATCGTAAAAGATAACAACACTAAATGCAACCAATAAACTAACTATTTCAGTTTTTCCATAACAATTCACTACTCAAACTAAGACATGGAGACACAATAGACCAAGGGAAAATAATATATTGCTTCACACATCATGTTTGCCAAGAGATTACAGTAGGGAGATGGAGAGGATCTTGTTGTAGGTGTTGATGATGAACACACCGGAGGGGGTGGAGCCCTCCGGAGGCGATTCGGTGGCGTTTCCCCCCTCCGATCTTCTCTAGCGGCAGCCTCCTGACTCTATGTTTCTGTGTTTTTGATCGCCGCCTCCGTCTGTGTCAAGGATCGCTGAAAGGGGGTATATATAGTAAGTTTTAGGTCAAGACAAGTCATTTGGCAAAAGAATCAACGTCATCAGAGACTCGAGGGAGGAAAGAGCATACCAGCCGTGGCCAAGGGGGTAGGTCACGGCTGTTGTGTCTGTTCCGTCCTCGGTCTTCTTTTCTTGCGGATCTTTGGCCCATTGTTCTTCATTCTGATAAATGCTGGGTCCCATGAAGTATCAGGTCAATTGGACGTTGTTTGGGTACCTGAAAGTCAAAAGCATTGAAATAGTGGTTTTCTGCCTCGGCATGGTTAATTCCAAAGCAATATGGGAAGTGTGAATTATTCCTAATAATCATTATAAAATATGAATATAACCTATATATGATGCAAATATGTTGGAATATCAAGTAATAAAGTGCAAAGTTCATTTATGCATTTTACATGCATCAACATCCCCAAGCTTAACCTATACTCGTCCTCGAGTATGAAGGTGATAAAAGTAACATTGTAACATCCCAAAAACTTCAATCCAAGAGTATCAGATCAAATCATCCAAATTTAGGATTAACAAAAACTTTTCCATATTTAAAATGAAAGCATTCATATATGGGTGCATTTAAAATAGGAGTTGTTTGGAATTGCCATGATTGTGTGATCCTTTGCTTCTAAAATGTTTCTTAGGTGATTTCAACATCATCTACATCATTCCCAAACTTTTCCTAAAAGAAATCATATCAAAAAGAATTAAAATAAAGGAATGGTCATTTTGACAAAATTAACTCTCATGCCTACTTTGGCTATTCCTAGTACTCAATTCTTAACAGAAACAATTATGGATCTTTACACCCCTTGCTAGTACACATAATGAGGTACCAAGGCCCACCTTTTGATCTTCTAAAAACCTTCTGTAAACTATTTTAAATGACAGTTTAAAATTGAATCTAATGCATATGCATAGATCACCCCTATTTCAAAAACCATGTATTTGAGCTCCATTTTCAAAACCCTTGCAACCAGAGACTACCAAGCAATAGTGGAGATCACCCAAAAATTTTGAACTCAAAATTCAAAACTTTTTCTCTTACGGCCATTTCATCAAACACTTGGCAGGTAGAATCATAACTCTAATCCTAGCTCACTGTTTTGAACAGGGTTTTGCCCCCATTTGATCTCCATTTAATCTATATGTCCCCCTTTGATCAAACCATGCCAATTGCAGCCCATCCCCTATGCCCTAGTGGCCATGCCAAGCCATGCCGAGCACCACCCTGGCCGGCCAACCTTGCAACCGTCGCAGCAGACCACTCCCCCTTCCCTCGCCATGTCTAGGAGGTAGCCAACGCCGCACCGCCCCTCTCTGTCCCTTGCCCGAGCCTAGAGCAGCCGTGGACCACCGAGGAGAAGCCGCGCCCAGTGCCACCAGACCATGCCGACGCCGCCCGCAGAGCGCGCCCTGTCCCCGCGTGCACAAGCCACCACTCGACACCAGCCCGCGCCCACCGCTCCGCCTCGACCTGGAGAACACCCCAGACACCCCCGTTCGCCGCCCAAAGCCCCACAGCCACCGCTCAGCGTGGACACCGCCGCCTCTGCCTCTCAGAGCGCCACATCACCCCGACCGCATACCACCGCCCCTACGGCCGCATTGAAGCGCTAGAGCCCCGCCAGGGGACCGCCCATCGATCGCCATCCCCAGCCATGCTGCTAGCTCGCCGTAGCCATGTTGCCACCGTCGACCGCCCATCCCGCTCGGTTTCACCGTCGAGCCTATAAAAGGAGCCCTCCCCAGCACCAAAGACTCACACCATTCCACTCCCCTCACCTCTCTGAACCTCAACCACCCCTCGCCGGAGCAAGTGGAGCAGCAGCTCGCCGGAATTGCAGTCGGAGCCGCCGCCTCTGGAGAAGAAGGGTGCCGTTGATTCTGGCCACCCCAAGCTCCGCCGCGACCATGCCTCGCCTCGCCGTCGTCTTCCACTTCGTTCGCCCTCATCGCCGACCCTGCTGGAGCCCTGGTACACCCCCAATAGACCCCCACCGAGCCGCTAGGGTTCGAGCTCACCGGCGACCCGTCCGTCGTCGACGACGACCCTCAGCCGTAGATCTAGTCTCTAATCGCACGGCCCACAGCGCGCGTACCGTTTCGTGTTTTAAGTGCCGCTGACCAGTGGGACCCCCCTATCAGCTGAGCCCTGTGCCGCGCAGCGCCACTGGGCCGGCCCATTTCCTTTCCCGCGCAAGCCCGTAGATTCAAATCTAGATTTTTCTTTTTAGTTAGAATATAGTTTCTGTCCAGTGTTTCAAAATTCAATTCTGTGAGTTTGACAAATCCAAATTGCATGAAACTAATTTTGTCTGGAAGGTATTGAAAAGCTCTATCCAAGCCCGTTGGATTTAATTCATTTAGAGTTATAAATTTCTCCTAATAAAAATAAGAAGACAGAAGCTTTTGCAACTTGAAACATTTTTGTAAAATCAACCAAGTTAGCTTTTGAGTTGATTCCAACTCTCAAAAATCACATTTCATCATATCTATCCAAATATGTAATAATATTAAGGTTTACAGGAAGTGACTTTGGACTAGTACCAAAATAATGCTATATAGGCATTTCTAGTCACTTTAAATCATTAAATAATAAACTTAAACCAAAGTAATATTGATCCAACCTTTAAATATCATTCCCACACGTTAGAATATGTGGTGAGGACATGTGTCCACATGATCCCATATTTTGGTGGTGAATATTAAATTTTAGTTAATATTTCAATGAGTAGAAATTACTTTTCCCAAAATAAAAAGGTTGAAACTATTGAATTAAAACTTGTGATGTTTGGGATGATAATAGATCATCAATTGTGTGGTTTAGAATACTACTTAGTCTAAGTTAAGTATTGTTTGGTGATTATGCACTCCCTATGTATTTCTAGACGCTAGTACCGACCAAGCCTTCGAGGAGGAGGAGTTCTACCAAGAAGAAGAAGAAGAAGAAGACAACTTCAACCACTGCACCAACCAAGGCAAGATATTAGTGGCAAGCTAACCCTTGCAAACATGCTTTAGTAAGCTAGTGTAGCAAGCTAGAATAAAACTAGATAGTTTAGTAAAGATGCCTTAAGCATACTTTGATCACACCCCCTTAGTTTACACAAAGTTCTTTAATTAATTTTGAAGGTAGCATAAAGAGTATAAAAACTTGACCTAATTAGAAATCCTTAGATGTCATTCTATGGCATGAGATTGATCCTACCTTTCCACCTTAGTGAACACCCTTAACCTAGTGTTTTAGAATAGATCAAACTTGAGTCATTTTAGATGGGAACACTTGGTGAAAATGAGTTATGAAAACCTTGGAATGATGAGTCATTCTATTGAGATGTTTTGACATGTGTTGAGAAACACAATTGGTTCATGATGATGAAAATGATGAGGCATGAGCCTTAACCCTTTTTTTATAAAACTGATGGTTGGATTCGGATGCGATACCATTCCAAATTTACTGTACAGCCACATTACCTAAATTGGGTAAGGCTTAGCTGGAAATTTATATGCATTAGTATTAGTTCCCTCACGGGAGAGGTTTGAGCTGAGGCTACCTCTCAATGTTGTCCACCTATGCAGTGCCCAAGATGACTGATGGTCATGGTTGGGAGGCCATGCTCATAGGAGAGGTGCTTGTACTAGGGTGTGTAAAGGGAAGGTTATGTTTGATTATCTTCATACTAAGTATGATGATTCAGGGTTATCCCTGACAGATGTATCGAATCTTGTGGTGAAAGTGTACCACCTCTGCAGAGTGTCAAACTATTCGAATAGCCGCGTCCGCGGTTATGGATAGTTGGGATGGCCATACTGTTTTGTTGTCAGATGTTTTCTAAATAACTTGAAATGAATGATGAACCTTGACTTGACCACAACAGGGTTGTGTAGATGAAAATAGCTTCCCCACTTAAGTGATTCTAGACTTTTATTTTATCTTTTCTTGTTTCAGAACTCAGCTTAGGTTTCAAACTTAACTTGATAGTTACTCTTTCAATTCAGCACTTTAACTTATAAGTATAACCCTTGCTAGTAGTAGTTTGCGAGTACTTAAAGAGTACTCATGGATTTTGTCCCTGGCTATTATCATGGCCAGACTATGAAGGAGATTATCAAGATGATGGTCAGCAGGACGGCTATGATAACTAGGACTATCTGCCTTCGTCAGCATTGCCTGTGCCCCTGAAGATGGACCCCACCGCTACGCTATCGTTTATTTCCGCTGCTTGTTGTATTAAAGACTGGATCATGAGATCCTTATTCGTGTAAAACCTTATGTATGGTTTGTAATGGATGAGGTACTATGATATCCAATCCGTTATGTCTCGCAAAAATGGTAATCCTGGGATTGCGAGGTATGGCATAACGGGCATCTGGGATTAAAAATCCGGGTGTTGACAAACATGCACTTTGTACTTTAATACTATTTTGGATATCAGAACTGATTACTATTTGTACACAAAGTCAAATGATTCATTCTTCAAAGGAATAGAAATATGCAAGATAGATAATGAAGTGATATATCATATACAATGAAAGGATGATCAATAGTAATTCATAGAGTGTAACATAGAAGAAAGAGCTATGGACCAAATGAATGCAAAAGCAAAAGTAAAGTAAAAACATCCTATAGTGGTCATAGAGTTTTCTTCTAAATTCTGAATATTAAAGTGGACACTTTGGAAAGATAGATAATAAGCAGAGATTAATCATGAATAAGTTTCATATAGCTTCCAAATGCTTCCTATTATGATTATGTTTGAACTATGGTATTCATTATCTTTGAGCTCTCATTGTCCCCTATCATTAGCATCTTGAATGGTTAAGGTTAATGTGATGGCAAGTATGAGGTATATGCTTGACAAAATATGAGTTGAATGCGTCATGCCCCTTGAATACAAGTACCTAAACCACATGCTACTCAACTTAGGTCCCAAATAAGTTCTTGTCATTGTAAGCATACATGTATCATTGAGAACGCCAATAGGGTACCTCTTGTCCCATGATATAGGAGATTTCCCATATCAAAACAACAAGACAAACCGACAATGAGAATCTCAACATTCTTTTTATTTACTATGGCATAGCTTTTTATTGAAGATGCTTCATAGAATGCTCACTATGGGTTGCTATAAATTTCCAACATGAATGATGCATGGCTTGGGTTAGCGGCCCAGGCATTTCTCTAACACATATATAAACTCCATGAGCTTACAAGTTTCCAACTTATTTCACACCGATAGGCATCCATAACAAAAGAACATAATATCAACTAACTATAAATAAGTGCAATGTTGAAAACATTCCCCATGAAAACATGGTTGTGCTAACTCCCAACCCATAATTTGACAAGCACATGGCCTCATAAGATAGTCACAATGGTTCAAGTTTATTATGTGCAGGAAAATAAAATGTGCCATCAAGTTCATGAGAGCTTTACCAACTAACTTTCTCATAGCAAACACAATCATAAGCATTTTAATTTGGAAGCTAGATAAAACAATAAAGCATGAGAAATATACTTGGAATAGAAATTATGCTAATAGGTAGGTATTGTAGACACTCGGGAAAAACTTGGTTCAAAGGGAGTTGGATAAACAAGTTTTAACTTGTTGGATTTATTTTTGGGTTAGCAAGAGGGAGAAAGTTAACCGCCTACATGCATGCATAAGAGTCCATAGTTCTAATCAATCCATGTCAAACAATGTAAACTAATACCAAGCATCAAAACATGAATAAAAGATAGCTCTACATAACTCACTTGCAAATTAATATTCATTCAAAGCATATGAATCATGCAACTATATGTATCCCTTTTTAATCAACTTCAACATCCCTATTCCAACTCTTTTATAGCATCCAACTTAATTGATTTCTACAGAAAGTATATATTGATAATGGTATTGACAATGAACAAAATGAAAACTAAAAATAAAGGAAGTATGATACAAACGCTTCAAGTTTATGCGATAGTAACGTGTTGCTCGAAAAACAGAAAGTAGACGTGTGCAAACCGAGAGTGTGGTTAGTCCACTGGGGTGCCTTGGTCATCCCCAATCTTATGGTTTTCACCATCCTTAGATAGCTCTTGGTGCAGCTCCTCTAATTCCTGTGAAAAAACTTCAACACAAAGTTTTCTCTCGTCTTTATTCTGTGGGGTGACATTAGTGGGCATAAAAGACATATATTTTCTGCAAGAAATCCTTAAATATGTATATGAAGTGTCCAGTAGTTATATAATGTTTATGCTCTCTCATGAACTCAAATTAATCAAAAATATTCAACTTAAAAGCTCAAAGAACACATAAAACAAAATGGGACAGAATATGTCTAGAATTTTAGCAGCAGCAAATGTAATTAATTACCTTACTTAACCATGTCTAGTTTTTTTGAAACTTTACGAGAAAACAGAGGATGAAAATTTTTAACTATAATTAAAATTTGAGCTCAATCGGAGTTACATAGTAGAAATGAAAAATCATATGGTAAACAGATTCGTGCAGGAATATGCAACTCCATATATATGTTCAACTTTTTCAATCCAAAATGGGTAAAACTTGGTACTTTATTGAAAACTCCATAACAAAAATAAAAACTAAGGTCTCTTGTTACATCAAGAGGACACAAAGAAAATCAAAATAAAAATAATCGGATTGCCTCCCACAAAGTGTTTTCTTTATAGCCATATAGCTAGGCTTACTTGCTTGATATCAAGATGGTTTGAGTTTATGAGGTAGCTTCGACATCCCCGATATTGAATGTTTGTATTCCTTTGATACATGTGGGGTGCTCCCAGGGGTAACATCCCCAATCTTGAGCATTCGACCCTCTTAATCTTCATTCATCACCCTCAACTCTTTCACTTGAAAACTCTTTCCACACAAAACTCATCATAAAACTTGATTAGAGTGGTTAGTGCCTCCATAAATTAAATCCCAATAGGTATAGCAAAGACATATCATGAAATAAACATTACCTACTGTTAATTATGGTTTTGTATTGCTCTTTGATGAAAAGGAACCACACAAAACAAAGATAATGAGACTAATACATAATAGAGATAAAATCCGTCAAAAATTGGACAATATGTGAAGAGAAAATTTTAGAGGCACTTACATCGCTCAAATAAAAAAACTTTGAACTAATGAAATGTGGGTAAAGAGATGAATATTTCTTACGTGAAATTTCAGGCCAAAATTCCTCTTCTGTGATTTTTACCATTTTTTTAGTGAAGCTCTGGAATCTGTTTTCTGCACAGCAAGTTATAATTGTTTGATCTTACCTCTCAAAAGAGGTTATTCTTCACACAAAGATGAAAAAGTAAGATACAAAGGTGATGTTTTAGTAGTAATAAGCACTCTTTTTATTTTGTTTTATAATGGGAGAAGTTTTAATGATAGAGATTTTGCAATGGTTCCATTGGCATGGACAACACATGTTCAAGGTCGACCCAACTTCTCCATTGCCCATCTTTCTCATTTACTTTTCCAAAATTTATAAAAAAGTGAAAATCTTAAACTAATTGTTAGAAATCAGTAGGTCAAGTTATTTTACATGTTACATGGATATCAAGGTGTGCTCAAATTTAATAGTATTTGAAAGCATGTGGAGCACACCACAAAGCACATAGACATTAACTTTTAAGTCTAACTCTCTTCCTATGCATTGGCATTTTATATGTGAATAAATAGCAGCAAGATTGTGGTATCCAATGCATATAATGATCAATAGCTTTCATTTTAAATAACATAGAAATATAAAAAGGGCTCTTATCTCTTCCTCTCTCATAATATTTGCAAGCATCAAAAGCAAACTTAATCACATAGTTTTGAATAGATTCACTATATAAAGACGAGTCATATAATGAGCATATTGGATCATCTAACTCAATTATATCACTTTCATCTCCCATATATTAGTCATAATTGTTCCACATAGAGGACTACTAGACAATGAAAGATCATCATCATTAATAAGAATGTGTTCATTACCATTATTGGGTGTAGGAGATGGATAGCTACTCCATTCTTCCTCCACTTGTTCTTTCTTTTCATCTTCTTCTTGGGGTGTCATGGACATCCCCAAGCTTAGGATTTTGGCATCTCCTTCTTTGGCACTTTCAACGTTATCTCTTGCATCCAAAAGGTTAGTGCCCAAAAGAATATATTTGACAAAAAAATCATATATCTCATGGTTAATCTTGGGAAAAGGATCCATCTAATTTTTTGGAGTTTTAGTTTTATATAAAAGAAAAATGTACTAAAAATAAATTGGCAATGCAAGCAAGAATATAACCCTAGTGCTATGCTCCCTGATAACGGCGCTAGAAAAGTATCTTGATAACCCCCAAGTGCACGGGATCACCATAGTATAATTCAATAAGTATTTGAGTGTCGAACCCACGAGGAGCTGAAGGTAAACTATCTATTCTATAAAGCCTTATAACCCTCTTATATGGCCTTCTATGCAAAGCTAGGATCTAAGTGTGTGTTTTGTTTTGGTACTAGGTAGAAAATAAATAAAGTTTGTGTTAGTGGAAACTACAAGTAAACTAGTGCAAGTTAAATTGATCTAATGAAGTGGAGTGGAGTGGTGGCAAGTTTTCTCAAGTAGCAAGTTTCTCTAAGGGAGTAAATGTTTAGGCAATTGTTATTTCATTCGTTTGTTTAGTTGTTTATTTTTCTTTCAGGACGGAGCCTTAATTAGGTGTGGCCAAATAAATGTGCATACACAACTCATATGATGGATCGTAAGGTCATGTTACTGAGCAAACATATGAATTATTAAGACATAATTGTCCCACCATAGCTATAAACTCTAGGGTCCCCGATATATGTCCCCCATTAATTAACCATGAATTAACATAACATGCATATTTAAGACTTGGGACACGGTTTCTATCCAACTCCGGTCGTCCCTCCTCCTATAATCATGCAACAGTGAAAACCCTATGCATTCCCCAACATATTTATGCACTCATATATTATACATCAAGACAATCATAAAAGATAACAACACTGAATGCAACCAATAAACGAACTATTTCACTTTTGCCATAACAATTCACTACTCAAATAGAGACATGGAGACACAATAGACCAAGGGAAAATAATATATTGCTTCACACATCATGTTTGCCAAGATATTACAGTAGGGAGATGGAGAGGATCTTGCTGTAGGTGTTGATGATGAACACACCGGAGGGGGTGGAGCCCTCCGAAGGCGATTCCGGCAGCGTTTCCCCCCTCCGATCTTCTCCGACGGCAGCCTCCCGACTCTCTGTTTCTGTGCTTTCGACCTCTGCCTATGTCTATGTCGAGAATCGCCGAAAAGGGTATATATATAGTAGGTTTTAGGTCAAGACAAGTCGTTTGGCGAAAGAATCGATGGCATCGGAGACTCGAGGGAGTAAAGAGCATACCAGCCACGGCTAGGGGGTGGGTCGCGGCTGTTGTGCCCGTTCCCTCCTCGGTCTTATTTTCTCGTGGATCTTTGCCCCATTGTTCTTTATTATGATAAATGTTGGGTCTTGTGAAGTATTAGGTCAATTAGACGTTGTTTGAGTACATGAAAGTCAAAAACATTGAAATAGGGGATTTGTGCCTCAGCAAGGTTAATTCCAAAGCAATATGGGAGGTGTGAATTATTCCCAATAATCATTATAAAACATGAATATAACTCCTATATGATGCAAATATGTTGGAATATTAAGTAAATAAAGTGCAAAGTTCATGTATGCATTTTACATGCATCAGCATCTAGCGGTAAGGATTCGTGGCCATCTCCTGGCCTGGATCTTGAGCAACGGCTCGTCGGAGACTGGCCGGAAAATTTTGTTATTCGGTTCATCTCTAGCTGGCGTCCAACACACATGTTTGTCCAGACAATGACGAACATTATAATACTTGAGTAGGCCCAAAGTGTATCTCTGCACCGTTAGGAGTAGCAATTACCATAACTATAACATATATATAGAACATTGGCATACTTTCCGGTATGAGCGAATATTGACTTTATAATTACCCAATAACAAAGCAACACTTGAACATCTCGTTACATCCATATCGTATCGAGGTCTACACAAGTCTCATGGTCAAACGATCTTTTGTAACAACAATACTTTGTCAAACTACCGAGAATAATATTAACGATGCGTTCCACACTATATCAAATGGATTCTATCCAAAGTCACTATTACACAAACAATGTCAACCTCATGTATCATAGCAAACATTTGCAACACTTTGCATTTTTCCTGTAGTTAGGAAACCAAAACTATCGATGATACATGAACCAGTCTTAGAGGCAAGACCAAGGTTATTTTATAATGGTATTTACAGTTCCACATATATATTAGGGCTTTCCTCCAAATAATCATTATCCGGAACTAATACAATTATAACATAGAACAATAAACTTAATCATGAAACAAAAATATAAATAATAACTCATTTATTATTGCCTCTAGTGCATATTTCAACATAAAATAATAGGTTTATCTCATTAAGTGCCCCTCATAATGATAAAGAAACAAACCATCACCATAAGAAAGGAGTATGGTTGCATGCACACACGAATTCCTGACCATAACTACAATATTCGTGTCGTTAGATAAAATCATGATTAGTAATGTATAAATTAGTTCATTAACGGTAATTATATTTACTAAATGTATTAACAAGTGCAAATTTATCCAACCTTGATGTGGTCAAAGTATAGCTTGGCGTCCATCATAACAATTGATGTATCATCCTCCCAACGCACATCCTCAGGCCTTTTGATCTTGGGCACATGAACCCACCTAGCTCTCCAATGCCTCATATGGTTGTAGTTTTGACCATCTTTAACTCAACAACCACGAAACCTAAGAAATACTCAACAACAGCTTCAAGGTCCTTCTGCCTAAACCCATGATCTAGATACCTTCTTTTGATGAACTGGCGCACCATGTTGAGGACGCGAGTACATAGAGAAGGTGGACAGTGGTAGCCCTGAGGTTGCCGATAGATTAGGCAAGTTACCCTTCTCCGATAACACAAATCGAACAACTAGAGTAGAAGAACAATGGTAAGCATGCAACTTATAATCGTCACTCATGGTAAGCAACAAGTCACCACTTCTAACATACTAACAAACCGCTGACAAAGCCACCACATCTAACATTCAAATAAGCATTGTCAAGAAGAACAATGCAACACTCTCACGGTTGTTAAATAATGCTCCTCATTGCGTGTTGTCATGTATAAGAGGATTGTTGGTACAAGGAGAAGAAATATACATTTAGAACCAATCGTCGCACCAACTTTCGCGCTTATACATGGACTACACAACAATGAAGATCCATCATCGCAACCAACACTACCACAAAACATCCATCTAATAGCTCTTCCCACACTACATCATGAAGCAAGAGTTGCAAGATCTATCGTACAACCTTCAGATCTACTATAAAGGGATCACATAATAACACATGTAAGCTACCAAATCTAGGGTACAACCTTCAGATGTTACACACAATGATCTGATCATTGGACGCCGAAGACGACATCTCGAAGAAGTAGAGGAAGAAGACTCTTGTCATGTAGAGCTGCAATGACTGGCGTAGACGGCCGCTTACCTGCTCGCTAGTGAAGAAGCTTCCTTGGACAGAAAGCTCAAATGGGGCTAACCGATGGCGCCGAATTTGGCAGTGAGGCAGAAGGTGTAAATAAGTGGTGTGAATGGGCACGAAGGTGACCCAATTTCTCTTACCGATTTTTCGTGGAAGAGTTTCCGCCATCTCTCTCGCACAAGTTGTGTCGCGTTTCTCCACCAAGCGCAAGAAGAGATTGGCTCGCTAAAAATGGCTATATATAGGCTGTGGACTGCTTTAACAAGATATAGGCCAAACACCCTTTTTGGGCCCGCTAGAGCTGGAAGACCACTCAGCTAGCAACCAAATACGCCCCAAAATCGTGCGCAGCGCACATAACAGTCATTGCTCAGCTGGAATGTCAAACAGAGCCTTATCCGAGGGTGACCCAGTGTGTGCAGGCTTGTGGTTGGGTGTACACGTGCGTGCAGTTTCCAAAAGGGTTTCCCGGCCGGCCGGCCGTCGGTGCTTATGCCCCACAAGATTCGGAACCGCACCAGGTCCAGCCTCCAGGGGCGAACAACTGAGAGAAAGCATGTACTAGCACCACCCGATGAGAACCCGACGGCTGCGCGCCGCCGGCCCGACAGCGCTGGAAAAGCAGGCGCGCGATAGAAACGGACTGTACCAGTACCAGTACTTGGCTGCTGGATGGAGATGCATGCAAGCGCTCGCCATCTCTCCTACGTGGTCATGTGGAAGGCGAGGCGGCTACGTGCCCGGCTCCTCCTCACAAGCCTAGGCCCTTCCTGGCCTCCCCTCTCCCCGACCCGTCCCTCTCCCTGCCCCCCCTCGCCACCTATCCTCCATTCCATCCATCTATCGCCTCCTCTCCCCCGACGGACGCGCACTGCATGGCTCCGCCACACACACCTCCGCGCGCGCCGCACTCTGCCTCCTGCCATACCACCTCCGCCACGCACCGCTCCATAAGTATCTCCGCCTCCGCAGCAACCCTCCCCGCCTTTGCTTTGCTTCAAGCGACTCGATCGATCACCATATATATATATATATATATATATATATATATATATATATATATATATATATATATATATATATATATATGCGTAAACTAAACCTTCTATATATACAGTAGACACACAAAGCTAGCAGCTCACCTCCGTTCTGCTCTGCCAGCCCAATCCTCGACGACACAGCCAGCTGCCGCCCGTCGCTCCCTCTTGTGGAGCATATACATCTTAGTAACATTTGAGGTGTGGGAGCGTGATGAATAACCAGTGCGTGCCGAGCTGGGATCTGGAAGAGACGGTTGGCGCCGGGATCAACCCGGTGTCCGCCGGGCCAGCGCTGCGCATGGCTTCTGATACGGCACCGGTCGCTGTCCCCATGCCGGACCAGTACGACGAAGTGGCGGAGCTAACGTGGGAGAAGGGCAACATCTTCTGGCAGGGGCTGCTCAACCGCTCGGGGCCCAAGTACCCGGCCGCTCCTGCGCCGTCGCAGATGCACGCCATCGGCACCGGGGGAGATCACCGTGAGACACTCGAGGCGGTGGTAGGAGAGGCGGCCGCGCGCTTGTCCACGCACCCGCAACTCACGCAGCCGCGGGTGCCTACAGCCGCGCCTTGGTTCGGCCTGGGCGCGCCGGCAGACGGGCTCGTGCCCTGCGCGGCGAGGGGTGACGACGCAGCGGAGGTGGAGGCGCGGAGGAAGCGGGCGCGCCTGGTCGGCGAGGACGGGAGGGTGTGCGCCAGCCAGGGGAGCGCCGCTCCCAGCCGCGGCGACAGCACGCTCCTCACGCTGGACCCCAGCGGCACCGGCACCGGCGCCGACGATGTGTGCGGGTTCACCACGACCACCAACAACTCCACGTCGCTGGAGGAGACGGACAACACCAGCTTCGGCGGAGGCGCCAGCGATTCCCGCTGCTTCAGTCGTCGGTCGCAGGCAAGCAAGAGCTTTCACTCTCCCACGTTTTAAGCATGTCTCGGTCGTAAGCATCTCGCATGCACGTACGTACGTACTCCTAGATCCATAGCTTGCCTTCATCCGTATGATGGGCTTGCAGATATATATATGCTTTTTTTGTTTTTTGTTTTTTGCTGCCATCTAATTGCTCCATATATGCATCTGCTCTGGATACAAAAGGGAGACGGGCTGTTCGACGAGGCAGAGAACGTCGTAATCAAAGGGGAAGCTCCCATGAGGTCATCCATTTCCACTAAGAGAAGCCGGGCCGCTGCCATCCATAACGAGTCTGAACGTGTAAGCAACAACCTGATCTTCTGCACTAATGTATGACAATGATTTATTTATTTATTTATTTTGCTGAGATTTGCACATTGTTATATGCGTATAACTGTACTCTTTGATTATGACATGCGTTATGCAAGTCTAGCTACAAGTAACTTGTGCCTTCAGCGTATTTCTAGGGTGTGTAGAGTATACCGGTGGTAGAGCATGACTGCACTATTCCGTATTCTAACATAGTGTACGTGCACTCGGACATACCAGTGGTAGAGCATGACTGCAGAGTACTAGAGTACTCCCTATGTTTCATAATATAAGCTTTTGTAAAATGAATGTATCTAAATGTCTTTTGGCATATAAGTTCACTATAAACCTACACACTAAAAGATATCTAGATAGATTCGTTTCACAAAAGCTAAAATATTTTATATTTTGGAACGGATGAAGTAGTAGGGTGTGTGGGAAATCAGGAAGCAATATCTAGTGATACTGCTCTTTAAATGATATCATGATACCAGTCTTTAAAAAGCATAATTTTCAGTTTCTAAATTCTTTGAAAATAATTGTGAGTGCTCATGTGGTATGCATTGACAGACTCTAAAACTTTCAGAACCAAATATGAAACATACATAGAGAAACAACAATGACAAATCAACGTGAATAGTGTCAAAAAAAGACAAAACCGCACATGACACTATTCCCATATCAATTTGTCTTTTCAGTTTCTCTTTGTGTGTTTTGTGTTTGGTTCTGAAAATTATAAGAATTGTGAACAGACATCTTGTGAATGTATATATTCTTTTTTTGATTTGTTTAGAAACTTGAAAATTGGATTTCTGAGAACCGGTATCATGGTATCATTTAGGAGGTGGTATCACTAGATATTTTCTCGAGAAATCAGATCAGCCTGAGGTTAGTCCCTAAATAATTATAAAGCTAATCTAAGAAGAACCTAGCAACAAATTTCTGTAAACTCCTCCTAACCCTTTGGGAATACAAGAATTTTAGTGGAGACCACTAGTTCCGATGTCGCTTTCCAGTTTCCTCTTCGATATTAGACTAAAACCGTTCTGCAAACAAGACCTCGTATAATCTTATCCATCCCTATCAAACTTACACAAAAGGGGGCTTCTAGAGTTTTTATGCATATGTGGATTAGAATGCGGACTCAAAAGCATTGATATCCACCAAAATTACAAATTATTTTAAATTTTGTTTTAGTCAGACTTTTTAAGTCTGTAGGAAAATGCATCAAATCAATAACACCTAATTAGTTTCATTAGAATAGTCATAAAATAATATTTCTATGCTATACATATTAGCACATTTCTCTATACAGTTAGTCAAACTTAAAGATGTTTATCTTAGGGGAAAACTGAACTTCAATTAATTTGGAACGGAGGGAATAGAGAGTTGTTAGTTCAAGCGGTGGTGATACTTAACAAATTTAGCGGGAAAACAATACCTAGTTTTTTGACAGGCGCCAACTTATGGTCAACTGAGGTTTGATTGGTGTGGTCTTACGGAACGATTGATCACCCCGTCATATATATGTGTTTGATCCAAGAATATGATGTGGAGAGAAATGGGAGGAAGTGACATTCACCCATCGAGGATAGTGCTCATAATAAGGCAGGTTGATGCTCAGGCGAGAAGAAGAAATGGCGACAGTGAAGTATCTAGTAGCGCATGGTCGCAAACCAATCACTCCAAGTATCTTGCTCCAGCTAAATTCACCATGCAGAGAGATAACTAATCATCTCATAGAACCATCTTCATGTATTCTCTTGGATTCGATGGTTCGCCTCACCCTCATCTGTTGAAGTCTTGGTGGTTGGCGTGCATATGTGACATCATAGACTGCCGAGCCCCCTTCCTCATCTCCAATTCTTTGCCCGTTCATGTAGGTCCTAGGAGTCACCCTCTAGTTAATTGCATCATTTACGATCCTACATGTAGATAGAGGCAAATGAACAACAAAATGTGTTATCCCGTCTTTGCAAGGTTCTCCGTGATTTTTTGAAGGACAAATATTTGCATCGTATTCGAGAAAACAACCACCGTAGAATCCTTGAGCTCAGAGTTGGGTCCAACCTTTCACTTCATTCTTTTCTCGTAAAACAATCTGAACATCTTCAAGTCAAGATATGGTAGGTAGAACAATTTTTGAGAGGTCGCTACTACAAAAATATGAGTCTTGGTCAGTAATAACATCAGTGGGAGACCATTTTGACCAATTACGTGTGATGAAGTTATCATTTCTTTCGAAATGAACGTATACCCCAGGCCTATGCATCATAATGATGCACACATCCGTCTTTTTTTACTCCCTCCGTCCTAAAATAAGTGATGTGAATTTGTCTAGATTCGGATGTATCTATATACTAAAACATGTATAGATACATTCAAATCTAGACAAACCCACGTCACTTATTTTGGAACGGAGGAAGTATTATTCAACATAGCTTTACAGAGAAAATACAGAGATCAAGGGGATCACATCTTAGTAAACAACAATAGACAACTTAGCCTTTTCAAACAACTTGCTATCAACAGCAAGGTCAATTCTTGTTAAACAACTATTTTCTCTTTTGTCTTATTCTCTCCTCAGTATGATCAAAAAATGTACTCCAGTTTTCATGGACAATGTGTATTCTTGGAGATGCCCTTATGGGTCCCCAGTTTTCATGGACAAGTTCGCCAAGCCCCATTCCCTACCCTTACCCTCTCCCGGCTTAGTGAGAGATCACTTTGGTCTAAACTCAAAATTGTAGTATCATGAAACTTTGAGTTTAGAAAAGATCAAACTCGAACAGAAAAATGAAATTTATTAATTCCGAGAATGAGTAATTCGGTTGGGGGAACTTGGACTCATCGTTGTACTATAAACACACAAAAATTCCAAAACTGTCACCAATCACAGCTTTGAAAATTAAAACCACCAAACATCTGTTGGCCTAGACCCGACAGTACTTTCGTCGGGACACTTTCTGGCGTAGACGACGAAGATCTCAGGCGATACACTCCGCGGACACGCATGGATCAACACTTCTGACGATTTCTGTCTCGCCGAAACAGACACACGAAATACACAATTTTTGGATTGTCAAAGGCACCTGGCGTGCCTTGTAGTTTTCTTTGATTGATTCAACTCGCGGTGTGTTTACAACCCGGGGTACATGCATATATATACTAGGATTCTAGTATGCCGACTCGACTATTAGCCCAACTCTAATCCTAGTAGTACTCAGTTACATGCAAGTATACGGATTGGACTCAACACAAGTGTACTGCTAGGAATTCTATACGTATACGACTCGTATACGTGACACCGTACCGGTACCGGACACGGAGTGTTTATTCCTAACAATCACCCCCTAAGCACGACGTGCCCTTCAACATCCACCTGGGTCCCAAATGTACACACTGCTTCTCGCGGGCGTCATCCTCGGTATTGCTTTCGCCGATCCCTTTCTCAGCATCCATGTCACCGACTTTGCTTTTGCCGGCTTCTCCATGGCTTCATGTTGATCCTTCTTGTCCGCGTCCTTCTTTTCCGCGTCGTCCTTATCGTTGTCATCCATGACCGTGCCTTCGGTCTTCATCGGTTCCTTGATGAACAACCAGTGCTTTTCGTAGTTCATCTTCACCGAATTATTTATCATCCGAAGTATCTCCTTCGGATAGTAGTCTAACACGCCTCGCATGCGTGCTCGTGTCGGTCGTAGTCGCTTCATCTCCAGTACGGTCGGAGGCATCACGACATACTCTTCTGCGTACAACATCGTGCTTGTCTCTTGATGTTCTAAACCTCCATGTACTGGTGAAGTACATACAGCAACTGAAGTTGGCCTTTCTCCTTGCAGCGCGAGACTTTCTGGTCTTGCCATGCTACGTACTGCACTCCCATGCAAGGTACTTGAGAACCATGTACTGGTCTCATGTGCCCAATCTCCACACGTAGCTTTTCGACTTCCACGTGATGGTGCGTGGTGAGGTAGCATGTTCCTTTCTTCTCGGTTGTTTTCTAGACTCATCATATCCCCTTGTATGTTGTGTCCTCCTCCTCTTTCTGGGCTACATGCCCCTAGACCTTCCTTTGGTCCGAGCTTCTCACGTGGAGCCGATTTTCCTGAACCTTCTGGCTTCACAACGGTCACGTTGCTTGGCCTGCTTGCTGGGCTGTAGCTACTCGTTGCGCTATGTGCCCGAGAGCTTACTGTCCTCCCTTCCTCTCGTCTCGCTGCACGAGCGGCCACTTCTGCTTCTTGCCTGCTTTCTAGGCAGGCTGCCTCTGGACCTTCTGCCGAAAATCCTCCTGGCGGGACTTTTTCTTTTAATCCGCCTCCTTCTGGCGTTTCTAGTCCGCCAGCCTCTAGACCATCCTCTGATCTATTTTCTAGATCTCCGGATGGAGCCCCTCTCAATGGATCACTTTCTTTTGGACCACCTCCTTCTGGCGTTTCTGGGCCGCCATCCCTTGGACCTTTCCTTGGCCCGAGCTCCACACTTGGAGCACCTCCTTCTGGGTTGTTGAGCAGCGCACATGTGCCACGTCCGCCTACAGCTACTGGTGGACGTCCTGGCGGGTTACTGCCTTCATCATGCAATGAGACATCTTCTTGATCCTGGATGTCGTGTCCTGCGATGTCAGTAGTCCGAGTACTCTCCGGTTGCGCTTCTGAACTTGAGGTGAACTCCTCCTTCTCAGAACTTGACATACTCACGCCGACTTCTTCTGACACCTTGGTCGCCGTACTTGGCGTCGCCACACTTGACGAACCAACCGGGGTCACTTCCGGTTCTACCAATGTCATCTCGTCGTTTAAGACAACCTCCTGCTGCCCCACATGAGCACTAGTGTCGTCGACACCTGCGCATACCACCTTGATCGCTCCCCACACATCCTTCGCCGATTTATTTCTGACGAGGTGATGCAGCATGTCCGTCGGCAAGACCGAGTAGAGCGCTGCCAACGCTTGGAAATCCTCTCGGTACTTCGCACCTCCCTTGACGTACTCATCGCCGCCGGTATCGATGGCCTCCCAAATCTCCTGACCTTCCATGGCGCACTGCATCATAAGTGCCCATAGTCCGTAGTACTTGCGATCCAGACGTGGATACAAAGCCGCGCCCACCGTCTCAAATACTGGTGCCGATGCTGAGCTCTCGCCTGCCTTGACCAACGCCATGACCTCCTTGTACTTTCAGTAGATCACGGACGAAGAACCTCAGGCTCTGATACCAATTGTTGGCTCAGACCCGACAGTACTTTCGTCGGGACACTTTCTGGCGTAGACGACGAAGATTTCAGGCGATACACTCCGCGGACACGCACGGATCAACACTTCTGACCATTTCTGTCTCGCCGAAACAGACACACGAAAGACACAATTTTTGGATTGCCAAAGGCACCCGGCGTGCCTTGTAGTTTTCTTTGATTGATTCAACTCGCGGTGTGTTTACAACCCGGGGTACATGCATATATATACTAGGATTCTAGTATGCCGACTCGACTACTAGCCCAACTCTAATCCTAGTAGTACTCAGTTACATGCAAGTATACGCATTTGACTCAACACACACACCTCGATGTACTGCTAGGAATCCTATATGTATACGACTCATATACGTGACATCGTGCCGGTACCGGACACGGAGTGCTTATTCCTAACAACATCAACCTAAAAACTTGGTATATGTATTGCTCTTGTGGCCTTTCCTAGATTACAAATATTGTTTTAAAAAGAAAAGTCAAAGTACTCAAGTTCATTAGACCGCCTGGTGGCGTGGCAAGGAAATTGCCTCCCCTCCGTTTTTGCTGGTTTTGATGGATTTAGGTCCGGTATTTCTTTGTTTTCGAGTTTGTAGTGTTTTGACATAGTAAGTACATAAAAAGCAGTGTAGAATAATGCACAACTAGAACTACTAAAAAAGACAATGCAAAAAACTACACCATGGGAGGAAGATGAGCAGGAAATTCAAACACAATGCAAATTGTGCATTCGGGACAGGACAAAAAGCAAGGACATGGAAACACGGAAGAAAAGATAAAACAAGCACTCAGGATAGGACATTCAAACACAAAACATAAGAAGGTAGGAGAAAACATTACCCGCAGAAAAAGAAGGTAGGGCAACATAACACAAGACATCTAACATCATAGTGTTGCGGAAGTCGGAAAAAAAGTGTGTGCTCATGCACTTAGGACACGAAAAGGACTTAAGACATACAAATGTAGTACAACCGAATGCATTGCAAAATAGGTGCTCATGCCAGAATATCAAAACACAATGTAGCAGAGGCATAACAACAGAACAGTGTGCAACCTGAAGGCAGCGCAAACCATCTACTCAAGGCAGGACACAAAAAATTGCACCGAAACTTGTTAACACGAGTTCTAGTTTTAAAGATCTTGACACATAAAAAATACTCCCTCCGATCCATATTACTTGTCGTAGAAATGGATATATCTAGACATGTTTTAGTATTAGATACATCCAATCTAATGACAAATAATATAGATCGGAGGGAGTACAACCATGGAACGGATACTGATTTGCATGCTCGGTTCAAGAGATAATTTTATTTTTAATTCAGAACTGGAAAAAGAAAAGGAACCTACCTTGTGCATTCCGAATTTCGACCAATGGACTCACCCAAAACGCGACAAGTTGCGTGAGGGAGGCACCCATGGAGAAAACACTCCCGCAACGCGCTTCCTGTCGTTTGGGAGGCACTGGAGATTGTCTTCACTGGGAAGGCGCAAGCTATTATGATTTTTTTTAGACAAGGCTATTATGAATTGTTATTATGTTCTTTAGACCTATTGGGCATTTATGCAAATTCTGAATCCAATTAGGAAACGAACACTTTCGGATTCCAAAACTAAATGGTCCTTATGCAAATTTTGAATCCAATTAGGAAACGAACACTTTCGTGGGTTCTAGTGTTTTAAGAATTTTGTAAATTCGATGATGGCAATGTTATTTCGTTTGCTGATTCGTTACCTCAAACGTGCTCCCTTGGTGCAGAAACGAAGGGACAGGATCAACCAGAAGATGCAAACCTTGCAAAAGCTCGTCCCCAACTCAAGCAAGGTACTGCTGTATTTCCTTCCCCATGGAATGGAAACCACGTGACAGGATCACGAAACATATCTCGAAATCAAAAATCACCAATCTCGTGCTTTTCATTGACGTGCTCGATCTGCTGACCGCCAGACGGACAAGGCATCGATGCTGGACGAGGTGATCGACCACCTGAAGCAGCTGCAGGCGCAGGTGCAGATGATGAGCCGGATGAGCAGCATGATGATGCCCATGGCCATGCCGCAGCTGCAGATGTCTGTGATGGCCAACATGGCGCAGATGGCCCAGATGGCGCAGATGGGCCTCGGCATGATGAACATGGCCGGGCCCCTCGCCCAGCCCGCCTACCCCGGCCTCACCCCGGCCTTGATGCACCCATCCACCCCGTTTGTCCCCATGCAGCCCTGGAACGCAGGCGCCGACCGACAGAAGCAGCCCGCCGCCGCCATGCCGGACGCCTACTCCGCCTTCCTCGCCTGCCAAGCGGCGCAGCAGAATGCACAGGTACGCACGTAACGTTCATAGTACTTCAAATCTACTCGCGTAACTTTGGTAGATTCTTACGGGGTGGTACGAATCTCTGTAGCAGCAGCAACAACAACAAGCCCAACCGAACGGCATGGAGGCGTACAACAAGATGATGGCCGTGTACCAGAAGTTAAGCCAGCAGCAGACCAAGTCAGGCATCTCCAAAGAGTGATGATCATACTTACAGTAGTACAGCACCTGTAGAGCACATGGCTTTGGACATGAGAATCCGTCGACACACAGCAGCACCAGTAACACCATGTATTTTATATCGTTTTCATGTATTTTTTTTAGCTTGTATAAATCATCACCAGATGTTATATCAACCTGCGTTTGTACCGATTGCGCATCATTTGGGCGGGGGGAATAAAATGGTCAACTAATCAACAAGCAGGGTGACTCGCATATTGCACACCTAGCTATTTTTCAGGCTTGTACCCTAAACTGTTTCCGGGTGCTGCCTGAGCTCCGGGCAACTGTGATCGGGGGGATTTGGAAGATGAGGAGAGGGTGAAGTCCCTGTTTGGCTGCGATATTGCACACTTCCCCATTAAATATCTTGGACTGCAGCTGGCGTTGCGGCCTTTGGCGAGAGATGAGTGGCAGCTCATCTCTCGACAAAGTAATCCACTTTGTACCCGCATGGCAACGGGGGTTAATTGGACGACAAGGCCGGCTGATCTTGATCAAATCTGTTATGGCAGCAAGGCCAATACATCACATCCTGGTTACAGAGGCACTGGAGTGGCTCATATTAGAGATGTAATACCTACTGTATACGAGATGGTGTAGTACACCACTCGTATACGTGTCTAACTCTGTATTGCCCTGCGAGGGCTATTCTTCGCATATCTTAACACGTAACAGGTGGCCTGGAAGGTTAGACCGTTCCACCCAACGAAAACAGAATTAACATGGTATTGAGAGCCACTTCTCTCCTTGCCATCTAGCGCCGTCGGTGCTGCCCTTTGCCTCGCCGCCAGGACGTCGATCGAGAAATCACCAGGACTACGACATAGATCGTCGTCGGGGGGTTCGATTCCCCGTCTTCAGATCCCAATAAAATTTGCCAGGACTACGACATAGATCATCGTCGGGGGGTTCGATTCCTCGTCTTCAGATCTGAAAACCCCTCCTTTCTTCTTAATCATTTTTCCTGTCAGAACCCGATCTTGATCGCCTCCCGATCGTGATCTGCAAAACCATGACCCACAAATTCCTACAAACCCCACCCCTCCCTCCCTCAGGATCGATGGCTACTTCCTCGACAATGTCAGGCTCGGCCACCATCGGTGCGCCGCCCGCGATGAAACTTACAAGAGAGAATTTTCTCTACTGGTAGGCTCAGGTGTTGCCCACCTTGCTGCCCACCTTGCGCGGAGCTCGGGTCATGGGCCTTCTTGAGGGTACTGATCTTGCCCCACCGGAGAACTTGGAGGCTAAGGATGAGAACAAGAAAAAGGTAACCATGTTTCCTTTATTGCTTTACATATACCCTAAGGTTTCCATCTTGGGTGCATCGATCATCTAACATGTTTTATCTCACCAGCTGGCGATCTTGGATGAGGAAGACATGGCCGCTCAGGTCTATGATCCGAGGCTGAAGGATGTGCATGTCTTGTCCAACGCTGAGGCCTCCAAGGATCCTAAGCCTTGACAACGCGAAAGCGGAAGAGCTCCACCTCTGACGCTACTGTCGAGGGCAAGAATAAGTAGAAATTGGAGAGTGGAGTCTCAAGGAAATCCACTGCCACCTTAGAGGCAGAGAAGAAGAAGTCCACTGGCATCCCTTTAACCAAGGCACCTGATGTAGTGTAAGTACTTTTCTTCTCCGACTTTATTTTGTACCTACTCATTCCTGTACTTATACTTCGTACATTTCAGGAAGAGATCCGGTGTTAGTCTGAAGCACACCTCCAAAGATGTTGGAGGTTCCAAAAATATTCGTGAGATGCTGACCAAGTCCTACCCCGCCGTTTCTCCCCCAACTCCTACCGCCAAGCCTGCCTCAAGCTCCATTGGACCCTCGTCCCCCATTGCACTTGAGACCTCCGCCAAGGAGACAGACATCATTCCTACTCCAGATGTCTTAGGTTCTGTCGGCATGGACGACGTTCCTAGTGATCATACGACGCAAGAGAGCACTTCCTCTCAGATCGCTGAAGCTCCAGCTAAGGATGTCATCGAAGGAGGGAAGCAACTGGTGGAAGGAGCAGATGCAGAAGTAGCAAACAAGCCGGGAACTTCTATGCCATCAACTGCTATGGTAGCAAAAAAGATGACTAGAGCTTCATTCGTACCCCTAGCCAGCACGTCGGCTATGCCTATGACTCCTCTGACGCTGAGTCTGGATGATCTTGTCCAGCAAGCAGATGTTATTTATAACAATGGCAGGACCTTCCATGACGCATACGCTACCACATCAAACAATCTCAAGATCATTTGCATCGTGAGTTTTCGATCTTTTCATTTCACTTTATAATATATCCCACTATAGCCCCTGAGCTCTTAGGCGGAAACCCATAAGTTATTGGCCTGAGTGCTCCAAAAGGAACTAAGTGTAAAACTTGATAGTGTAGCCCCTGAGTTTCTAGGTAGAATGAGTAATTCTGGCTAGATACTCTAATAGAAAGCATACAAAGGTTAAAAATCCAATACTGTAGCCCCTAAGCTTCTAGGTGAAACTGAAAAAGTTCCGGCTAGATGCTCTAGAAAAGCTAAGCGTGTTTCTTGTGCAGAATGAGAATAACCATAAGAAAGCCACCAATGATAGGTTTGCTAAGATGTAAAAGGAGCTAGATCTTGAAAAGGGTAAAACAACCTTTCTGAAGGAATAGGTCAAAAACAAACATCTATTCTCTTCCGACATCTCCCTAATCCATTATTTGTAGCTATTTCTTCCGAATACTCATAATGCTTTTATTGTTCTGACTTGAAGAAGTTGTTACCAAGGCCAAAAGCATCGTTGAACAATCCAAGCACATCCAAGAATTCGATGATGAGAATAATATCTTGAAGAAAGACCTAACTAATGCTATCAAGGCGCATGAAGCTGCGATGAAGGCCATACAAGAATCTACAAACACCGAGATGGAGCACTTGAAGAAGGAAATTGAAGATCTCGAGGAACGGAGCCAAGCTGTTGCACAGCAGAATACTCGGGGCCTTGATATGTACAAGAAACTTCAGAAGCAGCATGACATCTTGGCGGAGACATGTCAGCAGGCTGAAACCAGCATCGTTGGTAACTTTCTTCTGTCTTTCTCAAGTACTATAAGTCGGATATTTTTATACTGTTGCAATATTCATGACCTTTATCTCTTATGAAAACATAGCCCCCTTGGTTTAACCAATATGGGTGAAGATGCTCAGGATCCAAAGGAATGCATGATTCTTGCTGGCAACTTCATCAACACTGCCATCACCCAGGCCAAGGAGATAGCTCAGCCCTTGGACATCAACATCAAGGTGGTAGATTATGTCACCAAGTACTCGGAAATCCTCCATCGAGCCCCCGAGAAGGTGAAGTGCTGGAAAGCATCCTCCATTCGAGCTGGCGCAAGGATGGCCTTGTCCTTGGTCAAAGCACACTATGACGATGCTGACATTGATTTGGTGACATATGGTATGCCGAAGATTGATGAGGAAGGTAACAAAATTGATAGTACTGTTATCTGGAATTCCCTCGCCGGCTACGATACCAAGGTCGCCAAGCTAGTCAAGGCCGGTGTCTTTGTGCCTGCGGAGGAGATGGACGACGATCAATCGAAATCAGATTCCTCCTTCAGGACCATCTCCAACCTTGATGATATGTCCAAGGCTGCTTCTCCTATTGCTGATGATGCAACATCAAAGTCTGATGTATCCCGACATTTGGTCGTTACCACACCATGGTCACCAACTTATGCCAAGTCGTCACGGACTCCAAAGGTGAATCCGTTCCTCTATGCGAGCCCACTTCCTACCCCCATTGAATGGTATACTACTTCATACTCCGTCCCATATCCATGATAGGTTCACTCCAACAAGTACGGAGGCATGGGAGGAAGCCTGGAGTACCAAGCCCGACAAAACAGAGGCTTGGAAGAGAAGACGGAAGAAGCAGCAGCTGGAGCATCGGAGTCTCCGGCCTGCGCACACCAGAGTCTCCGGCCTGAAGACACCGGAGTCTCCGGCCTGCGTACCCCGGAGACTTCGGCCCATCTCTGGACCGACCCCTAGATTGAGCTCGAGGACAGTCTGTCTGCCACTCCGGAGATGGACCAGAGACCGACCGGAATCTCTGGTCCTCGGCGGAGTCTCCGGACCCCTAAACCGAGTCTTTGGCCTAAGCGTATGGGCCTACGCGCCGCCAGCTGGGCCTTTGGCCCATGTACCCCTTAGTCCGCCCAGACTTTCCCCTTTTATTCCTAAAGTGCCCTTAAACTAGTGGCTGGCCTATATATAGTGCCCCCACCCCCTCATGTAACCCTAGGCATAGATGATAGACTAAAGACAGCCTCCTTTGTGGAATCTCTAGTTTTGCCTCATCCCCTTCTACCAAAGGGGATCGACTATAATCACCACTTGTTGGAGTTTGCATCGCGCCTCCCTCATTGTACAAGGCCTACGTTTGCGAGTGCGTGAGCGTAGTTGTCAAGACCCTCTCCAAGGTGTTCTTCCCCCTCCGCTTGGGATTGAGGGAGCACGTTGATCGATCTTTCCTTGTGAGGATTCTATCGTACCGGTGGCCACCGATGAGAGCAATCAGCCTTGTATCGTGTGAGTTTTGCGTGTGTTCATCGTGTTCTTTGCGAGGTGTGTGTCCTCTTCTGCTACCTTCTCCCTTTCCCCTCGCTTTCCCATCGATTTGACCACGAGATGCATGAAGATTGGGCCACCCACGGGGTTACCCCTTAACATCTAGTATCAACAGCTTTTGGTTGCCACGGACTCCTCATTAATTTGGTCTTTTCCCCCATAAATTCGAAAATCCCCAAAAAATAGCCCCAATTTCGTGTTTTGGATCGATCTATGATTTGAGTGTGTTTTGGTAGGTTTTGATCCGTGGATTACTTGCTAAACTTGGTGATCTACCTCCCCTTGTGTTTCCATGGCCCAATTCCTTGATTTTCCCATCAATTTGAGGTTTTGGTTCGAGTTTTTCCGCCAAAACTCGTCCCGTTTGTGGTCTGGAACTTCTGGAATCGACCGGACCAGAACTGTCCGGCTTAAACGGACCAGAATATCCGCCCTACCGGAGTTTCTGGCCTAAATGGACCGGAATATCCACTCCGACCGGACTGTCCGGCCTGCGCGCCCTGGAATGTCCACCCCCTGCAGACAGCAAATCTGTTTCACGGTTTTGAGCATAACTTTTGCATACAAACTCGGATTTTGGTGTTCTTTAGCTCGTTTTGAAGAGGAGAATGAGCTCTATATCATTATATACGTGGTTCATGCTATATACTCCATTCAAATTCCGTGAGTAAGGCGGAATCCACCAATAAAAGGTGAAGATCAGCGAAGAAAGGTATAAAATTTCCACGACTTCTCCCCACTTGCATCCCTTTGTGAACTCCACTATATTTGCGAACAACAAACACCTATTGAGACTAGTTCCCCCTATGATTGCTTGGGCTATGCACATTTGATACTTTTAGAATTCCGAGCAAAAGTTGTGAGCATGCTATCTCATATAGTTATCTTGTATAGTTGTTGGCACACGGAAGAGGCAAGTGAAAAAGAGAAAAAATAGAAAAAAAAAGAAAAGAAGAAAAAGAAAGAAAGAAACAAGTGCCTCATAGAATAGGAAGCGCAAGCTCGATGAACATCAAATAGGTGGCACTTATTATGCATATCTTGTATCCCACTAATTTATTGCAATCGAACTAGCGTCTCTCCTTGCACTTGTGCGACACGAGTTTATAGTCTTCGCTAGGTAATCATTTGGTTCTTATCTCACTTTCTCCGTCGCACAAGTCCCATTTATCCCATCCTATGTGTTTCCTTGTACATAATTCCTATCTTGTGGACTGACTTGTTTGCTTTGTGATCATCGTGGTTCTTTAATTGCCATTACAATATCTCAATTTCGGATTGTTCTTGGACACGCCACCTTCCATACCCATCCACCATAAGCTTTGTGTGTGTGTGTTTTTAGTGTTAGTTGGTTTTGGTGTTCCGCGTGAACTTCACTTTGCTTGGTTTTGATTGCTCTCAAGTGTTGCCACTTGCACAATATTATCTTCCATGGTAAAGTAAGGTTTGACATTGCATCCCTAACCCCTCTACCACTTCCATATACATCACTTGGTCTTGTGAATCATGTCTAGGGACTCCGGAACCAAGGATGATATATATGAAGAATCCTTGATGAGCCACCACGACTACGACTCCACAAGTATAGAAGACATGATGGATCACTACACCGACATTGCCTTCGCATGCTTTGAGGATCCGGAGTATTGCACCTATGACGGCTCCACATGCATGGAAGACATGGAGCACGTCATCAACTATGGCTCCTCAAGCATGGAGGAATTGGAGCTCTACATCGACAATGGCTCCTCATGCATGGAGCACAACACCGACAATGGCTCCTCATGCTTGGTGATATGGAGTACTACATCAACAACGACTCCCCAAGCATGGACGACTTCGAGTGATACAACAACGCCGCCTCACCAAGCATGGAGGACATGGCGAGCTTCACACACTTCGAGGGCTCTTCCATGAGCCATGAAGAATACCTCCATCGCTTGGAGATGGAGGACTAATACGCCAAGCTAGCAGAGGCGCATCATCAAGAAACCATGACCTTCAAGGCCAAGTGTGCCACACCAAAGGGCACCATCTACTTCGATGATCCACCTCCAAGGCGTCAAGCGCGACTACCTACATGGCGTCATGCGCCACCATCTCCAAGGCGACAAGCGCCATCACCTCCAAGCCGTCAAGCGCCACCATCTCCAAGGCGCCAAGCACGACCATCTCCAAGGCGTCAAGTGCATCTACCTCCAAGGCATCAAGTGCCATCTACTCCAAGAAGAGTGGTGCCCAAACATCATCTTCCACACAAGATACCACGAAGCAAGAATCTTCATCGACATACATCCTCTAGAGGTCATCACCAACATCAAGAGGATACAAGACGTTGTTCAAGGCATCTTCACCATGAAGACGGACAATACATGTTGAGCACCATCCATAATGCTCAACCAAGCTCAAGAAGGCACCACCATCAAAAGAAGAGTGCCAAGGAAAAGGATCATCATCGCGAGCGTCATGTGGATGACCAAGTGCTTCTCCAACATAAACCTTCAGCAAGGCATGCCAATGACCTCCGCCGACACCATCATAAGGCACCTTCAACTACTAGTGCCACCACCAAAATGGCACCAAGAGCAAGCCTTCTTCCACGCCATCAAGCTTCAACGCCAAGACTCCAAGTTCAAGAGGAAGCATCCAACTACAAGAGCTTCAATGCAACTTCTTCTTCAAGCACTCCAAGAATGTCATTCAAGCAGGAGATGGACCTCTACTTCGCCAAGTTGGACTAGGCCGTCAAGAACATGACCCCCAAGAGATAGAATAAAACGAGTTGCTTTGCCAACAAGTGGATGCAACAGCAAAGATGGCGTCAAGGACCAATACTTCCAATTTGAGTGCCACCACCACAATGGCACCCAATGTACAATACGATGACAAGGTCGAGAATGGTGAGCATGGGACTTTATCTTCACCAAAGGATGCGCATGGAGTTGAGAGAACCGAGCCTACCCCTACATGCTTGAGTGATGATGTGGTACCAATCCCGTGTGAGTATGAGAGCCACTTAGCCCACTTGAGTGAAAACAAGAGTGAGATGAGTGACTCCACCATACGTGAGATTGAGTGCTTCCACTTGGAGGGCATGAGTGATACACCTAGTGAGTTGAGAGTGGTAGTTGATAGGTCATGTGAGACCATTTTGATTTCTAACGACTTACCCTCTACCTCTAGTGTGTTTTCTCATGATGTGCTAGGTTCCATGGATCAAGAAGTGTCAAGCTTGGAGATGATGATGCCTCCGACCGAGAAGATGAACATGGTGGATGAAACTAATGCCATCCCCATAGAACAAGAAGAAGTCGACCACATGGAGGTCAACACTACCACAACATCCACTTCATATGAGAGGTATGAACAAGGTAAGAATACGGGTGTTGATGATGCCATGATCCCACTAGTGGACATGATGATTTGTGATGACTTGCATGCTATGGATGATACTTGTGACATGACATATGTTCCATTCTTATTCCCGTGTGTTGATTTTGCTATGCATCATGATGACCATGTGGAATCCTTCTATTGTCATGATATTGCCATAGACATGATATGCTCTAAATGTTACGTTGATGATATCGTTGCTTGCACTTTGTTGAAAAATTGCTCTTTCCAATGTTTTGCTTGCAATGATGTTACCAATGGTATCCCTCGAATAATGCTTTGTCATGAGTGTTTTACTATTTCTCCCGTTGCTTGCAATAATATGGATGATTGCTCTTTCACTTGTTTTGCTTGCAACAATAATTATCATATGTTTTCTATTGAGATGGCCCCCATAGCTTTCTCAACTTTTGGAGATTTTAGTAAATGCCATGATAAGCATGTTCCCCACTTGCATACTCACCATGCATCTATTTTACACTTGATTGACACTCATGGTGATGTGCACAAGAAGAGATACGTCATGATGGATGATGTGTTTCTCTACCATGCACACACGTTCTTACTTTTATCTATGATGTGTGTAGGTACCCGCACAAGAATGTCAACCTCATTTGAGCACGAGTTGATAAAAAGAGCTCTAGAGAGTATCCCCCAAGTGAGTTCAAGATCGAACCTAGCTCTGATACCTTTTGCATGCTTTGCATCTTTCATGTTGTTAAATTGCTCTTCCCTATGGTTTGCTTGCAAGCATGTTGATGGTATTCTTTCACCTTGTGAAATCATGTTTCGTTGCTATTGGATATTGATGCTTTGTGTGTTGCCACAAAAATGTTGAACAATTTCTCTTTCTGATGTTTTGTGTGCAACCATAATGCCATTTTGAGCATGTATTGTCATGAGAGCTTCCAAGTCTCTCCTATTGTTGTTGCAACAAACATAAGGACCACTTGCTCTTTCATATGGTTTGTTTGCAAACATGTTGTTTTTGCTTCCGCTTGTGATACTCCTATGCCCATGATTTTGGTTTTTGATGATTTGTGTGTGGCATCCAACACGTCAAATAATTTCTCTTTCCAATGGTTGGTTGGCCCACATAATGATGTTGTTTTGGATATTCTTCCTCATGTGTTTTTGCTGAATTCTCCTCCTCTTGCATCAAAGATGTTGATCCATATCTTAGTCAATTGCTTTGAGTGCCACACTAAGATGCTTTATGGAGTTTTTGAGTTCCCACATTTGGATGATGTTCAAACGATTTCCATGCACTTTGACCTTGCATATGCATCTTGTTTGCTATACTTGAGTTGTGTTAATAGTGTTGTGAACAAGAATGGACATGCCACAAATGACATGCTCCTCTATCACACATGAACATATGTTGCTTGGTCTTTGTTGTGTGAAGGTACAATTGCTTTCACGTCAACCTCTATGGACCATAAGTTGACAAGACGAACCATAGAGAGTTACCTATGGCTGCTCCTCAACGAGCTATCTCTACATCATAAGGTGACTTCCTTCTACTTGAGGACTCATGCTATAATCTTCATGAATTGGCTACGCTTTGAGTGTTGCTTTGCTTTTATGGTGAGCTTTGTAGGCTTCATGGAAGGTGAATGAACATTGAGGTGTTGTCAATTCAATCTTCCCGAGGACGACTATATGGTCAACCCCAGGATCAAGAAGGTCTCTCGACATCTTCTACTTTGTGATAAGTGTGTACAGTCGAGGACGACTCTTTTTGAAGGGGAGGGAGATGATGTAGCCCGACCTTCGATCGTTACCACACCATGGTCTCCAACTTATGCCAAGTCATCACGGACTCCAAAGGTGAATATGTTCCCCTATGCGAGCCCACTTCCTACCCCATTGAATGGTATACTACTTCATACTCCGTCCCATATCCATGATAGGTTCACTCCAACAAGTACGGAGGCATGGGAGGAAGCCTGGAGCACCAAGCCCGACAAGACAGAGGCTTGGAAGAGAAGACGAAAGAAGCAGTAGCTGGAGCACCGAAGTCTCCGGCCTGCGCACACCGGAATCTTCGTCCTAAAGACACCGGAGTCTCTGGACTGCGTACCCTAGAGTCTCTGACCCATCTCCGGACCGACGCCTAGATCGAGCTCGAGGACAATCTGTCTGCCACTCTGGAGATGGACAGGAGACCGACCAGAATCTCTGGTCCACGCCGGAGTCTCCGGAGCCCCACACCGGAGTCTCCGTCCTGAGCATATGGGCATGCACGCCGCCAGCTGGGCCTTTGGCCCATGTACCCCTTAGTCCGCCCAGACTTTCCCCTTTTATTCCTAAAGTACCCTTGAACTAGTGGATGGCCTATATATAGTGCCCCCACCCCCTCATGTAACCCTAGGCATAGATGATAGACTAAAGACAACCTCCTTTGTGGAATCTCTAGTTTTGCCTCATTCCCTTCTACCAAAGGGGGTCGACTATTGTCACCACCTCGTTGGAGTTTGCATCGCACCTCCCTCGTTGTACAAGGCCTACGTTTGCGAGTGTGTGAGCGTAGTTGTCAAGACCCCTCGCTTTCGCTACCTTCTCCCTTTCCCCTCGCTTTTCCATCGATTTGACCACGAAATCCGTGAAGATCGGGCCACCCACGGGGTTACCCCTTAACATCTGGTATCAGCAGCTTTTGGTTGCCATGGATTCCTCATCGATTTGGTCTTTCCCCCATAAATTCAAAAATCCCCAAAAAATAGCCCCAATTTCGTGTTTTGGATCGATCTGTGATTTGAGTGTTATTTGGTGATGATTCAAGAAAAAGAAGTCATGTTTTATGAAAAAACGTCACAATTTGGATGAATCCCTGCCCTTTTTCTGAATCGTCATAGAATGATCATCATATATAATCACATTTGTTGTAGTAGAACCATAAAACACTTTGTTGTATTAAATCTGTCTCTGCAATTTTTGTATGTATGTAGAAAACAATGTCACTACTCCAGAATCCACATAAAAATGATAGAAAACATTTAGACTAGAAAACTTAAGCTACTACCTGTAGGCGGTATTTTCACAAGTGCAAATGCAAACTTGCCCATAAAGGGTTTATATGATCCAAAAATGAACACTAAAGAAGGTAAAATACTCAGGAATATGAGTGAACCAAATGCTTTATTTCATTGATCATATAAGGTACTTATTACATAATATAAAATATGCTAAGTGTAAAAAGGATGTAGCTTTGCTATGTTCCATGGCCGATCAGTCTCTGGATAATAATCATCAGGGTCACGTCGCTTGCGCTTGCGATCTTTTCCTGGCCTATCTTTCAACTCGTGAATATCGACGAGGTAATAGGAACCACTGAGTAGCGATGTACTTATGATGAATGGTCCTTCCCAAGGTGGTAGTTTCTGTGACTTTTTCTGCTTGAGGCGAAGCACAAGATCCCTCTCTTTAAACGAGCGATGCCGAACACGGCGAGTATGGTAGTTGTGTAACTTCTGTTGGTAGATGGAAAATCTCTGGCATACCAAGACATTATTCCTCAAGCGGGTCCATAGATAAGCGTCTGGATTCTTCAGTGTTATCTTCATTGTAGACAACAACTCTCGGCACATCATGGAGGATGTCGGATAGTAAGACTACTTATGCTCCATAGACCATGAAAAAAGGGGTCAAGCTGGTAGATTGGTTGGGTGTTGTTCTTAAACTCCACAATGTAGATGGTAACTCCTCCACCCAGGCTCTAGCTGCTCTATGTAGCGGTGCCTCTGAGCATGGCTTGATTCCTTGTAAAATTAATCCATTGGCCCTTTCAACTTGACCATTAGACTGTGGATGTGCCACAGATGCTAAGTCAAGGCGGATACCTTTATCGTGACAGTAAGCCTCTACTTCTCAGAGTGATAAGTTGTTGCCATTGTCGGTGATGATGTTATGCGAGAGACCAAATCTCACCACTAGATCCTGGACAAATTTTAGGGTTGTTGCCTCATCAAGCTTTCTAATGGGTTTAGCTTCAATCTATTTAGTGAATTTATCAACTTCAACTAGTATATGTGTAAATCCACAATGTGACATCTTCAAGGGACCAACTATGTCAAGCCCCTAGATTGCAAATGGCCAAGTAATAGGTATTGTTCGCAATTCTTCAGCTAGAACATGTGGATGCCTTGCATAGAACTGGCATCCAATACAAGTCTGCACCAGCTTGTCGGTGTCCGCCTTTGCAATCTCCAGTAGAATCCTTGCCGAAAGGCTTTGGAGACCCACAATCGAGGAGTGGCGTGATGCTCGCAATCTCCAAGATGTATCTCTCTAAGGAATTCCATACCTTGTTGCTGGGAGACGCACAGTAGGAATACTCCTATGGTGCTTCATTTGTACAAATGGCCATCTATTATAGTGTAGCCTTTTGCTCTGCGTACTATATGCCGGCTTTCGACTTCATCGACGAGCAGTGTTCTGTCTTGAAGGTAGTCCATAAACGGTTTCATCCAAGCCGGAGAGGTCACTGTAACAGTTAACAAATGAATCTGCTCTATCAGGTTGTCGGGGTTTGCCCCTTTCACGGATGGTGTCCATAAATGCTCCAGGAAAATGCCAAGTGGAATTGGTTTGCGAGCCGATCCAATATTAAATAGCATATCTGACGCATCATTATCCTCCCTTTTGACATACTTGACTTCCTAGCCAACAAAGCACTTGGCTATCTCGTCTACTTCATCTCGATATGCCGCCATCATAGGGTTCTGCGCATTCCAAGTGCCAGCTACCTGCTAGTCAACCAACTCAAAATCTCCATAGCAAACTATGCGCTTGATGCCAATATCCTTGGCCATGCGAAGTCCATGAATGAGAGCTTCATATTCTGCCATGTTGTTGGTAGCATTGAAGTGGATCTGTAGGATGTACTGCAGTTTTTCTCCTGTTGGTGATTGCAATAATACACCAGCCCCCAAGAAGTTGAGTAACTTAGATCCGTCAAAATGCATGACCCAAAACTCCGGCTCTAGCACATGAGTATCTTCTAGCAATTATGTCCAATCTACGATGAAATCCGCCAATGCTTGCGACTTGATAGTTCACGCCTCTAGTAGGTGATTTCGAAGGCGACAAGCTCGATGCCCCACTTTGCCACCCGTCCTGTAGCATCGTTGTTGTTGATAATGTTGGATAGTGGAGCTTTTCTCACTATTGTAATGGGGTGCTCCTGAAAATAATGCCTTAACTTACATGAATCAAGGAAAACTCCATTAGCTAGCTTCCGGTAGTGCGGGTAACGCTGCTTAGACTCCGTCAAGACCTTGCTAACATAGTAAACTGGTCGCTGAATGTCGTGCTCGTGTGTTGGCTCCTAACACTCCACCACGATGACAATGTTGATAACCCTATTGGTTGCCGCCATATATACTAACATTGTCCCCATTGACTCTGATGCTGCAAGTATTGGTGTAGAGGAGAGTATTCTCTTAAACTCCTGAAGTGCTGCATCTGGCACGTCCATCCATACGAATTTTTCTGCCTTTTTGAGCAACTTGTAGATTGGCATTGCCTTCTCTCCAAGTCGGCTGATGAAAACCAGCTTATGCTGCAACATAGCCTGTGAGCCACTATATGTCCTTCAAGCATGTCGGGCGTTTCATGTCGAGGATATCCTTCTCCGGGTTAACCTCGATTCCGTGATGTGAAACGATGAAGCCCAACAATTTCTCGGTTGGGACCCTGAAGACACACTTTTTGGGGTTGAGCATCATGTTATACTTCCGAAGGTTATCAAAATTTTCCTACAAGTCAACGATGAGATCATTTGATTTCTTTGACATCACCGCGATGTCGTCCATGTAGGCGTGTACATTGCGACCTATTTGGTCATGTAGGCAATGCTGCATCATCCGCTGGTACGTAGAGCCCGTGTTTTTAGCCCAAAGGGCATCATGATGTAGCAATATGTGCCATAAGGTGTAATGAATGAAGTGGCCAATTGGTCCGACTTTCGCGTGTTGATTTGGTGGTATCCTGAGTATGCATCTAGAAAACACAAAAATTCTGAGCCAGTCGTCGAGTCAATGACTAGGTCAATGCAAGGCAAGGCAAACGGACCCTTTAGGCACAATTTGTTCAAGCCAGTGTAAGCAGCGCACATTCTTAATTATTTGGTTCCATTTTTGGGGACAAGTATAGGATTGGCCACCCATTGGGTGTGAATAACTTCTCGGATAAAACTAGCCTTAAGTAACCGAGATAGGTCCTTGCCTATGGCTTGTCGTTTTTTATCACTAAAGCATCGTAGAGGTTGCTTCATCGGTTTTTCTTTAGGATCGATGTTTAAGCTGTGCTTGGCAAGCTCCCTAGGTACACCTTTCATGATGGCAGGTTGTCAGGTGAAGATGTCCCTATTCACATGGAGGAACTCAACAAGCACGCTTTCCTATTTGGGATCCAGGTATGTGCCAATGATGGTGGTCTTGGAAGAATATCCTACCACAAGCTCCACCGGCTTGGTCTCTATGGCGGCCTTGAAGGCGGGTTCGGAGTCAAAAATTTGTTTCTTCGAAGATGGCATCTTCGAGGCGTCGACTTAGCACTAGATCTCCTTGAACTCTTCATCGTAGAGGACTGCTTCGACGAAGGCGGCTTCACTCAGCCCGCACTCCCTTGCCTTGTTGAACTTTCTGGCAATGGTGATGATGTCGTTTGGTCCGGGTATCTTGAGCTTGTTGTAGACAAAGCATGGCATGGCATGGAAGGATTGTAATATGTCGCGTCCTAATATGACGTGATACACGCTCTTGAAGGGCACCACTTCAAAGGTCATGCGCTCTAGGCGGTAATTGTTAACATCACCAAAGGCGACCGGAAGGGTGATGCAGCAAAGGGACTGAGCTTTCTAACCAAGAACAACGCCATGGAATAGGGTGTTGCTCCGCTTTAGTCGAGTCCCCGTCAAGTTCATCTTTTGAAGTGTATCAATCTACATAACATTGATGCTGCTTCCACTGTCCACGAGGCACTTGGTGAACTCGTTGCTGTTAATCAGGGGGTTGATGACCAAGGCATATTGGTTCTTTGTTGGGATGAGGTTTGGGTGATCCTCTCTATCCCAAGTAACAGGAATTTCTGACCACTTCACCTACTAGGGTATTGGGGAGGGTGGCCATTAGTATCCTCAGAGAGGTTTCTGGGCCAAGACGGTGGGGGTTCCAAGGAAGGTGTGGTAGACTAGAGCCTTCTTCTCAAAGAGATTTTTACCCTTGCCATCACCCTTGTCGGTGGGTTTGGGATCCACATCTTCATCCATGTCATCTGAATCCTTGGACTCTTCCTCCTCCTTCTTCCCATTGCCCTTTCCATGGGGTCTATTCTTCTGACTTTGCTTGTAGCCGGACTCAGGGTCTTCCCTTAGGTCACTGACAAACTTGCACTAGTGGTTGGTGTGAGTGGCTTTACCGTTTTGTGTCAAGATGAATGAAACATAGCATATCACGGTACTCCTCGTACGTCTGGGGAACGCGGGGCATTGCGGGTGTAGAATCACTTTGCTGCTGTCCACGACCAGCCCCCCTACCATGACCATTGTGTCCGCTTTCGCCTCTACTAGCGAAAGTCATGGCGACCATGTCGGTTGTTTGCACATCTTCTAGCAGATTCTTCCACTTGTTATTGTTGTTCTTCTTGGCCTGGTTGGGGATAGCCACAGCAGGCAAGGACCAGCGAGCATCATCGTCGGCAGCACCAAATTCGCTAGCCTTAGCAATCATTGTGTCGAGGTCAAGCTTTCCCTTGTCCTAAGTGCGCTTCAGCATATGCTGGAGCAGAGACCCCCTTTCCAGAACATCGATGAAGGCGGCTATTTTTCATTTCGAGCCAGGGGGATAGGAAGTGCCGACACGATTCATCCTTCTCTTGTACAGACCACTCTAGATCACCGACGGTGCATGGATGTTTGTACATACCCTCGAAGTTCTTGGTGAATGCATCATGCATGTCCAACCAATTGTAGATTGATTTCTCCAGTAATTTGTGGATCCATTGTTGGGCAGTGCTGGAGATCATTAGTGGGAGGTACTTGACAGTGACGTTGGGGTTTCCCCCTACGATTCGTATCGCTTCATGGTAGTCCTGCAACCACGTAGCTGTTCTAGCAGTACCGTCATAGGTCTTGATAGTCTTATCAATCCGGAGGCCCCTGGGGTAGGTTGTGGCCCTGATAACCAGTCCAAAACAACGTGGCCCCAAGTATGGCTCTTCACGGGCTTCCTGGAACCTATCAAGGCGCAAACATGCATCGTACGGCTCCGTTTTTTGCTTTTGATGATCTCCGCCATGAGGAGGAGAGTTGTGGCGTGATCGTATGGCGTGGTGGCTGTTGGGTGGCGACGGTGGCGGTGGGTTAGCCTTCTTGCTGCTCCCTCCATGTGAGTCATCACATCTGTCATGGTTGCTTGTTGGACGTGGGGCTTCCTTATATGATTTTCTCCTTTGTCCATCATTACTTTTGTGCTCTCCGTCATGCCGAAGTTGCTCTCCCTGGCCGTGTATAACTATGCCGCCATGAGGATGTCTTGGAGGTGGCATGCTCGTATGGTGGCATGGATGTGGGCCGTCATGATGACGGGACTATGAGGGTGGTGGCGAGCAATGAGGGTGAGCCTTGCATCTATTGCTAGAGGATACTAGAATGGCGTCAGCCCTATTGCATGTTCCCTCCACCTTTGTTTCGTGGAACCTATGTGGGATCCTACATCGTGAGGAGATCTTGGTCTACGATGGTTGTTCAGACTGGACTGGCAAAACACCGGGTTGGACTCGAGCCTCTGATAGGTAGCCTTTCCTGTTGTTTGACAGCCTTGGCGACAAGGTCGTAGACCTGATCCACCAATGTAGGTGATTTGTCCTGCTCGAGTAGGGTTTTGGCGATGAACATGTTGAGGATGGGGTTAGCATGACTTGCTTCCCATCCTTATTGATGTAGGGGGTAGCTTTTTTTTGTTTGGACGGAGCCCACCCCAAGTTGCGTCAAATGTCGGGATCACCGACAACGTGAGCCGGAGCTTTCTTTGCCTTGTGCTGCTTGAGCAGCTTCTTGTATTGAGCCTCCATTGCTCCTTTCGCCTTGATAGATTGGTGTGCACTGGCAATATCCTGCATAAGTTTTGTTCCCTTCTTCACGATGTACTTGGCCTTCGCAAGGATTTCCCGATGCTTCTTATCAAGCTCCGTAATGTTTCGTATATGAGAAACCGTTAGCGGTTCGACAAGGAGTTTTACATAGATCACCTTGTCGGCTAGAGTAACCAAGGGATTGATGACTGCTGACGTGGATGGCGGTGGTAGATTTGTCTTGTTTGCAGTATTGGGCCTAGTAGTGGGTTCTTGCGACTGCTGCGGGGGGGATAGCTAGAGGGGGCATGGATTTTGCTGGACCTGGAGGATCAGCAACATTTTACCATTGGCCACTGCAGTTCTAGCATCGACCACTGCTGGTAGAGCTCTGCTGTTCACTGGTCCTATTGATCTTCTTCGATCATTCCTTATGGCCACCAGTACCTAGCGGGAAGTGGCAGCTTGCTCGGTGAGCTCCTCCTGCTCGAATTCTTCCTCGATCTCCTTCATGGTAGCCTCGAGTTGTTCCGAGTTGAGTGATGAACTACCGCCATCCATGTTGATGTCAGCATGAAGTGCGTCCAGCACTAAATCAGAGTTAGCATTGGTGGCCAATGAACTTTAATTTTATGGTCTTGGCAGCAATCTCAGCTTGAGCCTACTCATCGTCTGCGGCAAAACTGTTAATAGTCTCAATTTCTTCGCTGTGAGTAAGCAGCCCGGAGGCCTGCCACCTCCTAAGAGTATGTCGGAGAAGGGTGTCGTGCATGAGTACTTCGACAAGGTGGTACACTGCATCATTGTCGTGGATTCCTTCCATGGAGGCTTTCACCCTCAGCCATATGGCGAGGAAGTCACATGGGGATTCCGTCGACCTTTGGATGCAGCGAGCCAGATCAACGATGCTGACCATGCTGACAAAGTGTGACCTCCGTTTCTCTAACCCTTGGGGAAGCCAAGCGGATCCATGTTGGTCTTCCACCACTATGTCATGCCCGAGGGCGATTTGGGTGGGCCTTGGTTTGTTCCGATCTAAGCTGGAAAACTCCGAAGAGAGATCCGAGCCCGATCCTTCCGCAAAATTATCCTACTCGTAGGCGGTCCGTGTGGGTCTTGATGTGCATCCGGCTTCCTGGGAGCTTGATCTCGATCCGGTTTCGCTGATGAAGAGATGGTTGTCCCCTATTGGAACAATGGAGCAGCGGGTGGGGTTCCAATTTGCCGGGATCCAGAACTCGTCCGGAGGAACGATCAGAACATTGCTGGAGAAGAGAACACGCCTAATGTCTACAGTGTCACTGATTCCCGCGAAGTGATTGTATCTCGCCTGATGTACAGTTCGAAGCGCATGTTGCTCCATAGTGGGCGCCAACTGTTGTGGTATTGTCGATGATTGCGCCATGGAGGGGTCCTCACAGAGCATGTTTAGAGAGGTGGGGGAAGGCGGTGAGTTAACGGTTATGAGGTAACACAGCTTACCTAGGTCCAGGTCCCACAATGGTGGCGGAACCCTACTCCTTCTATAAATCACTATAATGGAAATATGCTGAGTTATAGAGATCGGTTCGATGTGCAAGGTGTGAGTTGTTCTATGAACTTGTCATCCCCTAAAGGCTCCTCCGTCTTATAAAGACACAAGAACCTAGTGAAAGGACATTTATTATCCTAATCTGTTTTTGGTGTTTGTTAACAACATAAGGTACATATTACTGTGTGTTAATGTCTACAGGTCAATCCATTGAAAAGGGAAAAAGTCAGAGTGTTGTGGGAAATTTCATGGCTAAATCCATGCTTACCTGAAGTTTCCAGACCGGAGTCTCCAGTGTGCAAACACCGGAGTCTCCGGTGTGGTCTGGAGTTTCCCCAGGAGTTCTTAGTGTGTGTTCTGGTCTTGGCCTAGGGACTCTCTGTGTGGTGGTCCGGAGATGGACCGGATATCAGCCAGAATCTCCGGTGTGTCTCCTCAGGCCAGAGTTTCCGGTGTGGACACATCGGAGTCTCCGGTGTCTCTAGTCCGGAGTTATGGCTAGAGTCTCCAGAGTGGACGTCAAGACCCTGCCCTAGTCATCTAGAGACGTGGTCCGGAGATGGACCGGAGGTGAGCCGGAGTTTACGGTGCAGGCTGGAGTCTCCGGTCTGGTAGACTGGAGTCTCTGGTGTGAATGGTCTCCAACGGTCAGAAAATGGTTCACAAGTGTGAGGCCTATAAATAGGGGACCTCATCCCCTTCCTCCAGCTGCTCGTTCCAGAAAAGGAAGACCACACCATTAGAGCCACCAAAACTCTAAGATCTCTTCATCCAACCACCCAAAGTCGTTGATCTTTGTGGAATCGGAGGAGGAGGCATCGATCTACAGCTTCACCAAGAGAGATCTTAATTTCCCCCTCATTCACTTGAGGGACCCTTGCTCTAGGGTTCCATTGGAAACCCTAAGCCTTGTTTTGGTTGATTCAATTCTTACAAGCTTGTCTTTGATGTGTTGACAGCTTGCTTGTATTAGAAAGCCTCCAATTAGGTTGTGGATGTGTGCCTCGAACTTGTTCTAAAGGTGTCGGCTTCCACCTCGAAGGTTGCCGCTATAATGGAAGAGGTGAATCGAACCCGTTGGGGTGAGGTTCATCGGAGAACAAGGGAGGCCTCTCGTGGCGTTGGTTGTTTGAAACCACCCCCTCTCCCAATGTAGACATACTTCCCCTCAAAAGGAAGGAACTACGGGAAACAAATCCTTGTGTCTCCACGTGCTCCACTTTGGTTACTTCTATCATTTACCGCACTTTACTTATCTAGTTCTTCCTTAGTGTATGTGCTAGATTGACATATAGGTAAATTCACCATAGTTGCATAATCTAGAGAATTTACCTTTTGTGTCAAACCCTAAATTTAAAGTGAGTAAAATTTGAAGTAGCACCTATTCACCCCCCCCCTCTAGGTGTCAAACTCATCAAGGAACATTACCATGCTATTGCTAAATATAAAAAGGCTAAAAAGGACAAGATTGAGTTTGGTGTTCTTCATGAAAAACTTGCCGAGGACTTTAGGATGCTTGACAAGGCTCACAAGGCCTTAGAGAGTGAACTCTTGTTGCTCCCAAAGTCTCGTGAAAAGCTTCAAACTCAATTAACCAATATTCCTTCACCTAGTACTTTCATTCCTTCTAGTTGTACAAATATACTTGAAGAAAATGCTAGGTTGAAGGGGGAGCAAGCTAAAGCCATCTTTCCCAAAGGAAACAAGTCAATCGATGACCTCTTGAGTAAGCAGAGGCTAAATGGTGAGAAAGGGGGCATTGGTTTTGTCTCTAAAGCCAAGAAGAAGAAGAACAACAAGAAGAACAAGGCCAAGCCCACACAAGAAAAAGACAAGGTCATTATGGGTAGTAAGACCACGAGTGGCAAAACTATGTCTCATGATGACTTTGCGGGAAGTGCTAACCCTCACTATGTTTTAATGTATGATTATTATGGTGATGTATATGCATAATATGTTGGCCCATTTGATGGTTATATTGCTTGGTCTATTTGGGTTCCCAAGACCCTTGTTTCTAACAAAAGAGGGCCCATTGAAAAATGGGTACCTAAAAACTAGTTTGATCTTTTGTAGACCTATGCTTCTGGAGGGTCAAAATGGGTGCTTGATAGTGGATGCACAAGTCATATGACCGTAAGCGCATCTAGTGTCAAGGAGTTGAGACCAAATGTTGATCAAATATCCGTGACATATGCCAACAAGTTAAAGTCTAAGGTAATGGGTTTCGGCAAAGTTGTGGTTGCACATGATATCACTCTCGTGGACGTCATGCTTGTTGAGACCCTTGGCTATAATTTACTTTCAGTATGTGCTCTTGGAAAGATGGGCTTTGCTGTCTTTATTGATAATGATATTGTGAGCCTCATGTGGAGCAAGACTCTAAAGGTCGCTTTTGTTGGGTACGTCGAAAATGACTTGTATGTGGTGAAATTTTCGGGGAAAACCACTACAAGTGTGATGTGCTTATTCGGAAAGGCTGATGTGGGTTGGTTATGGCATCACCATATAGCCCATGTCAACATGAGAACTTTGCAAAGCCTCCACAAGGATGGTCATATTGTTGGACTAAAATAAAATGTTTGCTTTGCCAAAGATCATTTTTGCAGGGCATGTGTTGAAGGAAAGATGCATGATTATCCCCACAAGCCAAAGAACTACATCAAGTCCAAGAGGATCTTGGAGCTCCTTCATGTGGATCTCTTTGGTCCTCCATCTCATGCAAGCCTTGGTGGGAAGAAATATTGTTTGGTGATTGTTGATGACTACTCAAGATACACATGGGTATATTTCTTCAAGCTGAAAAGTGAGACCCAAGAAAACTTCATTGACTTCATCAACATGGCTCAACATCAACACAATGTCCCGGTATTGACAATAAGGAGTGACAACGGCACCGAGTTCAAGAACTCACCTTGAATGGATTTCTTAGTGATGAGGGGATAAAACACCAATATTCCGTTGCATATACCCCTCAAAAAATGGTGTAGCTGAGAGGAAGAACCGGACTCTTATTGATATGGCAAGGACCATGTTGGCAGAGTTTAAATCTCAATACAAATTTTGGGCTGAAGCAATCTCCACCGCATGCCATGCATCAAACCGTATCTACCTCCGCAAAGAATTGATCAAGAATCCATATGAAATTCTTACCGGTAACAAGCCCAACGTTTCATACTTCCGGGTGTTCGATTTTAAGTGTTTATATTGCATTAAGGGTGTTCATTTGAGCAAATTTGATTCCAAAGCATTAGAGGGTATTTTTGTTGGTTATGGTCTCGAATCCCACACTTATAGAATCCATGACAAGCTCTTAGGAACTATCATAGAATCTTGTAGTGTGGTTTTTAAAGAATATGATGGTCCCCAAGGGGGCGTGTTGATGTTTGTGATGTACATGATGAAATGCCTTAGGATGCCATAGGAAGAATGGGTGCAGGATTCATCTGCCCTGTTGAGCAACCCCTTATGGCGGATCGAGAAGAACTATGCTCTACTCAAGTGGAGCCCTCATCTTCACAACATCAACAAGCTCCTATCGAGGAGGACAATGACCCAAGCCAAAGACAAGTTGTGGACCCTCGACAAGTTGATCAGGGAGAACCCTCTAGCCAGGAGGAGCTTGAGTCTCCGTTTGCCAAAATGTCCAGCGCTTCTTAGTCTATTGTATAAGGAAGATCTGTAGAAACTGCCATAAGAACAACCCGGCGCTTATCTAGAAGTATGCCTTATCAAGACCAAGGTCAATCTTTGCCTCTTAATGAAGAGAATGACTCCAATGATGATCAAGGTCAAGTTAATGGACAAGACGAGGACCAAAATGATGAAGTGATCCCCACAAGAAACAACAAGGAGATTGAAACTCATCGCCAAGCTAGAATGGATAGAATGTTGGAATTAAGAGACCACACTCTTGAGAATGTGGTAGGAAATCTAAGAACAGGGATATCCACTCGAGCTCAATTGAAGAACTTTGGTGAACACCAAGCACACATTTCCATTGTGGAACCAAAGAAAGTATGGGAAGCTCTTGAAGCCTCGGATTGGTTGTAAGCAATGCACAAAGAGCTCAACAACTTTGAGAGAAACAAAGTATGGAAGTTAGTTGAAAAGCCAAAAGATTGCCACAATGTTATAGGCACCAAGTGGATATTCAAGAACAAGCAAGATGAGCATGGAATTGTTGTGAGGAACAAGGCAAGATTGGTTGCACAAGGGTTCTCTCAAATTGAAGGCATTGATTATGGAGAGACATATGCACCCGTGGCTCGCCTTGAGTCCATCTGTATCCTTCTTGCTTATGCGGCACATCATAACTTTAAATTACAACAAATGGATGTAGAAAGTGCATTTCTTAATGGTCCATTGCATGAGTTGGTATATGTAAAGTATCCCCCGGGGTTTGAGGATCCCAACTTTCCAAACCACGTCTACAAACTTGATAAGGCGCTCTATGGGCTCAAACAAGCTCCACGCACGTGGTATGAGCACCTTAGAGAGTTGTTGCTAGATCGTGGGTTTGAGGTTGGGAAAATCGATCCCACTTTTTTTACTAAGAAGGTCAATGGGCGAGCTTTTTGTATGCCAAATATATGTTGATGATATTATCTTTGGCTCATCTAACAAAGCTTTTAATGATGAATTCTCAAAGCTTATGACTGACATGTTCAAGATGTCTATGATGGGAGAATTGAGGGTATTTCTTGGTTTTGAGATCAAGCAAGTAAGAGGAGGAACATTTTTCAACCAAGCCAAGTATACTCAAGATATGCTCAAAAGATTCAACATGAAAGATCTGAATGGAGCTCCCACTCCCATGGAAACAAAGATCCATCTTGAACTAAACCCGAATGTTAAAGATGTGGATCAAAAGGTATACCGGTCCATGATTGGTTCTTTGCTTTACCTTTGTGCATCTAGACTCGATATTATGTTGAGCGTAGGAGTGTGTGCAAGATAACAAGCGGCTCCTAAAGAAAGCCATTTGATGGCGGTCAAGAGAATCTTTCGATATTTGGTTCATACCCCAAACTATGGTATTTTTGGTATCCTAGGGGCTCAACTTTCTCTCTTTGTGGATACAGGGATTCGGATTGGGCCAGTGATAAGGATGATAGAAAATCAACCTCCGGGGCTTGCCAATTCCTTGGAAGGTCCTTGGTGTGTTGGTCTTCTAAGAAGAAAAATTGTATATCTCTCTCCACTGCCGAAGCCGAGTATGTGGCAGCTGATAGTGCTTGTACTCAATTGCTATGGATGAGGCAAACTTTAAAGGAATACGGTGTCCATTGTGACAAAGTGCCTCTTCTATGTGATAATGAAAGTGCTATCAAGATTGCCTACAACCCAATGGATCATACAAGGACAAAGCATATTGAGATTCGTCATCACTTCATTAGAGATCATGTTGCTCGAGGTGATATTGAGCTATCTTATGTGTCAACCAAAGACCAACTTGCTGATATTTTCATGAAGCCACTTGATGAAGCAAGGTTTTGTTATTTCAGGAATGAACTAAATATCATAGATTCAAGGAGCTTGACTTGATCACCTTGCATACTCACCTATGTCTTGACTCTTATTTGGTTTAGGTGCAGGCATGGAGATAGGGGGGTGCGGTCCTAATACATTGGACTATCCCTCCCCCCATAATGCCAACATTAAGAAATTCAATTCTCTTAATATCATTTTGTGATATGTGAGCTTCATTGATGAGTAGTGGCTATGAACCCAAGGATGATTCTTCGCGATGTCATGCCACAAACTCTTACATGGTGGCCTCGGCCATCGCCCCTTCTCTATGAAGGATTGGTTCTTGGTTTGTGTTGTTGAGTGATCAAAGTTTCACATTGCCATTTTTATTGATGTTCATTGCCTTTTTAGTTCTTCACCCTTTGAAATCTCAACCTAAGCCTATCTCCATTCCCTGAAAACATTCTTTCCAACATATATGTCCCCAAAACTTGAACCTAGCTGCTTTTGGTCGAAGAGGACTGGAGTCTCCGGTGTGCATACACCGGAGTCTCCGGTGTAGGCCGGAGTCTCTGGTGCAGACCGGAGTCTCCGGTCTGGGGCGCTTTCGGGATGTGACTTAAGGGGGCTAGGGTGAAAGAGTCACACAAACTCTATCTTCCACCCCTGACCCCACCCTCACAACCACCTCCTCCTCCTCCAAAACTGTTGCTCGGAGGCTGATTTGCCGTCGGGATCCGCCGTGCCGCCGGCCAACTCCACCATCTCCACCCTTGGGACCTTCCCCACCGGTGGAATCTTCCCATGGACAGATCTGGTACCGTTTTCTCTCACCATGAACCTAGGGTTCATCCTCTTCATTTGTTTTGAGTTTTTGTACTAGTTTGTCCCTTGGAACAACATGCATGCATGCACTGCATCACATTAGTCTCATATCTCTGCCCGATGTGCTGGAATCACTCTCATCTGCAGTCTCTAGGTGCAAATCGAAATCTCTAGACCGGAGATTCTGGTTGGTTAGTCCGGAGACTCCGGTCTAGGACGGAGACTCCGGTCTGTCTGACCAGAAACTCCAATCCAGACCAGAGATTCTGGTGTTGCACTCCGGAGACTCCGGTGTATATTATCTCTAGCACATCCGACATAGCTATGAGGGTCGTGTTCCTATCTCCTGGACATATGTGCTTACCCCCATGTTATCCTCCTCTCTCTCTGTTCACAGGTGGCTCTAGTTCTCGTCGTGGTCGCACAAAGGCCAAGTCCAAAAGGGCGGATCCTCAGTTTGATGAAGAGGCTGGGCAGTATGTGATTCCGCCATCCAACCGCAGGTAGCAGCTCAGAGATGTTGAGTATATGAGAAAGAAGCGAGAACAGATTGAGGAGGATAACCGAGCCAAGAGGGCCAAGTATGACAATTTGCAGTCTCTTGCTCATATGTCCAAGAAGGAGTTCCGTGATCTTCAGAAGACCAATTTCTATGAGCTGCCAAGGACCTGTGAGGATCCTTGTTATTGGAGGAGGAAACAGAAAGTGTTCATGACTGATATCTACCACAAGCTCACCAAATCCCTAGTTTGTCCTCAGAGGTACATGGAGCTTGAGTACATGCGTGCCAACAGTTACTTTGCAGATGCAGTGTGGATCACTGAAAATCTTGGGTTGCATGGGCTCATGGAGCTCCGAGAAGATTACAGCATTCCCCTTGTCCAACAATTCTATGCCACTGTGGTTTTTGGGACTCATCAAGCAAGGACCATGACCTGGATGATCAGCGATGTTCGCTGCACTGCTACCTTCTTTGACTTTGCCGGGATCATTAATGAGACCTTTCAGGGTGTGGTTGTTCCTATGGGACACCGTATGCATGATGCTGCTCTTGGAGAGAGCAAGGACAAGTTGGCTCCTCTCTGTGACAAGGATGCTGTTGTCGGTGAGGCTAAGGGCCTCAAACCTCTCTACAACTTGCTGCTCAGAATATTCCACCACAATATCTCTCCCAGTGCTGGCAATGATGATGCCATTAGATGTGGGCTTTTCAACCTACTTCACCATGCTCACAAGATATATCTTGCTGGTCCTGATTCCGAAGGGTTTGCCATTGATGTGATGGATTACATTTTTTAAGAGATGCACCATGCTATTCTCTACAGGAAATCTCCTCCATATGCTCCTCTAGTGATGAGTCTTATCAACACTCAGACTCATGGTTCACCACTTGCTCTACCTCCCAATCTTACAAAACATGCTTTGGTGTCCCTTCAGAAGAAAGGGAAGATGGTGACTAGGCAACCATTTGAGAGTGAGGGTGAGGAGATCTCTAAGGCTGAGCATGCTCCTACCCCTCCTAGGAGTGCTAGGAGGAAGAATGCCTCCAATGTACCCATGCCTCCTATCACACGTGAGCTTGTTAAGGAGAAAGTCAAGAAGGCATCCTTTTGGGAGAAGACTCTTTGCTGCATGACTATTGACATTCGTAAGGGACAACATGATGCCTACAAGAGCAACTGTAGGATTGAAAACCTTCTCAAGGAAATCAAGACTCAAGGTGAGGTAGAAGAGGAAGGTGAGTCAAAGTACAATGATGAACATGGAGCTGAACCATCTATAGAGTCTGATCACACACTTCCCTTTGGGGCTTGGAATGCCATGAATGCAAGCCTAGTTGACTGGTAGACCTTCTCTAAGGTTACTTCTGGGGTTGCACCTCAGGGTTCTCGCCCTCACAGCAAAGGGACACATACTTCTGTTGCTGATGATGATTATGATCAGGATGAGGATGAGGATGATGACAACGACGATGACTCCGAGTGATCTTCTTTGGGATGATAGCTAACACTTTTTTCTTTTCGGTGTTTCAATGCCAAAGGGGGAGAAGTTGTCCATTAGGTGCATCATGATTTGCATGGGTTGGGTTGTCATCTTTATATTCGAACATTTGTTTTCATTTGGTTCTTGTGAGACTTTATATTGTTATGTGAACTATCATTGTGTGTGGACATATCTATGCCCATTCCTCATTGTAATATTTATCCATTACCTGACAGGCATGTATTACTTATTTATCTTGTTGCACACTGTCAGGGGGAGCATAATTATGTCTTAATTAAAAATTCCATGTAAAACCTCGTGTTGTCATCGAACACCAAAAAGGGGGAGATTGAAAGGACATTTATTGTCCTAATCTGTTTTGGTGTTCGTTAACAACATAAGGTACATTTTACTGTGTGTTAATGTCTACAGGTCAATCCATTGAAAAGGGAAAAAGACAGAGCGTTGTGGGAAATTTCATGGCTAAATCCATGCTTACTTGAAGTTTCCAGACTAGAGTCTCCAGTGTGCAAACACCGGAGTCTCTGGTGTGGTCCGGAGTTTCCCTAGGAGTTCCCGGTGTGTGGTCTGGTCTTGGCCCAGGGACTCTCTGTGTGGTGGTCCGGAGATGGACCGGATATCAGCCAGAATCTCTGGTGTGTCCTCAAGACGGAGTTTCCGGTGTGGAAACACCTGAGTCTCTGGTGTCTCTAGTCCGGAGTTACAGCCAGAGTCTCCGGAGTGGACGTCAAGACCCTGCCCAAGTCAGCCAGAGACATGGTATGGAGATGGACCAGAGGTGGGTCGGAGTTTCCGGTCTAGGCCGGAGTCTCCGGTCTGGCAGACCGGAGTCTCCGGTGTGAATGGTCTCCAACGGTCAGAAAATGGTTCACAAGTGTGAGGCCTATAAATAGGGGACCACATCCCCTTCCTCCAGCTGCTCGTTCTAGAAAAGGAAGACCACACCATTAGAGCCACCAAAACTCCAAGATCTCTTCATCCAACCACCCAAAGTCGGTGATCTTTGGGGAATCGGAGGAGGAGGCATCGATCTACAGCTTCACCAAGAGAGATCTTCATTTCCCCCTCATTCACTTGAGGGACCCTTGCTCCAAGTTTCCATTGGAAACCCTAAGCCTTGTTTTGGTTGATTCGATTCTTACAAGCTTGTCTTTGATTGGTTGACAGCTTTCTTGTATTCGGGAGCCTCCAATTAGGTTGTGGATGTGTGCCTCGAACTTGTTGTAAAGGTGTCGGCTTCCACATTGAAGGTTGCCGCTATAGTGGAAGACGTGAATCGAACCCGTTGGGGTGAGGTTCATCGGAGAACAAGGGAGGCCTCTCGTGGCGTTGGTGGTTTGGAACCACCCCTCTCCGAAGGTAGACATACTTCCCCTCAAAAGGAAGGAACTACGGGAAACAAATCCTTGTGTCTCCGTGCGCTCCACTTTGGTTACTTCTATCCTTTACCGCACTTTACTTATCTAGTTCTTGCTTAGTGTATGTGCTATATTGACATATAGGTAAATTCATCATAGTTGCATAATGTAGAGAATTTACCTTTTGTGTCAAACCCTAGATTGAAAATGAGTAAAATTTGAAGTAGCACCTATTCACCCCTCCCTCTAGGTGCCCATACGATCCTTTCACCTAGGGTTACAGGGAAAGGACCTCGTTGGATAGGTTACAGAGTCCTACACTAATACTAACTAGTCTTCGTGTCTTGTACTCCAAGGCTTCGGGTTGGTCGGTAACTACACCATAGCCTTCCTTCTTTCGGCATGGGCCTCCCTTCTGGATCCATCTAACTGAGCCACCCAGCAGGCCATAGTCCTTGCTACCAACTGTGGGCCTCCTGGGTTAGCCGGATTATTGACATGCTATGGTGATACACATTTAGCATATCCCCAATAGCTAGTTGAAAATGAAATCATATCATTTGAGAATGATATGCTGGACTTTACCCAAATTGAAGTATTGCAGTGAGATCAAGCCACATGGTTTATCACTGCGATCCTCTAAAACTAAGTGACCTTCTTCTTAGATCGTGAGATCACATTAATCACTATCTCCTGTGGCTGCCTTGATTACATCAACCGTCATGACCGTAACTAGGTGATTATAAAGGTGTACATCAGGTATTCCATAGGAATAGTTGAGGCCTGTGAATCAAGATCAGGATTTGTTCATCCGCATGATGGGAAGATACACTAGGCCCACTCGGTGAATTTGTATCCAATAGGTTGCAACCATTGACTAGATCATGGGATACAATATCATGATAACAAGTTATGTGGACATGTCGATAATGAGAGAGGTATATTGATACCATAGATCAAATCTCAGATAAGTCATGTATCGAAGAAACAAAGGGATAGGGACACGAAGTTTATTGTTCTAAGTCTAACACAACAGAGTCTCGTGAATGCATATGGGTCATTATGGATATCCCAGTTACACTAATGGTCATTGATCGAGAGAGAACACCCTCATGTCTATGATATTCCTGAACCGTAGGGTAACACACTTAAGGGTCTGACGATGTTCAGATATCGATATGGAAGGAAGGGATCACATGTGAGAAAGAAGAGCATTGGAATTGTTCCAATAAAGTTAATGCCAGAATAGTTCTGAAGAGGATCCGAACATGTATCAGAAGAAGGAATAAACCAGAAAATGTTTTTGAATTAATGGGGATTTAAATATACATATATGTATTAATTATGAATTAATATATTAAATGAAATATTTAAATTAATTATTAGGGGCAACCTCCACTAATGGGCCAATTCCTTGGAGGAAACCGGCCCAGAAGGGAGGCCACCCTGGGCGGCTACCGCAGCCACCGTTGCTGGTCCCTGACGACTCAGCCCATGTGGAGAGCTCACGCAGGAGGCGGCTGGGGGCACGCGCGGGTGACGCATAGCGTCTTCCTCCGCAGTGACTAGCAGGCTGGCCCACCTTGGGTGATCGCGCATAGCGAGAAGGCGGGCGGGCACAACATGCACGCCGGCGTGGGTGATGGCGGGCCACGGGCGGGGCCCAAGTGACTGACGGCGCCTCGCGCCACTGCTGCGCACTGGTGGGCTTCCAGGGGCTAGGCTCCACCCAGCCACCGCCTTTGCCATGCGAGCCAGTAGGCCGTTGGCAAGCCGGTGCGCGTGGGCAGGCCCACCCGGCCGGCGACAGCCCCTTATCCCCTCTTTTTTTCTTATTTTCTTTAGTCCCACATGGAAATTTGAGAGAAGGGAGTGCTACTTTTCCTCCTATATAAAGGGGTCTATATTGGTGGAAAAAACACACACGAGAATAAAAAGGGGGTTTCCTAAGGACTATTTCCTTAGGGAATTTTCCCCTCCTCTTTGTCAGTTGATCTCATGAGTGCGGTTCCACGAAGAACTGCGCACGAGAGAGTCGACAACACCGGCATGCCATCACATTGTTGGATCCTAGTTCTAGAAGGTCTACTTCTGCATCTCGGCTGGATCAAGGAGAATGGGAGTCATCGTCGGACATAGTTCGTGTGTGAGTACTCAGACGGAACCACCAATAGTGGGGTTGTGGCTGTCAAGCAAGGACCAGGAGGAGCAGGTAAGGAGCTTCATGACCTTGATGTCGGATACAAGTTTAAATACTTCAACCATGTTCCCCATGGGACGTTAACCGCGTTCGGTCTACAAGGGTATGTCACCAAACCTCGATTTTCGTTACTGCATTAACTCATAGATAGATCTGAGCGTTTGTGTAATTCTACCGTAGAATTTTTTGTTTTCTGCTGCGAATACCCTACAGTGGTATGAAAGCAAATCTATGCGGAGTTATGCTAGTACGGGTAGACCACATGGTGATTAGGGGCATTGATCACATAGTTGTCACCTTCCCACGCGTACTTGTTCATATTGCGGTATTGTGAGATGAAGCGGCCCGGACCAACCTTACACGTAATCGTACGCGAGACTGATTCCACGCTCGACATACAAATTGTACCGTATAAGTGGCCAGCGGGTGTCTGTCTCTCTCGCAATAGTTAATATGGCATTTGCAAAGGAAAGCCCCGAGAGGGGAGTAGTAAGACAACTAGTAGATCAATGTTGTGGTTGATGATCGTAGGTACGAACGGTTCTATCTCGGTTGCCCTAGCAACCACGTAAAATCTGCAACTAATAAAGTAGAAGCTTTACGTTGCGGGGAAGACCTAGTAATGTGATGCGGTCATAAAACTTCATGTAGAACGATGCTTTCGGCATGTTTATAAACTGAATTGTGCTACCTTATATATAAAAAAAAAGTACCTTCCTTTGCACGCATGCAAACAAATGTCGCTCTTTCCTTTTTGAAGCATCTATTATACCAACAACGATCAGACGATCGTGTCATCAAACAAACTAGCTCACTATTTGTCTCTATCTACCTCCCTTCGTACCATCGATGATTAGGATAATTTTTAGCCTAATACCCGCACCCGGGGGAGCAGAGAGGGATCTAGAAATAACTAAAAGATAAAGAGGCTCAAGAGCCTCTCTTTCTTTAGCACCCCTCGATAAGAAATACGGGGGAAGGGGTTGTCTCACCAAGAGACTACGACTTCACCATCTAGGCCCTTAGGGCTAATTCGGCTCTTTCCCCTTCCCCTATCTCTCAAGCAGCTACAGTAGGTGAGAGTCTCCTCGAGCTTGCCGGCCCGATCCAAAGCCTGTCCTGCCGGCGTTCCTAGTTGGAGATGGTGGAGGAGAGGTGTCGGCGCATGTAGAGTAGGTAGTAGTCTAGGCTGTTCTTCCGTCATGGAGTCTTGGAGTAGATGGCTAGGTCTTTTGGGCAAGATCTGGTCGCCCCTGCTGCTGCTGTTCTTGGTGTCTCTTCCTCGATGGCGAGAGGTGGTTGGCACGGAGAAGCTCGGCGCAGGCATCTCCATTAATAAGCCCTGGTGGAGCTTTGCTGCTCTGGTGTTTCGGCGCAACACCAGGCAGTCGTCCTCGAGCATCCTACTTCTCTTGGTCGGCCGTGGCGGCGGGGGAGGAAGCGGTTGGTGCTCTGTGGCGAGCTCTCGGTTCAAGCGCCACTCTAGGAGCCTCCTCTTCTTGCAGGATTGTGCCGCCATGATTCCTTCCCTGGACTGCCGTGGAGGTAGGGAGGTGAGGAGAAGTGGAGAGGTGCCTGGTGATGATCTTCCTCCTCTGGCCGGCCGTGGTGGCGAGGGGGTGAGGTAGAGCTCACCTTTTCTCCTGCTCTCTCGAGGGGGTGCTGTCCATGGCGTCGGGTGTGCACGCCTCTTTCTCGTTTTGACCACCAAGTAGGTGGAAGTGCGAGTGAGCGGTGCTGCTCTGCTTGGCGTCCCGTCAGCGAAGCTGCAGATCAAGTGCTATCCAAGCAACGGCAACAACGCCGCTGCTATCCAAACAACATGCAGAGTTCACCTTGAGTTGTTCTACTTCCGCGAGGCCGATGCGACGCAAGAGAGCACGCAAGTGCCTGCAGGGAAGATCTCCGACAACCTTAGCCTGGGTTCCATCATCGGCGACGCACCAAGTGGCCCGTTCCCTAGTGGCGACACCGATGCCCAGGCGGCAAGGTTTCCCAGATACGGTGGAGAAGATCAGGGACTTGATTGCATTTTATCTTTTTGTCCTAAGGTCTGTTCTGTAAAAAAAGCGCCCTTATCTGCTAGTTGTGTTCTGGCAAGGGTCCTTTTTGTAAATTGTAACCCACCGCTTGTTGAATGAAGCAGCTTCCGGGGCCTTCTGGCCCTAAAAAAAGATAAGAAATACGAAAAAACTCATAATAATGAGATTTCTTGATTGTCTCTCTGTTCTGCATGGCAATTCCATCGTAACGGCAATGGAAGATCAGCAGGCCATCCTCCTCGAGCCAACATCATTATCGTGGATCTGCATGCCATCGTGCTCACGCCATATGCTGACGACCTCACTGCGGATCTGAAAGACAAATAAGAGTGATTAAAGAGAAAGAAGAAACATGCAGGTTTGAAAGAACGAGACAAAACCCGATGTGTAGAAAGGATGCAGAATATACATGCATATGTGGAACACCGGTAGAGGAGTCATGTGCGTCGAGAAGTGTGGAGTTCGGCTAGTAGTAGGGGCGAGGAGTGCTGCGGTTTAGGGTTTGTTCTATCTGGCACTTTGCGTGGAGAGTGGGATTGCGACGGCGTGAGGAGTGGACTTGCGAGTGGGAAGTCCGGCTAAGGTTCCTCTAGAAAGTGAAAGTTGGCACTGGGAAGTGGGGGTAAGACTTTGTTGTATGGGCATTCGAAGCAATTTTGCCCTAGCTGTATGGACCACACTTGCTCAAGGGGCCCATAATGTGTAATAGGGTCGTTGATCAAGAGCTCGAGATCGAATCGTCCCAAGTCATATAGTAATTTGTAGTCCTAGGATGAAAACCCCCAAATTATGTTATGGTTGATATATCGGAGATTGGAGAAAACCACAAAATTAAGAAAAAGTTAGAATATCTCCGACATCTAGACACATTTTAGTTTATAGGTTTATGTGAATCTAGAAAAATCTCTGACATCTATTATGTATTCTGAGAGAAGGGAGTAGTTTAATTGCAGTTTGCTGAATTGTTTTTCCTTATTTTGTTTGCAAGCAAGATTCGTTAGGCTAAACTATTAGAGCGTGTTAGAAGATTGTAATTTTATCCCTAAGAATGAAAACGACATCACCGCACTATTAGCTTAGCTGATCATGCATGTATCACCGTCTGTACTCACTGTAGCCCCTTGTATTCCGCCGCCAAATGAATGCAGGTGTTGGAGGCAGCTCAAGTCGGTCAATCACTGTGCAGCCAAACTCACCGTCGATGCCAACCACTCGGATTTCCGCAGATCTTCTTTGCTCTCCAATACGCGATCAACCTCCATCCCGTTCCTGCAAGCAGATTTGCGTGTGCCGCATCGCATCCGCATAGATGTTTCTTTCGTCGTAGCGTAGCGTAGCGTAGCTTCACGTGATGATTTGTTCTTTTGGCATCTCGCTGGAGTTGCTGCACCGCTCGCCGGCACTATCCAGCCTCAACACTCAAGAGCGATGATGATTTCTTCCGGTGCGTGCCGGTGGCCGGTGGGGGAGGAGAAGTGAAGTGCAGGGGAGGGAATTCACCGACACACATGCTTAGGCAGATCACAAGTGGTAAAGACGAGATGCCGTACCGGTGGCCGGTGGGCGGCAAGGTACGTAGTACGTACAACAGGGTACAGGTCGCCTTTTGACTCGATGGGCCGCGGCGCACATGCCGCGGACCGCGGGGAAACCAGCTCCATCCGCGGATGAAAAGAGAAGAAAAGCCGCGTCCAAAAGAAGACTAGTGTCGGCCGGCCAACTCACACTGCACTGTGGTGGTGACCGGATGGATGCGAATACATTCCAGATCGAATAGAGTGCCAGTTTTATGATTTGATTTGACGACAACACAGCCAGCCATATATTGCTTGGACAACTGGTTTCACATGAACACCAAACCTGTTGGTGTGGTGTTGGGTATCGATCGACGCGCGCACTTGGGGCGCGGCACGAGGAACAGGAGCTCCCGCGCGCGCGTCGAAGCATCACTGCGTTGCCGGGTTCTGAACTCACTGCCGATGATCGTGAATTCCTGATAGCAGTACCTACCAGCTGATCCGTGTAAGATAAGAACATGCAGTGCTGGAGATCTGGATCAAACGAGGGAGCAGCAACGCGGTACAGCTAATGGGATTTGAAGGGACCCGGACCCGGTGGCGACTGGCGAGAGAGAGATGTGATGCTGCTTCGTTTGGCTGGACGCTGTTGTAGCGCTGCGTGCCCGGCACTGTTCTGTTTGACCGGAGCAGGCCGGGGAATTTCTCTCTGGACTAGTATGTCCTTCGTTACACATCGGATTGGCAAGATCGTGGTAGAAAGAGTATACAACTGCCCGTGCCAATGCCAAGAAATGCTAGTACTGTACTAGAGCTAGGAAGAGCTTTATCGAAGGTCGCAGCTCGCAGCTCGCAAGGAGATTGGATAATTCGGCCGCATGCTTTTGCCACTTTACCGGCAACACTTGATGTTGGTGCCACTAGTCGGCGCGGAATCTACAGGAAAAAGCGGCGGTAAAGCGCATCCGTTCCTGGAGCCAGGGTTGCAGATTTACCGCGCGCGGGAACTTACTTTTCCAGGACATACCGCGCGCGGGAATTGCTTTGGACTTTCAAATGAACGCGGCGTGTAGCTGAAGCATACGGTCGATTGGGTCTCTAGTTATCAGATTATGAAGGGATGAAATTGCCAAACTGATGGTTCGGAAGGGATGAAATGAGATCAAATTGTTCTCTGCGATAGCGAATTTGCTTGTTCAGAGTTGCACACATACACGCTTTACCCCATTGTACAGAGTTTCTTACTAACCAAAAATCAGGAGATATAGAAACAGGGAGGAGTATGCGCAACAAGAATAATACGAGTAGTAATAATATACGTACTTTTGATTAATATCACCGCCTTAAATGATACTTATAAATTATAAAGCGACAGTGGGCGGGAGAGCGTATCTTGTACGCCTGCCTCCTCCATTTCCCACAGAGCCCTTTTTCCAATTTGCCAATACACGACCCATCATCGATCACGCGCACCCAACCCAGCACCGACACCACAACCCGATACAGTTTACCACAACTCGACGCAACGCAATGACAGACTCTCCGTGGCAGCTAGCTGCATAGTACTAGTACAGTAGTAGCATTACTAGGTACTCGGAGCATCGACGGCCGGTGGGATGACCTTCTTCAGCTGTACTGCACGATTGAGCGGTAGAAGGTGTTGGGCCTCCAGTTGGCCGGGATGACCTTGTTGGCGATGAGCGTCTTGCCGGACTCGTTGCGGATGCGGATGGAGAAGGGCGCCTGGAGGCGGTGGTTGGAGTCGAGGCGCCAGATGGAGCCCCACGACTCCCTCATCCGAGTCCACTTCCCGCCGCCGGGGCCTCGCGACTCCATCAGGTCGACCTGAACCACGTCGCCGTCGCCGTCCTCGTACTCCACCAGCACCGCGAAGTAGACGGGGTTCGAGTACTCCTCCACGTGGAAACCGATCTTGAGCCCCGGGAACTCGCACGGAACCCTGCACACACGCAACGTATTTGTATACAGTTATTAAATTTAAAAAAGAGACAGTATACTAGCTCTGTTGTTTTGCTCGATCTCGCCGCGGAATATTTTTATCTTCCGATCAGGGGGGCCCAGCCCAGCCCAGCCCAGTACGAGACGGGGAATGGGGGTTGGCCGGTGGCGTGTGGTGGTGGCAGGGCACGCATATGCCGTGCTGCAAAAAGAGGTCTGTTGGGGCCGAGCAATAAAGCGAAGCACTGCCCGCTGCTAGCTGCTGCACATCCATGTGCATGCACAGAAGAGGGTGTGTGCGGCGCCCGTGTCCGGTCGGCCAGAAGTAATGTGGGCAGTTGAGTGGATCAACGACACCCAACTTTTCTTTTTTACTTTAACCTAACCGCGGCCGGTAGACGGAAATTCAACGAAGAATTCACGCTGGCGATACAGTACAAATTAACACTAGTAGCACTACTACATACAACTGATTGCAACCCTGGTGGTTGTTGTGTTACCTACCTGGTGAACTCGATGTCGATGATGCCGGAGTGGCGGAGCCTGTCGTTGAGGCCGGGCTTGGCGAGCCTGCCGAACGCCGTGCCGCTGAGGTCGAAGTGGAAGGGCGCCACCGGGTAGTAGTTCATGTCGGTGATGATCACCGTCTCCGTCCTGCCGGAGCAGGAATGATCCTTCTTGCATCTGATCTGCAACAACAGAACAAAACGTCAGCTTCAGCACACTGAGTTGGGCGTCGTTCCATCAATTAATGCGCTATAGCTGCAACGGCACTACGCCGCACAGTAAAAGACGGTGTCACGGAAAGCGACCGCGCCACCACGTATGTAGTATACGCACGTGGGCCCCGCTTGCAGACACTGCAGATCGGTTGTAACGGCCTGCTTTGTTGACAGTAGTAGTAACTTGCGATAGACTGCTGTTATTACTACGGAGTGGAGCTTGTTCTTACTACCTTGTAGCATGAGCCGCATCCCTTGCCGTCCTTGAACAATGGCTGGTTGCCGCAGGAGGTCATGGACGCGAACGGGTACTGGTTGGTGTGCTTGAAGCCACAGGCGCCACCTGGCAAGAACAAAGCACCGAGACATGAGCCGCATTGCTCCCACGAAGAACTGGACAGATCCATCCATCCGGAGAGAGGGCAGGGAATGTGGAAGAGAGCTCACCGTTGTCGTCGGGGCCGGCGCCGTTGGGCTGGCCGTACCACGTCGCCCTGGCCGGGGTCCAGGGACCCCAGTACTTTGTGGCGTCGCTGTCGTCCACGCCGGCACCGGAGGGGGTGGGGTCGGTGACGTTGTACTCCACGGCACCACCGACGGCCAGGAACAGGAAGGAGAGAAGCACCGCGAGCGCGGCGAGAGAGCCCATGCCCATGCCCGTGCCGCGGGGAGTGGTGTGTGTGTGTGTGGATCTGGTGAGTGCAGTGGGGGAGTATGTTTGGTTCTTGTGCTGGAGTGGGGAGGTGGCCGTGGTGCGGTGGGGCTATTTATAACCCAGATCGGGTACACGCTGCTGCTAGTGCTAACCAAGGAGATGGATGTGTGAGCGCGTAAGCAGAACAGAGAAGCTAGGGAACGTGCCATGTTGGGTGGCACATGGCCTGGCTCGATGCATGCAGCAGACTCATCGATCGTGTTACGGCAGCGCGAATTAAAGGTGTCAGATGATAGTTGGGACGGGTAGATAGGATGCTAGCTGCCATGGCAGCTTAGATCAGGCCCTCTCTCAGTCTCAGCCAGCCTCGGACCATCAGAGAAGAAAATCGCAGTAATAGACCACAGCAGGACTGAAGGTGCGTCGTGGTAGAGCAAATATGTCGGCATGTGCCATGGTGGCCCATCGATCAGCCCATGAGATGAGCTGGGTTTAGACTTTCTCATTCAGGATTTCAGGTTCCGTACATGCTGGCTAACTTAGCTGCAAAGGGAGCATCTGATTATTAGTCAAGTGCAGCAATTGATTGTTTTTGTGTCGCCAATGCATGCCGATTATTCTGCATCCCTACTGCTGATCGATTCTGTCATGGAGATGGATATACAGATCCTACACTAGATGGTTCTTAATTTGGAGCTTGCTGTAGTAGTACTAACGTGCATCATTTGTCAATACTAGGTTAACCTAGAGAGGAACCAGTTTGAAGATCTAGATTACGGCGTGATTGACCCGACCCGCCGGCCTTTCTCTTCTATTTGTAGACAGAATACAATTACAATTACGTCGTGGTTAGGATATTCACCGAAATACAACTTTTCTAACTATAGGTGGTTAGCTAATTCTTAACACACACCCTCAATCTAAACCTCGTAGTCTATCAGATTCAGATTGGACTTCAATCTGTCAAGAACTTATCTTGTCACTGACTTAGTAAACACATCTGCTAGCTGGTCACCGGTGGAGATGAACTTGAAGATCATAGAACCATATACCACACGTTCACGCACAAAGTGGAAATCTATCTCTATGTGTTTCGTTCGCGCGTGGAATGTCGGGTTTGCTGAAAGATAGGTGGCACCAAAGTATGGGTGCACCGTTAAATGCATACATGAACTTTGTAGTTTGTTAACATGTTTTCTCACACATTTGCATCATATATAATGTTATATTCCTGTTTTATATTGATTTTTGGTGATTTACCAATCATCCCCTTTATTTTGGTTATAACCCTGCAGGGCAGAAAAACCATGTTTTCAATGTTTTTGATGTTTCAGGACCTAAACGAATTCAAATGGACCTATACTTTTGGGGATGCCAATATTTATCACGGGAAGCATCTGGAGTGCTGGAATTCCACCAGGAGGGCCAGGAGGCCCAAGATAGCCTGGGTGGCGCGCCTAGTCCTGTTGGGCGCGCCACCTGTGCTATCTCCCTCCCCGACCGTCCGATCGCCTAGATTCTTTCGCCCACAGACTTCTCTTGACCTAAAAACCCTTATATAAGGACCCTCTCGGGGTGTCCTCGAGACGAGAGCCACCAGAGAGGAAAACACCACCAAACAGAGTCAGATCCATCGAAGATTGGAGGGGGAAACTCTACCGGAGCCACCTTCGGGGAGATCTCCACCCTCTCCAACATCTCCGGCTTCATCACCATGATGAGGAGGGAGTAGTCCACCTCCGGGCTATGGGTTTGTGGTAGTAGCTTGATCTCTCTCTCTCTTGTTCTTCATAGATCTAGTACCATATGATCTGCCCAACATGATTATGGTCATATTTGTAATTCCTATGTGGTGGTTCTTCGTTCTATGATTTGATATTTGAGATTGGAATCTATTTTGTGTAAGGTGTTTAACTAGATGCATAGGGGTGGAGGTTGAATTGTGATACATATTATTCAAGATCTACTTTGGTTTTTACCTTTTTTTTGCTGCCTCACTAGGGGTTAAGTGAAATCGTGTGCTACAATTATCACGTGACATTGTGATGACCTTGTTAAATCAAGGTAGCATGTTTTGTATTTCAAACGTCATATAATATTGCTTAAAGCTATACTCTGATCTATTCTTAAATCAAGATTGCATGGAGATTTCCCTTTCTTGAGGGGTATAAGATAGAGATGTATTCCATATCAGTATTAGAATGTGATGCCCATATTAATTCCTTTTATCAAGCACTTATAGAGTTTTCATGATCTTTATCATTGATGAATTGTTTTGTGATCACTACAACTTAAAAAGAGAGTAGACAAGTGAACACATGAATCCTGGTCCATTTTTTATCATAAGAGACACCATTCCTTTGCATCTACTATCCTTTTTATTTTTAGAAATTAATTATTTCGAAAATAGAAAAATACTTTCTCTATTTGCAATCACACATACAAACCCAAAAACAACTCTACTATCTTCCATACCATCTAGTTTGCATTTTTTACTTTTTTACTTTAGTTTATTTAATATTTTTGTTTCATATTACTAATACGGAACCTTGTGCTTGACAACCACTTGGTGGAGTTGGGGACACAAGACATTTTATTTTACTTTACATGTTGCTTGAAGAGGAGAAGACAAACATCCTTCATAGCCAATTCCCCTAGAGTTCGATATAAACCCTCGAGTCACCCTTGTGGGGAAAAGATGCTTACTGCAAAACTCTGCACTTGGAGTCCCAACGAAAAGCGGCAGCCTTTGTTGCCATCAAGACTATTTTTTGACGTCGTTGCTGGGGAATTGGCGAAGGTACACCACAACTGCATCCTCATCAAGTTTGAAGAGGAAGGTAACTCCCACGATAACTGCTTATTTTCTGACACCATCATCTGCATCTGTGCAACAACCCAAGCTTGGGAAGGTTGCACCACTGTGAGCTTTTTCTTCTCCTTTTAGATTTTTAAAGTATTTTATTTTGTCTTGTTTTTAGTCTTTTTAAGTTTTCCTTAAAACACAAAAACACATAAAAATTAGTATAACCTCTAAATATGCATGCTAAAATATGGAGAAACTTGGAATCCACATACCTATAGGTCATGTCAAAATGTTGAAAGCCTACTATGAATATAGATCAATCGAAGAAGGAAATAGAATGGATGAATTGCTTATAGATCTCAATAAATTTGTTATTGACTTTTGTGAATCACGTGATATAACTTGTTGCACTAAAAACACTATAAACACTCTCACTACCAATATAAGCATAATAGTGATCCTATTATTTCTTCTTACCAAGAGTGTAAATTTTTATGCCATGATATAGAACAAGTTGAGAAATATATTTCCTATGTGGGAGACCATGAGCTAGACTCTCTTATAAATCAAAAATTTGAAACTAGTCATGACGCTCGTGTAATGAAAGGACACATAGATATTATCCTTCAAATTTGCTATGAAGAATTTAGTGATAATACTTATGTTATTAAATATAAAGAAAGAACTCTTGCTACCATGAAGAGTACTCATATATTGCAAGAAAAATATGATGAAAACATAAGCTTGGAAGAACAAGTGTGTGAAGAAGAAAATGAAGTAGAGATAATCCAACCTAAGCTTGGGGAAGAGTGGGATATTCCACCTTCACCATCAACAAATGATAGTAACACTCAAACTCAAAACTCTTCTGTCATCTATGATAATCCATGCTATGATAATTGTCCAACTAAAAATCCATACACTTCTTGTGAGGGAATTGAAACTCAAATGGTTATTTATGAGAACCCTTCTTATTATGATGGAATTAATTATGCACCTTCGTCTTCTAATAATGCTACTACTAAAATTAGTGATGATAATGAGGAATTTTATTTGGATATGCTATATGAAAATGCTTTAGATAATGGTCATATGCTTCTTGATAACCATCCATGTATAACAAATGAAGATACAAATGATGAAGTTGCTTCCTATGATGATACCATTATGACTAAGAGTCCTATATCATTCTTGAACTCTCATATGTTAACTGTAAAATAGAAATTTGCACTTACTAGAAACTATATATATGGTTTGCAATTACCTTATGTTGAAAATCATCATTGCAACCATAATCTTAATAATGAGAATATTACTAGCAACTATTTTGAAAGAGTAAAGCATGCTAATGAATACCATGATAATTATTATAATTCTCATCATATAACAAACTTAACAAACTTGCATGCTTCCAATGGTCATATTTCTAAATTTACTTCTAGTACTTGCAACTATTATGAAAGAGGAGGTTGACAATTCCCTCCTTATTTTGATAATAATTATAAAAATCATTCACCTACTAATAATATGCATATATATATGCTCTTGTTTGTTGTACCTTATTCAAATATAAAATCCCTATGCATAGGAAGAAAGTTAGACTTTGTTATTATCACTTTTATGCTTTGTGTTGCTCTATATCATGTTCCTATTTTATTATTTCTTTGATTGGCATGAGAACACAATGAGACCCTGGTATAGTGCATGTAACACTTTCCAACGAAGAAGGAGGTAGGTAAGAAGAACAAGCTACCCCATGAGTTCCACATCACCTAAGTCAAGTAAGTAAAGCCTAAATATATGGCTATAAAGAGAGCGTGTTGCGGGAGGCAACCCGGTTATTTTATTTTGGATTTTTGTTTTGAACTCTTTCTGTAGCAAGAGAGTTTTTTTTGGTCTTCTTTCTGAAGTTTTTAATAAAGTACCAAGTGAAACCCATTTTGGATGTTTTAAAACTTACTAAACATATGAAGTAGCAAATTCCTACAGAACAATTTTTAGTGCGTGAATTTCATGATTTTTTCTGTAAATCTGATTGCACTCATATTAATACATAATTTACAATTTTTTATCCTATGTATGCGCAAAAATTGGCTAAAATTTCTGACATGTCTAAGTGGTCGAAACAAATTCGTTTTTCTGTTGGTGAAAATCTGGACAGATTCCGCCATGTTTTGTTTTAACCATTCCCAAGTGTATTAAAATGTTTCATATGAGTCATATTAAATGCTAGGGATAGGTAGGAACATTATATGCTTTCTGTAGCATTTAGTAAGAATTTTATCTTTGACATATAAGCAGCAACTATTATATTCTTGTGCCACTAATGTGACCTCTCAAAAAAGAGATGAGATAAAAAAGTTTTGTGTTGAATTTTTTTTGACAAGGGATAGAGGAACACCACACCAAGAGAAATCCAAGGATGGAGAAAACTATAATATTGGGATGCCCATGTCACCCCACTGGACCAATCCAACTCTCGGTTTAAAAGCCCCTAAACTTTGTTTTTTGAGCAACATAGAACTATCGTAGAAACTTGGAGCGTCTATTTTGTCTTTTTACCTTTTTGTTTTGCATTAAAAAGACTACCACCACCATTATTATAAATGTTTATGATCATCTACTGAAAATAAATTCTACCTTAATGAGATTAAAACTGAAAAAGAATGCCATAGAAATAAAATAAAGGGGGAGATAAAAACGAAAGGTGAAATTCATGTTGTGTCTAGTTCTTAAGTTCAAGTGCTTTGTATGAAACATGATATGTTTTATGACTATTAATTTGCATCCTTTGATTGTGCATATTTATGTTCAACATTAAGAATAAAGGTGAGAAAATAAATGTTGACATTATGAACTAGATGGCACACTCTTTAGATCTACTTTTGCTAAGCCTCTTCTACACAAGCTAAGACTTGTTCCAAGCCCCTTAAAACTAGACTAGACATATCCACCTACTTATGGCAAAAGCTACTTTCAAGTATAGTATGTATGTTAATCCTCCAAACACTCTTAAAAACACCCTTTTTCATGTACTATAAAGCTCATAAGAAAGCAGGGTTTGGGGCGACACCACTATGAATTTTTTTGTACTTTACATCTTATTAGTTGATTGTTGGATAAACCATACTGTCATGGCACAGGCTTTCAATGTTGAATGTTGATAATCAATCATGTTTAAAATTATACCTATGGATTGCATCGATGTGAAATGAAGTGTGCATACTAGAGTAGGCATGTTGGTAGAAAACACTCCTGAACCGCCAACCAAAGCCATGCCTGACATGGTGGAAACTTATAGCATAATGATCCTAGTTCATATGTGTGTTCTTCTTGTTTTCTAGAGTAGAGATCCTACCCTCATACCTTGAACACAATCAAGGAACTATATTATCTTCTATGATAAATAAGCAAAAACAAATGCCAAAAAGGAGGGCATATAGCTACACAGGGGCAAGAGGTACTTCAGTGAAGCGGTTTCACAAATACCAACATGAGCATACAATGACAAGCCTAAGTTTAGTAGCATGAGGAGTGCAAGAAGATCATATACTAGGTGCATGAAACAATCAACTTGTAAGATGTTGGGCACATAAACCATAGGAATCTTTAAAGCAAAGTAAAAAAAGATACCAGGAACCCCATCCTTATTAGTATTGTTGACATGAATTACATAGCCCAAAATTTTATTTTTTTATTCTTTATGGAGGATTAACATATGTATTCAATGCTTACTTTCGGTACGGCATGCAAAACATCTCAAGGGAAGACACAAAACTAAGAAGTAAGTCTTCTAGTCAAGGGCTTTGCGAGGAAGGAGTGGAAGATGTCGCATCCAAAGATGACGTGGTACACGCTCTTGAAAGGCACCACTTCAAAGGTCATGCGTTCTTGGTGTTAATTTTTAACATCGCCAAAAGCGACCGGAAGGGTGATGCAGCCTAGGGAATTTGCTTGTCGGCCAGGGACAACCCCATGGAATACGGTGTTGCTCTTCCTTAGTTGGGTCTCCGTCAAGTTCATCTTGTGTAGTGTATCCAGGTACATGATGTTGATGCTGCTTCCACTATCCACGAGGCACTTGGTGAACTCTGTGCCGTCAATCAAAGGGTTGATGACCATGGCATACTGGTTCTCTTTTGGGATAAGATCTGGGTGATCCTTCCTATCCCAAGTAATTGGAACTTTCGACCACCTGACATACTGGGGAACCAGAGGGAGGGTAGCCATCAGTATCCTCAGAGAGGTTTTCTAGGCCTGGACGGTAGGAGTGCCAAGGAAGGTATGGTAACATGGAGCCTTCTTTTCGAAGGGATTTTTCCCTTTATCCTCTCCCTTGTCGGAAGATTTGGGTTCCACGTCCTCATCCATATCGCTTGAATCCTTGGGCTCTTCCTCCTTCTTCTTCCCTTTGCCCTTCCCACGGGGTCTGTTTTTCCGACTTTGCTTGTAGCCTGACTCAGGGTCCTCCTTGAGATCATTGAAAAACTTGCATTGGCCGTTGGTGTGGGTGGCTTTGCCGTTGGCATCGAGATGCACGAAACACAGCATGTCACGGTACTCTTCGTACGTATGGAGAACACGGGGCGCTGAGGGTGTAGCATCACTCCTCTGCTGGCCACTGCTAGCCCCCCGACCACGTCCACGTTGTCCGCCTCCGCCTCTGCCAGCGAACGTTGCGGCGACCATGTCGGCTGTTTGCTTATCTTCAGGCGGGTTCTTCCGCTTGTTAGTATTATTGTTTTTTCTTGCCTGGGTAGGGATTGCTATTGAAGGCAGTGATCTGTGTGTGTCGTCATCAGCAGCGGCGAACTCGCTAGCCATGGAGATCATTGCATTGAGGGTGAGCTCATTATTGTCTTGCTTGCGCTTCAACTTATGGCGGAGCAAAGTTCCCTTTTCCAGACCATCGACGAAGGCGGCAATAGCGGTCTGTTCGTGCACCCCTGCAAAGGAATTTTTCATATCCAGCCAGCGAGAGAGGTAAGCACGAGAAGTTTCATCCTTTTCTTGCACACACCACTGGAGGTCTCTGACAGTACAGGGACGTTTGTACGTGCCCTTGAAATTCTTGGTGAATGCTTCATGCATGTCCAACCAATTGCATATTGATTTCTCCGGTAAGTCATCGATCCATTGCCGGGCGGTGCCGGTCAACATGAGTGGGAGGTACTTGACGGCAACATTGGGGTTTCCCCCGCTATGTGAATCGCTTTGATTTAGTCCTGCAACCACGTTGCTGGCCTGGCAGTGCCATTGTAGGGCTTGATGGTCTTGTCTATCCGGAGACCCTTGAGGTAAGTTGTGGCACGTATTACTAGTCCAAAACAACGCGGCCCAAGGTATGGGAGATCCCGGGCTTCTTAGATCTTGTCCAGCCGCGATCGTGCGTCATATGGCTCTGGCTGCTTCCCTTTTCCGTCATGGGGAGGGGAGTTGTGGCATGATTTGTGAGATCCGCCATGGCCTCCGCCATGATGGCTGCTAGGTGGCAACGGTGGCGGTGGATGCAGTGGGTTAGCCTTCTTGCTATGGCCCTCCTGCGACTCTTCACGCCTGTCGCGGTTGCTAGTCGGACGTGGCGGCTCCTTATGGGACCTGCTCCTATGTCCTTCATTGCCACTGCGCTCTGCGGCATGCCGAGGCTACTCGCCCTGGTCGCGTATGACGACCCCGGCCTGGGGCCGCCTTGGCGGTGGCATGCTTGTACGATGGCGCGACTCTGGTTCCTCATGACGCCGAGATGGTGGTGGAGGTGGAGGCCGGCGGGGACGAGCCTTTTCTCCGTGATCGGAGGATATGGGGATGGCATCAGTTCTGTTGCGTGCCTCTCTCCGTCTTCACTCTGTGGAGCCTATGTGAGATCCCTCGTCACGGGGAGATTTTGGCCTTCTGCGGCTGTTCAGGGTTGACTGGCAAAGCTCCGGGTTGGACTCAAGCCTCTGCGAGGTAGCCTTTTCCTGTTGCTTGCATGCCTTAGCGACGAGGTCGTACACCTGAGCAACTGCTTTTGGCGACTTGTCCTGCTCTAGGAGGGTCTTAGCGACGACGATGTTGAGGGCGAGAGTTGGCATGACTTGCCTCCCCTCTGAATCAATGTATGGGGTGGCTTTTGTCGGCTTGGAGCCCTCATACCCCAACCTGCGCCGAAATCCGGGATCTTCGACGGCGTGAGTTGGTGCCTTCTTTGCCTTTTGCTTCAACAACAATTGCTTGTACTCGGCCTCCATAGCTCTTGCCACCTTGATGGATTGATGCGCCCTAGCCATGTCTTCTCCCAGCTTAGCGCCCGGGTTCCGCGATGCACTTGGCCTCCGCCAAGATTGCCGCGCGCTTCTCGTCAAGCTCTGTAACGCTCCAGATATGGGCAACGGTGATAGGCTCAACGAGGAGTGCGTCGTAAATTGCTTTGTCGGTGGGGGTAGCCTTTGGATTGCCAGCTGCAGACGTTGATGGTGGCATTGGCGGCTGGTTTGATTATCGGGCGGTACTAGGGGCTGTGGTGAGTTCCTGCACCGGTTGCGGGTGGATAACCGGAGGAGGCATAGACTTGGCCAGAGCCGGAGGCTCAGCGGCCTTCTTAGCCACTGCTGCTCTGGTCACCGTTGGCGTGGGAGGATCTCTCTCACATTCCTATTCTTGTCCGTCTTCTTCCATCATGCTCCCAAAGGCGACTAGCACCTGGTGGGAAGCATTGGTCTTCTCGGCGTGCTCCTCCTTCTCGATCTCCCTCATAACAACATCGTATTCCTATGAGTTAGCGTTCGACCCACCACCAGCCATATTGATGTCGGTATATAGCGTGTCAAGGACAGAGTCAGAGTTGTCTTCAGTGTTGGCAATGGCGGATGTGGAGGGTGATGGAGGCGGGCCGTTGTTGTTGTTTCCTCCTTCGGCCATGACGGCGATCACCGTTTCACCCTCTTCATTGGCTTCCACGTATTCGTTGACGATGGTAACCATCTCACCCAAGGTGAGAGGACCTGTGACCTGCCGCCTTCGGAGGGTATGTGAGAGGAGTGTTCCAGGTGTGAGCCCTTCCACGAAGTGGTACACGAGCTTGTCGGCGCGGTCACCCTCTAGGTTTTCCCTCACCCTCATCCATGTGTCAAGGTATTTGCGGGGAGGTTCTCCACCCCTTTGAACACATCTGGCCAGATCGAAGATGGTAACTACACCGACAAAGTGTGACTTGCGCATCTCTAACACTCGGGGAAGCCAAGCGAATTTGCGGGGTCCTTCCACCTTTATATCCTGCATAGGGGCGGTTTGGGTGGGCCTTGAATTTTCCTAATCTGAGCCGCCATACTCCAAAGAGAGGTATGGCCCAGATCCTTCCGCGAACGTATCATGCTCATATGTGGTCCGTGTGGGGCTTGACGAGTTTCCGACTTCCTGGGAGCTAGGACCCGAGTCGGTTCCGTCGATGAAGATGTGGATGTCTCTGAAGGGATGACGGAGCAGCGTGTAGGGTTCGTCTTCACCGGCATCCAGAACTCATTTGGAGGGATGATCGGGACGTTGCTGGAGAAGAGAATGCGTCCGATGGCTATGGTGTCGCTGATTCCCGTGAAGAGATTGGACCTCACCCGGTGTAGAGCTCGAAGCGCCTCTTGCCCCATGGTGGGCGCCAACTATTGTGGTATTGCCGATGAGTATGCCATGGAGGGGTCCTCACGGTGTGTGTTTAGAGACGTGGGGTAAGGCGGAGAGTTGGCGGGTACGAGGTAACACAGCTTACCCAGGTTCAAGTCCCGCAACGGTGGCAGAACTCTACTCCTGTTATAAATCACTATAATGGCAATACGCCAAGTTATAGAGACAGGTTCATTGTGCGAGGTGTTGCGCATTGTACGCATCAATATATTGTGTTCTTGCCCTAAAGGCTCTCGTAGGCCAGCTTATAAAGGCGCCAATACCTAGGGTTTACAGGGAAAGGTCCTTGCTAGACAAGGTAAAAAGTCCTACACTAATATGAACTAGTATTCCGTGTCTTGTACTCCAAGGCTCTTTGTATGTCGGTGACTCCAACGTAGCCTTCCTTTATCTGGCATGGGCCTCCTTTCTAGATCCGTCTAACAGGGCCGCCTAGCGGGCCATAGGCCTTGCTACCAACTATGGCCCACCCGGGTTAGGTGGATTGGTGACATGCTTTGAGGATACCCCTATAGCATATCACCAATAGGCGACGTATCTGGCTTAGTACAAAAAACCCGAGCTGATGAAGCCTCTCACTAAGGCGAGCATTCCAAGCCCATGGCGATTGATTCAAACCATACAGGGCTCATTAAATCTTACACGCGTGAGATGGACGATTTGGAACCTCAAAACCAGACGGTTGTTGCACGTAGACATCCTCTATTAGAGAAACCACGCAATAAAGCATTGCTAACATCAATTTTTTGGAGAGACCACCCATGGCCCATGACAAGGGAAAGAACAATGTGAATAGTGGTTGGCTTGACAACTAGGCTAAACGTGTCACCATAGTCAAGTCCATACTTCCGAGTAAACCCTCAAACAACCAAGGGAGCCTTGTTATTGTCAACTGAACCATCAGAGTGATGCTTTGTTTTAAACATCCATTTACTACCAACAACATTGATGCCAGGAGGACACGGTACCAATTTCAAAGTGTCATTTTGTTGAAGGGATGAGATGTTGGGAATATTCCCTAGAGGCAATCATGTATGATGTAATTCCTAACGTATTCATAAAGTTAATAAGTTGTCATAGTATGAACATCTGATATGTATCATTGAATATGTGATTTGGTTGTTGAACTATATATTTATGTTGTTCATACTAGATGTCCTTGGTCGTTGAGGTTGTGTTGGACACACAACTTAGACTAATGTGAAAATTGGATGATTACTAGGTTCCACTTGTCATGGGCATGGTGATGCTATTCCAACTTACATGCACCTAACTAAAGAGTTTACCAAGTCGGACTGACCCACAGTTAAGATGCAATGAGCATGTTGTCATTTGAAGTCTCAAGCAATGGAACCCTTAGACCTAAGGTGATTGCACGATCCGAGTTGTGGATTGGCTAACTTAGGTTTTGTCAAACATTGTTCTGTAACTGGGCAGTTATAAAGGCAGAGTTCGGGATGGTCGTGAATCAAGATGTGTGACGTGGATTACCAAGATGGGATTTGCCCCTCCATAGTAGAGAGATATTCTCTAGGCCCTCTTGTGTGATATGATTCGGAAGCATGGCCATGCGTGACTTGGCTAAGTATTAACTAAATAAGCCGGACTAAGTGTTAGTACAATGAATCGTATATCACGGAACAAGAAGAGAGTTGAGCTATTAAAGGGATAGCAACCACTTGACTGTAGCTCGACAAGGTATATCAGGAGGCAAAGGGAATTGGATGAAAGTCCCATTGGAAAGGTTCGTCTTCTGACTTTACGGCACTTGGGAGTTGGCACGTCTTGCTAGAGGCCGCTACCAGGTATCAACTCGAAGTGGTGACTCATGTCATGTCCAGGTGTGAGTGAACCTTAATGGAAAGGAGCCCATGTGAATTAGATCCATATGGACATTTGGGTACATCCTAGATGGACCTCAAGCATTGAGCCCAACTAGGGATGTATATAAGTGGAGTGACAAGGGATAGTCCCTGATTTAGCCGTCACTTTCTCCACTCCCATTTCAGGTTAGACAAGATCTAGCAATCCACTGGCCAGAGCTCCTCCTCGCATGTGTGGATACCGGTAGAGGCATTGCACGTGTGACATTGAGGATGAAGGAGTTCGTGGTGGATCTGGAGGAGTTTGTGGAGGATCCGAAGGTGCTATTCATGGGATCATACTGCACTGCACAACTGATGTGCTTCATCATTAATCCGCACCTGTGTGTCTAGTGGTAAATCTCGTGGCCTATCTCCTGAGCTAGATCTTGGGAACACCACGTAGGAAAAAGGTTTTGTTTATCTCTGTGTGGCCCAACATGAGAATTCCTCTTTCATGGCATATCGCCATGCTTCCTAATCATGCAAAGCATCAAGATGTGAGGAGGGTGCAACCAAAAACACTCAATGGCGAGGATCATAGGAGCACACTGTGCCATCTGTGAATTTTTTGGTCTTTCGAGTGTTGCCACGAAAGTGCATGGTCATGGGGTGATCGTTTTGATCAGGAGGTGCAACTAAGGTACATGGCCTCTCATCATGAGGCACGTGCCGGTTAATATCAGCAGGAGCGATTTCTGCCACAGAAGGGAAGCTGGCCACGTCAGACTGCCGAGAGTTCATAGTAGTGCGATCGCCTGCCACGGAGGGAGGCATGGCAGGGTAAGCATCCGTAGAAGGCTACCAAAATTCCACGACAGGTTGTCAGGAGACCACATCAGGAATATCCACAACTTGATGATCCTCGTCAGGGGAGCCAGGCGCTGCATCCTCTGGTTCCTACACATACACAACATTGGCTGGGGATCCCGGGTAAGTAAACAAGGTTCAAGTCATACTTGCGCACATGATCATGCATAGCTGATTCGTTTTCAGGGCGGAATATCGGTAAGCTTGGAAACATCTGATATTACCCCAGGGGTGGAAAAAGGAAACACAACTTTGTTGAAAATGACATCACATGGTATGTATATGCTACCGATGCACCTATCGAGGCACTTGTATCCCTTGTACAGAAGGCTAGTTTGTGAGTGTTATATTTTCTAAGACATGGCCAACACGAACATCCAAATTTGCGGTGAAAAGAATAGTCATGAGTGATCCTAAGAAGGCGTTAAATGGGAGTCTCATTGTTAATGATCAAGGTAGGCATCTAGTTAATCAAATAACATGTGGTAAGGAACGCCTCGTCCCAAAACCGAAATGGTATAGATGATTGTGCTAGAAGCGCTAAACATATCTCAACTAGGTGGCAATGTTTTCGCTCAGTGACTCCATTCTGTTGAGATGTGTGTGGGCATAACACACGATGATAAAATCCAACTTGCTAAAAATATTTATGCAGTGTATGATACTCAAACCCCTAGTTCGATTTTATGTCTTTAATTTTGTCTTAAGAAGAAGATCTACATGTTTCTGAAAAGCATACAAAATATATTCAACATCTAATTTGTGTTTTGGGAGGTATATCCAACAAAATTGGCTATAGTCATCAATGAAACTCACATAATACTTATAACCCCTAGAGGAGGACATTGTAGTTGCAAGCCCCCAAACATCAATGTGAATTAAATCAAGAGGCGTAGTGGAAACACGAGTGGACAGAGAGTAAGGTAATTGACGACTCTTAGCACATTGACAAGCATCACAAATGGAGTTTTCAGATACATCTAAGGGAGTACGCAAGCCATTATTCTGGACAAGAGAATGAACTAATTTATTTTATGGATGACCGACATGTTGATGTTAGCAAGATTGAACCTTCATAAGTTGAGTCCCATTCCCTTTGCACTACGATACCTGGTTTGTTCAAGACCTAATCTCCGGTATCACTATACCCAGTTCACTCTTGTTACTAACAAACGCATATACTCGTTCCCGTGATATTACATCCTTGTGACCTAGTCACATGCTTACTATATAATTGATGTAATCTCATCGAGTGAGTCCAAAGTATCTATCCCTCACTCGGATAGGCAAATCCTGATATTGATCCATGCGCCTTGATGGCTCCAAAATTAGCCATCTTCTACCACGTTTAAAACATTGTTTTTGGTCAAGCAATTGCCAAGAAACTCTTAATCCTTGCCATTAATGACTAATAATTGCAAAGATATGCAAAACCTCTCTTTGAATCATGTTGTGCAGGAAATCACAGTTTTTAATGCGAAATAAGGAGTCATAGTGAAGGTTTTTGAGGAAGTCCACACGACCAAGTAATTGGGGAGGCGTTACAAGGCATCACCAAGCTTAATGACCACTAGTACGGGCATGTCTCGCCTGTATAGTCCGCTCGTACCAGGTGGCGATGGCTTCATCTCGTCAAACCCTACAACTTTTGTGAAGACGCCTATATATTTTGAGGCTCCAGCCGCTGGCCAGAGAGCCGCCATTCTCAGATTACATCACAACACCACCAAAGGAGATCCACACCATTGTTCATCACTTCCACCATCCATCCATCCACTAGCCATAGCCATTGCTTTGTACTTTAGATCTCCTTGTGATTTGGCGACCATTGTAAGAATATTTGATTTCAATCTAAGTGTTTGTATGATGTTTTCTATCTTCAATCTATTTGTTATGAGTGAGTAGTCCTCACGGGCAACGGGTTGAGGAGAAACCTCGCAGCGATTATGTGCATCTAGATCATGGGAGTATTGTATTTTGTTTGAAATTGAGATTTGTATCTTTTATTTCTTTATCTCTTGTCTCGATCTGTGGACTTGTAGGTACCCAAGATCCCATAGATTGATAAATACTTGAGGTGAGATACTTGGCTAGAGGCGATGTCATAGGAACCTCAGTGACAGAAATGGTAGTACGGTCTTCGCTTAGCAGCCCATTCAGGATCACAACAACATCACCACTTAAAGCTTTGATCTGTGTTTTACAATTAATAATCGTTGGTAGCCCATTGCTTCGGTGTGCACTTGGTTGGATTAAAAGGCTATTTCTATGGCTGCTGCATCACGGGGGCTCTAGTATATTATGATGTTTGCCCACAAGAAATTATCTATGTTCAAACATTATACATGACTATGCTTATTATTATCTTTTATCCCATATGATGTGCAGCTGCAGGTGGATCTTCAACCCTAGCCTATCTCCATCCATTCATTCAACCTATTATAAAGTAAACTAGATTGGTCCGGTAAACTAAGGTAAAACAAACAAACAAAGTCTTGTAGACGTGTCCTTTTTATTTCCTTTTAGCATTGGTTTCTAAGGTTCGATTAAACCTAGATATTCTAGGGAAAAAAGCTATTATACTACATCCGTGAATCCAGATCGATGGTATCAACCCTTTTTATGGCGCCATTGCCGAGGAAGCAATTTCGCTATCCTGGTTCACGGAAATGATGTGCAGGCTCTACAGGAAAGGACAAAGACCATGGAGGCTCAGCTGGGTAAGGTAGCTGAGAGCCATGCTCTCATACTAGCAAAGTTTGCTAGAAAACCCAAATCAAATCCGGAAGAAGACCTCAAGATGATGAGGGTGGTAACCAACAAAGAGAAACCTAAAGAGCTAGATTATAGCAACGCGCCAACACCAGAATATACCGTGGAAGATCTATTGAACATGATCACCGTGAAGAATCCAGGTATAGAACAAGGTAATGATGCTATGTACCAACAATTTATATAACAAGTAGCATCTAAAGTTCGCGATTTAGAGATGGAGTATAAAATACTAGCTGATAAACTTTCAGCTAAGCTAGATGATATATTTGAGCCCACTAGTAGAATTAAGTTGGGAATTAATGAGATATCCACACTTTGTGATCTTGGTGCGAGCGTCTCAACAATTTCCAAAAGCTTATTCCACAAATTAAACTTGGGGCCATTTGTTACAACTGAATTAAGACTCCATCTAGCTCATTCAACTTATAAACAAGCTGTTGGGATTAAAGAAAATATAGTTGTTGAAATTAAAAGTAGTCCCACTCTTATTGATCTTGTTATTGTGGACATGCCTGAAGATCCCATAGCACCTATAATTCTAGGTAGGCCATTCCTAAGAATTATTAAAGCTTTGATTAATTTACATGAAGGGTATAGTCCACTTCTCTAGGAAAAAGAAGGCCAAGCCTAATGATGATGATGGTGTAATTACTTTAAAATCCAACTACTTTGGAGTGGGTGTTCCACTTCTTAAACCTAAGTGATTGCCATCAAGGTCAAGCTAATTGACCTTAACTAGAAGCGCTTCGTGCGAGGCAATCCATGTGAAATAAAACTTTCTTTATGTGCTAGTTTAGTTGTGTTTGTTTTGTTTTGTTTTTGTTTTAATAAAGAGTGTTCAAGAACACCTTTGGAGAGAGGAGAAGAAAAAACGTAATCTTCTATATTTTATTTTTACTAACACATGACCAAAGACGTATTGCTGGATCTTTACTTTGTATATTTTCTATTATTTTGTCCTTTGATAATATGTGCAAAGGCACACGGAGCTTCTAATAAAAAAATATTAGTTTTGTAGCTCACAATGTTCTTAACGACCACTCGTACGGCCGAAAGGGACCGTACCATGCGCCTATACCACATCAAGCCGAAGGAAGATAGAAATTCTGATTTTTTTCGTAGGTATCGGTGCCAATAAGGACCACTAGTACGACCGGGCACGCCCGTATCGTGTTCTCGTACTGTATCCCTAAAACAAACATCAGATTTCAAGCAAAGGTACCAAACCGATAATGACCAACTGTACGGACGCGCGCGCCCGTACCGAGTGCACCGCTTGGGAGCAGCCGTCGTCCCCAAGGTATATCACCCGGTACGGGCAGGGTCCACCCGTACCACCCGCCCGTACCACGTACGCGGCCGTCATATTCAGCCCGATGAGGTAACCTAAAAATCCCTAAAATCAATCTTTCTCTTTCTTCTTTCTCCAAACTCAAAACCACCTCCATTGGATCTTCAAACTTACTCAATCTTTCTTCGATTCCTCACAATCATTCGATCTAAGGTATGATTCTCCCCCAATTCTCAACTTATTTGTGCAAAAGCTTCATTCAATCTTTCACCATTGCCAATCTAGACTTAGGTCTTGTTCTTGATTCAATCTTGATATTGAGCATGCTTAGTATTTTTTTAGAGGAGTTTATTTTGTAATTAGTGTAGGGGTCCATTTGTGCTATGTTTCTATTGGACCAAAAAAAATATTAACAATTTTATTTACTTTATCTTTTTTTTATTAGATGAACACGAGGAGTCGTACACGTGAGATGGCCGCAGAATCCTCTGCACCATCCGTTGAGACATTGACCCCCGAGTCACTTGGCATCAAGTTCACTGAGGAGTTCCAGCTGAACCTTTTCAATCGTCTCAATCTCCGAGAAATCAAGTCGACCAAGATGTTGCCACGTATCGTCGCTTGACGCTTGAGTTCTTCAGCACCTTGAAACACACAGTGGTTCCTTACGGTTGTACCGAGGAACAAAGGCCTAGAGTTAATCGCATCAATTTCCGCCTTATGAACTGTGAGTACACTTTGACACTTAGCCAATAGGCTCAATGCTTTGGGTTTGCCAACAATACTGCCGATGTACGCACAACTACTTTTATTTTAGATCCTTCCCCTATTCAATACTTTAATTTAATGAAGATTCATGGAAACACACCTAAGGGGAACCAAATTTATCACCCTACTATTCGATATCTATTCTATGTGATTGCTAACACTTTGCAGGCACATGGTGAGTTTACTAGAGTTAATGAGGAGGACATGTTGATCCTCGCAAAAGCTGCTATTATTAATTGTAACTAAATGCCAAATTTTGGCGCTCTTCTCGTGTTTTACCTTAAGCATCAGGCTCTTCATTCTAGAGGACCCATATGTGGAGGAGGAGTTGTGACCGTTCTTGCACGTGCACTTCGCATCAACCTAGGTAACATCCAACTATTGACAGGAAGTCACCATCTCGATCTTTCTACTCTAATAACATGTGGTATGGTTTCTAAAACTCATGGCATATACTTCTTCTATATACCTGAAGCGGATCACTTGATCCCGGATCCTTTGCCTAATGGTTTATTCCCTATCGAGAATGGACGTTTGCATTTTGACACGCAGGTTGAAGCTAACCTACCCCAGCAAGAAATACTTATGGGAGGAGGAGAAGATGAAGAAGTAGAACAAGGAGGACCCAAACAAGATGAGCAGCCACCAAACTACTACACCACCTATGAAGAAATCTACACACTCAAAGGAAATATTCAAAACATGAACAACCTCTCCATCAACCTTCGAGATGCTACTACAAGGCTCGCCACCCAGTTCCATGATTGGAGCAGCCAATGGAACGTGGGAGATTATCCACCGCCACCACAATGAGCAACAAAAGGGCTTGCAAAAGCCTGAGATTAGGTATGTGTTCCCCTGACAAATTTATTTGTGTAATAACGAGGTTGTACTCCAGCTCTTGGGAGCTTTGAAACACTCGTGTTGGCTTGTTCCAACACTTCGCTTTTTTCCATTTGCTTTTTATTTTGCTTTCATTTTAGTTTGTTTTTGTTTTTCATTTGTTTTTCTTTTCTTAAGTCCCTTGATTGGTCGCAAGTTCTTTTCTATTCTTTAAATCCCTATCCTCGAAAATACAAAAAGATTTTTCCATTCTTCCTTTTTCATAAATGTGGATTTGCACTTTGCCTCTTTGCTTTAATATCATTATGAGAGTAATCGTTTTTGAGTTTTGAAGGAATACATCCCTATAAGGAAGAGGATCGTGAAGTTACTCATGAGAGGTATGTCCTATGTCTCCCACTTACAAAGTTTGAGTTGTTTATCTTAGTTGGTTGATTTGCTAAGATGCCATGCTAACAGGAAATAATTTAATATGGTTAGAGTAAGGCTTTTTATTAGTATGATGATTAGTTGTTGAAGCTCTTGCTCTAGTTCTTTTAGTTAACCGAGTCTTGCCTTGGAAATAATATTGCCAAACAAGTACAATAAGAAAAAGTCCAAATTTTACTACTTGTTTGATGAATGATTGTCTTGAGAGTATACCCTCGAAGATACTTAACCCCATAGATATTTTGATAGTCTTGACGACACTCATGAAATGAGTTGTTTGATTGAAATAAAGTCTAGTGGTAATTGTGATGCATGCCAAAGCTAACCTTTTGGATCAAACTGCGGTACTAGCTCAAAAAAAGAGAAGAAAGAAGTGAGACAATTTTGTTATATATCTCTAATGCACACCTTTGGGATGCCAACAACTCCGCTAGCTTTTGAACGATCTATGGTATAACCCCAGATTTTGGCTATGAGTTGATAACATGAGTGGCATACGTATCAATATATGGGCAAAAGTATTGGTACTCTCAAAGATTGTGCAAACACTTGAAAAAGAAACATCCAACGATCCTTGAAAGAATAAAAAAAGATATCTATGAGGATCCACATAAAAAGTCCTTGGCATGGTCTCATTACAAATTTACGAGTTTTTCTTGAAAAACAATGATTGGATTAGAAGTGTTTTTGATAGACTTGATTTATTGATGTGGGTGTAAATAAGACACTTCATTGTTATACTACTTAGGACATGAAACTCTCTTACTCAATTATGCTATTTAAACATTCTAGTGTTCCTTGGCAAGCTGAGAGTTAAGTAGAAGAATTGGATTGATCGCTACACTTCTAGTTACTTATATTTATATTAAACTTTACTTTGATTATCTTGACTTATCGATGCTTATATAGTACTCTTTTCATCTCTCTAACTTTGATAAGCCTCGCAAATGAATGAAGTGCTGAGCACCAACCATAAGTGAATTCTTATTCTCGTTGTTTCAAGTTTAAACGCTGAATTCCTTATAGTTCTTTTGGTTCTTCTTGCTCGAGAGCAATCAAGGTTTGAGCTTTGGGGAAGTTGATGGCTCCAAAATTAGCCATCTTCTACCGCATTTAAACATTGTTTTTGGTCAAGCAATTGCCAAGAAACTCTCAATCCTTGCCAGTAATGACTAATAATTGCAAAGATATGCAAAACCTCTCTTTGAATTATGTTGTGCAGAAAATCACAGTTTTAATGCAAAATAAGGAGTCATAATGAAGGTTTTGAGGAAGTCCACATGACCAAGTAATTGGTGAGGTGGTCCAAGGCATCAACAAGCTTAATGACCACTGGTACAGGAAGGGCCCGCTCGTACCATCCGCCCATACCAGGTGGCGACGGCTTCGTCTCATCAAACCCTACAACTTTCGTGAAGACGCCTATATATTTTGAGGCTCCAGTCTCCGGCCAGAGAGCTGCCATTGTCAGATTACATCACAACACCACCAAAGGAGCTCCACTCCATTGTTCATCCCTTGTTCATCACTTCCACCATCCATCCATCCACTAGCCATAGCCATTGCTTTGTACTTTATATATCCTTGTGATTTGGCGACCATTGTAAGAATATTTGAATTCAATCTAACTATTTGTATGATGTTTTCTATCTACGATCTATTTGTTATGAGTGAGTAGTCCTCACGGGCTACGGGTTGGGGAGAAACCTCGTAGCGATTATGTGCATCTAGATCATGGGAGTATTGTATTTTGTTTGCAATTGAGATTTCTATCTTTTGTTTCTTTGTCTCTTGTCTCGATCTGTGGACTTGTAGGTACTCAAGATCCCATAGATTGATAAAGGCTTGAGGTGAGATACTTGGCTAGCGGAGATCTCATTGGAACCTTAGTGACAGAAAGGGTAGTACGTTCTTCGCTTAGCAGCCCATTCGGGACACAACAACATCACCACTTAAAGCTTTGATATATGTTTTACACTTAATAATCGTTTGTAGCCCGTTGCTTCGGTGTGCACTCAGTTCGATTAAAAGTCTATTGCTATGCCCGTGATACGTCCATTTTGCATCACTATTCTATGTCATAATTCACTGTTATTCATTGATATACTTCATATTAAGAGATGATACTTATGTTATTTCATCCGTTTTTGCATGGTTGATGACTTTTGGAGCATGGACCGCTACAGTCAGGATTCTGATGGAAAAGGTGTTGTTTGGAGGAAAAATTCGCGGAGATCAGAAAATCCGGGAAAATATACGGAAAATCCTATTTTTCTAGAAGACGAAGGCTGCCAGCAGAGGGAGTGGAGATGGGCCACAGGTTGCCCACACCACCCCCTGGCACGGGCAAGCCTAGGCTGCGCCACCAGGTGGTGTGGCCGCCCTGGCCAACCTCTGGCTCTCCCCTCTGGCGTATATATTCCTCGCAAAACCCTAAGACTCGGGGAGCGACCATAGAAAGATTCCGCCGCCTCTGTGGGGCGGAAAACACTGAGAGAGAAAGATCTCTCCGGCAGACAGATTTCTACCAGGGGAATTCCTTCCTGGAGAGGGAAGATCGTCACCATCAACAGCACCATCAAGCTGGACTTCATCGGGATCATCATCATCATCACCATCAGCACCCTCATCACCATCTCAATATTGATGTAACAATTGGGTTGAATCTTGCATTAGTTCTTAGGGGAAAATTTCCCGGTGTTGATTACTCTTTGTAGTTGATGCTATTGAGTGAACAATTGAATTATTGTGTATGTTCAGATTGTTATACATCATTATTCCATCTCTGATCATGATCCATATGATGTCTTGTGAGTAGTTCGTTTTGTTCTTGAGGACATGGGAGAAGTCATGTTGTTAGTAGTGGAGTTGTGTTGAGAAAGATTCAATAGTTTGATATTTAAGTTGTGGTGTACTTCTTCTAGTGGTGTCATGTGAACGTCAACTACATGACACTTCACCTATATGGGCCTAGGGGAATGCATTGTGTATTTGGCTACTAATCGTAGGGGTTGCCGGAGTGACAGAAACCTGAACCCCCGTTAGGAAACCATTGCACAAGGGACGTAAGGGTCTTAGAGTTTAAAGCTGTGGTTAGGTTTCTACCTTAATTATTTTCTTGTACTTACGGATGTTTTCAAGGGGTATAATCACAAGTATGTATTAGTCCTAGGAAGGTCGGTACATTAGCACAGGTTCACCCACACAACACTTAGCAAGCTAAAGAAGATTAATCAACTATATGAAGCGAAAGCACTTCACAGTCTTCCCATGTGTCCTCGAGAACGTTTGGTCATCTTAAGTAATACAACCGGCTTGTCCTTTGCTGAATAAAGGATTGGGCCACTTGCTGCATTTATTCCTACTATCTTTTGTTTACTCGTACTTCATTTACTTGCTTTATCAAAAACCCCTAAAAATCCGTTTGCTAAGTATTTGCAGAGAATTCCTGATCCATACCACTAGCCAACACCTTCTGCTTCTCGTTGGGTTCGACACTCTTACTTATCGAAAATACTGCGATACACCCCCTATACTAGTGGGTCATCAAGACTATTTTCTGGTGCCGTTGCCGGGGAGTGAAGCGCTATTGGAGAGTGGAACTGGTAAAGGAAACTTCTACTGTGAGTATTGTTTACTTCTGTTAGTTGCTTTATTTTCGTTATGGATAATTCACTGAGTTTCTTATTTGGTAATGCTACTACCATTGCTAAGGTAGTAGATGAACCACCACCTGCTGAGAATGATGTTTTTAACATACCTACAAGAATTATTGATCGTGTTATGGATAACTACTATGTTGGGGATGGAACTGTCCATCCTGGTGATCATTTGCTCTTTATACACGAATTATGCGGGGGTTGTTCAAGTGTGCAGGTATTACTACAGATCAAGTTAAGAAGAAGTTATTCTCATTGTCGCTGAAAGGAAGAGCTGAGGAATGGTATAAGCTGTTGAAGAATGGTCAAGCTCTTGAATGGGAGGAAATAATGCCTCTCTTTTATTCAAAATTTTATCCTCCTAGTGAGATTCATAAAGATCGGAATCAAATATACAACTTTTGGCCTCTTGATGGAGAGAGTACAACTCAAGCTTGGGGGAGATTGAAGTTATTAATGCTCAAATGTCCCATTCATGATCTCCCCAACAATATTATTATCAATAACTTTTATGCAAGACTCCCTCTACATGATAAGGATTTATTGGATGCTTCTTGTGCTGGATCATTCACTCGCATGGAAGAAGAAGCTAAATGGGATCTTCTGGACCGTATTCAAGACAATGCTGAAGCATGGGAGAATGACAAAGGTAGAAAGTCAGGTATAAATTATGATTATGAATGCATTGAATCTTTTATGGGAACTGATGACTTTAAAAATATTAAAAATGCTTATGGTCTAGACTCTCAAGCTATTGCTTCTTATTTTAAGGCTTTTGCTTCCTATATTGAAGTGCCTAAAAAGAAGTGGAATAAGTATCATGAACCTTATAAAGCTGTTGAACCTGATAAACAAATGGTTGATGGACCTATTATAGCAAATGTGAAAGACTTTGTTACTAAATATGAAGAAGAGGTACACACTATCCATTGTAAGGATACCTCTAATATTGTTTCACAAAGTAGTGTTATGAGAGATAGTATTCCTGTGTTTTATGTTAGAATAAGTGATCATTGCTATGATGGTTCTTGTGATAGTTATATTGTTAAGTTTATGCATGATACTGAAAGTTACTATGAGAGAGGGAAAAGTGTCCTTATGCATCTCAATAATATCAAGTTTCCTCGTTTTATGCTGAAAGTTTTTATGTTGCATTTCTTTTGCCTTCTTATGCTAGTAGCCTCTGGTTTCAACAACTTGTTTGTTTACAAAATTCCCTTGCATAGGAAGTGGGTTAGACTTAAATGTGTGTATTTTTGCTTCTTAATGCTCTCTTTCACTTCAATTCATATTCCTGAGTGAGCATCTTCAAAATTATCATGCCCATCTTAATGGCTATAAAGAAAGAGCTTTTTGGGAGACAACCCAATTTAATTTTGCTTTCAGTTTGTTTTAGTTTCTATGAGTCTTGGAAGTTATTACTTCGGTAATAACTTCTCCTTATCCTTTTTGTTTGGTTTTTGTGTCAAGATCAACCTCTAATGAGAGAGAAGTAAGATTTGGGGAAGTTGCTGTCCCGAAACATATTTTTGTGCTTCACCGTAAAAATTCGTGAGAGATCTCTGTATGTCGGTTTGAGATGTAATTGTTTGTGATTATGCCCCAGGTTGTTATTTAACTTTCGTTAGTTTTGCACTTTTTGATTTGAGCAACAGAAGATTTTCGAAAAAATTGATCTTTACCTGCTGGTCTGTTTTGACAGATTTTGCCAATCTTGCATTTGCTTCTTTATTCGATTTCCTTTTTGAATTATTTTTGGGTCTTCGGAAGGAGTTTCTACATTAGCTTATGTTTTGATGGTTTTCAGTTGAAGTTGAACTCAAAAGGTTTTATCACTTCACTTATACTAATGTTGCTAATGAGAACTGTGTGAAGTTTTGTGTGAAAGAAATTTCCAGGTTAGTGGAGATAATGGTGTAATAAGGAAGTGAAAGGTTTCATGACTCAAGTAATAAGTGTATGAAGATGAAGATATTGATGTTATTCAAGTGGTGACTCCGGAAGAATCTACTAAATACCAAATTCAGAAACCCGCAGAGTCCGTTTTCAAATAGGTAACAGTTCTGGTAAGAAAAGTGCCACGAAAATACTATCCAACTATATTTTTGCAGTTTTCAGTTAATATGGGAAGCTACGAAGCGAAAGAGGGACGGAAGCGGAGCCAGGGTGGCTCACACCACCCTGTGGCGCGGGCCCACCCCTGGTCGCGCCACCAGGTGGTGTGGCCACCCCGGACTCCGTCTCCGACCCGTTTTCTCCCAGTACCTTCCTTTTGTTATGAAACTTCGTAATATATAACCCCCCGGATCTCCTTAGGTTCGTATATCGTGTTTTTGTCGTGTTTTTGTTTCAATCTGTTTCTGCCAGGAGCTATCTTTGAAAGCTTTGAAGCACAATGGTGTCTACCAAGGATAAAGAAAAGGAGCCTATGGAGGAAGATCTCCAAGACCCCTAGCAGGGGCTGGTACCTTTAGTCACTTGCCCTGCATCAACGGAAGCCCTACGAGTCACTAAGGAGTTCTGGGATAAGTACCGAGACTTGAGGAGGAAGGTGGACATGCTTCAATGGGAGAATATTAGGCTTCGCAAGATGCTGGAAGATTTCCTCACGTCAACTAAGAAAATATTATCACCACCACCGAAGGAGTAATTCGTCATCAGGTTTGGCATCCCCTTGGTTTGTTCCAAGCTTGGGGACTGCCGCGGTATCACATCACTATCTTCTATCTTTTTACCTTTTTAGTTGAGTCATATCATGAATAGAGAAGTTATTATGTAGGATGGTTTGCATTATGGAAGTGTCCCCTCTCTCGTTAGATATGTATCCCTTAGTGTGAGTTGCCATTATGGAATATTAATGAGAAGTTCTATCATTTACTCTTTTGCATATCTTATATTAGTTTTCAATTCGTGGTTATATGATTGATCTTGTTATTAGTATTGGTATCACTTTGGGATCATTAAGTTAATTTAGTTGGTTTTGGCAAACCTGGCTCGGTCAGTAGCAACACTATTTTTGAGAGTTGAATGAAAAAGGTAAAAGTGCTCTAAAGAAAAATAATTTCATCATCTTTCTTTCTTGATTTGCTCATAAGTCTAGTATTCTCTAGTTAAGATCTTTTGTGCTTCCAAGGAAGATTGCATGTTTGTTTTATCACTTGTATGTTTGTTTGTTTGTCCTTCAACTCTTATACTTGCTACCCAGCCTTGCTAGCCAAAAACCTATACTGAGAGGGAATTCTTCTCGTGCATCCAATCCTTAAACCCCAACCTATGCCATTTGTGTCCACCATACCTACCTATTAGCACTTTTGCTATTCCAAGTAAATTCTTGTTTTGTCTACCTTCCAAATTAAACTTGTTATGTGAAAATTAGTGATTAAAGCTCTCACGAACTTGATGGCATACTTTACTTTCTTGCATCTAATAAACTTGAACCATTGGGTCCTTCTTTGTTGCGTATATGCTTGCGCTTTATGAGTTAAAGTTAGCAGAACCATGTATCATGGGGAACGCTTTCAACACTGCCATGGTACTTTGTGCCTAGTTGATATCATGATTCTTTTGCCTATGGATCCCGGCGGTGTGAAATAAAAGGGGAACTTGTAAGATCATGTAGTTCATATGTGTGTTAGAGAAACGCCTGGGCCGCTAGCCTAAGCCATGCCTAATCATGGTGGAAACTTGCAACATAACTATAGTGAGCATTATATGAAGCATCCTCAATAAAAACCTATGCAAATAGCAAATAAAAAGATCGATGAGATGCTCATTGTTTGCTTGCCTTGTCATTTTGATTATGGGATAGCTCCTGTATCATGTGCAAGGGGTACCCCGTTGGCGGTTCTCAATGATACACATGTATTTACGATGACAAGAGCTTACTTGTGACTGAAGTTGAGTAGCATGAGGTTTGGTACTCGTAAGTAAGGGGCATGAGATTTCAACTTATAACTTGTCAAGCATATCCTCTTAGTTGTGTCACTTTAACCTTAATCACCTAAAGATGCCTATGATAGGGGCAATGAGGGTTGGAAGCTAATAAGTACCATAAATTTTGGGAGCTCTTTATGAAACTTGCAATCCCTGCTTCCCTCTGCGAAGGGCCTTTCTTTTACTTTGTAGTTGAGTCAGTAAACCTATTCCCTTCTATCTCAACGAGTATTTTGAGTTGTTGTGTTTCATTCATTCATATGATGATTTATTCAATCATGTTTCTTATGTTCCTTGTTTTGCACATTGCTCTTATCTTGGTGATTACTACTTTGAAAGCTATCATTGAAAATCAGTTATTTGTGAACTCCAGCAAATTATCAACTATTCTTCGACCAAGAGCTAAGTTTGCCATTACCAATTATGATTTACTTCATGTATCTCTATTGTGTTTCCTTTACTTATTGCAAGTTAAGTTATATAATAGTGAGTTGTCTTCTATTATAATCTATGTATTGATGAATGTGATGCTTCTTGCCCATATTCTTTTATCGACTCTTCACTCCATAAACCTAAGGTCATGTTTATTGAGCTCAGTTTCGCTCCGGGACAAGCGAAGTCTAAGCTTGGGGGGAGTTGATACGTCCATTTTGCATCACTATTCTATGTCATAATTCACTGTTATTCATTGATATACTTCATATTAAGATATGATACTTATGTTATTTTATCCGTTTTTGCATGGTTGATGACTTTTGGAGCATGGACCACTGCAGTCAGGATTCTGATGGAAAAGGTGTTGTTTGGAGGCAAAATTCGCGAAGATCAGAAAATCCGGGAAAAAACGGAAAATCCTATTTTTCTAGAAGACGAAGGCTGCCAGAAGAGAGAGTGGAGATGGGCCACAGGGGGCCCACACCACCCCTTGGCGCGGGCAAGCCTAGGTCACGCCACCAGGTGGTGTGGCCGCCCGAGCCCACCTCTGGATCTCCCCTCTGGCGTATATATTCCTCCCGAAACCCTAAGACTCGGGGAGCAACCATAGAAAGATTCCGCTGCCTCTGCGGGGCAGAAAACACCGAGAGAGAAAGATCTCTCCGGCAGAGAGATTTCTACCAGGGGAATTCCTTCCTGGAGAGGGAAGATCGTCGCCATCAACACCACCATCAAGATGGACTTCATCGGGATCATCATCATCACCATCAGCACCCTCATCACCATCTCCATATTGTTGTAACAATTGGGTTGAATCTTGCATTAGTTCTTAGGGGAAACTTTCCCGGTGTTGATTACTCTTTGTAGTTGATGCTATTGAGTGAACCATTGAATTATTGTTTATGTTCAGATTGTTATACATCATTATTCCATCTCTGATCATGATCCATATGATGTCTTGTGAGTAGTTCATTTTGTTCTTGAGGACATGGGAGAAGTCATGTTGTTAGTAGTGGAGTTGTGTTGAGAAAGATTCAATAGTTTGATATTTAAGTTGTGGTGTACTTCTTCTACTCGTGTCATGTGAACGTCGACTACATGACACTTCACCTATATGGGCCTAGGGGAATGCATTGTGTATTTGGCTACTAATCGTAGGGGTTGCCGGAGTGACAGAAACCTGAACCCCCGTTAGGAAACCATTGCACAAGGGACATGAGGGTCTTAGAGTTTAAAGTTGTGGTTAGGTTTGTACCTTAATTACTTTCTTGTACTTACGGATGTTTGCAAGGGGTATAATCACAAGTATGTATTAGTCCTAGGGAGGTCGGTACATTAGCACAGGTTCACCCACACAACACTTATCAAGCTAAAGAAGATTAATCAACTATATGAAGCGAAAGCACTTGACAGTCTTCCCATGTGTCCTCGAGAACATTTGGTCATCTTAAGTAATACAACCGGCTTGTCCTTTGATGAGTAAAGGATTGGGCCACTTGCTGCATTTATTCCTACTGTCTTTTGTTTACTCGTACTTTATTTACTTGCTTTATCAAAAACCCCTAAACTAGATTGGTCCCATAAACTAAGGTAAAACAAACAAACAAAGTCTTGTAGACATGTCCTTTTTATTTCCTTTTAGCATTGCTTTCCAAGGTTCGATTAAACCTAGGGCTTCTAGGGAAAATCTATTATACTACATCCGTGAATCCGGATCGAAGGTATCACGCCTCAACATATTCCTTTGGAATACCCAATACACACCTTTATGGCCACCCTCACTACAAAAATACCCCCATACCCGGCGTATTTTTGGGGCGGCAAAAGCGAAAAGTACCTGCAAACATTGGATGTGCGGCAGATGGGCAGTCGCGGCACCACTTTGTCACGGCGGACGATAATATGCCGTGGTACCCACGGTAGCAGCGGATTTTGGTGCCATAGTACATGGTCGGGGAAGGCGGCGGTTTTTTGCGCCCAGCTTGGCCAAGGGAGGCATTCCCAATTTCCGCCATCCATTTCAAGCACCATTAATTGTTGATATCCATTGGAGAATGGTCAATCAGTGCCCGCTGACTAGTTAGGCTTGTGTAGCTCACTGGTGCGGACCACCACTACTTGTCGGAGACCGACGTATGGGCTCTATGAACCGATTCGGCCCATGTTATTAGCCGCACGTGTTATATAGCCCATTGATGAGTGCATATTTGCATCATGTTTTACATTATTATTTTGCATAGTAGATGTAGGATCTTGGTATTTTACGGCGTTCGCACGCACATTTTATGGCTATTTTCACCAGGATCAGGATATATTATGGATCCAATGGATACAATTCTTGGAGCAGTTGTACTATGGAGAAAAGGAGTAAAAACAACGTAAATCGCTTATTTGGGAAATATTAATAATACCAGAAGAAAACCAGAAGCGAACAAGGGAGGTAGAGAGCTCAACGACCAACTATTTTTTCTGGCCGTAGAGTTGGTGCCGCCTCCGCCACGTCAAATAGTTTCACCCCATGCAATTGGTTCAAGGAGATGACATACAGAATACCTAGAAATCACAGAAACGTCACCTCCGGAAGGCATCAGGAGGGGGAACTCATCCACCGGGGATCCATCTTCCCCCTGCGCAGATCCGGGAGGCTAAGGCATCGATCTTCATCATCCACCGCTGCATCACCACCATCTACATCCATCCCATCTACATCTTGTTTAGATCTTGTTGTAATTCCTATACTCGTTGTGGATTTATACAAGTACTACTCATCTATGATTGTTTCCATTACCATTGCTATGATGTTGATTGCCTCCATGTCTGAGTAGAGCATTAGTTCTTGGGGAGATGGAGAAACCCTAGTATGAGATTGAAATAAGATAAAGTCTATTATGATATTCATCGTTGTGACCATGTGTTAGATTTTCTACATCTTGATGTTGAGAGAAGTCGACCTCTCAATATTTGCCTCTTGTGGGGACTTGATGGAGGAAACTACTTGTTGGTAGACGGAGGCGTGTTAGCACTTACAGTGACTATAAAGCTGTTGGCACCCCTTACATATCAACTTGGGAAACCGAGGAAACTCACGGAACACTATCCATGCCATGGGATACGTCATACAGGATTATGTCCTTTAATAGCGCAGTAATTCGATTGATATCGATTGCTGACTGCTGTGGTTGTGAGGATGATGTGAGCAGCGGTTGTTGCCTATTCGTCCAAATACGGAGTTCCTCCCACACACACATAGTTCAGAATGTTCATGATGATAATCTTTATCTTAGATCTTTACAATATTAGTAGTGTATCCACTACTCCTAGAGATCTTTATCTTAGATCTTTACAATATTCGTCCAAATACGGAGTTCCTCCCACACATACTGCAGTTCCAATCTCTCTGACATACGTGATACTTACTTTCTGTACTCAGTTGTTTATTTTACTTTATTATTGCTCTTACACCCAAAACCCCAAAACACATTTTTACACAAGACTCGCATTTTATCTTGTCACTTAGAACTTTATCTAGCATTTTTATCGTAATATTTATTTCAAGAGTTATTAGACTTCAGACTCCTACTCCATGTGGGATCGATATCTTTATTTCGAAACTAGGTACAAACGATCTGTGCACTTGCGGTCATCAAGCTATTTTCTAGCGCCGTTGCCGGGGAGCTAAGCATTGTAGGTCTTTTAGTTTTTGCTTATTTATTTTTGTCTTGCTAAATTTTGTTTTGAGTTACAGGTATCCACCAACATGATAGAGTCAGCATATGACTAGTGCTAACCCACTCAACCACTTTCGGAAACCCTATGATATTTATAAAAGAGACAACTCCAATGAGAAGACAAGGGAGTTTGAAATAAATCCTCTACTACTTAGTATTCTACATAAGAAGCAATTTACTAGAGATGAAGAAGATCCTGATCCATATGAGCATATTGCATGTTTTAAGGATATATGTGGCACTTTTCTATTGATGGGATATACCGCCGATGAGGTAAGGGTTAAACTTTTTAGTCAAACTTTGAAAAGTATAGCTCTCTCATGGTATAGATCTCTACCCCCTGAAGCCACAACTACTTGGGATAATCTAGCTTGTGAATTTCTATCAAAATATTATCCATTATCAAAATCTTTTGGAATCAGGCGTCTTATAATGACTTGGAAGAATTGTTCTAATTAAGGACTAGTAAGAGCTTATATTAGATTTAAAGATTTACTACGACTATGTCCTCATCATGATTTGCCTGAATGGTATTCACTACATATCTTTTATGGTGTTTTAATTGAACCTAATAAAATTGAACTAGAATCTTTCACGGAAGGAGCCTTTATGAATCTTCCTATACCTAAAGCTTGGGCTTTACATAGTAGAATTCGTGATCATAGAGTTTCATGGAATTTTGATCTAGGAAGTGAAGGAGGCGTAGAAATAGAGCATGATTGTATTCATGACTATAATAAAAAATGCCATGTTAAAGAATTATATAAAGAACTTTATTTGGATTCAGATCTTGTGTTGCAAGTTGTTAAAGCTTTTACAGAACATATTAAAGCTCCAAAGGAGGGACCAGTCAAGTATGATCCACCACTCGAACCAAAAAAGAAAGGAGAAGATAAAGCAACACTGGCCATTGTAGAACCAATATATGAAGTGCCTTTCCCTAACACTACGCAAAAGCATATTTTTGAATATGAGCAGGTCAAAGCAGTACAGGAAAAGAGGGAAAAGGAAAGCATGCCAGAAGTCGTGGAACATCTGGAAGAAACCAAAGATGAAGAGGTAACCAAGGAAGCAATTATGGATATGTACTCACACTATAACATAGTTGAACTTGATGAAGATACTTCCGTATTGGTTGAAGGTAAAACAAAGGTAAAATATGTGGGTAAGCCTATTCTTCCCTTCATATTCAAAGAAACCTCTCATTACGGTTTATGTGATCTTGGCACCGAAGTTAATGATATATCTTATCATTTCTACTTAGAAATAAAAGAAGAAATAGAACCGGCTAAAATTTAAAATATTGATATAACAATTATGTTAGCCAATAAAAACCTTAGAATTCCAATGGGAGTAGTTGACAATGCAACTGCCACAATTGGAAACAAAGACTTTCCTATTGATTTTGTAGTTGTTGATATGCCAGCTGACACTCTTTGCCCAATTATATTTGGAAGGAACTTTTTGGTTGATATAGGTGCCTATGTTAACTTCAAGAAGGAGATTGTGTCTCTTAAGCTTGGGGAACGGAAAACAAATTCCATTTCTCCAAATTTAAAGACATACCTCCACAAATACAAGAAGAAGACAAAACCATTAAGGAAATGGTGGCTCTTTTCTTTAGTAATCAAGAAGAAGAAATATATGAAGATCCAAATTATGAAGAAATAGTTATGGAGGACAAGTCGATGGGAGAACTAGAAAATTAATTCGATTCACTTCCCATTTTGGGACATCCAACTGATGAGGCTTTTGAAGAGCCAGAAAAGAGAGGGGACGAGGAATTACCACCCCTAGAGTTGAAGACTCTACCTGACGAGGGTTTAACTCGTCAATGCCCATTGTTATGGACTTGGGTTTTGGAGAAGGAGGGAGCGCTGGAGACATCTATCTGCTCGTGGAATTATCGAGGGAGTCGAAAGTTACAATGGTGCGCAGACGAAATCTGGCGAGGGTTGTGAAAGCTAGGGTTGCGTGTGTCCTCCTCGCCGCCCCCTCCTAGCCTTTATATAGATAGGCTAGGTCTCGGGTAGCAGGTCGAGTCGGTTACAAGTTAGGGTTTTCCCCTTCAAACTTTCTATCTTTAGCTTCTTCTTGTCCTTCAAGCAATTGAGAGTCCATAGGTTACTCGAGTCCCTCCATCCGGGCCTTGGCGACACCGTGAGCCTGTACGTATTTGGGCCATATATACCAAGCTCGACTACCTGTAGGGTATACCCATGTCAGTAGCCCCCGAGTGTCCAGTGGAATCACAGATTCGACTGGGGACTTTTGAAGCCTTCGAGTGCCTGAATGAGTATATTTCGATTGCTTTTATTCGTGTCATAGGGATTGTTGATATACGTGCCTGATATGACCGAAGTATCGGTATCAGTTAACCACCTTAGGGTGAAACAACGCAATCTACTCGAATTCGAGTCCTCGGACTCGAATTCGGAAAAGTGCTGGTGTAATTCGACTCAGGCCGCGGAGGTCTTACAGGAGTCGAATTCCAGTTATATGGGTGTGAGCACTTGACGCGTCCGTCAAGGCATGTTCATCGTGCATGTGGGCACGGATATGTTTCTGGTAGTGCATAGTTAAATGCGTTGCCAGGCCTTATTCAGGTCTTACCTTCACGCCGTAGGCGCGACATCCGAATTTGATCATCGCGGAGACGATTCGGGTAACCCAGGAGACGCAGTCTCTTTGTAGGGGAAAAATTATGAGGCGGTGTCGCCATGAGTTTCGAGTGCGGATGTTATCAACACACAGTTTTTTGCTCAAATAATCATAGGGTGCGCGACCAGCGCTCCCTATGGGAGTAGCCCCCGAGTGCCTGGTTGAGTCGAAGACTCAGGCAGGGACTAAAGAACTTTTTGCGACTGCTGTCGACTTTCGCTTGCTTGTTTCAGTCGATGACTCGGGCAGGTACTAAAACACTTTTGCGACTGCTGTCGTCTTTTGCCTGCTTGTTTCAGTCGATGACTCAGGCAGGTGCTAAAATATTTTCGCGACTGATGTCGTCTTTTGCCTGCCTGTTTCCGGCGCTCCCTATGGGAGTAACCCATGTTCATAATGGAACTGTGTTTCGAGTGGTTGGGTTTGCCTTTTGTAATTGTCCATGTTCCTGCAAAAAAAAGGAAAAATCGTAGGGTGCGTGGCCAGCGCTCCCTATGGGAGTAGCCCCCGAGTGCTTGGTGGAATCGAAGACTCCAGCAAGGACTAAAAATAGTCGAAGTTCTCCATTGCATAGCCTTTGGTGACGTCAGTGCTGACGCTTGTATGACCTTAATTGTATGCGTGAGCGGTTTTTACGGGACGTGACGAGCTGTGGGTCCTACTTTCTAACTTTGATTTGACTGGGCGTGCGTAATCTTATTTTTAACTGTGCCTTCTCGATTTCCGCGCGTAATGGTAGAAGTGGGGGGACGGTTCGCGCTTCCTCTTCTCCACGTGTCCTCCGCTATGCGTGCCACGCGTCCAATAGGGTTTTTGTCAGCCGTTGGATTGCATCTTCCAGGGGTTAAGTAGCGATGCTGCATCGGTAATTTTCCCATCTGTGTTCTTTCTTTTCCTGCTGCCATCGCCATTGCCCTTTGCTTTCCTGCTTTCCTCTGCGCCCATCTGCTCTACGATGCTGGACCAGCTCCGTTCGTTCCCCAGCTATTTTCTTCGCTCTCATCGCCGCCGCGCAATGGGGAAGAAGAAGGGAGGCGTTGCCGCTGAGTCTGCGGCCACCCTCGCTGCAGCGAAGAAGAAGGGTGGCTCCGCTACTGCGGTCACCAGCGCCGCCGCTGCCAAGAAGAAGAAGGTCGTGGGCACCCGTGTGACTAATGGCGCTTGGCGCCCCTCCATCATCAAAGCGTCGAATCTCCGTCTTCTTCGCCAAGACGGAGTGATCTCTGTATCAGTCGCTGATTCGCGCGTCCCCAACGGTGAGACCGTTCCTGTGCCTCCTGCTGGTTATCGAGTGATGTTTCTTGCATTCATCATTCACGGTCTTTCCTTGCCTCTTCACCCCTTTCTTCGGGGTCTTCTTTGTTTCTATGGGCTCCAGCTCCATCAGCTGTCCCCAAATTCTCTCCTCCACATTACTTGTTTCATCACCCTCTGCGAGTGTTGGCTCGGAATCGAGCCGCACTTTGGTCTTTTCAAACGCATTTTTAAATTGAAGCGTCAATCTGCATCTGGCTCTTTGGTTTATGACGTAGGTGGTTGCGGAATACATGTTGATCCATCCGCCACCTACTTCGATATCAAGCTCACCAAATCCATCCAGGGATGGAGGGACAAATGGTTTTATGTGCGCGACCAGAAGGCCAAGGACGAGCACTTTGGTCTCGCGCCTTTCGATCCCGCGACTCCCTGCAAGAAGATGCGTTCTTGGAAGAACGTGATCATGCCTTCCGAACTCGCGGAGACAGACGTGTTATATCAGCGCGTCTGTGACCTCGAGAGTCGCATAGGAGCAGAAGACGGGGGCTGCGCCCTTGTCAAGACTTGGTTGTGTCGTCGCGTCCAGCCTCTCCAGGCCAGGGTCCATCCCATGTTCCAATGGGGTGGCGCTGATGATCCCACTCGCGTGTCTGCCGATGGCATGTCTGCGAGTGAGGTAGATAAGAGGGTGCGACTGGTCATGAAAGAGCCAGTCGTTCCTCCTATCGATGCTTCGAATCCTCCTCCTGAGGTATGGTTGTGCTACGTAGTAGCGTATTTTCTTGATTGCGTCTTCTATTGCTTATCTGTGTTACTTTTGTATGCAGGAGTGGGCGGTGTCGCCTTGCATGCCTCCCCTCCCTGAGGGGATTATTCCTCATGAGGCTGTGGAAGAGGACCAGTCTGAGTCGACTGTCCCTTGCGATGTTGAAGAGGAAGCCCCCGAGTCCGAGAGTCCGGATACTCGCAAGCGTTCACGTAGCGAGGATTCCGACGCGTCGACTCCTTCCACTCCAGGGGGCGCGGCTGTTGGTGCGGAGTCGCCAATTCCTGCCATTCCTGTGAGGGCTGTGGCACCGTCTTCTCGCAAGAAGATGCGGTTGCCCAAGGAATCTTCATCGGAGTCGACGAAGACCACATTTGATCTTGATAGATTTGACTAGTAAGTTTGCTAGTAAATTCGTTCGCCACTTGTTTTCTTCTTGTTGGCTTTTTCCCTGTAGTTTCCTTATTTGAGTGCGGATTTTGTCTTGCAGTCAAGAGGAGTCGTCATCTTCTGGTGACGTCGAATTTTTTAAGGAGTCAGGAGTCACGACCTCAAAGGCTAAAATAGAGGTCGAGCGTGCTCCTTCTCCTCCGGCGGCGGCCCACTCCGGGCACAATTCTTCGAGCTCTCCTCACGTAGGGGAGCATCGAGTAGTAGCTCGGATGATGGTTCAGCAATCTTCTTCGGAGTCGCTGGAGGACCATGTAAGTATATATATCTCTTTCTCTCTCTTTTTATAACCTGGCAGTCAACGCCCTTTGTTGCCTTCTGCTGATTCCTTGTTTTTGTGCGACAACTCCTTGTAAAGGAAGCCGCGCAGGTGGCGGAGCAAGTGATGGCGATAGGTCGCCAGCATGCGATACTGGAGAAGCGCCACCGCGTGGTCGAGCGTGAGTGTTCTATACTTATTCTTGTCATCTTCTCTGCATACTGGTATCATCGACTGACAACCAAATTTTGACTGTCCTAGAGCTGAGCATAATGCCTTATTGCGTGACGTCGCCACGTTGGAAAAGACTCTGGCCGCAGATGTGAAGGGGTGCGATGAGGCAATCGCGGCTCGTGATGAAGCCCAGAAGCGCGAAGAGGATCTGCGTGCCTCCTTTGCGGCTAGGGAGAAGTTGTTTGAAGAGCAACTGTTCTCAGTCGCCAAGGCCTTCTCAGGTACCTTTTACTTGGCGGATATTTTTATTGATGTTCTTCTCTTCCTCTGTGGCGCCGGTGGCATTTAGAAGTTTGATCTGTGTGTGTTTTTTGGTGTAGATGCTGGTGGCTTGAGTTTTGATCCACGAGTCCTTGGTCGCGATGACGCTCTGGCGGGCGCGGTATATGCGGTCGAAGACCATAGCGCCGCTGTCCAAAATACGTTGTCCAAAGCCAAGGCCACCCTGAGTCGCCTCCGGGAGGAGCTGATGCCGAAGGCGGAGCTGGTTGAAAATGTCGAGGAGCTGGTGGAGTCACTCGCTGGGGGTGTGCCTGCCACGTACAAAAATTCCCTCCGCGCAGCCGGCGCGACCATGTCGCTAGCCATGGTGTAGGCTCACGGAGTCGAAGTGGATCCCTCGGCGGTGTCGAAGACAATGCCTGTTGGCGCAGATGGTCACCAGGTAGTGTTCGCTCCCTTTGCGATTGCCTGTGCCAAATATGGCCATTCCTTGATAAACACCGTTGCCAAGTACTCGGAGGAGCTCAATCGTGCCAAGAAGGCGGCGAAAACTTCGGCCTCAGGGGCCGGCGGAAAGTCAGTGGCATCTGATACTGCCACGGACTTAATGAAGCCCCCGAAGTCCTCGAAGTCGAAGAAGCCAGCTGCTCCGTAGTTAGTTTCGTGTAATAGCTGATGAACTCGCTCTTTTGATTGTAGCTCATGCCTGTTGGTGGAGGTGTTTGTACATACTTTTATTGATCCTGAATGCACCTGTTACTTTTGGCTTTTGAGTTGATCGCCTTATTTTGCTTCTGGCTTGATTTTTGGTAGGGTACATCAAGTGGCCTTGTGGGGGGAACCCTGGACTCGCCATCTTTTGAGGATGCAACGGCACCATCTTGCTCTAGAGTAGAGGAGCTTTCCTTGCTTTCGTGACTTCGTGATCACGTTAAGCAGCTGGAGCGTGAGTTGCCCGTGATCCGTGGTAGCGCCGACGTGTGGAAGTCAAAGGCTGAAAAAGTCGTCGCCCGCGAGCAATATCTGCTTGGCGAGGTGACGCAACTGGGCGACCAGTTTAAATGTTAGTTTGCTCCTCCTCGTCTTTCCCTTTGTAGTTAATCGCGATGGTACGTTGTACTCATGCTGTTGATGCTGCTTCGTGTAGTTGTTAGCGCACACTGTCCGCAGGAGGAGAGAGATAGGATTGCCATCCGCCTTCATGATCTTACCCAAGAGCAACTTCAAGAGAGTGGATACTTCTGGGTAGATCATGATCGTACGACTGCGTTAGCAACCCTGCAGGATCGTGCCTCGTGAGTCATGCTCTTTCTGAAGAAGTTGCAGTCGTGCCTGAAGAACATTTACCGGGCGATGTTCCCGTTGGATGATACTCCATCAAGCCTGCTGGCCCTTCTGACGAAATTTCAAGATATGTCCGCGGTTCGCGAGTGCGTGAGGCAGCAGCTAGTGGCTGGTGCTAAGGCTGCGCTCTCTTTGGTGCGTTTGCATAGGCCTGACGTGGATGTCGCCGTCATTGCATCTGGGCCACCAATGCCACCTGCAGGATCTTCTTGGAACATGGTGCCGCATTATCAAGCGGTGGATCGTCCAGCCGAGGAAATTGTCGACTTCTTCGAGGAACAGACTAATGTTCTTCTGTTGCAAGGGTAGCTTAATATGTATCCTGCATACAAGTGTACTGGTGTTGTAAAGCTCATATATAATTTTGTAGATAATTGACAAATAACTTTTATAAGCGTGGGGTGCGTTGCACTTATGCGAGTCCTTGTCGTTAGCCTGGTCATCTTTGTATCTTTCCCTGTCAACCTGTCAGCTGCGTGGCAGCTGGGTTGTGTTTATGTTTAGGGGTTCGATTGATGTGCCAGCTACTCAGGATGTCGTATTTATTGTTCGAAGAACATATGTATATAGGGTGGCGCAGCCCCCGAGTATGAAAGTTGACAAAAGAAAAGAGAGCACGGAGTTTTGGGGCACTTATCTTTCATTTATTCGGAGAACAGTACGTAGTACAATGTGCGGCTAAGTAGCCTTGGCTGAATAGCCTTATTTGCGATGCAAAAGTAAAGAAGAAACGTCTAAGGGTAGAAGCGTCACAGTTGTGCGACGTTCCAAGGGTTGGAGTATGCGAATCCTGTCTCTAAATCTTGAAGGCGATAGGCGCCACCTGGGATTACTTCTGTAATCACGTACGGTCCTTCCCAGGGGGACTCGAGCTTGAGATGCCCCTGCTGCTTCAGTCGCAGGACCAGGTCACCTTCGACGAAGGATCTTGGGCGAAGCCTTCTGCTATGATAGTTGCGCAGGTTCTGCTAGTAGATCGTAGATCTTTCTGCGGCAATTTCTCTTGCTTCGTCAAGGAGGTCGACGGAGTCTTCGAGTGCGAGGGATGACTCCTTCTCGCTGTAGGCGACTACGCGCGGTGCTCTGTACCGTACTTCGGCGGGTAATACTGCCTCTGCCCCATGTACCATGAAGAATGGTGTGTAGCCGGTGGTGCTGTTTGGAGTTGTACGCAGGCTCCAGAGTACGGATTGCAGTTTGTTTGGCCAGCAGCCTGCGGCTTGTTCGAGTGGCCGGAGGAGTCGCTTCTTGATGCCGCTGCAGACGAGCCCGTTTGCCTTTTCCACCTGACCTTTGGTCTGTGGGTGTGCGACTGAGGCATAGCTGATGTTGATCCCCAGGTTCGCGCAGGAATCCTGGAACTCCTTGGATGTAAAGTTCGTTCCATTGTCGGTGATGATGCTGTGTGGCACGCCGAAGCGGTAGACGATGGACTCGAAGAACTTGACTGCGCTGTGCCCTGATTGCTTGGTTACTGGCATGGCCTTGATAAACTTGGTGAACTTGTCGACAGCGACGAAGAGGTAGACGTAGCCTCCTTGCGAGGACCTTGGAAGTTTGCCGACCATGTCGAGTCCCCACTGGGCGAAGGGCCAGGTCAATGGAATAGGCCATAGCTCTGCGCCTGGTGCGTGTGGCTTGTCCGCGAATCGCTAACAGCCGTTGCACTTTTGGACTATATCCTTGGCGTCGCACATGGCCGTGGGCCAGTAAAATCCAGCTCGTAGAGCTTTGGCGACGAGGGCGCGGCTGCCGGCGTGGTGCCCGCAGGTCCCTTCATGGATGTCAAGGAGGACTGCTCTTCCATCGGCTAGGGAGACGCATCGCTGTAACACGCCTGTGATGCTGCGTTTATACAGTTCGTCGTTGATAACGGCGAATGCCTTAGAGCGTCGCGCGATGTGTCGTGCGTCTGTCGGGTCGTCCGGTAGGCGTTTGCTGAGGATGTACGTGATGTACGGCTGCGTCCAGGATTGTTCGATCATCATGACGCTCATTGGCCCCTCGAGTCCTGTGTCGAGCTCCAAATCATCGATTGGTGTTGGCTCATTGGGTGGCGTATCCCCCGAGTCCGTTGTTGCGCTTGTTTTCTTCTCTGCGGCCTTCGGCTTGATGGAGCGTTCGCATATGCGCTCGAAAAATACCCCAGGTGGTATGGGTGCACAGGTGGAGCCTATGTTGGTGAGTGCGTCCGCCTCCTCATTGCTTTCGTGACCTATGTGTCGCAACTCGCAGCCGTCGAAGTCTCCTTCAAGTGTGTCGTAGAGGTCGCGGTACGCGATCATGTTGTCGTTTAGTGCATCGCACTCGTGCATTGTTTGGTTGACGACCAGCTTCGAGTCGCCATATATGATTAGCCTCTTTGCGCCGCAGGCTTTTGCCATCCTCATCCCGTGTAACAGGGCCTCATATTCAGCCTCGTTGTTTGAAGCTGTGAACTACATTCGCATGATGTACTTCAGCTTGTCCCCTTGAGGCGATGCCAGTATGACACCTGCTCCTGCTCCATCTTTTCTTTTGGACCCATCGAAGTGTATTGTCCAGAGGTAGGACATGTCTGGCTTGTCCGGGAGTTGGTTTCCATCCAATGTACGAGGAAGTCCGGGAGAACTTGTGACTTAATTGCGCCGCGCTTTTCGTATGTGATGTCTCGTGGAGACAGTTCGATTCCCCAAAGCGCGACTCGCCCTGTGGCGTCAGGGTTATTGAGGATATGTCCCAATGGGGCGTCGTTGACTACCACGATTGGGTGTTCCTGGAAGTAGTGGCGCAGTCGCCGGGCGGTCATAAAGACGCCATACGCTAGCTTCTGATAGTGCGGGTACCGCTGTTTTGTTGGCGTGAGGACCTCGCTGAGGTAGTATACGGGGCGTTGTACGCCGTGGACCTTGTTTTCCTAGGCCCGTTCGATGACGAGTACAGTGCAAACCACTTGATTGGTGGCGGAGATGTACAACAGCAGTGGTTCCCTTTCTCGGGGAGTTACCAATACTGGCGAGGTGGATAGCAGGCGTTTGAGGTCTTCGAATGCTTCTTGCGCATCGTTGGTCCACTCGAATTTGTCGGTTTTGCGGAGGAGCTGATAGAAGGGCAGCGTCTTTTCTCCCATTCGACTGATAAATCGACTGAGGGTCGTGATTCGCCCAGCTAGTTGCTGAACGCCTCTTATGTTCTTTGGCTTCTCCATATCCAGTATGGCCTTTATCTTTTTCGGGTTTGCCTCGATCCCTCTCGCGGAGATGAGATACCCGAGCAGTTGTCCGAAAGGTACGCCGAAGGCACATTTGTCCAGATTGAGCTTTATCCGGTAGCGATCGATATTGGCGAAGGTTTCGCGCACGTTGTCGATTAAAGAGGCTTCTTCCTTGGTTTTGATTACTATGTCGTCGACATAGACTTGGATGTTGCGACCAAGTTGCTCCTTGAGGCAGGCCTGCATGCACTGCTGGTACGTGGCTCCTGCGTTTTTTAGCCCGAAGGGCATTGTGTTGTAGCAGAACACGCCGAAGGGCGTTGTAAACGCGGTCTTCTCCTGGTCTTCCTCCTTCATTCGAATTTGGTTATAGCCTGAGTAGGCGTCGAGGAAGTAGAGGCGCTCGCATCCAGCCGTGGAGTCGATGATTTGATCGATTCGTGGTAGCGGGAAGTGATCTTTTGGGCAGTGCTTGTTAAGAGAAGTGAAGTCGACGCACATCCGCAGGATATCCGTGTCCTTTTTTGGTACTAGTACTGTATCAGCGAGCCAAGTGCTTTCCTTGATCTCGCGTATGAATTTGGCCTCAAGGAGTCTGTTGATCTCCATTCCGACTGCATGTTCCCGTGGCTCAGACAGTCGCCTGATTGTTTGCTTGACTGGCCTTGCGTCGGGGTTGATGTTGAGTGCATGCTCGGCGAATTCCCTGGGAACTCCTGGCATGTCCGCAGGACACCAGGCGAAAATTTCCCAGTGCTCATGGAGGAATTCGACGAGCACGAGTTCCTATGCGAGACTCAAGTTGTTGGCGATGAGGGTCGTTTTAGCGGGATCAGATGGATGGACCTGCACCTTCTTTGTGTGCACAGATGAGTCGAAGGAGAGATCAGGTGAGCTTGACCTACTCAGGGGGAGCAGACTATTGTCTGTCGTTTCCTTCAGTCGCGCGAGTTCCTCCTGCATGCTGAAGGACTGGGAGATTCTGTTGAATTCCCTGTCACAACTGTCAGATCGCTCGAAACTCCCGTTGATCGTGATGATGCCGTTGGGACCTGGCATTTTCATCTGTAGATAGGCGTAGTGAGGTACTACCATGAACCTAGCGAACGCGACACGCCCGAGGATGCAGTGGTATTGAGAGGGCCAGTCGACAACTTCAAAGTCGATGCGCTCGCGCCGGAAGTTCTTCGGCGTGCCGAATATGACGTCGAGGTTGATTTTGCCCAGGGGGTATACGCCTTTTCCTCAGACGATGCCGTGGAACGTTGTGTCCGATGCCTCCAAGCAGGTTAGAGGGATCCTCATTGCTCGCAAGGTACTCGCGAATATGAGGTTAATACCGCTTCCGTCGTCCATGAAGACGCGACTCATGTCGAAGCCTCCAATTTCCCCCTCGAGTACGAGGGGGCAGTGACCCGGGCGAGGTACTTGAGGCGGGTGGTCGCGTTTGTCGAAGGTAATGCACGACTCACTGCCACTGAGGTACTCAGTGGTGGATGGTGGCGAGTGCGTGTCCAAGTTGACTTGGCGAGTGATGGCTTTCTGCACCCTATTGGAGGGGCGCCCCTTTTGGATCATCATGGTACCCATGGCCCGTGGGTATGGTTTGCCTCCGTGGTGTTGGTCCGGTGCAACTCCATTCGAGGGTGGCCCAGGTGGTGGTGGTGCGCCATGTGCCACGGCGCCTGGGGCGGTTCCGTAGCCTCTTTCGACTGTGTTGCGGTTCATCCGTACTAGTCCCTCGTGTAGTTTGAGGAACTCACGGCAGTCCTTGAGGAGGTGATTGGACTTTCTCTTGCCGTCATGCTTATCGATGTAGAAGTGTACCGTGCATGGTCCGGACAGTTTTTCTTCAATGGTGGTTGCGGGTGCTTCATCGCGGGTGCGGCGTTGCCATACTTGCGTAGTTTTCCCGGAGTCGCGATATCCGCCGCTACGGTATCCGCTGTTGTGGTTGTCGTCGCGTCTATCGGCGTAACCGGCGGCGACCATGTTGACGTCATCGCGATCGTCGTAGACGCGCATACGACGTTTGCCCCGGCGGTCGCGTCTGAGTTCTGCTTCCTCGTCAGAGTGAGCGCGGTTCTTCAGCGAATCTTCTCCATCAGCCTACCGGTTCGCGATCTCCATCAGGTGGTCGATGGTCTTGGGCTTTGAGCATCCTAGCTCCTCCCTGAGTTCTATGCGGCGGACACCATCGTTGAATGCATCAATCGCATGGTCTTCCGAGATGTTCTCCGTGGAGTTTTTGATGATGGACCACCTTTGGATGTAAGAACGCAACGATTCGCCAGATTTTTGCTGGCAGCATCTCACTACTTCGATTGAAGCGGGGCGTTTGTATGTGCCCTTGAAGTTGCGCACGAAGCTGTAGACCAGCTCATCCCAGCTGTGATGGATCCACGCGGGAGGTTATTGAGACATACCTGGGCTGCGCCTTGCAGCTGTAGCTACAAGCATTGCATGGCAGTACTTCGACTGCCTCCGTGCAGCCTGACTGAAGAGATGTGATCCTCCAGCCAGATCTTGGGGTCCTGTAGACCGTCAAATTTCGGGTTCTCCGATGGGAGTTTTAACCCTTTAGGCATTCGCTTCTGCCTGATGGATCTGCTGAAGCATCTGGCACCGCAGAGCTCTCCATCTTCTTCTTCCGAATCAGTCGACCGAGCACGTCGTGCCCTCGACTTGTCGATCTTGCGCTGCGTGAGCTCGTCGCGTGCATCGTAGTCGTGATTGTGTCGTCGTGAACGGCGACGTCGAGACAGGTCATGACTGTCGTCGCTTGACGAGGACGAGGAGTAGCGTTTTACTAACGCTTTGCCCTTTTTGGGGTCTGGTATTGGTTCTTTGTCGAGGGCAGCCTCGATTAGCCCAAGGCCCGCGATCGTAGATCGGTGCATGGCCGTCCGAGGATCTCCAGCTGGTGGCTGGTTATTGAGAAGGTACATGGTGGCCGCCGTCACTGCGGCTTGCGGCGTCCTTGGAACCACGTTGCCTCTCGTGTCGACTGTCATAGAGCCGAAATCGAGGATTTTTGCAGCGTCTATGCATTCTTGTTCTGTGAGGTGAGCCATCCGCGACTGCCTCTTCTTGGCGAGATGTCCGTTGCCTCTTTAGGAGGATCCTCCGTAGGAGGAGAGCCCATCACGACGAAGGCTTGACTCGGCTGCCGCCTTTTTACGCGCCTCAAGTTCCGCGATTGCTTGTTTCTGGCGCTTGAATTCCTCCTTTAGGAGCCAGTGGTAACCCATCAGTAGTTCTTGCGGGGACCCGAAGGGTAGAGGTGTGCCTCGTAGGCTTCGCGGTAGCGTTCCCACTCTTGCTCGTTGAGCCTGATCACGACGCGTTCGCCGGTTTGCTTGTTGATTATGGTGGGGGGCTCGACTGCTCCTCCATTGCCACCATTGCCACCGTTGGCGGTGTTGGGTGGTTCGGTGTCGTTGCCGCGGTTGGCGGAGGTGTCGCCCGCGTTGATGACGGCGCACATGAAGTGATTTGGGAAGCTGTTGCTTCCACAACTTTCAGACCCAGAACCGTAGGTTCCTTCCTCAGTGGCCAGATCGCTTAGATCGGAGTCGCGACTGCTGTCGCTGATCATGTTTTCGACTGCCAGCGGAGCGTTGAGTTCGTGGAGGGTGCCGATCGATGGAGGAACCATGATGCCGGGGCAATCGTCGGTGCTGTCGGCTGATCAGGCATGCGGAGCATGCCCATCTGACCCACTTGGAAGCGGAAGCTCCCAATTGCCAGGATGATTCCGTCGCCCACGGAATCGAAGGCCGGGCGGGTGGCTGGCGTGTGGACGGTGAAGTCGAAGGCGCCGAAGAGCTGGAGAATCTCCGTTGTTGCGGAGTTGTAGATCGCAGTTGATGGGGCCGAAGAAGCCGTGACATCAGCACTCCCACTTCCCACAGACGGCGCCAATTGACGAGGGTTTAACTCGTCAATGCCCATTGTTATGGACTTGGGTTTTGGAGAAGGAGGGAGCGCTGGAGACATCTATCGGCTAGCAAACAAGCACACATGGGACAAAGGATTTACCCAGGTTCAGGCCTCGTAGAGGTCCCTACTCCTGCTTGTCTACTCGTGGAATTATCGAGGGAGTCGAAAGTTACAATGGTGCGCAGACGAAATCTAGCGAGGGTTGCGAAAGCTAGGGTTGCGTGTGTCCTCCTCGCCGCCCCCTCCTAGCCTTTATATAGATAGGCTAGGTCTTGGGTAGCAGGTCGAGTCGGTTACAAGTTAGGGTTTTCCCCTTCAAACTTTCTATCTTTAGCTTCTTCTTGTCCTTCAAGCAATTGAGAGTCCATAGGTTACTCGAGTCCCTCCATCCGGGCCTTGGTGACACCGTGGGCCTGTACGTATTTGGGTCGTATATACCAAGCTCGAGTACCTGTAGGGTATACCCATGTCACTACCAGAAAATCTTCAATACAGGTTTTTAGATGATACCAATAAATTCCCTATTATTATTAGTGCTAAACTTTCAGGAGAAGAAGAAGAACTCATGAGGATACTTAAATATCATCACCAGGCCTTTGGGTACTCAATGAATGACTTGAAGGGCATTAGTCCCATGATAACCGTCCATCGAATATTCATGGAAGAAGGTGCTAAACCAGTTGCAGAATTCAATAGAAGACTGAAGCCTGAAATGAAAGAAGTGGTAAGAAAAGAAATTGTACGCCTATTGGATGCATGTATAATCTATCTTGTTAAAGAAACTGAATGGGTAAGTCCTATTCACTGTGTTCCTAAGAAGGGTGGTTTTACTGTTGTTCCTAATGAAAACAATGAATTGATACCTACTAGAACTGTTGTTGGGCATAGGATGTGTATAGACTTTAGGAAATTAAACAAAGAAACTAGGAAAGATCATTATCCATTACCGTTCATAGATCAAACTTTAGAAAGGTTAGCAAACCATACTCATTTTTGTTACTTGGATGGATACTCTGGTTTCTCTCAAATGGCTGTTCATCCGGATGACCAACTTAAAACAACTTTCATAAGTCCTTATGGTTTACATGCTTACCGACGTATGCCCTTTGGTTTATGTAATGCTCCAGCTACTTTTCAAAGATGCATGACTGCTATTTTTGCTGATTTTATAGAACTTATAATGGAAGTATTTATGGATGACTTTTCTGTCTATGGAACTTTGTTTACTAGTTGTTTAGATAATCTCAAAAGAGTTTTGCAGCGTTGTGAAGAAATTAATCTCGTTCTAAACTAGGAGAAGTGCCATTTTATGGTCAAAGAAGGTATAGTCCTTGGACACCAGGTATGAGGTAAGGGAATTGAAGTTGATAGAGCTAATGTTGAAGAAATAGAGAGAATGCCACCACCTAGGGATATTAAAGGTATAAGAAGTTTTCTTGGTCATGTGGGTTTTTATAGAAAGTTCATTAGAAATTTCTCTGGAATATCTAAACCTTTGACAAACCTCTTGCAAAAGGGAATGATATTTAATTTTGATGATAAGTGTCTTGAAGCCTTTGATAAACTCAAAAATGCTTTATCTCGTGCCCCAATTATTAAACCGCCTATCTGGGATACAACCTTTGATTTAATATGTGAAGCTAGTAATGATGTTGTTGGAGTAACTCTAGGACAACATATTGGTCATAGATTTAATATTATACATCATGCTAGTAGAACTCTCAATGGTTCCCAAAAGAACTACCCTAAGGAAAAAAAAGGAACTTTTTGCTGTATTTTTCTCTTGTGATAAATTGCGTTCCTATATAGTTGATGCAAGGGTAAGAGTTCACATAGATCGTGATGGCTTGAAAGAACTCCTTGAAAGGAAAGACCATAAGCCAAGATTGATCCGTTGGATTCTTTCAGTTCAAGAATTTGGGTTGCAGATTATGTAGAGGCAAGAAATAAAAATGTTGGATACAGTGTCCGTGATTACCCCGCAAGACACCAATCTTATTGAGAGGAACTTTAGTCCTGGTGATTTTTGTTTACGGAAATTATTCAATGAACTAAGGTTAATTCCTCCAAGAGAGAAGAAGTCTTTGTTATGGGAGTAACTTTTAATCCCCGAATAAACAATGGTAAGTGCAAGGTAAGTGTTCTTTCCCAAATAAGTGATTTGTTTTCACAATTTTTACTTTTGAAAAATTATGCCTTTGAATTCCTTGTGTTTTTATGAAATTTTAGAGGGGTTTTTCCAACTATACGGGCGGAACTATACGACCGGAGAGGGAGCTCTCGCTGTATAGTTGGTCGTTAAACTCTCTATATCATCTTCGTGAAATTGTTTTCGCTATCTAAGCCTATACGGTCGCAACTATACGACTGGAGCAAAAAATTCCGTCCGTATAGTTGGTCGTTAAACTCTCAGATGGTTTTGCTTTAGATGTCTGTATCTATACGGTCGCAACTATACGACCGGACCCAAAAATTCCGGCCGTATAGTTGGTCGTTAAACTCTCAGACACTTTTGGTTTTGATGTATGTATCTAAACGGCCGCAACTATACGACCAGAACCAAAAATTTCGGCCGTATAGTTGGTCGTTAAACTCTCAGACACTTTTTTGTTCGATCTTTTGCTTACTAAAAAAACGTTATTGTCGGTTTCGAGCCGTGATTTAATCGACCTGGAGTCGAGATATTTGGAAATATCTGCCCGAAACCAACTATACGGCAGGAGCTATACGAGCTGCACCCGTATAGTTGGTCGTTACACTGCGGGACACTTCCAAATCCATGATTTCTTTCCCTGTTTTGTTCAGATTCTTTTCTTGGGCGACAATTTGGTGTTTCTTGCAAGTTTTATCGACCTCTGACCCCTCCTATATACTGCCATTGTCTCCCTCTATAATAATAATATCTAGGAACCAATCTAGCAATTCGCTATCCCGTCCCAGGCCGTGGAAAACCCATGGGGCTCATTGCTCCGTCCAGGGACCGCTCAAGTAGCCTGTCCATGGAGGACGATGATGAGGAGGTGGAGAGGTTTAGTCCAAGGTACAAGGAGTACGTCGAGCCAAGCTACTTCAATATCATTCCGACGATGATGTGGTTGACGTCTATATCCATCGTGACGTCTATGATCCACCGGAGATCAATTGCACGGCGATGAAGAAAGCTCAACAAGAGAGAGTAGATCACAAACCGCATGGAAAAGGGCGCGTGGAGACGATCAAGTTTATCACTACAGATCAAAGGCCGCACAAGCATAATGAATTATCTAATATTGGTGCATGTGCTAGCAAGGGAGCCGAGGTAACACTTTGAAAGCCAAACATTGGTGCTCGTATGAAGGTCAAGCCTCAAGAAGAGTGGAGGTACGGTTTCGACTTCCCCAATCCATCAATTATGGACGAGGAAGAAGAAGCTATCCTCAGGACCAAGGATCGCGTGCGGGCATTGGAGATATATCAGAAGCAAAATCTACTCCATTGCGTTGAAGTCTGTCACCATCTCAATGAGATGGAGAAGAAGGAAGACCTCCTTCCATTGGTGACTAAGCTCGCTGATAGAGTGGACACTCTGCAGTCTGATTTGCGGAGGTGCTACAGCCGCATAACTACTTTGGAGGATACCAATAAGAAGCTACACACCTCGGTGCTACATGCCATGGCGCCATAGTAATCTACAACAATCACGATATCAAATAATCGCAAGGGATTATTTGATCCCGCCTGGCTTGATTCCAAGCTTGAGGAGATTTTTAAGACCTTGTAATCTATCTTATACGTTTTATTACTATTTTCACATTACTTCAAACTATAAATGAAGTTTGCATCATTAGAATTCCCTTCAGAAATAGTCAATCCCTTTTTATGAAATTCTGAGTTTATTATTATATATGGAGCAATATTGAGTTTGTGTTTGCTTTATTGATATATGAGTGGCTTGAGTATAATTTTACTTGCACTTGATGATAGCAATAGGAGTCTTCCACACCATTGGTATTAATAGAACACCTAAAGATAATTTAGTCAACATGTTGTAAGTCTAGGGTTTGATTTATAAAGGAAAATTATCTATACAATTAAGTTGAAAAAGAAACCTTGAACAAAGGAATATGGAAGTGCTATCAAAATAGAGTGAGAGCAAGACGAGGTAGAATCTTCAAGTCATAAGAATGCTTCATATACAGTTGGATTTTGGTAACTGAGATTGCTAAACTTTGAATTCCTATATGAAGTGGAATATATGGCTAGCTCCTTTGCACAACACTTAAACAAAAGTGTGAGCATATATATACAAAATAAAAGAAAAAAGGAGAATAAAAATAGCGAGTGTGCAAAGAGCAAGTAGGCATATACCACTGAGTTGTAGTATGACAAAGAGATACTTTTGAGATTCTAAATCCCAAGTGAATACGCTGATCCTAAAACACTTGGGACTACCTTATTAACTCATTCGGTTGAACCGGATTCTTTTACGTTATGTTGAGATTCATCTTTTATGAACTATTTATCACAAAGGTGTGAAAGACTTCTAATACTATTCAGATGGTTTGAGTAAGGTACTATTCATGAACTTATTCCTATGTATCGTACATGATAAACACATGCTGCAATTGCCTCATTTATTTTATCAACTCAGCTTCATGAATATGAGGATCACATCCATTAAGATAGAACTTGCTTGGGACGAGCAAGAGTCTAAGCTTGGGGAAGTTGATGAGTGCATATTTGCATCATGTTTTACATTATTATTTTGCATAGTAGATGTAGGATCTTGGTAGTTTACGGTGTTCGCGCGCACATTTTATGTCTCTTTTCACCAGGATCAGGACAGATTATGGATCCAATGGATACAATTCTTGGAGCAGTTGTAGTATGGAGAAAAGGAGTAAAAAACAACATAAATCGCTTATTTGGGAAATATTAATAATACCAGAAGAAAACCAGAAGCGAACAAGGGAGGCAGAGAGCTCAACGACCAACTATATGGGCGGAGCAATTTTTCTGGCCGTAGAGCTCCGACCGTATAGTTGGCGCCACCTCTTCCTTGTCAAATAGTTTCAACCCATGCAATAGGTTCAAGGAGACGACATACAGAACACCCAGAAATCATAGAAACCTCACCTCCGGAAGGCATCTGGAGGGGGAACTATCTACCAGGGATCCATCTTCGCCCTACGCAGATCCGGGAGGTTAAGGCATCGATCTTCATCATCCACCGCTGCATCACCACCATCTCCATCCTTCCCATCTACATCTTGTCTAGATCTTGTTGTAATTCCTATACTCGTTGTGGATTTATACAAGTACTATTCATCTATTATTGTTTCCATTACCATTGCTATGATGTTGATTGCCTCCATGTCTGAGTAGATAATTAGTTCTTGGGGAGATGGAGAAACCCTAGTATGAGATTGAAATAAGATAAAGTCTATTATGATATTCATCGATGTGACCATGTGTTAGATTTTCTACATCTTGATGTTGAGAGAAGTCGATCTCTCAATATTTGCCTCTTATGGGGACTTGATGGAGGAAACTACTTGTTGGTGGACGGAGTCATGTTAGCACTTACAGTGACTATAAAGCTGTTGGCACCCTTTACGTATCAACTTGGGAAACCGAGGAAACTCACGGAACACTATCAATGCCATGGGATACGTCGTACGGGATTACGTCCCTTAATAACGCAGTAATTCGATTGATGTCGATTGCTGACTGTTGTGGTTATGAGGATGATGTGAGCAACGATTGCCTATTTGTCCAAATACGGAGTTCCTCCTACACATATTATATTAGATCTTTACATTATTAGTGGTGTATCCGCTACTCCCTGAGAACACCTTTTCCCTAGTGCAGTTCCAATCTCTCTTACATACGCGATACTTACTTTCTGTACTCAGTTGTTTACTTTACTTTATTATTGCTCTTATACCCAAAACCCAAAAACACATTTTTACACAGTACTCACATTTTATCTTGTCACTTAGAACTTTATCTAGTATTTCTATCGTAATATTTATTTCAAGAGTTATTAGACTTCAGACTCCTGCTCCCTATGGGATCGATATCTTTATTTTGAAACTAGCTACAAACGATATGTGCACTTGTAGTCATCACCCATAAAGCAAACACTACATCTCACCAACAACCCATCATATTTCATATATAATATAGGGAGTACTTAGTCCCCACTCTCTCAACTCGTCTCTCAGTGTGGCGCCATACCCACTCTCTCGGCAAGGCAAACCCTAGATCTGAACATAGTCATTTCCAAAAATATCCTAAGATCTCACCAACTCTCATATCTACTACTATCGGCCCTTCCAAATGTGGTGATGCCTCACAAACACTGGCTCCGCGTTGGAGTCCTCCGAATCTAAGGTTCTTTCTCAATCAGTTTGATGTTACATCTTGTTCTTTCTCTAATCGATTTGATGTTGCATCTTATTCTTTCTCTAATCGATTTGATGTTGGATCTTGTTCTTTCTCTAATCGATCTGTTGTTTTTGCATCATGGTCTTCTCTAGTCGATCTGATGTTGCATCTTGTTCTTTCTCTAATCGATCTGTAGTTACATCATGTTCTTTCTCTAATCGGTCTGCTATCTCTTTTAGATCCACGGCAACACGGTCACCATAGCTCGCGCGGAGGATTACGGACATGCCTCTGTAGTCGTCGCGCCGCCGCCTCCGCAGATGTCGTCTCTGTAGCCGTTGCCATCGGCATGAAAGAATCCTCATTTGAGGATGGTGGCCATGTTGTTGTGTTTCTTACAGTAGGGTCTTAGCAGAATAGAGAGGCGCTAGATTAGGTATTTTTTTAGATACGTGGAATAATCAGGTTAGTTGTAGATAGTTTTTAGTTATTTATTTTCATAATTTGCTAGAAGATAAGTGTAAGAAGTGGTTGCAGTGCAATGTGATATAATAAATATCCTTTCAATAAAATTGAATTTTCGACTTGAATTGAATTAGCTACCTAAAATAATGACTATAAACTTCTTACTTTTATCAATTGCACTATAATTAATTATCTAGATAGGCGATGTTGTATAGACCAAGGCATTCACAATACATGACATGGCATTAAAGTTCCGCCGTCTTCAGTAATGTAACACGACACATCCTCTGCCGTGCCACAGAAGAATAGTTCGGCGGCTCATGTTGTGCCGCGCCAAAAAATCCGTCGTCGTTCGTGAATCCCCGACGCAGTTATCCATGACGGGTGTTTTTTACCGTGCGAGCGCGATGACTAAGGCTGTTCCTCAGCGTCTATAAGCGTCGGCGCCCGAGCTCCGTCTTGTAGTGCCTGTTATGGTGTGACAATTGATATGATCAAAGCAGCCGCATGTAATAGTGATTAAACATGATCTTACGGTCAAAGTATTGAGTCACTATATGCAATGTCTAACTTTGTGACTGGATCATATTGGAACACTATGGTCGGGTGTGTCCATCACTTCATCTAGTGAAGTGACCTTGTTGTCAATTGATGTGGTAACAAGTCCATGATCGGAAAACCTCGATCATCAGGTGTCCAACGAATTAGTCTAGAGGATAATAGGGACCTAGTTTGTTTATATACAACACATGTATTAATGTTTCCACTTAATACAATTATAGCATGATACAAAACTATTATGAACATATGAGATATATCAATAAAGATAACTTTTTTATTGACCTCTAGGGCATATCTCCTTTAGAGCCTGCATGGACTCGAAGGAGAGGAGCATCGAGTAGAAATTTGTAAGAGAAACTTTCTCATTAAACACACTCATGGATGCAGTGATGGCGCTAAACTAGGGTCCCAATTCTTTCAGGATGTAATCGACGAGCTCTTCATCTTTCATGGGAGATCCAATGGCCGCCATTATGTCTGCCAGAGTTTTCATCTTGTGGAAGTACTCTGCCACGCTCCTGTCCTTTCTCTTCAGCTGTTGTACTAGTTTCGGACATCTCATTGATCGCAAACCACACCTCTTGTGTTGTGGTGAGGTCGGTCATCTGGCTAGCAATGTCGGGAGTTATGCTAGAGAGAAGCACGGAGAGGACACGCTGATCCTGAACCCACCAGATGTGGTGAGCCGGTTTGGCCACCAACATGGCTTTGTCGCCGGTCCCTTGGGTGACCATGGTTGGAGGAGTAGCCGCCGTGCCATCAAGGTAACCATGGGGATTGGCGCTAGCGAGGTGAGGGTACATAATGGATCTCCACAACATGAAGTTTGAGTGATTCAGGGATATGGGGATGGAGTTGCGGGGAGTAGCAGTTGAGGAGGAGGTAGGGAGGACTCTCAACGAGTGGGAAACCTGGATCACATCAGTGGCCATGGCTATGGAGACTAGGGGCGACTGGATGGCTAGGTTTAGATGGGACCGTGTGATACGTCCATTTTACATCACTATTCTATGTCATAATTCACTATTATTCATTAATATATTTCGTATTGAGAGGTGATACTTATGTTATTTCATTTGTTTTTGCATGGTTGGTGACTTTTGGAGCATGGACCGCTCCAGTCAGGATTCTGATGGAAAAGGTGCTGTTTGGAGGCAAAATTCACGAAGATCAGAAAATACGGGAAAATATACGGAAAATCCTATTTTTCAGAAGACGAAGGAAGCCAGAAGGGGGGCTGGAGATGGGCCACAGGGGGCCCACACCACTTCCTGGCGCGGGCCAGCCTAGGTCGCGCCACCAGGTGGTGTGGCCACCCTGGTCCACCTCTGCCACTCCCCTCTGGGGTATATTATCCTCCCAAAACCCTAAGACTCGGGGAGCGACCACAGAAAGATTTCGCCGCTTCTGCGGGGCGGAAAACACCGAGAGAGAAAGATCTCTCCGGCAGACAGATTTCTGCCGAGGGAATTCCTTCCCGGAGAGGGGAGATCGTCGCCATCAACACCACCATCAAGCTGGACTTCATCGAGATCATCATCATCATCACCACCATCATCATCAGCAGCACCCTCATCACCATCTCCATATTGCTGTAACAATTGAGTTGAAACTTGCATGGTTCATAGGGGAAACTTTCACGGTGTTGATTACTCTTTGTAGTTGATGCTATTGAGTGAACCGTTGAATTATTGTTTATGTTCAGATTGTTATACATCATTATTCCATCTCTGATCATGATCCATATGATGTCTTGTGAGTAGTTTGTTTTGTTCTTGAGGACATGGGAGAAGCCATGTTGTTAGTAGTGGAGTTGTGTTGAGAAAGATTCAATAGTTTGATATTTAAGTTGTGGTGTACTTCTTCTAGTGGTGTCATGTGAACGTCGACTACATGACACTTCACCTATATGGGCCTAGGGGAATGCATTGTGTATTTGGCTACTAATCGTAGGGGTTGCCGGAGTGACAGAAACCTGAACCCCCGTTAGGAAACCATTGCACAAGGGACGTAAGGATCTTAGAGTTTAAAGTTGTGGTTAGGTTTCTACCTTAATTACTTTCTTGTACTTATGGATGTTTGCAAGGGGTATAATCATAAGTATGTATTAGTCCTAGGAAGGTCGGTACATTAGCACAGGTTCACCCACACAACACTTAGCAAGCTAAAGAAGATTAATCAACTATATGAAGCGAAAGCACTTGACAGTCTTCCCATGTGTCCTCGAGAATGTTTGCTCATCTTAAGTAATACAATCGGCTTGTCCTTTGCTGCATAAAGGATTGGGCCACTTGCTGCATTTATTCTTATTGTCTTTTATTTACTCGTACTTTGTTTACTTGCTTTATCAAAAAACCCTAAAAATCCGTTTGCTAAGTATTTGCAGAGAATTCCTGATCCATACCACCGTTGGGTCTGCAGCATAGAAAACAAAAAATTTCCTACGATGAGAACTATACGCCAAGATCTATCTACTAGGTACAGAGCAACGGGTGGACATACATCCATGGAGAACTTACCCTTGAAGACAACGAGCTTTGTTAACGAGTAGGAACTCGTGGTTGATGTAGTCGTACACTTGCCGATCTCAAGATCGTGAGGAAGTCCGAGCGCCGCAACGCAGTAGCGCATCCGCACTCGCACACACGTTCAAGCCACCGGACAACCTCCACCTCCTCGCTCTAGTGATCCAGCGGAAGCAGCAACTCCTTCCAGACGAAATGCCACCGGGAACATGTATCTCAATAATCCGAGACCATGCGGGAATAATTCTAGAGGGGGAGAGAGATCCTTCACAAGGAGGTGTGTGGATGAAGGAGGGAATGGGTGGCCTTTTATAGGAGGAGAGGGGTGCCCCCTCTCTCCATGTCCGGCGCATGGGGGGGTGACCCCTCACCTCCCCCATTCATGTGGTGGTAACTCCTCCACATTAAAATGCCTCTTCACATTCCCTTTTAAAGTCTCCACTTTAAATGCATTAAGTTTCTCCAAATTTAATGCTCTCTCATTTAATAAAAATCTTTTATTAAATTTATTCAGAATTTTGTTAATTACTTTAATTAACAAACATTCACATATAGCCCCTTGCAATATTTCAATATCACATGCAGAACCACTTTCTGCAATTTCACCCGAAACAATTTCCGGTTTCTATTGAAACAATTCCTCCGCTTTGCAATTCTTTCGTCTGAAACATATGTGCTCCAAAATGGTGTCCGGTAACTCTTAAGTGTGCCACCCTATGGTTCACGAATAATGCAGACATGATCGAGACCCTTCTCCGATCAATAATAAACAACGGGACCTAGAGATCCGTACTGACTCCTACACATTCAACGATGACTCCTGTGATCGTGAGAACCTTTAACGCTTGTAACTAAATCCCTTTGTCTCTCGATATATTACATGTCCGAGATTCGATCATCGGTATCTCCATACCTAGTTTGATCTCGTTACCGACATGCACTCTTTTCTCGTTCCCGTGATATGACATTCTAGTGATCACATCACTTGCTTGCAAGCTATCCTAATGCGATATCACCGAGAGGGCCCAGAGTATACCTATCCATCATCTGGATTGACAAATTCCACTATTGATCCATGATCCTCAACATAACACCTTCGTAGCACTGAACCCATCTTTATAGTCACCCTGTTATGGTGTGACGTTTGATGTTATCAAGATACTCTTCCGGTGTTAGCAATTAACATGATCTCATGGTCTAAGGATAAAGATTACTTCGTATGATGTTATAGCAATATAAACACAATGACTTGATCGTAATGCTATACTTCAGATGAATGTTCATCACATCATTCCACCAATGGTGTGACCTTGTTATTAACAACATCCAATGTCCATGATCAGGAAACCTTGATCATCTTGTTAATCAACAAGATAGTCTATAAGAGAGGCATGACTAGGAACCCTTTTTGTTTATTAAACACACATGTATTGATGTTTCCTATCAATAAATTATAGCATGCAAAATAAACATCTATCATATACAAGGAATACATAATAACAACTTTATTATTGCCTCTCAGGGCATATTTCCTTCAGTCTCCCACTTGTACTAGAGACAATAATCTAGTTCACATAGTGATAAATCTAACACCCATGGAGTTCTGGTGTTGATCATGTTTTGCCCTAGGGAGTACTTTAGTCAACAGATCTGCTACATTCAGGTCCGTGTGCACTTTACAAATCTTTATATCTCCATCCTTGACATGCTCGCGGATGGAGTGAAACCGGTGCTTAATATGCTTGGAATTCTTGTGAGACCTTGGTTCCTTGGCGTTGGCTATGGCTCCATTGTTGTCACAATAGATCACCATCGGGTCCAACGCACTGGGAACCACACCCAGTTCCGTAATGAACTCTTTCATCCAAACTGCTTCCTGCGCTGCTTCTGAAGCAACAACATATTCCGCCTCCGTTGTTGATCCAGCCACCACAGGTTGTTTGGAGCTCCTCCAACTAACTGCTGCTCCGTTCAAGAGAAATACGTATCCGGATTGAGACTTAGAGTCATTCGGATCAGTGTCAAAGCTAGCATCGACATAACACTTAGCGACTAGCTCTTCTTCACCTCCATATACAAGAAACATATCCTTAGTTCTTCTCAAGTACTTAAGGATATTCTTGACCGCTATCCAGTGTTCTGAACCTGGATCAGATTGGTACCTACTAGTCAAACTAATAGCATGTACCACATCCGGTCTTGTACATAGCATGTCATACATTATAGAGCCTATGGCTGAGGCATAGGGGATCTTATCCATTATCTCTCTTTCTTCCGCCGTAGCCGGACTTTGAGTCTTACTCAATGTCTTGCCTTGCAACATAGGTAAGAACCCCTTCTTACTTCCGTCCATATTAAACTTCTTTAATATCTTATCAAGGTATGTACTCTGCGATAACCCAATTAGGCGTCTTGATCTATCTCTATAGATTTTAATGCCTAATATATATGAAGCTTCACCAAGGTCCTTTATCGAAAATTTGCTGTTTAGATAACTTTTAACACTGTTTAAAAGATCTAAATCATTTCCAATCAATAATATGTCATCCACATATAATATCAGAAATGCCACATTGCTCCCACTCACTTTCTTGTAAATACAAGCCTCTCCATAAGTTTGGACAAATCCAAACTCTTTGATCACCTCATCAAAGCGGAGATTCCAACTTCGTGATGCTTGCTTCAGTCCATAGATGGATCGCTGAAGTTTGCACACCTTATTAGCATCCTTAGGATCGACAAAACCCTTAGGTTGTATCATATACAACCCTTCTTCAATATTACCATTGACGAACGCAGTTTTGACATCCATCTGCCATATTTCATAATCAAAATATGCACCAATTGCTAACATAATCCTAACCGACTTAAGCATCTCTACGGGAGAGAATGTCTCATCGTAGTCAACTCCTTGAATTTGTCGAAACCCCTTTGCGACAAGTCGAGCTTTATAGATGGTCACATTACCATCAGCATCAGTTTTCCTTTTGAAAATCCATTTATTCTCAACGGACTTTCGGTCGTGAGGTAAGTCCACCAAGTTCCAAACTTGGTTCTCGTACATGGATTCCATCTCGGACTTCATGGCTTCTAGCCATTTGTTGGAATCCGGGCTCTTCATCGCTTCTTTATATGTCGCAGGGTCATCCATTTCATCAATCATGAAATTCATAACAGGATTGCCGTACAGTTCAGGAGCTGCACGTGTCCTGCTTGACCTGCGAGGTTCGGTAGTGTCCTCTTTCGGAGTTTCATGATCAATATCATTAGCTCTCTCTTCATTAGGTGAAGTCAACTCCGAAACAACTTATGGAGCTGCGCTACTCGCCATTTCATGAAGAGAAGGTTCAATAACCTCTTTGAGTTCTACCTTCCGACTACTCACACCTTTCGCGAGAAACTCCTTCTCAAGAAAGGATCCATTCTTGGCAACAAAGACCTTGCCCTCGGATCTGTGATAGAAGGTATACCCAATCGTTTCCTTAGGGTATCCTATGAAGACACATTTTTCCGCTTTGGGTTCGAGTTTATCCAGTTGAAGTTTCTTCATATAAACATCGCATCCCCAAACTTTAAGAAATGACAGCTTAGGTTTGTTTCCAAACCATAATTCATACGGTGTCTTTTCAACGGATTTAGATGGTGCCCTATTTAAAGTGAATGCAGCGGTTTCCAGTGCATAACCCCAAAATGACAGTGGCAAGTCAGTCAGAGACATCATAGATCGAACCATATCCAATAAAGTACGATTATGACGTTCTGACACACCATTACGTTGTGGTGTTCCGGCAGGCGTGAGTTGTGAAACTATTCCACAGTCTTTCATATGTGTGCTAAACTCGTAACTAAGATACTCTCCTCCATGGTCGGACCATAGAAATTTGATCTTTCTGTTACGATGATTTTCCACTTCATTCTGAAATTCTTTAAACTTTTCAAAAGTTTCAGACTTGTGTTTCATCAAATAGATATACCCATATCTACTCAAATCATCCGTGAAAGTAATAAAATAACGATATCCACCTCGCGCCGACACACTCATTGGTCCACACACATCAGTATGTATGATTTCTAATAGATCTGTCGCCCGTTCCATTGAACCGGAAAACGGCGTTCTAGTCATCTTGCCCATAAGGCATGGCTCACATGTATCAAATGATTCAAAATCAAGTGATTCCAAAAGTCCATCAGAATGGAGTTTCTTCATGCGTTTAATGCCAATATGACCTAGACGGCAGTGCCACATATATGTAGATATATCATTATCAAGTTTAATCCTTTTAGCATCAACATTATGAATATGCGTAATACTACTATCGAGATCCAACAGAAATAAACCATTCAACATAGGTGCATGACCATAAAAGATATTATTCATATAAATCGAACAACCATTGTTTTCAGACTTAAATGAATAACCACTTTGCATCAAACATGATCCAGATACAATGTTCATGCTCAGTGCAGGCACCAAATAACAATTATTTAGGTTTATAACTAATCCCGATGGCATATGGAGAGGCAGCGTTCCGACGGCGATCACATCAACTCTTGATCCATTGCCGACTCGCATCGAGACCTCATCCCTTGCTAGTTGTCGCTTGTTCCGCAACCCCTAAACCGAGTTACATATATTAGCAACCGATCCCGTATCAAATACCCAGGTGCTACTGCGAGTACTAGTCAAGTACACATCAATAACATGTATATCACATATACCTTTGTTTGCCTTGCCGGACTTCTTGTCCGCCAAATACTTGAGGCAGTTGCGCTTCCAATGGCCAGTCCCCTTGCAATAGTAGCACTCGGTGTCAGACTTAGGGCCAGCTCGGGGTTTCTTTTCAGGCGTGGCAACAGACTTGCCACCCTTCTTTCCCTTATGCTTGCCTTTCTTGTCCTTCTTGAAACCGGTGGTCCTATTGATCATCAACACTTGATGTTCTTTCCTAATCTCCACTTCTGCAGTCTTAAGCATTGACAGAAGCTCGGAAGAGACTTCTTCATGCCCTGCATATTATAGTTCATCACGAAGCTCTTGTAGCTAGGTGGCATAGATTGGAGAACACGATGTATGCCTAAGTCAATGGGAATCGTTATTCTCAAGGACACAAGCTTATCGGCGTACCCAGACATTTTGAGTACGTGCTCACTAACGGAGCTGTTTTCCTCCATCATGCAGCTAAAGAACTTTTCTGTAGCATTATAACTCTCTACGGCAGCATGGGTATCGAAAATCATTTTCAATTCTCCCATGGTATCAAAGGCATTGCCATTTTCGAAACGCTTTCGAAGTTCTGGCTCTAGCCCATACAGTATGCCGCAATGAACTAAGTTGTGGTCCTCCTGACGAGTTATATAGACGTTCTTTTCCTCGTCAGGGGCATCAGGAGCTGGTGGGAGGCCTAGTGGCGCATCTAGCACATATTGCTTTTGTGTAGCAGTGAGGAGAATCCTCAAATTCATAGCCCAGTTGGTGAAGTTGCTACCATTCGCAGCAAGTTTCTCTTTCTCCATGAACACATTGAAATTAAAAGCAGGTGGTGCCATCTACAACAGAATTTGTAAAGTTTATTTAGACTAAGTTTATGATAGATTGAGTTCAACTAATCCAAATTACTAATGAACTCCCACTCAAAAACGACATCCCTCGTGTCCTTTTGGTGATTACATGAACCAAATCCACTACACCAAGTCCGATCAACACGTGAGTCGGTGTAGCTTCAAAGGCGAGCATCTATATGGGCATCATATCAACTATATGACTCATGCTTAACCTTTCGGTCCATGTTCCGAGGCCATGTCTGTACATGCTAGGCTCGTCAAGTAAGAACCTTAGTATTTGCGTGTGTAAAACTGTCTTACACCCGTTGTATGAAAGCGTAGAGTTGAAAACACCCGATCATCACGTGATGCCTCAAAGCACGATCCACAAAATGGTGCATACTTAAGGAAGAACACATTTTATCTTGATATCTAAATGAGGGATCATCTTATAATGCTACCAAACACGCCAAACTAGCAATATAAGATGCTAACATCTAATGTGTGAAGTGAGGTGATATGGTCCATGCATTTGATCTCTATCATTTGCATCGTGGTATGATCTCTATCATTCCTTTGTGTGTAAGGCCAAGGTCTATGGAACTTACACGTTAAGTGAGTTGTAAGAGTATCTATTATACATCTACTTACAACAATACCATATCAAAACACTAGCCCGGCAACGATCTAAACTAGACGCCTCCAATTTATCAATTGCAAGTTTTACGTGGCTTAGGGCTTTCGGAGATAGAACCTGTCTAACCTACGAACATGAACCACAACGAGGATAACCAAGTTATTAGCAACTCGTTGTAAATCAGATATTGACTATAGTAGGAGAGACAGACACCCGCCAGCCACTTATGCAAAACAAGTTGCATGTCAGTCGTGGAACCGGTCTCATGTACGATGACATGTAAGGTTGGTCCGGGCCGCTTCATCCCACTATGCCACCAATATCCAAAGTACATAGAAGATGCAATAACATGATCATCATCACCCACATATAAACATATGTGTACTACCCGTGCAAATCACCTACGCATAGATCAGGCTCTGATACCATTGTTGGGTCCGTAGCATAGAAAACAAAAAAATTCCTACAATGAGAACTACACGCCAAGATCTATCTACTAGGTACAGAGCAACGGGTGGACATACATCCATGGAGAACTTACCCTCGAAGACAACGACCTTTGTTAACGAGTAGGAACTCGTGGTTGATGTAGTCGTACACTTGCCGATCTCAAGATCGTGAGGAAGTCCGAGCGCCGCAACTCAGCAGCGCATCCGCACTCGCACACACGTTCAAGCCACCGGACAACCTCCACCTCCTCGCTCCAGCGATCCAGCGGAAGCAGCAACTCCTTCCAGATGAAATGCCACCGGGAACATGTATCTCGCTAATCCGAGACCATGGGGGAATAATTCTAGAGGGGGAGAGAGATCCTTCACAAGGAGGTGTGTGGATGAAGGAGGGAATGGGTGGCCTTTTATAGGAGGAGGGGGGGTGCCCCCTCTCTCCATGGCCGGCGCATGGGGGGGTGACCCCTCACCTCCCCCATTCATGTGGTGGTAACTCCTCCACATTAAAATGCCTCTTCACATTCCCTTTTAAAGTCTCCACTTTAAATGCATTAAGTTTCTCCAAATTTAATGCTCTCTCATTTAATAAAACTCTTTTATTAAATTTATTCAGAATTTTGTTAATTACTTTAATTAACAAACATTCACATATAGCCCCTTGCAATATTTCAATATCACATGCAGAACCACTTTCTGCAATTTCACCCAAAACAATTTCCGGTTTCTATTGAAACAATTCCTGCGCTTTGCAATTCTTTCGTCTGAAACATATGTTCTCCAAAATGGTGTCCGGTAACTCTTAAGTGTGCCACCCTATGGTTCGCGAATAATGCAGACATGATCGAGACCCTTCTCCGATCAATAATCAGCAGCGGGACCTGGAGATCCGTACTGACTCCTACACATTCAACGATGACTCCTGTGATCGTGAGAACCTTTAACGCTTGTAACTAAATCCCTTTGTCTCTCGATATATTACATGTCCGAGATTCGATCATCGGTATCTCCATACCTAGTTTGATCTCGTTACCGACATGCACTCTTTTCTCGTTCCCGTGATATGACATTCTAGTGATCACATCACTTGCTTGCAAGCTATCCTAATGTGATATCACCGATAGGGCCCAGAGTATATCTATCCGTCATCTGGATTGACAAATTCCACTATTGATCCATGAGCCTCAACATAACACCTTCGTAGCACTGAACCCATCTTTATAGTCACCCTGTTACGGTGTGACGTTTGATGTTATCAAGATACTCTTCCGGTGTTAGCAATTAACATGATCTCATGGTCTAAGGATAAAGATTACTTCGTATGATGTTATAGCAATATAAACACAATGCTTGATCGTAATGCTATACTTCGGATGAATGTTCATCACATCATTCCACCAATGGTGTGACCTTGTTATTAACAACATCCAATGTCCATGATCAGGAAACCTTGATCATCTTGTTAATCAACAAGCTAGTCTATAAGAGAGGCATGACTAGGAACCCTTTTTGTTTATTAAACACACATGTATTGATGTTTCCTATAAATACAATTATAGCATGCAAAATAAACATCTATCATATACAAGGAACACATAATAACAACTTTATTATTGCCTCTCAGGGCATATTTCCTTCAACCACTAGCCAGCACCTTCTGCTCCTCGTTGGGTTCGACACTCTTACTTATTGAAAATACTGCGATACACCCCCTATACTTGTGGGTCATCAAGATTATTTTCTGGCACCGTTGCCGGGGAGTGAAGCGCTATTGGAGAGTGGAACTGGTAAAGGAAACTTCTACTGTGAGTATTGTTTATTTCTGCTAGTTGCTTTATTTTTGTTATGGATAATTCGCTGAGTTTCTTATTTGGTAATGCTACTACCACTACTAAGGTAGTAGATAAGCCACCACCTGCTGAGAATGATGCTTTCAAAATACCTACAAGAATTATTGATCGTGTTATGGATAACTACTATGCTGGGGATGGAACTGTCCATCCCGGTGATCATTTGCTTTTTATACATGAATTATGCGGGTTGTTCAAGTGTGCAGGTATTACTACATATCAAGTTAAGAAGAAGTTATTCTCATTATCGTTGAAAGGAAGAGCTGAGGAATGGTATAAGCTGCTGAAGAATGGTCAAGCTCTGGAATGGGAGGAAATAGTACCTCTCTTTTATTCAAAGTTTTATCCTCCTAGTGATATTCATAAAGATCGAAATCAAATATACAACTTTTGGCCTCTTGATGGAGAGAGTACAACTCAAGCTTGGGGGAGATTGAAGTTACTAATGCTCAAATGTCCCATTCATGAGCACCCCAACAATATTATTATCAATAACTTTTATGTAAGGCTCCCTCCACATGATAAAGATTTATTGGATGCTTCTTGTGCTGGATCATTCACTCGTATGGAAGAAGAAGCTAAATGGGATCTTCTGGACCGTATTCAAGACACTGTTGAAGCATGGGAGAATGACAAAGGTAGAAAGTCAGGTATAAATTATGATTATGAATGCGTTGAATATTTTATGGCGACTGATGACTTTCAAAATATTAAAAATGCTTATGGTCTAGACTCTCAAGCTATTGCTTCTTATTTTAAGGCTTTTTCTTCCTATATTGAAGTGCCTAAAAAGAAGTGGAATAAGTATCATGAACCTTATAAATATGTTGCTAAGAGTGTTCCTGCAAGAAATACTGAAGTTTATACTGCTAATCATGTTTTACCTGAACCTTACATTGAGAAAATGCCTTTCCCAGTTAAGATAAAGGAACACTCTATGATAGCTAGTATGGTTGATGAAAGTATGAATGAAGCTGTTGAACCTTATAAACAAATGGTTGTTGAACCTATAATAGCAAATGTGAAAGACTTTGTCACTAAATATGTAGAAGAGGGACACACTATCCTTTGTAAGGACACCTCTAATATTGTTTCACAAAGTAGTGTTATGAGAGCTAGTATTCATGTGTTTTCTGTTAGAATAAGTGATCATTGCTATGATGGTTCTTGTGATAGTTATATTGTTAAGTTTATGCATGATACTGAAAGTTATTATGAGAGAGGGAAAAGTGTTCTTATGCATCTCAATAATATCAAGTTTCCTCGTTTTATGCTGAAAGTTTTTATGTTGCACTTCTTTTGCCTTCCTATGCTTGTAGCCTCTGGTTTCAACAACTTGTTTGTTTACAAAATCCCCTTGCATAGGAAGTGGGTTAGACTTAAATGTGTGTGTGTTTTTGCTTCTTAATGCTCTCTTTCACTTCAATTCATATTCCTATGTGAGCATCTTCAAAATTATCATGCCCATCTTAATGGTTATAAAAAAAGAGCTTTTTGGGAGACAACCCAATTTATTTTTGCTTTCATTTTGTTTTTGTTTATTTGAGTCTTGGAAGTTATTACTTCGGTAATAACCTCTCCTTATCTTTTTTTGTTTGGTTTTTGTGTCAAGATCAACCTCTAATGTGAGAGAAGTAATATTTGGGGAAGTTGCTGTCCCGAAACAGATTTTTGTGCTTCACCGTACAAATTCGTGAGAGATCTCTGTCTGTCGGATTGAGCTGTAATTTTTTGTGCTTCTGACCCAGGTTGTTATTTAACTTTCGTTAGTTTTGCACTTTTTGATTTGAGCAACAGAAAGTTTCAAAAAAATTTGATCTTTACCTGCTGGTCTGTTTTGACAAATTTTGCCAATCTTGCATTTGCTTCTTTATTCGATTTCCTTTTTGAATTCTTTTTGGGTTTTCGGAAGGAGTTGTTATAGTAGCTTATGTTTTGATGGTTTTCAGTTGAAGTTGGACTCAAAAGGTTTTATCACTTCATTTATACTAATGTTGAATGAGAACTATGTGAAGTTTTGTGTGAAAGAAATTTCCAGGAAGTGGAGATAATGGTGTAATAAGGAAGAGAAGGGTTTTATGACTCAACACTCAAGTAATAAGAGTATGAAGATGAAGATATTGATATTGATATTATTCAAGTAGTGACTCCGGAAGAATCTACTAGATACCAAATTCAGAGACCTGCAGAGTCCGCTTTCAAATAGGTAACAGTTCTGGTAAGAAAAGTTCCACGAAAATACTATCCAACTATATTTTTGTAGTTTTCAGACAATAAGGGAAGTTATGAAGCGAAAAAGGGACGGAAACGGAGCCAGGGTGGCTCACACCACCCTGTGCCGCGGGCCCACCCCTGGCCGCGCCACCAGGTGGTGAGTCCACTCCAGACTCCGTCTCCGGCCCGTTTTCTCCCAGTACCTTCCTTTTGTTGTGAAACTTCGTAATATATAATCCCCCGGATCTCCTGAGGTTCGTATATCGTGTTTTCATCATGGTTTTGTTTCGATCTGTTTCTACCAGGACATACTCTTTGAAGGTTTAGAAGCACAATGGTGTCCGCCAAGGATAAAGGGAAGGAGCCTATGGAGGAAGACCTCCAAGACCCCGAGGAGGAGAAGGAGATCAAGAGTGAAGGTGAAGAGGAGGAAAAGCACATCGGCACTACCATTGCAAGCATTTGGAGTGGTGGCAAACCCTGCCAGGATTAGAAGGACTGCACGGATGTCAACTGGAGGGAAATCTCCGCGTCACTGTTTGGCACCAAGGACACCTTCTCCAAGCACCCAGAGTCCCTTCCATACCTTTATCCATAACCATGCAGGAAAAGAAGACCGCAAGGAAGGAGAGAGGAAAAAGAATCACAAGAGCTGGGATCCACAATCTGACATGATCATGCACCGCATCGAGCACAACTCGGAGTTGATTCATACCCTTACCTTTGAGATTGAGGACTTGGGGAAATTGGTCAAGAAGCTCATCGAGAGGATACCACCACCACCAAAGGAGTAATTTGTCATCAGGTTTGGCATCCCCTTGGTTTGTTCCAAGCTTGGGGGACTGCCGCGGTATCACATCACTATCTTCTATCTTTTTACCTTTTTAGTAGAGTCATATCATGAATAGAGAAGTTCTAATGTAGGATGGTTTGCATTATGGAAGTGTCCCCTCTCTCGTTAGATATGTATCCCTTGGTGTGAGTAGCCGTTATGGATTATTAATGAGAAGATCTATCATTTACTCTTTTGCATAGCTTATTTTAGTTTTCAATTCGTGGTTATATGATTGATCTTGTTGTTAGTATTGGTATCACTTTGGGAGCATTGAGTTAATTTAGTTGGTTTTGGCAAACCTGGCTTGGTCAGTAACACACTATTTTCAAGAGTTGAAAGAAAAGATAAAAGTACTCTAAAGAAAAATAATTTCATCATCTTTCTTTCTTGATTTGCTCATAAGTCTAGTATTCTCTAGTTAAGATCTTTTGTGCTTCCAAGGAAGATTGCATGTTTGTATTTATCACGTGTATGTTTGTTTGTTTCCTTCAACTCTTATACTTGCTACCCAACCTTGCTAGCCAAAAACCTGTACTGAGAGGGAATTCTTCTCGTGCATCCACTCCTTTATACCAAAACATGTGCCATTTGTGTCCACCATACCTACCTATTAACACTATTGCTATTCCAAATAAATTCTTGTTTTATCTACCTCCCAAATTAAACTTGTTATGAGAAAATTAGTGATTAAAGCTCTCACGAACTTGATGGCACATTTTACTTTCTTGCACTTAATAAACTTGAACCATTGTGCTCACCTATGTTGCGTATATGCTTGCGCTTTGTAAGTTGTGAATTAGCAGAACCATGCTATCATGGGGAACGCTTTCAACATTGCACTGGTACTTTGTACCTAGTTGATATCATGTTCTTTTGTCTATGGATGTCGTTGGTGTGAAATGAAAGGGGAGCTTGTAAGTCCATGGAGTTATGCATGTGTGTTAGAGAAACGCCTAGGCCGCTGGTCTAATCCATGCTGACATGGTGGAAACCTACAGCGTAACCATAACGAGCATCTATGAAGCATTCTTCTTATAAAAAAGAGTCCGTTATTGAGAAAAAAGAGAAAAAGAATAAAAGATTATGAAAAGAGGAAAGAGAGAAAAAAGCACCATATTCCCATGGTAAATAAGAAGATTGCTGAGATGCTTGTTGTCTTCTTGCCTTATCATTTTGATATGGGGATTCTTCCGTATCATCGGGCAAGGGGTACCCTGTTGGCGGTTCTCTATGATATACATATGCTTACGATGACAAGAACTTACCGGTGACTAAACTTGAGTAGCATGAGGAGCGGCCCTCGTATTCAAGGGACATGAGATTCTCAATTTACAACTTGTCAATGCATATCCTCATATTTGATCACTTTAACCTTAATCACCTAAAGATGCCTATGATAGGGGCAATGAGAGCTGAAAGCTAGTAAGTATCATAATTTTTGGGAGCTCTTTATGATACTTGCAATCCCTGCTTCCCTCTGCGAAGGGCCTTTCTTTTACCTTTTAGTTGAGTCAGTAAACCTATTCCCTTCTATCTCAGCAAGTATTTTGAGTTGTTGTGTTTCATCCATTCATATGATGATTTATTCAATCATGTTTTCTTATGTTCCTTGTTTTGCACATTGCTCTTATCTTGGTGTCTGCTACCTTGAAAGCTATCATTGAAAACCAGTTATTTGTGAACTCCAACAAATTATCAACTATTCTTCGACCAAGAGCTAAGTTTGCCATTACCAATTATGATTTACTTTATGTATCTCTATTGTGTTTCCTTTAATTATTGCAAGTTAAGTTATATAATAGTGAGTTGTCTTCTATTATGATCTATGTATTGATGAATGTGATGCTTCTTGTCCGTATTATTTTATCGACTCTTCACTCCATAAACCTGAGGTCATGTTTATTCAGCTCAGTTTTGCTTGGGGACAAGCGAAGACTAAGCTTGGGGGGAGTTGATACGTCCATTTTGCATCACTATTCTATGTCATAATTTCACTATTATTCATTGATATATTTCGTATTGAGAGATGATACTTATGTTATTTCATCTGTTTTTGCATGGTTGATGACTTTTGGAGCATGGACCGCTGCAGTCAGGATTCTGATGGAAAAGGTGCTGTTTGGAGGCAAAATTCGCGAAGATCAGAAAATCCGAAAAAATATACGGAAAATCCTATTTTTCCAGAAGACGAAGGAAGCCAGAAGGGGGATGGAGATGGGCCACAGGGGGCCCACACAACCCCCTGGCGCGGGCCAGCCTAGGCCGCGCCACCAGGTGGTGTGGCCACCCTGGTCCACCCCTGGCACTCCCCGCTAGCGTATATTATCCTCCCGAAACCCTAAGACTCGGGGAGCGACCATAAAAAGATTCCGCTGCCTCTGCGGGGCGGAAAACACCGAGAGAGAAAGATCTCTCCGGCAGACAGATTTCTGCCGGAGGAATTCCTTCCCGGAGAGGGGAGATCGTCGCCATAAACACCACCATCAAGCTGGACTTCATCGGAATCATCATCATCACCATCACCACCATCATCATCATCATCAGCACGCTCATCACCATCTCTATATTGCTGTAACAATTGAGTTGAATCTTCCATAGTTCATAGGGGAAACTTTCCCGGTGTTGATTACTCTTTATAGTTAATGCTATTGAGTGAATCGTTGAATTATTGTTTATGTTCAGATTGTTATACATCATTATTCCATCTCTGATCATGATCCATATGATGTCTTGTGAGTAGTTCGTTTTGTTCTTGAGGATATGGGAGAAGTCATGTTGTTAGTAGTGGAGTTGTGTTGAGAAAGATTCAATAGTTTGATATTTAAGTTGTGGTGTACTTCTTCTAGTGGTGTCATGTGAACGTCGACTACATGACACTTCACCTATATGGGCCTAGGGGAATGCATTGTGTATTTGGCTACTAATCGTAGGGGCTGTCGGAGTGACAAAAACCTGAACCCCCGTTAGGAAACCATTGCATAAGGGACGTAAGGGTCTTAGAGTTTAAAGCTGTGATTAGGTTTCTATCTTAATTACTTTCTTGTACTTACGAATATTTGCAAGGGGTATAATCACAAGTATGTATTAGTCCTAGGAAGGTCGGTACATTAGCACATGTTCACCCACACAACACTTAGCAAGCTAAAGAAGATTAATCAACTATATGAAGCGAAAACACTTGACAGTCTTCCCATTTGTCCTCGAGAACGTTTGGTCATCTTAAGTAATACAACCGGCTTGTCCTTTGCTGCATAAAGGATTGGGCCACTTGCGCGACATATCCACTCATTTTTTTCATGTCGTTGCCCTGGTCCTGCCTACTAAAGAAGGCGATGTGAGTGTTGGCAAATACACGGGCATTGGGTGCGCCGATGTTGAGCATCCCCGTGGTGGGTTCAGTGTCTCCCGATCCCGATCAATGTCTAAATTGGTCTTGGGTCCGCCGCCGCTGCCAAGGATTGCTACGGGCCGAGGCAACATGAAGCCTCAGTTTTCATCGGCGCCATTGACACATCGACGACAACAACATAACCTCAATTACTTTCGTGCTGTCGAAGGCGAGATCTGTTACAGTGGTTACACTTAGAAAGCCAGAGAAATACCTCAATGGCACATCTCGAGTTCGAGACCGCCAAGTGAAGCCGGAAGCGGGGAATGACAACGGTATTATCCCGGCAGTTCGCTTTGCTAGGTATGGGTTTTGACCACGTGGAATTGTCCATGCCAGGACCGTGCTTGCAAGCGACTGTCTTTGCACGAAAGAATGGAAGAGAAGAAATGATATTTCAAAATGTGCAAATACTGTTTTGTTTGTGTGTCGATATCCATGACAAGACCGTGTGTATCCACGGTGATTGTGAGCCTGGCAATTGGCATTGTGTAACCGTGGTTTTGTTCTGAGTCGATAATCGGTTTGGCAGGTGCCATGTTTTTTCTTCTTGTTTTGCCTTTGTGCATACTTGATGTCTTGATTAGATTTTGACACATGATATCTTTTTGATATTAATATATTTTCTTTACTAAACAAAGTTGTCAACAAACATAGCGTGCATGGCTACCGAATTTGTGCTCTCGTGTGAAACTGCAATCGTGCGTGCATATTTCATGGTACAGAGAGTGAAGATGGGAATCTGTACTAACTGGATTACCTGATTATTGAGCACATCCTTTCTCTCGAGAAAGAAATAATTGGGATATGTTTGGTCAGTGTATGAATAAACTGGAGGCTTACTCGCACTTAGCCTAGACTGCAACCGGTACCTAAACCTGGACCCAAGTTCAGACTTGAGACTTCAGGATCGAGACAGATGCTGCCAGCTTTACTCATAGTAGTACCTGATCCTCATCGTTTTCGCGACGGCACAGCTGTACATTACCATTCCCGTCCATCCTTTGCGCGCGCAATAATTCGCCAGGGACACTAATTTTGCCCAAAAAACCGATGTGACGGATCTGCCTAAAGAAAGCCAGGATGGTGCCCTGCGGAAACGCTGCCTTTTGACTCCAGTTGCCCTTAATTTCCATATCAACCCACATGCCCGCAATATCTCCATCGGTACATGCCGCCAAATTAAGTTGGCCGGCCGGTAAACATATTTTCATTTTCATCAGATAAATCGGACGGGTGATTATGTAAAGAGTCTAGGATCGATCCCTGGCTAGCTTGAATATGCACCACATGTGGCCCGGCAGCCCGGCATGAGTCGCCCTGGACGCTTCGACGACGGCAGAAACCGACTGCGTCGAGCGATCGTCTCTCGGCGGCCTTTGCTGGATCGCGAGCTCGTGATCGAGATCCCCAGAGGTTGCTTTCTGGTGACTTTCGCGCTCACTTCGCCCGGCTGGCCTGTAGGCGATCAAGGGTGCGTGCAGTGCAGTGATCGGTGGCTAGCTATAGGGCGATCTGCACCTAACTGCGTGGCGACTTGGAGGCGCAGAGCACGAGCGGAGTTAATGCGTGACGCTCACCTGCCAGTTGGCGCCGCGCTCTCGCTGGGATGCGCGCGCAGCGTACATGATCGATCGGCACGGCGCCGGCAGTTGAGCTGAAAGCGTATGATGTCTGTAGCTGCTGCTGCAGGTCCTGCACCGCAGCGCTCTTAGGTCGCGTAGGCTGCATGCTTGCTCAGATTATGGATTAGTATTAGATTAGATCAGAACACCTGATCTATGGATTAGATGCAGTGAGTTGTCAGGAATAATCTGGTCGGTTTGGTTTCCGGAGCAGAGTACTCCTGCCTGCCGGCCGGGTAATTAACAGCCATCATGCATCCCAGCCGGCCGTCTGGCGAACCGCATGATGCCGTAGTGCCACGCCTGCATGCCATCCGGTGCATGTATCCGGCCACGGCCAGGGACATGGAGTAAACTAAGTTCTGATCCTGCACCCGGCAGTGATGTTCAGTACACTGACAGTTCAGCACTAGGCAGGGGGGCAGCGCTGAATTGTAAAATATATGCATGCTACGGAGTACTTCAGTTAGCTGCCTCCCATGATCACGCCATGGACGCATGGCGAACATCAATCTTCTACTATACACAAGACTTATGCAAGCACAGCACATGTAATTACTCGCACAGCTAGCAAGACTTGTCATCAGCACCACTGTCTGTACACACACGCACCCTGTATGCAGTACCAAAGTTTCAGCGTGGACATGATTACAGCAGCAGCCGAAGAGAAGAAAGAAGTGCACCTGCCACATGGTGAATAGACGGAGCTTAGCGACGTCTCGACGATGCGCACGCAGCAGCTGAGCTGGGCGCCGATAAGTCTCACTAGTCATGGAATGAAAGCGGTGTTTAACATGGTAACCCTATTGGGTGCATGTGATCGAGCGAACGACGACAATTCTCGACGGATCTGCTCCGTTTCCTGTTAGGCCGATTCCACGTCCGTGCAAGTTCGTTTTCTTCTCCACGTAAACCGTTCGGAGAAACTGCGTGCTATCTCGGCCTCAGGTGTCCCTTTCAGCAAAGCAGATGGCACGCAGGTAGTAGATACTACTACCACCTGCAAGTGGCAACTTTACACCTGCGCTCTCACCGAGCTACCATGCACCGCTAGCTGCGTGGTGCCCTGCATCGAGCCCTGTTTTTTTCTTTTTTTCCCCTCTGCATGTGCTGGTAATCTCGAGCACGCGAGAGTTCGCTACAAACCACCGGCTTTCCGGGAGGTGGTTGCTGCCGCGAGCCGCATTGAAGAACGGGCGCTCGCACCGCGCGCGCAGGCGGTTAACGGAAACATTTAATAATGGCGAGATACGCAACAAAAGCTGGGGTGACCAGCGTGACCTACGTACTCCGGCCATGGATGCGTCTCCGGCCTTTGTCCCTTTGCTAAAACCCCTCCTAGTTTCTCGAGAACAAGATGACAATGCTGCTGCCGTCGCTCGACGGGTTCTTCGGGAGAATCCACGACTGACTGACTCCATCCATGACTTGACAAGATAGGATAGCAACCGAGGATGAGTGGAGACGAAGGTCTGATTCAAGTTTCGGTGCACAGGAGATGATAATGCATCAGTTTTCTGTTTTGTTTCTGCCAAGAGGACCAGGAGCACAAACAGGATAATGCAAGGCTGAGGACGAGTGCTGATGCGTAATCTGCCAGGGACGTTACGGAGTTTGTTGAGCTGGGCCAGGACAAGGGAGCCGAGAGTTATAAATGGCAAGAAGCATCAGCACTTGCGGCCTAAGAGCAATTATAATAAGTCATAGTCAGCTGGCTATAAGCATTAAACTAGTATTGTTTTGCTTAGTTGGACGAGAGAGAAGAGGTGAGAGAAGAGAGGTGGGTTCTCATGCAATAGCCGGCTCTTGCGCGTGTTCCTAGACGTTTTGTGAGTATGTGAGTGGGCCATTGACATATATATAGTACATCTTTGAAGGTAACTATTGTACTACTTGACTATAAGCTGACTATAGATGACCTTATAGCCAGCAAACCGGCTAGTAAAATTGCTCTAACGAGAGGGCGACATGATAATCTATCTCTGCATTCCGGCCGAATAAACAGGAGTACTCCAGAGTTGTTAATCAAACAGCAGCTGCAGGTTCCCAAGGGCTATGGGGTGATGCTTGCCGTGGATTGGGGGCGCGTCGCATGGAATTTCCCCTTTGGGCCCCGAGGACACGGAGCAAATGGCCGTAAATCAAGGCGCTTCTGCCTGCAGCGAGCGAGCTGAGCTGAGCATACTCCTTTGACCGGCGATGCCGCATACACTAGACTATGTAGAGGCCAGGCGGCCCACATGTAAGTGCCAGGTTAGATGCAAATCCACGAGGAAATTGCGCAAACCACCATCTATTGCTGTCGTAGTAGCGCAAAACACCACTTTTACCTGTTTTTTTGCACAGATCACCAACTATTGGTGTAATTTGTTGCACGTAGGTCCAAATCACAGATTAAGATGATTAATTGCAAATATCACGACCGAGGTCAACGAGGTAGTGATAATGTGGCGTTAACGTGTCTTTACTCAATGTGGCGTTTTCAAAATTTTAAAATAAATAAAAAACTTACAGTAACTGAAACAATATAAACTATCCTATAAACTAACTAATCAGAAATGTTTGAAAGAATTTTTTTTTAATTATTGATTTTTTTTATATTTTTGTATAAAGTTTGAAAAAACACACTACATGGATGCCACATCCTCACGTCGTGGAGCCCAGTCATCAGAAGTTAATCCACTTAATATCTGTATGCAACCCGTTACACCAATAGTTGTTAGTTTGTGCAAAAAACAGGTAAAATTGATGTTTTATACAACTATAACAGCAATAGGTGGTGGTTTGTGCAATTTACTTCAAATCCACAGAAGAGAGGTGAGGCGAGAGACGGTGAGATCACGAGATGAGACGAGACCGAGAGCGTCGCCGACCGGCCCACCATGAACGGCCTTTTTCTGGCACAAAGTAGGAGCACCCCCTGCGTTCTTGTTCCCACTCTAACGAGAAAAACTGTCTCAACGCACGCCGCTACCCTGCCTTGACCCCACGCCTTTAAATTACCAACTAGTAGGGTCCACCTGTAAAACTAAAAAAAGTGACCGGCCGGAGTGGTAGATCGATGAGTACACGTGTTACCGGCATGCCATGCGATGCGACCTCTGCCACGCACGCGCCCATGCCTCATGCCGTGCCGCATTTATCGCGGTGGTCGCGCCATCGGACGATAAATAAATTCACCCGTCGGTGGCCGGTGCGCCGTGCCCCGCCGATGCCGGCGATCTCAACAGTGACCTTGGGTGCACTGCACTGCACTATGTAGTGTGTACCGTGTACGTACTATGTGCCACCGTCTGCTTGGTCAGCATAGTAGGATCGCAGGACGTCCCGTATTATATTTTGTGCTCTCCTCGTTGGCGCGTTGCGCCACCTATTCGACCGACTTCGTTATCCACTACGGTATATGTAATCCTGCTGCCGTTATTGCAGAGAGGCCGAACAAATCGTTGGTGGTGGTACTCTCAGTACGGATGATACCGTGTATATGTTCTCTCCGTGCATGAGGTTGGCACACTGGCACGTGATGAGTGGTTATTGGAATCTCGATCTTAGCTTTGAACCACGCAGTGTACATGTTCCCATGCACGCATGTGGTGTGAGTATCGCTAGCATCCTATCCTACCACCACCTTCCAAAAGACCAAAACTCCCAACTCTATTTTCTCTTCTTCTTTAAATTGCATCGTGTGTTTTGGGTTTGAGTTTTAGGACGTACCGGATCCGAGCACGGAGTGCGCATGGCAGGCCCACATCGCCAGCTCCCATCTTATCCGAAATGAATATCTCACGGAAACAAACTGTGCAAAAGCCAGATGGCAATTGACAATTAATTAAGCTGATCGTTGAGCTGGCGGACACGTAGCATGTGGATGTGGGGGTTGCTGGTTTTTCGTTCAAGCTGCGACGCCAACAAGAACGTGGTTGCTGCTTCGGAGTTGTCAGCCGTGCATGTGAAATCATAGTGCCCGCGGGCCCGTCCATCTTGACTTCTTTCTTCCTGCCTGCCTACCCTCCACAAAAATGCAATCCCACCACTGCACCTCGGATAAGTGATACCCTTCCGTTCCTTTCTTTTCCCGCCAATAATCCCGGGCCGGTCCCAGCGTTGCACAATTCACCACGTCTACGTTTCTTTTGCAGTATTCACTATGTATTGGTCTAATACATTGCACACAACTCTAAAACTTTATTAGTCTCATGTTAACCATCAACATGATGCTAGGTCCCACAAATCCATCGCTTCTACATGTTACCGGGCAGAATTTTGTCTAGAAGTCCATCGCTCCTTGATACAGTATACACATCGAGGGTAAAGGACTAAAGTTTCATCTAAAATTACCCTGTACTTTTGGGATACACAAAAATAATAATTTTTTTAGGAAAAATAGTTTTTTATTCCTATATACAACCACAATTTTGTGTTTTGCCCAAAATAGGCAATTTTTTAAAATAATACACTTTTTTATCATTTCGAAAAGTATTGCACGAATTTGACAAATTTGATTTGTAGCACATTGTGGCTTGGCCCTAGCCGAATGAACCATTCGGCGAGGACCGAACCGATTCAGTTCCACTCGGTGAGGAGCTGGCTGATTACCCATTCGGTCCCGGCCTTGCCGAATGAAGGCAGAGAGGTCGCGACCGCGCGTCGGCCACCCGCTCCTCTCCCTTCTTCCTCTCATGCCAGTTCCTCTTCTCCCTCCTAACCAACATTCAGCCTGAGCTGACCAATTGCTTTTTCAATCGGCCTGAGCCTGACCGATTGAAGTAATCAGCTTGGCCATGACCGAATGCATGCTGGTGGCTGGCCAAAAATAGTACGTCATATTTACCAAAAGTTTTGCACGGATATACATACCACGTTATGCGATCATGAGAAAAATTGGAAATTTTTGAAATTTAAATGAATGATTTTCCATTTTTTTTAAAGACCGGGCACTGAAAAACCAGTAAGGGAGCAACAATAACAGCATGTCGGTGGCTCACTCTCGTGGCAGTAATGATCGAATCTCGATATTTTTATTATGTTTGCAGTACATTGTACCCCCTCTGTTTCACTTTACTTTGCGCGGTGCTACAGTGCACGTAAAACGAGGTGGCCGATTTCTCTCTCATTTTTCACTTTTTTGCTCATCGTTTTTTTAGATGTGCAGCTCCGTGTCTACTCTACCCATTCCAAAAATTATAGAATTTTTTTGACGAAAAATGAGAGAGAAATGGACCGTCTTGTTTTGCGTGATGAACAGTAACGCGCAAAGTAATATGGAACAGAGGGAGTACTTCTTAAAACTCATGGAATATATCATGATCTTTCTCAAGAAAAATAAAGAGAACGACTAGTTATATTTTTTAGGTGTTGTGCTCCTGTTGCTCGGCTGGGAGTTTGGTTTGGCTTGGTCATTTTGGCCTTGTTTGCGTGGTCAGGACTGATGGCTTTGTGGGACCCAACATCAGGTTGGCTGTTAACATAGGACTAATGAAGTTTTAGAGTAGTGTGCAACATATTAGATCAATATATGGTGAATGCTGCAAAAGAGACGTCGACCTTGTAAAATATGCAACGTTTGGACCAAAACATGGTGGATAGTGCAATTTCCTCTCCCGGGCCACACCCACCAAAGACCATGGAATCTCACATGATCTCATTTTTTCTGGCACCCTTGAGCTGCTCTAGTTCGAGTTGTAGCTGATCAGGCTTTTCTTTTAACACGCAACTATTATGATTACAATTAATATATAATTCACTGTAATGAAAAAGAGCTCCTTTCATATACTCCCTCATTCAACATATCTTAAACGGGTGTATGTAACATCCACAAAATAAAATAAAATTTGGAATGTTAAAATTTATAAATAAGTTGATGAATTTTTGAAGTATTTAAAACTTTTTTTAGATTTGTTTAAACTTTTCCCACACCTTGACTCATACTTTCAACGGAGGATTAAAATAACTATCCAAAATTATAAATCTTGATTTGGAAGATTTTAAACAATCCAACATGAGTATTTGGTCTTCTGTGCATTTTATTGCACTTTGAACATTTTCCCCAAACCATGTATAAATAATTAAGAGAGGGAAAATATGAATTTCCCAATTATAATAAGCATGCTGGAGAAATATTCCATTGTGGGTTCATTGAACTATTTCATTTTGGATTTTAATATAAGTAAATCCAGTGCAAATTAATAAATAATATAAATGAGAAGAGAATAATATGACATTCTCAAAAATAAAGTTGAAATGATTCAAATATATTTCATACTTATTTTGGGGATTATAAAAATATTTTATGGGAGTTTGTAAAACCCTAAAACTAATTTAGGGAACTTATAAAGAGTATAAATTGATTTATAAAATAATATTATTTTCTAACTTATACTGGGCAGGGAATATGGTCCTAATATGTATTTTGTTTTATCTGAATTTTTATGAATTTTCTAGATACAGTTTGATACAAAAAAGATCAAACGTATATAGAAAAACAGTACTAATAGACAATACAAAAAAGGGAAAAAATAATCTGACCAAAGCAGACAGAAATGTCCCTCTCCAACCAGGCATGTGTGTCCTCTCACCTTTCTCGTCTCTCACGTAATAGCCTCAAAGCCCACATTCTCTCTCTACTTTTTTTCTGTCTCGAGTCTATCTTCTCTAATTTTTATTGGGCCACAACAGCCTAGCCGATCCAACCGAACGGACCAGTCACTGAAAAGTCGTCTTCCTGCTCCAGCCTGTCGTACATGCATATTAGCCCAGCAGCCATGGGTGCCATGTCTTCCCCTCTTCCCTTCCTCCTTTTAGGACATGTTGCCAAAAGTTGCCGAAGAAGGTAAATCCCGTTCTAAACGTCGAAACGACTTTTCATAAACATAGTTTTTTTCTGCGTACTTCCATAAATATAGAAGTTATTCCCCACGCAACCACAGTTCCGTAGGCATTAAAAACAAACTTCGTTGAACCTTACATTGACATACATCGGAGCCAAACCTTGTGAAAAAATGTTAAAGATTTACAGAAGTCTATTTATTATATATTATTCTCTAATATCATTTCTAAATTGTTTTTAACTATAATTACATTTAAAAAAAATAACTTATGTGTAGCCCTCCCACGATCCTACTAAAGGTGGGATGATATGACGCGTCGTTTCAAGATCTGAGGAAGTCCGATCGGACATGTTTTTCAACTTTTTATTTATTTTGACTCTATTATCACTTTACTGTTGTTTTCATGATTTTTTATAACTTTTTATGCATTATTTGTACTATATTTTTTCTCATTTTAATCACATTTCTTTTAAATTTATTTATTTAGAAGTTTTATTTTTCATTTATTTTGCTATTATTTTTATCCTAAATATAGGAATTTTCTTACAATTAATTTGCTATTTCTAAAACATTAAATTTATGTTCATACGTTTGAACAATTCTTTCTGTAATACATAGATATCTCATCTACCATTCAATGAGCATCCATTCTCAGCATTTTCCATTAGCGTCGTACTCCGTCCGTTCAGAAATATAAGACGTTTTAGGTTTGTGAATTCGTAGAGGTTCGTAGTGAACCTATACACTAAAATGCGTCTAGATACTTTTTTTTCATAAACCTAAAATGTCTTATATTTATGAACAGAGGGAGTAATTAGTAATTAGTATTACATGTAACAATTGAAAATTTGTTCGTACAGCTTGTGAGATTTGTTCATGTATTCTAAATAAGATATTCAGCATAATAGTGAGAAAGCTCCTTAGAATCACAAAAACGATTTGTTTAAAGTACATATATCTTGTTTTACACGTACACCTATTTTTTTAAATGGAAAATGATCATTATTATGAAACAAGTTCCACATTCTCCAAATATATGTTTTTTAGAGGTAAATATATGTTAATGTACTAAATCAATGATCTTCATTAATATGAAAATAGACATTCATGCCTACAAAAAGAAGTTTGTATACTTTTAGGTAGATGTTCATGTCCTCACCATGATTGAATATTTGGATGAAAGGAGAAATAGGTATCACAGCTAAAACGTCAAGAAAGTAAAAAATAAAAGAAAGAGATGACCCAAAGTGAAAAGTACCATAGAAAAATATAAAAATGAAGAAAACAACAAAAAAAGTGTTGGCTTGGACTACTTTTTCAAATTAAGGAACTACAACTCCTGACATGGGTATACCCTACAGGTACTCGATCTTGGTATATACGGCCTAAATATATAAAGGCCCACGGTGTCGCCAATGCCCAAATAAAGGACTCGAGTAACCTACGAACTCTCGATTGCTTGAAGAACAAGAAGAAGCTAAAGATAGAAAGTTTGAAGGAGAGAACCCTAACTTGTAACCGACTCGACCTGCTACCCGAGACCTAGCCTATCTATATAAAGGCTAGGAGGGGGCGGCAAGGAGAACACACCCAACCCTAGTTTCCACAACCCTTGCCAGATTGCATCTGTGCACCATTGTAATTCTCGATTGCTTTGATAATTCCACGAGCAGACAAGCAGGAGTAGGGACCTCTACGAGGCCTGAACCTGGGTAAATCTTCGAGTCCCCCGTGTGCTTGTTTGCTAGCCGATAGATGTCTCTAGCGCTCCCTCCTTCTCCAAAACCCAAGTCCATAACAATGGGCATTGATGAGTTAAACCCTCGTCAACTCCCGATTTCAATTCTCATTTAAACCAACAACTCTCCATGTTTTGGTTATTACAGACTCGCAAAACCTCCAACAAGAAGATTCTACATAGAAAATTTCTACTAAAACTAGGTATGAAAGTGGAGCAGAAAGGTTCCGAATTTTTTACGGAAAACAGAAACAGAATGAAAATATGGAATCGGAAACGGATTTTCGCAAAACTAAAAGGGACATTTTTCTGGCGGAAACGAAAGCGGAATAGTGTTTTTCGGTCGAACACACACGTAAATGGAATAAAATTTCTGTTTTAGGATTGATGTGCATGATCAAATCGAACTGACCCATTACATGACCTTGTCAAGCCAAACTTGCAAAGCGGCTTATCCCAAAACTGGCGACCATGTAAACCGTTCATGCATTCGAGGAGACTTCTACAGAATATTTCCCTTTCTTGATTTCCAAATAGACCAAATAATTGCTGCTATCCCCAACAACAACTACATTCCTATATTTACTGGAAAAAGTAAATAACCAAGAGCTTAAATCCTGAAACTTTTACTGGAATGTCTAATACCCGTGTTTTCACCACCCCCAATTATATTGAGCCATTCTGCATTTTTAAAAAAGATGGCCTATCGTCTCCACTTCATGACAGAAACACCATTTACTATCTTTACCCTCCAACCTCTCCTAATTAACACATGTTTAGACGAAATGCTTTTATGAAAAACTAACCAAAGAAAAACTTTGATTTTCATAGGTACGTTCACCCCCAATATTTTCCTATGTGACCACTTCATAATACAAGTTTTTAAAGCAAAGTACGTAGATCTAACACTAAATTTTACATTCCCAGCCAACTAGCATCTACAAGAGTCATCTTTCTCATCTAAACTAACATCCCCACACAAACTTTGAAGTTTCTGCCACAAGTTGGCAATTTTCCCCACAAGTTTCTTCTAAATTTAGTTATTCCCCATTCTTTCTTGAACACTTCAGAAGCCATTATGTTGCCACTGAAGTAATATTATAAAGTCTACATACTTCACATAAAAGTTTATATTAATATCCAAAAATGTTCCCAAAACAAAGTCCTCCTACGATTACCTAGTATTTTCCTACAAAACTTGATAAAAATCCTTTACCTTCATCAAACCTTGCCAAAAATGAGATTGGCCTAGTTTACTAACACATCTAGAAAGATAATTATGCTTTGTGTACTTATTTTTATGAATAGCTTTCCAAATACCATTTTCTATTTCCATAACCATTTACTAAGCAAAAGAATATGCATTAGATGCAAATGAACTATACCTAATCCATCCATTTCTATCGGTTGACAAATAGTTTCTCACCTCACTGAGTGATATTTCCTAACATCACCATCTTCCTGCCAAAATAAACGTTTCATAAAGAACTTCATTCTTTTACCAAAAACTTTAGGTAATTCAAAAATAGGCACCATATAGTAAGGAATATTTCTAAAACAAGATTTCAACAAGACGAGTCTCCCACATAAGAATTCTGCTCGCCTACCCAAGTGTATAATGTTTATCTCTTTTTTCCGCTGCATAACCCCAACCTTTTTTCACAATGTGTGTTGGCTTGGGGTGAAAGTGCTGTCCATTTGTCTCGCCTTCTCTTTTAACGTTCCTATGAGCTCCATAGCTAAGATGCCTCCGGTTGCCACCTTTTTTTGGTAAATAGTGGAGTCAATCGTATGAAGCATCTACTAGATAGGATGGATTTTGAGTGGCTCGATGTGTCAAATTCTAAATTTAGATCTAATACTCCCTCGATCCATTTTAGTTATCAGTGATATGGATTGGAGGGAGTAACTTACTTATTTTCTACATTTAACAATACATAAAATTAAAATATACATAAATTATTTCATCTCAAGGTGAACAAAAGTTCACTTTACTGAATTGTTCACGCTTATAGAATAAAATGGTCATGTTAAAGTGATTGAATTAAATAATATGATCACTAATTTCCATGTATGTAAAAAAGGAAACTGTAAAAGAAAACAAAAGATAAAAAATAAAATATTTTTTATGGAGAAAAATAAAGTCGGTCACAATAAATAGAAGAAACAGAAAAACAGAAAAATGAAATGCTCCTATATGCGATCCTACCTTGTTGGGCCGGCTCACTATGAAGCGACCGGAGGGTTGCTCTCGTATATGGTGAGCAGAGCAGCAGATAGGGTTGCCCCCATTGCTTGTTATCTGAAAGTTATGGAGCAATCAGGTAGTCTGGAACTAGCCCAACTAGTGAAACATTTCCCTAAAGTTTGGTTGGGTCACCACTAACCAAGGACCTCGAGCCTCTAGCCCGTGCAACTTGTGATCCGAAAACACCCTATTTGTTCAACGTGTGCTAGAAAAAAAAAACCTATTTGTTCAACTCTTTTATAAGTTTTACAAAAAAGAGAAACAGGTAAAGTTGGAGCGAACAATTGTCTCTAAAAAATACAATTCAGGTAAGAAACAAACTAGATCACCTTTCTCTCAGGAAAATAAAACAAGGCCACTGTTTGTGCATAACTCCTTTTTAGGTTTCTCTTACGGAACTGTTGCTCTTGCTCTTGCCGTGGCACACAGAAGATGTGCATGAATTAAAAGTAAAAATTGCTACTATCTCCGTTCCATAATATAAGCCTTTTTAGCGAGCTGTTCTCTCGCTTCGGCAAAGAGGAGCTATGGTTTCTTCTTTCAGCCGAGGGGAACCTCCACTAGAGTTCTATGACAGTAGTAGTAGTAGACAGCAGTTCTGGAGCTGTTGATTCATGACACTTTTGGGTACCGATAGCTGTAATGCACTCCTCGAGCGTAAAAGTTGGGGATATGACGCAACCGCACTGTTGCAAACTGATTGTCTCAAGCCATAAGCAAAGTGTCGTTTGTATCGTTGTAAAAAATCAACGGTATTATGGATCAGGGTGTATAAAAAATCAGGAGTCGGCACAGCAGCGTCTCTGGAAAACTCAGGATGGTTGTGTCCTGGAATATTCAAATGGATGCCAACATGGACCGATGGACGGCAGTCACTTAAGTAGTATAAGGTCTCATCATCGTTGTGCGTGAATGAAATCGCAAGTACAACCAGGAACCCGTAACGGGTTAATTAGGTACCTCTACGCGATTTGGTACATGATTCGGTGGTTGCATAGACAGGCCTGTTACAGAGGTTGGTCACGATGATTGCCTTCCAACAATAGTTAGCCAGGCTAACCTCCATCTCCACGCCTTAACTGTAATGCAAAGCTGGTTGTTCCCGGTTGAGCTGTGCCCGATCGAACCCCTCGGTCGTTGCATCGCATCGCGTAGATGAGATGTACATTCCTGAAAGGGAATACGCTCTGCAGAGTACGTACGCGTCACTTTCAGCAGAAAATAGAATACAGTTCGGAGAGTATCCGTGAACAGTCTACTAGTAGCTAGCAGCGGCGAAGTGCGTGGTGCCAGCAAAACCATGCCACATATAACGGCCAGCCCGTGATTTTAGCATATTTCTAATGCCGCGCCCGTGAAATGAAGTGATCGCCCATGATTTTCTTCCTATAGAGCCATGTGACCCCTACGCAAACACAAAGCACGTCGTCGGGTGCAACAACCGTTGATGGCTATCGCGTCGCGTCGCCCTGCACTGCACCTGCCTCAGCTGCAGTGCGGCCTGCCTATAAATAGCCCAGGCAATATGTTGCTCCCAGACCACCAAAACATAGTTCAAACCTCCAGCTAGCTGCCTGGTTAGTGTACCGGTACTGCTATCTCGCTCAAGCTTGAAGAAGCAGAGAGACTTGTATTGGTAGTAGTACCGGCCTCGTGGTTAAGACGATGGCTGCTGCGCTTTCCTTCAGGGCCGTTGCACTTGTTGCACTCTCCTCCCTCCTCCTCGTCGCCTACGCTGCCGGCGCCGGCACGGGCAACTTCAGCGCTTCCGACTTCACCGCCGACCCCAACTGGGAGGCCGCTAGGGCCACCTGGTATGGCGCGCCGACCGGCGCCGGCCCTATGGACGACGGTACTTACTGCACGTCTATATAGCAGTATACGGTGTTGTCATTCCGTCGTGGATCGTTTGTGTGACAGTATACAATTTGCGGTGATCGATGTGCAGGTGGTGCGTGTGGGTTCAAGAACACCAACCAGTACCCCTTCTCCTCCATGACGTCCTGCGGCAACGAGCCCATATTCAAGGACGGCAAGGGATGCGGCTCCTGCTACCAGGTACACTAGGCGTCTAGGCGTACGGTGCAAAGGAAATGGTGTTGTCGACATGCTTTTGACTGTTTGTTTTTGACTTGTGCAGATAAGATGCGTCAACAACGAGGCCTGCTCCGGCAACCCGGAGACGGTCGTCATCACCGACATGAACTACTACCCGGTGGCCAAGTACCACTTCGACCTCAGCGGCACGGCCTTCGGCGCCATGGCCAAGCCCGGCCTCAACGACAAGCTCCGCCACGCCGGAATCATCGACATACAGTTCAAGAGGTCGGTGATCGACATCACATCATTTTTCTTGCAGGAACATCCTATCAGCTGGCCCTACGGGAACACAATCACATATACCCCGTACTTTTTGCGCAATAAAACTTTAACGACAGGGAAAGGTTTAACTGGGACCCAAATAGATTCGCACGAAAAATACTTCAGTACCCGTCACTGCATGCACACTTAATTTGTCGTCCCGGGCTGGGTTACTAGCAGTGACACTTGGATTATTGTTGGTTGCTCATGATAAGTCTTGTATGCAGAGTGCCGTGCGAGTTCCCTGGGCTCAAGGTGACCTTCCACGTCGAGCAGGGTTCGAACCCGGTGTACTTCGCGGTGCTGGTCGAGTACGAGGACGGCGACGGCGACGTGGTGCAGGTGGACCTCATGGAGGCCAACTCCGGGACGTGGACGCCGATGCGCGAGTCGTGGGGATCCATCTGGCGCCTCGACTCCGGCCACCGCCTCCAGGCGCCCTTCTCCATGCGCATCACCAACGAGTCCGGCAAGACGCTCGTCGCCGACAAGATCATCCCGGCCAACTGGGCTCCCACCGCATCCTACCGCTCCATCGTCCAGTACAGCTGAAGCTGCATATATGCTCAGCTGATCATTCGGAACGGATCATTGGCTAGATTGATTTGGTATTGTATCGAGGTTTGTTTTGCATGCATGGGGACTGAGGTCGGATCGGAGGTTCCCAGCTGATTAGGTGGGACGTCGGGTGTCGGGTGTCATGTAGGCGTCGTCGATCGATCGTGCATGTGTGTCTTGAATATGTCTGTCTGTGGGATATGGAGGAGAGGCACTTTTGCATGTGCTCTCCCGCGCCCACTATCACCGTACCAGTCAAGTGTGTAACCACATCATCATAAGTTATTACAGTTTGTGTGTACTGCTTAATTGCTGTCCCTGCTTCTATTTCTCCTTCGGATTCAGTACTACTACCTCTTATCAGTTCATATAATTACCTTCTGTTATCAAACCAGCTGCATGTCCGCGCCTAGATTAATTGCACTCCAGGAATCTGATCCTGACTTTCTAACCAACGTACGGCCATACTGCAAGGACTTCCGAATCGGATGGCTAATATTTGGAGAGGGAACTGTATTCATTAGCACGAACCGACCCTCCGCTGACTTGATTAGAATGTGCTGCATTTTTTTTAGTACAAATTAGTAGAATCAACGAAAAGTTGCAAGCATTCGAGGACACACAGCAAAATCTCCGTGAATTTCGTTCCTGCGTCGTCAGTGCCTTTTCTTTTCTTGATAGTATAGTACCCTGTCCCGATAGATTTGACGATCCTGGAAAGGTCGGTACACCATAATTCCTGAAACGACCAAAGCACGCAGACGGGGTACTTCATGGCTACCGACTGGTGCGTCCATCCAACGCAAAGGACGCTAAATCCTCGAGCACATGTCTTTCCCTTTCAAAAGCTTTCTCTTTCCGTGTAGTAACCACTAACCAATTCTATAACCGTCAGTCTTAGCTAGCTAATGATAGGGAGTGATTCCTTACTTTTTACACGAGAGCCGGCCGGCAACGTCGCCGCTTAAAAGTTCACCTAGATTGCTAGCTTTGAAATACTAGTAAGAAAGAGAAGTTCAACGTAGGTAGCTTGAGGCCCAGCCGCTAGATCGTCGCCGTAAATACTGGCGCTAAACTCTCTCAATTGCACCGATCTGCCCCAAATCCAGGGAGTCAACAAGCAAGAAAACATGTGTAAGTGTGTAGCAGAGAGAACGTGCCATACCAAAGGGTGGGTTACTAACATGACATGGCACCATCGTAAAATAGTTTTCTTTTGAACGACCAAAGACTAATTCGTTTGGCTAAATGCTTCGTGGACGTAATTGCACATGGTGTACCACAGATCATTGAGGACCGTGAGATAGCGAAGGGGAAGGAGGATGGACCTTATCGACGATGCCTTTTTCTTGTCCAGACAAACTAAAAGGATGAGGAGACCTTCCACCCTCTCTCCATCGTACCGATTGTCTGAACAACAGTTAACCGCGGAAAGTGACAAAGTAACGGACTGCTCAGGCGCATGTGCGGGGGCGAGGAGTCGGATGCCGACGCCTGCGTCGCCTACCCCGCCTCTGCATGTGAGGTGCGGGCCACGGCCGCCGACCCAAGGCAGCAACTGCCCCTGCCCCAGCCGGCCGGTGGAACCACGTATAGCCGAGGGCTCTTGCACCAGATTTCCCGGGCCCCAGAGCCGCACCCACCGTACGTTGCCGCTGCCGCCTTGCCGGCCCCGTCTGTCTCAGACTGAGCTTTCGGCGATCGATCTCCCCTCGCTCGATCATGTGGGGCGCCGTCATGGCGTACAAACGCCATCGATCCTTTCCGATATCGTTAATAACGGTGGGTCAAATTCCAAGCTTGATTGCCTTCTGAGACAAGCGATCGAATTAATTTGCAGCTCAACACCTTCGTGTTGATCGATTCTTGCGGGTAGTGTCTGATCCGGTGTTATGGAATGTTTGGACGACAGAAAACGCAACATAACGTTATGGAAGCGCCAAGTTGACTTGAGTGCTACCAAGAAAATAATCCAAGAAAATGCAGACACGCATAACGCATTGCCGAAGAAAACTAGGGCAACATCACGTGTGTGCACTCTTGCTTGCGCTACGTGTCAAGGTTGAATTTTGGTATACACCATTTCATTTCTAATGATACCGTGTCTCTTAAAATACCGTGGTTTTAAATACTCCCTCTGTCTCGAAATAGATGTCGCGGGTTTGTCAAAATTTAGATGAATCCGTATACTAAATAGTTACTAGATTCATATAATTTTTGCTAAATCTGAGACATCTATTTTGAGACGGAGGGAATATATACTTTGAAAACTACTGTAATATATCCATGGTATTAGCAAAAACTCAAAGTGCACTATCAGCCCTGAACCGATGTAGTAGTGCTAAAGCAGTTATGTTTCAGTTTCAGTTGTGCACAGTATAAAGGCCTCGCAATTCAAATGGTGTCATTAAGGTATGCAACTAGGGTTAATACTAGGATTTTGGCATGTTATGGTTAGGCATGTTATGTAAACAAACTAGGGTTAATACTAAGGAAATTCCTCATCTATGTGAAACAACACAATCTATAAGAACTAGGGTTCACATATGGAGGTAATTTGATGATTTCAACCATTCTCTACAAACTAGTCTTTACAATAGGAGGGGAAATTGTCTTAGCAATCAATCATCCTACCATATACATGAGAAATCACCAACAAATTCCTCAAATCTTTGATGAACTAGGGTTAAGAAAAGGATGTGGATGGGATGATTTCAACCAATAAATAGAGGAGAATCGAAGGAGAATGCCTCGAGGATTGCAATGGGAACGAAATCCACCAAAAAATCTTGTAGATCTGCTAGGTTTGGAGGGAGGATTTGAAGGGGGTGTGGAGGGGCGGCGCCGGCGCCATGGATGAGTCCGCGGTCGGGTTTCTGGGAAGAGGTAAGTGGGGGTCGGGGAGAGATTTGGGCCCCGATGGTTTGTTATGGTCAAGGGGCATGGCTCTATCCGACGTGGAGCCATCCTTACTAGTATGACGCCGGCCTGAATGGAGCCATACTTACGCGAGTGGGCCCGGTTGGTCGCGATGACTGGCACGTCGGACGGTCGCATGGCGCCGTTGACGGGAGCGCCATAGTGGCATGGCGCCGCTGCGGATGGCGTCGTGTAGTTGTCCATGGCTCCTGCCGGTATGGCGTCATGAAGACAGGTTAGATGAGGAAATCTTCCCAAGAAAGAGTTATTTTTTGACTTCTTTCTTTAATTAGGTTAATTCTATGATTTTTGCCCGCTATGTGTCAAAGTGAATCTTGGTATTGTGGTGAACAGCTTGCAATTACAGACCCGTGATGAGAAGAATAAGAAGCGAATACACCATTTCATTTCTAAGGATACCGTGTCTCTTATTAAAATAGCATGCTTTTAAATATACTTTGAAAACTACTATAATATATCCACGGTATTAGCAAAAACTGAAAGTGCAGTATCCACCTGATGTAGTAGTGCTAAAGCAGTCGTCTTTCAGTTTTAGTGCAGACTACTTTGAAAGCGGCTGTGTTTCAGTTTTAGTGCAGCATCAGGCCCTGCGCTGATGTTTTTCTTTTCTTTTCGGTTTCTCTGTCGCGGTGTGTGTAAGGTCAGAGCTCTATACGCTGCCCTTTCTTCTAAGAGCATCTCAGCTGCAGCTCTGTAAGCGGCACCCAAAGCGTCATTGGGTGCGCTGGACAGAAAATCACCCAACCGTGTGCCCTAAAGCCGTTTTTGTTTGGCGCAGCCAAATAGCGTGTCTGGCATGTTTAGATCATCACCGCCCCAGAGGGCTCCTCGTGGACGCAAGGCATTGACGATGTGGTGACGCAAAGTGCCAAGAAGATACCATCTACAAGCGGCACATCTAAATCTCCACAATTTCCTAATGCATCTCTCTTGCTTAGCGCCTCCCACCCTCCCATACGGAGTCTTGTTCTTGTGCTTGCGAAGGTAGAGCCGATTGATTGCATGGCAAGCGGTGGATATAACCTTGGCCCAAAAGTTATATGGAGACTTGAATTTCGCCAACATGGTCCGAGCCACATCCATCAAAGTCCGGTTCTTTCTTTCGGCCACACCATTTTGTTGAGGGGTATACAAAGTGGAGTATTGGTGCTTGATCCCTTCATCACTAAGGGCATCATCCAAAGTATAGTTTTTGAACTCGGTACCATTGTCACTTCGAATAGACAAGATAATTGCATTGTGTTGCTGTTGGACATGATTTGCAATATCGATGATGGTTTATTAAGTCTGACTCTTGTACTTGAAGAAATAAATCCATGTGTATCTTGAGTAATCATCCACAATCACCAAACAATATTTCTTCCCTCCAAGACTATCATGAGATGGAGGCCCAAAAATATCCATATGAAGGAGTTCTAAGCAATGATCCGAGGTTGTTTGATTGAGAATCTTGTGTGGCGATTGATGCATCTTCCCTTCAACACAAGCCCTGCACGCATGATCTTTGGCAAAGCAAATGTCTTTTAGTCCAAGAATGTGTTCCCCATGTAGAGACTTTGCAAAGACCTGATGTTTACATGGGCCAAATGGTGATGTCAAATCTAGCCCACACCGCCCTTTGCCTAGAGACATATTGCATGTGTAGTGGTGTTCCCGGATAAGTCTACCACGTACAAATCATGCTCAATGTCCCCTACGAAAGCCATCATAAGAGTCTTGCTCCACATGAGTACAATATAGTGCTCATTAAAGAAATAACAAAGACCCATAACAGCAAGAGCACAAACGGCAAGGAGGTTGGGTCTTGGCACCTTTCACTTGATCCATCTTGAACCTTTTGAGCATATCTTTAATGTACTTAGCTTGGTTGATGAAGGTCCCTTTTCTCAACTGCTTGACTTCAAAGCCAAGGAAGAATTCCATTTCACCCATCATAGACATCTCAAAGCAGTCGGTCATGAGCTTGGAAAAATCCTCATTAAAAGCTTTGTTCGTAGATCCAAAATATTGTCATCAACATAAATTTGGCAAACGAACAAGTTCTGTCCAACTCTCTTAGTAAAAAGAGTAGGGTCGATTAGCCCTACTTCAAAACCACAGTCTAACAAGAGCTCTCTAAGGCACTCATACCACACACACATGGGGCTTGTTAAGGCCATAGAGTGATTTGTCAAGCTTATAGACATGGTCCAGGAAGAGAGGATCCTCAAAATCCAGAGGTTGCTTGACATAAACCAACTCTTTCAAAGGACCATTAAGGAAAGCACTTTTAACATCCATTTGTTGTAATTTAAAATTATGATGAGTGGCATAAGCAAGAAGCATGCAAATGGATTCAAGATGAGAAACGGGGGCATAAGTTTCACTATAGTAAATATCCTCAACTTGAGAGTATCCTTGGGCCACCAATCTTGCATTATTGCGGACGACTATCCCATTAGCATCACGCTTGTTTTTTAATATCCACTTGGTCCTGATGACATTTTGACAATCTGTTGTCTGCTTCACTAAGGTCCACACCTTGTTGCGCTTGAAGTTGTGGAGCTCTTCATTCATAGCATCGAGCCAATCATCATCTTCACGTGCTTCAAAGACCTTTTGGGGTTAACCATGAGAGATAAATGCATGGTGAGAACTAAAATAAGTTAATTGTCTTCTAGTAGTAGAACCCCTATTGAAATCTCCATAAGTATTATCAAGGATATGTCCATCTTTGATGAGCTTGGCCATTCTATATGCTTGACAACGGTCTTGGGCTTCAATACGAGATTCTTGAGCAACCACTTGGTCATCACCACCATTTGAGTCCCTGCCTTGACTATAAGCATGGACTTGTTCACTATCTTCATTAGTATCAACCATTTGAGCACCATCAACACTTGGAGAGGTATTAGATTGGCATTGATCATCATTAACTTGACCTTGTTCTTCAATATCTTGACCTTGGTTGTTGTCTTGTGATGTTGAACTAACTTGGAGAGGTAGATCTTGATGAGCTTGACATTGCCCGGGGCTTGAAGAGTCATGTTCATGAGAAGCTTGGGAAGAGCTTAGAGAGTATTGAGGTGCAATGAGTGGTCCTCGAGGGGAAAGATGATCATGTGAGAGTGAGGGCTCCACTTGAGTAGAGCATGGCCCTTTTCCTTCAGCCACAAGGGGTTCCTCAATGGGGCGGAAGAATCCTACACCCATTCTTCTTATGGCTTGAGGAGGAATTTCATCACTAGGATCACGAACACCATCTTTCCTCACAAGGGACTCATGATCTTCATCAACCATGACATTGCTCATCTCTTAAACTCTTCTAGTTGCTTTATTGTAGACTCTATAAGCATGAGATTAATTAGAGTAATCGACAAACATACACTCTTGAGCCTTTAACTCAAACTTTGATAAACAAATGCCTTCTTTGCGAATGTAGCACTTTCAACCAAACACTCGGAACTAGCTAACATTGGGCTTGTGGCATGTGATTATCACATACAAAGTCTTGTTCTTGTGCTTGCGAAGGTAGATCTAGTTGATTGCATGGCAAGCGATCGATATGGCCTCGGCCTAAAAATTATATGGAGACTTGAATTCCACCAACATGGTCTTAGCGGCATCCTGAAGGGGTTCTAGGCAGAAAACAAAAAATTACTATGCTAGAACACCCTAAAGCCCAAGATCTATCTAGGAAATAATGCAGTAACGGAGGAAGACAGCGGTAACATACCCTTGTACACCGTAAGCGCGTTACGCTCATGCGGGAGAGTGGATGATGTAGTCGTACCCGTCCAACCTCAAGGTCACGCACCCCGAGATATCGCACACATACAATGCAAGACAACGACTCCCAGGATCTGATCCCCACCAAGGTTGCAGAAGTAGATCTCCTGGCTGGAATCCCTACATCACATCTATGTGCCGCAATAGTGTTGTATTTGCGTGTACAGTGCTTCTTCGGGATTGTGCCACTTCAAAGGCAACGAGAGAGAGAGAGAGAGTTCTCTAAGGAAACTGCCTTAGAGAAATATCTCAATTGGTGTGTTTTAATCCCAACCATAGGCACCCCTTTATATAGGTGGACAAGGTGTACCTTTCCCAAAGGCTTACCCATGTGGGACTAATAATAGACAAAGAATAAAGGGGGGAGGGGCTAGCCCACTAGGCCTATGGCGGTGCACCCGGGTGGGCTAGCTGCCCCGCACTGGCCCAGCAGCAGCAAGGCACGCGACATCAGCGACAGCTAGGTGGGCCTGCCACCCTGCGCGCGGCCCGCTAGCAGCCCTGCGGCTGCCTAGGCGGTGGAGAGGTGGCGACCAGGTGGGCTGGCACGCGGCGCCTAGCGCCTGCTCGTGCCCGCGCCTGCCCGGGTGGTCCGGCTTGCTGTAGCCTGCAGCGGCGGTCAGCAAAGTGTCGTCCCACGCGGTGCCCAGCGCCCGCCTATGTTGGCTAGCTAGGGCCCACTAGTGCGACTATGGTGTTTTGATGTCCCTTTTTGGGTAGCTTCCTCCTAGGTCAATTCCCTCTGGTTTTTTTTGCCCTGTTGAGGAAGTTGCCCCCAAATATTAATTTAAATATTTATTTAATATATATACTAATTCATAATTAACATATAATAAATGCATATTATAAATTGCCATTTATCCGAAACACCTTTCGGTCTTTTCCTTTCTTTCTTTCTCCGAACAACTTCGAATCTCCTTCAGAATGATTTTGATTTCTCTCTCTTCTATGATTCCATCTTACAGGAAGATCTCTAAGAGTCGTAGTGCCTGTAAGTGTGTTTCCCTATGGTTCGGGAATGTCACAGACATGATCGAGATGATCTCTGATCAATGATTAATAGCAGGATCGGGATGCCCATAATGACCCCCATGCACTCCACGAATCACCTTCGTGTTGAACCTTAAACGATATATCCAATTACCTTTGTTATTTAAATACTAGTATTGTCTGAGATTTGATCATCGATATCATCATAATTTGTTTAATTTTGTTTCCAACAAGTATTGTTTTACTCGTTCACATGAAATTCCATCTCCATGACCTAGTCATATGCTACGCAATTTATGTATGTAATTCACCAAGTGGGCCCAGTGTATCTTCTCGCTACATAGGAGAACAAATCCCGATCTTGATGCATAATGCCTCTACATGCCCCTTTCAAACAATTGCAACTATGAACTATGTGACATGATCGCATTGTAACAATCATCGGTGGGAAATGTCCATCACACCATCTTAGATTATGTGACTTAGTTGTTAGTTGGATTTAATAGCACCATGATCAGGAAACCTCGATCATCAGTTGCCCAATGAACTAGTTGAATAGAGGCTACTAGGGACCTGGGTTTGTTTATATACCACACATGTATCAATATTTCCACTGGATACAGTTATAGCATGATATAAAACTATTATTTGCCTCTAGGACATATATCCTTCATTCTCACGGTTGCACTAGAATACAAATAATCTAGCTGTGTTGCTACTAATCATAACCATATGTTATATATGTTTATTGATCATGCTTGCTCATGGAGGACTTCCTGTCCTAAATCTGTTTTACCCGATTCATAAGGTACTATTTGCAAATTTTGCAAATTATTAATGTTACCTATTTTACATTCATAGCATTTCATTTTGGTGACAAAGTGAGACTTTTGTTTTAGTATACAATGATGATGTATCAGCCAATTGGACTGTCAAGATGTCATGTGTATCCATAAAACACACTTAGTCGAAAGTTGAACTTTCTTAAACCAAAACCTCTTTTGCTTACTCTGAATTATTCTAATACTTCTATATCTATATAGACTTTGATCAAATTGCTATACTTGCAACTTCAATCCCCGACCATGCTTTCTTTGCACTAAACTTAACTCTGGTTCATTGATTAACTTTAATCACTTAGAAACCTGTTCTTACATTCAAGAACTTGGGTCACATTATGTCAAGTATAAATGACATGGGTTTTTCTGGAAAACCTATGGCCAAGGCACAGGTGATGTGATGCATCTTTCTTTCCTTTTAACCGTTGTCATGAATACTGAGTCACTACTCAATACGTTTCCTAATTTCTCAAGTAAGAACCAATTCTTCACTTGAATCTATTATGAACTGTTTTCAGAATCTCAACTGGGTCCTTCTGAACTTCTTTCAGAATACTCCAAATATTTTTCTATTTAATGTTTATTAAATATCCTAATCTAATCACATAGATCCTCCATGTTTAATATAAGTTAAATTTCATCCATCTAATGATCTAATAATTTCTAATACGAAACATTGTTCTTTAATATGTCAATTACATATTTCAGAACATTTTTATGCTCCCACTCAAATATTTCATCAATATTTGATATTCTAGGATATCACTCATCTCCCACTCTATTTACAGACTTTCTCGATAATCTTGGTGACGAGGGTTTAACTCATCAATGCCCATTGTTATGGACTTGGGTTTTGGAGAAGGAGGGAGCGCTGGAGACATCTATCGGCTAGCAAACAAGCACATAGGGGACTCAAAGATTTACCTAGGTTCAGGCCTCGCAGAGGTCCCTACTCCTGCTTGTCTGCTCGTGGAATTATTGAAGGAATCGAGGATTACAATGGTGCGCAGATGCAATCTGGCAAGGGTTGTGGAAACTAGGGTTGTGTGTGTCCTCCTCGCCACCCCCTCCTAGCCTTTATGTAGATAGGCTAGGTCCTGGGTAGCAGGTCAAGTCGGTTACAGTTTAGGGTTTTCCCCTTTGAACTTTCTATCTTTAGCTTCTTCTTGTTCTTCAAGCAATCGAGAGTCCATAAGTTACTCGAGTCCTCTGTTTGGGCCTTGGCGACACCGTGGGCTCCCGCTGTATTCAGGCCGTATATACCAAGCTCAAGTACCTGTAGGGTATAGCCATGTCAGTAGCCCCCGAGTGTCCAATGGAATCGCAGATTCGACTGGAGACTTTATGAAGCCTTTCGAGTGCATGACTAAGTATGTTTTTTCGATTGCTCTGTTTATGTCATAGGGATTGTTGATGTGCGTGCCTGATTTAACCGATGCATCAGTATCAGTTAACTACCTTAGGGTAAAACAACACCATCTACTCGAACTCGAGTCCCCGGACTCGAATCCGGAAAAATGCTGGTGTAATTCGACTCAAGCCGCGGAGGTCTTACAGGGGTCGAATTCCAGTATATGGGTGTGAGCACTCGACGCGTCCGCCAAGGCATGTTCATCGTACGTGTTGGCACGAATATATTTCTGGTAGTGCAGGAAATGCGTTGCCAGGCCTTATTCAGGTCTTATCTTCACGCTGCAAGCGCGGCATCCGAATTTTATCATCGCGGAGATGATTCGGGTGACCCAGGAGACGCAGTCTCTTTGTAGGGAAAATTCTTGAGGCGGTGTCGCCATAAGCTTCGAGTGTGGATGTTATCAATACGCAGTACAATGTACAAATAATCATAGGGTGCGCGACCAGCGCTCCCTATGGGAGTAGCCCCCCGAGTTCCTGGTTGAGTCGAAGACTCAGGCAGGGACTAAAGAACTTTGCGACTGCTGTCATCTTTTGTTGCTTGTTTCAGTCGAATTTGCTTCCGGCGCTCCCTATGGGAGTAACCCACGTCCATAGCCGAATTGTGGTTCGAGTGGTTGGGTTTGCTTTGGTTGTCCATGTTCCTGTAAAAAGAAGAAGTAAAATCGTAGGGTGTGCGACCAGCGCTCCCTATGGGAGTAGCCCTCGAGTGCTTGGTGGAATCGAAGACTCGAGCAAGGACTAAAGTAATCGAAGTTTTCTGCTGCGTAATTTTGGATGACGTCAGTGCTGACGATGCAATGACCTCCGTTGCCCGTGTGAGCAAGTTTGACGGGACGTGACGAGCGGTGGGTCCCATTTCCTAACTCTGATTTGACCGGGCGTGCGTAATCTTTGTTTTAACTGCGCCTCCTCGATTTCCGCGCATAATGGGGTAGTGGGGGATAGTTCGCGCTTTAGGTCCTCCACGTGTCGAACACGATTAACGCCACGCGTCTGATAGGGTTTTTCTTAGCCGTTGGATTGCATCTTCCAGGGGGTTAAGTAGCGATGCGGCGACGGTAATTTTCAAATCTGCTTCTTTTCTGCCTTTGCCTCCGTCGCCATTGCCGCTGCTCCTCTGCTTCTTTGCGCTCCTCTCCTTCATGGCGGTGGACCAGCTCCACGTATTGCCTAGCTACTTCCTCCGTTCACACCGCCGCCGCGGAATGGGGAAGAAGAAGGGAGGTGCCGCGGCCGATTTCGCCGCTGCCGCGGTTGCTACGAAGAAGAAGGGTGGCTCGACCGCTACGAGCACCAGCACCGCCGCCGCCAGGAAAAAGAAGGGCATGGGCACTCGCGTCACCAATGGTGCGTGGCGCGCATCCGTGATAAAGTCTTCAGAGCTTCATCTTCTTCGCCAAGACGGAGTTTTGTCTTCCGCAGTCGCGGACGCGCGCGTCCCTGGCAGCGAGGTAATCCCCTCTCCTCCTGCTGGCTTTCGGGTGATGTTCCTAGCGTTCATCATCCGCGGTCTCTCGTTGCCACTACATCCTTTCTTCAGGGGCCTTCTCTGTTTTTACGGGCTCCAGCTCCATCAGCTGTCCCCAAACTCCATCCTCCATGTAGCTTGCTACATTACTCTCTGCGATTGCTGGCTCGGAATCGAGCCGCACTTTGGTCTCTTCAAGCACCTCTTCAAGTTGAAGCGCCAATCGGTGTCTAGCTCCGTAGTCTACGATGTAGGCGCCTGCGGTATCCACGTCGACTCCTCCACCACATATTTCGACATCAAACTCATGGCGTCTGTCCAAGGGTGGAGGGACAAGTGGTTCTACATCCGCGACCGAAAGGCCAATGGAGACCACTTCGGACTCGCGCCCTTCGATCCCGCGACGCCATGCAAGAGGAGGCGTTCCTAGAAGAACATAGTGATGCCCGGCGAGTCCGCGGATACAGATGTGCTGTACGAGCGTGTCTGCGACCTCGAGAGTCGCATGGGTAAGGAAGAGGGAGGCTACGCTCTCATTCGCACATGGATGCGCCGTCGTGTCCAGCCCCTGCAGGCCAGAGTCCACCCTATGTTCTAGTGGTCTAGCGCAGACGATGTCACTCGCGTATCTGCCGATAGCATTTCCGCGAGTGAGGTAGATAAGAGGGTGCGACTGGTCACCAAGTACACTGTCAAGGCTGTACTCCCCGGTGAACCAGACGTTCCTCCGTCCGATGCTGCTAACCCTCCTCCTGAGGTACAATTGTGCTACGTAGTAGCTTTGCTTTGTCGACTGTTTTTTTGCTGTTGCATCATTTTTTGCTAAGTTGTTTTCTGTATGCAGGATTGGGCGGTGTCACCCTGTATGCCCCCTCTTCCTGAGGGGGTTATCCCTCGTGAAGCCTTGGAAGAGGACGAGTCAGAGTCAACCATCCCATCTGATGTGGAGGAGGAACCCCCCGAGTCGAGTGGTCCGCACACTCGCAAGCGTTCGCATAGCAAGGATTCAGATGTGTCCTCTCCTTCGACTCTGGAAGATGCAGGTGTTGGTGCAGAGTCACTGATACCTGCTGTTCCCGTGAGTGCCATGGCGCCATCCTCTCGCAAGAAGATGCGGCTGCCGAAGGAGTCGTCGTCAGAGTCGAGGGATCAAACCTTCGATTTTGACAAGTTTGATTGGTAAGTATACGAGTCTTCCTTTTGGTTCTTCTTTGGGGTCGCCTTTTCTTGACGTTGGTTTGGTTCTGCAGTCAGCCGGCGTTGTCATCTTCTGGCAACGTCCAATTTTTGAAAGAATCTGGAGTCGAGACGTCCAAGGCCAAGAAAGTGGCTGAGCGCACTCCTTCTCCTCCATTGGTGGCCCACTCCGGCCATAATTCATCGAGTTCTCCGCATGATGTGGAGCACCAGATGGTTATCCGGACGACTGAGAATCCATCGACTTCGGAGTCTTTGGAGGATCATATAAGTGTAGTATTTGTTTCCTCTATTTTTGCAGTTGAATGTATCATCTTCTATCATCTGCTTATCCTTTGCTGTTTTCTCCTGTCACAGCTTATTGTGAAGGAAGCCGCTCTCTTAGTGGAGCAAGTTCTTGCGATGGGTCGCCAGCATGCAATGCTGGATACTCGCCACCGCGTAGTTCAAAGTAAGTGTCATGCTTCTTCTTCGTCCTCTTTGTGACATATCTGGCTGATAGCCTATCTTTGTTTGTTTCATAGCTGAGCATAATGCACTCCTCTGGGATGCCGCTTCCCTTGAAAAGATGCTCGCTGTGGCGGTAAAGAGCCGTGATGAGGCACTCGCAGCATGTGGCGAGTCACGGAAGCGCGAGGAGGATCTGCGCGCCTCCATCGTGGCTAGGGAGAAGTTGTTCGAGGAACAACTTTTTTCGATTGCCAAGGCTCTCTCAGGTATTCCCTTGTCTGAATTTTTGGTGTTTTCTTCTTCTTTCGAATTTGTTGTTGGTGTTGACTCTTGTGCCTATGCTTGCTTGTAGATGCCAGCAGTTTGAGCTTTGACCCTCAGGCACTCCGCCGTGATGATGCCTTGGCGGGTGCCATTTCAGCAGTCGAGGATCGCAGCACTGCCGTTCAAGGGACGCTCTCCAAGGCCAAGGGCGTGCTCAGTCGCCTCTGGGAAGAGCTGGCGCCCAAGGCTAAGCTGATCGAGAATATAGACGAGCTGGTGGAGTCCCTTGCCGGGAGCGTCCCTGCAAGCTTCAAGAACTCACTCCGTGCGGCTGGCGCTTCAATGTCACTCGCAATGGTTCAAGCCCATGGAGTCGAAGTTGATCCTGCGGCGGTCTCCAAGGCGATGCCTGTCAGCGCTGATGGCCAGCAGGTAGTCTTTGCTCCCTTCACGACTGCTTGTGGCAAGTACGACCCGCAGCTGATCAATACAGTTGCGAAGTACTCTGAGGAGCTTCAGCGCACCAAGAAAGCTGCTAAGGCTGCAACGTCAGGGGCCGGCGAGAAGTCTGTGGCATCTGATACTGCCACAGACTCGATGAGGCCCCCAAAACCGAAGTCGAAGTCGAAGAAGCCAATCGCTCCTCAGTAGTCGCATCTTGTAATAGTTAAATAGCTTATGTCTTTTGTCAAGGACATGCCTATTGGCGAGTGTATCTGATGATACTTTTGTTAATCTTGAATGCACTCGAATATTTTGTCTATGCCTCGCCTTAGTCCTCTTATTGTCTCTTGCTTGACTTGTGATAGGGCACATCGAGTGATCCTTTGAGGGAGCCTCAGGATTCGCCACTCCTTGATGACACTTTGGCACCGCCGCGCTCAAGGGTGGATGAGCTTTCTCTGCTCTCGCGACTCCGTGACCGCGTGAAGCAGTTGTAGTGCGAATTGCCCGTTCTCCGCGAGAATGCGGACGTATGGAAGTCGAAGGCGGAGAAAGCCGCCGCTCGAGAACAATATCTGCTAGGGGAGGTGACTCAGTTGGGCGACCAATTCAAATGTTAGTTTTCTTATTCCTTATCTTGTAGTCACTCACCGTAGTTCCTTGTCTTCATACTTCTGTCTTTGCTTGGTATAGTTGTCAGTGCACGCCATCCTCAGGATGAGAGAGATAGGATCGCCATTCGCATGAATGATCTAACCCAGGAGCAGCTTCAGGTGAGTGGGTACTTTTAGATGGATCATGATCGTGCAATTGCATTGGTGACCCTGCAGGATCGTGCGTCGCGAGTGCTTCACTTTTTGAAGAAGTCGCGATCATGCTTGAAGAATATTTATCGGACGATGTTTCCGCTGGACATTGCTCCATCGAGCCTGCTAGCCCTCCTTGCCAAATTCCAAGACTTGACTACGGTCCGCGAGTGTGTACGACAACAGTTAGTGGCTGGTGCCAAGGCCGCTCTGTCGCTGGTGTGATTACACAGACCCGATGTGGACGTTGCCGCGATTGCGACCGGACCCCCAGCGCCGCCAGCGGGTTTGATTTGGAACATGGTTCCTCACTACCAGGCGGTGGATCGCCCAGCGGAGGAGATCGTCGACTTCTTTGAGGAGTAGACCAATGTTCCTTTGCTGCAATAGTAGTTTAGTTTGTATGCTGCACATAGTTGCACCAGTGTTGTAAAGTTCATAGACATGCTGTGTATAATTGATTAATATTGATGTAGAAAAGAGCTTGTTATCGTGTATGTTTTGTGAGTGCGTTGCACTATGCGATTCCTTTTTGTTAGCCTGACTTGTGTTTATCTCAGTCCCTTGCCAACCTGTCAGGTGCGTGGCAGCTGGGTTGGTGTTTATCAAGGGTTTCGATTGATACGTCAGCTACTCAGGATATCGCGTTAGTTCGTAGAACAGATGTATATAGGGTGGTGCAACCCCCGAGTGGATTAATTGGAAAAATAAAAAGGAACACAGAATTTTTGGGGCACTTAGCTTTATTTATTCCCAGAACAGTACGAGGTACAATGTGTGGCTGAGCAGCCTTATTTTCAACGTAAATGTAAAGACGACTAAGGGTAGAAGCGCCGCAGCTGCGCGACGTTCTAGGGGTTGGAGTATGCGACTCCTGTCTCGAAATCTTTAAGGCGATAGGCACCACCTTGGATTACTTCTGTAATCATGTATGGTCCCTCCTAGGGGGACTCGAGCTTGAGATGCCCTTGATGCTTCAGTCGCAGGACCAGGTCGCCTTCGACAAAGGACCTGGGGCGTAGCCTCCTGCTGTGGTAGTTGCGCAGGTTCTGTTGGTAGATTGTTGATCTCTCCGTGGCGATTTCCCTTGCCTCGTCAAGGACGCCGACGGAGTCTTCGAGTGCAAGAGTTGACTCTTGCTCGCTGTAAGCGATCACGCGCGGTGCTTTGTATCGTACTTCGGCGGGTAGCACCGCTTCAGCCCCGTGCACCATGAAGAACGGGGTGTACCATGTGGCGCTATTTGGAGTTGTGCGTAGGCTCCAGAGTATCGATTGCAGCTTGTTTGGCCAGTAGCCCGCGACCTGTTCGAGTGGTCTGAGGAGTCGCTTCTTGATGCCGCCGCAGACAAGTCCGTTAGCTTTTTCGACCTGTCCGTTGGTCTGTGGATGTGCTACGGAGGCATAGCTGACATTGATTCCCAGATTTTCGCAGAATTCCTGGAACTCCTTGGATGTGAACGTTGTCCCATTGTCCGTGATGATGCTGTGTGGCACTCCGAAGCTATAGACGATGGACTCGAAGAACTTGACTGAGCTGTAACCTGACTGATTAGTGACTGGCATGGCCTCTATCCACTTGGTGAATTTGTCGACTGCGACCAAGAGGTAGACGTAGCCTCCGCGTGAGGACCTTGGTAGTTTGCCGACCATGTCGAGTCCCCATTGCGCGAAGGGCCAGGCCAATGGAATTAGTCGGAGCTCTACACCAGGTGCGTGTGGCTTGTCCACAAATCGCTGACAAGCGTTGCATTTCTGGACGATGTCCTTGGCGTCGCACATGGCCGTAGTCCAGTAGAATCTAGCTCATAGAGCTTTGCCAACGAGGGCGCAACTGCCGGTGTGGTGCCCGTAGGTCCCCTCATGGATGTCGAGGAGAACAGCTCTTCCATCGGCCGTGGAGACGCGTCGTTGGAGTACTCCTGTGATGCTGCGCTTGTATAGTTTGTCGTTGATAACGGCGAATGCCTTGGATTGCCATGCGATGTGTCGTGCATCAGTCGGATCGTCCGGTAGTCTTTTGCTGAGAAGGTACGTAATGTACGGTTGAGTCCAGGATTGCTTGATCATCATGACGCTCATTGGTCCTTCGAGTCCTGTATCCATCTCCAAGTCGTCGAGTGCCATTGGCTCATTGGGCAGCGTAGCCCCCGAGTCCGTTGCTGCGCTTGTTTTCTTCTCTGCGGCCTTTGGCTTGATGGAGCGTTCGCAGATGCGCTCGAGAAATACCCCAGGTGGTATGGGGGCGCAGGTAGAGCCTATGTTGGCGAGTGTGTCCGCCTCTTCATTGCTTTCACGACCTATGTGTCGCAGCTCGCAACCGTCAAAGTCCCCTTCGAGTGTGTCTTAGAGGTCACGGTAGGCGATCATGTTGTCGTTCAGTGTATCGCACTCGTGCATTGTCTGGTTGACGACCAGCTTGGAGTCGCCATATATTATGAGTCTCTTGGCGCCACAGGCTTTTGCCATCCTCATCCCGTGCAGTAGGGCCTCGTATTCAGCTTCGTTGTTGGAGGCGGTGAACTGCATTCGCAGGATATATTTCAGCTTGTCTCCCTGGGGAGATGTTAGTATGACACCTGCGCCAGTCCCGTCCTTTCGCTTGGAACCATCGAAGTGCATTGTCCAGATGTAGGACATGTCTGGTTTTTCGGGGAGCTAGTTCTCCATCCAGTGCACGAGCAAGTCAAGGAGAACTTACGACTTGATTGCGTCGCATTTTTCATATGTAATGTCTCGTGGAGACAGTTCGATTCCCCAAAGCGCGACTCGTCCGGTGGCGTCGGGATTGTTGAGGATGTGCCCAAGCGGGGCGTCATTGACTACCACGATTGGATGCTCCTAGAAGTAGTGGCGCAGTCGCCGGGCCGTCATGAAGACGCCGTATGCCAGTTTCTGGTAGTGCGGGTACCGCTGTTTTGTTGGTGTAAGTACCTCTCTGAGGTAGTAGACTGGGCACTGTACCCCGTGGACCTTTTTTTCCTCGGCTCGTTCGACTACGAGCACTATGCTGACCACCTGGTTGGTGGCAGAGATGTACAGCAACAATGGTTCCCTTTCATGTGGGGTCACTAGTATTGGCGAGGTGGATATGAGACGCTTGAGGTCTTCGAATGCTTCTTGCGCCTCATTGGTCCACTCAAACTTGTCAGCTTTGCGGAGGAGTTGGTAGAAGGGTAGTGCCTTTTCGCCCATTCGACTGATGAATCGACTGAGTGCCACGATTCATCCGGCCAGCTACTGGACACCTCTTATGTTCTTCGGCTTCTCCATGGCCAGTATGGCTTTTATTTTCTTCGGGTTCGCCTTGATCCTTCTCGTGGAGATAAGATACCCGAGTAGTTGCCCAGATGGTACGCCGAAGGTGCATTTGTCCGGATTGAGCTTGATCCGGTAGCGGTCGAGGTTGGCGAAGGTTTCACGCAAATCGTCGATTAGTGAGGCTTCCTCTTTGGTCTTGATTACTATGTCATCGACATAGACTTGAATGTTGTGACCAAGTTGGTTCTTGAGGCAAGCCTGCATGCACCGCTAGTAGGTGGCTCCTTCGTTCTTTAGCCCGAAGGGCATTATGTTGTAGCAGAACACACCGAAAGGCGTTGTAAACGCTGTTTTTTCTTGATCCTCCTTCATTCGAATCTGGTTATAGCCTGAGTAGGTGTCGAGGAATCAAAGGCGTTCGCATCCCGCGGTGGAGTCGATGATCTGTTCAATTCGCGGTAGCGGGAAGTGATCCTTCGGACAATGCTTATTCAAAGAGGTGAAGTCCACGCACATCCACAGGATATCCATGTCCTTTTTTGGTACCAGCACCGTGTTGGCGAGCCAAGTGCTTTCCTTGATCTCGCGTATGAATTTGGCGTCGAGGAGTCTGTTGATCTCCATTCTGACTGCCTTTGCTCTTGGTTCAGATAGTCGCCGAATTGTTTGCTTGACTGGCCTTGCGTCTGGGTTGACGTTGAGTGCGTGCTCGATGAATTCCCTGGGAACTCCTGGCATGTCCGCTGGACACCAGGCGAAGATTTCCCAGTCCTCACGGAGGAATTCGACGAGCGCGAGTTCCTATGCGGAACTTAAGTTGTTGGCGATGAGGGCCGTCTTGGCGGGATCTGATGGGTGGACCTAGACTTTCTTCGTGTGCACTGATGAGTCGAAGGACAAGTCAGGTGAGCTTGGCCGGCTTAGGGGAGGCAGACTGTTGTTTGTCGACTCCTTCAATCTTGCGAGTTCCTCCTGCATGCCGAAGGACTGGGAGATTCTGTTGAATTCTCTATCACAACTGTCAGACCTCTCGAAGCTCCCGTTGATTGTGATGACGCCATTCGGTCCTGGCATTTTCATCTGCAGGTAGGCGTAGTGCGGCACCGCCATGAACCTAGCGAACGCGACATGTCCGAGGATGTAGTGGTACTGTGAGGGCCAGTCGACGACTTCGAAGTCGATGCGCTCGTGCCGAAAGTTTTTCGGTGTGCCAAAGATGACGTCGAGGTTGATTTTTCCAAGGCGATATACACCCTTGCCTGGGACGATGCCGTGGAATGTTGTGTCTGAGGCCTCTAGGCAGGTCAGAGGGATCCTCATTGCTCGCAAGGTACTCGTGAACATAAGGTTGATGCCGCTTCCATCGTCCATGAAGACGCGACTCATGTTGAAGCCTCCAATTTGTGCCTCGAGGACGAGGGGACAATGACCTGGACGAGGTACTTGGCACGGGTGGTCGCGCTTGTCAAAGGTAATGCAGGAATCGCTTCCACTGAGGTACTCAGTGGTTGATGGTGGTGAGTTTGTCGCCAACTTGACTTGGCGAGTGATGACCTTCTGCACCCGATTCGAGGGTCGTCCCTTTTGGATCATCACGGTACCCATGGCCTGTGGGTATGGTTCGCCTCCTTGGTGCTGGTCCGACGCAGCTGCGTTTGGGGGTAGTCCAGGTGGTGGTGGAAGAGCTCCATGTGCCACAGCGCCTGGGGCGGCTCCGTAGCCCCTTTCGACTGCGTTGCGATTCATCCGAGCCAGTCCCTCATGTAGTTTGAGGAACTCGCGGTAGTCCTTGAGGAGGTGGCTGGACTTCTTTTTTCCGTCGTGCTTGTCGATGTAGAAGTGCACAGTGCATGGCCTGGACAGCTTGTCTTCGATGGATGTTGAGGGTGCCTCATCGCGATTGCGGCGCTGCCATACTTGTGCGGTTTTCCCGGAGTCGTGGTATCCGCCGCTACGGTAGCCACTGTTGCGGTTGTCGTCGCGTCTGTCGGTGTAGCCGGCTGCGACCATGTTGACGTCATCGCGGTCATCGTAGATGCGCATGCGGCGTTTGCTTCGGCGATCGCGTTTGCTCTCGAGTTCTGCCTCGTCGCCGGAGTGAACGCGTTTTTCACCGAATCTTCTCCATCTGCCCAGCGATTCACGATTTCCATCAGGTGGTCGATGGTTTTGGGCTTCGAGCGGCCCAGATGCTCCCTAAGCTCTATGCAGCGTACGCCGCCGTTGAATGCGTCAATCGCGCGATCCTCTGAGATATTCTCTACGGAGTTCTTGATGATGGACCACCTCTAGATGTATGAGCGTAGCGACTCACCTGACCTTTGCTGGCAGCATCTCAGCTCTTCGATTGATGCGGGTCGTTTGTAGGTGCCCTTGAAGTTACGCACGAAGCTGTAGACCAGCTCTTCCCAGCTGCGAATGGATCCGCGTGGGAGGTTTTTGAGCCATGCTCGGGCAGCGCCCTGCAGATACAGCTGCATGCATTGCTTGGCCGTGCTTCGACTCCCGCTGTGGAGCCTGACGGAGGAGATATGGTCCTCTAACCAGATTTTTGGGTCCTGCAGGCCATCGAACTTTGGGTTCTCTGATGGGAGCTTAAACCCCTTGGGCATTCACTTTTGTCTGATGGCCCTGCTGAAGCATCTAGCGGCACAGAGCTCCACGTCTTCGTCCTCTGAGTTAGTCGACCGGGCATGTCGTGCCCTTGATTTGTCAATCTTGCGCCGCGTGAGATCATCGCGTGCATCATAGTCGTGGTCGTGTCGCCGTGAGCGGCGACGTCGAGATAGATCGTGACTGTCATCGCTAGATGAGGGCGAGGAGTAGCGTTTTGCCAGAGCCTTGCCTTTCTTCGGTTCCGATGCTGGCTCTTTGTCGAGGGCGGCCTCGATTAACCCCAAGCCTACGATCGTAGATTGGTGCATGGCGGCTCGAGGGTCTCCAGCTGGCGGCTGGTTGTTGAGGAGGTACATGGTTGCTGCCGTTACCGCGGCTTGCGGCGTTTTTGGGAGCATGTTGCCGCGCGTATCCACCGTCATGGAGCCGAAGTCGAGGACTTTGGCGGCTTCTACGTATTCTTGTTTGCTAAGGTGGGCGAGTCAAGATCATCTCTTGTTGGCGATGTACTCGTTGCACTTAGAGGAGGATCCTCCATGGGAGGAGAGCCCAGCTCGTCGGAGGCTTGATTCGTCAGCCGCCTTTTTACGCGCCTCGAGTTGCGCGATTGTTTGTAGCTGGCGCTTGTATTCCTCTTTCAGGAGCCAATGGTAGCCCATCAGCAGTTCTTGTGGGGAGCCGAAGGGTAGAGGGTGGCCTCGTAGGGCTTCTCGGCAATGATCCCACTCGAGGTCGTTGAGCTTGATCACGACGCGTTCGCCAGTTTGCTCGTTTATCATAGTTGGAGGTTGGACTGCTCCTCCATTGTTGACGGCGGCGCCGTTAGTGGGGCTGCCGTTTGGTGGTGGTCCGCCATTGGGTATGCCGCCGTTTGTTGGGTCGGCTCCGTGGCTACCGTTGCCTGTGTTGTCGTGATTGGCGGAGGTGTCGCCTGCGTTGATGATGGCTCACATGAAGTGGGTTGGGGAAGCTGCTGCTCCCACAACTTTCAGATCCGGAACCGCAGGCTTCGTCTTCAGTTGCCAGTTGGCTCAGATCGGATTCGCGACTGCTGTCGCTAAGCGTATTCTCGACTGTTGTCGAGGCGTTGAGCTCACTGAGGGCACCGATCGGTGGAGGGAACCACGATGCTGGGGCAATCGATGGTGCCGTCGGCTGGTTAGGCATGCGAAGCGTGCCCATCTGACCAACTTGGAAGCGGAAGCTCCTGATCGCCAGGCTGATTTCGTCGCCCACAGACTCGAAAGCCAGGCGAGTGGCGGGCGTGTGGACGGTCAAGTCGAACGCGCCGAAGAGCTGGCGAATCTCCGCTGTTGCGGAATTGTAGATCGCGGTTGATGGGGCCGAAGAAGCCGCAACATCAGCACTCCCTGTTCCCACATACGGCGCCGATTGATGAGGGTTTAACTCATCAATGCCCATTGTTATGGACTTGGGTTTTGGAGAAGGAGGGAGCGCTGGAGACATCTATCGGCAAGCAAACAAGCACACAGGGGACTCGAAGATTTACCCAGGTTCAGGCCTCGCAGAGGTCCCTACTCCTGCTTGTCTACTCGTGGAATTATTGAAGGAATCGAGGATTACAATGGTGCGCAGATGCAATCTGGCGATGGTTGTGGAAACTAGGGTTGCGTGTGTCCTCCTCACCGCCCCCTCCTAGCCTTTATATAGATAGGCTAGGTCCCGGGTAGCAGGTCAAGTCGGTTACAGTTTAGGGTTTTCCCCTTTGAACTTTCTATCTTTAGCTTCTTCTTGTTCTTCAAGCAATCGAGAGTCCATAAGTTACTCGAGTCCTCTATTTGGGCCTTGGCGACACCGTGGGCTCCCGCTGTATTCAGGCCGTATATACCAAGCTCGAGTACCTATAGGGTATACCCATGTCACTTGGCAAATCCAAAATTCTTTGATCTCACATTAAATCGAGAATTTTCTGCTACAAGACATCAGCAATCTCATGATTGGTCAAAATCTTGCTGTTGTACTAGTTACAACCTTTTCTTCAAAAAATGAAGACTTTGAAGTTTTGTACAATCCTTTACCAATTTCCAAATTGGACTTATTTGCTGATTAAATTCATCAGACTTTAAACATTTGTCAAAAACATCCTTTATTATAAATCGAGAATTTATGTCTTCCTTTTAAGTTTCATTTCTTTCCTTTCAACTTTGCAATTTACTGGGAAGGACTAAGTAAATTCCATTACTTAATGAGATCAAGTAACTTTCACTTTATAATCTCAAATGCAACTTATTTTGGAATTTCATGACTCTAAGTCATTTCTTGCACTAAGGTCCATCAATCTTTATTTGTAGTTCATAGGTATGTCTTATTTCAATAATAAGACAAGTGAATCAAGAATGAAATTCTGCAAGTGGCAGACAAATTCTTGAATCCTACTTTTATAAAGTATTAGCTGGAAAATTTATGGTCATATCATTATAGTTTCCCTCTATTTGTAAAGTTTGTCTCCCGGAACATGTTCCGTTCTACATACTTAACAATTCGGAGGTTAGGTCAAACCTTCGGTTACACTTACACCCTTTCCACTAACACTTATATAAGAAAACATTTCTCAAAGAAGTGCCATATTAAGACAATACAAATTTTGTATTCTTTGGTTTTAGTTTGGGATTTGTATTCATAGTTTCCTAAGAATACACCACAAAGACTTAATATTCGCAACAATCTAGAACTATCGAAATCTCTAGAAGCTCGAGCTTGCCATATCTCATATGGTGTTGTTTCTACGAATCTTTAGATCTTCCTTATACATTTAATTGAGTGTATATTATTTCAATCTCTAATCTCGTTCTTAACGTTAATACATTGCAAGATTAGTTTGGAGCATATGTATCTTCTGACTATGATGTTTTAGACTTATCAATATGATTTGATTCGTCAAATCATCATAATTTGTGAAACAGTTTTTCACAAGTCCTTATATGCCAAATTTTTATTAACTTGAATTCTGAATCACTTTGATCAAATCACAGAGACTTTGGAATTCTTGTTATATCTTCCTTAACTTAAAGGTCCTTGATATCTTTTGGAAATTTTCATAAATGCCTTATTATCATACAGATAACAACTAGAATAACTTGTTTGTAATTATAATGTGAATCATCAAAGAAATTATTCATACAAAAATAACATATGATTGTATCTTATTATCTCGCGATAAGCAAGACACACTAATAAGTTTCACAAACTCGATTATAAATCTTTTATTCAACTATTCTAATCCTAATGATAAGCTTCAAGGGAAGGAGTGTCGTCGGCCATCAACCAAATTGCTTGTCGTCATCACGCCATCAGCGCCTCATTCCATTCCGTAACTCTCATGCAGAGGGTCCTGTTTTCAATAAAACAATATTAAGTATCCAATACTTGAGAACTACATAAGTGTTTCATGGAAGCATTTATCACCTATATATCAACATATACCTTCTCCATTGATGACAATCCTAGCTTTGGGTTCGACCTTGGTAGTCCTCACCTTTGCTATGAACTCATGAAAGGTATACTATATCCCTTTCATGACATAGTTGGTGACAATGTCTTTGTAGCTGGGAGGAAGCATACACAACACCGCATCTACTGCAAAGTTGTCGGCCAACCAGTCATTCATAGCATCCACAAGGCGTTCATGGATTTCTACCATGTTATCTAGGTGTATTTCTAAGATGGAGTTTTCTTCCATTTTGGCGGAAGTAAACTCGTCCATGTACTCATATCGCATGTGCCTGATCTGTTATGGGAACATGCTCTTCAATCAATCAAGCATATCAAATGCGTTGATTACATGGAAGTGCACCCTAAAGCCAGATTCCATGTCATGGATTATGGTGTACTTGATGGTATCATAGCGGTCATGAAGAGTCGCATCTTATCTACCATCAGATTCATCAAGGAAATATTCCAGGGGTTCGTGAAGGACATAGAGGGGATGGTTTTCTATGAGGGTCCTCCTGAGGCGTTGGTACCAGTTGATGAAATTCGACCCATCTAACTTAGGTTTCTCCTCATTCATTAATGGACCAAAGATGTCCTAAACTCTAGGAATGGCCATAATCTACAAGACATTTGCAAATGGACTTAGACTAAGTTCATAATAGGAGTTCAAATTTGTAATCATATTAACAAATGATCTCCCACTTAAACTATCATCCCTAAAGATAATTTAGTGATTACATGATCCCTGTACACCACATCATCCCCGATCATCACGACCGTTGATTCATCTGCTAGGATGGACTATATCCATCAATCACATCATCCATGTGACTCGTGCTTGGCCTTTCGATCTCCGTGTTCGAAGGCCATGTTTGTACATGCTAGGCTCGCTAACTCAATCAGAGTGTATTCGATGTGCATAAATGGCTTGCACCCACTATATGCGAATGCAGAGATGTCTAGCACCCAATCATCACGACCTGCTTCATAACTGTGAACTTTCTTGGTGGTTGAGCACTGATGGGAGAACACTTTTGTTGGTATTAATTAGGGATCATCTTATTCAAATGCTACCATTGTGTATCTAATACTTTCAAACAAACAAGATGCACACAAAGATAAACATCACATGTAATCTAAATGTGATATGATATGGTTGTTTTCACGCTCCTTGATCTCCATCATGGGATCTGGCATGAACTCCATCAGGCCACCAGTTTGATGCCAAGTCCATGATGCCACTGGTCTTGTAGTTCATCTTCGTGATGACTACTACTATACGACTTAGTAATAGCAAAATTAAACTACCTTACCTTTTTTCACGACTCTAACCATATCACATCACAAATCCTTACCTCCAACATAAAGTTAGACGCCTCTACTTTATGTATTGTAGTTATTATGTGGTTGTTAGGCTTTTCCAATAGAACCGCTTCTACCTACGAACTTACAACCACAACATGGATCCAATAGTTGTCTATACTACACCCCTTTTGGGGCCTTCCGTCGTAGATGCTATATCAACTACTGTGAGAGAGATAGACACTTGCTAGCCACTTATACGGTACAAGCCGTATGTCGAGCGTGGAACCAGTATCACATAAGATTATGTGTAAGGTCGGTCCGGGCTGCTTCATCTTACAACGCCGCGATATAAAAAAATACATGTGGGAAGGTTAAAACTAGAGTATCAATTCCCACACTCTGCTTGTGTCTATCCATACTAGCATACTATGCATAGATCGGCTTTTATACCGCTGAAGGGGTTCCGTGACAGAAAATAAAAAAATTACTATGCTGGAACGCCCTAAAGCCCAAGATCTACCTAGGAAGTAATGTAGTAACAGAGGAAGACAGCGATAACATACCCTTGTAGACCGTAAGCGTGTTACGCTCATGTGGGAGCGTGGATGATGTAGTCGTACCTGTCCGACCTCAAGGTCGTGCAGATCCTCGCACGTCACCCCTTGTCCAAGGTCCTTGCACGACGGTCTAGACGCTACTAATGGTAGCTCCCCCGAGTTATCATACACATATGGTGCAAGACAGTGACTCCCGGGCTCTGATCCCTATCGAGGTTGCAGAAGTTGATCTCTGGGCCATAATCCCTGCAACACAACAATGTGCCTTAGTGATATTGTCTTTGCGTGTACAGTCCTTCTCTAGGACCGTGCCAACGTAAAGGCAATGAGAGAGAGGGAAGAGTTCTCTAAGGAAACTGCCTTAGAGAAATATCTCAATTGGTGTGTTTTAATCCCTCCCATGGGCACCCCTTTATATAGGTGGAGGGGGTGTACCTTTCCCAAAGGCTTACCCGTGTGGGACTAATAATAGATAAAGAATAAAGGGAGGAGGGGCTGGCTGACTGGGCCTATGGCAGTACACCCGGGTGGGCCACCTGCCTTGCACTGATCCAGAAGCTGCAACAAGGTGCACAACAGTGAAGGCGGCGTTGGCGACCGGGTGGGCCTGCTACCCCGAGCGCGGCTGCCTGGATGGTGGAGAGGCAGCGGCCGGGTGGGCCGGCACGCGACCCAGCGGTGCCTGGCACCTGCCTGTGCCCACGCCTGCCCGTGTAGGCCGACTTGCTGCGACCCTCTGCGGCGGCCAGCTAAGTGCTATCCCGCGTGGTGCGTAGCGCCCGCCCGCTCACCTGTGTGGGATAGGCCCACCATTGCGGCTATGGCTGTTTTGCTGCCCCTTTTCGGGTAGCTTCCTCTTGGGCTGATGTAGCACCCCAGGAAAACCACTACGAGAAAATCCCCTCTTATTTCTACTTTATGCATCATCATGACATCATCGTGCATATTTTTGCTTAAAAGTATTTTCTGTAAAAGGCTATCTTTGTTTTCTAATTATCCCCTCGTTGATTTCAAACTTAAAGCCCAACATTTTTCAGATCTTTTATTTGTCTAAAAACTATTTATAAAAATATTTTAAAAGTTAAATAAAAATAAATATTTTAGTGGGGGAGGCAGCCACCGACCAGGCCCAAAAGGCCCAATCGGCAGCCACCTACCACCCCACCTCTAAACCCTAACCCTAATCCCCACCTACCCCAAACCCTAACATAACCTAGACCCAACCACACCACACACCCGCAGCGGCAGCGCGCACCTACCACGCCACACCCCACCACAACTAGCCGCACTCACCTACCCCTACACGACACCACCCACACACGCCTGGGCACCAACACGAGCGGCCACCATGCACTCCATGCTACACAACACGCTATGCACCCAACGTGTATGCACAACACACACAGATGCACGCAGCGTGCGCCTCATCCCCACCAACCCCGTCTCCCTCTTCCTCACGTTCCCGTGACCCCGACGCCACCTACCCCCACCCTCGTTGTTTTCCGTTGTCGCCAACCGCCGCCACGGCCGTCCTTCCTCACCTCTGCACCGACGACCGCCTCTGCTTCGCTCTCGAGCCGCCATCGAGCTAGCCACCTCGATCTCTCGCGCCCTCTTCCACGAGCCCTGAGTGCCACCGACCATCACTCCTAGAGCATGCGTCATGCCTCCTCCCTCATGCCCTTCGACCGCCGTTGCGAGTGCCCCCGATGCTCGCCGCGGCGCTCCAGCCCGAGCTACTCTGACTGTCGGCTCTTCTCTCCCTCCCGCCAGCGTGTCGCCGACCTTGCCTCCCCATAAACAGACACCTCCACCTTGCCCTGCAGCGCCTCCGCCCGCGGATCTCCCACCAGCGCACCTCACTGCCTCACGACGTGCTCCATTGGTGACGCTCCTGAGCCCCATGCGTCGGGCCTGCCGTCTTCCGATTTGTATCTAGGGAGCCCGTGCCCTACCTTCGTCTCCAAGTGTGCATGTTGCCATGACCAGCACCCTCTGGTGCCTCTATGCGCTTGCTTTGTTGTCCCTCAAGCCACCCTGGCAACTTGTGCTACCACTGTTGTGTCAACACCACTCGTATGCCACACTGTTGAATGCCAAGTTTGCTTCGGTCCGGCAATGTCTGCCCCAGTAGGAGCGTGTATGCCTAAAGTCTGCCGCCAAAAAATCAAGCCGCATCGATATCTCCCCCACGACACGATAGGTTCTCCATCCCGGAACGCCAAGGCCTCCGAAATGGAACCCTAAGGCGATATCGCCGTACTAAGAGCTCTCTGTCCCGGAAACCGAAGACCACGGACGCGAAGATCGACCCCTGAGAGGCATCCTCTTCCCCTCGGAATCTCACGGCCAAACCGAAGACCTAACCCAAACCCTCCGAACCCAAGTTCACCGAGCCCCAATGTGTGACCTCTTCTGAAGCCCTATTTTATAAATTGCCATCTATATACGTGTTGCATATAAATTGTTCATACTTGCATACATATTTTGTGGGTTGGGAGCATTTAGACGATTCAATTAATAATCACATATGGAATGTATATGCAAGATATTCTTGTCTATTATTGCCTCCATTTAAATTTGTGTAGCGAACCAATGCTATGTTTTGCCTTGTTAATACAACATTTAAATTACGGGGTAACTAAATAACTTGAACTACCTAATTAATTGTCGGGATCCTGATTCATCTTAATATTGCCTAGTTGCATCACATCTTTACCATGTCATGCATCATATCATGAACATGTTGGATCTTCCGCCGTAGTATTAAATAGTGCATCCGGTGTTTCTTTTAGTGCTTTGCTTCTTCACAGATTAGGATGTTGAGTTGATGCGAGATTTGACCTGTTCTACGGATGTTTCTTCGGTAGTGTTTCCTAGGTGATCATTCTCCCCATCTCTACCTATTTCGCATTTGTAGTCTTTAATTCCTCCTATTGATCTATTGCTATCCGTATTTCCATGCTTTAGTTTCCGTACCATTGATATCCCATGCAGCCTATATTGCCTTGGACACTTCCTATTACCTATTGTTTTGGTAGATAGTTGGCCCTGCGAGTCGTAATTGCTTGCTTAGGTGCTGGTCCGAGTCATCGAGTTCCACTGTTGTTGGGAGGTTGGCACATGCTTAATGTTGGAGATGATAATGGCTTTAACTACAACTTGTTAATTAACTATTGGTAGTAGATATAATTAATGAAGAGGCATCGATGGGTAATATTTGAGATCTGGCTCTAATCCCACCCACTTGTGTCCACATAGGACCCAAGTTCTTGACACATGTTCTGAGATCGAGTGTGCTAACCACATGTGGGGTGTATGGGAACCCCTATCGGCTTACTACTTGATTTCAAAGTATTATACTATGGGCCACAAACTAGTTTTGGGCGTTATTACTATCCTGTACTTATGCATGTTTAACTGCTTTATTTACTACTGTTGCTCGAGGAGAGTTTACTACTGCAATGTTTAGGAATAAATGTGGAATGTTTCACGGTATCGACAAGCCTAGTCACACTTTTGGGTTCCCAATCATTTATAGCCACTGACACAAACCCTGGGTCCATCTCGGAGCCTGGCCGACTTCGTTACGAGTAGCTTAGTAGGGTGGCCCCCATGTACTTGCTTTGGGTTTGGGAAACGCTGTGTCTGAAGCCCCGCCGACATACTGATGGGTGTATGTTTTACTTGATCTCATACCTACTTGATCTGGCAAACGAGGGTGGAAGTACGTGTGGAAACTTTGGTGCACCCTTGCAGGGTTAAATCTTTTTAAAAAGCCATGTCCGTGGTTATGGACGACTTGGAGCACAGTTTCTCGATCATAGACAATTTACACTAAAGAATTACTGTTTTAATTTGACTTGTATCTGACATGACTAGTAAGTTGGATAACCACCATGGAATGAATAAATAAAATTTCCAACTGTGTGATTTTCCTTGGAAGGACTTCCTCGTTTGGTCTCGAGGGGGAAATACCAGGATGGGTATGTTTGGTGTTAGTATCAGGTTGGATCCGAATAGGTCTTTCTTATCCCTCTCTATTAGCCGACGGTTGTATCGATTCTCTATAGGTTGTTTAGTGCATGCTTCGATGCCGCTTTAGTCCACCATACCTATGTAGGTGAGAGCCACCGAATTCTAAGACTCGCCATGTACTGGCCTTAGTACCATCAGCTCCCTTTTTCCTTTGCTCTTTGTCGACACCCCTTTTGTTTTAATAGGTATAAGTTTGACGACGTTAGCAAGGTTACCCTTCCGGCTTGGTCTGCGTAGGGTTATGGATGCCATTGGTTATTCTTTAGGACTCTTAGTACAATTTGCATATTATCCATACTCGGATGTGTATCATTTTAAATGTGTTTTGGATCTTTGTAATGTATATTTGTATTCTTAACTTGAGGAGTCATTGTTGTATATATATGTTCTTGTGGGTTCCACCGTGAACTATTGTGTAATAGTATTACTTCTTTTTCCACCCGCACGCAAGTGCCTGGTGGGCATCCTTAAATCGTTTCTATGCGGGTTTGGCGGGAATCACTGAAATCCGCAGAGGGCCGATTCGAGGGTGTTACAAGTGGTATTAGAGCTCAGTAGTTGCGATACCCCACTAGTCAAGCATGTAGGATAACCTAGTTAACAGACAACGTAGAGTGTCAAAGTTATTTTTCTAAATCGGTTGGATAGATTTGATTAGGTCTGCTTTTACTGCTTACCTCCATGCTATTATCCTCTTATCTTTGCGACTTTTGAATATGTTCTCTTACCTTTCTTCGAGTCCAGGAATTCTCGTGGTTGGGTTTCCGTCGTACCTTTAGGGTTTCGATTCCTTCTTCTTGCAACAGTGTTTCTACATATGGTCTTCATGCTATCTAAGGAATCCTTCATCTGTTGTACCTTTCTTGTTCCAAAATCTGCTAATTTTTTATTTGTATCTTCCGGTGTTCTCCAACGCAATGACATTATCTACGTCAGAATTGATGAAGATCCTACATCACTCCTTTGTTTTCTGAACACTGCTTGTTAGGATCTTTAGTCTGAATTTCGAGAGTTGGTTGCATAATTCTTCTTTTCATGTACGAAGTAATGCTTTGAGTGCGGGGTGGAGTCGCGACCATACCACTACTATTACCATTAGCTCTTGTACATCGAACTAGTGAACCAATGCAATTTTTACTCCTTTCCGTAGAAGTTATAGGTGGCCTTATCTATCGAGACCTCTACCTTCGTCTTTTGTTCCTCCAGAGTGTTCTCTTAGTGAACGTGGGAAACGACCTCTTGTTGGTGGTGTCTACAACTTCAATATGGAACAAGAACCTTTGTTAGTGGTGTCGCAAAGATCTACACAAAGCGAGAAGAATCCGGTCATCAACCTTCTTCCCTGTACCATGAGGCAGATCTCGACGATGAGATCCCTTGTTAGTGGTGTCAAATTGTAGCACCCCGGGAAAACAACTACTAGAAAATCGTCTGTTAGTTCTACTTTATGCATCATCATGACATCATCATGCATATTTTTGCCTAAAACTATTTTCCCGAAAAGCCTATCTTTGTTTTATCCCCTCTTTGATTTCAAACTTTAAACCCGGCCTTTTCTGAATCTTTTATTTGTCGAAAAATTATTTATAGAAATGGTTTAAAAGTTAAATAAAAATAAATATTTTAGTGGGGGAGGCAGCCACTCGCCAGGCCCAAAAGGCCCAACTGGCAGACACCTACCTCCCCACCTCTAAACCCTAACCCTAATCCTCACCTACCCCAAACCCTAACCTAACCTAGACCCAACCACACCACACACCCGTAGCCGCCGCCATAGTGGCAACACACACACCTACCACACCTCACCCCACCACACCTAGCCGCACTCACCTACCCCTACACAACACCACCCACACACGCATGGGCACCAACACGAGCGACCACCACACGCACCACGCTACACAACACGCTATGCACCCAACGCGTATGCACAACACACACAGACGCACACAACGCGCGCTCCATCCCTACCAACCCCATCTTCCTCTTCCTCATGTTCCCGTGACCCCGACGACACCTACCCGCACCCCCGTTGTTTTCCGTCGCCACCAACCGCCGCTACGGCTGCCCTTCCTCACCTCTGTACCGGCTGCCACCTCCACTTTTCTCTCGAGTCATCGCTGACCTCACCGCCTCGAGCTCGCATGCCCTCTTCCCCGAGCCCCGAGCGCCACCGACCATCACTCCCAGAGCCCGCGCCACGCCTCCTCCCTCCTGCCCTTCGACCGTCGCGCACGTCCCCGATGCCTGTCGTGGCGCCCCAGACCGAGATGCTTTGACCGCCACCTCTTCTCTCCCCTTGTCAACGCACTGCCGGCCTCCCCTCCCCATCTATGTCCACATCCACCTCTCCCTGCAGTGCCTCCGCCCGTGGCTCTCTCCCGGTAGCGCACCTCACCGCCTCACGACATGCTCCATTGGCAACGCCCGTGAGCCGCATACGTCATGCATGTCGTCCTCTAATGTCTATCCAGGGAGCCCGTGCCCCTGTCTGCGTCTGCAAGTGTGCATGCCACCATGACCAGCACGCTCTATTGCCTCTATGCGCTTGCTTTGTTGTCCCTCGAGCCACTTTGGAAACTTGCGTTGCCACTATTGTGTCACTACCGCTCGTGTGCCACACTTAATGCCAAGTTTGCTTCAATCTAGCAAAGTCTGCACCAGTAGGAGCGTGTATGCCTAAAGTCTGTCGCCACAAAATCAAGCCGCATCGATATCTCCCCCACGGCACAACATGTTCTCCATCCTAGAACGCCAAGGCCTCCGACATGGAACCCTAAGGCGATGTTGCTGTACTCGAAGCTCTTCGTCCTAGAAACCATAGACTCCGGACCTAAAGATCTACCCTGAAAGGCACCCTATTCCCCTCGGAATCTGAAGACCAAACTGAAGACTGAACCCAAACCCATCCGAACCCAAGTTCGCCGAGCCCAGTGTGTGACCTCTTCGGAAGCCCTATTTTATAAATTTCCATCTATATACTTGTTGCATATAAATTGTTCATACTCGCATACATATTTTGTGGGTTGGGAGCATTTAGCCGATTCAACTAATAATCACATATGGAGTGTATATGCGAGTTATTCTTGTCTATTATTGCCTCCATTTAAATTTGTGTAGCGAATCGATGCCATGTTTTTGCCTTGTTAATACAGCATTTAAATTGCGGGTAACTAAATAACTTGAACCGCCTAATTAATTGTCGAGATCCTGATTCCGCGTATTATTGCCTAGTTGCATCACATCTTTGCCATGTCATGAATCATATCATGAACATGCGGGTCTTCTGCCGTAGTATTAAATAGTGCATACGGTGTTTCTTTTAGTGCTTTGCTTCTTCACGGATTAGGATGTTGAGTTGATGCGAGCGTCGACCCATTCCACGAATGTATCTTCGGCAGTGTTTCCACGGCGACCATTCTCCCCCTTTCTACCTATTTCGCATTTCTAGTATTTACTTCCTCATGTTGATATATTGCTATCTATGTTGCGATGCTTTAGTTCCATACCATTGATATCACATGCAACCTATATTCTTATAACAACCTCTAATTGGCCCTTTGCAGGTTTCAGCGATTTCCACCAAAACCGCATAGAAACGATTCAAGGATGCCCACCAGGCACTTGCGTGTGGGTGGAAAATAAAGTAATATCATTACACAATAGTTCACGATGGAACCCAAAGAACATGTATATACAACAACGACTAAACAAGTCAAGAATATAGATGTACAATATAAAGATCCAAACACCTTAAAAACGATACAACATCCGAGTACGGATAAGAAGAAAATTGAGCTAAGAGCCCTGAAGAATAACCAATGGCGTCCATAACCTTGCCCAGGCCAAGCCGGAAGGGTATCCCTGCTAACGACGTCGAACTCATACCTGTTAAAAAAAGGGGTGCTGACAAAGGGCTAAGGAAAAAGGGAGAAGTCAGTACTGAGGCCAGTACATGGCGTGTCTAGAATTTGGCGGCTCTTGACACCATAGGTATGGTGGACTGAAGCGGCAGTGAAGCATGCACTAAACAACCTATAGAGACTCGATACAACCGGCGGCTGTCAGAGAGGCATAAGAAAGACCTATTCGGAACGAACCTGATACTAACACCAAACATAGTCATCCTGGTATTTCCCCCTCAAGAACAAACGAGGAAGTCATCCTGAGGAACTCACACAGTTGGAAGTTTTATTCATTCATTTCATGGTGGTTATCCAACTTACTAGTCATGTCAGATCCAAGTCAAATGATAATATAGTTGTCTATGATCAAGAAACCGTGCTCCAAGTCGTCCATAACTATGGACACAACTTTTCGAAAAGATTTAACCCTGCAGGGGTGCACCAAAGTATCCACACACACTTCAACCCTTGTTGTCAGATCCGGTATGTGCAAGATCATGAAACATACACCCAACGGTATGTTGACGGGGCTTCGGACACGATATTTCCCAAACCCAAAGCAAGTACATGGAGCCACCCCACTAAGCTACCCGCAACAAAGTCGGTCGGCTCTGAGACAGACCCAGGGTTTGTGCTAATGGCTATAAATGACTAGAAACCCGAAAGTGTGACTGGGCTTGTCGATACTGCACAAACATTCCACATTTGTTCCTAAATAGTATAGGCGCTCCATGCGTAATAGTAAATAAAGCAGTAAAGCATGGCATAACTACATGATAGTAATAATGCCCCAAACTAGTTTGTGTCCCTAGTACAGTACTTTTTTTTTGACCCGGGACTGTGAGGCAAAGAGCCCCACAGTAGATTTTATTAATACCAAAAGAATAAATGTAAGAATATTTACAACATTTACAAAAATTACAAGGGGAAGCACCAACTATAGATGGCAATACCCATAACTGAATCTCTCAAGGTAGTCCATTTATCCAGTACAGAAGCTTTTCCTTATGCTTAGTTTTAATCCTGTAGTGTAGCATAGTCATATCATGAATGAATTTACCTTTCCAACTAGCAAACGTAGCCACATCATTGTTGAATATTTTCTCATTTCTGAGTAACCAAATATTATAACATACAGTGATGAGAACTTCCATAAAAAAAGGTTTTCCAAAACTTTGCTTAGTTGACGCCATCACTGCCTGAATATTATCATTAGACTGCAAAGTTATCTATAAATAATTCCAGATACAAATACTGAAGTGGCATTCAAAGAGTAAGTGGGAACGATCCTCATATACCTGTAAAGGGCGAAGTACACAATGTGTATCCGAAGTCACCTTCCAGTGCTTGCATTGTAGTAAATATCTAGTATTGAGTCTGTCTGATTGCAATAACCAGGCAAAAACCTTTGTTTTCATAGTGCATTTAGACTTCCAGAGCCATCTGTACACACTAGGCACAATAATATGCATATGAATAAGTTTATAGAACTGACCAGGTGTATATTTCTCCCCCCATTGATAAGACCAAACATCCAGCTGACCTGTTCTTGGATGAGATTCAAGCATAACTTGCATTTCCTGAAGCTCTTGAAATGCCCTACCCGATAGTGGGAGATAAAAAAGGCTCATAAAATCCTCTTTATCCAAGACCTATGTTGTAGAGAGTTGATCATTTAAGACACAAGAAAATAGACATGGGAATCTCAGGTTTAACGGTCTATTAGATCCTTGCATTATCCAGTTATCAGTCCAAAACAAGAAAGCGTTTCCAGTGCCCAATGTAACCGCAGCCACCCCTCTGAAGTTATCCACTTGCTTAAGGACATCTCTCCACCAAAACAACCCACACATCTTTTCAACATGTGGAACCTTTCCGTGATAATGAGCATGACAGATAAGATTAACCCAGGGTATATCCTTATGATTATAAAACTTGTCCAAAAACTTGATCAAAAGAGCAACATTCGGTTTCTGAAAGTTAACAATCCCAAGACCCCCACTTGACTTAGGTTGGCAAATTAAATCCCAGGCAGCTAAAGATTGCTTTGGCTCATCAAACTTGTCTCTCCATAAACATTGCCTAAGAATTATGTTCAGTTGATTTGTAAGCCCAACTGGCAACTGTAGAGTACAGAGAAAGTGTAATGGCATAGAAGTCAATGCCGAATTAATCAACTGTAATCTAGCATCTCGAGATAAGAAACTTGAGCTAGCAGTTAGCTTTCTTTCTAGCCTACAAACCAGAGGCATGAGTTCACTAATTTTTGGCCTAGTTGTACCTAGAGGCAACCCAAGATAAGTGAAAGGCATACTTCCACATTGACAGCCAAAATCAGATGTTAGCTGTTGCATGACATCAGGAAGCACATTGATAGGTACCATCAGTGATTTATCAAAATTGATATCCAGACCTATGGACATACTAAATTTATTCAGTACTTCTTTAAGCGCTCTCAATTGGTTTAATTCTGCTGGCATAATCAAGAGTGTATCATTAACATATTGTAAGATAGGAAAATCCTCATCATAGGTTTCAATTGGTTTGGATATAATTCCCTATTTGGCTAAGTCATTGACAAATGAGTGCAAGAGTCAGACCCAAAAGAATAAAGCAGGGGTGATAAGGGGTCACCCTATCTGACCCCTCTTTTACATACAAATTGTTTGCCTGGAACACCATTTAATAGTATGGATGAGGTACTAGAAGAGAGAAGTCTATTGACCCATAACAGCCACAAATCATTAAAACATTTGTGCTTCATTATCTGTAAAATGGCTTCATGCTCAATTGTATCAAAAGCTTTAGCAAAATCTAGCTTGACAATGACAATGGGCTTTTTGGAGAGCTGACATAAATAAATATATTCCATAGACTAGGCTAGGCAGTCTTGTATTGATCTAGTTCTTAAAAACCCATACTGGTTCTTATGTAAGCACTTAAGAATGACCTCTTGTAGTCTATTGAAAGCAAGCTTAGTTAAAAACTATAAGCATACATTTGTCAAGGAAATATGGCTAAAATCATTGACATTTACTGATACTTGCTTTTTAGGCACCAGTGTAATATAGGAGCCATTGAGATTTTCCAATTTGAGGGTCCCTTCCTAGAATTCCTTAGCCAGGAGATAAAAGTCCTCTTGAAAAATTGACAAACATTTTTGAAGGAATAAGTCATTGAACCCATTCGGGCCAGGTGCTTTGTTAGTTGGCATGGCATTTATAACACCATCCATTTCTGCTTTTGTAAATGGCACTGTCAATTCTTGCAATCCATCAATTTTAGGTAATAAAGACTCCAGATCAAATTGCATGTCAATTCCTTTAGACTGTCCCATCCTATTCTTATAGCTCGCCCATAACAAACTTGCCATAGCTTGATGATCAGTCACTTCATTTCCATCAGCATCCTTAAGCATGGCAATCACATTCCTACGGTATGTTTCTGTAGCCATAGCATGAAAGAACTTCGTATTCTCTTCGCCTTGTTTAATCCATCTGATAGTACATCGCTTTTTCCAGTATCTGCTTTCTGCCAGAAGTAAATCCTCAAGGTGAAGCTTTACTATTTGGCGAAAATTAAATTCTGTATTAAACATAGCCCTTTTTTCTTCCAAGTTATCTAGAATTAATATTACTATTTCATTACACTTTTTTATTAGATTCTTCAACTGAGACAGATTAGTCTGCCAATTTTTAAGATCATATTTTAAACCTTTTAGCTTATCAGCCACTCTAGGTGAAGTGTGTTGCTTTTGAGAATCTCTCTTCCATGATTTTTCCACACAATCTTTAAAGCCTGGCATTTGTACCCAGTAATTTTCGAATCTAAAAAGTTTAGATTTAGGGATCACTGTGTCCATGACAACCACACAAGGAAGGTGATCAGATCCAGTATGGTCTAATGGAAGCACTACTGAATTAGGGTAGTCATAAATCCAATTGGAGCTTGTAAAAAACCAGTCAAGTTGCTCAAGCAAAGGTGTGCGTTGCATATTAGACCAAGTGAACAAACGTCCCTTAAGTGGCAACTCCAATAATCCTAGATGACCAATTATTTTATTAAATAAGAACATGTCATTAGCATCTCCACCAGGTATGTTACGATTATCTTGAGATCTTATGAAGTCGAAGTCACCGAGCAATAACCAATTCTCTGTCACAAGTATTTGTAAGTTATATAGCCTAGCCACAAAGTTATCTCTAGCAATACCCTAACATGGTCCATAAACACAAACCAGTACCCAAGCCGCATTGTTATGCATGGATGTAAACCTAACAATAATTCCAAATTGCTGCGTGTTCACTAAAATTCCAGAAATCACTGATGAATTCCAAAGAATTAAAATACCCCCAGAGGCTCCCCTTGAAGGAGAAAAGACAAAACAGTCAATCTTTTTTGGAGCAAATTTCCTAATAAATCTTCAGTCTATATGCTCACATTTTGTTTCTTGTAAACATAATATATCACAAGCACACTCTTCAATCTTAGATCTCACATCCGTCTGTCTATTTTCAGCATTTAGCCCTCTGACATTCCAACACAGAATTCTCCAGCTTCTTTTAGATAAATTACTCATTAATAACAGTTGTGTAGTTCAAATTATAATTCGATGCATGACACTGAATATTAAATGCCAAGTACTGATACTGCCAGTAGAGAGCACACCATAAAACACAAATTGTTGCTGACAGGTAAACCACAGTACACGAATACACATAGTTTGAGTCACAGCAACCACTCAACAAAAGCCTAACAACTGACACATATACTGACTCATAAACTAAAGCAGATAGACATATCACAGAAAACATAGAGTTCTCCCATACTGACCCACAACCAGACACATAAAACTGACCCAAAACCCTACAATCCCCAATCAGAAGACAAAGACCCCTATAAGTCCATGACGAGTATTCAATCATCATCAGAACTCTTGCTTTGATCAGATGAAGAAGGCCCAGCCTCAAGCTGTTCCTTGGTGAGTTTTGCTGGATCAATTCCTAGCTCCCTTCCAACCCTCTGCAAAACTGGAATTGGGGTGATGAGAATCTGCATCTCATCATGCTCATTGTCCTCTAATTGCTTGTCTTTTCCTCCAAGCTCCTCTTTGTCCAGTTCCACAATCAGCAGCTTGGCTCTGCACTTCTTCTTAGGCCTAATGTAGCAACCGGTAAAAGCACTACTAGAAAATTGCTTGGAGTTTGTGCTTTGTGCATCATCATGACATCATCGTGCATGTTTGATCATAAAAGTATCTTTGCAAAAACCCTATTTTGTTTTCTAATTAGCCTCGTTTTATTTCAAATTATAAAACCAGGTCTTCCTGGATATTTTATTTGCCTAAAAACAAACTACAAAAGTCTGTTTTAAAAATAAAATAAAAGTTTAAGTTTTTTTAGGGGCAACCCAGCCGGCCAGGCCCGAGGCCCAGCTAGCCAGGCCACCCCAAACCCTAGCTAGACACACCCTAGACCCAACCACACCCCTCCTGCCGCACTCCCACGCGCGATCCCTAGCCCCTGGCCCCGCGCGGCGCATGGTAGGCTCGCGCACACGACACGCTCGCCCGTCCCCTGGCCCCACCACGACCAACCACGTCGCCACCTGCCTCGCATCCCCACCAACCCCCGCGTCTCCTCCCAGGTTCCCTTCCCCCGCACGCGAGCCCGACCGCCCCAGTTGCGAGCGTAAATGCGTCGCTCTCTCCCTTGGCCCCACCCCGACTCAGACGTGGTCGCGATCCTCCGCTCCCCACCTTTCTCGCATCGCTCGCCCACCTCTCGATTCCCTCACCCTCTGCCCCGCACGCCAACCCTCTCTCTCTCCCTAACCCAGCCCCACGTTCCCCACTGACGCGCTCGCTCCTCCCTACCTACCCCGCGCGAGCCGCGCCTCTCCCGAACACGACGCCCACCTCGATCCCCAGTAGCGGACCCGCCGCCGTGATCCCCATTCTCTCGATCCCATCGCCCCTCACGCCCGTCGGACCCAGCCTCGCCTCGCCCTCTGGCCTTGGAGCGCCGCCACCAGGACTCAAGCAAGCCGCCGCTGCTCACGATCTCCCCCAGCGTCGTGCCTCTGCCACGCCACCGTCGAGCTTCACCGTCGTCGAGCCCAAGCCCGTCCGTGGTGCCCCGCCAGCGGCCCTCCCTCTCCGGCGCTGCTTCGCCGCCTGGACCTCACCCTGCGTCTCCGGCCGCGGACGCGTAGGCCCTCGCTCCCCGCCGCAGTTCCTCCCCGAGGCAGAACTACACTGCTGCGTCCCCTGGTCCGTGCGCAAGCCGCCGGAGCCCCTCCTCGTCGCCCTGCCACAACAACCTCGCCCGCGAGCACCTCCGACCGCGTGGGCCCCTCCTTCGCTGCGGAACCTCACAAGGCCCTTCTGCACGCGTCTCGCGCCCAAGCTCGTCGCGGTTCCTTTGTTTCCCGAGCGCCATGGCCGCCCTTGAACCCTGCCAGAGCCCCTTTGGCGCGGGTCGTCGCCAAGCTCGTTTCCGCTGCTTGCAACTGCCAGGATGTCGGTCGCTTCCTTGTTCTTGTTGACCTCCTGGGTGGGGCCTCCTTTACACGTCCCTGGTGGTTTCCCGTTTTGCTCTAAAAAAGACCCCTTGCTCTGTGTGTTCTGGCTATGAGATGTGTGGTGAATTGTTGGTGCAGTGCTGCGGAGGTTGTGGTATATACAGAAGATGTGGGAAGACGCTGAGTGTGGTGGAGCGAGGCAATGTTGATGATGCGTTCGTTCAGGAACCGCGAACCTGCGTTGGCCACCTCCAAGGAACTGTGTACCCCGTCGACAAGATCTCCGCAAGGACAAGGCCAACAAGACCTTCCGAGGCCCGATCTCGACGAGACCCCCGGGTGCGCCGACATCGATTCGAAGACCCTGTTCCCGGAGTCCAAAGACCCATGGATCCGGTGATGCCAAACAACAAGTTCTACCTCACGGACCGCCTCCCCGGACCGCGAAGACCAAACCCCAAAAACCCTCAACAAGATCTCCTTCCCGGATCCAATGGTTGAGACCAAGTCAAAGACCGATCTCGGCGAGACTGAACCTAAACCACATCGAACCAAGATTGCCAAACATCAATGTGTGACCCCTTTATCCGAGTCCTATTTTATAAATTGACATCTATACAAATTGTTGCATATTAAATTGTTCATGCTCGCATCTCATCATGGGGTTTGGGGCATTATGTCGATTCATCTATAATTAAATATGGAGGCTATATGTAGGCGATTCTAGTCTTATATTGCCTCTATTTAAATTTGTGTAGCGAACTGATGCCATGTTTTGCCTTGTTAATTCAACATTTAAATTGCGGGGTATCTAAACAACTTGAACCATTTAATTAATTGTCGGGACCCCGGTTTCGCTTAATATTTCCTAATTGCATTGTATCTTTGCCATGTCATGCATCATATCATAAACATGCCGATTCTTCTGCTGTAGTATTAAATAGTGCATCCGGTGTTTCTTTTAGTGCTTTGGTTCTTTGCGGATTAGGCCATTGAGTTGATGCGAGTATCGACAAGTTCTTCGGATATGAATCGTCGGCTATGTTTCCCAGGCGAGCATCTCCCCCTTTCTACCTATTTTGCTTTTACAGTCTTTATTTCCTCCTGTTGATCTATTGCTATCCGTGTTGCGATGCTTTAGTTTCCGTGCACCATTTATACTCCTTGCAGCCCCTATATTGCCATGGACACATCCTATTGCCTGTTGTTTGATAGATAGTTAGCCTTGCGAGTCGTAGTTGCTTGCTTATGTGTTGCTTCGCGTCGTTGTCGTTTCACCGTTGACGGCAAGTTGGCACATGATAAATGGTGGAGACGCTTAATGGTGGAGATGATCATGACTTTAAATACAACTAGATTAATTGATGGGAATAGATATAACTAATGCAGAGGCATCGGTGGGCAATAGCAAATATTTGGTTTTTAACCGCTCACTTGTGTCCCGTAGGCCCCGAGTACTTGATACCTGTTCCTTGACTATCGCACTATCCGCATATGGGACCATGAATCCCCTTAGCCAGAGCTTGATTCATTTCTTATTTCTTGGGGCCACAAAGTAGTTTGGGGCTTTATTACTATCCTGTACTTATGCCATGCTTTACTGCTTTATTTACGATTGTGCGTGGAGCACCTGTACTGTTTTGGAATGTGGAATGTTTTCGCGGTATCGACAAGCCCAGTCACGCTTTCGAGTTACCAGTCGTTTACAGCCATTGGCACAAACCCTGGGTCCGTCTCGGAGCCGGCCAACTTCGTTGCGGGTAGCTTAGTGGGGTGCCCCCCTGAAATGTTTTATGAATCCTGTGATTGCTTTGTCGTGAAAGCCTTGTTGGGTTTTGATTTGGTTTTTCCGAGGTTGATCATGTGTGTTGCTATTTGTGCACCCCTGCAGGGTAAATCTTCCTGAAAGCCGTGTCCGCGGTTATGGACGACTTGGAGCACAGTATCTCGATCATAGACAAGCATAACTAAAGTAGTGCTATAAATTTGACTTAATATGTGACTAGTAATCAACTTTACTACAATGGAATGGATAATAAAAGTGCCAACAACTGGTGGAGCTGGGCTATATCGTGTCATGTTATACCTGCCTAGTAAGTATCACAACTCCAATGGAATGAAATAAAAGTGCCAACAATTGCTGGGTTTGGGATGTCACATGCTAATCGTATCTGACTAGTAAGTACTGCAACTACAACTGAATGGTTAATTAAAACTACCCACTACTTATGCTATCAGGATGACTTATGCTATCTATATCTGACTAGTAAGTGCTTCAACTATAATGGAATGAATAAAACTGCCAACTGTGTGAGTTCATCGGTTTGACTCCTCGTTTGGTCTCGAGGGGGAAATGCCAGGATGGGTATGATTGGTGTTAGTATCAGGTGGTTTCGAATAGGTCTTTCTTATCCCTCTCTAATAGCCAACAGTTGAATCGAGTCTCTATAGATTGTTTAGTGCATGCTGCGCTGCCGCTTCAGTCCACCATACCTATGTAGGCGAGAGCCGCCGAATTCTAGCCTCGCCGTGTACTGGCCTCAGTACTGACGCTCCTCTTTTTCCTTTGCCCTTTGTCGGCACCCTTTTTGTTTTAGCAGGTATAAGTTCGACGTCGTTAGCAGGGTTACCCTTCTGGCTTGGCCCGGGCAGGGTTATGGGTGCCATTGATTATTCTTTAGGGCTCTTAGCCCCATTTGCATCTTATCCGTACTCGGATGTTGTATCGTTTTCGAGGTGATTTGGATCTTCGTACTGTATATCTGTATTCTTGACTCAGTGAATCGTTGCTGTATATATATCTTTTCTGTGGGTTCCATCGTGAACTATTATGTAATGATATTACTTCGTTTTTCCACCCGCATGCAAGTGCCTGGCGGCTACCTTGAATCGTTTCTATGCGGGTTTGGCGGGAAGCGCTAAGATCTGCATAGGGCCGATTCGAGGGTGTTACACCTAATTGCACTCTCTAGCACAGGTGTGGGCCTACGACCATCATTTTGTAGACAACTTCGAGTGAATCTATGTTCAGAAGGTTGCACCATTGGGGTTTTCCCTTTCCTAACTTTTGTTCTCTTGATAGTCACTGGTGAGGCCGAGAACACTGGTGGTACCAAAACCTCTGTGTTGTCCTCAAAGGTTAGAGCCCTGGCTATAGATTTTGCTTTTGGTATCAGTACCTTGCTCCTCTGAACCAATGACTGATTCTCTGAGATATCGAATTGACCAAAGACATCAGAATCAAAAGTAACTGCCCATGATCTTTTGATCAGAGTGAATAGGGGAAGTTGCATAGACAGAGGTACATGTTTAGTCATCATAGCAAACAGTCGCTTCCACTGCAATTCAGGAGGTAAAATTGGACCAAAAACAGTTGTCACATTCCCAACCTGTAGTACATTGAAGCCCATGTGAGCATTAAACTGTTGTTGTACCTCCTCATTAGTGGACCCAGAGTTTTCAGATAGGTCCAGGACCATAGACTCTTGCTCATCATCCTCATCTAAATGTTGTTCTTCATCCTCCTGATCTGCATTATGATGGTGTTGTGCATGGTTGTCTGGAACTGCATCCCAACCCACCTCAGGGTACCGAGGCCCAACAAACATATTATTGTTGTGATGTAAATTTCCAGGAAAAGGGTGAGGGTTTTCATCAAATGGCATCTGATCCTCATCCGCAGGTAGCTCATCCGCAAAGTCAGCTAAAAGGATATAAATTGCAGTAGTCCAGGAAACTTTAACTCCACCAACTGTAGCAAATTTTCCAAAAACAACATCACGAGGTATAAGCTGTGGTGATGGGAAGGAAGCATAAACTAGAGTACGTTACATGATGGGATCATTATGGTTCCAAAAGTGGAATTGCCCAAACGTTGATACAGCATTAGAAATGTCAATATTGTTGCGGTAATCTGGGGGAATTCCTAAATCATTAACCAGCCCCTATGGAAACCATGAGTGGCACGGTAATTCTCCTCAGCATTATCCACATGCAGAAAACGAATCACTCTGTTCTCAATCTGATAATTTCCATGCTGAACAAGAGCATTAACAGAGTTTGGACCCCCTAACTGAAACACCCCAACTCCAAACAGACTACGCTGAGCATCAACCACATTACGCTGAAGTGGTCCAACAAGGAAATTATGTACCTAATCGTGCCAACAAGTAGCCGTCTGAGGTGGTAGACGGGGTTCCACGACCGCAATGCAGAATGATTGAGCTTGCGCCAGCGATCTTGTGCAGCATAATAATACATCCTCGGCAGCCTCGTGCCACCACCATCAATGATACCGTGACCCCATGGAAGCCACGGCAAAGGATCAACAACGAACACCGTCATTGTCGAGATTTATTCAACCAGCAGCGAAGGAGGGGTAATGCTAGTCTTACTAATATGACTAGGGTTAGAGACAGGTGTGGAAGTCTGCAGCGACGGGATCTGCTTGTTAAAAGGAGCAGAAGTTGTATCGGCAGCCGTAGTAGACAGGGACTTGGTAGTATCCTGACTGCCCAAGTTTCCTTTTGGAACCCACTTTTTATGCATCATAACTTTTCTATTTGAACAGTTCCTTTTAATATGTCCGTAACTAAAACAAGCTCGACATCTGACATCATTAAGACACTCCTTTGTTTGATGACGCATACTTAAGCAACGACCACAGGTCCAAACTTGATAGGCCATATCATCAATCAACCTCTCAAAAGCATCATCGTGTTCTACCAAATTGCCCATCAGACCCACCTTCTATTCTGGGCTGTGCTGCAAGGAAGTCTGTCCACTAGGTTTTTGCATACTGTCGCCTGAGGCAGAATTTGGCAAATCCACGTCCTTTAACAAATCATCAGGACCAGAATAATTCAACCCATGATTCTGACTAGATGTAGGAGACTGCAGAGCTCCAAATTTAAGCGATCTGGATGTTTTTGTTAAAAAATTAACTGGGAGTATCACACCTGGAGTACTAGAGCGAGTGTAACCTTGGCATGCAGAATAACATAAGGGCTCTGAGAAAGCCAGTTTTTATTAGATGCCTTTCCAGAGTTCATAATGGATTTGGGCATAGAGCTATTAATGGCAGCCAGGCCTCTACGGACACAATGCTTTGACGGACTAACCACCGTCCATTCTTCATCAATTTCCTTTTGCGAAAAGTTGAATTCCCTTTGCCAATTTGGTCCACCTCTACTCCATAGATGAAAAAAACATCTGAAATCCTCACAGAAGTACTTTGCCAGTTTCAGAATATGAAAAGCTACCAACTTACTAGAGACACAAAAAGAAAATACCCTATTTTTTATCAGAGTAACTCGCAGCTCACTAGCAAAGCCTCCAATAATGGATTCAAGCACAAACCCCACAATAAATTTATCCATTCTAAATTTAGCTCGGCCAAAAGAGACAACAAGAGTGAAAATGCCAGAATCCTCAGTTGGATGAACACACGCATTAAACTTCTTTCGTACATCCTTGGCAAAATTGCTCTCATGCGAAAAGTCAAGCCCAAGAATTAACTCTGAATAACCTGAGATCACTAGCAAAGCCTTCAATAATGGATTCAAGCACAAACCCCACAATAAATTTATCCATTCTAAATTTAGTTTGGCCAAAAGAGACAACAAGAGTGAAAATGCCAGAATCGTCAGTTGGATGAACACACACATTAAACTTGTTTAGTACATCCTTGGCAAAATTACTCTCATGCGAAAAGTCAAGCCCAAGAATTAACTCTGAATAACCTGAGATAGCTCGAATACATGCTAGGACATGTCCAGGAAAATTATCTGATGAAGAAAACTCAGCAACTGAAAATTCCTTTCCCATTCATACCACATGCGATTTAAACTGATTTAAACTGGAGTTTATCCCCAATCTAAAAGGAATCAATTCTTTGTATTTATCTTCGAGCAATAGCAACACCTTTCACATTATTCAGGATTAACCAATTGTTTCGGACCCATAGAACTAGAGATAATGCATTGTAGAGTACGTGATCTTCCAACTTTTACTGAAGTTTTTAAACAGATCCGAAATACCAGGAAGATCGGACTCCAATGGAGGATTAAAACCCTCAGGCCCCAAAGCAGATCCAGAACTCAAGGATCCAGATGTGATCAGGAAGAGATCACCAGAAGGAGTAATTGTGCAAGGACCTACGTGATTAGGGAACATTACCTCGGCTCCTAGGGAAATCAACTCATTCTCATGTAGATTTCTGCCAACAATACCGTGCCTTTTACATTGGTTAGCATGATCCATTTCGCCCAGATGCAGATGAAACCATCCTTGACCAAGTCCGAACCAGATACGGTGAACGTCGCCTTCCATTGCCACGTCGGCGGTGACATGATCGAGGTGTATCCGGTATAGGCGTGTAGAGGGGAGGAAGGTGGAGAGGGCGATCAGATCAGAATCCGAAGAGGATTGCCAGAGAGGGAGATCGCCAGCAATGAGGATGGGTGGCGACTAGGGTGGGAGGGGGTGGGAGGCCATCACGGCTACAGTACTTTGAAATCAGGTAGTGAGCCGATGGGGGTGCCCACACACCCCACCTGTGGTTAGCGTGCTCGATCTCGGAACAGGTGTCAAGAACCCAGGTCCTATGTGGACACAAGTGGGCGGATAAAAATCAAATAACATCTATTACCCACCTATGCCTCTGCATTATATCTATTTCCAATATTTTAATTAACAAGTTATAACGAATACAATGATCATCTCCACCATTAAGCATGTGCCAACCGCCCAACATCGATGACGCGCAGCAACATCTGAGCAAGCAACTACGACTCGCAAGGCCAACTGTCTACCAAACAATAGGCAATAGGAGGTTTCCAAGGAAATATAGGGGATGCAAGGAAGATAAATGGTACAGAAACTAAAGCATAAACTAAAGCATCGCAACACGGGTAGTAATAGATCACCGGAAGGAAGTAAAGACTATAAACACAAAATAGGCAGAAGGGGGAGAATGATCGCCTAAGAAACACTTCCAAAGATACACCGGAGAACGGGTCGAAGCTCGCGTCAACTCAGCGTCTAATCCGCGAAGAAGCAAAGAACTAATGGAAACACCGGATGCACTATTTAATACTATGGTAGAGGACCGGGCATGATGCATGACATGACGAAGATGCGATGCAATTAGGCAATATTAAGCGGAACCGGGGTCCCGACAATTAATTAGAAGGTTTATGTTGTTTAGATACACCACATTTTAAATGTTGTCTTAACATGGCAAAACATAGCATCAGTTCACTACACAATTTTAAATGGAGCCAATATAAGCCTAGAATAGCCCGCATATGGTCTCCATATTTAATTATGAGGTCAATTGACAAAGTACCCCCGAAAAATAAACATGTGTGCAAGTATGGATGAATTAATTTGCAACAAGTATATGTCAAATATTATAAAAATAGGGGCCTTGGAAAAAGGGGTCACACATCTTAGATCGAAGATCTTGGGTCGAGGTTCGACAAGGTTCATTTTGGTGGATCGATCTTCAGGTTCCGGATGCGCTAGGATCAGACTCCGTGGTCTTGGCCATCAGATCCAGGAAGGAGATCTTGTCGAGGGTCTTCGGGGTTTGGTCTTCGGATCCCGAGATGGGGTCTTGGGGTTCTGGGTTGGTGATCTTGTCGACGTCATGTGCACTAGGATCCAGGAGCAGGGATATTAACATAGGTATGACTACTTGGGTGCTTATGACTCATCACCCTGGTTGCATAAAGGCTCACGGCCCATGAAGATTCAAGATGATGGCCCAAGAAGTATCCAATGATTTAGTTGTATTAGGAAAGGAAACATGAACCGACGATACGTTGGAGTTGTAATCATAACATAAGTAACCTATCCGTATACAACTTTGAGACCCGGCCTATTATATATAGGACGGGAGAAGCCTATGAGGGGAGCTACCGAAAAAACCCAAAGCAATCTGTAATAGTGCTATTTATCAAGTATTCAGGCGACTTTGACTCCCTTGTTTACCTGACATCCGACAAAATCCCCAGTGTTCTATTTTCCACAAAACCCTAAGTACATCATCATGGGCATTCCCGAGGTTACTCCTCGTAAATTGGCACCGTCTGTGGAAAACCTGAATGCTGGAGCCACGGATTCGGCGGACCTCTTTTCACCAAGCAGCAATCCAGCGAAAGTGGAACCACGGCCACCTACCCCTGTTTCGGTACCCGCCAGCAGCGGATCCGATCTCATCATTGGAAGTTTTCACTTCCAAGTAGATGATCCCGAAGAATCCCACCCCTCGGCTCTGATCTCATCAGGACCGTCGGTCGGAAAAATTGTGCCTACGGCGATAGCTGCATCATCCGTCAGATCTTCCACAGAAGTCATGATGCAGATCCATGCAGGCGAAGAAAACAAAGAAATTACGGGTGATCTAGGGGATCTTGATGGTCTCTACGATGATCTCTCCTTCGGATCAGACCACCAGCCAACCACGCCACACGAATCAAGTCCGATAAACACGGAACCCGAAGAAAGTGACAAAAGCATCGACTTCGGAATTAGGACGGCTGAAATTTACCTAGAACAGAAAATCCTGGACTTCACTGATCCCCCAGATAGTTTCTTCCTCAATTTCAACGATGACGTCACCAGTCCATGCGCAACTCAGCACCAAGTGTGCGTAATTATTGGGGATGCTGCTTTAATTCAGCAAGACTCCAACGATAACCCTATTTTTGACCCAGATAATAATGCAGGAGACCGTGGAAATGAAGGAAACCGCGGAGCCCTGACGAACAACAACATAACCCCGGGGAGAGAAGAATCACGCGGAGGCAAAAGGCAACACCTCTGGCTACCAGCCAAAGCATGCAAAAAGCGAGGGCAACAATTTTTGGTGTAGTTCCAATGACATCCGATGCCATGCGCGAAGATTTGCTAGCATATCAATACGTCCTTCGTCACAAGAAAAGAGACTTTCTAAGGATGCAAAGATAACTTGACGAAATAAAAAGGATAGCCGATGAATCCAGCCTAAGACAAGCACAACTAAGCTCTACTCGAGGACCAAGGAGCGTAACAGGGGAGCACCAACAAGAAGAGGAGCATCACGGCTGCAGAACATACCCGAAGCTGAAAGAAACGAACTGACTCGAGAAATCAACCTGTCATTCATGACAGTAGATCCAACAAGACACATCAAAACAAAAATAGCCCAAGCCGCAATTGTGGCCACACAAACGTACTTGCTTACAACCCAACCGGCACCGAACGACCCTCGTGCAGCTCTCCACCACTTCACTTTGATGAACCTCGACATGGTAGGAGCATCTCTTGCACAAGCAGAACAAGGAACCACACGACAACCCGACATATCACCACGCTGTCGCAGTAGCCCTCAGCAAGTGGGACACACCCGACGATCATGATCGCCACATCGGGTCCACTTCTCAGGGTTAGAGTCGTGAAACAACGCAAGAGATGATATTACACAACGCATGATCGATAGATCCTGGGAAGAGCACAACAGCCAAAGATATTACGATGGTGAAAGTGAAGATAAACACGAACTATGTGGAGCTAGTTGCTTTACCTGACGGTTTCACAAAACTCTAGTACCAAAGGACTTCAAATTGCCTCACGATCGTCAAAAGTATGACGGTCTCCAAGAGCCCAAAGCCTGGTTGGCAGATTATCTGGCAACTGTCAAATTACAGGGTGGCTCCAAAGCCACCGCAATGCAAAGTTTGTAGCTACATCTGACTAGCGCGGCATGCTCCTGGCTATGGAAGCTACCCGAAGAGTCCATCAGCATCTGGAACGATCTTGAGGACAAATTCATCAGAAATTTCCACTCCATATTCAAGCGACCCGCATCTTTGGAACAATTGCGAGCATGCAAACAAAAACCAGGAGAACCGATATGGGATTTTATCCAGCGGTGAAACATCATAAAAAACTCAGCTAAAGTTATATCCGATGAAATAGCAATTGACGCTTTCAATGATGGACTTCGCGGCAAGAATTCATCAAAGAATTGGGACGAGACAAACCCAAGACAATCTCATAGTTGATGGACATGGCCAACCGCTAGGCCGGCGGGGAAGATGGAGTAGACAATAAAAGTGCCTATTCACCCGACGAAGATAGGGATAGACGAAGTAACGATAGAAGACGACAGAACAACGATGGGTACATTAGACCAAGTTATGTCACAACCAGTTTTTCTGGAGGGGATAACCGAAGAAGCGACGAATACAACAATGGATATCGCAGTAACAGGGACGACGCTAGTGGAAGCCATCCGCAGCAGCGATACCAGCCGAAAAATCAAGACCCACCAATGTCAGCAGGGAAAATGCTAGAAGGACCCTGCAATATGCACTTCTACATTGATTCAGCAGGCAAAAGGCGATCCAATCACCTCATGAAAGACTGCCAAACATTTTTTAAGATGCAGGAGCTATGTAATGCAAGGGCAACCGAAGCAACAAACCGAGGTTATGCTACTACACCTGGCGCGTTAGCCATTGGCGCACCACCACCACCACCAGGGCATCTGCCAGCTGGCCAGCCGTAGAACACAACACACCAAGAAGACGAATATCCTAGATCAAAGGGAGCAATGTCGATGTTCCAGAAAGGATGGCCCTCTAGTAGGACACATAAGCTGATTACCCGACAAGTGAACATGGCGTTAACAACGCCACCCCCTACACCGGAGTATCTCCACTGGTCAGAACAAGAAATTACCTTCAGCAGAGCTGATCATCCACTTCGGGTCCCTCGACCGGGTCACTCAGCATTAATAGTGGAAGCACAAATCGGCGGGTTCGACATGAGCAAGGTTTTTCTGGACGCAGGGAGAAATATCAACCTAATCTTTGCCAAAACTCTGTGGGTAATGAATTGGTCCATGAAAAATCTAGTGTTCACAGACACAACTTTTCACGGGATAGTACTAGGCAAAGCCGAAATTCCGCTGAGCAAAGTCCACCTTGACATAGTCTTCGGGTCAAGGAACAACTTCAGACGCAAAAAATGGAATTCGAATTCATGGACTAGCCATCACAGTACCACACGATCCTGGGACGACCAGCTTTCGCTAGATTCATGGCAGTACCTCACTATGCATATTTGGTACTAAAAATGCCAGCCCCCAATGGCGTCATAACAGTACGAGGAAGTTTCATCCGTTCGGATAGCTGTGGTCGAGAATTTAACAAAATATCAGAGTCCTTCGGGGTGGAGACAGAGCTCCGCCAGCTGAAAATAGCGGATGAAGAACCGCTACACGAAGAATATGCCCCCCCAAAAGCAGACCTATGATGCATCAACTTCTCAACTTCAGATGACCCAGTAAACTAATCACTTTTCTCTCTGGTCCACCATGAAAACACGACGCCTCTAGTCAAAAGGATGGAACTCCCCTTGGACACGACACGGAGTATGATGAAGCACCTCAAGATAGAAGCCACGAATCTTAGGATGATTCTTTACTTTTATGCATTTTATATTCAATAAAGGCCAACAGCCAGGCGAACACGCCAAAACAATGTATCCCCTTATATTCATCAATGAATAAAGAAGTACTTCCCGCCATAAAGTTTCAAGACACACGCATGCAGTGACAATTATGCTGAGCACGCCAAATCGTCGGGTCCAATTAAAAGGATGTCTCACACAAATAAACAAAATCTCGTATAAACATATGACCTTTTTGACAAATACAATAGCTTCATACAATATTTCTTCTAAGTACAAAGGTACACAAGGAAAGAAAAATCGTCAGGTAGCAAAATTAATGAAAATATCCACGTCTACCTCTAGGCACCTACGGATAATCCTAATTGCAGGTCTACGGGCGGCAGCATAATGTGGTGCCATATCAAAAAGATCACCGAAAGAAGGGGAGGACAACCCTGACGATTCAACATCCAAATCCAACATCGGATGATGCATGTGCACCCAAGAAAGTGCAAGTTTGGCACCCGCCACAAGATGAAGCTTCATGAAATGATGAATCCTTTCACCTTGGTGAAACTTCGCAAGCAAATCAACTAAAGTATGAGGCTGAGGATCCCGAGGAAACATGGCATTGTAAACAACGGCCAACGATCTATGACAACACTCGACAAATTGCTCCACCTCAGATACGCAGTCCTGAAGCAAAGCTCGGCATAAGCACGGCGGTGGTCAATCCAAAAATCCGTCTCGGAATTTTGGGAAGTAGACACAAGAGCTTGAATTCGATTGCACAGACGTTGGGTTTCCTCCCTGATGGCTCAGTGTACGACGCCAGAAAAGTGCTGGTGCGGTGTTGATGTAGAGCTCGTTGGGAACCCCAAGAGGAAGGTATGATGAGCACATCAGCAAGTTTCCCTCAGTTATGAAACCAAGGTTTAATCGAACCAGTAGGAGCAAGGAAACACCCCAAAGGTGTTGCTAGCTAAGCCTTGGCAGGGCGCACTACCGGTGCTAGTAGCAACATGGAGACCTGTACAACACAACCACATAAATTTGTCCCCAACTTGCGATGAGGTTGTCAATCTCACCGTGTTTTGCTGAAAACAAAGGATTAAACGTATCGATTGGAAAGAAGTAATAGTTTGCAGAAAGTAAACATAAAGCAGTAAACAGTTTATAGATTGTATGTAAAAGAAAAGGACCGGGATCCATAGTTCACTAGAGGTGGCTCTCCTTAGATAGATAACATGCTGGGTGAACAAATTACAGCGGGGCAATTGACAAACATCGAGAAAGCAATACATGCATATACTAATCATCTTGACTCCTTTGAGACTTGATTGGGCATTACAACATTATACATAGACCGCCATCCAACTGCATCTATGACTAATAATCCACCTTCAGGTTATCATCCGAACCCCCTCCAGTATTAAGTTGCAAGCAACAGATTATTGCTTTATGAATTGTGTGTAATGTAAACAATACGATTGTTCTATGAACAAAGGATTTTTGTTTTCTCCCTAGTAGCAACAACACATCTAGTACCTTAGAGATTTCTGTCACTTCCCTAGATTACTAGAGGCATGAACCCACTATCGAGCATAAATACTAACTCTTGGAGTTGCTAGCATCTACTTGGCCAAGACAGCTACTAACAACGGAAAGCATGCAAGATCACAAATAACAAAGACATGATAGAATCAATAATCAATCTGAAATAGCATCTCAATATCCATCGGATCCCCGCAAACACAACATGCAGAATTACAAATAGATGATCTTGATCATGAACGGAGCTCACAAGATCTAAACATGAAAGCACAAAGGAGGAGAACCAGCCATCTAGCTACTACATGGATCTGTAGTCCAAGGATGAACTACTCACGCATCACACCGGAGGCTTGCATGGTGATGAAGAAGGCCTCCAGGGTGAATTTCCCTCTCCGGCAGGGTACCGGGAAGAGCTTCAGATCCCTCCCGATCTAGGGATGGAGATGACGGCGGCTACAGACTCTTTCGTGGATTTTTGATCGGGCACCTAGGGTTTCCGTCCTGAGGGCATCTTTTAGGTGGAAGGAGAGGCCGAGGGGGTGCTGGGGTCAGCCAGACCACCCCCTAGTGCGGGCCAGGCTGGGCCGCGCGGCCAGGTGGTGTGGTGGCCCCGGCCCCTCTTCGTCTCGTACTCTGGCATCTGATGACTTCCGGAAAAATAGGCACTTTGGCTTTTGTCCCGTCCAATTCCAAGAATATTTATTTTCTAACTTTCCTAGAACCATAAACAGCAGAAAACAGGCAGCTGGCACTGTGGCTCTCGTTAATAGGTTAGTCCAAGAAATCATATGAAAAGTACTCCAAATTGTGGACAAAACACAAGAAAGTGGATAAAACCAAGCATGGAACATGAAAAATTATAGATACATTTGCAATGTATCAACATCCCCAAGCTTAACTCCTGCTCGTCCTCGAGTAGGTAAGTGATAAAAAGAAAGAATAATTTTTGAGGTGACATGCACCATCAAAGACTTGATCAAAGTATTTGTAAAATATTCAAAGCTGGGATCATAGTACTTCAATCATAACATGAAATACAAAGTTCTAGCAATAAGACAAAGAAACTAAGACGCAACATAAAAAGGCACAAACAAAAGATTCATGAATAACAATGCTTTGCAAGATGTTTGTTTGTTTCACATAAAGAAAACATAGCATAGTAGTATTCAGCTTGTCCCTCAATAGAGTAGCAAATATAAATGCATAGGACACCTTCAAAGTTCATAAGAGTGACTAGATACAAATAGTTTAAAACAAGCAATATCAAGTTATGCATCAATCAACTAGTCTTGGGACAATGCACATAGAACTAAGAATGGCCACTATGCTCTCAAAGTAGGTGCATAAAGCTAGAAGGTGGAGACTCAATATAATGGTGGAAGAAAGGCCTTTATAAAAGTAAGTAGGGATTCAAGTCTCATAAAGAGCTTCCAAAAATTATGGTACTTATAGCTTTCAGCTCTCATTGCCCCTATCATAAGCATCTTGAAGGTGATTAAGGTTAAAGTGACACAACTAAGAGGATATGCTTAACAAGTTATAAACTGAAATCTCATGCCCCTTACTTACGAAGACCGAACCTCATGCTACTCAACTTTAGTCACGAGTAAGCTCTTGTCATTGTAAGTACATGTGTATCATAAAGAACCGCCAACGGGGTACCCCTTGCACATGATACGGGAGCTTTCCCATAATCAAAATGAAAAGGCAAGCAGACAATGAGCATCTCAGCGATATTTTTATTTGCTATTTGCATAGGTTTTTATTGAGGATGCTTCATAGAGTGCTCATCATGGTGATGCTGCAAGTTTCCACCATGATTAGGCATGGATTAGGCTAGCGGCCCAGGCGTTTCTCTAACACACATACAAACTCCATGATCTTACAAGTTCCACTTTTATTTCACACCGCCGGGATCCGTAAGCAAAAGAACATGATATCAACAGGGTACGAAGTACAAGTGCAATGTTGAAAGCGTTCCCCATGAAACATGGTTCTGCTAATTTCAACTTATAAGCGCAAGCATATACGCAACAAAGAAGGACCCAATGGTTCAAGTTTATTAGATGCAAAAAAAGTAAAGTGTGCCATCAAGTTCGTGAGAGCTTTAATCACTAGTTTTCTCATAACAAGTTTAATTTGGAAGGTAAACAAAAGCATGAATATACTTGGAATAGCATAAGCTAGTAGGTAGGTATGGTGGAATCTTCGAAATAAGTTGGTTTAGGGAGTTGGATGCATGAGTGGAACTCATACTTGGTTGTGGAGGCTAGCAAAAGACTAGGAGCGACAAACTAAGAGAGCAATAATGGCCATAATCATGCAGAGCGACAAAACATCATTGATCAAAGCATAAAGTGATACTACAAGTTGGAAACTAAAGGATCATAAAGGCTATGGTGACTTGGGATAGTCATAACATGGTGTGAGCATGTGCCAAGTCAACCCAAATAAAGCATCAAAGGCGAATACCACTATACTATGCTTTAATATGCTAAAACAACGCATGATTCATCCAAGGCACATTAAGCAATCTGAATTGTTTATAACAAGTCATGCTACAACAAAGAATACTAAGCATAAATACAAAACAATATCAAGCATGGCATGACAAAGCATAGGCCATAGTAAAAAACAAGCTCTTTTTACCACATAAGTATGGACTTTCCTACTCTTTTCCAAACCAAACCAAACTATTTTCAAACCAATGTAAGAAAGAGGGGGTCCAACCAATTTATTCAGAAAACTAAGCAAACTAAAGCAAACAAAAAACCAAAATGAAAACGAAAAAGAAGACGCTCCAAGAACAACACAACTGTGCATGAAACAATAAAAATGAAGTGTTTGGAAGAAACCTGGAATTTTTATTGATGAAGAAGGGGATGCCTTGGGCATCCCCAAGCTTTGACGCTTGTATTTCTTGGATATTTCTTGGGGTGACATGCATGGCATCCCCAAGATTGAGATTTAGACCATCCTTCATCTCATTACTCATTCCTTCCATACACCTAAAATTTTTCCTTCATACAAAACTTCACACAATCTTTATTAGAAACATTAGTGCACTCAAGATAAATAAGTCTTAAGGTTCAGTTCTATCACCAAATAAACTTCCATTAGAACACTAGCTACTGTAGCACTTCCCTCAAAAATCTCAATTCCCCAAAAGGACTCAAAAAAGGAACCAACAAGAAGCAAATGCAGAAAATGGCAGAAATCTGTCAAAACAGACCAGCAGGTAAAGACGAATTTTTTCGAAGACCTTATGTTGCTCAAATCAAAAAGTGTTGAACTAAAGAAAGTTAGATAACAACCTGGTCAGAACCACAAAAATTCACGCCTCAAAAAGACGTTCAGAGATTTTACACGAATTTTTACGGTGAAGCACATAAATCTGTTTCGGGACAGCAACTTTCCCAATCATTACTTCTCTCTCATTAGAGGTTACTCTTGGCACAAAAAGAAAATAAAAAGGATAAGGAGCGGTTATTACTAAAGTAATAACTTCCAAGACTCATCTAAAACTTTTGGGTTATCTCCCAATAAGTACTTTTCTTTAATGCCTTTAAGTTAGGCATAAGAAGTAAGAAAAAGAATCAAGTGTTCTCAAATGAAGAAGCATTAAGATCAATACCAGAAATATTTTCAACAAGGCAAGGTATATCATCCAAATAAGTTCTAGAGGATCCTCTCTCAATGCTCTTAGGTTCACTATTCTCATCAAAAGGGTTTGCAGGAACAATCCAATCAAGATTCTTTTCTATGGCATCATGTATTGCTACTAGTTTAATTGGTATTGGTATCTTAGGTTCCTCCCCGTTAGGTTCGGTTTTGTTCATCTTTTCTCGTGTACCAACAACATCTACACATGAGCCTAGCATATTGAAACATTCAAAGACTTTCCTAGCTTCCTTGGCAACATCATAGAATTCCTTAAACAAAGTTTCTAGAATAAAATCCCTCTTTTCAGGGTCCTCAATTTCTTTAAGCTTAAGAAACATTACTTGCATTAAGGGGTTGAGGTTAACAAACCTAGCTTCTAACATGTGAATTAAGGAAGCTGCAGCAATCTCGTAGTTTGGAGCAAGTTCTGCAAGGGATCTATCCTCAGTATCCTCATGTTTACTAACATGATTAAAGAATTCTTCAATATTATCTTTCCCAATTATAGAACCACTACCAATTGAAAGATCTTTCAGGGTGAACTTAGGGATCAACATGGTGAGCTAAGGAAGAGGCAACAACTAAAGGAGACTTAATTTTTTCGTGTTTTTGATAAAGAAAGCAAACTAGTAAAACTATTTTTTGTGTGTTTTTGATAAAGAAACAAGCAAACAAAGCAAAAATAAACTAAGCAAAACAAAAATAACAAAGTAAAGAGATTGGTTATGAGGGACTCCCCTTGTGAAGATGTCCTTGACTCCCCGGCAACGGAGCAAGAAAAATGCTTGATGGCTCAGTGTACGGCGCCAGAAAAGTGTTGGTGCGGTGTTGATGTAGAGCTCGTTGGGAACCCCAAGAGGAAGGTATGATGAGCACAACAGCAAGTTTCCCTCAATTATGAAACCAAGGTTTAATCGAACCAGTAGGAGCAAGGAAACACCCCAAAGGTGTTGCTAGCTAAGCCTTGGAAGGGCGCACTACCGGTGCTAGTAGCAACGTGGGGATCTGCACAACACAACCATAGAACTTTGTCCCCAACTTGCGATGAGGTTGTCAATCTCACCATGTTTTGCTGAAAACAAAGGATTAAACGTATCGAATGGAAAGAAGTAATAGTTTGTAGAAAGTAAACACAAAGAAGTAAACAGTTTATAGATTGTATGTAAAAGAAAAGTACCAGGATCCATAGTTCACTAGAGGTGGCTCTCCTTAGATAGATAACATGCTGGGTGAACAAATTACAGCGGGGCAATTGACAAACATCGAGAAAGCAATACATGCATATACTAATCATCTTGACTCCTTTGAGACTTGATTGGGCATTACAACATTATACATAGACCGCCATCCAACTGCATCTATGACTAATAATCCACCTTCAGGTTATCATCCGAACCCCCTCCAGTATTAAGTTGCAAGCAACAGAATATTGCTTTACGAATTGCGTGTAATGTAAACAATACGATTGTTCTATGAACAAAGGATTGTTGTTTTCTCCCTAGTAGCAACATCACATCTAGTACCTTAGAGATTTCTATCACTTCCCCAGATTACCAGAGGCATGAACCCACTATCGAGCATAAATACTAACTCTTGGAGTTGCTAGCATCTACTTGGCCAAGATAGCTACTAACAACGGAAAGCATGCAAGATCACAAATAACAAAGACATGATAGAATCAATAATAAATCTGAAATAGCATCTCAATATCCATCGGATCCCCGCAAACACAACATGCAGAATTACAAATAGATGATCTTGATCATGAACGGAGCTCACAAGATCTAAACATGAAAGCACAAAGGAGGAGAACCAGCCATCTAGCTACTACATGGATCCGTAGTCCAAGGATGAACTACTCACGCATCACACCGGAGGCTTGCATGGTGATGAATAAGGCCTCCAGGGTGAATCCCCCTCTCCGGCAGGGTGTCGAGAAGAGCTTCAGATCCCTCCCGATCTAGGGATGGAGATGACGGCGGCTATAGACTCTTCCATGGATTTTTGATCGGCACCTAGGGTTTTCGTCCCGAGGGCATATTATAGGCGGAAGGAGAGGCCGAGGGGGTGCTAGGGTCGGCCAGACCACCCCCTGGTGCGGGCTAGGCTGGGCCGCGTGGCCAGGTGGTGTGGTGGCCCCCTGGCCCCTCTCCATTTCGTACTCTAGCATCTGATGACTTCCGGAAAAATAGGCACTTTGGCTTTTGTCCCATCCAATTCCGAGAATATTCATTTTATGATTTTCCTGGAACCAAAAACAGCAGAAAACAGGCAGCTGGCGTCCAAGAATTCATATGAAAAGTACTCCAAAGTATGGACAAAACACAAGAAAGTGGATAAAACCAAGCATGGAACATCAAAAACTATAGATACATTTGCAATGTATCACTCCCTCTCTCACAATCGAATGCCTACAAAAAAGAGAGAAAACATTGATATCCCGCTAAAGGGAGCAACACAAAGTAATGCAAAGGACTTACACAACATCTTCTCACTCGCCCCGGAAATTTCCTCCAAGAAGTATGCTTCACGATCAAGGGCCTAGAACGTTTTTGACTGAGCAAAGTCCACCATTGATTGAATAAACTGAAGTTTCCCTTCAAGTTTCTTCACTTGCTCAATTTTTTCAGCATACAACGGCGGGTCTACTCTGCGTATAATGGTAGTCTTAGTTGGACCCATTCCAGATGAGGATGGGATTGCATCCGACATCTAGGCAAGCGCAGGAGGAGCCGCTGGATCATTCAAAATCTGGCAAGGCACACGAAAGATACAAAGACTTCAGCATACAAAGGGCGATTCATATACAGAAGATCCTTTCCCATCAAAAGAGAGCACTCAACAACAGGATAAGTTAAAGCTCATTACAATAGTACCACAATACACATGAAAAACTACAAAATGAAACTACGGAGCTGATTTCTCCAAGGATAAAGTTGCACTAGCGGAAGGAGCACTAGCTACAGGAATATAGGCATGGTAGCCGAAGAGAGGGAGCAGCTAAAGAAGGAGCAGCTGACTTCTCCTGACCCGAGCCTATGCTCAAAAGTAGCCGAGAAAACTTCTTGGCCTTCTTAATAAAAGGCTTCAATTCAACTGCTTGACCTTTGGAAGTGACCGGGATAGAGGATCTAACCTTCTACTAGTCGACTTTCTCGCATTGCGCCATTTCCATTGCCATCAAAGTCTCCGCACCACTCTTCGATTGCATCATGCTATAGCCAACAAGAGGGCTTGGATCAGCACCAAAGATAGCGGCGAGGTCATTCAAGTCAGTCGGCATTTCCTTTGATGGAAAAACTTTGGCATGTAGGCTCTTGAAAGCACGGCGTGAGCGGACAAGGAGGTTGCGCCCATGAACGCTGTTAGCCTCCAAAATGCTAACAACATACAATAAAGGATCAACCTTCTTATCTTCATCTAGCAATTTTTTTTGGCCTATCAGCTCTACACATACAAAAAGGGGGGATAAGAACAAAGAGGGAACAAAGGGGTCTGAAACAAAAATTCTCCCTTGACAACAAAAAGGGGGGATAAGACAAAGAGTTAAGGAAGCATTGAGGGTCTCCAAGTGCTTCCGAAGATTTTCATCTCAGGTGGCAACTTGTTTGGCCTTCTCTTGTTGGGCAACTTGTTTGGCCATCTCAGGTGGTAACTCTCCCCCAGATTTTCATCAGCACTAGATTTCTGCTTGGCCTCCTCCAAAGCTTTCTCGGCAACCCGAAGTTTGGCCTCCAGATCATCGGCACGCTTCATCTCTTCATCCCGAATGACCTCAGACTCTTTGACGGCAGCTGAATAATCAGAGAGTAATACAAAAACTGAGGAAAAGGGGAGGGATATGGAAGAGTGCAAAGTCATAAAAGATGAAAATATACCTTTCAGACCCTCGGCTTCATTATGGATCTTGATGAAGTGAGAGGCCATATCAACCATCTCACGCATCACAGGCTGCAAATAAGAACATCGGGAAAACAAGCAAAGGAGAAACCATGGCCAAATTCAAAGCACAGATACACTTACGTCTTGCATATCCACCTCGACAGGGCTTTCAGATATCACCGTTCCTTTACCAGATGATTTTCTTCTTTTCTGCAGCGGTGGTTTCAGTGAAGTGGCAACATCTTTTTGGATAATTTGACCTGCAGGAGATGCATACAAATTCTTTGGGTCCATGGATAGCTGTGGAGACTTTGCAGAAGGAAGGGCAACAAATGTACTAGGAGGACATAGGGTAGGACCTTCCCCGTCATCACCACTACAAATATAAACGCAAAAATCTCAAAATGACATGCTCATGCGGAAAACAATGGAAATGCAGTAAGTACTTATGAAGAAACATTCTGCATAAAGCGGAACAGATTCATCTGGGGGAGAGCGAATGAAACTAGGATGACACACAAAGACTTTGAGCCAATGGAGTCATCCAAGTCTTCAATCGTCTCTATAGCGTTAGGATGTTTCCTTTTCTCTCCTACGGGCGCCACGTGAAAATCTTCAGAACGAGCCGATGGAAGAGACAGCGTCCCTGATGAAGATTCTATGGCTGACATCTCCTTCTCCTCATCAGCAGCGATCCCAATCATAGGGAGATCGTCGGATGCAGAAGGATCGGCGGGAAGCTCACATCTTTTAGGGAGAGGAGGAAGGCAGGACAGATGATCATAATCCTGCATAAATGGAAGACCAATAATCACAAAAGGGGACAATTGTAAAAGACCAAAAAGCACAGATGAACAAAGAGCAAAAAAATCAAGGAATTTACCTCGGGAAGGCGTTTCTTCTAGCCAAAAGGCTCTACACAACAATCAGAGGGAACCGAGCTTTTCTTCGTAAGGGTCGTGAAATTCCAAACCCTTTTTTCATACACCTTGAGGGTAAGATCATCTCGTGAAATCCTCATCGGGTCCTTCTTACCAGTATTTGCCCACATACCAGAAACCTGGCCTGTAAAGGCTGCATGCGGATCCGCAAGAAATATGCCAGAATTTGAAGTCCCGACAGTTCCTTGCCAACCTCATGCCGCAGTTTGGAATTAAATACGGGCAAGAAGGGGTTCAATATCTGTCATTTCTTCGGGAGTGGGATGTTGATCCCAAGAGTCAAGTTTGCGACAAGGCTTCATGGGATCAAAGGGGGCTAAGCCGAAAGCTGACCCTCGATCGAATGATCCTTGATGTAAAACCACTTGGTTTTCCACCCTTGGACGGAATCAGTGATCTTAAAATCAAAATAATCTACATCGGAGCGAACAGAGAAAATGGCACCACCAACGTCATGGACAATGGTGTTGGTGGCATTCCGACGAACATAGAAGAAGTACTTCCATGGGCCCCAATGAAGATGGATCCTGAGGAAGCATTCACAAAGAGTAACAAAGCAAGCAATGTGAAGGATAGAGTTGGGCGTGAGCTGATACAGCTGCATGCCATAGACAAAAAGGAGACCACAAAGGAATTCATGGACAGGGAGAGAGAGGCTGCAGAAAAGAAAGGAGAGAAACATTACCCTCCAGCCCGATTCGGTGATTAGAGTAGCTTCATCCCCAGGGAGCTTGAAGGCGCCCTCCTCCAAATGGACGGAGTTCCGTGCCTCACGCAACTGCCGCGCTGTGCACTTTGAAGGGGGCCATCCGACAACCCTCTTACTGATGGCCTTGGCGGCCATGGTGGAGGAGCGGCACTAGCACGTGGAAGAACAACCGAATTAGGCGAGAAAGACAGAGGAAGGCAAGGGAGTGAGGAAGACGATAAAGCTAGCGAAGAAGGGGTAAAAAGCAGTAAAAGGAATCCCTGTCCCTTTATAAAGATCTAGGGTACACAACTTAGACCGTTTGATGTAAAATCAAACTGTCACAAACACACATGATGGTGACACGTGTACATGGATTTCGTAAAGAAAAAAAATCTTAAGCAGTTATTATTGCGGTAAAAACAGGAGTGCCTCGCACGACGCCTCAATCTTTGCGCAGAAAAGGGGACGTGCAGTTAAAAAACTACGCTAAACATGCTACCCACGTGTCATCATTACTGCTGCACGGCCCCACATTTGAAGCGTCCCATCACTACGTATCCCTGGGAAATTATGGTGCAAGATTCATCATCACTGATGTCATACGACGCAAGTCACAAAGGAAATCACGGCATTGCAGCAAGGGACAAAGATCTGAAGAAAAATCAAAGCAAAAAACTGGTTGATCAAAGAACATCTTCTCGGTAAAAGAGATTGAGACTACAATCGAATACTTCGACTGTACCCTCGGGGGCTACTCCTATCGGGAGCACTGACCGCACACCCGATAAAAATCAAAAGGAATATTGGTAAAACGGATATGGCATACGATTTCGAGCCTATGTCCCGATACATACATCCGAACATAGTCTCGGGGGCTACTCCCATCAGGAGCGCTGGCCGCGCACCTGACGAAGAAAAATTAAATAAACTATCATTGGAAAATTACTCCTATTGGGAGCATCTACAGAAACTAGAAAGTTTAAAAAACTTGTCCAAGACAAAACAAGTCACCCGATAAAAGTTGAATACTAAAAATCACGGATCGCACTCGATGCAACAAAACTCCAAATGCCATGTCTAAAACATGAAGGTAATACCCCAAGATTCGTTCTATGTGGCCTGGTAATCGCACAAGAATGCACTCTGCCAGTAATATATCCGTATCAATAATACGATGAAAAATCCCAATGGCCGCGTTGGTTACCCGATAAAATTGAACTAGAATTCAGTATTCGATAAGACCTCAGTGTCTCGAACTGAATTACGCTAGTTATAATTCCAAATTCAGGTCTAGGGACCTGAATTTGATGTAGGTCAACAGTGTTTTTGCTCAGGAGCACTTAACTGATTCCTGATCCATCGGATGCATCAGGCCTGGTGTACCAGATCAGAGCAAAGGAAAAGTAAAAATGTCTTTTGAGACTCAACCAGAATCTACGGTTCAGGTAGAGTCTCAGGGGATACTAACATCGGTACGAATACTGAGGTGCTTATGATTCATCACCCTGGTTGTGTAAAGGCTCATGGCTCATGAAGATTCAAGATGATGGCCCAAGAAGTATTCAATGATTTAGTTGTATTAGGAAAGGGAACATGAACCGACGATATGTTGGAGTTGTAATCATAACATATGTAACCTATCCGTATACGACTTTGAGACCCGACCTATTATATATAGGACAGGAGAAGCCTATGAGGGGAGCTACCGAAAAAACCCAAGCAATCTGTAATAGTGTTATTCATTAAGTATTCAGGCGACTTCGAATCCCTTGTTTGCCTGACATCCGACGAAATCCCCAACGTTCTCTTTTCCGTAGAACCCTAAGTCCACCATCATGGGCATTGCCGAGGTTACTCCTCATAATACATCTGCACTTCCAGCGCATCAAACCACATAACCGCTAGGGCAAACAATCAGAGCACGATATAGAGCCCTCGAGTCAGACCAACACCTGTAGATGGAGGCGAGGCGAGCTGTAGCTTGAGGCGAGGCTCGTGTGGAGGGCGGCCATTGTGGAGACGGGGTCCCGCGAGGCAACCTGGGCGAGAACGATGCGGCCGTGCTATGGAGGAGGGTATCACGTCCGGCGGCTAGGGGACATGAGCTGCAAGTAACATGGATTGACAAGGAGGTGGAAGCAGAGGAGGCAGGGCGACCACGATAGGGAGGTGCGGGGGCGGGGCGGCCTGCTCGCGGGTGATGGAAGTGGCAGGCGAGCGCAGAGGGTAGCAACATCTAACGCAGGAGGGCAGGGCTAGGGCGCGGTGAGGGCAAGACATAGTGGCGCTGAGCGGGCGATGTTGGCCAGTGACACGGGGTCGTAGAGCGGCGGAGAAGCAAAGCCCACACAACCATCAGAGAGGAAGCAGGGTTGTGGCCGGAGCTCCAGTAGCTTGTGGGCGAGGAGAGAGGCACAACTGCGGGGAGGGAGAGAGAGAGAGAGGGAGAGGCCAGCAGGGAGGAGGTGCGGATCGCGTGCAGGGATGAGGTAGGTGGAATTGCGAGGAAGAGGCCGTGGGGTGGGATCATGAGGCAAAGGCGGTCGCATCGGTGTCACGTAGAAGAGTGGGGTCGGGATGGTGGGGCTGAGGCACTAGGGAATTGCGGGCGATTGGAGAGGGAGAGAGAGTCAGCGTGTCGCTGGGTGGGTTGGTGAGCATCGTGGCGTGTGTGGTTCGCGTGAGTGCGGGTTGTGTGTCGCGCGCCGCGCCACTGTGTGTGTGCGTCGAGTGCGGCGCCGGTGGGTGTGGGTGTGTGTGCGGCTGTTGCGGCCGAGTGTGGTGTGCCGTGGGTTGGGGTGTTGGGTTCGGTGGTGTGTGTGTGCACCGCTGGGTGTTATGTGTGTCAGGTAGGGTAGGTGGTGGCGGCGGTAGATGAGTGGAGTGGCTGCTAGGGTTAGTTTAGGTGGGGATTCGAGTCTGATCAGGTAGGGTTTGGGCTAGGCCGATTGGGGTGGTAGGTGGTTGAGGGCTGGGCCTTTAGGCCTGGCCTGCGACTGCCTCCCCCGAAAACAAAACATTTTTATTATTTTAAAACAAACTATTTTGCAAAATAGGTTCTAGACAAATAGAAGATCCGGCGGATCCAGGGTTTGATTTGAAATAGAGAGGCGGTTATTTAGAAAACAAAGGTAGGCTTTTATAAAAATAGGTTTTGGAAAAAAAGATGCATGATGACATGACGATGCTCAAATTCAATGTGGCATGATGAAGTGAGCATGCGGTCATGATGATGCACAAAATAAAAACAACAGGCGATTTTCTAGTAGTGATTTTACCGGGGTGCTACAATTCAACACCACTAACAATGGACCTCGTCCCCGAGATCCGCCTCATGGTACGGGGAAGAAGGTCGACGATCTGAATCTTCTCGCTTTGTGTAGATCCTCACGACACCACTAACAAAGATTCTTTCTCCATCTTGAAATCATTGACACCACCAACAAGGGGTCGTTGTTCACGTTCGCTGAGAGAACACTCCGGAGAAACAAAGGACGAAGGTAAAGGTATCAAAAGATAAGGCCACCTCTAACTTCCGTGAGAGGAGAGAATAAGTGCAATCTAATCCACTTAAATGTACGAGAGCGAATAGAATGAGTAGTCGGCATAGGGTCCAATCCATCACACACCCAAACTATTGCCCTGTACATGTAGTAGAAAATTGTGCAATCCATTCTCGGAGTTCAGATTGAAGATATCAACAAGCAAGGTTCAGAAACAAAGGAGTGATGCAGGATCTTCATCGGATCTGGCATAGATGATATCGTCGTGTTGAAAACACCGGAAGATAGAAAAGAAATCGTATAGAAACAATGAACAAGGTATACTCCATTGGCATGAACAACACATGCTCAAGGTATACTCCAACTTCACCAATGCTCATCCTTCTCATATGTTTTTCAACAATAAAAATATCCGTCAAGGTGCACATATATATAAAGAGTTCAAGGATAAAAAGATTGGATGGAGGGTACAACAAACGAGATGCAAATTTGATGATTGTAGCACCACCATTATAAAAGGGAGGAAGCGAAACCCTGAAGGTACGACGGAAACCCAACCACGAGAAATCCTGGACACGAAGAAAGGCAAGAGAACAAATTTAAAACACGTAGAGGTAAGAGGAGAATAGCAGAGGGGTAAGGAGTAAAATCGAACCTAATCAGATCTATCCAACTGATTTTGCAAAATAGTTTTGACACTCTACATCAGCGGCTAGCTAGGTCATTGATGACTGCAAGTGCACATATCGTTTGTAGCTAATTTTGAAATAAAGATATCGATCCCACACGAAGTAGTACGTTAAAGAGTAAAATGCTTTTAACTAAAACTAAACGAAGTACTTAAAGGATAATTTTGAGATGCAAGAAAAGTAAATTGTTTTTGGGTTTTGATTGAATGCAACAATTAAAGTAAAATAAAACTTAATGCAGAAAGTAAGAATCGCGTGTGTAAGAGAGCTTGGAACCGCAATACGAAAAAAGCGTTCTTAGGGAGTGGTGGATACACCGCCAGCAATTTAGACTAAGCAATCAAGATTATTATAACAAATATTCCCATGATATGTATGTATGTGAGAGGAGCTCCATATATGGACTAATAGGCAGCAACCACTGCTCACATCATCCTTCATAACCACAACTGACAGATAAATGACACCAATCGTATTATCCCGCTATTAAGGGATTTATCCCGTGGCATGGACATGGCCTTATGATTTCTCCTTGTTTCCCCAAGTTAGTACGTAAAGAATGATAACAACTTTATAGTCACAGTAAGTGCTATCATCCCTCCATCTACCAACAAGTAATCCCCTTCATCATGTACCCATAAGAGGCAAATATTAAGGAGGTGCACAACTCCCAACATCAAGATGAAGACAATTAACACATACACATAATGATGTATAAAATAATAACCTCTATCTTATCTCAATCATATGCTAGGGTTGCTCCATCTCCCCAAGAACTAATGATCTACTCAGACATGGAGGCAATCAACATCATGGCAATGGCAACGAAAATAATAATAGATGAATAGTACCTGTATAAATCCACAATGAGTACGGAAATTAAAACAAGATCTAGACAAGATGTAGATGGGATGTATGGAGATGGTGGTGATGCAGCGGTTGATGATGAAGATCGATGCCTTAGCCTCCCGGATCTGCGCAGGGTGAAGATGGATCCCTGGTGGACGAGTTCCCCCTCCAGATGCCTTCTAGAGGTGAGGTTTCGGCGATTTCTGGTTGTTCTGTATGTCGTCTCTTCGGTCTAGTTGCATGGGGTGAAACTATTTGAGGAGGTGGTGGTGGCGCTAACTATACGGCCGGAAAAAGTATTCCCGCCATATAGTTGGTTGTTAAACCGTCTGTATGCCTTGATCGCTTCAGGTTTTCTTTTGGTGTTATTGATATTTCCCAAATAGGCGATTTACGTTGTTTTTTACTCCTTTTCTCCCTAATACAACTACTCCAAGTATTGTGTCCATTGTATCCATCATCTTTCCCGATCCCGTGAAAATAGACATAAAATGTGCACGCGAATGCCGTAAATACCAAGAACCTACAACTACAGTGCAAAATAATAATATAAAACATGATGCAAATATGCACTCATCAACTTCCCCAAGCTTAGACTCTTGCTCGTCCCGAGCAAGGCTGGCTTAGTGAATGTGATCCTCATACTCATGAAGCTGAGTCGATAAAATAAATGAGGCAGTTCCAGCATGTATTTATCCTATAAGATACACAAGAATGAGTTCACGAATAGTACCTTACTCGAACCATCTGAATAGTATTAGCAGGCTTCCACACCTTAGTGATCAACAGTTCACAAACGATGAATCTCAACATGATGTAAAAGTATTCGGTTCGACCGAATGAGTTAGCGAGGTAGTCCCAAGTGTTTTAGGATTAACATATTCACTTGGGATTCGAAATCTCAAAATGTCTCTTTGTCTTACTACAATATAGTGGTATATGCCTATTTGCTCTTTGCACATTTGCTCTTTTTATCTTTATATATATATATGCTCACACTTTTGTTTAAATGTTGTGCAAAGGATCTAGCAATACATTCCACTCCATGTAGGAATTCAAAGCTTAACGATCTCAATTACCAAATTCCAATTGTATATGAAGCATCTTTATGACTTGAAGACTCTACCTAGACTTGTTCTCACTCTATTTTGATAGCTCTTTTAAATTCCTTCTCTGTTTGAGGTTTCTTTTCTCAACTTGACTAATCAGATTATTTTTACTTTTGTAAATCAAACCATGAACTTACAACATATCGATTTAAATTATCTTTATATGTTCCTTTAATACCAATGGTGTGGAAGACTCCTATTGCTATCATCAAGTGCAAGTAAAATTATACTCAAGCCATTCATATATCCAATAAGACAAGCACAAACTCAATAATGCTCCATATATGATGATAAACTCAGAATTTCACAAATGGGATCGACTATTCCTTAAGGGAATTCAAGTGATGCAAACTTTATTTCTTAGCTCAAACTAATGCAAAACTGAAATAGTAATATAAAATTTATAAGATAGATTACAAGGTCTTAAAGATCTCCCCAAGCTTGGAATTAAGCCAGGCGGGATCAAATAACTCCTTGTTGGTACCTATTCCTCCTCCTGGGTAGGAAGAGTATTTCCTTCTTCCCTTGTGTTGAAATCTTTAGCTATTCTTGCGAGGTGGATGCTGAGCTCGGCCATGTCATATTGAAGCTTCAAAATTTTCTTCTCGAGGAATTTCTTCTCATCTATGAACTCAAAAATAGTTTTAATCAAGAAACCAACTCTACCATCGATGTCATCGACCTTTTTATCAAGGTCTTTGCTCATCATCTAGTAGGAGTCAATCCCTTCTCCAATTGTTTCAACACATGCTTTTGAAGCTTTTTCCAACTGATAGATCTTATCATGAATCTCATCTTGCCGCACCTTCTTAGGCTTAAGATGCGATGGACTGAGAGGAGGTTTATGATAGTATCCTATGTTGTGACGATAGGGATTAAGGAGATACTCATTGTTGATTTCCCCCCGCTCTGCTTGCCTCATCATCTCCATCCTTTGCGGGAACATGTCCTCCCAGTTTGGGAGAGGCTTGATCTCCGGGCTGGATGATAATGATGATCCTTTAGATTCTACTTCTTCGATCCTCTTCATGGGCTTCTCTTCTTTCTTCCTACAAATCTTGTTGACATGGAAGGGCTGCATGGCTTTGCTGCACGGATATTGTCAGAAGGGGCTTGTATATGGATGACGAGGATTTTTCGAGGCAGGAGGCTATAACTCTATGAAAACTTAATGAAAAAGGTTAGATGCAATCAGCTTAAAATGGGAGGTCGAAAACCCTAGCCACCATCCGTAACGAGCAACTATACGGGCATGACCCATATAGGTCCCGCCATATAGTTATGAACTGACTATAGATTTTTCTTCTATGGTGGAACCAACTATACGGCCAGAACTATAGGGGCGGGAATTTTTATTATCGCTGTATAGTTGGTCGTTAAACTTTCGGTGCCCTAGAACAGATTTTTGACAAAGGCATTGATATCTATACGACGACAACTATACGGAGAGAATTTTTATTCCCGCTGTATAGTTGACCATTAAATCTTCAGTACTTTTTTTAATGGAAGCGGTGTTGTCGAAACAACTATACGACCGAAGCTATACAGCCGGAATTTTTATTCCTGCCGTATAGTTGGTCGTTAAACCTTCTGGATCCAACAAAAATTACCTGCTTCTCTGAGAATTATTTATTAATCTGAAACTTAATGAAATATCAAGTTTTGACAGAAAAATGACAACTTAAATTTTCGACCAATATCAGCATTAACAATCTTCTTTTTCTTTGCTAGAGATTTTTAAATGTTCCTTGTTCAACACAAGATTAACTAAAACTTAATTGAAAATTTAAAAACTTACTCAAACCTTTATTTCTCATGGGTTGCCTCCCATGAAGCACTTTTTATGGTCAATAACTTGACCATAGTGTTGCTTATTTCTTCTCGAGTCTATCCTTCTTGTAGTTTCCATCTCTTGTATATCTTTGCTTAATCACATCTTCTAGGGTGATCACATGTATGGTGACTGCACTTATATCTTCTTTTGCTTGATAATGCTTCAAGTGTTGTCCATTTACCACCCATGAAAGAGAGGGTGTTTTTTCCTGGAGCTTCACTGCTCCCGATGGATAAGCTTCTTCAACTATATAGGGGCCTTCCCACTTTGATTTGAGATTTCCTGGAAACAACTTAAGACAAGAATTATAGAGCAACACCTTGTCTCCACTTTGAAAGGACTTATTTTCTATTTTTCTATCATGCCATCTTTTCACTTTTTCTTTAAACAATCTAGCATTCTCATAAGCCTCACTTCTAAACTCATCTAAAGCATGAATATCTAATAGATGTTTTTCTCCTGCTACTTTAAGATCATAGTTTAGGTTCTTAATCGCCCAAAAAGCTTTGTGTTCCAATTCTAAAGGTAAATGGCATGCCTTACCATATACCATCTTACAAGGTGTCATACCCATTGGATTTTTAAACGCAGTACGGTATGCCCATAGAGTGTCATTTAACTTGTATGACCAATCTTTTCTTTATTTGTCCACCGTCTTCTCGAGTATGGTATTTAATTCTCTATTGGAGAGTTCCACTTGACCACTCGTTTGAGGATGATATGGTGAAGCAACGCAGTGAGTTACTCCATATTTGCCAAGGATTTTCCTGAAAGTTCCTTTCATAAAATGAGAACCACCGTCAGTGATTAAGAATCTAGGAACTATAAACCTAGGGAATATAACATCCTTGATCATCTTCACTGAGGCTGTTGCATCTGCATGGCTTGTTGGAATAGCTTCAACCCATTTAGTAACATAATTGATAGCAACAAGAATATGAGTGTAACCATTTGATTCTATAAAAGGTCCCATGTAATCTATTCCCCATACATCCAAGGGCTCGATTATAAGACTATAATTCATCGCCATCTCTTGTCTCCTACCTATATTACCCCTTCTTTGGCAATCATCACAATGTTCTACATACCTATCTGCGTCCTTGAGCAAGGTGGGCCAATAGAATCCAGATTGAAGTACCTTTGATGTAGTTCGCTTGCCTGCGTGATGTCCTCCATACGGGTTGTCATGACAAGCTTGCAAAATTGCATTCATTTCATGGTTAGGGACACACTTCCAAATTATTCTGTCAGGTCCATGAAGATATAGATACAGATCATCCCAAAAGTAATATTTAAGATCATTAAAGAATTTCATTCTTTGATTTCTTGTCATACCATGAGGTACAAATTTTACCTCAAGATAGTTAACATAATCCGCAAACCAAGGATCAGCAATTTCAACATTTGCTAAATATTCTCCTAGAAATGACTCATTTATAGGTACGGGATTAGTCATTATTCCCTCCATCCTAGAGAGATGATCTGCTACCGGATTATCCTTACCACTCGTATCTACTATTTGCAAATCATATTCTTGCAGTAATAAAATCCACCTAATCAATCTGGGCTTCGCATCCTTTTTCACTAGGAGGTGACGCAATGCTTGGTGATCCGTATGAACTATTACCTTAGAATTAATGATGCAAGATCTAAATTTGTCACAAGCAAAAATTACAGCTAGGAATTCCTTTTCTGTAGTAGCATATTTTTTCTAAATCTTATTAAGAGTTCTACTAGCATAATAAATAAGATTTAAATTATTTCCATCTCGCTGTCCTAATATAGCCCCTAAAGCATAGTCACTAGCATCACACATGATTTTGAAAGGTTCATCCCATTTTGGAGATTGCATGATGGGTGCTAAAACTCATTTGTTTTCAAGGTTCTCAAAAGCTGTAATGTAGTCATGATCTAAGTAGAATGGAGTTTCTTTCTCGAGAAGGTTGGTGAGAGGCATAGCTATTTTAGCAAAATCTTTTATAAAACGCCTATAAAAACCTGCATGTCCTAGAAACATTTTTAAGTTTTTTATGTCCTGAGGTATCGAAAGATTTTCTATAGCATCTATATTAGTTTTATCTATTTCTATACCCTTCTCCGAAACATTATGCCCAAAAACTTTACCTTCTCTTTCCATGAAATGACATTGTTCCGAATTCAAAACCAAATTTGATTGCCTGCATCTCTGCAAAACTTTGGTTAAATTGTAGAGGCAATTATCAAATGTTGTTCCACAAACAATGAAATCATTTGTTAGAACTTCCATAGTCTTCTCAATAAGATCATCAAAGATTTTTAAAACACATTCTTGAAAACTCGTAGCTGCATTACATAAGCCAAATGGAATTAATCTATAAGCATATGTGCCATAAGGACAAGTGAAAGTTGTTTTCTCTTGATCTTCCGGTTGTATAGAAATTTGGAATATCGAGAATAACCATCAAGAAAATAGAAATAAGAATTATTACCAAGTCTTTCTACAATTTTATCCATAAATGGTATAGGTTTATGATTTTTCTGTGTCTCACGGTTTAGTTTCCTAAAATAAATGCACATGCGATATCCAACAGTAGATTTTATAGGAACTAGCTCACCATCCTCATTCATAACAGCATCAAGACCCCCATGTCTTCTTATGCAATGAGCTGGGCTAACCCACTTACTGTCAGAAATTGGATATATTATGCCAGCATCTAATAAGCGTATAACCTCTTTTCTTACTACTTCCTTCATTTTCGGATTGAGCCTTCTTTGTGTGTCAAGTACAGGTTCAGCATCATCAAGCATGGTAATCTTATGTGTTACAATAGATGGATCTATTCCTTTAATATCACTTAGAGTATATCCAAAGGCTTCACGATGCTTAATCAAGACCGAAATGAGTTTATTTGTTTCATTTTATGATAGATTTTTACTAATAATAACATGATATTTATTTTCATTATATAAAAACTCATACCTCATATCGTCTATAAGTTGTTTCAATTCAATTGGCGGAGGTTCTTCATCTCCTTTTCTTACCAGTTCTTCATAGTCATGTGGATTTTGTGCTTCCGGAACTGCATCAACGTAATCATCCATGTCTTCTCTCTCCTCATCATCAAGTGATTCCTCCAAATTAATTAGTCTCTTCTCTAATTCATCTTGTGGAGTACTGAAATGAATTGCGGCCAGCTCGAAAATCATTTTCTCTTCCTTGATATCTTCCACTACATATGGCCTCTTATTTAGTTTGGCGAAGTGGAATGTCATTTCCTCTTCTCCAAACATCAGTGAAATAGTCTCCTTATTATCAATTCGAGTTTTGGTTATGGAAACAAAAGGCCTGCCTAAAAGAATAGGACAAAAAGAATCTCGAGGCATATCAACAATATGAAAATCAAGGGGGTACATGAGTGATCCAATAAAGACATAGATATTTCTGATAACACCTTGCGGTTTTATATGTTTTCTATTAGACAATTTGATAGTAGTGTCTATCGGTTCCACATCTGGATTATTTAAATTGTAGTGAAGTTCCTCATAAAGTGATGAAGGCACAATGTTTATAGTGGAAATTGACTCACAAATTCTGTATAAGAAAGTTTGTCCACAATATATAGGAGTCATAGGTTTAGGTGTTACGTTACCTCGTACCTTACCTTCAATAAATTCTGAGGATTCAAAGTCTAGCATAACCACTTCATTATCCACTATTCATGCTTCCATAAGATCCTTCAATATAACATTATTTATATTGGTAGCTTCGGGGTTCTTTTCTGGTTTCTTCAATCTTCTCTTTATTTGTTCTTCCTCCTTTTGCTTTTTCTTGATATTCTCTTCAATAGGTGCAGATGAGAACTCTTCCATTAGCGCACTTTCTCTTGCACGCTTCTTTTCTTCAAGGGGTTTATGGGGTTCCCATTCTGTAGGTACCTATAAATGCCCTACATATTTCTCAATAATTTTCTTTACTGTGTAAAAATCAATACCAAGGGTTTTAATCATTGCACAAGTCCTTTCATCTACAAGGAAATCGTTAACACAAGCATATCCAGAAGAACTATTCGTATTGTTCTCCATATTTTTCAAATTTTCTGTTGTCTCCCTCATTTTCATTATTAATTTCCAAGCTTCATCATTGGTATAAGATAGGAAACTACCATTAGAAGCGGTGTCTAGGTTCATTATATTCTATTATTAAGCCCTCCATAAAAAGTGTGAGGGATTAACCAATCAGGCAAACGATGATGGGGCAATTATATAGATAGCTTTTCTACCTTAGATATCCTTCATATAAACTCTCATCGGGACTATTTTTGAAACTAATAATAATACCTCTCATCCTGTGAGCTTTGCTTTATGAGTAATATTTTGATAGGAAATTGGTTATCAATTCCATCCAAGTCCTTGGTGTTTCTGCACAAAAAGATCTATACCAGTCGCAAACATTATTAGAGAGAGTTTGTCTAAACAACTGGGTTTTAACCATATCAAGATTACAGTTGTCGAATATAAAGGAATCAAGAATATCTTCAAAAAATTGTAAGTGCCCATATGGACTCTCTTCATTGGTTCCTGCAAATTTCTTAGCGTGTAGGTAGTTCAAATAATAAAGGATGGGTCTCAATTCCATTCGGATTTATGCTTTTACTGACAGATATAAAAACGTCCATGGGCGGACCCATTTTCCTTACTGCCTCAAGCTAGATTAAATGCTGAGTGTTGTCCATTGTTGCGGTCCTGCAACTTAAATTAAAAATTAGTACAACAAAAGTAAATAACTAAAAGTAAAGTGACTTATAGAGTTAAGTTCCCCGGCAACGGCGCCTAGAAATAGCTTGATGACTCCAAGTGCACAGATCGTTTGTAGCTAGTTTCGAAATGAAGATATCGATCCCACAGGGAGCAGATATCGATCCCACAGGGAGCAGCCAACAATTTAGACTAAGAAATCAAGATTATTATAACAAATATTCCCATGATATGTATGTATGTGGGAGGAGCTCCATATATGGACAAATAGGCAGCAACCACTGCTCACATCATCCTTCATAACCACAACTGACAGATAAACGACATCAATCGTATTATCCCGCTATTAAGGGATTTCTCCCGTGGCATGGACATGGCTTTATGAGTTCTCCTTGTTTCCCCAAGTTAGTACGTAAAGAATGACAACAACTTTATAGTCATAGTAAGTGCTATCATCCCTCCCTCTACCAACAAGTAATCCCCTTCATCATGTCCCCGTAAGAGGCAAATATTAAGGAGGTGCACAACTCCCAACGTCAATATGAAGACAATTAACACATACACATAATGATGTATAACATAATAATCTCTATCTTGTCTCAATCATATGCTAGGGTTTCTCCATCTCCCCAAGAACTAATGATCTACTCAGACATGGAGGCAATCAACATCATGTCAATTGCAATGGAAACAATAATAGATGAATAGTACTTGTATAAATCCACAACGAGTACGAAAATTACAACAAGATCTAGACAAGATGTAGATGGGATGGATGGAGATGGTGGCGATGTAGCGGTTGATGATGAAGATCGATGCCTTAGCCTCCCGGATCTGCATAGGGCGAAGATGCATTCCTGGTGGACGAGTTCCCCCTCCATATGCCTTCCAGAGGTGAGGTTTCAGCAATTTCTGGTTGTTCTGTATGTCGTCTCTCCGATCTAGTTGCATGGGTTGAAACTATTTGAGGAGGCGGTGGTGGCGCCAACTATACAGCGGGAACTATATGACCGAAAAAAGTATTCCCGCCGTATAGTTGGTCGTTAAACCGTCGGTATGCCTTGATCGCTTCGGGTTTTCTTCTGGTGTTATTGATATTTCCCAAATAGGCGATTTGCGTTGTTTTTACTCCTTTTCTCCCTAATACAACTGCTCCAATAATTGTGTCCATTGTATCCATCATATGTCCTGATCCTGGTGAAAATAGACATAAAATGTGCGCGTGAACGCCGTAAATACCAAGATCCTACAACTATAGTGCAAAATAATAATATAAAACATGATGCAAATATGCACTCACTAGTCATCCTACAGGCTGGACCAGTGGGGCATTGCAACCGCTGAGCTCTAATACCACTTTGTAACACCCTTGAATCAGCCCTCTGCAGGTTTCAGCGATTCCCGCCAAACCCGTATAGAAACGATTCAAGGATGCCCACCAGGCACTTGCGTGCGGGTGGAAAACATAGTAATATCATTACACAATAGTTCACAATGGAACTCACATAACATATATACATATACAATAATGACTCAACGAGTCTAGAATATAGATGTATAGTATAAAGATCCAAAACACCTTAAATATGATACAACATTCCAGTACGGATAAGAAGCAAATTGAGCTAAGAGCCTTTAAAAATAACCAATGGCCTCCATAACCCTGCCCATGCCAATCCGGAAGGGTAAACCTGTTAACGACGTCGAACTCATATGTGCTAAATAAAAGGGGTGCCGGCAAAGGGCAAAGGAAAAAGGGAGCGGCCAATACTTAATATGGGTCTCCTTGTGGATTTACCCTTGAGGTGGCCCGATCTTCACGGATTTGAGGCGGGGAGTGAGGGAACACATGAAGAACACGATGAATGCAACTCTAATGCAAGGTAAAGATACAAACACATGCCAAACCACACCTGATTCGATTTGCTCCCGTTGGTTCGAACAACCAATCTAATAGAATCCTCAGCGAGACACCTTGCGGTAGAATCACCAAAGGAGAGATCGGTAAGAGGATAATAGAATCCAAATCAAGGAGAGAGTAGCAACTAAGTAGAATCCCAAAGGGGAGATACTAAGCACTACTAGAATCCTTGACAAGGAGAGACCAAACACTTCAGGAGGGTCTTGACGATGACTTGGAGAAGGGCATCGACTCCAAGGCCTTGTACAACTCATAGATTTACTATATAGAGGGGGTTCTCATCTAGGGTTAGGCACATGCCTTAATTCATCATCATCTCTAGGGTTTCAAGGAGGGAGTGGGGGCATATATATAGGCCAGCCAGGAGCTAGGGTTAAAATGGGCATAAAGGGGAGTTTTGGGGCGTTACATGGGCCAGGCCCAACTCAAGGCGCGTAGGCCCGCGATGCTCAGGCTGGATATTCCGGTGTGGATGGTCCGGAGACTCTGGTGTGGTTTGGAGACTCCGGTCTCAGCTGCTTTTCTCCGACCTATCTCCAGAGTAGGGTTCATATTGTCTTTGGCGCTAGTCTGGAGGCTAGACCAGAGATTGGCCAGAGATTCCGGTGGGGTAGACCGAAGACTCCGGTGTGCTGGGCGGAGACTCTGGTCTGGCTCCAGCATCTTCTTGCGTCTTCTCTTCCAGGCCTCCTGCTTGGGTTTCTTGGCTCCAGGTTCATCCTTGTTGCATCCTCTTGGCATCATGTTCATGGACCTAGTCACATCATACATATTTGTCTCAAGTAGGATCCCATTCACATGATAACCAAACGAAGGCGAGGTATGGAAGGAATTCACCTTTGGAGTGATGCTTAGCATAGCATGATGTGGACCAATGGTGAATGCCATGTATTGGGTTGTATCATCCCCCCCCCGCTTGAAAACGAGTCAACCTCAACGATGTTCTTTCATCATGCAAGGAAGGATGTGTGCCCATGTCCTTGATCTTGGTCAAGGACGGATCACCGGTGTTGAAGCCATTCTCAAACATGTTAAAGAGCTTGTGGTACTTCTTTCCATCATGTTGTGGTTTGAGATCTTGTAGCGTGATCCTTGGAGGTGGTGGTCTATCTTGGGTACCTTGCAAAACCGACAACAAAGAGAGAGAATTGTATGATGGATTGTTAGTATGGGTCACACTCAAATGTCTGTTCTCACATTTGGTGGCTTGCTGTAGCACCCCACTAAAATCACTACTAGAAAATCACTGTGTTTTTGTGCATTGCATCATCATGATCGTATGCTCATGTAATCATGCCACATTGCATTTGAGCATCGTCATCATCATGCATGGTTTTGCCTAAAACTATTTTCGAAAAGCCTATTTTTGTTTTCTAAATATCCCGTCCTTAATTTCAAATCGAGAACCCTGGGTCTCTGGATTATTTTGTTTTGTCTAAAAATGGATTACAAAAGCCTCGTCTTTAATAAATAAAATATTTACTTATTTTTGGGGAGGCAGCCCGCCAGGCCCGAAAGCCCGGCCGGCCACCTCCAAACCCTAAAACTAATCCTATCATATCCTACCTACTCCCTCCCTCTCTCCACCCCGCCGCCAGCCGCGCAGCAGTGCTGCAGCCACATGCCACCTGCGCCTCCTGGTCCCACCGTGACTCCACACGACGTGCACGCCACGCTGCGCGGCACACCGCATCCCACCCCACCTCTCTACATCGATCCCCTGGCCGAGCCCACCTACCACGCGCACGTCTCCCGCTCACCAACCACGCACAGACCCCTGCATGGACCCCACCCCGCAGCTGGTCCCACTCCCGTGACCGACCCGCGCACCCCGGCTCCACTCCCTCGATGTCATGCACTGCTCTGCCCGCGTGCGATCCCTACCAACCCCCACCACGTCGTGAGCCTGGCCCTACCCTGCTCCCTCTCGCCTACCGCGATCCCTCTGCTTGCTACCGCCGCTGCCTCTCCATGAGCACCGCCGACGCCGACCCCTCTTCTCCTCTGCGACCCGGCCGCCCCGAGCCCGGCCGCCGCGCTGCACGCGCCCTCGTCCGTCGCGCAGGCCCCGCCTTCCTCGCCGAAGACCGAGCCTCGTGCCCGCGGACAACCCCAACTCCGTCGCCTGAGCACCTTCCTCCTCCCCGAGCCGATGGTGCCGCTCCGTGGCCGACCGTCGAGCGCCCCGCAGCCGCGGCACCACGCGCCGCCCGTGACCTCCGGACCCTGCCATCGTTCCGCGCCTCCGGCCGCGCGACCCAGTGTGTCGCCCCGCCGTGCCTCGGGCCAGAGTTCCCCCGCGCCCCTACTGCGCCCTATGGCCGTCGCCGCTCACAAGCTCCTCCTTGCCATCCGCGGCTCCACCGCTTCTTCCCCTGCATCCCGACCAGAAATCGCCGCCGTTCCCGTTGACTGCGCTGATGCGGTGACCTCCACCTCGCCATCTCCGTCGGGGCCGCATGCTCCGAGCCACAACCAAGGTCTCCGTCGCCCTTCCTGTTTGCCGCTTCTCGAGCCCTACTCGCCTCTAGAGCCCTGCGCCGACACCCGCGGCGGAGGATCTGCTTCGAGTTCCTCCCGTGGCCAGGAGGGCCCCTGCACCTCCGATGCTTTTTGCGCCTCCGCTTGCGAGCTCCTGTGCGTCATGGTACTTCTGCAGGTTCTGGCCGGTTCAAGGGAAGCCGACCCAAGTTGGAATCGTGCCCGTTCATCCCTGGATGTCTTGCGACAGGCGCTCTATGTATTGTTTTCGGCTATGGATTGTTCTGATTACTTGCCAAGATCTCCTTCCCGATACCATGACCCCGAGCCATCGACGAGGAACCACGAACCCAAACCTGGAGATCTCTGTCATGGAACAACAAGGCCTTTGGATGGAACCGACAAGATCTACCTCACAGATGCCAAGACCTACTTCCCGGACTCGAAAGAAGGATCCTCGAAGACCGAACCCTGGCGCGCCAAGTTCTCCGACCCCGAGGACCGATCCATTAGATGCGACAAGACCTCCTTCTCAGAACCACCAAGTACTTCCTCTCAGATGCCAAGACCCGAACCCGAAGACCGCCAAGATCGCCACGGATATGCCAAGTTCCTCATCCCGGACGCCATGACCGTCTACACGGACCCGAAGACCACCGGTACCCAATCCACCCAAGTTCGCCATCGACGACAAGATCGATCGCTTGGAACCCAAGTTCTCCATCTTGTATCCGAACCTCGCCGTCCCCGTCGAACCCTGAGACCCAGACCCGAACCCTTGGAAACCAAGATCTCCTGAATCCAGATGTGTGACCCTAAGCCCCTATTTTTATAATATGACATTAGCAACTGTCGCATATTAAATTGTTCTTGCATGCATACTTGTCTGTGGTTTGGGGGCATTATGCCGATTCACCTCATAATTAAATATGGAGTGTTTATGCGGGATATCTTTGTCTTATTTCGGACTCCATTTAAATTGTGTAGCGAACCGATGCCATGTTTCGCCTTGTTAATCCAACATTTAATTTGCGGGGTAGATAAATAACTCGAACCTATTAATTAATTGTCGGGACCCCGGTTCCGCTTAATATTGACTAATTGCACCGCATCTGCATCATATCATAATCATGCCGGATCTTTTGCCGTAGTATTAAATAGTGCATCCGGTGTTTGTTCTAGTGTTTGCTTCTTCGCGGATTAGGCCGATGAGTTGATGAGAGTATCGACAAGTTCTCCGGATATGATCCTTCGGTAGTGTTTCCCAGGCGAGCATTCTCCCCCTTTCTACCTATTTTCGCATTTATAGTGTTTACTTCCTCTTGTTGATCCATTGCTTCCCGTATTGCGATGCTTTAGTTTCCGTGCACCATTTATATTCCTGGCAGCCCCTATATTGCCTTGGACACATCCTATTGCCTATTGTTTGATAAATAGTCGGCCTTGCGAGTCGTGATTGCTTGCTCAGGTGCTGCTTCGCGTCGTTGTTGTTCCACCGTTATTGGAAGGTTGACACATGCTTAATGGTGGAGATGCTTAATGGTGGAGATGATCATGACTTTAAATACAACTATTAAATTGTTGGGATAACTAATGAAAGAGGCACCGGTGGGCCATATATGCTATTTGGTTTTTCATGTCCACTTGTGAACCGTAGGCCCCGAGTACTTGATACATGTTCCTTGACTATTCGCACTATCCACATATGGGAGACTCTATGAATCCCCCTTAGCCAGAGCTTGATTCATTTCTTATTTCTTGGGGCCACAAACTAGTTTGGGGTTTTATTACTATCCTGTACTTATGCCATGCTTTACTACTTTATTTACGATTGTGCGTGGAGCACCTGTACTGTTTTGGATCGCGGCACGATTTCGCGGTATTGACAAGCCCAGTCACACTTTCGGGTTCCCAGTCATTTACAGCCGCTCTCGCAAACCCTGGGTCCGTTCCGGAGCCGGCCAACTTCGTTGCGGGTAGCTTAGTGGGGTGGCCCCCTGAAATATTTTATGAATCCTGTGATTGCTTTGTCGTGAAAGCCTCGTTGGGTTTTGATTTGGTTTTTCCGAGGTTGATCGTGTGTGTTGCTATTTGTGCACCCCTACAGGGTAAATCTTTTTGAAAGCCGTGTCCGCGGTTATGGATGACTTGGAGCACAGTATCTCGATCATAGACAAGCATAACTAAAGTAGTGCTATGAATTTGACTTAATATGTGACAGTAATCAGCTTTACTACAATGGAATGGATAATAAAAATGCCAACAACTGGTGGATCTGTGGTGATCTGTGTCATACTATACCTGCCTAGTAAGTATTGCAACTCCAATGGAATGTGATAAAAGTGCCAACAACTGCTGGGTTTTGGGATTCCTCAGGACAATTATATCTGACTAGTAAATGTTCCAACTACCACGGAATGGTTCATTAAAACTGCCCACTACTTATGCTTCAGGATGACTCATGCTATCTATATCTGACTAGTAAGTGCCTCAACTATAATGGAATGAATAAAACTGCCAACTGTGTGAGTTCCTCGGGTTGACTTCCTCGTTTGGTCTTGAGGGGGAATACTAGGATGGGTATGATTGTTGTTAGTATAAGGTTGGTTCCGAATAGGTCTTTATTATCTCTCTCTAATAGCCGACAGTTAATCGAGTCTCTATAGGTTGTTTAGTGCATGCTGCGCTGCCGCTTCAGTCCACCATACCTATGTAGGCGAGAGCCGCCGAATTCTAGCCTCGCCGTGTACTGGCCTCAGTACTGACGCTCCTCTTTTTCCCTTCGCCCTTTGTCGGCACCCCTTTTTGTTAGCAGGTACGAGTTCGACGTTGTTAGCAGGGTTACCCTTCCGGCTTGGCCTGTGCAGGGTTATGGACGCCATTGGTTATTCTTCAGGGCTCTTAGCCCCATTTGCATCTTGTCCGTACTCGGACGCTGTATCGTTTTCAAGGTGATTTGGATCTTTGTAGTGTATATCTGTATTCTTGACTGTTGGAGTCATGCTGTATATATATTTGTTCTGTAGGTCCCATCGAGGACTGTTGTGTAATGGTATTACTTTGTTTTCCACCCGCACGAAAGTGCCTGGTGGGCGTCCTTGAATCGTTTCTATGTGGGTTTGGCGGGAAGCGCTAAAATCTGCATAGGGCCGATTCGAGGGTGTTACACTTGCGTTGTGGCACTCATGATTTTTTCACTCATTTTGGGATTCTGGCACTCACTCTCTTGATGGTGGTTCGCTCTCTCACTACTCATCTCACAAGGGTCCTTAGCTTGCTTTATCTTGTTCATGGATGTCATATTGGATGCAATAATTTTGCTTGGCGTCATGGGTTGGAGAATGAATGTCTTTTCATTCCACTTGAAGGAGTATTGGTTAGGGGAAACATGGTGTATGGCTCTCCTATCATATTGCCATGGTCTCCCAACTATGGCAGAGATAGCCGGGACATAGAGCCCGAGTAGAGTACATGTTTTCAGGCCGGCCGACCGCCATTACCTAAGTATAATCGTGATTAGTTCATAACTCCTTGCATTAGCTTGAAAGAGAGTACTAGTCAGAGCCCGAGCAGCTACTCGGGCATGCTGGGCCGTAGCTCCTCCACTGTCTCCCAAGTAGCATTTGGCACACGAACATTGGCACAACATCACACTCGATGGTGTCTTCATATAGGACAAACTTGAAGGAGACATTGACTTTGGATGTTATCTTGAGTGCTCCATTATCATCAAGCCATTTGACATGATAGGGATGAGGGTGCTCTATGCAAGGCAACTTAAGTTTCTCACAAAGCTCTGTACTTGTGAGGTTGTGGCAACTACCTCCATCGATGATCACCTTTATGGACTTGCATCAATTCCTACATGAGTTTTGAAGATATTGAGGTGGTGGTCCTCTCTTGGGATGGAGTTTGTTGTCAAGACTTGAGATATGACAAGGGCTAGGCTCGGATCATGCTCGTGTACAAGGGTGTCATCCTCTTCCATTGCGGCTGCCCTTGCAATTGCTCGTTGAGTTAGAGCTTCAAATTCCTCTTCACTCATGAAGTAGGTTGCGCCATTCTCATTCATAAGAATCACACTTGTGTTGGTGCACTCATATGATTTGTGACCCTTCACTCCACACTTGAAGCAAGTGACTTGACTATCCGATGTCGTGTTGGAGGAGGATGCTATCGTGGTCTTTGCTTGCTTGGATGAGCTTGGTGCTTGGTTTGTTGGCTTTGCGGGAGCATTTGCATTGATGGATGTAAAGTATGACTTGGACTTCTCATATGCATTCTCCTTTTGCAAGTGCCGCTCAGCTTTGGTAGCTTGATTGAGGAGCTCGGTGAGGTTCTTGTATGGTTGAAAGTCGACAATCTTCCTTATTGGGTAGCTCAAACCATTGAGGAATCTTGCTATGGTTTGATCTTCGAGTTCTCTCACATTGGCTCGCATCATAGTTTTCTACATTTCCTTGTAGAACTCTTCAATTGACTTGGTACCTTGCTTCAAGTTTTGTAGCTTGTCGAAGAGATCTTGTCGATAATGCTCGGGGATGAATCTCTTGTACATCACTTCCTTCATCTTGGTCCAAGTTTCAATTGGAGGTTCATCTTGCTTCACGCGGTTCTTTTGGTAGTCTTCCCACCAAACATTTGCATAGTCCTCAAACTCAAGGGATGCCATTGCAACTTTCTTATCTTCGGAGTAGTTGTGGACTCGGAAGATTTTGTGAACTTTGAGCTCCCAATCAATGTATGCATCGGCGTCTTGTTCTCCCTTGAACTTGGGCATAGTGAACTTGAGCTTCCCAAACTTGCCCTCTTCATGTTCACGGTGGTAGTTGCGGTGTTCTTTCCTTATGCTCGCTTCACTTGGTGCACGTGGTGGAGGAGGAGGAGCCTTATTGTCTCGAGGAGGAGTTTGAGGAGGAGCTTGATGCGCAAAGTCTCTTCTACGCCTTTGATCAGGATCATTTGCATTCATTGGTTGTTGATGACGATGGTGGGGTTGAGCGTAGAGGTTGTTGCATCTCGTGCGGTGTGCATCCTCATCATCATCACTTGTATCCCATTGTGGTGCTCGATGGACTTGTTATTGTTGGCGATGGTCATGTTGTGGGTGTTGGCGCCTATCATTGCGGTTGTCTTCTGTTGGGTTCAAAACATAGAAAACAAAAAAAATCCTACGGTGGGAACTACTAAGCACCAAGATCTATCTACTAGATACAAGCTATGGGTGGATATACATCCATAGAGAACATATCCTTGTAGACCGACAAAGTGTAATGTGGTTGAACTCGTGGATGATGTAGTCAAACGCTTGTCGATCTTAGGATCGAGAAGAAGTCCAGATCCACAACTCAGCAGCACATCCATGATCGCACACACATTCATGCCACCGAACAACCTACACCTCCTCACTCTAGCGATGCAGCGGAAGCAACAATTCCTTCTAGACGAAAGGCCATCGTGAACATGTATCTCGCTAATCCGAGACCATGGGGGAATAATTCTAGAGGGGGAGAAAGATCCTTCACGAGGAGGTGTACTTTGAGAGGGAGGAGAGGGGGCAGCCCCTCCCCATGGCCAGTGGCCATGGAGGTGCCCCCTCCCCTTCCCTTGTTCATGTGGCGGAAGCTCCACTCAGATTAAAATTTGCCTCCACTCAAATTACTAGTCACATGCATTAAATTTCCACCAAATTTAATGCAACTCTCATTTAATAAAACTTTTATTTACTTTATTCAGAATTTTGTTAATTACTTTAATTAACAAACATTCACATAAAACCACCTGCAATATTTCAATATCACATGCAGAACCAATTTCAGCAATTTCACCCGAAACAATTTCGGTGTCCATTGAAATAATTCCAGCGCTTTGCAAATCTTTCGTCTGGAACATATTTGCTCCAAATGGGGTCGGTATACCTTAAGTGGTTATGCAAATCATTTGTTAGAACTTCCATAGTCTTCTCAACAAGATCATCAAAGATTTTTAAAACACATTCTTGAAAACTCGTAGTTGCATTACATAAGCCAAATGGAATTAATCTATAAGCATATGTGCCATAAGGACAAGTGAAAGTTGTTTTATCTTGATCTTCCGGTTGTATAGAAATTTGGAATATCTAGAATAACCATCAAGAAAATAGAAATAAGAATTATTACTATGTCTTTCTAAAATTTTATCCATAAATGGTAATAGGTTTATGATTTTTCTGTGTCTCGCGGTTTAGTTTCCTAAAAAAAATGCACATGCGATATCCCACAGTAGGTTTTATAGGAACTATCTCACCATCCTCATTCATAACAACATCAAGACCCCCATGTCTTGTTATGCAATGAGCTGGGCTAATCCACTTATTGTCAGAAATTGGATATATTATGTCAGCATCTAATAAGCGTATAACCTCTTTTCTTACTACTTTCTTCATTTTTGGATTGAGCCTTCTTTGTGTGTCAACTATAGGTTCAACATCATCAAGCATGGTAATCTTATGTGTTACAATAGATGGATCTATTCCTTTAATATCACTTAGAGTATATCCAAAGGCTTCACGATGCTTAATCAAGACCGAAATGAGTTTATTTGTTTCATTTTCTGATAGATTTTCACTAATAATAATAGGATATTTATTTTCATTATATAAAACTCATACCTCATATCGTCTATAAGTTGTTTCAATTCAATTGGCAGAGGTTATTCATCTCCTTTTCTTACCAGTTCTTCATAGTCATGTGGATTTTGTGCTTCCGAAAGGGAATCAAGGTAATCATCCATGTCTTCTCTCTCCTCATCATCTAGTGATTCCTCCCAATTAATTAGGCTCTTATCTAATTCTTCTTCTGGAGTAGTGAAATGAATTGCGGCCAGCGTTTTCTCTTCCTTGATATCTTCCACTACATATGGCCTCTTCTTTAGTTTGGCGAAGTGGAATGTCATTTTCTCTTCTCCAAACATCAGTGAAATAGTATCCTTATTATCAATTCGAGCTTTGGTTATGGAAACAAAAGTCCTGCCTAAAAGAATAGGACAAAAATAATCTCGAGGCATATCAACAATATGAAAATCAAGGGGGTACATGAGTGATCCAATAAAGACATAGATATTTCTGATAACACCTTCCGGTTTTATATGTTTTCTATTAGACAATTTGATAGTAGTGTCTACCGGTTCCACATCTGGATTATTTAAATTGTAGTGAAGTTCCTCATAAAGTGATGAAGGCACAATGTTTATAGTGGAAATCGACTCACAAATTCTGTATAAGAAAGTTTGTCCACAATATATAGGAGTCATAGATTTAGGAGTTTCGTTACCTCGTACCTTACCTTTGATAAATTCTGAGGTTTCAAAGTCTAGCATAACCACTTCATTATCCACTATTCATGCTTCCATAAGATCCTTCAATATACCATTATTTATATTGGTAGCTTCAGGGTTCTTTTCTAGTTTCTTCAATCTTCTCTTTATTTGTTCTTCCTCCTTTTGCTTTTTCTTGATATTCTCTTCAATAGGTGCAGATGAGAACTCTTCCATTACGCACTTTCTCTTGCACGCTTCTTTTCTTCAAGGGGTTTATGGGGTTCCCATTCTGTAGGTACCTATAAATGCCCTGCATATTTCTCAATAATTTTCTTTACTGTGTAAAAATCAATACCAAGGGTTTTAATTATTGCACAAGTCCTTTCATCTGCAAGGAAATCGTTAACACAAGCATATTCAGAAGAACTATTCATATTGTTCTCCATATTTTTAAAATTTTCTATTGTCTCCCTCATTTTAATTATTAATTTCCAAGCTTCATCATAGGTATAACATAGAAAACTACCATTAGAAGCGGTGTCTAGGTTCGTTATATTCTATTATTAGGCCCTCCATAAAAAGTGTGAGTGATTAACCAATCAGGCAAACGATGATGGGGCAATTATATAGATAGCTTTTCTACCTTAGATATCCTTCATATAAACTCTCATCGAGACTATTTTTGAAACTGATAATAATACCTCTCATCCTGTGAGCTTTGCTTTATGAGTAATATTTTGATAGGAAATTGGTTGTCAATTCCATCCAAGTCCTTGGTGTTTCTGCACAAAAAGATCTATACTAGTCACAAACATTATTAGAGAGAGTTTGTCTAAACAACTGGGTTTTAACCATATCAAGATTACAGTTGTCGAATATAAAGGAATCAAGAATATCTTCAAAAAATTGTAAGCCCATATGGACTCTCTTCATTGGTTCCTGCAAATTTCTTAGCGTGTAAGTAGTTCAAATAATAAAGGGTGGGTCTCAATTCCATCTGGATTTATGCTTGACAGTTATAAAAGCGTCCATGGGTGAACCCATTTTCCTTACTGCCTCAAGCTGGATTAAATGCTGAGTGTTGTCCATTGTTGTGGTCCTGCAACTTAAATTAAAAATTAGTACAACGAAAGTAAATAACTAAAAGTAAAGTGACTTATATAGTTAAGTTCCCCGACAACGACGCTTGAAAATAGCTTGATGACTCCAAGTGCACAAATCGTTTGTAGCTAGTTTCGAAATAAATATATCGATCCTCCAGGGAGTAGATATCGATCCCACAGGGAGCAGCCAACAATTTAGACTAAGAAATCAAGATTATTATAAAAAATATTCCCATGATATGTATGTATGTGGGAGGAGCTCCATATATGGACAAATAGGCAGCAACCACTGCTTACATCATCCTTCATAACCACAGCTGACAGATAAACGACATCAATCGTATTATCCCGCTATTAAGGGATTTCTCCCATGGCATGGACATGGCTTTATGAGTTCTCCTTGTTTCCCCAAGTTAGTACATAAATAATGACAACAGCTTTATAGTCACAGTAAGTTCTATCATCCCTCCGTCTACCAACAAGTAATCCCCTTCATCATGTCCCCGTAAGAGGCAAATATTAAGGAGGTGCACAACTCCCAATGTCAATATGAATACAATTAACACATACACATAATGATGTATAACATAATAATCTCTATCTTATCTCAATCATATGCTAGGGTTTCTCCATCTCCCCAAGAACTAATGATTTACTCAGACATGGAGGCAATCAACATCATGGCAATGGCAATGGAAACAATAATAGATGAATATGACTTGTATAAATCCACAACGAGTACAGAAATTACAACAAGATCTTTGGCACAACATCACACTCGATGGTGTCTTCATATGGGACAAACTTGAAGGAGACATTGACTTTGGATGTTATCTTGAGTGCTCCATTGTCCTCAAGCCATTTGACATGATAGGGATGAGGGTACTCTATGAAAGGTAACTTAAGTTTCTCACAAAGCTCTGTACTTGTGAGGTTGTGGCAACTACCTCCATCGATGATCACCTTTATGGACTTGCATCAATTCCGACACGAGTTTTGAAGATATTGAGGTGTTGGTCCTCTCTTGGGATGGAGTTTGTTATCAATACTTGAGATATGACAAGGGCTGGGCTCGGATCATGCTTGTGTACAAGGGTGTCATCCTCTTCCATTGCGGCTGCCCTTGCAATTGCTCGTTGAGTTAGAGCTTCATATTCCTCTTCACTCATGAAGTAGGTTGCGCCATTCTCATTCATAAGCATCACACTTGTGTTGGTGCACTTATATGATTTGTGACCCTTCACTCCACACTTGAAGCAAGTGACTTGACTATCCGATGTCGTGTTGGAGGAGGATGTTATCGTGGTCTTTGCTTGCTTGGATGAGCTTGGTTCTTGGTTTGTTGGCTTTGCGGGAGCATTTGCATTGATGGATGTAAATTATGACTTGGACTTCTCATATGCATTCTCCTTTTGCAAGTGCCGCTCAGCTTTGGTAGCTTGATTGAGGAGCTCGGTGAGGTTCTTGTACGGTTGAAAGTCGACAATCTTCCTTATTGGGCAGCTCAAACCATTGAGGAATCTTGCTATGGTTTGCTCTTTGAGTTCTCTCACATTGGCTCGCATCATAGATTTCTACATTTCCTTGTAGAACTCTTTAATTGACTTGGTACCTTGCTTCAAGTTTTGTAGCTTGTCGAAGAGATCTTGTCGATAATGCTCGGGGATGAATCTCTTGTACATCACTTCCTTCATCTTGGTCCAAGTTTCAATTGGAGGTTCATCTTGCTTCATGCGGTTCTTTTGGTAGTCTTCCCACCCAACATTTGCATAGTCCTCAAACTCAAGGGATGCCATTGCAACTTTCTTATCTTCGGAGTAGTTGTGGACTCGGAAGATTTTGTCAACTTTGAGCTCCCAATCAATGTATGCATCGGCGTCTTCTTCTCCCTTGAACTTGGGCATAGTGAACTTGAGCTTCCCAAACTTGCCCTCTTCATGTTCACGGTGGTAGTTGTGGTGTTCTTTCCTTATGCTCGCTTCACTTCGTGCACGTGGTGGAGGAGGAGGAGCCTTATTGTCTCGAGGAGGACTTTGAGGAGGAGCTTGATGCGCAAAGTCTCTTCTACGCCTTTGATCAGGATCATTTGCATTCATTGGTTATTGATGACGATGGTGGGGTTGAGCGTAGCGGTTGTTGCATCTCGTGCGGTGTGCATCCTCATCATCACTTGTATCCCATTGTGGTGCTCGATGGACTTATTGTTGTTGGCGATGGTCATGGTGTGGGTGTTGGCGCCTATCATTGCGGTTGTCTTCTGTTGGGTTCACAACATAGAAAACAAAAAAATCCTACGATGGGAACTACTAAGCACCAAGATCTATCTACTAGATACAAGCTATGGGTGGATATACATCCATAGAGAACATATCCTTGTAGACCGACAAAGTGTAATGAGGTTGAACTCGTGGATGATGTAGTCGAACGCTTGTCGATCTTAGGATCAAGAAGAAGTCCAGCTCCGCAACTCAGCAGCACATCCATGATCGCACACACATTCATGCCACCGAACAACCTACACCTCCTCACTCCAGCGATGCAGTGGAAGCAACAATTCCTTCTAAACGAAATGCCATCATGAACATGTATCTCGCTAATCTGAGACCATGGGGGAATAATTCTAGAGGGGGAGAAAGATCCTTCACGAGGAGGTTACTTTGAGAGGGAGGAGAGGGGGCAGCCCCTCCCCATGGCCAATGGCCATGGAGGTGCCCCCTCTCCTTCCCTCATTCATGTGGCGGAAGCTCCACTCACATTAAAATTTGCCTCCACTCAAATTACTAGTCACATGCATTAAATTTCCACCAAATTTAATGCAACTTTGATTTAATAAAACTTTTATTTATTTTATTCAGAATTTTGTGAATTACTTTAATTAACAAAAATTCACATAAAACCACCTGCAATATTTCAATATCAAATGCAGAACCAATTTCAGCAATTTCACCCGAAACAATTCCGGTGTCCATTGAAATAATTCCAGTGCTTTGCAAATCTTTCGTCTGGAACATATTTGCTCCAAATGGGGTCGGTATTCCTTAAGTGTGTCACCCAATGGTTCGCGAATAATGCAAACATGATCGAGACCCCTCTCCGATCAATAATCAGTAGCGGGACCTGGAGATCCATACTGACTCCCACACATTCAACGATGACTTCTGTGATCCTGAGAACCTTTAACGCCAGTAACTAAATCCCTTTGTCTCGCGATATATTACATGTCCAAGATTCGATCATCGGTATCTCCATACCTAGTTTTATCTCATTGTCGAGATGCAGTCTTTTCTCATTCCCGTGATATAACATTCTAGTGATCACATCACTTGCTTGCAAGCTATCTTAATGTGATATCACCGAGAGGGCCCAGAGTATATCTATCCATCATCAAGATGGACAAATCCCACTCTTGATCCACGAGCCTCTACATAATACCTTCATAGCACTAAACCCACCTTTATAGTCACCCTTTCACAGTGTGATGTTTGATGTTATCAAGATAGTCTTCCAGTGTTAGTGATTGACATGCTCTCATGGTCTAAGGACTAGGATTACTTCATATGATGTTATAGCAATATAAACACAATGACTTCGATCGTAATGCTATACTTTGGATGAATGTTCATCACATCATTCCACCAATGTTGTGACCTTGTTATTAATAACATCCAATGTCCATGATCAGGAAACCTTGATCATCTTGTTAATCAATGAGCTAGTTTATAAGAGAGGCATAACTAGGAACTTTCTATTTGTTTATTAAGAACACATGTATTAAAGTTTCCAATTAATACAATTATAGCATGTAAAATAAACATCTATCATATACCTGGAATACATATAATAACAACGTTATTATCGCCTCTCAGGGCATATTCCCTTTAGTCTCCCACTTGCACTAGAGACAATAATCTAGGTACATAGTGATAAATCTAACACCCATGGAGTTCTGGTGTTGATCATGTTTTGCTCTAGGGAGAACTTTAGTCTACGGATCTGCTACATTGAGATATGTGTGTACTTTACAAATCTTTATATCTCCATCCTTGACATGCTCATGGATGGAGTGAATCCAGCGCTTAATATGCTTGGAATTCTTGTGATACCTTGGTTCCTTGGCGTTGGCTATGACTCCATTGTTGTCACAATAGATCACCATTGGTTCCAACGCACTAGGAACTACACCTAGTTCAGTTATGAACTCCTTCATCCAAACCGCTTCCTGTGCTGCTTCTGAAGCAGCAATATATTCTGCCGCTGTTGTTGATCTTGTCACCACAGGTTGTTTGGAGCTCCTTCAACTAACTCCTGCTCTATTCATGAGAAATACGTATCCGGATTGAGACTTAGAGTCATCCGGATCGGTGTCAAATCTAGTGTTGACGTAACAATTAGTGACCAGCTCTTCTTCACCTCCGTATACAAGAAACATTTCCTTAGTTCTTCTTAAGTACTTAAGGATATTCTTGACCGCTATCCAGTGTTCCATACCTGGATCATATTGGTATCTACTAGTCAAAATAATAGCATGTGCCACATCCAGTCTTGTACATAGCATGGTGATGTCTACGCACTTCTATTCTTGTAGACAGTTGTTGGGCCTCCAAGTGTAGAGGTTTGTAGAATAGTAGTAAGTTTTCCCTTAAGTGGGTTATCCAAGGTTTATCGAACTCAGGGAGGAAGTGGTCAAAGGTATCCCTCTCAAGCAACCCTTTAATCAAGATACAAGAAGTCTCTTGTGTCCCCAACACACCCAGTACACTTGTTAGGTGTATAGGTGCACTAGTTGGGCGAAGAGATAGTGAAATACAAGTGGTATGGATAATTATAAGTGGTAACGGTGCCAGAAAATAGCTTTAGTGGCATGTGGTTGACGTGGGAAGAGACTAAAGGCAATCTGAAATAAAGATGGCAGTAAGCAAACATGTAACAGATCTAGTTGCAAACGGTGTTTCACTGCTTAGAAACAAGGCCTAGGGATCATGCTTTCACTAGTGAACACTCTCATATAAATATCTTCTCTTTATGATACTACTCTTAACTACTCTCCGGTTGGACACTCTAATCCATGTTAGGGCTATAATAGCACACCTCAAAGTTTGCTTTCCCCATCTAGGTAACCCCACACTATCACCTTGAGCTCTAGATGGTTCCAACAAACACAGCAATTTCATAGAGACATCCAACTCCAAATATAACTCATAACAAGTATTTGTAATCTCTAGCCTAAGTGCCACCATGGTGTGCATGTTGTCACTTTCACACACATGGGGAGAGCAGAGATCTATTAAAGCACTTGAGTAGCAAGATAGATCTACTTGATTACAAAGCTCATGATCACAATATGATCATGCATAGAGAGAGAGAGAGATGGACACATAGCTATCGGTAGAACCCTTAGCCTTGTGGAAGAACTACTCCCTCCTCATCATGGGAATCAGTAACGGCGATGGAGATGGTGGTGGAGATCAATGGAGATGGCTCTGGGGGCACTTCCCTGTCCCATCAGGGTGCCAGAACAGGGACTTTCTATCCCCCGAATCTCCCCTTTGGTGGTGGCGGCACTATGGAACTTTTTGTGGCTAGAGGCTGTTCCCTTTAGGGTTTATGTATCGGGAGGAATATATAGGCGAAGGGGCGAGGTAGGTGGCCGGCCAGGGGGCCCACACCATGCCCTGGCGCGGCCTAGGGCTGCCCGTGCCAAGGGGGGGTGGCTGCCCTGTGGCCCCCCTTCTTCTCTCCTTCAGACTCCGTGTGTCTTCCGGTAAAATATTGACTTTGGCTTTTGTCCCGTCCAATTCTGAGTATATTCATTTTCTGGCTTTTCTGGAACCAAAAACAGCAGAAAATAGGCAAATTACACCGTGGCATCTTGTTAATAGGTTAGTTCCAGAAAGTGTATAAAAATACTCCAAAGTGTGGACAAAACATAAGAAAGTAGATATACAACAAGCATGGAACATCAAAAATTATAGATACGTTTGTAACATATCACATGGCGTACATTATAGAGCCTATGGATGAGGCATAGGGGATCTTATCCATTATATCTCTTTCTTTTGCCATAACCAGACTTTGAGTCTTACTCAATGTCTTTCCTTGCAACATAGGTAAGAACCCCTTCTTACTTTTGTCCATTTTAAACTTATTTAAAATCTTATCAAGGTATGTACTCTGTGATAGACATATTAGGCGCCTTTATCTATCTCTATAAATCTTAATGCCTAATATATATGATGCTCCGCCAAGGTCCTTCATCGAAAATTTGCTGTTTAGATAACTTTTAACACTGTTTAAAAGATCTATATCATTTTCAATCAGTAATATGTCATCCACATATAATATCAGAAATGCCACATTGCTCCCACCCACTTTCTTGTAAATACAAGCATCTCCATAAGTTTGGACAAATCCAAACTCTTTGATCACTTCATCAAAGCAGAGATTCTCACTTCGGGATGCTTGCTTCAGTCCTTAGATGGATCGCTGAAGCTTGCATACCTTGTTAGCATCCTTAGGATCGACAAAACCTTTTGGTTGTATCATATACAACTCTTCTTCAATATTACCATTGAGGAACGCACTTTTTACATCCATCTTCCATATATCATAATCGAAATATGCAGCAATTGCTAACATAATCCTAACTGACTTTAGCATCACTACGGGAGAGAATGTCTCATCGTAGTCAACTCCATGAATTTTTTGAAACCCCTTTGCGACAAGTCGAGCTTTATAGACGGTCACATTACCATCAACATCAGTTTTTCTTTTGAAAATCCATTTATTCTCTATGGCCTTTTGGTCATGAGGTAAGTCCACCAAGGTCCAAACCTGGTTTTCGTACATGTATTCTGATACATTGCAAATGTATCTATAATTTTTGATGTTCCATGCTTGGTTTTATCTACTTTCTTATGTTTTGTCCACACTTTGGATTACTTTTCATATGATTTCTTGGACTAACCTATTAACAAGAGACACAGTGCCAGCTGCCTGTTTTCTGCTATTTTTGGTTCTAGGAAGTCAGAAAATGAATATTCTCGGAATTGGACGGGACAAAAGCCAAAGTTATTATTTTATCGGGGGACACTTGGAGCCAGAATACGAGAAGGAGAAGGGCCAGAGGGCGGCCACATCACCTGGCCGCGCAGCCAGGCTTGGCCCATGCCAGGGGGTGGTGTGGCCAGCCCAGGCACCCCCTCGTCCTATCCTTCCGCCTATATATTGTCTCTGATATGGAAACCCTAAGTACCCGATCAAAATTCCACGAAAGAGTCTGTAGCCGTCGCCATCTCCATCCCTAGATCGGGAGGGATCTGAGGAGAGGAGAATTCACCCTGGAGGCCTTCTTCATCATCATGCAAGCCTCCGGTGTGATGCGTGAGTAGTTCATCTCTAGACTACGGGTCCATGTAGTAGCTAGATGGCTGGTTCTCCTCCTTTGTGCTTTCATGTTTAGATCTTGTGAGCTCCGTTCATGATCAAGATCATCTATTTGTAATTATGCATGTTGTGTTTGCGGGGATCCGATGGATATTGAGATGCTATTTCAGATTTATTATTGATTCTATCATGTCTTTGTTATTTGTGATCTTGCATGCTTTCCGTTGTTAGTAGCTATTTTGGCCAAGTAGATGCTAGCAACTCTAAGAGTTAGTATTTATGCTCGATAGTGGGTTCATGCCTCTAGTAATCTGGGGAAGTGACAGAAAACTCTAAGGTACTAGATGTGCTGTTGCTACTAGGGAGAAAACAACAATCCTTTGTTCATAGAACAATCGTATTGTTTACTTTAGACGCAATTCGTAAAGGCAATAATCTGTTGCTTGCAACTTAATACTGGAGGGGGTTCGAATGATAACCTGAAGGTGGATTATTAGTCATAGATGCAGTTGGATGGCGGTCTATGTATAATGTTGTAATTCCCAATCGAATCTCAAAGGAGTCAAGATGATTAGTATATTCTTGTATGCTTTCTCGATGTTTGTCATTTACCCCGCTGTAATTTGTTCACCCAGCATGTTATCTATCTTAAGGAGAGCCACCTCTAATGAACTATGGACCCCAGTCCTTTCTTTTACTTTCAATCTACAATCAAACTGTTTACTGCTTTGTGTTTACTTTTTGCAATACTTCCTTCCATTCGATACGTTTAATCCTTTGTTTTCAGCAAAACCGGTGAGATTGACAACCTCATCATAAGTTAGGGGCAAAGTTCTGTGGTTGTGTTGTGTAGGTCTCCACATTGCTACTAGCACCGGTAGTGCGCCCTGCCAAGGCTCAACTAGCAACACCTTTGGGGTGTTTTCTTACTCCTACTAGATTGATAACCTTGGTTTCGTACTGAGGGAAAACTTGCTACCTCATCATACCTTCCTCTTGGGGTTCCCCAATGAGCTCGATATATTTTGGGCCATCAATCTCTTTTTCTGGCGCCATTGCCGGGGAGTCAAGGACATCTTCACAAGGGGAGTCCCTCATAACCAATCTCTTTACTTTGTTATTTTTGTTTTGCTTAGTTTACTTTTGCTTTGTTTGCTTGTTTCTTTATAAAAAAACACAAAAAAATAGTTTTACTAGTTTGCTTTCTTTATTGAAAACACACAAAAAATGACTACTCTGGAAAATACTAAGTTGTGTGACTTCACTAGCACCAACAACAATTATTTTATGAGCACACCTATTGCTCCACATGTTCCTGGAGCTACTTTCTTTGTGATTAAACCTGCTTTACTCAATCTTGTTATGAGAGAACAATTTTCTGGTATTGGTAATGAAGATGCTGCTGCCCATTTAAATAACTTTGTTTAACTTTGTGAGATGCAAAAGCATAGGGATATAGACGGAGATATTATTAAGCTTAAATTGTTTCCTTTCTATTTGAGAGGAAAAGCTAAAGAGTGGTTGAATTCCTTAACTAGGAATTGTATTGATTCTTGGACTAAATGCAAAGATGCTTTCATTGGAAAATACTATCCTCTTGCTAAGATTATATCTATGAGAAGTGAAATAATGAAGTTTAAACAATTTGATAATGAACATGTTGCTCAAGCTTGGGAAAGAATGAAATCTTTGGTAAAGAATTGTCCCACTCATGGACTGACTGCTTGGATGATCATCCAAACCTTTTATGTAGGATTGAATTATTCTTCAAGGAACCTATTGGACTCTGCTGCTGGAGGTACCTTTATGACCATTACTTTGGGTGCTGCAACTAAGCTTCTGGATAATATGATGGTTAACTATTTCGAATGGCATACTGAAAGAGCTCCACAAGGTAAGAAGGTAAATTCGGTTGAGGAAACCTCCTCCTTGAGTGATAAGATTGATGTTATTATGTCTATGCTTGTTAATGGGAAAGCCCATATTGATCCAAATAATGTTCCCTTAGCCTCTTTGGTTGCTCAAGAAGAGCAAGTTGATGTGAACTTTATAAGAAATAGCAATTTTAGCAACAATGCCTACATGAATAATTTTGGTAACAACAATTATAAGCCATATCCTCCCAACAATGGTATTGCTTATGGAAATTCTTACAACAATAATAGGAGTGCTCCCTCTGAACTTGAAGTTATGCTTAAAGACTTTATTAGTAAACAAACTGCTTTCAATAAAACTATTGTGGAAAAACTCTCTAATGTTGAAAGAAATATAGCATCTTTGGCTGAAGCTCAATCTTCTTTGAATAAAATGGCTGCTAAACCTGAAACTATTGATAATCCTTTTGCAGCTACTAATGCCATACAAGTAAGAATTGATGAAAATGCTAGACTATTAGCTAAATTACATGCTAAGTGGGAAAGAGAAGATGAAATTTCTAGAAACATTAGTGTTTCTACTATCACTAACACTAATGTTGAGGCTAGTAATAGCTCTACTACTCTAGATGATAATTATGATTTTGATCTTGATGGTTGCAACATCTCTGAAGTTATTAAGTTCCTACAAAAGCTTGCTAAAAGTCCTAATGCTAGTGCTATGAACATGGCCTTTACAAAACACATTACTGATGCTCTCATAAAGATTAAAGAAGAAAAGATGAAACATAAAGCTTCTATTCCTATAAAACAAGAAGATGGTTGGGAACCCATCATTAATATGAAAGTGAATGATTTTGATTTCAAAGCTTTATGTGATCTTGATAGTACTGTTTCTATTATGCCTAGAAGGATTTATGATATGCTTGATTTGACACCACTTGAAGATTGTTATTTGAATGTCCCACTTGATGATAATACCAAAAAGAAACTCATGGGGAGTCTTAATGATGTTCTTATTATAGTTAACAATGCCTATGTACCCATTGATTTCTATGTTTTGGATGTTGAATGCAATGCTTCTTGTCCTATTACTCTGGGAAGACCTTTTCTTAGAACTGTTGGTGCCATTATTGATATGAAAGAAGGCATCATTAAATATCAACTCCCACTCAAGAAAGGTATAGAACACTTCCCTAAGAAGATAGAGAAGATTTCCTTTGCCTCTCCTATGAAAACAAAATTTGCTCTTAATGCTTCTTCATTTGAGAACACTTGATTCTTTTTGCTTCTTATGCCTAACTTAAAGGCGTTAAAGAAAAGTACTTATTGGGAGATAACTCAAAAGTTTTAGATGAGTCTTGGAAGTTATTACTTTAGTAATAACCGCTCCTTATCCTTTTTATTTGCTTTTTGTGCCAAGAGTAACCTCTAATGGGAGAGAAGTAATGATTGGGAAAGTTGCTGTCCCGAAACAGATTTCTATGCTTCACCATAAAAATTCGTGTAAAATCTCTGAACATCCTTTTGAGGCGTGAATTTTTTTTCTTCTGCCCCAGGTTGTTATCTAACTTTCGTTATATCAAAAAAATTTGATTTGAGCAATAGAAGGTCTTCGAAAATTTTTGTCTTTACCTGCTGGTCTGTTTTGACAGATTTCTGCCTTTTTCTGCATTTGCTTCTTGTTGGTTCCTTTTTGAGTTTTTTTGGGGAATTGAGATTTTTGAGGGAAGTACTACAGTATCTAGTGTTTTAATGGAAGTTTCATTGGTGTTGGAACTGAACCTAAAGACTTATTATCTTGAGTGCACTAATGTTGCTAATAAAGATTGTGTGAAGTTTTGTATGAAGGAAAATTTTCAGGTGTATGGAAGGAATGAGTAATGAGATGAAGAATGGACTAAATCTCAAGCTTGGGGATGCCACGCGTGTCACCCACAGAAATATCAAAGAAGTAAACGCGTCAAAGCTTGGGGATGCCCAAGGCATCCCCTTCCTCATCAATAAAAATCCTAGGTTCCTTCCAAACGCTTTATTTTTATTGTTTCATGCACAATTGTGTTGTTCTCGGAGCGTCTTCTTTTTTGTTTTCGTTTTGGTTTTTCGTTTTCTTTGTTTGCTGCTAAATAAATTGGTTGGACCCCCTCTTTCATACATTGGTTTTCAAATAGTTTGGTTTGGTTTGGAAAAGAGTAGGAAAGTTCATGCTTAAGTGGTAAAGAGAGTTTGTTTTTGACTGTGGCCTATGCTTTGTCATGTCATACTCGATATTGTTTTGGCTTTATTCTTAGTATTCTTTGCTGTAGCATGACTTGTTATAAACAATTGATATTGCTTAATGTGCCTTGGATGAATCATGCGTTGTTTTAGCATATTAAAGCATATTATTGTGGTATTCTCCTTTGATGCTTTATTTGGGTTGACTTGGCGCATGCTCACACCATGTTATGACTATCCCAAGTCAACATAGCCTTTATGATCCTTTAGTTTTCAACTTGTAGTATCACTTTATGCTTTGATCAATGATGTTTTGTCGCTCTGCATGATTATGGCCATTATTGCTCTTTTAGTTTGTCGCTCCCAGTCTTTTGCTAGCCTCCGCAACCAAGTATGAGTTCCACTCATGCATCCAACTCCCTAAACCAAGTTATTACAAAGATTCCACCATACCTACCTACTAGCTTAAGCTATTCCAAGTATATTCATGTTTTTGTTTACCTTCCAAATTAAACTTGTTATGAGAAAACTAGTGATTAAAGCTCTCACGAACTTGATGTCACACTTTACTTTTCTTGCCCTTAATAAACTTGAACCATTGTGTCGTCTATGTTGTATATGCTTGCACTTATTTGTTGGGGATTAGAAGAACCATGCTATCATGGGGAACACTTTCAACATTGCACTGGTACTTTGTACCTAGTTGATATCATGCTCTTTTGTCTATGGATGTCGTCGGTGTGAAATGAAAGGGGAGCTTGTAAGTCCATGGAGTTATGTATATGTGTTAGAGAAACGCTTGGGCCGCTGGTCTAATCCATGCTGACATGGTGGAAACCTGCTGCGTAACCATAATGAGCTGTCTATGAAGCATTCTTCTTATAAAAAAGAGTCCTATATTGAGAAAAAAGAGAAAAAGAAAAAAAAAGATTATGAAAAGAGGAAAGAGAGAAAAAAGCACCATATTCCCATGGTAAATAAGAAGATTGCTGAGATGCTCGTTGTCTGTTTGCCTTGTCATTTTGATATGGGGATTCTTCTGTATCATCGGGCAAGGGGTACCCCGTTGGCGGTTCTCTATGATACACATGTACTTACGATGACAAGAACTTACCGGTGACTAAACTTGAGTAGCATGAGGAGCGGCCCTCGTATTCAAGGGACATGAGATTTCTAACTTATACTTCGTCAAGCATGTACACCATTGTTTGTTCACTTTAACCTTAATCACTTCAAGATGCTTATGATAGGGGCAATGAGAGCTGAAAGCTATAAGTACCATAATTTTTGGAAGCTCTTTATGAAACTTGAATCTCTGCTTCCTTCTATGAAGGCCTTTCTTCCACCATTATATTGAGTCTCCACCTTCTACCTTTATGCACCTACTTTCAGAGCATAGTGGCCATTATTAGTTCTATGTGCATTGTCCCAAGACTAGTTGATTGATGCATACCTTGATATTGCTTGTTTTAAACTATTTGTATCTAGTCACTCTTATGAACTTTGAAGGTGTCCTATGCATCTATATTTGCTACTCTATGTGGGACAAGCTGAATACTACTATGCTATGTTTTCTTTATGAGAAACAAACAAACGTCTTGCGAAGCATTGCTATTCATGAATCTTTTGTTTGCGCCTTTTCATGTTGCAACATAGTTTCTTTATTTTATTGCTAGAACTTTGTCTTTCATGTTATGATTGAAGTACTATGATCCCAGCTTTGAATGTTTTACAAATGCTTTGATCAATTTTATGATGGTGCATGTCACCTCAAAAATTATTCTTTCTTTTTATCACTTACCTACTCGAGGACGAGCAGGAGTTAAGCTTGGGGATGTTGATACATTGCAAATGTATCTATAATTTTTGATGCTCCATGCTTGGTTTTATCTACTTTCTTATGTTTTGTCCACACTTTGGAGTACTTTTTCATATGATTTCTTGGACTAACCTATTAACAAGAGCCATAGTGCCAGCTGCCTGTTTTCTGCTATTTTTGGTTCCAGGAAGTCGGAAAATGAATATTCTCGGAATTAGACGAGACAAAAGCCAAAGTTATTATTTTATCGGGGGACACTTGGAGCCAGAATACAAGACGGAGCAGGGCCAGAGGGCGGCCACACCACCTGGACGCGCGGCCAGGCTTGGCCCGCGCCAGGGGGTGGTGTGGCCAGCCTAGGCACCCCCTCGGCCTCTCCTTCCGCCTATATATTGCTTCTGATACAGAAACCCTAAGTAACCGATCAAAATTCCACGAAAGAGTCTGTAGCTGCCGTCATCTCCATCCCTAGATCGGGAGGGATCTGAAGCTCTTCCCGGCACCCTGCCGGAGAGGGGAATTCACCCTGGAGGCCTTCTTCATCATCATGCAAGCCTCTGGTGTGATGCGCGAGTAGTTCATCTCTGGACTACGGGTCCATGTAGTAGCTAGATGGCTGGTTCTCCTCCTTTGTGCTTTCATGTTTAGATCTTGTGAGCTCCGTTCATGATCAAGATCATCTATTTGTAATTCTGCATGTTGTGTTTGCGGAGATCCGATGGATATTGAGATGCTATTTCAGATTGATTATTGATTCTATCATGTCTTTGTCATTTGTGATCTTGCATGCTTTCCGTTGTTAGTAGCTATCTTGGCCAAGTAGATGCTAGCAACTCCAAGAGTTAGTATTTATGCTCGATAGTGGGTTCATGCCTCTAGTAATCTGGGGAAGTGATAGAAATCTCTAAGGTACTAGATGTGCTGTTGCTACTAGGGAGAAAACAACAATCCTTTGTTCATAGAACAATCGTATTGTTTACTTTACACGCAATTCATAAAGGCAATAATCTGTTGCTTGCAACTTAATACTGGAGGGGGTTCGGATGATAACCTGCAGGTGGATTATTAGTCATAGATGCAGTTGGATGGTGGTCTATGTATAATGTTGTAATGCCCAATCGAATCTCAAAGGAGTCAAGATGATTAGTATATGCTTGTATGCTTTCTCGATGTTTGTCATTTGCCCCGATGTAATTTGTTCACCCAGCATGTTATCTATCTTAAGGAGATCCACCTCTAGTGAACTATGGACCCCGGTCTTTTCTTTTACTTTCAATCTACAATCAAACTATTTATTGCTTTGTGTTTACTTTCTGCAAACTATTTCTTCCTTCCATTCGATATGTTTAATCCTTTGTTTTCAGCAAAACTGGTGAGATTGACAACCTCATTGTAAGTTGGGGGCAAAGTTCTGTGGTTGTGTTGTGCAGGTCTCCACAGTGCTACTAGCACCGGTAGTGCGCCCTGCAAGGGCTCAGCTAGCAACACCTTTGGGGTGTTTCCTTGCTCCTACCGGATTGATAACCTTGGTTTCGTACTGAGGGAAAACTTGCTGCTGTGCTCATCACACCTTCCTCTTGGGGTTCCCCAATGAGCTCGATATATTTTGGGCCATTAGATTCCATCTCGGATTTCATGGCTTCTAGACATTTGTTCGAATCCGGGCACATCATCGCTTCTTCATATGTTGAAGGGTCATCTATTTCATCAACCATGAAATTCATAATAGGATTTATGTACAGTTTAGGAGCTGCATGTGTCCTGCTTGACCTGCGAGGTTTGGTAGTGTCCTCTTTTGGAGTTTCATGATCATTATCATTAGTTCCCTCTTCATTCGGTGAAGTCAACTCTGGAACAATTTCTGGTGCTGCGCCACTTGTCGTTTCATGAAGAGAAGGTTCAATAGCCTCTTCGAGTTCTATCTTCCGACTACACACACCTTTCGCGAGAAACTCTTTCTCTAGAAAGGATCCATTCTTGGCAACGAAAACCTTGCCCTCGGATCTGCGATAGAAGGAGTACCCAATTGTTTCTTTAGGGTATCCTGTGAAGACGCATTTTTCCGCTTTGGGTTCGAGTTTATCAGGCTGAAGTTTCTTCACATAAACATTGCATCCCCAAACTTTAAGAAATGACACCTTAGGTTTGTTTCCAAACCACTATTCATATGGTGTCTTTTCAACGGATTTAGATGGTGCCAGATTTAAAGTGAATGTAGTGGTTTCCAGTGCATAACCCCAAAATGACAGTGGCAAGTCAGACAGAGACATCATAGATCAAATCATATCCAATAAAGTTTGATTACGATGTTCTGACACACCATTACGCTGTGGTGTTCCGGCAGGTGGGAGTTGTGAAACTATTCCACACTCTCTCATATGTGCGCTAAACTCGTAACTTAGATACTCACCTCCATGGTTGGACCGCAGAAATTTGATCTTTCTATTACGATGATTTTCAACTTCACTCTGAAATTCCTTGAACTTTTCAAAGGTTTCAGACTTGTGTTTCATCAAATAGATATACATGTATCTACTCAAATCATCTATGAAAGTAACAAAATAACGATATCCACCTCGCACCGACACACCCATTGGACCACATACACCGGTATGTATGATTTCCAATAAATTATGTTGCCCACTCCATTGTACCGGAGAACGGGGTTCTAGTCATCTTGCCCATAAGGCATGGCTCACATTATCAAATGATTTAAAATCAAGTGATTCCAAAAGTCCATCAGAATGGACTTTATTCATGTGTTTTATGCCAATATGACCTAGACAGCAGTGCCACATATATGCAGATACATCATTATCAAGTTTAATCCTTTTAGTATCAACATTATGAATATGTGTATCAGTACTATTGAGATTCAATAGAAATAAACCATTCATCATAGGTGCATGACCATAAAATATATTATCCATATAAATCAAACAACCATTGTTTTCGGATTTAAACGAATAACCACTTTGCAATAAACACGATCCGGATACAATGTTCATGCTCAGTGTAGGCACGAAATAACAATTATTTAGATTTATCACTAATCCCGATGTCATATGGAGAGGTAGCGTTCCGATGATGATCACATCAACTCTTGATCCATTGCCGACACGCATCGTGACCTCGTCCCTTTCTAGTCGTCGCTTATTCTGTAGCCCCTGATTCGAGTTACATATATTAGCAACTGGACCTGTATCAAATACCCAGGTGCTACTGCGAGTACTAGTCAAGTACACATCAATAACATGTATATCACATATACCTTTGTTTTCCTTGCTGGCCTTCTTGTCCGCCAAATACTTGGGGCAGTTGCGCTTCCAATGGCTAGTCCCCTTACAATAATAGCACTCGGTATCAGACTTAGGGCCAGATCGGGATTTCTTTTCAGGCGCAGCAACAAATTTGCCGCCCTTCTTTCCCTTATGTTTACCCTTCTTGTCTTTCTTGAAACCAGTGGTCTTATTGATCATCAATACTTGATGTTCTTTCTTGATCTCCACTTCTGCGGACTTAAACATTGATAGAAGCTCGGGGAGAGACTTCTTCATGCCCTGCATGTTATAGTTCATCATGAAGCTCTTGTAGCTAGGTGGTAGAGATTGGAGAACACGACGTATGCCTAAGTCAATGGGAATTGTTATTCCCAAGGACACAAGCTTATCGGCATACCTAGACATTTTGAGTATGTGCTCACTAACGGAGCTATTCTCTTCCATCATGCAGCTAAAGAACTTTTCAGAAGCGTCATAGCTCTCTACGGCAGCATGTGTATCAAAAATCATTTTCAATTCACCCATGGTATCAAATGCATTGCCATTCTCGAAACACTTTCGGAGTTCCGGATCTAGCCCATATAGTATGCCGCAATGAACTAAGTTGTGGTCCTCCTGATGAGTCAAATAGACATTATTTTCCTCGTCAGAGGCATCAGGAGTTGGTGGGGTCCTAGCGGCGCTTCTAGAACATATTGATTTTGTGCAGCAATGAGGAGAATCCTCAAATTCATGGCCCAGTTGGTAAAGTTGCTACCATTTGTCGCAAGTTTCTCTTTCTCCATGAGCACATTGAAATTAAAAGCGAGTGGTGCCATCTACAACAGAATTTGTAAAGTTTAGACTAAGTTTATGATAGATCGAGTTCAACTAATTAAATTATGAATGAACTCCCACTCAAAAACAACATCCCTCGTGTCTTTTTGGTGATTACATGAACCAAATCCACTATACCAAGTCCGATCATCACGTGAGTCGATGTAGCTTCAAAGGTGACCATCTATATGGGCATCATATCAACTATATGACACATGCTTAACCTTTCGGTCCGTGTTCCGATGCCATGTCTGTACATGCTAGGCTCGCCAAGTAAGAACCTTAGTACTCGCGTGTGTAAAACTATCTTACACCCGTTGTATGAAAGCGTAGAGTAAAAAACACCCGATCATCACGCGATGTCTTGAAACAACGATCCATAAATCGGTGCATACTTAAGGGAGAACACATTTTATCTTGATATCTAAATGAGGGATCATCTTATAATGCTACTAAAGTGCAAACAAGCAATATAAGATGCAAACATCATATGCATAAAGTGAAATGATATGGTTCTTGCACTTTGATCACTATCATGTGCATCGTGGTATGATCTTTATCATTCCTTTGTGTGTAAGGCCAAGGTATATGGAACTTACACATTGGGTATGTTATAAGAGTATCAACTATACTTCAACTTATAACATTACCATATCATGACACCAGCCCAACAACAATCTAAACTAGACACTTCTAATTGATCAATTGCATGTTTTTACGTGGCTTAGGGCTTTTGAAGATAGAACCAGTCTTACCTATGAACATGGAACCACAACGATGATAACCAAATTATTAGCAACTCATTGTAAATCAGATATTGACTATAGTAGGAGAGACAGACACCTGATAGCCACTTATGCAAAACTAGTTGCATGTCAAGCATGGAACTAGTCTCATGTGTGAGGACATGTAAAGTTAGTCCGGGCCGCTTCATCCCACTATGCCACCAATATCCAAAATACATATAAGAAGCAATAACATGATCATCATCGCCCACATACTCATATGTGTACTACCCATGCAAAGCATCTACACATAGATCAGGCTCTGATACCACTATTGGGTTCACAACATAGAAAACAAAAAATCCTACGATGGGAACTACTAAGCACCAAGATTTATCTACTAGATACAAGCTACAGGTGGATATACATCCATAGAGAGCATACCTTTGTAGACCGACAAAGTGTAACGAGGTTGAACTCGTGGATGATGTAGTCGAACGATTTCCGATCTCAGGATCGAGAAGAAGTCTAGCGCCGCAACTCAGCAGTGCATTCGTGATCGCACACACATTCAGGCCACCTAATAACCTCCACCTCCTCGCTCCAATGATGCAGCAGAAGCAACAACTCCTTCCAGAAAAAATTCCACCGGGAACATGTATCTCGCTAATCCGAGACCATGGGGGAATAATTCTAGAGGGAGAGAGATCCTTCATGAGGAGGTGTACTTTGAGAGGGAGGAGAGGGGGACTTTTATAGGGAGAGGGGGGTAGCCCCTCCCCATGGACGGAGGCCATGGTGGTGCCCCCTCCCCTTCCCTCATTCATGCGGTGGAAGCTCCACTCACATTAAAATTTGCCTCTACTCATTCCACTCACATGCATTATATTTCCACCAAATTTAATATAACTCTTATTTAATAAAATTCTTTAATTTATTTTATTAAGAATTTTGTTAATTAATTTAATTAAAAAGCATTCACATAAAACCCCCTGAGATATTTCAATGTCACATGCAGAACCAATTTCAGCAATTTCACCCGAAATAATTCCAGTGTCCACTGAAATAATTCCAGCAGTTTGCAAATCATTCGTTTGGAACATATTTGCTCCAAATGGTGTTGGTATCCCTTAAGTGTGTCACCCTATGGTTCACGAATAATGCAGACATGATCGAGACCCCTCTCCGATCAATAATCAGAAGCGGGACCTGGAGATCCATACTGACTCCCACACATTCAATGATGACTTCTCTGATCGTGAGAACCTTTAATGCCAGTAACTAAATCACTTTGTGATATATTACATGTACGAGATTTGATCATCGGTATCTCTATACCTAGTTTGATCTCATTGCCGATATGCACTCTTTTCTCATTCTCGTGATATAACATTCTAGTGATCACATCACTTGCTTGCAAGCTATCTTAATGTGATATCACCGAGAGAGCCTAGAGTATATATATCCGTCATCGGGATGGAAAAATCCCACTCTTGATCCATGAGCCTCTACATAATACCTTCGTAGCACTAAACCCACCTTTATAGTCACCCTTTCACGGTGTAACGTTTGATGTTATCAAGATACTCTTCCAGTGTTAGTGATTGACATGATCTCATGGTCTAAGGACTAGGATTACTTCGTATGATGTTATAGCAATATAAACACAATGACTTTGATCGTAATTCTATACTTCGGATGAATGTTCATCACATCATTCCACCAATGTTGTGACCTCGTTATTAACAACATCCAATGTCTATGATCAGGAAACCTTGATCATCTTGTTAATCAACGAGCTAGTTTATAAGAGAGGCATAACTAGGAACTTTCTATTTGTTTATTAAGCACACATGTATTAACATTTCCAATCAATACAATTATAGCATGCAAAATAAACATCTATCATATACTTGGAATACATATATTAACAACTTTATTATTGCCTCTCAGGGCACATTCCCTTCATCTTTGCCATGACATTCTTGTTCTTATGGAGGTGGCGCTTGTAACATTGCTTGTTGTGGAGGGCAACCATGTTCTTCTTGATGTTTCAGATGCGCATGATGATCATGGTGCCGATGATGTCTAGCGTGGTGCGGTTGTTGAGCTTGTGGATCAACCGCTTGTTCATGGAGATGACGATCTTGGTTTTGCCCCATTGTGGTGGTGGGGTTCTCCATGATGAGAGTGGGAGCACGAAGTGTCACCATGACGACTTGAGGAGCATGCACGAGACGAAATTGACGAGCTTGAATGGTGTCCATGTCGGTTGCCAAGGTTGGCAATAGATTGATGAAGAGCTTGGAATTGAGCGTTGTGCTCCACTTGGTGTTGCCGGTCACGGTAGTCGAACTCTCAAAAAGTTTCATCAAGCCGGTTCTCAAGTCTCTCAATTTAGGCATGGAATTCATGGTGTTGTGCCCATACGTTGTGGAGCATGGATAAACCATCTTGGTTGTTGAAGTTGCAATCTCCGCTTTCTCAGCTTCCCCTAGACATGTTGTATGACCACAAATGAAAGGAAGGGTGGTATTGGTGGTATGCTATGTGCTACCTTGCCTCACTAAGTCAAAAATTGGAAATGTTATTCTTGCCGAGAGCAAAGCGAATACATAAGACACACACAAAGGCCTATGGTGGAAGGTTAGGAATGTGGATAGCAAATGAAACAACCAAACGCAAAGGTTATTGTCAAAAGTGGGTAAAATCCAACGAAAATGAAGTCAAAGGAAAAGGTCAAAAAGGCTGACGAGAATCTACGACTATACACACATGGTGGAGATTAATGTGGCTAACACGACTATGAAAATGAGCAACGAACAAAATTGGTCCTAACGAAGACTAATTCTCGGTGTCGTGCCAATGCTAGGAGAGACCGTTTGCCAAAAGATTGAGAAGCAACGGATTTGCACGCTTGCCTTGCTCTTGCTCGCACTCTTGCTTAGAAGCTTTGGACTCCCTTTTGCTATTGGTATCTTTCTCTTTTTCTTTTTCTTAGAAGCTTTTATTTCTTTTCTCTTTTTTGTACCTATTTATTTCTATGCTATGGAGTCAAGTTTAGTATTGCCTCTATACTATGACTATGCAAGATCAAGCGCACAATGCTTCGGAAAACGCAAGATGAGTTACTCTCGATAGGTTAGGTAACACAAAGGAAGAAGGGGTTAACAAGGGTTGTGCAAGTCATACCTTATGGTGATGTCGTACTTGCAACCATTGGTGGAGGGATGGTTCGAGTTACAAAGTGTCGATGTCTAGTGCGATGTGTTGTTGTGAAAGCTTTGTTAGTTGATAGACACACACACGAAACACAAATGTCAAAAGGAAATCAGTTGAAAAGGAAAAGGGATCAAAACTGTGGCAGGGACAGAGACTCTAGTGTGGGTAGGCCGGAAACTCCGATGTGGTCCGGAGACTCCGCTCTGGTGAGTCCGAAAACTCCGGTGTGGCTCTAGCACGACGAACGGCTCGTGTTCTTGAGCTGAAATTCAGCCCTTGAACCCTCAAATCCAGAAATTTTCGACCAAATTGGGCTAGGAAACGTAGGGCAAAGGTAGACCAACTCCAAAGACAAGTTTCTAATGGACCAAAACCACAATCAACTCACCAAAACGAGAGATCAATCCAAAAGCAATTTGGGGCTATATTTTTGGTATTTTTCAATTTATGGTGGAAATCAAAGTGCGAAGTCAAATCTGTGGCAACCAAAAGCTGCTGATACCAGTTGATATGGGTCTACTTGTGGATTTAACCTTGAGGTGGGTCTATCTTCGCGGATTTTAGGCGGGGAGTGAGGGAACACGTGAAGAACACGATGAATGCAACTCTAATGCAAGGTAAAGATACAAACACATGCCAAATCACACCCGATTCGATTTGCTCCCGATGGTTCGAACAACCAATCCAATAGAATCCTCGACGAGAGACCTTACGGTAGAATCACCAAATGAGAGATCAACAAGCAGATGATAGAATCCAAATGAAGGAGAGAGTAGCAACTAAGTAGAATCCCAAAGGGGAGAGACCAAGCACTACTAGAATCCTTGACAAGGAGAGACCAAACACTTGAGGAGGGTCTTGGCGACTTGGAGAAGGGCACCAACTCCAAGGCCTTGTACAACTCATAGATTTACTATAGAGAGGGGGTTCCCGTCTAGGGTTAGGCACATGCCTTAATTCATCATCATCTCTAGGGTTTCAAGGAGGGAGTGGGGGCATATATATAGGCCAGCCACGAGCTAGGGGTAAAATGGGTATAAAGGGGAGTTTTGGGGCGTTACATGGGTCAGACCCAACTCAAGGCACGTAGGCCCACGATGCTCAGGCCGGAGATTCTGTTGTGGATGGTCTGGAGTCTCTGGTCTCAACTGCTTTTCTCTGGCCTGTCTCCGGAGTGGGGTTCAGATTGTCCCTGGCGCTGGTCCGGAGGCTAGATCGGAGATTCCAGTGGGGTAGACCGGAGACTCTAGTGTGCTGGGGCGGAGACTCTGGTCTGGATCTAGTATCTTCTTGTGTCTTCTCTTCTAGGCCTCATACTTGGGTGTCTTGGCTCCAGGTTCATCCTTGTTGCATCCTCTTGGTATCATGTTCATGGACCTAGTCACATCATACACATTTACCTCAAGTAGGATCCCATTCACATGGTAACCAAAGGAAGGTGTCAGGGGCATGACCCCCGGATAGGCCAAGCCAGCGCTAACTGGCCGGCTCCAGGGAAAAGCTGGTTGGATGGCCACAAGATAAAGAACCTCTGCTGGGTGATCCACTTCACATGGTCCGCATCAAGATTCCCCAGCTGGCCCATCTAGCCGGGGCCAGGATAGCCGGCTGGGTGGCCACCTCTACCCGGCCGCCTCGGATCCGTTGGCCAATGGTACGGGAGAGGGTGACGCTCCTTGCTGAGCACACCCTTGGCTGGATAGGCTAGCGCTACCAGACGAAGGTGCCAAAGCGCTGAGGCTGGGAGATGACGGAAAAAGCCCCGACTGACCAATAAAGCACCAAGATGATGGTTAAAGCGCCGAGTGACGCCCAAAGCAGAGGCGCCAAGACGTTGGGGCACTGTCCCCACCTATACTGAAGCTTGACTGGACCCTGGACCACCGGCTGGACCCGGCCAGCCGGCCCGCCTTGTAAACCCAAAGCCCAAAATAGTAAACCCTAGAGCCCACATTGTAACCTACCCTTCTAGCAGTATATAAGGAGGGGTAGTGCTACGGTTCTAGGTAAGGGATAACAAGTTAGAAATTAGCCAGAATCTCCAAGTCGTGTAATCCATCTTCCTCTAGCTCCCAAGAGTAGCTAGAGAAACAGCTCAAGGAGCATTTGTATTGAGCATTCACTCCCCATATAGTGGATCCTTGTAGGAGTAGGAGCATTACCTCGATAAGAGGGCTCTGAACCTAGGTACATCATTGTGTCTGCAGTATCTGTGCCCAACCCGTTGCGAGTAGCCACCGATAGCATCCTGATTGTCCCCTCTAATGCCATCCCCGATGGCACTGCCGTGTTCCACACCACGACAGAAGGTGAGGTATGGAAGGAATTCACCTTTGGAGTGATGGTTAAAGCGTAGCATGATGTGGACCAATGGTGAACGCCATGTATTGGGGCTGCATCAGTATTGAGCCCAGTGCAAGGCGAGTCTAGAAATCGGCGGCTCTCGCCTACGTAGGTATGGTGGACTAAAGCGATAGCGAAGCATGCACTAAACAACCTATAGAGACTCGATACAACTAGCAGCTATCAGAGAGGGATAAGGAAGACCTATTCGGCACAAACCTGATACTAACACCAAACATACCCATCCTGGTATTTCCCTCTCGAAACCAAACAAGGAAGTCATCCCGAGGAACTCATACAGTTGGCAGTTTTATTCATTCATTTCATGGTGGTTATCCAACTTACTAGTCATGTCAGTTCCAAGTCAAATTATAACAGTAATTATTTAGTTATAGTTGTCTATGGTCGAGAAACTCAGCTCCAAGTCATCCATAACCACGGACACGGCTTTTCGAAAAGATTTAACCCTGCAGGGGTGCACCAAAGTATCTACACGCACTTCAACCCTTGTTGTCAGATCCGGTATGTGGAAGATCATGAAACATACACCCAACGTTATGTTGACGGGTCTTTGGACATGATGTTTCCCAGACCCAAAACAAGTACATGGGGGCCACCCCAATAAGCTACCCGCAACAAAGTCGGTCGACTCTGAGATGGACCTAGGGTTTGTGCCAATGGATGTAAACGACTAGGAACCCGAAAGTGTGACTGGGCTTGTCGATACCGTGAAAACATTCCACTTTTGTTCCTAAGTAGTACAGGCTCTCCAAGCACAATAGTAAATAAAGCAGTAAAGCATGGCATAAGTACAGGATAGTAATAACGCCCCAAACTACTTTGTGGCCCCTAGTACAGTAGTTTAAAATCAGGTAGTAAGTCGATGGGGGTGCCCACACACCCCACCTGTGGTTAGCAAGCTCGATCTCGGAACAGGTGTCAAGAACTCAGGTCCTAGGTGGACACAAGTGGGCGGGTAAAAACCAAATAACATCTATTACCTATCAGTGCCTCTGCATTATATCTATTTCCAGCATTTTAATTAACAAGTTATAACTAAAGCCATGATCATCTCCACCATTAAGCGTGTGCCAACCTCCCAACATCGATGGAACATCGATGACATGCAGCAACACCTGAGAAAGCAACTACGACTCGCAAGGCCAACTGTCTACCAAACAATAGGCAATAGGAGGTGTCCAAGGCAATATAGGGGATACAAGGAAGATAAATGGTATGGAAACTAAAGCATCGCAACATGGGTAGCAATAGATCAATAGGAGGAAGTAAAGACTATAAACGCAAAATAGGTAGAAGGGGGAGAATGCTCACCCGAGAAATACTGCCAAAGATACACCGAAGAACGGGTCGAAGCTCGCGTCAACTCAGTGGCCTAATCCGCGAAGAAGCAAAGCACTAAAGGAAACACCGGATGCACTATTTAATACTACGTCAAAAGACCGGGCATGATGCATGTATGATGCATGACATGTTGAAGATGCGATGCAATTAGGCAATATTAAGCGGAACCGGGGTCCCGACAATTAATTAGAAGTTTCATGTTGTTTAGATACCACGCATTTTAAATGTTGTCTTAACATGGTAAAACATAGCATCAGTTCACTACACAATTTTAAATGGAGCCAATATAAGCATAGAATAGCCCGCATATGGTATCCATATTTAATTATAAGGTGAATCAACAAAGTACGCCCGAACAATAAACATGTGTGTGACTGTGGATGAATTAATACGCAACAAGTATATGTCAAATATTATAAAAATAGGGGTCTCAGAAAAAGGGGTCACACATCTCGGATCGAAGATCTTGGGTTGGGGTTCGACAAGGTTCGGCTTGGCGGGATCGGTCTTCAGGGTCCGAATGCGCCCGGATCGGACTTTGTTGTCTCGTCCATCGGATCTAGGAAGGAGATCTTGTCGAGGGTCTTCGAGGTTTGCTCTTCGAATCCTGAGATGGGATCTTGGTGTTCCAGGTTGGCGATCTTGTCAACATGATGTGCACTAGGGTCTTAGCACTTCACAGGCAGGGTAAACTAGAACATGGACATCTACACTTCCAGTGCATCAAACCACATAAAAGATGGGGAAAACAACCAGAGCATGGTACAGGGCCCTCGAGTCAGACCAACACCTACAGATGGAGGCGAGGCAGTCCAGAGCTTGAGGCGAGGCTCGCGCGGAGGGTGACCGCTCTGGAGAAGGGTTCCTGCGAGGCGGCCAAGGCGGGGTCGGCGCGGCCGTGCTGTGGAGGAGGGCAGCACATCCGGTGGCGAGGGGACAGGAGCTGCGGGAAATGGGGGTTGGCGAGGAGGTGGAAGCAGAGGAGGCATGGCGGCCATGACGGGAGGTGCGGGGATAGGGCGGTCTGCTCGCGGGCGACGGCAGCGGCAGGCGAGCACATAGGGCAGCGGCATCTGGTGCAGGAGGTTGGGGCTAGGGCGTGGTGAGGGCGAGGCGCAGCGGCGGCGGGCGGGCAAGGTCGGCCGGTGAGGTCGCGGAGTGGCTGAAAAGCGGGGCCTGCATAGCTGGCAGAGAGGAAGAAGGGTTGTGGCCGGAGCTCTGGTGGCTTGCGGGAAAAGAGAGAGGCGTAGCTACGGGGGAGAGAGAGAGAGAGAGAGGGCAGGGCCAGCAGGGAGGAGTCATAGCTCGCATGCGGGAACGAGGTAGGTGGAACCACAAGGAAGAGGCCGCGGGTTGGGATCGCGAGGCAGAGGCGGTCGCGTCGATGGCATGTAGCGGAGTGGGGTCAGGATGGTGGGGCCGAGGCGCTGGGGAATTGCAGGTGGTTGGAGAGGGAGAGAGAGTCAGCGTGTCACTGGGTGAGTTGGTGAGCGTCGTGGTGTGCGTGGTTCGCGTGAGTGCAGGTTGTGTGTCGCGTGTTGTGCTGCTGTGTGCACGCGTCGAGTGCGGAGGTGGTGGGTGTGGGTGTGTGTGTGGCCGTTGCGGCTGGGTTGGTGTGCCGCGGGTTGGGGTGTTGGGTTCAGTGGTGTGTGTGTGCGTGCACCGTTGGGTGTTATGTGTGTGTCGGGTAGGGTAGGTGGGTGGCGGAGGTAGAGGAGTGGAGTGACGGCTAGGATTAGTTTAGGTGGGGATTAGAGTTTGATCAGGTAGGGTTTGGACTAGGCCGAGCGGGGTGGTAGGTGGCTGCAGGCTAGGCCTTTAGGCTTGGTCTGCGGCTGCCTCTCCCGAAATCAAAACATTTTTATTATTTTAAAAAAACTATTTAGCAAAATAGGTTTTAGACAAGTAGAAGATTCCGACTGATCTAGGGTTTTGATTTGAAATAGAGAGGGGTTATTTAGAAAACAAAGGTAGGCTTTTATAAAAATAGTTTTTGGCAAAAAGATGCATGATGACATGATGATGCTCAAATGCAATGTGGCATGATGATATGAGCATGCGGTCATGATGATGCACAAAATAAAAACAACACACAATTTTCTAGTAGCGATTTTGCTGGGGTGCTACAATTGCCTTGGACACTTCCTATTACTCATTGTTTTGGTAGATAGCTGGCCCTGCGAGTCATAGTTGCTTGTTCAGGTGCTAGTTCAAGTCGTCGAGTTCCACCATTGTTTAGAGGTTGCCACATGCTTAATGGTGGAGATGATCATGGCTTTAACTACAACTTATGAATTAATTGTTGGTAGTAGATATAATCAATGAAGAGGCACTGGTGGGTAATAGTTGAGATCTCGCTCTTATCCCGCCCACTTGTGTCCACCTAGGACCCGAGTTCTTGACACATGTTCCGAGATCGAGCACGCTAACTAAATGTGGGGTGTATGGGAACCCCTATCGGCTTACTACTCGATTTCAAAGTATTATACTAGGGGACACAAACTAGTTTGGGGTGTTATTACTATCATATACTTATGCCATGTTTAACTACTTTATTTACTACTATTGCTCGAGGAGCATTTACTACTATACTATTTAGGAACAAATGTGTAATGTTTTCGTGGTATCGACAAGCCCAATCACACTTTCAGGTTCCTAGTCGTTTATAGCCATTGATACAAACCATGGGTCCTTCTCGGAGCCCGATCGACTTTGTTACGGGTAGCTTAGTGTGGTGGCCCCCATGTACTTGCTTTGGGTCTAGAAAATGTCGTGTCCGAAGCCTCGCCGACATACCGATGGGTGTATGTTTTACTTGATCTCACACCTACTTGATCTGGCAAATATGGGTGGAAGTGCGTGTGGAAACTTTGTTGCACCCCTGCAGGGTTAAATGTTTTCGAAAAGCCATGTATGTGGTTATGGATGACTTGGAGCATAGTATCTCGATCATAGACAACTTACACTAAAGAATTACTGTTATAATTTGACTTGTATCTGACATGACTAGTAGGTTGGATAACCACCATGGAATGAAGGAATAAAATTGCCAACTGTGTGAGTTTCCTCGGAAGGACTTCCTCATCTGGTCTCGAGGGGGAAATACCAGGATGGGTATGTTTGGTGTTAGTATCAGGTTGGATCCGAATAGTTCTTTCTTATGCCTCTCTGGTCGACAGTTGTATTGAGTCTCTATAGGTTTTTTAGTGCACGCTTCATTGCCGCTTCAATCCACCATACCTATGTAGGCGAGAGCCGCCGAATTCTAAGACTCGTCGTGTACTGGCCTCAGTACTGACGGCTCCCTTTTACTTTTCCCTTTGTCAGCACCCCTTTTGTTTTAATAGGTACAAGTTCGACGACGTTAGCAAGGTTACCCTTTCCGCTTGGCCTAGGCAGGGTTATGGATGCCATTGGTTATTCTTCAAGACTCTTAGTCCATTTTTCATCTTATCCATACTCAGATATGTATCGTTTTCAACGTGTTTTGGATCTTTGTAATGTATATCTATATTCTTAATTCGAGGATTTGTTGTTGCATATATATGTTCTTGTGGTATCCATCGTGAACTATTGTGTATCCATCGTGAACTATTGTATATATATGTTCTTGGAGCATAGTATCTCAATTATAGACAACTTACACTAAAGAATTACTGTTATAATTTGACTTGTATCTGACATGACTAGTAAGTTGGATAACCACCATGGAATGAAGGAATAAAATTGCCAACTGTGTGAGTTTCCTCGGAAGGACTTCCTCATTTGGTCTTGAGGGGGAAATACCAGGATGGGTATGTTTGGTGTTAGTATCAGGTTGGATCCGAATAGTTCTTTCTTATGCCTCTCTGGTCGGCAGTTGTATTGAGTCTCTATAGGTTTTTAGTGCATGCTTCATTGCCGCTTCAATCCACCATACCTATGTAGGCAAGAGCCGCCGAATTCTAAGACTCGTCGTGTATTGGCCTCAGTACTGACAGCTCCCTTTTTTCCTTTGCCCTTTGTCAGCACCCCTTTTGTTTTAATAGGTACAAGTTCGATGACGTTAGAAAGTTACCCTTTCCACTTGGCCTGGGTAGGGTTATGGATGCCATTGGTTATTCTTCAAGACTCTTAGTCCAATTTTCATCTTATCCATACTCGGATATGTATCATTTTCAACGTGTTTTGGATCTTTGTAATGTATATATGTATTCTTAATTCGAGGATTTGTTGTTGTATATATATGTTCTTGTGGTATCCATCATGAACTATTGTGTAATGGTATTACTTCGTTTTCCACCCGCACGCAAGTGCCTAGTGGGCATCCTTGAATCGTTTCTATGCGGGTTTGGCGGGAATTGTTGAATTCCGCACATGGCCGATTCGAGGGTGTTACAACCGATTCCCTCCAGGGTTTTGGCCCTGTTGAGGAAGTTTCCCTCAAATATTAATTTAAATATTTATTTAATATATATGAATTCATAATTAACATATAATAAATGCATATTAGAAATTTCCATTTATCTAAAACACCTTTCGATCTTTTTCCTTTCTTTCTTTCTCCGGACAACTTTGGATCTCCTTTGTAATGATTCCGGTTTCTCTCTCTTCTATGATTCCATCTTATAGGAAGATCTCTAAGCTTTGTAGTGCCCTTAGGTGTGTTTCCCTACATTTTGGGAATGTCACAGACATGATCAAGATGATCTCTAATCAATGATCAATAGAGGGACCGAGATGCCCATAATGACCCCCATGCACTCCACAAATCACCTTCGTGTCAAACCTTAAATGATATATTCAATTCCCTCTGTTATTTCAATACTAGACTTGTCTGAGATCTAATCGCGGGTATCATGATATCTTGTTCAATCTTGCTTCCAAAAATTACTATTTTACTCGTTCACGTGAGATTCCATCCCCATGACCTAGTCATACGCTGCGCAGCTTATGGATGTAATTCACCGAGTGAGCCTAGTGTGTCTTCTCGTCACACAGGATAACAAATCCCGATCTTGATGCATAGTCCTCAACATGTCCCCTTTGTAATACCCAACATGCAATTTTATGGTCACCTAGTTACGGGCATGACGGTTGATGCAGTCAAAGCAATCCTCGGGTGGCAGTGATTAATATGATCTCACGGTCTAAGGATTAGGACACTCCATTTCTTACAGTTGCAACTATGAACTATGTGACATGATCATGTTACAACAACCATCATGGGGAAATGTCCAGCACACCATATTAGATGATGTGACTTCATTGTCGGTTGGCTTTAATAGCACCATGACCAGGAAACCTTGATCATCAGTTGCCTAATGAACTAGTTGAATATAGGCTACTAGGGACCTCGGTTTGTTTATATGTCACACATGTATCAATGTTTCCACTTGATACAATTATAACATGATATAAAACTATTATGAACTAATGAGATATGATAATAAACCCCTTTATTATTTTTCTCTAGGGGATATCTCCTTCACATCCATCAAAGTTTGGTTCTTCCGTTCGACCACACCATTTTGTTGAGGGGTATACGGAGTGGAGTATTGGTGCTTGATCCCTTCATCACTAAGGAACTCATCCAAAGTATAGTTTTTGAACTTGGTCCATTGTCACTTCGAATAGACAAGATAGTTGCATTGTGTTGCTATTGGACATGATTTGCAAAATCGATGATGGTTTGTTGAGTCTCACTCTTGTACTTTAAGAAATAAGCCCATGTGTATCTTTAGTAATCATCCACAATCACCAAACAATATTTATTCCCTCCAAGACTATCATGAGATGGATACCCAAAAATATCCATATGAAGGAGATCCAAGCAACGATCCAAGGTGATTTGATTAAGAACGTTCTGTGGTGATTAATGCATATTCCCTTCAACACAACCCTGAACACACTATATTTGGAAAAGGAAACGTATTTTAGTACAAGAATGTTCCCCCCATGTAGAGACTTTGCAAATACCTCATGTTTACATGGGCCAAACGATGATTCCAAAGCTAGCCCACGTCAGCCTTTGTGTAGAGACATATTGCATGTGTAGTGGTGCTCCCGCAGAAGTCCACCACGTACAAATCATGCTCAACGTCCCCTACGAAAGCCACCATAAGGGTCTTGCTCAACATGAGGACAACAAAGTGCTCATTAAAGAAATAAGAAATACCCATAACGACAAGAGCATGAATGGAAAGGAGGTTGTAACCAAGGGTCTTGACAAGCATGAAGTGCACTAAGGATATATCTAGAGTGGACACCACCTTGCCAAAACCCAATACCTGAGAACTTGTTTTATCACTGTAGGAGACCATAGTGTTAGCATAGTTTGGCATTATCTCTGACATGATTTACTTGATTCCGATCATATTACTTGGTGCTCCACTATCGAGCACCCATTTCGCTCTGCCAGAAGAAAAGTCCTACAAGAAAATCAAGCTTTGATCTTAGGCACCCATTTTGCAATGGGTCCTTTTTGGTTAGAAACAAGGGTCTTTGGTACCCGAATAGTACAATGATAATAATGAGAGTAGGAAGTGCCAATGTATTTTGCATAAACATGACCATCATATGATTTGCAAAGAATATAGGATGGGTTGTTCTTCTCAACAAAGTTGTCACTTTGCACAATGGTAGGACCATGAGATGGTCCTTGAGCATTGCCCTTGTTCTTATACTTATTTTTTTATTCTTATTCTTGGGATTGGGAACATACCCAACTCCTCTCTTGTCAACATTCCCTTTTGCAAGTTGAGCTTTCAATTCATTGTTCTCCTCAACAAGCGTCACGTGCTTGCAACAAGGGTTAGAAGAACTAGGCAAATCTACAATATGCATAGCAAAAGACTTAGATTGTTCATTTTCCGATGGAGTTTAAGTTGGTCATTGGACACAAAGAGACTTTAGAATTTACTCTCCAAGGCTTGGTGTTACCCTTTGAGTTTCTCAAGATCATCTTGACTCCTATCATGACCAACACCAAACTCAACTTTATCATTTTTAAGCACCTTAAACAAAGCAAGAGCATGATCATGTTCTTTAATGAATTGAGATATTGAAGAATTATGACCATCTACAATCTTAGAAACACTCTCCTCAAGAGTGATTCTAAGGATTTTTTCATCCTCAAGGTATTGAGATAGGTAAGCAATTTCATCAGTGTCTCTTTCATTTTACCTAGCAAGTCAATGAGGTCTTCCTTCTCATATAGAATTTCCCTAGCATGACCAAGTTGGCACATAAGAGTATCAAAGCATGTTTTAGTTTCATCATTAATCAATGAAGTCACACATGCTTACCATCTCTTTCTTTACCTTAAGACCATCAAGATCATGCAAGGAAGGTTCATTGGAAAGGGGTTTGGGTGTGGGTGTTACCTCGGTGGATTTGGCCATGAGACACTTTTGGTTGGGGAGGATGATCTTCTCATTTGGAGAGTCTAAGAGGGACAATCATGGAGAAGAAGTGGTGGCAATAGCAGCGACTCCCATGATATCACCACCTTGTTCATGAGGTGGTTTCGTGGTAGAAAACAAAAAAATCCTATGGTGAACACACGTAGCCAAGATCTATCTATGCAGATGTAAAGTAACAAGCCGGGATTCAGTGTCCATACCTTTGAAGAGCGAATGTGATTAACGCTCCGAGGGGAACGCGGATGATGTAGTCAAACTCACCCGACCTCAAGGTCATGAAGCTCCTCGCAAGTCACCCCTTGTCCTTGTCTGACGTAGCTGACCTCTGGGTCATGTCGACGTCCAAGCTCCAAGCTCCAAGTAAAAGCACCACAAGCGGTAGTGCCTCATGACCTTACACACATATGGTGTAGAGACGTATATCAAGCTCCGGTCTAGCAAATCAGCGGAAGAAGATTGATCCGAACCGAATCCATCAGCAGCACGACGACATGCGTATGGTGGATAAACCCTAATCCCCATTTGCAATTCCAATCTTGGGAACCACACATAAGGGAGAGGTAGAGAGAGAAAGGCATAGGCCAATTGATGTGATGGATTTGGGGAGAGGGGTGCCCCTCTTTATATAGGTGGAAGAGGGTACTACCTCCCTCGAACTCCCTGGGTGGGACTAATTAAGGGGAGGAGGTGGAGGCGGCGGCACCAGCCGGCCCCCACATGGGCCCCACATGGTGGGAGTACCACATGTGGATGCGGCCTCCCAAGGCCTTCCCTAGGGCGGTGGCCCCCTCTTGGGCCTCCTCCGGTGAGGCCCGATTATGTGGGATGCCCCCAAAATCTAATTTAAATAATATTTTTAATATTAAATCATTTAATTAATATTATATACATATTATTTAATACCTATTACTCCGAAACACCTTTCGGACCCCTCCGATCATCATCGAATATGTTGGAAACACTTTCAATATTTCCCAAGAACAATTCCAGAGTTCTCTCTTTTTTTCTCCTACGATCTTGGATCAATCCCTAAGCGTCTTTACCCTTAAGCATGACACCCTACGGCTCGGGAATACACAGACCTGATCAACACACTTTCCGATCAATGAGCAATAGTGGTATCTAGAAACACATAATGGCCCCCATGCATTCCATGATTAACTTGATCGCTTGAACATTGAACATCGAATATCATTCCCTATGCTCTATGATACCTGGTTTGCCCAAGATTCAAGTTCGATCTTGTTACCGATGAACACATTTACTCATTCCCGTTGAAAGGATCGTATGGGCACCTAGAGGGGGGGGTGAATAGGTGTTACTTCAAATTTTACTCTTTTTCAATTTAGGGTTTGACATGAAAGGTAAATTCTCTAGAATATGCAACTATGGTGAATTTACCTATATGTCAATCTAGTACATACACTAAGCAATAACTAGATAAGTAAAGTGCGATAAAGGATAGAAGTAACCAAAGTGGAGCACGCGGAGACACAAGGATTTGTTTCCCATAGTTCCTTCCTTTTGAGCGGAAGTACGTCTACGTTTGGAGAGGGGGTGGTTTCAAACCACCAACGCCACGAGAGGCCTCCCTTGTTCTCTGATGAACCTCACCCGAACGGGTTCGATTCACCTCTTCCACTATACGACAACCTTTGAGGTGGAAGCCGGCACCTTTATAACGAGTTCGGGGCACACATCCACAACTTAATTGGAGGATCCCAAGTACAAGCTAGCTATCAAACAATCAAAGACAAGCTAGTAAGAACCAAATCACAAGCTAGGGTTTCCAATGAAACACTAGAGCAAGGGGCCCTCAAGTGAATGAGGGGGAAATGAAGATCTCTCTTGGTGAAGATGTAGATCAAGGCCTCCTCCTTCGATTCTCCAAAGATCAAAGACTTTGGATGGTTGAGTGGGGAGATCTTGTGGATTCGGTGGCTCAAATGGTGCTGGAGTTCTTGAGGTGGATGAGCAGCTTCCAAGGTAGAAGAAGGGGTATTTATTTATAGGCCCCCTAGAATTAGAGCCGTTGGAGCCACTTACCCCGGACAGTCCGGCCAACACCAGCCGGACAGTCCGGGCCAGCCAAACACTCTGGTCGAGACTAGCCGGACACTCCGGCCTGGCCAAGTTTCCGGCCAGTGCCCGGACAGTGTCCGGGTAGAGTCCGAACTGGGACACAGAATGTCCATCGAAGTTGCCCACTTCCTAGAGGCAGACAGTCCGGCCGGATCCAGCCAGACAGTCTGGCCTGGGGCGGACACTCCGGCTGAATTCAGCTGGATAGTCCGGCGAGGACCGATTTCCTACACAAACAAAATCCTGTGGTGCTCTTTTCCTTTATTTGCAACATACACGAGAGCAGCAGGAATCTCCTGAAACATTTAACAGATGATTAGACTTATCCAAATGTTGTCACCAAACATCAAAATAATAGGAAGGGCATAAATGCCCTTTCAATCTCCCACTTTTTGGTGTTTGATGACAGCCCAAGGATTTGCAAAAAGGAAAGCTATAAATGTTCACAAGAGGAGATATACAAAATATAGTGAGGCTCCCCCTAGATGTGTGACCAATTTTAGCTTTGCATTTGAATACAAGATCACACACCCTAGGATTACATCCTCTCTAGATTTTGTAGCTAACAAGTTATGGCATGATATATAATAACAACTAGATCAAGAAGCTAGGCATAGGCATAACATAGTCATAAACACAACCGGGTAAGCATGTCACAACACACAACACAGAGTTCAACGCAACATAGTACTCAACAAGTAGGATAAAGATAAATATAAAGACACAAAGCTTCAAAGAGGCAAATCGAAATAACGTGAAGCTCATGTAACCATGCAAATTCCCGGTAGCAACCTAATAAAGGGGCTACTTCTCCCCCTTTGGCATCAAGACGCTAAAAAGGGAAAAGAGCACAACTAAAGCATCCCAAGGCCAACTCTAGCCGTTGTAGTCGTTGTCATCCTCCTCCTCATCATCCTCGTCCTCATCCTCATCATCCCGATCCTCCTGAGTAGAACTCTGGCCATGAGGGCGAGAAGAAGAAGACACGTCCTCAAACATGGACCAGTCCACACGTCCCTGGTCCAGTGACCATATGAAAGTGTGCCATCAGACGCCTGCTGCTGAGGAGGATCAACATCCATGGATTGGTTGATCCGCTTGAGCTCCTTCATCACATTCCTGTTTGCCTTGTATGCATCGTACTGGCCATGGAGAATGTCAATGTTCTAGCAAAGAAGAAGCTTCTTCCACTAGGAGGCCTTCTTCACCTTCTTGTGCACTTCCTCCTTGGAGGTGGTGAAGCGATAAGCATTGTTGGCATGCTTCATGCGAGGGCCACGGGTCACAGCCTCAGGAACCTCCTTCGAACCATCATCACTATCAGAGGCATCTATCTCATCATCCTCAAATATGTCCTAAGCAGGGGGTAGCCACGAGGTGCCTTGGAGGTGGGGCACCCTTCCTCTGTAACTTGGTAGGAAGGTGTGCAACAAGGTCAGTGTAGAGCAGTGGAGTGGCTGGAGCCTGAGCAACAATGAGCTTCATCACATATGGAGCAAACGGGGGACACTTCTTGTCAGTGATGCACTTGTACATATCCTGGTAGATGAAGTCCATGACATCTATGGCACCACCTGGGTGAGCTGGACCATGAACATACACAGAGTGGGCATGGGCCATAAGATTGATATTAGCAACCCTCATCTCATCCTTGTTGCCCGCCTTGGGAGTGAGAGTGTGGCGAAACATGCGGAGCAAGATGTTGTAGATGAGCTTGATGTTAGTGGTTTGGCCAACCACACCATTCTGAGAGTAGATAGGGGCCAACAGCTGCTTGTCATATGCCTGACCATGCACATGCATCCGGCGACCAGTAGGAGTGTTTGGGTCGAAAGGCACTCCAAGGAGGTGGGCAAACTAAGCCATGCTGGAGCGACACCTAGTAGTGCCAGAGATCCACTCAAGGGGAATGTCAGGAGTGTCCCCAAAAAGCACCCTGGCATAGAACTGCTGGACCAACTCAATATTGTAATCTTCTCTTGTTTGAAAGATGGTGTGCAGTCCCATCTTCTCATTTACCCAGAGAGCATCCTCAAAATACCTGTGCGCTTGGATCTTCGGAATATCCAACCACTGCATGGGACACACAGGAGTCCTAAAAGCCGAGAACACCTCAGAAAAGAGTAGAGCCTGCTCATTCCTCCAGAAGTGATCATCCTCAGAAGTGCGCTGCAGAGAATAGAATTGCTGGACACGCATCTCAACAAACTCTTCAGTGCCCAAATCTGCCAAAGTGGTTAGTGACTCAAACTTCATCCTCTTGGCTTCATCCCTTTTTAGTTTCCTGACCTTCTCCTGCTTTGTTGTAACTCGGTCACGAGCAGCCTACCTGACCATGGATGGATCCATGTGAACGTCATTCTCTTCATCACGGTACCTACGAGGACGAGCTTTCTGAGCGGCCCTGGAGCGACGAGGACGGGAGCCACCTGTGAATTCAGAGTAGAAAGGTAGCAATTGGGTAAGCACATTTGTCCAGGAGGTGAAAGCACATAGTAGTAGTGAAAGAAATTCCAGATCAAAACTGGTTGAGGAAACCCGGACTGTCCGGAAAAATCGAGCCGGAGACTCCGCCAGGGCCGGACAGTCCGGCGCATACAGTCTGGACACTCTGGCTAGCCGGAGTGTCCGCCCTGTACACACCGGACAGTCCGGTGGGAGACCTGGTGATTTTTCGGGCAGTGCGAATGTACTCAACCGGAGCAGATCGGGATTGCTAGGACTACTACAATGACGCCATATGCACGTAGTGTGACGAATCCATGGATCAAGATAGGTCGTTGCCTCCAAAAATGCATCTAGAGGAAACCCTAGAGATGTAGAAGAGGGGGCAAATACCAGCATCCATGGGGCCTTCACTAGAGGGGAACAGGTCCCAGCGGCAAAGGGGCGGTAATGGCTAGTGGCAACGGTCGAATCCAGGGTGGAGAGGCCCTCCCGGTGGAGATCCTGGTCAGGGGCAGCGGGCTGTGGAGAGGAGAGAGTCGGGGGGAAGAAGGAGGACTGAACCATCTACTTCTCCCCGACCCCCTTTACAGGACTAAAACCGCTGGGGCCGAAGTGTCTGGGCAAAATTAGTCGGAGTGTCCGGCCCGGTCAGAGTGTCCGGGCTGTATCAAGCGGAGTGTCCGGCCAGGCCGGACTCTCCGGTCGGTACAGCGCGGACATTCCGGCCCCCACGACCAGAAAACTCCAGGTACAAAAGTTGGACAAATGTGTGGCAAGAGGAGCATGTTTAGGGATGAGTATAGGCCTGGGATTCAGAAGATGTACTGTGAAGAACCAAGAAACCATAGATAGTCAAATGATGACAAATTAAGATCCAAACCAAACAAGTCAAGAACCGACTCCCCAAATATGAAGAGGGCGGTGGCTGGAGCCACCATGTAAGAGTTTGTGGCATGATACCGCAAAGAATTATCCTTGGGTTCATTGCCACTACTCATCAATGAAGCTCACATATCACTAAATGATATTAAGATAATTGAATTTCTTAATGTTGGCATTATGGGGGGGATAGTCCAATGTATTAGAACCTCACTCCCCCTATCTCCATGCCTGCACCTACACCAAATATGAGTTAAGACATAGGTGAGTATGCAAGGTAATCAAGTCAAGCTCCTAGAATCTACGATATTCAATTCATTCCTCAAATAGCAAAATCTTGCTTCATCAAGTGGCTTCGTGAAAATGTCGGCAAGTTGGTCTTTGGTTGACACATAGGATAGCTCAATATCACCTCGAGCAACATGATCTCTAATGAAGTGATGACAGATCTCAATATGCTTTGTCCTTGTATGATCCACTGGGTTATAGTCAATCTTGATAGCACTTTCATTATCACATAGAAGAGGAACTTTGTCACAATGGACATCATATTCCTTTATAGTTTTCCTCATCCATAGCAATTGAGTACAAGCACTAGCAGCTGCCACATACTTGGCTTCAACGGTGGAGAGAGGTATACAATTTTGCTTCTTAGAAGACCAACACACCAAGGACCTCCCAAGGAATTGGCAAGCCCTGGAGGTTGATTTCCTATCATCCTTGTCACCAGCCCAATCCGAATCCGTATATCCACAAAGAGAAAAAGTTGAGCCCCTAGGATACCAAATACCATAATTTGGGGTATGAACCAAATATCGAAAGATTCTCTTGACCGCCATCGAATGGATTTCTTTAGGGTCCGCTTGATATCTTGCACACACTCCTACACTCAACACAATATCGGGTCTAGATGCACAGAGGTAAAGCAAAGAGCCAATCATGGACTGGTATACCTTTTGATCCACATATTTACCATTTGGGTTTAGTTCAAGATGAGTCTTTGTTGCCATGGGAGTGGGAGCTCCATTTAGATCTTTCATGTTGAATCTTTTGAGCATATCTTGAGTATACTTGGCTTGGTTGAAGAATGTTCCTCCTCTCAGTTGCTTGATCTCAAAACCAAGAAATACTCTCAGTTATCCTATCATAGACATCCTGAACCTGTCAGTCATAAGCTTTGAGAATCCATCATTAAAAGCTTTGTTAGATGAGCCAAAGATAATATCATCTACATATATTTGGCATACAAAAAGTTCCCCATTAACCTTCTTAGTAAAAAGAGTGGGATCGATTTTCCCAACCTCAAACCCACGATCTAACAACAACTCTCTAAGGTGCTCATACCACGTGCGTGGCGCTTGTTTGAGCCCATAGAGTGCCTTATCGAGTTTGTAGACGTGGTTTGGAAAGTTGAGATCCTCAAACCCCGGGGGTTGCTTCACATATACCAACTCATGCAATGGACCATTAATAAATGCACTTTCTACATCCATTTGTTGCAATTTAAATTTATGATGTGCCGCATAAGCAAGAAGGATACGGATGGACTCAAGGCGAGCCACGGGTGCATAAGTCTCTCCATAATCAATGCCTTCAATTTGAGAGAACCCTTGTGCAACCAATCTTGCCTTGTTCCTCACCACAATTCCATGCTCATCTTGCTTGTTCTTGAAAATCCACTTGTTACCTATAACATTGCGGCAATCTTTTGGATTTTCAACTAACTTCCATACTTTGTTTCTCTCAAAGTTGTTCAGATCCTTGTGCATTGCATCCAACCAATCTGAATCTTCAAGAGCTTCCCATACTTTCTTTGGTTCCACCATGGAAATGTGAGCTTGGTGTTCACCAAAGTTATTCAGTTGAGCTTGAGTGGATATCCCTCTGCTTAGATCTCCTACCACATTCTCAAGAGTGTGGTCTCTCAATTCCAATATTCTATCCATTCTAGCTTGGCGACGAGTTTCGATCTCTTTGTTGTTTCTTGTGGGGATCACTTCATCATTCTGGTCCTCGTCTTGACCATCAACTTGACCTTGATCATCATTGGAATCACTCTCTTCTACAAGAGGCAAAGATTGACCTTGGTCTTGATCGAGCATACTTCTAGATAGGCATTGAGCTTCCCTTATGGCAGTTTATATAGATCTTCCTTGTGTAATAGCCTTAGTCCTAATGGACATTCTGTTAAATGGTGACTCAAGTACCTCCTGGCTAGATGTTTCAACTTGATCAACAGGTTGAGGGTTCATAGATTGTCTTTGGCATGGGTCATTGTCCCCCTCGATAGGAGCTTGATGATGTTGTGAAGATGAGGGCTCCACTTGAGTAGAGCATAGTTCTTCTCAATACGCCATAATGGGTTCCTCAACAGGACAGATGAAACCCGCACCCATTCTTCCTATGGCATCCTGAGGCATTTCATCATCTACATCACAAACATCAACACGCCCCGCTTGGGGACCATCATATTCTTCGAACACCACACTACAAGATTCTATGATAGTTCCGCAGAGCTTGTCATAGATTCTATAAGTGTGGGATTCGAGACCATAACCAACAAAAATACCCTCTAATGCTTTGGAATCAAACTTGGACAAACGAATGCCCTTAATGCGATAGAAACACTTACAACCGAACACCCGGAAGTATGAAACGTTGGGCTTGTTACCGGTAAGAATTTCATATGGAGTCTTGATCAATTATTTTCGAAGGTAGAGGCGGTTTGATGCATGGCATGTGATGGAGATTGCTTCAGCCCAAAAATTGTATGGAGATTTAAACTCCGCCAACATGGTCCTTTCCATATCAATAAGAGCCCGGTTCTTCCTCTCAGCTACACCATTTTGTTGAGGGGTATATGCAGCGGAATATTGATGTTTTATTCCCTCATCACTAGAAATCCATTCAATGTGTAGTTCTTGAACTCGGTACCATTGTCACTTCTTATTGTCAATACTGGGCCATTGTGTTGACGTTGAGCCATGTTGATGAAGTCAATGAAGTTTTCTTGGGTCTCACTTTTCAGCTTGAAGAAGTATACCCAAGTGTATCTTGAGTAGTCATCAACAATCACCAAACAATATTTCTTCCCACCAAGGCTTGCATGAGATGGAGGACCAGAGAGATCCACATGAAGGAGCTCCAAGATCCTCTTGGACTTGATGTAGTTATTTGGCTTGCGGGGAGAATCATGCATCTTTCCTTCAACACATGACCTGCAAACACGATCTTTGTGGAGGCTTTGCAAAGTTCTCATGTTGACATGGGCTAGACGGCGATGCCTTAGCCAACCCACATCAGCCTTTCCGAATAAGCACAACGGACTTGTAGTGGTTTTCCCCGAGAAGTCCACCACATACAAGTCATTCCCGACGTACCCAACGAAAGCGACCTTTAGAGACTTGCTCCACATGAGGATCACAATATCATTATCAATAAATACGACAAAGCCCATCTTTCCAAGAGCACGGACTGAAAGTAAATTATAGCCAAGGGTCTCAACAAGCATGACATCCACAAGAGTGATATCGTGTGCAACCACAACTTTGCCGAAACCCATTACCTTAGACTTTGACTTGTCGGCATATGTCACGGATATTTGATCAATATTTGGTCTCAAATCCTTCACACTAGATCCGCTTCCGGTCATATGACTTATGCATCCACTATCAAGCACCCATTTTGACCCTCCGGAAGCATAGGTCTACAAAAGATCAAACTAGTTTTTAGCTACCCATTTTTCAATGGGTCCTCTTTTGTTAGCAACAAGGATCTTGGGGACCCAAATAGACCAAGCAATATGACCATCAAATGGGCCAACATATTGTGCATACACATCACCATAATAATCACGCATTAAAACATAGTGAGGGTTAGCACTTCCCGCAAAATCATCATGAGACATAGTTTTGCCATTCGTGGTCTTACTATCCACAATGACCTTGTCCTTTTCTTGTGTGAGCTTGGCCTTCCTTTTCTTGTTGTTGTTCTTCTTGTTGCCTTTAGATACAAAGCCAATGCCCACTTTCTCACTACTTTACCTTTTCTTACTCAAGAGGTCATCAATTGACTTGTTTCCTTTGGGAAAGGTGGCCTTAGCTAGCTCCCCCTTCAACCTAGCATTTTCTTCAAGTATACATGTACAACTAGAGGGAATGAAAGTACTAGGTGAAGTAATATTAGTTAATTGAGTTTGAGGCTTTTCACGAGACTTTGTGAGCAACAAGAGTTCACTCTCCAAGGCCTTGTGAGCCTTGTCAAGCATCCTAAAGTCCTCGGAAAGTTTTCCATGAACAACATCAAACTCAATCTTGTCCTTTTTAGCCTTTTTATATTTGGCAATAGCATGGTCACGTTCCTTGATGAGTTTATTAATAATGAGATCATTTGCTTCATCAACACCCTCAAGTTTGGTTTCAAGAGATATTCTAGTTTCTTGTTCTTCTTCTAGAGCATTAGTTAGAGCTTCTACCTCAATCATGTGCTCTCTTCCTAATTTTCATCTTTCATCTAGAATTTCTTGTGTGTGTAAGCTGATTTAAGAGTTCCACAACATGTTTCTTGTGTTCCACTATCAAGCACCCATTTTGACCCTCCGGAAGCATAGGTCTACAAAAGATCAAACTAGTTTTTAGCTACCCATTTTTCAATGGGTCCTCTTTTGTTAGCAACAAGGATCTTGGGGACCCAAATAGACCAAGAAATATGACCATCAAATGGGCCAACATATTGTGCATACACATCACCATAATAATCACGCATTAAAACATAGTGAGGGTTAGCACTTCCCGCAAAATCATCATGAGACATAGTTTTGCCATTCGTGGTCTTACTATCCACAATGACCTTGTCCTTTTCTTGTGTGAGCTTGGCCTTCCTTTTCTTGTTGTTGTTCTTCTTCTTGCCTTTAGAGACAAAGCCAATGCCCACTTTCTCACTACTTTACCTTTGCTTACTCAAGAGGTCATCAATTGACTTGTTTCCTTTGGGAAAGGTGGCCTTAGCTAGCTCCCCCTTCAACCTAGCATTTTCTTCAAGTATACTTGTACAACTAGAGGGAATGAAAGTACTAGGTGAAGTAATATTAGTTAATTGAGTTTGAGGCTTTTCACGAGACTTTGTGAGCAACAAGAGTTCACTCTCCAAGGCCTTGTGAGCCTTGTCAAGCATCCTAAAGTCCTCGGAAAGTTTTCCATGAACAACATAAAACTCAATCTTGTCCTTTTTAGCCTTTTTATATTTGGCAATAGCATGGTCACGTTCCTTGATGAGTTTATTAATAATGAGATCATTTGCTTCATCAACACCCTCAAGTTTGGTTTCAAGAGATATTCTAGTTTCTTGTTCTTCTTCTAGAGCATTAGTTAGAGCTTCTACCTCAATCATGTGCTCTCTTCCTAATTTTCATGTTTCATCTAGAAGTTCTTGTGTGTGTAAGCTAATTTAAGAGTTCCACAACATGTTTCTTGTGTTACCCTTGCAAGTTGTTCATAAACACACCAAAAGCAACTAATTCATTTTTAACCTCAAGAGATAACTCATCATCAAATTCGTCATAGGTTAAACAGGTGGAGTGTGATGATGATAATACCTCTGTTCCTCTTGACATAAGGCAAGTGACGTTCTTGTTGGAGATATTCTCATTGGGAGAGTCGAAGAGAGAGAATGTAGGGGTAGAAGTAGTGGCAAGAGCCACCACACCACTTGATGTTTTCTCTTCCTCATCTTCATCATCATCATCGGAGGAGAATTCTTCATGTGTGATCAAGACAATTTCACCTGACTTCTTGTTGGGTGCATTCCTTTTGATGAAGGGTTTCTTGTAAGGAGCTTTGGAGGTATTTTACAACACAAGTTTACCCCCATGATCTTCTCTTTTCTCATAGGGACAAGCAGCAACAAAGTGATAGCGGTCACCACAATTGAAGCAAGTTCTCAACTTGGACCCATAATCTCTTCTCCCATTGGGGTTGCTTCTTCGTTGCATTTCCATCTTGGCCTTGGCAGGATCTTTCCAAAAGTTTCTTGCATAGAAGGCCATGTATTCACCATGAGCAACCTTGACATCTTCGGGGTGGCTCATTGAGAGTCCCTCATCACTTCCTTCATCTTCATCATACTCCACAACCTTGGACTTCAAGGCAAGATTGACACCACTACTCATTCCAATGGCACGAGCACGGGCATCTTTAGCATTCTTGGCAGCAACCTTGAAGGCATCCATCTCTTGCATAACTTCATTGGAGGTCATGAGATGGTAGTTGTGTCTTCCTTGGAGACTCTTCAAGTCAGTAGGCTCAAAAGACATGAGAGCACTCACATACTTCCTCTTGATCCAAGCATCATCAATGTGAGAGGCACCAACATTCCTGAAGGTGGTGGCTGTGGATTTGAGTCTTCGATACATGTCTTCATGATCCTCACCATCCTTCATGAAGAAACCTTCGGCCTCATATCTTAAGGCACCATATCTATTTCTTCTCATACTCTCATTGCCAACAAACAAGTCAATGAGAGCATCCCAAGCTTCCTTGGCAGTGTTGTAGTGCTCAATGTGGGGAAATCCTTTGGCCCCACACCAAGTTGGATCATGTGCAAGGCATTCGCATTGAGTTGACTATTGACCACTTCTCTTCTAGTCAAGTTGCGTGGATCCTCAATTTTGAGTCCTTCTTCAATGATATTCCAAAAATCAATGCAAGAGCTGCGCACATGAGATTTCATTAAAACTTGCCATTGAGCAAAAGTATGTGCAGCTAACTTAGGTGGGTCACCTCTATTATTTATATGTGGGTGAGGGATAGGAGGGTCGGGAGAGTACCATCCGGGAACCGCATGGTGCTCTTCCTTCCCATCACCCTTTTTGGTGGTGGAGTTAGTGGAATTATGTTCATCCCCCGCCACTTCCTCCAAAGGCTTAGCCTGAGCATTAGCCTTTGGATTAGGTGGTGTTTCCTCTTGAGAGGGAGGAGGTGAGGTTTGCTTATCCCTAACAAGTTGCTCAACGAGTTGGTGCAACTGTTGGATTTTGTTGCCCAAGGTAGAGCTCAAGCTTGTTTCCAACTTCTTGAGATCTACCATGGTCACCGAATGGCTAGCCTCACTTTCTCCCTCCTCTGTGTTGCCCATAATCTCTTAGGCGGTTAAGCCCGAATAAAGAGCCGAGGCTCTGATACCAATTGAAAGGATCGTATGGGCACCTAGAGGGGGGGTGAATAGGTGCTAATTCAAATTTTACTCTTTTTGAATTTAGGGTTTGACATGAAAGGTAAATTCTCTAGAATATGCAACTATGGTGAATTTACCTATATGTCAATCTAGTACATACACTAAGCAATAACTAGATAAGTAAAGTGCGGTAAAGGATAGAAGTAACCAAAGTGGAGCACGCGGAGACACAAGGATTTGTTTCCCGTAGTTCCTTCCTTTTGAGGGGAAGTACGTCTACGTTTGGAGAGAGGGTGGTTTCAAACCACCAACGCCACGAGAGGCCTCCCTTGTTCTCCGATGAACCTCACCCCAACGGGTTCGATTCACCTCTTCCACTATATGGCAACCTTCAAGGTGGAAGCCGACACCTTTACAACGAATTCGGGGCACACATCCACAACTTAATTGGAGGCTCCCAAGTACAAGCTAGCTATCAAACAATCAAAGACAAGCTAGTAAGAACCAAATCACAAGCTAGGGTTTCCAATGAAACACTAGAGCAAGGGGACCTCAAGTGAATGAGGGGGAAATGAAGATCTCTCTTGGTGAAGATGTAGATCAAGGCATCCTCCTTCGATTCTCCAAAGATCAAAGACTTTGGATGGTTGAGTGGGGAGATCTTGTGGATTTGGTGGCTCAAATGGTGCTGGAGTTCTTGAGGTGGATGAGCAGATTCCAAGGTAGAAGAAGGGGTATTTATATAGGCCCCCTAGATTAGAGCCGTTGGAGCCACTTACCCTGGATAGTCCGGCCAACACCAGCCGGACAGTCCGGGCCAGCCGGACACTCCGATCGAGACTAGTCGGACACTCTGGCCTGGCCAAGTTTCCGGCCAAGGTCCGGACAGTGTCCGGGTAGAGTCCGAACAGGGACACAGAATGTCCATCGAAGTTGCCCACTTCCTAGGGGCGGACAGTCCAGCCGGATCTAGCCGGACAGTCTGGTCTGGGGCGGACACTCCGGCTGAATTCAGCCGGACAATCCGGCTGGGACCGGTTTCCTGCACAAACAAAATCTTGTGGTGCTCTTTTCCTTTATTACAACATACACGAGAGCAGCATGAATTCCTGAAACATTTAACAGATGATTAGACTTATCCAAGTGTTGTCACCAAACATCAAAATAATAGGAAGGGCATAAATGCCCTTTCACCCGTGATATTACATCACCTTGACCTAGTCACATGTTTGCAAACTTGTAGATATGATCTCATCAAGTGGGCCTAGAGTATCTATCCGTCACTCGAATGGGCAAATCCCGGTCTTGATACATAGGCCTCAAAAGTTCCTCTAGAATACATGACGCACACCTTTATGGTCACCCAGTTACGGACATGACGGTTAATGTGATCAAAGCAGCCTCGAGAGATAATGATTAATATGATCTCGTGGTCGAAGGACTGAATCACTATGCTTTGCCAGATATCGCAATATTGAACTTTGTGGTTGGATCACATTGCAATACTAGAGTTGGGTGTTGTCCATAAGTTCATAAGTGACCTTATTGTTAGTTGACCTGGTAAAGTCCATGATCGGGAAACCTCAATCATCGGCTGCCCTATTCTAGAGGATACTAGGGACCTGGTTTGTTTATATACCACACCTGTATTAATGTTTCCACTTAAAATGGTTCTAGCATGATACAAAACTATTACAAACTAATGAGATATGACAATAAAAAATCTTTATTATTGGCCTCTAGGGAATATCTCCTTTAGTCTCCCACTTGCACTAGAGTCAATAACATAGTTATTGATTCAAGTTGTTTAACACCTATGGCATTCCGGTGTTATCCACACGTGTTGCTCGTGGTAAAGCCAATCTCGAGAACTGACACTTTTAGCTCTGTGTGTATTTGCATGTCTATGCATCACTACGCATCAACTCATTCTCCAATGCGATGGCTTTGTATAAATTTGATCTTCTAGTGAGACCTCAATTCCTTAGCCAAAACTATGTTGACACTATTGTCATACAATAGATATTCATAGTATAGCCTACTTGGAACTACACCTAGTTTGATAACAAACTATTTGACACAAAAGCCCTCTTCATGTTGCTGCTAGAGCAGTCATATACCCAGCCATTTGTTTTAGTACCTGCCATAGTATTACACCTTTGGAGTTAGTCCAAATTCATCATAGAACTTACTTCCATTTCACTATGCCACCTTATTTCTTGATATATAGCCTAATTGAGATAAACTTCATTTGTATATGACAAAAACTTGCATCAATGTAACACATTACATTGAACTATTTTGTTGCTTCTGCATACATTCCATATTCTTGGTTCTTCCAAAGTACACAAGAATATCATCACTATTGTCCAATGATCATATTATGAATCATTCTAATATATGCTACTAACACTTAGAGCATAGGACTCATCTTGATGTGTACATATCATCGCGTTCATGATTTAATCAATCATGAGGTTTCACTTATCAATTGTCAACTCAATTGATCTTGCTACCATGTGGCAAGAACTTTACTTGCCATATATTGGCCAGGAGACTCACACAACTCCCACTCAAATATGCCACTGTATTTAACTAATTCAATATTTCATATATGTACTTTAGCATAACCATATTAGTATTTCTATCTATCTATATAGACTTTGATGTCTAATATTCGGGTTTTGCCTAAGTCGTTCATCAAAATCCAATTTCAATGAAATTATTAATTCGCGTAAACTTAAAGATACATTATTTCCAATTAGCATAAAGCATTGGAAATATGTCTTAACACTCCCACTTAGTTTATTGTAAACACAAACATCTTCATAGTTCTAATGAACTTAAACTCTTTAAGGTTTCATCACGGTGAAGATTCCAACTCCACTATGCTTTCAACCATTGAAGTTTGCATATTCTAGCATCCTTCGAATTAACAAAACCCTTTGAATAGTGTCATGTACCATCCTAGGAAACCATAATATTAGAAGAATGTTGTTTTGTTTATTCAACTACTATATCTTCAATATGTACTGGTTGCTACAATAATTCGTATAGACTAAATGTTGTTGTGGAAGATCCAATCTTGTCATAGACTCATAGTCAACTTTTGGATTTTGTCGTAAACTACTTTCTGATAAGTAAAACATTTCGCGAATGTAAACATCCATATTTGTTTCTCTATAGATCCATTTATGCTTTGAAAAGCTTCACACCTTCCTAAGGGTCTACCAAGTTCATAACTTGATTTTCGTATATAGATACTATCATGAATTCCCATGGCCTCTAGCCATTTAACAGAGTCAGGGCTCATCATCGCTTCTTTGCATGTAATCGGCATATCATTGTCCAACAATGACACTTTGTCCTTAAATCTCACTATTTGATTATTAATTGATCCATATTGACGTGGGCATACCTTACAGGTACCTAAGGTTAGCCTATATGGTTCAGTCCGAGAAGGAATACATGGTGCAATCGAAGCCCAACAAAGATTCAAGTGGCCCGCTGAACATTTGACTTCTTGGAGGACATGGCGAACTATAGATAGAAAATTAAAGGAAAACCCTAACTTGTAACCGACTCGATCTGCTATCTCTAGACCTAGCCTCTTTATATAAAGGCAGGAGGGGCGGCAAGGAGGACCAATGGATACACCCCCGCATACTCACCACCAGATTGCATCTGTGCACCCTTGTAAACTTCGACTCCCTCATAATCAAGAGCAAACAAGCAAGAGTAGGGTCCTCTACGAGGTCAAAACCTAGGTAAACCTCATGTCACATGTGTGCTTGTTTGCTAGTCAATCGATGCCTCCAGCGCTCCCTACTTCCTCGAACCAAAGTCCATTAGCAATGGGCATTTATGAGTTAACCCCTCGTTAATTGGCGCCATATGTGGGAAACGGGAGTGCTGATGTTGCGGTTTCCTTGGCCCCATGAACCGCGATCTACGACTCTGCTGCAGCAGATACTCGCCTCCTCTTCGGTTCCCTCGACTTCACCGTACACACACCAGCGACTCACCCGGATTTCGAGTCTATGGGTGACAGGATAGGCCTGGCAATCGGAAGCCTACGTTTCCAAGTTGGTCATCTAGGCACACTTCGCCTTCCTGATCAGCCGAAGTTTCCTGCGATTACTCCTACATCGTGGTTCCCACCGCCAATCGGCACCCTGACCAAGCTCAACGCCTCGACATCAGTCGATAATACGGATGGCAACAGCAGTTGCGAGTCCAATATGTGTGATCTGGCGACAGAAGATGAAGCCTACAGCTCTAGATCTGAAAGCTGTGGGAGCAACAGCTTCCCCAGCCACTACATGTGTGTCATCCTCAACATGGGTGGAAGTGGCAGCGGCACTCGGGAAAACATCGAAACTAACGGTGGCATCCCAATAGCGAATAACGGCCCCTCCAACGGCGCCCCCACCAACAACAGGCCAACAGGCCGGCCCCCATTGTCGGTCCCATCCTAGAAAATTAGCCGCACATCCCTGCGAAAGAACGTGCCAACGAACGATAGCTGATCGAGCTCAGCGACACTGAGTGGGCCCATTGCAGGGAGGCTCTATGGGGTAACCCCCTGCCACCAAACTCATCGCAGCAAACGCTGATGGGCTACCACTGGCTACTTATAGAGGAATTCAAGCGCCAGTAGCGAGTGATCGCCCAGCTCGACAAGCGCAAAAGGGCGGCAGATGAGTCGAGCCTCTGGCGAGCTACACTCTCTTCCATCGGAGGATTCTCCTCTAAGGGCAATGATCACGTAGCTGCCAGAAGATGCTCTCGACTTGCTCACCTCACCGATAGGGAGCGAGAAGAGGCCACTTGAGTCCTTGATTTCTCGTCCATGACAGTGGATTCAAGGGGCAACGTGCTCCCCAAAACACCACACGCTGCGGTGACGGTAGCCACCATGTACCTCTCAACAACCAACCACCAGCTGGGGACCCATGATCCGCCATGCACCGATTTACGATCGCTGGGCTGGGGCTAGTCGAAGCCGCGCTCACCAAGGACCTGGCATCGGAGCCAAAGAAAAGCAAAGCTCTGGCCAAGTACTACTCGCATTCCTCCTCCAGCAATGACAAACATGACCTGTCGTGACGGTGCCGCTCACATCGACATGATCATGACTACGATGCACACGATGACATTACTCAGCGCAAGGTCGACAAGATTCGTGTAAGGCGTGCTCGCTCGAAGGATTCAGAAGATGATGGAATAGAGCTTTGTGGCACCAACTACTTCAGCAGAGCCATATGGCAAAAGCGAATGCCAAAGGGGTTCAAACTCCCATCAGAGAACCCGAAGTTTGCCGGCCTCCAGGACCCAAAGATCTAGCTAGAGGATCACATCTCCTCAATTAGGCTACACGGCGGAACCAAGAGCACGACCATGCAATGCCTACAGCTACAGCTGCAGGGTGCTGCCCGTGCATGGCTCAATAACCTTCCCGTGGGTCGATCCGCAGCTGGGATGGGCTGGTGTACAGCTTCATGCGAAACTTCAAGGGCACTTACAAAAGGCCCCCATCAATCGAAGAACTAAATGGCTACTACCAAAAGCCTAGTGAGTCACTGCGCTCCTACATCTAGAGATGTTCCATCATTAAAAACTATGCAGAAGACATCTCCGAAGATCGTGCAATCGATGTGTTCAATGGCGGCGTAGGCCCGCAAAGAGCTTAGAGAGGATTTGGGCCGCTCGAAGCCCAAAACAATTGACCACCCGATGGAGATCGTGAACAGGCAGGTTGATGGAGAGGACTCGGTGAAAAACAACCGTGTCCACTCAGACGACGACGACGACCTCAACCGCAGACGTGACCGCCGAGGAAAACATCAGATGCACGGTTATGAAGACCATGAAGAAGTCGACATAGTTGCGACTGGCTATGCCAATAGATGTGATGATGGCAACCGCAGCAGCGGATACTGCAGCAGCGGATACCGCAGCAGTGGATACTGCGACAGCGGGAAGACCACACAGGTATGGCAACACCGTACCCGCGATGAAGCGCCCAGACCATCTATCCAGGACAAACTATCTGGACCTTGCAACGTCCACTTCTACATCGACAAACACGACGACAAGAAGAAGTCTAGCCACCTCCTAAAAGACTGCCGCGAGTTCCTCAAGCTCCACGAAGGCCTCACCCGGGCCGCCATCACCTACGGCTGCACCAATCCAGCACAATGGAGGTGAGCAATACCCGCGAGCGCTGGAAAATATGGGCATGATCCAAAAAGTACGCCCATCAAATCGGGCGCAAAAATCAATCACTTGCCAAGTTAATCTGGCGATCAATTCTCCACCCTCAACCACTAAGTACCTCAGTGGGTGCGAGTCCTCCATCACCTTCGACAAGAACGATCATGTGCGTCAAGTACCACGCACAGGTCACTCTCCCCTAGTGCTTGAAGCGCAAATTGGAGGCTTCGAGATGAGCCGCGTCTTCATGGACGGCGGCAGCAGCATCAACCTGATGTTCGCCAGCACCTTGCACGCCATGCGAATCCCATCCTCTTTCCTAGAGGTCTCGGACACAATGTTCCACGGCATTGTCCTAGGGAAAGGCATATACCCCTTAGGCAAGATTAACTTGGACGTCGTCTTTGGCATGCCAGCTAACTTCAGGCGAGAATGCCTGGAATTCGAAGTCGTCGACTGGCCCTCACAGTACCACTGCATCCTCGGACATGTCACATTCACGAGGTTCATGGCGGTGCCACACTACTCCTATCTACAGATGAAAATGCCAGGACCAAATGGCATCATCACCATCAGCAGAAACTTTGCTAAGTCAGACAGCTACGACAGGGAATTCAACAGAATCTCCCAATTCTTCGGAATGCAGGAGGAGCTCGCAAGGCTGAAGGCATCGACAGACGACTGTCTTCCTCCTCCTAGTAGGCCAAATGCACCTGATCAATCCTTCGACTCGTCGGTGCATACCAAGGCGGACCAGGTCCACCCAACAGACCCGACCAAGACAACCCTCATTGCCAACAACTTTAGTCCTGCATAGGAACTCGTGCTCATCGAATTCCTCCGTGAGTGCTGGGAGATCTTCGCCTGGTGTCTAGCGGACATGCCACGGGTTCCCAGGGAATTTGCCGAGCACTCCCTCAACATAAAACCTGAAGCTGGACAAGTGAAGCAGACGATACGTCGACTGTCAGAGCCAAGGGCAAAAGCGGTCGGTATGGAAGTCAACAGACTCCTTGACGCTAACTTCATACAAGAAATCAAGGAAATCACCTAGGTAGCAAATCCCGTGCTTGTCCCTAAAAAGGACACGGATATCCTGCGGATGTGCATGGACTTCACCTCCCTGAATAAGCATTGCCAGAAGGATCACTTCCCATTACCGCGGATCGATCAGATAATCGATTCCACCACGGGATGCGAGTGCCTCTGCTTCCTTGACGCCTACTCAGGCTATCACCAGATTCGAATGAAGGAGGAGGACCAGGAGAAAATGGTCTTCATCATGCCTTTCGGTGTCTTCTGCTATACAACTATGCCCTTCTGGCTGAAGAATGCAAAAGCCACCTATCAGCAGTGTATGAAGGCCTGCCTCGGGAGCCAGCTTGGCCGAAATATCCAGGTCTACATCGATGATATCATCGTCAAAACAAGTAAAGAGGCCTCATTACTTGAAGATCTCCGCAAGACCTTCGATAACCTCGACCGCTACCGGATCAAGCTAAATCCAGAAAAATGCGCCTTTGGCATACCATCTGGGCAACTGCTCGGGTACCTCATCTCTGCGAGGGGTATCGAGGCAAACTCGAAGAAGATAAAGGCCATACTGGCCATGGAGAAGCCGAAGAACGTCAAGGGCATCTATAAGCTAGCCAGGCGAATCACGGCGCTCAGTCGATTCATCAGTCGAATGGGTGAGAAGGCGCTGGCGTTCTACCAACTCCTCCACAAAAAGAGAAGTTCGAGTGGACAGACGAAGCGTAAGAAGCATTCGAAGACCTCAAGCGTCTCCTCTCCACCTCGCCGGTACTAGTAACGCCCAGAGAAAAGGAGCCCATTATGCTATACATCTCTGTTGGGCTACGCAGAGATAAGCAAAACTTTTTCCCTAACGCGGTACTCCCAAGATCCAGCTCAGGTTATAGGCCACGAGATTACCGCTAGACGCGCAGATGCGGAAGTTGATGTAGCGCATCGAAGCAGTGCCGAATGATCCCCGAACAGCCCTCCGAATCCCACAGACAGCTTCTCCGGATTCCACAGACTCCTTCACCAGATCACCACGATCTTCCCTGTCTCCAGCGCCACACGTGCAATGCCTCTACCAGTATCCACACATACAGGAAGGTGCTACGAAACTCGCAACGACATCTAAGGTGCTACGACAGGGCGAAACGCTTGGGATCTCATCCTGAGCATTACCACCTGACTTAGCCTTCTTCTTCTTAGTCCAAGAACTCTTCTTAAACTTAGCCTTATTCTGTATCACTGATGTCTACACACTTCTATTCTTGTAGGCAGTTGTTGGGCCTCCAAGTGCAGAGGTTTGTAGAACAGCAGCAAGTTTCCCTTAAGTGAATTACCCAAGGTTTATCGAACTCAAGGAGGAAGTGGTCAAAGGTATCCCTCTCAAGCAACCCTGCAATCGAGATACAAGAAGTCTCTTGTGTCCCCAACACACCCAGTACACTTGTCAGGTGTATAGGTGCACTAGTTCGGCGAAGAGATAGTGAAATACAAGTGGTATGGATATAAGAAAACGGTGCCAGAAAATAGCTTGATGGCGTGGAAGAGACTAAAGGCAAACGGAAATAAAGATGGAAGGAAGCAAACATGTAACAGTTCTAATTGCAAACGGTGTTTCAATGTTTAGAAACAAGGCCTAGGGATCATACTTTCACTAGTGAACACTCTCATATAAATATCTTCTCTTTATGATACTACTCTGAACTACTCTCCGCTTGGACACTCTAATCCATGGTAGGGTTATAATAGCACACTCCTCAAAGTCCGCTTTCCCCATCTAGATAACCCCACACTGTCACCTTGAGCTCTAGATGGTTCCATCAAACGCCACAATTTCATAGAAACATCCAACTCCAAATATAACTCATAACAAGTAATTGTAATCTCTAGCCTAAGTGCCACCATGGTGTGCACGCTGTCAATTTCACACACATGGGGAGAGCAGAGATCTATTAAAGCACTTGAGTAGCAAGGTAGATCTACTTGATTACAAAGCTCATGATCACAATATGATCATGCATAGAGAGAGGGATGAACACATAGCTACTGGTAGAACCCTTAGCCTCGAGAGAGAATTACTCCCTCATCATCATGGGAATCAGCGACGGCAATGGAGATGGTGGTGGAGATCGATGGAGATGGCTCCCGGGGCACTTCCCCGTCTCGGCAGGGTGCCAGAACAGAATATTTCTATCCCCCGAATCTCCCCTTCGGTGGCGGCGGCGCTGCGGAACTTTTTGTGGCTGGAGGCTCTCGTATTTAGGGTTTTTGGATCAGGAGGCTTCTTATAGGTGAAGAGGCGAGGTCGGTGGCCGGCCAGGGGGGCACACCATGCCCTGGCGCAGCCGAGGGCTGCTCGCACCAAGGGGGTGGCCGCCCTGTGGTCCCCCTTCGTCTCTCCTTCGGACTCCATGTGTCTTCCGGTAAAATATTGACTTTGGCTTTTGTCCCGTCCAATTCCGAGTATATTCATTTTCTGTCTTTTCTGGAACCAAAAACAGCAGAAAACAGGCAACTGGCACTGTGGCATCTTGTCAATAGGTTAGTTCTAGAAAGTGTATAAAAATACTCCAAAGTGTGGACAAAACATAAGAAAGTGGATATAAAACAAGCATGGAACATCAAAAATTATAGATACGTTTGCAACATATCAACATCCCCAAGCTTAACTCCTGCTCGTCCTCGAGTAGGTAAGTGATAAAAAGAGAGAATATATTTTGAGGCGACATGCACCATCACAATCTTGATCAAGGCATTTATAAAATATTGATAGCTGGGATCATAGTACTCTAAACATGAGCATGAAAGATGAAGTTCTAACAATAAGACATAGTAACTATGCATGCAACATGAAAGGATACAAACAAAGATCATGAATAGAAGTGCATTGAAAGATGTTTGTTTGTTTCACATATAGAAAACATAGCATAATGGCATTCAGCTTGTCCCTCATAGTGTAGCAAAACATAAATGCATAGGACACCTTCAAAGTTCATAAGGGTGACTAGATACAAATAGTTTAAGAACAAGCAATATCAAAGTTATGAATCAATCAACAAGCCTTGGGACAATACACATTAAACTAAGAATGTCCACTATGCTCTCTTAATAGGTGCATAAAGATAGAAGATGGAGAATCAACATAAAAGTAAAAGAAAGGCCTTCATAGAAAGAAGTAGGGATTCAAGTTTCATAAAGATCTTCCAAAAATTATGGTACTTATTAGCTTTCAGCTCTCATTGCCCCTATCATAAGCATCTTGAAGTGATTAAGGTTAAAGTGAACAAACTATGGAGTATATGATTGACAAACTATAAGTTGGAAATCTCATGTCCCTTGAATACCAGGGCTGCTCCTCATGCTACTCAAGTTTAGTTATCGGTAAGTTCTTGTCATCGTAAGTACATGTGTATCATAGAGAACCGCCAATGGGGTACTCCTTGCCCGATGATACGGAAGAATCCCCATATCAAAATGACAAGGCAAGCAGACAACGAGCATCTTAGCAATCTTCTTATTTACCATGGGAAAATGGTGCTTTTTCTCTCTTTCCTCTTTTCTCATCTTTTTTTCTTTTTCTGAATCTCTATCTCTTCTTTTTTTATAAGAAGAATGCTTCATAGATTGCTCATTATGGTTACGCTGCAGGTTTCCACCATGATTAGGCATGGATTATACCAGCGGCCCAGATGTTTCTCTAACACACATACATAACTCCATGGACTTACAAGCTCCCCTTTCATTTCACACCGACGACATCCATAGACAAAAGAGAATGATATCAACTGGGTACAATGTACAAGTGCAATGTTGAAAGCATTCCCCGTGACAGCATGGTTCTGCTAATCCCCAACATATAAGTGCAATCATATACAACATAGATGACACAATGGTTCAAGTTTATTAGGGGCAAGAAAAGTAAAGTGTGCCATCAAGTTTGTGAGAGCTTTAATCACTAGTTTTCTCATAACAAGTTTAATTCGGAAGATAGATAAAAACATGAATATACTTAGAATAGCAAATGCTAAGAGGTAGGTATGGTGGACTCTTTTGAATAACTTGGTTTTATTTGGAGTTGGATGCATGAGTGGAACTCATACTTGGTTATGGAGGCTAGCAAAAGACTGGGAGCGACCAACTAAGAGAGCAATAATGGCCATAATCATGCAAAGCGACAAAACATTATTAATTAAAGCATAAAGTGATATTACAAGTCGAAAACTAAAGGATCATAGAGGCTATGGTGACTTGGTATAGTCTTAACATGGTGTGAGCATGCGCCAAGTCAACCCAAATAAAGCATCAAAGGAGAATACCACAATACTATGCTTTAATATGCTAAAACAACGCATGATTCTTTCAAGGCACATTAAGCAATCTCAGTTATTTGTAACATGTCATGCTACAGCAAAAATCACTAAACATAAAGCCAAAACAATATCAAGCATGTCATGACAAAGCATAGGCCACAGTCAAAAACAAGCTCCTTTTTACTACTTAAGCATGAACTTTTCCTACTCTTTCCAATCCAAACCAACTTATTTGAAAATTAATTTATGAATGAGGGGGTCCAACCAATTTATTCAAGCAAACTAAGCAAATGAAAACCAAAAAAAAAACAAAGATGCTCCAAGAATAACACAACTGTGCATGAAACAATAAAAATGAAGTGTTTGGAAGAAACCTGAGATTTTTATTGATGAAGAAGGGGATGCCTTGAGCATCCCCAAGCTTTGACGCTTGTAGTTCTTGGATATTCCTTGGGGTGACACGGGTGGCATCCCGAAGCTTGAGATTTTGTACATTCTTCATCTCATTACAGCATTCTTTCCCTACACCTAAAAATTTCCTTCATACAAAACTTCACACAATCTTCATTAGCAACATTAGTGCATTCAAAAGATAATAAACCTTTGGGTTTTAGTTTTAAAACAGCAAAACTTTCATTAAAAACACAAGATACTGTAGCAATTCCCTCAAAAGCACAATTCACCAAAAAGAAATCGATAAAGAGGCAAATGCAAATAATGGCAGAAATCTGTCAAAACATACCAGAAGGTGAAAACCGATTTTTTTGAAGACCTGTTGTTGCTCAAATCGAAAAGTGTTGAACTAACTAAAGTTGGATAACAACCTGGGGCAGAAGCACAAACAATTACAGCTCAAACCGATGTACAGAGATTTTTCACGAATTTTTACAGCGAAGCACAAAAATCTGTTTGGGGACAACAACTTTCCCAAATCTTACTTCTCTCTCATTAGAGGTTACTCTTGGCACAAAAATCAAATAAAAAAGGATAAGGAGAGGTTATTACAGAAGTACTAACTTCCAAGACTCAATAAAACTATTGGGTTATCTCCCAAGAAGTACTTTTCTTTAACGCCTTTAAGTTAGGCATGATAGTTTGAGAAGATGCTCACATAAGAAATATGAATTGAAGTAAAAGAGAGCATCAAGAAGCAAATTCAAAGCACATTTAAGTTTAACCCACTTCCGATGCATAGGAATCTTGTAAAGAAACAAGTCATGAAAGCACAAAGCAACAAGCATAATAAAGCAAAACAACTGTAACTTCAAGACTTTCAACATAAAGAGGGGAAACTTAAAATTATTGAGAAGCATAAAACCATGTTTCCCTCTCTCATAATAACTTTCAGTAGCATCGTGAATAAAATTAACAATATAACTATCATATAAAACATTCTTATCATGAGACACATGCATATAATCATTATTAATCTCCACATAAGCATAGTTATTCTTATTAATTATAGTGGGAGCAAATTCAACAAAATAGCTATCATTATTATTCTCATCACCATAATCATCAAATATAGGAGGCATATTGTAATCATAATTAATTTTCTCCTCAATAGTAGGTGGACTGAAAATATCATATTCATCATTGTAATCATCATATAGTGGAGGTATAGTATCATCAAAGTAAATTTTCTCCTCCATGCTTGGGGGACTAAAAAGATCATTTTCATAAAAACTAGCTTCCCCAAGCTTAGATTTTTCCATAGTATTAGCAATAATGGTGTTCAAAGAATTCATACTAATAACATTGCTATTAGCACGCAAATAAAGTTCCTTAGGTTTTCTAATTTTCTCTTCAAACACTTCATGTCCTAACTCAAGGTAAATACTATAAAGCTCTCTAATTTTGTTGTTGTTTTCCATTAAGCCTAACTAGTGAAAATAAAAACAAGAAACAAAAAGATATAATTGCAAAATCTAAAGGAAATAACTTCAAGCACTCACACACCAGCTACAGTACTAGAAGATATCTTAGTAGCTAGAGGATGTGAGTACCTTTTACCTTACCTCCCCGGCAACGGTGCCAGAAAATAGCTTGATGTATACGCACTTCTATTCTTGTAGACAGTTGTTGGGCCTCCAAGTGTAGAGGTTTGTAGAACAGCAGCAAGTTTCCCTTAAGTGGATTACCCAAGGTTTATCGAACTCAGGGAGGAAGTGGTCAAAGGTATCCCTCTCAAGCAACCCTGCAATCAAGATACAAGAAGTCTCTTGTGTCCGCAACACGCCCAGTACACTTGTCAGGTGTATAGGTGCACTAGTTCGGCGAAGAGATTGAGAAATACAAGTGGTATGGATATAAGACAACGATGCCAGAAAATAGCTTGATGGCGTGGAAGAGACTAAAGGTAAACTGAAATAAAGATGGAAGCAAGCAAACATGTAACAGATCTAATTGCAAATGGTGTTTCAATGTTTAGAAACAAGGCCTAGGGATCATACTTTCACTAGTGAACACTCTCATATAAATATCTTCTCTTTATGATACTACTCTGAACTACTCTCTGGATGGACACTCTAATCCATGGTAGGGCTATAACAGCACTCCTCGAAGTCCGCTTTCCCCATCTAGATAACCCCACACTGTCACCTTGAGCTCTAGATGGTTCCAACAAACACCACAATTTCATCGAAACATCCAACTCCAAATATAACTCATAACAAGTAATTGTAATATCTAGCCTAAGTGCCACCATGGTATGCACGCTATCACTTTCACACACATGGGGAGAGCAGAGATCTATTAAAGCACTTGAGTAGCAAGGTAGATCTACTTGATTACAAAGCTCATGATCACAATATGATCATGCATAGAGAGAGATGAACACATAGCTACCGGTAGAACCCTTAGCCTCGATAGAGAACTACTCCCTCATCATCATGGGAATCAGCAACGGCGATGGAGATGGTGGTGGAGATCGATGGAGATGGCTCCGTGGGCACTTCCCCGTCTCGGCAGGGTGCCAGAATAGAGACTTTCTGTCCCCCGAATCTCCCCTTCGGTGGTGGCGGTGCTACGGAACTTTTCGTGGCTGGAGGCTCTCGTATTTAGGGTTTTTGGATTGGGAGGCTTCTTATAGGCGAAGAGGCGAGGTCGATGGCCGGCCAGGGGGCCCACACCATGCCCTGGCCTGGCCTGTGGCCCCCCTTCGTCTCTCCTTCGGACTCCATGTGTCTTCTGGTAAAATATTGACTTTGGCTTTTGTCCCGTCCAATTCCGAGTATATTCATTTTCTGTCTTTTCTTGAACAAAAAACAGCAAAAACCAGGCAACTGGCACTGTGGCATCTTGTCAATAGGTTAGTTCTAGAAAGTGTATAAAAATACTCCAAAGTGTGGACAAAACATAAGAAAGTAGATATAAAACAAGCATGGAACATCAAAAATTATACATACGTTTGCAACGTATCAACCACCAACACTTGGCTAGTACCTTTCTTGAGATCAACCTCTACCTGCTTAAGCATCCCATGTAATTCAGTGAGCTTCTTATCCATACCATGCATGTGGTAGTTTGATATGAACTGACCATACACACTAGGAACAGAGTTCAGAATTATATCCATAGCGAACTCTTCGTAATGGGGTAGCCAAGCCTTTCCAGAGACTGCACGTAACCAACCATCTTGATCACATGCGGACTCAATGGATCACCATCCTTAAGCTTACAACTCAGCAAAGCTTGAGAGACTTGATACCTCTCGGTCTTTGCCTGAGCCTGGAACATACTTTTGAGGCTTTCGATCATATCGTAGACCTCAACATTCTCGAACTGCTGCTACAAGTCCTGTTCCATGTGAGCAAGCATATGACAGCTAATTTCTGTAGACTCATCACATGTTCTACGGTAGGCATTGGTTGTTGCGATACTCGCATTCTCATTCGGCACATCTAGAAGCGGGTTGTCTACAACATGGTCCCTCTTTTCTTATTTGAGAACAATTCTCAGATTACGATACCAGTTGGTGAATTTGTTCCATTAAGTTTATCTTTCTCTAGGATGGTCCTCAAAGCAAAAGTGGATAACTGAGGGAGACTGCTACTAGGTGCCATTATCTACAACAGAAATATGCAAACACTTAAGACAAGTATTCATAAAAGAGCAAGTGTGTTAAACACTTTAATACTTATGCTGCCACTAGAACAAACATCCCTCCGATGGTTACTTAGTGATTCAGGACCCTAAATAAGCAAGCCGACTAGTGAGCTTTAGCATCACCGCTAGCCGTCAAGTGATCTAGGTAGGTAACTCCTTGCCAATCGCATTTCATGCGACTCCTGTTGGTCAGGTGGCATCACATGCCCCGGCTCCCGACCGCCCTCTCCTCGAGCCCCATAACCGTTGTGATAGACCCGTGTAGCTTACCAAGTGCTTGTGCTGTAAGAGTCCAACTCAAACCCATCTAGTCGAAAAGAATTGGTAGCACCTCAATTTTATGAGCCCACTACCAAGAATGTCCGACTTGTGATGGTGCAGCACCGGCGAGGAGACCGACTAGACCTTCTTTGAGGGATTAAAGTTCTACCAACTATCTCATAGAGGTAAAACTAGAGACATAACAATAACACAAAATAATCCAATTATAATGTGAAATGGTATGGCTCCCTTCATGGTGATCTCTGTTTGTCATGCCTTTGGCTACCATGTCCTTCAAGTACTCCAAACATGCTACACTAGCACTAAGGAATATAAAAGAAGATGGCATCTCATGCCAACACGTAGGTCGTTATACAATAACAGTGACGACACTTTGGCTCCAGTCGGCTGACAAAAACCCATGATACACAGATCACGTACGGATTACACACATCACATGCACATAAGCCATACCATTCACAACTTCCTACAAAAACAAGTTATGCATAGATATAATATCTACGGGTGCTGTGAAACTCGCAACAACATCTAAGGCGCTACGACAGGGCGAAGCCGGCTGTCCCGCTAGCCGGATAGCGGCCGGGGATCGAAGGGGCAGTGCCCGATGATTTTTCCGAAATCGCAGATCTAATCTGCATTCTGAACCATGGTTTCCTTCATTAGATAAAACACTTTTACCCAAATCTGATCCCTGTGCAGGTCTGACCAATCTCATTGATCATCCGCACCTGATCTTCCATGCACCCCCGAGTGCGATTGATCCAATCAATCTTGCACAAAAACGATCTATCTCATAGATCGACCACCGAAACCCTAAGTGGATCCTATCCACCACCTTGTGCATATCACATACACACAGATCTAGAGCCTAAAACCAGAAGCTTTCGCTCTGATACCACGGTTGGGCCACACAAAGATAAACAAAAAAAATCCCTAACGTGATACTCCCAAGATCCAACTCAGGTTATAGGCCACGATATTACCGCTAGATGCGCAGATGCGGAAGTTGATGTAGCGCGTCGAAGTAGTGCCGAATGATCCCCGGACAGCCCTCTGAATCCCGTAGACAGCTTCTCTGGATTCCACAAACTCCTTCACCATATCCCCACGAGCTTCCCTGTCTCCAGCGCCGCACGTGCAACGCCTCTACCGGTATCCACACATACAGGAAGGAGCTTCAGACAGAGGATTGCTAGATCCTGTAGAGCCCGAAATGGAAGTGGAGAAAGTGACGGCTAGGTTAGGGACAATCCCTTGTCACTCCACTTATATACACTCCTAGCTGGGCTCAACACTTGAGGCCCATCTAGGCCGTACCCCAATATCCACATGGATCTAATCCACATGGGCTCCTTACCCTTAAGTGTGTGACCCTGTAGGTTCACGTACACCTGGACATGACATTAGATACTCCTCCAAGTATCCCGTCATGGCTTTGAGTCCAACTCACTCCCATGAACACTCGGTCTCAAGTCGATAGATGGTAGCGACCTCTAGCAAGACGTGCCAACTCCCAAGTGTCGTAAAGTCAGAAGACAAACCTTCAATGTGAATTTCGTCCAAGTCCCTTTGCCACACGATATATCTATTAATTTATAGGCGAGTAGTTACCACCCCTTTAATAGCTTAACTCTCTTCTCGTACCATGATATGTGATTCACTGGACTAACTCTTAGTCCGACTCCTCAGTTAACACTTAACTGAGTAGCGCATGGCCATGCTTCTGAATCATATCACACGACAGGGCCTAGAGAATATCTCTCCATTATGGAGGGGCAAATCCCATCTTGGTAATCCATGTCACGCAGCTTCCTTCACAACCAACCAGAATCCTACCTTTATAACTGCCCATTTACGGAACAACGTTTGATAGAACCTAAGCTGGTGATCCACAACTCGGATCATGCAATCACTTCAGGTCAAGGATTCCATTGCTTGAGACTGCAAATGACAACATGCTCGTTGCATCTTAGTTGTGGGTCAGTCCGATTCGCTAAACTCTTTAGCTGAATCTGTGTAAGTCGGAATAGCATCTCCATGCCCATGACGAGTGGAACCGAGTCATCAGCCGACTTTCACATTAGTCTAACTTGTGTGTCCAGCACAACCTTTATGACCAAGGACAACTAGTATGAACAACATGAATATATAGTTCCACAATCGAATCACATATTCAATGATACATATCAGTAGTTCATAGAAGGACAATAACTTTATGAATACATTGGAATAACATCATTCATGATTGCCTCTAGGGCATATTCCAACAATCTCTGCCACCAACCAGGTGGTTAGTACTGTGTTGGTAGTGGAGCAAGCCGAGGAAAACAAAGTCCATGGGGTACAACTCCTAGTCAACCACCTCAGCGAGGTACGCACACCGACAAAGTAGCGGTACCCGCACTATCAGAAGCTAGTATATGGCGTCTTCATGACGGCCAGGTGACTGCGCCACTACTTCCAGGAGCACCCCATCATTGTGGTGAATGACGCTCCACTGGGACACATCCTTAACAACCTCGACGCCACCGAGTGAGTCGCGCTTTGGGGGATTGAGCTGTCTCCGTGAGACATCACATACGAGAAGCGAGACGTGATTAAATCGCAAGTACTCCCAGATTTTATGGTGCACTGGATGGAAAACTAGCTCCCTGACACACCCGACATGTCCTGCCTATGGACAATGCATTTTGACAGGTAAAAGCATCGAGAAGGAGCTGGCGCCGGCATCATCCTGACATCGCCACAGGGCGACAAGATGAGGTATGTTCTGCGAATGCAGTTCCATGCCTCCAACAATGAAGCTGAATACGAGGCCCTACTCCATGGGATACGAATGGCCAAGGCATGTGGTGCCACACGACTCGTCATCTACGATGACTCCAAGCTCGTGGTTGATCAAACTATGAACTAGTATGATTCCCTGAGCGACAACATGATCGCTTACCGCAACCTCTACGACGCACTCAAGGGAGATTTTGACGGCTGCGAACTATGACACGTAGGCCGCGGAAGCAATGAGGAAGCGGATACACTTGCCAACATAGGATCCACCTATGCTCCGGTGCCACCTGGAGTCTTCCTGGAGCAGATTTGTGAATGTTCCATCAAGTCAAAGGCTCCAGAGAAACCAACTGGCACATCGAATAACTCGGGCGCTACACCACCCGAGGAACTCGAAAAGCCAGATAACAAAGAGCAAGAGTCTAAAGGACTCGAAGGCCCCATGGAGGTCATGCTCATCGAGCCATCTTGGACGCAGCCATACATCACGTACCTACTCAGCAAAAGGCTGCCAGACGACCCGATAGATGAGCGACACATAGTGCGACGCTCCAAAGCTTTCACCATCATCAACGGCGAGCTCTACAAGCGTAGCATCACGGGAGTCCTGCAGCGATGTGTCTTCAATGGCGACGGGAGAGCTGTCCTCCTCGAGATACATGAAGGCACCTACGGACATCACACTAGGAGTCGCGCCCTCGTCGCCAAGGCTCTACGAGCTGGTTTCTGCTGGCCAACGGCAATGCGCGATGCCAAGGACATCGTCCAAAAGAGCAATGCCTGCCAAAGGTTCGTGGACAAGCCGCACGCACCTGGCGTGGAACTTAGGCCAAACCTGTGGCCTAGCGCTTTGCACAATGGGGACTCGACATGGTCGGCAAGCTGCAAAAGTCATCACCGAGAGGTTACACTTTCCTCCTCATTGCAGTTGACAAATTCACCAAGTGGACCGAGGCCATGCCGGTGACGAATCAGACAGGCGCCACCGCCGTCAAATTCTTCGAGTCCATCGTCTTTAGGTTCGGGGTGCCACACAGCATCATCACCGATAATGGGACAAACTTCACTTCGATTGAGTTCTAGGATTTCTATGAAAGCCTCGAAATCAACATCAGCTACTGACGTGGGCATACCTTACAGGTACTCGAGCTTGGCCTATACGGTCCGATCTGGCAAAAGCCCACGGTGTTACCAGGGCCCAATCAAAGATTCGGGTGACCAAAGGAGACTCTGACTGCTTGCGGCACACGGCGAGTTCAAAGATAGAAAGTTTAAAGGGACAAACCCTAACTTGTAACTGACTCGACCTGCTACCTAAGACCTAGCCTATCTATATAAAGGCTAGGAGGGGGCAACGAGGAGGACAATCACAACCCTAGTTTCCACAACATCGCCAGATCGCATCTACGCACCCCCTGTAACTTTCGACTCCCTCGATAATTCCAAGAGCATACAAGAAGGAGTAGGGTCCTCTACGAGGCCTAAATCTGGGTAAACCTTGCATCCTTGTGTGCTTGTTTGCTAGCCGATTAATGCCTCCAGCGCTCCCTTCTTCTCCAAAACCCAAGTCCATAATAATGGGCATTGATGAGTTTAACCCTCGTCAATTGGCGCCGTCTGTGGGAATTGGGAGTGCTGATGTTGCGGCTTCCTTGGCCCCATCAACTGCGATCTACAACTCTACAATAGCAAAGATTCGCCTCCTCTTCGATGCCTTCGAATTCACCGTGCACACGCCAGCGACTCGCCCAGATTTTGAGTCTGTAGGTGACGGAATCGGCCTGGCGATCAGGAGCTTACGATTCCAAGTTGGCCAGATGGGCACACTTCGCCTCCCTGACCAGACAAAGGCACCCTGAGCAAACTCAACGCCTCGACAGCAGTCAGGAATACGATCAACGACAGCAGTCGCGGATCCGATATGGGCGATCTGGCCATAGAAGATGGAGCTTACGGCTCTAGATCTAAAAGCTGCAGAAGCAACAGCTTCCCCAAGCACTACATGTGCGTTGTCGTCAACACAGGCGAGAACGGCAGCACTCGAGACAACACCGGTACTGGCGGTGGTATCCCAGTGGTGAACGGTGGTCCCGCCAACGACGCACCCACCAACAACGGAATATAAGGCCACCCGCATCTTACTGCGAACGAGCGTACCGAAGAGCACGTGCTGATCAAGCTCAATGATGCCGAGTGGGCTCGCTGTCGAGAGGCCATGCGGGGCAATCCCCTGCCACCAAACTCATTGCAAGACATGTTGATGGGTTATCACTGGCTGCTCAAGGAGGAGTACAAGCGCCAGCAACAAGTAATCGCCCAGCTCGACGAGCGTAGAAGGTTGGCGGACGAGTCGAGCCTTCGACGAGCTCAACTCTCCTCCATGAAAGTATCCTCCTCCAAGGGTAACGATCATGTGGCCGCCAAGAGACGCTATCGACTGGCACATCTCACCGATAAGGAGCAAGAAGAAGCCGCGCGAGTCCTTGCTTCTCATCCATGATGGTGGATACACGGGGCAATGTGCTCCCGAAGACACCGCAGGCGGTAGTGACAGGGGACACCATGTACCTGCTTAACAACCAGCCACCGGTTGGGGACCCGCGGGCCACCATGCACTAATCTGCGATCACAGGTCTGGGGCTAGTCGAAGCCGCTCTCATCAAGGATCCAACGCCGGAGCCGAAGACGAACAAGGCTCTAGCCAAATGCTACTCTTCACCCTCCTCCAGTGATGATAGCCACGACTTGTCTCGACGGCATCGCTCACAGCGGCACGACCGTGACTACGATGCGCGTGATGACATCACACAGCGCAAGGTCGACAAGATGTGCGCGAGGCATGCTCGTTCGACTGATTTAGAGGATGATGGGATAGAGCTCTGCGGCGCCATCTGCTTCAGCAGAGCCATCAGGCAAAAGCGAATGCCTAAGGGGTTCAAACTCCCATCAGAGAACCCGAAATTCGACGGCCTGCAGGACCCGAAGATCTAGCTGGAGGATCACATCTCCTCCGTCAGGATGCACGGCAGAACCACAATCACGGCGATGCAATGCCTCTAGCTACAGCTGCAAGGAGCCGCCCGTGCATGGCTCAACAACCTCCCGCACGGATCAATTCGCAGCTGGGAAGAGCTAGTCTACAGCTTCGTGTGAAATTCCAAAGGCACTTACAAGAGGCCCCCATCAATCGAAGAATTGTGAGGCTGCTACCAGAGGACTAGCGAGTCACTGTGCTCATACATCCAGAGATGGTCCATCATAAAAAACTCTGCGGAAGACATCTCTGAGGATCGCGCAATCGACGCATTTAATGGCGGCGAACGCCGCAGAGAGCTTAGGGAGGAGCTGGGCCGCTCGAAGCCCAAGACAGTCAACCACCTGGTGGAGATCATGAATAGGTGGGTCGATGGAGAGGACTCAGTAAAAAACCGTGTCCATTCTGATGGTGATGACGACCTCGGCCGCAAACGCGATTATCGAGGAAAACATCGAATGCACGGATACGAGGACCACGAAGAGGTCGACATGGTTGTGGCTGGCTACGCCGACAAATGTGATGACAACCGCAACAGCGGATACCGCGACAGCGGAAAAACCGCGCAAGTGTGGAAACGCCGCACTCGTGATGAGGCACCTGGAACATCTATCCAGGACAAACTATCCGGACCATGCAACATACACTTCTACATCGACAAACACGACGGCAAGAAAAAGTCCAGCCACCTTTTAAAGGACTGCCGCAAGTTCCTCAAGCTCCATGAAGGTTTGGCCCAGATGAATCGCGATGCGATAAACCAGGGCTATGGAGCTGCTCCGGGCACTGTGGCTCATGGAGCACCACCACCACCCGGGCCACCACCACCTACGGCTGCACCAGTCCAGAACCATGGAGGCAAGCCATACCCCCGACCACTGGGGAACATGGGGATGATACAAAAAGTTCGCCCCTCAAATCGGGTGCAGAAATCGATCACTCGCCAAGTCAATTTGGCGATGAACTCTCAGCCCTCCACCATTGAGTACCTTAGTGGAAGCGAGTCCTGCATCACCTTCGACAAGAGCGATCACCCGCGCCAAGTTCCTCGCCCAGGCCACTGTCCCCTGGTACTCGAGGCACAGATCGGAGGCTTCGAGATGTGTCGCGTCTTGATGGACGGCGGAAGCGGAATCAACCTCATCGTCGCAAGTACCTTGCGTGCAATGAGGATCCCTCTGACATGTCTAGAAGTTTCAGACAGAATGTTCCACGGCATCGTCCTAGGGAAGGGCGTGTACCCCCTAGGCAAGATCAGCCTCGACATCATCTTCAGAACACCGGCAAATTTCCGGCGAGAGCGCATCGAATTCGAAGTTATCGACTGGCCCTCACAGTACCACTGCATCATCGGACGTGTCACGTTCGCGAGGTTCATGGTGGTGCCACACTACGCCTACTTGTAGATGAAGATTCCTGGCCCAAATGGTATAATCACATTCAATGGAAGCTTCGAGAGATCTGACAGCTGCGATAGCGAATTCAACAGAATCTCCCAGTCTTTCGGCATGCAAGAGGAACTGGCAAGGTCTTCTCTCTTCTCATATGGACATCCGGCAACAAAATGATAGCAGTCACCACAGTTGAAGCAAGTTCTCAATCTTGAACCATTTTCTACCACTTGGGTTGCTTCTTCATTGCATCTCCATCTTGGCCTTGGCTCGATCTTACCAAAAGTTTCTCACATAGAAGGTCATGTATTCTCCATGAGCAACCTTGACATCTTCGGGGTGGCTCATAGTAAGTACATCATCACTTCCTTCTTTTTCTTCATACTCCACAACTTTGGCCTTCGAGGCAAGATTTACACCACTGCTCATTCCAATGGCACGAGCCCTAGTATGTTTGGCATTCTTGGCAGCAACCTTGAAGGCGGACATCTCTTGCATAACTTCATTGGAGGTCATGAGATGGTAGTTGTGTCTTCCTTGGAGACTCTTCAAGTTAGTGGGCTCGAAGGGCATGAGCGCACTGACGTACTTCCTCTTTATCTAAGCATCATCAATATGAGTGGCACCAACATTTCTAAAGGCGGTGGCAGTTGATTTGAGTCGTCGATACATGTCTTCATGATCCTCACCATCCTTCATATAGAAGCCTTTATCTTCATTGCTCAGTGCATCATATATGTTTCTTCTCATGCTCTCATTTCCAACAAATAAATCAATGAGAGCATCCCAAGCTTCCTTGGCGGTATTGAAGTGCTCGATGTGGGGAAAGTCCTTTTTGCCCCACCCCAAGTTGAATCATGTGCAAGGCGGTGGCATTGAGTTGGCTATTGACCACTTATCTTCTTGTCAAGTTGGTTGGATCCTCAATTTTGAGTCCTTCTCCAATGATGTTCCACAAGTCAATGCAAGAGCTGCGCACATGAGATTTCATAAAAACTTGCCATTGAGAAAAAGAATGTGCAGCTAACATAGGTGGGTAACCTCTATTATTTATATGGGGATGAGGATTGAGGGATTGGGGGTCGAGAGAGTACCATCCGGGAACCGCATGGTGCTCTTCCTTCCTATCACCCTTTTTGGTGGAGGAGTTAATTCCAATATGTTCGTCCCCCACCACTTCACCCATTGGCTTAGCCGGAGCATTCTCCTTCGGGTTAGGAGGTGTTTCCTCTTGAGAGGTAGGTGGTGAGGCTGACTTTTCCTTAACAAGTAGCTCAACTAGTTGACGCAACTGTTGGATTTCGTTGCCAAAGGTAGAGATCAAGCTTGTTTCCAACTTCTTGAGATCTACCATGGTCACCGAAGTGCTAGCCTCACCCTCTCCATCTCCCTCCGGGTTACGCATACACTCTTAGGAGGTTAAGCCCGAATGAAGAGCCAAGGCTCTGATACCAATTGAAAGGATCCTATGGGCACCTAGGGGTGAATAGGTGCTACTTCAAATTTTACTCTTTTTCAATTTAGGGTTTGACACAAAAGTAAATTTCTCTAGATATGCAACTAAGTGAATTTACCTATATGTCACACTAGAAATTAACTAAGCAAGAGCAACATATAAGTAAAGTGCAGTAAAGGATTTAAGTAACCAAAGTGGAGCATGCGAAAACACAAGGATGATTTCCCACAGTTCCTTCCTTTTGAGGGGAAGTATGTCTGCATTTGGAGAGGGGGTGGTATCAAACCACCAACACCATGAAAGGCCTCCCTTGTTCTCCGGTGAACCTCACCCCAAGGGGATCGATTCACTCTTCCACTATATCAGCAACCTTCAAGGTGGAAGTCGGCACCTTTACAACAAGTTCGAGACACACATCCACAACTGAATTGGAGGCTCCTGAATACAAGCAAGTTGTCAGAACAACCAAAGACAAGCTTGCAAGAACCAAATCAAGTACTAGGGTTTCCAATGAAACACTAGAGCAAGGGGCCCTCAAGTGAATGAGGGGGAAATGAAGATCTCTCTTGGTGAAGTTGTAGATCAAGGCCTCTTCCTTCGATTCTCCAAAGATCAAGGACTTTGGATGGTTGGAGGTGGAGATCTTGTTGATTTGGTGCTCTAGGGTTAGGGTTCTTCTTTTATGAAATGAGTAGCTGGAGGTAGAAGATGAGGTCCTCTATTTATAGCCCCCGCTACCACAGACCGTTTTCTACCCGTTGGAAAACTTCCACACCGGAGATTCTGGTCTGCAGACCGGAGACTCTGGCCTAGGCCGGAGATTCTGGTCCAACTCTGGTCTATCTTCGGACCACCATACCGAGTGACCTAGGCCTAGTCAAGATACTCCCTCTGGGGACTTTGCCAAAACTCCGGACTAGCGACACACCAGATACTCTGGTGTTTTCACACCGGAGACTCTGGTCTGACCGAGAACACTGGAGATTCCGGTCTGTATCCGGCCCATCTTCGGACCCCCACACCGACAGTTCCTGGGCATCTTCTCGAAACCACTCCATGGTATGTGGGGTAACTTTGGACCACACCGGAGACTCTAGTGTCTGCACACCGGAGACTCCGGTCTGAAAACTTCAGGAAACCACTGTTTCTTCCAAGAACTTATCTCTTTTGAGTATAATCACCTGGCAACATTAGCATGTTGTTAAATGATCCTCTTGTTGTTAACAAACACTAAAACATATTAAGACAATAAATGTCCTTTCACAAAGGCAAATGAAGCAACCAAACGAGGTTACAACACTGCACCTAGCACTTTGGCCATCGGCGCAACACCATCGCCGGTACATCCGCCAGTAGGGCAGCCGCAAAACACAACAAACCAAGAAGTTGAGTACCCCAGGTAAAAAAGAGCAATGTCGATGATCCAGAAAGGGCGACCGTCTAGTAGGACACAGAAGCTAATTACAAGACAAGTAAATATGACAGTAACAGCACCGCCCCCTACACCCAAATATTTCCATTGGTCAGAACAAGAAATCACGTTCAATAGAGCTGATCACCTACTTCGGGTACCACGATCGGGTCAATCAGCCTTAATAGTGGAAGCACAAATCGGCGGGCTCGACATGAGCAAGGTTTTCCTGGATGCAGGGAGCAGCATTAACCTCATCTACGCCAAAACCCTACGGGCAATGAATTGGTCCCTGACAAATCTAGCGCCTACAGACACAACTTTCCATAAGATAGTTCCGGGCAAAGCCGAGATTTCTCTAGGCAAAGTCTATCTTGACGTATTCTTCGGATCAAGGAATAACTTATGGTGTGAAAAACTGGAGTTCAAAGTCATGGATTATTGGCCATCACAGTACCACGCGATCCTGGGACGACCAGCTTCCGCTAGGTTCATGGCAGTGCCCCACTACGCATATATGGTGCTAAAAATGCCAGCCCCCAATGGGATCATAACAGTAAGAGCAAGTTTCAGTCATTCGGATAGTTATGGCCGACAATTCAATAAAATATCAGAATCTTTCGGGATGGAAGAAGAATTTGGCTAGCTAAAAATTGCAGACGCATAACTACTACATGAAGGACATGTCCCTAGTAAGCAGACTTCAGAAAATCAGGTGCACCACGCACCCACAAAAACAACCTATCTGGCCTCCAGTATTGGTCCCGCGTAGGAAGGAATGCTCGTCGGCGTCCCCTGTGAGAATTGGGAGACTCTTGTAAATTCCGTCAAAACACAAGAAGCCCCCAAGGAACCTGACGAGCACTAAGCCAAATTAAACACAGCAGACAATGAACGGTCCACCCGACGAAACAGAGCCATTGGACAGCAAGCTCCTCACCTCACATATACATGGTGCATCACAAAGACAACAAAAGCAACATGGTAAGCTAACCCAATACTCGTCTCGAGAAAAGGCACCGGCCCTCGCATGTGCATTGATTTCTCAACTACAAGCGATCCAACAAACCAACCCCTTTTCTCTCTGGTCCGCCGTGCAGAAACTACGCCTCTAGTCGAAAGGATGAAACCCCCTTAAGCCCACATAGAGCACAATGGAGCACCTCAAAATAGAAGCTGCGTATTTTAGGAAGATGTTTTATGCATTTTATATTCAATAAGGCCAAAGGCCAGGCGAGCATGCCAAAAAATGTATCCTATGCTATCGATGATAAATAAAGAAAAAGTTCCCAAAACTGGGTTTCGAGATTTCTGATGTTCTATTCATCAACCCGATACGCGGGGGCTTTGACAATTACGCCATATGAACAATCATCGGCTCATATACAATGTTCTTTTGACTCGAATAAAATCTGACTCAGCCTATAGGCGTCATATGAATAAAAGGGTCTTGCATAATAAAAACAAAATCTCGTATAAATTTATGACCTTTTTGGAAAAATACAATGGCGTTACACGATATTTATCTAAGTACAAAGATACATAACAAAGAAAAAAAGTTGGATGGTGAAGTTTATGAAGAAATCTTCGTCTGCCTCTAGGCATCTCCGGACAATCCTAATGGCAGGACTATGGGCGGCAGCGTAGTGAGGTGCCATGTTAACAAGTCCACCACCAGGAGGGGGAGGAAGCCCCAAGAAGCATCTGATGGAAGCCTTAGTTGTAGTAGATAAGGAAATAGGAACAGACGTTGTGTTGGTGTTGTAATCATAAATATATAACCTATCTATATACGGCTTTGGGACCTGGCCTATTATATATATAATAGGCTGGGAGAAGCCAATAGAGAGGTACCAAAAAACTCCCAAGCAATCAATAATAGCATTGTCCATCAATAATCAGGTGACTTCGACTCCCTTGTTTGCCTGACATCCGACGAAATCCCCCGCGTTCTCTTTTCCATAAACCCTAAGTCCATAAATATGGGCATTGCCGAGGTTACCCCTCGTCAGTGATAGTTAAGGAACAAGCATCAAGTACTCGGGTCCTATGTGGACACAAGTGGGCGGGATAAAAACCCGATCTCAACTCTTGCCCATTGGTGTCGCTTTATTAGTTATATCTATTCCCAACATTTTAATTATCAAGTTGTAATTATAACCATGATCATCTCCACCAATAATCATGTACCAACCTCCCAACAACTATGGAACTCGACAAATTGAACCAACACCTCATCAAGCAACTACGACTCGCAAGGCCAAATATCTACCAAAACAACAAGCAATAGGAAGTGACCAAGGCAATATGGCTGTAGGGAATATAAATGGTATGGAAACTAAAGCATCACAACACAGGTAGCAATAGAGAGAAGTAAAGCCATAAAGTGAAAATAGGTAGATGGGGGAGGATCATTGCCTAGGACATATTTTCGAAGATACACCAGAGAACTTGTCGAAGCTCACATCAACTCAACAGGCTATCCATGAAGAAGCAAATCACTAGAAAGAAACACCAAGTGCAATATTTAATGCTACGACACAAGATTCGGCATGATTATGATTTGATGCATGTCATGGCAATATGTGATACAATCAATCCAATTTAAGCAGAGTCAGAATCTCGTCCATTTAATAGAAGGTTCAAGTTGTTTAATTACCCCACAATTAAATGTTGAATTAACAAGGCAAAACATGGCATCCGTGAGCTACACAATATTAAATGGAACCAGGGCAAGACAAGGATAGTCCGCATATACACTCCATAATTAATTAATTATATGAATCAGCTATATGCCCCAAACCACATGTTATGAATGCAAGCATGAGCGACTTAATATGCAACAAGTTAAATTATACTACCAAAATAGGGTATCGGATAAGGGTAACACATCTCGGTTCAGAGATCTTGGTTCTAGAGGGGTTCGGGTTTGGGCTTCGGATCCGTGATCAGGGTCTTGGCGTTCTGTGACAAAGATCCTTGCATCCACGTTGAAGATATTGTCGGTGGTTATGTAGGGGCTCCACACCTCCGGTCACATAGCCTATGGGTTTAGGGTGATCTTAGTGGAAGGTCTTGAACTTGCGGAGATGAATTTGAGGAGGACCTTTCAGAGACCATCTTGGCAACACTTGGCATCAGATGCATCGAAAATTGGCGACAACCACTTCGGTTCACATAAACACCTAACCAAACCTGCACTATATCATCACCACCACATCATTGTGTCCAAACCTCTTCCTCAACGCTTCAAAATAGCATCATCAAAATAGCATATCCACCAAGGGGCATAGACACTATAGACGGTAGAGCAAGGATATGGTCGAGGTCGTGCAGAACTTGTCCGAGTCGAGGCAAGCTGGGATGGGGTCCTAGCGGCGAGCTCAGGAGCGAGAGGCGCGATGTAGGCACTGGGCGGAAGGCCGAGGGGTGAGGTCGAGGCCAGGGTTGAAGGGTGGCTACCAGCGAGGAGGAGCGCTTGTGTGGCCGAGGGAGAGGAAGTCGGCAGCAGGACGAGCTCTAGGAAGGCCATTAGAGAGCTACGTGGCAAAAGGGGTTGCTTTGGCGGTGGGAGTTGGGGATGCTGGCTGGTAGTAGAGCTCTGGAGGATGAGGGAGGAGGAGAAGCACAGGTGGGGGGCGAAGATGGGGCTTGCTGGCATCGAGCACGGTGACATGCGAGCGCGTGGTGCAAACACGGAGGAGGATGGCCAGTTGTCGGTGGTTCTAGGAGAGAGGCAGGTGGCAATAGAGGTTGGCCGGAGGTCGAGGCTGTGACCAGCTAAGAGGCGAGGGCGATGTCGTACGAGGCGATGACGCCATCAAGATAGGAAGGGGCGTTCAAGCTCGGGAACAAGGAGAAGGTCGGGGTAGGTGGGAATGGGGCGTGCGTGCATGGACGTGGTCAGGTGGGGGTCCGATCGGTGTGTCATGTCTGTGTGTACAACATGATAGGTTAGGTGTGTGCATGTCCACCGGGTCGGGTAGGGTGCGTTCGGTGTTGCGTAGGTGTGCATGTGCGTGGTGTTGTTGTGTGTGTTGGGTCAAGTGGTGGTCGTGTAAGTGTGGATTGTGTGGTGCGATGTGCGTGAGCCTGGGAGTGGCGGTGGGGTAGGTGTCTGGTCGGGTAGGATCTAGGGTTAGGGTTTGGTTTAAGGTTTCTTTGATCCGAGTGGTAGGTGGCTGCCCCCAAGGACCTTTGGGCCTGGCTAGTGGTGCCTCCTAGGAAAGATATTTTATTTATTTATTATTTATCATTTTAAAATTCTTTTGCAAATAGTTTTAGACAAATAAAAGGAGGGGAAGTAGTGTCGAATAAAATAGGGTTTTGATTAAAATACTTTTATGAACAGAAACATGTATGACGATGGCATGATGATGCACAAAAAAATCAGCAGGCATTATTATAATTAGGGTTTTCCTGGGGTGCTACAATATCCAACTTTGGTTTTGTAAACATTTTACATATGCCTAGCATACCAAAATTTAAGAAAAGACAAACAGGTTTTTACCCCTTGGCATTTCATCGGATCATGATATTGCTTTATTCCGTGTAAAAGCGGCTTGTCACTATAGCATAATCTTTTAAATCATAATGATAGTTTTATATTTGATCTCACCAATTCAAACTAGGTTCGATTATATTCTCAAAACATTCCATACTCCTATGGTGTTTTGAGAAACTCAAGTTTATGAAACAATTTCATATGTTTGCTAAATTTGTAACTCAAATCTCTTCTTTTATGATCCAATCATAAACTATTGATTTTCTTGTTACGATGATTTATTTGTTCGCAACAACTTTATCAATGTCTCTAGAAACTCGAACGTGCCATAACTCTTATAGTGTTGTTTTCGAGAATCTCGATAATTTCTTCTTCACGCTAAAATCTTTGAACATGTTTCAAATGTCTTATACTTTTCCTCAATTAATAGATATACTCATATATTTATTAAAGTCATCGGTGGAAGTATATGAAGTAGAATAATCCACCACACACAGTTTTACATGATGGATCTCATACATCAATATGTATTACTTCCACTAAGTTAGCCATCCGTTAAACTTTGGTCTATGAATGGAGTTTTATTTATCTATAGGAAAGTCTAAAAATGTCAATTCATTCAAAAACAAATTGACTCCAAAATTCCCTCATGGTGGAGTTTCTTCATGTCTTTCTTTCCAATATAACTTAAACGGTGGTGTCCGTGAAATTCCATTCATTTTGTCTTATGACACTTTTAGCATTTAGTTTTATGAATGTTATTTTAGCAACAAGATTTATAATGGTTCATCCATCATCTATGGAACACTGTAAGTATTTGAACAATAGTTTGTTCTCACAATACTGGAACCAGATAATAATTATTAGAATAAATCTTGATGGCTTGGTTCTTGATGTAGATGACAAACATAATAACACTTTATTTGTTTATCGATGAACATGATCACCATATTCTTTTGCTAGTTATTGAGACCAATGTATTTCTCATATTGAGTTGCATATGACATTTCATACCAACCAATTCAGTATCTAATACCGAAGAATTACATAGGTTTAACAAGCAAAGAATATACATTCATAACATGTATATCTTGTACATACCTGAGCTGGACAATCTGGTCCTTTAAATTCTGCCAATTACATTTATGGATTCTCTTTCAACATTTTCCTCTCTTCAGAAGAATCAACCAACATTAAGAGTGACACCAATCACATCGTACTTGGTTCAAGTGTGTTACTCAAACACTAATATCCTTAAACTCACACTTTGAAGTGGATCACAGTCATCATATGATTCGTGTTCTTCTAGATTCATTCATTAGTCTTCTTTTAGTATAGTAAACATTTTACCTATACTTCTTGTTCATCCTATCATGAAAAATTTCACGAATGAACTATATAGTTCATGAAGACAAACATTTGTATAACTTTAGTTCCCAAACTTATTTAGTGATAGGTATGCCTAGCATCACCATCATACGCAAATACTCATCCAATATGAGAATATGTTTTCAATTAAATTATACTTTATCGTGTTGCAATCAAATAGTGTTTCACATATCAAAATATCTTTTACGCGAGATGATTTCTGAAATGAGTTTTTAATCTCCTAGATAATCTTGATACCAGAAACTTTCTTTCTAATATCAAGTATCATGGAGGCAAGCGTGATTATTTAGACACTAACTTTTAAATCAATTACTCCAGGATTAATATACTTATTAAACCTTTATGGGGTAAGTGCGGTTTACTTGAAAGTATGCTTTATGAATTTTATCTATAATTTGACACTCAAACAATATGGTACTAGTCTATAAAGTAAGTATCTAGAATACTATAGTACTATTATCTCAATTACAACCAAGGTAGTGTATAACGGATGCCAACTACAACAATTATGCAAATTCACTTAGATTGTTTAGTTCATAATATGAGTTCATTAACATAACTCCAACTCAAACGAACACCCCCCCAATGTTCGTTCAGTGATTACATGATCCCTTTACATTGTATCATCCTCGATCATCACGGCCTTTGATACAGCTGCCAGGTAGATATCAACATATCGATCACATCACCATGTGACTCATTCTTAACCTTTCGGCCATCTATATTCCGAGGCCATGTCTATACATGCTAGGCTCGCCAACTTTAAACACAGAGTATTGGAGTTCATACATGGCTTACACCCACCGTATGCAAACACATAGATGTATAGCACCCGATCATCATAGCCTGCTTCATAACTGCGAACTTTCTTGGTGGTGCACACTTGTGGGAGAACACAAACATTGGAACTGTATTGAGAGATCATCTTATAATGCTATCGCCGTAGTCTAATACAAGAAAAATAAGATACACAACCAATTAACATCAAATGTAAATTATTTATGTAAAATGATATGGTAATCGCACCTTGATCTCCATTGAGAGTGTCGGCATTGCACCAGGTACATGGTGCCTCCATGCCATCGGTAGCACATTTCATAAATACTTACCTTGACCATACATATCTGATACGTCCATTTTGCATCACTATTCTATATCATAATTTATTGTTACATTGATATATTTCATATTAAGAGATGATACTTATGTTATTTCATCTGTTTTTGCATGGTTGATGACTTTTGGAGCATGAACCGCTGCAGTCAGGATTCTGATGGAAAAGGTGCTATTTGGAGGCAAAATTCGCGAAGATCAAAAAGTCCGGGAAAATACATGGAAAATCCTATTTCTCCAGAAGACGAAGAAAGCCAGATGGGGAAGTGGAGATGGGCCACAGGGGGCCCACACCACCCCCTGGTGCAGGCCACCCCAGGCCACGCCACCAGGTGGTGTGGCCGCCCTGGTCCACTCCAGTCTCTCCCATCTGGCGTATATTATCCTCCTGAAACCCTAAGACTCGGGGAGCAACCACAAAAAGATTCCGCCACCTCTACAGGGCGGAAAAACATCGAGAGAGAAAGATCTCTCCGGCAGACAGAATTCTGTCGGGGGAATTCCTTCCTGCAGAGGCGAGATCGTCGCCATCAACACCACCATCAAGCTGGACTTCATCGGGATCATCATCATCATCACCACCACCATCAAGGTGGACTTCATCGGGATCATCATCATCACCACCACCACCATCATCATCACCAGCACCATCATCACCACCTCATACCGCTGTAACAATTAGGTTGAATCTTGCATAGTTCTTAGGGGAAACTTTCCCGGTGTTGATTAATCCTTGTAGTTGATGCTATTGAGTGAACCATTGAATTATCGTTTACGTTCAGATTGTTACATATCATTATTTCATCTCTGATCATGATCCATATGATGTCATGTGAGTAGTTCGTTTTGTTCTTGAGGACATGGGAGAAGTCATGTTGTTAGTAGTGGAATTGTGTTGAGAAAGATTCAATGGTTTGATATTTAAGTTGTGGTGTACTTCTTCTAGTGGTGTCATGTGAACGTCGACTACATGACACTTCACCTATATGGGCCTAGGGGAATGCATTGTGTATTTGGCTACTAATTGTAGGGGTTGCCGGAGTGACAGAAACCTGAACCCCCGTTAGGAAACCATTGCACAAGGGACGTCAGGGTCTTAGAGTTTAAAGTTGTGGTTAGATTTCTACCTTAATTACTTTCTTGTACTTGCGGATGCTTGCAAGGGGTATAATCACAAGTATGTATTAGTCCTAGGAAGGTCAGTACATTAGCACAGGTTCACCCACACAACACTTAGCAAACTAAAGAAGATTAATCAACTATATGAAGCGAAAGCACTTGACAATATTCCCATGTGTCCTCGAGAACGTTTGGTCATCTTAAGTAATACAACCGGCTTGTCCTTTGCTAAAGAAAGGATTGGGCCACTTGCTGCATTTCTTCTTATTGTCTTTTATTTACTCGTACTTTATTAACCTGCATTATCAAAAAACCCTAAAAAATCCATTTGCTAAGTATTTACAGAGAATTCCTGCTCCTAGCCACTAGCCAGCACCTTATTCTCCTCATTAGGTTCGACACTCTTACTTATCGAAAATACTGCGATACACCCCCTGTCATCAAGACTATTTTCTGGCGCCGTTGCCGGGGAGTGCAATGCTATTGGAGAGTGGAACTGGTAAAGGAAACCTCTACTGTGAGTATTGTTTATTTCTGTTAGTTGCTTTGTTTTCAATATGGATAATTCGCTAAGTTTCTTATTTCATAATGCTACTACTACTGCTAAGGTAGTAGATGAACCACCATCTGCTGAGAATTATACTTTTAAAATACCTACAAGAATTATTGATCGTGTTATGGATAACTATTATGTTGGAGATAGAACTGTCCATCCCGGTGATCATTTGCTCTTTATACACGAATTATGCGGGTTGTTCAAGTGTGTAGGTATTACAACAGATCAAGTCAAGAATAAGTTATTCTCATTATCACTGAAAGGAAGAGCTGAGGACTGGTATAAGCTGCTGAAGAATAGCCAAGCTCTTGAATGGGAGGAAATAGTACCTCTCTTTTATTCAAAATTTTATCCTCCTAGTGAGATCCATAAAGATCGGAATCAAATATACAATTTTTTGCCTCTTGATGGAGAGAGTACAACTCAAGCTTGGAGGAGATTGAAGTTACTGATGCTCAAATGTCCCATTCATGAGCTCCCCAACAATATTATTATCAATAAATTTTATGCAAGGCTTTCTCTTCCTGATAAGGATTTATTGGATGCTTCTTCTGCTGGATCATTCACTCGCATGGAAGAAGAAGCTAAATGGGATCTTCTAGACCGTATTCAAGACAATGTTGAAGCATGGGAGAATGACAAAGGAAGAAAGTTAGGTATAAATTATGATTATGAATGCATTGAATCTTTTATGGGAACTGATGAGTTTCAAAATATTAAAAATGCTTATGGTCTAGTCTCTCGAGTTATTGCAACTTATTTTAAGGCTTTTGCTTCCTATATTGAAGTTCCTAAAAAGAAGTGGAATAAGTATCATGAACCATATAAAGATGTTGCTAAGTGTGTTACTGCAAGAAATACTGAAGTTTATACTGCTAATGATGTTTTACCTGAACCTTATATTGAGAAAATACCTTTCCCAATTAAAGTGAAGGAACATTCTATGATAGATAGTATGGTTAATGAAAGTACAAATAAAGTTGTTGAACCTGATAAACAAATGGACGATGAACCTATAATAGCAAATGTAAAAGACTTTGTCACTAAATATGTAGAAGATGGACACACTATCCTCTGTAAGGATATCCCTAATGTTGTTTCACAAAGTAGTGTTATGAGAGCTAGTGTCCCTGTGTTTTCTGTTAGGATAAGTGATCATTGCTACAATGGTTCTTGTGATAGTTATATTATTAAGTTTATGCATGATACTAAAAGTTATTATGAAAGAGGGAAGACTGTTCTTATTCATCTCAATAATATCAAGTTTCCTCGTTTTATGCTGAAAGTTTTTATGTTGCACTTCTTTTGCCTTCCTATGCTAGTAGCCTCTGGTTTCAACAACTTGTTTGTTTACAAAATTCCCTTGCATAGGAAGTGGGTTAGACTTAAACATGTTTATTTTTGTTTCTTAATGCTCTCTTTCACTTCAATTCATATTCTTATGTGAGCATCATTGAAATTATCATGCCCATCTTAATGGCTATAAAGAAAGAGCTTTTTGGGAGACAACCCAATATATTCTTGCTTTCAGTTTGTTTTTGTTTCTTTGAGTCCTGAAAGTTATTACTTTGGTAATAATCTCTCCTTATACTTTTTGTTTGGTTTCTGTGTCAAGATCAACCTCTAATGAGAGAGAAGTAAGATTTGGGGAAGTTGTTGTCTCGAAACATATTTTTGTGCTTCACCGTAAAAATTCGTGAGAGATCTCTGTGTGTCGGATTGAGCTGTAATGTTTTGTGCTTCTGCCCCAAGTTATTATTTAACTTTTGTTAGTTTTGCACTTTTTGATTTGAGCAACAGAAGATTTTCGAAAAAAATGATCTTTGCCTGTTGGTCTGTTTTGACAGATTTTGCCACTCTTGCATTTGCTTCTTTAAATCGATTTCCTTTTTGAATTATTTTTGGGTTTTCGGAAGGATTTGCTACAGTAGCTTATGTTTTGATGGATTTCAGTTGAAATTAGACTTAAAATGTTTATTACTTCGCTTACACTAATGTTGTAAATGAGAAGTGTGTGAAGTTTGTGTGAAAGAAATTTCCAGGTTATTGGAGAAATTGGTGTAATAAGAAAGAGGAAGGTTTGATGACTCGAGCAATATGTGTATGAAGATGAAGATATTGATTTCATTCAAGTGGTGACTCCGGAATAATCTGCTAATTGCCAAATTCAGAGACCTGCAGAGTCCGTTTTCGAATAGGTAACAGTTCTAGTAAGAAAAGTTCTGTGAAAGTTCTGTCCAGTTATATTTTTGGAGTTTTTATCCAACAAGGAAAGCTAGGAAGCGAAAGTGGGATGGAAACGGAGCCAGGGTGGCTCACACCACCCTTTGGCGCGGGCCCCCTGGCCGCGCCAGCAGGTGGTGTGGCCGCCCCGGACTCCGTCTCCGACCCGTTTTCTCCCAGTACCTTCCTTTTGTTGTAAAACTTTGTAATATATAATCCCCTGGTCCCCCCGAGGTTCGTATATCATGTTTTCTTCGTGGTTTTTGTTTCGATCTGTTTTGTTTAGATGTCGTTCAAGGTTTCATCTTCAAAGGATCACGAGCTGCGACGCCATCGCGAACTCCATCGCAATCTCGAACAGGAGATTCTCGTGGGACGGGTGAAACAAGGAAGGATTGCAATTAGGTGTGAAGACATGGATGGAAACATCGGGGAAGAAGTAAAAGACACGACAGCAGGCATGAAGGGGTTGATACATCCCCCTCTGGGTCTTGGTTCCTGCCTTGCAGCGGTGGAAGCTCTACGAGTAACTAATGAGTTCTATGACAAGTACCGAGTCTTGAGGAGGAAGGTGGATATGCTTCAAGAGGAGAATAACAGGCTTTGCAAGATGCTGGAAGATTTCCTAGCACCAACCGAGAGAACACCACCACCGAAGGAGTAATTCGTCATCAGGTTTTGGCATCCCCTTGGTTTTTTCCAAGCTTGGGGGAGTGCCACGGTATCATATCACTATCTTCTATCTTCTTACCTTTTTAGTAGAGTCATATCATGAATAGAGAAGTTATCATGTAGGATGGTTTGCATTATGGAAGTGTCCCCCCTCTCGTTAGATATCTATGTATCCCTTGGTGTGAGTTGTCGTTATGGAATATTAATGAGAAGTTCTATCATTTACTATTTTGCATATCTTATTTTAGTTTTCAATTCATGGTTATATGATTGATCTTGTCATTAGTATTGGTATCACTTTGGGATCATTGAGTTAATTTAGTTGGTTTTGGCAAACCTGGCTCGATCAATGGCAACACTATTTTTGAGAGTTGAATGAAAAAGATAAAAGTACTCTTAAAGAAATATAATTTCATCATCTTTCTTTCTTGATTTGCTCATAAGTTCAGTATTCTCTAGTTAAGATATTTTGTGCTTCCAAGGAAGATTGCATGTTTGTTTTTGTCACTTGTATGTTTGTTTGTTTCCTTCAACTCTTATGCTTGCTACCCAGCCTTGCTAGCCAAAAACTTGTACTAAGAGGGAATGCTTCTCGTGCATCCAATCCTTAAACCAAAACCTATGCCATTGGTGTCCACCATACCTACCTATTAGCACTATTGCTATTCCAAGTAAATTCATGTTTTTATCTACCTTCCAAATGAAACTTGTTATGTGAAAATTAGTGATTAAAGCTCTCACGAACTTCATGGCACACTTTACTTTCTTGCACTTAATAAACTTAAACCATTGTGCCCATCTATGTTGTGTATATGCTTGCGCTTTGTAAGTTGTAAATTAGCAGAACCATGCTATCATGGGGAACGCTTTCAACATTGCACTGGTACTTTGTACCTAGTTGATATCATGTTCTTTTGTCTATGGATGTCGTCGGTGTGAAATGAAAGGGGGGCTTGTAAGTCCATGGAGTTATGTATGTGTGTTAGAGAAATGCCTGGGCTGCTGGTCTAATCCATGCTGTCATGGTGGAAACCTACAGCGTAACCATAATGAGCATCTATGAAGCATTCTTCTTATAAACATAAGAGTGAGATTGAGAAAAAGAGATGAGAAAAGAGGAAAGAGAGAAAAAAAGCACCATATTCCCATGGTAAATAAGAAGATTGCTGAGATGCTTGTTGTCTACTTGCCTTGTCATTTTGATATGGGGATTCTTCCGTATCATGGGGCAAGGGGTACCCCGTTGGTGGTTCTCGATGATACACATGTACTTACTATGACAAGAACTTACCGGTGACTAAACTTGAGTAGCATGAGGAGCGGCCCTCGTATTCAAGGGACATGAGATTCTCAATTTACAACTTGTCAATGCATATCCTCATATTTGATCACTTTAACCTTAATCACCTAAAGATGCCTATGATAGGGGCAATGAGAGCTGAAAGCTAGTAAGTATCATAATTTTTGGGAGCTCTTTATGAGACTTGCAATCCCTGCTTCCCTCTGCGAAGGGCCTTTCTTTTACCTTTTAGTTGAGTCAGTAAACCTATTCCCTTCTATCTCAGCAAGTATTTTGAGTTGTTGTGTTTCATCCATTCATATGATGATTTATTCAATCATGTTTCTTATGTTCCTTGTTTTGCACATTGCTCTTATCTTGGTGTCTACTACTTTGAAAGCTATCATTGAAAATCAGTTATTTGTGAACTCCAGCAAATTGTCAACTATTCTTCGACCAAGAGCTAAGTTTGCCATTACCAATTATGATTTACTTTATGTATCTTTATTGTGTTTACTTTACTTGTTGCAAGTTAGGTTGTATAATAGTGAGTTGTCTTCTATTATGACTTATGTATTGATGAATGTGATGCTTCTTGTCCGTATTCTTTTATCGACTCTTCACTCCATAAACCCGAGGTCATGTTTATTGAGTTCAGTTTCGCTTGGGGACAAGCGAAGTCTAAGCTTGGGGGGAATTGATACGTCCATTTTGCATCACTATTCTATATCATAATTTACTGTTATTCATTGATATATGAATATTAAGAGATGATACTTATGTTATTTCATCTGTTTTGCATGGTTGATGACTTTCGGAGCATGGACCGCTGCAGTCAGGATTCTGATGGAAAAGGTGATGTTTGGAGGCAAAATTCACGAAGATCAGAAAATCCGGGAAAATACATGGAAAATCCTATTTTTTCAGAAGACGAAGAAATCCAGAAGGGGAAGTGGAGATGGGCCACATGGGTCCCACACCACCCCCTGGCGCGGGCCACCCCAGGTCGAGCCACCAGGTGGTGTGGCCGCCCTAGTCCACTCCAGCCTCTCCCCTCTAAAGTATATTATCCTCCCGAAACCCTAAGACTCGGGGAGCGGCCACAAAAAGATTATGCCGCGTCTGCGGGACGGGAAAACATCGAGAGAGAAAGATCTCTCCAGCAAACAGAATTCTGTCGGAGGAATTCCTTCCCGGAGAGGGGAGATCGTGGCCATCAACACCACCATCAAGCTAGACTTCATCAGGATCATCACCATCATCATCATCACCATCATCATCATCACTAGCACCATCATCACCACCTCATACCACTATAACAATTAGGTTGAATCTTGCATAGTTCTTAGGGGAAACTTTCCCGGTGTTGATTACTCCTTGTAGTTGATGCTATTGAGTGAACCATTGAATTATCGTTTATGTTCAGATTGTTACATATCATTATTTCATCTCTGATCATGATCCATATGATGTCTTGTGAGTAGTTCGTTTTGTTCTTGAGGGCATGGGAGAAGTCATGTTGTTAGTAATGGAATTGTGTTGAGAAAGATTCAATGGTTTGATATTTAAGTTGTGGTGTACTTCTTCTAGTGGTGTCATGTGAACGTCGACTACATGACACTTCACCTATATGGGCCTAGGGGAATGCATTGTGTATTTGGCTACTAATCGTAGGGGTTGCCGGAGTGATAGAAACTTGAACCCCCGTTAGAAAACCATTGCACAAGGGACGTCAGGGTCTTAGAGTTTAAAGCTGTGGTTAGATTTCTACCTTAATTACTTCCTTGTACTTGCGGATGCTTGCAAGGGGTATAATCACAAGTATGTATTGGTCCTAGGAAGGTCGGTACATTAGCACAGGTTCACCCACACAACACTTAGCAAACTAAAGAAGATTAATCAACTATATGAAGCGAAAGCACTTGACAATATTCCCATGTGTCCTCAAGAACGTTTGGTCATCTTAAGTAATACAACCAGCTTGTCCTTTGCTAAAGAAAGGATTTGGCCACTTGCTGCATTTATTCTTATTGTCTTTTATTTACTCATACTTTATTTACCTGCATTATCAAAAAACCCTAAAAATCCGTTTGCTAAGTATTTACAGAGAATTCCTGCTCCTAGCCACTAGCCAGCACCTTCTGCTCCTCGTTGGGTTCGACACTCTTACTTATCGAAAATACTGCGATACACCCCCTATACTTGTGGGTCATCAATATCACAATCCCCTACAAAATAAAGTTAGAGGTCTCTAATTTATCTTTGCATGTTTTACATGGTTGTTTGGGCTTTTGCAAGAGAACCGTTTCTATCTACGAACTTCCAACCATAACATGGATTGACTAGTTACCACTTTAAGTCCCTTCATAGGGTCATCCTTTTTAAATGCCATATCAACTAAGGTCGATGAGATAGACACCCATTGGCCACTTATATGGTACAAGCCAAATGTTAGTCGTGGAACCAGTCTCGCGTAAGGTTATGCGTAAGGTCGGTCCGGGATGCTTCATCCGAAATTGTCGCGATATGAACAAGTACATGTAGGATGGTAGCAACCAGATAATCAATTCCCACATGATCAACATGTGTTCTACTCATATCAAACATCTACGCATAGATTGGCTCTGATACCACTGAAGGGGTTCTATGGAAAAAAACAAAAACAAAATCCTATGGTGAACACACCTAGTCAAGATCTATCTATGCAGATGTAAAGTAATGACTGTGATTCAGTCTCCATACACCCGACCTTAATGTCGCGAAGCTCCTCACAAGTCACCCCTTGTCCTTGTCCGGCATAGCCGACCTTAGGGCTGTGTCGACATCCAAGCTCCAAGCTCTAAGACAAAGCACCACAAGTGGCAGTGCCTCGTGGACTTACACACATACAGTGTAGAGACGTATCCTGGGCTCCGGTCTAGCAAATCAGCGGAAGAAGATTGATCCTGACCAAGTCCATCAGCAGCACGACGGCGTGCATATGGTGGATAAACCCCAATCCCCATATGCAATTCCAATCTTGGGAACTACACATAAGGGAGAGGCAGAGAGAGAAAGGCATAGGCCAATTGATGTGATGGATTTGGGGAGAGGGGTGCCCCTCTTTATATAGGTGGAAGAGGGTACTACCTCCCTCAAACTCCCTGGGTGGGACTAATTAAGGGGAGGAGGTGGAGGCGGCGGCGCCAGCCGACCCCCACATGGGCCCCACATGGTGGGAGGACCACATGTGGCTGCGGCCTCCAAAGGTCTTCCCTAGGGTGGTGGCTCCCTCTTGGGCCTCCTCCGGTTAGGCCTGATTATGTGGGATGCCCCCAAAATCTAATTTAAATAAAACAATTAATATTAATTCATTTAATTAATATTATATACATATTATTTAATACCTATTACTCCAAAACACCTTTCGGACCCCTCCGATCATCATCGAATATGCTGGAAACACTTTCAGTATTTCCCTAGAACAATTCCGGAGTTCTCTCTCTTTTTTCTCCTACAATCTTGGATCAATCCCTAAGAGTCTTTGATGTCTACGCACTTCTATTCTTGTAGACAGTTGTTGGGCCTCCAAGTGCAGAGGTTTGTAGAACAGCAGCAAGTTTTTCCTTAAGTGGATCACCCAAGGTTTATCGAACTGAGGGAGGAAGTGGTCAAGGGTATCCCCTCTCAAGCAACCCTGCAATCAAGATACAATAAGTCTCTTGTGTCCCCAACACACCCAATACACTTCTCAGGTGTATAGGTGCACTAGTTCGGCAAAGAGATAGTGAAATACAAGTGGTATAGATAATTATAAGTGGTAACAGTGATAGAAAATAGCTTGATGGCGTGGAAAAGACTAAAGTAAAACTGAAATAAAGATAGAAGCAAGCAAACATGTAACAGATCTAGTTGCAAACGGTGTTTCAATGCTTAGAAACAAGGCCTAGGGATCATACTTTCACTAGTGAACACTCTCATATAAATATATTCTTCTTTATGATACTACGCTGAACTACTCTCCGGTTGGACACTCTAATCCATGGTAGGGCTATAACAGCACTCCTCAAAGTTCGCTTTACCCATCTAGATAACCCCACACTGTCACCTTGAGCACTAGATGGTTCAAACAAACACCACAATTTCATAGAAACATCCAACTCCAAATATAACTCATAACAAGTATTTGAAATCTCTAGCCTAAGTGCCACCATGGTGTACACACTGTCAACTTCACACACATGGGGAGAGCAGAGATCTATTAAAGCACTTGAGTAGCAAGGTAGATCTATATATTACATGCTCATGATCTCAATAAGATCATGCATAGAGAGAGAGAGATGAACACATAGCTACCGGTAGAACCCTTAGCCTCGAGAGAGAACTACTCCCTCCTCATCATGGGAATTAGCAATGGTGATGGAGATGGTGGTGGAGATCGATGGAGATGGCTCCGGGGGCACTTCCCCGTCCCGGCAGGGTGCCGGAACAGAGACTTTCTGTCCCCCGAATCTCCTTTTTGGTGGTGGCGGCGCTACAGAACTTTTCGTGGCTGGAGGCTTGATGATTTAGGGCTTTTGCATCGAGAGGATTTTATAGGCGAAGGGGCAAGGTCGGTGGGCAGCCAGGGGGCCCACACCATGCCCTGGCGCGGCCTAGGGGGACCCGCGCCTAGGGTGGTTTGGCCACCCTGTGGCCCCCCTTCGTCTCTCCTTCTGGCTCCATGAATCTTCCGAGAAAATAACGACTTTGGCTTTTGTCCGGTCCAATTCCGAGAATATTCATTTTCTGACTTTCTGGAACCAAAAACAACAGAGAACAAGCAACTAGCACTATGGCTCTTGTTAATAGGTTAGTCCATGAAATCATATGAAAAGTACTCCAAAGTGTGGATAAAACATAAGAAAGTAGATAAAACCAAGCATGGAACATCAAAAATTATGGATACGTTTGCAACGTATCAGTCCTTACCCTTAAGCGTGACACCCTATGGCTCGGGAATACACAGACCTGATCGACACACTTTCTGATCAATGACCAATAGCGATATCTAGAAACACATAATGGCCCCCATGCATTCCACGATTAACTTGATCGCTTGAACATTGAACGTCGAGTATCATTCCCTATGCTCTATGTTACCTGGTTTGTCCAAGATTCGATCTTAATGTGGCAGCGTCGGCGAGACCCCACATTGGCCCCATGTGGTGGGAGGCCCACATGTGGTCGGCAGCCTCCCAAGGCCTTCCCTAGGACGGCGCCCCCTCTTGGGCCTCCTCCGGTGAGGCCCGATTATGTGGGATGCCCCCAAAATCCAATTTAAATAATAGTTTTAATATTAATTCATTTAATTAATATTAAATACATATTATTTAATACCATCACTCTGAAAAACCTTTCGGACCCCTCCAATCATCATCGGATATCCTCGAAACACTTTGGTATTTCCCCGGAACAATTCCGTAGTTTTCTCTCTTTTTTCTCCTACGATCTTGGATTAATCCCTAAGCGTCTCTAACCTTAAGTACGACACCCTATTGCTTGGTAATACACATACATGATCAACACTCTTTCTGATAAATGACTAGCGGTATCTAGAAACACAGAATGGCCCCCATGCATTCCATGATTAACTTGATCGCTTGAACCTTGAACATCGAGTCTCATTCCCTTTGCTCTACGATACCTGGTTTGTCCAAGATCCAATATTCTGTATCTATATACCCAGTTTGATCTTGTTACCGATAAACACATTTATTCATTCTGTGATATTACATCCTCGTGACCTAGTCACATGTTTGCAAACTTGTAGATGTAATCTCACTGGGTGGGCCCAGGGTATCTATTTGTCACTCGAATGGGAAATCCTAGTATTGATACATAGGCCTCAAAAGTTCCTCTGGAATACCTGACGCATACATTTATGGTCACCCAGTTATGGACATGACGGTTGATGTGATCAAAGCAGCCTCGGGAGACAGTGATTAATATGATCTCACAATTGAAGGACTGAATCACTACGCTTTGCTAGATATTGCAATGTTGAACTTTGTGACTGGATCACATTGAAATACTAGGGTTGGGTGTTGTCCATCACTTCATAAGTGACCTCGTTGTTAGTTGACGTGGTAAATTCCATGATCAGGAAACCTCGGTCATCAGCTTCCCAGCAAACTAGTCTAGAGGATACTAGGGACCTAGTTTGTTTCTATACCACACATGTATTAATGTTTCCACTTAATACAGTTCTAGCATGATATGAAACTATTATGAGCTAATGAGATATTTCAATAAAATATCTTTATTATTGGCCTTTAGGGCGTATGTCATTTAGTTCATTATCATTATCCGTACCCGAGAAGTACTCTTCATGGACCACCATTACCCTTTCCTTGTTCATGGGGTTAATGTTGGGGAAGTTCTTGTTCTTCGGATGAGGAGGCCTTGACTTGATCTTGCGGATGAGATGACCACCATTGTCTTCTCTATTCTCAAATGAACACTTGATCACAAAGTGACTCTTGTCATTGCAATTGTAGCAATACCTCACTTTAGGTGCCTTTATCCTTGAGTTGAACCTAGAGTTGTCTCTTGACCTCAACTTCATTACCTACTAATCCAAAAAGGATTCTGTAGAAAGTTCCACATGATCATTTAATGCATATTTTATGTCCCCTAGATACCAATCACTAGTGTCTTCTTCATCATCAAGATCCACCGCTTTTTCCTTTAAGGCAAGATTCACCATTTGAGCTCCATAAGCTCGGGCACGTGTGTACTCCACATTCTTCTTAGTGATCTACATGGAAATCACTTCACTCAATACTTCTTGTGATGTCATGATGTGATAGTTACTTCTTCCCCTAATGGAGTTGAGCCTTTGTTCATCAAATGGTAGAAGTGCTTGAACAATCTTTCTCTTCATGAACTTGTCATCAACATATGTGGCTCCAAGATCCCTCATGGTGACGCAAAGTACTTTGAGCCAATGATACATGTCTTTGGGAGTTTTATCTTCTTGCATAGCGAAGCCATCAGAATCATTTTTGACCTTATCAAACTTGGAGCATTGAATGCTCACATTCCCCACAAATAGCTCGGTGAGGTGGTCCCAAGATTCTTTGGTGGTGGAGAATGGGCGAATGTAAGCAAAGTCCTTCGGAGTTAATGCCTTTTGAATCATGGCCAAGGCGGTGGCATCGAGTTGTTCATCCACCGTCTCGTCACGAGTCAAATTATCTAGGTCATAAGGCGAGAATCCTTCTTCCACAATCCTCCTTAACTCGATAGAAGAGTTGGAAATGTGAGACTTTGTTAGATATTTCCAATTGGTGAAATTTGATGCATCCAACATAGGAGGTGAGCCTTGAGATATAATATGGGGCATGGGGATAAGCGGTTCTGGAGTGTACTTCAATGATGGTGGTACCTCCGAGTAATCCTTCCCCGCCTCTCCATCTTTAGAGCACGAATCATCGAGGCCTTCTATGCTATCAATTGGAAGCTTAGATGTTTGAGCGCCAAAACCTAAGTGAGTAGCGGTTGTATTAGGAGCAACCTCGATAGGGCGCCCCACTATTTGAGGAGAGGCATTAGGCTTAAAGGAATGAAAAAGGGTCATCATTTCCTTGAATTTGGTCAACATGGATGATTCCAATCACTTGAGATTATCCATGGAGGCCAACTCCTCGTTGACTTCACCACCATCTCACTCTTGGCTGGCCATAGTCTCTTAGGCGATTAAGCCCAAAATAAGATCATTGGCTCTGATACCAATTGAAAGGACCGACTGAGGTCGGCTAGACGGGGTGAATAGGCGACTACCAATTTTTATCCTTTGATTCAATTTTACGCTTTGCAAGAGGTAAAACTCTCTATAGAAGCAACTAGGTGAACAATCATATATGCTAGAGAACATAAGCAAGAACAATAAAGGTAAGGACAAGTAGTAAAGTAGAGGAGCGAGTAAACTAGTTAGGAGACACGGATATGTAATTCCCGTCTACATCTATGTTGGAGAGGTGTTGGGGACACACAAGGTCATCCAAGTGCCACAAGGGCCTCACCTTCTACTTTGGTGAACTCACCATAGAAGCAAGCCCACATTCCACTAACCGATGACCTTGAAGGCTATTGGAAATATGCCCTAGAGAAAAATAATAATATGGATTATTATCATATTTCATAAAGTTTATGATTAAGTTTTATATCATGCTATAATATGGAAAGACCAAAGGGAGGAGAGAGAGGGGGTGGCCGGCTAGGCCAAGGGACCCCGCATGGGGCCCACTTGGTCCCTGGACAGCGGCGGCCAACCCTCCTCTCCCCTCTCCTTTGTTTAGTCCCACATGGCTAAGCTAATTAGCTACGGTGTATTTTTTCCCTATATAAAGAGAGGTATTTTGACAAAATAAATACACCAAAAATCAATAAAGGTTCCCTCTCTTTTGGTGAGACCTCCAGCTAATGCTATCTCTCTTTCTCTCGTGATTGTGGTCCCAAGTCTAGACTGCGCGAATAAGAGTCTTTTTCACCATGGAGTGTCGTCGTGCTGCGGGATTCGGATCCAGAAGGTCTACTTCCACAGTTGTTGCTGGATCGGAGGAGCGGGAGTTATCGTCATGCACCGGACGTGTTTAACTCCCTCGGAGGTGCAACACTTTGGGCACTAGAAGTCATCAGAGCTGCAGGACTTCAACACGACCCCGAGGTCGGCGTCGGTATGACTACATCAGCCACTCTCTCTCGAGCATTGACAACACTTTTCGGTCTTCAACGGTAAGTTCGTGAAAAGCCCTTCCCATTACTACATTACTAATAGATAGATCCTGGCATTATGGTTCTTGGCGTAGGAAAATTTATTGTTTTCATGCCCAAACCCCTAAAAAGGCACCAATCGGAACCTTTACAACAAGGTTGAGAGCAGTCTCCATAACTCAATTGGAGTGCCCTCAATGACTCCACGAAGCTTCACAACACATGCCCGAGATTCGAGGATGTCCTACACCGTCTAGGGTTCCAAGAACCCAAGAGTAACAAGATCCACTAGGGATAAGTGGGGGAATCAAATTTCCTTTTGTCGAAGTGTAGATCTAGGTCACCTCTCACAATCCTCAAAAGAGCAAGAGGTTTGGGTGGCTAGGGAGAGAGATCTAGGAAGATTGAGCTTCGAAATTAATGGAGGGGAGAGAGAGTATTGAAGAGTTAGGTGGGGAAGAGGAAGAAGGGCTCATTAAATAGGGCCCTTCAATTCGAACCGTTTCCCTGTTTCGCAACTTCACCGGTACTACTGGTGGTGGGCTAGAACTTCCGGTGAGACAAGTTCCAACGACTCAAAAGACATAGAATTGCCTTAGAGTACTAGCGATAAGTTCCGCCAGGGCGTGGCCGGAACTTCTGGTCAGTACTACCGGCATAACTTTCGGCACAACTTCCGCTTATTGGCATTTCATAAAACGAAATGTATTAAGCCATAACTAGCCCTTAGCGAAAGTAGGCTGGGACTTCACTCAAAAGTTCTAGGTCACGAAACCCCTGACCGGAACTACCGGTGGCTCAATGGAAGTACCAATAGGCGCAAGTACCAGTTGGCAAGAAGGTCGTGGAAGAGACATGGAAGTACCAGCCGGAAGTTCCATCCAGGTATGGTCGGAACTTCTGATCGATACTACCGGTCGAACTTCTGGCCCTATTTCCAGTTAAGTGATATTGTTGCCCCAAAGGTTATTGCAAGCAAACCATGCTCCATCGAAACTAGGATGATACTTGGGCCAAAACTTTTGGTGACACCATCCCCACATAAAAACTTTGGCGGAACTACTGGTGCTTGACTGGTACTTCCAATCAGAACATGAAACGACTCAAACCCTCAAGAGGATCGCTCTCTCACTAAAAACTAGGAAGGCTATGGAGTGCAAGTATGGTTTGTTCAAGAAACATGATTCCCCTCATCCTTCTAAGGTGGAATCGTCTTGATAATGCTAAAAAGGGTTCACAATAGAAAACAAAAAAATTACTAGCTAACACAACACCCAAAGCCAGGATCTATCTATAAGTTAATGTAGTAACAGAGATGGTATTTCGGTTACATACCCTTGTAGACTGAACACGGTTAATGTCCCATGGGGAATGTGGATAAAGTAGACAATCACAACCGACCTCAAGGTCGCCAAGCTCCATGTTCGTCACCTCCTGGTCATCGTATGACAGCCCAGCGCCACAAGTGGCAATGCCCTGCGAGGTATCGCACACGTACGGATTCCGACGACGACTCATGTTCTCCTTGATCCAGCCGTGATGCAGAAGTAGATCCTCTAGAATTAGGATCCAGCAGCGCGATGGCATGCTGGTTGTGTCGACTCTCTCATGCATAGTTCTTCGTGGAACCGCACTCGTGAGACTCAAATGAGAAAGAGGGACAAATTCCCTAAGGAAAATAGCCTTAGGAAATCCCCTTTGATTTTTTTGTCTTCTTTTCCCTTAATATACACCTCTTTAGATAGGGCAAAAAGGGGACTCCCTTCCCTCACGTCCCCATGTGGGGCTAAAGGAAAAGGGAAAAGGAGGGGCAGCCGGCGATGGCCAGCAGCGGCCGGGTGGGCCACCCCGTGTGACCAGCGCTAGCCCGCGCCCGTGTGGGTCGTGGCCAGGTGGGCTGATGGCGGTGGCCAGCTGTCGCACGCCCGCACGACACCCACTAGCGCCTGCCCACCTACACGTGTGGGCCGACCTGGGGCCAATGGCAGTGGCGGCTTGAGCTGCCCTTTAGGGTAGATTCTCTCTGGGCCAATTTCCTTCAGGGTTTTGGCCCTATAGAGGAAGTTTCCCATAAATATTAATTTAATATATATTAATTCACAATTAACATATATAAATTCATATTATAAATAACTATTTATCCAAAACACCTTTCAGTATTTTCCTTCTTCCGAACATCTTCGGATCCTCTTCAGAACTATTCTGAAAATCTTTCCTCGGAAAAATTTCAATCTTTCTTTCTCATTGGTGATCCCTTCGCTTCCATAGTGATATCTGAACATCATCATACCCTTAAGTGTGTTACCCTATGGTTCACAAATGACACAAACATGATCGAGATATCTCTCTGATCAATGATTAATAGCGGGACCGGGATGTCCATAATGACCCCCTATGCATTCCACGAAACTATGTCATGTTTGAACCATAAACTCTATCATATTCCCTTTGCATCTTTGATACATGACTTTTCCAAGATTTCATCGTTAGCATCAGCATACTAATCTCGTTACCGATAAGTCCACTTAACTCGTTATCATGATATTGTATCCCCATGACCTAGTCATATGCTGCATCCTATTGGATACAATCTCACTGACTGGGCCTAGTGTATCTTCCTGTCACTCAGGTGGACAAATCCCTTTCTTGATACATAGGCCTCACATGTTCCTTTGGAATAGGCAATGCACACCTTTATAGTCACCCGGTTATGGTCGTGATGTTTGATGAGATCAAAGCATCCACCGGAGATAGTGATTAGTATGATCTCACGGTCTAAGGAGAAGGTCACTTCGTTTCTAACTATCACAATGATGAACCATGTGACTAGATCACGTTGTAATACTTATGTGGGTAATGTCCATCATATCATTTTCCAATGATATGACTCCATTTTCAACTGGCATAAATGCTCCATGATCAGGAAACCTTGATAATTGGTTACCCAACGAACTAGTTAATATAGGCTACTAGGGACCAAGTTTGTTTGCACACCACACCTATATCAATGTTTCATCTTGATACAATTATAGCACAGTATGAAACCGTTATGAACTAGTTTGCAATATGATAATAAACCTATTTACTATTTTCCCCTAGGGCATATCTCCTTTAGTCTCCCACTTGCAATAGAGTACAAATAATCTAGTTGCATTTGTTTACTGGTCATCAACACATGTGTTTTAGATCATGCTTTCCCGTGGAAAACATCATGTCTTTTGATCTGTTTCACCAGATCCGTATGTATTCTGCATGCAAATCGTTAGTGTCTCCTAATTTTGACACTTGCACCATTATCACATAATGTGCCAAAATATTTTGTTTGGCAACAAAGTGAGACTTTATTTCTTATTATTACATTGACAGTCGATCAGCCACGAGGACTCTCACTGTTGTAGTACATACTAAAAGCACACTTAGTTGAAGTTGAACTTCATTAACCAAACTTGCCATCCTTGTCTATTAAAATAGTTTCCTACATCGATATCAATGTAGATAATTACATCTCACTACGCTCCTTATAATAAACTTAATCCTGGTTCGGTGATTTGAATCACTTCAGAACATGTTCTTCTATCCAAGAACATGGTTCACATTTTTGTCAAGTATGCAACATAGTTTATGCAGAACAACCGATGATAGAGACATAAGAAATGAGAACACTCACAATTCTTCTTCTCAACTATTATCGTTTATACCCGATGTTTCATATAGTTTTACAAGTAAGACCAATTCTTTCTTGTTCCATTCTAAACTCTTTCATAATCCAAACTAGTACATTTTGAACCTCACCTTCAAAATATGAACAAAAACATATCGACTCTCAATGTTGAATCATATTAATCTATCTCCATAAATTTTAAAGTCCAATACTTTGACCAACTTCATTTATACAATATTTCATAATATTACTAATATCAATTACTTCATTCCTCATGTGTCAAACACATCTACATGAATGTTTTCATGCTCCCACTCAAATATGCCATCCACATATGAGACTTTTGTAATATCCTCATAGCTCTCACTCAAATAGGTCATCCACACATTTGATTAAAAAAACTATTTAACTCCCACTTAAATACTTCACAAGTATAGATCTTCTTGACTTTTTTGCAATTTCCAAAATCATTTGATCATTTATCAAATCGAGAGGTTTCCCACTATGAGATTTTAGCATCTGATTGCTAAATGTAAATGCATATACCTTAAGCACTACAACATTATTGTAGCCAACCATTGAATTTCTCAATACAATCTTCACAACAAATCAAGCTTTTGTCTTCTAAAGTAGCATTCTTTCCATATAATTTCATAGTTATTTAGTAAGGATCAAGTAACTACTTACTTTGATAAGACTGGGTAACACATTACTCCTTCAATCTAAAATGCAACTTTCTATGGATTTCATGACTCTTAGTCATTTCCCGTACTTAGGTCCATCATCAATTCTTCATAGTTTGTAGGTATATCATGTTCAACATGACAAGTAAAATGATAATGTGTTTCCACCATGTGGGAAATGCACTATTGAATCCCACTTCCTTAAATTAAGTTCTTAACCAAAATGTTATGATCATCATCATTAGTTTCAAATCTTTTGTAGAGTTTTGTCTATGGAACATATTCTGTTGCGCCACTCAACATTCGGTGTAAGATCAAATATCTTTATTTCGAACTTTCACTTTCTTTCATCAGCATTTTGTTAAGAAACTTTTCTTAACAATAATGCCCCTAACAACAGCCATCTTGTCCTTCGGCTATGAAAGAGCATATTCATAGTAGCTTATGAATATCCCACTAAGACTTGTTATTCGTAATTACTTTATCAAAGTCTCTAGAAACTCAAGCGTGTCATAACTCTTATGGTGTTGTTTTCACAAATTCTGATGACTCCCTATTTCTTAAGTGTTTGCTATATGACTTTATAACTCTATCTATTTTCGATAACCTTGATAGTGAAACTTTGGGCCAAATCTATTATGATGCTAGAAATATATCAATATGCTTTGACATATTCTAATGATCACAATCTACAAAAAAATCCCTTTTTGTGAATGCTAAATCATTAACTCAAATACTAGTCAAATGATCTAATCATACAGACTTGTGTATTTTTGTTAATTCCATATCTAATTTATTCTGAAGGACTATTGAACACTTCAAACTATTTTAGAATCATGTGTCCTTGAGTAAATACTCTTATTTACTTGAGTCCACAATTATACTTAGTATAATGATTTCCACTATATTGTTGAATAGTAATACATCACTCATGTACAATTTTCAACAATGTAGTATACACATTTTGAGAACGGGGCAGTAGCCTAGTGGTTGGGTCACAGTTGGCGCATCCTAGCGACCCGAGTTTGATCCCTATCAGGGACGAATTTTCAGAATTCTCACGCCGTCTCGCTTCTACTATATCAAAAAAGTGTCTAGTTCCTCCTAGCACTGTTTCATTTTTTTAGTATACACATTTTGTTTTACCTGGACGCATTCTATTTTAGTCATATTTTCCAAACAAGGCATGGTATAGCATGTGCCAATAATTCATCAATATTAATTCATTGCACGTATACGACGTATTTATGACTTAAATAATAGTGTCAAATACTCTAATGTATCATTATTAAGTTGGATATCCTTTTAGCTTTTCATGTATTATAAATGTATGCATATTATCATTAAGACCCCCATAAGAACAACACATTCATAACCAAAAATGTGACCACAATAGAAATCATTCATATTAGTTGAACAATTAAATTGTTATATATATATAAATAACCATCTCGTGAAATGCAATACACACTAATAGGTCCACCAACTCAAATTGATTACAAATGGTTCCAATTCTAATAACTCTAGAAGATAAATGTAGAAGGAGAAGTATCGTTGTCCATCAGCATCCTGACAGCCTCCAACATGTCGTGTCTCCTTGTCTCTTCTATGTAACGCTCAAGCAGACGGTCCTGTTTTCATAAAACAAGAACAAGTATCAGTATACTTGTTGAAACTGCAATAAGTGTTTTGTGAGAAACAAATTTATAAACTATATATCATATATACCTGCTCCATCGATGATCTCACCAGCAATGGGATCTACCTTCACACTTCTTAACTGCTGCAGGAACTAATGAAAGTTGAGTGAGTCTCCTATCATCACATAGCCATGGATGACCTCTTTGTAGCTGGCGTGATAAGGGTTAACCTCAAGGGTGGCCCGTTCTTCACGGATCTCGTGGTCAAATCGATGGAAAAGCAAGGGAGAAAGGAGAAGGTAGCAAAAGAAAACACACACCTCGTGAAGAACACGATGAACACATGCATACACTACACGATATAAGGCCAATTTCTCCCACTGGCAGCCACTGGTCTGATAGAATCATCGCAAGGAAAGATCGGTCAACATTCTCCTGTCAATCCCAAGCGGAGAGGGAATAATACCTTGGAGTGGGTCTTGACATCTACGCTCACGCATACGCAAACCTAGACCTTGTACAACGATGGATGCGCTATGCAAATTCCAACGAGGTTGGTGACGATAGTCGGTCCCCTTGGTAAAGGGGATGAGGCAAAACTAGAGATTCCACAAAGGGGGTTGTATTTAGTTTATAATATATGCCTAAGGGGTACAATAAGGGGTGGGGGCTCTATAATAGGCCAACCACTATAATAGGGGTAGTTTGGGCATAAAACTAGGGTTTGGAACAGAATAAGGGGTAGATGGTGTTGGGAATATGCCCTAGAGGTAATCATGTATGATGTTATTCCCAATGTATTCATAAAGTTATTGTCCATGTATGAACTACTGATATGTATCATTGAATATGTGATTCGATTGTGGAACTATATATTCATGTTGTTCATACTAGTTGTCCTTGGTTGTTGAGGTTATGCTAGACACACAACTTAGACTAATGTGAAAGTCAGCTTGATGACTCGGTTCCACTTGTCATGGGCATGGAGATGCTATTCCGACTTACACTGATTCGTCTAAAGAGTTTAGCGAATCAGACTGACCCACAGTTGAGATGCAACGAGCATGTTGTCATTTGTATTCTCAAGCAATGGAATCCTTCGACCTGAGGTGATCGCATGATCCGAGTTGTGGATCGCCAACTTAGGTCCTATCAAACGTTGTTCCGTAAATGGGAAGTTATAAAGGTAGGGTTCGGGTTGGTTGTGAAGCAAGCTGCATGACATGGATTACCAAGATGGGATTTGCCCCTCCGTAATGGAGAGATATTCTCTGGGCCCTCTCGTGTGATATGATTCGGAAGCATGGCCATGCGTGACTTGGTTAAGTGTTAAGCAATGAGTTGGACTAAGTGTTAGTCCAATGAATCGTATATCACGGAACGAGAAGAGAGAGTCGAGCTATTAAAGGGATGACAACAACTCGCCTATAGCTTGACAAGATATATCGTGAGGCAAAGGGAATTGGATGAAAGTCACATTGAGAAAGGTTTGTCTTCTGACTTTACGGTGCTTGGGAGTTGGCATGTCTTGCTAGAGGCTGCTACCAACTATCGACTCGGAGTGGTGACTCGTGTCGTGTCCAGGTGTATGTGAACCTACAGGGTCACACACTTAAGGGTAAGGAGCCCATGTGGATTTGATCCATATGGAGATTGGGGTATGACCTAGATGGGCCTCAAGCGTTGAGCCCAGCTATGAGTGTATATAAGTGGAGTGACAAGGGATTGTCCCTGACCTAGCCGTCACTTTCTCCACTCCCATTTCGGGCTAGACAGGATCTAGCAGTCCTCTGCCTGGAGCTTCCTTCCTGTACGCGTGGATACCGGTGGAGGCGTTGCACGTGCGGCGCTGGAGACAAGGAGGTCCGTGGGGATCTGGACATGCTGTATGGGGATCGTTCGGCACGACATTAACTGACGCGCTTCATCAACAATCTGCACCTGTGCGTCTAGTGGTAAATCTTGTGGCCTATCACCTGAGCTGGATCTTGGGAGTACCGCGTAGGGGAAAAGTTTTGTTTATCTCTGCATGGCCCAAAACTGGTATCAGAGCGTTAGCTTCTAGTTTTAGGCTCGAGATCTTGCATATGTGATATACGGTTGGCGTTAGATTGGATCTAATTGCAGTTTTGGTGGTCAATCTATGAGATAGATCGGTTTTGTACGAGGTTGATTGGATCAACTGTACTCGGGGAATGGATGATCTGGTTTCCGTGATCTAACTGCTAAGGTCGTGGAACGACATACCCCTACCGGTCGGCTTTCGCCATCGGGGTAGACTGTGACACGTAAATCCGGATGCGGTGATCGAAGATCAAAGAGTTTGGTCGAATCGGAGTACGGATCTGATTTGGATAAAATTGTTTTATTCGATGATGAAGTCCATGTTCGGAAGGCAGATGAGATCTGTGTTTTTGGAAAATCGTCGGGACCGCCGGCTTTGCCCTGTTGTAGTGCCTTAGATGTCGTTGCGAGTTTCACAACGCCGGTAGATATCGTATCTATGCATAACTTGTTTTTGCAGGATGATGTTGTGAATGGTATGGCTTATGTGCATGTGATATGTGTAATCCATGCATGATCTGCGTATCACGGTTTTTGTCAGCCGGCTGGAGCCTAGGTGTTGTCATTTTATTGTATAACAACCTGTGTGTCGGATTCTCTATGTAATTTACATTACTAGCTAGTGTAGCTGTTTGGAGAACCCGGATGGCATGCAAGTCGATGTACAAGTTGGCTACATGGTGTAAGGTGGCACGTGACAAGAGTTGACACGAGTCGAATTACAAGCTTTGTGGAGATGGAGATCGCCATGAAGAGAGCCATACCATTTCACATTATAATTGCTTTATTCTGTGTTATTGTTATGTCTTTGTTTTACCTCTATTAGATAGTTGGTAGAAAGTAATCCCTCAAAGAAGGTCTAGTCGGTTTCCCCGCCAGTGCTGCACCATCACAAGTTGGACATTTTTGGTAGTGGGCTCATAAAATTGAGGTGCTATCAATTCTTTCCGACTAGGTGGGTTCGAGTTGGACTCTTACAGTGGAAGCACTCAGTAATCTAGACGGGTCTATCACAACGGTTGTGGGACTCAGGGAAAGGTAGGATGGAAGCCGGGGCATGTGATGCCACCCATCCAACAGGAGTTGTATGAGATACGATTGACAAGGAGTTGTCTACCTAGATCACTTGATGGCTAGCGGTGATGCTAAAGCTCACTAGTCGACTTGCTTATTTAGGGTCTTGAATCACTAAGTAACTGCTGACTCGTGTATTAACAAGCTCGTTGGGGAACCCCAAGAGGAAGGTATGATGAGCACAGCAGTAAGTTTTCCCTCGGTTATGAAACCAAGGTTGTCAATCCAGTAGGAGCAAGGAAACACCCCAAAGGTATAGCTAGCTGAACTTTGGTAGGGCGCTCTACCAGTGCTAGCAGCAACGTGGAGACCTGCATAACACAACCACAGAACTCTGTCCCCAACTTGCGATGAGGTTGTCAATCTCACTGGTTTTGCTAAAAACAAAGGATTAAACGTATCAAGTGGAAGAAAGTAATAGTTTGCAGAAAGTAAACACAAAGCAGTAAACAGTTGATTGTAGATTGAAAGTAAAAGAAAGGACTGGGGTCCATAGTTCACTAGAGGTGGCTCTCCTTAAGATAGATAACATGTTGGGTGAACAAATTACAACGGGGCAACTGACAAACATCGAGAAACCATACAAGCAAATACTACTCATCTTGACTCCTTTGAGATTCGATTGGGCATTACAACATTATACATAGACCGCCATCCAACTGCATCTATGACTAATAATCCACCTTTAGGTTATCATCCGAACCCCCTCCAGTATTAAGTTGCAAGCAACGGATAATTGCATTACGAATTGCGTGTAAAGTAAACAATACAATTGTTCTATGAACAAAGGATTTTTGTTTTCTCCCTAGTAGCAACAACACATCTAGTACCTTAGAGATTTCTATCACTTCCCCAGATTACCAGAGGCATGAACCCACTATCGAGCATAAATACTAACTCTTGGAGTTGCTAGCATCTACTTGGCCAAGATAGCTACTAACAACAGAAAGCATGCAAGATCACAAATAACAAAGACATGGTAGAATCAATAATCAATCTGAAATAGCATCTCAATATCCATCAGATCCTCGCAAACACAACATGCAGAATTACAAATAGATGATCTTGATCATGAACGGAGCTCCCAAGATATAAACATGATAGCACAAAGGAGGAGAACCAGCCATCTAGCTACTACATGGACCCGTAGTCCAGAGATGAACTACTCACGCATCACATCGGAGGATTGCATGGTGATGAAGAAGGCCTCCAGGGTGAATTCCCCTCTCCGGCAGGGTGCCGGGAAGAGCTTTAGATCCCTCCCGATCTAGGGATGGAGATGACGGTGGCTACAGACTCTTTCGTGGAATTTTGATCGGGTACTTAGGGTTTCCGTATCAGAGGCAATATATAGGCGGAAGGAGAGGCCGATGGGATGCCTAGGGCGGCCAGACCACCTCCTGGCGTGGCCCAGGCCTGGCCGCACGGCCAGGTGGTGTGGCCGAGCCCCAGCCCCTCTCCGTCTCGTATTCTGGCTCCAGGTGTCCCTCGGTGAAAAACTGAGTTTGGCTTTTGTCCCGTCCAATTCCGAGAATATTCATTTTCTGACTTTCCTGGAACCAAAAACAGCAAAAAACAGGCAGCTGGCATTGTGGCTCTTGTTAATAGGTTAGTCCAAGAAATCATATGAAAAGTACTCCAAAGTGTGGACAAAACATAAGAAAGTATATAAAACCAAGCATGGAACATCAAAAATTATGGATACGTTTGCAACGTATCAACATCCCCAAGCTTAACTCCTGCTCGTCCTCAAGTAGGTAAGTGATAAAAAGAAAGAATAATTTTTGAGGTGACATGCACCTTCATAAACTTGATCAAAGTATTTGTAAAACATTCAAAGTTGGGATCATAGTACTTCAATCATAACATGAAACACAAAGTTCTAGCAATAAGACTAAGAAACTATGTTGCAACATGAAAAGGCACAAACAAAAGATTAATGAATAACAATGCTTTGCAAGACGTTTGTTTGTTTCACATAAACAAAACATCGCATAGTGGCATTCAGCTTGTCCCTCATAGAGTAGCAAACATAAATGCATAGGACACCTTCAAAGTTCATAAGAGTGACTAGATACAAATATTTTAAAACAAGCAATATCAAGGTTATGCAATAATCAACAAGTCTTGGGACAATGCACATAGAACTAAGAATGGCCACTATGCTCTCAAAGTAGGTGCATAAAGGTAGAAGGTGGAGACTCAATATAAAAGTGGAAGAAAGGCCTTCATAGAAGGAAGTAGGGATTCAAGTTTCATAAAGAGCTTCCAAAAATTATGGTACTTAATAGATTTCAGCTCTCATTGCCCCTTTCATAAGCATCTTGAAGTGATTAAGGTTAAAGTGAACAAACTATGGTGCATATGCTTGACGAAGTATAAGTTGGAAATCTCATGTCCCTTGAATACGAGGGCCGCTCCTCATGCTACTCAAGTCTAGTCACCGGTAAGTTCTTGTCATTGTAATTACATGTAGATCATAGAGAAATGCCAACGGGGTTCCCCTTGCCCGATGATACGGAAGAATCCCCATATCAAAATGACAAGGCAAGCAGACAACGAGCATCTCAACAATCTTCTTATTTACCATGGGAATATGGTGATTTTTTCTCTCTTTCCTCTTTTCATATATCTCTTTTTTTTCTATTTTCTTTTTTCTCAATATCTGACTCTTTTTTTATAAGTAGAATGCTTCATAGACATCTCATTATGGTTCCGCTGCAGGTTTCCACCATTTCAGCATGGATTAGACCAGCGGCCCAGGCGTTTCTCTAACACATATACATAACTCCATGGACTTACAAGCTCCCATTTCATTTCACACCGACGACATCCATAGACAAAACATCATGATATCAACTAGGTACAAAGTACAAGTGCAATGTTGAAAGCGTTCCCCATGACAGCATGGTTCTGCTAATCCCCAACAAATAAGTGCAAGCATATACAACATATACGACACAATGGTTCAAGTTTATTAAGGGCAGGAAAAGTAAAGTGTGCCATCAAGTTCGTGAGAGCTTTAATCACTAGTTTTCTCATAACAAGTGTAATTTGGAAGGTAGATAAAAACATGAATATACTTGGAATATCATAAGCTAGTAGGTAGGTATGGTGGAATCTTTGGAATAACTTGGTTTAAGGAGTTGGATGCATGAGTGGAACTCATACTTGGTTGTGGAGGCTAGCAAAAGACTGGGAGCGACAAACTAAGAGAGCAATAATGGCCATAATCATGCAAAGCGACAAAACATCATTGATCAAAGCATAAAGTGATACTACAAGTTGAAAACTAAAGGATCATAAAGGCTATGGTGACTTGGGATAGTCATAACATGGTGTGAGCATGCGCCAAGTCAACCCAAATAAAGCATCAAAGGAGAATACCACAATACTATGCTTTAATATGCTAAAACAACGCATGATTCCTCCAAGGCACATTAAGCAATATCAATTGTTTATAACAAGTCATGCTACAGCAAAGAATACTAAGCATAAAGCCAAAAAAAATATCAAGCATGGCATGACAAAGCATAGGCAACAGTCAAAACAAGCTCTCTTTACCACTTAAGCATGAACTTTCCTACTCTTTTCCAATCCAAACCAAACTATTTGAAATCCAATGTATGAAAGAGGGGGTCCAACCAATTTATTAAGCAAACTAAGCAAACGAAAAACCAAAACAAAAACGAAAAAGATGACGCTCCAAGAACAACACAACTATGCATGAAACAATAAAAATGAAGCGTTTGGAAGAAACCTAGGATTTTTATTGATGAAGAGGGGGATGCCTTGGGCATCCCCAAGCTTTGACGCTTGTAATTCTTGGATATTTCTTGGGGTGACACACGTGGCATCCCCAAGCATGAGCTTTAGTCCATCCTTCATCTCATCATTCATTCCTTCCATATACCTGAAATTTTTCCTTCATACAAAACTTCACACAATCTTTATTAGCAACATTAGTGCACTCAAGATAATAAGTCTTTAGGTTAAGTTATAACACCAATAAAACTTCCATTCAAACACAAGCTATTGTAGCACTTCCCTCAAAAATCTCAATTCCCAAAAGAACTCAAAAAGGAACCAACAAGAAGCAAATGCAGAAAATGGCAGAAATCTGTCAAAACAGACCAGCAGGTGAAGACGAATTTTTTAGAAGACATTATGTTGCTCAAATAAAAAAGTGTTGAACTAACGAAAGTTAGATAATAACCAGGGGCAGAAGAACAAAAATTCACGCCTCAAAAGGACATACAGATATTTTACACGAATTTTTATGGTGAAGCACATAAATCTGTTTCGGAACAACAACTTTCCCAATCATTACTTCTCTCTCATTAGAGGTTACTCTTGGCACAAAAAGCAAATAAAAAGGATAAGTAGCGGTTATTACAGAGGTAATAACTTCCAAGACTCATCTAAAACTTTTGGGTTATCTCCCAATAAGTACTTTTTTTAAAGCCTTTAAGTTAGGCATAAGAAGCAAGAAAAAGAATCAAGTGTTCTCAAATGAAGAAGCATTAAGAGCAAATTTTGTTTTCATAGAAGAGGCAAAAGAAGTCTTCTCTCTCTTCTTAGGAAAGTGTTCTATACCTTTCTTGAGTGGAAGTTGATATTTAATGGTGCCTTCTTTCATATCAATAATGGCACCAACAGTTCTAAGAAAAGGTCTTCCCAAAGTAATAGGACAAGAAGCATTGCATTCAACATCCAAAACATAGAAATCAACAAGGACATAGGCATTGTTAACCATAATAAGAACATAATTAATACTCCCCATGAGTTTCTTTTTAGTATTATCATAAAGTAGGACATTCAAATAACAATCTTCAAGTGGTGGCAAATCAAGCATATCATAAATCCATCTAGGCATAATAGAAACACTACTATCAAGATCACATAAAGCTTTGAAATCAAAATCATTCACTTTCATATTAATGATGGGTTCCCAACCATCTTCTTGTTTTATAGGAATAGAAGCTTTATGTTTCATTTTTTCTTCTTTAATCTTTATGAGAGCATCAGTAATGTGTTTTGTAATGGCCATATTCATAGCACTAGAATTGGGACTTTTAGCAAGCTTTTGTAGGAACTTAATAACTTCAGAGATATTGCAACCATCAAGATCAAAACCATAATTATCATCTAAAGTAGTAGAGCTATTACTAGCCTCAACACTAGTGGTAGTGATAGTAGAAACACTAATGTTTCTAGCAATTTCATCTTCTCTTTCCCACTTAGCATGCAATTCAGCTAATGGTCTAACATTCTCATCAATTCTTACTTGTATGGCATTAGTAGCTGCAAAGGGATTATCAATAGTTTCGGGTTTAGCAGCCATTTTATTCAAAGAAGATTGAGCTTCAGCCAAAGATGTTATATTTCTTTCAGCATTAGAGAGTTTTTCCTCAAAAGTTTTATTGAAAGCAGTTTGTTTACTAATAAAGTCTTTAAGCATACCTTCAAGTTCAGAGGGAGCACTCCTATTGTTGTTGGTGCTAGTGAAGTCACACAACTTAGTATTTTCAAGAGTAGTCATTTTTTGTGTTTTTAATAAAGAAAGCAAACTTGTAAAACTATTTTTTGTGTGTTTTTAATAAAGAAACAAGCAAACAAAGCAAAAGGAAACTAAGCAAAACAAAAATAACAAAGTAAAGAGATTGGTTATGAGAGACTCCCCTTGTGAAGATGTCCTTGACTCCCCGGCAACATCGCCAGAAAAAGTACTTGCTGACTCGTGTATTAACGAGCTCATTGGGAACCCCAAGAGGAAGGTATGATGAGCACAGCAGTAAGTTTTCCTTCAGTTATGAAACCAAGGTTATCAATCCAGTAGGAGCAAGGAAACACCCCAAAGGTGTAGCAAGCTGAACTTTGGCAAGGCGTTCTACCGGTGCCAGCAGCAATGTGTAGACCTGCACAACACAACCACAGAACTTTGTCCCCAACTTGCGATGAGGTTGTCAATCTCACCGGTTTTGCTAAAAACAAAGGATTAAACGTATCGAATGGGAAGAAAGTAATAGTTTGCAGAAAGTAAACACAAAGCAGTAAACAGTTGATTGTAGATTGAAAGTAAAAGAAAAGACCGGGGTCCATAGTTCACTAGAGGTGGATCTCCTTAAGATAGATAACATGCTGGGTGAACAAATTACATCGGGGCAAATGACAAACATCGAGAAAGCATACAAGCATATACTAATCATCTTGACTCCTTTGAGATTTGATTGGGCATTACAACATTATACATAGACCACCATCCAGCTGCATCTATGACTAATAATCCACCTTCAGGTTATCATCCGAACCCCCTCCAGTATTAAGTTGCAAGCAACAGATTATTGCCTTTACGAATTGCGTGTAAAGTAAACAATACGATTGTTCTATGAACAAAGGATTGTTGTTTTCTCCCTAGTAGCAACAACACATCTAGTACCTTAGAGATTTCTATCACTTCCCCAGATTACCAGAGGCATGAACCCACTATCGAGCATAAATACTAACTCTTGGAGTTGCTAGCATCTACTTGGCCAAGATAGCTACTAACAACGGAAAGCATGCAAGATCACAAATAACAAAGACATGATAGAATCAATAATGAATCTAAAATAGCATCTCAATATCCATCGGATCACCGCAAACACAACATGCAGAATTACAAATAGATGATCTTGATCATGAACGGAGCTCACAAGATCTAAACATGATAGCACAAAGGAGGAGAACCAGCCATCTAGCTACTACATGGACCCGTAGTCCAGAGATGAACTACTCACGCATCACACTGGAGGCTTGCATGGTGATGAAGAAGGCCTCCAGGGTGAATTCCCCTCTCCTGCAGGGTGCCGGGAAGAGCTTTAGATCCCTCCCGATCTAGGGATGGAGATGACGGCGGCTACAGACTCTTTCGTGGAATTTTGATCAGGTACTTAGGGTTTCTGTATCAGAGGCAATATATAGGCGGAAGGAGTGGCCGAGGGGGTGCCTGGGGTGGCCAGACCACCCCGTGGCGCGGCCCAGGCCTGGTCGCGCGGCCAGGTGGTGTGGCCGGGCCCCAGCCCCTCTCCGTCTTGTATTTTGGCTCCAGGTGTCCCTCGGTGAAAAACTGACTTTGGCTTTTGTCCCGTCCAATTCCGAGAATATTCATTTTCTGACTTCCTGGAACCAAAAACAGCAGAAAACTGGCAGTTGACACTGCGGCTCTTGTTAATACGTTAGTCCAAGAAATCATATGAAAAGTACTCCAAAGTGTGGACAAAACATAAGAAAGTAGATAAAACCAAGCATGGAACATCAAAAATTATGGATACGTTTGCAACGTATCAGTAACCATCGGAGGGGTGTTGGTTCTAGTGGGAGCATAAGTATTAAAATGTTTAATATGCTTGCTCTTTTATGGATACATGTCTTGAGTGTTTTTGCATATTTTTCTGTTGTAGATCGATGGCACCTAGTAGTCTCCCTCAGATTTCCAGTTTTGCTTTGAGAACCATCTTAGAGAAAGATAAGCTAAATGGAACTAACTTCACCAACTGGTACCATAATCTAAGAATTGTTCTCAAGCAAGAAAAGAGGGACCATGTCCTAGACAACCCACTTCCAGATGAGCCGAATGAGAACGCGAGTGTCGCAGCCACCGATGCCTACCGTAGGACATGTGATGAGTCTACGGAGATTAGTTGTCTTATGCTTGCTCACATGGAATTGGACTTGCAGCAGCAGTTTGAGAATGTTGAGGCCTACGATATGATCGAAAGCCTCAAAAGTATGTTCTAGGCTCGGCGAAGACTGAGAGGTATCAAGTCTCTCAGGCTTTGTTGAGCTGCAAGCTTAAGGATAGCGATCCACTGAGTCTGCATGTGATCAAGATGGTTAGTTACATGCAGTCTCTGGAAAGGCTTGGCTACCCCATTAGCGAAGAGTTCGCTACGGACATAATTCTAAACTCTCTTCCTAGTGTGTATGGTCAGTTCATATCGAACTACCACATGCATGGTATGGATAAGAAGCTCACTGAATTACATGGGATGCTCAAGCAGGCTGAGGCGGATCTCAAGAAAGGTGCCAGTCAAGTGTTGATGGTGCAGAATAAGGCTAAGTTCAAGAAGAGTTCTTGGACTAATAAGAAGAAGGCAAAGTCGGGAGGTAAGGCTGAGGACCCGGTCCAAAGCGCTTCCGTGGGGACTAAGTCATCTCCTGCAGCCAGATCCACTTGCTTCTATTGCAAGGCGGATGGCCACTGGAAGAGGAATTGCAGCAAGTATCTGGCTGATAAAGCCAAGAGTGGAGGTGTGACTTCCGGCTCAGGTACGCTTGTTTGCAATGTTATAGACATTTATCTTGCTGATGCACCCGGTAGTTCTTGGGTATACGATACTGGATCAGTCATTCACATCTGCAACTCGTTGCAGGGACTGTTAAGAACTAGGAGCGTGGCAATAGGCGAGGTTGACATTCGGGTCAGCAACAAAGCAAGAGTTGATGCGTTGGAAGTCGGCACGATGCAACTTCATTTACCTTCTGGATTCTTAATGGAGCTAAATAATTGTTATTATGTTCTAGTGCTTAGTCGAAACATTATTTCTGCCTCATGTTTGATGAGACAAGGCTATGAGTCGAATATTAAGAATAATGGTTGTTTTTTATATTTGAATGATATGTTTCACGGCTTTGCACCCGTCCTGGACTGGTTATTTATTTTGAATCTTGAGGATGAATTTGTCTATACATAAATGTGAAAAGGTTGAAACCAAATGATCTGAATATGACTTACTTTTGACATTGTCGACTTGGTCATATAAGTTGGAAATGCATGAAGAAGCTCCATGATGATGGACTCCTAACTTCATTCGACTTGGAGTCGTTCGAGACATGTGAATCCTGCCTACTAGGCAAGATTACCAAGACACCTTTTGCAAAGAGTTGTGAAAGGGCGTCCGACTTATTGGTACTAGTACATAGTGATGTATGTGGCCCGATGAGCACGACAGCCAAAGGTGGTTATGAGTACTTCATTACCTTCACTGATGATTTAAGTAAGTATGGATATATCTACTTGATGAAACATAACTCGGAAGCCTTTGAAAAGTTAAAGGAATTCCAGAATGAGGTACAGAATCAACTCGGCAAGAAAATAAAGTTTCTTCGGTCGGACCGAGGAGGCGAGTACATGAGCCATGAGTTTGATGACCATCTGAAGAGTTTTGGAATAGTTCCCCAGCTCACTCCTCCAGGAACGCCACAGAGAAACGGTGTGTCGGAAAGGAGGAATTGGACCTTGTTGGACATGGTATGATCAATGATGAGTCGGATAGATCTGACTTTATCATTTTGGGGTTATTGTCTAGAAACTGCAGCGTTCACACTAAACAGAGTACCATCAAAGTCGGTAGAGAAGACACCGCATGAGATGTGGACTGGCAAAAAGCCGAGTTTGTCTTTTCTTAAGATTTGGGGTTGTGAAGCATTTGTCAAGCGACTTCAGTCGGACAAGCTTACGGCCAAGTCGGATAAGTGTATTTTCCTGGGGTATCCGAGGGAAACCTTGGGTTACTACTTCTACAACCGAGAAGAGGGCAAAGTGTTTGTCGCTCGGAATGGTGTCTTCCTTGAGAAAGAGTTTCTCAGTCGGGGAGTCAGTGGGAGCATGGTGCAGCTCGAAGAAATTCGAGAGGTACCGACCATCAGCGAGTCGGTAAAAACCTTGGAGGTTGAGCCGGTCGTGGTACCTGGGCCCACAACTACACCGACACTGCGAAGATCGGCCAGATTGCGAAGTGTTCGTGATGTGTTACTGTTGGACAGTGATGAGTTGGTAACTTATTCAGAAGCGATGGTGGGATATGATTCTGAGTCATGGCTTGGAGCCATGAGATCTGAGTTAAAGTCCATGGATGAAAATCAAGTTTGGAACTTGGTTGATGTGCCAGACGGTGCAAGACCCGTCGAGTGCAAATGGGTCTTTAAGAAGAAAACTGATATGGATGGAAATGTTTCTATCTATAAAGCACGACTTGTCGCGAAAGGGTTCCGACAAGTTCAAGGAATTGACTATGATGATACTTTCTCTCCCGTGGCGATGCTTAAGTCGGTTTGGATCATGTTAGCTATAGCAGCCTATTTCGACTATGAGATATGGCAGATGGATGTCAAGACGGCTTTCCTTAATGGAAATTTAACAGAGGACGTGTATATGATACAACCCGAGGGTTTTGTCGGTCCAGCTAATGCTGACAAGGTATGCAAGCTTCGGAAATCCATTTATGGGTTGAAGCAAGCATCTCGGAGTTGGAATATTCGCTTTGATGAGGTAGTCAAATCGTTTGGCTTCATCAAGAGTGATCATGATTCTTGTTTATACAAGAAGTTTAGTGGGAGCAAAGTAAACTTTCTAATCTTATATGTGGATGACATATTATTGATTGGAAATGATGTCCAGATGTTGCAAGAAACCAAAGAATCATTGGAAAGGAGTCTTTTGATGAAAGACTTGGGTGAGGCGACTTACATACTAGGAATCCAGATCTATAGAGATAGATCAAGGTGGCTCATTGGATTGAGTCAGAGTACATATTTGGACAAAGTGTTGAAGAAGTTCAACATGGAATCGTCTAATAAGGGGTTCTTACCGATGTCCCATGGCATAAAACTTAGCAAGACTCAGTGTCCTTCGACAACTGATGAGCGAAGTCGGATGAGTGCGATTCAGTATGCTTTTGCAGTCAGATCCATCATGTACGCTATGATTTGTACTAGGCCGGATGTTTCCTATGCTCTAAGTGTTGTGAGCAGATATCAGGTTGACCCTGGAGAGATCCACTAGGCAGCAGCTAAAAATATCCTCAAGTACTTGAGAAGGACTAAGGATATGTTCCTGGTTTATGGAGGTGAGGATGAACTCAATGTAAGGGTTACACGAATGTGAGTTATCTTACTGACTCGGATGATTCTCGTTCGCAATCTGGATATGTGTTTGTGATAAACAGAGGGGTTGTGAGCTGGAAGAGTTCCAAGCAAGAGACGGTGTCAGCGTCTACGACAGAGGCTGAATATATTGTTGCTGAAAGGGAAATGGACGTTGCCTAGAGGGGGGGTGAATAGGCGTTTTAAAATTAATACAGTTTAGGCTCTAATAAATGCGGAATAAAACTTAACGTTTAATTTATCAAGCCAAAACCTATATTCACTAGCTTCACTAAGTGCACCAACAACCTATGTTAAGCAATATAAACAACAAGGTGATAGCAAGATATAATACTTCAAGCACGATGGCTATCACAATGTAAATTGCATAAGTAAAGGGCTCGGTTGAGAGATAATTGATGGACGCGGAGACGATGATTTGTTTCCCGAAGTTCACTTCCAAAGAAGCTACGTCTCTGTTGGAGAGGTGCGGGGGCGCAATGTACTTCGAACGCCACAAGTGGCTCACCTCGAGGTGTGGTGGCTCGATGCTCACCCAACGCCACAGAAGGCCTCACCCCAAGATGCGAAGGCACGCAACCTACCGACGCCACAAAAAGACTCACCCTATTCTCCCGTGAGCTCGCCACAAAGGCCTACTCACATTCCACTATGGGACACTTGAGGGCGGTTACCGAACCCGTACAAGATTGGGGCAATCTCCACAACTCAATTGGAGGCACCCAACAACAATGCCACAAAGGCTACAAAGCCACAAAAGGCAACAAGGCCACAAAAGGCTACAAGACCACAAAAGGTCAACAACCCAACCACACAACCGTCTAGGGTTCCAAGAACCCAAGAGAAACAAGCCCAAGGGCTTGAACTCGCCGAATCTCCGAGGAGAACTCAAACATATGCACCAAACGCAAGAGGCAAGTACTTCACTCTCAAATTCCACCAAATCTACAAAAGCTATTGGGGCAATAAGGGAGGAAGAACACAAGAGGAGAACACAAAACTCTCCAAGATCTAGATCCCAAGGATTCCTTCACAAAGAGGGGATTTGGCTTGGTGGGGCTTGTAGATCTAGATCTCCTCTCTCAAATCCCTCAAAAAGATGCAAGAATCATGGGAAGGGAAAGGGGAGAGGGCAAGCTCTTCAAGGTCAATAATGGAGGAGAGAGAGAAGGGCAAAACCAAGAAAAAGCAAGTTAGCCCCAAAGGGGGAAGGGGAGCTCCTTTTAAAGGGCTCCCCGATCTGCCCATTACACACAGTTTCGCGCATGGCCGGTAGTACCGGTGGGTGGCCGGTACTACCGATGGCACCTAGCCAACAGTCATAAACACGATGCGAAAAGAACCAAAACTCGAGCATGGTCGGTACTACCGCCAACCACCGGAACTTCTAGCGCGGACGGTACTACCGCCAGAAAGTCCGATCCAAGTTCCATCAAATAGCACTAACCAGGCAGAGAGAGTACTGGATGGAAATAGGGGTTTCCGAAAGTTGGGCCGGAATTTACACTGGTACTACCGGCGGAATTTCTGCCCGAGCGGTACTTCCGGTCAGAGAAACTTCAGAACCAAAACTACAAGAACTTTTGCATCCGAACTCCAAACGAGATGAAACCAATTTTGTTGGAAAGATAACGATGTGTCTAAATATTTGGTATCACCAAGGGAGAAAATACCATGAATATATATGTGAGATACCTCCCAAGGTGTGGAGACGGAAAACCCGCAAGATAAAAAACGCAATAAGATATGCAAGGGAAATCCGTTTTTGATGAACTAGAGCTTGTTATGAAGATAACCACAAGCTCTAGATCCTCACATGGACAAGAACCAAACAACAACCAAGAAAGATGATGCTATGAATGCAAAGGTTTGAGCTCTCTCTGAAAGATACGAACGAGTCACCCACTCGAGAGCCCCTCTTGATAGTAGGGCTATCTATCCTAAACCCGGTCTCCCAACACTACACGAGACCGGTAAAATAGAAACCCTATCAAGATCATACCTTTGCCTTGAGCATCCCACTTGAGCTTGATGTAGACGATCTTGTCACCTTCAAGATGGAACACCTTTCTTGATTGCTCTTGCTTGCTCTTGCTTGATGAAGACTTGCGAATGGCTCCCCCATACTCCATGGGGAAACCACTTCTTTGACCTTGTCTTCATCACTCCATGAACGCCGAGGATGGAAAGCTCCAATCATGAGATATTCTAGAGATGGTGCATCTTGAGCTTGCACATCATTTCTTGATGATGTCTTGAAGATAGCCACGAGGAACTCCATCTTCTTCTTATTCTTCTTCAAGACATACTTGATCTTCTTCTTCTTCTACTTGATTCCAAAAGGCACAAAGCCCTTGGACAATGCTTCTTCTTTTTCATCCTTGAGACCAACACATGGTCCAAGCGATGCCACTGGACAAACCTACAAGTGAGACTCAATTTGCACATTAGTCCATAGGGATTGTCATTAATTACCAAAACCACACATGGGGGCATACATGCCCTTTCAGCTGCCTCGGAAGCGGCAAAGGAAGCCGTTTGGATGAGGAATTTCCTCATGGATCTTGGTGTGGTTCAGGGCTCGTCCAATCCGTTAGACGTGTATTGTGACAACAATGGTGATATCGCACAAGCCAAGGAACCTAGACAACACCAGAAAAACAAACATATACTCATGCGGTACCACCTGATTCGCTAGTTCATGGATCAAGGTGATATCAAATTATGCAAGGTACACACGGATGCAAATATTGCGGATCCGTTGACAAAGCCGCTACCACAGCCAAAGCATGAGGCACACCTGAGAGCTATGAGCATTAAATGCCTAGACATGTGATGTTGGATGATTGACTCTAGTGCAAATGGGAGACTGTTGGGAATATGCCCTAGAGGCAATCATGTATGATGTTATTCCCAATGTATTCATAAAGTTATTGTCCATGTATGAACTACTGATATGTATCATTGAATATGTGATTCGATTGTGGAACTATATATTCATGTTGTTCATACTAGTTATCCTTGGTCGTTGAGGTTGTGCTGGACACACAACTTAGACTAATGTGAAAGTCGGCTTGATGACTCGGTTCCACTTGTCATGGGCATGGAGATGCTATTCTAACTTACATTGATTCGGCTAAACAGTTTAGTGAATCGGACTAACCCACAGTTGAGATGCAACGAGCATGTTGTCATTTGTATTCTCAAGCAATGGAATCCTTCGACCTGAGGTGATCGCATGATCCGAGTTGTGGATCACCAACTTAGGTCCTATCAAACGATGTTCCATAAATGGGCAGTTATAAAGGTAGGGTTCGGGTTGGTTGTGAAGCAAGTTGCGTGACATGGATTACCAAGATGGGATTTGCCCCTCCGTAATGGAGAGATATTCTCTAGGCCCTCTAAACGATATGATTCGAAAGCATGGCCATGCGCGACTTGGTTAAGTGTTAACCAATGAGTTGGACTAAGTGTTAGTCCAGTGAATCGTATATCACGGAACGAGAAGAGAGAGTCAAGCTATTAAAGGGATGACAACAACTCGCCTATAGCTTGACAAGATATATCGTGAGGCAAAGGGAATTGGACGAAAGTCACATTGAGAAAGGTTTGTCTTCTGACTTTACGGCGCTTGGGAGTTGGCACGTCTTGCTAGAGGCAGCTACCAACTATCGACTCGGAGTGGTGACTCATGTCGTGTCCAGGTGTACGTGAACCTATAGGGTCACACACTTAAGGGTTCCGTCCAGGATTCCGCCATTGTCTCTATACTTGTCGGTGTGAACCTATCATGGTCATAGGACGGAGTATGAAGTAGTATATCATTCAATAGGGTAGGAAGTGGGCTCTCATAGAGGGTAGGATTCACCTTTGGAGTCCATGACAACTTGGCATAAGTTGGAAACCTTGATGTGGTAATGGTCGTAGTTCGGGCTACATAAGCCCCCCCTTCAAAAAGGGTCGTCCTCAACTCTACATGCTCATCACAAAGTAGAAGAGTTCGAGATACATTCTTGATCCTGGGGTTCACCATATAGTCATCCTCGGAGAGATTGATTTGACAACACTTCAATGTTCCTTCACTTTCCATGAAGCCTACAAAGCTCACAACAAAAGCGAAGCAACACTCAAAGAGTAGCCAATTCATGAATATTATAGCACGAGTCCTCAAGTAGAAGGAAGCCACCTTATGATGTAGATATAGCTTATCTAAGGGTAGCCATAGGTAACTCTCTATGGTTTGTCTTATCAACTCATAGTCGGTAGAGGTATGCAATTATAACTTCACACAACAAAGACCAAGCAAATTTTTTGTGCGTGATAGAGGAGCATGTCATTTGTGGCATGTCCATACTTGATCACAACACCATTATCACAACTCAAGGATATAAAGAGGAATGCATAAGCAAGGTCAATGTGCATGGAATTCATTTGAACATCATCCAAATGTGGGAACTCAAAACCTCCATATAACGTCTTAGTGTGGCACTCAAAGTAATTAACTAAAATATTGATCAACACCTCTGATGCAAGAATAGGATAATTTGGCAAAAACACACGAGGAAGGATATCCAAAACAACATCATTAAGTGTGCAAACCAACCATTGGAAAGATAAATTGTTCGATATGTTGGATGCCACACACAATTCATCAATAGAAAAGATCATGGGAATGTGAGTATCACAAGCGAAAGAAAAACAACATGTTTGCAAGCAAACCATATGAAAGAGAAAATGTTCCTTATGTTTGTTGCAACAACTATACGAGATACTTTGAAGCTCTCATGACAATACATGATCATAATGGCAGTATGGTTGCACACAGAACATCAGAAAGAGAAACTTCTCAACATTTTTGTTGCGGCACACAAAGAATAAATATCCAATAGAAATGAAACACGGTTGTCACAAGGTGAAATAATACCATCAACATGCTTGCAAGCAAACCATAGAAAAGAGAAATTTTTAAACATGAAAAATGCAAAGCATGCAAAAGGTTTCAGAGCTAGGTCCGATCTTGAACTCATGTGGGGGATGCTCTCTAGAGCTCTTTTTGTTAACTCGTGCTTAACCGAGGTTGGCATTATAGGGCGGGTGCCTAAACACAACATAGATAAAAGAAAGAACGTGTGTGCATGGTAGAGAAACACATCATCCATCATGACGTATCTCTTCTTGTGCACATCACCATTAATGGCATTCAAGTGTAAAATAAATTCATGGTGAATATGCAAGTGGGGAACATGCTTATCATGGTAATCATCAAAATCTCCAAAACTTGAGAAAGCTATGGGGGGAATCTCAATAGAAACCATATGATAATTATTGTTGTAAGCAAAACAAGTGAAATAGAAATTATTCATCTTATTTGAAGCAATGGGAGAAATTGAATAACTATCATAGAAAAGCATGTCTGAAGCAATATCATGGGTGCCAACAAACATATGGAAAGAGAAATTGGTCTTCAAGTTTGTCACAACACAACAAGCATGTTTATCATCATTGCAAGCAAAACATTTGAAAGAATAAGTGTTCAATGTATTTCAAGCAGTGGTAGGGTAAAGAAAACGTTTATAGCATGGCATGTCTATGGAAACATCATCACAATAAAATAATTTCACATGATAAACATTATGCAAAGGCAAAGTATCACATGGAAATATCAATGAATCATATGTAATGTCACAAATATCATCCATAGCATGCATATACTCACAATTCATCATGTCCACTAGTGGGATCATGGAATCATCAACACCCTTATTGTTACCGTGTTCATACCTCTCATATGAAGTGGGTGTTGTGGTAGTAGTTGCCTCCATGTGGTCGACTTTGTCTTCTTGATTTAGCCATGGCATAGTATCATCTCCCTTGTCTCCAAATAAATGGATTAGTGAACCACCTTATGGCTTCTTGATTCATGTAACCTAGCACATCATGAGAAAACACACTAGAAGTAGAGGGTAAGTCGTTAGAAATAAAAATGGCCTCACATGACCTATCAACTACCACTCTCAACTCACTCGGCGTATCACTCATGCCCTTAAAGAAGAAGCACTCAATCTCACATATGGTGGAGTCACTCATCTCACTCTTGCTCTCACTCAAGTGGGCTAAGTGGCTCTCATACTCACATGGGATTGGTACCATATCATCACTCAAGCATATGGGGTTAGGCTCGGTGTGCTCAACTCCATGCACCTCTGTAGTGACCTCGAATCGGTAAGGATCCTAAGTCCCTGTGATTAACATGCTAGTCCCTGGATCAATAGCTAGCACTCACAGTCGATGAAATATCATGTAAAACACAAAGTCTTTATTACACGGAGAATCCAGAGTATGAAATTATTACAAAAGTTGCTTAGCATTATGCTAGCTCAAGTAACAGCGGAAACATAAAAGCAGCATGAGTCCATCAACGCCTAGGCTTGTCGAGTGTAGACCCGTGATCCCTACGCACCTTTCAATCTTCGGATTCTGCACATAAGACGTGCAGCCAACAAGTTGGGTCAATACTTTGAATGTATTGGCAAATTACACCAACGAGAGAAAAATCTATCTCTACATGCAAGGCTGGTATAGGCTGTAGAGTTCATTTGCTCAAAGCTAGTTTTCTTAAGTAGAGAGAAGAAGAAAGGATTGTCCTACTTTGTAAACATTTGCTTTGATAAAATAAGGTCGAGTGGCACACGATGATATTACGTACCAAGTGTCCAAACAACCAAACACTTGGATATTACGCACCAAGCGTCACTTGGATATTACACACCAAGTTCCCAAATTCCCTCCCATTAGCGATATTACGCACGCCATGGGGTTTCAAAACTTTGTTTTAGAAAAGAGAGAGTAAGATCCTTCAGAGGCCCCATCCTTCAGACGCTCATTGTTGTTTTGTTACCGTGAACACGGCTGATCGATCAGATTGCAATACTCTCGAGAGTTTGTGCACTTTACCCACAATCCACGATCAAGTCCTTTTACAGACAAGACCATGGCGAGGCTTTCCCTTAGTAGCCCCTCTACCTTCCGGATCCAACCGTGCCAAGAATCCTCCAAATGTTGGTACCCAGGTGAGGTTTCCCACTAAGTACTAGGCCAAGACAGAGCCCATAATGTATTGTGGTTGCACTGGAAGCTTCTGAATTCTGAAACATGGCAGACTTCTTTGATTCCTGGGCGGCCGTTCTCCACCAAAATCACACTCGTTGACCCGACAACCATTCCGCCCAGAAGAAAACTTAGTTTTATTTTGAAGTGGATTTGAGAAGAAAAGTTTGCTCTAGAGAGCCTTTATACTTAGAAAAATTATTTGTCTTTCGAACCCCCCAACGGTACTTTGTATATATAGCATAGCAAGCAATACTTAGCAAAACAGGGGTAACTTATTAGGATGGGAAATCCTAAGTATAGAGCTACTCATGGCATACTACAAAATCATCGCACTTGCAAAATAATACTAAGGAAAAATTCTACTAGAATATTCTACACATGCATACTACAGAATTTTTGAAGATCACATGCATAGAACCAAAACTGGGACAAAATTATGAACAAGTGGTGTAACTTTCCTTGATCCGAGCAGCACTCTACACAATAGCACTCCTTAGCGCACTCCGAGCAATCTAACGAATCACAAACATAGATCTGATCACAACTTGTTCAAAGCATACACAAAGGAAAACATGCATGCATGCAACATGGTAGTTTATGCAAGGTTGGTTAAATTGATCAAGGTAGCAAGTTTGTGTTGTGATAGTGTAAGGGTGTCACTAGGATTTATTTTTCCAAGGGTTTAGATCTACTATAGTGTCACTAAACAAATCCTAGGATTATAAGGAGATCAACCATCTAGTTAGCCCCAAGCTAGATCTAATGACCCTAAGCAAGGCTCAAAGATTTGGATCAGTAGGTATTGTGGAAACAAAGTTATAGCAACAAGAATCAAATAGAATAGAATTTTAATTATTTTTCTATAGATTAAACCCTCTAATCCAATGATTAAAATCTACACCCAAAACATTACAGCAAACCTGCAATATTATTACAGATTTGGATTCTACATAAAATTAGGAATCCAACGGTATATTATAAGCTAACTTTGGCCAAATATTCAATTTTATATGAATTTCGCAAGTTTTATCTTCAAATCTGCAAACATATCTAACCCTGACTTACTAACTTGCCATGTGTCAGTTCCTGTTTGGTCCAGCTGGCAACGGGGGGGCTGACGCGGCGCAGCGCGGTGCGGTTAAGCGGCGAGCTGACGTGGCGGCCACGCGGCGGCGTGCGATTGGCGCGTACCCCTTCGGGTCCAAATCTAATCCGAGCCACAGATCGAAGATCGAACGGAGGGGGAAGGTCCGGCGACTTACCGTTGCGATGACGGTGGCGGTGAGCGGCGGTGGTGTCGGTGATGACGGCGGCGGCGCTCCGGTGCACTTCGAGGAAGGGGAAGCTGACGCTAGTGATCGTCTCCCCCTCGCGGTCCCGTCTGTCGCCTCGAATTCGGCCCTCTCTTCCTCTAACGGCGACGGCGGCTGCTTCTCCTCCGCAGCTCCGGCGAGCAATCTGCGGCGGCACGCTGCAGAACACAGGGGGAAAAGCGGTGAGCAGATGGCGTCGATCGGGAGGTCCAGGATGGGGAAGAAATCGGGGAAAGGGGTTCCCGTGTCGTCGTCTTTGCTGGCTTACCGAGAGCGGCGGTGGTTCGAGCCCGTGGAACCGAAGAGGACTAGGGTGCTTAGGGTTTTGGGGGACGGAGGGGGTTGCGCGGCTGGGCATATAAACACGGCCTAGGGGAGTCCTGGCCGGACACGGAGGCGGGGGGGTCGTGGCCGATGGGGACTCTGCCCCGTTCCTGTCGGGTGAGAGGAGAGGGATGACAGGTGGGGTAGGGCTGGCTGGCGACGGAGGGGAGAGATGGGCCGACGGGCGTGGGCAGGCTCCCTGCTGCGCGGGCGATGGGGCGGGGTGGGCTGGCTGGCGAGCCGGCCCAGCTAGGGTTAGCTGTTGGCCCTTTCTCTCTTTTTTTTTGTTTAACAATTTTCCCTTTTTCTGTTTTAGTAAAACTCTTCTAGCTTTTGCAAACTAAGTCCAAAAGTGATGAATCTTGTTTCTAATTTTTCATAAAATTGGGGTGGTCAACATAGGACCATGGCTTACTGTTTTTACAAAGTTTTTGAAGGGTCAAACTACCACAACAAGGGTGCTCACTTAGAGAATATTTAATAGGGTTTTTAAATGGGTTTATGTGCCAGGGTTTTTATTGCAATTTTTCAAATGCAGGATGCAAATGATGCAAGGATGATGCATGACACTAATATCATCCTAATATAGAATCTGGGATGTTACAACCTCCTTTGGTGAAGGGAAAGTCCCATGCTCGGCTTATTCACTTGGATTGCCATACAAAGTGAGAGATTCATCCTTGATCGCCTCCATGGTCGAAGGGAAAATCATATGCTCGACTGTCTTGTCGCCATCTTGTACCTTGGGTGCCATTGTGGTGGTGGCACTCATAGAGGAAGGTTCCATAGGATGTGAGGCTCCTTAGTTTTGGCCCTTGGCACCATCTTCACCATCGCATCCAATTGTTGGTAAAGCAATTTGTTTTCTTCTATCTCAAGTGGAGTCATGTTTTTGACGGCCTCGTCTAACTTGGCAAAGTAGAGGTCCATCTATTGCTTGTATGAAAATCTCGGAGTGCTTGGAGAATAAGTTGCATTGAAGTTCTTGTATTTGGATGCTTCATCTTGGACAAGAAGTTTTGGCGTTGAAGCTTGATGGCATGGTAGAAGGCTTGCTTCATTGTCCTCTAGGTAGCTCTCTAGGCGACGATGCCTTAGGATCCTTGTTATTTCTTCATCATGGGCTTAAAGTTTGGTCGTTGAAGCTTGATGGTGTGGAGGATGGCTTGCTCTTGTTGCCCTTTTGGTGGTGGCACTAGTAGTGGAAGGTGCCTTATGATGATGGTATCGACAAAGGTCACTGGTGTGCCTTGCAGAACGTTTATGTTGGTGAAGCACTTGGTCATCCACATGACGCTCGTGACGATGATCCTTTTCCTTGGAACTCTTCTTGTGATGGCGGTGCCTTCTTGAGCTTGATTGATAAATATAGATGGTGCCCAACATGTATTCTCCGTTCTCATGGCGAAGATGCCTTGGACGGCATCTTGTATCCTCTTTATGTTGGCTATGATCAATAGTATGTATGTTGATGAAGGTTCTTGTTTCGTGGCACCTCTTGTGGAAGGTGATGTTGGGGCGCCACTCTTCTTAGAGGTGGTGGCACGTGATGACTTGGAGATGGTTGTGCTTGACGCCATAGAGATGGTGGTGCTTGGTGCCTTGGAGATGGTGGCGCTTGACTCCTTGGAGGTGGTGGCGCTTAACGCCCTGGAGGTGGTGGCGCTTGATGCCTTGGAGGTGGATCATCGAAGTAAGTGGTGCCATTTTGTGTGGCACGCTTGGCCTTGAAGGTCATGGTTTCTTGGTGATGCACCTCTGCTTGCTTGGCATAGTAGTCTTCCATGTCCAAGCGGTGGAGGAATTCTTCATGGCTCATGGAAGAGCCATCAGAGTTGATGAAGTTCTCATGTTCTCCATGCTTAGTGAGACATTGTCGATGTCACACTCGAAGTCGTCCATACTTGGGGAGTCATTATTGTTGTAGTACACCATATCACCATTGTCAATGTAGAGCTCCATGTCCTCCATGCATGAGGAGCCATTGTCAATGTAGAGCTCCATGTCCTCCATGCATGAGGAGCCATTGTCGATGTAGAGCTCCAAGTCTTCCATGTTTGAGGATCCATAGTTGATGTCGGGCTCCATTTCTTCTATGCATGTGGAGTCATCGTAGGTGTAGTGCTCCGGGTCCTCAAAGCATGCAGAGCCATTGCTGGTGTAGTGCTCCGTCATGTCCTCTATACTTGCGAAGTCATAGTCATGGTGGCTCATCATTGACTCTTCATAGGTATCCTCCTTAGTTCTGGAGTCCCTAGACATGATTAACAAGACCAAGTGGTGTACATGTAAGTGGTAGAGGGTGTTAGGGATGCAACATCCAACCTTACTTTACCTCAGAAGATAGTATCGTGCAAGTGGCCACACTTGAGGGCAATAAACCAAGCAAAGTGAAGTGACAAGGAAACTTAAACCCAGCTAACAACCAAAACACACACAAGGCCTATGGTGAATAGGTATGGAAAGTGGCATGCCAAAGAACAATCCAAAATTAAGATGTTGTAATGGCAAGTAAAGAACCACGATGATCACAAAGCAAAACAAGTTAATCCACAAGATAGGAAATATGTTTAAGGAAACGCACAAAGTGGGATAAATTGGACTTGTGCGATGGATAAAGTGAGCTAAGAACCAAAAGATTACCTAGAAAAGACTATAAGCCCGTGTCGCACAAGTGCAAGGAGAGACGCTAGTTCGATTGCATAAAATTGGTGGGCTACAAATTATGCACAATAAGTACCACCTATATGATGTTCATCGAGCTTCCGCTTCCTATTCTATGAGGCACTTGTTTCTTTCTTTCTTTTCTTTTCTTTTTCTTTTTCTTTTATTTTTATTTTTATTTTTATTTTTGTATCACTCTTTTACTTTTCCTTTTTCTTTTTCCACTTGCCTCTTCCTTGTGCCAACAACTATACCAGAGAACAATATGAGATAGCGCGGTCACAAATTTTGCTCAGAATTCTACAAGGCATCAAATATGCATAGCCCAATCAATCATAGGAGGAACTAGTCTGAATAGGTGTTTGTTGGTCGCAAAGATAGTTTAGTTCACAAAGGAATGCAAGTGGGGAGAAGTCATGGAATGTTTATACCTTTCATCGCTGATCTTCGCCCTTATTGTTGGATTCGGCCTTGCTCATGCAATTTGGATGGAGTAGATAGCATGAACAACTTGGATGATGATGTAGAGCTCCTTATCCTCTTTGAAATGAGCTAAAAACACCAAAATCCAAGTTCGAATGCAAAAGTTATGCTCAAAACCATGAGGATGCTAAAACAGTTTTTTCTGTCTGTCTCGGGGGGCAGAGACTCCGGTCTTGGGGGCTGGAGACTCCGGTATGAGATCACTAACCCCAAATACTCCGGTCTGGTCAATTCCAGAACGTCAAGAACACATCCGGGACGCATTTTGGGCGGAAAAACTCAAACCAGAACCTCAAATTGATAGAGGAATTAGGCTATGGAAACGCAAGGGAAGGTAGATCAACAAGTTTAGCAAGTAATCCACGGATCAAAACCTACCAAAACTCACTCAAATCATAGATCGATCCAAAACACAAAATTGGGCTATTTTTGGTGGAATTTTGGAATTTATGGGGAAAATACAAAATCGATGTGAAATCCTTTGCAATCAAAAGCTTCTAATACCAGATGATAAGGGTTAACCTCAAGGGTGGCCCGTTCTACATGGATCTCGTGGTAAAATCGATGGGAAAGCGAGGGGAAAGGGAGAAGGTAGCGGAAGCGAACACACACCTTGCGAAGAACACAATGAACACACACAAACACGACATGATCCAAGGCTAATTGCTCCCACCGGCGGCCACCGGGCCGATAGAATCCTCGCAAGGAAAGATCGGTCAACGCGCTCCCGCCAATCCCAACCGGAGAGGGAAGAACACCTTGGAGAGGGTCTTGACATCTACGCTCACACATTCGCAAACATAGGCCTTGTACAATGATGGATGCGCTATGCAAAGTCCAACGAGGTTGGTGACGATAGTCGGCCCCCTTGGTAAAGGGGATGAGGAAAAACTAGAGATTCCACAAAGGGGGTTGTCTTTAGTCTATCATCTATGCCTAAGGGGTACAATAAGGGGTGGGGGCTCTGTATATAGGTTATCCACTAGAATAGGGGTAGTTTGGGCATAAAACTAGGGTTTGGAATTTAATAAGGGGTACATGGGCCCATCACTTAGGACAGAGACTCTAGTGTGGCTGGAGACTCCGGGTAGTCTCCAGAGTTGACTCCGGGTCCCTCGCTGTATCTTTTGGAAGTGGGGGTGGAGTCCTTGCTGAAGTCCAGGGGTGGACACTCCGGTGTGTACACCCGAAGACTCCAGTGTAGAGGGCCGGAGACTCCGGTGTTGGCATTGCTCTCCGGGCCTGTCTCTAGAGGGATGTACTAGGTGTTCCTAGCGCTGGTCCGGAGTCCTGGCCAGAGTCCTTGGGGAGTTGGGTCGGTGACTCAGGTGTTGGAGGCCGGAGACTCCGTGCATCAGAGCCGGAGACTCTGGTGCTTCTACTGTTGCTTCTTCTGTCTCCTCTTCCAAGCATCCGTCTTATCGGGCTTGATGCTCCAGGATTCCTCCCTTGTCTCCATACTTGTCGTTGTGAACCTATCATGGTCATATGATGGATTATGAAGTAGTATACCATTCAATAGGGTAGGAAGTGGGCTCACATAGAGGATATGATTCACCTTTGGAGTCCATGACGACCTGGCATAAGTTGGAGACCTTGATGTGGTAACTACCGTAGGCCGGGCTACATCATGGGGGGAGCGAGCACAACACCCCACCTATCGCAAATTGGTCTTCCATCCAGTAGTCAACCTCATACATTATACATGCATGCAGTTTATGCATTATCCCCAAGTGACTAACCAGGCACATATTTTCTTCCATCTTCTGGGAAAGAAACTTATCCAGCACATCAAACTTCAAAAGTTTGACTTGTTCTATTAACATTGGCTTCAATCCATCGATCATATCATATGGCTCGATCTATGGGAAGTGCACTTGCAACTCAGGTACAATTTTCCATTATATGGTGCATGAGACATAGATGAACAAGTCACTACGATCGTAAAATTTGTCTTCTTCACCTTCTATTACATCACCATCCAGAAGTTGCCATAGTGGTTCCGAAATGGTGAAGAGTAGGTGTAACATCCCAGCATTAGAGCTTAGAAATAAGCTGAGATGAGGTGTGTGCATTGCATTCATGCATAGAAAATCTGGATATTTTTTGCGCTTTCAAATAAAACTTGTCAAAGTGATTGAAGCTTCTCTTAACTTGGTGGAACTGAAGTAGATCATCAAGTTGATTGCGATAAGTTTCAATATGACCTTTGCTAAAACCTTATATTTGGGTAATACAACTTGATCTACGGGTAGATCAAATGGAATCAAGCTAATCCCATAGCACAGTTATAAAGGATCTTATAGAGATCATGTCGGGGTATTCATTATAACAACTCTTGGATACTCAATTAAGTTTATAACTTAAGCAAAGAAACTTAATAACTAAATCTTGAAACACTGGTTTGCCATAGTTATTCCTACCATGGGTATCATGGTAGTTCCTAAACATTAACTCTTATCACTAATAGAGTAGAAAGGGAAGTAAAGCCAAGACCATTCATCTCATATCTTTGTTGCCATATTAGTAGGTGACATTCCTACTTAACCAAGTCCTAGTGTCTATTGATCTTCAATGTAGAGGGATCAATTCTTGACCTAGCACTTATTGACTCTTATCTTTGACCTATTATATTGACCTTAAGTAAATTAATAAGAAGAAGGAACTAGCTATGGTGAAGTATGCCATCATCAATGGAATGTGATCCTTAGTGGAGATCAAACCATCTGATGTTGGAGGAGTTAGCTCACTCATGAGTTAATTATAAGAAGTATTTAAACCCAAGAGTTTAGATAGTAATTATGAAGCTACAAGAAAGCTAGTAGTATTAGTACATCAAATAATAATCTTGTTATGTCAAGGGGGTATAACCTTAGAGCAAGCTTGCTTAACAATATAAGCCTATAGAGAGACTAGTACAAGCCTACTACTTAATTGAATATAGATCTTGATCAGACAATTAGAAGCTTAAGTGATGTATGATCAAAGGGTGGTGGTCATTGTTCTCAAGCCACTAGAGAATAGATGACTAGATGATGAAGAAGAGTTGTGAGTATACCAGATTAGGTAAAGCCCTAGTAAACTAAATCATCTAGCTTGATCATGAGAAGTCAAGCTAGAGTATGATGAAGTATATAACATGAGTATATGGAGTAGTTGGATGCATAATAGTTTAACCAAGCTAATATAAGAACAAACTTGTTGTATTACAGGAGTAGTACCATAACCATTCCAGAGGTTTGATATCACATGTGATATGGAGAGAAGTGTAATCTTGCAAGCTTTGGAAGTAGTTACAAGAAGGATTGAAAGGAGTTAATGGATGGAGTTAGTAGTAGCTACATTGATAGGTGCATCAATGGTAGTTAAGTAAGAGAAGTTATATACTAGGAGTAAGAATGGAGTAATGTTGAGGTGGCATGACCATGTCACCATATGGTGATGGATATGGTGGAGCCAGATAACTAGTTCATTAAGGAGAAGATATCTTAGTGAGTCAGAGGAGAGATTTAAATAGAGTATATTTAGGAAAGGAATTCCTTAGCTAAAGACAAGTTTAGCGTGGTATTAAGGATTGGAATTCTTTAGAAGCCTTAACCAAAATCATATCAAGCCATGACAAGACCCATGTCTACTTCATTATTCAAAACCCTAGAATCAAATGGATAGTGGAACCATTTCCTATTCCTAGGCAACCATTGAACAATAACTCTTAGTCAAATGAAACTTCTAAGAGATAATTAGAATCCCAGTTGAGGGAGTGTATTGCTAAAAGCCTTGCCACCTTATTGTCTTAAACCCTAATAACGACCTAGTCTCATATACCATCAAGATCACTTTAGTAAAGCAATCTCAATAGCTCACTCTAAGTTGAGTTATTATCCATGGCCACAAGACATGAAGGCAAATTATCCTAGCTCTTAATCTTCATCCATATCCATAATAGATATGAGTCTATTATTAAACCTTTCCAAAACTCATGTCCATTATTTGGAAATGAACATTTTCATTTCCTCATTGATGATTGATATTCAGGCATAATGACTTAACCAAGATTGTTTTATGATAATCCAAAACACTAAAAATCAAGTAGAATTTGAATAAGAGAAATCACCAAATATGGAGAACCATGAAATTCAAATCACCATATCATGAATCACAAGGTTTAACACCTTATAATGTATATAGATAAATCCTTTATGAGGATAAGTAGGAACAAGATTCTATATACATCAATAAACATTTCAAACCAGTACCATTAAGATTATCAAGTGAAAACAGAATCATTTTTATGAAATCTTATTATAAGAAACAAATTCCTAAAACCCTAATCCTTATTAATGTTTCCAAATAAAAAGGACCTTTCTTATAATTATGGATATTTTTAATGCACAATAAGAAATGATGAGAAGAGGGTCATACTTGCTTTATACAATAATATTCATGACCTACAAATTCTCTGTATATTTGAATCCTTGAAGAAATTCATATTTGAAATGGTTTTGTAAAAACCAAAAAATAGAAAAATAGAAAACATTAAAGAAAATGAAAGAAAGTAGTGCAACAGCTTCGGCCTGTGGCCCAGTAAGCCTTGCACTTACCTAACACCCGCGTGCAGCCCGAGCAACCCTTTGCTTGCTCCACCGTCGCCCAATAGCAGCCCAGCCCGGGTACCCTTTCGTTCTCTCTCTGTCAAGTGGGTCCCATGTGAGGAGAGAACCATCATTCTCGTCTTCCTCCGCATGGTCGACACGCCGTCGGCGAGCCACGTCGTCGTTGCAATCCTGGACCGCCGGGACACGATTAACTCACCCAGATCCTCGTCTAAGTTGCCAGGCATCCACCGGCTGGATAAGTTCATAGAGATTCACGCCCAGATCGAGCTCCTACATCACCGACGCATCTCGGCCATCGCCGCCATCGTGACATCACCTCTGACAGCGACTGGACCTAGAAATAAACCGCGAAGAGCTACATCAACGTTCTTATCCATCCCTACCCTCTCTATTCCTCTCTCTCTCTCGCTCTCTATCCTCCACAAATCCATCGAAGCCGCTGCTGGCGAGTTCCAGCTAACCATTGATGTAGGCCATCTCGGTGACCTTGGAGTTGTCTAGAAGAAGCGCAGTGCTTTGTAGATCCTCTAGGAGGAGCATATCATCAAGGGGAGCTCTGGGGAGGGCGAATTTCGTCGGTGTTCGCCGGAATCCGTGACTCTGCACTCATATCCAGCCACCATCAGCATCACCGAGCCTACCATCTGTTGGGTTCGCAGCATAGAAAACAAAAAAATTCCTACGATGGGAACTATACGCCAAGATCTATCTACTATATACAAGCGACAGGTGGATATACATCCATAGAGAACTTACCCTCGAAGACAACAAAGCTTTGTTAATGAGTTGGAACTCATGGATGATGTAGTCGTACACTTGATGATCTCAAGATCATGATGAAGTCCAGCAGGTCCGGCTCTAGCACGTCCATCAGATCCAGCTCCAGCAAGTCCAGCACCACCAAGTCCAGCACCACAAAGCAGTGATGCATCCGTGATCGCACACATGTCCGGTACCCCGACAACCTCTATCCCTCGCTCCAGCAAAGCAGTGGAAGCAGCAACTCCTTTCCAGATAAAGCCACTGGGAACATGTATCTCGCTAATCCGAGACCATGGGGGAATAATACTAGAAGGGGAGAGAGATCCTTCACGAGGAGGTGTGAGGAAGAAGGAGTGAGAGGGGGGCCTTTAATAGGAGGAGGGGAGGGTGTCCCTTCACCTCCCCCATTCATGTGGTGGTAACCTCCTCCACATTAAAATGCCCCTTCACATTCTCTTTTAAAGTCTCCACTTTAAATGCATTAAATTTCTCCAAATTTAATGCTCTCTAATTTAATAAAACTCTTTTATTAATTTTATTCAGAATTTTGTTAATTACTTTAATTAACAAACATTCACATAAAACCCCCCGCAACATTTCAAGATTACATGCAGAAGCAATTTCAGCAATTTCACCCGAAACAGTTTTGGTGTCTATTGAAATAATTCCAGCGCTTTCTTAAATCTTTATCTGAAACATATTTGCTCCAAGTGGTGTCGGTATCCCTTAAGTGTGTCACCCTACGGTTCGCGAATAATGTAGACATGATCGAGACCCCTCTCCGATCAATAATCAGCAGCGGGACCTGGAGATCCGTACTGACTCCCACATATTCAACGATGACTCTTGTGATCGTGTGAACCTTTAACGTCGTAACTAAATCCCTTTGTCTCGCGATATATTACATGTCTGAGATTCGATCATTGGTATCCAAATATCTAGTTTGATCTCGTTACCGACATGCACTCTTTTATTGTTCCCGTGATATAACATTCTAGTGATCACATCACTTGCTTGCAAGCTATTTCAATGTGATATCACCGAGAGGGCCCAGAGTATATCTATCCGTCATCGGTATGGACAAATCCCACTCTTGATCCATGAGCCTCAACATAACACCTTCATAGCACTGAACCCACCTTTATAGTCACCCTGTTACGGTGTGACGTTTGATGTTATCAAGATACTCTTCCGGTGTTAGCAATTAACATGATCTCATGGTCTAAGGACTAAGATTACTTCGTATGATGTTATACCAATATAAACATAATGACTCTGATCGTAATGCTATACTTTGTATGAATGTTCATCACATCATTCCACCAATGTTGTGACCTCGTTATTAACAACATCCAATGTCCATGATCAGGAAACCTTGATCATCTTGTTAATCAACAAGCTAGTTTATATGAGAGGCAGTACTAGGAACTTTGTATTTTGTTTATTAAACACACATGTATTAACGTTTCGAATTAATACAATTATAGCATGCAAAATAAACATTTATCATAAACATGGAATAAGATAATAACCACTTTATTATTGCCTCTCGGGCATATTCCCTTCAGTCTCCCACTTGCACTAGAGTCAATAATCTAGTTTGAAAAACTTTTCGTATTGAACACCTATGGCTTTCTGGTGTTGCATATACGTGATTGCTAGTGGTTAACATAATCTCTGGATCTGACAGTTTCAGGTCCGTGTGTATTTGCATGTCTTTGCATCTCTACGCATCACTCATTCTCAAATGAGATGGCATTGTATAAATTTTCGTCCTTTGGTAAGACCTTTAGTTCGTTCGGGTAAAAATATGTTGATATTATTGTCATACAATATATCTTGATAGTATTAGCCCACTTTGAACCACACCTAGTTTGATAACAAACTACTTAACACAAATGCCCTCCTTTGCTGCCACAATAGCAGTCATATACTTAGCCTTTTGTTGTAGTATCCGTCACAATGTTTCAACTTTGTAACTTATCCAAATCCATCATGGAACATCCTTTCCATTACATTGTGCCACCCATAGTCTAAATTGAGATAAATTTAATTTGTATCTTGTGACAAAACTAGTATCAATGTAACACTTTACAATGAACTATCTTTAACTATTTGTCACTTATACGTGATATATTCTTAGTTCTTCCAAAGCTCATAAGAATATCTTTACTATCATCCAATGATCACCTTATGAATCATTCTGGTATGTGCTCATAACATTTAGAGCATAGGACATATTTGGATATATACATATCACGGTATAATTGATCAAAATTTTCATGTGATTTTACTCACCAAGTGTTGAAACACTTGAATCTTGATACAATCATTTCCATGTAGCAAGAACCTTTCTTGTTGTTTCCATATTGAACCCTTTCAATATCTCATATATGTACGTCTAGCATAACCATATTAGGGCCTCAATCTATCCATATAGACATTGATGCCAAATATTCCGGTTTTGCCCAAGTCTTTCATCGAAATCCTATTTTAATGAAATTCTTAACATGTGTCAATATAAGATACATCATTTCCAATCCACAATATGTCCTATACATAATGTATTAGAAATATGTCTCAGCGCTCCCACTTAATTTCTTGCAAATGCAAGCATCTTCATCATCTCCGATGAATTTAAACTCTTTTAACAGTTTCATCATGGTGAAGATTCTAACTCCGCTATGCTTACTTCAACTATTGAAGTTTGCATGCCCTTTTAGCACCCTTTGAATTAACAAAACCCTTCGGACCATGTCTTGTACACGTCCTAGGTAACCATTCTATTATAAGAACATTGTTTTGTTTGTTCAACTACCATACGTCAAATTATATGTAGTGGTTGCTACATTAATCCGTCAAGACTAAATATCGCTACGAAAGATCAAATCTTGTCATAGTCAACTCCTTAAACATTGTCGTAAACTTCTTTCCGACATGTCGACTATTTCCTAGATGTTAAACATCCATGTCTATTTCTTTATAGATCCAAACACGACCGATAGGCTTCACGCCTTTCCGGAGGGTCTTCCAAGTTCAGAAACTTGATTTCTCGTGTACGGATACTATCACGGATTCTATGACTTCTAGTCATTTTATGGAGTCAGGGCCCATCATCGCTTCTTTGCATGCAGTCGGTTCATCATTGTCAAAACAATAACGACTTGCTTATCAACACTATTTGATTCTCACCGACCCACACGGTTCAATAGGAACTCTAATCTCTGAGATCACAACCTTTGTAATCACGGGAGCCATGAGCATTGTGGCCGCCACCGAGACACTTTCCGGCGCTGCGCTACTTAGCATATATAGCTAAGGTTCAACAACCTTATCAAGGTTCTATTGTCCTCCCACTTAACTTTTCGCGAAAAATTCCTTCTCGAGAAACTTGACGTTCCAAGTAACAAAATCTTTTGTCCTCGGTGTTATGGAGAAATTCCCAACAAATTCTTTGGGATAACCTACAAAGACGTGCTTATCCAACTTTGGTTGTAAACATTTTACTTATTCATAGCATACCAAAATTTAAGAAAAGACAAGTCGGGTTTTATCTCAAACCATAACTTATATGGTGTCATTTCAACGGATCACGATGGTGCTCTTTTCAGTGTAAAAGTGGTAGTCTCTAAAGCTTCAATCCTTAAAACATAATGGCAGTTTTATAAATGACACCTTTGATATTACCATGTCAAACATGGTTTGGTTTCATCTCTCGAATATGCCATACTCCTATGGATTATCGGGAAACACAAATCATGGAACAATTCCTCAAATCTTAGGTGTTTTTTCTAAACATGTAACTCAAATATCTTCCTTTATGATCAAATCATAAACTCTTTTATTTTCTTGTTACAATGATTTTTCACTTCATCTTGAAAGACTTTGAACAATTTTCAAATGTTTCATACTTCTTCCTTATTAAGTAAATATATAGATATATTCACTCAAATTTCTAGAGAAAGCATATAAAGCAAAAAGATCCATCGCATATGGCTACATATAATGGACTATATACATTAATATGTATAATATCCAATAAGTTAGTCATTCGTTCCTCTTTGGCCTATGGACGGAGTTTCAATTATCTCGAGGAAAGTCTCACAAGCATCAATTGATCAAAATCAAAGACTCCAAAAATCCATAAACATGGAGTTTCTTCATGTTTTCTTTCCAATATAATTTAAACAATGATGCCACTTCATAAGTGATCTTTCAATCATTTGTCTTGCGACATTTTAGCAATAGTGTTTATGGATGTGATTTCTCCCACTAGACTTGTAAAAGTTCATCCATCCTTTATGGAATACGGTAATTATTTGAACAACCATTGTTCTCGTAATACCAGAACAAAGTAACAATTATTAAAACAAATCTTGAAGGCTAGGTTTGACGACAACGAAAAACACAATAACACTTTATTTGTTTTCGATGAACATTATCACTTATTCTCTTGCTAGTTACTTAGGCCATTGTAGTTCATGAATTGCGTTGTCCTGTATGATACTTCATACCAACCAATTCGGTATCCAATACCGGTATCCAATACCTAAGAACCACATTGTTTAACAAGCAAGGAATACAACCATAACATGTATATCTTATATATACCTAAGCTGGTCATTTCCAACTTTTTCTTTTCTACCAAATATTTTATAGATTCTCTTTCAGCAATTCCTTTTCCTTTTAAAAGAATCTATCAACATCAATTGTGGTGTCATTCACATGACACATAGTACAAAGCGTATATAGTCAAATACTAATACCTTTGGACTTGCACTTTGAAGTGAATCACCATCATCAAATGTTTGGTATTCTTTCAAAAATCCATTCTTTAGTAATCTATTAGTGTAGTAAACATTTTACTTACATATTCTATTCATCCTTATCATGACAACTTTCATGATCAAGCTACTATAGCCTATAAGGAAGAATCGCGAGTATAATGTTAGTTCCCAACACCTTTTTGGGAGATCCGGATGCCTAGCATCTCCATCCATCACAAATTCTCATACAATATGAGAACATGTATTTTGCTAAATTATACTCTATCATAATGCAACCAAAAACATTGTTCAGATATCACAATATCTTCCACACATGATGGTTTCTGAAACAATTTTCCAGCTCCTAGATAATCTTGATATTAAAACAACTTTTGAATATCAATAATCATGGAGGCAAACATGATACTTTAGATACTAACATTGGAATTCTTACTCTTGATTTAATACTACTTATTAAACTTCATGGAGTAAATAGAGTTTGCTGAAAGTTTGCAATAGGACTTCTAAACTTTAAATTGACATTCAAAATAATACGATACCAGTTCATAAAGTAAATATCCAGAATTCTATAGTTCTATTATCTCAATTAAAACTAAGCATAAGGTAGTGAACAGATGCCAATGACTACAATAAATTATGCAAATTCACTTCGATTTAGTTTATGACAAATTGAGTTCGACTAATCCAAATTAGAAATAAACTCCCACTCAAAAACGACATCCCTCGTGCCTTTTTGGTGATTACATGAACCAAATCCACTACACCAAGTCCGATCATCACGTGAGTCGGTGTAGCTTCAAAGGCGAGCATCAATGTGGGCATCACATCAACTATATGACTCATGCTTAACCTTTCGATCCGTGTTCCGAGGCCATGTCTGTACATGCTAGGCTCGCCAAGTAAGAACCTTAGTATTCACGTGTGTAAAACGGTCTTACACCCGTTATATGAAAGCGTAGAGTCGAGTACACCCGATCATCACGTGATGTCTCGAAACACGATCCATAGAACGGTGCATACTTAAGGAAGAACATATTTTTATCTTGATATCTAAATGAGGGATCATCTTAAAATGCTACTAAAACGCCAAACTAGCAATATAAGATGTAAACATCTAATGTGTAAAGTGAGATGATATGGTCCATGCGTTTGATCTCTATCATTTGCATCGTGGTCTGATCTCTATCATTCCTTTGTGTGTAAGGCCAAGGTCTATGGAACTTACACGTTAGGTGTGTTGTAAGAGTATCAACTATACATCAACTTACAACATTACCATATCATGACACTAGCCCAACAACAATCTAAACTAGACGCCTCTAATTTATCCATTGCAAGTTTTACGCGGCTTAGGGCTTTCGAAGATAGAACCGTTCTTACCTACGAACATGGAACCACAACGAGGATAACCAAGTTATTAGCAACTCGTTGTAAATTAGAGATTGACTATAGTAGGAGAGACAGACACCTGCCAGCCACTTATGCAAAACTAGTTGCATGTCAGTCGTGAAACCAGTCTCATGTACGATGACATGTAAGGTTGGTCCGGGCCGCTTCATCCCACTATGCCACCAATATCCAAAATACATAGAAGATGCAATAACATTATCATCATCGCCCACATATAAACATATGTGTACTACCCGTGCAAAGCAACTACGCATAGATCAGGCTCTGATACCACTGTTCAGTTCGCAGCATAGAAAACAAAAAAATTCCTATGATGGGAACTATACGCCAAGATCTATCTACTAGATACAAGCAACAGGTGGATATACATCCATAGAGAACTTACCCTCGAAGACAACAAAGCTTTGTTAACAAGTTGGAACTCGTGGATGATGTAGTCGTACACTTGCCGATCTCAAGATTGTGATGAAGTCCAGCAGGTCCGGCTCCAGCACGTCCATCAGATCCAGCTCCAGCAAGTCCAGCACCACCAAGTCCAGCACCGCAAAGCAGCGGTGCATCCGTGATCGCACACACGTCCGGTACCCCGACAACCTTCGTCCCTCGCTCCAGCAAAGCAGCGGAAGCAGCAACTCCTTTCCAGATAAAGCCACTGGGAACATGTATCTCGCTAATCCGAGACCATGGGGGAATAATACTAAAGGGGGAGAGAGATCCTTCACGAGGAGGTGTGAGGAAGAAGGAGTGAAAGGGGGCCTTTTATAGGAGGAGGGGAGGGTGTCCCTTCACCTCCCCCATTCATGTGGTGGTAACCCCCTCCACATTAAAATGCCCCTTCACATTCTCTTTTAAAGTCTCCACTTTAAATGCATTAAATTTCTCTAAATTTAATGCTCTCTCATTTAATAAAACTCTTTTATTAATTTTATTCAGAATTTTGTTAATTACTTTAATTAACAAACATTCACATAAAACCCCCCGCAACATTTCAAGATTACATGCAGAAGCAATTTCAGCAATTTCACCCGAAACAGTTTTGGTGTCTATTGAAATAATTCCAGCGCTTTCTTAAATCTTTATCTGAAACATATTTGCTCCAAATGGTGTCGGTATCCCTTAAATGTGTCACCCTACGGTTCGCGAATAATGCAGACATGATCGAGAGCCCTCTCCGATCAATAATCAGCAGCGGGACCTGGAGATCCGTACTGACTCCCACATATTCAACGATGACTCTTGTGATCGTGTGAACCTTTAACGTCATAACTCAATCTCTTTGTCTCACGATATATTACATGTCTGAGATTCGATCATTGGCATCCAAATACCTAGTTTGATCTCGTTACCGACATGCACTCTTTTCTCGTTCCCGTGATATAACATTCTAGTGATCACATCACTTGCTTGCAAGCTATTTCAATGTGATATCACCGAGAGGGCCCAGAGTATATCTATCCGTCATCGGGATGGACAAATCCCACTCTTGATCCATGAGCCTCAACATAACACCTTCGTAGCACTGAACCCACCTTTATAGTCACCCTGTTACGGTGTGACATTTGATGTTATCAAGATACTCTTCCGGTGTTAGCAATTAACATGATCTCATGGTCTAAGGACTAAGATTACTTCGTATGATGTTATTGAAGGGAATATGCCCGAGAGGCAATAATAAAGTGGTTATTATCTTATTCCATGTTTATGATAAATGTTTATTTTGCATGCTATAATTGTATTGATCGGAAACATCAATACATGTGTGTTTAATAAACAAAAAGGGTTCCTAGTTATGCCTCTCTTATAGACTAGCTTGTTGATTAACAAGATGATCAAGGTTTCCTGATCATGGACATTGGATGTTGTTAATAACAAGGTCACACCATTGGTGGAATGATGTGATGAACATTCATCCGAAGTATAGCATTACGATCAAAGTCATTATGTTTATATTGCTATAACATCATACGAAGTAATCTTTATCCTTAGACCATGAGATCATGTTAATTGCTAACACCGGAAGAGTATCTTGATAACATCAAACGTCACACCGTAACAGGGTGACTATAAAGATGGGTTTAGTGCTACGAAGGTGTTATGTTGAGGCTCATGGATCAAGAGTGGAATTTGTCAATCCCGATGATGGATAGATATACTCTGGGCCCTCTCGATGATATCACATTGAAATAGCTTGCAAGCAAGTGATGTGATCACTAGAATGTTATATCACGGGAACAAGAAAAGAGTGCATGTCGGTAACGAGATCAAACTAGGTATGGAGATACCGATGATCGAATCTCGGACATGTAATATATCGCGAGACAAAGGGATTTAGTTACTAGCGTTAAAGGTTCTCACGATCACAGAAGTCATCGTTGAATGTGTAGGAGTCAGTATGGATCTCCAGGTCCCGCTTCTGATTATTGATCTGAGAGGGGTCTAGATCATGTCTACATTATTCGCGAACCATAGGGTGACACACTTAAGGGATACCGACACCATTTGGATCAAATATGTTTCAGATAAAGATTTAAGAAAGCGCTAGAATTATTTCAATAGACACCGAAACTATTTCGGGTGAAATTGCTGAAATTGGTTCTGCATGTAATATTGAAATGTTGCAGGGGGTTTTATGTGAATTCTTGTTAATTAAAGTAATTAACAAAATTCTGAATAAAAATAATAAAACAGTTTTATTAAATGAGAGAGCATTAAATTTGGAGAAATTTAATGCATTTAAAGTGGAGACTTTAAAAGGGAATGTGAAGAGGCATTTTAATGTGGAGGGGTTACCACCACATGAATGGGGGAGGTGAAGGGTCACCTCCCCATGCGCCGGCCATGAAGGAGGGGTACCCTCCCCTCCTCCTATAAAAGGCCACCCTCTCCTCACTTCTCACTAACACCTCCTTGTGAAGGATCTCTCTCTCCCCCTCTAGTATTATTCCCCATGGTCTCGGATTAGCGAGATACATGTTCCCGGTGGCTTTATCTGGAAAGGAGTTGCTGCTTCCGCTGCTTTGCTGGAGCGAGGGACGAAGGTTGTCGGGGTACCGGACGTGTGTGCGATCACGGATGCACCGCTGCTTTGCGGTGCTGGACTTGGTGGTGCTGGAGCTGGATCTGATGGACGTGCTGGAGCCGGACCTGCTGGACTTCATCACGATCTTGAGATCGGCAAGTGTACTACTACATCAACCACGAGTTCCTACTTGTTAACAAAGCTCGTTGTCTACGAGGGTAAGTTCTCATTGGATGTATGTCCACCCGTTGCTTTGTACCTAGTAGATAGATCTTGGCGTGTAGTTCACACTGTAGGAATTTTTTTGTTTTCTATGCTGCGGACCCAACAGTGGTATCAGAGCCTGATCTATGCGTAGGTGCTTAGCACGGGTAGTACACATATGTTGATATGTGGGCGATGATAATCATGTTATTGCATCTTGTATGTATTTTTGGATATTGGTGGCATAGTGGGATGAAGTGGCCCGGACCAACCTTACATGTCATCGTACATGAGACCGGTTCCACGACTGACATGCAACTTGTATTGCATAAGTGGCTGGCGGGTGTCTATCTCTCCTACTATAGTCAATATCTGATTTACAACGAGTTGCTAATAACTTAGTTATCCTCGTTGTGGTTCATGTTCGTAGGTAAGAATGGTTCTATCTCCGAAAGCCCTAAGCCACGTAAAACTTGCTATTGATAAATTAGAGACGTCTAGTTTAGATCGTTGCTAGGCTAGTGTATTGATATGGTATTGTTGTAAGTAGATGTATGATAGATACTCTTACAACACACTCAATGTGTAAGTTCCATAGACCTTGGCCTTACACACAAAGGAATGATAGAGATCATACCACGATGCAAGTGATAGAGATCAAATGCATGGACCATATCATCTCACTTTACACATTAGATGTTTGCATCTTATATTGCTAGTTTGGCGTTTTTAGTAGCATTGTAAGATGATCCATCATTTAAATATCAAGATAAAATGTGTTCTTACTTAAGTATGCACCGTTCTATGGATCGTGTTTCGAGACATCACGTGATGATCGGGTGTTCTCAACTCTACGCTTTCATGCAACGGGTGTAAGACAGTTTTACACACGCGAATACTAAGGTTCTTACTTGGCGAGCCTAGCATGTACAAACATGGCCTCGGAACACGGACCGAAAGGTTAAGCATGAGTCATATAGTTGATGTGATGACCATATTGATGCTCGCCTTTGAAGCTACACCGACTCACATGATGATCGGACTTGGTGTAGTGGATTTGGTTCATGTAATCACCAAAAAGGCACGAGGGATGTCGTTTTTGAGTGGGAGTTCATTTCTAATTTGGATTAGTCGAACTCAATTTGTCATAAACTAAATCGAAGTGAATTTGCATAATTTGTTGTAGTCATTGGCATCTGTTCACTACCTTATGCTTAGTTTTAATTGAGATAATAGAACTATAGAATTCTGGATATTTACTTTACGAACTGGTATCGTATTGTTTTGAATGTCAATTTAAAGTTTATAAGTCCTATTGCAAACTTTCAGTAAACTCTATTTACTCCATGAAGTTTAATAAGTAGTATTAAATAGAGAGTAAGAATTCCAATGTTAGTATCTAAAGTATCATGTTTGCCTCCATGATTGATATTCAAAAAGTTGTTTTAATATCAAGATTATATTGGAGCTGAAAATTGTTTCAGAAACCATCATGTGTGAAAGATATTGTGATATCTAAAACAATGTTTTTTGGTTGCATTATGATAGAGTATAATTTAGCAAAATACACGTTCTCATATTGTATGAGAATTTGTGAAGGATGGAGATGTTAGGCATCCGAATCTACCAAAAAGGTTTTGGGAACTGATATTATACTCGCGATTCTTCCTTATAGGCTATAGTAGCTTGATCATGAAAGTTGTCATGATAAGGATGAATAGAAGATGTAAGTAAAATGTTTACTACACTAATAGATTACTAAAGAATGGATTTTTGAAAGAAAACCAAACATTTGATGATGGTGATCCACTTCAAAGTGCAAGTCCAAAGGTATTAGTATTTGACTATATACACTTTGTACCATGTGTCATGTTGATGACACCACTATTGATGTTGATAGATTCTTTTAAAAGAAAAGGAATTGCTGAAAGAGAATCTATAAAATATTTGGCATAAAATAAAAGGTTGGAGATGTCCAACTTAGGTATATAGAAGATATACATGTTATGGCTATATTCCTTGCTTGTTAAACAATGTGGTTCTTAGGTATTGGATACTGGTATTGGATACCGAATTGGTTGGTATGAAGTGTCATACAGGACAACGCAATTCATGAACTACAATGGCCTAAGTAACTACCAAGAGAATGAGTGATGATGTTCATCGAAAACAAATAAAGTGTTATTGTGTTTTTCGTTGTCATCAAACCAAGCCTTCAAGATTTGTTTAAATAATTGTTATTTTGTTCCGGTATTATGAGAACAATGGTTGTTCAAATAATTACCGTATTCCATAAAGGATGGATGAACTTTTACAAGTCTAGTTGGAGAAATCACATCCATAAACACTATTGCTAAAATATCGCAAGACAAATGATTGAAAGATCACTTATGAAGTGACATCGTTGTTTAAATTATATTGGAAAGAAAACATGAAGAACCTCCATGTTGATGGATTTTTGGAGTCTTTGATTTTGATCAATTGACGCATGTGAGACTTTCCTCGAGATAATTGAAACTCCGTCCATAGGCCAGAGAGGAACGGATGACTAGCTTATTGGAAATTGTGCATGCTGATGTGCATAGTCCATTATGTGTAGCCATATGCGATGGATCTTTTTGCTTCATATGCTTTCTCCAAAAATTTGAGTGAATATATCTGTATATTTACTTAATAAGGAAGAAGTATGAAACATTTGAAAATTGTTCAAAGACTTTCAAGATGAAGTGGAAAATCATTGTAACAAGAAAATAAAGAGTTTATGATTCGATCATAAAGGAAGATATTTGAGTTACATGTTTAGCAAAAACACCTAAGACTTGAGGAATTGTTCCATGATTTGTGTTTCCCGATAAACCATAGGAGTATGGCATATTCGAGAGATAAAATCAAACCATGTTTGACATGGTAAGATCAAGGGTGTCATTTATAAAACTGCCATTATGTTTTAAGGATTGAAGCTTTAGAGACTACCGCTTTTACACTGAAAAGAGCACCATCGTGATCCATTGAAATGACACCATATGAGTTATGGTTTGGGATAAAACCCGAATTGTCTTTTCTTAAATTTTGGTATGCTATGCATAAGTAAAATGTTTACAACCAAAGTCGGATAAGCACGTCTTTGTAGGTTATACCAAAGAATTTGTTGGGAATTTCTCCATAACACCGAGGACAAAAGAGTTTGTTACTTGGAACGTCAAGTTTCTTGAGAAGGAATTTTTCGTGAAAAGTTAAGTGGGAGGACAATAGAACTTTGATAAGGTTGTTGAACCTTAGCTATATGTGCTAAGTAGCGCAGTGCCGGAAAGTGTCCCGGTGGCGGCCACAATGCTCATGGCTCTCGTGATTACAAAAGGTGTGATCTCGGAGATTAGAGTTCCTATAGAACCATGTGGGTCGATAAGAATAAAATAGTAAGATTTGATAAGAAAGTCGTTATTGTTTTGACAATGATGAACCGACTACATGCAAAGAAGCGATGATGGGCCCTGACTCCATAAAATGACTAGAAGTCATAGAATCCGTGATAGTATCCATACACGAGAAAACAAGTTTCTGAACTTGGAAGATCCTCCGGAAAGGCGTGAAGCCTATCGGTCGTGTTTGGATCTATAAAGAAATAAGACATGGATGTTTAACATCTATGAAATAGTCGACATGTCGGAAAGAAGTTTACGACAATGTTCAAGGAGTTGACTATGACAAGATTTGATCTTTCATAGCGATATATAGTCTTGACGGATTAATGTAGCAACCACTACATATAATTTGGTATATGGTAGTTGAATAAACAAAACAAGGTTCTTCTAATAGAACGGTAACCTAGGACATGTACATGAGATGGTCCGAAGGGTTTTGTTAATTCAGAGGGTGCTAAAAGGGCATGTAAACTTCAATAGTTGAAGTAAGCATAGCGGAGTTGGAATCTTCACCATGATGAAACTGTTAAAAGAGTTTAAATTCATCGGAGATGATGAAGATGCTTGCATTTGCAAGAAATTAAGTGGGAGCGCTGAGACATATTTCTAATACATTATGTAGAGGACATATTGTTGATTGGAAATGATGTATCTTGTATTGACACAAGTTAAGAATTTCATTAAAATAAAATTTCAATGAAAGACTTGGGCAAACCCGGAATATTAGGCATCAATATCTATATGGATAGATTAAGGCGCTAATATGGTTGTGCCAGACATACATATATGAGATATTGAAAGGGTTCAATATGGAAACAATAAGAAAGGTTCTTGCTGCATGGAAAGGATTGTATCAAAATTCAAGTGTTTCAACACTTGGTGAGTAAAATCACATGAAGATTTTGATCGATTATACCATGATATATCCAGAATGTCCTATGCTCTAAATGTTATGAGCATATACTAGAATGATTCATAAGATGATCATTGGACAATAGTAAAGATGTTCTTATGAGCTTTGGAAGAACTAAGAATATATAATGTACAAGTGACAAATAGTTAAAGGTAGTTCATTGTAAAGTGTTACACTAATACTAGTTTTGTCACAAGATACAAATTAAATTTATCTCAATTTAGACTATGGGTGGCACAATGTAATGGAAAGGATGTTCCATGATGGATTTGGATGAGTTCCAAAGTTGAGACATTGTGACGGATACTACAACAAAAGGCTAAGTATATGACTACTATAGTAGCAGCAAAGGAGGGCATTTGTGTTAAGTAGTTTGTTATCAAACTAGGTGTGGTTCAAAGTGGGCTAATACTATGAAGATATATTGTGTGACAATAATATCAACATATTTTGAGCCGAACGAACTAAAGATCTCACCAAAGGACCAAATCTATACAATGCCATCTCATTTGAGAATGAATGATGCGTAGAGACGCAGAGACATGCAAATACACACGAACCTGAAACTGTCAGATCCGGAGATTATGTTAACCACTAGCAATAGCGTATATGCAACACCAGAAAGCCATAGGTGTTCAATACGCAAAGTTTTTCAAACTAGATTATTGACTCTAGTGCAAGTGGGAGACTGAAGGGAATATGCCCGAGAGGCAATAATAAAGTGGTTATTATCTTATTCCATGTTTATGATAAATGTTTATTTTGCATGCTAGAATTGTATTGATCAGAAACATCAATACATGTGTGTTTAATAAACAAAAAGGGTTCCTAATTATGCCTCTCTTATAGACTAGCTTGTTGATTAACAAGATGATCAAGGTTTCCTGATCATGGACATTGGATGTTGTTAATAACAAGGTCACACCATTGGTGGAATGATGTGATGAACATTCATCCGAAGTATAGCATTACGATCAAAGTCATTATGTTTATATTGCTATAACATCATACGAAGTAATCTTTATCCTTACACCATGAGATCATGTTAATTGCTAACACCGGAAGAGTATCTTGATAACATCAAACGTCACACCGTAACAGGGTGACTATAAAGATGGGTTCAGTGCTACGAAGGTGTTATGTTGAGGCTCATGGATCAAGAGTGGAATTTGTCAATCCCGATGACGGATAGATATACTCTGGGCCCTCTCGATGATATCACATTGAAATAGCTTGCAAGCAAGTGATGTGATCACTAGAATGTTATATCACGGGAACGAGAAAAGAGTGCATGTCGGTAACGAGATCAAACTAGGTATGGAGATACCGATGATCGAATCTCGGACATGTAATATATCGCGAGACAAAGGGATTTAGTTAATAGAGTTAAAGGTTCTCACGATCACAGAAGTCATCGTTGAATGTGTAGGAGTCAGTATGGATCTCCAGGTCCCGCTTCTGATTATTGATCTGAGAGGGGTCTAGATCATGTCTGCATTATTCACGAACCGTAGGGTGACACACTTAAGGGATACCGACACCATTTGGAGCAAATATGTTTCAGATAAAGATTTAAGAAAGCGCTAGAATTATTTCAATAGACACCGAAACTATTTCGGGTGAAATTGCTGAAATTGGTTCTGCATGTAATATTGAAATGTTGCAGGGGGTTTTATGTGAATTCTTGTTAATTAAAGTAATTAACAAAATTCTGAATAAAAATAATAAAACAGTTTTATTAAATGAGAGAGCATTAAATTTGGAGAAATTTAATGCATTTAAAGTGGAGACTTTAAAAGGGAATGTGAAGAGGCATTTTAATGTGGAGGGGTTACCACCACATGAATGGGGGAGGTGAAGGGTCACCTCCCCATGCGCCGGCCATGAAGGAGGGGTACCCTCCCCTCCTCCTATAAAAATCCACCCTCTCCTCACTTCTCACTAACACCTCCTTGTGAAGGATCTCTCTCCCCCTCTAGTATTATTCCCCATGGTCTCGGATTAGCGAGATACATGTTCCCAGTGGCTTTATCTGGAAAGGAGTTGCTGCTTCCGCTGCTTTGCTGGAGCGAGGGACGGAGGTTGTCGGGGTACCGGACGTGTGTGCGATCACGGATGCACCGCTGCTTTGCGGTGCTGGACTTGGTGGTGCTGGAGCTGGATCTGATGGACGTGCTGGAGCCGGACCTGCTGGACTTCATCACGATCTTGAGATCGGCAAGTGTACGACTACATCAACCACGAGTTCCTACTCGTTAACAAAGCTCGTTGTCTATGAGGGTAAGTTCTTGTTGGATGTATGTCCACCCGTTGCTTTGTACCTAGTAGATAGATCTTGGCGTGTAGTTCACACCGTAGGAAATTTTTTGTTTTCTATGCTGCGGACCCAATAGTTATAGCAATATAAACATAATGACTCTGATCATAATGCTATACTTTGGATGAATGTTCATCACATCATTCCACCAATGCTATGACCTCGTTATTAACAACACCAATGTCCATGATCAGGAAACCTTGATCATCTTGTTAATCAACAAGCTAGTTTATATGAGAGGCAGTACTAGGAACTTTGTATTTTGTTTATTAAACACACATGTATTAACGTTTCCAATTAATACAATCATAGCATGTAAAATAAACATTTATCATAAACATGGAATAAGATAATAACCACTTTATTATTGCCTCTCGGGCATATTCCCTTCACCATTATGTACAGGGTAAGAATCCATATCGATTGATACTACCTACACATATTAGGGCAGCCGGTAGCCGAGATTATCATTCAGCCGGCGAGCGCTACCGTAGGTGCTCGTCGGTGTCGCTGTTCCGATGACCAATACGGGGCATCACAACCACTATAGGGTTCCCCACGTTGTCCTGCATCGAACCCGACCAATGGGGCTTGCTAGTTTGCACTGGATCGTCGTCGTAGCCCGCCATCTGATCGTCACCGGCGGGATGACGTCAAGGTGATGTCATCGCGTGCGCAGCCGAACCAGTCAAACCGTGGTTGGCCCACTTCACTGAGGTGGCTTACCGACATGGCCAGTGGCCCACCGGTCGGTGACTAGAGGCTAGATTGGAGTGTGGTGTAAAAAGAGTTAGGTGAAGGACTGACGTCAGTAATGACGCAATAAGCCATTTAACTATTTAATTTTAATAATTCCAAAAAATGATTAAATCTTGTTAAATCAATATCTTTTGTATTATACTTCAGAAAAATATATATTATATATCAAAATGTTCAAAAAAATAAACTCTATATTATAAACCTATTATCACATTTTATTTCCAACTTAAATAAGATAATTTTATTATTAGTAAATAACCTACTAAGGGTTAATCTTTTAAAATGTATATTTTATTATTGAAAATTCTTGAAAATAAGTATAAGATAGCAAAATTCTTAGAAAAACAAAATCTACATTTATAAACTTGTTTCATATCTTTTTGTGTCACTTAACTAAATATTATTATTTATTAAGTCTTTATAAAGTAATAAAACTTATAAAAATCATATCTTATTATTTATAAATCACACAAATATTTATAATATACCAAGATGATCACACAAATAAAATCTATGCTTTAAAAATATCATATTTCATAATTGAAGTAAAATAAAAGGTAAAGGTCTAATAAATCTTATTTAAATCCTTTTGTTTTATTTTAATTCATTAAAAATTACATAAATCTTTACTTTGCCTTTAGCATTATTTGTTTAAAGTCTAAAAAGGGGAATAACAAATTCAATTGATACTTAAGTGAAGTTAACATAGGTATAACCATTTTAAGATGTATATACTAAAATTACCATTTAAAAATTAAGTGTATCTTAATTTTCCTAAAAAGATTTTATCAGTTATAAAATCAACTAAAATAGTGTATTGTTTATCACAAGGCTTCCAATCACTTATAAAATCATCAAGCTCATATTTACTAATTCCTTTAATAGTTTGGAAAACTACTTAAATATTTAAACCAAGTTTTTAAGTACTTAAAGTAATGCCTTGTTCCATGTTTATACAATATAAGCATTACTTCTAAATAAGTAAGTGATTTTATTCACTTATAAAATTATGAAGACACCACTTCTATAAAGGCAATAATGCTTTTACTCCACCTTACTATAAAACATTAAGAAGTGAGTCACATATAATATAATACATATTCAAAATATCTAAGTATCCACTTCAAGTTGAGTAGTTATTCAAATATGGTAATTGTTTTCTTCTTTAATATTCATAACTAATCAGAAAATCTTAAAATTTTAGTTTTAAGTTTAACTGTTTTTACTTTGTAAAGAAATCTTTTCCTCAAAAGTTATTCTTTTAAGAAACATTAAAAGTAATCCTTAAACATTTGTATAAAGGCTCTAATTAATTAATAATCTTGCTTAAGGAATCTTTTAATTACCATGCCCATTTGAGTGCTTTATTATTGTATGCTACTTATTGTATTTACTTATTGTTTCACACACACTCACAAGCCTTAATAAGAAGCACAAATGTGAAGCTGATATAAAAGTGATACACATTCTAAAGAAACCATTCCTAGTTTCCAAACCCTAGATTCGGTACGATTATTCCGGGGATTTGCGTTTATCAAACTGCACTACATTACTTATGCATAATTGCATCTTGCTTTTTTAAACATTAGTCCTTACTAGACCAATGATGTTATTTCCAGATTTTGGATCTTTTATTGTCTTGAAGACCGTGAGTGCATAATCTTGCAATCACAAATGGCAAGTTCACAACTTGCTCATGTCCTTTGATTATTTTCTATCAAATGCTTGTAACTCAAATGTTGTCATCACCTGCATTTCAAAAAGGTCAGAAAACACTATTTTCATAATAATATGATTATGGATTACTTACCAAATGGTAATAATCTATTGATATAGTTCCAGTGGTAAAGGAACATAATATCTAGGACTTAACAACCAATGTCGCCAGTGATTCTACCGTTGTATATTACGTGTTAACCATGATATTTGGAATAGGATGGAGAAGTCAGCTAGATCTTCTTCCTTTTGCATGGACAGATGACCTTATCGTGAGGTTGTAGCTTCCTTGCGGGGACTCAGCAGATGGGTGAGACTCCTAGTTCCCCGCGATATTGGTGTATAGACTTTCTGTGAGGGGCTGTCGGAGGTATATCTGCCTATATGGGGGTTGCCAAGGGCATGATCTGCTCACTGGAGTCTCCAAGGGGTTGCCAGGGTTATATCTGCCTATATGGGGGTTAACGGAGGTATATCTGCTTGGGGAGGTCGTGTCTTCATGTGGGGTCGCGGAGAAGGGCAGTGATTGGCTTGGATCTTAGTCTGGGCCTCATACCAAGGAAGTATGAACGGGCTGGCCGCTCGGATGTGCAACAAAGCTAAGGTCTCTCATGGGTAAAGTAACGCACCTCTACAGAGTGTAAGAACCGTGGCATGTTACTCCTTGTTTTGGGAAGGAGCTATGAACGCGGCAGGAAAGGAACTCCATGAAAGTTCTGGTCAACCTGTGAAGGCTGTCGGACATAGTTTTTAGAATAAAAGCAACTTTTGAAGAAATGTTTACGAAAACCTACATTGCCTACAACCTATGGTCTGTGGCTATAGAGATAGTGCATCATACACTCCTTTATAGTGAACCTGCTGAGTACGCTCGTACTCAACCATACCTTCTTAACCCTTGCTAGGTTCTAAGCCATTGAAGATGGCGTCAACACCAACTTATGCTCAAGAAACCATCATCGACAACTCAAGTTCTTCAATAAAGTCAACCTATTCTTCAACCGAAGTGAGGACAAAGTTCTGATTAGGTAGGAGTAGATATTCTAGCCATAAAACCTACTTCCGTAGAGCAATGCAATAGCAGCATTTGCAAGCCAGATAGTTTAGATGCTAGTCTTATTTGCCATTAGTTCTGAGTTATTATTTCTGGTTCTTCTTTGTAATAAGTTTCTTCCCCTCTCTTTAACCTAGAGTGTTCTCTGGATCTTATGTAAAGAGTCGAGTTGTAATCTATAGTCATGTCTTGGACCTGTTGTGTTTCTATTGTACCACTCTAAGGGATGTAATACTAGTGAACGTTGTTTCATTGGTGTTATGTCAATGACTATAGTGTACTACATCATGAAGTGGTATGCTGGGTCACCACAGTAGGTCACTAGAGATGAGGATTCCCCTTAAGCGTAGATAATAGTCTATGAAGCTGTACCTAGCTAACTTAAGCTTGTCCTCTAGCGGCATCACTCCACACAGTTTAAATGTTGACTGAAGCGTCATGATCTACAAACACATTTGCAAGACATAAGACTAAGTTCACAACGTGAATTCTAGTTTTATAATCACATTATCACAAGAACTCTCACTAAAACTATCATCCCCAATATTGTTTTAGCGATCACATGATCCCTTTACACTGTGTCATCCCTGATCATCATGACCTTTGACACAACTGCTAGTGTGGACTATACACGTCGATCACATCAGTCATGTGACTCGTGCTCGATCTTTTGATCTTTCCGTGTTCCGAGGCCATGTCTATACATGCTAGGCTCACTAATTCAGCCTAAGTGTATTCGAAGTGCATACATGGCCTGCATCCACTGTATGCAAACATTGATATGTCTAGCACCCAATCATCATGGCCTGCTTCATAATGATGGACTTTCTTGGTGGTGCACACTATAGGGAGAACATTAGTATTGGTATTATATTAGGGATCATCTTATTAATGCTATTGTAGCGTATCTAATACAACTAAGCAAAACAAGATGCACATAAAGTAACATCACATTCAATTTTACAACTGTGATATGATGTGGTCCTTCATGTCGTGCACCATGATCACCATCACATGCCGCTAGTTTGACACCATTTATGTGGCACTATCAGATGGTCATTTTACATAAAGTCCAAAAGGTCACGACCACATAACATTACAAGACCCTCCCCGCAACATAAAGCTAGACTCCTCAATTTTATTAGTTGTAGATTTTACGTGGCTGCTAGGGCTTTTCGAGATAGAGCTGTTCATACCTACGTATATCGACCACAACATTGATCAAGTAGTTATCTCTATTACACCCCTCTCGGGCCCTCCATTGTAAATGCCATATCAACTACTGTGAGAGAGACATACACCCGCTGACCACTTATACGGTACACGTTGTATGTCAAGCGTGGAACCAGCCTCACGTGAGATCATCAAACTCATAGAGTCACATGAGAAACTTAAAGCTCCATATTCATAAGAGCTCGCCAAGTTGCCCTCTCCTCTTGCTATTAATGATGATGCTTGTGCTACTAACTCTATCTCTTGTGAAGCATTGATACTAAAGGAGACTGTTGAGCTAAAGGCCTAACTTGCTTTGCTAACTAGCAAGTTTAGGAAATTAGAAGGAATTCATGGAAAGCTTTCAAGCTCCTATGAGAATATTCCATCCTTCCATAATAGGCTAAAGTTAGCTCATGAGTTCACTATGTCAAAGGTAACATACTATGAGCCCTCATCTGGTCACTAGCACTATATCTACTCAAAATTTCATATTGCCATGTGCTAGTCCTTGTGATTCATCATTTCATAACCATGCTATATGCCTTGTTGCTCTAAAAATAAAGCATCTACTTCCTCTAGTATTCTTCTTGATACTAACCATGTAGAGAAAATCAAAGAGCTCAAGGCTCAAGTCACTTATTTGAAGAATGACTTAAAAAATGCTTATGAAGGGAAGTCCACCCTCAACAACATCTTGAGTGTGAGAAGATCCTCAAAAGACAAGAGTGGGCTATCTTGCTATCGTCTTGTTGCTTGTCTTGCTTAGTCTAGGTTGTTGGTGCACTTAGTTAAACCTAGTGATTTTAGGTTTTGTGTTTGATAAATTAAACGTTAGTTTTATTCTACATTTATTAGAGTCTAAATCATAACTATTTTAAAATGCTGGCGACATCCATGTCCTTTCAACTATTCGCTAAAATTGAGGAGGTGGAGAGGCCATAGCCGCGTGGGCCGAAATCACCACGCCACTTCCTCGACGCATGGCGAAAGTCAAGTGTGTTCATACCACGTCTACATGAATCACGATGCAGAATCTATAAAGGGTAGGCGTAAATCCTCACCACTGTCATTATTCTTTGCCACACCGCACTCCTTCATCAGCTCTGCACACCTAAGCTCAAAAAATCCTCTTCCCCTCCCCTGACGCCATCGATTTTAGGTCACCGCTTGGACGACTCGTATTCATAGACCGTGATAGTCTCGATTGTGCCGAAAAAGAAAGAAGAGAAGAAAGATGAGAGGGGAATCTGGGTCCCCTCTGTTCTTGATAAGGTCAAGCTCCAAGAATACGAGGATGAGGGCTACCTCGTCGCCGACTCTTGTAACTCATTTGGAGCGAGGTCTGAGCCTCCCTCCATCTCCATTCTTCTCGGAGGTACTCAACTACTATGGATTTCAACTCCACAAACTTCCTCCCAATAACATCTTGGACTTAGTAGCCATGTCGCTCGTTGTGAGGGTTTCTTGGCATTAGGCTAAGTCTTCTTCTTTCCCGATACTACTATGGGACCCACCACAACACTCTTTTTACTGGCGGTCCCTGTACAATACCGATTTCTTAGTCTAACCCTTAGGAAAAACCGAGTTTATATTAGAATTAGCGATTCAGCGCTAGTGATTCTGTTAAGAAGTGGGCTGGATCTTTCTTCTACTCTAAAGATTTTCCGGCTCCCGACAAGACCAAAGGTTTGTCGGCTTTCATCGATGATCTCGCAATCACAAGGCATTCATGGGTTGCAGAGCTGGACGAGCTCCCAAAAGACCTCGTTCGCGCCACAAGGTGGATCGAGTACTTGATGAAACATGGCCTTCACGACACTGACTTGGTGCAGTGCTGGCTGGATCGTCGGCAGTTTACAAAGCTAGCAGTGATTTTCATTATGACATTTTCAAGGTTTTGCTTACATGTTATTTAGAATACTGGCAAGGCATGTTAAAGAGAAAGAAACTTGAAAATACCTCCTTCTATACCTTATTTATGAATCTTATTTGTCAGAAAGTTAAACTGGGATTCCTTACATCATGGAATATGTTTGTGCAATGACTTACAGTATTTTGCTGAGCTTAAACAAGTGAATACACACATGCTAATTACTATTCAGTTGGCAGCGCAAAAACTTACGATCTGTAGGTGGTTTATATTTTTTATCAGACACACAGTAAGTATAAATGATATGAATTTCAAGTTTGTAGCCGTGTTGGCTCCTTGGATATATTTACGGTGTTGGCTTCTTACAACCTTGGCTCTTATTTCTATGGGTTCCTTGGCACCTATAAACTTCATAATTGTATTAAAATTTCTCAGTCAAACTCTTCTTTACCCCAAACGAACCGTTAGTATAGAACAAATTCATGACTGAAGTGGATATCTTCAGGCAGTTTTTTTACATATATGCTAGCACTGCCATTTTTTTCCAGATTGATAGGATGTAAGGTACAACAGAAGCATGCACCCGCTAAAGCTGCAACAAGCTTAAGAAGATGGATTGGGGTTTCAGTGTGGAGATCATACACGATGTACTCAGGGCATTCTTCATTTGTTACTGTTCTTTAAGCGTATTGAGAAACTATGTATGTTCAAATCTTATTCTATGTGAACGAATCAATTGTACACAATCTATTACTGTTTTTATATATAATATTAAGGAGATTATCCTATATTTTGATTAAATTTATGTCAGCAAGACATCACATGCATGATTTCTTTGGTAATTAAAGTATGATATCAGTTCTGTACTCCATCCTTTTAAATAGTCTTGATATTTAGTTCAAATTTCAGCATGATATTTAGTTCAAATTTCAGCATTACATGTCGCTGATCTTTGATTTGTCATTCCAACACTAACGCTCTTCGTTTCCATTACAAGTCATGCTAAAAGGCCAATATTGCCACCTGCAGTAGAGGAGGAAGAATAGGATAGTACTTGTATGCATGTTTTCAGAAGGATCTAATTTTATTTGAATGTATTTGTTGATTTATGATGCACGATTACTAGTGCAGCAAGAGTCGCACCTGAGAAATATAAGAAGCGGGGAGTAAAAAAGGCCAGGCCGATATAGCAACGAGGGGGGTGCGCGGCACCAGCGATGGAGCCCGTAGTGAGCGGCAAATAGGATCCACCGGATAACAGGACAGCATCCTTCAACTATTGCCTACGGCCCAACTAGGCCAGTCTTGGTTACGTGGCCCATTAGGTCACCGTCCGGTCACCAGAGGCCCAGTTGCAAGTAAACCCTAAGCCCGTCTCCCATGCTATTTAATCCCGACCCCTAGGGTTCAGTCCGAGTCTTTCCTCCTGCGAGCTCCAACCAAAGCTGCGGCGGCGCGGGCATAGAAGGCGAAGCAGCAGCGGAGACAAGCCACCCACGCCACCATGGGTAAGCACCGGCGCTCACCTCTTTTCCCTTCCCCCAACTCCGTTCTTCTCATGACCGTATTCGTTGTCGCACCAAAGGCGGCTTCTTTTGACGGTGCTAATCGCCGCCGTTTCTTCTGTGCAGGTATCTCGCGTGACTCCATGCACAAGCGCCGGGCCACCGGTGGGAAGATGAAGGCTTGGCGCAAGAAAAGGAAGTATGTCCATCTTCTCTTCCTTTCCCTTACGATTCGTGTAGATGTGTGGAGGTTTAAGGTATAATAGATTGTTGTTTAATTAGATCTGCCGTTAGTAGAAATGTTGTTTCTATGATGCATATTGTTTGATGTGTCTGTGCTCTTATATCTTGTGGTAAGTAGGATGCTAATTAGGCCAGCAGTGTGGTTATGCAAATTTGTGCTGTTCGGTAGTGATAGGTTTTGGTTTCATGTAAGTTTACTTCTATATATCTAGTTCTGGAATTGTGACACCATTGCCAATTCGCTTAAGTTCCAGGTAACTGAGGTCGTCTCTTTAGTTATAGCATGAACTTTGATGTTAGCATTAGAGCTTGGTCCCTCCCTGTATTGAACTAATATTGTAATCTGAACTGATTTGGCTGGATTTTGTAGAAATTTCATTAACTGGTTAATACTGTTTAATTATAACTTTTCTGGTTAGGACTGTCCTGAAGAGTTGCTCCCTATAATATGCTTTATTTTCTTAACTCAGATATGGTGCCTTTGAGTTGTTGTTGTGTGATTACCCAATGTCTGTAGCCCTTGGTTGTTCAGTTTGATATATGATTGTTTTGTTTATAGATTTGTTCATGTTTTGACCATTTTTTAGTAAATGTTTGGCTATCTCAATGTAAGAATACTAGTTTATGATGAATATGTACCTTGCAAGAATGTTGATGGTGTTCCAAATCTAACTTTAGTTTTTCTCAAAAAAAATTAGGTATGAGCTCGGCCGCCAGCCAGCCAACACTAAGCTGTCCAGCAACAAGACAGTGAGGAGGGTCCGTGTCCGTGGTGGTAATGTTAAGTGGAGGGCTCTCCGCCTGGATACAGGCAACTTCTCATGGGGAAGTGAAGCTGTGACCCGCAAGACCCGTCTCCTGGATGTCGTCTACAATGCGTCGAACAATGAGCTCGTTCGTACTCAGACCCTGGTGAAGAACGCTATTGTGCAAGTTGATGCTGCCCCCTTCAAGGGTTGGTATCTGACACACTATGGCGTGGACATTGGTCGGAAGAAGAAAGCTCCTGCTGCTGGCAAGAAGGAAGCTTCTGAGGTACTATTCTGTGTTTATGTACCCTAAGATAATAAATTGAATGAAGTTCTGAATGTGAATCTTGTGTAAAACAAGTACCTATTTCTCAGTTTCGGATTGCCATTCTGTAAATAAATTATTTATGGACCCTTTTCCATTAGATTTCATCTTTAATATGTATAAATTGCTTAAATTGCTCTTGTATAGGCTATAAGCGCTTTGTCTGTTCTATTTGCATGCTGGTTTATATTTTACCAATAATGTCTAGGTGCCTTTGTTGTTTTGCAGAGAACACAGTTGTTTAAATAGTTTCTTCCTTTGATGATTCCTCCTAATATTTGCTCCAGTGTTGGTTACATTGTTTATCATGATTAATGACATGTTGATTTTGTGATGTTATTTTGTGCAGGGACAAGAGGGTGAGGTTGCTGCAGCTGCCACAGAGGAGGCAAAGAAGAGCAACAATGTCCAGCGCAAGCTTGAGAAGCGTCAACAGGGTCGTACTCTAGACTCCCACATTGAAGAGCAGTTCAGCGGTGGAAGGCTGTTGGCCTGCATCTCCTCCCGCCCTGGGCAGTGCGGCAGAGCTGATGGGTAAGTGATACTGAACTCTCCAGATGTTCTTTGTTTCCTTTTTAACACTGAAGAGCAGGAACTTGTATAGGTATTCACATTTGTGTACAAATCCATAGGTACATCCTGGAGGGCAAGGAGCTGGAGTTCTACATGAGGAAGCTCCAGAAGAAGAAGGGCAAGGGTGCTGCGGCTTAGAGAACAGTCTCCTGTGTGCTCTATGGCTGGCTGCATATTTCATTCCCTGTTTTTTGTTAGTTGTTGCGTCCATGTTGTGTACTGAACACTACTTTCTGCAAGTGAGTCGACTCTAGGTTTGAACGACTGAGAATATTTTGCCTGCTTGAGTAACCTTGATATTCCTCGATCTGTTGTTCCATCAATCATTGCCATTTTCTACCGAGTACCTTCAATTTATTGCCATAGTTTTGTGGTTTTGTCCTTTGCTTTCAACCATTGTGTGGATTTATCTCCCTTCGGCTGGCCATTATCTTGATTACTCAATACGCCGCAGCAGCTGTTGATTTTTCCTTCTGGCTATAGAGTAAAATGATGACGTGGTCCACCAATCTTTTTACTCGTCCCTATTAGAGAGGCTATTGATGCAAACTTGAATTTTAATAAATCTTAACCGTGTTAGAAGTAGAATCTCTGTTTGTTTATATTTTCTCTTTGAATGAAGCCGGCCATCTCATCAAAACTTAAATGTAAAAACAACACACATGGGTCCATTAGGATTCTAACTTTCTTGAACAAAGGCCATTAGAATTGATGTCACATTGTGTCGCAGTATATATATATCCTAATTTCGATGTCCATACCGGCAATGTTCATTGGCGAGGAACAACTAGCAATCCAAAGGCTTAGTGGCCTATTTGGTTTAAGGGATTCACGTAGGATCAAATCATTAGGATTTTTCCCACTGGCCATGACAATGGCATAATTAGGTCTTTGATCCTAATGCTTGTTATGGCAAACAAGATTTATGAACTTGGATATATATGCACAAGCATCGCGAAAAAGGAGATAATAATCTCATAATAAGTGATCCATGGCCATGACACAAGTCGACGAAGGTGTTATTTTACTCCCTCCCTTAAAATAAATATTGTAAATTTGTCAAAATTTGAACGTATCTAATCATTATTTAGTACTCATTCCGTTCCAAAGCTTAAGACCTTTTTTCTTCAGAAAAAGCTATGTAAAGTTTGATCAAGTTTTTAAAATAATAAATAAATATTTACAATATGAAATTCATACACTTTGATACATTCACATGGCATCGATATAATATCATAGTTTTTGATATTTTTTCTAAAGTTTTGGCCAGACTTTCCTTAGTTTGACTTTAGAAAAAAAACCTTAATCTTTAGGATGAAGTAATACTAGATATATAAAAATGGAAAATAGTGGGCTGTTCGTTGTGGTCACGGTGCACACCCTGACCACCGTTCGATCCGAGCACACGGTGTTAGAGAGAGCAAACGGCAACGGTAGCACCACGGTAGCAGAGATTCTTAAGCGGCGTTAAACAACGGCTGAAGTTTGGGAGTGGCAACCACACACGTGATTCATGGGTGCGGAAGCAAATACATACTAATTCTTGTGATAGTGATATTTTCAAACGGATGTGGTGGAGGTGTAGACCGCCTAGGGAACGAGATCTTCGTGTCCATGAGAAAACATGACAATATATGTGTATACCACTAGTACACACGGACGCGGTGGTTGTCTATGTTGTGTATAAGTTCACCGCAAATCGGATAGTCATATAGATCGCACGGGTGTCCATTAAAATATGTGCCCGCCTCCGTACGGAGACAAGAAAAAAGTTACATTTGTACATTAGTTTGTTGGCCAACGGATGCGGCCGGAAAAAATCAAGTGGCAATGGCTTTGCTCTGCGCACTCTTCATGAGTGCATCGGGATGGCATAGTATTGTTTGCAACATACCGGTCGCTTGGGTCTGCTGCCACCATGGCCTGAGAACTCAAAGGTATAGAGAGATTTTTTTTTCAACATACCGGTCGCTTGGGTTTGCTGCATGCATGGTATCCGCTATCCATACAGGTTTGTAATTGCCGTCGGCTCTATCTGAACTCTCACGATGACGGGTGTTGCATGCACCTTGACCCATGCGTATAGTGTCCAAGTGAGAACAGTGTCAGTTTGCTCACGGTACACGACATGCGGTGTAGGGACTAGACACGGCTGGGCGGCTGCATGCTGAATTCTGCCACTAACTCAAGGTACTGGCGGTGTAGGATTAGAAACGGAGGAGTTAACACCGTTAGCCTCTCAAACATGCATATGCATTAAGAGAGCATATTGTTAGAGTATATTACGGCTAGACATATTTGATAGTTTAATATTATAATCTAATTCTATCTTTATTAGGCTTCTTGTCCTCCAAGTTTTCTAGTACTATATAAATAGCCTAAGGACCCACGATGCAATCACCTCTTGCAATATCAATACAATCTATACTTCTACAATCTTTCATGGTATCAGAGCAGTTCGCTCCGCCTAGGGTTTCGCCACTGCTTCCGCCGCGCCGCCCCCAGCAAGATCAATCTCTATGATCTCCGCCGGGGGCACCAAATCTCATAGCTAGTTTTTCTTCTAATTTCCTAGATCCGCTTACTAACTCTAGCAAATTTCTTTTTCTATTAGATATATTTTTTAGCCACCAAAAGCATCCTCCACAGCCGCATGTCGTCATCGCGCGCCTCTACTTCAACCTCGGTGTCGACTCAACTCCGGCAAATCATTGTCAACGTTCGTGGCAAGGACGCTCCGCGCGACGCCCCAAGGGACGCCTTCACGTGCTGCGTCGGCTGCTCCATCCTCACGCCGTCTCCACGCCGACCCGTCTTTGCCAACATCTACCGGGAGGCACGTCCCTGAGTACGCGTCTCGCCGTCAACAAAGGGGTGCACCTTCATCACCCGTGGTCATCATCGCCGACAACCATCTACACCAACAACATCGCCACATCGTCGCTGCTACCACCGATCGTGGTCATCGTCAACGCCATCAAGTTCTTCTCCACGAGCTACGCCGCGCTCATACAAGCGAAAAATTCGGGTCTAATTCCCGAAATCGACCACCGCCACAATTCAATCGCCATCGACAACTACCACCATCGTCTTCGTCCACCACGATCTTGCGGCCAGAGACACAATCTAAATTTTATTTGCACAAGTCTATGCTCAATTTTTCTTCTTGCAGCCACTTCGTCTACTCCGACACAGCGGACAACTTCTACACCGATCGTTTACAGAAAATTTTCTTTGCTCCTCAATCCGGCTCTAGCACGCATGGCTCATGATGGTCCATATCTTCGCACGTCCGGTATTGGCAATACTGATGCGTGCCTTCGTCCCCGATACGCTCTCGAGTCTAGCATGCTCAGCATTGCGGGCCGAGCTACTTCGACCCAAATTATGTTATCTCAATTACTACGGCAAATTCTCTAGGCTCAAACAATGACATCGACCACAACACAACAACAACATCGACATCATCGACTTCATCAACGACGACAACTTCCCCAACAACACCATCGACCACAACTACATCGCCCTCACTCCTGGCTACATCGACATCGGCAACAAGGGCTACCACCTCACTTTCGGCTTACTCTCCTATTCTCCAGTCAGACCGTCCGCGTCACTACCAATCCGACAGGACGGGGGGGGGGGGGGGGGAGGGGGGAGGGGGTGTTAGAGTATATTACGGCTAGACATATTTGGTAGTTCAATATTGTAATCCAATTCTATCTCTATTAGGCTTTTTGCCCCCCAAGTCTTCTAGTACTATATAAACATACTAAGGGCTCACGATATAATCAACTCTTGCAATATCAATATAATCTATACTTTCGCAATCTTTCACATATACACCACAATCCGACGGTGTAGAGGGTGTGCACTCTAGCCACCACGAGCAGGAAATCCGGATGGGCTGTTATACTACGGAAATCAATTGTTCTATATGTTGAGCACCAGCCAAGTTAAGAACTACTGACCCATAGAGCTCCAACAAGAATATGTTGAAGCACCGATGGAAGGAGCTTGACACGAGCTAAGCACCAAAAGGAATGGAAACCATGCTAATTACATCACTCACCTCAATGCACACAAGAAGCTTGAGAGGCAAGGGTCCAGTGAGGTGTGGAGACGGTTGGAAGAGTATATTTTCAAGTAATTATGGTTTCTAAATTTTTACAATGCTATACCATTTTTGATAAAATAGTGAAACTAGGTTTTTGGAAATCAAGACTCAATTTCTGTCGTCTGTTTACTTTTGTTATGTGGTGTTGCATGCTTTGCTTTACATAAGATCCTATCGGCAAAATATTTAATATATATAGCAAAATAGTTATCATTGCCATTTGATTTTTTGTCACCTGAATAAAATTGTGAAAAAAGATGGAAGACTGGAACCAGCCCCGCGCTACCACGCCACAGCGTCCCGCATGGCGCCTTGCGCTCCCGCGCCAAGGCGGCCCGCGCGGCGCCATGCGCTCCGGCCACGCCTCCTTCCGTCCTGGCTGCCGTGGCCACGCTCCCCAACTTCCTTCCGTCGCTGCCGTCAAGGATCCCAACGTGTTTCGTTCCTCAGGTGGTACCCCTCTCTGCCCTATCCCCTCTTTCCACCCCAAATGTAGATCTCCAACCGCCGCCTCCATACCGTTCTGCCTCGCCTGGTGATGATGAAGAGGTTTCAGAAACCCCTCCGGAGCTCCAGTGCGTGGTTGCCCGTGCGGTGGGTAGCCAGCTGGAGGCCGCATTGTCCGCCTCTGCTCGATTTAATGCTGATGGTGGGGGAGTTGGAAGCACGCCTTAATGGCGCTGCCATAGTCTTCACTGCGTGGAGGGGTGGGGCTCGAGGCTGGAGCTCAAAGGCGATGGGAGGCAGCGCGTCAGCCACACCGCATGACTTTGCTTTCAAGCCCGGCTTCCCCGGCATTCAACTCCGTCCAGCGCCCTCCTCCTCTAGCCTGGTTAAATGGGTGTTGTTTCCGCTGCTTATCCAAAAGGCACAAGACTAGCGTCTTCCGTGACCCCATCAAGTGCGCCCATTACTTCCGCTCAGGTCACTGGGCGCACACCTGCATGCATGAGCAGCAACCGACACTGGGGACATACGTCATGGAACCTGCTCCTCGCTCTCTACTACGCGCCAAGGTCGTGCTACTGCTGCTCCTCCACTTGCTGCTGCAACGGCACCAAGGGCTTCTGGGGCAATGATGGGCTTCTAGGGCTGATTGGCCGATGGAGAGATACGTGGTGATCCACGCCACACCGGAGATGAACACCGAGGCTACCATTCTTCTCACCAATGCGGCCATGCTTGGTTCGATAGGCCGCCGTCGCGGGATGCAAGGGAGATCAGGAAGCCGGCGTTGCACGCCACCTTCCGCATCACCAACAAGGACATCTCCATCACCGACCACTAATTGGAGGATTTCTTCATGCGCTTCATTCATCGCACCACTGTGTCGATGCCACCTCGAGGCACGACTTCATGTTAGAGGGCTACCATATTCAGGTGTGGCCATGTCGGCTGGAGAATCACGCCGAGCACAACGACCTCAGGTACCGCATGCGCCTCTGCATTGAGAATGTTCTATTGTACGTGTGGGACAACTTCATCGTGCAACAGCTCATCGGGCGCTCCTGCTCGCTCGACTACATCGAGGACAACTCACGGCACAAGGAGAGCACCAAGGTGATGTGCCTGTGGGCATGCACGCCAAGTCCTCGCGTGCGTTGGGACACCCTCCCAGGACTTGATGCCCTCCTCGGTGCCATCCACCATGGCCAGCGTGGGCTACAACGCTAATGCATTGTACATCTAGACCTCATGGAAGATATGGACGAGAGCATCGATGCTCGGAACCCTCTTGCTCCAGAGCGGTGCCAGTGGCACTACAACCATGTGGATGGCAAGCGTGCCATGCATGATGAAGCACAGAGGGTGCAGTGCAACGACGATCACCGCCGTGATCATGGGCAGCGAGATGATGATGACCAGGATAGAAAGAGGCACCACAGCCGCGATTCGTGTCCAGGGGCTGGCATGATACGTTCTAGCGTAGCCTCTCCAGGGCAGCTGGGAGCCGTGCCTGCAATGATGGTCGTGCTGGTGGCGGAGGTCGTGAGCGTGACAGATCAAATAACCGTGATGGTGGCATGCACCATGCTAGTGTTGTTGGCGGCGTGATGGACAACAGGCTAAGCAGAAATGTCCCCATCCTCTAGCTGGCCACACTTGCCTCTGCTGATGACGGTGGGCAGGGCCCCGTCCTTGCACCGGCCTCGCTCGAGCCTAGTTATGAGCCAATGACGCTACTGGCGCATGGTGCCCACCCTCCTCGCCTCCTCTGCTACATGGTAGGCCAGATGGGCACAGCGCTTCGCCTAGAGCGAGTAGGAGGTGTTCTCGTGCGACCGCACTCTGCCAACCAGTATGGGACCACTGACATCACCGACGTCCATCATCCCCTTCTCGCCATCTGCCAAAGGAGACGCGGCCTTTATGCTGATGCTGTTGTGGGAGGGATTCCACGGCATCCCAGTTGCTTGCTTACCCCAGGCTCCTCCACGCCAGGAAGTCTAGGCATGCGACAGGCCTTGGATCTGCACTCTATAGACAACATTCTGCGTATCATCACGCCAAGCCGCCCGCTCGGGCTTGGCTCCTCGTCGGTGCTAGAGACGACCACTCCACTGCCAACCATGTTGTTCGCGCCACCACCGTCTTCTCTACAGTGCACGTCCGTCCTCCATCCCGATAGTTTGCTCCAGCGCATGCCTTCGCTGCCACCCCACCGACCGATGTTGAGATCCTGGACCCCATCTTTGTCGACTGCCAGCAAGCGCTGCTGGGCTTGCCGCCGGGGTCATCACCACCAAGGAGACCGACAAATTGGAGGAAGATGATGGTGGGCATGGAAATATGCCGCTGAAAGGGCATGTGGCCCCCATGTGTGGTTTTGGTAATTAATGACAGTCTTTATGGACTAATGTTTGTATTAAGTTGCACTTGTAGGATTTGTCTATTGGCATCACTTGGAGAATGTGTTGGCTTCGAGGTCGATGAAATGAATAAGAAGATGCGTTGTGCAAGCTCAAAAGTCGCCATCTCTAGAAGATCTCTTGTTTGATGCTTGCCATCCTCGGTGATCATGGATCGATGAAGACAAGGTCAAAGGATGCTCAAGGCAAAGATATTCTTGATAGATTTTCCCTTTTGCCGGTCTTGTGTTGGTAGTTGAGAGACCGGGTTTAGGATAGATAACCGTACTATCAAGAGGGGCTATCGAGTGAGTATCTCGATCATATCGTTCAGAGAGAGCTCAAACCTTTGCATACTTACATCATCATATTTGGTTGTTTATTTGTCTTATCCATGTGAGGATATAGAGCTTGTGATAATTTTCATAACAAGCTCTTGTTCATCAAAATCGGATCTCCCTTTCATATCTTGTTGCAATTTTGATCTTGGCGGTTTTCCGGTTTCTCATCAAGTGAGGTATCTCACATTATAATACTTGATACATTCTCACTTGGTGATAACCAATATTTTCATTTGTCATTGGGTTACTCTTATCGTCCTCTTTCCAACGTAACTGGATTCGGGTCAATCGGAGTTACCAACCAAAAGTTATCGCAGTTTGTATTTGCCTTGTTTAAAAAGGAAAAAAGGGGATCGGTTTTTTTCTGGGCCAGGCGGTACTACCATGGTTGTTAGTATCCGAATACGTATCGTAGTATCTTACGATTTTATGATACCACCATCGACAATCAATACGTATCGTGATGGTATCTTAATCTAGTAGTATCTTACTCATATCACGATACGTATCATAGTATCTTTAGTATCCCGATACAAAATCGATATCAGTTTAGTTAAAAGTAAGGACATAATAATGACTTGGCAAGATTGAAGGGTAAATTATTTTGTATTTTCAAAGTGAACTAGGTACTTAAATAGTAAAATTCTCAGTGTTTTTGAGAATATTGAGTATAAAATAAGAGTTCGTAGGTTGAAACAAAGCAGTCAAACTGCCGCCCATATTTGTGTAATAGCTTTGAAGTATATATATGGTATTAGTTTTTGGTTTGTGGATGCCTCTACAAAATACATGAAATATGCTTAAAACTAAAATTAATAATTAAATTTAAATGTTCTTTAGGTATTTTTTAATATATTCTTTTATTTTATTTAAAAACAAAAATCTCATAGTATCGTGATACTCCGATATGATTCTACGATACGATACTGCTAACAAGAAAATGATACTACCTAGTATCCCGATACTGAAAACCTTGGGTACTACCGCATGTAGTACTGGCCGCACCTGAGCCGCGGCCCATCTCCTCTGGTTGATCCGGTAGCAGGAACCGGCACTACCGGGCCCAACCGGCAGTACCGCCCGGGTGGGCCGGTAGCACCGGACGGCCCAGCGACCTTGCCCTTCCGCACTCCCCAGTTTCCTAGCACTAGCCTAGCCCGCTCGCCCAGCCCCTCCAGTCTCCACCCCTCGCTTCCCGCGCGCGCCGCACTTTCCCTCGCTCGCCCCGCGCCGCTTTGCCTGGCTCCCGCGCTGCTGCTGCTCCGCTTCTTGGACCGCCTCCGCGCGAGGCCCGCTCGGCCGCTTGCCCAGCTCCTGCCCCGATTCCCCTTCGCTTCCCGCCTCGCTCGCTACTTGCGTGGCTGCTGCTGCGTTCACTCGTAGCTGTGCGCTGGGCCGCCGGGCGGTAGTACCGGCCCTGGCAGATGTTTTGCCCCAACGGGCAGGATTTGGCCCCTTCTATTTAAAGCCTCCTTTGCTATTTTGACTAATTGCTTCTTCTCCTTCTCTTGCTCAAGCTTTGCCTAATATTTTGATAGTCTCTTGAGCTTTATTTCTTGACTCCCCTCCAATAATTCTTGCCAATATTTGAGGGGTAGATAGAGGAGATCTAGATCCACGTTTTGACCAAACCAAATCATCTCTTTGTGAGTGAATCTTTGAGATCTAGATCTTTGGGCTTTTTGTGTTCCCCTTTTGTGTTCTTCCTCTCTTGTTCCCCCAATTGTTTTAGTAGCCTTGTTGGAACTTGAGTGTGAGGATTTGGGGCATATTTGTGGTGTTCTTGACTTTTGCATTAGGTGCATCGGTTTCTGTTCTCTCCGGAGGATTTGTTCGGTGATATCCATTGAAGCTTGTCCCTCTTGGGTTCTTGGAACCCTAGACGGTTGTGTGGCCTTTGTGGTGTATTCTTGGGGTCTTCAACTAAGTTGTGAAGCTCCCCCAAGATTGAGGCCTTGGTGGCGATTATTGCGAGCCTCCAATTAAGTTGTGGATATAGCCCCAATCTTGTACGGGTTTGGTGACCGCCCTAAAGTGTCCCATAGTGGAATGGGTGCTTGCCCGCGTGGTGGGTGCTCGGGAGAATAGGGTGAGGCCTTTGTGGCGTTGGTGGTCTTAGTACCGCCCACCCCTCCAACAAGACATACTCCCTTGTTGGGAGGAACTCGGTAAAATATCGTCGTCCCCGCGTCCCTTGGTTATCTCTATACCCGAGCTCTTTACTTATGCACTTTACATTGTGATAGCCATCGTGCTTGAAGTAATCTATATTGCTATCATATTGTTGCTTGTCTTGTTTAGCATAAGTTGTTGGTGCACATAGGTGAACCTTAGTATATCTAGGCTTTGTGCTTAACAAATGAAAACGCTAGTTTTATTTCGCCATTGGTAAGCCCATCTCATAGAAGTTTTAATCGCCTATTCACCCTACTCTAGGCGACATCCGTGATCTTTCAATTGGTATCAGAGCGAGGTCTCTCGCTTTTAGACTTCATCGCCTTGAGAGTAAAGATGTTGTCTAGTGGAGTAGTGCACGATTCCTATTATATATTTGATGGCACAAATTATGATATGTGGAAATCTTGCATGCTAGATTATTTTCGGGACATTCACCCATCTATTGAGGGAATTCTATATATGGGTTTATATTCTCCTATGGATCCCTAAAACGAATCTTTAGAGGAGAAGATGAACTCTTATATAGATGCTCAAGCTACTAAAATGCTTTTACTTGTTGTGAGCAATGTAGTTAAATCTTCAATCATGCCTTATCGGAGTGCTCATGAGATATGGACAAAGCTTCAAGATAAATATAGTGAGTCCAATATTATTGAGTTGTATTCCCTCCACCTCCGGCCGTGATGAGTTATCACCTTCTACCACTTCACCAACATGTGATGTTTCACAAGGTAATGGTATGGTGAGTGGTGATAGAAATTGCAATATGGATAGTTGATATGTTGTAAACGTATCTATAATTTTTGATGTTCCATGCTTGTTTTATATCTATTTTCTTATGTTTTGTCCACACTTTGGAGTATTTTTACACATTTTCTGGAACTAATCTATTAACAAGATGCCACAATGCCAGTTGCCTGTTTTTTGCTATTTTTGGTTCCAGAAAAGCCAGAAAATTAATATTCTCGGAATTGGACGGGACAGAAGCCAAAGTCAATATTTCACCGAGGGGAACACGAAGCCAGAAGACGAGACGGAGAAGGGCCTCGAGGGGGCCACACCCCTGGCCGCGTGGCTAGACCTATCCCGCGCCTGGGCGGGGTGCAGCCACCTCCGGCACCCCTTCGGCCTCCCCTTTCTCCTATAAAAGCATCCGATACAGAAACCCTAAGTACCCGATCAAAATTCCATGAAAGAGTCTGTAGCCGCCGCCATCTCCATCCCTAGATCGGGAGGGATCTGAAGCTCTTCCCGACACCCCGCCGAAGGGGAGAATTCACCCTGGAGGCCTTCTTCATCACCATGACTGCCTCCGGTGTGATGCGTGAGTAGTTCATCCCTGGACTACGGGTCCATGTAGTAGCTAGATGGTTGGTTCTCCTCCTTTGTGCTATCATGTTTAGATCTTCTGAGCTCCGTTCATGATCAAGATAATCTATTTATAATCCTACATGTTGTGTTTGTGGGGATCCGATGGATATTGAGATGCTATTTCAGATTGATTATTGATTCTATCATGTCTTTATTATTTGTGATCTTGCATGCTCTCCATTGTTAGTAGCTATCTTGGCCGAGTAGATGCTAGCAACTCCAAGAGGGAGTATTTATGCTCGATAGTGGGTTCATGCCTTTAGTAATCTGGGGAAGTGACATAAATCTCTAAGGTACTAGATGTGCTGTTACTACTAGGGAGAAAACAACAATTCTTTGTTCATAGAACAATCGTATTGTTTACTTTACACACTCTGTTGCTTGCAACTTAATACTGGAGGGGGTTTGGATGGTAACCTGAAGGTGGATTATTAGTCATAGATGCAGTTGGATTACTGTTTATGTATAATGTTGTAATGCCCAATCAAATATCATAGGAGTCAAGATGATTAGTATATGCATGTATGCTTTCTCGATGTTTGTCAATTGCCCCACTGTAATTTGTTCACCCAACATGTCATCTATCTTAAGGAGAATCACCACTAGTGAACTATGGGCCACGGTCCATTCTTTTACCATCAATCTACAACTATTTACTATTTTCTGTTTACTTTCTGCAAGCAATTACTATCTTCCACACAATACATTTAATCCTTTGTTTTCAGCAAAACCGGTTAGATTCACAATCTCACTGTAAGTTGGGGGCAAAGTTCTGTCGTTGTGTTGTGGAGGATTCTAAGTTGGAAACAACACCTTGGAGGTGTTTCCTTGCTCCTACTGGTTCAATAACCTTGGTTTCATAACTGAGGGAAAACTTGTTGCTGTGCTCATCATACCTTCCTCTTGGGATCCCCCAACAAGCTCAACATATTGAGCAAGCAAGACTTTTTCTGGCGCCGTTGCCGGGGAGTCAAGGACACACTACAAGAAAAGTTTCCTTCCACAACGAATTGGCCCGACGGTCGTCGTAGAAGTCGCGTCTTCCGCGACGAAATTCTCGGCTCGGCCGTGGCTGATGGAAAACCTTTTTTTCCGATTTCATGGCCCTCTACTACGATGGATCTGCTAAAAACATGGAGGAAGTTCGGCCAACGCGTGGCAGAAGCAGGATTTTTGTTTCCTCGCATGACGTTGACTCGCCGAAGTCTTTTGAGGCATGTGGGTCCCAGACGTCAGTGTCTCTAGCGGACCATACTTTTCGGTCGCGCCTCCCTGATTTGAACTCGATAACGTAGCTCGATGCGTCTGCCATTTAGTCAGGCTGCTAGGTCCCACATGTCAGCCTCTCATTAGAAGGATCGTGTGTATGATGGATTTTTTCCCTTGGCTCGCGCTACCCTGTTCCGAGTTGATAGCGCTGCTCGATGCATCTACCGTTTAACCAACGTCCTCAGCCCCACATGTCATCGTCTCATTATAAGAAACGTGTGTATGATGGATTTTTTTCCTTGGCTCGCGCTACCCTGTTCCGAACTTGATGGCGCTGTTCGATGCATCTACCGTTTAATCACGATGCTGGGCCCCACATGTCATCCTCTCATTAGAAGAAACATGTGTATAATGGATTTTTTACCCTCTATCGCACCTTCGTGTTCCGAACTCGATAGCGTTGCTTGCTGCATCAACCGTTTATTCAGGCTGGTGGGTCCCTTATGTCAGCCTCACATTAGAAGAATCGTCGGTATGATGGAATTTTTTCTTCTGTAGCGCTACCCTGTTCCGAACTAGATAGCGTTGCTCGACGAATCTACTGTTTGCTCACGCTGCTAGGTCCCCCATTTCAGCCTCTCATTACAAGAAACGTGTGTATGCTGAACTTTTTTCTCGCTCGCGCCTTCCTATTTCGAACTGGCAACGTTGCTCGATGCAGCATCTGTATAAGGTCGCACTGCTGGGTTCCACATATCAGCCTCTCTGTAAATGAAACATTGATTGCTCGATGCAACATCTGTATAAGGTCTCTGCTGGGTCCAACATGTCAGCGTCTCTGCAAATGCAAAGTGTGTATGATGCACTCCGCTGTTTTAACCTTGGCAACGTTGCTGGGTCCTAGATGTCAGCCTTCTCTGTGTAAGAAACATGTGTATGCTAGAAAAATGTAAACGAACGACATAGATTATACTATATATTATATATTTATATTGAAAAAACTAAGAATCAAACTCAAGAATTCAACAAATGGGAACCGCGTGTGCTTCCACTACGCCAGAACCATTTATGCCACTACTGGAAAAGGTTACATTTAGAAATGTTGAAATCACTTAAAATGAAAAGGCAGCGATCCTGACGACTTGCCATAAAAAATGCTAAATGCTATGTACAAATTCAACATGGGTAGGAGAAGCTTGTACTATACTTTATCAGAATGACACGGAAATACTAAATTAAGACGATTTTGGGCAATAAAAAAAATAACTTGGGTCCAATCTTGTGAACCAATGGGCTTCTTATCGTGGGCTCCTTACCGAAACTTCTTCAGTGTGGTTCAAGCTTTAAAAACCAAGTAATAATATGTTGAGGGTTGCCGGCCCATAGCCAACCTGAACCTGGAAGGATAAATTAGCTAGGTTTTGGGCCACAGTTGGGTAGAATGTAGTACTATTTTCTAATAACCTCCTCACTGAAAATTCAATGTACTTAATATGTCGCGGGTCAGTAGTTCACCTGACCCGGCAGGCTAAATTTGCAAGGTTTTGGGCCAGTGTTGGATCGAATGTGCAATCTTTTCGCTAGGTCCTTAGTGAAAATTCAATGTAGTTCATACCCCGTCCTCCAAAAAAATGCAGTTGGTACCCTAAAAAATATATACTCTGCTCACCACGAAAGGCTAATTAAGGGTTTTTCTTTTGAAACAAGAGTATAGGAAGTTTTTTGTCCGAAGTGGGGTTAAAATATTCATTTTCATAGGCTGAGTAGGAAAAATATATTGTACTGAAGGCCGATGGTCCATCTGACCTGGCTGTACCTACGCCGAATCCAAAAGAATGAAGTTGGAAATGGAGAAAAGTGACCGATATTGTGCCTTATTATACATAGCGAACATAGCAAGGAACTTGGGCAGCTCAGGATTCGAGCATGGAAAGTACTAGAGGGAGTTTGACTGATTGACATAAAATCGTGTCATATCAAGTCTTACAGCATGCAATTATCTTTTCAGCAAAGGATATATTTTGAGATGGTTTGGGTGGCTTTGAATCGGCCTAAGTGCCCAATCAATTTGATGTACTCAAAACCTTGTAATCATGCCATATAAATTGTTGGCGGTAGACACACGGTGGCCTTGACTTGCCCAGCCGTAGACAGCTCGGATAAGCACCAACTTAAACTGATCACTCGAAGTTATATGCTTCCGTACGATGAAATTAGTACATGCCGCAATTAGCGCCAACATGTAGCATTGTCATCATAGAAAAAGGCTTAGAATTCGCATATTTATTTCACAGTTTCGAACACAATAATACAACTAGTTTATACACTAGCACAGACAGTACAATGTCAGCACATCAAAGCTTGACTTGTTCATATCACATAAGAGCTTGAGTTGTTCATTTTATATACAGAAGAATGAGCAAGGATACATACTATATTAAACAAGTAATTTCACGATAGCACCAAAAGTATGCCATGTATCAGAGACAATATGAGGTCTACGTAAACAATTTTTCTTTTTTGGAAGGGTGTGCATTAACTCTTTTTTTTAGAATATCGGCATAAACATTTGCGGCTATCATCCTAGGGCGTCTCGGCCTGCTTTGGCGTACCGAGCCAAGATCAATTATGGCCCAGTTAAGGCCTGTTTCGTGGCCCTATAAGAAGCAGTGACCTACTTTTACCTGTTCGCTAAGGGGAAAGAAGGAATATTCCTCTCAAAACACAAAGCTGCACGAGGTGCGATGGTTCAAAAAAAATGCACGAGTCGCGTATATACTACAAGCCAGTAACACTACTGAAAACTATAGTACAGAAATCACGCTACGAAATAAGCACGGCTACATGGATTATACCGTGGAAGGCAATACTAAATACAAAAGCACGACATGGCTCATATAAACTGATTCAAGCTGGCCACTAAAACCAGTGTACTAACAGTCAACTGTTAAACCACGATGCAAAAAAAGATGACACGACGATACACCCAAAAGATCCATAGCTCAGCCTAGGGACGACACAACGAGCATACCAAACCTAAACTAGGCCTAAACCAAATTACCGCCTATCGCACAGAGTTCCAACCATCTTTGGGAAGGCTGATAACTGCCACAGGCTCACCTTCAGTTGGCTGCAGGTTGCAGTGTTTAATCTGAGGGAATTGTATTCCGCGAAATCTGCTGTATGTTGTGTACACACAGTTTTCCTCATGAATGGGAACAATGTGCCATCAACAGCCTTGCATCTGTGTTTCTTCATCATCTTGTCAATGATTGGATAATTGAGACAAAAAAACAGAGAGTTCTCCCCTAGGATGTTAACCAGCCTCCAAACGATGACCCCTGGAGGTCCAACAGAGCTAGGTTCCTCTTCAAAAATGTAGACACGAGAGGAAGGATATATGCGTAGGTTAGTCCTATTTTGAGCATGATGAATGATTTCACCCTCTTTGCCATGGGAAACCCCCATGCCATACGTTGTAATTATGATCATCAAGCGTTCACCATCAGCCGATCGAGCGAGGAACCACATGCCTGGATGATCATTCCGAATAGGTGCTAGGATTACAAACAGAAGCTCCTTGTTTCCTGCAACATCCGAATTCGAGACAAAAAGTGCATTATTGGCATACATATTCTAACACCAGCATTCTTCATTGTTCATGCTAACAGTGTGAATAGGAAAATCCTGACAATAATATTACTCAATAAATTAACAACATTAGGAATTGCATTTCTTACTCTGCTATTCTAAACATTTGGATTTCTTGCTTATCTTAGTTTCCTAGTTTTTGTAAGTTTCAAAAGAGGAAGCGCCACCTTTTTATATAGAGGCATGTCCACTTGAATCCTATAGGATTAGATGCCTGCAGTATTTTGGATCAAGTGGTGTTTGATTGCACAGGAAGACCAAAGGAATTGTACAAAGAGGTTGGAGTGGATGGAAATTCCTCCAAAATAGAGTGAAAATGGATCCTTTGAAGGAATTCCTAAGGATTATACTCTTTTGAATCAAACAACATTTTATAGAATTTTTTTCTAAGGATACAAATTCTACAAAAATCCTACACAATTCCTCTGAATCCCAAGGCAAAATCCAAAAAGGAAAGATTGGTGTCCTACAAAAATCCTATGTGATTCCTACAATCCGAGGAGGGCCTGAAAGTACAAACAGATAAAGAAACCCGGCTTCACCGTGTTGCGCTCACAATTGAGATGCTGGTTAATAATACCTTTCATATTTTGACAATGAACGAACTTAGTAGTGCAAGGACGCCATCATACACTATATTTTTGGAAGGCATATTACTGTACTAATTCATTACTGGCAATGGTTCATTCATTTTTTAGGACATAAAGCATGTGCTCATTCAGTCATACGAAAGGTAAAACATAAACAAGGTAGTGAAAGAACAACTTCACTGAATCACTCACAATGTATCATCATGGAACTAGAATTACCTTCCGATGTAGGATCCTAGCAGTAGGTGCAGCCTTGACTTGTGACCGCAAAAATGAGGCCACCGTGTTCAATGGCGTCATAGTACTGTCGTCTTCCAAGACCCGAATGCTCCAGACATCTCCAAACTTGGCTACCGCCTTCCAGGTAGGCGATTTTACCGTCGAACAACACGAGGAGCTTATAGTCTATGTAACCCTCAGCTTCTATGGGCACTCTGCAGATTACGATCTTCAACAACTCAAGAGATCCATCCCATGACTTATTGAACTTTTCTCCATACCCGCAGATTCGCCAAAAAAACTTTTGAGATGTGAATGAGTTCAGAAATGACTACAGGTAACTGGGAGAACCCTGGCTGGCTAGTAGCATTACAGGTTATATTGTGGATGTGAGGCGGCCGCAATGTCACAAGTATCCATCATGGAAGGTCAATTACTCAATAGGTGTAGATGTTCGCTAGGCACCAGTCCCCGCGCTGGTCCACCGCGGCGAGCCAGTCGTCGTTCATGGCAACCCAGAATTTTTCGTGCATGAAGGGCAGGATGGCGGTGCGCCGAGGATGGTCGAGGGGCACCATGTCATACACCGTGTCGTGCAGATGATGAACCCTCATATCGTCATAGTGCTCGTCGAACCAATAAGTAGGCTGAGGCATCAGTAGGCAGTGTTCATTTCAATGGTGAACAGTCCATTCCGTACCTTCATTGGCGATACGATCGTACAGCAGCTTGCAGCATGCGGCTAGCCTGGCGGTGATGGAAATGTCTAGACGCTGAACGATGAGGTTTACATCGTCCGCGCTGAGTTGATCCCACTTGTATCGCCCGCTGAGCTTCGAATTGGCCATCATAGCTGGATGGATTTAGGCGGATGCCAAGTGTGGCTGGGGTTTTCTGCAGGAGGAGGGAAGCGTTAGAAGAGAGAGCATGGTGGAGATCGTGGGCAGAGTGGGGACTAGGGAAAAAGATGGAGAGGCAAAGAAAAAAACGAGGAAGGGGATTTTACTTGCTTGCTCTGTCTAGTCAACATCAGCATGGAGGACACCGCGGCCTAGACTTCACTGTATGTTAGACTAGCACGCCATACAGCTAGTAATTTGACAATACTCCTACTTACTACGTATCAGAGGTGCAGTATTATCTAGTTACATCAGTTTGACCCGAGGGTTTTCTTTTTACAGCTTTCATTTCAACATAGTATACTAGTATTTTCAAAAGAAAATAGGAGGACGAACTACTACTAGTAGTAGCCACGACATGGACACATGTACTTTCATCTTGTTCCCCTACATGCATAACTCGTAGCACAAAACCGAAAATATATACACCGGATATAATGCACAGTATGGGTATGTCCGTTGTATTTTTGGCATGTTGCATGTGTTCATATATGTTCTTGTACAAGGTACATGGAATTACACGTGTACAACATGCAACCGCGTAGTAAAATGAGAGACGTGCAAGGACACTAGATTTCGCTCAAGTCAGGAAACGTGCATGACTTTGTGTCGCTCTGATTCACTGACATGTTGGCCCTGTTAAGGTCGGCTCCACCTGCCAGTGAGAATCTGCATGCACCATGCGCTTGGAGCCACTAGGTACGTCCATGACAAAAATTACAATTTGCAACTAGCTGCACCGGCAACAAGCTGTTGCATGTGGCACTTCCAAGTTTTCAGAAAATGTGAAATAAATCATAAACATAGATCATATTCATATAGTTTATCTATAAATTTCCATCCCAAAAATATTACTAGTACGTGGCCTGGCCACCACAAAATGAACAAATAAACACAAGATATTGTTTGCTTAGGTTTTTTATTTTTCATTGACACAGGTCACATAAGATCTTATTGTGGGACCGAATATTGTAGATGCACAAGATATAACATAGGCAATGTTTCCTATTTATTTCACATTTTTTGAGAACTCGAAAGTGCAACAAATAATAAATGGGTGCGGGTGCAACGAGTTGTCGAATATTCAGCCTGCACTGACTAAAACTATGACTTGCATACAGAAGGAGTTTGATCAAATCGCAGGCCTTGCACTACATTGTGGTGAAATGAGTATTAGAGTACAGCAAGTTAACGATTGAGGCCATATGATACAAATAAGGCAAAGGAAATAATTCAAGATACGCAAATCTCTATTCCATATGATCTCCCTTGAACCGTTAATTATGCCGGTTCCAATCCTTCGCGTTGGCCAAGCTTGGGATGAACCACAACGGAGTCTGCCGCCAATTTCAGCCAATTTTTTTGAGGGAAATTCCAGCCAATGTTGGTTGAGAAACCAACAACAGCGTCTTGAGCATTCATACTGATGCGACATATTTCAGGAAAAATATTAAATCCACCGAGACTAAATGCATGCGGCGAGGTGTATACACAATTGCTCCTCGTTAGATCTCTAGGGCCAAGTCCTGCCGCGCCAACTGGAATGGTAATTGGATAGTTCAATCCAAGGAAGATAGAAAATGCTCCAAGGTCTAAAACCCTCCACCATTGCCTCGGTGGAAGTAACCTACTAGTGTCAATCGAGAACACATGGGAGCAAAACCCAGTAGAATAGATGTGAATATTGTGGCCATGATGATAACCAACATTTTCAGCCACAGGATAACTAGTGTCATACTACCTAGGACTAACGCCCACAATATTGATCAGAATAAGGCTACCACCATCAGAAGATCTTGCTAACCACCACAGATCAGGACTGTACTCACGGTTAGCGTCTAATTCAGGTGGCCCCGGAAGACGCACATGACCTTGCAAGGAAAGCACATTTAGAGGTCAGCTGAGCAAAATTTGAATGATGAAGCTTGAAAATTTAAGGATGGAAATTTTACTCCATGCCTGAGGATCCCATGCATAAACATTGACAATTTGAGTTACAGCATAGACAACTCCATTGTGGATAATTTCATCGCGGTAGCTGAACATGCTGAACTGGTTCTCCAGAACCATCCACATACCATGAGAACCATTAAGGAAGGTAATTACCGTATCGAAGATGGACAGGACAGAGAAATCCTTATAGTTCCCAACAACTGTGGGAACTCGACAAATGGCTATCTTCAGTAGATTAGTAGGCTGACCAGCCACGATAAACTTAAGTACCTCGAGTGTGGCCTCAAAATCGAAGATCGCTGGTAGAAGAATCTGGCGACGAGTGAACACATTCACAAGCTCCCAGTTCCAGGCGAGGCCAACAGTGGCGATCCAATCTCCATGGGTGCCTGCCCACTTCTTACCCTCACAATATGGCATCACAGCATCGAAGGAGGACCTGTCTAGCAGCGTCAGCTTGCACAAGGTCCACCCGAACTTCTTCTGTGGCTTCTGCTTGCCCCTGCCGCAATAGTAGCTGCCCCTGTAGAACAGCTTCATGCGATTGTCGCGGTAGAAGACATTGTACTCACGTGGTACCTTAGTTGAGTGAGAGTGAAGAACACAGGGGAGACCAAATGGATGAGATTTCGACAGGGATGCACTATGTGTTGCTGAGTAAAGATAGCGTTTGCAGCAGGCGGTGAGGCTCGCGGCGGTGATGACGTCGCATCGAGCAGAGATTTCTTCAAGGGGGCCACCGGAACACACCCTAGAAGTGTCACTGTCCCGAGAAAGGGCTCGAGCAGGTGGGGGTGATGGCGTTCGGTTTTGATTGGGGGTTTTGGAGGAGAGAACGAGCGATAGCTGGCAGGGCGAGACAGAAAACAGTCTATCAAACTAGGCGCCGGAGCTGATCCTAAAGCGGCATGGCAGCGTTGGCGCGTGCCTATATTGGTGTGCAAGTGGTAATGGCCGTCACCGGGACGCTGGAGGTGAAGTGAGGATGGAGATCAAGGCAAAGAGAAATACGGAATAAAATCAAACCAAGCATGCCTTCTTTCTCTCTGCTAAATCTACAGTGCCTATCGAACTGGGCTATGGAGATGCTCCGAAAGCGGCATGGCGGCGTTGGCGTGTGCTAAAGGTGGACGAGTGGGGATCAACGAGAAGATGGAGAGGAAGAGGACGGAGAGCAAAGGAAAATATAATAAATCGATTGAAATCGTACCGCCTACCGAGCGTGATTTTTCTCTCTTCTCTACGTTTCCTGCTGCCTATCGAGTAAATAGGTCAGGCCTAGCCTAGCACGGGATAGAACTGTACTGTCCTCTCAAATAAATGGTCATGGCAGAGAGACGGTTTGGAGTATACTCGGATCTCCTCTTGCCGAACGTAATACTAATCCTTTGATCTTCTATATTCATAATCTTGTGTAGTCACTACTGTACTACTACTACTGTAACTAATAAACACATAAAGGTTCTACCGGTAATTAAGGAACCAAAACTGGAATACTACTACTCTCGAACTCTTGTGTAGTACAACGACAAAATGCTCACAAAATGGGCTACCAGTACGACAGTACCATCTGTACACCCACACGCTGCCACCTCAAATAAGCTTGCCTGCCACACCGCCAATTTCCTCTCCCCTGTCGGCCTCACCGGACCCAAAATCGAACATCTCTTGGTTCAATAAAGAAAAAAGTCGACAATCTCTCAAAAAAATCAACCATCCACCAAAAGAAATCCATTGTCTAATGCTTCCTGTCCATTATGAACGGACGGTCGCAATTGCTCGAGCGCCGCGCGGGAGTAGTAGTCGTCTGAGCTACTAGTTGTAGCACTGCGAAAGCATGCGCCTGGAAGCAGCAGAAGAATTTATTCTCTGTCAGTGACAGAAGAAGATCGATGATATATAGTACCAAATCAACAAGTCAGTGGCTTTATCCGTCTGACCAGTGAGAGCCGACACGAGTGGTGAACAGCTTGAAGCGCAGCAGAACAGGAGCCTTTAAGACATACAGTACATACACCTCTGTTCTGATTTAGGATGGTCACATAGTGCTAAATAACTTAGACTACTCCAGTAACTTGCACATGTACCTTCATCAAGTGGGTAAGAACATGTGTGTAGTGTCACGCAAAGGCCTAATTAATTAGGTTGTACTCCCTCTGTTTAGAAATATAAGATGTTTTAGCTTTGTGAATCGAATGTATCTAGACGTATTTTAGTGTATGGGTTCGTAGAGGTTAAGAGTGAACCTATACACTAAAAGGCGTCTAGATACATGCATCTCACAAAGCTAAAGCGCCTTATATTTCTGAAGGGAGGAAGTAGAATCATATACTACTAGTCTTGGTATGTGTGATGTTATGGTAACTAGCTAAGTTATTATGTCACTTTCTTTTTTCATTAATTAACTCTGAAAAGACATTTAATTCGAGACAAGTATCTATGCATACTTGTAGTTCAAGTTTGTCAAAATGCAAAATCTTAGGAAGAAGTTGAACCTCTTGTCAAAACTCTATGTGGTTTCTGATACGGAGTATATTAATTGACTGTCCGATGGGTGCCTTCAAAAGCTTTTTCTTAAAACTTTCAAAGCACCCTACAATTTACTTGTAGTTTAAATTTGACCTAATTTTGATGAATCTACATAGAGTCATTCAAGTGGCGGAGTTAACTAGGAAGTTTAAAAACTCATAAAACATAGGAATCGTTAGTACAACATGTTGGTCCACTATATATACTAGTAAGTTGCACGTGCCTTGCACGTGAGACTCAGATAGTAGACATATGACATATCATCACTATATACAATTATAATTGGTAAAGCACAAAAAATTATAAATTCGATCAACATCTGTAAAGTATGGGTGTATATTTAGTCCTTATACTTTGTATCATCATGTAGAAGTCAAAGATTATTAGCTACCTAACACTGAATTTTTTGATAACATGGTCTAGAGAAACAAGGAAGAAGATTTTAGTATGATAGAGAAGTGTGTTTTGAGATTTATGCATAGCATTCATTATGCCGAAGAATATCAATAAAATCTTCTAGATGCTAGAATGGAAAAGAAGATCAAACGGCTAGAAAAGCTAGGATTCGCGAGTCTTGATCCAACAGTCAACATTCAAAGTTATTCGTACACTATATAGTGGTTTTAATGAAGACTATCAATAGAATTTTTCAAGATGCTAGAATGGAAAAAATATCCAACGACTAGAAATGTTTGGATTTGTGAGTCTTGATCTAACGGTCAATATTCAAAGTTGTTTGTACACTATATAGTGGTAAGATCATGTAGAAGTCAATGATTATTAGCTACTAGTAAGTTGCACATGAGACTCAGATAGTAGACGTATAACATATCATCACTATATAAAATTATAATTTTTAAAGTACAAAAAATTATAAAATTGATCAACATCTATAAAGTATGGGTGTATATTTGGTCCTTGTACTTTGTATCATCATGTGTAGAAGTCAAAAATTATTAGCTACCTGCTAACACATGAATTTATTGATAACATGGTGTAGAGAAACAAGGGAGGAGATTCTAGTATGATGGAGAATTGTGTTTTGAGGTTTGTGCATAACATTCATTATGCTGAAGACTATCAATAGAATCTTCTAGATGCTAGAATAGAAAAGAAGATCCAACAACTAGAAATGCTGGAATTCGCGAGTCTTGATCCAACGGTCAACATTCAAAGTTATTCGTACACTATATAATGGTTTGTAATGAAGACTATCAATAGAATCTTCAAGATGCTAGAATGGAAAAGAAGATCCAACGACTAGAAATGTTGGGATTCACGACTCTTGATCCAACGATCAATATTCACTAAGTTGTTTGTACACTATATAGTGGTAAAGTTAATGATTATTAGCTACTAGTAAGTTACATAGGAGACTCAGATAGTAGACGTGTGACATATCATCACTAGATAAAATTATAATTGGTAAAGCACAAAACATTATAAATTTGATCAACATCTATAAAGTATATGGGTGTATATTTGATCCTTGTACTTTGTATCATCATGTAGAAGTCAAAGATTATTAGCTACCTAACACATGAAATTTTTGATAACATGGTCTAGAGAAACAAGGGAGAAGATTCTAGTATGGTGGAGAAGTGTGTTTTGAGGTTTGTGCGTAGCATTCATTATGCCGAAGATTATCAATAGAATCTTCTAGATGCTATAATGGAAAAGAAGATCCAACGGCTATAAGTGCTGGGATTCGCAAGTCTTAATCCAACGGTCAAAATTCAAAGTTATCTGTACACTATATAGTGGTTTGTAAAAAATACTATCAATAGAATATTCAAGATGCTAGAATGGAAAAGAAGATCCAACGACTGGAAATGTTGGGAATCGCGAGTCTTGATCCAACAGTCAATATTCAAAGTTGTTTGTACACTATATAGTGGTAGGATCATGTAGAAGTCAATGATTATTAGCTACTATTAAGTTGCACATGAGACTCAGATAGTAGACGTATGACATATCATCACTATATAAAATTATAATTTGTAAACCACAAAAATTTATAAATTTGATCAACATCTATAAAGTATGGACGTATATTTGGTCCTTGTACTTTGTATCATCATGTGTAGAAGTCAAAGATTATTAGCTACCTGCTAACACATGAAATTTTTGATAACATGGTGGAGAGAAACAAGGGAGAAGATTATAGTATGATGGAGAAGTGTGTTTTGAGGTTTGTGCATAGTATTCATTATGCCGAAGACTATCAATAGAATCTTCTAGATGCTAGAATAGAAAAGAAGATCCAATGGCTAGAAATGCAGGATTCATGAGTCTTGATCCAACGGCCATCATTCAAAGTTATTCATACACTATATAATGGTAAGAAAAGATAAGATAAGATAATAAGATAAGATAAGATAAGATACCAGTAGGTTGCACGTGTCCTGTAGGTGTGGCTCAGATAATAGACGCCCGCCATATCATCACTATATAAAATTATAATAGGTAAAGTGGAAAAAAATATAAATTTGATCAACATATTTAAAGTATGGGTGTATATTTGGTTCTTCTACTTTGTATCATCATGTGTAGAAGTCAAATATTATTAGCTAGCTAACACTTGAAATTTTTGGTAACATGGTCTAGATAAACGAGGGAGAAGATTCTAGTATGATGGAGACGTGTGTTTTGAGAGGTTTATCCAAGTGCATTCATTGTGTTCAAGACTATCAATAGAATCTTCTAGATGCTAGAATAGAAAAGAAGATCCAATGGCTAGAAATGTTCAGATTCACGAGTCTCGATCTAACAGTCAATATTCAAAGTTATTCGTACACTATATAGTGGTAATATAAGATGTATAAAAACATGGATTGTGGCATTCAGATCCATACTCTTTAGACTGTTTTTAAAGAAAGGAACAATCTCGTCGTCACTCGGAAAATTAAGAATGATATTTCTTGATATTTGGAAACTCACATCGATGACATTGTTTACTACAAGAAGATGCACCCGTCTACCTCCGAAAAGAAAATTAACTCAAGAGCAATCTATTGCATTTACTTGTTTGATATAATTTCGTTACATTATCAAGATGCAAAATCTTAGCAAGAAGTTGAACTTGTTGTAAAAACTATCGGTGGTGGTTTGTGATATATTAAATCAGCCCCCGATGTTTACCTCCAAAAAACATAAATCTTTTAATGCAACCTAAAATTTACTTGTAGTTCAAAATTTAACTAATTTCAATAAATCGATATAAAATCAATTTCAAGTGGGCAAAGTTAGCTATAGAATAAGTTCGAAAACTCATAAAACACGGGAATCATAAGTACAACATGAGGGTCCACTATATATGTCTGAAAGCTTGGCTTGTGGCGTTCAGGTCCATATCCTTCGGACTTTGTTTACGAAAACAAACAATAATCTCATCATCACTCGGAAAGTTGAGAATGTTCTTTCGTGATAGTTGGAAACTCACACCGGCGGTACTGCTTACTACAAGAAGATGCATCCATCTACCTCTAAAGAGACATTTAATTAAAGAAAAATCTATCGTGCTTACTTGTAGCTCAAGTTTGAGCTAATTTTTCGTTAAATTGTCAAGATGCAAAATCTTAATTAGAAAGGAGTTAAAAACCTATTATCAAAACTCTTGGTTGTTTTCTGATATATTAATTGAGCCCCCAATGGGTACACCTCCAAAAGTTTTTTGTAATTCTTTAGAAGCAACCTACAATAATTTAGTTGTTGTAGTTCAAGTTTGACCAAATTTCGATAAATATAGGCATGAAGTCATTCAAGTGGGGCAAAGTTAATTAGCTACATAGGGAGTTTGAAAACTCATAAAACATGGGAATCGTAAGTCAAACACATTGGTCCACTTAATATGTCTAAAAGCTTGGATTATGGCATTGAGATCCATATTCTTTAGACTTTCTTTACATAAAAGAACCATCTCGTCATCACTCGGAAAACTGAGGATTTTCTTTCCTCATAGTTAGAAAATCACACCGACGACATTGTTTACTAGAAGAAGATGCACCCATCTACCTACGAAAATACATTTAATTCAAGAGAAATCTATCGCGCTTACTTGTAGCTCAGTTTGATCTAATTTCGTTAAATCGACAAGAAGTCACTGAAGTGTGCAAAGTTTGCTAGGATGAAGCTTGAAAAATCCTAGTACTAAAAACTTGGGCATTACGTATAAGAAACCGTTGGTCCAGTTTGTGTGATAATTGGGGTGGTTGTATTTTCTTTTAACTATGGTAGGTCTTGTAGGAGAGAGGTGCTTGACAGTTAACACGATCAATGGAAGTACAACTTACATCAAGGACCTCATAAAAAAATGAAAATTGCATCCAAGTCCATCCATTTAACACAATGACCCTAAAACTAAATAATGAAGTGTGTGTGTTTTGTGGTTTGCGCATACTAGCGTTCATCGTGCTAAAGACTATCAATAGAATCTTTCTCGATGCTAAGGAAAAATATAAGATCTAACAGTTAGCAATGTTTGGATTTGGCAGTCTTGATCCAGCGGTCAATGTTCGAAGTTAATTCGTACACTATACAATGGTGGTATGGTATTGTAAGATATAAGACAAGATAAATATAAGATAAGAAGTACCACGAATGTCCGATCTAATGGTTGGTCTCGTAGGAGCGAGGTGCTTGAGAGTTAAGACGGTGAGTGGAAGTACAAGTTACATCAAGGACCTCATAAAAATGAAAATTGCATCCAAGTTCATGCATGCATTTAGCACAAGGACCCTGAAACTGAGAAATAAAGTGTGTGTTTTGAGGTATGCGCATACTAGAGTCCATTGTGCTAAAGTCTATCGATAGAATCTTTCTAGATGCTAATAATGGAAAAGAAGATCCAACGGTTAACAAAGTTTGGATTTTCCAGTCTTGATCCAATGGTCAATGTTCAAAGTTTGGATTTGGCAGTCTTGATCCAACGGTCAATGTTCAAAACTAGTTCAAAATTGCCTTCCCTCCCAATATTTGGCCGATCTTTTGGATAACTTTCCCTCCCGATGTTTGGGAAGCAAGTGAAAATTTCGAAAACCAGAAAATTTTGAATTTTTTCTGCCAAGGACCAAAGTGGTTTCCTTCCTATGTACTCCTCCTCGTCCCTACTCCACACCAACGCACGGCTACCGAACACGCCAGAGACACAGAGCCGCCGTACCAAGGCACACGTGCGCACTGCCATGCTATGGACGAGGGGAGAGAGAGATCAACCGGAGCGGTGCGCGTGGGGAAAGGGGAGGAGCGACGAAGCATAGGGAAGGAGAGAGAAAACACACGATTTGTTTTGCGTGCATAGGTCCTGAAATTTACTACTAGTAGAGTGTACACTGTAAGGCCGCAGGAGTACCTCGTGTCAGAAACCCATCATAACTTTGCTATGACATGGAACCACCTTCAACTTCTCTTCGCTGCTCCCCTCTTCCCCTGCCAACGTTTTATTCTCTCTGCATGTACAGCGCGTGGACAGAGGTGACCATATGTCTAAGCAAAGAAATATACTACTCCCGCATTGTGTAAAAAGCACATCTTAATAAGGCTCAGATAGTAAATCGTATAACATATCATCACTATATAAAACTATAATTGGTAAAGCACAAAAAATATGAATTTGATCAACATCTATACTATACTACTATAGTGGAGCAGTTTTGAATTGGATCCGTAGCACCAATCCTGACCATTGGGCGGTTGGATCCAATGGTTCATAGAAGCTGGATTCGTGTTGAATAGTACCTAGAGCAAACTCCACCATGCATGTTCTACAACCATCATGTCACCACCCCAAAGTTTCATAGCACAGTAGACTGTATTCTCTCTACTTATATACTACTATAGTGGAGCAGTTTTGAATTGGATCCATAGCACTAATCATGACCGTTGGGCTGTTAGATCCAATGGTTCATAGCAACTGGATTCGTGTTGAATAGTACTCCCTCCGCCAAAATATAAGGCCCCCAAGGATTAGTCAAAAGTCAACATTTTTTAAGTTTAACCATGATTATACACAAACATATCAAATTTAGAATACTAAATTAATATCAATAGATTCACCATAAAGTATATTTTCTTAATATGTCCATTCAATATTGTAGATGTAGATATTTAAAAAAAATATTTGGTCAAAGTTACTAAGGTTTGTCGTCGGATTGATGACAAGTACGCCATGAGGGGGTCCTCGAGGCGTGCAGAAGAGAGGGGTGTGAGATGTACGGTGTTCCGGGACGGTGAGCACACAAGTTTACCCAGGTTCGAATTCGCCGGCTTTGGACGGATCCTACTCCTGCTAGCATTCCAGTAATACGGCAGAGCCAGAATATGGGTTACAAGGGTTTCGCCTGTGCGAGTTGAGATTGTAGACTATTGTGGTGTGCCCTAAAGGCTCTGCCTAGGACGGCTTATATAGATATCCGGCCTAGGGTTTACAAGAGAGATCTATCCGGCTATGACTAAGAGTTGGTTACAGAGTACATCTTGAACTATAAGTAACATTATGGGCCTAAGTCGGTAAGTCTTCTGGGCCTTCCCGTAGCCGGACAGAACTCCGTATTTTCTCCCTGACTGGGCCGCCCGTGAAGCAAATCTCTAACCCGAAGTGGGCCACCCTGGTCAGTGAGGAACTGTGAGGATATCCGGAAAGTATATCCCCAACAACAGCCCCCGGAAGTCTCTAAGATCCAAAGTCGGATTTATCATCGTGTAGCTTGATCTTCGGCTTGCAGAATCTTGAAGGGTTCCTGAAACTTCACAATAAAAAATATGATTCGGGTCTTAAAAATAAGTCAGACCTATCAACAGGTTACTCGGATTTTCTAGCTTGATTTCAAACTAAGCCGGAACTTGGTCTCTAACGCCACCTGACACCAGTCATGGTCAAGTCACGTCATCTGACAGACATCCTGTTAGCACGATTGTTGGTGGGTCCGCGGTTCACGGAACCGAGGTGCCGTTTCAATGCATGCACGGAGATCGAGGCGGCGTAATCATCACGTGGGTCCTTCCCAGTTCCTTCCACGACGCGTGGCGGTTACACTGTAGCATTTGCATGAATCTTGGCGCGGTTAGGTGGATATAAGGGGTGAGGATTCTCCTCCTCCTCCTTTCTTCACCTGTTCCCTTGCCGTTTCCTCTCCTCCAAATCTTCCCCGCGCGCACAGAGCTCCTCTGCTTTCCCCCAAGAACTCCCAGCGCCGCCCATCCTAGGTCACCAGCTCACCGGAGAAATGGCTTCTTCATCCTCTTTCGGTTTGGCGACAGCGGTGGCGACGGAAGCGGCGGCAGAGAAGGAAAGCTTTCGCGGGGTCTGGATCCCCTGCGTGCTCGATGACGAAAAGCTCCGCGACGTGGAGACAGAAGGGCTCCTCCATGCCGGCGACTGGCAGAGCGGCTTCAGAGAGACCGTCCCCAACCCGCGCGCCGGTGAGAGGGTCTACTTCGGCACCCACCTCGACAGAGGTTTGTCGTTTCCTCCCTCGGAATTCTTTTCCGAGGTGATAGACCATTATAGTGTTCAACTCCACCATTTTCCTCCCAACTCTCTCCTAGATATGAGCGCCTACGCGGCTTTGTGCGAGGGATTTCTCGGCATTAGGCCGAGTCTTACCTTATTCCGGTACTACTTCCATGTCCAGAGAAATTCTATCACTGCCGGTGTTCCTTATATCACCGGTACTATTAGTTTTTCACTTAGACGTGCGTGTGCATATCCCAAGATCTTAGCTAGCGACTCGGTCAAACAATGGCTAGCCACCTTCTTTTATCACAAGGATATTCCGGCTCCCGACAAAGCCACCGCTTTGCCGTCTTTCATCGATGGAGCTACCATGGCCCAACCATCTTGGGACGAGGCACCTCCGGCTCTCAATGATGATCTGATCCTCGCTAAGAGGCAGATCGAATATTTGATCAAACACAAAGGACTGAAGGGATCCGACTTGGTCCAATGTTGGGTCTCACGCTGGATCCAACCCCTTCAGTACCACGGAGACCGACTGATGCACTCCATCATGTCGTCCAAGAAAGATTCTCTCCGCATCAGCCCTAGAGCCTATACCTCGCAAGGTTACATAAGCCAGATCAAATGGCTGATAAGGGAGCGGATCGAGAGGAGGATCTCAGAGGTTTCTCTGGATATGCATACGGCAGAAAACCCCGTAGTGCCAGTAAGCTTCTAACAATAAACCTTTTTATGTGTTTCAATCTTTAAGTTACATTGCAATACTGATATGTTTTCTTCTTTTCAGCTTGCTGACCTCCCCGAGTCGGAACTTGCTCCACTCGAGGGATATCCTCCAGAGTTTTCTCAGGAGGCGGAACTGGTCCCATTGCCGGACATTGCGCTTAAGAAACACAAGGCTCCGACAGTGGCTGTCGGCACAAAGGAGGTGCCCATCGTGAAGAGGTAACTTTCAACACAATTTCCGCCTTTGTACCTTACTCGAATTTTCTTCCGAGATGTAATGTTTTCGACTTTATTACATTCTCAGAGCTAAGCAGCTCATCAAGGGTAAGGGGAAGGGAACTTCTTCGAAGCCCCTACGACAGACGAAGCTTTCCATGGCTTCTCCTGCCGTGGCTCCTCCGACTCCTACCCCCCAACCTTCCGCAACGCCGGTGATCATTCCTTCTCCGGATGTCGCAGAAGATCCGGCTCCTTCAATGGAGCCTGTGATCCTTGAATCACAAACTGACATCACCATGACTGAGTCAGGTATAGATAAGGGTGAACCATCTTTGTGTAATGATCCCTCGGCAGAGATCTTCACCGAAAACCTTCTCAGCAATCCGGGTCTTACAAAGTTTAGCTTGTCCCGGAAATCTGCAGAAGAGATCTAGCGGCTAGCCAGGCAATGCCTAGAGAAAAGAAATCTATCTGCCGAAGAAGAAGCACAAGAGGCAGAGGATATCAAGTTCTCTGACCTTCTTGCACAAGTGCGTCTTCACGACGAGAGGATAAGGACCGGTGAGCTTCCAACAGCGCCAGTGATCCCTCTGACTCTCACCGAGAAGGTTGCTGTTGAAGTAAATGCGAGTTTGGATAAACTCACTCGCGAGCAATATGTAAGTCAGAATTCTAACTCTTGTTTTTCCCTCATTTCATATCATATCCTCTATCCCCCAAGCATGAAGTAGGATATATAATCCGGGTTTATGCTTCCTTAGGATGCCAAAGAATGAACTAGTGTATCCCCCAAGGCTCGTGCTGATATTAGTAAAAATATTAGCCCGAGTCTTTAGTAGACTTCTGACTTTGGGTATTCTGACTTATAAAAAGTATGTTCCTATAACCAGGATTTGTTGAAAAATGTCTGCAACAAGCGGAGAGAGATCAAGGCTCTCCGACTTAAGAATGCTGAGCTTAAGGTTTCCAAGGATGAGGCCAAAGGTAAAATTCCGAGACTCAAACCTTATCTTTCATGTTTTCATAGTCGATTTTTTTCTTAACTGTTGTTCTTTTTGACTTACAGCGCTGGTAAAGCAGTCCTGCGCCATGATTGAAGAGGCCGAGAACCTCAAAACTTTGGTGGTGGAGAACAAGGAACTTCGCCAAGAGCTGGATAAGCTTAAAGTGGATCATGAGAAGAGCATAGCTCAAGTTCTCGAGTCCTCCTCCATGGCTACTGACGAGCGCGATCGCAAGATTGCCGCTCAAGATCAGAAAATCTCGGACCTCAATAGTGAGCTGTGCAGAGAGAAGGACCTTTCCGAGGCGCTCCGGGCTGAACTCCGGAGTCTTCGGGAAGAGAAGACCAAGATTGACGACATCATCTTCGGTATGTTCCATCTGTCTGACTTGTCCATTTCTGACTTCTTTCAATGTCAGATTTTCTTAACTGTTTTGTGTATAGGTCCTCTGAACTTGACGGACTCCACCTCCACCGAGCCCCGCACCCACCGGCTTACCCAAGTCGGTGACCTGCTTCATGACTTCCGCCAATCCCTTGAGGATATTGGCAAAGCTCTCAAGATTCCGGACATGCATAGCATGTTGCATTTTCAGGTGCGGGACAAGCTGAAGGAGATGCCGCAGCTCGTCCAGGATTGGAATATGTCCTACGTGTGATCCACAGCGCAGAACGCTCTCACCATGGTCATGAGCCACCATGGAAGCATGGAGATATGGCAAGTGACCAGAGGGTATTCTATAGTGGATGAAGACGGCTAGGAGCAGGATATCAAGGCTATTATGGACTCCTGTGCCGGATATGGGTGCCACGTGGCTGATTTGACTAGCTACAACACTCCTTTCTTCACCCGCGTGGACACTCCACCTCCGCCTCCAGAAGAAGCAGCAAAAGTTTCCGACGATGACCGCACCGTCTCGGATGTGGACATCTCGGAATGATATCAGGGCGATGTATCCAGCGAGCCGGCAACTCCTTCTTCTCCTCCTGCATCATAGATTGCCAGAAACATTTGTATTATTCTGAAAAAACATGATGGATCTGTAAATATGCAGTACTATAATTTTTCTAGTGCTAAGCTTTTGATCTATTCAACACTTTTGGCTTTAAATTTTTGTGTGCCTGAAATGTTTACATAAGCACTTGTATTTTTTCGCCTATACTTATCGCTTATCTGGCTTTCTGCCTCGTCCCTTTCGTGAGCCGGCTAAACCTTCTGCACGGAAACTTTGCCGAGCAACGGAGCTCAATTGCTAAACCAGTTTAAACTCGGAAACAAAGCCGGCTTTCAGTACCAACAATTCACTACTCGGAACATACCCGCATCCGGCAATCAGACAAATAACCAAAGTAAAGACTAGAAACTTTAGAGTTATACCCGAGGGTAGCAATTTTAGAATCGGAAATATAAACCAGAACGAACATGAGCATAAAGTACTTTCAAGCATTCTGGGATTTTCGACTATGACATGATCATTCGGAAATAAGATGGTAAAAATTTCTCAGAAAAACTTGAGGCAACCAAAACTTTTATTTATCATAGAACATGTACATATATATGATTACAAAGAAAGATAAACTAAGAATAAAAGGGACGTAGCTGAGCAATATTCCATGGTCTATCTAACTCATCCAGATTTGTACTGCCTCCAGCTCTCTTTCTCTTCTTAGTAGCAGGTCTTTCTTTGACTGGCCTCATGTCAGTTAAGTAGTACGAACCATTGTGCAGTACTCGACTAACTAAAAAGGGCCCTTCCCATACTGGGTAAAGTTTGTGCTTTCTTTGTTGCACAAGCCGGAGAACCAAATTGCCTTTATTGAAAGATCTGTTTCGGACTCTCTGGCTATGATACTTGTGTAACTTCTGCTGATAGGATGTTGATCTTATTTCAGCAACGACGCGAACTTCTTCGACTAAGTCGAGATCATTTTGTCGAGAAATCTCGGCATCCTCTTCAATATACACGGCAACTCTAGGAGAAGTGTGAATCAAATCACTAGGAAGAACTGCTTTTGCACCATAGACCAAGAAGAAGGGTGTGTATCCGGTTGACCTGTTCAGAGTTGTTCGTAAACTCCATATTACAGAGGGTAATTCCTCTGCCCAAGCCCCCGCAGCACGTCGTAGTGGTGCTTCGACTCTCGGTTTTAGGCCTTGTAGGATTAAACCATTTGCTCTTTCGACTTGTCGTTAGCCTATGGATGTGCGACTGACGCAATGTCAAGCTGGATATTTTGCTCGTTGTAGAATTCAGCCAATTCTCCCATAGAGAAGTTACTCCCGTTGTCCGTGATAGGATAACCATACCGGATTATAACATCCTCAACAAATATTTTGGCTGTTGCTCCATCACAACTAGTGACAGGTTTAGCCTCAATCCATTTGGTGAATTTATCCACCATCACTAAGAGGTGAGTAAATCCACTTGGAGCTTGTTTAAATGGTCGTACCATATCAAGCCCCCAGACCGCAAAAGGCCATGTTATAGGTATTGTTCACAGCTGATCAGCGAGAACATGAGCTTGTTTGGCGTACTTTTGGTAGCCTTTACACATCTTGACTAATTGTTCGGCATCTGCCTGAGCTGTAAGCCAGAAAAATCCGTGTCCAAAAGCTTTTGCCACTAAAGATTTGGCTGCAGCGTGGTGACCACACTCGCCTTCGTGGATTTCTCTTAAGATTTTCACTCCTTCTTCCGGAGACACGCAACACTGAAAACCCCCAGAAACACTCTGCTTATAGAGCTCACCTTTAACTACAGTGTAGGCTTTTGCTCGTCGGATAATCTGCCGGCTCAGAACCTCGTCTTCGGGTAATTTGGCATCTACCAAATAATCAAGGTAGGGTTGAGTCAAGCTGGGAATTACAGCGAGAACTGCTATCAAAGGTGAGTCGGATTTGGTCGGATATTCCTCATCTACTCCCTTTATTGAGGGAACTTTGAGGTGCTCTAAAAAAGCGCCATCCGGGACCTCTTTCCGTGCAAAACCTATCCGAGATAGTGCATCTGCTTCCTCATTTTCTGCTCGAGGGATGTGTTGAACTTCAAACCCTTCGAACGATTTAGATAAATCATCCACGACAGCTTTATAAGCTGCCATGTGTTTATTTGCATTACAATTATCTGACACTTGTTGAGCAACAAGATCCGAATCTCCTTAACACATCAAACGTCGGATGCCAATATCCTGAGCAATCCAGATTCCATGTAGAAGTGCTTCATACTCGGCAATATTATTTGTCGCTGTGAAGTGGATCTGCAACACGTATAGAAGTTTATCTCCTTGGGGTGGTTTGAGCACCACGCTAGCCCCCGAGCCCCCTCGAGCCTTAGATCCATCAAAGTAGAGGGTCCAATATTCCGACTCTGGGAGGGTCATATTCTCCTTCATCTCTGTCCAATCAGCGACAAAGTCGGCAAGGATCTGAGATTTGATTGCTGTCCGAGGTTTATACTCAATATCAAAAGCTGAAAGCTCTATGCCCCATTTGGCGACGCGTCCTGTGGCGTCACTGTTGTTGATTATATCTCTCATGGGAGCTGTGCTCACCACGGTAATTAGATGCTCCTAAAAATAGTGTCGTAGCTTACGTGATGATAGAAAAACACCTAAGCCAGTTTTTGGTAGCGCGGATATCGCTGTTTTGATTCTGTCAGGACCTCACTGACAAAGTAAGTCAGACGTTGTACCAGGTGTTCCTGATTTTCCTCCGGTCTTTCGACCACCATGACGATACTAACGACCTTGTTTGTTGCAGCAAGATATAGCAACATCGGTTCCTGTGGTTCCGGCGTAGCAAGGATAGGAGCAGATGAGAGTACTTTCTTCAGGTCTTGTAGTGCAGCCTCGGCTTCATCGGTCCAAACAAAATCCTTGGTATTTTTCATGAGTTTATATAACAGTGCGGCTCTTTCTCCAAGCCGACTTACAAACCGACTGACTGCAGCAATGCAACCAGTTAGTCTTTGTACGTCCTTCAAGCGAGTTAGCCTGGAAATATTGAGTATAGCCTTGATTTTGTCCCGGTTCACCTCTATGCCTCTTTGAGACACGATGAAACCTAACAATTTTCTGGCTGGTATTCCAAAGAAATATTTCTTCAGGTTAAGCATGATGTTGTATTTTCGTAGATTGGCGAATGTTTCCTCCAAGTCGGAAATCAGCGTTTCCTTCTTTTTGGACATCACCACGATATCATCCACGTATGCATGTACATTGCGTCTGAGTTGGTCATGGAGACAACGCTGCATCGTGCGCTGGTACATAGCTCCTGTTGTTCTTCAGCCCAAAGGGCATCGTAACAAAATAGAAGGTTCCGAAGGGGGTTATGAATGAAGTTTTGACTTTGTCAGATTCCTTCATACGGAGTCAGTGTCGTTGATAAGCTCCTCCTGGGTTTCGACTTCCGCGGGTGGGTCGATCTGGGATCCGGCTTCTCCAAGGAGATCCACTCCAGATTCAACTTTGACCATTAGGTCTTCCTTAGGCGCAGATTTCTCCACTATCTCCACAACTGGTGCGGGCTGGGTGGGATTAGGGTTTTCTGAGATCCGGAACTCTACCGCCTTCGCGGACAAAGGGGACCTAGAAGATTCTTCTGCCTCTATCATCACCGTTGGGGTGGGTGGGACAGGTTCAGTGAAACTGATGTAAACATCGATCTCGCCAAAAGACATGATTGTGTAAGCAGTCATGACCTCCCTAGCCAGAATCCAAGTCTCGTCGAGAACGATGAGAGGGACGTCGCTGGCGTAGAGGATGCGACTGACGGTGATAGTCTTGCCGATTCTGATTCTTGCAGATTCCGCTCGGAACGCAGATCGGAAGCTCACTTGCCCCACGGTGGGCGCTAACTGTCGTCGGATCGATGACAAGTACGCCATGAGGGGGTCCTCGAGGCGTGCGGAAGAGAGGGGTGTGAGACGTACGGTGTTCTGGGACGGTGAGCACACAAGTTTACCCAGGTTCGAATTCGCCGGTTTTGGACGGATCCTACTCCTATTGTGGTGTGCCCTAAAGGCTCTCCCTAGGACGTCTTATATAGATATCTGGCCTAGGGTTTACAAGAGAGATCTATCCGGCTACGACTAAGAGTCGGTTACAGAGTACATCTTGAACTATAAGTAACATTATGGGCCTAAGTCGGTAAGTCTTCTGGGCCTTCCCGTAGCCGGACAGAACTCCGTCTTTTCTCCCTGACTGGGCTGCCCGTGAAGCAAAGCTCTAACCCGAAGTGGGCCACCCTGGTCAGCGAGGAACTGTGAGGATACCCGAAAAGTATATCCCCAATAAGGTTTGACTTTTGACCAATCCTTAGGCGCCTTATATTTTGGGACGGAGCGAGGGAGTACAGACCTAGATGCTAGAATGGAAAAGAAGATCCAACGGTTAACAATGTTTGGATTTGCCAGTCTTGATCCAACTGTTAATGTTCAAAGTTAATCTCTACACTATATGTAGTGGTATGGTATATATTGTAAGAGATAAGAGATAAGATAAAGATAAGATAGAAGTATTGCGAATGGCCGATCTAATGGTAGGTCTCGTAAGAGCGAGGTGCTTGAGAGTTAACATGGTCGGTGGAAGTACAAGTTACATTAAGGACCTCACAAAAAATGAAAATTGCATCCAACAAGTCCGTGCATTTAGCACAAGGACCCTTAAACCGAGTAATGAAGTACTATATGTTTTGAGATTTGCGCATACTAGTGTTCATAGTGCTAAAGACTATCGGTAGAATCTTTCTAGATGCTAAGAATGGAAAAGAAGATCCAACGGTTAGCAATGTTTGTATTTTCTAGTGTTGATCCAACCGTCAATGTTCAAATAAGTTAATCCCTACACTATTTAGTGGTGGTATGCATGGTATTGTAAGAGATCAGAGACAAGATAAACGTAAGATAAGAAGTACTGCGAATGGCCGATCTAATGGTAGGTCTCGTAGGAGCGAGGTAATTGAGAGTTAACACAGTCGGTAGAAGTAAAAGTTACATCAAGAACCTCGTAAATAATGAAAATTGCATCCAAGTCCATGCATTTTAGCACAAGGACCCTGACACTAAGCAATGAAGTACTGTGTGTTTTTAGGCTTGTGCATACTAGCTGACGAGGGTTTAACTCGTCAATGCCCATTGTTATGGACTTGGGTTTTGGAGAAGGAGGGAGCGCTGGAGACATCTATCGGCTAGCAAACAAGCACACAGGGGACAAAGGATTTACCCAGGTTCAGGCCTCGTAAAGGTCCTTACTCCTGCTTGTCTGCTCGTGGAATTATCGAAGGAGTCGACAGTTACAATGGTGCGCAGATGCAATCTGGCAAGGGTTGTGGAAACTAGGGTTGTGTGTGTCATCCTCGCCGCCCCCTCCTAGCCTTTATATAGATAGGCTAGGTCTCGGTAGCAGGTCGAGTCGGTTACAAGTTAGGGTTTTTCCCTTCAAACTTTCTATCTTTAGCTTCTTCTTGTCCTTCAAGCAATCGAGAGTCCGTAGGTTACTCGAGTCCCTCCATCCGGCCCTTGGAGACACCGTGGGCCTGTATGTATTTGGACCGTATATACCAAGCTCGAGTACCTGTAGGGTATACCCATGTCAGTAGCCCCCGAGTGTCCAGTGGAATCGCAGATTTGACTGGGGACTTTTTGAAGCCTTCGAGTGCCTAAATGAGTACATTTCGATTGCTTTTATTTGTGTCATAGGGATTGTTGATATACGTGCCTGATATAACCAAAGTATCGGTATCAGTTAACCACCTTAGGGTGAAACAACGCAATCTACTCAAATTCGAGTCCCTGGACTCGAATCCGGAAAAGTGCTGGTGTAATTCGACTCAAGCCGTGGAGGTCTTACAGGAGTCGAATTCCAGTTATATGGGTGTGAGCACTTGACGCGTCCATCAAGGCATGTTCATCGTGCCTGTAGGCACGGATATGTTTCTGGTAGTGCGCAATTAAATGCGTTGCCAGGCCTTATTCAGGTCTTACCTTCACGCCGTAGGTGCGGCATCCGAATTTTATCATCGCGGAGACGATTCGGGTAACCCAGGAGACGCAGTCTCTTTGTAGGGGAAAAATTATGAGGCGGTGTCGCCATGAGTTTCGAGTGTGGATGTTATCAACACACAGTTTTTTGTACAAATAATCATAGGGTGCGCGACCAGCGCTCCCTATGGGAGTAGCCCCCGAGTGCCTGGTTGAGTCGAAGACTCAGGCAGGGACTAAAGAATTTTTGCGACTGCTGTCTTCTTTTGCTTGCTTGTTTCAGTCGATGACTTAGGCAGGTACTAAAACACTTTTGTGACTACTGTCGTCTTTTGCCTGCTTGTTTCAGTCGATGACTTAGGCAGGTACTAAAATACTTTTGCGACTACTGTCGTCTTTTGCCTGCTTGTTTCCGGCGCTCCCTATGGGAGTAACACATGTCCATAATCGAAATGTGTTTCGAGTGGTTGGGTTTGCTTTTGTGATTGTCCATGTTCCTGCAACAAGAAAAAGAAAAGTCATAGGGTGCGCGACCAGCGCTCCCTATGGGAGTAGCCCCCGAGTGCTTGGTGGAGTCGAAGACTCCAGCAAGGACTAAAAATAGTCGAAGTTTTCCACTGCATAGACTTGGTGACGTCAGTGCTGACGCTTGTATGACCTTAGTTGCCCGCGTGAGCGATTTTGACGGGACATGACGACCGGTGGGTCCCACTTTCTGACATTGATTTGACTGGGCATGCATAATCTTATTTTTAACCTTGCCTCCTCGATTTCCGCGCGTAATGGTAAAAGTGGGGGGACAGTTCGTGCTTCCTCTTCTCCACGTGTCCAACACGATGCGTGCCACGCGTCCAATAGGGTTTTTGTCAGCCGTTGGATTGCATCTCCCAGGGGTTAAGTAGCGATGCTGCGGCGGTAATTTCCCATCTGCTCTCTTTCTTCCTTGCTGCCATCGCCATTGCTGTTGCTTTTCTGCTTTCCCCTGCGCCCATCTTCTCCACGACGCTGGACCAGCTCCATTCGTTCCCGAGCTACTTCCTTCGCTCACATCACCGCCGCACAATGGGGAAGAAGAAGGGTGGTGCTGTCGTTGATTCCACGGCCACCGTTGCTACAGCGAAGAAGAAAGGTGGCTCCGCTGCTGTGGGCACCAGGACCGCCGCCGGTGGGAAGAAGAAGGTCGCGGGCACCCGCGTGACCAATGGCGCATGGCGCCCCTTTATCATTAAGGCGTCGGATCTCTGTCTTCTTCGCCAAGATGGAGTTATCTCTGCGGCAGTCGCCGATGCGCGCGTCCCCAGCGGTGAGACCAGTCCTGCTCCTCCCGCTGGTTTTCGAGTGATGTTTCTTGCATTCATCATTCGCGGTCTTTCCTTGCCTCTTCACCCCTTTCTTCGGGGTCTTCTTTGTTTCTATGGGCTCTAGCTCCATCAGCTGTCCCCAAATTCGCTCCTCCACATCACTTGTTTCATCACTCTCTACGAGTGCTGGCTCGGAATCGAGCCACACTTTGGTCTTTTCAAGCGCATCTTTAAATTGAAGCGTCAGTCCGCATCTGGCTCTTTAGTTTATGACGTAAGTGGTTGCGGAATCCACGTCGACCCATCCGCCACCTACTTTGATATCAAGCTTACCAAGTCCGTCCAGGGATGGAGGGACAAATGGTTCTATGTTCGCGACCAGAAGGCCAAGGACAAGCACTTTGGACTCGCGCCTTTCGATCCTGCGACTCCCTGCAAGAAGATGCGTTCTTGGAAGAACGTGATCATGCCTTCCGAACTCGCAGAGACAGACGTGCTATATCAGCGCGTCTGCGACCTCGAGAGTCGCATAGGCGCAGAAGAGGGAGGCTGCGCCCTTGTCAGGACTTGGCTGCGTCGTCGCGTCCAGCCTCTCCAGGCCAGGGTCCATCCCATGTTTCAATAGGGTGGCACTGATGATGTCACTCGCGTGTCTGCTGATGGCATGTCCGCGAGTGAGGTAGATAAGAGGGTGCGACTGGTCACGAAGTACACCCTCAAGGATGTGCTTCCGAACGAACCAGTCGTTCCTCCTTTCGATGCTTCGAATCCCCCTCCTGAGGTACAGTTGTGCTACGTAGTAGCTTATTTTCTCGATTGCGTTTTCTGTTGCTTATCTGTTATGTTTGCTGATCTTTACTGTTTGCATGCAGGAGTGGGCGGTGTCGCCTTGTATGCCTCCCCTCCCTGAGGGGATTATTCCTCGTGAAGCTTTGGAAGAGGACGACTTTGAGTCGACTGTCCCTTCCGATGTGGAAGAGGAAGCCCCTGAGTCCGAGAGCCCGGATACTCGCAAGCGTTCGCATAACGGGGATTCCGACGCGTCGACTCCTTCAACTCTAGGAGGCGCGGCTGTTGGCGCAGAGTCGCTAATTCCCGCCGTTCCTGTGAGGGCTGTGGCACCGTCTTCTCGCAAGAAGATGCGATTGCCCAAGGAGTCTTCATCGGAGTCGGCGGAGGCCACGTTTGATCTTGGCAAATTTGATTGGTAATTTTGTTAGTGCATTCATTCTTTTCTGTTTTCTTCTTGCTGGCTTTGCCCTGGAGTTTGCCCTTTCTGAGTGCAGATTTTGTCTTGTAGTCAAGAGGCGTCGTCATCTTCTGGCGACGTCGAATTTTTGAAGGAATCAGGAGTCGCGACTTCAAGGGCCAAGGTAGAGGTCGAGCACGCTCCTTCTCCGGCGGCGGCCCACTCCGGGCATAATTCTTCGAGCTCTCCTCACGTAGGGGAGCATCGAGTAGTTGCTCGGATGACGGTTCAGCAAACTTCTTCGGAGTCGCTGGAGGACCATGTAAGTATAGCTTTCCTTCTTTTTTAATGTGGTAGTCAATCGCCTTTTGTTGCCCTCTCTGATTCCTTGCTTTGTGCAACAGCTCCTTGTAAGGGAGGCCGCGCAAGTGGCGGAGCAGGTGATGGCGATGGGTCGCCAGCATGCAATGCTGGAGATGCGTCATCGCGTTGTCAAAAGTGAGTGTTCTATACTTATTCTTTTCGTCTTCTCTCTGTTTTGGTATAATCGACTGACAGCCAATTATTGACTGCCATGTAGCTGAGCATAACGCTTTACTGTGCGACGTCTCCACGTTGGAGAAGACGCTAGCCGCAGCTATGAAGGGGCGCGATGAGGCAATCACGGCTCATGATGAAGCCCAGAGGCGCGAAGAGGATCTGCGCGCCTCCTTTGCGGCCAGGGAGAAGTTGTTCGAAGAGCAACTGTTCTCAGTCGCCAAGGCCCTCTCAGGTACCTTTATTGGTAGATATTTTATTGATGGTCTTCTCTTCCTCTGTAGTGCCGGTGGCACTAGAAGTTTGATCCATGTGTGTATTTTGGTGTAGATGCTGGCGGCTTGAGTTTTGATCAACAAGCCCTTTGTCGCGATGACGCTCTGGTGGGCGCGGTATCTGTGGTCGAGGATCATAGCTCCGCTGTCCAAAATACGCTGTCCAAGGCCAAGGCCACCCTGAGTCGCCTCCGGGAGGAGCTGATGCCGAAGGCGGACCTGGTCAACAATGTGGAGGATCTGGTGGAGTCGCTCGCTAGGGGTGTGCCTGCCACGTACAAGAACTCCCTCCGCGCAGCTGGCGCGACCATGTCGCTTGCCATGGTGCAAGCCCATGGAGTCGAAGTAGATCCTTCTGCCGTGTCGAAGACGATGCCTGTTGGCACGGATGGTCAGCAGGTAGTATTCGCTCCTTTTGTGACTGCCTGTGCCAAATATGGCCATTCGTTGATAAACACTGTTGCCAAGTATTCGGAGGAGCTCAACCATGCAAAGAAGGCGGCGAAAACTTCTACCTCAGGGGCCGGCGGAAAGTTAGTGGCATCTGATACTGCCACGGACTTGATGAAGCCCCCGAGGTCATCGAAGTCGAAGAAGCCAGCTGCCTCGTAGTTAGTTTCTTTGTAATAGTTGATGAATTGCTCTTTTGATTGGAGAACATGCCTGTTGGCGAATGTGTTTATAGATACTTTTATGCTGATCCTGAATGCATCTGTTGCTTTTGACTTTTGAGTTGGTCGCCTTATTTTCCTCTGGCTTGATTTTTGGTAGGGTACATCAAGTGGTCTTGTGGGGGAACCCCGGACTCGCCATCTCTTGAGGATACAATGGCACCACCATGCTCTAGGGTAGAGGAGCTTTCCTTGCTTTCGCGACTTCGTGATCGCGTTAAGCAACTGGAGCGTGAGTTGCCCGTGATCCGCGGTAGCGCGTATGTGTGGAAGTCGAAGGCTGAAAAAGCCGCCACCCTGAAGCAATATCTGCTTGGCGAGGTGACGCAGCTGGGCGACCAATTTAAGTGTTAGTTTGCTTATCCTTGTCTTTTCCTTTATAGTTAATCGCAATGGTACGTTGTACTCATGTTGTTGATGCTGCTTCGTGTAGTTGTTAGCGCATGCCATCCGCGGGAGGAGAGGGATAGGATTGCCATCCGTCTTCATGATCTCACCCAGGAGCAACTTCAGGAGAGTGGATACTTCTGGGTAGATCATGATCATGCGACTGCGTTGGCGACCCTGCAGGATCGCGCCTCGCGGGTGCTGCTCTTTCTGAAGAAGTCGCAGTCGTGTTTGAAGAACATCTATCGGGCGATGTTCCCACTGGATGATACTCCATCAAGCCTGCTGGCTCTCCTGACCAAATTTCAATATATGTCCGCGGTTCGCGAGTGCGTGAGGCAGTAGTTGGTGGCTGGTGCCAAGGCTGCCCTTTCCATGGTGCGTTTGCACAGGCCTGACGTGGATGTCGCCGCCATTGCCTCTGGGCCACCGGTGCCACCAGTAGGATCTTCCTAGAACATGGTGCCGCATTATCAGGCAGTGGACCGTCCAGCCAAGGAGGTCGTCGACTTCTTCGAGGAACAGACTAATGTTCTTCTGTTGCAAGGGTAGCCAAATATGTATCCTGCACATAAGTGTACTAGTGTTGTAAAGCTCGTATACATTTGTAGATAATTTACTGTTGAATGTGTACAAATAGCTTTAAGCGTGGGGTGCGTTGCACTTATGCGGGTCCTTTTCGTTAGCCTGACCATCTTTGTATCGTTCCCTTGTCAACCTATCAGGTACATTGCAGCTGGGTTGAGTTTGTGTTAAGGGGTTCGATTGATGTTCCAGCTACTCAGGATGTCGCGTTATTGTTCGAAGAACATATGTGTATAGGGTGGCGTAGCCCCCGAATATGAAAATTGACAAAGTAAAGGAGAACACGGAGTTTTGGGGCACTTAGCTTTTATTTATTCGAAGAACAGTACGAAGTATAATGTGCGGCTAAGTAGCCTTGGCTGAATAGCCTTATTTGCGATGCAAAAGTAAAGAAAAACGACTAAGGGTAGAAGCGTCGTAGTTGTGCGACGTTCCAAGGGTTGGAGTGTGCGACTCCTGTCTCTAAATCTTGAAGGCGATAGGCGCCACCTGGGATTACTTCTGTAATCACGTACGGTCCTTCCCAGGGGGACTCGAGCTTGAGATGCCCCTGCTGCTTTAGTCGCAGTACTAAGTCACCTTCGACGAAGGATCTGGGGCGAAACCTTCTGCTATGGTAGTTGCGCAGGTTCTGCTGGTAGATCGTAGATATTTCTGCGGCGATTTCTCTTGCTTCATCAAGGAGGTCGACGGAGTCTTTGAGTGCGAGGGATGACTCCTGCTCGCTGTAGGCGACTACGCGTGGCACTTTGTACCATACCTCGGCGGGTAGTACTGCCTTTGCTCCGTGTACCATAAAGAATGGTGTGTAGCCGGTGGCACTGTTTGGAGTTGTACGCAGGCTCCAGAGTACGGATTGCAGTTCGTTTGGCCAGCAGCCCGCGACTTGTTTGGGTGGTCGGAGGAGTCGCTTCTTGATGCCGCTGCAGACGAGCCCGTTTGCCTTTTCCACCTGACCGTTGGTCTGAGGGTGTGCTACTGAGGCGTAGCTGATGTTGATCCCCAGGTTCTCGCAGAATTCTTGGAACTCCTTGGATGTGAAGTTCCTTCCGTTGTCGGTGATGATGCTGTGCGGCACGCCGAAGCGGTAGACGATGGACTCGAAGAACTTGACTGCGCTGTGCCCTGATTGCTTGGTCACTGGCATGGCCTCAATCCACTTGGTGAATTTGTCGACTGCGACCAAGAGGTAGACGCAGCCTCCTTGCAAGGACCTTGGAAGTTTGCCAACCATGTCGAGTCCCCACTAGGCGAAGGGCCAGGCCAATGGAATAGGCCGTAGTTCTGCGCCTGGTGCGTGTGGCTTGTCCACGAATCGCTGACAAGCGTTGCACTTTTGGACTATATCCTTGGCGTCGCGCATGGCCGTGGGCCAGTAAAATCCAGCTCGTAGAGCTTTGGCAACGAGGGCGCGACTGCCGGCGTGGTGCCCGCAGGTCCCTTCATGGATGTCGAGGAGGACTGCTCTTCCATCGGCTAGGGAGACACATCATTGTAACACGCCTGTGATGCTGTGTTTATACAGTTCACCGTTGATAACGGCGAATGCCTTGGAGCTTCGCGCGACGTGTCGTGCGTCTGTCGGGTCGTCCGGTAGGCGCTTGCTCAGGAGGTACGTAATGTACGGCTGCGTCCAGGATTGTTCGATCATCATGACGCTCATTGGTCCCTCGAGTCCTGTGTCGAGCTCCAAGTCATCGAGTGTCATTGTCTCATTGGGTGGCGTAGCCCCCGAGTCCGTTGCTGCGCTTGTTTCCTTCTCTGCGGCCTTTGGCTTGATGGAGCGTTCGCATATGCGCTCGAGAAATACCCCAGGTGGTATGGGTGCGCAGGTGGAGCCTATGTTGGCGAGTGCGTCCGCCTCCTCATTGCTTTTGTGACCTATGTGTCGCAACTCGCAACCATCAAAGTCTCCTTCAAGTGTGTCATAGAGGTCGCGGTATGCGATCATGTTGTCGTTCAGTGCGTCGCACTCGTGCATTGTTTGGTTGACGACCAGCTTGGAGTCGCCATATATGATTAGCCTCTTTGCGCCGCAGGCTTTTACCATTCTCATCCCGTGTAACAGGGCTTCGTATTCAGCCTCGTTGTTTGAGGCTGTGAACTGCATTCGCAGGACGTATTTCAGCTTGTCCCCTTGAGGCGATGTCAGTATGACACCTGCTCCTGCTCCATCTTTCCTCTTGGACCCATCGAAGTGCATTGTCCAGAGGTAGGACATGTCTGGCTTGTCCGGGAGTTGGTTTTCCATCCAATGTACGAGGAAGTCAGGGAGAACTTGCGACTTGATTGCTCCGCGCTTTTCGTATGTGATGTCTCGTGGAGACAGTTCGATTCCCCAAAGCACGACTCGCCCTGTGGCGTCAGGGTTGTTGAGGATATGTCCCAATGGGGCGTCGTTGACTACCACGATTGGGTGTTCCTGGAAGTAATGGCGCAGTCGCCGAGCGGTCATAAAGACGCCGTACGCTAGCTTCTGGTAGTGCGGGTACCGCTGTTTTGTTGGCGTGAGGACCTCGCTGAGGTAGTATACCGGGCGTTGTATGCCATGGACCTTGTTTTCCTCGGCCCGCTCGATGACGAGCACTGTGCTAACCACTTGGTTGGTGGCGGAGATGTACAGCAGCAATGGTTCCCTTTCTCGTGGAGTTACCAATACTGGCGAGGTGGATAGCAGGCGCTTGAGGTCTTCGAATGCTTCTTGCGCTTCATTGGTCCACTCGAATTTGTCAGCTTTGCGGAGGAGCTGATAGAAGGGCAGCGCCTTTTCTCCCATTCGACTGATAAATCGACTGAGGGCCGCGATTCGTCCGGCTAGTTGCTGAACGCCTCTTATGTTCTTTGGCTTCTCCATGGCCAGTATGGCCTTTATCTTTTTCGGGTTTGCCTCAATGCCTCTCGCGGAGATGAGATACCCGAGCAGCTGCCCAGATGGTACGCCGAAGGCGCATTTGTCTGGATTGAGCTTTATCCGGTAACGATCAAGATTGGCGAAGGTTTCGCGCAAATCATCGATTAGAGAGGCTTCTTCCTTGGTTTTGATTACTATGTCATCGACATAGACTTGGATGTTGCGACCTAGTTGCTCTTTGAGGCAAGCCTGCATGCACCGCTGGTACGTAGCTCCTGCGTTTTTTTAGCCCGAAGGGCATTGTGTTGTAGCAGAACACGCCGAAGGGCGTTGTAAACGTGGTCTTCTCCTGGTCCTCTTCCTTCATTCGAATTTGGTTATAGCCTGAGTAGGCATCGAGGAAGCAGAGGCGCTCGCATCCAGCGGTGGAGTCGATGATTTGATTGATCCGTGGTAGCGGGAAGTGATCTTTTGGGCAGTGCTTGTTTAAAGAAGTGAAGTCCACGCACATCCGTAGGATATCCGTGTCCTTTTTGGTACCAGCACCGTATTGGCGAGCCAAGTGCTTTCCTTGATCTCGCGTATGAATTTGGCCTCGAGGAGTCTGTTGATCTCCATTCCGACTGCCTGTGCCCGTGGCTCAGATAGTCGCCTGATTGTTTGCTTGACTGGCCTTGCGTCAGGGTTGACGTTGAGTGCGTGCTCGGCGAATTCCCTGGGAACTCCTGGCATGTCCGCAGGACACCAGGCGAAAATTTCCCAGTGCTCACGGAGGAATTTGACGAGCGCGAATTCCTACGCGGGACTCAAGTTGTTGGCGATGAGGGCCGTTTTAGCGGGATCTGATGAATGGACCTGCACCTTCTTTGTGTGCACAGATGAGTCGAAGGAGAGGTCAGGTGAGCTTGGCCTACTCAGGGGGGCAGACTGTTGTCTGTCGTTTCCTTCAATCGCACGAGCTCCTCCTGCATGCCGAAGGACTAGGAGATTCTGTTGAATTCCCTGTCGCAGCTGTCAGATCGCTCGAAGCTCCCGTTAATCGTGATGACGCCGCTGGGACCTGGCATTTTCATCTACAGGTAGGCGTAGTGGGGTACTGCCATGAACCTAGCGAACACGACGCGTCCGAGGATGCAGTGGTATTGTGAGGGCCAGTCGATGACCTCAAAGTCGATGCGCTCGTGCCGGAAGTTCCTTGGCGTGCCGAATATGACGTCGAGGTTGATTTTACCCAGGGGGTATATGCCTTTCCCTGGGACGATGCCGTGGAACATTGTGTCCGATGCCTCCAAGCAGGTTAGAGGGATCCTCATTGCTCGCAAGGTACTCGCGAATATGAGGTTGATGCCACTTCCGCCATCCATGAAGACGCGACTCATGTCGAAGCCTCCAATTTGCGCCTCGAGCACGAGGGGGCAATGACCTGGGCAAGGTACTTGAGGCGGGTGGTCACGTTTGTCGAAGGTAATGCACGACTCACTACCACCGAGGTACTTAGTGGTGGATGGTGGCGAGTGCATGGCCAAATTGACTTGGCGAGTGATGGCCTTCTGCACCCTATTTGAGGGGCGCCCCTTTTGGATCATCATGGTACCCATGGCTCGTGGGTATGGTTCGCCTTCGTGGTGCTGGTCTGGTGCAGCTCTGTTCGGGGATGGCCCAGGTGGTGGTGGTGGTGCGCCATGTGCCACGGCGCCTGGAGCGGCTCCATAGCCTCTTTCGACTGCATTGCAGTTCATCCGAACCAATCCCTCATGTAGTTTGAGGAACTCGCGGCAGTCCTTGAGGAGGTGGCTGGACTTTCTCTTGCCGTCATGCTTGTCGATGTAGAAGTGTACCGTGCATGGCCCAGACAGTTTTTCCTCGATGGAGGTCGCGGGTGCTTCATCGCGAGTGCGGCGTTGCCACACTTGTGTGGTTTTCCCGGAGTTGTGGTACCCGCCGCTGCGGTATCCGCTGTTGCGGTTATCGTCGCGTCTATCGGCGTAGCCGGCTGCGACCATGTTGACGTCATCGCGATCGTCGTAGACGCGCATGCGACGCTTACTCCGGCGGTCGCGTCTTCATTCGAGTTCTGCCTCCTCGTCAGAGTGAACGTGGTTCTTCACCGAATCTTCTCCATCAGCCCACCGATTCGCGATCTCCATCAGGTGGTCGATGGTCTGGGGCTTTGAGTGGCCTAGCTCCTCCCTGAGTTCCATGCGGCGGACACCACCGTTGAATGCATCAATCACGCGGTCTTCCGAGATGTTCTTCGCGGAGTTCTTGATGATGGACCACCTTTGGATGTAGGAGCGCAGCGATTCGCCAGATCTTTGCTGGCAGCATCTCAGTTCTTCGATTGAGGCGGGGCGTTTGTACGTGCCCTTAATGTTGCGCATGAAGCTGTAGACCAGCTCATCCCAGCTGCGAATGGATCCGCGTGGGAGGTTATTGAGCCATGCCCGGGCGGCGCCCTGCAGCTGTAGCTGCAAGCATTGCATGGCAGTACTTCGACTGCTTCCATGTAGTCTGACGGAGGAGATGTGATCCTCCAGCCAGATCTTGGGGTCCTGCAGACCGTCAAATTTCGGGTTCTCCGATGGGAGTTTGAACCCTTTAGGCATTCGCTTTTGCCTAATGGATCTGCTGAAGCATCTGGCGCCGCAGAGCTCCCCATCTTCTTCTTCTGAGTCAGTCGACCGAGCACGTCGTGCCCTTGACTTGTGGATCTTGCGCTGCGTGAGTTTGTCGCGTGCATCGTAGTCGTGATCATGTCGCTGTGAACGGCGGCGCCTAGACAGGTCGTGACTGTCATCGCTGGACGAGGGCGAGGAGTAGCGCTTTGCTAATGCTTTGCCCTTTTTCGGGTCTGGTACCGGTTCCTTGTCGAGGGCGGCCTTGATTAGCCCCAGGCCCGCGATCGTAGATCGGTGCATGGCCGTTCGGGGATCTCCCGCCGGTGGCTGGTTATTGAGAAGGTACATGGTGGCCGCTGTCACCGCGGCTTGCGGTGTCCTGGGAACCACGTTGCCTCTCGTGTCGACTGTCATAGAGCCGAAGTCGAGGACTGTCGCGGCGTCTCTGCGTTCTTGTTTGGTGAGGTGAGCCATCCGCGATTGCCTTTTCCTGGCGAGGTGCTCGTTGCCTCTTGAGGAGGATCCTCCGTAGGAGGAGAGCCTAGCGCGACGAAGGCTTGACTCGTCCACCGCCTTTTTACGCACCTCGAGTTGCGCGATTGCTTGTTTTTGGCGCTTGAATTCCTCTTTTAGGAGCCAGTGGTAGCCCATCAGCAGTTCCTGCGGGGACCCGAAGGGTAGAGGTGCACCTCGTAGGGCTTCGCGGCAGCGTTCCCACTCTTGCTCGTTGAGCCTGATCACGACGCGTTCGCCGGTTTGCTCGTTGATTATGCTGGGAGGTTCGACTGCTCCTCCATTGCCGCCGTTGCCACCGTTGGCGGCGTTGGGCGAGTCGGTGCCGTTGCCGGTGTTACCACTGTTGCCGCGATTGGGTGGATCGGTGCCGTTACCGGTGTTGCCACCGTTACCGCGGTTGGCGGAGGTGTCGCCCGCGTTGATGACGGCGCACATGAAGTGATTTGGGAAGCTGTTGCTTCCACAACTTTCAGATCCGGAACCGTGGGTTCCATCTTCAGTGGCCAGATCGCTTAGATCGGAGTCACGACTGCTGTCGCTGACCATGTTCCCAACTACCGGCAGAGCATTGAGCTCACTGAGGGTGCCGATCGATGGAGGGAACCATGATGCTGGGGAAATCGCCGGTGCCGTCGGCTGATCGGGCAGGCGAAGCGTGCCCATCTGATCAACTTGGAAGTGGAAGCTCCCAATCGCCAGACTGATTCTGTCGCCCACGGACTCGAAGGCCGGGCGAGTAGCCGGCGTGTGGACGGTGAAGTCGAAGGCGCCGAAAAGCTGGCGAATCTCCGCTGTTGCAGAGTTGTAGATCGCGTTTGATGGGGCCGAAGAAGCCGCAACATCAGCACTCCCAATTCCCACAGACGGCGCCAATTGATGAGGGTTTAACTCGTCAGTGCCCATTGTTATGGACTTGGGTTTTGGAGAAGGAGGGAGCGCTGGAGACATCTATCAGCTAGCAAACAAGCACACAGGGGACAAAGGATTTACCCAGGTTCAGGCCTCGTAGAGGTCCTTACTCCTGCTTGTCTGCTCGTGGAATTATCGAAGGAGTCGACAGTTACAATGGTGCACAGATGCAATCTGGCAAGACTTGTGGAAACTAGGGTTGCGTGTGGCATCCTCGCCGCCCCCTCCTAGCCTTTATATAGATATGCTAGGTCTCGGGTAGCAGGTCGAGTCGGTTACTTTCTACCTTTAGCTTCTTCTTGCCCTTCAAGCAATCGAGAGTCCATAGGTTACTCGAGTCCCTCCATCCGGCCCTTGGCGACACCGTGGGCCTGTATGTATTTGGACCGTATATACCAAGCTCGAGTACCTGTAGGGTACACCCATGTCACTAGCATTCATCGTGCTAAAGACTATCAATAGATCGAATCTTTCTTTATACTAAGAATGGAAAAAAGATCCAACGGTTAGCAATGTTTGGATTTGCTAGTCTTGATCCAACGGTTAATATGTTCAAAGTTAATCCCTACACTATGTAGTGGTATGGTATTGTAAGAGATATGAGACATGATAAAAGATAAGATAAGAATTACTGCGAATGGCCGATCTAATGGTAGGTATCGTAAGAGCGAGGTGCTTGAGAGTTAACACGGTGGGTAGAATTACAATTTACATCAAGGATCTCATAAAAAATAAAAATTGCATCCAAGTCCATGCCTTTATCACAAGGACCCTGAAACCGGGTAACGAAGTACTGTGTGTTTTGAGGTTTGCGCATACTAGTGTTCATCATGCTAAAGACTATCAATAGAATCTTTATAGATGCTAAGAATGGAAAAGAAGATCCAACGGTTAGCAATGTTTGGATTTGCCAGTCTTGAGATCCAACGGTCAATGTTCAAAATAAGTTAATCCCTACACTATGTAGTGGTGGTATATATGGTATTGTAAGAGATAAGAGACACGATAAAGATAAGAAGTACTACAAAGGGCCGATCTAATGGTAGGTCTCGTAAGAGCGAGGTGCTCGAGTGGTCGGTGGAAGTACAAGTTACATCAAGGACCTCATAAAAAAATGAAAATTCCATCCAAGTCCGTGCATTTGACACAAGGACCCTAAAACCGAGTAATAATGAAGTACGGTGTGTTTTGAGGTTTGTGCATACTAGTGTTCATCGTGCTAAAGACTATCAGTAGAATCTTTCTAGATTCTAAGAATGGAAAAGAATATCCATCGGTTAGCAATGTTTGGATTTTCCAGTCTTGATCCAACGGTAAATTTTCAAAGTTAATCAGTTAGCAAAGTTTAACCTAATTTCATGAAACAGCGAGCAAAGTTTGACTAATTTCATTAAATAGTTAGGATGCAAAATCTTAGCACGAAGATGAACCTGTCGTCAAAACTCTCGGTGGTTTCTGATATATATTAATTGACCCTTCCCCCCGATGGGTACCTCCAAGAGATTTTTCGTAAAACTTTCAAAGCAACCTACAATTTACCTGTAGTAGTCTAAATTTTACCTAATTTCGATAAATCGACATAAAATCATTCAAGTGGGTGAAGTTAGCTAGGAAATTTGAGAACTGATAAAACATGGGAAATTGTAAGTGCATCGTGTTGGTCCACTATATATGTGTGAAAACTTGGCTTGTGGCATTCAGATCCATAGTCTTTGGATTTTCTTTAGGGAAAAGAACAATCTAGTCATCACTCGAAAAATTAAGAATGTTCTTTCCTAAGATAGTTGGAAACTCACACTGGCGGCATTGTCTACTACAAGAAGATGCACCTATATCTACCTCCGAAAAGACTTTTAAATCAAGAGGAATCTATTGGACTTACTTGTAGTTAAAGTTTGGCCTAGTTTTGTTAAACTGGCAAGATGCAAAATCTTAGCAAGAAGTTCAATTTGTCATCAAAAATCTCGTTGGATGGTTTCTCATATATTAATTGTGACCCCCTGATGGGTACCTTCAAAAGCTTTTTCGTAAAACTTTCGTAGTAACCTACACTTTGCTTGTAGTAGTTCAAATTTGACCTAATTTTGACAAAATCGACATAAGGTCATTCAAGTGGGCGAAGTTAGGTAGCGAGTTTGAGAATTCATAAAACACAGGAAATCATAAGTACAATATGTTGGTCCACTATATATATATATGTGTGAAAACTTGGCTTCTGGCATTTAGATCGATATTCTTCGAACTTCCTTTACGAGAGAGAATAATCTTGAGATCACTCAGAAAATTGAGAATGGTCTTTCTTGATAATCGGAAACTCACACCGACGACATTGTTTACTACAAGAAGATGCACCCATCTACCTCCGAAAAGACATTTAATTCAAGAGCAATCTATCGCGCTTACATGTAGCTCAATTCTGACTTAATTTTGTTAAATTGTCAAGATACAAAATCTTAGAAATAAGTTGAACCTATCATCAAAGCTCATAGTGGTTTCTGATATATTAATTCACCCCCTCCCCCGAAGGGTACCTCCAAAAGCTTTTTCATGAAACTTTCAAAGAAACCCATAATTTACTTGTAGTTCAAATTCGACCTAATATAATTTCGATAAATCGGGATAAAGTCATTCAAGTTGGCAGAGTTAGATAGGATGTTTGAAAGCACATAAAACATGGGTATCATCAGTACAACATGTCGGTCCACTATACATATGTCTGAAAACCTGGATTGTGGCATTCAAATCCATATTCTTCGGACTTTCTTGATGAAAAATAACAACCTCGCTTGTCATCTCTCAGAAAATTGAGAATTGAATGTTCTTTCCTGATAGTTTGAAACTCACACCGATGATATTGTTTACTATATATTGATTTTTTTTTCAATGAGTATACTATTTAATACTGTATATAGTTTGGTCAAACTTTCTAACGGTTGACTTTGACTAAACCTAATATGCTGAGTAATACTCCTGCTGTTTAGACATATAAGACGTTTTAGCTTTGTGAAATGAATGTATCTAGAAGCCTTTTAGTTTATGGGCATCTAGATTCATTCGATTCACAAAGCTAAAACGTCTTATATTTCTGAACAGAGGGAGTATTAAATAAATGGAGTATAGGATAAGATTAGGAAAACAACATTTTTTTAGAACCCTCACAAGATTTTTCTTAGCATCACAGATCTGAATATTACATTGAGACTGATGATTAACCGAACTGCAAACAGAGCAAACCCAAACACATACAGAGTAGTAGTACAACTTAACTACTTCTAGGGGGACTCCGCGGTCTTCTCAGGCGACTTGGCATCATCCTTCACGGGCAACTTGGATGCGTCCTCTGTGGTACCATCGCCAAGCAGGGACTCGTGGATGCTAGGCAGCACGCCGCTATGCGCGATGGTAACACCGGCCATCAGCTTGCTGAGCTCCTCGTTGCGCATGACACCGAGCATCACGTGCCTCGGGATGATGCGGATCTTCTTGCTGTCCTTCATGGCTTGCCCCGCGAGCTCCAACACCTCGGCGGTGAGGTACTCGAGAATGGACGCGAGGTAGATGGGAGCCCCGAAACCTATACACTGGGAGTACCGACCCTCCTTGAGGTAGCGCCCGATCCGTCCGACGGAGAAATGCAGCGCGGCCTTGAAGGACCTCAACACCTGCTTCTTCCTGCGGCTGCCTGGTGCGAGACTGCGACTTGGAGTGGCCAGAGCAGGATTCGGAAGCCGTCGACATGACTTCTTTTTCTCCATGGCCTTTGTCGCCGCCACCTAGGTCTTCTTCTTCCCACAGGGAGCTCCGGTCTTCGGAGCCATAGCTGCAAAGTCTAAGAGGAAGAAAGGTTAATTGTGGAGGCCCAGTGAAGGTGCCCAGGTCTCTTGTATTGAAACTTTAATAGCTCCGTCTTTACTGTTTTACAAGTATGAATTTTTAATAGGAGTACTACTAAAAGGCTGTGTGCATGTTTCCTTATTTTCTTTCACTTTTTTGAAACATGGTCAGATGTGTCAGCATGAAAATTCATAAAAAGAAGTTGTATCTTTCAAAACAATAGTCGGTTTTCAGTATGACTGCGTGGGTACAATAATTAGTACTATATGAATTTCTTACAAATTTGCAAGCAATCTATCACGCACTTGTAGTTAAAAATTTACGTACTTTGGTTTTATTGATAAAATGTCATTTAATTATGTGAAATTAGCTAGAAGGCCTGAAAATTCATGAAACTTGTTAACATGAAATATACTCTATTTTGTGTGAAATTTAGTGTGTTGTGGCATTCAAAGCCATACTCTTTGCCTTTTCTTTAAAAAATAATTATATGTGGCACTTCTAAAATAATTTAACAAAATTCTGTACATAAAAGTTGAAAAGTCCAATTAACAACATTAGTACATGCCAAGATGCACCCCGTCTACCCGAAATGGACACGACCTTTGTCATTATTTAACTTGAAACCCAAGTATATGTTAACACATCGCTAGTCATATTGTGAAGAAGTGTTTTTAAACATTGTCAAAATTCATGTTTATCATTTACGGAAGAGGACACCATAGATAAGTGCTTAACATTTTTTTATTGTTTTCTTTACTTTTCTTTAATTTATCCCAATAAATGGGACGAGTGATTCAGATATGACCTTGGAATTGATAACTTGGATTAAAATGTGAACAATGTTCATACATGGTTATTCTACTATTGTGTAGCAAGTTTTTCGAAAGTTGTCCAAATCCATGTTTGTAGTTTTCGTCCAAACAAGCACAAATATAAGAGGACACCATTTAAGTTGACTATCGGGAAGTACCCATCCGTATCTTAGAAGAAGCCTACAGAACAACCAGGACCAGGAGCATCAAGTTTCTCAAGATTCAGTGGAGCAACCATACCGAGGAAGAAGCCACTTGGGAGCATGAAGATTACATTAGGACAGAGTTCCCAGATCTCTTTAGTTCCTAGTTTTCTTTGTAAATCTCGGGACGGGATTTTGTTGAAGGGGGGAAGGTTTGTAACATCCCAAAAACTTCAATCCAAGCTTATCAAGATCAAATCAACCAAAAATGGGGTTAACAAAAACTTTTCCAAATTTAAAATGAAAGCATTCATATATGTGTGCATTTAAAATAGGAGTTGTTTTGAATTGCCATGATTGTGTGATCCAATGCTTGTAAAATGTTTCTTAGGTGATTTAAACATCATCTACATCATTCCCAAACTTTTCCTAAAGAAAATCAAATCAAAAGGAATTAAAAAGGAGGAATGGTCATTTTGGCTATTTTAATCCACTACACTACTTTGGCTATTCCTAGTACTCAATTCTTAACAGAAATAATTCTTGATCTTTGTACCCCTTGCTAGTACACATAATGAGGTACCAAGGCCCACTTTTTGATCTGCTAAAAACATTCTTTTACTTATTTTAATTGGCATTTGAAAATTGAATCTAATGCATATGCATAGATCACCCCTATTTCAAAACCCATCTATTTGAGCTCCACTTTCAAAACCCTTGCAACCATAGACTACCTAGCACTAGTGGAGATCACTCAAAAATTTTGAAACCAAAAATCAAAACTTTCTCTCTTTCGTCCATTTCATCAAACATCTGGTGTGCACAAATCTGGCCAAATTCAAAACACTGTTTTGAGCAGTGATCTTGGTCACCATTTGTGCCTAACCTTGTCCCCTTGTTCCCTCAGTACCAGCCCTACCCTTTGCTAGCCCGGCCACACCCTGTGCACACGACCAAATGGTCATGGCCATTAAGGCCGAGCACCTTGAGCACCCCCACCGGCGACATCGCGCCACAGCAGCCGCCAACCTCTCTCGCCATGTCTAGCACACTACCAGTGGTCCACCTCCACCGTCCAACCAGCCCCAGGCCAGAGACAGAGGGCAGAGCGGCCAGGAACCGCCGTGCCTGGAGCTGGTCGAGCATGCCAACGCCGCCCCAGAGCGCACTCTGTCCCTGCTCGCATAGACCGCCCCTTGGCCTCAGCCCGCGCCTGCCGCTCCGCCACGACCTGGAGAACCCCCAGACACCCCCGCTGGCCGCCCAACGCCTCACAGCCACCGCTCACCGTGGACATCGCCGCCTCTGCCTCTCAGAGCGCCACCTCGCCCAGACCGCATGCCACCGCCCCTACGGCCACATTCAATTCCTAGAGCACCACCAAGGGACCGCCCATCGATCGCCACCTTCAGCCATGCCTCTACCCCGCCGTAGCCTTGTCGCCGGAGTCGCCTGCCCATCCCGCTCGGTCTCACCGTCGGGCCTATAAAAGGAGCCCTCCCCAGCCTCTTCTCTCCACACCACTCCACTCCCCTCACCTCTCTGAACCTCACCCACCTCTAGCCAGAGCAAAGGGAGCAGCAGCTCGCCGGAATTGGAGCCGGAGCAGCCGCCTCTGGAGGAGAAGGGCGCTGCTGACTGCGACCACCCCAAGCTCCGCCGCAACCGCGCCTCGCCTTGCCGTCGTCTTCCAGTTTGTTTGCCCGCCTCGCCGACCCCGCTGGAGCCCTGGTATGTCCCCAGCACACCCCCACCGAGCCGCTAGGGTTCGAGCTCGCCGACGACCTATTCGTCGTCGATGACGACCCTCAGCCGTAGATTCCCATTCTAATCCTACGACCCACAACGCGCGTACCGTTTCGCGTGTTAAGTGCCGCTGACAATCGGGACCCCCCTGTCAGCTGAGCCCCGCGCCGCGGAGCGCCACTGGGCCGGCCTAAGTCTTTTCCCGCGCTAGCCCAACCATTCAAATCTGGATTTTTCTTTTTAGTTAAATCTAGTTTCTGTCCACTAGTTTAAAATTCAATTCAGAGAGTTTGACAAATCCAAAATTGCATGAAACTAATTTTGTCTGAAAGGTATTGAGATGATCTATCCAAGCCCGTTGGATTTAATTCAATTAGAGTTATAGATCTCTCCTAATAAAAATAACAAAACAGAAGCTTTCGCAACTTGCAACATTTTTATAAAATCAACCAAGTTAGCTTTTGAGTTGATTCCAACTCTCAAAAATCACATTTCATCATATCTATCTAAATATGTAATAATATTAAGGTTTACATGCAGTGACTTTGGACTAGTACCAAAATAATGCTATATAGGCATTTCTAGTCACTTTAAATCATTAAATAATGAACTTAAACCAAAGTAATATTGATCCAACCCTTAAATCTCATTCCCACATGTTATAATATGTGGTGATTACATGTGTCAACATGATCCCATATTTTAAGTGGTGAATATTAAATCTTGTTAAATTTTCAATGAGTAGAAATTACTTTTCTAAATTAAAAAGGTTGAAACTATTGAATTAAACTTGTGATGCTTGTGATGATAATAGATCATCAATTGTGTGTCTTAGAATGCTATCTAGCCTAGCTAAGTATTGTTTGGTGATTGTCTACTCCGTATGTATTGTTATAGAAGATAGTACCGACCAAGCTTACGAGGAGGAGGAGTGCTATCAAGACGAAGACGAAGAAAACTTCAACCACTGCACCAACCAAGGCAAGCCACCATTAACAGTGCAAGTTACCCTTAGCAAGCTAGCAATACCCAAGATTAAGCCTTGCAAGTTTAGTGCTTAGCAAACTAGAAACAAACTAGATGGTTTAGCAAAGATGCCTTAAGCATGCTTTGATCACACCACTTTAACTAGTAGTACCTCAAGTCTTATTGACAAGTTTTACCTCCCTTAGTTTACACAAAGTTCTTGACTTATTTTGAAGGTAGCATAAAAAGTATAAAACTTGACCTACTTAGAAACCTTTAGATGTCATTCTATGGCATGAGATTGATCCCATCCTTCCACCTTAGTGAACACTCTTAACTTAGTAGTTAGAGTAAATCAAAAACTTGAGTCACTTTAGATGGGAACAAGTGGTGAAAATGAATTGTGAAAACCTTGGAATGATGAGCCATTCTATTGAGATGTTTTGACATGTGTTGAGAAACACAACTGGTTTATGATGATGAAAATGATGAGGCATGAGCCTTAACCCTTTTATAAAACTGATGGTTGGATTCGGATGCGATACCGTTCCAAATTTACCGTACAACCACATTACCTGAATTGGGTAAGGCTTAGCTAGAAATTTATATGCATTAGTATTAGTTCCCTCACGGGAGAGGTTTGAGCTGAGGCTACCTCTCATGATGTCCACCTATGTAGTGCCCAAGATGACTGATGGTCATGGTTGGGAGGCCATGCTCATAGGAGAGGTGCTTATACTAGGGTGTGTAAAGGGAAGGTTATGTTTGATTATCTGCATACTAAGTATGATGATTTAGGGTTATCCCTGATAGATGTATCGAATCTTGTGGTGAAAGTGTACCACCTCTGCAGAGTGTCAAACTATTCGAATAGCCGCGTCTGCGGTTATGGACAGTTGGAATGGCCATACTGTTTCGTTGTCAGATGTTTTCTAAATAACTTGAAATGAATGATGAATCTTGTCTTGACCACAACAGGGTTGTGTTTATGATAATAGCTTCCCAACTTAAGTGATTCTAGAACTTTACTTTATCTTTCTTTGCTTCTGAACTCAGCTTAGGTTTCAAAATTAACTTTATAGTTAAACTTAGATTTAGCACTTTAACTTAGAACTATAGTACTTGTCAATAGTAGTTTGCAAGTACTTAAAGAGTACTCATGGCTTTTGTCCCTGGTTATTCTCATGGCCAGACTATGAAGGAGACTATTAGGAGGATGGTCATCAGGACAGCTATGATAACTAGGATTATCTGCCTTCGTCAGCATTGCCTGTGCCCTTGAAGATGGACCCCACCGCTACGCTTATCTTTTATTTCCGCTGCTTGTTGTATTAAAGACTGGATCATGAGATCCTTATTTGTGTAAGACCTTATGTATGGTTTGTAATGGATGATGTACTGTGATATCCAATCCATTATGTCTCGCAAAAATGGTAATCCTGGGATTGCGAGGTATGGCATAACGGGCATCTGGGATTAAAAATCCGGGTGTTGACAAACATTTTTATAAAATCAACCAAGTTAGATTTTGAGTTGATTCCAACTCTCAAAAATCACATTTCATCATATATATCTAAATATGTAATAATATTAAGGTTTACATGCAGTGACTTTGGACTAGTACCAAAATAATGCTATATAGGCATTTCTAGTCACTTTAAATCATTAAATAATGAACTTAAACCAAAGTAATATTGATCCAACCCTTAAATATCATTCCCACATGTTAGAATATGTGGTGATGACATGTGTCAACATGATACCATATTTTAAGTGGTGAATATTAAATCTTTGTTAAATTTTCAATGAGTAGAAATTACTTTTCTAAATTAAAAAGGTTGAAACTATTGAATTAAACTTATGATGCTTGTGATGATAATAGATCATCAATTGTGTGGCTTAGAATGCTATCTAGCCTAGATAAGTATTGTTTGGTGATTGTCTACTCCGTATGTATTGTTATAGAAGATAGTACCGACCAAGCTTACGAGGAGGAGGAGTGCTATCAAGACGAAGACGAAGAAAACTTCAACCACTGCACCAACCAAGGCAAGCCACCATTAACAGTGCAAGCTACCTTTAGCAAGCTAGCAATACCCAAGATTAACCCTTGCAAGTTTAGTTCTTAGCAAACTAGAAACAAACTAGATGGTTTAGCAAAGATGCCTTAAGCATGCTTTGATCACACCCCTTTAACTAGTAGTACCTCAAGTCTTATTAACAAGTTTTACCTCCCTTAGTTTACACAAAGTTCTTGACTTATTTTGAAGGTAGCATAAAAAGTATAAAACTTGACCTACTTAGAAACCTTTAGATGTCATTCTATGGCATGAGATTGATCCCATCCTTCCACCTTAGTGAACACTCTTAACTTAGTAGTTAGAGTAAATCAAAAACTTGAGTCACTTTAGATGGGAACAAGTGGTGAAAATGAATTGTGAAAACCTTGGAATGATGAGCCATTCTATTGAGATGTTTTGACATGTGTTGAGAAACACAACTGGTTTATGATGATGCAAATGATGAGGCATGAGCCTTAACCCTTTTATAAAACGGATGGTTGGATTCGGATGCGATACCATTCCAAATTTACAGTACAACCACATTACCTGAATTGGGTAAGGCTTAGCTGGAAATTTATATGCATTAGTATTAGTTCCCTCACGGGAGATGTTTGAGCTGAGGCTACCTCTCATGATGTCCACCTATGTAGTGCCCAAGATGACTGATGGTCATGGTTGGGAGGCCATGCTCATAGGAGAGGTGCTTATACTAGGGTGTGTAAAGGGAATGTTATGTTTGATTATCTGCATACTAAGTATGATGATTTAGGGTTATCCCTGATAGATGTATCGAATCTTGTGGTGAAAGTGTACCACCTCTGCAGAGTGTCAAACTATTCGAATAGCCGCGTCCGCGGTTATGGACAGTTGGAATGGCCATACTGTTTTGTTGTCAGATGTTTTCTAAATAACTTGAAATGAATGATGAATCTTGAGTTGACCACAACAGGGTTGTGTTTATGATAATAGCTTCCCAACTTAAGTGATTCTAGAACTTTACTTTATCTTTCTTTGCTTCTGAACTCAGCTTAGGTTTCAAAATTAACTTTATAGTTAAACTTAGATTTAGCACTTTAACTTAGAACTATAGTACCTGTTAATAGTAGTTTGCAAGTACTTAAAGAGTACTCATGGCTTTTGTCCCTGGCTATTCTCATGGCCAGACTATGAAGGAGACTATCAGGAGGATGGTCATCAGGACGGCTATGATAACTAGGATTATCTGCCTTCGTCAGCATTGCCTGTGCCCTTGAAGATGGACCCCACCACTACGCTTATCTTTTATTTCCGCTGCTTGTTGTATTAAAGACTGGATCATGAGATCCTTATTTGTGTAAGACCTTATGTATGGTTTGTAATGGATGATGTATTGTGATATCCAATCCGTTATGTCTCGCAAAAATGGTAATCCTGGGATTGCGAGGTATGGCATAATGGGCATCTGGGATTAAAAATCCGGGTGTTGACAGCCTCCTCCCTGTCGTCGTCTTCGGCCTCCTCCTCAAGGTCGACCTCATACTCCTCCTCTTCCTCAATCTCATCTTCCGTCTTATCGGAGTCGCTCGGCGTTGGTGGTGGTGTCCCTTCGAAAAAGCGCTGCTAGTGGCTATCTTCTTCGTTAGATGAGTCAGACAGCGGCGGCAGCCATGGCCCGTCGACTGAGTCTGGGCTTTCAGGTGGAGTTTCGGGGCCTTTCCCATTTGTCAGGTCAATCGACGTGTTCTAGAGAGAATTGTCATACGACATTTTCGAAGGAAATAGAGAGAGATCGAGTTCTAAGCAACGGTGGGTTGGGTGTTTTGGGTGAAAGTAGGGGTGCGTACTGTTGCGATTTATAATGTCTATTTATAGTCATGCTTGTGTTAAATAGATTGTACCAGACTCGTGCCATCAACAAAAAAAAGGATTATACCAGACTTGTCGGTTCTTGATTTTTCTCGGCCTATTGAATTCAGGAGGCGCCCCGCTTTATCCAAAAATGAAGAAAATCATGCAGATCATGCTGAATTACTCGGTGTCTCTTACTTCCTCTGTTAAAAATTAAGTGTCTTTAGTAGTACATACTTATCTAGCTACAGTACTACTAGTATATGTATACTCTTCACAAAGTTGCATCACCAAACTTGATTGATGGTGGTATGGTGTGGGCCTCATCTTTTTCTGCACCACTGCATCTCAGACTAGAAGTATAATTATTGCATGAAAGCTTACACGGGAAGGAAGGATAAATGGAGAGGATAGTGGATGGATAGTGAGAGGAGGGCGAAGGAGAGAGAAAATCTACTACGTAATACTGTAGTATGTGTACTAGTACTGCATGTCACAACCCATCGTAATATGAAACTTTTAGCCGAAGTTAGATAGAAAACATGATCAACTACAGTATGTGTGGCTTGTGGCATTCTGAACCATATTATTTGGACTTTCTTCAAAAAAAACATCACCGTCCTCACTAGGAAAATTGAAATTCTTTTTTTCCTAATTGTTGGAAACTCCCACATGCAACAATGCTTACTACGCCAAGATGCACCCATCTACCAAACTATCGTGGGAACTCTATCAAATTGTAAACTATGATGTCAATATGGCCTTGATGACCTTGGTCGTTCGGGTTGAAATAAACCCGATGTTTGGCTGATCTTTTGGATAACCTTCCCTCCCGATGTTTGGGAAGCAAGTAAAAATTTCGAAAACCGGAAAAGTTTGAATTTTTTGCCGCCAAGGACCAAAGTGGTTTCCTTCCTATGCACTCCTCCTCGTCCCTACTCCACACCAACACGCGGATGCCGAACACGCTAGAGACACAAAGCCGCCGTACCAAGGCACACGTGTGCAGCGCCACGCTGTGGACAAGGGGAGAGAGATCAGCCGGACCGGTGCGCGAGGGGAAAGGGGAGGAGAGATGGAGCGTAGGGAAGGAGAGAGGAAATACACGATTTGTTTTGCATGCATAGGTCCTGAAATTTACTACTAGTAGAGTGTACACTATAAGGCTGCAGGAGTACCTCGTGTCAGAAACCCATCATAACTTTGCTCTGACATGGAACCGCCTTTAACTTCTCTTCGCTGCTGCCCTCTTCCCCTGCCAACGTTTTATTCTCTCAGCATGTACATCGTGTGGACAGAGGTGATCATATGTCTAGGCAAAGAAATATACTACTCCTGCATTGTGTAAAAAAGCACACCTTAATAACGCTCAGATAGTAAATCGTATGACATATCATCACTATATAAAATTATAATTGGTAATGTCGTGGAAATGGCCACGGCAGTCGCTGCCATAGGCAGCGATTGAGTGTTTCGTGAGGAAGAGTTAGCGGCCATCTACGGTGCGAGATGGGGGCAGATGCACATGGGTTTACCCAGGTTCGCCCCCCCGGAGGGTAAAGATCTACTCCTGCTAGATTAGATTATGAGAGAGCGAGTTACAAGGGTGGCGAGCTCGGTGGCTAGGCAGCGAGTCGCTTGAGGGGGTGTATGATGGCACGTAAGTCTCTAGGATACCCTAGGGAGATTTATATATGAAGCACCTCGCTGGGGTTTACAAGCTGCCTCCGAACAAGATAAGGATCCAGGGGCTTTTGACCTAATCCGACTAGGCTTCTTCTACGGTTCAGGGCTTCCAGTCGCCAATCGATGGGCCTCTCCTTTCTTCAGAGTCCAGTCGTTGTCCTTCAGACGCACTTGCAGGCCTTTCAGCCCACTTGGAACGCACTGCTGAGCATACCCCCTTTGGCATATCCCCATCGGGTAAAGCATAAAAAATTCTAAATTTGATCAACATCTACTGTATAAAGTATGGGTGTATATTTGGTCCTTGTACTTTGTATCATCATGTGTAGAAGTCAAAGATTATTAGCTACCTAACACTTGAAATTTTTGGTAACATGGTCTAGAGAAACGAGGGAGAAGATTCTAGTATGATTGAGAAGTGTGTTTGGAGAGGTTTATGCATAGTGCATTCATTGTGTTCAAGACTATCAATAGAATCTTCTAGATGCTAGAATGGAAAAGAAGATCCAACGGCTAGAAATGCTGGGATTCGCGAGTCTTGATCCAACGGTCAACTTTCAAAGTTATTCGTACACTAATCTCATCATCACTCAGAAAATTGAGAATGTTCTTTCCTGATAGTTGGAAACTCACACCGACGGTACTGATTACTACAAGAAGATGCATCCATCTACCTCCAAAGAGACATTTAATTAAAGAAAAATCTATCGCGCTTACTTGTAGATCAAGTTTGAGCTAATTTTTCGTTAAATTGTCAAGATGCAAAATCTTAATTAGAAAGGAGTTAACCAGGAATTTGATCAACATCTATAAATTGGTAAAGCACAAAAAATATAAATTTGCTCAACATCTATAAAGTATGGGTGTATATATTTGGTCCTTGTACTTGGATCATCATGTAGAAGTGAAAGATTGTTAGCTACCTAACACATGAAATTTTTGATAACATGGTCTAGAGAAACAAGGGAGAAGATTCTGGTATGATGGAGAAGTATGTTTTGAGGTTGTGCATATCATTCATTATGCCGAAGGCTATCAATTGAATCTTCTAGATGATAGGATGGAAAAGAAGATCCAATGGCTCGAAAAGCTGGGATTCGCGAGTCTTGATCCAACGGTCAACATTCAAAGTTATTCGTACACTATATAGTGGGTTGTAATGAAGACTATCAATAGAATCTTCAAGATGCTAGAATGAAAAAGAAGATCCAGCGACTAGAAATGTTGGGATTCGCGAGTCTTGATCCAACGATCAATATTCAAAGTTGTTTGTACACTATATAGTGGCAAGATCATGTAGAAGTCAACGATTATTAGCTACTAGTAAGTTGCACGTGAGACTCAGATAGTAGACGTATGACATATTATCACTATATATAATTATAATTGGTAAAGCACAAAAAATTATAAATTTTATCAACATCTATAAAGTATGGGTGTACATTTGGTCCTTGTACTTTGTATCATCATGTAGAAGTCAAAGATTATTAGTTACCTAACACATGATTTTTTTGATAACATGGTCTAGAGAAACAAGGGAAAAGCTTCTATTATGATGGAGAAGTGTGTTTTGAGGTTTGTGCATAGCATTCATTATGCCGAAGACTATCAATAGAATCTTCTAGATGCTAGAATGGAAAAGAAGATCCAACGGCTAGAAATACTGGGATTCGCAAGTCTTGATCCGACGGTCAATATTCAAAGTTATCCGTACACTATATAGTGGTAAGATACGATAATATAAGATACTAGTAAGTTGCACGTGCCCTACACATGTGGCTTAGATAATAGACGTCTGCCATATCATCGCTATATAAAAATATAATAGGTAAAGTGGAAAAAAATATAAATTTGATCAACATCTATAAAGTATGGGTGTATATTTGGTTCTTCTACTTTGTATCATCATGTGCAGAAGTCAAAGATTATTAGCTACCTAACACTTGAAATTTTTGTTAACATGGTCCAGAGAAACGAGGAAGAAGATTCTAGTATGATGGAGACGTGTGTTTTGAGAGGTTTATGCATAGTGCATTCATTGTGTTCAAGACTATCAATACAATCTTCTAGATGCTAGAATGGAAAAGAAGATCCAATGGCTGGAAATGTTCGAATTCGTGAGTCTCGATCCAATGGTCAATATTCAAAGTTATTCGTACACTATATAGTGGTAAGATAAGATATCAAAAAACATGGCTTGTGGCATTCAGATCCATACTCTTCAGACTGTCTTTACAGAAAGGAACAATCTCGTCGTCACTCGGAAAATGAAGAATGATATTTCATGATATTTGGAAACTCACATCGACGCCATTGTTTACTACAAGAAGATGCACTCGTCTACCTCCGAAAAGACAATTAACTCAAGAGAAATCTATCGCATTTACTTGTAGCTCAAGTTTGATATAATTTCGTTAAATTGTCAAGATGCAAAATCTTAGCAAGAAATTAAACTTGTTGTAAAAACTATCGGTGGTGGTTTGTGATATATTAAATCAGCCTCCAATGGTTACCTCCAAAAAACGTAAATCTTTTAAATGCAACCTACAATTTACTTGTAGTTCAAAATTGAACTAATTTCAATAAATCGACATAAAATCAATTTCAAGTGGGCAAAGTTAGCTATAGAATAAGTTTGAAAATTCATAAAACACGAGAATCATAAGTACAACATGAGGGTCCACTATATATGTCTGAAAGCTTGGCTTGTGGGTTTCATGTCCATATCCTTCAGACTTTGTTTACGAAAACGAACAATAATCTCATCATCACTCGGAAAATTGAGAATGTTCTTTCCTGATAATTGGAAACTCACACCGGCGATACTGATTACTATAAGAAGATGCATCCATATACCTCTAAAGAGACATTTAATTAAATAAAAATCTATCGCGCTTACTTGTAGCTCAAGTTTGAGCTATTTCGTTAAATTGTCAAGATGCAAAATCTTAATTAGAAAAGAGTTAAAAACCTATTGTCAAAACCCTCGGTTGTTTTTTAATATATTAATTGAGCCCCCAATGGGTACACCTCCAAATTTTTTTGTAATTGTTTAGAAGCAACCTACAATAATTTAGTTGTTGTAGTTCAAGTTTGACAAAATTTCGATAATATAGGTATAAAGTCATTCAAGTGGGGCAAAGTTAATTAGCTAAATAGGGAGTTTGAAAACTCATAAAACATCACTGTCGCCCACCCCGCTTTGGGCACAGGGAGGCGAGAACCACCGCTTTTAGGAAAGAAGCCTACAATTCTCTTTCACTTGCATTTTCTTTCGCTCTCGTTCTTCTTACATCTTGACCTTTTCTTTTGTCTTTTGAATTGCTTTTGTGTATGCATGTTTTTAGAATTTGCATTTTGGGGTAAGGACCTGCATGTAATGTTACAGCCTTTCAAATTAGCATATTTTTAGAAACATATCGAACTTTCATCCCGCATTATCTGTCGGCACTTCTCCAAATCTAGAAGACAGATGGAATTCTAGGATTATCCTTTTGGGCAAAGACTTTTATGCAGACTTCTTCTGGATTATCTATGCCACACTGTATTCTCGTAAGATGATACACGCTAGCTAAAGATCCACCGGGTGCGACTTGGCCTCATCCTCTCCTTCCTCCGGCTTAACACCGATGGTCTGTTCAGGGTTCCAAACTCATAGTGGCAATTAAACACGAGGGTTGTGCTTGTTGCGAGACTTAACCCAACACCTTATGGCACGAGCTGACGACAGCCATGCACCACCTGTGTCCGCGTTCCCAAGGGCACCCCTCTCTTTCAAGAGGATTCGCAACATGTCAAGCCCTGGTAAGGTTCTTCGCTTTGCATCGAATTAAACCACATGCTCCATCGCTTGTGCGGGCCCCCGTCATTTCCTTTGAGTTTCATAGCCTAGGCGGGATACTTAACGCGTTAGCTACAACACTGCACGGGTCGAGTCACATAGCACCTAGTGTCCATCGTTTACGGCTAGGACTACTAGGGTCTCTAATCCCGAATATTCCATTCTGTTGACAGCCTCCTCAACCCAAGCTTCCATCTCCTGCTCCAGACATCGGCGCTTGCCCACGCCAGTCCATGAAAGGTGGATGAAGGTGAGTTTGACTACGAACTCGAGGATGCTAGGAACGATCTCTTTTTGGGATTCGTAAGTAAAACACGTTGGTCCACTTAATATGTTTAAAAGCTTGGTTTATGGCATTGAGATCCATATTCTTCAGACTTTCTTTACATAAAAGAACCATCTCGTCATCACTCGAAAAACTGAGGTTTCTTTCCTTATAGTTAGAAGCTCACACCGATGACATTGTTTACTAGAAGAAGATGCACCCATCTACCTACAAAAATACATTTAATTCAACATCAATCTATCACGCTTACTTGTAGCTCAAGTTTGATCTAATTTCGTTAAATCGACAAGAAGTCACTGAAGTGTGCAAAGTTTGCTAGGATGAAGCTTGAAAAATCCTATTACTAAAAACTTAGGCATTACGTATAAGAAACCGTTGGTCCAGTTTGTGTGATAATTGGGGTGGTTGCATCTATTATATACTAAAAGTAAATGACGGGCTACTAGAAAAAAGAGAATTAAACTAGAAAATCTAACAAAAATCAGAAACATCTGACCATGAATTAAAAGAAGTAACCGACGATAGCCAATGGATCTTAGAAATAGTCTATTGCCATTAAAGTTACAGAAAATTACCCACCAATACCCCGTATTATTTTTTCCATCTATCTAAAAGAAAAACTAGGTTACGGCCTCCCAGCGTGTTCTCACGCGCGACCGCCAAAAAATTCACATTGGTGCCTCACCGGCCGATGATCAGTTGCTAAACGGTTGACCTCCTCCAAGTTCATGCGCATCGATTAGTGGCTCAGTTTTCAAACTAAGATTGCTCGGATGCTTTTATCATAGACACAGCCCGGTATGTAAGATCGATCTCCGTGTTTTCCACATACTTGATCTTTCAAGCGAGGTAGTAGAATCAATCTATTTTATTTGATAGTTCTCCATGTGTAGTTATGGGCAGATCAATTCACGACAAAGGAATTCAGATTGATGCCTCCGGCCGGCCGATGATCAGTGGCTAACGGTTGACCTCCTCCAAGTGCATGGGCATCGACCAGTGGATCAGGTTTCAAACTAAAATTGATCGGACACTTTTCTCATAAACACTACCCGGTAGGTAAGATCGATCTCCAAATTTTCCACGTACGTGAGCCTTCAAGTGAGGTAGAATCGGTCTATTTATTTGATATTTTACCATGCATAGTGATGGGCAGATCAATACAGGACAAAGGTTAGAGAAAACTGTTTAATGTGAATATGGGGGAGGGTGGCACATCAAGAGGACTAGGTAAGCATTACACTACAAAACAGAAAAGGATGTCATGAGCGTTCGGTATCTGGTGAAGTATGGCGAGGATCGACCGCATGGCCATGTTCTGCTAATATAGAGTGACCTATTGTTTGATTGTTTCGCCTGAAAACTTGGAGGAGCTTTCAACTTAGAGGGTTTGCCTCCTTATTATACTCTTTGTGATCACAAGATTTACTCTTTTCCAAAAAAAAGGTTTCTGTACCTTCACTTACAATCTATTTTTTTGATGGTTTCCTTGGTGTAGTTATGGGGATATCAGTAGGCGTTAATGGAGAGCCGAGAAGAAAGTGCTAGAGGTTGAAGAAGGTGGAGTGTGGCTATACATCAAGAGGAACAACCATGTTGTGCTAGGCATTATTATACTACAAAAGAGTAAAGGACGTCCAGAGTGTCCGGTGAAGTGTGGCAAGGATGTATCATGACCATGGCGTGTTCATGATCTAATATATAGTCGCCTACTGCTTGGTGGTTTTACCTGAATTTAGCTTAAAAGTTTTTCCTTCTTTTTATAGTTTTTATTAATTCAAGAATTCAACTTATGTGGCCTTTTTTCCCCAATGGTTGGATTTATAGCTTATCTAATATCTGTAAACTGGATTAGTATTAGTTGGGAGAGCAGGAAATAAGAAGGATCACATGCTATTCAGAATGTGTAAGAGTAACCTACGTTACTGATAGGACCCTGCAGTTTTGCTGTCTGTCCTTTGGGATACTTATGAAAGCTCATGGAAAATCTAATTTTCAAGCATGGTATTTGTAGGTAGTATTTTCTCAAATATCTATCTTTCTGTGTTTCTTCTTATTTTTGTTTTGTTCAGATTATACATTCATAATATGATGCATCACTGTTGTCTATGCTATGAACGGATCTTATGATACATGTAAGATGCACTCATTCGTTCATTCGATCTCATTTTATGCAGATTAATTATCTCATATTTTAAGATGCATAGATAGCAACTTATGTTTACAAAAGTAATATGTTGGTATTTTGACCGTTATATCTTGCATCTTTGCTTTAAAATACAACAAGTGTTTTCAGTTGACTGATAAATTGCATTATGCTTCTTTAAATATACCGTGGCATCACCAACACTCTCACGCCGGGCATCTAAGGGATTTCTCCTCGAGATCCACCAGTTGGGCACGACACTTCTACGTACCTGCTCGAGAATCCCTTCAAGAACATTTCAGACTTTATCAAGCTCAACTTCATGGCGAGCTACAAGTTGATTTGCACAAGGACAAGTTTACGTGGGTGGATTTTGATAATAATAATATCATACTACATCCAAATTTACAAATATTTGGCATTGTGTGATTATGGTGTATTGCTCGAGTCATGCTTCTTCAAATATAGTTTTAGAAGGAATCTTTGTACTATTTGTGGGAGATATACCAACTACAAAATCATCATGATTTTTGTCCTGCAATATTACTATGCGGTACATATGGTAATGTGCTAGCATATGTACTAACCACATATATCTTCGTTAGGTGAAATAGTTTATATGATCCTATAAGATTGATTACTGTACAATATGTGTCTTAAGTGGTTCCAGTTTAGGTATTTTGGAAATTATTTTCTTTCTATATATAGAAGTTGTAGTCTACATACATAAAGATAAAGATTCCGTATGTCATTAAGTTCTGACATATATATGCATGTTGATCCCAACTTAAGAAACAACTAACGAAAGGAATGCATACTTGATCCTTATTTTCCTCCAACTTCTAAAAAGAATTCATAATAGAATACTAGAGTTGGTATTTTCTTGAGTAGAGTGGCATTCGGATGATTGAAGGATCTGTATAATGGTTTTTCAATCTATTCTTCTGATGAAATTTTAGTGTTCATACGGACGGAATATTTTTGAAGTATTGTTGCGAAGACCATTCCTGGTAATCCTATAAGGTTCTAAATTTTGATACGCTCTACTCTAATATGATTGTGCCTTTGAGGCTCATAGTTACATAATAGTTCTCGACATGTTTGAGGTATGTTTGTTTCCATAATCATCGAAAACCAAGATCCTTCCCTGATCTTATGAAGATTTTGTTGTGAACCAAAAAAGTCAAACAGTGGTTCCTAATTAACTATATATTGTGAAGAATAATCGAAGTTAGCCATACCGTGTTGTAGTCAGGCCATGTAACCAAATGATGGAGTTTCGTAATGTGAATTTATTGATGGAATTTCAATTTCCATCCACAGCGTAGCTATGATTAGCGCTATTATATGTTTATTATCTTCTGACAAAATAATATTTGTAAATGATTAGCGCTATCCTATTATGTGTAATAACTTAATTGAATAGTGTGTAATTACAAAATGTTTGGAGACGCTCCAACCAACAATACCATTGATATTTTGCTATTGAACTAAGGTCACCTAGGAATCATGTGATGAAGTTACCAGTTTAGTGTTAAACTAGCTATAAGAGATGACCCCACATAGGCTGAAAATTTCAGTGATATGCTTTCATTATTTTCTATAAAACTAATGACATGTTTAGATGGCCGCCTGCGCATGTGCGCGGGCCACTAGGCTAGTTTTCTTTTAACTATGGTAGGCCTCGTAGGAGAGAGCTGCTTGAGGGTTAACACGATCGATGGAAGTACAACCTACATCAAGAAGCTCATAAAAAATGAAAATTGCATCCAAGTCCATCCATTTAACACAATGACCCTAAAACTGAATAATGAGGTGTGTGTGTTTTGTGGTTTGCGCATACTAGCGTTCATCGTGCTAAAGACTATCAATAGAATCTTTCTCGATGCTAAGAGAAAATAGAAGATCTAACAATTAGGAATGTTTGGATTTGGCAGTCTTGATCCAGCGGTCAATGTTCGAAGTTAATTCGTACACTATACAATGGCAAGATGGTATTGTAAGAGATAAGACAAGATAAAGATAATATAAGAAGTACCGCGAATGGCCGATCTAATGGTTGGTCTCATAGGAGCGAGGTGCTTGAGAGTTAAGACGGTCAGTGGAAGTACAAGTTACATGAAGGACCTCATAAAAATGAAAATTGCATCCAAGTCCATGCATGCATTTAGCACAAAGACCCTGAAACTGAGAAATGAAGTGTGTGTTTTGAGGTATGCGCATACTAGTATCCATTGTGCTAAAGACTATCGGTAGAATCTTTCTAGATTCTAATAATGGAAAAGAAGATCCAACGGTTAGCAAAGTTTGGATTTGCCAGTCTTGATCCAACGGTCAATGTTCAAAGTTTGGATTTGCCAGTCTTGATCCAACAGTCAATGTTCAAAACTGGTTCAAAATTTCCTTCCCTCCCGATGTTTGGCCGATCTTTTGGATAACCTTCCCTCCTGATGTTTGGGAAGCAAGTGAAAATTTCGAAAACCGGAAAATTTTGAATTTTTTTGCCGCCAAGGACCAAAGTGGTTTCCTTCCTATGTACCCCTCCTCGTCCCTACTCCACACCAACGCGCGGTTGCCGAACATGCTAGAGACACAGAGCTTCCGTACCGAGGCACACGTGCGCAGCGCCATGCTGTGGACGAGGGGAGAGAGATCAGCCGGACCGATGCTCGTGGGGAAAGGGGAGGAGAGATTGAGCATAGGGAAGGAGACAGAAAACACACAATTTGTTTTGCATGCATAGGTCCTGAAATTTACTACTAGTAGAGTGTACACTATAAGGCCACAGGAATACCTCGTGTGAGAAACCCATCATAACTTTGCTCTGACATGGAACCGCCTTCAACTTCTCTTTGCTGCTCCCCTCTTCCCCTTCCAACTTTTATTCTCTCAGCATGTACAGTGCGTGGACAGAGGTGACCATATGTCTAAGCAAAGAAATATACTACTCCTGCATTGTGTAAAAAAGCACACCTTAATAAGGCTCATATAGTAAATCGTATGACATATCATCACTATATAAAATTATAATTGGTAAAGCACAAAAAAATATAAATTTGATCAACATCTATACTATACTACTATAGTGGAGCAGTTTTGAATTGGATCCATACCACCAATCCTGACCGTTGGGCGGTTGGATCCAATGGTTCAGAGAAGCTGGATTCGTGTTGAATAGTACCTAGAGCAAACTCCACCATGCCTTTTCTACAACCATCATGTCACCACCCCCAAAATTTCGTAGCACAGTAGACTGTATTCTCTGTACTTATATACTACTATAGTGGAGTAGTTTTGAATTGGATCCATAACACTAATCATGACCGTTGGGCTGTTAGATCCAATGGTTCAGAGCAACTGGATTCATGTTGAATAGTACTCCCTTCGCCAAAATATAAGGCGCCTAAGGATTAGTCAACATTTTTTAAGTTTGACCATGATTATACACAAAAATAAAAAAATTAGAATACTAAATTAATATCAATAGATTCACCATAAAGTATATTTTCTTAATATGTCCATTCAATATTGTAGATATAGATATTTTTTTTAATTATTTGGTCAAAGTTAGTAAGGTTTGACTTTTGACCAATCCTTAGGCGCCTTATATTTTGGGACGGAGCAAGGGAGTACAAACCTAGATGCTAGAATGGAAAAGAAGATCCAATGGTTAGCAATATTTGGATTTACCAGTCTTGATCCAACTGTTAATGTTCAAAATTAATATCTACACTATATGTAGTGGTATGGTATATATTGTAAGAGATAAGAGAAAAAATAAAGATAAGATAGAAGTACTGCGAATGGCTGATCTAATGATAGGTCACGTAAGAGTGAGGTGCTTGAAAGTTAACACGGTCGGTGGAAGTACAAGTTACATTAAGGACCTCACAAAAATGAAAATTGCATCTAACAAGTCCGTGCATTTAGCACAAGGACCCTTAAACCGAGTAATGAAGTACTATGTGTTTTGAGGTTTGTGCATACTAGTATTCATCGTGCTAAAGACTATCAGTAGAATCTTTCTAGATGCTAAGAATGGAAAAGAAGATCCAACGGTTAGCAATGTTTGGATTTGCCAGTGTTGATCCAACGGGCAATGTTCAAATAAGTTAATCCCAACACTATGTAGTGGTGGTATGCGTGGTATTGTAAGAGATAAGAGACAAAGATAAAGGTAAGATAAGAAGTACTGCGAATGGTCGATCTAATGGTAGGTCTCATAGGAAGCGAGGTGCTTTGAGAGTTAACACGGTGGGTAGAATTACAATTTACATCAAGGACCTCATAAAAAATGAAAATTGCATCCAAGTCTATGCATTTAGCACAAGAACGACCCTGAAACTAAGCAATGAAGTGTGTGTTTTGAGCTAGAGGTTTACGTATACTAGCGGTCATCATGCTAAAGATTATTAGTAGAATATTTCTAGATACTAAGAATAGAAAAAGAGGATCCAATGGTTAGCAATGTTTGGATTTGCCAGCTTGATCCAACAGTCATTGTTCAAAGTTAATCCGTACACTATATATAGTGCGTGGTATGGTATGTTATTGTAAGAGATAGGACAAGATAAAGATAAGATAATAAGAAGTACTACGAATGGCCGATCTAATGGATGGTCTAGTAGGTGCGATGTGCTTGAGAGTGAACACGGTCGGTGGAAGTACAAGTTACATATCAAGGACCTCATAAAAAATTAAAATTGCATCCAAGTCCATGCATTTAGCACAAGGACCCTAAAACTGAGCAATGAAGTGTGTGTTTTGAGGTTTGCGGATACTAGCGTTCATCGTTCTCATCAAGACTATTATTAGAATCTTTTTAGATGATAGGAATGGAAAAGAAGATCCAACAGTTAGCAAAATGTTTGGATTTGCGAGTCTTGATCCAACTTGTTGTCAAAACTCTCGTTGGATGGTTTCTCATATATTAATTGTGACCCCCGATGGGTACCTCCAAAAGTTTTTTCATAGAACTTTCACAGTAACCTAAAATTTACTTATAAAAGTTCAAATATGACCTATTTTCGATAAATCAACATAAAGTCATTCAAGTGGGTGGAGTTAGGTAGGCAGTTTTGAATTGGATCCATAGTATCAATCATGACATTGGGCTGTTAGATCCAATGGTTCAGAGTAGTTGGATTCATGTTGAACAGTATCTAGAGCAAACTCCACCATGTTCTAGATAGTTATTATTAATATACTTAATGTATGCCTTTTTCTCTAACAAGACTATTGGTTAATAACAACTTAATGTTTGTTAAATCATATTTCATACAATATATACGAGTGTGGCACGTGCATGTGTGTGTGTGCATGTGAAAACTTTTGCTTGTGGCATTTATTTAGATCAATATTCTTCGAACTTGCTTTACGGGAGAGAATGATCATGACATGACTCGGAAAATTGACAATGTCCTTTCCTGGTAGTTGGAAACTCACACCGACGACATTGTTTACTACAAGAAGATGCACCCATCTACCTCTGAAAAGACATTTAATTCAAGAGCAGTCTATCATGCTTACTTGTAGCTTAAGTCTAACTTAATTTCATTAAATTGATGCAAAATCTTAGCAAGAAGTTGAACCGTACCTATATGTCATCAAAACTCTTGGTGGTTTCCCATATATTAATTGACCCCTCCCCCCGATAGATATGGGTACCTCCAAGAGAGATCGTTCGTCAAACTTTCAAAGCAACCTTAAATTTACTCGTTGCAGTTCAATTTGTACCTAATAATTTCGATAAATCGGTATAAAATCAATCAAGTGGGCGAAGTTAGCTAGGAAGTTTGAGAACTCATAAAACATGGAAAATTGTAAGTACAACATGTTGGTCCATAATGTATGTCTGAAAACTTGCCTCGTGTGTCATCCAGATCCATATTCTTCAGACTTGCTTTACGGGAAAGAACAATCTCGTCATCACACTCGGAAAATTGAGAATGTTCTTTCCTGAGATAGTAGGAAACTCATAATTATGGAATTGTTTACTACAACAAGATGCACCTATAGACCTCCGAAAAGACATTTAATTCAAGAGTAATCTATATCGCGCTTACTTGTAGCTCAAGTTTGACCTAATTTCATTAAATTGTCAAGATGAAAAATCTATCTTAGCAAGAAGTTAAACCTATTGTCAAAAATCTTGGTGTTTTGTGATATATTAATTGACCCCTCGATGGGTACCTCCAAAAGCTTTTTCGAAAAACTTTCAAAGCAACCTACAATTTTCTTAGACATGAGGCTAGTAAATTTCTAAGCTACATATAGTAAGGGCGTGTGCAGTGTCTAGAAGTAGCTATGAAAACTACTTTGGGTCCAGCGTTTAGAACTGAAGTGGGTCCACACAACCATGCTAAAAAGAAAAATAAACCGTTATCCACTGAATAGTGGGCCCTCCCTGTCATGGTGGTGGCACGGCAGATGCCATGGATAGGCTAAAGATGGGGCCAATGTGTGCTAGGGGAATCCAGGGAGGGAAAACGTGGTGATTCCACACACATATGCTCTTGTATTCTCTCTATCAATGGTGTTTACAGGTGCTCTTCAAACTAGTGGTGAGAAGGAGACTATGTATCTTACTCCCCACAAGCTAGCTCTAGGGTTTTATCTTAGACAGAGAAAAATGATTAATCCCCTTCTATGGAGTCCCTGGTGCTCCTTATAAAGGGGAGCCGGGGTTACAAAGTTAGGGCACATGTGGCAGCATATTCTCCGAATATACCCCTTGGTTAAAGCTAGATGCTTATTTATTCTCTTTAACGGCTCGTCCGGGCTTTGGACGTAACCCGCAATGTAATCCTTGTCTTTAAGCGTCATCAGACACAGGCTGCGTCAGCCGACATTGCCCGCGTCACCTTGGTCGCCCCTGACCTGCTGGTCCTCCTCTTTGCTTTGCTTTTCTCATGCTACAACTAATAAAGCCACCTTTTGACCAGCGGGAGATCCCTTCCTTCTCTTGGAAGCCATATGATAGTCCGGCTAGCACGTGGCTAACCCGGCTACGAGGGTACCTGCATGACAGACAGATAAATATGTCCGGCATATATTTTATGTCAGCCGGGCTGATGCCGAGGAGACGCTCCGCGGGCCGGGTTACTCCGTGGTTTGGCCTGCCTTGAGGTGACCCGACCAGCACTTGCTTTGACCGTGCCGTACCTCGGCTAACTTGGCCTTTATACCCCGGCGTTGGCCTACCCGGGGGGTATCACCCCAACATTAGTCCCCGAAGCTGGTGCGGTCTTAGCAACTTTAGTTGTTAAGGCTATAGCAGGTTCCCATATCCGGATCTTTGCCTCTTTAGCCGAGTTACCCCATAACCCGAGGTTTTTCCTCTTGCGATCCCTTGGCTCACTCCGAGTTATTCCTTGCTGGCCGGGTCTTTTGCTTGCTTATCCGGGTTACCGTTCCTTCTCTTGTACGCTTCCCCACGTCCTACGTGGAGGGTAATCATCATTTTGCCTCATTTTAAGGGCTACGCGCATTTAATGCGCCAGTTACTGTTGCAATGTCAGGAATAACTGCTGCGCGCGTCCCTTAACTGTAGCGCCTCGTTAACTGTAACATTACATCGCATCATGGGATCCTCTGCTCCCTGTGGCCCTTGTTGTGGCCATGCTCTGATTGGCCGCCTCAGTTGCGTACACGCCGGTGCGTGTGGCGTGGCAGCCACAAAGGATCCCACTACACGCCCTCTCGCACGGTTAAGTAGGGGGCCTAGGGCAATCTTTGGGGAAGTTCCCCATTTCTCTCGCGCTTCCTAGCCTCCTTTATCTCTCACTTCAACTCCACCACCGCTGCTGCTTCTTCGTCGTAACTGCATTGCCGTGACCGTGCACAGGCAGCACCTTGCACCTGCGCCGCTGCGCTCACTCAAGAGCTTCACCATGGGGCCCCGCGCTTCCTGGTTCCCCGCCACCGGTTATCTTTACTCAGATTTCCTTCTCGAAGACCTCGAGTTCACCATGACTGAGGAGGAAGCAGCCGTGGTGGCGCAGTAGGAGGAGGAAGGAGAAGGCCGTGAGCGCGGCTGCTGGGACGACGCGTTCATCTGTGAGGATGACCTAGACTGGCTCCGTGCCACGTGCCGCATCCCCGGCGGCATTGCCTGCCACCTCGCCGCCGACGAGATTTCCCCCTCTGCCAATCCAGGGGAGTACGTTGTTTTTCTTTCTCATTTTCAGCGTGGCTTTGGCCTTCCTACCTCTGATTTCTTTTTTGATTTCATCTCTACGTATCAAATGCAACTACACCATCTTCCTGCCAATGCCATCACTTCTCTATCCTCTTTTGCCTCTGGCATTGAGGGATATGTTAGCCTCTGGCCATCTAAGGAACTGTGGATCAAATTCTTCGGTCTCCGGAGGAACGTGGTTCCGGATAAGGAGCTTACTCCAACGGAGAGGCACCTGACTTAGTGCGGTGGGGCCGCCATCTCTCCCCGCAAGGGCTCCATATTTCCCCGGGTCACCGGGCTCGAGTCCTGCAAAGGCTGGGCCCGGACTTTCTTCTACGTCCGGAACACCACCGAGGAAGATCTGATCTGGCTCCTCCCCTTCAAACTCGAACCTCTAGACACTTCTCTCTAGGAGAGCATCCCCAAGCGACCCACTGCCCTAGCGAACCAGGTGGAGCGCCGGATCAAGGAGCTGCTCAAGGAGAAACTTCGGGGGGAGGACATCATGACCACCTTTGTCCGCAGCCGGGTCTCCCCTTCAGAAGCGTGCCCACAAGATCTGCTACTTGAGCGGCCCCCTCGACCCCCACCAGGCTTCATCTTTTGAGCTCGATAACTCGGCGATTTACCACCGGGTTAAGGCCATTTCCAACATGGAGAAGGAATTCTTCAAAGATTGGGAATGGGGGCTCGAGCCCTTCACCCGGGACAACCCTCCTCCAAAGGTGAACTTCCTTCTTTCTGTTTTCCGGATCTTCCGGTATGTCGGGTTATTTTCATAACTTAGCCATTTTTATCTTGTCCTCAGCGATTCCTCTAGCAGCCACTAGAAGATGGAGAGGTGCTGGCAAGCAAGTGGGTACCAGATCGCGCCGAGGAAGACGAGGTGGAGCCTGGTCCGAAGACCTTCTTGCGCACCCCGGACGTCGTCAAATGCAGCTCTGGTAAGGCCTCTTCTTTAAGGGATTGGCCGGATGACGATGACTTGGACGTTGAGGTCCTAGAGGTAGAGATGGTTTTAAGCCACCGAACATCGATATCTCATGTTGAAAAAGAATCGAGACAATTTGGATAATAGTTTCGGTTAAAATAACCCGGTTCTCATATCTTACACATATCTGGTTATGTTCGAATCTTCAGCTAACCCGGCCGGTCAGGTCCATGAGGTCCCCCCTTGCCACTGGTGGTCCAGCCCCTGCTTCTTCCCAAAAGCGCGTGGCTACCTCAACCACAGCTTCGAAGGCGCCGCCGCCCAAGAAGAGGCAGAAAAAGTCTGGGGTGAAAGCCTCGACTAACCCGGCCGCCAAGAGCACGGTCCGGAGGGCACCCAAATCTCGGGCACCCCTAACCTCGGACGAGTAAGTCTCTTTGCATTTGCGCTTGGGGTTTTTTCCTTTCTGTGTTTGCCTTTGTCTCTTATTGGTTCTCTCTCTTTTTGACTTGGTGCTTTTATTTTCCAGAGCTCCTAGGGTCATTCCCCAGAGTGTCTCCCGCATAGCGTCTCCAATCCGGAGCAACCCTCCCCCCCAGCGATGATGACACTCACCCGCTCAGCCCTATCCAAGAGGGCTCCGTGGCTATGCTTGATTAGAGCCCACCTCATCATGAGGAGGGCAATGTCAGTGCGCGGGGTGGTGGGTCAGCTCAGGATATGGCAATGCTAGATCTTCCCTGTTCTTCTTCGGCCCTATTGCCAAGTATTGAGGTGCCATTTTCATCGGCACCGCCCCAAACAAGTTCTCCTTCAGCTCCATCAGCGGCACCAACACCAGCATTAGCAGCACCTGCAACACCGGTATCAATAGAAGTACCACCAGCACCAGCACCAACATCTACATCAGCAGCAGCACCAGCAGCATCGGCACCAGCAGCAGCAGCCATAGCCTCAGCAGCAACAACCTCAGCAGCTTCCACTAAGCCTCCCAAGAGGAAAGCCCCGTCAACTCCCTCTGGATCAACTATGTCGATCACGGATATCTTCCAACCAGCTCCTCAGGATTCATCCAGATCAGCAGCCTCGGATCTTCAGCTGCGTCCTTCGTCATTCGGCAAGCTCAAGAAAGCTGCCGGATTAGCCAAGGGAATCACCTTAGGGTCTCCCGCTGCCGGATTAGAGGGTAGCCGGCAGCTGGTCCTGCATACCAGCCCTGCTGCAGCTCAATCTGCTAGGCGGGAAGCCCACTTCAAAGGTCTGGTGGCGAACTACTCTCCCAGCAGCGAAAGTTACAGTCCACTGCTCCTGGTGTATGTGAAAAACTAGAACACTGCTGAATTCATCGATCCCAAGGAAGAAGTTCGGCCCAGCCGAGTTCAGCGTGCAGATGAACTCCGCCACCAAGGCCATTTCTTTGGCTGGCCAGATGATGGAGGTAACTCTTTTCCTCTGCTGTGGTGCTTTGTATAAATGAGCACTTGTAGATATATCCCCCAGTCCCCAAGCCTCCGAGGGAGTAACTCGTTATTCAGTCGGATGCTCCTAGAGAATTTGGTTTCTGTCCTTAGCAATTTCGAATCTTTACAAAGTTAGAGCCGGGTAGGTTCCCTTGGCCTGGATCTTGGATACTTCGAATATCCACACACCTAGAGTCGGGTTAAGTTCCACTTGGTCCGGATCTTGTAGACTTCAAATATCGACACACCTAGATCCGGGTTAAGTTCCACTTGGCCCGGATCTTGTAGACTTCGAATATCCACACACCTAGAGCCGGGTTAAGTTACACTTGGGCCGGATCATGTAGACTTCAAATATCCACACACCTAGAGCCGGGTTAAGTTCCACTTGGCCCGGATCTTGTAGACTTCGAATATCCACACACCTAGAGCCGTTAAGTTCCACTTGGCCCGGATCTTGTAGACTTTGAATATCCACACTCCTAGAGCCGGGTTAAGTTCCACTTAGCCCGGATCTTGTAGACTTCGAATTACTTTTTACTTTGCCTTTGATCTTGACATTGCCTTGCTTATTTCAGATTACCACTAACCACCGATCTGCTGAGTTCCAGCGCCTGCTGGACTCCTATAAAGACATTCGCGCGCGTTATGGCAAACTCCTGGAGGAGCACTAGAAGAAGGGTAATGTTTCTTACTTAGACTTTTCCTTCTCCCATAGTCGTTCGTTCGAGTTATCTGTGATCCTTATTAATTTGTTACCCGAACTATGCAGCCGAGGTTAAAGCTAAGAATATCATCATGCGGAAGAATCTGGCTGAGATCAAAGGTATCTTATCTCGTTCACCCCATTATTGTGCGTTCTTTTCTTCATCCTGTGGATATTTATACTCCGCTCGGCCAGATTAATCCGCAGTTGCAGTTGCTCTTGAAGACAGCATTCCTGTGCCTGATATGATGACCCATTTCCTCGAACAAACAGGGAAACATGAGGCTGAACTGAAGAAAAAGGACGATGAGATAGCTCGACTGTGGCTCCAGGACTCGGAGATTACTCGGCTGAATGCCCAAATCTAGAGGCTCAAAGACCTCCACAAAATGAGCTGGACAAGGCGGACCAGAAGTTTGCCGAGGAAAAAGAGCATTTGACGACTCAAATTTCCAAGGATAAGGATCTATTGGCGGAAGCCGATGTAAAACTTACGTTGGTAACCTCTGAATATGAGAAACTCCAGGTCAGCAGTGCCAATGTCAATGCTGAGCTTCAGCGTCTCCTCTTCTAGATCTCCCATGAGTTTCTCTCTTGTTCAATTCTCTTTTTTTATGGATTAACACGTTTTCTCATTGCTTCCTCTTCTTTGTTCTCAGGCAAGTTTCTAGAAGGTGATACTCTTGCTGGCGCTGCTGTAGCCCGGTCTCGCGAGCAGCGTGGTATTCCCATGGGCCCTGGATCCGAGTCAGTCCCTTACACGACACAAGATCTGCTTGTTAGCCTCGCTGCTCGCCTGGAGCTGGTAAAGAACTATGGCGCAGATATCGTGCCTGCGCGATGCGGATGCTGAGCTCCCTCTGGCCCGGAGAGCCCACTCCAAAGGGAAATGCCGCTCATTGCCAAACGGATGGAGTGCGATACGTAGCTGCATCTGTGGCGTGAGTTGGCTGCACGAGCCGGGGCTGACATTGCCTTGCAGTTCATCCTCTCGTGGTACGAAGGAATAGATCTGGGGCTGCTTACCTGCATGCGCACCAGATCTAAGTGGAACGAGAATCCGACGTGGGTTGCGCGCCATAAAGCTAGTGCTAACAAACTTATTCAGTATTCCTTCTGGCATGCTTGGAACGATGGCCGAGCTACCTCGACGTTTTCGATGATGAAGTTGCTTCTGAAGATGAAGGGAGTGAGGGTGAGGCCCGCGAGCTTGGCGACGAGGCCGAAGACCCAGAGGATGGTGACTCCAACCCCGAGAATGAGGCTGAGGTTAGCGCCCCTCCCCCAACTTCCGAAGTACCTCCTTCTTCGGCTGATGACTCGGCTGCTGCCCCTTAAAAACACTTGATCATATTTGTTAGATCCTCGGAATGCCGGGTGAAAATGTATCTAAGTACTTCGATTCGATTCTGCTACAATTTATTGTTTGGAACTAAGTTCTTAATCCTGGATTATCATGGGTGAAGTCCCCGAGTTTCATTTTTTTGTTCCTCCAATTTTTGACTCAGCTCGCGTCTACCTTGATTCTGTTTTTTGACTTATGAGTCCGAGGCTCAAAAAATTGACTTAACAATACTTGAAACTTCGAGATTAGCTCAAAATAATCTGGTGTTAGATAAATATAGTAAACAAAGGGTTAATCCAAATAACAAATGTTGGCCCGCTTAAGTTCTTTCCTTAGTCGTTTTTCATGTGCTTTGCCATTCAAAACTTGTTCTCTTGCTTGACATGAAGCCAATTCTTGTTGGACAACATCAAAGTTGAAGAATTGGGTTTTTGGTGCTCACACATTACTAATCCGACTAAGATATAAGCGACTTAACCCAACCGACATAAAAATATGAAAACAAGAAAGACAATTATTATGGCAGTCCCCGAGTCTCTGCTTGGGATGCCAAAGTTCCATTAATAAACTCATTGCCGACATACATACCGACATATGAGTAGCTCGGATACATTCACCTCTTTGTCAGGTGTAAAAAGGACGAAGTAGTGCTACATTCCATGGTCGCTTAGATTCCTCTCTAGACTTGTCCGCCTTGTTCTTTTCCTGTGGCTGTGCATCAATAAGATAGTAGGAATCATTGTGCAAGGCTTTGCTTACAATGAAAGGTCCTTCCTATGGAGGGGATAGCTTATGCATGCCAGCAGTGCGATGTATCAACCGGAGTACCAGGTCACCTTCTCGGAAGACTCGGGGGTTTACTTTCTGCCTATGATAGCGTCGGAGATTTTGCTGATATATGGCGGATCTGCACAAGGCCAGTTCTCTCGCTTCTTCCAGCAGATCAACATCATTTTTCCGGGCTTCATGCACTTCGGCTTCTATGTATTGGGTGACTCTTGGCGAATCATGCTCTATGTCGGCTGGTAATACTGCTTCTGCCCCATATACTAGAAAGAATGGCGTATAGCCTGTTGATCGATTCAGAGTTGTTCTTAAACTCCACAGTACTGCCGGTAATTCTTCTATCTAGCACCCCACTGATCTTTGCAGCGGCTCTATGAGTCAGGGTTTTATCCTAGACAGAACTAGTCTGTTGGATCTTTCCACTTGCCTGTTTGATGCGGAGTGGGCGACTGAGGCGACATCTAGCCGGATCTTCTTTTCTCGGCAGAACCTCGCAAATGCTCCTTCAGCGAAATTTGTGCCATTATCAGTTATGATGCTATGGGGATAGCCATACCTCAGGATTATATCCTTGAGGAATTTTACTACTGTTGTCCCATCACATTTCTTAATTAGCTTCACTTCAATCCACTTGGTGAATTTTTCGACCATAACCAGGATATGGGTCATTCCTCCTTTAGCCAGCTTAAATGGCCCTACCATGTCTAGGCACTATACAAAAAAGGCCAAGTAATGGGGATAGTTTTGAGTTCCAACGTTGGTAAATGAGTTTTCGTGGCGTATCTCTGACAGCCATTGCATTTTCTCACCAAATCTTCTGCTTGCTCCAAAGCACTTGGCCAATAAAATCCATGCCGGAGAGATTTCGCCACTAATGCTCTTGAGGAGGCATGGTTGCCACATTCTCCTTGGTGAATATCTCGGAGTATGTCAAGTCCTTCCTCCGGGTCAACACACGTCACACTTCTTTCATATAATTCGGCGTTGATAATAGTATAGGCCTTCGCTCTCCTTTGGATCTACCTTGAGAATATCTCATCATGCGGCAAAACTCCTTCTTTCAGGAAGTCATATATTGGCTTGGCCCAAGATGGTATAGCCCGGACAGGAAATGGTTCTTCGTTAATTTCCATCGCATCCACCGATATAATGATACATTGCAAATGTATCTATAATTTTTGATGTTCCATGCTTGGTTTTATCTACTTTCTTGTGTTTTGTCCATACTTTGGAGTACTTTTCATATGATTTCTTGGACTAACCTATTAACAAACAACCACAGTGCCAGCTGCCTGTTTTCTGCTGTTTTTGGTTCCAGGAAGTCAGATAATGAATATTCTCGGAATTGGATGGAACAAAAGCCAAAGTCACTATTTTACCGGAAGACATCTGGAGCCAGAATATGAGACAGAGAAGGGCTGGGGCCCGGCCACACCACCTGGCTACGCGGCCAGGCTTGGCCCGCGCCAGGGGGTGGTCTGGCCGACCCCAGCACCCCCTCGGCCTCTCCTTCCGCCTATATATTGCCTCCGATACCAAAACCCTAGGTACCCGATCAAAAATCCATGAAAGAGTCTGTAGCCGCCGTCATCTACATCCCTAGATCGGGAGGGACCTGAAGCTCTTCCTGGCACCCTGTCGGAGAGGGGAATTCACCCTGGAGGCCTTGTTCATCATCATGCAAGCCTCCGGTGTGATGCGTGAGTAGTTCATCTCTAGACTACGGGTCCATGTAGTAGCTAGATGGCTGGATCTCCTCCTTTGTGCTTTCATGTTTAGATCTTGTGAGCTCTGTTCATGATCAAGATCATCTATTTGTAATCCATACATGTTGTGTTTGCGGGGATCTGATGGATATTGAGATGCTATTTCATATTGATTATTGATTCTATCATGTATTTGTTATTTGTGATCTTGCATGCTTTCCATTGTTAGTAGCTATCTTGGCCAAGTAGATGCTAGCAACTCCAAGAGTTAGTATTTATGCTCGATAGTGGGTTCATGCCTCTGGTAATCTGGGGAAGTGACAGAAATCTCTAAGGTACTAGATGTGGTGTTGCTACTAGGGAGAAAACAACATTCCTTTGTTCATAAAACAACCGTATTATTTACTTTACACGCAATTCGTAAAGCAATAATCTGTTGCTTGCAACTTAATACTAGAGGGGGTTTGGATGATAACCTGAAGGTGGATTATTAGTCATAGATGCAGTTGGATGGCGGTCTATGTATAATGTTGTAATGCCCAATCAAGTCTCAAAGGAGTCAAGATGATTAGTATATGCTTGTATGCTTTCTCGATGTTTGTCAATTGCCCCGCTGTAATTTGTTCACCCAGCATGTTATCTATCTTAAGGAGAGCCACCTATAGTGAACTATGGACCCCGGTCCTTTCTTTTACATACAATCTGCAAACTATTACTTCTTTCCATTCGATTCGTTTAATCCTTTGTTTTCAGCAAAACCGGTGAGATTGACAACCTCATCGTAAGATGGGGGCAAAGTTCTGTGGTTGTGTTGTGCAGGTCTCCATGTTGCTGCTGGAACCAGTAGTGCGCCCTGCCAACGTTAAGCTAGCTACACCTTTGGGGTGTTTCCTTGCTCCTACTGGATTGATAACCTTGGTTTCTTACTGAGGGAAAACTTGCTGCTGTGCTCATCATACCTTCCTCTTGGGGTTCCCCAACGAGCTCGATATATTTGGGCCATCACATAACTCCTGTCGGATCTGGCTGAACTGCCCTCGGGTTTGCTGAGGCAGTCCTCGGGTTTCCCGAAGCAGTCCCCGGGTTTGTTGAGGTGCCTCCCCAATCTATCTGCATAGGTGCAGCTCCTGATCCGGAGAGTGCCGGGATATAAATGGAGTCTGATTCAGGCGATGGTGTGATGGATTGTTTTCTCAAGTGCTGCAAAGCAACATTTGGCAGGATTGGCTGCTGAGATGAGCCTAACTTGGACAGCGTATCGGCCACCTCATTTTCAATCCGAGGTATGTGATGCAATTCACACCCTTCGAAAAATCCACTTATCTTTTGAACATGGAATCTGTAAAGGGCCATGTTAGCATCCAAAGCATCCCAGCTTCTAGACACTTGTTGCACCACCAAATCCGAATCTCCAAAGCATTGTATCTAACGTATCCCCACTTCTTTTGCTATTTTGAGACCATGTACCAATGCTTCGTATTCCGCAACATTATTTGAGCCACTGAAGTGGATTTGAAGGACATATTTCAGTTGATCCTTCTTGGGCGAGGTAAGCACTACTCCGGTGCCCAACCCCTCTTTCAGTTTTGATCCATCGAAGTGCATTCGCCAATAATTGGAGTCCAGAAGAGGTGGCTCGTATTGCATCTCAGCCCAGTCCACAAATAAATCCGCCACAACTTGCGATTTTATTGCATCTCTTCTGTCAAACTGCAGTGCATATGGGGCTAACTCAATTGCCCATTTTGCTATCCGGCCACTTGCATCTTTGTTACTCATAATCTCTGATATGGGGGCCTCACATATCACTTTGATGGGATGTTCCTCAAAATAGTGTTTGACTTTCTTGGCCGACATATACATGCCATACGCCATCTTTTGATAGTGTGGGTAATTCTGTTTTGAAGCAGATAATACCTCGCTCAGATAATACACCGGTCTTTGCACCGATTTTCTTTCTTCTTCGCGCTCCACTATGATTACTGCACTTACGACTCGGTTGGTCGCGGCTACGTAGAGCAACGTTGGCTCCTTGGGTAGTGGTGCTGCTAGGATTGGTGTAGTAGATAACATCTTTTTTAATTCTCGAAAAGCGATATCCGCCTGTGGCGTCCATGTGAATTTGTCTGCCTTTTTCATCAACTGGTAGAGGGGCAATGCCTTCTCTCCCAACCGACATACGGACCGGCTTAACGATTCCAGGCAACCAGTGAACTTCTGCACATTGTTAACGCATTTTGGCAGTTCCATTCTCTCTATGGCCCGGATTTTTGTTGGGTTAGCTTCGATACCTCGGCTAGACACTAGAAAACCGAGTAACTTTCCTGCAGGCACACCAAAGGTGCACTTCTCTGGGTTAAGCTTCATCCGGAACCTTCTCAAGTTCACGCATGTCTGCCGGATGTCATCAAGGAGCGTATTGATTTCCTTAGTCTTTATCACCACATCATCCACATAAACTTGCACGTTTCAACCTATCTGGTCATGTAAACATTTTTGCATGCATCACTGGTACGTTGCCCCTGCATTACGTAATCCAAACGGCATAGTGCGATAGCAATAAGCCCCATACGGAGTAATAAACACAGTCTTTATTTGATCATCCGGATTTAGGGGTATCTGGTGGAAACCAGAATATGCATCAATGAATGACAATAGTTCACATCCAGCAGTTGAGTCTATGACTTGATCTATTCTAGGGAGTGTGAATGGATCTTTGGGACACACCTTATTCAGGTTCGTGTAATCAATGCACATGCACCATACCACGGCCACATTCGGATCATCCTTCTTCTTTTCCACAAGCACCGGATTAGAGAGCCAATCTAGATAGAGTACTTCCATGATAAACCCAGCTACTAGGAGCCTAGATATCTCATCCCCAATGACCTTCCTTCTTTCTTCGGCAAAATGCCGGAGAGGCTGCTTCACCGGCTTAGCCCTGGGTCTTACGTTCAATGAGTGCTCGGCCAACTCCCTCGGCACACCTTGCAGATCCTATGTGGACCAAGCAAAGATATCCCGATTCTCACGGAGGAAGTTGACGAGCTCGCTTTCCTATTTGCTGCTTTACGATGCGCTCTGGGAACTGATCATCGATTGGAACTTTCTTTATATCCTTGGTTGCTTGGAATGACACGCTTCCGTGCGGGTTGGTTAGAGCCGGCATATGCTACTGCGCAGATTGAGCCAATGCCGCCACTTCTAGTATCTTCCTTTTTTCCTGAGCTATCACAAGTGACTCGGCTAAGTTAGATCCGACTGAGGCACACTCGATTGAACACCGGAGTCCCCTAAAACAGTTATCACACCCCTAGGTCCGGGCAGTTTCATCTTAAGGTAGCTGATGTGATTACTTGACATGAACTTGTTTAGCGCGGGCCTGCCGAGTAACGTGTGATAAGTGCTCTCCAGATTCACCACTTCGAACTCCAAATTTTCAGTTCGGCCATTATCTCTCGTGCCGAATAATACATCAACTCGGACCTTACCAATTGGCTCACAGGAAATACCTGGCACAATTCCATGAAAGGTGGTCCTCGTTGCTTGCAACATGTTCTCTTTTATTCCCAACTTGTACATGGTATCCTTGTACATAATATTGATGCTACTGCCATTGTCAATCAGTACTTTGGAAAACCTCACATTGAGATTCGGCCCGATGAACGTCGGATCCAGGACCAGTGCATAGGTCCCAGGGCTAGGCATGATCTTTGGGTGATCCTAAATATTCCACGTAATCTCCTGATCTGCCCAGGGCATATATCTCACTACTGCCGGCATTACCACATTTACCTCCATATGCCGGTGCTGCAAGCTTTTCCGGTCATTTTCTTCCATGGTAAACACACAGTAACTTTGATGATGTTCCCTGTACTCGTTTCGTCCCTCATTCACGTGGTAACCTTGGCCTTGTTGCTGATTATTGTCTACCTATGTACCGCATCCCTCCTTTCTTGATTTTCGTACCTCGGCGGAGGTGGTGGTAACATTAGTTGCTGTCCATTTCCCCCTGTTAGTAATGGTTGCCGTGGTGCCTCATTCCTAGGTGCTTCGTTCCGAGGTGCCTGAGCATTCCCCGAACTGCCCTGCTCTAACTTCCTCATCCACTCACATTGCCAGGTCGTGTGATTTGCCGGACTATTCGGACTTGGTGTATGAAACTTGCAAGGTTGACCCAACATAGATTCGAACGTATACCTCGGTCGATCTTTTTGTTGTTGCCACTGCTTTTTCTGCTCCGGGGTCCAAGGCTTCTTCCCTTCACATTTCTGCTGCCAGTTTTGCCCTCCAGTTTTCTAGCGCTGTCTGGCACCGGCATTGCGTTGATCCCGGTCTACCACTGCCACCTACCGCGAGTTATATCTATAATCCGGACACTCATCCCTTCTCTTTCCTCGGAAATCATTTCTCCTTGATGACCCGGAGCCATCTCGGTTGTAATATTCCTCGTTTGCCTCGCTTGACATTAGCCGGGGTTGCGTTGGATCTCCCAAGGCATATGAATATGCGATCCGGATTGTCTCAGCCAAAGTGGTTGGCATATCTCGTTGCAACCTCTGCCACAACATACTTCCATATCTGCAGCCCTAGGCGAACCACGCAATTGCTTGTGATTCAATTACCCCCTCGCATGAGTTATGCACGTTGCACCACCGAGTCAAGAAATCCCGGTTTGGCTCATTCTGTCTTTGCTGGCATAACGCCAGAGTCTATGGCCTGTTGGGCCTCTTGTAAGTGCTTGAAAAGTTGCTGATGAATAATTCCTCAAAATCCACCCAACAGTTAACACTTCCCGGCGGCAAATTGTTTAGCCAAACTCCCGCTGGTGCTTCCAACATTTGTGGCACATACCTCACTGCCCATCTCAAATTTCCAGTTGTGATCTTGACCGCCGTTGCATAATCAATCCGCCAATCCTATGGCCTAGTACTTCCATCGTAGGTTCTGGTTCCTCTGGCCAACTGAAAGTTCGACACCGGTGGCTCCTTCATGATCTAGGGCCCAAAGCATGCTGGACCAGGAGGACCTTGTACCTCGATTAGCTCCGACCTGTAAATTCTATCTAGTTTCAGCCTTACATCATCTGGCTGCAAGTTCCTGCTTCCTAGCCTTGACCCAATTATGTGGTGATCCGGTCTAGGATATCTGTCGTTGATCATAGCCGAATAACCATCATTGTATCTTTCCTGATCCGGACAAACATTCTGCTGTTGTGCTGCATGTCCTACACTTCCCTCTTGCCGAGGTGCGCGCTGCTGCTGCCGAGGTACATTTTGTCCCGTTCCCGCGGGATCATGTTGTCCGGCATTACCGTTGGCAGCATTCCTTTGACCGGCATTGCCTTGGTCGCGGTTACCTCGGCCAGCTACACCTCGGCTGGTACTGTGGCGATCTTCATCAACTTGCACTGCTTTGCCTTTTCCTGCCCTCACCGGATCGTAGGGAACCATCTATTTGTCCCTTCTCTCGGAGTTTACCACCTCTTCTCTCCCGGGATTGTGACCGGAGATGATGCGGCCCCCCGGATCTTGCCGGGTTATTTCTAGCCGAATGAACCACGTGTGATGCTCCTGGTGGTGCCGGGTTTGCCTTGTTCATTTCTTCATTTTGCTGGCAAGCGACCCTTAGCAAGTGGTTCACTCTCTCTTGTTGCCTCTACTGGGCCTCTCCGGTTAGACCTTCTAACTCGGACGTAGCCGCATTTGCTGCCCTGAGGTTCTTAGCCGGGGTACTGTACCTATCCAGCCCTCCTGTCACTATCATGGCTGTCTGACCCGCCTAGGTTCCTATTCCTTGTCAATCTCAGTAATCAGGTTTCTGCCTCGGATTTTCACCCAATCTATGCGGTTTGCCTTTGCATATTCCCTCAAAGTAATGTTCAAGGACTACTGCAGCTCTGCTACTTTCTTTGCCCCACCTAACATTTTCCGCCTAGTTTCTTCTAACTCAGCTTGCGGCCGAGCCAGATCTACCACAGGTGCTATCGGCGTTGCTAGGCTATCTATTGCCTGCTAGAGCACATTCTCCGGCCTCTCTAGTGGGGGAACCTAGACCTGGTCTGCTTTGGCGTGACTTCCGGCTCTGGCGCCGGGCCCTTGCTTGCCTCCGCGTCTGGCACGGTCATCAGGACCTCAATGCTGCCGGTGGGGCGAGTGATACGCACACCACGAGCTACGCTGAGAGGTGGTTCGCCTCCCTCAATTATGTGCCGTCGATGAACGTAGGATTCGTCCACTTACACGTAGATCTTATGTGCGCCAAGTTTGATGAAGACGCCGCTGCACGGAGGGGGGTGCCTATCGAAGCTCCCTGCGTTGTCGCTCACGTAGTCTAGCGCTCCAAAGCGCTGAACCAGGCTGGAGACGACGCGCTCGCCGGTGCTGGAGATGCTTCTCGTCCGGATTTTCACCCCTGCTAGCACCGCTAGCCCCACGGTGGGCGCCAACTGTCGTGGTGGTGGCATGGTAGATGCCATGGATAGGCTAAAGATGGGGCCAATGTGTGCTAGGGGAATCTAGGGAGGGAAAACGTGGTGAGTCCATGCATAGATGCTCTTGTATTCTCTCTATCAATGGTGTTTACAGGTGCTCTTCAAACTAGTGGTGCGAAAGATACTATGTCTCATACTCCCCACAAGCTAGCTCTAGGGTTTTATCTTAGACAGAGAAAAATGATCGATCCCCTTCTATGGAGGCCCTGGTGCTCCTTATATAGGGGAGCCCGGGTTACAAAGTGTCAACACCCGGATATTTAATCCCAGATGCCTGTTATGTCATTCATCGCAATCCCAGGATTACCATTTTTGCGAGACATAACAGATTGGATATCACAGTACATCATCCATTACAAACCATACATAAGGTCTTACACAAATAAGGATCTCATGATCCAGTCTTAATACAACAAGCAGCGGAATAAAAGATAAGTGTAGCGGTGGGGTCCATCTTCAGGGGCATAGGCAATGCTGACGAAGGCAGATAGTCCTAGTTATCATAGGCTTCCTGTTGGCCATCATCTTGGTAGTCTCCTTCATAGTCTGGCCATGAGAATAGCCAGGGACAAAATCCATGAGTACTCTTTAAGTAGTCGCAAACTACCACTAACAAGTAGTATAGTTCTAATGTAAAGTGCTAACTCTAAGTTTAACTATAAGGTTAAGTTTGAAACCTAAGCTGAGTTCAGAAGCGAAGAAAGATAAAATAAAGTTCTAGAATCACTTAAGTTGGGAAGCTAGTGTCATAAACACAACCCTATTGTGGTCAAGTCAAGATTCATCATTCCTTTCATAAATTATTTTGAAAACATCTGACAATGAAACAGTATGGCCATTCCAACTGTCCATAACCGCGGACGCGGCTATTCGAATAGTTTGACACTCTGCAGAGGTGGTACACTTTCACCACAAGATTTGATACATCTGTCAAGGATAACCCTGAATCATCATACTTAGTATGCAGATAATCAAACATAACCTTTCCTTTACACACCCTAGTATAAGCACCTCTCCTATGAGCATGACCTCCCAACCATGACCATATGTCATCTTGGGCACTACATAGGTGGACAACATTGAGAGGTAGCCTCAGCTCAAACCTCTCCCGCGAGGGAACTAATACTAATGCATATAAACTTCTGGCTAAGCCTTACCCAATTCTGGTATTGTGGTTGTACGGTAAATTTGGAATGGTATCGCATCCGAATCCAACCATCAGTTTTGTAAAAGGGTTAAGGCTCATGCCTCAACATTTTCACCATCATAAACCATTTGTGTTTCTCAACACATGTCAAAACATCTCAATAGAGTGACTCATCATTCCAAGGTTTTTATAATTCATTTTCACCAAGTATTCCCATCTAGAGTGACTCAAGTTTTTATCTACTCTAAACTACTAAGTTAAGAGTGTTCACTAAGGTGGAACATTGGGTCAATCTCATTCCATAGAATGGCATCTAAAGTTATCTATATAGGTCAAGTTTTATACTCTTTATGCTACCTTCAAAACAAGTAAAAGACTTTGGGTAAAGTAAAGGAAGTAAAGCTTGAAAATAATACTTGGGGTAAATAATAGTCAAAGTGGTATAACCAAAGCATGCCTAAAGCATCTTTGCTCAACTCATCTAGATTAATCCTAGCTTGTTAAGAATTATACTTGCAAGTGTTAGCTTGCATTGTTAATGATGGCTTGCCTTGTGCAGCGCAGTCGTTGAAGTTTTCTTCCTCCTCTTGATAGAACTCCTCCTCCTCGAATGCTTGGTTGGTACTATCGTCTATAAATACATACGGAATACACAATCACCAAACAATACTTAACTAGTCTAATTAGCACTCTAAGGCACACATTTGATGATCTATTATCATCACAAGCATCATAAGTTTTATTAACTAGTTTCATTCTTTTTACTTAAGAAAAGTAATTTCTACTCATTGAAAAATAACTAATATTTAATATTCACCACTTAAAATATGGGATCATGTGGACACATGTCATCACCACATATTCTAACATGTGGGAATGTGATTTAAGGGTTGGATCACAATTACTTTGGTTTAAGTTCATTATTTAATGATTTAAAGTGACTAGAAATGCCTATATAGAAATATTGTGGTACTAGTCCAAAGTCACTGCATGTAAACCTTAATATTATTACATATTCAGATTGGTATGGTTAAATGTGATTTTTGAGAGTTGGAATCAACTCAAAAGCTAACATGGTTGATTTTAAAAAAATGTTTGAAGGAGCAAAAGCTTCTGTCTTGTTATTTTTACTAGGAGAGATCTCTAATTCTATATGAATTAAATCCAACGGGCTTGGATAGATCTTTTCAATAGCTTTCCAACAAATTTGAATCACTCCATTTGGATTTGTAAATCTCTCTGAAATGATTTTCAAACTAGGGGACAGAACTAATTTAAAAACTAAATAGAAAAATCTAAGTTTGAATTAAATGGGTCGCGCGGGAAAGCAAACGGGCCAGCCCAGTGGCGTTCCGCGGCACAGAGGACAGCTGACAGGAGGGTCCACTGGTCAGCGGCTCTTTACACGCGAAGCGGTTTGGGGCGATGTGGGCCGTTAGATTAGAACTAGGATCTACGGCTGGGGCTCGTCGTCGATGACAGACAGGTCGCTGGCGAGGTCTAACCCTAGCGGCTCGGTGGGGGTGCTCAGGGGGCATACCAGGGCTCCAGCTACTGCGGCGATGGGGGCGATCGAACGTGCTATCGATGACGGGCTCAGGGGTGGTCGCGGCAGCTCCTGGGGTGGACGAAATTGACGGCACCTTCTCCTCCTCTGCAACGGGCTCCTCCAGTGAAATTTCGGCGAACCAAGGCTCGAGTGGTTCCGGCGAGAGGTGGGGAAGGACCAGTGAGGAGAGGGGAGTGGAATGGTGTGAGTGGTTTTTGCTGGGGTGGCCTCTATTTATAGCTCGACAAGGCGACCGAAAGTGATGGGCGGGCGACTCCGGCGAGGGCTGCACAACGTGCTAGCGGCGTGGCTTGAGGTAGGGGACGGTGGCCTGCCTCCTGGCGGTGCTCTACGGCTTAAATGCATGGCTAGGGGCGGTGGCTTTTGGTCGGGAGCGTCCCGCGCTCTGGGAGACAGAGGCGGTGCTCGACGCGGCGCACGGCGACTGTGGGTCACGCGGCAGTGCACGGCCGTGTCTGGCAGGTTGTTGGGGTCGAGGCGGAGCGGCGCACGCGGTCTGTGGTCGAGGCGCGGTCTGTGGTGTGCTGGCAGCATTGGTGCCCTAGCACCCTCTAGCTGCACGCAGAGGCTTAGTGCGTGGCGGTTCCTCGGTGGTCCAGGGGCTGGTAGTGAGCGTGGGGTGGACCGTGGGCGGCGGTGAGGTCACGCCGTGCTCCCTGGAGCGGCGGAGAGGGGTTGGCAGTTTGCTGCTGCGTTGGCAAGGTTGGCCGGCGAGCATGTCCTCGTGGTGGCATGGTACTGCTGCTAGGGACAAAGGGGTGGGTGATTAGGCTTTGGTTAGAGCTAGAAGGGACAGAGGGAGTAAATTGAGGTCAAATGGGTGGCAAACCCCTGTAGAAACAGTGAGCTAGGATTAGAGTGTGATTCATGCCTGCCAGGTGTTCGACACAATGGCCGCATGAACTCAAGTTTGAAATTTTTGAATGAGTTTTGGTGGGTTTGCTATACACATGCTTAAGCCTCTGTGGTTGGTTGGGATTTGAAAATGGAGCTCATTTGAGTGGTTTTTGAATAAGTGTGATCTTCCCATATGAACTACATTCAATTTTCAAATGCCATTTAAATTAGTGTTTGAAAGTTTTTGGCAGATCATAAAGTGGGCCTTGGTACATAATTACATGTACTAGAAAGGGGTGCAAAGATGCACATTTGTCTCTGTTAAGAATTGAGTCCTAGGAATAGCCAAAGTAGGCATGTTGATTAAAATGGCACAAATGACCATTTCTTTCTTTTATTCATTTTGATTTGTTTTTCTTTGGCATTTGTTTGGGAATGATCTAGATGATATTTATTTCACCTAAGAATCATTTTACAAGCAATGGATCACGTAATCATGGCAATTCAAAACAACTCCTATTTAAATGCACACACATATGAATGCTTTAATAATTTTAATTGGAAAAGTTTTTGTTAACCCTAATTTTTGATGATTAGGATCTTAATAACCTTGGATTAAAGTTTTGGGATGTTACAAACCTTCCCCCCTTAAACAAAATCTCATCCCGAGATTTACAAAGAAAACTAGGAACTAAAGAGATCTGGGAACTCTGTCCTAATGTAATCTTCTCGCTCCCAAGTGGCTTCCTCTTTGGTATGGTTGCTCCATTGAATCTTGAGAAACATGATACTCCTAGTCCTGGTGGTTCTATAAGCTTCTTCTAGGATCGATGTTCTTGAAAACTTCAGTCTTCTCCGGCACTTCCAGGCATTTGTGAAGTAACGAGATATGGAACACATTGTGGATGGCTGGCATCTCTTCTAGTAGTTCCAGTTGATACGATACTTCTCCTCGACGGTTCAGAATCTTGAATGGTCCGATATATCTGGGGGCCAACTTTCCTTTTAGACTAAAGTGTTGGGTTCCCTTCAATGGCGAAACCTTGAGATATACAAAATCTCCGACATTGAAAGTCAGGTCTCTCCTTCTCTTGTTAGCATAACTCTTCTATCTGGATTGGGAGGTCTTGAGGTGCTCATGGACTTTGTGAACCTTCTCTTCGGCTTCTCGGAGAATGCCGGGTCCAAAGATCTGACTCTCTCCTACTTGTGACCAATTCAAAGGGGTGCGACACTTCCTTCCGTATAGAAATTCAAATGGTGCCATTTGCAAACTAGCTTGATAACTATTGTTATATGAGAATTCTGCGAAAGGCAGGCAGTCTTCCCATTTTGATCCATACCCTAACACACAAGCCCTTAACATATCCTCTAGGATCTGGTTGACTCTCTCAGTTTGTTCATCAGTTTGCGGGTGATAAGCGGTGCTGAAGTTCATTTTGGTTCCCAATCCTTCTTGAACTTTCTGCCAAAATCTTGAGGTAAACTGGGTTCCTCAGTCGGATACTATGGTCTTGGGGGTTCCATGCAGACTAACAATCCTAGCAATATACAGTTCTGCTAGCTTCGAACTCTGGTAGGTAGTATTGATAGGGCTAAAGTGAGCTACCTTGGACAGTCTATCAACTATGACCCAGATTGAGTCATTTCCCCTACTGGAAGTAGGCAAACCAGTGATAAAGTCCATTCCGACGGAATCCCATTTCCATTCCAGAATCTGCAATGGTTGCAACAGTCCTACAGGTCTCTGATGCTCTGCTTTGACTCTTTGACAGATGTCACACTTGGCGATGTAGCTTACGATTTCTCTCTTCATCTTGTGCCACCAAAATTGCTCTTTCAAATCTTTATACATCTTCGTTCCTCCAGGGTGGATAGAATAAAGAGTATCATGAGCTTCCTGCATGATGACTTGCTTCAGCTCCGAATCTGCTAGCACACAGATACGTTCTTTGTACCACAACACTCCTTCTTCGTCTTCAGTGAATCCAGGTACCTTTCCTATACCAATACGATGTTTGATTCTGTCAATACTTTCATTTCCCTTCTGGGCTTCCTTGATTTGGCTCATCAAAGTGGGTTGAAGTTCAATGCTAGCTAAGAATCCTTTGCTAACTAATTCAGTTCTAAAATGTTCCAACTCCTCATACAAACTTGGCTGCTTCTCCTTGATCATGGTGTTTAGCCTACACGGCAATCTGCTAAGAGCATCCGCTACCACATTGGCTTTACCGGGGTGATAGTGAAAGTCAAGGTCATAATCCTTGATTAAGTCTATCCATCTCCTTTGCCTCATATTCAGATCCTTCTGAGTGAAAATATACTTCAAGCTTTTGTGATCTGAGTAAATCTCACATCGATTACCCATCAGATAATGACGCCATGTCTTCAATGCCAAAACTACGGCTGCTAGCTCAAGATCATGGGTCGGATAGTTCTGCTCATGCTGCTTCAGTTGTCGAGACAGATAAGCGATGACTTTGCATTCTTGCATCAACACACATCCGAGACCAATCTTGGATGCATCACACGTCAAAAAAAATCTTGGATGCATCACAATATACATCAAACGGCTTCTTGATGTCTGGCATGATCAATATTGGGGCTGACATCAATCTCTTCTTCAGTTCTTGAAAATTGGCTTCACATTTGTCTGTCCATTCAAACTTCTTGTCCTTCTTCAACAATTGGGTCATGGGTCTGGCGATGCTCGAGAATCCTTCTACGAACTTGCGGTAGTATCCTGCTAATCCGAGAAATGCACGTACTTGGGTTTGAGTGGTTGGGGCTTCCCATTCTTCGACATCTTTGATCTTGGCGGGATCAACAGAGACTCCTCCGGCAGACACAATATGTCCTAGGAATCCTACTTCTTTTAGCCAAAAATCACACTTGCTGAACTTGGCATATAACCGATGCTCTCTCAGGGTTTCTAGGATGATTCTCAGATGTTGCTCATGCTCTTCTTCTGAGTTGTAGTAGATAAGGATATCGTTGATAAACACAACCACAAACTTATCTAGGAAATTCAAAAAGATCTTATTAATGAGATTCCTGAAATAAACAGGGGCATTGGTTAATCCAAAAGACATAACTGTATACTCGTATAAACCATAGCGAGTAGTAAAGGCGGTCTTCGGAATATCCGTTGCACGAATCTTAAGTTGGTGATAACCAGTCCTAAGATCAATCTTTGAGAATACCTGAGCTCCAGTCAATTGCTCAAATAGATCCTCTATCTTTGGCAAGGGGTACTTGTTCCTGATGGTGACGTCATTCAACTTTCTGTAATCTATGCACAAACGGTTGCCTCCATCTTTCTTGTCGACAAATAACACTAGTGATCTCCATGGTGATGCGCTTGGTTGAATCAAGCTTGTTGCTAACATGGCATCCAATTGCTTCTTCAGTTCCACTAACTCTGAGGGGTTCATGCTATAGGGTCTCTAGGCTATGGGTCTGGTTCCGGGGATTAGTTCGATAATGAACTCAATATCCCTATCCAGGGGCATACCTGTAAATTCATCTAGGAATACGTCGGGTATTCACAGACTACTCTGACTTGGTCTATGGTGGGTAGGGCTAGACTCTTGTTGCACTTGAATTGGCGAGGTAAGGTTTCAGATATATGCTCTACTATTACTCCAGAGCTACTGGTCATGGTGATGGCTTTCTTAGCACAGTTTATCATTCCTTTATGCCTTGACATCCAGTCCATACCTAGTACTACTTCCAATACTTTGGTTCCAAGTACAATTAGCTTGGCATAAAAATCTATCCCATGTATCCTGATAGGCATAGCTTTGCAAATTTTTCTAGCTTTTGTAGTTGAACCGGGTATTTGAACTATCATGACATGCTTCAGGTTGGTTGGGCGAATCTTACTAGTGCATGAAAATTCTTCGGTGACAAATGAATGCGATGCTCCCGAATCAAACAATACCCTTGCTAAAACTGTGTTGACAAAAAACATACCCAGCACTACATCTGGCGCTTCTTGGGCTTCTTCAGCGTTCATGTGGAAGAGACGACCGTTGCGGTTGTGAGGGTTCCCTGGGGCAAACCTTCTCCCTGGTTGAACACGACGCTGCTGTTGAGCTGGGGCATTCACATTGGCAGTGGCGGCAGTTTTTTTGGGACACTCATTGGAATAGTGACCCTTCACTCCACACTCGAAACAAGTGATCTGGGACTTGTCTTTTGCTGCGACGGGCACAGCATTGCTGCCAGTTCTGGGTGCAGTGTTGTTGTTGTTGCTCTTGGGAGGGGCACGGTTGAAATTGTTGGTGTTGCCTGAGTTGTGATTGTTTCCTCCAGACTTCACATTGCCTCCACTATGGTTGGGGTAGCTTGGGCGAGACATCGAGGGTCGATTGTTCCTTGGTGCATATCCTAGTGAGGGGTTGGGACGGTACTTCTGGTGACTGTTGGATCCAGATTGCTGCATCATACGTCATTTGCGGTTGTCGTTTGCTTGATTAATCTTCCCTTCCATCTGAATGGCAGAGTCGACTAGCTCTTCGAGATCCTTGAAGCGGATGTTGACGAGGACAGTCTGCATCTCATCATGCAGTCCGTTCAAGAATCTCTCCTTCTTCTTGGCCTCCGTGTTGATCTCGTCAGGTGCATATCTAGCAAGCGACGGGAATCTATCATGGTACTCTACCACAGTCATTCTGCCATGCTTCAACTCTCTAAATTCATCCCTCATTCTGGTGACTAAGCCCTGCGGCACATGGGTGCGGCTGAACTTGATTTTCAAGGCTTCCCATGTCATCACTTGACCATGGTTCATGTTACGGATACTGGTCCACCAAGCTCTTGCATCTCCTGCCAGGTAGTGAGTGGCGAAGAGAACTTTCTCGTTGTCATCAACTCCTGCAACTTCTAAGTTGTTTTCCATTGTCTGTAACCAGTCATCAACATCTAATGGGTTTTCAGCTTGGTTGAAGATTGGGGGATTGGTATTCTGAAAGTTTTTGAGTTTGGATCCATGGTGATCCTGATTTCCATGCCCTTGGTTGTTCAGAGCCATCTGGGCGATCTGTTGCAGTGTTGCTAGATTAGCTTGGCGTTCTGCCCTGCTTGCTTCTCTGTCTGCGATGAGATTCTGCAAGATTTGTAGCATTGGGTCTTGCGACGAGCTGCTCCCTCCTTGGTTTCCACGAGTCATCTGAAGATTGAGGTAGATAAAGGGGTAAGAGGGAAGTTCTAAGGTTCATGGTTTTGGTTTCAACGCTAAAATTGTGAGTTTGACTCAGGTTTTGCAACTAACTCCATTTCATTCACTCAAACAAGCACACGGTACAAACACACACCACAACAATAAAGGAAAACATATGGTTTGAAGAACCATTCTGCAAGCTACGATACAGTGGGACCAATACATCTCATGCTACGATAGTGCTCTAGTGCATCTAATCATCGTCGACGAAGTCGGAGTCCTCATCGTCCGTGTAGAAGTCCACGGCATCCTCCTCCAGAAAGTCATCATCATTGCTGAGGTAAGAATCCATATCTCCCTGGATGTCTTCACCCTCCTATTCTTCCTCCTTTGCTGCAAGCTGAGCTTCCTCCTCCTTGACAGTCTTCTCGAGGTCGGCCACCTTCTTGCAAAGACGGGCGATGGTGCGATCCTTCTTCTCGTGCTGGAGGCGAAGAGACTGGCGGTCCTTGACTAGCAGTGAGAAAGTCTGGGCCTTCTGGGCGGCAATGGCACGGTTGTGGTTGGCGAACTCCCTAGCATTATCCAATTCCTTCTGGCGATCGTACAACAGGAAGTCAAGGTTCTCCACCTGACGCTTCAGCTCTGGGTGACTAGGCATCTCCATTGGCATTCCCATGAAGTCACGTCTTGCGTAGTGAGCAAAACGGGTTCCTTGGATTTGGTTGACGCTACGGGCACATAGACGTGCGAGAGCTTCATGCTTTGCCCTGGCTAATCCATCTAGCCAATTGTTCTCTCTCACGGAGACCTGGATTCTCCCGGACGTTGGTGCTTATATGCTTCCTCTAAGATCAGCAGTGACTAACCACTACAAATCTCCTCCTGGGGGTCCTAGAAGTTGAGCTCCAAGAAACTCCGGATGTGGGCGTCCCAGTAACTCTGACAGTGAATCCAGATCCCTCTCGAAGATCAATTGACCTCCGTTTCCCAACTGGTAGAACTTGCTGAACTGAGTCTCCATCTACAAGAATTAAGGATGAGGAAATTAGTGAAGTGATCAAGTGTGTCAAATTTTAAGTAGTAATGTAAGAATTTTGAGGAACATGATTTCTTTTGAGAAAGAATGAATTCCCAAGGATAAGAGAGGAAATCATTTTTTTTCATAAATACTCACTTTGATTTTGAAACTAAGTTTTTGTTTGGACGTCCATTCTAACTAGGGTCTCCTATGGTCAGGATGGCTCTGATACCAACTTGTCAACACCCGGATATTTAATCCCAGATGCCTGTTATGTCATTCATCGCAATCCCAGGATTACTATTTTTGCGAGACATAACAGATTGGATATCATAGTACATCATCCATTACAAACCATACATAAGGCCTTACACAAATAAGGATCTCATGATCTAGTCTTAATACAACAAGAAGCGGAATAAAAGATAAGTGTAGCGGTGGGGTCCATCTTCAGGGGCATAGGCAATGCTGACGAAGGCAGATAGTCCTAGTTATCATAGCCTTCCTGCTGGCCATCATCTTGGTAGTCTCCTTCATAGTCTGGCCATGAGAATAGCCAGGGACAAAAGCCATGAGTACTCTTTAAGTACTCGCAAACTACCACTAACAAGTACTATAGTTCTAATGTAAAGTGCTAACTCTAAGTTTAACTATAAGGTTAAGTTTGAAACCTAAGCTAAGTTCAGAAGCGAAGAAAGATAAAATAAAGTTCTAGAATCACTTAAGTTGGGAAGCTAGTGTCATCAACACAACCCTATAGTGGTCAAGTCAAGATTCATCATTCCTTTCATAAATTATTTTGAAAACATCTGACAATGAAACAGTATGGCCATTCCAACTGTCCATAACCGTGGACACGGCTATTCGAATAGTTTGACACTCTGTAGAGGTGGTACACTTTCACCACAAGATTCGATACATCTGTCAAGGATAACCCTGAATCATCATACTTAGTATGCAGATAATCAAACATAACCTTTCCGTTACACACCCTAGTATAAGCACCTCTCCTATGAGCATGGCCTCCCAACCATGACCATCTGTCATCTTGGGCACTGCATAGGTGAACAACATTGAGAGGTAGCCTCAGCTCAAACCTCTCCCATGAGGGAACTAATACCAATGCATATAAACTTCCGGCTAAGCCTTACCCAATTCAGGTATTGTGGTTGTACGGCAGATTTGCAATGGTATCGCATCCGAATCCAACCATCAGTTTTATAAAAGGGCTAAGGCTCATGCCTCAACATTTTCATCATCATAAACCATTTGTGTTTCTCAACACATGTCAAAAAATCTCAATAGAATGACTCATCATTCCAAGGTTTTCATAATTCATTTTCACCAAGTGTTCCCATCTAAAGTGACTCGAGTTTTTATCTACTCTAAACTACTAAGTTAAGAGTGTTCACTAAGGTGGAACGATGGGGTCAATCTCATGCCATAGAATGACATCTAAAGTTATCTATATAGATCAAGTTTTATACTCTTTATGCTACCTTCAAAACAAGTAAAAGACTTTGGGTAAAGTAAAGGAAGTAAAGCTTGAAAATAATACTTGGGGTAAATAATAGTCAAAGTGGTATAACCAAAGCATGCCTAAAGCATCTTTGCTCAACTCATCTAGATTAATCCTAGCTTGTTAAGAATTATACTTGCAAGTGTTAGCTTGCATTGTTAATGATGGCTTGCCTTGTGCAGCACAGTGGTTGAAGTTTTCTTCCTCCTCTTGATAGAACTCCTCCTCCTCGAAAGCTTGGTCGGTACTATCGTCTATAAATACATACGGAATACACAATCACCAAACAATACTTAACTAGTCTAATTAGCACTCTAAGGCACACATTTGATGATCTATTATCATCACAAGCATCATAAGTTTTATTAACTAGTTTAATTCTTTTTACTTAAGAAAAGTAATTTCTACTCATTGAAAAATAACTAATATTTAATATTCACCACTTAAAATATGGGATCATGTGGACACATGTCATCACCACATATTCTAACATGTGGGAATGTGATTTAAGGGTTGGATCACAATTACTTTGGTTGAAGTTCATTATTTAATGATTTAAAGTGACTAGAAATGCCTATATAGCAATATTGTGGTACTAGTCCAAAGTCACTGCATGTAAACCTTAATATTATTACATATTCAGATTGGTATGGTTAAATGTGATTTTTGAGAGTTGGAATCAACTCAAAAGCTAACATGGTTGATTTTATAAAAATGTTTGAAGGAGCAAAAGCTTCTGTCTTGTTATTTTTACTAGGAGAGATCTCTAATTCTAAATGAATTAAATCCAACGGGCTTGGATAGATATTTTCAATAGCTTTCCAACAAATTTGAATCTCTCCATTTGGATTTGTAAATCTCTCTGAAATGATTTTCAAACCAGGGGACAGAACTAATTTAAAAACTAAATAGAAAAATCTAAGTTTGAATAACCCTAGTGGCTAGGGCTCGTCGTCGACTAGGATATGGGCCGTGGGCCGTTAGATTAGAACTAGGATATACGGCTAGGGCTCATCGTCGATGACGGACAGGTCGTCGGCGAGGTCTAACCCTAGCGACTCGGTGGGGGTGCTCAGGGGGCATACTAGGGATCCAGCTACTGCGGCAATGGGGGCGATCGAAGATGTTGTTGACGGCGGGCTCAGGGGTGGTCGCAGCAGCTCCTGGGGTGGACAAAATCGACAGCGCCTTCTCCTCCTCTGCAGTGGGCTCCTCTGGCGAAATTCCGGCGAACCAAGGCTCGAGTGGTTCCGGCGAGAGGTGGTGAAGGACCAGTGAGGAGAGGGGAATGGAATGGTGTGAGTGGTTTGTGCTAGGGTGGCCTCTATTTATAGCTCAACGAGGCGACCGAAAGTGATGGGCGGGCGACTCCGGTGAGGGCTGCACAACATGCTAGCGGCGTGGCTTGAGGTAGGGGACGGTGGCCTGCCTTCTGGCGGTGTTCTATGGCTTAAATGCATGGCTAGGGGCGGTGACGTTTGGTCGGGAGCGTCCCGCGCTCTAGGAAACAGAGGCGGTGCTCGACGCGGCGCACGGCGACTGTGGGTCGTGCGGCGGTGCACGGCCATGGCTGGCAGGTTGCTGGGGTCGAGGCGGAGCGGCGTGCGCGGTCTGCGGTCTAGGCGCGGTTTGTGGTGTGCTGGCGGCGTTGGCACCCTGGCGCGCTCTGGCTGCACGCAGAGGCTTAGTGCGCGGCGGTTCCTCAGTGGTCCAGGGGCTGGTAGTGAGCGTGGGGTCGATCGTGGGCGGCGGTGTGGTCACGCCGTGCTCCCTGGAGCGGCAGAGAGGGGTTGGCGATCTGCAGCTGCGTTGGCAAGGTTGGCCGGCGAGCATGTCCTCGGGGTGGCGTGGTACTGCTACTAGGGACAAAGGGGTGGGGTGATTAGGCTTTGGTTAGGGCTAGAAGGGACAGAGGGAGTAAATTGAGGTCAAATGGGTGGCAAAACCCTGTAGAAACAGTGAGCTAGGATTAGAGTGTGATTCATGCCTGCCAGGTGTTCAACACAATGGCCGCATCAACTCAAGTTTGAAATTTTTGAATGAGTTTTGGTGGGTTTGCTATACACATGCTTAAGCCTCTGTGGTTGCTTGGGATTTGAAAATGGAGCTCATTTGAGTGGTTTTTGAATAAGTGTGATCTTCCCATATGAACTACATTCAATTTTCAAATGCCATTTAAAATTAGTGTTTGAAGGCAGATCATAAAGTGGGCATTGGTACATCATTACATGTACTAGCAAGGGGTGCAAAGATCCACATTTGTCTTTGTTAACAATTGAGTCTTAGGAATAGCCAAAGTAGGCATGTTGATTAAAATGGCACAAATGACCATTTCTTTCTTTTATTCATTTTGATTTGTTTTTCTTTGGGATTTGTTTGGGAATGATCTAGATGATGTTTATTTCACCTAAGAATCATTTTACAAGCAATGGATAACATAATCATGGCAATTCAAAACAACTCCTATTTAAATGCACACACATATGAATTCTTTAATAATTTTAATTGGAAAAGTTTTTGTTAACCCTAATTTTGATGATTTGGATCTTAATAACCTTGGATTAAAGTTTTGGGATGTTACACAAAGTTAGGGCACACGTGGCAACATATTCTCCGAATATGCCCCTTGGTTAAAGCTAGATGCTTCTTTATTCTCTTTAACGGCTCGTCCGAGCTTTGGACGTAACCCGCAATGTAATCCTTGTCTTTAAGCGTCACCAGACACGGGCTGCGTCAGCCGACATTGCCCGTGTCACCTTGGTCGCCCCTGACCCGCTGGTCCTCCTCTTTGCTTTGCTTCGCTCATGCTACAGCTAATAAAGCCACCTTTTGACCAGTGGGAGATCCCTTCCTTATCTTGGAATCCATATGATAGTTCGGCTAGCATGTGGCTAACCCAGCTATGAAGGTACCTGCATGATAGACAGATAAATATGGCCGGCATATATTTTATGTCGGTCGGGCTAATGCTGAGGAGACGCTTCGTATGCCGGGTTACTCCATGGTTCGGCCTGCCTTGAGGTGACCCGGCCAACACTTGCTTTGACCGCACCGTACCTCGGCTAACTCGGCCTTTATACCCCGGCGTTGCCCTACCCGGGGGTATCCCCCCCAACACTCCCAATTGATTCTCTTAGACATAAGTCTAGCACTAGAATGACCTTGAAGAATATTTTTGTTAGCACTACCCACTTCACCGTTAAGATATATGTTTAAGACTTGACACCGTGCTTGCTTTGATGTCTGGGGCCAATGGGCTCACTACTGTGGGGCCCCATTGTTATTAGTGGTCTAGTTATATCCTATAGCAGCCAACGAATGTTAGCTCTAACTCCTCTAGCTCTTCCTTCTCGATGAAGCCTTGATGCTCGGCTTTGAAGGATGGTTACGAGGGAAGTAGGTGCCTATGGTGACTTCGTCAAGCTCAAGCCCCCCACCGGACAGTCTGAAGACACAATCTTTCGTAAGTGCTCATAGGGGTAGGATGTGCGTTCATGTGTTCATAGAGGTGAGTGTGTGTATGCATTTGTGAGCATGTGCGTTTTGTAGTGGATTTTCGCAAAAAATGAGAGAGATGGGCCTTCAGTTTGTATTAAGTTTTGCTCGGTTTTCCCAAAGTAATTGTAATGGTCACTGGTGTCTAGGGTCTATGGGCTCACTACAGAGGGCCACATTATTAGTGGTTCAATTACGTCCCATAGCAGCCAACGAATATGAGCTCCAACCCCCTAGCACTTCCTTTGCCACGAAGCCTCAACGCTCGACTTTGAAGGATGGTTATGAGGGTAGTGAGAGGCGACGTTCCCGTCAATGTATAGTGAGGTGCCTATGGTGACTTCGTCAAGCTCAAGCCCCGCGGGATCAGTGTCAAGATCCAGTCTTTCTAAAGTGCTCATAGGTGTAGGGTGTGCGTACCTGCATTCATAGGGGTGAGTGTGTGTATGCATTTGTGAGCGTCTTCGTTTTTTAATGGGTTTTCGCAAGAAGAGAGGGGGGCCTTTGGTTTATTTACTTATTGAGTTTTGATCTGTTTTCAAAAAGTACTCCATGTAATGCAAGTCAAACTAGGTGAGTGATGTTTGGGGGCCCACGGGCTCTCTAGCACGGGCCCCAGTTATCAGTGGTCGAGTTAAATCCAATACGGAGTAGTAGCCAGCGAATGTGAGGACCGGCTCCCCTACCTCTTCCTTCTCCACAAAGCCTCTGCGCTAGGCTTTGAAGGTGCGCTCTTTTTTCGAGCAATGTCGGCGGATTCAGTCATGCCGGTCCGGCGAATGACAGGGGATCTTGATGCGCAAGGCGGCGGGGTTAGGGTAAGTATGCCAGAGTTCACGGTCTCAGTTTATTTTCTCAAATTCAGCTTATGGGTTCTCTCCTTTTGGGGTTTTTCTCTATTCTGCCCGTCTCGATCGACGATGTTTCATGGGTTCAGATGCCGGCACGGATGGTAGACGCGGAGTGGTATGGCATCATTACCGTTGCGGATCTCCAGCTCTGGTACGACTGCGCCCTAGCGCCCCATCGCCGCATCGCGTTCGAGGGAACGAACTTCAGACACAGGTTCTTGGGTTACAAATATGAATGTGAGCGTTGCACGTTCGTCCACTGGTTAGATCTACTGCACTCACTTTCGCTGCAGCGCACGATGATGTTGCTATGGTTACAGCTCAAGATCCGCGATGACCTCGAAGAGGAGGAGCAAGAATGCCATCAAATGCATGCCGAGGAGTTGGCTGCAGAGTTAACGGATGTCTCCAACTCACTACACTCAGTCGTAAATATGATAGATGCTCTTAGATTTGGGTAATTAGAGCTGGACATTAGGTTCTTAACCAAGTATGGTCTGCAATCTAGATATTTAGCATGCTCATGATGCTTTTAGTGGCTGGCTGTAGATTCCACTACTAATTAAGTAATCCCCTTTTGTTTACTAGTACTCACCATCTCATAGTACTGCTACGTTAAATTACACTAGGTTAATTAATATGGGAGTAATTGACAGTGTGCTTACAACCCTTCTGGAGTTTGTGGTTAATACTAATTGATCTGGTTTATGTGTTACTGGTATCTCTATCTATATACGAGTATCGCTACATTTTTTGCACATTTGTGCACCTCCCCCATCGCGCACCTTCTTTACCCAGCAGCGTCCACCTTTCCATCGCATCAGTGCAATCTCCGGTGAGTCCGCAACCATCTAGATGGTTGTTTAGGTGAATGCTATTTGAAATAGTAGATCTATATGCCACATTAGGATGCTGGGATCACCATGGATGTAGCCATGGAATTAGTTATAAGATCCACTGAAAATAGGTAAGTATATGCTGCCAAGAAGAGTCTTTTGAGGATGGGAAGCTTGCCCCCTGGCTTTATTTCACAGAACGGTCCTCTGCTGAACAATGTAGATGTAATTTGCTGCATATCATTCATAAACAGATTGTTGTTTGCCGGTGTCCTGTATTGCTGAGTTCTTTAAATTATATTGTTCGTTAAAGGGAAACACACCCAATCCTTGGCATCGATTAATGCACGTATCCTTCTTTGTATTGCGAAGTTGATGTGTTCTTTCCTAAAATTTACTGGTTTTGCTGCATTTCATTTAGCATCATGCGCATGTCCCACCCGTGGAGGAGGCATTATCGAGTGACAAGTGTTTTTATGTATCAAGCTGCTTTGCTGGAATTTTAGTAACCTATGCTTTGTCCCCGAAAACATTTTTTCGATAAAGAGCGCTTTATTACTTAAAATGTCCCCTAAAATATACTGATCATTTTTGTTGCATCATGATTTGCAGAAACAAAGTCATTCTGATCTGTTGCCACTTAATACTAAGGCCAGGACTACTCATGTGCCAGCTAAGAAGGCAAACCCTAAAGTACGGCCCTTTTCATGTCGGTTATGTTTCCCATGTTTGGGAAATATGCCCCTATGCTTCTTTGCCATTTGCGGTACCACTATGGAGCTTGCACGATGTGTGCAGCTGAATTTGGATTGTGAAATGAGAATTTGGTTTATTTTTTTTGAAATGAGAATCTGGTTTAATTTTGGATTTGTTATCTGTAGTTTCCACCTTACTCATATTGCTCATGGCGTAATGGTGTTGGTCACTACAAGTATTTGACAATTGTCCGTCTCTGAGAGAAATACAAAGCTCATAGACACATGATTTCGTGCCTTCAAGAGAAAGTGAAACACCAGGACGAACTGATTAGGCGCCTGAAGGAAGAAGTGTCCACATCCACTAAGCGGATAGATGATTTGACTGCAGGATGGAATACATCAATTTCAGTTGCTCATGATGCTGCTGTTGATTTTCAAAAGTTCGTGGATCACAACTTAGTCCCCGAGTTGCCTGATGTGGATGGCGACGAGCTGATTGGCCAGGTGTACGACCGGATCTTGGAACAGGTGGGAATGCGAGTTGATAGTCTTTTCAATTTGGCTCTAGAAGCAGATGAGACCCTGACAGAAATTCGAGATTCTCCACGCCCATATAGTCCTGATCCTGCAAAATATGAGGAAATCTGTAAACCATATTGACCTCTCTACTTTCATTTTTGAAGGGTTTGGGTCTCTTGTGAGGATGACTATTTGTTAAGTCAGGTACTATAACTGTTTTTTTGCTCTGCTGGTGTGTGGTGTCCATGAATCTATATATTTGATGTACTATTATGACATATATATTGGTCCTGGCTTTATGTGACTATATTTGGCAACAACAATCATCTTATTCGAACTTGCGGTGGTTTTTTATCTTTCAATTTTTTTCCTTCTGAGATCTGTTAATGATGATGTTAATGCCAGTTGCGAATGATTTTTTAACATGTTTCTGGTAGTAAACCAAAACTTGTAGTTGTAGATTGTGGAATTTCAGGTCGATGTTTGAACTCTAGATCTTGATTTTTTAGCATGGAACTCTAGATTTTTTAGCATGGAACTCATAGAAAGGGAAGGCTTCTACCACCTGAAATATTTTACCCAGCAATTGATTGTATCACACCAATAAGTGCACAAACTTGATGTCTATAGGCGGGAAACTAAGCAACGCAAGTGCAAAAACTTGTATCAGTCGTGTGGTTGCTACTATTAATATAGCCGTGGTTTCCCCTGAAAAAGGCGGGGTTCGCAAAAATAAATAAATAGTGGGGCAAAAGTTAGTTTCGAGTTCAAGGTAGCTCAGTCGTGTGCCCCTCGACCCCATCGTCATCTTCTCCGCCTGGCCGCCCTCCCTCGACCAGACCGTCCCCGCCGCTCCACCATTGAACACCACCGCACCGCCGTTCGCTGGTATGTACGTCCCCAACCTCCAGCCATTACGGGCTTTCTGAAGGATAGAATGCATTTATTTTTGGGAATTGCGAGCTAAATAAGCTCGTGGCGTTTACAGGAAATGGAATCGGTGTTAGCGGATGCATTTGCTGTGTTGGCGGATGCGTAAAGCAGAGGTGGATGCTGAAGCAGCACCAGCGGATACATGTGAAGAGGATGCGGAGGCCGATGCTTGTACCTTACCAGAGTCTTGGGCAGTACTTAGTGATGCTTGGAAAGCGGTGGAGGTGTAGTCGAAATCCTCGTCGGTTGCTGCTGGAACAAATTCGGCTATGTTGGTTGCCGCTGCCAAAGCGACGGCTGCGTGGGATGCTAGGAATGCGTCAGCTCGTGGTCATGCTTCTTCAGCGTCAACGGCTGTGGCTCGTCATTCGTCGGCGGCGCCTGCTCCATCTGCTCAGAACTCGTCGACCCCATTGTAAGTTCTGCGTTGGATTTTGTCTCCCTGACTTCCTCCCTCTTTTGTGTATTCTGCTCCGAGGTTTTTTCTAAACGCAGTGGATATTAGTTCAAACTAGTAGTACTAGGAACATAAAAATCTATTTAATCACAAACTAGTGATCTGAATGGGATGAAACTTTCATAGGATTCAAACCTAGGCACCGATGATTTACTGATTTTTGGTCAATTTTTTTTGAATAGTTTTACATTTTAGTTCAAAATCTGAACTACTGTCATACGTTTGATCTAAGATGGAAGGTGGATCCTAGGGCAAGTCACCGTGAGACTTGGGTTCACCAAGTCACTGAAGCTGCGTCCGTTTTCTCCTCTTCTTTATGATAAAACCAAAAAATTCAGGTGGGGGCCTTTCTGTCCTCCCCAGTGACCTAAAAAAGTTCTTCATTCCCTTTGCCCAGTTCCGACATGCTGAAGCATTTGGCGGTGCTTTCGTACTACTCTGGTTGATTGCTTGTGTTGTTTAGGTTATTTTGTTGACAGTCTCTGCTTTTAGGTTGTTTTTCAGATAGGTGCAGTTTAGGAAATTTCAATGATATATTTTTCTGTCAAAATGTATGATGCATTGTGGTGTTTACTTAATTCTTTTTTAGGGTTGTGCATTGTGCATGGTGCTATTTACTTAATTCTGACGATGCACTTGTGCTATTTGCATCATCCTACCAGCTTCGGTGGAAGAACATATGCAACAACCAACGACTTGCCAGGCGATGTATTTGGTCAGATTCTTGTTAGGCTTCCTCCGCACCCATCCTGCATACTGAGGGCATCAGTCGCCCAAAAATATTGGATGGACTTCATGGGAAGCAACGATTTCAAAAGGCTAACCCTATCACACAACAGAGGAATGCCGTTACTTGGGTTTTTCACCAACAGCTCCGAGGATGCTCAATTCTTAACAGATCATAATCTTGACAAATCCATCTTTTAGAAGCTGAACAGGCTAGTAGAAGTACATAAATCCTACAAACCATATGTACTCGATGTCGCAATGGTAGGGTGCTACTTCGTTATCCGCAAGGGTCTAACATGATAAAGGCCTGGGATCCAATCAGTGGAAGTGAAACAGTGATACCAGAACCACCAATTTGGTGGAGACGTGAGTATGATAGCGGCACAATTCTCTGTTCGAGAAATCATGGGCAATTGTCTTCACACTGTGGCAGCAATTTCTGGGTTGTTTGGATAGTAACCAATGGTAACCAAGCACTGGTGCAGAGGTACTCATCAGAGTTAGGAAAATGGGAGGACTAGATTGAACCTGCTGAGATGTTGGCTAAGATTGATCGCAGGCCGTCAACTCTCATAGGGGACATTTTGTACTAGCAAACAATGAACTCCAGATATATAATTGTCTTCGATAACGTGACAACAAAAATGTGTTATATTGAGTGCCCCCATGAGACACATGATATTTCCAGACACAATTTTGTCACCACTAAGGGGCATAATGGAGATGTTGCCCTTGCGGTTATAAGAGACTTCAGTCTAAACACATGGTCCAGTGCAAGATCATCAACATGCAAATGGGAAGCTTGGGTGCCTCATATAAAGGTTGAGTTGGATACTCTCCTTGGCCTTGATAAATCATGGGCATATGGTGGCAAAAGGTGTAGTAAGGTTACTCTGTGCATTTGAGGATAGAGAAATGGTGGTTATATGGGCAAAGGAGGGAGTATTCGAATTAGATCTCAGCAGCATGAAGTCTAAGAAGTTCAGATCTCGTAAACGTTGGTGTACTTTACATCCCTACATTATGACACCTGGTTAGTGCAGTCATTCATGTGCAACCCTTGCATTTTTGAACACCTATGATTTTGCTGATCATTTTGTTCATTTCCTTCAGCAACCGACGTGATTCAGAGTGCTAAATCAAAGAAACGAAAAGGAAGTCATGTCAGCAACATAGCTGATTCAGACTGCAACATCAAGGAGATGAAAATAACACTCGGATGAACAAGCAAGGCTTGTTCGGGCAAGCATGTGTTTGCCCAGGTTGTGTTATTTGGAGCTGCAGTCTAATATTTGTTTGTTTTTGTAGTTGATGGAACTCTGGTAGGCTTTTTTATTTGATATGAAGTCGTACTACCATTTATTTAGTGCTTCCTGTAGAAGAGTCTGTGCGGACACCTAAATAATTACTAGACCTTGGTTGCACACCATTTTCACATGCTTGAATCAGAGCTAATTCAGATATTTGTTTGTTGTAATGTTAAACAAACATTCTTTTATCGGAGATCTGCATTTTCATACGTGTGGTAGATAATCACTCTCCCTTACTTGTATCCCTGAAATAGAGGGAGAACGACCTATTTTTTTAATTATTCTTTGGACAATCTCTAAATTCAAAATCACTGTCGACCGCCAAAACCTACCGCCTACCCGTTTGAATCGGAGGCATGAGTTGATGTGAGTCTCGCCTTAAATTCCTAACCAGATGGCATTCGAACTACAAAACCTTTTATCTAGTAATAAAAACTTGGCCGGCAGCCAAATTCAAAATCGTAATCGAGCGGGAAAATAACCCACCGACCCTGAAGCATTTCGCACCCCCTCTGTTTCAAACATTTTCAGGGAAAATCACCCACCGAGGTAGTACCATTTTTATATTATTACATGGATCCTAGAAAAATTTAAAATCTGAGTCAAGCGGCAAAATTTACCGCCTATGCTGTGTGAATGGAAGGTATCCAAGTTTCTGTGCAAAAAAATGTTTATGGATGATCAATTGATGTGACTCTCGGCCTTGAATTCTTGGACAGATAGCGTACGGTCTACTACCTTTTTTCTATTAGTAGATGGAGGCTAGCCAAATTCAAAATCTCAATCGAGCGGCAAAATCACCCACCTACCAAGCATTCCCGCCCCACCGTTTCAAAATCTTTGAGCCAAAATATCCCACCGACCGAGGGAGTACCATTTTTCTATTATTATTATTAGAGGGGCTCAACCCAAATTCAAATTCTCAATTGAGCGGCAAAACCACACGCCGTCCTTGAAGCATTTCGCGCCCTTCCGTTTCAAAAACTTTAGAATTTAAAATTCCAAATCTACCCATTGTTCAGATGACAAATGGGCATGCTAAATTCGGTAGCTGGGGGGCACGATAGTAATTTTTTTTGCTCACCTCTATGGTCCCGATTCCCCCAGTTTTCCCGCTGGCCCTCCCAAAAATCCCAAGCTCATCTGTCCCCTCCACGACCATCGCGCGCACCGGCTTGAGCTTCGGTCTCGTGCACCACCGCGCAGCCGCTTCACCGACGCTCACCCACCAGATCTAGGAGCTGCAGTGTCATTCACCATGCTGATGGCGTCATCGACCGCCCAAGCTCTACTTCCTCGCCGCCAAAAGCTACCCAACCGTACCGGATCCGCTTCATCGGTGTCCATCGGGCGTGATCTAGTTCAAAGAATTCCATGTCCACCGCTCCAGACCAGCTGCACAGGCTTCGCCATTCACTACAACGGATCTGGCTCAGCGACGCTCTCGTCAACCGCTTTCAAGCCGGCATCGACCACCCAAGATTTGCTTCCCCGATGCCAACAGCCACCGCAAACGCAGCACCCTCGGTGACCTCGACGTCGCTCGCACGATACTGACGATGCTTAGACACCTCTCCTACCAAGGTTAACCAAATCTCCAACCCGTTTTTATTTTGTAAGCAGTATAGCAGGTTCAAGCCTGTCGCAGTGAACTGCATTTTTGTAATCGTGCTAGTACATACAAGTCACTGGGCATGCATGTTCTTCGTGCTAGTACATACAATGTCATTAGACATGTTGGTTTGCATTCGCTGCTCTACAAATATCAAGTCATGCACATGTCTGTTATTTTGTCATGCACATGTTCTTATCTTAGCGGCTCTGTACACCAGTAAATGCCTGCTATTGTGTAGTTCTTGCAAAATGTAATGTTAGTGGAAAATATTAGTGTGGATTCCCTACTACACAGTTACTGACTCTATCTGGTTATTCCTGAGCTAAGTTCCTACTATTATTTCCTCCCTGGCATCATTCTACTCTTGGTACCCGTTCAAACTCTTCGTACTAGTTCGATTATAATTTTGTTGTTGCCATCTGGTTCTTCAAAAGCTGCAACACTGACTATTTTTGTTTTCTTTGTGTAGAGCTCAAAAAGGCAACACTGAACATGTTGGTTTGCACAGCCTACAGGTCCACCAACGATGCCATTATATATTTTCTGTATCTGGTGCTGATTCATCCTAATCAACTGCATAATTATTCTTTACTGTATAGTTCATTCGTGTTTTCCATTCCTGCTCAACAAGTTCTGGAATGATGCGGTCATAATTTCTATGTGGTTCATTCTTAGCAATGACAGTAACTACATGCCATTGTGTAGCTCACCACAAATATCGAGTCACCCAATGTCTCTTGCATTCCAGGAGATACCACTGCTTCCATATATATTTGCTAAAATGACCTGGCTAGTTTATACTGAAATTCTAAGAAACACTTTGTTTGATTGCTCATTTCATTGTTGGTATACTTTTCTAGTGCTTGTTTGTCCTGCTCTACAGGTTCACAAGCCACACCATTATATCTCGTATCTGGTTCTGATTCGTCCTAGGCAATGACATAACTATCCTCTACTATATAGTTCATTCATGGTTTGCGTTCCTGCTCAACAAGTTTGTATTATGCAGTTATAATTCCTATCTGGCCCATTCTTAGCTATGAGTAGTTTGTCTTCTTTGCTGTATTAACTTGTTATTAGTTAGTTTCAGATTGCAATTATTGCTATCGCCACCAAAGAGGGGACTGCAAGATCCCATCTCAGGGTGGTTTTCCAATGTAGCTGTCACACTCAAAGGGAGATGCAGTTGATGGATTGAGAAAGAAAATTGAGGACTCTGCTATCAACTTGATTCTCAACGGAAGTGCTGAATTTTCTTTCCCTTTCGTTCATATTTTGTAATATTTTTAAGAAGTTTTCAGCTGATGTAAAATCTAGATAACTCGCATAGGCCATGTAGGAATTTAGTTGACGCCGTCCACGCATGGCTGTACCATAACTGCGCCAGCCAGGTCGATCAGGTTTCAGAGTTACCGAATAGTAACGGTAACAGGCCAAAACAGTAACATGACAAAACAGTGACATAGCAAAACAGCAACGGTAACTTGCTAAAACAGCAACGTGACAAAACAGTAACAGGCCGACACAGTAACAGGCCGAAACAGTAAAAGGCCGAAAGATTACCAGGTCGAAACAGTAACAAGCCAAAACAGTAATATGCCAAAACAGTAATAGGCCTAAACAGTAACAGGCCAAAACACCAGCAGACCAGAACAGTGGAAAATCCAGCATAGTACCATGCCTAAATACTAACAGGCCAGAACAGTAATAGGCCTGAATAGTAACAGGCCAGAGCAGGGGCAACTAGCACAGTAACGGGCCAGAACAGTAAAGGGCCACAACAGTAAAGGACATGAATAGTAAACATCCAGAACAGTAACGAGCAAGAATAGTAAAAGGGCAGAACATTGTCGGACCTTCTCAAAAGTGGGCCATTCGTAGGCGGCCCATGACGAGCTGGGAGAAGAGTGACAGGCTGACCATGGGCTTTAACAGTATCGGGCCTACTTGACGCAGCCTGTTAACGGGCGGCACAGTATTCGAAATGTGTGGGCTTTTGTAGGCCAAAACAGTAACGGGCCTGACATTCACGTGCCGCTGCTGGCCACATCTTTGGGCCCATTTCAAACATTGTCGGGCGAAATAGTAACGGGTCGTAATCTTATTGGGATTTCTTCATGGGTCGGCCCACTTAATTATGAGCAGGCCTTGGCTGGGCCTAGCTTCTACCAGGTTTTCCGTGGCCGTTAACGGTGGTAACCGGCCGTTAACAGCGAGTGCCACGTGGCATTTTGCATGACGCCAGCAGTCAATGCGGCTGGCAAACAGATCTACGACGGAACAAGTTTTCGTGGCTGAAGGGTGCGATCCGCCACGGTTAGGAAAAAAACATGGTAGATTCTTTTGTGACGGGGCTTTTACCACGATTGACATCCGTCGTAGAAGACTTTTTAGCCACAAAAAATGGGCCTTCAACCACGAAAATCGTCCGTTGTAAAAGTCAACTTTTCTTGTAGTGACATCTTCACAAGGGGAGTCCCTCATAACCAATCTCTTTACTTTGTTTTGCTTAGTTTATTTTCTGCTTGTTTGCTTGTCTCTTTATTAAAAACACACAACAATTAGTTGTATTAGTTTGCTTTCTTTATTAAAAACACAAAAAAAAATATTAGTTCCTACCTTAAGTTGTTGTTATGTCTAGCATTGCTCCAATCACTATGTCACCCGAGGAAATGATTTTTAGTTTGAAACAAGGAGTTGAAGAGATTTTCAAAGAAGCTTGGTCTAGAATCTCTGATTTACATGAAAAAACTGAACCTAAAATGACTCAAAGCTTGTTACTTAGCAGTTTTTACTTTGGGACTGCTCTGGATGCTATAGTAGGAGGAGATTTCCTCCAATGCAATGAGTATGAAGCTTTTAATGCCATAAAGAAGTTGGTCTTAACATATAATTTTCCTAGAAAATCTGATTCCTCCTTCATAAACATATTTGCTAGATTAAACACTCTTGAAGCCAACACAGCAAGTTTAAAAGATTGCTATAACACATCTTAGTAGATTAAATTTACCGCCTATGCTGTGTGAATGGAAGGTATCCAAGTTTTTGTGCAAAAAAATGTTTATGGATGATCAATTGATGTGACTCTCGGCCTTGAATTCTTGGACAGATAGCGTACGGTCTACTACCTTTTTTCTATTAGTAGATGGAGGCTAGCCAAATTCAAAATCTCAATCGAGCGGTAAAATAACCCACCTACCAAGTATTTCCCGCCTCACCATTTCAAAATCTTTGAGCCAAAATATCCCACCGAATGGGGGAGTACCATTTTTCTATTATTATTATTATTAGATAGGCTCAAGCCAAATTCAAATTCTCAATTGAGCGGCAAAACCACACGCCGTCCTTGAAGCATTTCGCACCCTTCCGTTTCAAAAACTTTAGAATTGAAAATTCCAAATCTACCCATTGTTCAGACGACAAATGGGCATGCTAAAGTCGGTAGCTCGGGGGCACAATCGTAATTATTTTTTTGCTCACCTCTATGGTCCCGGTTCCCCCAGTTTTTTCCGCCGGCCCTCCCAAAAATCCCAAGCTCATCTGTCCCCTCCACGACCAGCGGTGCGCACCGTCTAAGCTTCGGTCTCGTGCACCACTGCACATCCGCTTCACCGACGCTCACCCACCAGATCTAGGAGCTGCGGTGTCGTTCACCATGCTAATGGCGTCATTGACCGCCCAAGCTCTGCTTCCTCGCCGCCGAAAGCTACCCAACCGTACCGGATCCGCTTCACCGCTGACCACCGGCCGTGATCTAGTTGAAAGAGTTCCATGTCCACCGCTCCAGACCAGCTGCACGGCCGTCGCCGTTCACTGCACCGGATCTGCCTCAGCGACGCTCTCGTCCACCGCTTTCAAGCCGGCATCGACCGCCCAAGATTTGCTTCCCCGACGCCAATAGTCACCACAACCGCAGCACCCTCGGTGACCTAGACGTCACTCGCACGGTACTGATGATGCTTTGATGCCTCTCCGACCAATGTTAACCAAATCTCGAACCTGTTTTTGTTCTGTCAGCGGTATAGCAGGTTCAAGCCTGTCGCAGTGAACTGCATTTTTGTAATCGTGCTAGTACATACAAGTCACAGGGCACGCATGTTCTTCGTGCTAGTACATACAATGTCATTAGGCATGTTAGTTTGCATTCGCTGCTCTACAAATATCAAGTCATGCACATGTCTGTTATTTTGTCATGCACATGTTCTTATCTTAGCTGCTCCGTACACCAGTAAATGCCTGCTATTGTGTAGTTCTTGCAAAATGTAATGTTAGTGGAAAATATTAGTGTGGATTCCTTGCTACACAGTTACTGACTCTATCTGGTTATTCCTGAGCTAAGTTCCTGCTATTATTTCCTCCCTGGCATCATTCTACTCTTGGTACCCGTTCAAACTCTTCGTACTAGTTCGTTATAATTTTCTTGTTGCCATCTGGTTCTTCAAAAGCTGCAACACTGACTATTTTCGTTTTCTTTGTGTAGAGCTCAAAAAGGCAACACTGAACATGTTGGTTTGCATAGCCTATATGTCCACCAACGATGCCATTATATATTTTCTGTATCTGGTGCTGGTTCATCCTAATCAACGTCATAACTATTCTTTACTGTATAGTTCATTCGTGTTTTCCATTCCTGCTCAACAAGTTCTGGTATGATGCGGTCATAATTTCTATGTGGTTCATTCTTAGCTATGACAGTAACTGCATGCCATTGTGTAGATCACTACAAATATCGAGTCACCCAATGTCTCTTGCATTCTAGGAGATACCACTGCTTCCATATATATTTGCTGAAATGACCTGGCTAGTTTATACTGAAATTCTAAGAAACACTTTGTTTGATTGCTCATTTCATTGTTGGTATACTTTTCTAGTGCTTGTTTGTCCTGCTCTACAGGTTCACAAGCCACACCATTACTATCATCTACTATATAGTTCATTCATGGTTTGTGTTCCTGCTCTACAAGTTTGTATTATGCAGTTATAATTCCTATCTGGCTCATTCTTAGCTTTGATTAGTTTGTCTTCTTTGTTGTATTAACCTGTTATTAGTTAGTTTCAGACTACAATTATTGCTATCGCCACCAAAGAGGGGACTGCAGTATCATATCTCAAGGTGGTTTTCCAATGTAGCTGTCACACTCAAAGGGAGATGCAGTTGATGGATTGAGAAAGAAAATTGAGGACTCTGCTATCAACTTGATTCGCAACTGAAGTGCTGAATTTTTTTTCCCTTTCGTTCATATTTGTAATATTTTTAAGAAGTTTGCTGCTGATGTAAAATCTAGATAACTCGCATAGGCCATGTAGGCATTTAGTTGACGCCGTCCATGCATGGCTGTACCTTAACTGCGCCAGCCAGGTCGATCAGGTTTCAAAGTTACCGAAACAGTAACGGTAACTGGCCAAAATAGTAATATGACAAAACAGTGACAGAGCAAAACAGCAACGGTAACTGGCTAAAACAGCAACGTGACAAAACAGTAACAGGCCGACACAGTAATATGCCGAAACAGTAACAGGCCAAAAGATTACCAGGTCGAAATAGTAACAAGCCAAAACAGTAATAGGCCAAAACAGTAATAGGCCTAAACAGTAACAGGACAAAACACCAACAGACGAGAACAGTGGCAAATCCAGCACAGTACCATGCCTAAATACTAACAGGCCAGAACAGTAATAGGCCTGAATAGTAACAAGCCAGAGCAGGGGCAACCAGGACAGTAACGGGCCAGAACAGTAAAGGGCCACAACAGTAAAGGACATGAATAGTAAACAGCCAGAATAGTAACGAGCCAGAATAGTAAAAGGCCAGAACAGTGTCGGACCTTCTCAAAAGTGGGCCGTTCGTAGGCGGCCTATGACGAGCTGGGAGAACAGTGACATGCTGACCGTGGGCTTTAACAGTATCGGGCCTACTTGACGCAGCCTGTTAACGGGCCGCACAGTATTTGAAATGTGTGGGCTTTTGTAGGCCGAAACAGTAACGGGCCTGACATTCACGGGCCACTACTGGCCACATCTTTGGGCCCTTTTCAAACATTGTCGAGCGAAACAATAACGGGTCATAATCTTATTGGGATTTCTTGAGGGGTCGGCCCACTTAATTATGAGAAGGCCTTGGCTGGGCCTAGCTTCTACCACGGTTTCCGTGGCCGTTAACGGCGGTAATCGACCGTTAACGGCGGGTGCCACGTGGCATTTTGCATGACGTCAGCAGTCAACGCGGCTGGCAAACAGATCTACGACAGAACAAGTTTTCGTGGCTGAAGGGTGTGATCCACCACGGTCAGGAAAAAGAACGTGGTAGATTTCCTTTGTGACGGGGCTTTTACCACGATGGGCATCCACCGTAGAAGACTTTTTAGCCACAAAAAACGGGCCTTCAACCACGAAAATCGTCCGTTGTAGAAGCTAACTTTTCTTGTAGTGACATCTTCACAAGGGGAGTCCCTCATAACCAATCCCTTTACTTTGTTTTATTTGTTTTGCTTAGTTTATTTTCTATTTTGTTTGCTTGTTTCTTTATTAAAAACACACAAAAAAATAGTTGTACTAGTTTGCTTTCTTTATTAAAAACACAAAAAAATTATTATTAGTTCCTATCTTAAGTTGCTGTTATGTCTAGCATTGCTCCAATCACTATGTCACCCGAGGAAATGATTTTTACTTTCAAACAAGGAGTTGAAGAGAGTTTCAGAGAAGGTTGGTCTAGAATCTCTGATTTACATGAAAAAACTGAACCTAAAATGACTCAAAGCTTGTTACTTAGCAGTTTTTACTTTGGGACTGCTCTGGATGCTATAGTAGGAGGGGATTTCCTCTAATGCAATGAGGATGAAGCTTTTAATGCCATAAAGAAGTTGGTCTTAACATATGCCTAGCAAATCTGATTCCTCCTTCATAAACATATTTGCTAAATTAAACACTCTTGAAGCCAACACAGCTAGTTTAAAAGATTGCTATAACACTCTGAAGCCAACACAGCTTAGAGAGCATCATGATTATGTTCCAATAAACTCTGAACCCTCAAAATGGCTTCCTACAGTAAAAGTTGTTATAAATAATGAAACTTTTCATGCTCGTTGTGATATCATGTCTGAATTCTGCCTTATGCCTAAAGATATCTATGAATTTTTGAATCTTTGGGGTCTTTATGAAGGGGGAGAAGCGATATATCTTGCTAATAATGCCACAATATTACCCATTGGAATAGCTGAAGGAGTGTTTACAAAGATTCTAGGGAAAGTGGTGTCTACTGATTATCTTGTTATTGAATGTGTAGGAAAATGACAAATTACACTTGGAAGATCCCTACTTAAACTCCTTGGAGCAACAATAGATGTGGAAAAGGGTATCATGCACTTTGCTTATCCACCGAACAATCATACGTTCCCCAAGTATAAGAATAAAAGAAAGAGAGGTAAGGGCAAGAAATCTGGTCTTAATGCTTCTTCATTTGAGAATACTTGATTCTTTTCTTGCTTCTTATGCCTAACTTAAAGGCGTTAAAGAAAAGTACTTATTGGGAGATAACCCAAATGTTTTAGTTGAGTCTTGGAAGTTATTACCTCTATAATAACCGCTCCTTATTATTTTTGTGTGGTTTTCGTGCCAAGAGTAACCTCTAATGAGATAGAAGTAATGCTTGGGAAAGTTGTTGTCCGGAAACAATTTTTTGTGCTTCACTGTAAAAATTCGTGAAAAATCTCTATACATTGGTTTGAGCTGTAATTGTTTGTTCTTCTGCCCTAGGTTGTTATCCAACTATTGGTAGTTCAACACTTTTCGATTTGAGCAATAGAAGGTCTTCGAAAAAATTGGTTTTTACCTGCTGGTCTGTTTTGACAGATTTTTGCCATTATTTGCATTTGCCTCTTAATCTCTTTATCTTTGAGTTCTCTTTGATCATTTGAACTTTTTAAAGGAAGTGCTATAGTAGCTTGTGTTTTAATGGAAGTTTTACTTGTGTTGAAACTGAACCAAAAGACTTATTATCTTGAGTGCACTAATGTTACTAATGAAGATTGTGTGAAGTTTTGTATGAAGGAAATTTTTAGGTCTAGGGAAAGAATGATGTAATGAGATGAAGAATGGACTAAAGCTCAAACTTGGGGATGCCACCCGTGTCACCCCAAGAAATATCCAAGAAGTACAAGCGTCAAATCTTGGGGATGCCCAAGGCATCCCCTTCTTCATCAATAAAAATATCAGGTTTCTTCCAAACACTTCATTTTTATTGTTTAATGCACAAGTTGTGTTGTTCTTGGAGCGTCTTCGTTTTTGTTTTTGGTTTTTGTTCGCTTTGTTTGCTTGAATAAATTGGTTGGACCCCCTCATTCATACATTAGTTTTCAAATAAGTTGGATTGGATTGGTTTTTGACCGTGGCCTATGCTTTGTCATGTCATGCTTGATATTGTTTTGGATTTATGCTTAGTGATTTTTGTTGTACCATGACATGTTATAAACAATTGAGATTGCTTAATGTGCCTTGAAAGAATCATGCGTTGTTTTAGCATATTAAAGCATAGTATTGTGGTATTCTCCTTTGATGCTTTATTTGGGTTGACTTGGCGCATGCTCACACCATGTTATGACTATACCAAGTCACCATATCCTCTATGATCATTTAGTTTTCGACTTGTAATATCACTTTACGCTTTAATTAATGATGTTTTGTCGCTTTGCATGATTATAGCCATTATTGCTCTCTTAGTTGGTCGCTCCCAGTCTTTTGCTAGCCTCCATAACCAAGTATGAGTTCCCCTCATGCATCCAACTCCAAATAAAACCAAGTTATTCCAAAGAGTCCACCATACCTACCTATTAGCATTTGCTATTCCAAGTATATTCATGTTTTATCTACCTTCCGAATTAAACTTGTTATGTGAAAATTAGTGATTAAATCTCTCACGAACTTGACGACACACTTTACTTTTCTTGCCCCTAATAAACTTGAACCACTGTGTCATCTATGTTGTATATTCTTGCACTTATATGTTGGGAATTAGTAGAACCATGTTGTCATGGGGAACGCTTTCAACATTGCACTTGTACATTGTACCCAGTTGATATCATGCTCTTTTGTTTATGGATGTCGTCGGTGTCAAATTAAAGGGGAGCTTGTAAGTCCATGGAGTTATGTATGTGTGTTAGAGAAACGATTGGGCGGCTGGTCTAATCCATGCCTAATCATGGTGGAAACCTACAGCGTAACCATAATGAGTAATCTATGAAGCATTCTTCTTATAAAAAAGAGATAGAGATTGAGAAAAAAGAAAAAAAAGATATGAGAAAAGAGGAAAGAGAGAAAAAAGCACCATTTTCCCATGGTAAATAAGAATATGTTGAGATCCTTATTGTCTGCTTGCCTTGTCATTTTTATATGGGGATTCTTCCGTATCATCAGGCAAGGGGTACCCCGTTGGCGGTTCTCTATGATACACATGTGCTTACTATGGCAAGAACATACCGGTAACTAAACTTGAGTAGCATGAGGAGCGACCCTCATATTCAAGGGACATGAGATTGCCAACTTATACTTTGTCAAACATATACTCCATAGTTTGTTCACTTTAAACTTAATCACTTCAAGATGCTTATGATAGGGGCAATGAGAGCTGAAAGCTAATAAGTACCATAATTTTTGGAAGCTCTTTATGAAACTTGAATCCCTGCTTCCTTCTATGAAGGCCTTTCTTTTACTTTTATGTTGAGTCTCCATCTTCTATCTTTATGCTCCTATTGAGAGAGCATAGTGGCCATTCTTAGTTTAATGTGCATTGTCCCAAGACTTGTTGATTGATGCATAACTTTGATATTGCTTGTTCTTAAACTATTTGTATCTAGTCACCCTTATAAACTTTGAAGGTGTCATATGCATTTATGTTTTTCTACACTATGAGGGACAAGCTGAATACCATTATCATTATGTTTTCTATATGTGAAACAAACAAACGTCTTGCAAAGCATTGTAATTCATGAACCTTTTCTTTGTACCTTTTCATGCTACATCATAGTTGCTATGTCTTATTGTTAGAACTATATATTTCATGCTATGTTAAAGTACTATGATCCTAGCTGTCAATGTTTTATGCCTTGATCAAGATTATGATGGTGGATGTCACCTCAAAAATTCTTTTCCTTTTATCACTTACCTACTCGAGGACGAGCAGGAGTTAAGCTTGGGGATGTTGATACGTTGCAAACATATTTATAATTTTTGATGTTCCATGCTTGTTCTACTTTCTTATGTTTTGTCGACACTTTAGAGTATGTTTACACATTTTCTGGAACTAACCTATTAACAAGATGCCACAGTGCCAGTTGCTTGTTTTCTGCTATTTTTGATTCCAGGAAAGCCAAAAAATGAATATTCTTGGAATTGGACGGGACAAAAGCCAAAGTCAATATTTCATCAAGGGGAACACGAAACCAGAAGACGAGACGGAGAAGGTCCTCGAGGGGGCCACACCCCCTGGCCGCGCGGCTAAGTCTGGCCCGCGCCTGGGGGTGGAGCCGCCTCGGGCATCCCTTCAGCCTCCCCTTTCGCCTATAAGAAGCCTCTGATACAAAAAGCATAAGTACCCGATAAAAATTCCATGAAAGAGTCTGTAGCCGCCGCCATCTCCATCCCTAGATCAGGAGGGATCTGAAGCTCTTCTCAGCACCCTGCTGGAGCGAAGAATTCACCCTAGAGGCCTTCTTCATCACCATGACTGCCTCCGGTGTGATGCGTGAGTAGTTCATCCATGGACTATGGGTCCATGTAGTAGCTAGATGGTTGGTTCTCCTCCTTTGTGCTATCATGTTTAGATCTTGTGAGCTCCGTTCATGATCAAGATCATCTATTTGTAATCCTACATGTTGTGTTTGCGGGGATCTGATGGATATTGAGATGCTATTTCAGATTGATTATTGATTCTATCATGTCTTTGTTATTTGTGATCTTGCATGCTCTCCGTTGTTAGTAGCTATCTTGGCCGAGTAGATGCTAGCAACTCCAAGAGGGAGTATTTATGCTCGATAGTGGGTTCATGTCTCTAGTAATCTGGGGAAGTGACAGAAATATCTAAGGTACTAGATGTGCTGTTGCTACTAGGGAGAAAACAACAATCCTTTGTTCATAGAACAATCGTATTGTTTACTTTACACACTTTTCTTAATGAAATTATCTATTGCTTGTAACTTAATACTAGAGGGGGTTCGGATGATAACCTGAAGGTGGATTATTAGTCATAGATGCAGTTGGATTATGGTCTATGTATAATGTTGTAATGCCCAATCAAATATCATAGGATTCAAGATGATTAGTATATGCATGTATGCTTTCTCGATGTTTGCCAATTTCCCCACTTTAATTTGTTCACCCAACATGTCATCTATCTTAAGGAGAATCACCACTAGTGAACTATGGACCCCAATCCATTATTTTACCATCAATCTACAACTATTTACTATTTTCTATTTACTTTCTACAAGCAATTACTATCTTCCACACAATACGTATATCCTTTGTTTTCAGCAAAACCGGTGAGATTGACAACCTAACTGTAAGTTGGGGGAAAAGTTCTGTGGTTGTGTTGTGCAGGATTCCAAGTTGGAAACAACACCTTGGAGGTGTTTCCTTGCTCCTACTGTTTTGATAACCTTGGTTTCATAACTGAGGGAAAACTTGTTGTTTTGCTCATCATACCTTCCTCTTGGGGTTCCCCAACGAGCTCAACATATTGAGAAAGCAATAGTGTGCTTACTCTTTGTAATTCTTCATCTCTATCTAGTTGCAATGGTCTGTCTTTGGACTCTAACACTTGTAGCACTCAAAACTCCTCATATGCTAGTGTTGGTAGTCCTTGCATATCATGTAGAAATGGCTTGAATAATTCACATGATGATATGCTTGCTTTGTGTTGTAGCCATGATAAAAATGATTCTATTTGCTCTAGTGCTTGTGTTGCTAACCATGTAGAGGAAACTGAAGATTATATGGGTCAAGACAAGGTTTTGGATGGAGCTTCAAGTTCAATGTCACCTTCACCTTCTTCCGGTTCTCACATATGCCTTATGGCTAAGGGAACTAAGGTAACCTCTTTGGATCCCATGGCATCTTATAATGATGATGATGATGTCATTGATGAGGATAGTGAGGAAGATGAGGATGAGATTGCCTCTTTAGATAAAAAGGGTGAGGTTGTTTATCGTGCTCTTGTTAATAAGAATATTGCTTGCTCTAACTTCGTTGAAATCTTCACTTTTGCTATGGAGAGCAAGAAAATTATTAAGCAATTGCAAGATCAAGATGAGGAGCAAGAGCACACCATTGAAAAACTTCAAAGCCTCTCTAATGATCTAAGAAAAGCTTATTTGGAAGAACAAACCACCAAGGAATCTCTTGAGGATACTTTTGCTCTAGAATTATCTAGACCAAAGGAGAACCATGACAGAGAACTTGTGGTGGTAAGTTCTCTCAAAACTAAAAATGATGAACTTCTAGTTGCCCATGCTAAACTCGTTAAGGATTTTAAGCACCTCGAAAATGGCTCTTGGGTCATTAAGAGTGAGCTCATCAAACTCACCAAGACACATGAGCAACTTAAGGCTTCATATTAAAAAGAGACTGCAAAGTTACCCTCACCTCTAGCCATTAATAATGATGCTTGTGCTACTAACTCTATATCTTGTGAAGCATCTATTTTGAAGGAGAATGTTGAGCTAAAGGCTCAACTTTCTTTTCTAACTAGCAAATATGGGAAATTGGAAGAAAGTCATGTTAAGCTCTCAAGCTCGCATGATGATCTTCTAGTCTCCCATGATAGGCTAAAGTTAGCTCATGAGGACATTTTGTCAAAGGTAACATCTAGTGGGCCTCATGTGGACATTATCACTACTTTTACTCCTAATGTGATATTGCCATGTGCTAGTCCTTGTAATTCATCCACTCATGCTATTGCTACATCTTGTTATGAATTACATTCCATGCCTTATTGCTCTAACAATGTTGCATCTAGTTCCTCTACTATTGTTGTTGACACTAACCATGTAGACAAAATTAGAGAGCTCAAGGCTCAAGTCACTTCTTTGAAGAATGACTTCAAAAAGGGTCATAAAGGGAAGGCCACACTCAACCACATCTTGAGTGTGCAAAAATCCCCCAATGACAAGAGTGGACTTGGATTCAACTCCAATAACAAGAACAAGTCCAATAACAAGTTGAAGCACAAGGGCAACAAGAAGAATTGCCAAGATCAAGCAAAGTATCCGGCCAACATTATTTGCTTCAAGTGCAAGGAAGAAGGGCATCATGTTAGATCTTTCACATTGAAGAATAAGCCTCTTGGTGTGAAGCAACAAGGGAAGTAGCCTCAAGCTCTACCTCAAGTGGTAGATGGACCTCTTCCTAAGAGGACTACTCGAGCTCTTCCTCATGTTGTGGCATCTCCTAAGAAGAAAGCTAGCAAGACAAGAACTTGCTACATTTGTCGTGAGAAGGGGCACATTTCTTCCTCATGCACTAGTGGTATCTCCTCATCCAACCCTATCATTATTGATGATGCTTATTCTCTTTGTTTGGATGAGATTGGCAATTTGTTTGCCAAATTTGTTGGTACTTAATGTGGTGTCAAGAGAAGAACCATTTGGGTTGCCAAGCCTATTGTGACTAACTTCTTAGGACCCAACTTGGTTGGGAACCAACAAGCCAAAACTTGATCAATAGGTGTTTTGGGAGGACAATGGAGACTTGGCTTCATCATGAATAATTGAGGGATCTTCATCTATTATATTTGTCAAGCCAAGTCATGTGGATTATATTGCCTCTATCATATTTCCAATGTTCCTCCTTGTGGTAACATATGCTTAACTCATTAATTACATTGAAAGTTACTCGCCCCCTTGTGCATGTGTTGGTTTTCTACCTTGCATGTTTGTTGTATATGTTGTGCTTACCATGTTCTTATCTTGAGTTATCAAGTATATTTGTGTTTGTTGGTTTGCACACCATGTATGTGTGGTTCTTGTGTTGGAGATATTATTGGTGTCCTTTTGGCCTAGTGAGAGATTAATGGACTATCACATTTTTGGGGAGTGTGATGCTTGGGAATTCCATAAATCCAAAAATGTGTGTACATGATAAATATCACCTAGTATTGATAGTGCATTATTATCTAGTCTCTATGTGGCATGTGTCTCATGAAAAATTCATGTTCTATAGTGTCCATTAATTATCTCTATATGGATATTTTTGCCTTGTGGTGATATTTATTGTTTATCACATTATGGGGGAGTCATATGCTTAGTGCATACTACAAGCCTAGAAAATGTGAAAAGTCGAGGTTGTGTCACCTAGAATTGATATTGATAATTATCTATATCCTATGTGACACATTTTCTCAAACAAGTTCAATGCCTTTATTCCTCATCTTTTGGATCTTGTTTGTGAGAGTGTTTCTTGGTATGTGTTTCCTCATATTTGGATCCTTGTATCCTCATGGAAACCATTAGCTTCAATTCACTCCAATCACTAGTGATTGTGTAACTATTAGAAGCTACCAAGAATCTCTTTTGAAGCATCTATCTTAATGATTATACTTTGTTATATGCTTCTTTGTGTGAATATGATCTTGGATATCCATGTGAACTACCTCGGGAAGATTATTCCCAATACTTCTCGTCCTTGGACAATTGGTACTCTATTTATGGTAGAATCGTGTGATAATATTCACTTTGGCTTGGTTATTTTTGTCCTATCTTTGGCCAAGAAAATGTTTTGTGTCTCCCAAGCTTTCCTTGCCTCTTATGGATCTTCTTAGTTTATTGGTATCCTCTTGTGTTTTATTTAATATAGGTAGTAGTGATGATCTCATTTGTGTGCATTTTGCATTCAAAAGAAAAACTCTATATAATGTACTACTTATGGGTGATTTCTCCTATATTATTTAGAACACTCCTTTATTTTTATTGCTTTGATCCATATCATGTTTTATGTGCTTGGAAGTTTGATCTTTTCGTTTTGGTATTTTGTGCCATCATGGAAAGTGTGGAGAGTTTGGTTTATTTGTTGGAACCTTGCTATTTTGGGAGTTGGCTTTGTCTCATTCCTTGTTTCATGTTTTGACCTTTTAGAATGAGATAAATCCTTGAGCACTCGTGGTTTTGTGTCTATCTTTTGCTCTTTTGCTTTTACCTTGTTCATTTGTTGAACTTGTGATCATTCATGTGTTGAATTGGTTCTTTGATACAATTTGGACACCTTTTTCGTGTCACACTCTTGTGTGTGCCACCTCAGGTTACTTGGTGTTTTTTTTCATCTTCTATCTCCTTGTTGGTTCTTGAAATCCTTGTGCATGCATATTTACTACATGTTTATATTATGGCATGCTTGCGTTTCTTGATCCAATATATAGGGGAAACTCCACCAAATCCTAATTGGATAAGATGCGCATGAAATTATTTCATATTAATATGCACATGTTTATGTGGAGTCTCTCCTATGTATTGTAGTTGCACTAACTTCTTTGGACCCAATATGTTTGGGGACCATTTTGTACTTAAATGTGTTTTAGCTACATTGGAGGTATATTGGATGCTTGTCTCTCAAGATTGAAGAAGTGGTGCGTTCATGAAAATTGGAGGCAAGCTATAGGATGATCAACGAATTCATATCCCCTTCATCCTACCAATTATATCTTGGTAACAATTATCCCCTTCTCATGCTCATATATCTTGATTCCAATCATTTGTGGGTTGCCTTCTAGCATGATCTTTTGTATTTGTATTTGTATTTGTTATGTTTATAGCTTGGTTTTAAGAGATCCTCCTATTGCAAATGTATGTAAATTGAGATGAGTACATATTATTGGGACTATAAAAAATCATGCATATGATCCACCAATCCCAAATATGTCAATCTAGCAATTTTATTGCCTATCCTTTCCTCAACTTCTCTCATGTGCAATAGTGAGACTTTGCTAGTTGATTTTTCCCTTTGCGGTACTTGTTGCCTTTCTCCATATATTCCAACCATCTCCTTTTCCCTTGGTGATTGTTGTAATATATGCAGTGTGTTGGTGTTTAAAGTTCATTAATGAACAATAAGATAAAATTGTGCCTTTGGCCATGCTTACAAGCAAAAATCTTATTGGTATATGTTATGACTTCATTTTGGCTTTTTATGTGCTTTCTTGAGTATCTTGTTTATGTGTGCATGTTTATTTGTGGACATATGCCTTTGTGATGCATTCCACTTAGAAACTTATACACATAAGAGAATATGTTTTTAGTTGAAATTTTTAGTCTTTGGATACCACCTTTTATTCCTTTTTGATTCTTCGGTGGCTTCCAAATTTATTTGCCTATGAGTGCCTATTCCTCTTGTTTGCATCTTCGGGCTCTCATATTTATTCTCTCATGCCTTGTATTGTTAAATGAATTTGGATGAGTGGGGATTCCATGATCATGCACTTTGTTCCCAAATATAATTATTATAATTGGTGCATAATCTTTGGGAAGCTCCTTGATGTCTACGCACTTCTATTCTTGTAGACAGTTGTTGGGCCTCCAAGTGCAGAGGTTTGTAGAACAGCAACAAGTTTTCTCTTAAGTGGATCACCCAAGGTTTATCAAACTTTGGGAGGAAGTGGTCAAAGGTATCCCCTCTCAAGCAACCCTGCAATCAAGATACAAGAAGTCTCTTGTGTCCCCAACACACCCAATACACTTGTCAGGTGTATAGGTGCACTAGTTCGGCGAAGAGATAGTGAAATACAAGTGGTGTGGATAATTATAAGTGGTAACGGTGCCAGAAAATAGCTTGCTAGCGTGTGGTTGACGTGGGAAAAGACTAAAGGCAAATTGAAATAAAGATGGAAGCAAGCAAACATGTAACAGATCTTATTGCAAACGGTGTTTCAATGCTTAGAAACAAGGCCTAGGGATCATACTTTCACTAGTGAACACTCTCATATAAATATCTTCTCTTTATGATACTACTCTTAACTACTCACCAGTTGGACACTCTAATCATTGGTAGGGCTATAACAGCACTCCTCAAAGTTCGCTTTTCCCATCTAGATAACCCCACACTGTCACCTTGAGCTCTAGATGGTTCCAACAAACACCACAATTTCATAGAGACATCCAACTCCAAACATAACTCATAACAAGTTTAATTCAGAAGGTAAACAAAAGCATGAATATACTTGGAATAGCATATGTTAATAGGTAGGTATGGTGGACTCTTTGGAATAACTTGGTTTAAGGAGTTGGATGCATGAGTGGAACTCATACTTGGTTATGGAGGCTAGCAAAAGACTGGGAGCGACAAACTAAGAGAGCAATAATGGCCATAATCATGCAGAGCGACAAAACATCATTGATCAAAGCATAAAGTGATACTACAAGTTGAAAACTAAAGGATCATAAAGGCTATGGTGACTTGAGATAGTCATAACATGGTGTGAGCATGCGCCAAGTCAACCCAAATAAAGCATCAAAGGAGAATACCACTATACTATGCTTTAATATGCTAAAACAACGCATGATTCATCCAAGGCACATTAAGCAATCTCAATTGTTTATAACAAGTCATGCTACAGCAAAGAAAACTAAGCATAAAGCCAAAACAATATCAAGCATGGCATGACAAAGCGTAGGCCACAGTCAAAAACAAGCTCTCTTTACCACTTGAGCATGAACTTTCCTACTCTTTTCCAAACCAAACCAAACTATTTAAAAACCAATGTATGAAAGAGGGGGTCCAACCAATTTATTCAGCAAACTAAGAAAACAAAGCAAACAAAAAACCAAAACGAAAACAAAAAGAAGACGCTCCAAGAACAACACAACTGTGCATGAAACAATAAAAATGAAGCGTTTGGAAGAAACCTGGGATTTTTATTGATGAAGAGGGGGATGCCTTGGGCATCCCCAAGCTTTGACGCTTGTACATCTTGGATATTTCTTGGGGTGACACATGTGGCATCCCCAAGCTTGAGCTTTAGTCCATCCTTCATCTCATTACTCATTCCTTCCATACACCTGAAATTTTTCCTTCATACAAAACTTCACGCAATCTTTATTAGCAACATTAGTGCACTCAAGATAATAGGTCTTTAGGTTCAGTCCTAACACCAATAAAACTTCCATTAAAACACAAGCTACTGTAGCACTTCCCTCAAAAATCTCAATTCCCCAAAGGAACTCAAAAAGGAACCAACAAGAAGCAAAAGCAAATAATGGCAGAAATCTGTCAAAACAAACCAGCAGGTAAAGACAAATTTTTTCGAAGACCTTAGGTTGCTCAAATCGAAACGTGTTGCAGTAACGAAAGTTAGATAACAACCTAGGGAAGAAGCACAAAAATTCATGCCTCAAAAGGACGTACAGAGATTTTACACGAATTTTTACGGTGAAGCACAGAAATCTGTTTCGGGATAGCAACTTTTCCAATCATTACTTCTCTCTCATTAGAGGTTACTCTTGGCACAAAAAGCAAATAAAAAGGATAAGGAGCGGTTATTATAGAGGTAATAACTTCCAATACTCATCTAAAACTTTTGGTCTATCTCCCAATAAGTACTTTTCTTTAACGCCTTTAAGTTAGGCATGATAGTTTGAGAAGATGCTCACCTAAGAAATATGAATTGAAGTAAAAGAGAGCATCAAGTAGCAAATCCAAAGCACATTTAAGTCTAACCCACTTCCTATGCAAAGGAATCTTGTAAAGGAACAAGTAATGAAAGCACAAAGCAACAAGCATAGTAAAGCAAAACAAGTGCAACTTCAAGACTTTCAACATAAAGAGGGGAAACTTAATATTGTTGAGATACATAAAACCATGTTTCCCTCTCTCATAATAACTTTCAGTAGCATCATGAATAAAATTCACAATATAACTATCACATAAAACATTCTTATCATGAGCCACATGCATATAATAATTATACTCTCCACATAAGCATAGTCATTCTTATTAATTGTAGTAGGAGCAAATTCAACAAAATAGCTATCATTATTATTATCATCACCATAATTATCAAATAAAGGAGGCATATTGTAATCATAATCAATTTTCTCCTCAATAGTAGGTGGACTGAAAATATCATATTCATCATTGTAATCATCATATATTGGAGGTATAGTATCATCAAAGTAAATTTTCTCCTCCATGCTTGGGGGACTAAAAATATCATGCTCATCAAAACCAACTTCCCCAAGCTTAGAATTTTCCATAACATTAGCAATAATGGTGTCCAAAGAATTCATACTAACAACATTGCTATTAGCATGCAAATAAAGTTCCATAGGTTTTTAAATTTTCTCTTCAAACACTTCATGTCCTAACTCAAGATAAATACTATAAAGCTCTCTAATTTTGTTGTTGTTTCCCATTAAGCCTAACTAGTGAAAATAAAACAAGAAACAAAAAGATAAAATTGCAGAATCTAAAGGAAATAACTTCGAGCACTCATACTGGAGGATGTGAGTACCTTTTACCTTACCTCCCCGGCAACGGCGCCAGAAAATAGCTTGATGTCTACACACTTCTATTCTTGTAGACAGTTGTTGGGCCTCCAAGTGCAGAGGTTTGTAGAACAGCAGCAAGTTTTCCCTTAAGTGGATCACCCAAGGTTTATCAAACTCAGGGAGGAAGTGGTCAAAGGTATTCCCTCTCAAGCAACTCTGCAATCAAGATACAAGAAGTCTCTTGTGTCCCCAACACACTCAATACACTTGTCAGGTGTATAGGTGCACTAGTTAGGCGAAGAGATAGTGAAATACAAGTGGTATAGATAATTATAAGTGGTAACGGTGATAAAAAGTAGCTTGATGGCATGGAAAAGACTAAAGTAAACTGAAATAAAGATGGAAGCTAGCAAACATGTAACAGATCTAGTTGCAAACGGTGTTTCAATGCTAAGAAACAAGGCCTAGGGATCATACTTTCGCTAGTGAACACTCTCATATAAATATCTTCTCTTCATGATACTACTCTGAACTACTCTCCAGTTGGACACTCTAATCCATGGTAGGGCTATAAGAGCACACATCAAAGTTCGCTTTTCCCATCTAGATAATCCCACACTGTCACCTTGAGTACTAGATGGTTCCAAAAAACACCACAATTTTATAGAGACATCCAACTCCAAATATAACTCATAACAAATATTTGTAATCTCTAGCATAAGTGCCACCATGGTGTGCACACTATCAACTTCACACACATGGGGAGAGCAGAGATCTATTAAAGCACTTGAGTAGCAAGGTAGATCTACTTGATTACAAAGCTCATGATCACAACATGATCATGCATAGAGAGAGATGAACACATAACTACCGGTAGAACCCTTAGCCTCGAGGAAGAACTACTCCCTCCTCATCATGGGAATCAGCAATGGCGATGGAGATGGTGGTGGAGATCGATGGAGATGGCTCCGGGGGCACTTCCCCGTCCCGGCAGGGTGCCGTAACAGAGACTTTCTGTCCCCCAAATCTCCCCTTTGGTGGCGGCGTCGCTGCGGAACTTTTCGCGGATTTCTGATTGACGATCTAGGGTTCCTGTATCGGGAGGAATATATAGGCGAAGGGGTGAGGTCGGTGGCCAGCCAGGGGGCCCACACCATGCCCTAGCGCGGCCAGGGGACCCGCGCCTAGGGGTGGTGTGGCCACCCTGTGGCCCTCCTTTGTCTCTCCTTCTGGCTCCGTAAGTCTTCCGGGAAAATAACAACTTTGGCTTTTGTCTAGTCCAATTCCGAGAATATTCATTTTCTGACTTTCCTGGAACCAAAAACAACAGAAAACAGGCAACTGGCACTGTGGCATCTTGTTAATAGGTTAGTCCAAGAAATTCTATGAAAAGTACTCCAAAGTTGGAACAAAACATAAGAAAGTAGATAAAAACCAAGCATGGAACATGAAAAATTATAGATACGTTAGCAACGTATCACTCCTCTAATTCATTTAAGAATGCTCATTTGTCTTCTTTCTCATTTGTTGTGTTTTAAATGCTTACGGGGGAGAAAGGATTCCATATTTGTGCATAATGTATTCAAATGCAAATATTCTATTTGTGCACAAATCTTGGAGAGCTTCTCTATTTTTATTTAAAAACTAGTTTTGATCTTATCATACTATCTTGTTATGTTCATTTGGTATCATTTGTTGTTTTCATTTGATTCTTCTAGATCTTGTGATTTCTTGCGTCATTTGTTGATGCTTCTTTCATTTTATTTCTTTGGCAAACTTCGGGTCCTCAATATAGTTCTACTTCCTCCCGAGTATTCATCATTGGATATGTGCGAAGGCACACCTTTGGAGGAACTATCACTATATTGGCCTTCTAGAACTTGTCACCCATTTCGGCAATCGATGCCAATGGGGGAGAAGTTTTAGAGGGTTTAAGGGAATTTGGTTTATGCTTTTAGTTTGTTCTTAAGCATTTTCCTTTCATGCTCTTGCATCTTTGTGTTGCTTAGCATGTGGTTTATATAAAGGAAACTCTACCAATGATAATGATTGGCAATATATGCAATAAAATTCAAGTTCATCACACTTGCATAGATTGTGGGGGAGTTTGTTCTATATATTGTGGTGGTACCAATATCACATACTTATGTAGTATTTGATATCGGGGCTACTTTATTCATTAAATTCATTATATAAACCCTCTCAAAGGGATTGTCATCAATTACCAAAATGGGGGAGATTGAAAGGGCATGTGGCCCCCATGTGTGGTTTTGGTAATTAATGACAATCTTTATGGACTAATGTTTGTATTAAGTTACACTTGTAGGATTTGTCCATTGGCATCGCTTGGAGAATGTGTTGGCTTCGAGGTCGATGAAATGAATAAGAAGATACGTTGTGCAAGCTCAAAAGTTGCCATCTCTAGAAGATCTCTTGTTTGATGCTTGCCATCCTCGGTGATCATGGATCGATGAAGACAAGGTCAAAGGATGCTCAAGGCAAATGTATTCTTGATAGGTTTTCCCTTTTGTCGGTCTCGTGTTGGTAGTTGAGAGACCGGGTTTAGGATAGACAGCCGTACTATCAAGAGGGCTCTCGAGTGAGTATCTCGATCATATCGTTCGAAGAGAGCTCAAACCTTTGCATACTTGCATCATCGTATTTGGTTGTTTATTTGTCTTATCCATGTGAGGATATAGAGCTTGTGGTAATCTTCATAACAAGCTCTTGTTCATCAAAATCGGATCTCCCTTTTATATCTTGTTGCGATTTTGATCTTAGCGGTTTTCCGGTTTCTCACCAAGTGAGGTATATCACATTATAATACTTGATACATTATCACTTGGTGATAACTAATATTTTCACTTGTCATTGGGTTGCTCTTGATTCGGGTCAATCGGATTTACCAACCAAACGTTATCGCAGTTTGTATTTGCCTTTTGTTTTAAAAAGGAAAAAGGGGATCAGTTTTTTCTGGGCCAGGCAGTACTACTGCATGTAGTACCGACCGCACCTGAGCCATGCGGCCTATCTCCTTTGGTCGATCCGGTAGCGGGAACCGGCACTACCAGGCCCAACCGGCAGTACCGCCCGGGTGGGCCGATAGCACTGGATGGCCCAACGACCTTGCCCTGCCGCACTCTCCTGTTTCCCAGCGCTAACCTAGCCCGCTCGCCCAGCCCCGCCAGTCTCCACCCCTCGCTTCCCCTGCTCGCCCTGCGCCACTTCGCCTGGCTCCCGCACTGTTGCCACCCTGCTTCTTACGCCGCCTTTGCGCAAGGCCCGCTCGGCCGCTGTCGCACTGGCTCGCTGGCCCGCGCCCGCCGGCCTGCTCACGCGCGTCCGCCGCTCGCCCAGCTCCCGCCTCGATTCCCCTTCGCTTCCAACCTCGCTCGCTGCTTGCGCGGCTGCTGTGTTTGCTCTTTGCTGTGTGCTGGGCCGCCGGGCGGTAGTACTAGCCCAAACCGGTACTATCGGCACTGGCAGATGTTTTGCCCCAATGGGCAGGAATTGACCCCTTCTATTTAAAGCCTCCTTTGCTATTTTTACTGATTGCTTCTTCTCCTTCTCTTGCTCAAGCTTTGCCTAATATTTTGATACTCTCTTGAGCTTGATTTCTTGACTCCCCTCCAATAATTTTTGCCAATATTTGAGGGGTAGATAGAGGAGATCTAGATCCACGTTTTGACCAAACCAAATCACCTCTTTTTGAGTGAATCTTTGGGATCTAGATCTTTGGGCCTTTTTGTGTTACCCTTTTGTGTTCTTCCTCTCTTGTTCCCCCAATTACTTTAGTAGCCTTGTTGGAACTTGAGTGTGAGGATTTGGGGCATCTTTGTGGTGTTCTTGCCTTTTGCATTAGGTGCATTGGTTTCTGTTCTCTCCGGAGGATTTGTTCGGTGATATCCATTGAAGCTTGTCCCTCTTAGGTTCTTGGAACCCTAGACGGTTGTGTGGCCTTTCTGGTGTATTCTTGGGGTCTTCAATTAAGTTGTGAAGCTCCCACAGGATTGAGGCCTTGGTGGCGATTATTGGGAGCCTCCAATTAAGTTGTCGAGATAGCCCCAATCTTGTACGGGTTTGGTGACCGCCCAAAAGTGTTCCATAGTGGAACGGGTGCTTGCCCGCGTGGTGGGTCCTTGGGAGAATAGGGTGAGGCCTTTGTGGCATTGGTGGTCTTAGTACCACCCACCCCTCCAACGAGACGTACTCCCATGTTGGGAGGAACTCGGTAAAATATCGTCGTCCTCGCGTGCCTCGGTTATCTCTATACCCAAGCACTTTACTTATGCACTTTACATTGTGATAGCCATCGTGCTTGAAGTAATCTATATTGCTATCATATTGTTGCTTGTCTTGCTTAGCATAAGTTGTTGGTGCACATAGGTGAACCTTAGTATATCTAGGATTTGTGCTTAACAAATGAAAACGCTAGTTTTATTTCGCCATTGGTAAGCCCATCTCGTAGAAGTTTTAATCGCCTATTCACCTCCCCTCTAGGCGACATCCCTGATCTTTCAGCCGCACCTACAGGTTCCTCCCTGCTATGCTAGCACTCGAATCAAGGCTCGCAAGAAGGCAACTTCAGTGGCGAAGAAGGCCAAGGCCCTTGTCTGTCAACCATTGGGCATCATCAGTAACAGTCTGATCATCATTGGGGCGGCGCTAGATGAATTTGCATGCCAGTTTGAAGACCAGTTCTTGCTACAGGTGATGACTACACTGCACACGCTATTCAAGCTCGAGCAGCCTGGCCACAACACTGTCAAGGAAGCTCTGATTACACAGGAGGGGATGCTGTGCTGGAACTACTGGAAGAGGATTAGTTTACCAATGTGTGGCACACCTGCACCCTCGTACGATCATTGTGCTCTACTAGTTACCATGTTACATCACCTTCAAAACATTAGTCTGTGTGTCCTTGTTGGTTGGCCAAGTTCGAGATGAGTCGCGTGTTGATGCTTCCCCCAGTTCTGCATGTTTGTTTGCATGTTGTAAGCTATGTGGTTTGTCTGGCTGTGCTGTGAACCTATATCTGTTACGGCTGTTGTTGCTAGAGTTTGAAATGTTTCCATGTCAGAGTTCCTGACATGGGTATACCCTACAAGTACTCGAGCTTGGTATATACAGTCCAAATACATACAGGCCCACAGTGTCGCCAAGGCCCGGAAGGAGGGACTCGAGTAACCTACGGACTCTCAATTGCTTGAAGGACAAGAAGAAGCTAAAGATAGAAAGTTTGAAGGGGAAAACCCTAACTTGTAACCGACTCGACCTGCTACCCGAGACCTAGCCTGTCTATATAAAGGCTAGGAGGGGGCGACGAGGAGGACACACGCAACCCTAGTTTCCACAACCCTCGCCAGATTTCATCTGCGCACCATTGTAACTTTCGACTCCTTCGATAATTCCACGAGCAGACAAGCAGGAGTAGGGACCTCTACGAGGCCTGAACCTGGGTAAATCCTTTGTCCTCTGTGTGCTTGTTTGCTAGCCGATAGATGTCTCCAGCGCTCCCTCCTTCTCCAAAACCCAAGTCCATAACAATGGGCATTGACGAGTTAAACCCTCGTCAATTGGCGCCGTCTGTGGGAACTGGGAGTGCTGATGTTGTGGCTTCTTCGGCCCCATCAACCGCGATCTATAACTCTGCAATAGCAGAGATTCGTCAGCTTTTCGGCGCCTTTGACTTCACCGTCCACACGCCGGCTACTCGCCCGGCCTTCGAGTCCGTGGGCGACGGAATCAGCCTAGCGATTGGGAGCTTCTGCTTCCAAGTTGGTCAGATGGGCACGCTTCGCATGCCCGATCAGCCGACAGCACCGGCGATTGCCCCAGCATCATGGTTCCCACCATCGATCGGCACCCTCAGCGAGCTCAATGCTCCAGCAGCGGTCGGGAACCTGATCAGCGACAGCAGCCGTGACTCCGATCTAAGCGATCTGGCCACTGAAGATGGAACCTACGGTTCCGGATCTGAAAGTTGTGGAAGCAACAGCTTCCCAAATCACTTCATGTGCACCGTCATCAATGCGGGCGACACCACCGCCAACCGCGGCAACAATGGTAACACCGGCAACGGCACCGACCCGCCCAACGCTGCCAACGGCGGCAACGGCGGCAATGGAGGAGCAGTCGAACCCCCCAGCATAATCAACGAGTAAACCGGCGAACGCGTCGTGATCAGGCTCAACGAGCAAGAGTGGGAACGCTGTCGCGAAGCCCTGCGAGGTGCACCTCTACCCCTCGGGTCCCCTTAGGAACTACTGATGGGTTACCACTGGCTCCTAAAAGAGGAATTCAAACGCCAGAAACAAAGCAATCGCGCAACTCGAAGCGCGTAAAAAGGCGGCGGACGAGTCAAGCCTTCGTCGTGCTGGGCTCTCCTCCTACATAGGATCCTCCTCAAGAGGCAACGAGCATCTCGCCAGGAAGAGCCAATCGTGGATGGCTCACCTCACCGAACAAGAACGCATAGACGCCGCGAAAGTCCTCGACTTCGGCTCTATGACAGTCGACACAAGAGGCAACGTGGTTCCTAGGATGCCGCAGGCCACAGTGACAGCGGCCACCATGTACCTTCTCAATAACCAGCCACCGGCTGGAGATCCCCGAACGGCCATGCGCCGATCTACGATCGCGGGCCTTGGGCTAATCGAGGCTGCCCTCAACAAAGAACCAGTACCAAACCCAAAAAGGGGCAAAGCGTTAGCAAAACGCTACTCCTCGTCCTCGTCAAGCGATGACAGTCACGACCTGTCTCGGCGCCGCCATTCACGATGACACGATCGTGACTACGATGCACGCGACGAGCTCACACAGTGCAAGATCGACAAGTCAAGGGCATGACGTGCCCGGTCGACTGATTTAGAAGAAGAAGATGGGGAGCTCTGCGGCGCCAGATGCTTCAGTAGATCCATCAGGAAAAAGCGAATGCATAAAGGGTTCAAACTCCCATCGGAGAACCCGAAATTTGATGGTCTGCAGGACCCCAAGATCTGGCTGGAGGATCACATCTCCTCCGTCAGGCTGCACGGAGGCAGTCGAAGCACTGCCATGCAATGCTTGCAGCTACAGCTGCAGGGCGCCGCCCGGGCATGGCTCAATAACCTCCAACGCGGATCCATTCGTAGATGGGATGAGCTGGTCTACAGCTTCGTACGCAACTTCAATGGCACGTACAAACGCCCCGCTTCAATCGAAGAACTGAGATGCTGCCAGCAAAAATCTGGCGAATCGCTGCGCTCTTACATCCAAAGATGGTCCATCATCAAGAACTCCGCGGAGAACATCTCGGAAGACCACGCGATTGATGCATTCAACGGTGGTGTCCGCCGCATGGAACTCAGGGAGGAGCTAGGCCGCTCAAAGCCCAAGACCATCGACCACCTGATGGAGATCGTGAATCGGTGGGCTGATGGAGAAGATTCGTTGAAGAATCGCGTTCACTCTGACGAGGAGGCGGAACTCGAACGAAGACGCGATCGCCGGAGTAAACGTCGTATGCGCGTCTATGACGATCGCAATGACGTCAACATGGTCGCAGCCGACTACGCTGATAGACGCGACGATAACCGCAACAGCGGATACCGCAGTGGCGGATATCGCAACTCCGGGAAAACCACGCAAGTATGGCAACGCCGCACTCGCGATGAAGCACCCGCGACCTCCATCGAAGACAAACTGCCCGGACCATGCACGATACACTTCTACATCAACAATCATGACGGCAAGAGAAAGTCCAGTCACCTCCTCAAGGACTGCCGCGAGTTCCTCAAGCTACATGAGGGGTTGGTTCGGATGAACCGCAATGCAGTCGAAAGAGGCTACGGAACCGCTCCAGGCGCAGTGGCACATGGCGCACCACCACCACCACCTGGGCCACCCCCGAACGGAGCTGCACCGGACCAGCATCATGGAGGTGAACCATACCCACGGCCCATGGGTACCATGATGATCCAAAAGGGACGCCCCTCCAATAGGGTGCAGAAGGCCATCACTCTCCAAGTCAATTTGGCCACGCACTCGCCACCATCCACCACTGAGTACCTCAGCAGTAGTGAGTCGTACATTACCTTCGACAAACGCAACCACCCGCCTCAAGTACCTCGCCTAGGTCATTGCTCCCTCGTACTCGAGGCACAAATTGGAGGCTTTGATATGAGTCGCGTCTTCATAGATGGCGGAAGCGGTATCAACCTCATATTCGCGAGTACCTTGTGAGCAATGAGGATCCCTCTGACCTGCTTGGAGGCATCGGACACAATGTTCCATGACATCGTCCCAGGAAAAGGCGTATACCCCTGGGCAAAATCAACCTCGACGTCATATTCGGCACGCCGAAGAACTTCCGGCGCGAGCGCATCGACTTTGAAGTTGTCGACTGGCCCTCACAATACCACTGCATCCTCGGGCGCATCGCGTTCACTAGGTTCATGGCAGTACCCCACTACGCCTACCTGCAGATGAAAATGCCAGGTCCCAATGGCGTCATCACGATCAACGGGAGTTTTGAGCGATCTGGCAGTTGCGACAGGGAATTCAACAGAATCTCCCAGTCCTACGGCATGCAGGAGGAGCTCGTGCGATTGAAGGAAACGACAGACAACAGTATGCCCCCCCCCTGAGTAGGCCAAGCTCACCTGACCTCTCCTTCGACTCATCTGTGCACACAAAGAAGGTACAGGTCCATCTATCAGATCCCGCTAAAACGGCCCTCATCGCCAACAACTTGAGTCCCGCATAGGAACTCGCGCTCGTCGAATTCCTCCGTGAGCACTGGGAAATTTTTCGCCTGGTGTACTGCGGACATGCCAGGAGTTCCCAGGGAATTCGCCGAGCACGCACTCAACGTCAACCCCGATGCAAGGCCAGTCAAGCAAACAATCAGGCGAGTGTCTGAGCGATGGGCACAGGCAGTCAGAATGGAGATCAACAGACTCCTCGAGGCCAAATTCATACGCGAGATCAAGGAAAGAACTTGGCTCGCCAATACAGTGCTGGTGCCAAAAAAGGACACGGATATCCTGCAGATGTGCGTGGACTTCACTTCTCTAAACAAGCACTGCCCGAAAGATCACTTCCCGCTACCACGGATCGATCAAATCATCGACTCCACTGCTGGATGCGAGCGCCTCTACTTCCTTGACGCCTACTCAGGCTATAACCAAATTCGAATGAAGGAGGAAGACCAGGAGAAGACCGCGTTTACAGCGCCCTTCGGCATGTTCTGCTACAACACAATGCCCTTCAGACTAAAAAACGCAGGAGCCACGTACCAGCGGTGCATGCAGGCCTGCCTCAAGGAGCAACTTGGTCGCAACATCCAAGTCTATGTCGACGACATAGTAATCAAGACCAAGGAAGAAGCCTCTCTAATCGACGACTTGCGCGAAACCTTCGCCAATCTCGATCGCTACCGGATAAAGCTCAATCCGGACAAATGCACCTTCGGCGTACCCTCTGGACAACTGCTCGGGTATCTCATCTCCGCGAGAGGGATTGAGGCAAACCCGAAAAAGATAAAGGCCACACTGGCCATGAAGAAGCCAAAGAACATAAGAGGCGTTCAGCAACTAGCCAGGCGAATCACGGCCCTCAGTCGATTTACCAGTCGAATGGGAGAAAAGGCGCTGCCCTTCTATCAGCTCCTCCACAAAGCTGACAAATTCGAGTGGACCAACGAAGCGCAAGAAGCATTTGAGGACCTCAAGCGCCTGCTATCCACCTCGCCAGTATTGGTAACCCCACGAGAAAGGGAACCACTGCTGCTGTACATCGCCGCCACCAACCAAGTGGTTAGCACAGTTCTCGTCGTCGAACGGGCCGAGGAAAACAAGGTCCATGGCGTACAACGCCCGGTATACTACCTCAGCGAGGTCCTCACGCCAACAAAACAGCGGTACCCGCACTACCAGAAGCTGGCGTACGGCGTCTATATGACCGCCCGGCGACTGCGCCATTACTTCCAGGAACACCCAATCGTGGTAGTCAACGACGCCCCATTGGGACATATCCTCAATAACCCTGACGCCACAGGGCGAGTCGCGCTTTGGGGAATCGAGCTGTCTCCACGAGACATCACATACGAAAAGCGCGGCGCAATCAAGTCACAAGCCCGGACTTCCTCGTACATTGGATGGAAAACCAACTTCCGGACAAGCCAGACATGTCCTACCTCTGGACAATGCACTTCGATGGGTCCAAGAGGAAAGATGGAGCAGGAGCAGGTGTCATACTGAAATACGTCCTGCGAATGCAGTTCACAGCCTCAAACAACGAGGCTGAATACAAGGCCCTGTTACACGAGATGAGGATGGCAAAAGCCTGCGGCGCAAAGAGGCTAATCATATATGGCGACTCCAAGCTGGTCGTCAACCAAACAATGCATGAGTGCGACGCACTAAACGACAACATGATCTCATACCGCGACCTCTACGACACACTTGAAGGAGACTTCGATGGCTGCGAGTTGCTCCACATAGGCCGCGAAAGCAATGAGGAGGCGGACGCACTCGCCAACATAGGCTCCACCTGCGCACCCATACCACCTGGGGTATTTCTCGAGTGCATATGTGAACGCTCCATCAAGCCAAAGGCCGCAGAGAAGAAAACAAGCGCAACAACAGACTCGGGGGCTACGCCACCCAATGAGCCAACAACAATTGATGATTTGGAGCTCAACACAGGACTCGAGGGACCAATGAGCGTCATGATGATCGAACAATCCTGGACGCAGTCGTACATTACGTACCTCCTCAGCAAGCGCTTACCGGACGACCCGACAGATGCACGACAGATCGCGCGACGCTCCAAGGCATTCACCGTTATCAACGGCGAACTGTATAAACGCAGCATCACAGGCGTGTTACAGCGATGCGTCTCCCTAGCCGATGGAAGAGCAGTCCTCCTCGACATCCATGAAGGGACCTGCGGGCACCACGCCGGCAGCCGCGCCCTCGTCGCCAAAGCTCTACGAGCTGGATTTTACTGGCTCACGGCCATGCGCGACGCCAAGGATATAGTCCAAAGGTGCAACGCCTGTTAGCGATTTGCGGACAAGCCACACGCACCAGGCGCAGAACTACGGCCTATTCCATTGGCCTGGCCCTTCGCCCAGTGGGGACTCGACATGGTTGGCAAACTTCCAAGGTCCCCGCAAGGAGGCTACGTCTACCTCTTGGTCGCAGTCGACAAATTCACCAAGTGGATCAAGGCCATGCCAGTGACCAAGCAATCAGGGCACAACGCAGTCAAGTTCTTCGAGTCCATCGTCTACCGCTTCAGCGTGCCACACAGCATCATCACCGACAACGGAACGAACTTTACATCCAAGGAGTTCCAAGATTTCTGCGAGAATCTGGGGATCAACATCAGCTATGCCTCAGTCGCACACCCGCAGACCAACGGTCAGGTGGAAAAGGCAAACGGGCTCGTCTGCAGCGGCATCAAGAAGCGACTCCTCCGGCCACTCGAACAAGCCGCGGGCTGCTGGCCAAACAAACTGCAATCCGTACTCTGGAGCCTGCGTACAACTCCAAACAGCGCCACCGGCTACACACCATTCTTTATGGTACATGGAGCAGAGGCAGTATTACCCGCCGAGGTACGGTACAGAGCGCCATGCATAGTCGCCTACAGCGAGAAGGAGTCATCCCTCGCACTCGAAGACTCCGTCGACCTCCTTGACGAAGCAAGAGAAATCGCCGCAGAAAGATCTACGATCTACCAGCAGAACCTGCGCAACTACCATAGCAGAAGGCTTCGCCCAAGATCCTTCGTCGAAGGTGACCTGGTCCTGCGACTGAAGCAGCAGGGGCATCTCAAGCTCGAGTCCCCCTGGGAATGACCGTACGTGATTACAGAAGTAATCCCAGGTGGTGCCTATCGCCTTCAAGATTTAGAGACAGGAGTCGCATACTCCAACCCTTGGAACGTCGCACAACTGCGACGCTTCTACCCTTAGTCGTTTCTTCTTTACTTTTGCATCGCAAATAAGGCTATTCAGCCAAGGCTACTTAGCCGCACATTGTACTACGTACTGTTCTTCGAATAAATAAAAGCTAAGTGCCCCAAAACTCCGTGTTCTCTTTTCTTTTGTCAACTTTCATACTCGGGGGCTACGCCACCCTATACACATATGTTCTTCGAACAATAACGCGACATCCTGAGTAGCTGGCACATCAATCGAACCCCTTAACACAAACACAACCCAGCTGCCACGCACTTGATAGGTTGACAAGGGAAAGATACAAAGATGGCCAGGCTAACGAAAAGGACTCGCATAAGTGCAACGCACCCCACGCTTATAAAGCTATTTGTATACATTCAACAATAAATTATCTACAAACATATATGAGCTTTACAATACCAGTACACTTATATGCAGGATACATATTTGGCTACCCTTGCAACAGAACAACATTAGTCTGTTCCTCAAAGAAGTCGACGATTTCCTCGGCTGGACGATCCACCGCTTGATAGTGCGGCACCATGTTCCAGGAAGATCCTGCTAGTGGCACCGGTGGCCCAGATGCAATGGCGGCGACATCCACGTCAGGCCTGTGCAAACGCACCACGGAGAGCGCAGCCTTGGCACCAGCCACCAGCTGCTGCCTCACGCACTCGCGAACCGCGGACATATCTTGAAATTTCGTTAGAAGGGCCAACAGGCTTGATGGAGTATCATCCAGCGGGAACATCGCCCGGTAGATGTTCTTCAAACACGACTGTGACTTCTTCAGAAAGAGCAGCACTCGTGAGGCGCGATCCTGCAGGGTCGCTAACGCAGTCGCACGATCATGATCTACCCATAAGTATCCACTCTCCTGAAGTTGCTCTTGGGTGAGATCATGAAGGCGGATGGCAATCCTATCCCTCTCCTCCTGCGGACGGCGTGCGCTAACAACTACACGAAGCAGCATCAACAGCATGAGTACAACGTACCATTGCGATTAACTACAAAGGAAAAGACGAGGATGAGCAAACTAACACTTAAACTGGTCGCCCAGCTGCGTCACCTCGCCAAGCAGATATTGCTCGCGGGCGGCGGCTTTTTCAGCCTTCGACTTCCACATGTCCGTACTACCACGGATCAAGGGAAACTCACGCTCCAGTTGCTTAACGTGATCGCGAAGTCGCGAAAGTAAGGAAATCTCCTCTACCCTGGAGCAGGGAGGTGCCATTGTATCCTCAAGAGATGGCGAGTCTGGGGTTCCCCCCATAGGGCCACTTGGCGTACCCTACCAAAAACCAAGCCAGAGGCAAAATAAGGCGACCAACTCAAAAGTCAAAAGTAACAGGTGCATTCAGGATCAATAAAAGTATCTACAAACACATTCGCCAACAGGCATATTCTCCCATCAAAAAGAGCAAGTTCATCAGCTATTACAAGGAACTAACTACGGAGCAGCTGGCTTCTTCGACTTCGATGACCTCGGAGGCTTCATCAAGTCCGTGGCAGTATCAGATGCCACTGACTTTCCGCTGGCCCCTGAGGCCGAAGTTTTCGCCGCCTTCTTCGCGCGATTGAGCTCCTCCGAATACTTGGCAACAGTGTTTATCAAGGAATGGCCATATTTGGCACAGGCAGTCGCAAAGGGAGCGAATACTACCTGCTGACCATCCGTGCCAACAGGCATCGTCTTCAACACCGCAGAGGGATCCACTTCGACTCCGTGGGCTTGCACCATGGCAAGCGACATGGTCGCGCCAGCTGCGCGGAGGGAGTTCTTGTACGTGGCAGGCACACCCCCAGCGAGCGACTCCACCAGCTCCTCCACATTGTCGACCAGCTCAGCCTTCGGCATCAGCTCCTCCCGGAGGCGACTCAGGGTGGCCATGGCTTTGGACAATGTATTTTGGACAGCGGCACTACGGTCTTCGACCGCAGATACCGTGCCCGCCAGAGCGTCATCGTGACCAAGGGCTTGTGGATCAAAACTCAAGCCGCCAGCATCTACACCAAAATACGCACACGGATCAAACTTCTAATGCCACCGGCACTATAGAGGAAGAGAAGAACATCAATAAAATATCTACCAAGTAAAGGTACCTGAGAGGGCCTTGGCGACTGAGAAAAGTTGCTCTTCGAACAACTTCTCCCTGGCTGCAAAGGAGGCACGCAGATCCTCTTCGTGCTTCTGGGCTTCATCACGAGCCGCGATTGCCTCGTCGCGCCCCTTCACAGCTGCGGCCAGCGTCTTCTCCAACGTGGCAACATCACGTAGTAAAGCATTATGCTCAGCTACAGGGCAGTCAAAAATTTGGCTGTCAGTCGATTATACCAAAATACAGAGAAGACGGAAAGAATAAGTATAGAACACTCACTCTCAACCACACGGTGGCGCTTCTCCAGCATCGCATGCTGGCGACCTATCGCCATCACCTGCTCCGCTACCTGTGCGGCTTCCTTTACAAGGAGTTGTTGCACAAAACAAGGAGTTAGCAAAGGGCAACATAAGGGCGTTGACTGTCAAATTATAAAAAGAAAGAAAGATATACTTACATGGTCCTCCAGCGACTCCGAAGAAGATTGCTGAATCGTCATCCGAGCAACTACTCGATGCTCCCCTACGTGAGAAGAGCTCGAAGAATTGTGCCCAGAGTGGGCCGCCGCCGGAGGAGAAGGAGCGCGCTCGACCTCTGTCTTGTCTTTTGAGGTCGCGACTCCTGATTCCTTCAAAAATTCGACGTCGCCAGAAGATGACGACGCCTCTTGACTGCAAGACAAAATACGCACTTAGAAAAGGCAAACTCCAAGGCAAAGCCAACAAGAATAAAACAAGAGAAGAATGAATGCACTAGCAAACCTACCAATCAAATCTGCCAAGATCAAATGTGGCCTCCGTCGACTCCGACGAAGACTCCTTAGGCAATCGCATCTTCTTACGAGAAGACGGTGCCACAGCCCTCACAGGAACGGCGGGAATTGGTGACTCCGCTCCAACAGCCGCGCCTCCTAGAGTTGAAGGAGTCGACACGTCGGAATCCCCGCTACGCGAACGCTTGCGAGTATCCGGACTTTCAGACTCGGGGGGCTTCCTCTTCCACATCGGAAGGGACAGTCGACTCAAACTCGTCCTCTTCCAAAGCTTCACGAGGAATAATCCCCTCAGGAAGGGGAGGCATGCAAGGAGACACCGCCCACTCCTGCATACAAAAAGTAAAACAGATAAGCAACAGAAGACGCAATCGAGAAAATAAGCTACTACGTAGCACAACCATACCTCAGGAGGAGGATTCGAAGCATCGAAAGGAGGAACGACTGGCTCGTTCGGAAGCACATCCTTGAGGGTATACTTCGTGACCAGTCGCACCCTCTTATCTACCTCACTCGCGGACATGCCATCAGCAGACACGCGAGTGGGATCATCAGCGCCACCCCATTGGAACATGGGATGGACCCTGGCCTGGAGAGGCTGGACAAGGGCGCGGCCTCCCTCTTCTGCGTCTATGCGACTCTCGAGGTCGCAGACGCACTGATATAACACGTCTGTTTCTGCGAGTTCGGAAGGCATGATCACGTTCTTCCAAGAACGCATCTTCTTGCAGGGAGTCGCGGGATCGAAGGGCGCGAGTCCAAAGTGCTCGTCCTTGGCCTTCTGATCGCTCACATAGAACCATTTGTCCCTCCATCCCTGGACGGACTTGGTGAGCTTGATATCAAAGTAGGTGGCGGATGGGTCAACATGGATTCCGCAACCACCTAAGTCATAAACTAAAGAGCCAGATGCGGACTGACGCTTCAATTCAAAGATGCGTTTGAAAAGACCAAAGTGCGGCTCGATTCCGAGCCAGCACTCGCAGAGAGTGATGAAACAAGTGATGTGGAGGAGAGAATTTGGGGACAGCTAATGGAGCTGGAGCCCATAGAAACACAGAAGACCCCGAAGAAAGGGGTGAAGAGGCAAGGAAAGACCACGAATGATGAAAGCAAGAAACATCACTCGATAACCAGCGGGAGGCACAGGAATGGTCTCACCGCTGGGGACGCGCGGATCGGCGACTGCTGCAGAGATCACTCCGTCTTGGCGAAGAAGACGGAGATCCGACGCCTTGATAATAGAGGGGCGCCAGGCGCCATTGGTCACGCGGGTGCCCGCGACCTTCTTCTCCCCAGCGGCGGCGGCACTGGTGACCACAACAGCGGAGCCGCCCTTCTTCTTCGCTGCAGCGAGGGTGGCCGCGGAATCAGCGGCAGCACCTCCTTTCTTCTTCCCCATTGCGCGGCGGCGATGAGAACGAAGGAAATAGCTTGGGAACGAACGGAGCTGGTCCAGCGTCGTGGGGAAGATGAGCGCAGAGGAAAGCAAGAAAGCAAATGGCAATGGCGATGACAGCAAGGAAGAAAGAGCATAGATGGGAAATTACCGGCGCAGCATCGCTACTTAACCCCTGGAAGATGCAATCCAACGACTGACAAAAACCATATTGGACGAGTGGCACGCATCGCGTAGGACACGTGGCGAAGAGGAAGCGCGAACCGTCCCCCCACTTCTACCATTACACGCGGAAATCGAGGAGGCACAGTTAAAAATAAGATTACGCACGCCCAGTCAAATCAAAGTCAGAAAGTGGGACCCACCGCTCGTCACGTCCCGTCAAAACCGCTCACGCGGGCAACTAAGGTCATACAAGCGTCAGCACTGACGTCACCAAGCCTATGCAGTGGAAAACTTCGACTATTTTTAGTCCTTGCTGGAGTCTTTGACTCCACCAAGCACTTGGGGGCTACTCCCATAGGGAGCGCTGGCCGCGCACCCTACGACTTTCTTTTTCTTCTTGTTGCAGGAACATGGACAATCACAAAAGCAAACCCAACCACTCGAAACACAGTTTGATTATGGACATGTGTTACTCCCATAGGGAGCACCGGAAACAAGCAGGCAAAAGACGACAGCAGTCGCGAAAGTGTTTTAGTACCTGTCTGAGTTATCGACTGAACAAGCAAGCAAAAGACGACAGCAGTCGCAAAAATTCTTTAGTCCCTGCCTGAGTCTTCGACTCAACCAGGCACTCGGGGGCTACTCCCATAGGGAGCGCTGGCCGCGCAACCTATGATTATTTGTGCAAGAAAACTGTGTGTTGATAACATCCACACTCGAAACTCATGGTGACACCGCCTCATAATTTTTCCCTGCAAAGAGACTGCGTCTCCTGGGTTACCCGAATCGTCTCCGCGATGATAAAATTTGGATGCCACACCTACGGTGTGAAGGTAAGACCTGAATAAGGCCTGGCAACGCGTTTAACTGCGCACTACCAGAAACATATCCGTGCCTACAGGCACGATGAACATGCCTTGACGGACGCGTCAAGTGCTCACACCCATATAACTAGAATTCCACTCCTGTAAGACCTCCGCGGCCTGAGTCGAATTACACCAACACTTTTCCGGATTCGAGTCCGGGGACTCGAATTTGAGTAGATTGTGTTGTTTCACCCTAAGGTGGTTAACTGATACCGATACTTCGGTTATATCAGGCACGTATATCAACAATCCCTATGACGCAAATAAAAGCAATCGAAATATACTCATTTAGGCACTCGAAGGCTTCAAAAGTCCCCAGTCGAATCTGCGATTCCACTGGGCACTCGGGGGCTACTGACATGGGTATACCCTACAAGTACTCGAGCTTGGTATATACGGTCCAAATACATACAGGCCCACGGTGTCGCCAAGGCCCGGAAGGAGGGACTCGAGTAACCTACGGACTCTTGATTGCTTGAAGGACAAGAAGAAGCTAAAGATAGAAAGTTTGAAGGGGAAAACCCTAACTTGTAACCGACTCGACCTGCTACCCGAGACCTAGCCTATCTATATAAAGGCTAGGAGGGGGCGACGAGGAGGACACACGCAACCCTAGTTTCCACAATCCTCGCCAGATTTCATCTGCGCACCATTATAACTTTCGACTCCTTCAATAATTCCACGAGCAGACAAGCAGGAGTAGGGACCTCTACGAGGCCTGAACCTGGGTAAATCCTTTGTCCCCTGTGTGCTTGTTTGCTAGCCGATAGATGTCTCTAGTGCTCCCTCCTTCTCCAAAACCCAAGTCCATAACAATGGGCATTGACGAGTTAAACCCTCGTTAGTTCCTTTTTAACATCTTAAGCTAGAATGTTCGTGGCCTGAATGACCCAGACATGTGCACGACTGCCAGTGAGACCATTGCATCCATGACCTGTCACATTGTTTGCCTTGAGGAAACTAATCTGGACATGATTTCCCCTCTTATGTGTATTGGTTAGGAGGCCACAGGTTGATAAGTTTTTCCCAAAGGCCAGGTATCGGTACTCGTGGAGGCATTTTTCTCCCGTGGGATGAGTCGGTTGTTTCCGTCTCCAATGTCAAAATCACCAAGTTTTGCCTCTCGGCTTCCCTCCGTGATGTATCTTTCGATGACGAATTCAAGATCACCACCGTCTATGGCCCCTCCACGGCCAATAGGAAAGACAAATTTTCAATGAGCTAAGAGGTCAAAACCCCCCATAGTGGTGTCAAATGGGTGGCACTTGGCGACTTCAACCAAACTTACCATGCCCACGAAAAAACAAAAGAAATGTAAATATAATTCGTATCAATCACTTCTGCTCCGCCTCACAAGATTATGAGATTAAAGAAATCCATCTTTAAAATCAGAGATTCACTTGGAGTAATGAAAGGCAACCACCTATGCTATGCAAGCTAAACACTTTATTTTGCAACTTCGAATGGGAGATTCACTTCGATTCTCATGTCGTACATTCTCTTTCGTCTTTGCTTTCGGATAATTTTCTCCTCCTCCTCCTTGCCGATGATAGTGGACCTAGACAACCTCGAACTTTCAAATTCGAAAACTTTTGGATTGGAGTGCCCGGTTTTGACGAGGTGGTCAATAAGGCGTGGAATGAACCTAGTGCCCACTTGGAACCTTGTCAAATCCTTTTCCACAAACTTCAAAAAAGGGAGGCTAATATCTACTTGGAGTCGTGGCCTTTTTTTGCGAAATCAAAGGTTCTTCATCATGCCTCTCTCCTAATCATACTTCATCTTGACATGTCCTAAGAATCGAGAACCCTTTCTATTGAAGAGTGTGACCTTAGAGCAAGGTTGAAGCGCAAGGCCATTAGTTTGGCTGTTGTCGAGAGGGCACAAAAGAAGCAAAGTTACCGCATAACAAATTTGAAGTAGGGTGATGAAAATACAAAATACTTCCATGTGAAGGTCAATGCGAGAAGAAGAAAAAATCATATCCACCGTCTCAAGCACAACAATGGTTGGATCACCGACCACAAGCAAATAGAAGATATAATCAACGATCATTTCACAAAGATGATGGGAAAAGGTGAGATACGCCTCAAGGACTTCAATTGGGAGTAACTTGACTTCGATGGCCCGGACTTGCAATCTCTTGGTCGGTTCACCTAAGAATAAATAAAGCATGCAATTAATCAAATATCCACAGGGAAGGTGCCTGGCCTAGACAGTTTCATCAGAGTGTTCTACAAGTGGTGTTGGGGCACAATAAAAGAGGACGTAATGAATGTCATTCATCTTTTTGGGAAGCTTCATGTGGTAAACTTCAATTGGTTTAACTCTGCAAACGTTGTGCTATTGCCCAAAAAATAAGGAGCCAAAGGCATCTTCGATTTAGGCCTATTAGCCTTAGTCATGGAGTGGGAATGATTGTGACCAAAGCTCTTTCCCTTTGGCTTGGCCCATATATGAATGAGCTCGTCTCAAATGCGCAAAGTGCCTTCATCAAGAAAAGGACCACACATGACAACTTTCTCTACATGAAGAACTTTGCTAGAAGGCTCCATAGAAGAAAAAATCCGGCTTTGTTGTTTAAGCTTGACATCCGGAAAGCCTTTGACTCGGTTCGATGGGACTATATTCTTGACCTCCTCCAAAAGCGTGTCTTCCCTAGTAGATGTTGGAATTGGATCACCGCTTTGTTTGCCACGTCATCTTCGCGTGTTCTACTCAATGGAGGGGTCAGCCTATCCATCAAGCATGGGCGAGGATTGAGACAAGGTGATCCCCTCTCTGATCCTTTTTGTGATTGCAATAGACCCGCTCACCAAAATTCTTGACAACGCAACTACCCATGGCTTTCTCCACAAGATTTATAAGTGTGGGGCTGTTTTGAGGATCTCTTTATGCGGACTACGCAACTCTTTTCATTGCGCCTTACACACATGATATCCAAGAACTTTCCTCCATCCTTCAAGGCTTCGGGGAGGCCATCGGTCTATGTACCAACTTTAAAAAGAGCATCATGGCCCCTATTCGATGTGACCAAATTAATCTTAATGAAGTCCTTGAGGGGATACCGGTGGAGTGGGCCTCATTCCCTTTCAAATACCTTGGTTGCCTCTCTCCATTTGGCAGCTTTGGAAGTCGTATTTCCAAAACCTTGTTGATAAAGCGCATGAGTAATTTGATGCTGTGAGAGTAGGCATGTTGTAATACCACTCTTTCTTTTCACTCTTTATACCCTCTTATCTTAATTAATGGAAAAGCTTTTGCCATCATTTCATTTTTTGACATCTTTCACAAGAAAATCATTAAACTAAAATATATGTACTCGCCCCGTTACAGAATAATCCATGTTCTTGTTTCTTCCTAAGTCAAAGTAATTTAAGTTTGACCAAGTTTTAAGAAAAATATACCAACCCCTGAACACAAATGTAGTTTTATTATATTAATGGTACAATATGTTTTTTGAGAAACATAGAATAAGTTATTGTACCATATAAATTTGACATTATGGATATCAACACATTTTGCTATAATTTTGGTCAAACTTAGAGAAGTTTGAATTAGGATAAACCTAAAACATCGATTATTTTGGGATGGAATTCACTAATGCTCACCTAGTATACTCCTTTTGGGTATGTACTTTCACCGCTTATGATACCACCTAAATGAATCTATTATACTTCTTAATCATTCTTAATATAGTTCATTAGTTATTCCAGTGAACTATTGTGTACTATTGATCTAGCCAATGGGTAACTAGTGGGTAGGATACCCACCGGGTATGGGTGTGTGTAAAGTTTATACCCGTGAGTGGTATGGGTAGAATTGTGTACCCACGAGCTATATGGTTATGAGTATGGTATTGATCTAACATACCCATACCTACCCATTGCCATCCTAATAATATCATTTGTTCAATTAATGTTTGGATCGACTTGAGATGTGATTCTTTGAGTTTTTGGGAGGGTATACATTTTAAATACAATTATGAATCTTTCGTGTATCATCCTTTGGGTTTGTGTGGGTTGTGATAGGATTCAGATTAAAACATAAAAGATATTGAACACACAAAAAGGAATGAAAATGTTTCATTGTGCTGGTACCCTTGAAACTTAATCGTGTCATCATTTCTTCATAATTGCAATTTCCATGTTACTTGATCCTTGACTATTAGATAGAAGTTCCAATCTCTATTTGGACTCGTGCAATCATCGTGCTTCTGATTTACATATCTACATCTTACAAAGGGTTCTTATATATATTTTTAAGTGAAACATTTTAAGTTACCTCAAAATGAAAATTTTCTGCAAGCATTTGTGGGGCGTTGCCCGCATAAAAACTTAACAACACATTGACCGATAGAGAAATAAGATTCTAGTATGAGGATAGCTCGTTCTGTTGTATAAAAGGAAATGACAAGATATTTATCTTTGAAGTTGAAGAGTTGTGCTGATTGTCTACAAGTCGATGCAAAATATTAAAAACACACACATTTGATTCAACACTCAGTTTTCCTTCACAAGTCCTAGAGTCACTCTTGATAAGTGAATATAGGTCAACAATGCAGCGAAAACAAGTGTATATATAGCCCGTGTAGCCGCCAGCATGGCACCCTCCCCTCCCCTCCCCTCCCCTCCCCTCAGTCAACGGTTTAATTTCCAACATTTTTCTAGGGATTGACGACCTTCTCATGCATCTGGATCTCCGTGATGACGAGTTGGATGATGTGGTGATCGGTGCTGCTGAGGTGAAGGAATTCCAAAAATAGGCTCGATGGATGGCGATTGGCAAGGTTCATACCACTAGGAATTTCAGTGCTGAGGCGTTATTTGGGAAGATGAAGGCAATCTGAAACCTATCCAGAGATCCGATCTGCAGGGAGGCAGGGGGAATCTTTTTGTATTTCAGATGCATTGCTTGGGCGACTGGAAAAAGGTTGTTCATCGGGGACCTTGGACGTTCCGTGGTTGGGCTGTGCTCATAGAGGATTACGATGGCCGGGAAGACCCGAAAAAAGTCTCCTTTGGTGGTCTGTATGTGTGGGCTCAGATTCATGGAATACCAGAATTATACCAGAAAGTGCATGTTATCGATGATCTGGCTCGTCGTATTGGCAAAACTAAAGAGGTCCAGATGAATCCTAGGATGTTTTATGAAGGAAATTATGTCAAAATTCAAGTTCTAGTGGAGGTTAAAAATCCCCTAACACGAGTTGTGTCTCGCAATATGGAAGGAGAAGGGGAGAAAAGGCTATTGGTCAAATATGAAAAAGTCCCATACTTTTGTAAGCACTGTGGCTTGATTGGGCATAACCATGAGGAATGTGGAGATGGAGATTGGTATGATAGAGAGCTCCAATATGGTGATTTTATGCTTGCTACTCGCCGGGCTAACCAACCGATTATGGAACCCCATCTCTTTCCCCATCGGGGCAGGGGTGGTATGGCTGGTAGAGGTACTGCGACTTCCCCACGTAAGCGCTCCTCTCAGGATGCCTCACTTTATAATGATGAGGAGGAGCCAAAGGATTCAGCGGTGAGCCCGCTGAAATCTACGCCAATGGAAATCGCTGAGGAAGGTGAAGCGGGGGGCAAGGAAAACCCTGGAATTTACTTCCGAATCCACAGGTAGTGGGACTGATTTGAGCAATGCGGAACCTAGTGCAAGTGCTGGGAAAACTCCACCCCCCCATCGTACACTGATCCCCGTGATCGCACGAAACTTCGGAAAGTCTCAGATAAAATTAATGATTTGGCAACATCGGCGGCCTCCTCCGAGGAGGACCGCCGCGCCCAATGACGACATTAGGCTGGAACAATCATGGGCTGGGGCAACCTGCGACTGTTCAGGAACTCATATGTTTGGTACAGACGTATAATCCCAGTCTAGTCTTCATCTGCGAGACTAGGCAAAGTAAAGAAAGAGTTAAAAATCTTCGTTTTCGAATTGGCATGAAAGAGTGCTTTCAAGTTAAAGGTATTGGAAAGGGCGGTGGCCTGGCCCTCTATTGGACTGAGGATGTGACGGTGGACCTTCTATCATTCAGTAAGTACCACATCGATGTTCACGTCAGTGGTGGTCCGTATGATCACATGTGGAGAGGAACCTTTATCTACGGGGAACCAAAGGCTTGTGATCGTCATCATGTGTGGACTATGCTTAGGCAAATTCTGGACCGGTTTGATAGGCCCTGGATAATGCTCGGTGATTTCAATGAAGCCCTCTGGCAAGAGGAGCACTTCTCCCAAACTGCTCGGTCTGAACATTTGATGATGGACTTTTGAGAGGTTCTATCACATTGCGATCTTCATGATATTGGTTTTGTTGGGACCCCCTGGACCTTTGACAATAAACAGAAAGGTGATTGGAATGTCAAAGTGTGTTTAGATAGAGCGGTTGCATCTCCGGCGTGGTCTTCTCTATTCCCGGAGCACAGACTACGTCACATCGCCTCTACTAGATCTGATAATTGCCCCATATTGCTGTCCGCAGAGGTGGTGAACAATTGCAGGTCCAGTAGACCTATCCGACGGTACGAGGTCGTGTGGGAGCGCGAGCCTACCCTTGCTGCGGCCGTTGAGGAGGCCTGGTCTCGCAGAATCCCAGGATGTGATCTGGGTGATATTGCTGAATCGCTAAATACTGTTATGAGTAATATGCAAAGCTGGCGCAAGACTCATTTCATGTCGGTACCTAAAGAATTGGAAAAGAAACGGGCCTTACTGGATGAACTGCAGAATTCTAATGATGAATCCAATGTCGTAGCTTGTATCGGTCTTAAAAAGGAGATTGACAAACTTTTGTACAGGGAGGAGATTATGTGGATGCAATGTTCCAGAATTGCTTGGCCGAGAGAGGGCGATCACAACACTAAATACTTTCACAGACGTGCGTCTTGGAGACGGCGGAAAAATAGAATCAGGCGGTTGAAAAGGACTGATGGCTCTTGGACGTCCGACCCGGAAGAAATGGAGAACATGGCTAGGGATTTTTTCCAGGAACTCTACTCGCACGAGCTGTTATTGATGCCATGCAAAGTTGTGTTGATGATGAGATGAACGAGAAGCTCTGTGCTCCCTTTACTGGAAAAAAATTAGTGATGCTCTCTTTTAGATTGGCCCCTTAAAGGCTCCGGGGTATGATGGTTTTCCTGCTCGCTTCCTTGGGATATGCTAAAAGTTGAAGTGGTACAAGCTGTGCAGCTGTTCTTTGCTTCTGGTATCATACCGGAGGCGGTTAATGACACAACAATTGTTCTAATCCCAAAGAAGAATGATCCCGAGACCCTGACGGATTTTTGGCCAATAAGCCTCTACAATGTGATATTCAAGATTGTTTCGAAATGCCTGGTCAATAGGTTGTGGCCTCTTCTCCAGGACATCATCTCTCCTACTCAAAGTGCGTTCATCCCTGAGCATCTTATTACGGATAATGCTCTAATGGCATTCGAGTGTATACACTCTATACATACAGGGTCTGCTGCTCGGAAGAATTTTTGCGCATATAAGTTGGATATGGCTAAAGCTTATGACCACGTTGACTGGAGGTTCTTGGAAGGGGTTTTAGCGAAGTTGGGCTTTCATAACCAATGGATTCGGTGGGTGATGGCATGTGTGACCACCGTTCGATACTCTGTTCGCTTTAACGGAAATATGTTGGACCCCTTCACCCCATCGCGTGGCATTCGCCAAGGTGATCCTCTTTCGCCATACTTATTCTTGTTTGTTGTTGACGGTTTATCTTGTCTTATCCGAAAGGAAATTGAAGCGAATTCTCTTCGAGAACTGCATATTTGCCGCCATGCCCCGGGTATTTCCCACCTGCTTTTTGCCGATGATAGCCTACTATTCTTTGAAGGCTCTGCGGAACAATCTCTCTTTATCAAGGCTATTCTTGACCGTTACGAAGAAGGTACTGGGCAGCTGGTGAGCTTAGGAAAATGTTACATTATGTATGGGGACGGCTGTTCACCTGATGTGCAGGAGGAAATAAAAGAGATTCTGAAGTATGACACTACCTGTTTTAAGGAGAAGTACTTGGGACTTTCGGTTACTGAAAGAAGATTGACAAAAGTGAAGTTTAAATTCACTAAGGGCAAATTTTCAAAGCATGCGAGTGACTGGTCCGAGAAGTACATGTCGCAAAGACATCCTCATTAAATCTATTCTGCAGTCAATCTCGACATATGCTATGGGGGTCTTCAAATTTCCCTATGGCCTAATTGATGAGCTGGAGAAAATCATCCAGACGTTCTGGTGGAGTGATGAGGTTAATAAGAGGAAGATGCAGTGGCTGTCCTGGGATAAATTGGCCCGGCCAAAAAGTCATGGCAGAACGGGCTTTCGCGACCTTCGGATATTCAATCAAGCACTCCTTGCAAGGCAGGCGTGGCGTTTAATTCACTTCCCGGACACACTCTGTGCTCGGCTCCTAAAAGCAAGGTATTACCCTTCTGGCCACCTATTGGATACAACGTTTATCAAGAATCAGTCCCAAACCTGGCAGGGGAGTGTCCACGGTCTTGACCTTTTAAAGAGAGGAATTATTTGGAGGATTGGCATGGGTTCAAGCGTCAAAATTTTCTGTGATAATTGGCTACCAAGAACTGGTGCCCTTCAGGTGGATGGTAAGAAGGGTTCTTCTCGACGCAAGTGGGTCTCCGAGCTTATTAACCAGGGCGATAGATCGTGGAATGAGCAAACTGTGCGTGAGTGTTGCTATCCCCATGATGCTGCGGTGATTCTCAATATTAAACTTTCGCTCCGGCCTACTGACGACTTTATTGCATGGTCCGGTGAGCACAATGGTCTATTCAGTGTGCGATCCGCGTACCGCATTGGCCTACATCCAAAACTTCAGGAGCTTAGTAAAGGGCAATCAAGTATGGAGACGCTGGGAGATAGGAAAATTTGGGATCTTGTTTGGAAATCAAACGTGCTGCGAAAACTGAGGATTTTTGCTTGGCGGGTCGCGTCGGACTCTCTGGGTGATCGTCTGAATCTGAGTAGACGTATTTCGATGGTGGATCCAACCTGTACTATTTGTGGCTGCAAAATTGAAGATGCACACCACACTCTTATCACATGCACTATGGCGCGTGGGCTTCGTGAGGAACTACGACAACATTGGGCGCTTCCCTCTGAGTCGGCTTTCCTCGGTAACCAGAACGAATGGTTGTTCACACTTCTGGGGAATGCTACGAAGGATCAAAGGCCGAAGATTATCTTTTTGCTTTGGCGTGCATGGCACCATCGTAACAATGTTATCTATGGGGACGGGAAAGCTTCAGTCTCAGCCTGTGTTCCATACTTGGTGAATTATCACCTTTCCTTTACAGGTGACTTGAGGGGGGCTATGCTCAGTGTTGCTGCTTGGTCGCCTCCTACTGAACAGATGGTTAAAGCAAACGTTGATGCTGGATGGGATCCTACTTCCAAGAATGCAGGTGTGGGCATTATTATTCGAGATCATAAGAGTAGACCTATCCTCGCCGAATGGAAATTCATTCCCTCGTGTGGCTATGCGGAGGAAGCCGAAGCTATTGCTTGCCTGGAGGGCTTACACCACTTAATCTCGCTCCGGCGTTGGCCAGTTATTTTGGAATCTGACTGCCTCCGAGTTGTCCAGTCAGTTACAAGTAATGTGAATGAACTATCCAGTCAGTTACAAGTAATGTGAATGAACTATCTGCCTGCTGGACAGTGATTTTGGAGACGCGGGAGCTGCTGAAGATTTATCGGGAGATCACTATCTTGAAGGTGGATAGAGTCTGCAATGGCGTGGCGCATGTCTTAGCACAACTTGGCAAGTCTGGCTTGTCAGACTCCACTCATAATTCTGTACCTGACTGTGTTCGGGATTTGGTCTCCCTCGATTGTAAAAACACCATGTAATCTCGGAGCAGCAAGTTTCTTACGCACACTTTTTCTTATCAGGGTACCTAAGGGGACTGGAAGGTTTTTAATGAGACGGCTTGCTGCTCAATATATTTGTGTTCGTCTTCTTCTTCAAAAAAAAAATTCTGTGTGAACGTAGCTGCGCTGCATCTTTACAGGGCATACAGATGAATAACTTCGCACATAATTTTGCAAGTTCACGTGTAGTCACTACTGGACTACGCGTGTGTGTGTGTGAAATTTTCGACAAATATTTGGAATTACAGACCCAACCTTGGCTTGCCTTTAACTAATTCGGGCATGATCCAGGGTGGCGGACACGCCAGACGCGCGCGGTGGTGTGCAAGCTCAAGACTCAAGAGGATGCATGGAACGGAGACGTGAGCTGTGTCTTGACTCTTGAGAGTTCAGACGCGCGTAAGTCATGTTCACGACGGTGCTGGTGTTGCGCGGTGCTGCACGAGGTGTGTTGTGCTAGTTGATCAGCTAGGAGAACAGATCGACACAAGTGGGAAGAAGGGCCGGGAACAGCGGAGGACACGTGTCAGTAATCGTGACAGCGTGAGGTTTAATTCGACGGCACGCAGACCGTCTGACTTTCTGCAATCTGCACCGGACTTGCGTCACTTGCGCGTCCAAACTAATCATTAGCGCAACTGGTACTGGCGACTGGAGTACCGTACGAGTGTACGCCAAGTCGCCAATGGCTAACTAACATGCGATCACCGCCAAATATGTCATTTTTATAGTAGTACACACGCAAACCCTATGCCTCTCAATTCCTCCATGATACGCTCCTTAAGCTATGCCATGTGACCTTGCTAGCCCAAACACGGAATACGGCCATGGACGCCGATCGATATCGTATCGTCGTTCCCACTTCATCACTTGTGCCTAGCTATAAATGCCCCGCAAATGTCGCTCCATCCGGCCACCGAACCACATCTGTCTATAAGAGAGGACAACTACTCGATCGGCCACCAGAAAGTGCAAATATGGCTCGGATCTCCACGAATGCCGTTGCACTTCTTGCGCTCGTCGCCGTGCTTCTCACGCACCGCTGTTACGCCCAGCAGCACCACCAGCAGCAGCTGAACTACACCTCCCGGCTGGCGAAAGCCTCCAACTCCCCCTGGCTCGCGGCCAAGGCCACCTGGTACGGCGCCCCTACCGGCGCCGGCCCCGACGACAACGGTACGTACCTACAGATATATACGTTCCGGTGGTCGGCGGCACATGCCTTTAATTTGTGCGCATTACGCTAGCCGCCGCCGTGCGAGCTTAGAAGTGTAGTAGTACGTAGAGAATAATGTTGGATGTTTGATCGATGCGTGCAGGTGGTGCTTGCGGCTACAAGCATGTGAACCAGTACCCGTTCATGTCCATGGGGTCGTGCGGCAACGAGCCCCTGTTCAAGGACGGCATGGGATGCGGCGCCTGCTACCGGGTACGTACGTACGTCGATCGGCGCCGATCGACGCTTATGCTAATCACTAAAGTATAGATTATTAGTCAGAGCTGAAAAGTACGTACTGCTGCCTGCGTTCACACGGTCATGAATTAGAGCATTACGTGTGTAGCATGTTACCGGCGGGCCGGTAGTGCATTATTGGTTGACTTTCCGCTTGGTTTTCTAGATACGATGCGTCAACAATCGTGCCTGCTCCGGCAAGCCGGAGACGGTCATGATCACAGACATGAACTACTACCCGGTGGCAAAGTACCACTTCGACCTCAGCGGCACGGCATTCGGTGCCATGGCCAAGCCGGGCCAGAACGACAAGCTCCGCCACGCCGGCATAATTGACATCCAGTTCAGGAGGTCGGTTATTTCTTAGGCGCAAATATTTTGGAAAATACGTTCCGGCCATGATCAGCACTGACCGTTGATTCTGTTAGTGCAGGGTGCGATGCAAACACCAGGGCTTGATGGTGACCTTCCACGTGCAGCGGGGCTGCAACCCAAACTACCTCGCCGTGCTGGCGGAGTACGCCAACCGGGAAGGCACCGTGGTGCAGATGGACATCATGCAGTCCAAGAACGGCCGCCCGACGGGGTACTGGGAGCCGATGTCCCATTCCTGGGGCGCCATCTTCCGGAAGGACACAAAGCGCCCGCTGCAGGGGCCCTTCTCGCTCCGCATCCGCAGCGAGTCCGGCAAGACGCTGGTGGCCAAACAGGTCATCCTGGCCAACTGGAAGCCCGACACCGCCTACCGCTCCAACGTCCAGTTCCGTTGATCGCTCCGGCCGATGAATCGAGGAATCCGCTGTTATAATACGTGTGAATGCCAAGTGTACAATATTGGCTGTTGAATTTTAATTATACCATGTAGTACATCTTGTGTTAGTTGTCTGGTGGGTCGATGTGTGGGAAACGGAGGCTAGTCTCCATGCACGTGCTACCCCGCCCACTATCACATACTCCCTCCGACCCATATTAGTTGACTTGGATTTATTTAAATTCGGATGTATCTAGTTCTAAAACATGTCTAGATGCATTCGAATCTAGACAAATTCGAGTTAACTAATATGGGTCGGAGGGAGTACTGTATTTGAAATCTAGTAATCGACTGTAATCTCAAATCTGGTTTATATACTGTACTTATATAATACCGTACTAAATGTGAATTTGCTCCCATCATCATTCTTTTATGCAGAACATTTACTAAAAAAAGAATACTCCGCCCATTACTTGTATATTTTTAGAAGTTTAAGCAAGTATGACCCCTCTAATCTGAAAAATCGAGCTTATCAAGTACACAACCTACTTCATGCATCCTCCGCCTCCAGTGTGACATGTTTGAACACCAAATAATTCTTTTTTTAACGAGGAAAAAAGTTTTGCCCTTTTCAATTAGGGAGGGTGAGAACACGTAGGGCATGTTTGGTAGCATGCATGAGTTCCATAAAATCCCGCTGGCAAAGAAACCGGTCTGATTGGTTGCCTGCACGAGGCCTGCGTTGTGGCCAGCATGAATATTAAAGCAGCACACAGCCAGGCCCGACTACAACGCTTGAATCGGCCGTTTTCAGCGCGCCTAACTCGGGTGAGCGGACGACTACACGAACGCGTGCAACGATGTCTTCCTCCTCCCCCTTCTCTCTCCTCTCTAAACATGCTTAATCTTTATAGCTTGATATTAGCACATACAAGTTTCAAATCAAGTCAAGCTGTACATGAAAAAGATGCGCATCAACGATGGGGTTTCATTCTGACCGTCGTCTTCGAGGTTGGTGAACTGTATCTTTTTAGATTCATGGTCAAAGTTGGATTTTTTTTTGCTTGTTTCTTCAGATTCGTCGCACAGAAGCAATCGGTCGAAGTGTCCTTTGAGAAGTAGCTTGATGTTGTTGTTCCCCACAATTTTCGTATTGTAAGTTTTGCATTTTGATGTAGGTATAGAGATCTCTATGTAGATGGTAGTGTTCTGTGAGGAAGATGAGCTACTTCTCTCTCCTTACTCAAACATGCTCCTAGTATCTTTTTCAATTAACACAAATATGCCCCGAATCGAGTCGAGATGTACATGAAAAAGATGCGCATCGACGATGGGGTTCCATTCTGGCTATCGGCTTCGAGGTTAGTGAACTATTTCTTTTTACATTCATGGTCAAAGTTGGAGCTTTTTTGTGCTTGTTTCTTCAGGTTTGTCGCACAGAACCAACCACTCGAAGTGTCCTTTGAGGAGTAGCTTGATCTTGTTGTTTCCCACAATTTTTGCGATGCAAGTTTTGCATTTTGATACAGTTATAGAGATCTTTCTATAGATGATAGTGTTCTATGTACATGTACGTGAGAAAGATGGGGTTGAAAATGAGGTTGAGGAAGAAGTCGTCGCCGTCCATCGCTGTAGCCGGCAGTTGCCAGTAAGTGTAGGTGTCCGCCGCACTCCATCGCCATTGCAGCCCTCCAGCAAGAAGAACAAAATCACTGCTAATGACTGTCTGTGTCAATGTGACAGTGAAACACGTGCAGGCAACCAAACATCTGGGTTCTATATCAGTCCTCATGCAAAAAAAAAATCCATACAGGCTACCAAACGGAATGCGAAAGGTGGCTCAGTGCCTGTATGTGTGTGGCACTGCTGGCCGTGGAATGCTCCGTTGAGGCCCAAATTCCAAGCAGGCTACCAAACATCCTCCTAGATGACGGCCACACAGACTTGTCCATATATACCATCTTCAACTGCATGCATCGCGTTGATGTAGAACACAAACGCTCCATTGATCTTCCTTGCACCTAGCTCTTGTAGAGTTTGGATCAAACACATCCATGCTAACGCATCACTTGGTCACTCAAACTGTCAATGTCCGCCATCGGAAACCATCCCTATATAGCCATGCCATGAAGACCTTGTTCCTACTTTTATTCGTTTCCATCACCGTATCCTTCATTCATGTGGCATGTGGAGCCCTTCGTTGTGTATCCAGGACATCTTGGCATCCCACTACCAACTTCAGCCATTCCTCCATAGAAAACTTTGCAGTGACGTCCAATAGCATGCGGCGCTGCGTCTGTGGGCCCTTCTTGCAAGCGTTCCCTACGCTTATTTGAAGGAGAATAGAGATTGCACTACCCGGCGGTGGTGGTGGTGGAGCGCAAGGAATGACATATCTTGGGAAAACATCCGAGTTCTATATCAAATCTTAACACTTGACCCACAAATTCATGGCCAGATGTTTGGGTCGTACTATCTCGCCGAAGGAATAACATGATACGTCTGTACAATGAACTAATTGATGTATGAGACTGATCTCAATTTTCTACTTTTCACGTGCTACCTGATTTGATGTACTAATTGGAAAATCGGATCATGTTGCCCCAAATGGATTATGTTGCATGATGTAACGTGTTGGGACTTTATGCATTTTCCATTTTATTAGAAGTTGTGGACGTGAATCTAAAATTCTTTTTATAAAGGGTATGTAAATCTAGAATAGTACGTGAATCCAGATTTTTTCGAAAGGCTTTTTTTTTAGAGAATACGGCACTTTATTGATCAAGATAAACCATTACAAATAGTCTGCCGGATGCAATCCAGAATAGAGTTCCTAAAAAGGGCAGAAACAAAGTACTCCGCGGAACGAGCTAAGGTATGTGCCGCAACATTACACTCACGATAAATATGAGTAAAAGACACCGAGGAGAGCTCTGAAGCGATCACCTTGATGTCTTGAACCACCACTCCAACTTGGCTACGGTCAATCTCTGAACTATTGACCCGTTGAACCAAAGAAAGGCAATCAGATGCCACAATCAGCCTGTCAAAACCTTCAGCTTCAGCTAGGGACAAAGCGCGACGGAGAACAAGCGCTTCAGCAATCTCCGGCGTCGTGATCTCCTCAAGTTCGCTGCACGCAACAGAACAGTCTCCATTGTGGTTCCGGATCACGACGCCTATTCCCATTCGGCGCGAAGGAGGGAAAAGAGCTGCATCAACAAAAATGTGAACCATACCTTCGGGCGGCGGAGACCAACGAGGCACTGAAGAGGAAGTCTCACGCCTAGTAGAAGGAGCCGGTTTAAAGAGATGCATCTCGATCATTTAAACATAAGCTTTGCATTGTTCAGCAACACTATGTGGATGCCTCATTGGATCATCATTCTTCAGCCCATTCCGAGTCAGCCACAAGTGCCATATTACTACAGTCAACACCATCCGTTCACGTTCAGTTACCCTTGCCAAGAAATCAAAGACCCAATCTTTTGGGCCCGTAAACGTAATCTAGAAGGGTGGCAATGTGCGTGTGCTAATATATTTTTTGAGTACGTAAATCCAGAATAGGGTGACAACGTGCGGTGCTAGGAACCTGTTATCCGATGACACATGTTCAAGTTATTAGGATACACGTACATTAACGTTTACGTAGATGTGAGGGTTGTGCTCCATAGATTATACATCTAACTATCTGAAATATTTAGAATAATGTGGATCAACCGCATGCCTCTAAAAACACTCTTATATTGCTTTTAGTATATAATAGAATATATTCGCAGTAGCAGTCTAGTTACAACTTATAAAATTTGTACCAATTCTCAGTTGCAACCTAGTTACAACACACTGGTTTCGGGAATGGCCGGGCCATTCGTGGTCTTCTTGATCTCAAGAAGGAGGATCCTAATGTTCTGTTTTTGTTTGAGACAAAGATGAAGCCAAGTAATTTGGAGTGGCTCAAGTGGAAACTTGGGATGCGAAATATGATGGTCGAAAATTGTGAAGGACGGAGTGGGGGTTTAATGATGTTCTGGAAGAGGGAGATTAACTTGAGAGTGGTAGGTTTTGTATCAAAGTATCATATTGATACGGAGATAATGAAGGAAGATGGTTTTGTTTGGAGGTTCACTATTCTCGGGTGATGCTTTCACCTGGCGCAATCATAGCCATGAAGCGGACAAGTACATAAAAGAAAGGCTGGACCAGGCTATAGCGACATAAGCGTGGTGTAACCGATTCCCTGGCTTCAAGGTGGTGAACGAGGACCCTAGGCATTCGGATCACCGACCTATCTTGGTCGACCCTCATGGATCAGAGAGGGTTGTGAGGTGCCCGGCTCGGGGCATGGTGCCGAGGTTTGAAGCAAATTGGCTAGAGGAGGAGGCATTTGAGGATATAGTGAAGCGGGCGTGGGAGGAGGAGGTGATTGTTAATCAGAAGGAGGTGGCGGGGGAGGGGGTGGTGAAGGGACTGTTGGGGAGCTGTTGTTGTCGAGTAGGAATACTCTTGGAGATTTAGAGAAGAGAATCAGCCAGTTGAAAAAAGAGCTAGAAAGTTGGAGAAGGAAAGGCATCAACCCAAAACAAGTAAGAAGAGAAGATTTGCTACAGTTCAAGCTGAGTTGTTTGGAGGATCAGCGAGAAATCTATTGGAAACAGAGGGCGCATGTTGAAAGTGCATGTGTGCCTCCATGTGTGGTTTTAGTAATTAATGAAAATCTATATGTACTAATGTGTGAATTGAGTTTCACTTGTAGGTTTTGTCCATTGGCGTCGCTTGGGCCACGTGTTGGTTTCAAGGTTGAAAAATAAGAAGCAATGTCCAAGGGCTTTGTGCCTATTGGAATCATGTAGAATAAGAAGAACAAGATCAAGAATGTCTTGAAGAAGAATAAGATGGAGTTCCTTATGGCTATCTTCAAGACATCATGAAGAAATGAAGTGCAAGCTCAAGATGCGCCATCTCTAAAAGATCTCATGCTTGAAGCTTGCCATCCTCGGTGATCATGGAGTGATGAAGACAAGTTCAAAGAAGAGGTTCCCCATGGAGTATGGGGGAGCAATTCACAAGTCTTTATCAAGCAAAGTGTGAGCAAGAGCAGTCAATAAAGGTGTAACATCTTGAAGGAGACAAGATCGCCTACATCAAGCTCAAGTGAAATGCTCAAGGAAAAAGTATGATCTTGATAGGTTTTCTATTTTACCAATCTCTTATAGTTTTTGCGAGACCGGGTTTAGGATAGATAGCCGTACTATCAGGAGGGGCTCTTGAGTGAGTAGCTCGTTCGATGTCCTCAGGGGAGCTCAAACCTTTGCATATATAGCATCATCTTTCTTGGTTGTTATTTGGATCTTGTCCATGTGAGGATCTAGAGCTTGTGGTTATCTCCATAACAAGCTCTAGTTCATCAAAAATGGATTTCCTTTGAATATCTTATTGCATTTTTGATATTGCGGGCTTTCTAGCTCCACACCTTGCGAAATATATCACATATATATATTCATGATATTTTATCTCTTGGTGATACCCAATATTTTTTGGATTCTACATGTCGTTATCTGTCCAACAAAATTGGTTTCATCTTGTTTGGAGGTTGGATGTGAAAGTTATTGCAGATTTGGTTCTGAAGTTTCCATGGTCGGAAGTTCCGTCGTGGCACCGGTAGTACCACTAGGGCATGTTTTCCGCCGGTAGTACCGGGTGATGTACCGGGCTAACTTTCGCTCATCCTAATTTTACTTCAGTAACCTCTCTGTTTGGTGTGTACTATTTGACGGAACTTTGGTCGAAAGTAAAGGCGGTAGTACCGTCCCCGCTGGAAGTACCGATGCACCGACGGAAGTTCCGGCCAGGATCGTTTTCTGTCTTTCGTGTAGCTATGTTTTGACCGTTGGCTGGGTGCCAGCGGTAGTTCTTCCCACCCATCGGTAATACCGGCCAGGGTCGCGATTTGACCCAAACAGTCAGATCTAGGAGCCCTTTAAAAGGGGATCCTCTTCCCCTTCATGGGGTTAGCTTTTTTCTTGGTTTTTGGCTTTCTCTCTCCTCCATTGTTGACCTTGAAGAGCTTATCCTCCCCCCTCCTCCCTCCTATGATTCTTGCATCTTTTTGAAGGATTTGAGAGAGGAGATCTAGATCTACAACCCCACCAAACCAAATCCCTTCTTTGTGAAGGAATCCTTGGGATCTAGATCTTAAAGAGTTTTGTGTTCTCCTCTTGTGTTCTTCCTCTCTTATTCCCCCAATAGCTTTTGTAGCTTTGGTGGAATTTGAGAGTGAAGGACTTGTATCTAGCATTTGGTTCATAGTTTGAGTCTTCCTTGAAGATTCAGTGAGTTCGAGATCTTGGGCTTGTTTCTCTTAGGTTCTTGGAACCCTAGACGGTTGTGTGGAGTTGTAGTGAGTTCTTGGGGCCTCCAATTGAGTCCTGGATATTCCTCAAGCTTGTGGCCTTTTGTGGCATTGTTCTTGGGGCCTCCAATTGAGTTGTGGAGGTTGCCCAAGCTTGTGTCCTGTTGTGGCATTGTTTTTGGGAGCCTCCAATTAAGTTGTGGAGATTGCCCAAGCCTTTTTGCTGCTCAATCCTATTAAGCAATGTGCCTGGATCTCACATGTTCCTCATTGAACTAGCCTTTTTGCTGCTACTCTTGGGTGTGATCTCCTTCCTGCTTCCCCTCACGGGTGTTGCCTCCTACATGCTAGAATTATTGTCTGCCCTCTGCAGCGTGTTCCTCTTCGAATTAGCCCTTTTGCTGCTACTATTGGGTGTGTTCTCCTTCGTGCTGGCATTATTGCCGGACCTCTACAACACGTTCCTCTTTAAATTAGCATTTTTTCTGCTACTATTGGGTGTGATATCCTCCGTGCTAGCCAACGTGTGGCATTTTGACTAGATCTCAAGGGTGTACTCTGCGTGGTGCCATTTTTCCTGCAACTCTTGGGTGTCCTCTTTTCTGGCATGCTCTTCTTGGTGATGTTCTTCTTCAGAGTGCTCTTTCTGGGGATGCTCTTCCTGCTCCACTTTATGATGCGCCTCTGTAAGACTCTCCTCTGTTCGAAGCTACCTGAGTCGCACAACCATCAGTGATGCCAACGAGAAGGTCAATCATGTCTTGTACAATTCCATCTTCATTATGGTGAAACTCCAATTCCCTTCGAACTATTTGCACCATCGCGAAGCGGTACACTTGCCGTTTACGATTTATCCTACCAAACGGTATGACTAAATCACTGGTATAGGCTTTTTGGTATTGTAAGTAAAATATGCCAAGTGTGCTACATGAGAGGACCCCCACGCCACCTTCGCACGTAACGCTGCTATCAGGTCAGATAACTGTACCACGTCGGGATCGTATCTGCCAAGGATTACATCAATTTTGTCAACGAAATTTTCTATTCCATCATGTAATTTTGCAGTGAACTTCTAGATATCGATAAGAACTTGTACTTTGCCATCATCAGGTTCTGCGGGACCAAAACCAACGAGAGGTTCGATAGGTGGAGTGCCACCCTCAGACCCAGATACAACGTCACCGACGCTATCACCAGCGTCATCGGTAGATGGAGCAACCTCGGTGATAGTATCAGCAGAGAAGTAAGGCGAGGGCCCTTAGAAGTAGGACCTACAATACCTCGTGGATCGGCAAGGCCACCGTGAATGGCAGCTACAATAGAAGTAGCTAATGCCTTGCCACGATGACGATGACCAGGAATAGTTTCCACAATAGCAGGGCTTCAAGTACTAGCAGAGTCCAAACCATGAGCATGCTCCACAACAACAAGGCTTCGAGTAGCCGCAATAGCAGCATGCTAAACTTCACCACGGGTTCGAGGAGGAGCAGCATCCACGACAGCAGTTTTGGCAACAACATCGGGGCAGTGATGGATCGGTATTGATGTAGAGCTCGTTGGGAACCCCAAGAGGAAGGTATGATGAGCACAGCAGCAAGTTTCCCTCAGTTATGAAACCAAGGTTTAATCGAACCAGTAGGAGCAAGGAAACACCCTAAAGGTGTTGATAGATGAGCCTTGGCAGGGCGCACCACCGGTGCTAGTAGCAACATGGAGACCTGCACAACACAACCACAGAACTTTGTCCCCAACTTGCGATGAGGTTGTCAATCTCACCGTGTTTTGCGGAAAACAAAGGATTAAACGTATCAAATGGAAGAAAGTAATAGTTTGCAGAAAGTAAACACAAAGAAGAAAACAGTTTATAGATTGTATGTAAAGAAAAGGACCGGGATCCATAGTTCACTAGAGGTGGCTCTCCTTAAGATAGATAACATGCTGGGTGAACAAATTACAGCGGGACAATTGACAAACATCGAGAAAGCAATACATGCATATACTAATCATCTTGACTCCTTTGGAACTTGATTGGGCATTACAACATTATACATAGACCGCCATCCAACTGCATCTATGACTAATGATCCACCTTCAGGTTATCATCCGAACCTTCTCTAGTATTAAGTTGCAAGCAACAGATTATTGCTTTACGAATTGCGTATAATGTAAACAATACGATTGTTCTATGAACAAAGGATTGTTGTTTTCTCCCTAGTAGCAACATCACATCTAGTACCTTAGAGATTTCTGTCACTTCCCCAGATTACCAGAGGCATGAACCCACTATCGAGCATAAATACTAACTCTTCGAGTTGCTAGCATCTACTTGGCCAAGATAGCTACTAACAACGGAAAGCATGCAAGATCACAAATAACAAAGACATGATAGAATCAATAATCAATCTGAAATAGCATCTCAATATCCATCGGATCCCCGCAAACACAACATGCAGAATTACAAATAGATGATCTTGATCATGAATGGAGCTCACAAGATCTAGACATGAAAGCACAAAGGAGGAGAACCAGCCATCTAGCTACTACATGGATCCATAGTCCAAGGATGAACTACTCACGCATCACACCGGAGGCTTGCATGGTGATGAAGAAGGCCTCCAGGGTGAATTCCCCTCTCCGGCAGGGTGCCGGGAAGAGCTTCAGATCCCTCCTGATCTAGGGATGGAGATGACGGCGGCTATAGACTCTTTCGTGGATTTTTGATCGAGCCCTTAGGGTTTTCATCCCGAGGGCATCTTATAGGCGGAAGGAGAGGCCGAGGGGGTGCTGGAGGCGGCCAGACCACCCCCTGGCACGGGCCAGGCTAGGCCGCGTGGCCAGGTGGTGTGGTGGCCCCCTGGCCCCTCTCCGTCTCGTACTCTAGCATCTGATGACTTCTAGAAAAATAGGCACTTTGGCTTTTGTCCCGTCCAATTCCGAGAATATTCATTTTCTAACTTTCCTGGAACCAAAAACAGCAGAAAACAGGCAGCTAGCACTGTGGCTCTTGTTAATAGGTTAGTCCAAGAAATCATATGAAAAGTACTCCAAAGTGTGGACAAAACACAAGAAAGTGGATAAAACCAAGCATGGAACATCAAAAATTATAGATATATTTGCAATGTATCAGGCAGCCCTTGTAAGCCTTACTTTGCTCAACAGCAGTAGACTGGGTCAGTAGCGACCAGAGCAACTGAAGGGAATATGCCCGAGAGGCAATAATAAAGTGGTTATTATCTTATTCCATGTTTATGATAAATGTTTATTTTACATGCTAGAATTGTATTGATCGGAAACATCAATACATGTGTGTTTAATAAACAAAAAGGGTTCCTAGTCATGCCTCTCTTATAGACTAGCTTGTTGATTAACAAGATGATCAAGGTTTCCTGATCATGGACATTGGATGTTGTTAATACAAGGTCACCAATTGGTGGAATGATGTGATGAACATTCATCCGAAGTATAGCATTACGATCAAATTCATTATGTTTATATTGCTATAATATCATACGAAGTAATCTTTATTCTTAGACCATGAGATCATGTTAATTGCTAACACTGGAAGAGTATCTTGATAACATCAAACGTCACACCGTAACAGGGTGACTATAAAGGTGGGTTCAATGCTACGAAGGTGTTATGTTGAGGCTCATGGATCAATAGTGGGATTTGTCCATCCCGATGACGGATAGATATACTCTAGGCCCTCTCGGTGATATCACATTTAAATAGCTTGCAAGCAAGTGATGTGATCACTAGAATGTTATATCACGGGAACGAGAAAAGAGTACATGTCGGTAACAAGATCAAACTAGGTATGGAGACACTGATGATCGAATCTCGGACATGTAATATATCGTGGGACAAAGGGATTTAGTTACTAGCGTTAAAGGTTCTCACGATCACAGAAGTCATCGTTGAATGTGTAGGAGTCAGTATGGATCTCCAGGTCCCGCTGCTGATTATTGATCGGAGAGGGGTCTCGATCATGTCTGTATTATTCGCGAACCATAGGGTGACACACTTAAGGGATACCGACACCATTTGGAGCAAATATGTTTCAGATAAAGATTTAAGAAAGCGCTGGAATTATTTCAATAGACACCGAAACTGTTTCGGGTGAAAATGCTGAAATTGGTTCTGCATGTAATATGGAAATGTTGCAGGGGGTTTTATGTGAATGTTTGTTAATTAAAATAATTAACAAAATTCTGAATAAAAATAATAAAAGAGTTTTATTAAATGAGAGAGCATTAAATTTGGAGAAATTTAATGCATTTAAAGTGGAGACTTTAAAAGAGAATGTGAAGGGGCATTTTAATGTGGAGGGGTTACCACCACATGAATGGAGGAGGTGAAGGGTCACCCCCTCCATGCGCCGGCCATGAAGGAGGGGCACCCCCCCTCCTCCTATAAAAGGCCACCCCCTCCTCACTTCTCACTCACACCTCCTTGTGAAGGATCTCTCTCCCCCTCTAGTATTATTCCCCCATGGTCTCGGATTAGCGAGATACATGTTCCCGGTGGCTTTATCTGGAAAGGAGTTGCTGCTTCCGCTGCTTTGCTGGAGCGAGGGACGGAGGTTGTCGGGGTACCGGACGTGTGTGCGATCACGGATGCACCTCTGCTTTGCGGTGCTGGACTTGGTGGTGCTGGAGCTGGATCTGATGGACGTGCTGGAGCCGGACCTACTGGACTTCATCATGATCTTGAGATCGGCAAGTGTACGACTACATCAACCACGAGTTCCTACTCGTTAACAAAGCTCGTTGTCTACGAGGGTAAGTTCTCGTTGGATGTATGTCCACCCATTTCTTTATACCTAGTAGATAGATCTTGGCGTGTAGTTCACACCGTAGGAAATTTTTTGTTTTCTATGCTGTGGACCCAACAACAACAACACCATGGCGACGACCAGTACCAGCAGATTCCACAAGAGAAGAACAATCTGCATCCATAATAGGGGTTCGCACAATGACAATATGTGGAATCCTACGAGGATGTTGCACAATAGAAGCATGGCGCCGACGAAGAACCACAGTTTGCTTAACAACAACAGGGCTTCAAGTTAGACCACCCTAACCAAGAATAGCAGGGCGACTATCATTAGCAGCAGCTTCCACATCTAGTATTTTACAATCCAAGAGCAAACTGCGAGCCATCAGAGACATTTTCATCATTCCGGATAGCTGACTATCACACGTTAGAGAAACCATAATGCCTCGTTCATCCTTGAAGCAGAATTATGCAGTCAGCTTTGGCCCTATTTTAGTATGTTTACATAGAATACCAACCATACTAGGGATATTGCAGATCTGCGCTGGTGCTTCTTCCATCGTGATACAAGTACCACGATTCCACTTGCCCTTCCCATTTGCTAATTTAGAGAGGTAGATGCCAATGAGTACCGTAACCATGTAAGGGGTCTCTAGGGAGATCCTATTTGACCGAAATTTAGGGACAAAAAATAAGAATTGTTTGTCAGCGTTTGGCTAGCAAACAATTATAGGTTTGATCTATCTCTTTAATGTCAATGGTCAGCTAGCAGTTATAGTTAGTGTGATCTAGATTTAGGGGTGCACCTTGGCGCACGACCCCGTGGCTCTCATATCGGTTTTTTTGTGTATAACACTAATACGAAATAGCTGAGAATCGATAATATGATTATGAATTGCAGTTTTCTTTTATAAAAATAAAGTAATATCCCCACCTTTCACACTGAAAATCGGCTTATAAACACTATTATGAGTACTTGTCTGATATGCAGATGCAAAGGAGATAGCTTATAATAATGATCATCTTGTTCTATACAAATCATATAGACCTACATACACAAGGTATACATACAATTTTCTTTGTAGACTTCAATCAGAACTAAATTAAACTTTCTATCGAGGTTGACTCTCTATGAGACACATCACGTAGGACCTGATACATCATATACGAAGGAACTCGAGCTCTTGCTAAGTTTTCTTGTAAACTTCCCAGGAGACATTCATCAAGGACTTCCTTCTTGAACCTTTTGTATGTTTTTTGGCACGATTTTATGCATGCGGTTTCTTGGATTGCTACATAGATCTCGTCTAGTGAAATATATGGGTCACAAACTTTGTTAGAGTGCTGGGACTAATAACGCTAAGGTTCCTGGTGACAACAATGTTTTATGTTTAGTTCAGAAGATGTAAGTCATCCAACATTGCGTTTAGCATGCGTTGAATCATTTTTAGATGAGATCTATGGTTTACACATGAAAGAGAGAAAGGTGAATGTGAAATTTTCCAAGAGGGGTGAGTATGCAGACATCAACATATAACCAAAATGAACACACAACATATAGAAGGTGGTAGTGAATAATTTAGATCAGCATGACGGAGGAGAAAGATGAAGTAAACAACTATGTGATAGACCAGGAAAGCACCTTTAGAGGAAATGGGAGAATTGTATTACTTTTTCTTCTTCGCAGGCATCGTCTTATTGGGTGGACGATCAGCTCCATTTTGCGAAAGTATAAGAAATACATCGTACTATTAATCAAGATAGTAGCACATGTATATCGGACTATAAGAAAAATAACATGACAACAATGAGCTACCTCTTCTTAGCATCGTGGTTATTTGAGTCATCAACTTTTGCCTCAGAATCATGTAAAAATATGGTACTCCTTAGCTAATAGGTTCTGATAAATCTTAATGGTCAGAGCCGAGTAACACAGAGTCAACAATATTTGTAGCACCTCTTTTGATTCTCCTACTTCAGCGACAGGTAAAAAATAAGATCCCTAGTTTCTTTGTTTTTGTGAACGAGAAAAAAAGAAGGAAACAGAAGAATATCGCATGTCGTATCAGCAACTATAGGCATTCAAATGTTCAGCATTACATGTAAACTGAATTCTAGGAATTAGAATTGTAGATCCTATTACTTGTGGTTGATATTCATGTTTCTATGTGAACTAAACAAGTTCAGCAAGAGAGCGACACTAAAAGAAAGCAGAAAATACAAGTCCAGCAAGAGTGCGACACAGATAGCTGCGGAGGGGTCAGGCACATCGATGGGCGCAGGAAAGTGTACTGAAAGAAATCCCTAACCGAGGCACCGGCCGGAGGACCACCGCCAATCGAGCTCTATAAGCCTCTTGCGAAGATGCACTTAGAAAATAGATCGATTCGGGAGCCAGACCAGATATACCATAACACAAAAATAGAAAAAAAATAACTAATGTTTGAAGCGAAATGAGTCACGATTCAATTGTGAGCTCCAAAGGAATTGTCAGAGAGGCATTCTTAGCATTATTATCAAGAGCATTGTTAGGAATGGCATCGGCGGTATCACCAGCAAGATGCTTCTCACTGAGTAAGAAATGGAAATTTGGTCCACGTCGAAAATGGGTGTCAAACAGGAGTGGTCAAATTGCATTAAAACCAAGGAAGTGAATCTAAGAAATAATTTATTATTAGATTTATTATCTATTCACTATGTATGTCTATGTTCGGTTTGGAATACGAGAGCTAGGCAATGTCTATATAAATGCACGATTTCTTTGAAGAATCAATAGAAACCCAAAGAGAACACAACTGATAAAACTAAAAACTATAAAACAAATAAGTTATGTTGATGATGGTTTACCTATGCAACGTACGTACCTAATATTACTTTTGCTTTCTCCTGGAGAAAGGCATCACAGGGGCATACATGGAAGGGCAAACATAATTTGGAAACAACATAGGCACTAGGTGGGAAGGCGTGCTTCACTGGGCCGCCTTTAGTGAGTTTTAGCACTCTGTGATAGATTATGCTGATGGTTGAAATTCAATCACCAAGAATACATCATGCAACATTTACGTGGACCCTTTTTTAGACAAAATAGTAGTCGGGTGATCTATTGCAAATCAAGAATAAGAAGCATATGTTTACCAAAAAGAAAGAAAATAGAGAGGCCATTCGCTTCTCCTTAAACAATACATATATTAATATTAGATAGGATTTTCGTCAAGCACCTTGTAAGCACAAATAAAAACGAATATGCATAAATAAAAATGAGATTTAATTTCCAGGGGTCCTCCACATTTACCTCGACCTTGAGAAGGCACGGATGTTCCTTTGAGAGAGAAGAAGCGCAATGGGATGCACACTTCGGGTGGAGCTCCACCAGCCGCTCCTCCAGGGGATAGCACGATGTGCGACCTCCTACTCTCTACTACATCAGCCGCCGACCCATGGGTCCGGCTCCTATACGCGCTGCCTCCTCTTCTCACATGTCAACCACCCGCTCATGGCCGCTACTTTTTCTCGGTCAGTAAGGCAGCAACTGTTGTAAGAACGACCTGCTGCTCCTGTCGGTGAGGGAGGCGTGGCGGAGATGGTGGCTGAGCCGACCACGGTAGAGAGAGAGAGAGGGGAGTAGAACGAGGGGGAAGGGGAGGGGGCACAACAGGGAGGCAGGAGGAGGGGAGGGGCGAGCTAGAACTCGTGCAGGAGAGGATTAGGGCACCGGCGACGCGAGGGTTGGGAGGAGGAGGAAGAGGGGAAGACATGGGTTTGGATTGGCGAATCGAGATAGTTTCCAACTATGTGGTAATTTGACCAATGGAAAAACAAACATATTTTCACCAGATTTTCTACCTTTTATAGTCATTTACAGGTGGGTCACATGAATAGTAGTCAGAAAACAAAATTATGTGGGGCTTTGACCAATGGGCAACCGAACACATTTACACCAGATTTTCTACCCTTTATAGTCATTTATAGGTGGGCCACATGAATAGTAGTCAGAAAACGGATTTTCTACCCTTTATAGTCATTTACAGGTGGGTCACATGAATAGTAGTCAGAAAACAAAACTATGTGGGGCTTTGACCAATGGGCAACCGAACACATTTGCACCAGATTTTCTACCCTTTATAGTCATTTACAAGTGGGCCACATGAATAGTAGTCAGAAAACAAAATCGTGTGGGGCTTTGACCAATGGGCAACCGAACATATTTGCACCAGATTTTTTACCCTTTATAGTCATTTACAGGTGGACCCCATGAATAGTAGTCATAAAACGAACGCTCGGGATCTGCTGGTTGGCATGATCGGATGGCCAAAAATGCTTGATTTTTATGGTGAGTCCTAGTACCCTCACCAATTATATCTTTAGATTTACAGGTGGACCCCATGAATAGTAGTCATAAAACGAACGCTCGGGATCTGCTGGTTGGCATGATCGGATGGCCAAAAATGCTTGATTTTTATGGTGAGTCCTAGTACCCTCACCAATTATATCTTTAGATAGCAAAGAGAAGAGTAGCTCACCTCCATATCCTCAACACTTCTTCCTGGGTAGGAGGATCTACCATCCTCCGTGCTGCTTAGCTCGTCCGGCGGCGGGGGAGGGCTAGATCCTTGCAACGGCGGGCATGACATGTGGCATTAGAGATCGGGACGAGCGAGTGTGCGCAACAACTTGGCAGGAAGAAAAATGTCATAAGAGATTGTTCTGAATGGAGGGTGGATTTCGCCACTGCCGGGGCTAGGGTTCATGCGAAGGAGGGAATTTGTGAAATTTGTCAATGCACTAAGTCGTTTAGTTCCTCGTTTTGTCTATGTGGTTGCCGCGTTGGCGCTCACGTCACGGACATAGTACTGACATGGGGATCCCGACCCTAATTTTTGAATTTGGTATGTATGAGATGAGTTTGCCTCGAAATGAGCCCTCTGGTATTTGGCAGCCCAACTTTGCGAAACCCGGCGATTACAAGCAAGTCGGACCCCGTGATGCCTTCACACAACAACTTTGGGACCGCAAAGTGACTAGCCCAATTCGGAGGCATAGGAGCGTGGTGGGACTTCTTTGGAGGACGCAACAGTTGCGGGCCATCATCGCTTTTATCGACCTGGTGTTGTCGGCATTAGTTTTTCTTTTCTTTCTCCTGTTTTTCTCTTGGACTTGATTGTGTTATTTGGCCCAGCAGAGATTTTGAAGTTGTATTGTGTGGTTGATATATTAATATAGTGGGGTAAAAATCTATTTATTTAGTTACCAGAGTAAGGTTATGCATCTGCATCTATTTAGTGCAGAGTATTATTTGAATCAGGATAATTTGTGTGGGGGCGTGATCTTAAGGCGTAACGAAGGTCTGACTTTTTTGCAATCAAGTTATGTGCAGCGAACATTTAGACCTGTGCACCCAAATCATTAACGGGTGTACTCGATGTCACTTCCAAGATGTGGTTTTATTTCATTTTCGTTGAAGATGTGATTTTATAGTCGTACGCACGTAAACCGGTGCCTCCATTCCTCCATGATTCACTCCGTAGCCATGTGACCTTGTAGCTCTACAACACGCCATACAAGCTTAGTCGTCGTCGTCGGGTGCAACTGCAACTGGCGCCGACTCGTCGTTCTCACCTCATTTGGCCTCTTGGCCTGCCTATAAATGCCCCGGCAATGTGCTCCTGTCCAGCCATCTCAGAACACAAGCAGGAGTAGTACCACTCCAGTACAGATCCTAGCCACAAGAAGGAGGTTCGTAGACCTCTAGTTCCAATATGGCTGGCGCCACTACCAATGCCGTTGCCATCGTCGCGCTCCTCTCCGTGCTCGTGACGGCCGTCCGTTCTGCAGAAAACTACGACACCTCCGCCGCTAAAGCCTACAACAACGTCTGGCTCCCCGCCAAGGCCACCTGGTACGGCAACCCTACCGGCGCCGGCCCCGACGACAATGGTACGCTCATACCATACGCGATGCAATGGTGTCGCATCACGCAGCGCAACTCAGTAGTAGTAATGCCGATCGATCTTTCTGCAGGTGGTGCTTGCGGCTTCAAGAACGTGAACAAGTACCCGTTCTCCGCCATGACCTCCTGCGGCAATGAGCCTCTCTTCCAGGACGGCGCAGGCTGCGGCACCTGCTACGAGGTTAGTTACGTAGCGCATTAATTGCAGTACCATGCGCGGCGCCGACAATGTCAGTTAGATTAGTTGATGCTTTTAATTACATTGGTCAAACCCAAATCTGACGGCATCTCCATTTTACGATATCGATCACCGTTGATTAGTGAAGGCTCTGTCATGCATGTGAGTGCAAGCACACACATCGAGACGCGTTGACATTTTTTCTGCTTTGATCGCTCTGTGTTTCAGATACGTTGCTTGAGAGCCAACAACCCTGCCTGCTCCGGCCAGCCTAGGACGGTGGTCATCACCGACATGAACTACTACCCCGTCGCAAGGTACCACTTCGACCTCAGCGGCACGGCGTTCGGCGCCATGGCGATGGGAGGCAAGAACGACCAGCTCCGCCACGCCGGCATCATCGACATGCAGTTCAGGAGGGTGCCCTGCAACTTCCCGGGCATGAAGGTGACCTTCTACATCCTGCCGGGCGCCAACCCCAACTACTTCCCGGTGGTGGCGGCGTACGCGAACCGGGACGGGACCGTGGTGAAGATGGAAGTCATGCGGAGCAGGAACGGACGCCCGACGGGGCGATGGGAGAATATGTACCGCTCGTGGGGCACCGTCTTTCGGCTGGACACCAGCGAGGCGCTGCGGGGACCATTATCCCTGCGCATCACCAGCGACTCCGGCAAGACGCTCATGGCCAACAATATCATCCCGGCTGGCTGGACGGGCGGCACGAGCTTCTGGTCCAACATGCAGTTCCCTTGATTGACTTACGCACTTCTCCGATCGAGGCCGAATTACTCGTTTCGGTGTCATGTGATCGATCCCTACTTACGATGGATCCAAGGATTGTAAGTTACTAGGTGCTTCCAGATGTGTTGTCTTCAAGATGTGTCCGGTGTGTCCTTCTGGGTGTGTGTGCCGAAAATGTAAGGAGCTATAGGCAAGTGGAGAAGTACAGTATACATGTGCTATCCCGGCCACTATCGCAGTTCCATACCTGATCGAATGTGATCAAGTCAAGTTTCAACTTAATCAAGTGAGGTTATTGCTTATATACATACGCGTTACGGTATATTGTTCAATGTTCATTTCTGAAAGAAATGTGCATTGGATTATCTAGTACACGCCCACCTGGTTCCTCCGCTCTCTGCATTTCCCTATGGACCATATATAAAATGCAGATGATTCTTAATATTTTTCTCTGTCAGATCGAGATGTACATCTCACTTCAAATATATATACTGATCTAGATGTACATTGCTTTCGTAAACAGATCTCTGTTCGTTGGATTCGCTAGGAAATGGGTGATTGGGGCACATGCAGTTGGAAACCATTGCCCATAGGACATTACGAACAAATCGGGAGGACCAGGTGGAAACTAATTAATCTTGGAATGCTTGGGAGCTTTCGAAGCAATCATTGAATCAACCCATTTCTAGAGTCATCATTATACCGATCTTGTGTGTGAGCGTTAGTTCCAGTAAACATGTCCAGCCACGCAGTCGCCGGCTTACTTTTATTCTTTGTGTACACAAAAGATTAATCCCTTTTTTTATTCAAATGGAGAAATAGTCTGTCATCTGCATCAAGCGACTCACACAACCATATTTGATGCAAATATATCGCACATAGTATTATAATTCACACAGATCACAAATAGTAGATACAAAGATTAACCAGCGAAATTGGAAAGCATATAAGTCATATGCATCATATAATCTATTAATAAACCACCATTCACATAACTATCTCAGGCGACTGTCCCTAGATGGTTGAATCCATAGGTCATGAGCTCCCGCTCCCCACAGAATGAAGAGATGAGTACATATGTGATTAGCCCGTCCTATGGACGCTACTACATCTACAACTACAATTCCTCCCAAGTGGACCGATGACCCGTGCTCGAGCTAAGCTCCTACATGATAAGGTGAACTCGCTCCTCGCTATGTGTGACTTTGACTCTCCTTTGAATGGTCAGCTACTTCATGCCAATACCTTATGTATCCTCAGCTATGAACCCCGAGAACAAACGCCAAGAGAAGGAGCCAAGTACACACAAGAAGGATCGATAGCTGACTTCGGTATGACCTCCGGCGGACCAGATACCACGGCGGAATCATCGGCTCCAGGAAGGCGGATCCTGGCGCCCGCCGAAACATCTTACAGTATACTTTTCGGCAACCGCCAAACCAAACCGGCGACCATCGGAACTTCCGGCGCCACCGGACTTACCGCCAGAAACCACCTACCCGCGCACATATCTGGGTTTGATGCTGAAATATTTCTTTTACCTACCCATTCATCCCAAGTACTATAAATAGTACCTATGGCTCTCCCTTATTCCCTTAGACATAGATGATAGACTAGAAATCCTTGTATGGGTCACTTCTAGTTATGTCTCATTCCCTTCATGAGGGAACCCATCTATCATCACCCACCTCTTAGACTTTGTCATTGTTGACGTTCAAGTTGTACAAGGCCTACATCTTGCGAGTGCGTGAGTGTAGTTTTCAAGACCCTCTCCAAGGTGTTCTTTCCTCTCCGCTTGGGATTGATGGGAGCACATTGACCAATCTCTCTTTGCGAGGATTCTATCAAACTAGTGGCCGCCCGAGGAAGCAATAGGCCTTGTATCGTGTTGTGTTTGCATGTGTTCATTGTGGTCTTTGCAAGGTGTGTGTTTGCTTCCGCTACCTTTCTCATTCCCTCGCTTTCCCCATCGATTTTACCACGAGATCCATGAAGATCGGACCACCCTTGAGTTTAACCCCTATCATATGGTATCAGAAGCTTTTGGTTGCTATAGATTTCTCCATTTTGTCTTTTTCCCATAAATTCAAAAATTCCACCAAAATATCCCAATTACGTGTTTTCAATCGATATGAGATTTGAGTGCATTTTAGTAGGTTTTGATCCATAGATTACCTGCTAAACTTGTTGATCTATATTCTCTTGCGTTCCCATAGCCCAATTCCATCATTTGCCCCTCAGATCTGGAGTTTTCCATCATGTTTTTCTGTAGAAATTGTGAATTTTGAATTTTGAGTTCACAAACACGTTCCGGTGGACAAATCGGTGCCGCTGAACCTGCCGCCGGAACCACAGCTCATTCCGACGCGAGATCTGTAATTCGCCAATCATTCTGGTGCCAGATCTGTATGTTGCCAATTGGTTTGGTGCTACATCCGTTGGAGCCCGGTGCCTGCCGAAATTGACTATAGTATATCATTTCAGCGCCCGCCGAAATTTCCAGCGACCGTCAGAACTTCCGGCGCCAGGGTCGGTGCCGCCAAGTTGCCCGCCAACAGCTTTAGCTTCTGCACCATTTTTAGCATAATTTTTGCATTCAAACTCAAATTTTGGTGTTCTTTTGCTCATTTAGTAGAGGACAAGGAGCTCTACATCATCATCCATGTTGTGAATGCTATCTACTCCATCCAAATTCTGTGAGCAAGGCAGTGATGGTGTTTGTTGCATATTAAACAAAAAATTGCTACGTTGCAACTGCCAAGATTGAATCTAGGCGATACTTGTAATTGTTTCAGAAGGACTCATCCTTGAAAACTGTAAGCGGGATAACATTCCTGCAAACAAATGTGGCTGGTGTAGAATGTACATGACCATCCTCAAGGACACAATCACTATAAGCTCCACAAATGGGAACGCCTCCATAATCGGTCACACGTTCGATGTGCCGACGACCTCTATCCCTTGCTCCATGTTGGGAAGCAGAAGTAGCGGATCCTCGGGAACTCCAGTAGCACTACGACATGGTAGTAGTGGTGGTGGTGGAGAAGATCTTAAGCAGGGCTTCGCCTAAGCACCGTACGTGTGGCAATGGATAAGGCTAGAAAGAGGAGGAAGATGTCAACCAAAGGATATATGAGAGGAGGAAGGAATGAGTGTGAGGGGAGGTTCTCCACTCCTCCTTTTATAGAAGGGGGAGGAGGCACACCAAGGGGTGTGGCCGGTGCCCATGGTGGTTGATAGATCTAAATTTCAACACTTCTTATCAATGATTTTCCTTTGGTTTTTGCCAGTTTTCACTGGCTTTCACCTTTCAACTAATGTTAACATCGCAAATTAGTGACACCTTGGTTTCTTGTGTTGGTTTTCAAGTAATGAATACTTTTGGAAGACTTGAGATCATTTATGGGCTAATTACATTGGAAGAAACAAATCCCTAATTGAAGCCCCTCTCATTAGAGGCGTTCAGGGGCCATAACAACCACTGGTACGGTCGGGGTCCGCCCGTACCGTCCACCCGTACCATACTCCTTCGCCTCCGCTATATCAATACAAGCAACTTTCATGAAGAAGGGGGACGAAAAAAAGAACACAGCCGTCGCAAACAGTTCTAGAAGAAAAGAGATCAGATCTAAAGATGGAGAAGAACATCATCTCATTCTTCGATGATCCCTGGCCTCTCAATCGTGCACTCCATCATCATCCCCACTTGTACTAAGAGAGTAAGACAGATTGGCACTTGTAAGATTAGGGTTTGATACTTTAATCTACTTTAGTTTGCATTTGATTTAATCCTCAAACGGTATTGTGGCTTGCTACGGTAAAGTTGAGATGATTTCTATTTGCAGTATTATTATTCCTTTGATCTATCTTCCTCTCATGCCTGAGTAAATATACATAGGCGTGGGAGATTTAGGGAACTGGTAAGATGTGTTGTGCCTCCTTTGCCTCGATCCATTTATGATTGTTGCCGTGATTATTATATTGTGAGAATGAATATCTATGTTTTCTTAATGCTTGTTGTCCAATTTAAGGGCCCGGATAACATGATCCCGAGAACTCATAGGTATGAACTTGTTTACTAGCGAATAGGCGACCCCAAGTGATATGGCCGATATAATTGAGGAGCTAGTACTACTCGAGGATAACAAGGAATCATCAAGATTAAAGCCTTGATTTGGTCGAAAGATCTTAATTAATGTGCTGACCATTACTGTGGTAATAGACAAATGGATCATTGGGACTGGGAAGAATTTACCAAGAGGAATCCTAGTCGGTATACGGGTTGATTGCCTACTCATATATGAATAATAATTATCACAATCACTTATTCCATTTCATTCACTTGGCACATTTACTATTACCATGAACCGTTTCTCTCCGTGACTAACTTCTCATCTGCAGGAATCCTGAACACTTTTCTCGCTTCTTACTTACATGTTATTTACTTCTTGCATCTTCCTTTACTCAAGTTTCCACTATTATTTACTCACACCCATCCACTTTCAAAGCTTGTAGTCAATTCACTCAAGACAACATGACACCTTGGGTGCGACATAAACGCCACATAAAGACACTTTCCTAGGCTCTTTATTGGGATCAATATAAAAACTGGAATTAATACTTCCACGAAAACGGGCTCTGATGAACCTGTGCTCTTGCAGGTCATCAAGCTATTTTCTGGCGCCATTGTCGGGAAGCTAAGAGCTAAGTGTTTGTTTCTGGACATTCATAAGTGTTGACACCATCCATGATCTTTGTTGAGGATAGATGTACTACTCGTTCAGGAAAAACTTATTTACCTCCATATATTGATTGTATCCAACTAAAAGACACCTAGGATTTATTGAAAGATTTTTTAACTCATGTACTGTAGACGTGAATAGTTTGATTCCTATGATGGAAGACTTGACCATCACCCAGGGGGGCTGAAGAGCCTGAGCAATCATTGAGAGAATATGGGAATCCATCTTGGCACCTAATAAAAATACCTACTCTTTATCCTAATCTTGGAAGCCTGGAATTTGAAATATGTCCTGAGCTAATCTATATGATGAAATAAATTGTTTTCATAGGAGAATAAGATGAAGATCCAAGTGATCATTTGATGAAGGTCTATGACCTTTGTGCTACTCTTAAACCAGCCAATATACCTATGGAGTTTGTACTCCTTAAAATTTTCCGATGGTCTTTAAAAGATGATGCTTTTACTTGGTTACAATCCTTGCCCAATCACATTATAAAGAGTTGGGAAGATTACATCCGAGAGTTTATGCATAAATATTTCTCTTTAATAAAATCATGCAGATCAAACGCATCATTACAAACTTTCTTCAAAGAGTTGAGGAAACCTTTTATCAAGCATGGAATAGATTTTATGGAATGATAATGAAAGTCCCAAATCATGGCTTTAAGGAGAATTTAATATCCAATACTTTTATAATGGACTTAATGATGATTCAAAAGAAATGATTGACTAACAATAGGAGGATCTATTAGCAACTTGATGCTGCCAGAATGCATTAAGCTTTTCGAGGTAAGATCCTTCAACGATGAACAATACAATCATGTTGAGGATGATAAAGTAGGAAAATGTATGTTTCATATACCCCAGGAACTTATGCCTGAAGTTAAAAAGTCCATGGAAGAAAAAGGAATAGTAGCGGAACTTGTTAAAGAAAATAAAGTGGATGTTCTTCAAACTTTTGTTGTAGAATATGAAATGAATCTTGTAATGCAAAAGTTTAGACATCAATAGAATTAGTTTCGTGAGAAATATTATAAATGTTTAATGACTCAAGAGAAAAATATAATAGAGTTAACCGAAATTTTTGATGATCTAGGTCATGCCACTAGGCATTCCGATAAATATTTGAGTATGGTTAAAACTCAATGCGATCAAATAGCTAAAACTCAAGCTTTGATTTTAAATCAAAATAATTATAATCGCAACATTGTTTCTACTAACATTGTCACTAAACATGGTACATGCACACAGGAACCTTAGGGTCCACCTGGTATCAAGAAGAACATGTCCGGAAAGCGCGAGAGACTCAAGAAGTGAGTCAAGAAGAAGAGGACCTTGTCAATCCACAAGATGATATTGATTACGAAGCTCAAAGAAGAGAGCATGCTGCTTCTAGTAAAGACAAAGAAGAGTAAAAAGCAAGAGATAAATATGAACAATATGATTCAGATGCTGAGATAGTTGATCCAAGAGAAGAAATCGATCTTAGAAAGGAACAAGAAGAGCAAGTTATCACCCCAAGTGAGAAACAATCCAACAAGCAAAGGCCTACATCGAAGAAGAAGACTAAAAAAGATGTTGAACTAGTAGCAAAGGTAAAAGAGAAGGTAACACCAACAAGGAAGAAAGTTCCTTATCCTAACAGTGTTTAGTATGAATTGGATAAAGCTATTTATGATTCTTTTGCCGAGGCTCTGGGAAATCTTCATTTAGAAGTTCCTTTAGCTGATGCAGTTCAAGTTCCTACTTATAAAAATTTATGCAAGATATTCTTAACAGAAAGAAAAAGGTAACTAAGACTATAGCAGTGATGACAAGCTTTAGTGATAAGTTTCCTGCTAAGCTTGGGGACCCAGTATACCAACTATCTCTTGCACAATTGGAAAAACTAATATCTTTAATGCTCTCTATGACTTAGGTGCAGGTGTTAGTGTCATGCTTTATTTCTTATTTAAGAAATTAAATCTTGGAGAGTATTCTCCTACTTCAATTACCTTGATAAAGGCCGATAAAACAACTAAACAACATGTCGGTATGATTGAAGATGTTTTACTTAGAATTGATCAACATGTTATACCCACTGACTTTATTATACTTGATATTTCTGAAGATGACAAACTTACAATCATCCTTGAAAGACCTTTTCTTAGCACTACGGGAGCTAACATGGACTGCTCTAGCAGTAAGATTGTCTTCAATATTTATGATGATCAGATTGTTCGTTATTTTCCAAAGAAACAAGAGAAATGTGGGAAATATATACCACCGCCTAAGCGTATTCAAGCGATAAGTGTCCTCGATGAAGGGTAGCCTGAGGTAAGCGCTAAAAACTCAGAGGTTGGTTAGCTTAAGCCAACTCTCCTTAATAAAATGCTTAATGGGAGTCAACCCATTCTTAGTAGCAAGGTTTAATAATTTTCTTTTTTATCTGTTCTAATAAAATTGTTGAAGTCATAAATTTGTAGAGAATTATACTATTGTGAAGTTTAAAGATGAGTTGGACAGAAAGTTTTTGAAAGGAAGAAAGGAAATAGGGTTTAGAGCTCGTAACGAGCATCGATATGACCAGAGGAGCCTATACCACCCGCCCGTATTGCTGGAGCAAGTAAGTTGACAAGTTTCTATCCGAGACAGTTGCCGTAACAAGCACTGGTATGGTTGGAGGTACCCGTACCATCCGCCCGTACCAAACTTTGACGATTTTCTCCAATATTACTGACGAGTTAATGACCACTGGTACGATCGGAGTTACCCGTACCACCACCAGTACCAGACCCTCCAGGTTTGATCGTGAAACCCTAAATTTGATCCAACAGTGACGACCACCGGTACAGGCGGGACGCGCCCATACCGACTACATCGCCAGGTTAAGATGACAGCGGCTCACATCCAGCTTATTTCTTCTTCCTCTCTGAATATTTATCTCTCTTTCTCTCTCTCTCTCAAACCCTAATCCTCTAGAACCTTTGATTCTTCATCGATTTCTTGCGTTTGAGTGGGGGAACCTTCACATCGGTAAGTTTCTCACCTGATCTACGCTTTATTTTCTGAAATCCATGGTTGAATCCCTCACATTCACTATCTAGATGAGTTCATCATATTTTGAGATTATCTTTGATTCGTCATGTTAGGATTTGTAATTTCTGCCTGTAATCGTTTGTTTGTATGATAGAAACTTTATTCCCATAGTTTTCCATTGAAATTTTCATCACAATGAATATTGGGAAGATTTTCTGCTCTGGCAAGGGCTCTGGCAAGTCAGGGACCTCGGGCACCGCCAACCCGCCAAGGTCGAAGAAGAGGCGCTCGGAGGGGGATAACCTGAGGGTAGCCCTAAAAAAGGACTACAAGAGGGTGAGCGAATGCAAGGTTATACCCACTAAGTGGGTGAGCCGTGACTTCCTCTGCCACCAGGTCCTAAATGATGACTTCGAGACGATTGCCAAGAATTCCGGCATGGTCCCTTTCTCCTACCTCTCCATGAGACCTTCGAGATCACCACGTACCAGTTCCTATCATCATTCCACGATGACCTTGAGACCCAGGAGTGCCATTGCACTGTAAGTTTTGTGCTCAACGGGCAACCCCACAGCCTCACTTTATATCAATTTTGCGATTTTTTCAGGTATTCTTATGGGGGAGAGATTGATACCACTGATTACTTCTTCCTAGAGGCAATGTATGCTTGGGATCATATTTTTGTCCACAGGAACACCGATTATTTGCGGAGGAAGAGCGCAACTATCTAGAATCACACCATCCGCTACTTCGCCACCTTCTTGGCGAATTATATTTTTGTGAAGGGAGATACCGGGGCAATGGTAGGCCCCGAGATAAGTGTAATTTATATGGCTCTCCATCCTGAGATGGAGCATAAGGTAAACTTGGGTACTTTGCTGATCCAACACTTCTGCCGCCAAAGGTCGGCTCACTCGGGTGACATTTGTTTGAAGAGAATATGCCCTGAGAGGCAATAATAAAGTTGTTATTATGTATATTCCAAGTATATGATAGATGTTTATTTTGCATGCTATAATCGTATTAATACAAAAACCTTAATACATGTATGTTTAATAAATAAATAGAAAGTTCCTATTTATGCCTCTCTTCGAACTAGCTCGTTGATTAACAAGATGATCAAAGTTTCCTGATCATTGACATTGGATGTCGCTAATAACAAGGTCACAACATTTGTGAAATTAGGTGATGAACATTCATCTGAAGTATAGCATTTCGATCAAAGTCATTATGTTTATATTGCTATTGTAGGGGTTCCGCGTATGAAAACAGTAATTTTTTCCCTACTCCCCTAAACCCCTGATGCTGTCAGGACCTATCTATTAGTAATACAGTAATGGGAGGACCTTTTCGCGAACTTACCCTTGAAGACCGAAAAGCATTGTCAATGCTCAGGAGAGTGTGGTTGATGTAGACGAGCCGAAGCCGACCTCAATGTCGTGATGAAGTCCTTGCGCTCCAACGTCTCCAACGACTTGAGTGCCTCAAGTGTGACACCTCGTGGGGAGTTACACACGTCCAGTGCCCGACGACGACTCCCGCTTCCCCGATCCAGTAGCAGTTGTGAAAGTAGAGCTCCTGGATCTGAATCCCGCAGCACGACGGCACTCCACGGTGAAGATGTCTCTCATTCGCGCAGTCCGAACTTGGGACCATGGTCACGAGCGAGAGAGAGAGAGAGAGAGAGAGAGAGAGAGAGAGAGAATATTAATTGGAGGTCTTCCCAAAAGTGAGAAGACCTTTATTGAATATTGCGTGTATTTATCTGGCTAAAGACCCCCACTATATATAGGGGAAGGGGAGGTACTACTTCCCTCAAAGTCTCAGGGTGGGACTAAAGGAGAGGGAGAGGGGGGCAGCCGCCGGCCGGCCCTAGTGGGCCCCGCGTGGGGGGTCTTGGCCTAGCCTGCCACCCCCTTGGCCCCTCCTATGGGTGCGGCCCCCTCTTGGGCCCTTTCCCCTCCGGGAATTGGCCCATTAAGCCCTTTGACCATTTAATTGATTTTCTCTTTTATTAAATAATTATGAATAAATGATTAAATCAATATTTAACATTCATTCATATATTATTCAATCTCCGTGGCTATGGAACACCTTCCACCTCCACTCCGGACATCCTCCGGACTAACCGAAACCCTTCTAGTTTTCTCTCTTCTATTCTTCGATGATTCTTCCGATCCTATAAACACTCTCTAAGCATCATCAAACCCTTAAGAATGATACCCTACGGTTCAGGAACACTCCAGACATGGTTGGGACACTCCCGGACCAATGATCAACAGAGGGACCTGGATGACCATGTGACCCCTGTGTGTTCCACGAAGATCTTTCGTCGTTTGAACCGGGACAATCGTGTCTTATTCCCTTTGTCTCTTGATACTTGCATTACCCGAGATCTGATCAATGACATCACCATGTCGTGTTTAATCTCATTACTGAACAATGCTACTTGACTCGTTTCGACAAGTGATATCCATGTGATCAAATCACACGCTACGCAGCTATTGGATATAACTTCTCCGAGTGGGCCCTTGAGTATCTTTCCGTCACGTGGACAGACAAATCCTGCTCTTGAAATATATTGCCTCTACGGTTTCCTCCAAGTACCTGAACACACCTTTATAACCACTGTATTACCAAGTGGCGCTTGATGCTATCTAAGCACTCTCTAGAGACAGTGATTGATATAGCCTCACGGTCTAAGGAATAGTCTACGAGGATCCATTTCTAATCATCGTAACTTGAACTTCGCGACATGATTGGGTCACGATGTTTAGGTTGGGTATTGGTTCATCATCTCATTCTCAGAATGAGTTGACTCCATTTCCATTTGGCATAAATGCCACATGATCGGGAAACTTGATCATCTGTTGACCAATGAACTATTGACTAGAGTTTCACTGGGAACCCCTGGTTGTTTGTATATCACACATGTATTGATGTTTCCACTCAACACATTTATAGCATGATATAAAACTTAATCATAAACTTTACGAAATATGATAATAGTCCTTATTACTATTTGTCTCTAGGGCATATTTCCAACAGTCTCCCACTTGCAATAGAGTACAAATAAACTAGCTGCATTTGTTCTTAATCGTTGGAACCATATCCGGTACCCTGAACATGATTGCTCATGGAAGAGGTTGAGTCTTGGGTCTGTACTTTATAGTCCCAAAACCTTTGCAACTTACTAATGTCACCTTGATTGACATTAATACTTTATCATCACATGATAACATCTGTGTGTATGCATCGTCGCTATGGCAGCAAAACGAGGTCGAATACCTGGAGCCTATAATGACTTTAGATCAACCTCGAGGGCTTTCTCATGGGCACTGTTCCCTAGGATACATCATTCTACGTTAAAAGCGAACTAGCCCCGCCATAACATTATACAACACTTTAGATGGTACCCTTATCTATTATTATAAATGTATTCATCAAAACACGAGTGCACACTGTGTAACTTTCGATGTTTTGTTCACCTCGCTTCCTACTTTACTCTAATTGGTATTACAGGAGTTTCCAACATATTCCCTTATAACATAATCCTTTATTCTTTAAGATATGTCATCCTTTATGGATTTGGAAAATGTGTCTGTAGTTCTCTATTAGACACTGCGGACAAACTTAACTCAATGTTCCATGGTTCAAACTTAATCACTTTTAAACGTTCCTTATTGGATCATATATTATGTTAAGTTGTCATCATGGTTTTCTAAGATAGAACCTATGTCTCAACATACTGGACGATAATCATCCTTTTCTTTCTTTCAACCATTGATGTTAAACTTAATACTATTCCTAACTTGAGTTATTAAGGACCAGTTCCTTAATTAACTTCTATTCGGAAACCCTTTTCAGAATCCCTTAAGGAATACTACATAATATCATAATACACTTATTATCAACTTCTACACCTCATAAATCATTATTTATTGGTACTTGCGCTTTTATTCTTAACCCACTTAAGAATTACTCTATAAGCTCCCACTAAAAATATGTTCCTAACATATTTGAATTTGAGACTTATATTGCTCCCACTCGAAAATATGTCATTCACATATTGTTTTAGGAAGACTTTTATAGCTCCCACTCAATTTTATGCAAATTGCATATCCACTCACTATTTTGAACAACATCAAAATCCTTTGATCAAATATCAAAGTGAGAGATTTACTATGAGACACTAGTACTTTTACTAGTTTTAAATCCACTAGACATTAAGAAAACATGAATCAAATTCATTTGAATTCATCCAATACTTGACAAATTGTGCTTTTGTCATTCACCCCTTTTCCACTATGGCTTTGTAGTCATTTGGGAAAATTCCAAGTAACCCCTTTTACTTGTGAGATTCAACAACGAATTGCTTTCTAATCTCAAGTGAATTTTGCTTCTAGGATTTCTCATAACTTTAGCTTACCATTATTTCCTTAGTAGTTCGTATGTATGTCATATTCCAGTAATCATGAAAAATGATTCATAAATGTCTCCATACAAGATATGGGTTACATTTTGAATCCTACTTCATGTAGTGAAAACACCAGTGGGGAAAACACAATGATCATTATCATTGATTCTTTCCTTTGTGAAGAGAATCGTTCAGGAATGGTTTCCGTTGCGCTTCTCAACACTCTGATGCAGGGTTTTGAATCCCCATCATGTTTTTCACTATCTTCCATTTGCTCCATAATCGATAAATATCACTAAAAGTGATCTTTCTCAAGAATGTACCAAAATCCAAGCAATACAAGTTTTGCTTCTCTTTTGGTTTCAGCTATGGATTTCGTATTCAAAGTTTCCAATGAATACTCTACAAGGACTTATTCGCTATTGTTTTGGTTATATCGAATAACCCCAAACCTTTTATGATGATCCATACCAGATATTGAGCCGCTTTCACGAATCCAAATGGTTCACTATATATTCTAATTGAGTGCTAACTATTTCTAACTAATGGTCTCTACATCTACACTACAACGATTTATTTGGCGCCATCTATTCACCCATTTTGATATCTAATATCACATTGTGATGCTTTGCATTTGGACATTTCAAAACACTTTGCATTTCACAATTTCTTTTATGCCAATCTTATAAAGTTGATTCTCATTACTATTGATCAAATCGTAGTAATTAGATTCTCATTTATCTTTATACCCTTTGTTGGATGAAACACTTTGATCATATCGAATAATTTCATACTCATGTTTCCTTTGGTAAACTTCTTTACACATTTAAACAATCATATAAAGATAATTACCATTTTCGTTAAAAACAATACATCGAATATGTATTTACTTTTTAACAATTCATTACACTTTGTATTCAAGTAATACATAGTGTTCAAGTTATTTGCCAAACTTAGGCATGATTTATATGTGATAAGAAATCAAATGATTTTCACATATTATCAACATAACTTTGAATTAAAACAATGGTTTCATTCATTAGTGAATATATCATTAAGTTGGGTATTTTAAGGCATTTCAATATTTTACAAATGTTCATGCATTATCAATTAGTTTAAAACAACAAGGATAATTCACATGCAATCAAACAAGATATGAACACAAATAGAAATCATTCATAAAAGTAGAACAACTGTTTGTTACAAACTGATATGAATAACCATCTCACAAAGTGTGAAACACACTAAAGAAGTTCACAATCTTTTGATTACAATAATCATCCTAAAACATAAACTAAGTGATAAATGTTGAGGGAGAGCATCGTTGGCCATCATCATCATGCTCGCCATCAACACGCAACGTCACCTCCTCTCCAGCAAGCACCTCTCATGCAGAAGGACCTATTTTTAGTAAAACAGAACAAGTATCAAATATACTTAACACTGCAAATGTGTTTGCAAGATTATAACATTTATAAAAATTGTATATCAAATATATACCTTTGTCATTGATGACCTTAGCGACAACGGGTTCAACCATCACATTCCTGAGATGTGATACGAACCTGTGGAATTCCATTGATTCTGTGTCGCCTCTCATAATGCAAGTCCTGACTTGTGCTTGGTAGCTTGGTGGCAGCGACCGTAGCACAACGCCATTTTCAAAAGAGCCCATCATCCAGCTATCCAGGAAGTATGCAGGCCTCATGTACGCATCATGCATGCGCTCCAAGTGGTCGTCAAGTGATGAGTTCTCCTCCATCTTAATGGAGAGGAAGTCTCCCATGATCTCATGCTCCCATATGCGTGCTTGTTCCACGAAATGTGTCCTAAGCTATAGCATTACCGTACAAGGGTTGACATTACCCACGATAGGCCACAACTCGGCCACCATTCCAAAACGCATTGTAACTGAAATGAAGGAGGCCATCTCCCGACGGTTATAACGGTCTGTTTGCTGCTCTGGGGTCTCTAGGTCAATGGGCTGATCCAAATCCATCTCGTCGAGTATGTATTCGACCACGTCATTCTCACTAAGGAGAACATGGAGACGCGCAATCCACATAGAGAAGTTTGATCCATCTAGTCTAAGCTTCTCTCCTTCCAACCAATCAATCGTCAATAGGAAAGGTGGCATCAGGGAGAACCTTTTCTACATTTATAATCGCAAAAGGAATTTAGACTGAGTTTATAATTAAATGAGTTAATAATAACTCCACTCAGAAACACCTATCCCATGAAGGGTTCCTAGTGATAACACGACCCCTTTCAGCCACATCTCCCTCGATCATCACGGCCGTCAATGTGGGTTCAAGGATGGACGCTAAATGTCGGTCACATCATTCATGCGACTTGTGCTCGATCTTCCGACCATCCGCGTTACGAGGCCATGTCTCTGTAACGTGCTAGGCTCACCAACTCAACCTTAGTGTATTCGCTGTGCAACATGGCTTACACCCACTGTATGTGAACGTAGATATGTCTGACACCCGATCATCACGGCCTGCCTCATACCGAAGAACTTTCTTGGTGGTGCACACTAAGGGGGAACACAATCATTGGTAATTTTACCAGGGATCATCTTATTAGGCTACCGTCGAGTATCTAATACGAGCACACAATAATATATACAAACAATAACATTGAATGTAAATGCGATGTGATATGGTCCTTCACGTCGTGATCTCCATCCATCGTCACTGGATTCCGGCGCCAGGGTTCCGGCGCCGTAGACACCAGGGTACCGGTGTGTTTTCAGCATGGTAGTCTGTCACCTCCGTGACTATCTACTACTACGTAACATAAGGTAATCACTTTACCTTATCCACAACCATATCACAAAGCAACGCCCCCTTCAAAACAAAGTTAGACACCTCTATTTTATCTTTGCATGTTTTACGTGGCTGAATGGGCTTTCGCATAAGAACCGTTCTTACCTACGAACTTTCAGCACAACACTGATCAAGTATTTGTATCTACTACACCCCTTTCGGGGCCCTCCGTTGCAAATGGTATACCAACTAATGCGAGAGAGACAGACATCCCCCTAAGCCACTTTATATGGTACAAGCCATATGTCAAGCGTGGACTAGTCTTGCGAATGAACGCGTAAAGTCGGTTGGGGGCCGCTTCATCAAGCATTACTGCGGTATACACAAGTACACGTGGGAGGGTAACAACTAAAAGATCAACGCCCACATGCTACATCTCGTGTGTTCTACCCGTACTAGCATTACTACGCATAGATCTAGCTCTGATACCACTGTAGGGGTTCCGCATATGAAAACAATAATTTTTTCCCTACGCCCCTGAACCCCTGATGTCTCCAGGACCTATCTATTAGTAATGCAGTAACGGGAGGGGCTTTTCGCGAACTTACCCTTGAAGACCGAAAAGCATTGTCAACGCTCAGGAGAGCGTGGTTGATGTAGACGAGCCGAAGCCGACCTCAAGGTCGTGATGAAGTCCTTGTGCTCCAATGGCTCCAACGACTTGAGTGCCTCAAGTGCGACACCTCACGGGGAGTTAGAAATGTCCGGTGCCTGGAGATGACTCCCGCTTCCCCGATCCAGCAGCAGTTGCGGAAGTAGAGCTCCTGGATCCGAATCCCGTAGCACGACGGTGCTCCGCGGTGAAGATGTCTCTCGTTCGCACAGTTCGAACTTGGGACCATGGTCACTAGAGAGAGAGAGAGATAATATCAATTGGAGGTCTTCCCAAAAGTGAGAAGACCTTTATTGAATATTGTGTGTATTTATTTGGCTAAATACCCCCACTATATATAGGGGGAGGTACTACCTCCCTCAAAGTCCTAGGGTGGGACTAAAGGAGAGGGAGAGGGGGGACAACCGTCGGCCGGCCCTAGTGGGCCGCGCGAGGGGGGGCTTGGCCCAGCCTGCCACCCCCTTGGTCCCTCCTAGGGGTGCGAGCCCCTCTTGGGCCCTTTCCCCTCCGGGAATTGGCCCATTAAGCCCTTTGACCATTTAATTGATTTTCTCTTTTATTAAATAATTCTGAATAAATGATTAAATCAATATTTCACATTCATTCATATATTATTCAATCTCCGTGGATATGGAACACCTTCCACCTCCACCCCGGACATCCTCCAGACTTACCAAAACCCTTCCGGTTTTCTCTCTTCTATTCTTTGGCGATTCTTCTGATCCTATAAACACTCTCTAAGCATCATCAAACCCTTAAGCGTGATACCCTATGGTTCGGGAACACTCTAGACATGGTCGGGACACTCCCGGACCAATGATCAGCAGAGGGACCTGGATGGCCATGTGACCCCTGTGCGTTCCACGAAGATCTTTCGTCATTTGAACCGGGACAATCATGTCTTATTCCCTTTGTCTCTTGATACTTGCATTGCCCAAGATCTGATCAATGACATCACCATGTCATGTTCAATCTCGTTACCGAACGATGCTACTTGACTCGTTCAGACAAGTGATATCCCTGTGATCAAATCACACGTTGCGCAGCTATTGGATATTACTTCTCCAAGTGGGCCCTTGAGTATCTTTTCGTCACATGGACGGACAAATACCGCTCTTGACATATATTGCCTCTACGGTTTCCTCCAAGTACCTGAAAACACCTTTATAACCATTGTATTACTAAGTGGCGCTTGATTCTATCTAAGCACTCTCTGGAGACAGTGATTGATATAGCCTCACGGTCTAAGGAATAGTCTACGAGGATCCATTTCTAATCATCGTAACTTGAACTTCGTGACATGATCGGGTCATGATGTTTAGGTTGGGTATTGGTTCATCATCTCATTCTCAGAATGAGTTGACTCCATTTCCAACTGGCATAAATGCCACATGATCAGGAAACTTGATCATCTGTTGACCAATGAACTAGTGACTAGAGTTTCATTGGGAACCCTTGGATGTTTGTATATCACACGTGTATTGATGTTTCCACTTAACACGGTTATAGCATGATATAAAACTTAATCATAAACTTTATGAAATATGATAATACTCCGTATTACTATTTGTATCTAGGGCATATTTCCAACAGCTATAACATCATATGAAGTAATCCTAGTCCTTATACCATGATATCATGTTAATCACTAACACCGGAAGAGTATCTTGATAACATCAAACGTCACACCGTAAAAGGGTGACTATAAAGGTGGGTTTAGTGCTACGAAGGTGTTATGTAGGGGTTCATAGATCAACAGTGGGATTTTTCCATCCCGATGATGGATAGATATACTCTGGGCCCTCTCGGTGATATCACATTAAGAATAGCTTACAAGCAAGTGATGTGATCACTAGAATGTTATGTCATGGGAACGAGAAAAGAGTGCATGTCGGTAACAAGATCAAACTAGGTATTTGGATACCGATTATCGAATCTCGGACATGTAATATATCGTGAGACAAAGGGATTAAGTTACTAGCGTTAAAGGTTCTCACGATCATAGAAGTCATCGTTGAAAGTGTAGGAGTCAGAATGGATCTCCAGGTCCCGCTTCTGATTATTGATCTAAAAGGGGTCTCGATCATGTCTGCATTATTTGCGAACCGTAGGGTGACACACTTAAGGGTGGATAAACACCATTTGGAGCAAATATGTTTCAGACGAAAGAATTGCAAAGTGCTAGAATTATTTCAATGGACACCAGAATTGTTTCGGGTGAAATTGCTGAAATTGGTTCTGCATGTGATATTGAAATATTGAAAGGGGTTTTATGTGAATTTTTGTTAATTAAAGTAATTAACAAAATTCCGAATAAAATAAATAAAAGAGTTTTATTAAATGAGAGTTGCATTAGATTTCGTGGAAATTTAATGCATGTGAGTGGGATTTGGAGTGGAGGCTAGATTTATGTGAGTGGAGCTTCTCCACATGAATGAGGAAAGAGGTGGGGGCACCTCCCCATGGCACTGGCCATGGGAGGGGGCTACCCTCTCTCCCTATAAAAGTCCCCCCTCTCCTCCTCACAAAGCACACCTCCTCGTGAAGGATCTCTCTCCCCCTCTAGATATATTCCCCATGGTCTCGGATTAGCGAGATACATGTTCCCGGTGACATTTCGTTTGGAAGGAGTTGCTTCTTCCGCTGATTCGCTGGAGCGAGGAGGTGGAGGTTGTTCGGTGTCCTGAACATGTGTACGAGGACGGATGCGCTGCTGATTTGCAGCGCTAGGACTTCCGCATGATCTTGAGATCGGCAAGCATTCAACTACATCATCCACGAGTTCCATCTCATTAACAAAGCTTTGTTGTCTTCGAGGGTAAGTTCTCTATGGATGTATATCCACTCGTTGCTTGTATCTAGTAGATAGATCTTGGCGTATAGTTCCCATCATAGGAATTTTTTTGTTTTCTATGCTGCGAACCCAACAGTGGTATCAGAGCCAGGTTTATGCGTAGGTCCTTTGCACGGGTAGTACTCATATGGTTATATGTGGGCGATGATGATCATGTTATTGCTTCTTTCATGTATTTTGGATGTTCGTGGTTGATACCTTCGATCCGGATTATGGATGTAGTATAGCTTCTTTTTCCCTAGAAGTCCTAAACTATCGAATCCTCGAGAAGCGAATGCATAGTGAAGTTACTTTAACGGACCTTCGGGAGTTTTAGAATTCCTTTTATGTTTTCATCGGACCAGTAGCTTGCGTCTTTTTGTTGTTGTCAATGATGGAGAGAGAGGGCCTAGGGTGTTCGGTTTCACCTGTAGCTGTGCAAATCATCTGATGGAAATAAAGGATATAAATAAAGTATGCGTGTACTTGTTAGAGCAAGATAAATTATATGTGGGCAGTGCATCCATAATTTCTATTGCCTCCGCAACCGCTTGTAGCAATAACCTACTAGTATCATCCATAGAAGAAACAGAACTAATGATATACATAGTGATGTCACCATTAATCCCAAGAAAATCCCTCACATACAACTGTACTACCCCTTCTATCACTGGGGTTCCCAACCTGCAGATCAGTCATCACTCATACTCCATATACCTGGCTCAACCCTCAGGGTCTTGGGTACCTGACAAGTCCTTGGATTGAGGCAAGAGAGGATACAATAATCATCATGTCATACAAACTAATACACAATCCCATCTATGATAATTCACATGCACAATTGCTACATGGCTAGGCCGAAGCCCTTAGCCCAAGGAGAACTACTCACACATAGAGATGAGATCAACAATCACAAACATTGTAATTAAAATCATAAGATTGATAGAAAAAGTCTTACAATGTCGCCAATCAGAGAACAGATCTACTATTACAAGTGGTGGAATATGGCTATGGAGATGGAGAAGGCTTTGGAGATCTGGAGGCGGCCGAAGATCTGTGGAAGAGACTTCTGGATGGTGTGAACTCTCTTTTCTCTTCGCCCGAGGCTTCTTTATATAGGGTCCCCTTCATGAAAGTTGTTCTGTTTAACCTAACGGTGGCGGTGCCAATTATACGGCTGGAGCTATACGGTCGGAATTTTTGCTCCGGCCGTATAGTTGGTCGTTAAAGCGTCTGCCTCCGATGTAAGGCTCCTGGTATCTTCTGGTAGTTGGAAATCTCGTATCTTTGACTTTAATGTAGTGATTCCCTCCTTTAAACGACATTATATGCGCAGGAAAAATACAAAAAGAAAGGATTGCATACCCCTCTAAATATTAGCATTACTGGCAGGGTTTAGAGAGATATTTCATCAAGAATATGATTAATATCTAGTTTAAATGTGGACGTTAGATGGCTATATTTCAGAGCCATCAACCTCCCCCAGCTTAAACTTGATCGTCCCGAGCAACAAAACCAAAATAAAAAAGGAACTCAGCATTTAAACTGAAATAATGAGATGGTGATCTTACTCATGATTAGTACTCTCATGTTTCCTCCACTTTATAAATCTGAAAAACTTCAGCATAGTGATGACCCACAAGTATAGGGGATCGCAACAGTCTTCGAGGGAAGTAAAACCCAATTTATTGATTCGACACAAGGGGAGCCAAAGAATATTTATAAGCCTTAACAAATGAGTTGTCAATTCAGCTACACCTAGAAACAATCTTGCTCGTAGTAGATTATCAGCAGCAACAGTTTTGTAGTAGTAATAGCAAAGTAATAGCAGTAGTAAAAGTAAAGACAGTAGTACCAATTGCAGTAAACAGTAGGATTAAAGCGCAGTAGGCATAGGGATGGATGGACGGGCGTTGCATGGACAAGAAAATTCACGTAACAATCAAGACATAGGGCATTTGCAGCTAATAAGGGAAAGCATCCAAGTACTAAATAATCATAGACATGTGTTCCATATATAGTCATACGTGCTCATAATGAGAACTTGCACAACATCTTTCGTCCTGCCAGCCCGTTGCAGCGGGGCCTCAAGCGAATCTACTGGAAATTAAGGTGCTCCTTTTAATAGGGCACCGTAGCAAAGCATTAACACTCCGTGAACACATGTGGTCCTCATATCATAGCCATCCCCTCCGATTATCCGATTCTTGTCACTTCGGGGCTTTTGGTTCCAGACAATAATATGTGTATACAACTTGCAGGTAAGGTCATAAACAATAATATCCTCATGAATCAATAACATGTTCAGATCTGAAATCATGGCACTCGGGCCCTAGTGACAAGCATTAAGCATAACAAGTTGCAACAAAGTCAAAAAGAACTTATAGTAGATACTAGGCACCATGCCCTAACAATATGATGCCATTACATGAACGATCTCATCCAATACCTACCATTCCCATAGCCTACAGCGGGGGATTACTCACTCATAGATGGAGGAATCATGGATGGTTGATGGAGAAGCGATGGTGATGATGATGGTGATGATCTCCTCCAATTCCCCGTCCCGGCAGGGTGCCAGAACGGAGTTTCTGGTTCCGAATCACAGTTTCTGGTGGTGGTGGTGCAGTGGAACTCTGTCTGGAAAAATGTCGAACCCCCGTATGTTTTTAGGTCAGAGGGATTATGTAGGCAAAAGGAGAGGTCAAGGCGGAGTCCGAGGCGGCCACACCACCCCCTGGCACGGCCTGTCTTGGCCCATGCGGCCAGGTAGTGTGGGCCCCTCGTGGCTCTTCTTTGTCTCGTCTTCTGGCTCCATGAGTCTTCTGGCAAAATAGGAGTTTTGCGATATTTTCCAGGATTTTTCCTGAAAGTTGAATTCCTGCACAAAAATGAGACACTAAAGCAATTCTGCTGAAAATAGCATTAGTCCACATTAGTTGTATCCAAATCACACAAATTAGATAAGAAATAATAGCAAAAGTGTTCGGGAAAGTAGATACATTTTGGACGTATCCACTCCCCCCAAGCTTAGCTTATTGCTTGTCCTAAAGCAATTCAGTTGAAAACTGAGTGTGATAAAAGAAACTTTCACGAACACATTTGCTTCATAAGATGTATATATTCCCAGCATATGATCAAATACTTAGGCAATTCATAATAAGGAGTATGCAAATAAGTCTACCCAATGGTCATGCAAGATATGAAGAGATTCCAACTCATTAATAATAAGCAACATGGTATATAAGAATATGCAAGATTGTAATGCTCATAAGAAGATATGATAAAGTGGTATCTTGCTTTCCTTTCTTTGGAGCAAAACATAAATGCCAAGGCACCTCTGAAGTTTTAGTGAAGACTAGAAATAAAAATATCAGAGATTCAAGTGTCAAAGTTATGTCATAATTAACCATGTTTTGAGACAAGCACATTACACTAAGAATGACAGTTGTGCTCTCGGGAAGGTACTCAAAGGATAAATGGTGACTCAATATAAAAGTGAAAGAAAATATTTGAAAAGTTTGAAAGGCTTCCAAATGTTGAAAGTATGGTACTCATTAGCTTTGAGCTCTCATTGCCCCTATCATAAGCATCTGTAGGTGATTAAGGTTAAAGTGATCAAATATGAGGATATGCTTGGCAAGTTATAAGCTGAAAATCTCACGCCCCTTACTTACGAGTACCGTTCCTCGTGCTACTCAAGTTTAGTCATAGGTAAGTTCTTGTCATTGTAAGTACATGTGTATCATAGAGAACCGCCAATGGGGTACCCCTTTGATGACCCACAAGTATAGGGGGTGTATCGCAGTATTTTTGATAAGTAAGAGTGTTGAACCCAACGAGGAGCAGAAGGTGTTGATGAGTGGCTTGGATCAGGAATTCTCTATAAATACTTAGCAAACAGATTTTTAGGGGGTTTTGATAATGAAGATAAATAAAGTACGAGCAAATAAAAGACAATAATAATAAATGCAGCAAGTGGCCCAATCCTTTCTTTAGCAAAGGACAAGCCGATTGTATTACTTAAGATGACCAAACATTCTCGAGGACACACGGGAATATCGTCAAGTGTTTTCGCTTCATATAGTTGATTAATCTTCTTTAGTTTGACAAGTGTTGTGTGGGTGAACCTGTGCTAATGTACCGACCTTCCTAGGACTAATACATACTTGTGATTGTACCCCTTGCAAGCATCCGCAAGTACAAGAAAGTAATTAAGATAGAAACCTAACCACAGCTTTAAACTCTAAGACCCTGACGTCCCTTGTGCAAAGGTTTCCCGGGGGTTCAGGTTTCTGTCACTCCGGCAACCCCTACGATTAGTAGCCAAATACACAATGCATTCCCCTAGGCCCATAAAGGTGAAGTGTCATGTAGTCGATGTTCACATGACACCACTAGAAGAAATACACCACAACTTAAATAACAAACTATTGAATCTTTCTCGACAAAATTTCACTACTAACAACATGACTTCTCCCATGTCCTCAAGAACTAAATGAACTGCTCACAAGACATCATATGGATCAAGAATAGAGATGATATAATGATAAGCAACAATATGAACATAACAATAATTCAATGGTTCACTCAATAGCACCAACTACAAGAAGTAATCAACACCGAGAAAGTTTCCCCTAAGAAATATGCAAGATTCAACCCAATTGTTACAGCGGTATGGAGTGGTGATGGTGGTGGTGATGGAGATGATGGTGGTGGTGATGATGATGATGATACCGATGAAGTCTAGCTTGATGGTGGTGTTGATGGCGATGATCTCCCCTCTCCGGGAAGGAATTCCCCCGGCAGAATTCTGTCAGCCGGAGAGATCTTTCTCTCTCTGTAGTTTTCCGCCCCGCAGAGGCGACGGAATCTTTCTATGGTCGCTCGCTAGGTATTAGGTTTTCGAGGGGATAATATACGCCAAAGGGGAGAGCCTGGAGTGGGCCAGGGTGGCCACACCACCTTCTGGCGCAGCCTAGGGTTGCCCACGCCAGGGGGTGGTGTGGGCCCCCTGTGGCCCATCTCCACTCCCCGTTCTAGCAATCTCCGTCTTCTGGAAAAATAGAATTTTCCATGTATTTTTCCTGATTTTTTGATCTTCGCGAATTTTGCCTCCAAACAACACCTTTTCCATCAGAATCCTGACTGCAGCGGTCCATGCTCCAAAAGTCACCAACCATGCAAAAACAGATGAAATAACATAAGTATCATCTCTTAATATGAAATATATCAATGAATAACAGTAAATTATGATATAGAATAGTGATGCAAAATGGACGTATCAACTCCCCCAAGCTTAGACTTCGCTTGTCCCCAAGCGAAACCGAGCTCAATAAACATGACCTCGGGTTTATGGAGTGAAGAGTCGATACAAGAAGCATCACATTCATCAATACAAAAATCATAATAGAAGACAACTCACTGCTATATAACTTAACTTGCAATAAGTAAAGTAAACACAATAAAGATACATAAAGTAAATCATAATTGGTAATGGCAAACCTTGATCTTGGTCAAAAATAGTTGACAACTTGTAGGAGTTCACAAATAATTGGTTTTCAATGATAGCTTTCAAAGTAGTATTCACTAAGATAAGAGCAATGTGAAAACAAGGAACATAAGAAACATGATTGAATAAATCATCATATGAATGAATGAAACACAACAACTCAAAATACTTGCTGAGGTAGAAGGGAATAGGTTTACTGACTCAACTAAAAAGTAAAATATAGGCCCTTCACAGAGGAAAGCAGGGATTTCAAGTTTTATAAAGAGCTTCCAAAAATTATGGTACTTATTAGCTTTCAGCTCTCATTGCCCCTATCATAAGCATCTTGAGGTGATTAAGGTTAAAGTGACACAACTAAGAGGATATGCTTGACAAGTTATAAGTTGAAATCTCATGCCCCTTACTTACGAGTACTGAACCTCATGCTACTCAACTTCAGTCACAAGTAAGCTCTTGTCATTGTAAATACATATGTATCATAGAGAATCGCCAACGGGGTACCCCTTGCACATGATACATGAGCTATCCCATAATCAAAATGACAAGGCAAGCAGACAATGAGCATCTCAGTGATCTTTTTGTTTGCTATTTCCATAGGTTTTTATTGAGGATGCTTCATAGAGTGATCATTATGGTTATGCTGCAAGTTTCCACCATGATTAGGCATGGCTTAGGCTAGCGGCCTAGGCGTTTCTCTAACACACATACAAACTCCATGATCTTACAAGTTCCCCTTTTATTTCACCCCGTCGGGATCCATAAGCAAAATAATCATGATATCATCGGAATAATAAGTGCAATGTTGAAAGCGTTCCCCATGATACATGGTTCTGCTAACGTGAACTTATAAAGCGCAAGCATATACGCAACAAAGATGGATGCAATGGTTCAGGTTTATTAAGTGCAGGAAAGTAAAGTGTGCCTTCAAGTTTGTGAGAGCTTTAATCACTAATTTTCACATAACAAGTTTAATTCGGAAGGTAGATAAAAACATGAATTTACTTGGAATAGCAATAGTGCTAATAGGTAGGTATGGTGGACACAAATGGCATAGGTTTTGGTTTAAGGATTGGATGCACGAGAAGCATTCCCTCTTAGTACAGGTTTTTGGCTAGAAAGGCTGGGTAGCAAGCATAAGAGTTGAAGGAAACAAACAAACATATAAGTGATAAAAACAAACATGCAATCTTCCTTGGAAGCACAAAAGATCTTAACTTATAGAATACTAAGCTTATGAGCAAATCAAGAAATATGATGATGAAATTATATTTCTTTAAGAGTACTTTTATCTTTTTCATTCAATTCTCAAAATAGTGTTGCTACTGACCGAGCCAGGTTTGCCAAAACCAAAAAAAATTACTCAATGATCCCAAAGTGATAGCAATACTAACAACAAGATCAATCATATAATAGAAATTGAAAACTAATATAAGATATGCAAAAGGGTAAATGAAAGAACTTCTCATTAATATTCCATAACGGCAACTCACACCAAGGGATACATAGATATCTAACGAGAGGGGGGATACTTCCATAATGCAAACCATCCTACATGATAACTCCTCTATTCATGATATGACTGTACTAAAAAGGTAAAAAGATAGAAGATAGTGATGTGATACCGCGGCACTCCGCCAAGTTTGGAAAAAACCAAGGGGATGCCAAAACCTGACGATGAATTACTCCTTCGGTGGTGGTGGTGTTCTCTCGATGAGATTTTTGATCAATTTCCCCAAGTCCTCAATCTCAAAGGTGAGAGTACGAATCAACTCCGAGTTTTGCTCAATGCGGCTCATGATCATGTCGGGTTGCGAATCCCAGCTCGTATGATTCTTTCCCACTCTTCCTCCTTGAAGTCTTCTTTTCCTGCATGGTTAAAATGAGGCATATCCCAATTGGAGGGTAGTTTATCCTTGGGCATATTCTAGAATTGATGCTCATGGACAAGGGTATGGAAGGGATTCTTGATGCGTGGAGAAGGTGACTGTGGAGCCAAACAGTGACACGGAGGCTTCCCTCCAGTTGACATCCATGTAGTCCTTTTGATCTTGGCAGGGTTTGCCAACACTCGAATGCTTGCAATCGTAGTGCCAGTGTGCGGATGATGGTTTTTCTTTGCCTCCTATTCATATTTACTCTTGATCTCCTTCTTTTGCCCAGGGTCTTGGGGATCCTCCTCCGCAGGCTCTTTTCCTTTACCCTTGGCGGAGACCATTTTGCTTCTAAACTTTAAGAATAGTTCCTAGCAGAAAGTGATCGAAATGAAAACATGACGAGAACATGAGATATGAACCTCGGGGGATCCGAGGGATTCTATATTACGGATTTTTACAACATAAGGAAGGTACTGGGAGAAAACGGGTCATAGACGGAGTCCGAGGTGGCCACACCACCTGCTGGCACGGCCGGGGGGCCCGCGCCAGGGGGTGGTGTGAGCCACCCTCGCTCTGTTTCCGTCCCTCTTTCGCTTCATTTCTTTCCTTGTTGGATAAAAACTGCAAAAATATAACTTGACAGATTTTTCGTGGAACTTTTCTTACCAGAACTGTTACATATTCAAAAAAGGACTCTACAGGTCTCTGAACTTGGTATTTAGTAGATTCTTCCGGAGTCACCTTCTTGAATAACATCAATATCTTCATCTTCATACTCATATTGCTCGAGTCATTTAACCTTTCACTATCTTATTACACCATTTTCTCCACTAACCTGGAATTTTCTTTCACACAAAACTTCACACAATTCTCATTAGCAACATTAGTGTAAGCAAGGTAATAAACCTTTTAAGTTCAATTTCAACTAAAATCCATCAGAACATAAGCTACTGTAGCAGCTCCTTCCTAAAATCCAAAAAGAATTAAAAAAGGAAATCGACTTAAGAGGCAAATGCAAGAGTGGCAAAAATGTGTCAAAACAGACCATCAGGTAAAGATCATTTTTTTCGAAAGTCTTATGTTGCTCAAATCAAAAAGTGCAAAACTAATGAAAGTTAAATAACAACCTGGGACAAAAGCACAAAATTTACAGCTCAATCCGACATTCAGAGATTTTTCAAGAATTTTTATAGCGAAGCCCAAAAATCTGTTTCGGGGCAGCAACTTCCCCAAGTCTTACTTCTCTCTCATTAGAGGTTGATCTTGACACAAAAACCCAACAAAAAGGATGAGGATAGGTTATTGCAAAAGCAATAACTTCCAAGACTCAAAGAAACAAAAGCAAACTAAAAGTAAAAATATATTGGGTTGTCTCCCAAAAAGCTCTTTCTTTATAGCCATTAAGATGGGCATGATAATTTCAATCATGCTCACATAAGAATATGAATTGAAGTAGAAAAGAGCATCAAGGAGCAAAAATACACATGTTTAAGTCTAACCCACTTCCTATGCAAGGGAATTTTGTAAGCAAACAAGTTGTTGAAACCAGGGACAGCAAGCATAGGAAGGCAAAACAAGTGCAACATAAAGACTTTCAGCATAAAGCGAGGAAACTTAATATTATTGAGATGCATTAGAACAGTCTTCCCTCTCTCATAATAACTTTCAGTATCATGCATAAATTTAACGATGTAACTATCACACGAACCATTGTAGCAATGGTCACTTACCCTAACAGAAAACACAGGGACACTAACTCTCATAACACTACTTTGTGAAACAATATTAGAAGTATCCTTACAGAGGATAGTGTGTCCATCTTCTACATATTTAGTGACAAAGTCTTTCACATTTGCTATTATAGGTTCATCATTTTGTTCATCAGGTTCAACAGTTTTATTTGTACTTTCATTAACCATACTAGCTATCATAGAATGTTCCTTTACTTTAACTGGGAAAGGTATTTTCTCAATGTAAGGTTTAGTTAAAACATGATTAGTAGTATAAAATTTAGTATTTCTTGCCAGAACACACTTAGCAACAACTTTATATGGTTCATGATACTTATTCCACTTCTTTTTAGGAACTTCAATATAGGAAGCAAAAGCCTTAAAATAAGTTGCAATAGCTTGAGAGTCTAGACCATAAGCATTTTTAATATTTTGAAAGTCATCAGTTCCTATAAAAGATTCAATGCATTCATAATCATAATTTATACCTGACTTTCTTACTTTATCATTCTCCCATGCTTCAACATTGTCTTGAATACAGTCTAGAAGATCCCATTTAGCTTCTTCTTCCATGCGTGTAAATGATCCAGCACAAGAAGCATCCAATAGATCCTTATCATGAAGAGAAAGCCTTGCATAAAAGTTATTGATAATAATATTGTTGGGGAGCTCATGAATAGGACATTTGAGCATTAGTAACTTCAATCTCCCCCAAGCTTGGGTTGTACTCTCTCCATCAAGAGGCCAAAAGTTGTATATTTGATTCCGATCTTTACGAATCTCACTAGGAGGATAAAATTTTGAATAAAAGAGAGGCACTATTTCCTCCCATTCAGGAGATTGGCCATTCTTCAGCAGCTTATACCATTCCTTAGCTCTTCCTTTCAGTGATAACAAGAATAACTTCTTCTTGACTTGATCTGTTGTAATACCTGCACACTTAAACAACCCGCATAATTCGTGTATAAAGAGCAAATGATCACCGGGATGGACAGTTCCATCTCCAAAATAGTATTTATCCATAACACGATCAATAATTCTTGTAGGTATTTTAAAAGTATGATTCTCAGTAGGTGGTGGTTCATCTACTACCTTAGTAGTGGTAGTAACGTTACGAAATAAGAAGCTCAGCGAATTATCCATATTGAAATAAAGCAACTAACAGAAGTAAACAATACTCACAGTAGAAGTTTCCTTTACCTGTTCCACTCTCCAATAGCGCTTCACTCTCCGGCAACGGCACCAGAAAATAGTCTTGATGACCCACAAGTATAGGGGGTGTATCGTGGTATTTTCGATAAGTAAGAGTGTCGAACCCAATGAGGAGCAGAAGGTGTTGATGAGTGGCTTGGAGAAGGAATTCTCTATAAATACTTAGCAAACAGATTTTTAGGGGGTTTTGATCAGAGATGATATAATGATAAGCAACAATCTGAACATAACAATAATTCAATGGTTCACTCAATAGCATTAACTACAAGAAGTAATCAACACTGGGAAAGTTTCCCCTAAGAACTATGCAAGATTCAACCCAATTGTTACAACGGTATGGAGTGGTGATGATGGTGGTAATGGAGATGATGGTGGTGATGATGATGATCCCGATGAAGTCCAGCTTGATGGTGGTGTTGATGGCGACGATCTCCCCTCTCCGGGAAGGAATTCCCCTGGCAAAATTCTGTCTACCGGAGAGATCTTTCTCTCTCTGTAGTTTTCCGCCCTGCAGAGGCTGCGGAATCTTTCTGTGGTCGCTCTCCAGGTATTAGGTTTTTGAGGGGATAATATACGCCAAAGGGGAGAGCCTGGAGTGGGCTAGGGTGGCCACACCACCTGCTGGTGTGGCCTAGGGTTGCCTGCGCCAGGGGGTGGTGTGGGCCCCCTGTGGCCCATCTCCACTTCCCCTTTTGGCAATCTCCGTCTTCTGGAAAAATAGAATTTTCCATGTATTTTCCTAGATTTTCTGATCTTCGTAAATTTTGCCTCCAAACAGCACCTTTTCCATCAGAATCCTGACTACAGCGGTCCATGCTCCAAAAGTCATCAACCATGCAAAAACAGATGAAATAACATAAGTATCATCTCTTAATATGAAATATATCAATGAATAATAGTAAATTATGATATAGAATAGTGATGCAAAATGGACGTATCACCCTTTCCTGATGATACGGAAGATTCCCCATATCAAAATGACAAGGCAAGCACACAGTGAGCATCTCAGCAATCCTTTTATTTCCTATTTCCATAGGCTTCTTTTTTTCTTTTTCTCTTTTTTTTTTCTTTCCTATTTGCATAGGTTTCTATTTTTTTATAGAGGATGCTTCATAGATTGCTCACTATGGTTACGCTGCAGGTTTCCACCATGATTAGGCATGGCTTAAACCAGCCCCCCAGGCGTTTCTCTAACACATATACGAACTCCATTAGCCTTACAAGCTCCCCTTTCATTTCACACCGCCGGGATGCATAAGCAAAAGAACATGATATCAACTAAATAAAGTGCAATGTTGAAAGCGTTCCCTGTGATACATGGTTCTACTAATTCACAACTTACAAAGTGCAAGCATATACGCAACATAGATGGGCACAATGGTTCAAGTTTATTAAGTGCAAGAAAGTAAAGTGTGCCATCAAGTTCGTGAGAGCTTTACTGACTAATTTTCACATAACAGGCAAACATTTTTATTGGAAGAAAACATAGCATAATAAATATGCAAGGAGTAGCAATAATGCTAATAAGTATGCAAGGAGTAGCAATATGGTGGACTCTTTTTGGCAACTTTGGTTTTAGGGAGTTGGATGCACGAGTAAAGCTTATACTCAGCACAAGTGAAGGCTAGCAATAGAAAGGGAGCGACAATCGAGCGAGCAGTAACTATCATAAACATGCTTGCGACAAAACAAAATTAATAGTGGCATAAAAGTGACACAAGAACTCTGAGGCATAATAAATCATCGAGGCTTAACTGACCTTTTGTTTAGTCATATGCATGCGTGAGCATGTGCCAAGTCGATTCAAATAGAACATTCAGAGAAGGACACCACAATGTCATACCAAGTTATGAATAGAACAATGCGAGCAAACATTTATATGACATGTTATGAACTATAATGGATTGGAACTGATCATAAGAAAGCAAGGACCACTAAGTATCCATTAAATAACATACACCTTACATAAACAGACTAAGCATGCTCACAATGACGAGTATATGTACAAAAATGAAAACAAATAGAGTTCATACCAGCCTCTTACCACACCTCGAGTTGTCATAAATCATCATTGCCTTTCACTTGTGTGACTTGAATAATAAGATAAAACCAAACTCCAAGGAGCAACTGAGGACCGTCGAACCCTACAATGAACTTTACAAAACCAGAGAAGAACAACAAATATTTTTGGGTTTTCGATTTTTAAAGGCAAGAACCGAAGGGAAAAGCAAGCAAAGCGAAATATTTTTGGGTTTTTCGAATAATCAAAACAAAGCTAAAAAGGATGAAGCAAACCAAGGCTGAAAGACAAAGAAGCAAACAAAGAGAAATAACGAAAATATTTTTGGTCTTTTTGTGTTTTGGAAAGCAGAAATAAAGCAAGAACAAAAGCTAAAAAGAAAACGAAACATGGATATGCAAATTACCGACAGAAAATGATATGTAGATGAGTGTGATGTCGGTGTACCTGCCCCCAAGCTTAGGCTTTTGGCCTAAGTGGAGATCAATCCCAAGCTGGCCAAGATGGAGTGCCTCCGTAATACGGCAAAAAAGTGCCTTCGTCCTGATACGAACTCGAGGACGCCCCAACGTAGTGCGTAGAGTAGTCGTAAGAGGGCACATCCCCCTGGTGCTGCCCGTGGAAACCAAGCAGGCGGAGCTGCTCGTCCACCTCCTCCTTGGAGCGTGACCATGGCATCCTACAAATACTGAACAAAGTAGGTTGTGGCAAGGGAATTTCCCTCTCATCTCCGTCAGTAAACAACATCCTGTAAACTAAACTTTCCGTACTAGAGTTAGTTGTAACAAAGTGGTGTGTTTTCATGGCGGCAAGATCAAGCCTTTGTGGTGTCAACATAGTATCATTAGGATCAACAAAAAGTTCCAAGGCAGCAATCATGCGCGTAGCAATAATGCCCCCATAGATGGGTCCCCTAGAAGTTAGGCGGCGAGCAATGAGAGAACCAAGATTATACTTGGTATCATTATTAAGTGCGGTAGCAAGGAAGGCTAAATGATAATTAGAAATATTACTAGTGTTTTCCCTACCAAGAATGCTAGTGGCAAGATAATAAGCAAAATATCTAAGAGCTAGGAGTTGAATGTTCCTTATCTTCCCACGCTGAGCTGTGCGGTCATCGTCATCTGTCACACTTCGGTAGAGATCCAGCAAATCAGCGGGTCATCCTTGGATCTTCTTTACTGTCCCAATCATGCCTATGCCTATAATGCTGCAAAATCTTTCCAATGGCATGGTAATAGGCATATTATATATTTTGAACGAAACAGTTGACCGATAAGGGGTGTTAGTGAAAACGAAACTTTCAACGAAAGTTTTGGTGAGCACGCATATTGCTCACTCTCATCTTCCATGTAAGTGGTCAGACCAACCCTCTGAACAAGGAGTTAGAAATCATCGAGGATCCCTGCAGCTTGCAAAAAGGCAAAACAAGGGAAGGTAGATGGGTGAGCATCTCCCTCATCTCCTTCATTGCCAATGCGTGGTGCAATAAGATCTTCATTATATGATGGCCTAAATTGAGAAGCTGATCTCGAAGGCCTTGCCCTCCTAGGTGTGTCCCTCTCAAATACTTCTTCAAAAATGTGGTTGTTCATCTCCGCTATTCTAAAATTTAAACATCCATCATACAAGTGATTGCAAAGTGATCACATAATGAAAGGAACTACTTATAGGGACTTGTAAGAGGCCTAAACATGCATCAAAACAATTTATCTAAGCATTGAACAAGCTTACAAGCTCACATAACTTGTCACCTACAGTAGCAAAATACTCAAGATATAATCCACTAATCACAAATCTACTTGGACAAGCAGAGGAGTCACATACCGGAGATCAAATGCTCCAAATCTCAGCAGCACAGATGGGCTGAGCAAGAAGATCGAAAATTGTGAGTAGGAACAGCAAGAACACGGGTTTGAGCAATGAACTGGTGTTTTCTTGGGAGAGAGAAATAAGTGGCAGGTGAGAGAATAAGTGGAGGGCCAGGGGTGGCCCACACCATGGCCAGGCGCGCCCCTGGTGTGGTCGCGCCACTAGGTGGTGTGCCTGCCTGGTATACCCCCCTGGGTCACTCTAGGTACTCCTCTATCCCTTTTTTGATGTAAAAATTTAATATGAATTTTCTGGATTTGTTGAGATACTTTATTTTTGAGTAATTTTCAGGTATTGATGAATGATTTTCTGGCAGAAAGATAGAATTGAAATGATGCAATAACAAAACAAAACCTAAACTTCAGAAGTTCTAAGACACTCTAATATGCAAGTAACTAGCAAAATAGAAAAGTAACTAAGTGAAAATAAAAATAAAAATGGATAAAATAAAAGTAAGCAAAGTTAATCATGGTGAAAGCATTATTTGTTCATTAAAATCATTTTGTTAACAAGGTTGATCAGGCCTTGTTACCAAAACAATTTTATATGAAGCAAAACCTTGCAATTCACTAAATGATTATGTTACCTCAACCTTAATAGCAATAGTCTCAATCATAATAGTTTCATATTTTTATCTTGGTATGGGACAATATATTTCTCCAACTTGGATGCCCTCAACATTTTCAATTGAATTTAAGACATAAGTCCTATCAATATTCTTGGGGAAATAGACAGTATGTTCCTTGTCATTAACATTAAAAGTTACATTTCCTTGATTACAATTAATGACAGCACCTGCAATATTAAGAAAAGGTCTCCCAAGAATAATAGACATATTATCATCTTCAGGCATTTCAAGCACAACAAAGTCAACTAATATCAAGCAATTATGAGCCACTTGAACAGGAACATCCTCACATATACCAACCGGAATAGTAGTAGATTTATCAACCGTTTGTAGAGTCTTGTAGAGAGAAAAAGGCATAACACTAACTCTTGCTCCCAAATCACACAAAGCAGTTCTAACATAATTATTTTTAATATAACAAGGAATAGTTGGAATCCCTGGGTCTCCAAGTTTCTTTGGAACCTTACCATTGAAGAAATAATTTGCAAGCAAAGTAGAAATTTCCTCATTAGGGATCTTCCTTTTATTAGAAACAATATCCTTCATATACTTTGAATAAGGAGGCAATTTAATAGCATCAGTTAAAGGAATTTGAAAAAATAAAGGTTTCATCCACTCACAAAACTTGTTATAGTGTTCTTCCTCCTTTGACTTGTGTTTCTTATCAGGGAAAGGCATAGGTTTTTGGACCCAAGGCTCTCTTTCACTACCATGTTTCTTAGCAACAAAATCTTCTTTAGTGTATTTAGTATTCTTAGTGTACCTTTCAGGTTCTTCTTCAACTTTTGTTATCAGGAGCATCATTTTCCTCATTACCACTTTTAGTTTTAGCATCAGAGACAGATATACTATTAGGATCTTTAGTAGGTTCAGAAGACTCTACAATAGTTTTATGTTTCTTTTTCTTTCTCTTAAGAGAAGTACCACTATTTTCAATTTGTTGAGAATCCTTCTCGATTCTTTTAGGATGCCCTTCAGGATATAGAGGATCTTGAGTGGCAGCACCACTTCTAGTTCTAATTTCATAAGCATGTTTTTCTTTAGCAGCATTCACTAACAAGTCTTTTTGCACTTTAATAAGCTAATCAATTTGAGTTTGAACCATTTGGAAATGTTTAACAAGCATTTTAACATCATTGGAGGTTCTTTCCACACTATCTCTCAACTCAATAATAGCCCTAGAGTTCCCATTAAATGATTCTGCACCCTTTTATTAAAATTACCTTGCTTAACAACAAAAATATCAAATTCTTCTAAGCATTGGTCTGGAGGTTTAGAATAAGGAATATCACCTTCATCAAAATGTTGGAGAGAGTGTACCTCAATAGTGGATGAGTGGGAGATTGGCTTATATAATTCTTCTATAGGAGGTAAATTCTTCACATCTTCTGATTTAATACCCTTCTCCTTAAGACATTTCTTAGCTTCCTTCATCACTTCATCATTTAGTTCAATCACTCCCCTCTTCTTTGGTGTTGGTGTTGGCTCAGGCACAACTAACTCAGGTGTAGTTGACTCAGGTGAAGTCTATTCATCATAATTCTTGCTTATTTTAGCCATTAATTCCTCAGCTTCTTTAGGAGTTCTCTTCCTAAAAATACAATCAGCACAACTATCCAGGTATGTCCTAGATTCTTCAGTTATTCCATTATAATATATATCAAGAAGCTCATTTTTAGGTAATGGACATCCATGTTGTGCATGAATCAAAGCACAAAACCTTGCCCATGATTTAGGTAATATCTCCTTTTCTCCTTGTTTAAAATCAAAAAGTTCCTGCAAAATGGCATGTTTAGCACTAGGAGGGAAATATTTCTGAAATAAAGTACTAATGAAGCAATCAGGGCTATCCATAGATCCAGGAGGTAAATTATTAAACCAAGCCTTAGCTTCTCCTTTCAGTGAAAAAGGGAAAATTTTAGCAACAAAGTAGGTGCGCATCTTAATATCATCAGAAAATAGGCCACTCATGGTAGAAAGCTCAGTCATATGTGCTACAGCACTTTCATTCTTAGTGCCACAAAAAGGTTATTTCTCAACAATGGTTATGTAAGATAAATCAAGGGAGAAATCATAATCCTTATCTTCAATGTTTATGGGAGATGTAGCAAACTTATCTTTAGGAGATAATGTGGGTTTTATAGTACGCCTCTCAAGGAGACTCTTAATAGCACTTTTACCATGAGTATTTTGACATTCTTTAATAAATTCATCAGTCATTTCTATATATCCGTCTTCAATATCCTAGCTCTCTATACACTCAGGTGAACTAACAGGTGTAGTAGTGTATTCATTAGGAGTTTTAGTATTTCTAGCTATAGTTCTAGCAATCGTAGCATCTAGGAAAGGACCTAATGAACCACTCTTATCAAGCACAGTAGAAGTAGCATCATAAGTATTAGAAGTTTCAGATTCAGCAGAAGTAGCAGTATGTGTAGCATGTGTATGTGGTGGTGGTGTAAGGAGCTTACTCATCATAGATGGTGACTCAAGAGCAACCGAGGTGTTCAGAACCGTACCTCCCCTTGTAGTGGATGGTAATATAGGAACCTTCCCATCACGAGATTTACCCATGATGAATGTATGGCAGCGAACAATAGTGATTCCAAGTGAACTTGATAAATAGAGCTATGCTCCCCAGCAACGGCGCCAGAAAATAGTCTTGATGACCCACAAGTATCGGGGATCGCAACAGTCTTCAAGGGAAGTAAAACCCAATTTATTGATTCGACACAAGGGGAGCCAAAGAACATTTATAAGCCTTAACAACTAAGTTGTCAATTCAGCTGCACCTGGAAACCATCTTGCTCGCAGTAGTTTATCAGCAGCAACAGTTTTGTAGTAGTAATAGCAGTAGTAAAAGTAAAGACAGTAGTACCAATTGCAATAAATAGTAGGATTAAAGCGCGGTAGGCATAGGGATGGATGGACGGGCGTTGCATGGACAAGATAATTCACGTAACAATCAAGACATAGGGCATTTGCAGATAAACAAGGTAAAGCATCCAAGTACTAAATAATCATATGCATGTGTTCCATATATAGTCATACGTGCTCGTAATGAGAACTTGCACAACATATTTTGTCCTGCCAACCCGTTGCAGCGGGGCCTTAAGAGAATCTACTGGCAATTAAGGTGCTCCTTTTAATAGAGCACCGTAGCAAAGCATTAACACTCCGTGAACACATGTGATCCTCATATCACAGTCATCCCCTCCGGTTATCCCGATTCTTGTCACTTCGGGGCCTTTGGTTCCGGACAACAATATGTGTATACAACTTGCAGGTAAGATCATAAATAATAATATCCTCATGAATCAATAACATGTTCAGATCTGAAATCATGGCACTCGGGCCCTAGTGACAAGTATTAAGCACAACAAGTTGCAACAAAGTCAAAAAGCACTAATAGTAGATACTAGGCACCATGCCCTAACAATCTGATTCCATTACATGAACGATCTCATCCAATCCCTACCATCCCCATAGCCTACAGCGGGGGATTACTCACTCATGGATGGGGGAATCATGGATGGTTGATGGAGAAGCGATGGTGATGATGATGGCGATGATCTCCTCCAATTCCTCGTCCCAGCAGGGTGCCAGAACAGAGTTTCTAGTTCCGAATCGCGGTTTCTGGTGGTGGCGGCGCAGTGGAACTCTATCTGGAAAAACGTCGAACCCCCATATGTTTTTAGGTCAGAGGGCTTATATAGGCGAAAGGAGAGGTTGAGGCGGAGTCCGAGGCGGCCACACCACCCCCGGGCGTGGCCTGGCCTGGCCCACGCGGCCAGGTGGTGTGGGCCCCTCGTGGCTCTTTGTCTCGTCTTCTGGCTCCGTGAGTCTTCTGGCAAAATAGGAGTTTTGCGATATTTTCCGTATTTTTCCTGAAAGTTGAATTCCTGCACAAAAACGAGACACCGAAGCAATTCTGCTGAAAACAGCGTTAGTCCGCATTAGTTGTATCCCAATCACACAAATTAGAGAAGAAACAGTAGCAAAAGTGTTCGGGAAAGTAGATACGTTTTGGACGTATCACATAGATAGAGAAATGGCAAGCATATCATACAGGTTTCATGCATCCTTATAGTGCAGCAAAATTATTGTAAGCATGGATGATTCAAATGAGTAAACTTTATTCCATGTCAAGTAATCAACTCATAGGCTTTCCTTCGAACAGTAAAGTATAATGATGTAAATTAAGAGTGTGAGAGTTGTCATGAAAAGCATATATACTAGAGTGTCTCAAATCTCCCACATCAATAAATCAAGACTTTTCAAGCACTACTTTTATATTCATTGTCCTTCAAGAATTTCAGTTTTTAAGTAACTGAGAGCATGCCAAAAAAATTATTTAGTTTATCGGGCTGTGACGGACACTCGTGGCATCACTAAGGTTTTTGTTTCTTTTGCATAATGATTTCTCATAATAGCTAGAGGAGTGATTCCATCATGATTACAGCTACCCGGGAGTGCCAAGAATCTTACCCACTATAGCATTACCGCTACAAGTGTTTAATCAACTCATAGCCGAAATCTAGGAGTTTCCTCCATGAAGATTGTTCGTAGGCTAGCGGAGTTGTCGGCATCCCATGAAGTTTGACACGCATAAAGCTATATCATTCTTATGATTAACAAGTCAAACTTTGGCATGCTCACAAAAACCGCTAAACATTAATTCAATCGAACAAATCCTTTCAAAGAGAGTTATCAAGTCAATCAATGTTTTCAGTGGTGTTGAGTATCTCTAGAAATAAGCCTTCAAGACTAAGCACTACAACACACAAGCCTTCAATTGTGAGACTTTTTCTTATTACAATTTTTTAGCAATTTTTTAGGCAAGAGTTTGTTAATTACGAGAGCTGGAACAAAACGTACCCAATTAAACACCCATGCAAACAAAAATCTTACGACGATACAAGGACTCACTCCACAAATATAATATCTCAACATTTACTACTAACTAGCATGGGTCTCTCAAACTTCAAAAGTGGGGAGTCATAAGGCATACCTCTCATGTTTGGTTCCACTTTGCTCTTCCTTTTTATTTGTTTCTTGGAAACTCAAAGTCGATCACTCTCCTGCAAATATATGAAGACCTCGAGGTGGAAAGAAAAGGAAGAGGGAGAATAAGGAAAAATGGAGAAATCTTTTGAAAGCTCAGCTAGAAAATTTTGAAAGCAAAATAGAAAGAAATAAAGATAAAGTGTTGGGGAAACCAACACTAAACTCGAATAAAAACACAACCTCTAAATAAAAGCAAATAAATTCCAAATAAAGATACATGAGGAAACTTCCCCAAGCTTAGGCTTTTGCAAGCCCTTCAAATCATTGTGGTGGCGGGAAAAGTCGTTACTCCAGTTCCCGAATTGAGTTGAGAGGTTACTTGTTGATTCTCGGAGGTTCAAAGAGAGGTTGTTGATGGATCAAGATACGTAGAGCTTGTTGGGAACCCCAAGAGGAAGGTATGATAAGCACAGCAGCAAGTTTCCCTCAGTTATGAAACCAAGGTTATCGAACTAGTAGGAGTAAGGAAACAACTCCAAGGTGTTGCTAGCAACTTGGAATCCTGCACAACACAACCACAGAACTTTGCCCCAACTTACAGTGAGGTTGTCAATCTCACAGGTTTTGCTGAAAACAAAGGATTAAACGTATAGTGTGGAAGATAGTAATTGCTTGCAGAAAGTAAATAGTAAACGGTAAACAGTAGATGGTATATAAATGGTAAAGGAATGGACTAGGGTCCACAGTTCACTAGAGGTGTTTCTCCTTAAGATAAATAACATGTTGGGTGAACAAATTATAGCAGGGCAATTGACAGATTGAGAAATCATAACAATGCATATACTAGACATCTTGACTCCTACGAGATTTGATTGGGCATTACAACATAATACATAGACCGTAATCCAACAACATCTATGACTAATAATCCACCTTCAGGTTATCATCCGACCCCCTTCCAGTATTAAGTTGCAAGCAACAGATAACTGCATTAAGCAAAGTGTGTAAAGTAAACAATACAATTGCCCCATGGACAAAGGATTGTTGTTTTCTCCCTAGTAGCAACAGCACATCTACAACCTTAGAGATTTCTGTCACTTCCCCAGATTACTAGAGGCATGAACCTACTATCAAGCATAAATACTGCCTCTTGGAGTTGCAAGCATCTACTTGGCCAAGATAGCTACTAACAACGGAGAGCATGCAAGATCACAAATAACATAGACATGATTGAATCAATAATCAATTTGACATAGCATCTCAATATCCATCAAATCCCCGCAAACACAACATATAGGATTACAAATAAATGATCTTGATCATGAACGGAGCTCACAAGATCTAAACATGATGGCACAAAGGAGGAGAACCAACCATCTAGCTACTGTATGGACCCATAGTGAACTATTCACGCATCACTCGGGAGGTTGGCATGGTGATGAAGCAGGCCTCCAGGATGATCTCTCCCCTCCGGCAGGGTGCCGGGAAGATCTTCGGATCTCCCCTAATCTAGGGATGGAGATGGCGGCGGCTACAGACTCTTTCATAGATTTTTGATCGGGGTCCTTAGGGTTTCTGCATCGGGGTACTTTTATAGGCGAAGGGGCGAGGTCGGTGGCTGATGGCTCAGTGTTGATGTAGAGCTCGTTGGGAACCCCAAGAGGAAGGTATGATGAGCACAGCAGCAAGTTTCCCTCAGTTATGAAACCAAGGTTTAATCGAACCAGTAGGAGCAAGGAAACACCCCAAAGGTATTGCTAGCTGAGCCTTGGCAGGGCGCACTACCGGTGCTAGTAGCAACGTGGAGACCTGCACAACACAACCATAGAACTTTGTCCCCAACTTGCGATGAGGTTGTCAATCTCACCGTGTTTTGCTGAAAACAAAGCATTAAACGTATCGAATGGAAAGAAGTAATAGTTTGCAGAAAGTAAACACAAAGCAATAAACATTTTGTAGATTGTATGTAAGAGAAAAAGGACCGGGATCCATAGTTCACTAGAGGTGGCTCTCCTTAAGATAGATAACATGCTGGGTGAACAAATTACAGTGGGGCAATTGACAAACATCGATAAAGCAATACATGCATATACTAATCATCTTGACTCCTTTGGAACTTGATTGGGCATTACAACATTATACATAAACCGCCATCCAACTGCATCTATGAATAATAATCCACCTTTAGGTTATCATCCGAACCCCCTCCAGTATTAAGTTGCAAGCAACATATTATTGCTTTACGAATTGCGTGTAATGTAAACAATACAATTGTTCTATGAACAAAGGATCGTTGTTTTCTCCCAAGTAGCAACAACACATCTAGTACCTTAGAGATTTCTGTCACTTCCCCAGATTACCAGAGGCATGAACCCACTATCGAGCATAAATACTAACTCTTGGAGTTGCTAGCATCTACTTGGCCAAGATAGCTACTAACAATGGAAAGCATGCAAGATCACAAATAACAAAGACATGATAGAATCAATAATCAATCTGAAATAGCATCTCAATATCCATCGTATCCCCGCAAACACAACATGCAGAATTACAAATAGATGATCTTGATCATGAACGGAGCTCACAAGATCTATACATGAAATCACAAAGGAAGAGAACCAGCCATCTAGCTACTACATGGATCCGTAGTCCAAGGATGAACTACTCACGCATCACACAAGAGGCTTCCATGATGATGAAAAAGGCCTCTAGGGTGAATTCCCCTCTCCGGCAGGGTGCCGGGAAGATCTTCAGATCCCTCCCGATCTAGGGATGGAGATGACGGCGGCTACAGACTCTTTCGTGGATTTTTGATCAGGTACCTAGGGTTTTCGTCCCGAGGGCATCTTATAGGCGGAAGGAGAGGCCGAGGGGGTGCCTGGGCTTACGACACCACCCCCTGGCGCGGGCCAAGCCTGGCCGTGTGGCCAGGTGGTGTGGTCACCCTCTGGCCTTTCTCCGTCTCGTATTCTGGCATCTAATGACTTCCGGAAAAATAGGCACTTTGGCTTTTGTCCCGTCCAATTCCGAGAATATTCATTTTCTGACTTTCCTAGAACCAAAAACAGCAGAAAACAGGTAGCTGGCACTGTGGCTCTTGTTAATAGGTTAGTCCAAGAAATCATATGAAAAGTACTCCAAAGTGTGGGCAAAACACAAGAAAGTGGATAAAACCAAGCATGGAACATCAAAAATTATAGATACATTTACAATGTATCAGTGGCCGCCCGAGGGGCCCACACCAGGGCCTGGCACACCCAGGGGGCGTGCCAGCCCTTGGTGTGGCCACCTCGTGGCCCCCCTTCGGCTGCCCTTCGGACTCCGTGTTCCTTCTGGTAAAATATTGACTTCGTATTTTGTCCCGTCCAATTCCGAGAATATTTCCTTACTAGATATTCTGAAACCAAAAACAGCAGAAAACAGACAACTGGCACTGCGACATCTTGTTAATAGGTTAGTTCCAGAAAATTTATAAAAATACCTCAAAGTGTAAACAAAACAAAAGAAAGTTGATATAAAACAAGCATGGAGCATCAAAAATTATAGATACGTTTACGATGTATCAAGCATCCCCAAGCTTAACGCCTGCTCGTCCTCGAGTAGGTAAGTGATAAAAAGAATAATTTTTGAGGTGCCATGGACTATCACAATTTTGATCAAGGTATTTGTAAAGCATTGATAGCTGGGATCAAAGTATTCTAAACATAAGCATGAAAGATAGAGTTCTAACAATAAGACATAACAACTATGTTGTAACATGAAAAGGTACAAAAAAAAGATCATGAATAACAATGCATTGAAAGACGTTTGTTTGTTTCACATATAGAAACATAATAAGAGTGGTATCCAGCTTGTCCCTCATGGTATAGCAAATCATAAATGCATAGGACACCTCAAAGTTCATAAGGGTGACTAGATACAAATAATTTAAGAACAAGCAATATCAAAGTTATGAATCAATCAACAAGTTTTGGGACAATGCACATTAAACTAAGAATGACCACTATGCTCTCTCAATTGGTGCATAAAGATAGAAGATGGAGACTCAACATAAAAGTAAAAAGAAAGGCCCTTCACAGAGGGAAGCAGGGATTTCAAGTTTCATAAAGAGCTTCCAAAAATTATGGTTCTTATTAGCTTTTAGCTCTCATTGCCCCTATCATAAGCATCTTGAGGTTATTAAGGTTAAAGTGACACAAATATGAGGATATGCTTGACAAGTTATAAGTTGAAAATCTCATGCCCCTTGCTTACGAGTACCGAACCTCATGCTACTCAACTTTAGTCACAAGTAAGTTCTTGTCATTGTAAGTACATGTGTATCATGGAGAACCGCCAACGGGGTACCCCTTGCCCCATGACACAGGAGCTTTCCCATATCAAAATGACAAGGCAATCGACAATGAGCATCTCAGCGATCTTTTTATTTGCTATTTGCATAGGTTTTTATTGAGGATGCTTCACAGAATGCTCACTATGGTTATGCTGCTAGTTTCCACCATGATTAGGCATGGCTTAGGCTAGCCGCCCAGGCGTTTCTCTAAAACACATACAAACTCCATGATCTTACAAGCTCCCCTTTTATTTCACACCACCGGGATCCATAAACAAAAGAACATGATAACAACTGAATAATAAGTGCAATGTTGAAAGCGTTCCCCATGGTATCATGGTTCTGCTAATTCACAACTTATAAAGTGCAAGCATATAAGCAACATAGATGGACACAATGGTTCAAGTTTATTAAGTGCAAGAAAATAAAGTGTGCCATCAAGTTTGTGAGAGCTTTAATCACTAATTTTCACATAACAAGTTTAATTTGGAAGGTAGATAAAAGCATGAATATACTTGCATTGGTGTAACACACCATGCATAGGAATTTATAGTGGACTCTTTGGAATAACTTGGTTTTCTTGGAGGTTGGATGCATGAGTAGAACTCATACTTGGTACAGGCGGAGGCTAGCAAAATACTGGGAGCGACCAACTAAGAGAGCAATAACGGCCATAATCATGCAAAGCGACAAAACATTATTAATTAAAGCATAAAGTGATATTACAAGTCAAAAAGTAAATGATCATAGAGGCTAAGGCGACTGGTTCATAGTCTTAACATGGTGTGAGCGTGTGCCAAGTCAACCCAAATAAAGCATCAAAGGAGAATACCACAATATTATGATATTGTATGCTAAAACAACGCATGATTCTTTAAAGGCACATTAAGAAATCTCAATTGTTTGGAAAAAGTCATGCTACAGCAATAATCACTAAGAATAAGGTCAAAGCAACATCAAACATGACATGATAAAGTCTAGGCCACAGTCAAAACAAGCTCCTTTTGTACCACTTATAAGCATGAAGCTTCCTACTCTTTTCCAACACCAATCAACTTATTTGAAACAACATAGGAATGCAGGGGTCCAACCAATTTATTTAAACAAACCAAACAAAATAAAACTAAAAACAAAAACAAAGATGCTCCAAGAACAACACAATTGTGCATGAAACAATAAAATGAAGTGTTTTGGAAGAAAACCTGAGATTTTATTGATGAAGAAGGGGATGCCTTGGGCATCCCCAAGCTTTGATGCTTGTACCTCTTGAATATTTCTTGGGGTGACATGGGTGGCTTCCCCAAGCCTGATCTTTTGTACATACTTCATCTCATCACACCATTCTTCCCTACACTTGAAAATTTCCTTCATACAAAACTACACACAATCTTCATTGCCAACATTAGTGTATTCAAGATAATAAGTCTTTGGGTTTAGTTTCAACACAAGTAAAAATTCCATTAAAACACAATATACTGTAGAAATTCCTTCTAAAAGCTCAAGTGATCAAAGAGAACTCAAAGAGAAAGAGATTAAGAGGCAAATGCAAATAATGGCAGAAATCTGTCAAAACAGACCAGCAGGTAAAAACAGATTTTTTCGAAGACCTTCTGTTGATCAAATCGAAAAGTTCTAAACTAACAAAAGTTAGATAATAACCTGGGGCATAAGCACAGAAAATTACAGCTCAAACTTACTTACAGGGATTTTTCACGATTGTTTATAGTGAAGCACAAAAATCTGTTTTAGGACAGCAACTTTCCCAAGTCTTACTTCTCTCTCATTAAAGGTTATTCTTGGCACAAAAAACCAAACAAAAAGGATAAGGAGAGGTTATTATTGAGGCAATAACTTCCAAGACTCAACAAAAGAAAAACTTACGGAAATTAAAAATAATTTGGGTTATCTCCCAATAGTGCTTTTCTTTAACGCCTTTCAGCTAGGCATAGGAAGCAATATTCAAGTATTTTCGAATGAAGAAGCTTTAAGATCAAATTTCTTTCCCCTACCTTTCTTTCCTTTGTTCTTATCTTTAGTGAATGTATGATTGTTTGGTGGAGAAGCAAAATGCATGATGCCTTTTCCCACATCTATTATTGCTCCAAGGAGTTTTAGTAGGGATCTTCCAAGTGTAATTTGTCCTTTTCCTACAGCATCCAAAGCATATCTATAACAAAGAGCAAGGCCAAAGTAGAAACTGCTAAGAAACATGCCTAGAGTCATTTTAGGTTCAGTTTTTTCATGTAAATCAGAAATTCTAGACAAAGCTTCTTTGAAACTTTCTTCACTTCCTTGTTTTAAAGTAATAATCATTTCCTTAGGTGACATAGTGATTGGAGCAATGCTAGACATAAAAGCAACTTGAAGTAGGAATTTTTTTAATGTTTTTGATAAAAGAAGCAAACCAGTACAACTATTTTTTGTGTGTTTTTGAGAAAAAGAAACAAGCCAACAAAGCAAAAATAAACTAAGCAAAACAAAAACAAAGTAAAGAGATTGGTTGTGAGAGACTCCCCTTGCAAGAATCTTCTTTCTCCCTGAAAAGTGATTGACGAGGAAGAAGAGATTGAAGCTGTCCTTAACTCCCCGGCAACAGTGCCAGGAAAGTGCTTGATGGCTCAAGATATGTAGAGCTCGTTGGGAACCCCAAGAGGAAGGTATGATGAGCACAGAAGCAAGTTTCCCTCAGTTATGAAACCAAGGTTATTGAACCAGTAGGAGTAAGGAAACAACTCCAAGGTGTTGCTAGCAACTTGGAATCCTGCATAACACAACCATAGAACTTTGCCCCAACTTACAGTGAGGTTGTCAATCTCACTGGTTTTGCTGAAAACAAAGGATTAAACGTATAGGGTGGAAGACAGTAATTGCTTGCAGAAAGTAAATAGTAAATGGTAAACAGTAGATGGTATATCAATGGTAAAGGAATGGACTAGGGTCCACAGTTCACTAGAGTTGTTTCTCCTTAATATAAATAGCATGTTGGGTGAACAAATTACAACGGGACAATTGATAGATTGAGAAAGCATAATAATGCATATACTAGACATCTTGACTCCTACGAGATTTGATTGGGAATTACAACATAATACATATACCGTAATCCAACTGCATCTATGACTACTAATCCACCATCAGGTTATCATCCGACCACCTTCTAGTATTAAGTTGCAAGCAACAGATAACTGCATTAAGCAAAGTGTGTAATGTAAACAATACAATTGCCCCATGGATAAAGGATTGTTGTTTTCTCCCTAGTAGCAACAACACATCTACAACCTTTGAGATTTCTGTCACTTCCCTAGATTACTAGAGGCATGAACCTACTATCGAGCATAAATACTCCCTCTTGGAGTTGCAAGCATCTACTTGGCAAAGATAGCTACTAACAACGGAGAGCATGCAAGATCACAAATAGCATAGACATGATTGAATCAATAATCAATTTGACATAACATCTCAATATCCATCGGATCCCCGCAAACACAACATATAGGATTACAAATAAATGATCTTGATCATGAACGGAGCTCACAAGATATAAACATGATGGCACAAAGGAGGAGAACCAACCATCTAGCTATTGTATGGACCCATAGTCCAAGGGTGACCTACTCACGCATCACTCCGGAGGCTGGCATGGTGATGAAGAAGGCCTCCAGGATGATCTCTCCCCTCCGGCAGGGTGCTGGGAAGAGCTTCGGATCCCCCGATCTAGGGATGGAGATGGCGGCGGCTACAGACTCTTTCATAGATTTTTGATCGGGGTCCTTAGGGTTTCTGCATCGGGGTACTTTTATAGGCGAAGGGGTGAGATCGGTGGCCGCCCGAGGGGCCCACACCAGGGCCTGGCGCACCCAGGGGCGTGCCAGCCCTTGGTGTGGCCACCTAGTGCCCCCCTTCACTTGCCCTTTGGACTCCGTGTTCCTTCTGGTAAAAATATTGACTTTGGCTTTTGTCCCGTCCAATTCCGAGAATATTTTCTTACTAGCTTTTCTGAAACCAAAAACAGCAGAAAACAGACAACTAGCACTGCGGCATCTTGTTAATAGGTTAGTTCCATAAAATGTATAAAAATACCTCAAAGTGTAAAGAAAACATAAGAAAGTTGATATAAAACAAGCATGGAGCATCAAAAATTATAGATACGTTTACGACGTATCAGCTGTGCATCCTCTCCACAGTTCCTCCAAGTCCTTGGAAATCTTGGTATGTGGCGAACCGGGTTTGTGGCTGATCCTCTTGCTAAGGGACTTCTTGCTCCTCTTCTTGGTCCTCGTCCTCTTTAGGAATCTCTTCCTCAGGCTGATGTTGCTCAACCTGTGAATCATATAGAAAACGTCCTTCCTCGATAGAGAAAATACCATTAGGCATAGGAGCAGGGTAGATACGCCCAGCTCCAGCAATATGCAGGTAATAAGAACCACCTCTCCTAGTTAGCATTCCACAGGCTCTCAAGGTGGAGAAACCAACACATGTCTCACCTAGTACATGTTGCAACTCACCTAGGTCGAGGCCTAGGGTAGTGGCAAGCACAGTGATAACGCCTCCTCCTGTGATTGGCCCTTGGCTTTGGGAGGCTTGGTTCTCTAGGTAGCGCACAAGGATGGCGCCCAAGTTGAGTGACAAGCTGTAGTTGCTGTAAGCATCCTTTGCAAGGACTAGGATGTCCTCCTCGTTTAGTCTCGTGAACTCATTACATGTCTGCAAAGTGTTAGCAATAACATAGAACAAATAGAAAATTGCAGGATGTTGAATATTCTTCCCCTTGTTCACTCTACTAGTGAAACTCATTCCATTATAGTATTGATCAGGGTAAGGACTTAAGCTAGTAAAGGATGCGCGTAAAGCATGAATATCATTGTTTGGCAAATTAAAACATGTGCACCATTCATCTGATGTTAAAGTGTAGTTGTTGTTCATCAGACGGAAAGAAATAGTATCCTCTCCTTGCCATTGTTTAACAGTGCTTTGCAATGAACTAAGGAATTCAATGGTTAAGCGGCGATAAGTAGGTACATCATTATACACAAAGTTTTGTAGGCCAGCTCTATTGCAAAGTAAATTGAAGTTATCATCAATACCGAGTTGGTTCAATATGATGGGGCAAGCCCACTTGGTGGCCTTCACTTCGCGGTTCTTGATCCTGTTGAAGCGATCACGATGGGCCTCATCCCTGAACCGTATCCCCATGCGTTCCTGAGCGGCAGCCCGAGAAGCGCTAGCGGTGGCACGAGCACGAGTTTGGCTCCTTGTGTTCATCATCTAAAACATTGAAGAAAGGCAAAATAAAACTTTTTGATCCAACAACAGTAAGTGTATCATATTCCTCATCATAGCACACTAAAGAATTCTCCTCAAAATAATAATAATCTAGGCAAGAAAATCATGGCAATTGGTTCATAGTAGATCTCACCCTAGATTGATAATGACAATAGATCGAAGTTGAATTTGCAAAAAGTAATTGGAGGATCGAAGGAGAAACATACCATAGATCACTTGTGTGCGAGGAAATCGAATGAAATTGAATAGAGATGGAGATCCCTTGAGGTTTTGAGAGAGTTTGGAGGTAGAAGAAAGAAAAAGGATTGAATTTTTGTAGTTGGGAGTACCTTCCCGTGTGATTTGGTGGTCGGACGCAACTATACGGGTGGAACTATACGGTCGGGACAATGTGTTCCGGCCGTATAGTTGGCCTTTTGTCAAAAATTTAGGTTTTTCCTCCTGGCAGCGCAGCTATACGGACGCAGCTATACGGGAAGAACAAAATATTCCAGTCGTATAGTTGGTCATTAAACTATCAATCCCTGTGAAAGAAATTTTGCAAAGGCATCGATATCTATATGACCGAAACTATACGGCCGGAATTTTTATTCTCGCTGTATAGTTGGTCGTTAAACTCTCAGAACATATGAAAAGAAATTGTAAGGAGGCATTGATATCTATACGACCAGAGCTATATGGCCGGAAGTTTTATTCCCGCTGTATAGTTGGTCGTTAAACTCTCAGTACATATTGCAGAACAATTCTCGATGGCAAAGGTATCTATACGACCGGAACTATACGTCCGGAATTTTTATTCCCACCGTATAGTTGGTCGTTAAACTCTCTGTGTGCATCAAAAAAATTATGTTTCTTCGTAAACTATTTATTTTCCTATAACTTAGTGATATACCTTGTTTTTGATAGAAAATTGACAGTAAATATTGTCGACCAACAATAGCATGAATAAAGCAGAATTTCAAGTACTATCGAACTTCTTCTCCTCGGATGGAGTTTTCTAGCACTCTTTATTAAACAAAAACTAAAACTAAAAACTAAAAAACTTAACCCAAACCTTTATTTCACATGGTTTGCCTCCCATGGAGCGCTATTTTATGGTTAATAGCTTGACCTTGATGATACTCACTTGGGCCAGATGAGTGGAACACCCACTCAAAGTAATTGGCCTTCAAAGTGATGCCTCCTTTTCGTCATGCTTGGATTTCTTCTTCCTGGGGAAATGAATAACAAAAGGATCCCGCGAAGGGAATTTCAACTTCATGTTCCCTTCATGCAGATTAATCAAAGCCTGAATAGTTCTTAAGAAAGGACGTCTTAATATCATAGGAGCAGTAGCATCTTCAAGCATGTCAACAATAACGAAATCAATAAGAGCGGGACAGCCTTTAATGTATACTAAAGTATTCTCCTTAATTCCTACAGCTTGTTTGTAGGTAGAATCTGCTAGATGCAATTTTAACTTTGTAATTTCAAAGGAGCCAAGATTTAACTTGTTAAAAAGATTCTTTGGAATTGTCGAGATGCTTGCTCCTAGATCACAAAGTGCAGCTATCACATTGGTTCCAATTTTAATCTTAATAGTAGGCTCAAATATGTCATCTAGTTTTATAGGTAATTTTTCAGCAATTTGTTTGTATTCTTATTCAAGCTCACGTACCTTTATTGCTACTTGATTGACAAAAGGCCGGTACATAGCTTCCTCACTACCTTCACTCATCGGAATCTTGACGCTGTTCCTTTTTACGAGATCTTCAACGGTGTAGCTTGGTGAAGGATCATTACTATAGTCAAGTTCTTCAGGCTCCTCCCTTTGGATCCTCATCATTTTGAGTTCCTCAACCGGATTAGGCTCAGCTTTACCTGCAAATTTAGCTAGAATGAGAGTTGGACTCCCGGTTATCATACCTAGCTATGCCTCAATGATCCTTGTTCTTTCTTGAAGGGCCTGTAAATCATTTCTCAAACTAACAGCTTGGTTAGATAATTTACCAAGCATAGGATCATGGTTCTCCGTAATTTTAACTAGAATATTTTTTTTTGTTTTGTGAGTCTATGAAAGACTTCAGTGTTTCTTGGAGACTACCATTACCATTTCCCATATTATTATTAGAGTTACCTGCAGGACTAGCATAGTGTTTCTGAAAGTTAAGATTGTAACTCTTCTTCCGAGCAGGATTATAATCATTACGAGCTACGAAGTCTATTTCTTCAATATTTGTTTCGGGATTGGCTCTTACCTGAATTTCCTTACCTTTTACGGCTAGTATGAGCTCATCCAACTTAGCATTGAGATCTTCGTTCTCTTGTGGTGAGACATAGTTCACCTTCTTTGTATTTGATCTTTCCACATGCCATTGGGCATGGTTGTCTTGCATATTGTCTAGTAGATGCTTTGCTTCAGTAATATGTTTACCCATAAATGTTCCTCCAGTTGCAGTATCAAGCATAGACTTAGATACAGGATTAAGAGCATTGTAAAATAAATGGAGGATTAACCAATCTTCCATCCCATGACTATGACAGTTTCTTAGGAATTCTTTCATCCTCTCCCATGCAAGCGCTAGTGGCTCACGCTCTTCCTGTCTAAAATCCAGTAATATTAGATCGAAGTTGCATAGTCTTTGCAGGTGGGGAAAATTTAGTCATAAATAAAGAAGTACATCCCACCCATGATATAATAGTATTTTTAGGCAAAGATAACAACCATTCTTTAGCTCCCCCTCTTAGATAGAAAGGAAATAGATGCAATTTGACCGCATCAGGGTCAACGTATTTTATACGCATCATATCACATATTTCAGTGAAAGTATTCAAGTGCATACCTGCATCTTCAACAGCAGAGCCTCCAAATTGATTCTGTTGAACCAAACTTAAGTAATGGGGCTTAATTTCATAGTCATCAGCATCGATTGCTGGCTGAGTTATAGGAGTACGCAAATAATCATTATTGGGAGCAGAAAACTCCCCAAGCTTCTTTTTAGCCATACTTCCTAATATTTTTGGGTTTTCTTAGATAAAGAATTATAATGGTAAAAGCAAGAATTTAAAGACTAACTAATTTTTTTGGGTTATCAAATAAAGACTGAAAGCAAACTAACAAAATTAAAAACAAGAATTAAAACTAGCAAGGTTCCTAATAACCTCACCACGATAGCTATTGCTTCCCCGACAATGGCACCAGAAAAAAGGTTGATACCTTCGATCCGGATTACAGATGTAGTATAGCTTCTTTTTCCCTAGTAGACCTAGGTTATCGAATCCTCGGGAAGCGAATGCGTAGTAAAGTTACTTTAACAGACCTTCGGGAGTGGGATAGTGGGATGAAGCGGCCCGGACTAACTTTACATGTCCTCGCACATGAGACCAGTTCCACAACTGACATGCAACTAGTTTTGCATAAGTGGCTAGCGGGTGTCTGTCTCTCCTACTATAGCCAATATCTGATTTACAACGAGTTGCTAATAACTTAGTTATCATCGTTGTGGTTCCATGTTTGTAGGTAAAACCAGTTCTATCTCCGAAAGCCCTATGCCATGTAAAACTTACAATGGATAAATTAGAGGCGTCTAGTTTAGATTGTTGCTAGGCTAGTGTCATGATATGGTAATGTTGTAAGTTGATGTATAGTTGATACCCTTACAACACACCTAACATGTAAGTTCCATAGACCTTGGCCTTACACACAAAGGAATGATAGAGATCATACCACGATGCACATGATGGTGATCAAATGCATGGACCATATCATTCCACTTTACACATATGATGTTTGCATCTTATATTGCTAGTTTGGCGTTTTAGTAGCATTATAAGATGATCCCTCATTTAGACATCAAGATAAAAATGTGTTCTTCCTTAAGTATGCACCATTGTATGGATCGTGTTTCGAGACATCACATGATGATCGGGTGTTGTTGACTCTGCACTTTCATACAACGGGTGTAAGACAGTTTTACACACGCGAGTACTAAGGTTCTTACTTGGCGAGCCTAGCATGTAAAGACATGGCCTCGGAACACGAACCGAAAGGTTAAGCATGAGTCATATATGTGAGATCCAGGTACATGGCTTAATAGGATTGATAGGATACCCATATCAACAAGTTGCAACTTCTTTTCCGGAAACTCATTCGAAAAGAACTCTAAGGTTAAGCGTGCTTGGCCTAGAGCAATTCTAGGATGGGTGACCGACCGAGAAGTGGGTAACCGGGTGCGCACGAGTGAGGACAAAGTGCACAGAAAAGACTAGTGTTGGTCTGTGGGGCCAGTCTAGATATCCTATTAAGCTGCCAGGAGTGACACCCCCCGGGCCCAGGAGTGGACGGGGTGTTAGAATATAGTTTATATGATGCCCATATTGATGCTCGCCTTTGAAGCTACACTGACTCACATGATGATCGGACTTGGTGTAGTGGATTTGGTTCATGTAATCACCAAAAAGACACGGGGGTGTTGTTTTTGAGTGGGAGTGCGTTTGTAATTTGGATTAGTTGAACTCGATCTATCGTAAACTTAGTCTAAACTTTACAAATTCTATTGTAGATGGCACCACCTGCTTTTAATTTCAATGTGTTCATGGAGAAAGAGAAACTTGCAGCAAATGGTAGCAACTTTACTGACTGGTCCATGAATTTGAGGATTCTCCTCAATGCTGCACACAAGCTATATGTGCTAGAAGCGCCGCTAGGCTCCCCACCAGCTCCTGATGCCCCTGATGAGGAAAAGAACGTCTATCTGACTCGCCAGGAGGACCACAAATTAGTTCATTGCGGCACACTATATGGGCTAGAGTTATAAGAGTTCTTTGATACCATGGGTGAACTGAAAATGATTTTTGATACCCATGCTACCATAGAGAGTTATAATGCTTCTGAAAAGTTCTTTAGTTGCATGATGGAAGAGAACAGCTCCGTTAGCAAGCACGTACTCAAAATGTATGGGTACGCTGATAGGCTTGTGTCCTTGGGAATAAGAGGCATACATCGTGTTCTCCAATCTCTCCCACCTAGCTACAAGAGCTTCGTGATGAACTACAATATGCAGGGCATGAAGAAGTCTCTCCCTGAGCTTTTGTCAATGCTTAAGACTGCGGATGTGGAGATCAAGAAAGAACATCAAGTGTTGATGATCAATAAGACCATCGGTTTCAAGAAAGACAAGAAGGGTAAGCAAAAGGGAAAGAAGGGCGGCAAATATGTTGCCACACCTAGAAAACAATCCTGAGCTGGCCCTAAGTCTAATACCGAGTGCTACTATTGCAAGGGGACTGGCCATTAGAATCGCAACTGCCCCAAGTATTTGTCAGACAAGAAGGCCGGCAAGGCAAACAAATGTATATATGATATACATGTTATTGATGTGTACTTGACTAGTACTCACAGTAGCACCTGGGTATTTGATACAGGGTCAGTTGCTAATATATGTAACTCGATTCAGGGGCTGCAGAACAAGCGACAACTAGCAAGGGATGAGGTCACGATGCGTGTCAGAAATGGATCAAGAGTTGATGTGATCACCGTCGGAACGCTGCCTCTCCACCTACCGTCGGGATTAGTTATAAACTTAAATAATTGTTATTTGGTGCCTGCACTGAGCATGAACATTATATTCATATCTTGTTTAATGCGAAGTGGTTATTCATTTAAGTCCGAAAACAATGGTTGTTTGATTTATATGAATGATATATTTTATGGTCATGCACCAGTGATGAATGGTTTATTTCTGTTGGATCTCGATAATAGTGTTACACATATTCATAATGTTGATGCTAAAAGGATTAAACTTGATGATGACATATCTGCATATATGTGGGATTGCCGTCTAGGTCATATTGGTGTTAAACACATGAAGAAACTCCATTTGATGGACTTTTGGAATCATTTGATACATGTGAGCCATGCCTTATGGGCAAGATGACTAGAATGCTGTTTTCCGGTTCAATGGAACGTGCGACAGATTTATTGGAAATCATACATACCGATGTATGCGGTCCAATGAGTGTGTCGGCGCGAGGTGGATATCGTTATTTTGTTATTTTCACGGATGATTTGAGTAGATACGGGTATATCTATTTGATGAAACACAAATCTGAAACCTTTGAAAAGTTCAAGGAATTTTAGAATGAAGTGGAAAATCATCATAATAGAAAGATCAAATTTCTGCGGTCTGACCACGAAGGTGAGTATCTAAGTTACGACTTTAGCACACATATGAAAGAGTGTGGAATAGTTTCACAACTCACACCTGCCAGAACACCACAATGTAATGGTGTGTCAGAATGTCGTAATCATACTTTATTAGATATGGTATGATCTATGATGTCTCTGACTGACTTACCACTGTCATTTTGGGGTTATGCACTGGAAACTGCTGCATTCACTTTAAATCGGGCACCATCTAAATCCGTTGAAATGACACCGTTTGAATTATGGTTTGGAAACAAACCTAAGCCATCGTTTCTTAAAGTTTGGGGTTGCGATGTTTATGTGAAGAAACTTCAACCGGATAAACTTGAACCCAAATCAAAAAATGCATCTTCATAGGATATCCTAAGGAAACTATTGGGTATTCCTTCTATCACAGATCCAAGGGAAAGGTTTTTGTTGCCAAGAATGGATCCTTTCTAGAGAAAGAGTTTCTCGCTAAAGGCGTGTGTAGTCGGAAGGTAGAACTCAAAGAGGTTATTAAACCTTCCCTTCATACAACAGCGAGTAGCACAGCACCGGAAATTGTTCTGGAGTTTACTTCACCGAGTGAAGAAGGAACTAATGATAATGATCATGGAACTCCGAAAGAGGACACTACCAAACCTCGCAGGTCAAGTAGGACACGTGTAGCTCCTGAACTGTACGAAAATCATGTTATGAATTTCATGGTTGATGAAATAGATGACCCGGCGACGTATGAAAAAGCGATGATGAGCCCGGATTCCAACAACTGGCTAGAAGCCATGAAATCCGAGATGGAATCCATGTACGAAAATCAGGTTTGGAGCTTGGTGGACTTACCTCACGACCGAAAGGCCGTTGAGAATAAATGGATTTTCAAAAGAAAAATTGATGTTGATGGTAATGTAACCATCTATGAAGCTCGACTTGCCACAAAGGGGTTTCGACAAATTCAAGGAGTTGACTACGATGATACATTCTCTCTTGTAGCGATGCTAAAATCGGTTAGGATTATGTTAGCAATTGTTGCTTATTTCGATTATGAGATATGGCAGATGGATGTCAAAACTGCATTCCTCAATGGTAACATTGAAGAAGAGTTGTATATGATACAACCAAAGGGTTTTGTCAATCCTAAGGATGCTGACAAGGTGTGCAAGCTTCAGCGAACCATCTATGGACTGAAGCAAGCATCCCGGAGTTGGAATCTCCACTTTGATGAGGTGATCAAAGAGTTTGGATTTGTCCAAACTTATGGAGAGGCTTGTATTTACAAGAAAGTGAGTGGGAGCAATGTGTCATTTCTAATTTTATATGTGGATGACAAATTACTGATTGGAAATGATATAGATCTTTTAAACAGTGTTAAAAGTTATCTAAACAAAAATTCTCAATGAAGGACCTAGGTGAAGCGTCATACATATTAGTCATAAAGATCAATAGAGATAGAGCAAGGTGCCTAATAGAGCTATCACAAAGTACATACCTTGATAAGATTTTAAAGAAGTTTAAAATGGACGGAAGTAAGAAGGGGTTCTTACCAATGTTGCAAGGCGAGACATTGAGTAAGACTCAAAGTCCGGCTATGGCGGAAGAAAGAGAGATAATGGATAAAGTCCCCGATGCTTCGGCTATAGGCTATATAATGTACACCATGCTATGTACAAGATCGGATGTGGCACATGTTATTAGTTTAACTAGTAGGTAGCAATCTGATCTAGGTTTGGAACACTAGATAGCGGTCAAGAATATCCTTAAGTACTTAAGAAGAACTAAGGATATGTTTCTCGTATACGGAGGTGAAGAAGAGTTGGTCTCTAAGTGTTATGTCGATGCTAGCTTTGACACTGATCCGAATGACTCTAAGTCTCAATCCGGATACGTATTTCTCTTGAACGGAGCAGCAGTTAGTTGGAGGAGTTCCAACAACCTGTGGTGGCTGGATCAACAATGGAGGCGGAATATGTTGCTGCTTCAGAAGTGATGCAGTAAGCGGTTTGGATGAAGGAGTTCATAACCGAACTAGGTGTGGTTCCTAGTGCGTTGGATCCAATGGTTATCTATTGTAACAACAATGGAGCCATATCCAACGCCAAGGAACCAAGGTCTCACAAGAATTTCAAGCATATTAAGCGCTGGCTTCACTCCATCCGCGAGCATGTCAAGGATGGGGATATAAAGATTTGTAAAGTACACATGAACCTCAATGTTGCAGATCCATTGACTAAAGTTTGAAGGAGATATGCCCTAGAGGCAAATAATAAATAGGTTTTTATTGTCATATCTCAATTAGTTCGTAATACTTTCATACTGTGCTATAACTGTATTAACACGAAACGTTAATACACGTGTGGTATATAAACAAACCAAGTCTCTAGTTACTGATGACCCACAAGTATAGGGGGTGTATCACAGTATTTTCGATAAGTAAGAGTGTCGAACCCAACGAGGAGCAGAAGGTGCTGGCTAGTGGTATGGATCAGGAATTCTCTGTAAATACTTCGCAAACGTATTTTTAGGGGTTTTTGATAAAGCAAGTAAATAAAGTACGAGTAAATAAAAGATAATAAGAATAAATGCAGCAAGTGGCCCAATCCTTTATTCAGCAAAGGACAAGCCGGTTGTATTACTTAAGATGACCAAACGTTCTCGAGGACACACGGGAATTCTGTCAAGTGCTTTCGCTTCATATAGTTGATTAATCTTCTTTAGTTTGCTAAGTGTTGTGTGGGTGAACCTGTGCTAATGTACCAACCTTCCTAGGACTAATACATACTTGTGATTATACCCCTTGCAAACATCCGTAAGTACAAGAAAGTAATTAAGGTAGAAATCTAACCACAGCTTTAAACTCTAAGACCCTTACGTCCCTTGTGCAATGGTTTCCTAATGGGGGTTCAGGTTTCTGTCACTCCGGCAACCCCTACGATTAGTAGCCAAATACACAATGAATTCCCCTAGGCCCATATAGGTGATGTGTCATGTAGTCGACATTCACATGACACCACTAGAAGAATTACACCACAACTTAAATATCAAACTATTGAATCTTTCTCAAAACAATTCCACTACTAACAACATGACTTCTTCCATGTCCTCAAGAAAAAAACGAACTACTCACAAGACATCATATGGATCATGATCAGAGATGGAATAATGATGTATAACAATCTGAACATAAACAATAATTCAACGGTTCACTCAATAGCATCAACTACAAAGAGTAATCAACACCAGGAAAGTTTCCCCTAAGAACTATGCAAGATTCAACCCAATTGTTACAGCAATATGGAGATGGTGATGATGGTGGTGATGATGATGATGATGATGATCCTGATGAAGTCCATCTTGATGGTGGTGTTGATGGCGACGATCTCCCCTCTCTGGGAAGGAATTCCCCCGACAGAAATTTGTCTGCCTTGAGAAATCTTTCTCTCTCGGTGTTTTCCACCTCGCAGAGGTGGCGGAATCTTTCTGTGGTTGCTCCCTGAGTATTAGGGTTTCGGGAGGATTATATACACCAGAGGGGAGAGCTGGAGGTGGGCCAGGGCGGCCACACCACCTGGTGGCGCGGCCTAGGCTGGCCCGCGCCAGGAGGTGGTGTGAGCCCCCTGTGGCCCATCTCCACTCCTCCTTCTGGCTTCCTTCGTCTTCTGGGAAAATAGGATTTTCCGTATATTTTCCCGGATTTTCTGATCTTCGCAAATTTTGCCTCTAAACAGCACCTTTTCCATCAGAATCCTGACTGCAGCGGTCCATGCTCTAAAAGTCATCAGCCATGCAAAAATGGATGAAATTACATAAGTATCATCTCTTAATATGAAATATATCAATTAATAACAGTGAATTATGATATAGAATAGTGATGCAAAATGGACGTATCAACTCCCCCAAGCTGAGACTTTGCTTGTCCCCAAGCGAAACTGAGCTCAATAAACATGGCCTCAGGTTTATGGAGTGAAGAGTCGATAAAAGAATACGGATAAGAACATCACATTCATCAATACATAGATCATAATAGAAGACAACTCACTATTATATAACTTATCTTGCAATAAGTAAAGGAAACACAATAGAGATACATAAAGTAAATCATAATTCACAACGGCAAACTTAGCTCTTGGTCAAAGAATAGTTGATAAATTGCTGGAGTTCACAAATAACTGATTTTCAATGATAGCTTTCAAAGTAGTAGACACCAAGATAAGAGCAATGTGCAAAACAAAGAATATTATAAACATGATTGAATAATTCATCATATGAATGAATGAAACACAACAACTCAAAATACTTGCTGAGATAGAAAGGTATAGGTTTACTGACTCAACTAAAAAGTAAAAGAAAGGCCCTTCGCAGAGGGAAGCAGGGATTTCAAGTTTCATAAAGAGCTCCCAAAAATTATGGTACTTATTAGCTTTCAGCTCTCATTGCCCCTATCATAGGCATCTTTTGGGTGATTAAGGTTAAAGTGACGCAACTAAGAGAATATGCTTGACAAGTTATAAGTTGAAATCTCATGCCCCTTACTTACGAGTACCGAACCTCATGCTACTCAACTTCAGTCACGAGTAAGCTCTTGTCATTGTAAATACATGTGTATCATTGAGAACCGCCAACGGGATATCCCTTGCACATGATACATGAGCTATCCCATAATCAAAATGACAAGGCAAGTAGACAATGAGCATCTCAGTGATCCTTTTATTTGCTATTTGCGTAGATTTTTATTGAAGATGCTTCATAGAATGCTCACTATAGTTATGCTGCAAGTTTCCACCATGATTAGGCATGGCTTAGGCTAGCGGCCCAGGCATTTCTCTAACACACATATAAACTCCATGATCTTACAAGTTCCCCTTTTATTTCACACCACTGGGATCCATAGGCAAAAGAATCATGATATCAACTTGGTACAAAGTACCAGTGCAATGTTGAAAGCGTTCCCCGTGATACATGGTTCTGCTAACTTCAACTTATAAAGCGCAGGCATATACGCTCAAGTTTATTAATTGCAAGAAAGTAAAGTGTGCCATCAAGTGCGTGAGAGCTTTAATCACTAATTTTCTCATAACAAATTTAATCTGGAAGGTAGATAAAAACAAGAATTTACTAGGAATAGCAATAGTGCTAATAGGTAGGTATGGTGGACACAAATGGCATAGGTTTTGGTTTAAGGATTGGATGCACGAGAAGAATTCCCTCTCAGTACAGGTTTTTGGCTAGCAAGGCTGGGTACCAAGTATAAGAGTTGAAGGAAACAAACAAACATACAAGTGATAAAGACAAACATGCAATCTTCTTTGGAATCACAAAAGATCTTAACCAGAGAATACTAGACTTATGAGAAAATCAAGAAAGAAAGATGATGAAATTATATTTCTTTAAGAGTACTTTTATCTTTTCATTCAACTCTCAAAAATAATGTTGCTATTGACCGAGCCAGGTTTGCCAAAACCAACTAAATTAACTCAATGATCCCAAAGTGATACCAATACTAACAACAAGATCAATCATATAACCACTAATTGAAAACTAATATAAGATATGCAAAAGAGTAAATGATAGAACTTCTCATTAATATTCCATAACGGCAACTCACACCAAGGGATATATATCTAACGAGAGAGGGGACACTTCCATAATGCAAACCATCCTACATGATAACTTCTCTATTCATGATATGACTCTACTAAAAAGGTAAAAAGATAGAAGATAGTGATGTGATACCGCGGCACTCCACCAAGCTTAGAACAAACCAAGGGGATGCCAAACCTGATGACGAATTACTCCTTCGGTGGTGGTGGTATTCTCTCGATGAGCTCTTTGATCAGTTTCCCCAAATCCTCAATCTCGAAGGTGAGATTACGAATCAGCTGTGAGTTTTGCTCAATGTGGCTCATGATCATGTCGGGTTGAGAATTCCAGCTCTTGCGATTCTTTCCCCACTCTTCCTCCTTGAAGTCTTCTTTTCCTGCATGGCTAGAATGAGGCAAATCCCAATTGGAGGGTAATTTCTCCTTGGGCATATTCTGGTATTGATGCTCATGGATAAGGGTATGGAAAGGATTCTTGGCGCGTGGGGGAAGTGACCAGGGACCTGAACGGTGATGAGAAGGCTTCCCTCCAATTGACATAGTCCTGGCAGGGTTTGCCACTACTCCAATGCTTGCAATGGTAGTGCCGGTGTGCTTTGCCTCCTCTTCATCTTCACTCTTGATCTCCTTCTATTGCCCGGGGTCTTGGAGATCTTCCTCCATAGGCTCCTTTCCCTTGTCCTTGGCAGACACCATTGTGCTTCTAAACTTTCAAGAATAGTTTCCGACAGAAACAGATCGAAACAAAAACATGACGAAAACATGATATACGAACCTCGGGAGATCCGGGGGATTATATATTATGAAGTTTCACATCAAAAGGAAGGTATTGGGAGAAAACGGGTCGGAGACAGAGTCCGAGGTGGCCTCACCACCTGGTGGCGCGGCCAGGGGTGGGCCCGCGCCACAGGATGGTGTGATCCATCCTAGCTCTGTTTTCGTCCCTCTTTCACTTCATAACTTTCCTTATTGGCTAAAAACTGCAAAAATATAGTTGGATAGTATTTTCGCGAAACTTTTCTTCCCAGAACTGTTACCTATTTGAAAACGGACTCTGCAGGTCTCTGAATTTGGTATTTAGTGGATTCTTCCAGAGTCACCACTTGAATAACATCAATATCTTCATCTTCATACACTTTTCTTGAGTCATGAAACCTTTCACTTTCATATTACACCATTTTCTCCACTAACCTAGAAATTTCTTTCACACAAATCTTCACACAGCTCTCATTAGCAACATTAGTATAAGTGAAGTAGTAAAACCTTTTGAGTTCAAATTCAACTGAAAACCATCAAAACTTAAGCTACTGTAGCAACTCCTTCTGAAAACCCAAAAAGAATTCAAAAAGGAAATCGAATAAAGAAGCAAATGCAAGAGTGGCAAAATCTGTCAAAACAGACCAGCAGGTAAAGATCAATTTTTTCGAAAATCTTCTGTTGCTCAAATCAAAAAGTGCAAAACTAACGAAAGTTAAATAACAACCTGGGGCAAAAGCACAAAACATTACAGCAAAATCCGACATACAAAGATCTCTCACGATTTTTTACGGTGAAGCACAAAAATCTGTTTCAGGACAGCAACTTCCCCATATCTTACTTCTCTCTCATTAGAGGTTGATCTTGACACCAAAACCAAACAAAAAGGATAAGGAGAGGTTATTACCGAAGTAATAACTTCCAAGACTCAAATAAACAAAAACAAACTGAAAGAAAAATAAATTGGGTTATCTCCCAAAAAGCTCTTTCTTTATAGCCATTAAGATGGGCATGATAATTTCAATGGTGCTCACATAAGAATATGAATTGAAGTGAAAGAGAGCATTAAGAAGTAAAAATACACACGTTTAAGTCTAACCCACTTCCTATGCAAGGGAATTTTGTAAACAAACAAGTTGTTGAAACCAGAGGTTACTAGCATAGGAAGGCAAAAGAAGTGCAACTTAAAAACTTTCAGCATAAAATGAGGAAACTTGATATTATTGAGATGCATAAAAACACTTTTCCCTCTCTCATAGTAACTTTAAGTATCATGCATAAACTTAACAATATAACTATCACAAGGACCATCGTAACAATGATCACTTATTCTAACAGAAAACACAGGAATACTAGCTCTCATAATACTACTTTGTGAAACAATATTAGAGGTATCCTTACAAAGGATAGTGTGTTTCTCTTCTTCATACTTAGTGACAAAGTCTTTCACATTTTCTATTATAGTTTCATCATCCATTTGTTTATCAGGTTCAACATCTTTACTTGTACTTTCATTAACCATACTAGCTATCATAGAATGCTCCTTTATCTTATCTGGGAAAGGCATTTTCTCAATGTAAGGTTCGGGTAAAGCATGATTAGCAGTATAAACTTCAGTATTTCTTACAAGAACACACTTAGAAACATATTTATAAGGTTCATGATACTTATTCCACTTCTTTTTAGGCACATCAATGCAGGAAGCAAAAGCCTTAAAATAAGAAGCAATGGCTTGAGAGTCTAGACCATAAGAATTTTTAATATTTTGAAAGTCATCAGTTCCCATAAAATATTTGATGCATTCATAATCATAATTTATACCTGACTTTCTACCTTTGTCATTCTCCCAAGCTTCAGCATTATCTTGAATAAGGTCTAGAAGATCCCATTTAACTTCTTCTTCCATGCGAGTGAATGATCAAGCACAACAAGCATCCAATAAATCCTTATCATGAAGAGAAAGCCTTGCATAAAAGTTACTGATAATAATATTGTTGGGAAGCTCATGAATGGGACATTTGAGCATTAGTAACTTCAATCTCCCCCAAGCTTGAGCTGTACTCTCTCCATCAAGAGGCCAAAAGTTGTATATTTGATTCCTATCTTTATGAATCTCACTAGGAGGATAAAACTTTGAATAAAAGAGAGGCACCATTTCCTCCCATTCAAGAGCTTGACCATTCTTCAGCAGCTTATACCATTCCTCATCTCTTCCTTTCAGTGACAATGAGAATAACTTCTTCTTAACTTGATCTGTAGTAATACCTACACACTTGAGCAACCCGCATAATTCGTGTATAAAGATCAAATGATCACCGGGATGGACAGTTCCATCCCCAACATAGTAGTTATCCATAACACGATCAATAATTCTTGTAGGTATTTTATAAGTATCATTCTCAGCAGGTGGTGGTTCATCTACTACCTTAGCAGTGGTAGTAGCATTACGAAACAAGAAACTCAGCGAATTATCCATATTGAAAATAAAGCAACTAACAGAAGTAAACAATACTCATAGTAGAAGTTTCCTTTACCAGTTCTACTCTCCAATAGCGCTTCACTCCCGGCAACGACGCCATAAAATAGTCTTGATGACCCACAAGTATAGGGGGTGTATCACAGTATTTTCGATAAGTAAGAGTGTCGAACCCAACGATGAGCAGAAGGTGCTGGCTAGTGGTATGGATCAGGAATTCTCTGCAAATACTTCGCAAACGGATTTTTAGGGTTTTTTGATAAAGCAAGTAAATAAAGTACGAGTAAATAAAAGACAATAAGAATAAATGCAGCAAGTGGCCCAATCCTTTATTCAGCAAAGGACAAGCCGGTTGTATTACTTAAGATGACCAAATGTTCTCGAGGACACACGAGAATTCTGTCAAGTGCTTTCGCTTCATATAGTTTATTAATCTTCTTTAGTTTGCTAAGTGTTGTGTGGGTGAACCTGTGCTAATGTACCGACCTTCCTAGGACTAATACATACTTGTGATTATACCCCTTGCAAACATCCGTAAGTACAAGAAAGTAATTAAGGTAGAAACCTAACCACAACTTTAAACTCTAAGACCCTTACGTCCCTTGTGCAATGGTTTCCTAACGGGGGTTCAGGTTTCTGTCACTCCGACAACCCCTACGATTAGTAGCCAAATACACAATGCATTCCCCTAGGCCCATATAGGTGAAGTGTCATGTAGTCGACGTTCACATGACACCACTAGAAGAAGTACACCACAACTTAATCTTTCTCAACACAATTCCACTACTAACAACATGACTTCTCCCATGTCCTCAAGAACAGAGCAAACTACTCACAAGACATCATATGGATCATGATCAGAGATGGAATAATGATGTATAAAAATCTGAACATAAACAATAATTCAACGGTTCACTCAATAGCATCAACTACAAAGAGTAATCAACACCGGGAAAGTTTCCCCTAAGAACTATGCAAGATTCAACCCAATTATTACAACAATATGGAGATGGTTATGATGGTGCTGCTGATGATGGTGGTGGTGGTGATGATGATGATGATCCCGATGAAGTCTAGCTTCATGGTGGTGTTGATGGCGACGATCTCCCCTCTGCGGGAAGGAATTCCCCCGGCAGAAATCTGTCTGCCGGAGAGATCTTTCTCTCTCGGTGTTTTCCGCCCCATAGAGGCGGTGGAATCTTTTTGTGGTCGCTCCCTGAGTATTAGGGTTTCGGGAGGATTATATACGCCAGAGGGGAGAGCTGGAGGTGGGCCAGGGCGGCCACACCACCTGGTGGCACGGCCTAGGCTGGCCCGTGCCAGGGGGTGGTGTGGGCCCCCTGTGGCCCATCTCCACTACTCCTTCTGGCTTCCTTCGTCTTCTAGAAAAATAGGATTTTCCATATATTTTCCCGGATTTTCTGATCTTCACGAATTTTGCCTCTAAATGGCACCTTTTCCATCAGAATCCTGATTGCAGCGGTCCATGCTCCAAAAGTCATCAACCATGCAAAAACGGATGAAATTACATAAGTATCATCTCTTAATATGAAATATATCAATGAATAATAGTGAATTATGATATAGAATAGTGATGCAAAATGGACGTATCAGTTACCTCTAGCGAACTAGTTCATTAGTCATGAGGATGATCTAGGGTTTCGTGATCATGGACATTTATGCCAATTGAGAATGAGGTCACGTCATTAGTTGAATGATGTGATAGACAAACAACCCAACCAATTGTATCTTAATGAGATCTAGTTACAAAGTTCACCATTAATGATAAACTAAGGAAACCTCGCAACCTGATCCTTAGACTGTGAGATAATGCAAATCACCATTCTGGAGGGAGCTTAGATGGTTATCAAGTATCACACCATGACTGGGTAATCGAAAAGGTGCTACTCAGGTTTCCCAAAGGGGCGCGTAGAGGAGTACGTATCAAGACCAGGATTTGCCAACCCATGTAACGGATAGATACATATGTGGCCATCTCGGTGACGTTGCATTAATGAAGCTTGCAAGCGTGTGACTGGGTCACGATATGCAATAAAACGGAAACGAGAAAACAAGTTCATTGGTAACGAGATCGAACGAACGTATGGAGATACCGTAGATCAAATCTCGGGTGAACTAGGTATCAAGTGGCAAAGGGAATGGGAAACGACTGTTTACGATTCAAATGACATTGTCATCATGGAATGCATAGGGGTCATTATGGGCATCCCGGTCCCGCTATTGATCATTGATGGAGATCATGCCTGTGCCATTCCCGAGCCGTGGGGAAATACACTTAAGGGTACGATGAGCTAGAGATCCTCTGTAAGATGGAATCACCATATGAAAGAAAAAAGGAAACCAGAAAAGTTCCATGAGAGAACCGGAATCGTTTCGGGAAAGTTCCGAAGTCCTTCGGAGAAAATCAAAAGGGAACCGAAAGGTGTTTCAGGTAAAATCGGATTTTGTAATATGTATTTACATATTAATTAATGTAATTAATATTAAATATAATATTAAAATCTAATTTGAAGGGGTATTCCACTAATGGGCCAAACTTCCTAGGGAAAAAGGGCCCATGAGGGAAAACCGAAGGAGGGAAGGGTCAAGGGCCAAAGGGCCAAGGCCTAGCTACCTCAAGGGGGCCCACCCAACCAGCGTAGGGTTGTGCGCGGGTGGGTCCCACCCCTGGCCGGCCCATGGTGCCCTAAGGGCCCATGCGCCTCCCCGTCTCTCCCTTGAATAGTCCCACATGGGAAACCCAAAGGGGAGGGCACACCTCCCTCCCCCTATATAAAGGGGTGCCCATGGGTGGGATTACACACACCAATATTTGGAGAATTCCTTTGGTTGACTTTCTCCTTCCCTCTCTCTCTCGTCTCCATGCGTTGGCACGGTCCCAAGTAAGGACTGTCCATGCAAGAGACACCGCACCTGCAGCACGTTGTTGCACTGCAGGGATTCCAAGTTGGAGATCTACTTCCGCACTCCCGGCAGGGATCAAGGAGCCGGAGGTCGTCATCATACACCGTATGTGTATGAAACCACGAGGGGCCTCACTTGAGGCACCTTGGATGTCGTGAGCCAGAGCTGCTGCACGATGAAGAAGGAGCAAGGGGTGACCTGCGAGAAGCTTCATGACCTTGAGTTCGGGCTACGAGTTCGACTACTTCAACCATGTTCTGGTCAGAACGTTAACCGCATACGGTCTAAAAGGGTATGTATTTTGTATGCTCAGCCATTACCGCATTACTACATAGATAGATCTTGGACAGTTTAGGAGGTTCCAACGTAGGAATTTTTTGTTTTCTGCTGCGGAACCCTTCAGTGGTATCAGAGCCGATCTATGCGTAGGAGTGTTGTACTGCCAGTACGCACAAGTATTGTGCGGGCATTGATCCCTTAGTTGTTACCCTCTAACGTGTACTTGTTTATATCGCGGTATTGTTTGATGAAGTGTCCCAGACCGACCTTACGCGTATTCATATGCGAGACTGGTTCCACGCTCGACATACGGCTTGTTCCGTATAAGTGGCTAGCGGGTGTATGTCTCTCTTTCAATAGTTGATATAGCATTTACAACGGACGGGCCCGAAAGGGGTGTAGTAGAGACAACTGTTGGATCCATGTTGTGGTTGGAAAGTTCATTGTTTAGAAACGGTTCTATTGCGAAAGCCCTAACAACCATGTAAGACTTGCAATAGATAAAGTAGAGGCGTCTAACTTCATTTTGCAGGAGGGCATGTGATTTGATATGGTCATGGTCGTTATGAAGGTAAAGTAGTTTACTTTCTTGTTACTAAGTACTCCCTCCATTCCATAATATAAGATGTTTTAGCTTTGTGAAGGGAGTGTATCTAGACCCATTTTAGGGTGTAGGTTCATTTAGATTTGGAGTGAACCTACACACTAAAAATGGTCTAGATACACTCCTTTCACAAAGCTAAAACATCTTATATTTTGAAACAGAGGGAGTAGTATAGTAATAGTCATTGTTCCGATGGATGACTAGGTGGTGGCATCGTGGACTTGGCATCAAACTAGGGCAAGATGGAAATCATGTCGGAGCGCTCGATGGAGATCAAGGCGCAAGAAGAAGGACCATATCATATCACAATACACATGTGATGTTGATACCTGCTTTATATCTTATTATATGCTAGTATAAGATACTCAATGGTAGCAAATAAGATAATTCCTATATAATTCCAATGATAGTGTTCCCCTTGTGTGTGCACCACCAAGAAAGTTTGCCGTTATAAAGCCGGCTATGACGATCAGGGCTAGACATATCTACATTCGCATACAATGGGTGTAAGCCATGTTGCACAACAAATACACACAAGTTAGATTTGGCGAGCCTAGCATGTGTAGACATGGCCTCGGAACACAAGAGACCGAAAGGTTAAGCATGAGTCACATGGTTGATGTGATTGACATTGGGGAATGTCTACCTTTGACGCTGCACTAATGGCCATGACGATCAGGGGAGGTGTAGAGGATTGGGATCATGTGATCACTAAAATCGTCCAGGGGATGACAATTTTAGTGGGATCTCAATTAGGATTGAACTCATATTATGAACTTAGTCTAGATGTTTGTTTGCAAATATCTTAGTAGATCATGGCCTATCCCATTGAGGTCCTTTGCGACCATGGGAAATTTATTGCTTGATATGGAACTTAGTAAAAGGGTCCAACTTCATAGATTAATACCCACGTCTGAGGGATATCCTTGTAAAAGGTGATCTTCTCTTCTTGATACAATGACCATTAGGAGATAATCCGATGACTCCGCAATGTTTGTGTGTTCTCCATAATCATCCAACAAGCCATTCTCCATTCGATGGAGAGTTGGATTACAATCTTGTATTCTGCAAGATCAGGCACATAAAGTATGAGCCGTTGGATGAGTTTTCTTCCATGATGGATGAAAAAGAGAATATTGGAGAAACACTTAGCAATCTAGCATTAGATTTATGAACTCTCAGAAGAGCTTGATTGCAATGGAGGTCATGAATGAAAAAGGGTATATGTTAGATATACAAAGTTATAAATGTAATTCTTGCAAAACTCATTGCAGATTATATAAGTATTGGATACTTGTCCTGTTTTGCGAAAACGGGATGGTCTGCTTGAGAATTGCTGGAATTGATGCAATGTGGCATGATGTTGGCAAGCAAAATAGTTTATGGCCGACATCACCCCTTTCCTCAAAGGTTTATCATTTGGATTAGTGGACTTGAACATAATTCTATAATCCTTATTTGTGTGTCTTGCTTTTGGCGAGATGATTGTTCATATGAATAAGTTACCAGCTAGTTGTACTGTTCTTATGAATAATACCTTTATGGTCACATTACGATTATAAATGAGTTATTCTCATCACTATGTTAATGATAATAGTTTAAGCATTTATAAAGGATTAGAATGCTAAAACATATCCAAGCTTTAGTAATGACATGCCACTATAGTTTAAGTCATTTTGGTTACTGCATGTTCTTCATTCTAAATGAAGATCGGGGTCCTAGATGCTTAATCTAGAGACTTTGCAAATCCATGCCTCGTTGGGCAGAATGACTAAAACTCTGCATTCTGGTAAAATGGTGATATGCGAAGAAATGTTGAATCTTATACATTGTGATGTATCGTATTTTCAACAAATAGTGGAAATCATTATTTCACACTTCATTGTGGATTTAAGTGAATATGAGTATTTACTTAATGAAACATAAGTTTGAAACTATTTTGAATTGTTCAAAAGATTTAAAAGTGAAGGAGGATATTGAATTAACAAGAATACAAAAGTCTCTTTGATTTGATCGACATGACTAAAGTATTTAAGTTAATTTTGGCATAAAAGGACATGTGAAAGAGGTTTCACAAATTATGATAATAGGGAAAATTCAAAGTGTATTGAAATGTCTAAATATCATAATCATTATGTATTAGATACATATGGTATAATATTATCTCTTATCAGGGTTATAGTTATCGTTTAGAGTTAGAGATAGAAATGAGCAGACACTCGGTTGAAATACAAAGGAACATCTAAAGATTTGTGGAAACAACACCATAAGTGTTATGGCAAGTTCGAGTTTCTGGAGATATCGATAAGTCGAAGTCATGGTTAATAAACAAGTCTTTGTAGCGTATTCTTAGGCAACTATGAATACATGTTCCACAAGGGGAAAACCTATTGTTGTCCAAAGTTGATGTGTCTTGATGAAGATAAAGGTGGAAGAAAGTAAAAGTTCAAAACAAGGTATTTGACCTTACCTCCTGATTGTTGAGTAGCACAGCGAAATTTTTTTCGTGAAACCAAACTCCACAACTAGAGGAGAAACAAATGATAATGATGATTAAGTTTCAGTAAACACCTTTACTAAAGAAAGTAGGACTCAACGATATATTCTGCAAGTTATATTATTGATTCACTTGTCATGTTTATGGACAAGACATACCTATGAATTACAAAGAAGCATGATGGACCTAAGTGTGAGAAATTACCAGGAGTCATAAAATCCTATATTAAGTTACATTTAAGATTGCAAAGTAATATGTTACTTGATCTTATTAAGTAAAGAAGTTTACTTGATATTTCTGAATGAATTCAAAGTCATAAGATGGAAATGAAACTTAATGGAGACGTAAAGCTTGATTTGTCACAAAGTATGGACAAATTCAAGGAGTTGACTACAATGTAGTGATGCTTGAGTCAGTATGGACAAATTCAAGGAGTTGACTACAATGTAGCGATGCTTGACTCTATTGGATTTACACCAGCAATATATGGATATTGGAATCTCGTAGCTGGAATTCTCAATTTGATGATGATCAAAGAATTTTGGAATGTCCAAGATTATCGAGAGGACCTGCATTTGAGTGGGAGCTAATTAGCTTGCCCAAATCTTAATATGTAAGATGTTGGAATTATGCCCTAGAGGCAATAATAAAGATGTTATTATTATAATTCTTGTTCATGATAAAGTTTATATTCCATGCTAGAATTGTATTAAGCGGAAACATTAATACTTGTGTGGTTTGTGAACAACACCGTGTCCCTAGTACGCCTCTATGGACTAGCTCATTGATCAACGATGGTTAAGGTTTCCTAACCATAGACATGAGTTGTCAATTGATAATGAGATCATATCATTGGGAGAATGATGTGATGGACAGACCCAAACTGAGCAAAGCAATTAGATCGTTTCATCGTGTTCATCTTTGCAAAGCTTTTCCTATGTCAAATATTGTATTCCTTAGACCATGAGATAATGCAACTCCCTGGTACCGGAAGAAAGCTTTGAGGTCATCAAACGTCATCCTATGAGAGGGTGATCATAAAGGTGTCTCTTAGGTGATCGGAAAGTATCTGTTGGGTTGTATGTATCGAGATGGAATTTGTCCCTCCCAAGTCGGAGAGATATACTTCGGGCCCACTCGGTAATCGATATCAACACCGCTTGCAAGCATGTGGTTAAGGAGTTAATCACAAAGTGATATCGGATTACGAAACGAGTAAAGTACTTGCTGTGAACGAGATTGAACTAGGTATGACGGTACCGACGATCGAATCTCGGGCAAGTAAAATATCGCGAGACGAAGGGAATATATATGGGATTGATTGAATCCTGGTATCGTGGTTCATCCGATATGATCATCGATGAATGTGTGGGAGTCAATATGGGTGCCCAGACCCCGCTGTTGATTATTGATAGAAGATCATGTCTGCATATTCTCGAACCCGCAGGGTCACACAATTAACGTATCTCGACACTAGGATATATTGGATACTTGGTTTATGAATTTTTGTTCGGAGTCTCGGATGGGATCCGGGACATCACGAGAGGTTCCGGAGTGGTCCGGGGAATAATATTCATATAAGGCAGTGCAGTTTTTGGAGTTCGGAATTGTTCCGGATTAATCGGTATTGTACCGAAAGCTTCTAGAACCTTCCGGAAGGGCGCCAACGTGGTCCCACCTTCCGGGAGGGGGCATGGGCCTATGAGGGAGTGTCCTGGTCGCATTGGGCCAGGGGCACAAGTCCCCATAGGGCCCAGCCGATCCTAGATAAGTTTAAACTCGTTTAAACTAGAGATAGGGTTTCTAGATAAGGGAAAGTTTAAATCGTTTAAACTAGAGATAGGCTTGGAGGATGGGCAAGGGCTGGCCGCACCCCCCCTCTATATATAGAGGGCTGGTGCGCCCCCTCCCTACACACACCTTCCCCTCCAAGCCCTAGTAGCCCTGCTGCCTTCCTCTCTCCCTCCCGACTGTTTGTAGGCGAAGCCCTGCTGCAGAAATTCTCCACCATATACACCACGTCGTTGTGTTGTAGATCCAATCTATCTCTCCACCCTACTTGCTGGTCCGAGGAAGGAGGAGACGTCGAGGTGCTGCACGTGTGCATCTCACGGAGGCACCGCCACTTGTGGTGCTAGATCGGATCGGGTCGCGAGGAGGAGAAGCGAGTACGACTACATCACCCACGTTCCGACGAACGTTCCGCTGTGCGAATCTTCAAGGGTATGAAGATCTAATCCAATCTCTCTCGTTGTTTGCATCTCCTAGATTAGATCTTGGCTTTCCCTCTGTTCGCTTCCGTAGAAAATTTTGATTTACTATGCTGCGAAACCCTTCAGTGGTATCAGAGCTAGATCTATGCGTAGATGTGATTCAAGAGTAGAACGCAACATGGTTGTTGCGGGCGTTGATGTTTTCTGTTGCAAGCCTCTTGTTTGTGTTCTTCTTATGACGTGGGATAGTGAGATTGAAGCGGTCCAGGCCAACCTTACGCGACGTCGTTCGCGAGACCGGCTCCGCACTTGACGTGTGGCTTGTACCACACATGCGGTTGGTGGATGTCAGTTTCTCTCACTATAGTTGTCATGGGATTAACACCGGAGTTTGGCAACCATAATATCATCGTTGTGGCTTTCCGTAGGTAAGAATCGTTCTTAGCATCTACTCCCATAAGCCACGTAAAACATGCAACAACAAAGTAGAGGCGTCTAACTTGTTTTTGCAGGGAGTGTTTTCTGTGATATGGTATGGCCCAAGATGTGATGTGTATATTGTATGCGATGATCATGTTTTGTAATGTTTCACGACTTGCATGTCGATGAGTACACAACCGGCAGGAGCCATATGGTTGTCTTTATAATTGTGTATGACCTACGAGTCAACTTCTTATACGCCATGTAATAGCTTTACTTTATCGCTAAGTAGTTAGCAATAGTTATAGTTGCTATTCTGGTGGAGGCAATCATGGTGAAGTGATGGAGATCATGCCGGAACGCACAAGATGGAGATCATTGCGCGAAGATTGGCTATACCATGTCACATAAAGTTATATGCATGTGATGTTTATCCTTTTATGTATCTTATTATGCTTAGATCGCGACGGTAGCATTATAAGATGATTCCTCACTTAAAGATCAAGATAAAAACTGTGTTCTCCCCAAGTATGCACCGTTGCGAAAGTTCGTCGTGTCCAAGCATCACGTGATGATCGGGTGCTATAGACTCTACGCTCACATACAACGGGTGCAAGCCAGTTTTGCACACGCGGAAATACTTGGGTCTAACTTGACAAGCCTAGCATGTACAGACATGGCCTCGGAACACATGAACCGAAAGGTTAAGCATGAGTCATATGAATGATATGATCGACACTTTGTTGTCCACCATTGAAACCACATCTCTTCTCGTGATGATCGGATTAGGTGTGGTGAATTTGGATCGTGTTCACTAAAAAACTTGAGGGATGTTGAATTTAGTGGGAGTTCATCTAGTAATTTGATTAAGTTGAACTATTTATCATGAACATAGTCTAAATTGTACTTGCAAATACTGTAGATCACATGGCCAAGTCCAACTTCAACTTCAACGTTTTTGCTGAGATAGAAAAGCTTAGAAACAATGGGTCTAACTTCACCAAATGGTTCCGCATTCTGAGAATCATTCTCGCTGGCGGACAAAAGGACTATGTCCTTGAGAAAGCGCTAGGTGACGCCCCTGCTATAGATGCGCCGGCTGATGAAAAAGCTGTTTATCAGTCGCGCAAGGATGATTATGATTTGATTAAGATCGCCATGTTGTATGCTATGGAATCGGATCTTCAAAATCGTTTTGAGGAGTTCGCCGGGACCTTTGAGATTCTCGAGGAGCTAAAAAACATGTTTCAGACTCAAGCTCGTTCTGAGAGATATGAGATCTCTAAGAAATTCTTTAACTACAAGATGGAGGAAGGGAGTTCCGTTAGTGAGCACGCCATTAAGATGTCGGGCTACACTCAACGCCTTGAGCAACTGGACTGCAAGATTCCAGAGGAGCTCAAGATTGACACTCCTAGCTGCAAATTTTTTGTAGTTGATCACAATCAGATTGGTTCCACTGATATGATCACTGAGCTCTTTGCTAAGATGAAAGTAGCGGAGGTGAACATCAAAAAGAATAATCATGTGTTGATGGTCAACAAGCCCCCCCACCTTTAAGAAAGGTAAGGGTGCAAGGAAGCCCTTCAAGAAAGGCGGCGGCAAGCGCGTTGCCCCTGCTGAGAAGAAGCTCAAGTCTGGTCCCAAGCCGGACACTGAGTGCTTCTATTGCAAGGACAAGGGTCACTGGAAGCGCAACTGTTCGAAGTACTTAGCGGACAAGAAGGCTGGCACCATCAAAGGTATATTTGATATACATGTTATTGATGTTTTCCTCACTAGCCCTCGTTGTAGTGCCTGGGTATTTGATACTGGTTCAGTTGCTAATATTTGTAACTCGAAACAGGAGCTACGGAATAGACGGCGGCTTGCGAGGGATGAGGTGACGATGCGCGTTGGCAACGGATCAAGAGTTGATGTGATGGCCGTCGGCACGCTCTCCTTAGTTTTACCTTCGGGATTAGTTTTAAACCTTAATAAATGTTATTATGTGCCTGCGTTGAGCATGAACATTATTTCTGGATCGTGTTTATTGCAAGACGGTTATTCATTTAAATCGGAGAATAATGGTTGTTCTATTTATATGAGTAACATCTTTTATGGTCATGCACCTCTTGTGAATGGTTTATTTCTTCTAAATCTCGAAAGGGATGAAACACACATCCATAACATTGAGGCTAAGAGATGCAAAGTACATAGTGATAATACTACTTATTTGTGGCACTGTCGTCTAGGTCATATTGGTGTAAAGCGCATGAAGAAACTCCATTCTGATGGACTTTTGCAGTCTCTTGATTTTGAATCATTTGACACATGCGAACCATGCCTCATGGGCAAGATGATCAAAACCCCGTTCTCCGGTATGATGGAGCGAGCCACGGACTTGTTGGAAATCATACATACCGATGTATGCGGACCGATGAGTGTTTCGACGCGCGGTGGATATCGCTATTTTCTCACTTTTACCGATGACTTGAGTAGATATGGGTATATCTATTTAATGAAACATAAATCTGAAACATTTGAAAAGTTCAAAGAATTTCAGAATGAAGTGGAGAACCATCGTAACAGAAAGATTAAGTTTCTACGATCCGATCGTGGGGGCGAATATTTGAGTTATGATTTTCTCACGCATCTCAAAGCAAGTGGAATCGTTTCGCAACTCACGCCACCCGGAACACCACAGCGCAATGGTGTGTCTGAACGCCGGAATCGAACCCTATTAGATATGGTCCGATCGATGATGTCTCTTACTGATTTGCCGTTATCATTTTGGGGTTATGCATTAGAAACCGCTGCATTCACTTTAAATAGGGCTCCATCTAAATCCGTTGAGACGACACCGTATGAACTGTGGTTTGGTGCTAAACCTAAGTTGTCGTTTCTTAAAGTTTGAGGATGCGAAGCTTACGTCAAGAAGTTGATGCCGGACAAGCTCGAACCCAAAGCGGAGAAGTGCGTCTTCATAGGATACCCTAAGGAAACTATTGGGTATACCTTCTATCACAGAACCGAAGGCAAAGTGTTTGTCACAAAGAACGGTTCCTTTCTTGAGAAGGAGTTTCTCTCGAAAGAAGTGAGTGGGAGGAAAGTAGAGCTAGACGAGGTTATTGAACCTTCTCTTGAATTGGAGAGTAGCGCAGCACCTGAAATTGTTCCAGTGCCGCCTGCACCAACGATAGAGGAAGCTAATGACAAGGATCATGAAGCTTCGGACGATACTGCTACTGAACGTCGCAGGTCGACAAGGTCGCGTGCCCCTCCTAAGTGGTACGGCAACCCTGTCTTGACTGTCTTGTTAGTAGAAGACAGTGAACCTACGAACTATGAGGAAGCGATGATGAGCCCAGACTCTGAGAAATGGCTAGAAGCCATGAAATCCGAATCGGGATCCATGAGCGAAAACCAAGTATGGACTTTGGTGGACCCTCCTAGCGACCATAAGGCCGTTGAGTGCAAATGTATCTTCAAGAAGAAAACGGACGCGGATGGTAATGTTACCGTCTATAAAGCACGGCTTGTTGCAAAAGGTTTTCGACAAGTTCAAGGTGTTGACTACGATGAGACTTTCTCTCCCGTAGCGATGTTTAAGTCCATTCGGATTTTATTAGCAATTGCTGCGTTTCATGATTATGAAATATGGCAAATGGATGTCAAGACTGCTTTCCTCAATGGCAACATTGATGAAGAGTTGTATATGATGCAACCCGAAGGTTTTGTCGATCCTAAGGATGCTGATAAAGTATGCAAACTTCAGCGTTCCATTTATGGACTGAAGCAAGCATCTCGGAGTTGGAACCTTCGTTTTGATCAAGTGATCAAGAGCTTTGGATTTGTTCCAAATTGCTATGAAGCTTGCATCTACAAGAAAGTGAGTGGGAGCTCGGTGACGTTTCTGGTACTATATGTGGATGACATATTGATTATTGGAAATGACATCAACATGCTTAACGATGTGAAGAGTTATTTGAACAAGTGTTTTTCAATGAAAGACCTAGGTGAAGCTGCTTATATATTGGGCATCAAAATCTATAGAGATAGACAAAGACGCCTGATAGCTTTAAGCCAGAGTACATACCTAGACAAAGTTCTGAAAAGGTTCAGAATGGATAAGGCATTGAAAGGTTCAGTGCCTATGTTGTCAGGTAAGATATTGAGCAAGGCTCAGTGTCCAACTACGGTAAATGATAGGGAAGCTATGAGCAAAGTGCCTTATGCCTCGGCCATAGGTTCCTTCATGTATGCCATGCTGTGTACTAGACCGGATGTGTCCAATGCTCTTAGTTTGACAAGCAGATATCAAAGTGATCCAGGAGTGGAACACTGGACAGCCGTGAAGAACATCCTAAGGTACCTAAATAGGACTAAAGAAATGTTCTTAGTCTATGGGGGTGATGAACAGCTCGTCGTAAAAGGTTACGTCGATGCTAGTTTCGACACCGACAAGGATGATTGTAAATCTCAGACAGGATACGTGTATATTTTGAATGGAGGAGCTGTGAGCTGGAGAAGCTGCAAGCAAAGCGTGATCGCGGGATCTACAGTAGAAGCGGAATACATGGCTGCTGCAGAAGCGTCAAGTGAAGGAGTTTGGATCAGAAACTTCATCACTGAGCTTGGCGTGGTTCCAAGTGCATTGGACCCACTAGAGATATTGTGTGACAACACTGGCGCCATAGCACTCGCTAAGGAACCAAGATATCATCCAAAGACCAAGCATATCAACCGCAAGTTTCATATAATCCGAGATTATATAGCAGATGGAGATCTGAAGATCAGCAAAGTACATACAGATCTGAATGTCGCAGGTCCATTGACTAAACCTCTTTCACGTGTAAAACATGATCAGCACCTCATTGCCATGGGTGTGAGATTGTTGCCAAATGTAAACTAGATTATTGACTCTAGTGCAAGTGGGAGACTGTTGGAATTATGCCCTAGAGGCAATAATAAAGATGTTATTATTATAATTCTTGTTCATGATAAAGTTTATATTCCATGCTAGAATTGTATTAAGCGGAAACATTAATACTTGTGTGGTTTGTGAACAACACCGTGTCCCTAGTACGCCTCTATGGACTAGCTCATTGATCAATGATGGTTAAGGTTTCCTAACCATAGACATGAGTTGTCAATTGATAATGAGATCATATCATTGGGAGAATGATGTGATGGACAGACCCAAACTAAGCAAAGCAATTAGATCGTTTCATCGTGTTCATCTTTGCGAAGCTTTTCCTATGTCAAATATTGTATTCCTTAGACCATGAGATAATGCAACTCCCTGGTACCGAAAGAAAGCTTTGAGGTCATCAAACGTCATCCTATGAGAGGGTGATCATAAAGGTGTCTCTCAGGTGATCAGAAAGTATCTGTTGGGTTGTATGTATCGAGATGGAATTTGTCCCTCCCAAGTCGGAGAGATATACTTCGGGCCCACTCGGTAATCGATATCAACACCGCTTGCAAGCATGTGGTTAAGGAGTTAATCACAAAGTGATATCGGATTACGGAACGAGTAAAGTACTTGCTGTGAACGAGATTGAACTAGGTATGACGGTACCGACGATCGAATCTCGGGCAAGTAAAATATCGCGAGACGAAGGGAATATATATATGGGATTGATTGAATCCTGGCATCGTGTATCATCCGATATGACCATCGATGAATGTGTGGGAGTCAATATGGGTGCCCAGACCCCGCTGTTGATTATTGATAGAAGATCATGTCTGCATATTCTCGAACCCGCAGGGTCACACACTTAACGTATCTCGACGCTAGGATAGATTGGATACTTGGTTTATGAATTTTTGTTCGGAGTCTCGGATGGGATCCGGGACATCACGAGAGGTTCCGGAGTGGTCCGGGGAATAAGATTCATATAAGGCAGTGCAGTTTTTGGAGTTCGGAATTGTTCCGGATTAATCGGTATTGTACCGGAAGCTTCTAGAACCTTCCGGAAGGGGGCCAACGTGGTCCTACCTTTCGGGAGGGGGCATGGGCCTATGAGGGAGTGTCCTGGCCGCATTGGGCCAGGGGCACAAGGCCCCATAGGGCCCAGCCGATCCTAGATAAGTTTAAACTCGTTTAAACTAGAGATAGGGTTTCTAGATAAGGGAAAGTTTAAATCGTTTAAACTAGAGATAGGCTTGGAGGATGGGCAAGGGCTGGCCGCACCCCCCCCCCCTCTATATATAGAGGGCTGGTGCGCCCCCTCCCTACACACACCTTCCCCTCCAAGCCCTAGTAGCCCTGCTGCCTTCCTCTCTCCCTCCCGACTGTTTGTAGGCGAAGCCCTGCTGCAGAAATTCTCCACCATATATACCACGCCGTCGTGTTGTAGATCCAATCTATCTCTCCACCCTACTTGCTGGTCCGAGGAAGGAGGAGACGTCGAGGTGCTGCACGTGTGCATCTCACGGAGGCACCGCCACTTGTGGTGCTAGATCGGATCGGATCGCGAGGAGGAGAAGCGAGTACGACTACATCACCCACGTTCCGACGAACGTTTCGCTGTGCGAATCTTCAAGGGTATGAAGATCTAATCCAATCTCTCTCGTTGTTTGCATCTCCCAGATTAGATCTTGGCTTTCCCTCTGTTCGCTTCCGTAGAAAATTTTGATTTACTATGCTGCGAAACCCTTCATAAGAGACATATTTTGAGTGGGAGCTAAGTAGCAGCTTGGCCATCTTAATATGTAGTAGACATATTTTGAGTGGGAGCTAAATGAAATCCCTAGATCTCATATATGGATGCCATATTTGAGTGAGAGAGTGAAATCATTCTGAGATATGTGGATAACATATATGAATAATGTGATTGGTATTGATAACATTTAAGGAGATAAATTGGGATGAAGTTGAAGTTATTAAACAATGAGATCTATCAAGATAGATTGGTGAGTTTAATAAACATTGAATGTCGAATGCTTCTTGCACTTGATTCTGAAGATGTTCAGAATGTCCTAAGCAAGATTCTGAAGAAGTTCAGAATGGAACAAGGTAAGAAAGAAGTTCTTACTACATGAAGCATTGTCTTGGTATTACAACGATGGTTAAAAAGGAAGAAAGATATGTGTTGCATATCCTATGCCTCAGTCATAGGTTCTTCCATACAACCATATTGTATACTCGACCTAATGTGACCTGAAATTCTTGTTGAAAGGACAAGCTCTTAACTGTAAGAATATGTCTTGAAGTGATTCTTGAGTTAATCACTGAACCGGAAATAAGTTTATACTTAAATGGCAAGAAGCAAAGTAAGTGGCATGGTTGCATTTCATGCACTAGGATCTACATAGATATAGAAGTATAAAGGCTCCATATGATGTGATGTATATTGTTATGGTGGGACTAGTTCGTCTTTAATGTAGAATGATGTGTCCCAGGGCACAATGCCCATGAAAAAGCCCTTGAGGTTGATCTAAAGTCATTGTAGGCTCCTGGAAACCGGCCTTGTTCTGCTACCATAACTGTCGTATATACATAAAGGATTGCAAAGTGTGTTTTGAAGTTTAGATGAGAACAGTGCAAACGACCATCATTACAAACACTAGAAACAAAGTCTCACTTTGTCACCAAACGAATACTTCAACCCATTATGAGATAATGGTATGAATGTCAAAGTTAGGAAGACATTAATGATTTACAAAGACATAATGATCTGGTAAAACAGAACATGGATAGGACGTTTTCCATAAGCATGGATGATCAATAAACGCATATGTGATATGGTTTATGATGAGTAAAATGCGAGCTAGATTATTTGTACTCTAGTGCAAGTGGGAGACTGAAGGAGATATGTCCTAGAGGAAAATAATAAATAGGTTTTTATTATCATATCTCAACTAGTTCGTAATAGTTTCATACTGTGCTATAACTCTATTAATACGAAACGTTAATACATGTGTGGTATGTAAACAAACCAAGTCTCTAGTTACCGCTAGCGAACTAGTTCATTAGTCATGAGGGTGATCTAGGGTTTCGAGATCATGGGTATTTATGCCAATTGACAATGAGGACACGTGATTAGTTGAATGATATGATAGACAAACAACCCAACCAGTTGTATCTTAATGAGATCTAGTTACAAAGTTCACCATTAATGATAAACTAAGGAAACATTGCAACCTGATCCTTAGACTGTGAGATAATGCAAATCACCGTTCTGGAGGGAGCTCAGATGGTTATCAAGTACCACACCGTGACTAGGTGATTGAAAAGGTGCTACTCAGGTTTCCCAAAGGGGCGCGTAGAGGAGTACGTATCAAGACCAGGATTTGCTAATCCATGTAACGGATAGATACATATCTGGCCATCTCGGTGACGTTGCATTAACAAAGCTTGCAAGCGTGTGACTAGGTCACGGAATATAATGACACGGAAACGAGAAAACAAGTTCATTAGTAACGAGATCGAACGAACGTATGGAGATACCGTAGATCAAATCTCGGGTGAACTAGGTATCAAGTGGCAAAGGGAATGGGAAATGACTGTTTACGGTTCAAACGACATTGTCATCATGGAATGCATAGGGGTCATTATGGGCATCCCGGTCCCGCTATTGATCATTAGTGGAGATCATGTCTGTGCCATTCCCGATCCATGGGGAAATACACTTAAGAGTACGATTAGCTAGAGATCCTCTATAAGTTGGAATCACCATATGAAAGAGAAAAGGAAACCGGAAAAGTTCCATGAGAGAACCGGAATCATTCCGGGAAAGTTCTGAAGTCGTTCGGAGAAAATCGAAAGGGGGCCAAAAGGTGTTTCGGGTCAAATCGGATTTTGTAATATGTATTTACATATTAATTAATATTAAATATAATATCAAAATCTAATTTGAAGGGGTATTCCACTAATGGGCCAAACTTCCTAGAGAAAAAGGGCCCATGAGGGAAAACCGAAGGAGGGAAGGGCCAAGGCCTAGCTGCCTCAAGGGGGCCCACCCGGCCATCCTAGGGCTATGCGCGGGGTGGGGCCCACCCCTGGCCGGCTGGCACATGGTGCCCTAAGGGCCCATGCGCCTCCCCCTCTCTCCCTTGAATAGTCCCACATGGGAAACCCAAAGGAGAGGGCACACCTTCCTCCCCCTATATAAAGGGGTGCCCATGGGTGGGATTACACACACCAATATTTGGAGAAGTCGTTTGGTTGACTTTCTCCTTCCCTCTCTCTCTCGTCTCCATGCGTTGGCATGATCCCAAGTAAGGACTGTCCATGCAAGAGACACCGCACCTGCAGCACGCCGTTGCGCTGCAGGGATTCCAAGCCGGAGATCTACTTCTGCACTCTCGGCAGGGATCAAGGAGACGGAGGTCGTCATCATACACCGTATGTGTACGAAACCACGAGGGGCCTCACTTGAGGCACCTTGGATATCGTGAGCCGGAGCTGCTACACGATGAATAAGGAGCAAGGGGTGACCTGCAAGGAGCTTCGCAACCTTGAGGTCGGCTACGAGTTCGACTACTTCAACCACGTTCCCCTCGGAACGTTAACCGCGTACGGTCTATAAGGGTATGTATTCTTTACGCTCGGCCGTTACCGCATTACTACATAGATAGATCTTGGGCATTTTAGGAGGTTCCAATGTAGGAACTTTTTTGTTTTCTGCTGCAGAACCCTTCAATGTTCTCCCTAGGGCCAAACATGATCAGTACCAGAACTCCATGGATGTTAGATTTATCACTATGTAACTAGATTAGTGGGAGATTGAAGGGAATATGCCCTAAGAGGCAATAATCAAGTTGTTATTATGTATATTCCAAGTATATGATAGATGTTTATTTTGCATGATATAATTGTATTAATGCAGAAATATTAATACATGTGTGTTTAATAAACAAAAAGAAAGTTCCTATTTGTGCCTCTCTTTGAACTAGCTCGTTGATTAACAAGATGATCAAAGTTTCCTGATCATGGACATTGGATGTCGTTAATAACGAGGTCACAACATTTGTGAAATGATGTGATGAACATTCATCCGAAGTATAGCATTACGATCAAATTCATTATGTTTATATTGCTATAACATCATACGAAGAAATCCTAGTCCTTAGACCATGAGATCATGTTAATCACTAACACCGGAAGAGTATCTTGATAACATCAAACGTTACACCGTAAAAGGGTGACTATAAAGGTGGGTTTAGTGCTACGAAGGTGTTATGTAGAGTCTCATGGATCAAGAGTGGGATTTGTACATCACGATGACGGATATATATACTCTGGTCCCTCTCGGTGATATCACATTAAGAATAGCTTGCAAGCAAGTGATGTGATCACTAGAATGTTATATGACGGGAACGAGAAAAGAGTGCATGTCGGTTACAAGATCAAACTAGGTATTTGGATACCGATGATCGAATCTCGGACATGTAATATATCGCGAGACAAAGGGATTAAGCTACTAGCGTTAAAGGTTCTCACGATCATAGAAGTCATCGTTGAAAGTGTAGGAGTCAGAATGGATCTCTAGGTCCCGCTTCTAATTATTGATCTAAGAGGGGTCTCGATCATGTCTGCATTATTCACAAACCGTAGGGTGACACACTTAAGGGTTGCCAAACACCATTTGTATCAAATATGTTTCAGACGAAAGAATTGCAAAGCGCTGGAATTATTTCAATGAACACCGGAATTGTTTCGGGTGAAATTGTTGAAATTGGTTCTGCATGTGATATTGAAATATTGCAAGGGGTTTCATGTGAATGTTTGTTAATTAAAGTAATTAAAAAAACTGAATAAAATAAATAAAATAGTTTTATTAAATGAGAGTTGCATTAAATTTGGTGGAAATTTAATGCATGTGAGTGGGATTTTGAGTGGAGGCTAGATTTATGTGAGTGGAGCTTCACCACATGAATGAGGGAAGAGGTGGGGGCACCTCCCCATGGCGCCGGCCATGGGAGGGGGCTGCCCCCTCTCCCTATAAAAGGCCCCCCTCTCCTCCTCACAAAGCACACCTCCTCGTGAAGGATCTCTCTCCTCCTCTAGATATATTCCCCATGGTCTCGGATTAGTGAGATACATGTTCCCGGTGACATTTCGTTTGGAAGGAGTTGCTGCTTCCGCTGATTCACTGGAGCGAGGAGGTGGAGGTTGTTCGGTGGCCTGAACATGTGTACGAGGACGGATGCGCTGCTGATTTGCGGCGCTAGGACTTCCACGCTATCTTAAGATCGGCAAGCGTTCGACTACATCATCCACGAGTTCCATCTCGTTGACAAAGCTTTGTTGTCTTCGAGGGTAAGTTCTCTATGGATGTATATCCACCCGTTGCTTGTATCTAGTACATAGATCTTGGCGTATAGTTTCCATCATAGGAATTTTTTTCTATGCTGCGAACGCAACATTGTTGTGGTGGCTTGATCACTCAGATTGCCTATGCAAGCGAGTTTTTCATGCCCCATGAGAGAGTTGTGGTTGGTAGTAAGATTCTGGATGACATTCATATGGCTAGCACCAAATTCATGGGGGTGTATAAGCCCCAACGCTCCCTTCGTGCTTATCAATTTATTTTGAGCCTAATGATGATCTCCACCAAGTTTTGCTTCCATTTATCCAACCTTTTGGTTTGACAGGTAAACAGAGTTGGTCCCTTAATGAGGAGGAGTTCCAGGAAGCAATGGTCTCCTCGAGGAGGATTGTTCCCCCGGGAGTGAACCCCAACTGGAAGAACGCGGGCAACAGCAAGAGCATGGTGGAAAATACTGTAACACCACGAGCTGGGATGACTACAATCAGTAGCATTATTATCAAACCTTTTCTCTAGTACCAATAGCAAGGTATACCTCCACCTCAGTCAGGACTCAACTATCTCCCGAGAAGTGATTTTGTATGTCCCGAGAAGTGATTTTGACTAGGTGGTGCATAGCATCGACAATGTTGAAAATACATTGCATGATCTGAACGTCAACATCGTTAACCTCACACAAGACTTCACCTCCTTCATGATCGACCTCGCAAACCGCTACCCGTACTTTCCATACCAGCTGCCGCCGCCCAACGATGGCGCTGATAATTGATCCAGGATCATTTTTGTTTTCTTCTTTTGATTTTTTTCTTCTAGTGCATGTTTACCTTCAGTTTGCATTGATAAAAGAAAACCTGAAGTTTTTAGATTAGCTTTATTCTTGATTTGTGCAAAGTTCTCTTGGCTCTCTTTTTAATTTCCTGTAGGTTATTCACTTTAGGTGACTTAGCTATGGAGAAGAACGCGAGGAGTTAACCCAAGTGAGAGATGAGCAAGCAAAAGGAGGTACCACATTCCTATTTTCCCTCCTTCTGTATGTTTATTCATGACCATACTGTGTTTGTTCGGTTGCACTTGAGTTCCACTCCACGCTTCGCTCGATAACTTTTAGGACTTAATTTCAAGGCTAATGTCACTACTTTGGTTTCGACTTATGACAATTATGCTCGGTTAGAAAAACAACCTTGTTGGATTAAATTTCAATCTTTTAAGAACAAGAGAAAGTGTCTTCTTGACAACTTTTGTGCCATATTTTTGTCTTAAGGGTTTAATCTTAGTAGTACTCAACCCCACATCCTAATTGTTTGACTTAATGACACCTATTGAAAAGAATTGTTTGATCGAACGAACATTTTATGGTGGTTGAGGGAGATGCCAAACTTGCTTTGCTCAGCTGAAAAGGGATACTTTCCTTGAAGAGATTTATGGGAGTAACCAAACTTCATCTAACTAACAACTCCTCTAGCCTACAAATGATCTTGAGTTCATCTCAGATTTTAGTTACGAGTTGGTTAGACATTTGTAGCATTGCTGTGGTGGGCAAAATTTTAGTTCCGTGTGCCCAAGTACTTGAGCAAAAGAGAACTACCATCAAGATATGAGCTGAAAATGATCCTTATGAGAGTATTGGCATCACCTCACCACTAAAAAAACTAGAGTTATTGAAAAACAAGGAATATATGGGGTGTTGGATAGCCATGATTTTCGAAGTGGGTGTTAATGAAAAGCTCTAAGTTTATCCTTCTTTTGACATCTACTTGTGCACCCTTAATTTGACTGAAGCATCCTTGCTTAAAAAAATATGTTTACTCTCATAAAAGGGGGAGCTAAAAAGAATTGATTTGCAAGCCTAACCAAAATTTTGGCAGTCTCTTTTGAGTTTAAGAATTATTAGCTAGCGAGTTACTTGCGGTTAGGAAGCGAACTTGAGGGCAATTGTCCAGATATATTATGCTCATGTTTAGGGTTGCAGGATTTGTGACAATGGAATATGATACAACCTTGAACTTGTGAGATTTCCCTCTTAATTCAATTTCTAAAATATATATATGGGTTCAATCCTTGTAGATGCCCATTTATTCTAACAATGGTGTATTTGTATATTCTCCCACCCTCTCACTACAAATTGGTTGCTTGCTCACTCTTGCTCTCTCGATGACTAGGGTTTTCTTTTATGCCTCTCTCAAGGAGCACCTCAGTCGTTGGATGCAAACCTCTATCAACAGTTAAAACGTGTTGGATTTCACGAGCTGTAGTTGGGCTGCCAATACACCTCCATGTGGAGGGAAATGGAGGGAAATAGCCCAACACAACATTCATTTGTCTCTGCTCAGCCAGAAACGAAAATTGCAAGTTGTCAATCAACCATGCCTCTAAGTTTGAACTGCTATAATCTGGGCAACCAAAACAAAGTTTACAAGATAGCGTTTAGACTATTTTTCTGTGGTCATGCTCTCCATGGCCTGCCTCCGGAGCTCCATATTTGGCCCAGGTAAGCAACCAATGACAGTTACGGTCGCTCACGGGATCGATGTATATCAGGGGCGGCGCTAGGGGTATTCTTAGGTATTCAAGTGAATACCCAAGATTTTGGTAAAACAACTATTTTTTTTTGCATAGCAGCGACGATTTTAGCAAAATAGTGATGATTTTAACAGAATAAACACCAAATTAGCAAAATGAATACCGAGAAGCAAATTCCTGGAACCGCCATAAGATACCTGGTAAAATTTGTACGAGCACATCCGAACATACGGAGGTTCTTACTTTCCTTTTCGAATCAGAAATGTTGGATACGATGATTGCCTCAGATTTGTGTTGATTCCGAGACTAGTAGTATCCGTGTATTGTAATCGCCCTGGCGGGCGACGATGGCTTCCTCTGGTTTCCCACCGCATGTGCCCGGATCAACAACCGCTGTGTAGCTAATCCACATCAAGTTGCCCATCTCAATCGAAATCAAGAGATTATTTGCCAGAGAAATCATTGGCCGGTACGCGCAAGTCCATACCAAGGTAACATGGCATAGCGGCCGAGATGTGATTTTATAATGGCGATGCTCGTGAACTGAACCCTCCAACCCTCCATGATTTGCTCCCAACCCCATGTGAGTGTATGTGACTAAGTGAGGCACACACCTATAGCTCTAACGCGGCACGTTCGGTACGGTGCGGTGCGACGACCGTTGCCGATGCGGTGACGACGCCGGTCGAATCACTCGATCACCACCCGCCCGTTTTGCCTGCCTATAAATAGCCCAGCAATGGTCCTCCCCTTGGACCATCAAGACACAGACCAGAGTCCAAAGCAGAGCAGTAGTGGCAAATACAGCATACTCCGCAACTCCAACAAGGCTCTAGCTCAGGTAAAGATGGCCGGGGTCAAGGCCGCCGCCCTCGCCGGGCTGATCTTCACCGTGCTTGCTGCCACGCATGTCTCTTTCGCCGCCGCAAAGAAGCCGGGAGCGAACTACAGCACCTCCGCCGTGTCTTACAGCCCTAGCTGGCTCCCTGCTAGGGCCACCTGGTACGGCGCGCCCACCGGCGCCGGGCCCGACGACAACGGTACGTGCCGTGCCGTGTGGTGGTGGATGCTTGATGCAGCGTGCTCTGCGTTCTGCTATCGTTGCTTACTTGCAGTGGTCGATGTATATGCAGGCGGCGCTTGCGGCTTCAAGCACGTGAACCAGTACCCCTTCTCCTCCATGACGTCCTGCGGCAACCAGCCCCTGTTCAAGGACGGCAAGGGCTGCGGCTCCTGCTACCAGGTACTCCCTACATGAGATGAGACTGCGCTTTTCCTCGGCGGACGCTGGTGGAAATGGGATCGCACACACACACACTTACAGTGTTGACCTTCTTGCTTTGCTTCGTTAATCTTCAGATACGATGCACGAACGACCGTTCCTGTTCGGGCAACATCGAGACGGTCATGATCACCGACATGAACTACTACCCTGTCGCCCAGTACCACTTCGACCTCAGCGGCACGGCGTTCGGCGCCATGGCCAAGCCGGGCCTGAACGAGAAGCTCCGCCACTCGGGCATCATCGACATCCAGTTCAGGAGGGTGCCCTGCAACTTCCCCGGCCTGAAGATCAACTTCCACGTGGTGGAAGGCTCCAACGCGGTGTACCTGGCGGTGCTGATCGAGTACGAGGACATGGACGGCGACCTCACGCAGGTGGACATGAAGGAGGCCAACTCGCGGTCGTGGACGCCGATGCGGGAGTCCTGGGGATCCATCTGGAGGATGGACTCCAACCACCGCCTCCAGGCGCCATTCTCCATGCGCATCACCAGCGACTCCGGCAAGCAGCTCGTTGCCAACAACATCATCCCGGCCAATTGGAGGCCCAACACCGACTACCGTTCCTTCGTCCAGTTCACTTCATGAGCCACCCCGACCCGACCGATCCATCAGCCAGCCACTGAGCCACGTGCACATGCATCCTGCGTGCACGCGCTCTGGCCCTCTCTGGCTATGGTCGATCGAAATCATTGGCTTATTTTTAATTTTGCATTTCCGAGTGATCCCCGTGTTTGAGATGCTCTCTGTCTGGTGTCATATGTGCGTGCGTGGCCGTCGTTTAGCGTCTTCAACATGTGTGGCAAATGTCTGTAGGAGGCAAAGTTTCCATGTGCTCTCCCGCCCACTGACCCCATACAGTGCATGCATGCATGACATTACCAGTGTGTAACCAAATTCAAGTTATAAATTATATACATACAGTTTGTGCTACTTATTTCGCTGAGTCCCTTCTTATACTTGTATATATCCGGATTCTCGCTTAACAGTACTAGTATGACACATCCGAGTTATACTATGTTCTGTCACATCCGCAAGCATATCACATTTCAATGGACGAGCAGCTCCAAATTCGGCACCTGCCTTCCAATCCATGGCTTCCAGCAATGGATCCAATTAGAGGCCAGGATATTAAGATTAGTTTAGAGATACGACGGCTGGAAAGGGACTTGCTACTGTTTCAGAGGATCTGCAGCTGATATGCATGGTATATAAGACCGCTTTTCAGAACAGTGCCAGGCAGCATTCGGAGTAAAGAGTGCACAGAAAGGTCAAGTAGTTTGCTTTCTCTGCTTTGCAAATCCAGAAAAGGTATCAACATAATCATCACGACAACCACGGAGTTCCGTGATTAAGCTTATTTAAACGTCATCCCGTCAGCCTTAGCTGTGTATCTTTTTGCGACAATGTTCATTAGTGATTTCTCACTCTTATGTGAAAGCTTAATATTCACTCCAACACTATTCAACTTTTTTTTATCGCGGGAGCCACTTGGATCCTGGTGTGTCATATACTTCATCATCGTGCTCGAGATCCCTTTGGAAGTCCTTCTCAAGATTGATAGCATTCGGTGTGCCTTCCTTTGGGCGGCTTGTGACAAGATGTCGGGCGGAAAATACAAAGTTAATTGGAATCATGTTTGTAGGCCAAAAGATAAAGGAGAACTTGGGATCCTTAACCTCAACAAATTTTCCGTGGCTCTCCGTCTTAGGTGGCTTTGGCTGGAATGGATGGATGTCACCAAGCCATGGATTGAGCTTGGAAACCCATGTAATTCTCATAATATTCCAACACTATTCACCATATTTTTTTTTATCGCGGGAGCCACTTGCCCACTTGGATCCTGGTGTGTCATGTACTTCATCATCGTGCTCGAGATCCCTTTGGAAGTCCTTCTCAAGATTGATAGCATTCGGTGAGCCTTCCTTTGGGCGGCTTGTGACAAGATGTCGGGCGGAAAATGCGAAATTAATTGGGATCATGTTTGTAGGCCAAAAGATAAAGGTGGACTTGGGATCCTCAACCTCAACAAATTTGCAACGGCTCTCTGTTAAAGGTGGCTTTGGTTGAATGGATGGATGACACCATGTAATTCTCATGATAGAGAGCTCTTTGTGTTGGCCACAATGGTTACCATTGGGATGGGAAGAAGACGTCCTTCTAGGAATCATCTTAGATCGGTGGCTGTAGATCTCGTGACATAGCTACTTTGGTCTTTGATATATCCCGCAAGAAAAGGCTCTCCATCCACAAAGCCCTTCAAAACAACTATTGTGTATCACAAATTATCACATAAGATGCAATTTCAAGACCACCCCAACTCAACCATGTTTCTCACGGTCTGGAGACCTTAGACAACCCTAGAAAGCAAAATCTTTGCATGGCTTGTTCGACAAAATAGAGTGTGGGTGGTGGATAGGCTCCAAAGGTGTGGATGGAAAAATTGTGTCAATTGCAAACTATGTAGCCAAGTCCAAGTGACATGGGTATACCCAACAGGTACTCGAGTTTGGTATATACTGCCTAGATACGGCAGAAGGCCACGGTGTTGCCAAGGCCCAATACAGAATTCGGGTGACCCACGGACTCTTCGATTGCTTGCGAGACAAGAAGAAGCTTAAGATATAAAGTTCAAAGGGCGAACCCTAATCTGTAACCGACTCGACCTGCTACCCGAGACCTAGCCTATCTATATAAAGGCTAGGAGGGGGCGGCGAGGAGGACAATCACAACCCTAGTTTCCACAACTCTCGCCAGATTGCATATGCGCGCCCCTGTAATCTTCGATTCCTTCGTTAATCCCAAGAGCAGACAAGCAGGAGTAGGGACCTCTACGAGGCCTGAACCTGGGTAAATCTTGCGTCCCTGTGTTCTTGTTTGCTAGCCGATTGATGCCTCCAGCGCTCCCTCCTCTAAAATCCAAGTCCATAACAATGGGCATTGATGAGTTAAACCGTCGTCAATTGGCGTCGTCTGTGGGAATTGGGAGTGCTGATGTCGCAGCTTCTTCGGCCCCGTCAACCGCGATCTACAACTCTGCAACAGCAGAGTTTCGCCAACTCTTCGGTGCGTTCGACTTCACCGTCCACACGCCGGCCACTCGCCAGGCTTTCGAGTCCGTGGGCGATGAAATCAGTCTAGCGATTGGGAGCTTCCGCTTCTAGGTTGGTCAACTGGGCACGCTTCGCATGCCTGACCAGCCAACGGCACCCGCAATTGCTCCAGCATCGTGGTTCCCACCACCAATCGGCACCCTCAGCGAGCTCAACACCTCAGCAACAGCTGGGACTACGGACAACGACATCAGTCATGGATCCGATCTGGATGACCTAGCCACAGAAGATGGAGCCTACGGCTCCGGATCTGAAAGTTGCGGGAGCAACAGCTTCCCCAACCACTTCATGTGGGCCGTCATCAACACGGGCGACACCGGCGTCAATCGCGAAAACACTGGCACTGGATCTGGCACCGGACCGCCCAACGGCAGTACGCCCAATGGTGGCATACCAGTCGCAAACAGCGGTCCCACCAACGGTGGTAATGGGGCGCCCGTCAACAACGGGACAAGGGAAGAACCGGTGCTCACGACGAATGAGAACACCGGCGAGCGCATGCTGATCAAGCTCAATGACAACGAGTGGGCCCGCTGTCACGAAGCTCTACGAGGAAATCCTCTACCGCCCAACACACTGCAGGACATGTTGATGGGCTACCATTGGCTGCTAAAGGAGGAATTCAAGCGCCAGCAGCAGGTGATCACGCAACTCGAAGCACGCGGAAAGGCGGCGGACGAGTCGAGTCTTCGACGAGCTGGACTCTCCTCCCATGGAGGATCCTCCTCCAAGGGAAACGAGTATGTGGCCAACAAGAGGCGATCTTGACTGGCCCACCTCACCGAGCAAGAACGTGTAGAAGCTGCAAAAGTCATCGACTTTAGCTCTATGACGGTGGATACGCAGGGCAACGTGCTCCCAAAAACGCCGCAAGCCGCGGTGACGGCGGCTACCATGTACCTCCTCAACAACCAGCCACCGGCTAGAGATCCGCGAGCTGCCATGCACCGATCTACGATCACAGGCCTAGGGCTAATCGAGGTCGCCCTCGACAAAGAACTAACACCAGAGCCAAAGAAAAGCAAGGCTCTGGAAAAGTACTACTCGTACTCCTCCAGTGACGACAATCACGATCTGTCACGGCGACGTCGCTCACGGTGGCATGACCGCGACTATGACGCGCGAGATGACCTCACGCAGCACAAAGTCGACAAGATGCGGGCAAGACGTGCTCGTTTGACTGACTCGGAAGAAGACGAGACTGAGCTTTGTGGTGCCAGATGCTTCAGCAGGGCCATCAGGCAGAAGCGAATGCCTAAGGGGTTCAAGCTCCCGTCGGAGAATCCAAAATTTGACGGCCTGCAGGACCCGAAAATCTGGTTGGAGGACCATATCTCCTCTATTAGGCTACATGGCAGGAGTCGAAGCACGGCCATGCAATGCCTGCAGCTACAGCTGCACGGCGCCGCTCGCGCATGGCTCAACAACCTCCCGTTCTATCCATTCGCAGCTGGGAAGAGCTGGTCTACAGCTTTGGGCGCAACTTCAAGGGCACTTACAAAAGGCCCGCATCAATCGAAGAACTGAGAAGCTGCCAGCAAAGATCTGGCGAATCGCTGCGCTCGTACATCCAGAGGTGGTCCATCATCAAGAACTCCGCAGAAAACATCTTGGAGGACCGCGCAAACGACACATTCAACAGCGGCGTTTGCCGTATAGAGCTCAGGGAGGAGCTTGGCCGCTCGAAGCCCAAAACAATTGACCACCTAATGGAAATCGCGAATTGGTGGGCTGACGGAGAAGACTCGGTGAAAAACCATACCTACTCCGATGACGACGACGACCTCGGGCGTAGACGCGACCGCCGAGGAAAACGTCGGATGTGCGTCTACGATGACCGCGATGAGGTCAATATATTTGCAGCCGCTACGCGGACAAACGCGACGACAACCGCAACAGCGGATATCGCAGTGGTGGATACCGCGACAGCAGAAAAACCATACAGGTGTGGCAGCGCCGCACTCACGAAGAGGCATCCACAACATCTATCGAGGACAAACTGTCCGGACCATGCAAAGTGCACTTCTACATCGACAAGCACGACGGCAAGAAAAAATCCATCCACCTTCTCAAGGACTGCCGCGAGTTCCTCAAACTCCACGAGGGCCTGGCTCGGATGAATCGCGACGCGGTCAACAGGGGCTATGGAGCCGCCCTAGGCGTTGTGGCACATGGAGCTCCTCCACCACCGCCCGGACCACCACTACCCGTGGCCCCACCAGTCCAGCATCACGGAGGCGAGCCATACCCACGAGTTGTGGGCAACATGGGGATGATCCAAAAAGGGCGTCCCTCAAATCGAGTGCAGAAGGCCATCACTCGCCAAGTCAATCTGGCGATAAACTATCCACCATCCACCACTGAGTACCTCAGCGGAAGCGACTCCTGCATCACCTTCGACAGGCGTGACCACCCGCGCCAAGTTCCTCATCCAGGCCACTGTCCCCTCGTACTCGAGGCGTAGATTGGGGGTTTTGATATGAGTTGCGTCTTCATGGATGGCAGCAGCGGCATTAACATCATGTTCGTGAGTACCTTGCGAGCGATGAGGATCCCTCTGACTTGTCTGGAAGTTTCAGACACGATGTTCCACGGCATCGTCCTAGGGAAGGGCATATATCCCCTGGGCAAAATCAACCTCGACGTCATCTTCGGCACGCCGTAAAACTTTCGGCGAGAGCGCATCGACTTTGAGGTCATCGATTGGCCCTCGCAATACTACTGTATCCTCGGACGTGTCGTGTTCGCTAGGTTCATGGCGGTGCCGCACTACGCCTACCTGCAGATGAAAATGCCAGGTCCAAATGGCGTAATCACAATCAATGGCAACTTCGAGAGGTCCGATAGCTGCGATAGGGAATTCAACAGAATCTCCTAGTCCTTCGGCATGCAGGAGGAACTCGCAAGATTGAAGGAGTCGACAGACAACAGTCTGCCTCCCCTGAGCAGGCCAAGTTCACCCGGCCTGTCCTTCGACTCGTCGGTGCACACGAAGAAAGTCCAGGTCCACACAACGGACCCGACCAAGACGGCCCTCATCGCTAACAACTTGAGTTCCGCATAGGAACTCGCGCTTGTTGAATTCCTCCATGAGCACTGGGAGATCTTCGCCTAGTGTCTAGCGGACATGCCAGGAGTTCCCAGGGAATTCGCGGAGCACTCACTCAACGTGAATCCAGACGCAAGGCCAGTCAAGTAGACAACTCGGCGACTGTCTGAACCAAGAGCAAAGGCAGTCGGAATGGAGATCAATAGACTCCTCGACGCAAAATTCATATGCGAGATCAAGGAGAGCACTTGGCTCGCTAACACAGTGCTTGTGCCTAAAAAAGAAACGGATATCCTGCGGATGTGCGTGGACTTCACCTCCTTGAATAAGCACTGCCCAAAGGATCACTTTCCGCTACCACGAATCGACCAAATCATCAACTCCACCGCGGGATGTGAGCGCCTCTGCTTCCTCGATGCCTACTTAGGATAAAATCAGGTTCGAATGAAGGAGGAGGATCAGGAGAAAATGGCGTTTATGATGCCCTTTGGTGTGTTCTGTTACAACACGATGCCCTTCGGGCTAAAAACGTAGGAGCCACCTATCACCGGTGCATGTAGGCTTGCCTCAAGAACCAACTTGGTCGCAACATCCAAGTCTATGTTGACGACATCGTCATCAAAACCAAAGAGGAAGCATCGCTAATCGATGATCTACGCGAGACCTTCGCCAACCTCGACCGCTACTGGATCAAGCTCAATCTAGACAAATGCGCCTTTGGCGTGCCATCTGGGTAGTTACTCGGGTATCTCATCTCTGCGAGAGGGATCGAAGCAAACCCGAAGAGAATAAAGGCCATACTGGCCATCGAGAAGCCAAAAAACGTAAAAGGCGTCCAGCAGCTGGCTGGGCGAATCGCGGCGCTCAGTCGATTCATCAGTTGAATGGGCGAAAAGGCACTGCCCTTTTACCAACTTCTCCACAAAACTGACAAGTTCGAGTGGACAGACAAGGCGCAAGAAGCATTCGAAGATCTCAAGCGCCTACTATCCACCTCGCCAGTACTGGTGACGCCTCGCGAAAAGGAACCACTACTGCTCTACATCTCCGCCACCAACCAGGTGGTCAGCACAGTGCTCATGGTAGAACGAGCCGAAGAAAATAAAGTCCACGGGGTCCAGTGCCCAGTATACTACCTCAGCGAGGTGCTCACGCCAACAAAACAGCGGTACCCGCACTACCAGAAGCTAGCGTATGGCGTCTTCATGATAGCCAGGTGACTGCGCCACTACTTTCAGGAGCACCCAATCGTGGTGGTAAACGACGCCCCACTCAGGCATATACTCAATAACCCTGATGCCACAGGACGAGTCACACTCTGGGGAATCGAATTGTCTCCACGAGACATCACATATGAAAAGCATGACGCAATTAAGTCATAAGTTCTCCCTGACTTTCTCGTGCACTGGATGGAGAACCAACTCCTCGACAAGCCAGATATGTCCTACCTTTGGACACTGCACTTCGACGGGTCCAATTGAAAGGACTGGGATGGCACAGGTGTCATACTGACATCGCCCCAAGGAGACAAGATGAAATACATTCTGCGGCGCCAAAAGACTCATCATCTACGGTGAATCCAAACTGGTGGTCGACCAAACGATGCACGAGTGCGACGCACTGAGCGACACCATGATCGCCTATCGCGACCTCTATGACACACTCGAAGGAGACTTCGACGGCTGTGAGCTGCGACACATGGGCCGCGAAAGCAATGAAGAGGCGGATCTACTCGCCAATATTGGCTCCACCTGCGCCCCCATACCACCTGGGGTATTTCTCGAGCGCATCTGTGAGCGCTCCATCAAGACCAAGGCTCCAGAGAAGAAAGCAAGCACGTCAACGGACTCGGGGGCTACGCCACCTAACGAGCCAATGGCACTCGACGACCTGGAGCTCGATACAGGACTCGAAGGACCAATGGGTGTCATGATGATCGATCCATCTTGGACACAACCCTACATCACATATCTACTCAGCAAGAGGCTGCCAGATGATCTGACTAACGCGCGACACATTGCGCGATGATCCAAGGCATTCGCCATCATCAACGGCGAACTATACAAGCGCAGCATCACAGGAGTGCTCCAACGGTGCGTCTCCAGTAGGGACGGAAGGGTCGTCCTCCTCGACATCCACGAAGGGACCTGCGGGCACCATGCTGGCAGTCGCGCCCTCGTCACCAAAGCTCTACGAGCCGGATTATACTGGCCCACAACCATGCACGATGCCAAGGACATCGTCCAGTGCTGCAACGCTTGCCAGCGATTCGCGGACAAAACCGCACACACCTGGCGTGGAATTCTAGCCAATACCATTGGCTTGGCCCTTCGCGCAATGGGTCCTCGACATGGTCGGCAAGCTCCCGAAATCCTCGCGAGGAGGTTACGTCTACCTCCTGGTCGCAGTCGACAAATTCACCAAGTGGATCGAGGCCATGCCGGTGACAAATCAATCAGGAGCCAGCGTCGTCAAGTTCTTCGAGTCCATTTTCTACCGCTTTGGAGTGCCATACAACATCATCACGGACAATGTGACAAACTTCACCTCCAAGGAGTTCCAGGAATTCTGCGAAAACCTGGGAATCAACATAAGCTAAGCCTTGGTGGCTCACCCACAGACCAACGGTCAAGTCAAAAAGGCCAACGGCCTCGTCTGCGGTGGAATCAAGAAGCGACTCTTTCAGCCACTCGAACAAGCCACCGAATGCTGGCCAAACGAGCTGCAACCCGTACTCTGGATCTTGCGCACAACTCCAAACAGCGCCACGGGATATACCCCGTTCTTCATGGTGCACGGTGCTGAAGTGGTGCTACCCATAGAAGTATGCCACAAAGCCCCACGGGTGGTCGCCTACAGCGAGCAGGAGTCAACTCTTGCACTCGAAGACTCCGTCGACCTTCTTGACGAGGCGCAAGAAATCGCAGCGGAGAGATCAACGATCTACCAGCAAAGCCTCCGCAACTACCACAGCAGAAGGCTACGCCCAAGATCCTTCGTCAAAGGGGACCTGGTCCTGCGACTCAAGCAACAAGGACATCTCAAGCTCGAGTCTCCTTGGGGGGAACCTTGCGTGATTATAGAAGTAATCCCAGGTGGCGCCTATCACCTTAAAGATTTGAAGATAGGAGTCGCATACTCCAACCCCTGGAACGTCGCACAGCTGCATCGTTTCTACCCCTAGTCGTTTTTACATTACAAATAAGGTTATTCAACTAGGCTACTTAGCCACACATTGTACCTCGTAGTATTCTGCGAATAAATAAAGCTAAGTGCCCCAAAACTCTATGTTTTCCTCATTTTCCTACAAATCGATCACTCGGGCGCTGCGCCACCCTTTACACTCTCGTTCCACGAACAAATCGCAGTATCCCGAGTAGCTGACACAACAACAATTGAACCCTTGATAAACACCAACCCAGTTGCAACGCACCTGAGAGGTTAGCAAGGTGCTGAGATAACATAACTCAGGCTAACGAAAAGGAACTGTAGAGTGCAAACACACTCGCAAAATATAAAAGCTAGCAAGCTATTCACATATCAATGAGTATTAATTACATCCAACATATTCATATGAACTTTACAACACTTGTACAACTATGTGCAAGATACAAATCATGCTACTGCTGCAACAGGAGAACGTTCATTTGTTCCTCAAAGAAGTCGACAATTTCTTCTGTTGGGCGATCAACCGCTTGGTAGTGCGGAACCATGTCCCAGGTCATACCCTCTGGTGAAGGTGGAGGCCCAGCGGCAACAGCCACAACATCTACATCCGGCCTATGCAGTCGCACCAGTGACAACGCAGCCTTAGCACCCGCTACTAACTGCTGACGCACACACTCGCAAACCGCACTCAAATCCTGGAACTTCGCCAGAAGAGCCAACAGGCTTGAAGGGACGACGTCCAACAGATACATCGTTTGGTAGATATGCCTAAGGCACGACTACGTCTTCTTCAAAAAGTGAAGTACTCGAGAAGCACGATCCTGCAGGGTCGCAAGCGCGATCGCACGATCGTGGTCCACCCAAAAGTACCCACTCGCCTGTAGTTGCTCCTGGGTTAGATCATTCATTCGAACGGCAATCCAGTCCTTCTCATCCTGCGGATGACGGACACTGACAACTACACCAAGCAAAAGGGCAAAGTATGAAGACAAGGCATCGCCGCGACTGACTAAAAGAAAAGATAAGAGGGCAGAAAGCTAACATTTGAACTGCTCACTTAGCTGCGTCACCTCCTCCAAGAGATACTGCTCGCGGGCGGTAGCCTTCTCCGCCTTCGACTTCCATACATCTGCACTACCACGGAGGATGGGAAACTCACGCTCCAGTTGCTTAATGCGATCGCGCAGTCACGAAAGCAGGGACAACTCATCCACCTTTGAGCGCGGCTACGCCAAGGTTTCATCGGTGGGTGGAGGATCACGAGGATCACTCGAGGGACCACTCGACATACCCTATCATAAACCAAGCAAGAGCAAAATAAGGGACCAAGAGTACATTGATAAAAGACTCGAATGCATTTAGAAACGGCAAAGTCTCGATAGGGATACTCCCACAAAAGCATGGTTTCAACACAAAAATAAAACTACAACTATTACAGAATAGCTACTAAGGAGCAGCCTGCTTCTTCGACTTCGACTTGGACTTCGGGGGCCTCGTCGAATCCGTGGCGGTCTCTGACGCCACAGACTTTCTAGTGCCAGCCCCTGATGTCGCAGCCTTCGCCGCATTCTTCGCTCGCTGTAGCTCCTCAGAGTATTTGGCGACTGTATTGATGAGCTGCGGCCTATATTTACCACAGCCAGTAGCGAAGGGAGCAAACACTACCTGTTGGCCATCTGCGCTGACGGGCATCGCATTGGAAATCGCGGCAGGATCCACCTCCACGCCATGGGCTTGCACCATCGCGAGTGCCATGGTGGCGCCGACAGACCACTGGGAGTTTCTGAAGTCCATGGAAATACCCCCAGCAAGGGATTCCACCAGGTCCTCAAGGTTTTCAAGCAGCTCAGCCTTGGGAGTTAGATCCCTGCGTATGTGACTGAGCACACCCTTAGCCTTCATTAGAGTCCCTTGAAGGGAAGCGTTGCGGTCTTCGACTGCAGTGACAACACCAGCCAATGCATCATCACGACGAAGGGCCTAGGCGTCAAAGCTCAGGCCACCGGCATCTACATATAGCAAAGTGTTAGCACAATAACACGATGTCGAAGCAAGAAACAATAAAAATTCAGCTGAAAGAGTACCTGAGAGGGACTTAGCAATCGAGAAAAGCTGCTCCTCGAGCAACTTCTCCCTCTCGGCATTGGAGGAATGCAAGTCCTCTTCGCGCTTTCGCAAGTCCTCCTCGCGTTTTTGCGACTCCTCTAGGGCCACGATTGCTTCGTCACGACTCTTCGCCGCCGCGGCAAGCGTATTTTCGATTGAAGCGGCATGACGCAGAAGTTCGTTATGCTCAACTGCAAAGAATAGGACGTATCATCAATCGAATCTAGAAAATTCACCAAGACAAAGACAAAGGTAAAACTAACCTTCAACAACGTGATGGTGATTGTCTAGCCGCGCATGCTGTCGACCCATGTCTAGGACTTGCTCCGCCAGGCGAGCAGCTTCCTTCATGATGAGCTGCATTAGAAGAAAACAAAGTTCAGCAACAACACCAAGTATATATTCGACTGACAAAACAGCAAAGAGATGCTTACATGGTCCTCCAAAGACTCCGAGGATGACTGTTGCACAGTCATCCGGGCAACCACCCGGTGTCCCCCAGCATGCGGGGAACTCGATGAGTTGTGCCTGAAGTGGGCCACCAATGGAGGAGAGGAAGATCGTTCGGCCACTTCCTTGGCCTTGGAGTCTGCGACTCTGGATTCCTTCACAAATTGGACGTCGCCAGAAGACGATGACGCCGCTTGACTACAAAACACATCCAGCGAAAACATCAGGGAAAGCAACTCCAAAAAAGAAACCAAGGCAAAGTCGTGAACTCACCAGTAAAATTTATCAAGGTCGAAGGATTGCTCCTCCGACTCCGACAACTCCTTTGGCAGTCGCAGCTTCTTCTGGGCAAGAGGAGCCATGGAGCACACAAGAATGGCGGGTATTGGCTCCTCTACAACAATAGAAGGGCCTTCTGGCGTCGTCGGTGATGAGGCATCCGAATCCTCGTTGCGGGAACGCTTGCGAGTGTCCGGGTCACTGGACTCGAGGGCTCCCTCCTCCTCTTCGATTGGGACGGTCGACTCCGACTCGTCCTCTTCATCCACCTCGTGAGGGATAACCCCTTCAGGATGAGAGGGAAAATTGGGAGACACCTGCCAGTCCTGTATTCAGAAGATACAATATTATATATCACAGCATCGTAAAAGGCAACCGAAAGCTACTTCAACATACAATTCTACCTTAGGAGGAGGGTTTGAGGCATTGAAAGGAGGCACAACTGGTTCACCTGGGAGAACCTCCTTGGTGGTGTATTTGGTCACCAGTCGCACCCTCTTATCAACCTCACCCACAGAAATTCCATCGGCAGATACGCGAGTGGCATCATTCGCACCGGCCCAGCGGAACATGGGGTGGACTCTGGCCTGCACAGGTTGGACACGACGGTGCAACCATGTGCGAATGAGGGCAGCGCCTCCCTCTTCTTTGCCTATGCGACTCTCGAGGTCACAGACGCGCTTATATAGCACCTTCGTTTCCTCAGACTCGCCAGGAATCATGATATTATTCCAAGAGCGCCTCCTCTTGCACGGTGTCGCAGGATAGAAGGGCACGAGTCCGTAGTGCTCTCCGTCAGCCTTCAGGTCACGGATGTAGAACCACCTGTCTCTCCACCCTTGGACGAACACGGTGAGCTTGATATCGAAGTAAGTGGCAGAGGAGTCGACGTGGATTCCGCAGCCTCCTACGTCGTAGACTACCGAACCGGACGCCGACTGGCGTTTCAGCTTAAAAATCCTCTTAAAGAGGCCAAAGTGCGTCTCGACTCTGAGCCAGCACTCGCAAAGAGTAATGAAGCAGGAGATGTGGAGAATATAATTTGGGGACAGCTGATGTAGATGGAGCCCATAGAAGCAAAGGAGGCCCCTGAAGAAAGGATGCAGGGGCAGAGAAAGACCTCGGATGATGAACGCAAGGAACATCACCCAGAAACCAGGAGGAGGACAAGGGATTACCTCCTCGCTGGGCACTCTCGAGTCGTCTTCCACGGAGGGAAGAACTCCATCTCGATGATGAAGATGCAGCTCGGCGGGCTTGATGATGGACGCACGCCAAGCGTCGTTGGTGACGCGGGTGCCCGCGCCCTTCTTCTTCCTAGCGTCGGCGGCGCTGGTGCCCATAGTGGCGGAGCCGCCCTTCTTCTTGGTGGCGGCAATGGCGGCGGCAGACCCAGCAGCGGCGCCTCCCTTCTTCTTGCCCATCTTCTGATGGCGGTGGTAATGGAGGAAGTAGCTGGGGAAAATACGGAGCTGGTCCAGCGTAGCAACGAGAAAGTGTGCAAGGAAGTAGAGAGCAGCAGCAATGGCAATGGAGGCAAGAACAAAGAAGACAGATGGGGAAATTACCGCAGTTGTGCTACTACTTAACCTCCTCGCAGAAACCATCCAATGGCCAGCACAAACCCTACTACACGTGTCAACCGTCCCCTATCAACACGTGGCAAAGCTGAAGCACGAACCGTCCCCCCATTATTCCCATTACGCACGGAAAGCGAGGAGACACAGTTAAAACAGAAGATTACGCACTCCCGGTCAAATCAAAGTCAGAAAGTAGGACCCACCGCTCGTCATGTCCCGTCAAAGCCGCTCACACGGGCAACCGAGGTCATCACATCGTCAGCACTAACGTCATTGATTTTCAGCAGTAGAAGATTTTGACTACTTTAGTCCTCGCTCGAGTCTTCGACTCAACCGAGCACTCGGGGGCTATTCCCATAGGGAGCGCTGGCCGCGCACCCTACGATTATCTTCATGCAGGTATATGAACATTCAGGATATACCCACCACTCGAATCTATGATTCGATTGAGGACTATGGGTAACTCCCATAGGGAGCGCTGGAAGCAAATTCGACTGAAACAAACAGCAAAAGACGACAGCAGTCGCAAATATTTTTTAGTCCCCACTTGAGTCTTCGACTCAACCGAGCACTTGGGAACTACTCCCATAGGGAGCGCTGGTCGTGCACCCTATAATTATTCATACATCGTACTGTGTGTTGATAACATCCACACTCGAATTCTATGGTGACTCCGCCTCCTACTATCCCTACAAAGAGACTACGTCTCCTGGGTCACCCGAATCATCTCCGCGATGACAAAGTTCAGATGTCGTGCTTACAACGTGAAGATAAGACCTGAATAAGGTCTGCTAATGCATCTGCTATGCACTACCATAAACATATCCGTGCTTGCACGTATGATGAACATGCCTTGACGGACGCGTCGAGTGCTCACACTTATACACTGGAATTCGACTCTTGTAAGACCTTCGCGGCCTGAGTCGAATTACGCCAGCACTTTCCCGAATTCGAGTCCGGCGACTCGAGTTTGAGTAGATTGCGTTGTTTTGCCCTAAGGCAGTTAACTGATACCGATACATCGGATAAATCAGGCACGTATATCAACGATCCCTATGACACAAACAGAACACTCGAAAATATACTCGGTCATGCACTTGAAAGACTTCATAAAGTCCCCGGTCGAATCTGCGATTCCACTGGACACTCGGGGGCAACTGACATGGGTATACCCTATAGGTACTCGAGTTTGGTATATACGGTCCAGATACGGCGGAAGCCCATGGCGTTGCCAAGGCCCAATGGAGAATTCGAGTGGCCCATGGACTCTCAATTGCTTGCGAGACAAGAAGAAGCTTAAGATAGAAAGTTCAAAGGGAAAACCCTAATCTGTAACTGACTCGATCTGCTACCCGAGACCTAGACTATCTATATAAAGGCTAGGTCGGGGCTGCGAGGAGGACACGCGCAACCCTAGTTTCCACAACTCTCGCCAGATTGCATCTGCGCACCCCTGTAATCTTCGATTCCTCCGTTAATTCCAAGAGAAGACAAGCAGGAGTAGAGACCTCTACGAGGCCTGAACCTGGGTAAAACTTGCATCCATGTGTGCTTGTTTACTAGCCGACTGATGCCTCCAGCGCTCCCTCCTTCTCCAAAACCCAAGTCCATAACAATGGGCATTGGCGAGTTAAACCCTCGTCAGGGAGAGAAAGACCTCGAATGATGAACGCAAGGAACATCACCCGGAAACCCGGAGGAGGACAAGGGATTACCTCGTCGCCAGGCACTCATGAGTCGTCTTTCGCGGGTGGAAGAACTCCATCTTGGTGATGAAGATGCAGCTCGGAAGGTTTGATGCTAGACGCTCGCCAGGCGCCGTTGGTGACGCGGGTGCCCGCACCCTTCTTCTTCCTAGCGCTGGTGCCCACGGTGGTGGTAACGCCCTTCTTCTTGGCGGCGAAAATGGTGGCCGCAGATCCAGCGGCGGCGCCTCCCTTCTTCTTGCCCATCTTTTGATGGCAGTGTGAACGGAGAAAGTAACTGGGGAAGATACGGAGCCGGTCCAGTGCCGCGAAGAGGAAGCATGCAAGGAAGCAGAGAGAGCCGCAATGGGGACGGAAGCACGAGCAAGAAGACAGATGGGGGAAAATACCGCAGTTGCGCTCCTACTTAACCTCCTCATGGACGCCATCCAACGGCCAGCAGAAACCCTACTACACGTGTGGCGCACATCACCATCGACACGTGGCGAAGCTGAACCACGAACCGTCCCCCACTACTCCCATTACGCGCGGAAATCGAGGAGACGCAGTTAAAACAGAAGATTACGCACGTCCGGTCAAATCAAAGTCCGAAAGTGGGACCCACCGCTCGTCACGTCTCGTCAAAGCCGCTCACGTGGGAAACTGAGGTCATCAGATCGTCAGCACTGACATCATCGATTCCAGCAGAAGAATATTTTGACTACTTTAGTCCTTGCTCGAGTCTTCGACTCAATCAAGCACTCGGGGGCTACTCCTAATAGGAGCGCTGGCCGCGCACCCGAATTTTTTTTATGCAGGTATATGAACATTCAAGACAAACCCTTCACTCCAATCGTTGATTCGAGTATGAACTGCGGGTTACTCCCATAGGGAGCGCTGAAAGCGTATTCGACTGAAACAAGCAACAAAAGACGACAGCAGTCGCAAATATTTTTTAGTCCCCACTCGAGTCTACAACTCGAATAGGCACTCGGGGGCTACTTCCATAGGGAGTGCTGGTCGTGCACCCTATGATTATTTATCCTTGTACATCTTACTATAACATCCACACTCGAATGCTATGGCGACTCCGCCTCATATTTTCCCTACAAAGAGATTATGTCTCCTGGACCACCCGAATCATCTCCACGATGACAAAAAAAATCGGATGCCGTGCTTACAGTGTGAAGATAAGACCTGAATAAGGCCTGGCAACGCATCTGTTGCGCACTACCAGAAACATATCCGTGCCTGCAGGTATGATGAACATGCCTTGACGGACACGTTGAGTGCTCACACTTATACACTGGAATTTGACTCATGTAAGACCTCCGCGGCCTGAGTCGAATTACGCCTGCACTTTTCCGAATTCGAGTCCGGGCACTCGAGTTTGAGTAGATTGCGTTGTTTTTCCCTAAGGCAGTTAACTGATATCGATACATCGAATAAATCAGGCATGTATATCAACAATCCCTATGACACAAACAGAACACTCGAAAATATACTCGGTCATGCACTCGAAAGACTTCATAAAGTCCCCGGTCGAATCTGCGATTCCACTGGACACTCGGGGGCTACTGACATGGGTATACCCTATAAGTACTCAAGTTTGGTATATACGGTCCAGATACGGCGGAAGCCTACGGCGTTGCCAAGGCCCAATGGAGAATTCAAGTGGCCCATGGACTCTCAATTGCTTGCGAGACAAGAAGAAGCTTAAGATAGAAAGTTCAAAGGCAAAACTCTAATATGTAACCGACTCGATCTGCTACCCGAGACCTAGACTATCTATATAAATGCTAGGTCGGGGCAGCGAGGAGGACACGCGCAACCCTAGTTTCCACAAATCTCGCCAGATTGCATCTACGCACCCCTATAATCTTCGATTCCTCTGTTAATTCCAAGAGCAGACAAGCAGGAGTAGAGACCTCTATGAGGCCTGAACCTGGGTAAAACTTGTGTCCCTGTGTGCTTGTTTGCTAGCCGACTGATGCCTCGAGCGCTCCCTCCTTCTCCAAAACGCAAGTCCATAACAATGGGCATTGGCGAGTTAAACCCTCGTCCGGGAGAGAAAGACCTCGGATGATGAATGCAAGGAACATCACCCGAAAACCCAGAGGAGGACAAGGGATTACCTCGTCGCCGGGCACTCACGAGTCGTCTTCCGCGGGTGGAAGAACTCCATCTTGACGATGAAGATGCAGCTCGGAAGGTTTGATGTTGGACGCTCGCCAGGCACCGTTGGTGACGCGGGTGCCCGCACCCTTCTTCTTCCCAGCGCCGGCGGCGCTGGTGCCCACGATGGTGGTAGCGCCCTTCTTCTTGGCGGCGAAAATGGTGGCCGCAGATCCAGCGGCGGCGCCTTCCTTCTTCTTGCGCATCTTTTGATGGCGGTGTGAACGGAGAAAGTAACGGGGGAAGATACGAAGCTGGTCCAGTGCCGCGAAGAGGAAGCGTGCAAGGAAACAGAGAAAGCAGCAATGGGGACGGAAGCACGAGCAAGAAGACAGATGGGGAAAATTACCGCAGCTGCGCTGCTACTTAACCTCCTCGCGGACGTCATCCAACGGCCAGCAGAAACCCTACTACACGCGTGGCGCACATCACCATCGACATGTGGCAAAGCTGAACCACGAACCGTCCCCCACTACTCCCATTACGCACAGAAATCGAGGAGACGCAGTTAAAACATAAGATTACGCACGCCCGGTCAAATCAAAGTCAGAAAGTGGGACCCACCGCTCGTCACGTCCCGTCAAAGCCGCTCATGTGGGCAACTGAGGTCATCAGATCGTCAGCACTGACGTCATCGATTCCAGTAGAAGAATATTTTGACTACTTTAGTCCTTGCTCGAGTCTTCGACTCAATCAAGCACTCGGGGGCTACTCCTAACAGGAGCGCTGGCCGCGCACCCGAATTTTTTTTATGCAGGTATATGAAAATTTAAGACAAACCATTCACTCAAATCGTTGATTCGAGTATGAACTACGGGTTACTCCCATAGGGAGCGCTGAAATCATATTCGACTGAAACAAGCAACAAAAGACGACAGCAGTCGCAAATATTTTTTAGTCCCCACTCGGGTCTACAACTCGAATAGGCACTCGGGGGCTACTCCCATAGGGAGCGCTGGTCGTGCATCCTATGATTATTTCTCCTTGTACATCGTACTATAACATCCACACTCGAATGTTATGGCGACTCCGCCTCATATTTTCCCTACAAAGAGATTATGTCTCCTAGGCCACCCGAATCATCTCCTTGATGACAAAAAATTCGGATGTCGCGCTTACAGCGTGAAGATAAGACCTGAATAAGGTCTGGCAACGCATTTGCTGCGCACTACGAGAAACATATCCGTGCCTGCAGGTACGATGAACATGCCTTGACGGACGCGTCGAGTGCTCACACTTATACACTGGAATTCGACTCTTGTAAGACCTTCGCGGCCTGAGTCGAATTACGCCAGCACTTTCCCGAATTCGAGTCCGGCGACTCGAGTTTGAGTAGATTGCGTTGTTTTGCCCTAAGGCAGTTAACTGATACCGATACATCGGATAAATCAGGCACGTATATCAACGATCCCTATGACGCAAACAGAACACTCGAAAAAGTGCTCAGTCATGCACTCGAAAGACTTCATAAAGTCCCTAGTCGAATCTGCGGTTTCACTGGACACTCGGGGCTACTGACATGGGTATACTCTACAGGTACTCGAGTTTGGTATATACGGCCTAGATACGGCAGAAGCCCACGGTGTTGCCAAGGCCCAATGCAGAATTCGGATGACTCACGGACTCTTCGATTGCTTGCGAGACAAGAAGAAGCTTAAGATAGAAAGTTCAAAGGGTGAACCCTAATCTGTAACCGACTCGACCTGCTACCCGATACCTAGCCTATCTATATAAATGCTAGGAGGGGGAGGTGAGGAGGACAATCACAACCCTAGTTTTCACAACTCTCGCCAGATTGCATCTGCGCGCCCTTGGAATTTTTTATTCCTTCGTTAATCCCAAGAGCAGACAAGCAGGAGTAGGGACCTCTACGAGGCCTGAACCTAGATAAATCTTGCGTCCCTGTGTGCTTATTTGCTAGCCGATTGATGCCTCCAGCGCTCCCTCCTCCAAACTCAAGTCCATAACAATGGGCATTGATGAGTTAAACCCTCGTCACCAAGAGTGCGGCACCCATCTACTTTTCAAATGCTGCTTCACAAGAAGGGTTTGGAAAAGCATCAAAGAATTGTTAGGCTTCCATGATGTTAATCTGGGATATTGGAATGGGGCAACTGTTCAAGATTGGTGGAGCTCGTTTATTCACAAGATAGGGACATCTACAAGAGTAATGCCTTCCCTCGACACACTTGTTTCATGGGGGGTTTGGAAGGAGAGAAACGTCCGCGTATTTCAAAATTACTCGTCCACCGTCGCAATGGTAGTTACCAGAATCAATGATGAAGCGGCCTTGTGGTCCATTAAGCCGGTGCCAAAGTGATTTGTAATGTAATGTCGTGAGCTTAGTTATTTTATTTTTGGATTTGACTTCTTGACGGATCTTGGGCTTATAACACTCATAAAACTCCTTTCTCTATTAATGAAATGGCAAATCTTTTGTCTCATTTTGAAGAAAACTTGGATCCTAGTTTCATTAAGAAACTGAAGTCCCAACAGATGATTAGAGACAACCTGCAGCATGTCCTGAATCTTATTTTTCTGAAGGATGATCCAATCACCTTGAGTTGACACAAAGAAAAAATCCCCATGCAATAATCTTTGGAAACAAGCTGCATTTCTTATCTTCCCTAAATTTCGCAACAATTGTACAGCTCCAGTCATAACAACTACTCTATCCCTACCAATAAACGGAGGAAGCCAATTTTGACAAAGGTCAAAAGAATTTCAGGTTTACTGCTAGCTCCAAAAAAAACTACAGATCACACTCTAGTTATACTTAGCTATCTGACGGTAAGAAAACAGTTAGTCAATGATCTTCTTTTCTCCATAAAATTCACAATTCTCATTGCGTTTCAATTATTTCTTAGCTAAACTATCTTTTCTTAAAACTCTTTTTTTAAGGAACTACACAAGGAGAGGCTCCTACTGTGTTTTTGTATAAAAAGTGCGCAAATATTTACATGGGTATGTTACAAAACTTGGCACCAACAAGCACACAAATGCTTTGATTTTAAGAGGTAACTTCAACATCCAGATCATCTTATATTAAAATATAACATTTCTAGCCGCTAAATTAAGTATACAAGGATTTAACACTACCTTGAGCATACTAGTGTCGATACTATTTTTCTGACAGAACAAAGACCTGCTAGATCCTCGTCGTAATTACTGGCGCCAAATCCTTGATTTTAAGAGGTAACTTCAACCTCCAAACCATCTTATATGGAAATATAACATTTCTAGCCACCAAGAACTACCTTGATCATACTAGCTAGTGCCCCTAATATTTTTCTGAAAGAACAAAGACCCGCTAGATCCTCACGGTAATTATTGGCGCCAAATCCTCCCTGAGCAGGTCTAACTATAGTTAAGGTTAACAGAGTCAACAGATTACTGCACTAAATGTTAATGAAAAAGGGCATTTGCCATGGAAACGTCATGGGATCGCAGTTGCAACATGTCTTGAAGCTTATTTTTCTGAAGAATAATCCAATCATCCTGAGTCGACACGAAGAAAAATCTCATCAGTAGAGTCCTTAGGGAATAATCTATGGAAACAAGCTGCATTTCTTATCTTCCCTAAATTCCACATCAATCCTATAGCTCTAGTCATAAGAACTACTCTTTCCCTACCATTAAATGGAGGAAACCAAATTTGACAAATGTCAAAAGAATTTTGAGGTTTACTACTAGCTCCCAAAACTCTACAAACACACTCCAGTTATACTTAGCTAGCAGACAATACAAAAATAGTTGGTCAATGCTCTCATTTTCTCCATAAAATACACAATTCTCATTGTCGTTTCCACTCTTTCTTAGCTAAATTTTACCTTTTGTTAAAACTCTTCTTTTCACCAACAAGCACACAAATGCCTTGATTTTAAGAGGCAACTTCAACCTCCAAACCATCTTACATGGAAATATAACATTTCTAGACATGAAGCACTACCTTGAGCATACTAGCTAGTGCCCCTAATATTTTTCTGAAAGAACAAAGACCCGCTAGATCCTCGCCGTAATTACTAGCGCCAAATCCTCCCTGAGCAGGTCTGACTGCAGTTAAGGTTATCAGAGTCAACAGATGACTGCACTAAATGTTAATGAAAAATGGCATTTGCAATGGTAACGTCATGTGATCGCAGTTACAACATGTCTTGAAGCTTAGTTTTCTGAAGAATAATCCAATCATCCCGAGTCAACACGAAGAAAAATGGCATCAGTAGAGTCCTTAAGGAATAATGTTTGGAAACAAGCTGCATTCCTTATCTTCCCTAAATTCCACATCAATCCTATAGCTCCAGTCATAACAACTACTCTATCCCTACCATTAAATGGCGGAAACCAATTTTGACAAAGGTCAAAAGAATTTACAGGTTTACAACTAGCTCCCAAACACTACAGACCACACTCCAGTTGTACTCCCTCCGTTTCAAAATATAAGATGTTTTAGAAATATGAAAGGAGTGTATCTAGACTTCTTTTAGTGTATCGGTTCATATAGGTTTGAAGTGGACCTATATACTAAAAGGGATCTAGATACACTCCTTTTACAAAACTAAAACATCTTATATTTTGAAACGGAGCGAGTACTTAGCTAGTGGACAGTAAGAAAACAGTTGGTCAATGCTCTCCTTTTCTCCACAAAATTGACAATTCTCATTGTCGTTTCCACTCTTTCTTAGCTAAATAATCTTTTGTTAAAACTCTTGTCTTCACCAACAAGCACACAAATGCTTTGATTTTAAGAGGTAATTTCAACCTCCCCAAATCATATTATATGGAAATAAAACATTTCTAGCCACAGAATGAGTATACTTTAACACTACCTTGAGCATGCTAGCTACCAGTGCCGATACTATTTTTCTGACAGAACAAAGACCCGCTAGATCCTCGCCGTAATTACTGGCGCCAAATCCTCCCTGATCGAGCAGGTTTGACTGCAGTTAAGGTTAACAGAGTCAACAGACGACTGCACTAAGGGCATCACCTATGTATATAGAAGAACTTGTCCATAAGCTGGGACCCACATATCACACCACAAGCTTATGGATAGCCTCACAATGTATCTAGTTGAACTTGTCTATAAGCTGGCCCCACATGTCAATTAAAGTTCTATACATGCAAGAGAGAGGGAGAAGCTAAAATAATATTTTATTGCTTATGGACAACCCACAAGCTTGTAGGTCACCTTTAAGATTTTGAGCTTATGGATAGCTTATTGATAGCCTCTACTATGTATGTGGAACTTCTTGTAGTCTACTTTTTGCTTATGGATAGCCTTATTGCCAACATAGTGGATGCCCTAAGTGTTAATGAATGCTTGCCGTGATATATGCTGAAGAACTTGTCTTCTTTCGTAGCTACGACGATCGAGAATGGGGTCTCTCGTCTCTGGTTCCGTGCTGAAAAATGGGGAAGTTGCGATTCGTTCCGCAATTTCATGGACCATGATTCTCGCATGTTCACATGATCATATGCTCATTTGTACTATTGTCAGTTAGTGCCACACCTCTGTTTTTGCCTCTTCCTGCAGATAGAGAAACATGGTGCTCCGAGTACGTCCAGAATATCCGATACGTGGATATATTTGGAGTTTGTTATGCTCCATGGGCAACATCTCAATTCTATTTTCCTGCAGATGCCCTGGCCTTTCAATACGTACGTGGCGTCTCCCCGGCTGCCCTTTTTACTTTGTCCCAAGAGTTCTGTTCACTGGGGAAAAGGGACAAAAGGTAACAGACTCATGATTGTTCAGGTGCATGTGCAGAGCGGGAAGTTGGACGCCGACGGCTGCAGCGCATGTGAGGTGCAGTCAACTTGTGCGGATTCTCCTACCGCTACTAGTGTATTTTCCACGAACATTTCTCGGCTTAGCTACTTGGCACGAGAAACGGCCCTGTTGCAGCACATCACTTTCAGGGCCCAGTTGCCGTGATGCGGCGATGCCCGTCTCATACTGAGCTCTCGTCGATATCTTGGTAGCTCCTCCCGCGCCGCCGTGGCCGTAGTTTGTGGCGCCGCGATGACTACGAGTGTCTTGTGGCGCGCACGCACAGTCTGCCCGACAGCTGACTCTCCACATGTGGCCACTTGCATAAAAGGGATTTATCACATGTAAGTTGGCCCCCGGCACCATCTCTACCGTATATTAGTTGGAGATTCGCAAAGTCAAGGCAGTCATCGTCGTGCACTTTTTGCATTTTAGTTCTCCCACTTTTTCGAATTTAGCCAGCTGACCAAGGGAGAGCATAACACAAAAGCCTAGACCCCGACCCACACCTAACCCTAAATCGGAGTGAAATGCATGCACGGTCCATAAACTTGCACGCCATGTCCAGAACGGTCCCTGAATTCACGAAACGCTCCAGCATAATCCTTAATCTCGCTTGACATATCCACGTACGGTCTGAAATACGTTTCACGCTCGTATTGGCTGATGTGGCAATCGTTCGAGGCCCACCACACGTAGCGCGCGTCAGTTTAGGAAGCCACGATAAATTTGCATCTCTGTAACCGTTTGACGACCGCCGCACTTATACACCTCCCTGTTTCCCCTGATCGCGCAGAGACAGAAAAACGACGGCGGCGACGGTAGAAGAAAGTGATCGGCGCATTACCGGTGGAAGTGGCAGCATATACGTTTGTCCAACTACAGGTTAGCACGTAGTTGGTGTGGATCATCTTGCGCGCACCGGAGATGGCGCCGTCCCAGCCCTCCCGACGGCCGGAAGGAGGTCATGTTCCTATCTATGGTGAGTTTGACTCCGCTGTTCCAGATCAGGATGTAGTCGTTCTTCACAATTTTTAGATTGATTTAGATGGTGTGTTTAGTTTGCATCTGCTGGTAGACATTATTTTAGATCGTAGGTTTAGTCCTGATTTAAGGCTTTAGCTATTCAAAAGGTTTATACTTTGGGCATTTATCTGTATTTCTGTTAATTGTGCAGATGAAGGAAGTGAGTGCTTTACTCTAGAGGTCATTCATGGAGGAATTTTTGTTGGTTCTGGAAGCAATAGGGCATATATCAATGGCACGAAGGTTTGCTTTGATGATTGTGATATGGACACTTGGTCAGCTTTGTGGCTTGAAGATATCATTGAAGATTTAGGTTATGAGAAAGCAGGTAGGATGAACACTTATTGGTTGTTGCCAGGGATGCAAATCAATGAAGATGGCCTTCGCTTGATAGCTGAAGACAAGGACACGTTATGCATGGTTTCAAAGGTTAAAGAGGGGCATAGATTTCTTATGTTGTATCTTGATCATGAACCGAGCAGGAATGGAACACACGCATGTGATGATATTGTTGTTAATTTACCCGTTGTCATTAGTCCCAAGAAGATGCCTAGAAATGTGAGCAACATTGATCATATCATTGATAATCAAAATGTGCAAGGACCAAGCAGGGTCATATCAAAGAGATCAACACTTTTTGATGAGGATTGGGACAGTGATAAATCTAGCGACTCTGATTTTGTTCCAGAAATTATTGACAGTGACAATGACATAGAAGATGCAGATGATGACTTGTACCAGGAATATGCAGGTCAAGTTCCAAAGGCTGAAAAGAAGGGGATTGCAGAAGATGAACTGTCTGAGGATGAACTACTTGAATCTCCAGATTCAGATGAGGAGACAGAGAGATACAATTTCAAAGCTTTCATGGAAGAAGATATGCATGATCCCAAGTTTCATGTTGGGCAGATATTCCAGTCTGTTGACATGTTGAGGAAGGCAATCCGAGAGTATAGTTGCAAGCAGAGGTGCAACATTACTTTACCCAAGAATGACAAAACCAGGGTATTAGCTAAATGTGAGGAAATTTGCCCCTGGTCTCTATTTGCTTCCAAGGACAGTAGGACAAAGGCCATAATGGTAAAAACTTTCAACAATGAACACACTTGTACGAGGAAGTGGCAAGTAAGAGCATTTACAGCTAGATACATTGGAAAGCACTATGTTGATGAGCTAAGAGCAAATGAGAAAATGACACTGAAGGGTTTAGGTCAGCTAGTGCAGAAACATTGGAATATGACACCAAAAAGGGGTAAGCTTGGTAGAGCAAGAAAGTTTGCATTTGACATAATCTATGGAGATGAAAGTGCACAGTACGATCAGTTATGGGATTATGAAAATGAGCTAAGGAGGTCCAATCCTGGGAGTACTTTCTTTTTGTTATTAGATGACGAAGGCCACTTCAGGAGATGTTACTTCTCATTTGATGCTTCCAAGAGGGGTTTTCTAGCTGGCTGTAGGCCTATAATCTTTCTAGATGGATGTCATCTAAAGACAAAGTTTGGTGGAGTTCTCTTAACTGCAATCGGAATGGATCCTAATGATTGTATCTTTCCTGTGGCTATGGCTGTTGTCGAAGTGGAAGACACTAGCTCTTGGAGGTGGTTCTTGACTGCTCTCAAGCAAGATCTTGGAATTATCAACACTTCTCCATGGACGATCATGTCTGACAAACAGAAAGTAAGTCTATTTCTATACTTTTTCAATGAATTTTGTGTTAACCGGAATTAATTTTTTCTCTATATCATGTGTAAGCTGAAATGTTTTCTCTATATTTTGTAGGGTTTAATAAAGGCAGTTACAAAACTTTTTCCAGATTCTGGCCATAGATTCTGTGTGAGGCACCTTTGGCAGAATTTTAATAAGCAATTCAAAGGTGAAGTACTGAAGAACCAACTATGGAAATGTGCAAGAAGTAGTACATTTGTTAAGTGGCAGGAAAATATGGATGAAATGTTGGTTTTTAGCAAAACAGCACATGACTGGTTAGAGGAGTTGGCACCTGATACATGGGTCAGGGCTTTCCAAAGTGAGTTCCATAAGTGTGATGTTTTATTGAACAATAATTGTGAGGTTTTCAATAAATACATTTTAGATGCAAGGGATATGCCTATCCTAAGCATGATTCAGAGGATCAAGTGTCAGATCACAACTAGAAATTATAACAAGCAACTCGAGGCTCAGAAGTGGCCTGGTGTTATTTGTCCAAAGATTATGAAAAAACTACAGAGACATGTTGAAGCATCAAACATTTGTACTGCTAACCCATCTGGAAATGGCATATTTGAAATTATGGACAGAGGAACTCCTTACACTGTTGACATCATGAAGAAAACTTGCAGCTGCAGGAGATGGGATTTGTCGGGCATTCCTTGTTGTCATGATGTGTCTGCTCTTAGGCATGATGAAATCCCACCAGAAGAATATGTCAGTTCATGCTATTCTATTGAGAGATATTGCAAAGCTTATGAGCACATCATTCTCCCATGTCGAGATATTAGGGAGTGGGATAAGATGAATGGAAGGACAATCAAGGCGCCAAAGTATGTGAAAAAAGTAGGCAGGCCAAGTAAAAATAGGAGGAAGCAACCAGAGGAGATAGAAACTAAGAATGGAGTCAAGAAAATGAGTAAAAATGGTGTTGTCATTCACTGTAGCTATTGTGGGGAGGCAGGACACAACAAAAGTGGATGTACTGACTTTAAATTAGGTTTACTTCCAAAGAAAAAAGTTACATGGAAGAAGATAAGGGCAGAACCACCCGTGTCAGACTCAGATGAAGATGTAGCACTAGTAACACAGGTACATATTTGTAGTTGAGGACTTCTGCATGATAGCCAACTTATCTAATGTTAATATTATTTATAACTTGAGGAACATAACTTGCAGACAATTGCTTTTGTACAACAGAGTACACAGACATATGAGCCAGAAGTTCTTAGTGCTTTACTACATGAGGTGCATACTCTTTTTGTTAAATAATTTTCTCTGTTATGAATGTATATTTTGTTTTGCTAAATCACTTCATTTGCAACAGAGTGCCTCTAGCCAAAGAGAGCCAACCCAGTTCACTCCTTTACCAGAATCAACATTCATCAAGGCAAATGTGATGAATCAGATCCCTGTTCAACCAACTACTGTCAATAGAGAAGGAAATGTGAAGAGAAAAAGGCAAGTAATTGCAATGGCTAAGCTAAAGGCTGCAGCTCAAAGAAGAGACATAGCAGACCAGGAGAAGTTTGATGCAGCTATGGCAAAGCTGCAAGAAGAGGAGGAAAAGAGGGCTCAAGCAGCTGCTCAAAAGAAAGAAGAAGCTTTGGCTAAGAAATTAGCTACCGAGGAGAAGAGAAAAGCTGAGAGGGAAGCAAAGCAGCTAGCTGGTGAACAAAAAAAATTAGCTGCTGCAGAGAAGAAGAAGAAATCACAGGAGGCGAAACTTGCACTTGCAGAGAATAAGAAAGTGGCTCAAGAAGCTAGAAAAAGAGAGGCAGAAGAAGCTAAACTGCTGGCAGCTGAAATAAAGAAAAAACGTATTGCTCTGGAGATAAATGAAGTGGAGGAAGCAAAAAGAAAAGAAGAAGAAGCAAGAAGCAGATTGAATAATGTCATTGCTGAGAAGATGCAAAGAGAAGAAAAGGCAAGGCAGAAAGCATTGGAAGAACACCAACAAAATGTTGAAATGCAGAGACAACAATCAATGATACATGAAGTGCCATGGAAGAACAAAAGAAATATTGCAGCTGCACAGGGAAGTAGCACAGCCAGCAGGGAACCATATAAGATACCTAGAAAAGCCTCAATGTTTGATTATCTCAAAAATCCAGGAAACCCCTGAAGTATATTCTTGGATGCAACTTCTTTTGAGTTTTTGTATAATATTATCGTGTTTAATATTAATGTAATGAAGTTACAACCGGGCATATCTGAGCAAAAGTACGGCGGTTGCATGCAAGAATTTCTCAATTATTTGATATACTCCCTCTGACCCATATTAGTTGACTCAAATTTGTCTAGATACGGATGTATTTAGCACTAAAACTTGACTAAATACATTCGTATCTAGAAGAATTTAAGTCAACTAATATGGATAGGAGGAGTATTCAAATCTAGAAAAATACAACACAGTTCTGGATATAAATTATTCAGCATTTGCTCATACTACTAATCTGCGCAAATGTACGACAGTTATGTGCAAGAATTGCTCAATTGTCTCATATATTCAAATCTGGGCAAACACAGAATACGTGTCACAATACAATTTGGAGAAGTGGAGGCACACACATCTCGTAGCACATTTAGGATTACAGAAAGATCCTATTACAATCACGGCTTTAGCAGTAACATCATCGACACACTAACATCCCTATACCATGCACTAAAGCTTTGAGAAGGAAAATAATTTCCACCAATAAATGTCTCTGCATTTCATCTTCAGCACATAGAATCACTCTTCTGTTTCTTTCATTCGTTCCATACAATCAGTTTCAGCCAATTGTCCAGTAGTTCATCATATCTCCGCGTATTCATCTTTGCACTTCTAGTTTTCACACACACCATTATTCAGCTGAAGAAAATAAAAACGAAAATTCAGAGATTGAAACTTAATGGAAGTGATGGTAAGATTTTTTTGCAGGAAATGATTGAAACCGGCAAATGCATCAGCATGCATGTGTGCCTACAAAAATAATTAACAAGCTTCTACCAAGCCTAAAAATTCATATTATGACGAAATATCAGAGCTTGAGGCCGCAGGAACTTCTCCCCTGTCAAACGAACTGGACCACCCTTCCAATCTTGCAGTCATCACACACCACCGGCGGGAATCGCCGCCACATGGCTGGCGACGAGCTCCCTCCATTGTCAGAGATGAGGAAGAGAGGAGAGCGGTGGCGACGGGACAATGCGATGGGAATCAGAATATGCCGAACATAATACGCCGACGATCTCCAGTCGCCGACGATCGCCTCCTTGTCGTCTCTGGGAGCTGGGAGTGGCTCTTGCTCGATTTAGGGTGCTGGGACAGAGGACTAAGTTGATTTGGGGATTTCAGAGGTTGGGGAACGGCGTGGTGGGCCTCCGACGATTGCCACGTCAGCGAATACGGGCATGAAACGTATTTCGGACCGTAAGTGGACATGTGAAACGAGTTTAAGGATTACTCTGAAGCGTTTCGTGAGTTTAGGGACCGTTCTAGACATGGCCTGCAAGTTTATGGACCGTACATGCATTTCACTCCCTAAATCGCCACCCACCACCCCGTGCGCCGCCACCCACCACGATCCACCTCTCCAGCCCTCCTCCTCCAGCTCCGGTGGCCGAGCTCCAGTGCCGCATCGCGCTCCGGTGGCCTCCTCGCACGCGGCCGCGGCAGGGACGCGGAGTGTCGCCGCCCACCAGTCCCGCATCGGCACCTCCTCCGCTCTGGTGGCCTCCTCGCGCACTGGCGACGACCACGTGCGCGCGGCGCTGGGAGGGAGGCAGGGGCGGCTCCTAGAGGTCCGCCGCCACACCAGTCCCGCATCGGCACCTCCTCCGCTCCGGTGGCCTCCTCGCGCACCGGCGACGACCACGCGCGCTCCGGTGGCCTCCTCGCTCAGCGGCCGACCGTCGACGACGACCACGCTCTTCTCCTTGTCTGATCTAGGCTTGGATGCATGGATCTGGGCTTGGATGGCCTAGATCCGTGGCCACCAATAGATGTGTTGTTTCCCTTATTTTTTGGTGGACGATTTCTTTTCTCTTTTTGGAGATTCGTTTTTGGTTGTGTGGATTCTTGGACGAAAAATTGTGTTTATGTTGTTTCTTGTTTTTTGGATTGGAAAGTGTATGAAACATGTATGGATTTTGTATGGATCTTGTATGAAACGTTGCAAAATTCCTATAATTCATGTATGAATCTTCTATTGAGGAAAAACGAAAATGATTTTAGTAAATCCTTGTATGCAAATCTGTTATTTTCTGTTCATTTTTATTCATGGTTTTCTTCTATAAAAATTGCAATCATGACACCCCTATGGATCTGGTATGATAGGGTTGTATCTATAATGAAACAATGAGTCTGAAAAATTTAAAAATTGGCCTCTGCTGAATTTTGTATGAACCATGATGAATCTTTTATGAAATAAGCTTGAAACTGTGATAAAATTGCTAAGAAATATTATATGAAACTTGTATGAACTGTTGTACAATATTCTTGGAATTCTGACTGAAATATTATATAAAACTTGTATGAAAACGCGTTGTGTGTACAGACAGTTTGATACGTGTGGAATTCTGACCGAAACTTGTATGAAATCATCTATGAATCACGTTTGTCTCCTGGAGAATACAAAAGAAGACTGTGAGAAATCTTAAAAGGATAGGGGCGTTGTGCAAAAATTAATTGGATTTAAAGAATGAGGTGGAAGGGCTAATCTGTAAAACTGCTAGCACGAATCTCCAACAAATCAACGGATAAGATGGTGCCGAGGGCCCAACTTACAGGGGGATTGTATTTCTGCCACTTGCATTGCATATAACAACAATCGTGCACCGTCCGTGCCAAAGAAAAGAAGAAAACGTCGACGTGCACGTTGGTTGATCCGAGGACTTCATGGTTAGCTTGCTGAAGTGTTATCCTTTGCTAGTCTGCAGACGGAATGCTTGAACGAACTGGGCACAAAAATATGCCACCGGCGTGCGTCCAGATTGTCCCAGAGCCCACCACGAGCATGGGTGCTGGATCACTCCTGCGTGCGTAGAACTTGCACCGATTGCGTGCAGTGCGATTATTTGAAGGTCTTTTTTTCTTCTTGCAGTCGGACAATTAGCCTCAAGTCGAGGATGGTCGACGTGACACGGACGTGCATGTTCGTACTATAATAATATTGCTTATAAGCTTCAGCAAGCGATCGATCATGGGGCAGAATTTCCGTCTGCACAGAAGTTCACGTGGAAGATCGGTGTGGTCAGGAAGAACGAGCGGGCCTGGATTGTGGATTACCCTACGTGATCCAAGCAAGGACTTGCTGTCACGTCCTTTCGCCATCAGACATCACGGACTGTCCGTCCCTTTGATTGCCGATTACTGTTATGGGGGCACGTACGTCGGACCCCGAAGCGTGCCTGGGAAATTTCAACCCGGGTCACATGACGAATCCGCTGTTGGTAATGGGGACTGACACTTTGACCTGGAGATCGAGCAGAGGAAAGCAACCCGCACTCACTCATTAGAGAGTCTGTTTGATTCGTGCTTTTAGTCCAGCAAGACTCCACTTGAGAGGTGATGAAAGCGGCAGGGCAACGGATCAAGCCAGCAAGGGCGCCCCCCATGTGCGCGCGCTGCGGACCATGCCGGCATCGGCATGCCCTGCTACGTCTCGTCGTGCATGATCCGTTCGTTGCTCATTGATGCTGCTCAGGACCCCGTCGGTTGCTTTGCTTGCTAAATAATGTGAGGCCGAACTGGGGATTACGCGCGGACTCGCGGCGGCTGGTGGTGTGGGGATACGGAGGTAGATACGACAGATTAAAGAGACAGAGACCATACGGCCCAGGGACCACCAACTACCGGCAGGGCATCGGCAGGTCAGGTGCGTTCATGCGAGCGGGTATGTTGGCTGGCCGAACAACGACCTGCTAACGATCGGAGCTCCTATGGCTAACTGTCGCTGTGGGTCTCAGCTCGATCCATGTGAGCTCAGTGGACTGGGCCGTATGAGTGTTGAGTGATCCGACGTGTGGCTCCGCCAACAAAAAGGGCATTTGCCATGGAAACGTCATGGGATAGCATCCTGATACCGGGTGGCATTTCCCTTTTACAAACGTCAAGTAAGACCCCCCCCCCCCCCCCCCCCCCCCACCCCACGGGCTTGGTTGACCGTGGCGGCAGGGCTACCTTCTCGCGTTGAGATCACTCGCGCGGAAACACTCGGTCGGTGTGGCGTGGCGGCCCCGTTAGATACGGCTTAGGCGGTGGAGCTTGGGAGCCGGGGGCGGCCCCGAGTGGTGGTGGTGGTGGTGTCGAGGTGATCACGTAGACGGTGTAGGACATACATGTTACGGTGATGAGGTCTTGTGATGGCAGCACAACCTTGCATCGGTAGTGAGGCAGCGTAGCACGACGTGCTCGAGGTCATGGTGGCTTCAAGCATAGACCTCAGGCGGCATGTGCATTCATCTCATGTTGCTCTGACCCTTGGGGTTGGTTTCTAGTGGAGGAGATCAGGGTTGCATGTTCCGTTGGGCTAATGGCGTGGGGTTTGCTGGATTGGGTCAATAAAGGTGGAGGGACTAGTGTTCTTCATGCGCCAAATCATCGATTTGTTTGTTGTCAATCCTCCTTGATATGGCCGCCGACGAGTTCTAGAATTCTCCGCCGGAGATCTAGTTGGGTTGGCGTAACCCTCCCGCATCTCTAGATCGGAGGGGATCCAATCATGTGCATATGTACATCAGTCTGTGTGGCTTCAAGATGGCGTGGCGCGAAGCTCCGCTTTATGCTTATACAATGAGACATGTCTACCTCTTGATTTTCATGGTATTGACAAAGGCGGAGAATGGCATGGTGGCTGTGATTGGAGAACATGAAGAAATGGCAGAGTTGTGCCTTAGATGCATTGAAAATTTTGCTTCATAGGTTGTTGTATGGGCATGGAATGCGGGGCCTTCATGTCCATCTCCGACACATGGTATTGTGAGTTTGGTGTTTGTTGACCTGCAATGGTGGCATTGGCAACCGGGGACAGTGTTAAACATAGTATGTACATATGTTGTAGTAGGACATGTTTGTGTCTGTATTAGTCCTTACCTAACATGGTAAGGCACCATGTAATCCCCTGACCTATCGATCAATACATAAGCACCATGAGCGGAACGAGTTAGGTACCTCCGCATATTATTTTTTGTTATATGGTACCAGAGCCCGATCTTACAAGATCACATATGAACTCGCTGATGAGCTTCGCTTCTTTGCCCTCCACTGCTATGGCGGGCGGATCTCTGACGGGAATCATCGCGGAAAAGTTAACACGAGAAACTACTTGATCTGGCAGTCCTAGGTCTTGCTGGAGATTTGAGGTGCCCAACTCATGGGATATCTGTACGGATCAACGGCGGAACCAGTGAAGAAAATCAAGACAAAGTACAATGAAGGGAAAGGGATCTCGATCCCTAACCCATGATCTGTCAAGATCAACTTGTGCTTGCTTATCTCCTCTGTAACATGATGAGGGAGGTGCTCACGCAGCTGGTAGGCCTCACGAGTGTTGTTGCTGTGTGGACAAAAGTGACAGAGATGTTTTCATTGTAAAGGTTGCTACTATTAGACCGGTTTTGTGTTTGGCAGTGTCACCGAATTGGAAGCCGGGCAACTTGATGTGAAGAACGCGGTCTTACATGGTGTTCTGTAAGAAGAGGTCTATATGCGACATCCTCCTGACTATGTTGATGCTTATCACTCATAGTATATTTGTAATTTTGATAAAGCTCTTTATGGCGTGCAACAGGCTCCTCGGGTGTGGTATGCTTGGCTCAGTTTTAAACTTTAGCAGCTTGATTTTTCTGCATCACATGCTGATACTTCGTTATTTACTAGAACAAAGGGGGAGTGACTATCTTTATGCTTATCTATTTTGATGACATTGTTGTAGTCAGTTCCTCAGATACAGTTGTTGATGCACCTCTTCATGATCCTGGTATGGCCTTTGCTTTGAAGGACTTGGGAGAATTGCTCTTCTTCTTGGGCATAGAAGTAAAGAAGATTCATGATGGTATTATTCTGTCTCAAGAAAAATATGCTAATGATTTACTTGCATGAGTTAACATAAAGACATGGCTAATGATTTACTTGCACGAGTTAACATGAAGATGTGCAAGACTATTGACACTCCTTTGTGAACTTCAGAGAAGTTGTCCTTGACTAGCGGCGAAGTGTTGAGTAGTGAAGACTCTACACCTTCAGGAGTATAGTAGAAGCGTTATAGTATATTATTTTGACTAGACCTAACATTGTTTATTATGTCCATAAGGTGTGTCCATTTCTACATGTGCCCACTAAAGTTCATTGGATAGTGGTTAAGCAGATTTTGAGATATCTACGGGCTCTGTTGGCTTGAGGTTAAGCAACAAGTATGAGTCTATTCTTGTGGATGCATTCTCCGATGCTGATTGGGTAGGTTGTCTAGATGGTCGAAGATCTACAGGTGCTTTTATTGTATTCTTTGGATCTAGTTTGATCTCATGAAGTGCGAGGAAATAAGTTATAGTTTCTTGCTCTAGTACAGAGGCTGAGTATAAAATTTTAGCAAATGTCACTTCTAAGGTGACTTGGATACAAACTTTGTTGAAGGAGCTGGGAGTACAGCAACTAAGAGTTTTGTGTTTGTGGTGTGATAATATTGAAGCTACCTATCTCTCTACAAATCATGTGTTTCATACAAAGCATATAGAGGTGGATTATCACTTTGTTCATGAGAGAGTTGCTCGGAACCTTTTGGACGTACGGTTTATACCTTCAAGAGATCAACTAGAGGACAGTTTTACTAAGGCACTCTCTACTAGTAGGTTAGAAACTTTTAAACACAATCTTAACTTAGATAAGTTATGATTATGATTGAGTAAGAGTGTTAAACATAGTACATGTGTTTGTATGAGTCTTTACCTGACACATGACACAGTAAGGCACCATGTAATCCCCCGACCTATCGATCAATACATAAGCACTATGAGCGGGCCGAGTTAGGTACCGCCGCATATTACGTTTTGGCATAGATAGCAATACCGGGAGACTTCATTATTAGTGGAGCTCCTTGAATACAGAATCACGATTTTAGGGTGGAAGCTCAAGCTGCGACCTTCGTTGGTTATAGCTAGCAAAGGCCTTATCGAAGGCATTATTTTAAAAACTCGGATTATCTTCAGGGTGAAAACCCAAGATAAGTTGATCGGGCGACGGTGACACTTATACACTGTTCCTTTCTTGGAAGCGTCGTTGGAGAACCTCGTTTGTAATATGGGTATTGTTTTTGGTGGTGGTTGGTGTGTTGTTGTGAGTGATTAATCACTCTAGTGTGACTTTTTTCTTTTAAGCGGATGTGTGTATCCTTAATGTCTTGTTGCATTTTGTTGATGCAAAAGCTAAGTGAATTGATATTTTCGTAATATTAATATATATATATTTTTTTTGTCCAAGAAAACAGTGACTAGTAAAGATTGACGTTGTTCTTTTGCTTCCGTTAAATATTCCCAAGGGTCGTACTTGCATCAGTGAGTTTAGTAATAGGAAACATCATAACTTTGAACAAGAGGAAATTTATATCATAACGGGGTCGACTAGTTTTCAATTCTCAGTCAGCTGGTCTACCAGGTATTTCCTTCCTCGGTAATAAGTCACTCGGATTTAATTTGATTTGTATCATTGTATGTATCGACACGTAAAAACACATGTTTAGATACACGTGAGTTCGAATGAATCAACAATTCGTATCTTATTTCTAGACGGAGGAAGTGACTTTTTTTTAAACTCATATATTACGCATGCAAGCCGTCTTATTAAAATCTTTCTATCTCCTTATGTGTCCTGGTAAGGAAAAAAGTGTGCGTCTGAAACTTGCAGCCCATCAAACCAGCGTTGCATCGTTTACAAGGGATTGCATAATAAAACTAGAGGGTTTATTGACCCAATTACAAAGTTCTTATTAAGAAAACTATCCTTAACTAGCTCGTGAGCAGCTCCATTTGCTTCCCTTGGGCAGTGCATAAATCTCACATTGCCTATGCTTGTAGCCAAATCAATGCAATCTGCATAAATCGCCGCCGCCTCATCCCACCAGGATTGGTCACCCGTACAAGCTTGGATAACATCGGTAGAGTCCGACTTTGCAATGATATGGTTGCACCCCATCGAATTAGCAAGTGTCAGGTCAGCTTGCACCGCCAGTGATTCTGCCATTGTTGGAGAGGAAACATGAGGCAAAAATTTACTTAATGCCGCCACAAACGTACCTTTGTGACCGCGTAGCAAGGCACCAACTAAACCAGCCATGGAGTCGATATGGAACGATGCGTCAACATTTAACTTCAATTGTCTAGGGTCTGGTTTGCTCCATTTTGCTGCCTCGGCTAGTCGAGGCTTTTGCGGCATTCATGGTGATACCCAAAATAGACATTCTGCATTTACTGACAGGAGGTGTAGGTTCTTCTCTGACCCGGCATCGTCTAAGCCACCACAAGTACTCCCTCTGTTTTTTAATAGATCACCTTCTAGGATTTGCTAAGGTCAAACTTTGTCAACTTTGACCAAAAACATAATATCAAATATATATTATGAAAATATAATTTGCAACCATTCCAATAATATAGATTATACATTTTAGATATTTTTCTTTTTTATTAAATATTTGGTCAAAGTTCAAAAGGTTTGACTTTGACTAAACCTAAAATGCGATCTAATTATAAACGGAGGAAGTACCAGCAAGTAACCGAGATCAATTCTTTTAGACCAATATCAGTAAAGCCATGTATCTGTTTATCATCTTGCCAAAGTAGAAGCTCAAGAACAACTGATCCAAATCGGTCCAAGTGTGCCACTTCAGTAATAGCCTCTATTAATCACAACGATCTCCACATCTCTTGGATAGTGGGATAAACAAATAGCAGGTGCAGAATGTCTTTAGGGCCCTGGCTGCAGATCTGGACAGGCACCAGAGGTCCCAATATGACGGAGGAAGTGCCTTGATTTTAAGGCGAACCTGTTCTCCTCCGGTTGTTGGTACGTTGGGCATTTTCACTTATGTGCTATTTTTTTCATGTAACGTGCTGATAGACCCGTAGGACACTGTGATTTTTTTTTTCCTTTTTGATCTTTCGCTTACAACACACGATTAGTTTCTCTACCTCTCACCCGCGTTTTCAATTAAGATGCGTATGGTCTACTTCCGCTTTAACGTTTAACACGTGCTCATATGGCCAACAAAATAGAATAGGTTCTACATAAGAAATTAAATAAAATATGCAACTAAGAAAAATACTCATCTTCACAACTTATGTACGTAGCCCAATGTATGCAGCTAAGCGCACTTACACTTCGTTGACTCGTCGTGGAACTTCCAAGCCACCACTACTCACATATGAGAATTCAACTGTATGACTTTTTTGCATCCCATGTAACTGAAAAATTCTGAGTTGCAACCCATGTATAACCAAAGAATTCTTAGTTGCAATACATATGCAACAGAAAAAATCTTAGTGCAACTCATGTACAACCCGAAAAATCTCATTTCAACTCATATTTAAAAAAATCTCAATTGCAACCGCATGATTGTGCTTTAACTTCTATGGCTCATAGGCCTAGTTGGCTAGTTCTATGTTCTTTTGGGTCTAACCTCTACAAAGCTACTGAGAATGAAAATACGATACACAAAAGAACTTAGTTGCAACTCTTCTTGTAAATGAAAAAGTCTTAGTTGCAACCCGGTTACAAGTGGAACAAATTAAGTTGTAAGTAGAAAATGCTCATTTGCAACTCATGTGCAAATGAAAAAAAAGTCAGTTCCAATCCCCACTTGCAACCAGAGAAAAGCTCGATCATAACCCAATTATAACTGAAAACTCAACTGCAACCCGGTTATAACTGAAAAAAAGAGCTCCTTTGTAAGTTACAACCTCACTTGTAACTAAAAAAGAGTCAATCGTAATCTCACTTTCAACTTAAAACCTCAGTTGGGACCTCACTTGCAACTATCATGTTAGACCGAATCATGACATAATCCTACATTTCATTAGTCGACCAAGCTCTAACTTAATTATAATTTGACTAAGAATTAGAAGAAGCAAGAAAACAAATAGGCAAACACAAAGAAAAGTTAATTGTAAAAGGCGAAAACATAAATGGGCAAGCATAAAAAAGCAACGAGACAAGCTCACCGTGCTGACAGAACACAAAGGAAAAGGAAAGGCTCACGTGAGAATACTATTTCTATCCTCATGTACAAAACAAGAAAAAAATATAACTTAACGGCCCAATACATTGGAGGCCCATCTGTACCACACGAATTATCGGAAACATTAAACCCACCGAAGAACATGGGCTAGCGCATGCACGATCTAGTGAGATCAAAGTGTTCATATTCCATGCTAGCTGCGGGCGCAAGCATCGCTTGAAGCGGTTCCTTCATGGGCCCAGGAACAGTTACATTTTTTTATCTCTACTACTTATAAAGGAGTCAATCAGAATTTCTCTACATGTACCCCATCATACATACACGGACATATTAGAAACGTATGATCAAACCCTCTAAACACGATCTATCTGTTTTCATTCTCTTTGGGTGCACTTAGCAAATAGCTTCGACGGACTGAAACTCTGCCGTAGTCACGCACCCCGCCCCGACTCGGCATAGAAAAAACCCGCCTCGCACGATCTCCCATCCTTCTCCACGGGAGATCCCTTGTCAACACCCAGATTTTTAATCCCAGATGCCCGTTATGCCATACCTCGCAATCCCAGGATTACCATTTTTGCGAGACATAACGGATTGGATATCACAGTACATCATCCATTACAAACCATACATAAGGTTTTACACAAATAAGCATCCCATGATCCAGTCTTTAATACAACAAGCAGCGGAAATAAAAGATAGCGTAGCGGTGGGGTCCATCTCCAGGGGCACAGGCAATGCTGACGAAGGCAGATAGTCCTAGTTATCATAGCCGTCCTGCTGACCATCCTCTTGATAATCTCCTTCATAGTCTGGCCATGATAATAGCCAGGGACAAAAGCCATGGGTACTCTTTAAGTACTCGCAAACTACCACTAGCAAGTAGTATAATTCTAAGTTAAAGTGCTAGAGCTAAGTTTAACTATAAGGTTAGGTTTGAAAATTAAGCTGAGTTCTGAAGCAAAGAAAAATAAAATAAAGTTCTAGAATCACTTAAGTTGGGAAGCTATTATCATCAACACAACCCTGTTGTGGTCAAGTCAAAGTTCATCATTTATTTCAAGTTATTTAGAAAACATCTGACAACGAAACAGTATGGCCATTCCAACTGTCCATAACCGCGGGCGCGGCTATTCGAATAGTTTGACACTCTGCAGAGGTGGTACACTTTCACCACAAGATTCGATACATCTGACAGGGGTAACCCTGAATCATCATACTTAGTATGCAGATAATGAAGCATAACCTTCCTTTTACACACCCTAGTATAAGCACCTCTCCTATGAGCATGGCCTCCCAACCATGACCATCAGTCATCTTGGGCACTGCATAGGTGGACATCATGAGAGGTAGCCTCAGCTCAAACCTCTCCCGTGAGGGAACTAATACTAATGCATATAAATTTCTAACTAAGCCTTACCCAATTCAGGTAGTGTGGTTGTACGGTAAATTTGGAATGGTATTGCATCTGAATCCAACCATCAGTTATAAAAGGGTTAAGGCTCATGCCTCATCATTTTCATCATCATAAACCAGTTGTGTTTCTCAACACATGTCAAAACATCTCAATAGAATGACTCATCATTCCAAGGTTTTTACAATTCATTTTCACCACTTGTTCCCATCTAAAGTGACTCAACTTTTTGATCTACTCTAAAAGACTAAGTTAAGAGTGTTCACTAAGGTGGAAGGATGGGATCAATCTCATGCCATAGAATGACATCTAAAGGTTTCTAAGTAGGTCAAGTTTTATACTTTTTATGCTACCTTCAAAACAATTAAAGAACTTTGTGTACTAAGGGGAGTAAAACTTGTAAGTAAGACTTGGGGTACTAGTAGTAAAAAAGGGTGGGATCAAAGCATGCTTAAGGCATCTTTGCTAAACCATCTAGTTTGATTCTAGTTTCTAAGTACCACACTTGCAAGGGTTAATCTTGGGTATTTCTAGTTTGCTAAGGGTAGCTTCTACTGTTAATGGTGGCTTGCTAAAGTATGTTTTGCAAGGATTATCTTGCCAATAATAGCTTGCCTTGGTGGGTGCAGTGGTTGAAGTTTTCTTCGTCTTCGTCTTGATAGCACTCCTCCTCCTCGTAAGCTTGGTCGGTACTATCTTCTATAACAATACATACGGAGTAGACAATCACCAAACAATACTTAACTAGGCTAAGTAGCATTCTAAAACACACATTTGATGATCTATTATCATCACAAACATCACAATTTTTAATGCAATAGTTTCATCCTTTTTATTTTAGAAAAGTATTTTCTACTCATTGAAATATTAACTGAAATTTAATATTCACCACCAAAATATGGGATCATGTTGACACATGTCATCACCACATATTCTAACATGTGGGAATGAGATTTAAGGGTTGGATCAATATTACTTTGGTTTAAGTTTATTATTTAATGATTTAAAGTGACTAGAAAAATGCCTATATAGCATTATTTTGGTACTAGTCCAAAGTCACTGCATGTAAACCTTAATATTGTTACATATTTAGATAGATATGATGAAATGTGATTTTTGAGAGTTGGAATCAACTCAAAAGCTAACTTGGTTGATTTTATAAAAATGTTGCAAGTTGCAAAAGCTTCTGTCTTCTTATTTTTATTAGGAGAGATCTATAACTCTAATTGAATTAAATCCAACGGGCTTGGATAGATCATTTTAATAACTTTCAGACAAAATTAGTTTCATGCAATTTGGATTTCTAAAACTCTCTGAATTGATTTCAAACTAGGGGATAGAAACTAGATTATACTAAAAAGAAAATTCCAGATTTGAATAGGTGGGCTAGCGCGGGAAAAGAAATGGGCCGGCCCATTGGCGCTCCGCAGCGCGGGGCTCAGCTGACAGGGGGTCCCGCTTGTCAGCGGCACTTTAAAACGCGAAACGGTATGTGGGAATGAGATCTATAACGTGTTGTGGGCCGTGCGATTAGAAAAGGAATCTACGGCTGAGGGTCGTCGTCGACGACGAACAGGTCGCCGACGAGCTCGAACCCTAGCGGCTCGGTGGGGGTCTACTGGGGGCATACCAGGGCTCCAGCGGGGTCGGTGAGGCGGGCAAACGACGTGGAAGACGACGGCGAGGCGAGGCGAGGCGCGGTTGCGGTATAGCTTTAGGTGGTCGCAATCAACGACGCCCTTCTCCTCCTGCCGCGGCTGCTCCGACTCCAATTTCGGCGAGCTGCTGCTCCCTTTGCTCCGGCGAGAGGTGGGTGAGGTTCAGAGAGGTGAGGGGAGTGGAATGGTGTGGAGATAAGAGGCTGGGGAGGGCTCCTTTTATAGGCCCGACGGTGAGACCGAGCGGGATGGGCAGTCGACGGTGGCGACAAGGCTACGGAGGCCTAGAGGCATGGCTGGGAGTGGCGATCGATGGGCGGTTCCCTGGCGGTGCTCTAGAACTTGAATGCGGCCGTAGGGGCGGTGGCATGCGGTCTGGGCGAGGTGGCGCTCTGAGAGGCAGAGGCGGCGGTGTCCACGGCGAGCGGTGGCTGTGAGGCGTTGGGCAGCCAGCGGGGGTGTCTGGAGTATTCTCCAGGTCGAGGCGGAGCGGCGGGCGCGGGCTGCTGCCAAGGGGCGGTCTGTGCGAGCGGGGACAGAGCGCGCTCTGGGGGCGGCGTCAGCATGCTCGACAAGCTCCGGCCGCGGCGGTTCCTGGCCGCTCTGCCCTCTGTCTCTGGCCTGAGGCTTGTTGGGTGGTGGAGGTGGACCACTGGCAGTATACTAGACATGGCGAGAGGGGTTGGAGAGGGCTGCTGCTGCGAGTGCATGGTCGGCCAGCGAGAGAGGGCTCGGCATGGCAGTGCAGTGCGGCTAGGGGGTAGGGAAGAGACTGGGGTTGGTCTATTCAGGCTTGAGGGGGACAAGATGATCAAAGCACATTGCAATGGCTAGACAAAAGTCAACCCAAAACAGTATTAGTGAGGCCAATATTATCTTGTCAGCAAGGTGTTTGATGAAATGGCCGAAAGAGAACAAGTTTTGAATTTTGGTTTCAAATTTTTTGAGTAATCTCCACTAGTGCTAGGTAGTCTCTGGTTGCAAGGGTTTTGAAAGTGGAGCTCAAAAAGATGGTTTTTGAAATAGGGGTGATCTATGCATATGCATTAGATTCAATTTTAAACTATCATTTAAAATAGTTAACAGAATGTTTTTAGCAGATCAAAAGGTGGGCCTTGGTACCTCATTATGTGTACTAGCAAGGGGTGCAAAGATCAAGAATTGTTTCTGTTAAGTTTTGAGTACTAGGAATAGCCAAAGTAGGCATGAGAGTGAAGTTTGCCAACATGACCATTCCTCCTTTTTAATTATTTTTTATTTGATTTTCTTTAGGAAAAGTTGGGAATGATGTAGATGATGTTTAAATCACCTAAGAAACATTCTACAAGCATTGGATCATTCAATCATGGCAATTCAAACAACTCCTATTTTAAATGCGCACATATATGAATGCTTTCATTTTAAATTTGAAAATGTTTTTGTTAACCCTATTTTTGGATGATTTGATCTTGATAAGCTTGGATTAAAGTTTTGGGATGTTACAAACCTTCCTCCCTTAAACAAAATCTCGTCCCGCGATTTACAAAGAAAACTAGGAACTAAAGAGATCTGGGAACTCTGTCCTAATGTAATCTCCGCGCTCCCAAGTAGCTTCCTCCTCGGTATGGTTGCTCCACTGAATCTTGAGAAACTTGATACTCCTAGTCCTGGTGGTTCTGTAGGATTCTTCCAAGATACGGATGGGTACTTCCCGATAGGTCAGGTCATTGTTGATTTCCACAGCTCTGTGATCGATGTTCTTGAAAACTTCCGTCTTCTTAGGAACTTCCAAGCATTTGCGAAGTAACGAGATATGAAACACATTGTGGGTGGCTGACATCTCTTCAGGCAGTTCCAGTTGATATGATACTTCTCCTCGGCGATTCAGAATTTTGAAAGGTCCGATGTATCTGGGAGCTAACTTTCCCTTCAGACTAAAGCGTTGAGTTCCCTTTAATGGTGAAACCTTGAGATATACGAAATCTCCGACATTGAAAGTCAGGTCTCTCCTTCTCTTGTCAGCATAGCTCTTTTGTCTGGATTGGGCGGTCTTGAGGTGCTCACGGACTTTGTGAACTTTCTCTTCTGGTTCTCGGAGAATGTCGGGTCCAAAGATCTGACTCTCTCCTACTTGCGACCAATTCAAAGGGGTACGACACTTTCTTCCGTATAGGAATTCAAATGGTGCCATCTGCAAACTAGCTTGATAACTGTTGTTATATGAGAATTCTGCGAAAGGCAGGCAGTCTTCCCATTTTGATCCGTATTCCAACACACAAGCTCTAAGCATACCCTCTAGGATCTGGTTGACTCTCTCAGTCTGTCCATCTGTTTGCGGGTGATAAGCGGTACTGAAGTTTAACTTGGTTCCTAAACCTTCCTGAACTTTCTGCCAAAATCTTGAAGTAAACTGGGTTCCTCGATCTAAGACGATGGTCTTGGGGGTTCCATGCAGACTAACAATCCTAGCAATATATAGCTCTGCTAGCTTTGCACTTTGGTACGTTGTTTTGACAGGTATGAAGTGGGATACCTTGGACAATCTATCAACTATGATCCAGAGTCATTTCCCCTACTAGAAGTAGGTAAACCTGTGATAAAGTCCATTCCGACGGAATCCCATTTCCATTCCGGAATCTGCAATGGTTGCAACAATCCTGCAGGTCTCTGATGCTCTGCTTTGACTCTTTGACAGATGTCACATTTTGCGATGTAGCTTCCGATTTCTCTCTTCATCTTGTGCCACCAAAATTGCTCTTTCAAATCCAGATACATCTTTGTTCCTCCGGGGTAGATAGAATAAAGAGTAACATGAGCTTCCTTCATGATAATTTCCTTCAGCTCCGAATCTGCTAGCACACAGATACGTCCTTTGTACCACAGTACTCCTTCTTCATCTTCGGTGAATCCAGGTACCTTTCCTATACCAATACGACATTTGATTCTGTCGATACTGTCATTCCCCTTCTAGGCTTCCTTGATTTGGCTAATCAAAGTGGGTTGAAGTTCAATGCTAGCTAGGAATCCTTTGCTAACTAACTCAGTCCTGAACTGCTCCAACTCCTCATACAAACTTGGTTGCTTCTCTTTGATCATGGTGTTAAGCCTACCTGGCAATCTGCTAAGAGCATCCGCTACCACATTGGCTTTGTCGGGGTGATAGTTAATGTCAAGGTCATAATCCTTGATTAACTCTATCCATCTTCTTTGCCTCATATTCAGCTCCTTCTAAGTGAAAATATACTTCAAGCTCTTATGATCTGAGTAAATCTCACAGCGATTACCCATCAAATAATGACGCTGTGTCTTCAATGCTAGAACCACAGCTGCTAGCTCAAGATCATGGGTCGGATAGTTCTGCTCATGCTGCTTTAGTTGTCGAGACAGATACGCGATGACTTTGCCTTCTTGCATCAATACACATCCTAGACCAATCTTGGATGCGTCACAATACACATCAAAGGGCTTCTTGATGTCCGGCATGATCAAAATTGGGGCTGATATCAATCTCTTCTTAAGCTCCTAGAAACTGGCTTCACATTTGTCTGTCCATTCAAACTTCTTGTCCTTCTTCAACAATTGGGTCATTGGTCGGGCTATGCTCGAGAATCCTTCTACGAACTTGCGGTAATATCCTGCTAATCCGAGAAATGAACGAACTTGGGTTTGATTGGTTGGGGCTTCCCATTCTTCAACATCTTTGATCTTGGTGGGATCAACAGAGACTCCTCCGGCAAACACAATATGTCCTAGGAATCCTACTTCTTTCAGCCAAAATTCACACTTGCTGAACTTGGCATATAACTGATGCTCTCTCAGCGTTTCTAGAATGATTCTCAGATGTTGCTCATGCTCTTCTTCTGACTTGGAGTAGATAAGGATGTCGTCGATAAACACAACTACAAACTTATCTAGGAAATTCATAAAGATCTTATTCATGAGATTCATGAAATAAGCGGGGGCATTGGTTAATCCAAAAGACATAACCGTATACTCGTATAAACCATAGCGAGTAGTAAAGGCGGTCTTCGGAATATCCGTTGCACGAATCTTAAGTTGGTGATAACCAGTCCTAAGATCAATCTTTGAGAATACCTGGGCTCCAGTCAACTGATCGAATAAATCCTCTATCTATGGCAAAGGGTACTTGTTCTTGATGGTGACATCATTCAACTTTATGTAATCTGTACACAGGCGATTGCCTCCATATTTCTTGTCGACGAATAACACTGGTGATCTCCATGGCGATGCGCTTGGCTGAATCAAGCCTGTGGCTAACATGGCATCCAACTGCTTCTTCGGTTCCACTAACTCTGAGGGGTTCATGGTGTAGGGTCTCTGGGCTATAGGTCTGGTTCCGGGGATTAGTTCGATAATGAACTCAATATCCCTATCCGGGGGCATACCTGGCAATTCATCTGGGAATACGTCGGGGTATTCACAGACTACTCTGACTTGGTCAATGGTGGGCAGGGCTACACTCTTGTTGCACTTGAATTGACGGGGTAAGGTTTCAGAGATATGCTCTACTGTTACTCCAGAACTACTGGTCATGGTGATGGCTTTCTTAGCACAGTCTATCAGTCCTTGATGCCTTGACATCCAGTCCATACCTAGTACTACTTCCAATCCTTTGGTTCCAAGTACAATTAGGTTGGCATAAAAATCTATCCCATGTATTCTGATAGGTACAGCTTTACAAATTTTTCTAGCTTTTGTTGTTGAACCGGGGATTTGAACTATCATGACATGCTTCAGGTTGGTTGGGTGAATCTTACTAGTGCATACAAATTCTTCGGTGACAAATGAATGCGATGCTCCAGAATCAAACAATACTCTTGCTAAACTGAGTTGACAGAAAACATACCCAGCACTACATCTGGCGCTTCCTGGGCTTCTTCTGCGTTCATGTGGAAGAGATGACCGTTGCGGTTGTGAGGGTTCCCTGGGGCAAATCTCCTTCCCGGTTGAACACGACGCTGCTGCTGAGCTGGGGCATTCACAGGGGCATTGGCGGCAGTCTTCTTGGGACACTCATTGGAGTAGTGACCCTTCACTCCACACTCGAAACAAGTGATCTGGGACTTGTCCTTGACTGCGACTGGCACAACATTGCTGCCAGTTCTGGGTGCAGTGTTATTGTTATTGTTGCTCTTGGGAGGGGCACGGTTGAAATTGTTGGCATTGCCGGAGTTGTGATTGTTTCCTCCGGACTTTGCATTGCCTCCGCTACGGTTGGGGTAGCTTGGGCGAGAATTTGGGGGTCGGTTGTTCCTTGGTGCATATCCTGGTGAGGGGTTGGGATGGTACTTCTGGTGACTACTGGATCCAGACTGCTGCATCATACGACGCTTGCGGTTGTCGTTTGTCTGGTTAATCTTCCCTTCCATCTGAATGGCAGAGTCGACTAGCTCTTCGAGATCATCGAAATGGATGTTGACGAGGACAGTCTGCATCTCATAATGCAGTCCCTTTAAGAATCTCTCCTTCTTCTTGGCCTCCGTGTTGATCTCATCCGGTGCATATCTGGCAAGTGACAAGAATCTGTCACGGTACTCCACCACAGTCATTCTTCCTTGCTTCAATTCGCGGAACTCATCTCTCATCCTGTTGACGAGACCTTGCGGCACGTGGGTGCGGCTGAACTTGACCTTGAATGCTTCCCAGGTCATCACCTGGCCATGGTTCATAGTGCGGATGCTATTCCACCAAGCTCTTGCATCTCCCGCCAGATAGTGGGTGGCGAAGAGAACTTTCTCATTCTCATCAACTCTGGCAACCTCTAAGTTGTTTTCCATGGTCTGTAACCAGTCTTCAGCATCTAATGGGTTTTCAGATTGGTTAAAGATTGGGGGATTGGTGTTCTGAAAGTTTTTGAGTTTGGATCCTTGGTGATCCTGATTGCCATGTCCTTGGTTGTTGAGAGCCATTTGGGCGGTCTGCTGCAATGTTGCTAAGTTGGCTTGACGCTCGGCCCTGCTTGCTTCACGGTCCGCGATGAGATTCTGCAAGATCTGCAGCATTGGGTCCTGCGACGAGCTGCTCCCTCCTTGGTTTCCACGAGTCATCTGAAGATTGAGATAGATATAGGGGTAAGAGGGAAATTCTAAGGTTCATGGTTTTGGGTTTTTCAAATCTAAAACTTTGAGTTAAACTCAGGTTTTTCAACTAACTTCTTTTTCATTCATGCAAGCAAGCACCCGATACAACACACACCACAACAATCAAAGGGAAAAACAGATGGTTTGAAGAACCATTCTGCAAGCTACGATACAATGAGATGATACATCTCATGCTACGACAGTGCTCTAGTGCATCTACTCATCGTCGATGAAGTCGGAGTCTTCATCATCCGTGTAGAAGTCCACAGCATCCTCCTCTAGAAAGTCATCATCGTTGCTGAGGTAAGAATCCATATCTCCCTAGATGTCTTCACCCTCGTCTTCTTCTTCCTTGGCGGCAAGCTAAGCTTCCTGCTCCTTGAAGGTCTTCTCGAGGTCGGACACCTTCTTGCAAATACGGGCGATGGTGCGATCCTTCTTTGCACGCTGGCGGCGAAGAGACTGGCGATCTTGGACGAGCAGTGCGAAAGTCTGGGCCTTCTGGTCGGCGATGGCACTGTTCTGGTTAGCTATCTCCCTAGCATTGTCCAGTTCCTGCTATCTGTCGTGCAGCAAGAAGTCAAGATTCTCCACTTGACGCCTCAACTCTGGGTGACTTGGCATCTCCATCGTCATTTCCATGAAGTCACGTCTTGCATAGTGGGAAAAACGGGTTCCTTGGATCTTGTTGACACTGAGGGCACATAGACGTGCGAGAGCTTCATGCATTGCCCTGGCTAATCCATCTAGCCAGTTGTTCTCTCTCACGGAGAACTGAATTCTCCCAGAAGTTGGTGCTTTGATGCTTCCTCGAAGATCTACGGTGACTAGCCACTGTAGGTCTCCTCCTGGGGGTCCTGGAAGTTGAGCTCCAAGAAACTCCGGATGTGGGCGTCCTAGTAACTCCGACAACGAATCCAGATCCCTCTCAAAGATCAGCTGACCTCCGTTTCCCAACTGGTAAAACTTGCTGAACTGAGTCTCCATCTACAAGGATTAAGGATGAGGAAGTTAGTGAAGTGATCAAGTGTGTCAAATTTTAAGTAGTAATGTAAGAATTTGGAGGAACATGAATTTTTGAGAAAGAATGGGTTCACAAGGGTAAGAGGGGAAATAGTTTTTCAGAAATACTCACTTTGATTTTGAAACTAAGTTTTTGTTTGAACGTCCATTCTAACTAGGGTCTCCTATGGTCAGGATGGCTCTGATACCAACTTGTCAATACCCGGATTTTTAATCCCAGATGCCCGTTATGCCATACCTCGCAATCCCAGGATTACCATTTTTGCGAGACATAACAGATTGGATATCACAGTACATCATCCATTACAAACCATATATAAGGTTTTACACAAATAAGGATCTCATGATCCAGTCTTTAATACAAAAAGCAGCGGAAATAAAAGATAGCGTAGCGGTGGGGTCCATCTCCAGGGGCATAGGCAATGCTGACGAAGGCAGATAGTCCTAGTTATCATAGTCGTCCTGCTGACCATCCTCTTGATAATCTCCTTCATAGTCTGGCCATGATAATAGCCAGGGACAAAAGCCATGAGTACTCTTTAAGTACTCGCAAACTACCACTAGCAAGTAGTATAATTCTAAGTTAAAGTGCTAGAGCTAAGTTTAGCTATAAGGTTAGGTTTGAAAACTAAGCTGAGTTCTGAAGCAAAGAAAGATAAAATAGAGTTCTAGAATCACTTAAGTTGGGAAACTATTATCATCAACACAACCCTGTTGTGGTCAAGTCAAAGTTCATCATTTATTTCAAGTTATTTAGAAAACATCTGACAACGAAATAGTATGGCCATTCCAACTGTCCATAACCGCGGACGCGGCTATTCGAATAGTTTGACACTCTGCAGAGGTGGTACACTTTCACCACAAGATTCGATACATCTGTCAGGGGTAACCCTGAATCATCATACTTAGTATGCAGATAATGAAACATAACCTTCCTTTTACACACCCTAGTATAAGCACCCCTCCTATGAGCATGGCCTCCCAACCACGACCATCAGTCATCTTGGGCACTGCATAGGTGGACATCATGAGAGGTAGCCTCAGCTCAAACCTCTCCCGTGAGGGAACTAATACTAATGCATATAAATTTCTAGCTAAGCCTTACCCAATTCAGGTAGTGTGGTTGTATGGTAAATTTGGAATGGTATCACATCCGAATCCAACCATCAGTTTTATAAAAGGGTTAAGGCTCATGCCTCATCATTTTCATCATCATAAACCAGTTGTGTTTCTCAACACATGTCAAAACATCTCAATAGAATGACTCATCATTCCACGGTTTTCACAATTCATTTTCACCACTTGTTCCCATCTAAAGTGACTCAAGTTTTTGATCTACTCTAAAAGACTAAGTTAAGAGTGTTCACTAAGATGGAAGGATGGAATCAATCTCATGCCATAGAATGACATCTAAAGGTTTCTAAGTAGGTCAAGTTTTATACTTTTTATGCTACCTTCAAAACAAGTAAAGAACTTTGTGTACTAAGGGGAGTAAAACTTGTAAGTAAGACTTGGGGTACTAGTAGTAAAAAAAGGGTGGGATCAAAGCATGCTTAAGGCATCTTTGCTAAACCATCTAGTTTGATTCTAGTTGCTAAGTACCACACTTGCAAGGGTTAATCTTGGGTATTTCTAGTTTGCTAAGGGTAGCTTCTACTGTTAATGGTGGCTTGCTAAAGTATGTTTTGCAAGGATTAGCTTGCCAATAATAGCTTGCCTTGGTGGGTGCAGTGGTTGAAGTTTTCTTCGTCTTCGTCTTGATAGCACTCCTCCTCCTCGTAAGCTTGGTCGGTACTATCTTCTATAACAATACATACGGAGTAAACAATCACCAAACAATACTTAACTAGGCTAAGTAGCATTCTAAAACACACATTTGATGATCTATTATCATCACAAACATCACAAGTTTTAATGCAATAGTTTCATCCTTTTTATTTTAGAAAAGTATTTTCTACTGATTGAAATATTAACTAAAATTTAATATTCACCACAAAAATATGGGATCATGTTGACACATGTCATCACCACATATTCTAACATGTGGGAATGAGATTTAAGGGTTGGATCAATATTACTTTGGTTTAATTTTATTATTTAATGATTTAAAGTGACTAGAAATGCCTATATAGCATTATTTTGGTACTAGTCCAAATTCACTGCATGTAAACCTTAATATTGTTACATATTTAGATAGATATGATGAAATGTGATTTTTGAGAGTTGGAATCAACTCAAAAGCTAACTTGGTTGATTTTATAAAAATGTTGCAAGTTGCAAAAGCTTCTGTCTTTTTATTTTTATTAGGAGAGATCTATAACTCTAATTGAATTAAATCTAACGGGCTTGGATAGATCATTTTAATACCTTTCAGACAAAATTAGTTTCATGTAATTTGGATTTCTAAAACTCTCTGGATTGATTTTCAAACTAGGGGACAGAAACTAGATTGAACTAAAAAAAAAATTCAGATTTGAATAGGTGGGCTAGCGCGGGAAAAGAAATGGGCCGGCCTAGTAGCGCTCCGCGGCGCAGGGCTCAGCTGACAGGGGGGTCCCGCTTGTCAGCGGCACTTTAAAACACGAAACGGTACGCGCACTGTGGGTCGTGCGATTAGGAAAGGAATCTACGGCTGAGGGTCGTCGTCAACGACGAACAGGTCGCCGGCGAGCTCGAACCATAGCGGCTCGGTGGGGGTCTACTGGGGGCGTACCAGGGTTCCAGCAGGGTCGGCGAGGCGGGCAAACGACGTGGAAGATGACGGCGAGGCGAGGCGCGGTTGCAGCATAACTTTAGGTGGTCGCAATCAACGGCGCCCTTCTCCTCCTGCCGCGGCTGCTCCGACTCCAATTCTGGCGAGCTGCTGCTCCCTTTGCTCCGGTGAGAGGTGGGTGATGTTCAGAGAGGTGAGGGGAGTGGAATGGTGTGGAGAGAAGAGGCTGGGGAGGGCTCCTTTTATAGGCCCGACGGTGAGACCGAGCGGGATGGGCAGTCGACGGTGGCGACATGGCTACTGCGGGGTAGAGGCATGGCTGGGAGTGGCGGTCGATGGGAGGTTCCCTGGCGGTGCTCTAGAACTTGAATGCGGCCGTAGGGGCGGTGGCATGCGGTCTGGGCGAGGTGGCGCTCTAAGAGGCAGAGGCGGCAGTGTCCACGACGAGCGGTGGCTGTGAGGCATTGGGTGGCCAGCGGGGGTGTCTGGGGTGTTTTCTAGGTCGAGGCGGAGCGGCGGGCGCGGGCTGCTACCAAGGGGCGGTATGTGCGAGCGGGGACAGAGCGCGCTCTGGGGGCGGCGTTGGCATGCTCGACAAGCTCCAGGCGCGGCGGTTCCTGGCTGCTCTGCCCTCTGTCTCTGGCCTGGGGCTGGTTGGGCGGTGGAGGTGGACCACTGGCAGTGTACTAGACATGGCGAGAGGGGTTGGAGAGGGCTGCTGCTGCGAGTGCACGGTTGGCCGGCAAGAGAGGGCTCGGCATGGTAGTGCAGTGCGGCTAGGAGGTAGGGAAGAGACTGGGGTTGGTCTGGTCAGGCTTGAGGGGGACAAGATGATCAAAGCACATTGCAATGGCTAGACAAAAATCAACCCAAAATAGTATTAGTTAGGCCAATATTATCTTACCAGCAAGGTGTTTGATGAAATGGCGGCCAGAGAACAAGTTTTAAATTTTGGTTTCAAAATTTTTGAGTGATCTCCACTAGTGCTAGGTAGTCTCTGGTTGCAAGGGTTTTGAAAGTGGAGCTCAAAAAGATAGTTTTTGAAATAGGGGTGATCTATGCATATGCATTAGATTCAATTTTAAACTGTCATTTAAAATAGTTAACAGAATGTTTTTAGCAGATCAAAAGGTGGGCCTTGGTACCTTATTATGTGTACTAGCAAGGGGTGCAAAGATCAAAAATTGTTTCTGTTAAGTTTTGAGTACTAGGAATGCCAAAGTAGGCATGAGAGTGAAATTTGCCAACATGACCATTCCTCCTTTTTAATTCTTTTTTATTTGATTTTCTTTAGGAAAAGTTTGGGAATGATGTAGATGATGTTTAAATCACCTAAGAAACATTTTACAAGCATTGGATCATTCAATCATGGCAATTCAAACAACTCTTATTTTAAATGCACACATATATGAATGCTTTCATTTTAAATTTGAAAAAGTTTTTGTTAACCCTATTTTTGGATGATTTGATCTTGATAAGCTTGGATTAAAGTTTTGGGATGTTACATCCCTGCCCCGCCGCCTCCCCACTCGACGGCGCCTAACCCGCACCCCCGCCGTCATGCTTTCCCGCTGCCTCCTCTCCACACGCTGCCGGCTGACATGCGCCGCCGCCTCCCTGATTAGTACATCTGAAATCGCCATCTAACACTGCCCCGAACCTGCGCTCTCCTCAGAAATAATCCTAGATGCAGCCCACCTTCGACAAACCTGGCCACGGCCACTGATTCTCCTCCCTCCGGTAGATACACCGCCGCGTTTTACTTCTCGCGCCAGATCATATTAGCCATGTTCGGAGCCAGATCTATGTGTCATCGGCCTCGGGAACCAGCTAGCACGCACGTAACTCTACTCGCCGCTGATGTATCAGCAGCACGCCCACACCGCTCTACTATCCTTTCCACCGTTGTGCTTGTACTTGTACCTCCATGAACCGGTCTACTCCGTGGAGTTGCATGCTGCATCGGCAAAGCACAGCAGAGGCTCTGCAGCTGGTGGGTTCTCAAGGTTGACAGCGAATCACACCACGTGGATTCCATGGCCGCAGGACAGTGTGTACCTCATCGTCAGTATTGCTTATTGGTAATCAACAATTAACTCTTTACATTTGTTTGTTCTCTTAAGTGCATGATAAATGTCCAGGTTGCTGCATCCAGTTTTGCTCTGCAACATACCAAAACATCTTTTACTGACATTGAGATAAATATGCTCTTTGAGGTACACTGGTCGTTCTATAACCTGATTCTTTTTTCACTTCATGTACTCCCTCCGTCTGAAAATAGATGTCGCATATTAGTTAAAATTTAGATGTATCTAGATACTAAAAATTTAGACAAACTCGCGACATCTATTTTAAGACGGAGGGAGTTGATTACTTGATCATTTCCTCTTTTGCAGCTAGCGTGTAAACAATGGGGGTGTTGATGAGGGTATTGGGGATATCTAGCGGGCAATTAACAAAAACTGAAAATCTCTGTACTTCAAGACGTGGTACACCTCCCAACTTTGTACACCTATTATTTATGATATAGTTGACACACCAAACTTCATCAGTGTATATATTATTGTTGGAAGAAAGATTCTTATGATACTATACATTAACTCCCGGTAGAAGTTTAGCCAACACTCTCTTTGATAGCGTTGACCATTTACGTTTTTCTTTCCAATTGATTCAAATTGGGTAGTACAAAAATACTTTGTATGCAGGTTCAGTACCCTATTCTGATATATATTAGCATTCCCGAAACTCTCATTCCCCTATGGGGGTGAGGTATATTAATTAAGTGTTAGCATATTCCAGTAGTTGAAACATCTTATAATATTTAGTAGTTTCAAACTGCTTCTTACCTTTTTAGCGATGTGCAGGTTATCTAAATTAATATGTTTGTACTGAAGTAAACAGTATGTAATCATGGTAACTTATACTGGTTGTTTGTCATATTCATTATCTCCTTTACAAATGTATGCTGGTATTATTTAGACTATTTCCTACAGATACGGACTCTGCGAGGAATCACAGCAGTTTGTCCACAAACTATCTTCTTTTGTTGAAACATGAGATTTTATTTTATGGGTCCATTTTTCATTTCACTGATTTACTTTGTTCATGTCGCACTTCTGTTCATGCAGGATTGGTTGTTCTGATAACCAGGGGTTCAAGCTTAAATGTGAGGACTTAGGCATTATAAGTTTGGTGACATATGTTTGAACGTAGCAAGCTTCAGGTCAGAGATAGTTGTGCTCAATATCTACGTATTTCCAGGAAATTCTTCATTTTTTGTTGCAATACTCTACAAAGAGGTTAACGTATGTGGAGCTTTGAGATGTCAAACCTGGAGAAGATATACATGTTGGGGGTGAACTGGTAAATGATGTAGCTAGAGATGCAGGCTGTGATGCGTGGTTTTGGGGAAGTGATGTTCATTTTCTCAAGGAGGTATTTCTATTTATCCACATCCCAACTATGACCATTTATTCTATTGAAAATAGTTTTAGGATCAAAGTATCTTATACATCTCTTTTTTACTATGAAATTGGTTTAGGAGCACAGTACCTTTTACATCTATTGTTTAGGAGCACAATACCTTATACATCTATTGTTTTAGGAGCACATATCTAAATAGCAGTTCTGGTTGGCAATGCTTCAATTTTAGTTTCTTCTGGTTGGCAATGCTTCAATTTTAGTTTCATAAGTTGCCTATTCTCATACTGATATTGTTAGGAAATATGCTCCAACTTTGGTATTGCAATAGGAAAATATCAAGTATGCCCAGTCCGATGTTGTACAAACATTAATGTTATAGGGATATCTGATTGTGTAATCTTAGGGATATCTGTTGTACAAAATCAAGCTCTGAATGGATTCTCTGTTTGAGTTAAATGGATGTTGCAACACATTGTATTGATCATTTTATGTGTAAATGTAGTACATGTACATCAAGGAATGTGCACACCTAACCGTCCTATAATTTTGCATCTCATGCAGGAGATAAGGGAGACAAGTGCAGTCATGTACGCTAACAAAGAATCATCTCTATCTAAAGTATAGCTTGGTCCTTCTCCTGCTAGATCAAGTACAACAAGCATTATACAAACAAAGTAGCCCATATTCCAGCGCAATTCTGTGCAAAATGTAATATGAACTCCTCTATGTGCTCCGACAATGAGGTGTCAGAGTGTGATGTTGATTCTGTAATGGGCGATTCCGGCCAAAACAATTCATAATAAAGTTGTGTGCTTTCCCTTGAAAGAATCATCTGTATCTACTATTAACGATTCAAATAGTAATGTATTTTTCATGACCCGTACGTGTATATGGTTCTATGCTACTATGAACGAAACACTTACATGTCATTACCTTTGTCCTGATAAAAGTAAGTAGATTGTGATGTTTTTATGGTTTTTCTCGAGTGGCAAAATGAGCTCGGTTATTCTCTTGTGCGCTATCATTTTGTCAATGAGGAAGCTTAAGAGATGTTCTGCCAAGTTTTCATTATGTCCTGCTGCTTTTGACAATGAAGAGCTCTGTTAGCACTTACAGATAAATGATTATGTACTCCGTATGTTAGTTTGAATTGAACAATACATTCAATTTTCACGGAAAATTCTGGTAGTCAACACATGCACACGAGTCAACAGATTCATTTTTTCAAGGAAAATTCTGGTATTTAACACGTGCATGATTACTAGTGTTTTTAGGTTTTTATTGCAATAGAAATTTAGGTTTTAAAAAAGTTCAATTTTGAAAAAATGTTCAACTTTAAAAAGTGTTCAAATCTGCAAAATGTTCATATTTAAAATATGTTTAAATTTGTAAAATGTTCCAATAAAGAAAATGTCCAAATTTTAAAAATGATTCTATCTAAAAATGTTCAAATTTTAAATTTATTTAAACTAAACTGTTCAAAATAAAAATCATTTAAAATTTTGGAAAATACTCTAAAATCTGGAACGAGGAAAAAATAAGTCTAGTAAAAAATCAAAACCAGAAAAACCAGGAAACAAATAAAACCTACCCATGCTAATGGGACAGCCCAACGCGGGCACACTTTTGAGCGGCCCATCAATCTCCCCCCCCCCCCCCGCCCCCCCGCTACAGTCACTTCCAAGACCGTTGCGCACGCCGGGCCGATCTGAAGCCAACCTCGTCGACGATGCTGGTCGAGGGAGGTGGAGGAGAGGCGCCGACGCTTGTAGAATAGCTGGTAGCAGTAGTTTTCGGCAGCTTGCCGGTAGTTGGAGTAGGGGCCGAGAGCAGGATCTTGGTCAGGTTGTGTTGGCTCTCCGGCGGCGGCGCTCGAGTTCGAGCGATCGGTGGAGGACCAGATCTCGAGGATCTCCGCAATAAGGTTGTTGGGCAGTCGCTCCTCCCTCTTGGTATCCCCCTGCCTCCTTCTCTTCCTCCGGCCGGCCTTGGCAGCGAGGGGAGAAGATAGGAGGCGTGTTGATGCCATCTTCCGAGAAGCCCTGTGCCTGGGAGGTGGGTGTGCTGATGCGTTTCCCTGTCCTGGTTCTTGCTCCAGCCGGGAGCGGCGGCAGGGGGAGTGAACCAGGTTTTGCTGAGCGTCGGTCTCTCTCGCCATCCCCGAGTTACTCATGTGTGCGGGCGAGCGGCAGCACGAGGTCGCCAGGCCCCCCTTCTTCTTTCTCCAGTGGTTGGAGCTAGCGGTAGTGGGTGCGGTCTTGGCGGCTCGATCTTCATAAAGCTCGTCGGGCTCTTCGTTGCGTCAAAGGCGGCTGGTTCCTCTTCCTTCTCTCGGCCTGCCGTGGTGGCTGGGGCAGAAGGGAGATGGGCCGTATGTCAATGATGATGCGGAGGCCGAAGTTTCATGAAGCTGCGCCCACGAGTTCTTCCTCGCAGCGGTCCTTGGGTGGCGATGATGCTGCTGGACCGCTGCCCGTTCTAGTCGAATGGCGACCTTGGGGTTCTACCTCCTTCGGAGGCCCTTCTTCGAAGCGCTACACTGGTGCTCGACACCTCGTCGTCAGCAAGTGGTGCGTCCCCTCTGATTGCAAGGTGGCCGACAGAGCAACTTCTTCTCCGGATAGTGGAGCGTCACGAGCAAGAGACTCCCTTGACCTCGCCGTCGGCTGGAGGTCGCCGGAGATTGGTGGTGGAGGCACGCGAGAACTTGATTGCTTTTATCTTCTAGTCCTAGGGTGTTTTTTGCAAGTGAGAGGCCCTTTTCAGTTTTATCTAGTTTTGCTAGGATGCTTTATGCAAATGTCCTTTCTGTAATTTGTACCTGCCACGTGTTTTAACTTGCAGCTTCTGGGATCTTCTGCCCTATTATCGTTCAAAAAGAAAACGCGGGCACACTTTGGACGGTGAATAGGGTTTGTTTTAGATCAGCGTTAGGTGTTGTTCCGCACCACTGATTTTGACATTAAAATCGAATGTCAAATAAATTAGCAAATCCTTATTTTTTCGCAAATCCAATTTATATTCAAAACATTCAGTCCCCTCCAAATGCTCAGCCCCAAACGGAGAAGTCATACATTCTGAAATGTTAACATTTGCGTCCTGCATCTCTCTCGTCGTGCAAAACAAAAAGGCGGCGCACTAGGTTCCACCCTAGTTGCTGCCATCTACCTCGTCCTTGTCGTCTAAGATCAGATTTTGCCGGGTCTCCGCCTCCTCTGTTTGCCGCTCCGGGAGCCAGAGGGGTGGGGACCTTGGACCTGCGCTCCAACACTATAGAAGGGTTCCTAAAGTTAGAGTTTGTCTACCGGCATCAATGTTACGGTGGCTATGGCGGTGATGCGCGGGACAAGAATAAGTTGTCGAAGAAAGTGTCTCACGAAGGAAAAGGGGTCCAACGAGCTCTGAGTTCGAGAGGGGCTTGAACATGCCTTCTAAGCTTCTCAGCGGCGGTAGAGACAACGGCGCACGAGCACCACCGAGAGGGTGACACAAGGGTTTTTTTACCCAGGTTCGGGACCCTCGTGAGGGGTAAAGCCCCTACTCTTCCTTGGTTGTATTGTTCGCGGTGCTTGACGAGGGTACAATGGTGTATCAATATCTAGGGCTACAGATCGCTGGGATCGACCTGTTCTAAGGTAGGAGAAGGCCTCCTTATATAGGGGGTCGGGCCTCTTCCCCGCAAATGTTGGGCGGGAAGGGTCACCACAATGCCGCCCTCCGAAGTCCTGGTCTATCAGAGTGATTTTCGTGAACTAAGCCTACACACCCTCGGAGATGCCCGTCCTCCTCGTGTCTTCGGTCACGGCTGACGTCTCCCCCGGGGGTGCGCCGTCCCCTGGCCTCTTGACCTGAAATGGAGGGACATCGCTTCGGTTGTCGGTGCCTTTGCCAGAGGCACCTTTGACTATCCGGGACCTCTTCGACTGTACCAGGGTGGCATCCGATGCTGCCGCCAAGGTTGTCATCTTCCTCACAGGTAGGCGCGCACGCACTCTACCCCTGCCGAGGGACTGTCGCTTGTCTGTCCCCCCTTGAGGGGAAGGTCTTGTGCGTGCTCCACGCTCCAAAGGGTTCCCCGGGAGGGCCCATTGGAGATCTTTGGTAAGGGCCCTTTGTCTCCTCATGAGGCGTCCGGATGATCCGTCTAGAGGCCCAGTCGGCTAGGGACTCTGGGTACCCCCAGTGCCCTTGGTCCGACATAAGTTATATCCGCCTCCTCATCCACCTCGTCAGTGGTGATCTTGTCGGTGGCATTGAGGAGGGCGGGAATTCGTGTAGTCGCTGCTTCCATGGAGTGGTGGGTCTCGTACAGTCTACGCGTGTTATAGGTTGGTGTTAAAAGCTTCGGATCAATTCAATATTCTAATGGCGACGACTTCGGCTCCAGGTGCTGGTCTTATGGGCACATGCACGGATATTTCCCGATTGTCATCAATAACGTCGGGTCACCTTCGGTAAGGGTGCAGCGACAGCGGTGCTTCGGTGGCTCGCTCTGGCGGTAGCAGTGATGGTCGTTATGTGGTCCAAGGGTCTCGTTGTAATTTTTATTATGTTTAGGGTGCTTTGTATTTCTTATGAACTCATGGAATGGATTTAGATCTTCCCTGCAAAAAATAGGTGTAGACGGATCGGATCGGATATTGTTATTTTCCTATTGTTTACCATATTTTTTTAATAAATTCGTATCAGAATAGATAATAGTCGGCTACGGATTATATTGGACTGTGGGTATGCAGCAGATTCGCTTCGTCAGAAGTAGATAATCGAACAAATACATACATGAAAATAGAAGTTTGTTTCTTTTGTGCAGAAAAACATAAACAAAAAGCTTTGCAATACTGGATAACCAATGATGCACGCTTGTTTGTATGACACAATCGTTTCCGTGTAGCACGTAATCCAATGATATCCGGAGTAATAATAGTGTAATGTGCAATATCGATCATACCACATGCGGATGTAGCATGCATAGCTGATCCATGGACTAGCTGGGTTGTCTAGGCATTTGGGTTGGTGTAATTTTATCGGATTGTCATATTTAAATATCTCAGTTAATGCGCAAAAGATTTTGGTTAATTCTTATCCAACGAATAATTTTTATCCGTGGAATAGTATTAATACCATATCCGCTATCACATCTCCCAGATATCTGTTTGACAAATATCCGTACCGTCAGATCTCTATAACTTCATACCATATCCTCAAGAAGGAATGCAGAGATTTAGATCAAAATAAGGAATGCCAATTTTAGGTCCATCTTATAAATTCCCTTACTGTCAATCCCACAAACGAAGACATCGCCGGTGCAATTGGTCCATATATTGATCTGCTAGGTTCAAGTAAAGCAGCCCACGGCATGGGTGTCGGGGCCACCTCAAGAGCTATTTTTCTAAAATAATACGTTTTATTTAACAAATTTTATGAACAATACACGAATTTAAGGAATTATGAATCTAGCGTGGCGTCGGTGTTTGAAATGCCGACCAGTACCAATCGGTATTTAAAATGCCGACCAGTACCTATCGGTATTTGAACTGCCGATCACGTACGGTCGGTGGCAGACTACGTACGGAGGAGGCAAGACCTATCAACATTTCAAACACCGATAGGTACTGGTCAGCATTTCAAATTCTGATAGGTACTGGTTAGTATTTCAAACACCGGCGTCGCGCTAGATTCGCAATTCCTCAAATTCATGTATTATTCGTGAAATTTGTTAAATAAATCGTAAAATTAAAAAAAATGTCACTATTTCACTCCACTCTTAAAAAAACATTTTTTGCGGGTAAAAAATGCATTATTTCTTATGTTTATACGCGAGCCTGCCCCGTCAAGTGCTTCTTTGCAATGGGTGGTTGGTACTCTGTTGAACTCACGGCAGGGGACATGAGGTTCAGAACCGGTGCTTGTTATACAGGTAAAATACACAGAGCGCAATGGAAGTTTTACCGCCCGTGTTGAAAAAATATAGAGTTTGCAGTTTGCAAAAAAAAAAAAGAGTTTGCACTGGTACGTTGTATACGTGGGTGTCAGTTCGCAATACAACCAAGAAAAATAAAACGTAAAATATTGACCAGAGTGGGATTTGAACCCACGCCCTTTCGGACCAGAACCTTAATCTGGCGCCTTAGACCAACTCGGCCATCTGATCTTACTGCTAGATAAGGCATACGATTTTATATGGTAGCTGTTCTCTTCGGTCCGTGAACTTCTTTGCTTCATGGCCCGACTTCCTGTTCGGCTTCAGAAGCTTCAGCGCGCTGTGCACTCTGCTTTTTCCCCGCCCCCTGGTTGCATGAATTAATCCATGTTCTACTTTTCTTCCTCCTTATTTCTTGAGATGGCATGCGTCGATCCATTTTCTGTAACAGGAACGATCGACCCTTCGATCGTCTGCTCACGTACACTGTGCTGGTCTCTGTTCGACAGCGCTTTAGCTGGACATCGTTATCCCGGAACGTGGATCGTCTGCTGCTGCATTCTGCTGGACTGGTGCAAGGCCCATATGTTCTGATCGATCAGATGCGCGCGGTACCTGCGCTAGCTGCAGCTGCGAAGGACAAACCCATCACGCGAATGCCGTTGGCCGCGCGCGCTCACGAGCGCCCTTTCAGTTAGTCAAGCAGGCCGCCGCAGGTTTATGGTCGTATCTTATTGCGATAATAACATAGACCTAGCGAAGTACTCAGAGATGATGAGGCAAATCTGGTTATAAAACACTGGTTCTACTTCTATTCTTTCTGAAAGAAATGCAATGAAGTTGCACTACATGGTGGGCAGAGCCAAATCGCTCGCCACTAGCTTAAGTACACAAGGGATTACACTGTCTGAACCCGCAAAAAAAAAAGGATTACACTGTCTGCAGAAACATCCTCGTTTACATTCAGAAATCTGCCATATTTAGCTACTCCCTCCGACCCATATTAGTTGACTTGGATTTATCTAGATTCGAATATATCTAGTACTAAAACATGTCTAGATACATCAAATCTAGACAATTCGAGTCAACTAATATGGATCGAAGGGAGTAGATAAAAGAACATGAGCTACTTTATATTACAGTCTCTACTAGCAAAGCTGAAACTCCTTTAATTCGGCCATGGTACTGCAGACAGCTGATCGATCAATGTCCTTACTAGCTATCCCTTGCTTCAGAGCAATCGAGTCTGTCTGTTCCAAAACAGATCGATGTAATACCTTTTGTTCTTGCCAAATGAGCACCTCGGATGGCTCTTTGGCTCTGCCAGTATTTCGGCAGGCAGGCAATAGACTGATAACGCTCTTAAGTTCTTCTTGATTTTGACAGTCTCTGTACTAGGTGGGTGCCATCTTTGTACTAAATGCCTGATAGATTTCTCTTACTGTTTCATGATATACTATAATACTAGTAGTATAAGTGCTTCGTGATTTACCTTCTTCCCTTATTTTATTTCTTTCCATCCACCATTGCCATAGCAGCACTATCGACTTAATCTTTTCTTTTTCTTTCATCTTCAGTATTCCATTGATGAATTGTTTTCCTTTGACTTTCTCAAGAGCCAGCATTTGCCAGTGTTGCTACCTTCTAGCATTTGCGGAACAGGTGGCCTCCGTCCCCTGGCAGCCTTTTACATAATGGACAGATCCCGTTCACCTCTAGTCCTCTTCTTTTCAGATTCATGCACATTACTAGCGAATTATGTGCTATTCTCCGGACGATATGCTTGAAGTGATTCGGACAACATGTTCTCCATAGCCTCCAGTTTACTTCACATTCACATTCAGTGTTCGTAGGAGTTAATAAGCATAAAACCATCACTTTTGTGTGAAATGTTCGGAAATCCGTCCTTCATCAATTTCATAAATTGTGACCACTTTACTGTATTTTTTTTGCAATTCGCCCTAAACTTAGATTGAGAGAAAATTGACACCGTTTCTGACTAGTGGCCTAGCGGGTACTTGTCAGGGCCAATTTGCTGAGCGGGACATAGCCCCACCTGTCAGTCGAATTTTAGAAATCAAAATATATACTGAAAAATCAAAAAACGAAAATGAGTCGTGTCCTTCCCATCTCCGGCGCCGGCGAGCTCTGGCGGTCCGGCCAGGGGCTAGGGGCGGCGCGGTGAGGGCGGGCCTGGTCCAGGGTAAGGGCAAGGGGCGGCGCGACGAGGGCGGGCCTGGTCCAGGGCAAGGGGCGGCGCGGTCAAGCGAGCCCTGGGTAGCGGGGGCGACGCGGAGAATTCCGGCCTGGTCCATGGCAAGGGGCGGCGCGATCAGGCGCGATGAGCCAGGGGCCAGGGGGCGGCGTGGCGAAGGAGGGCCTAGTCCAGGGCAAGGGGCGGCGCGGCGAGGGCGGGCCTGGTCCAGGGCAAGGGGCAGCGCGGTCAAGCGAGTGCTGGCCAGCGGGGGCGGCGCGACGAGCTCCGGCCTGGTCCAGAGCAAGGGGTGGTGCGGTTAGGCGCGGTGATCCAGGGGCCAGGGCGGCACGGCCAGCTCGGGCCAGGGGCGCTGCGGCAAGCTATGGCCAGCGGGCGGCGCAACGAGCTACGGCCAGCGAGGGTCGCAGCGAGCTAAGGCCTTGGACCAAGGGGTGGGGCGGCTAGCTCCGGCCTGGGGCCAGCGGGCGGCGTGACGAGCTCGCCGGCGCAGGAGATAGGGAGGAGAGGACGACAACGAACGATGTGGGCAGACGGGAGGCGGCGCGATAACTGCGGCCGCGGCGGCTGCCCTGCCTCGAGGTGGCCGGCGGCGCTCCGGCGAGCCAGGCCGGTGGGGTCTCGCGGGATATGGAGGGGCCGCACTCCCTCTTTTTTTATTCGCTAGCATAATACCCTGCGTTGGACCAACGCTATCGATATTTTTGGAGTACGAGGATGACTTTAAGGTTGTGGTCAACATCGATCTAGTGCGCAGCATCCATGGTCAGGACGACCACATGTGGTCAGTTCATGGTGACCCCATACACGCTAATAGATGTTATACCACTAACATATAGAGAGAACAACATTAACGAAAAAGTCGTTCCATGTCGACCTCATGCGCTTTGTTTGTCTATGAAACCTCATGCACATCGAGGATAGTGTCTATCTTTTTTTTTTTTGCAATTGCAGATAGTAGTTGCGGGTAAATGATATTCATTGTCTTGGTCTTCCTCACATGATGAAATGGGATTGTGGAAGACGACCATATATTGATCCTCCTTCTTTGGCTTGGTGGTAGCAAACCTCGTTGCCCTGTCTTGACTATTTTGTGTGTTTTTATAGATATCAAAATATCATGTACAATGCCAATTCAGCTAAGCTAATAATCAAAGGAAAATAAATAATTATGTGCATTCTCAAATACTCCCTCCGTTTTAAAATATAAGATGTATTAGTCTTTTTCTAAAACACATTTATCTAGACATCTTTTGGTATGTAGATTCACACTAAAAAGCGTATAGATACACGCATTTTAAAAAATGGCTAAAATATTTTATATTTTAAAACGGAGGAAGTATCTCACAGTGTGTTGCAAGTAAGTACAACCAAACAACTATGCTAGGCCAGTCAACTCAAACCGAAAAGAAGGAATAACAGCTCACCATCTTTTTAGGATTAGTTATTACACGCAGATCGCTTGAGGCTGCAATTTCCTTCCACCAGAGCAGTTGGTTCCTTCTCGAACTGCTCCTCCTCAGGCGTCTCCGCTTCTGAACTCTCGTGCACTTAGGTATGAAAAGCAGGAAGAGAGAGACTCTTCCTTGTCCACGGAAGGCGTTTCAGCAAGATCATTGAGGATTTCGTGGCTGTCAGCTAGTCAACTGTCAACCTCATTACCCACCATGACACCACCTGCAGCGATTCCTTTGCCCTGAGCTTCATGTGGTAGATCATGTTGAGAAGCATCTTGTTCCTTGGACGATGAGAGGCTCTGCCTAATCCCGACCATCTCGTATAATTCCAATAGCCACGTTCCTGGCCGGCGCGCCGGAGAGCCGGAGCACGAGCAGCGTCGCAAGTTCCTTGGTGAGTTGGGCATCTCAGAGTCAGCCTAGAACTTGGGGCAGTCTGGCACCTCCGCCTCCGACACGACATAGACCCGTACCTAGAAGAACACCGGACGTGGCGCCTCGGTCCATGGTCGACCGCCGGGTGGCATAGGCCAGGAGGTGTTGGCTTTTACTTGAGCTCGTAGTCGCACATGGGGAGACGGCAAGCCGAACACGGGGATTCTTCACAGATGGGGGATACGACCAACAAAACACATGGCTTCTTCTCCCTCTTCAGCAGATATTGGATGTAAGCGTGCAGCTCGCAACCTCGATCGATTTGGTGGTGGATGTAAGCGTGTCGCTCGCCGCTCGCGACCTCGATCGATTTGGCGACGACGGTCGGGACTCGGGACTCTACTTGCTCGCGGAGGACGTCGTAGGCCTAGATTTCGAGCTTCGTCGAGCTTTGGTCGCAAGCAATCGATTTGATGGAATCACGCGTAGAGGAAACAGTCTATATATGGGTGGATTTTCGTGAGGTAGGAGGTGACAAATAAACGGAGCAATCTAGGATTCAATTCGGGAAAAACTGAGTTAGGTACGAACTTGTTCTGCAGCGATGTCCCTTGCCTAACCGATCGAACATGACTTGGCTCAAGTATATCGATTCCGACCCTTTTTTTTTAATTTAGCGGAGGCACTCCCCGCAATATGACCAAACTCACAGGGGTAAAAGTGTCCAACATGACGACTTGACCATAAAATAGTAAAGATTTCAATTACCGGTGGCATTGGAGGTAATATGTAGTTTGGTGGGAGGATAAAAGGGTCCAAAAAAGTGTTGGACCGGAAGAAACAATCCGTCCTTTATTATTAGGTATAGATTTTGTATACTAGAAAACATGTCCCGTGGCTACGGGTTAATTTTTATTAATTATTTTTATACCCATAGAGAATTTCACTAATATAAATCAGTTTTTCTTAAGGCATGTACAATATGGCGCTTAGGTAGAGGCATCATGGGTTCTGCCCATTCTCTTTTTTTTTTTTTTTTTTGAATATGCTCTGCCCATTCTCGGTTGTTCTCTCATCGACAGAGGCATCATGGATTAAATCCTGACCGTTTTGTCCATTACCGGTTGTCTTCGTCGCATCGACGCATAGCTAAGAGGCTGATGCTAGGAAAATCTATCCAAAATTCAACGACCAAGCGCACACGAATAGTGTTATAGATGGCCTAAAACACGACAAAGAGTTCTTGATGGGGGACGAAACTACCATCAAGAATTAGGCTCACTTTGTTGTCAGGTTGTGAATCGAGCATGAACTTATATGTGTATGAAGGTTGGTTTTTGGCAACTTTTCTAATAACCGAAAAAATAATATCCAAAGTGGACAACCATCTAGAAAAAATAACATACTCCGTGTGATTTTGTTTTCTTAATAGTTTTAGCTGCATTGATTAAAATGCGGTGTTCTAGTTACAAATAAGCGTAAAAAAAATAAGCAAGGACCCTACAGTAGAATTGATTAAGGTCATCATCTAAACATGCATGTGTATTGCAACGGAAGAGAGAGATATGTCTGCGATGGCAGTACATCCTATGTCTATCGTTTTAGTTATGTAACCCCGTCAGGGTCAACAAAGCCATGCACCGCCACCCCCTGTTGATCATGGACATAGATTCTTTTTTGAGGGATCCCATAGCTAAGTTGAATTTTGCCGGTCGCCCCATCTTTACTCACCGCCGCCAACCCATACCACATTTGAGGGAGTCGAATCCTTCCTTTTATTGTGCACCATGCTATAGATGTAATCCCACAATCAATTTCAGATTTCTGAGGCGGCTTGCTGATACTCTAGTCAATTTGCAAACGTGTATAAACTGATATCACTAGTTGTAGCAAAGCAAGGTGGGACTAAACATTAGTAGCCATTTGTCTCTCTTTTCCCATTTTTTCTTGTTTTCTTACCCTTGGACTTTCCTTTCCCACGGGCCTACTTTCTCCGGCCCATCTGCCAGACCAACCAAACCCACCTCGTGTTCCTCTTCCTCTTTGTGGATGAGAACCCACAGGAGCACGCCTGCAAAAAATAAAACCATCAGCTGATTGTAAATAGAGCTAGCTCTGCAATGTAGGCGCGGAACCACACCTCTGCTAGCCACGCGCCGCTCCTGACCACTCCTCTGGTCGATACCGGACTCCATCGCTCGCCATGACTTGCCGGTCGCCGCAGCTCACCAACTCGCCGTCCGCCTCCACCTAGGAACCAGCGCGCCCCGCGTCGCCGGCAGGCCCTCCACTGACAAGACGCGACCCAGCAGGTCCTCCACCGAGTCGCCCAAGCATCCACTCCCCGGAGTTGTCGTATGGTTTTATAGTAAAAAGCCACGAGGCCAGCTTCATGGGTGGCCTGGTACTCGGCCACCTAGGCGTCGAGCACAGCCTCGGCCGCAGTGGCGGAGCCAGTCTGGCTAGATAGCCCGGGCAGATTACCAAGGCTCATGGCGATGGATATTTTTTTGCCAAGCTAAACTATGGATTAATTAGTCATTTGCTGTTGTAATATTAATGAAGGTTCATGGGAAGAGCCGGGCAGCAGCCAGGGCATGCCGGGTCAGGGGCCTGGAGTCGTCGTGCGATGGCCGAAAGTGCGCCGCAGACGGGGTCTTCGCGCATGTACTTGAAGACGTTGTGATTTGATATCCACCGGCACCGCCCTCCATTAAGCTTTCGAGTTCCGACAGGAGAAATAAAAGAAGATGATTAGGGAGTAGAGGCGTACACAGGAGAAAGAAAAGAAGAGGATTGGGGAATAGAGGCATCCTCGTCAATTGATTGTATCGGTATTTTTTTTTTTGTTACCTGCGAACCACTGTGTTGACTTACCTGTGGCAGGTGGGTAATATCTCCAAACTACAGGGATAAGAAGGTAAAAAAAACAGAACCCCTCGTAAGAAACACTTCGTACTTAATTATTAGGTATAGATATTTGACTTTTTAAATTGGGCTGACAGGTAGGACCTGGCTCAACTCAGCAAATTATTCCTGACAAGTGGATCCCACTAGTCAGAAACAGTGTCAATTCGCTCTCTACGAGTTTAGTGCGAATTACAAAAAATTACAATAAAGTGGACACATTTTGCGAACTTTTTTAACAGTGGTGGTTTTCCGAATATTTGGCACAAAAGTGATGGTTTTATGCTATTAACTCGAATGGTAGTTGAGGAGCTTAGTATCCCACTTTGGCTTCTACTCATTTCATCTTTTACATATAGGTGGTAGGCCGTTCTCTCTAGAAAAGTCCCCTGCTATCTGCATTCCATGCTTGGATATCAATATTGATTGGATAGACAGAATTGCATTGGAATCTTCATTCCAAAATATTTGATTCACTGCCTCCTTTTTTCAATACCCGGTATTGGAGTCAATTAACTCAGCAACTTTGCTAAGATCACATTTAGCCTTCGGTATACAAGGCTTCCTTGTGAGATTATGGTGATCCAGCCCGTGGGTCATGCCATGTGCTTACATTTTTACCGAAATCTTCTCGTTTCATGAATTTTTCAACAAATCAATTCCTTTCAAGATACTTCTCCATGTATAGCTAGAGAAAAAAACTCCTCCCGTGTCGCACCCCAGGGCGGCACCAAGGGCGACCCACGCACCGCCAGAGTCCACCCGCCGCTGGCTTCTTTCGACGTCGCTGCCGTTAGCCCTCGCCACGGCGGTAGAGGACCCAGCTTCCAAAGGTGGCTGGGATGGTGGAGTGACTGAGGCGAACGCCATAGTAGCTGGGGCAGCGGCGGCGGAGGTCGATGTGCTGCAATCTGGGCGTCCTCCCTGCATTGGGATGGCGGTGGCGATTCCCCGTGGTGGCGATCTGGCGGCGGATGCGCTAGAGTTGGGGATTCCTGTTGGAAAACCTAGATCGGCCCTCTAACCCTGATTCCCAACGGGATCCAGGCGAGGCGATGGTCCTTCTAGCCATGGTGGGCGCGAGCCGGAACAACAAAGTGAGGTCGCGTGGAGTGATAAGAGATGGGTTCGATCTGGACCTCTAGGTATGATACGGTACTTGTCTCCAACGTTGCCTCGCCTTCTCCTTTGCTATTCTGATCAATGGCGTGGGGGCCTGCTGGTGTGCTTGAATAATGGAGGTAGTTCTAGGGTTTCTCCCACGCCAACACGAAGGTCTGCTTGATGCATGCCCTCGTTGATCTGGTCGGAGTGTCAAGTTCCGGAAGGCTCCGTCGGCGAACTCTCATGGGTGCATCATGCTTGGAGATTGCTTGATCAGAAGGTATTCGATCATGCGTACCCATATTTTGTCTAGCCGTTTGGTTTCAGCGGAAGCATTGCGAAGCTCTGTTGTTTGTTACCATCATGTGCCATGTCTTTGACGATCCATTGTGAAGTCAGATCGGAGAATGTCGGGAAAGCAGGAACATGCGGGCAGCTATAGTGATTTGAGTCTTTGTGGCGACGAGAAACTGATTGCGTGATCTGTGACTCACAGCAGCGACTTTTTGTGGGAGTGACAACACATGAGGAGTTCCCGGTCTTACCTTGCAGGGTGAAAAAACAAGTTCTGGCCTTAATTGGTTGTGTCTAGCAAGAACCTTGTTAAATGCATCGTTTTGGGCTAGCGAGGACTTTCTTTAAGGTGAAAAGCTATGATCTTTGATTGGACGACCGTGACGCTTGTGCACTGTTTTTTTCTTGAAGGCATTGTTATTAGAGTGGTTGGATTATTGGTGTTGTCTTGGTGGTGTTAATGTCGTTGTTTTGAGAAATCTTTCTCTATAGCGGGACTATTGCTATTTTTTTCTTTTGCTTTGAGAAATCCTTCTCTGTAGCGCGGGACTTTTCAAATTGCATCAGCTTCTTGTGCTGCTCACTCTTTTATCTAGCCTGTGCGATTGAGCGAGGCCAATCGAGGCTCGAAAACTCTTTTCTACCGGCGTATGTAAAGGAGTACTATCCACCGCTCAATAATTCGAGATTCGCGTTGCCGTTTAAGTGCATCCGTTTCTCCGTTTCCTGCCATCAGCGGTACGGGTCACCTGCCACGCATTCTTTCTCCTCCACGCTTTTTTCTTGCAGTCTTTTCACGTCAGTGCTGCACTGTGCACAGATCGTGTCACTTCACCACTGACTTGCATGCCTACATGCATGCATCTACCAAAAAGGCTACACCATCCATGCATGATCTCTAAAAGTAATTAGCGGTTCTTTCCCTTTTCAATAAATTTCATACGTAGCTTGTTACAATAATTTGATCTAAAACTGATGTGGAATTTAGTCTTGTTTCAATAAATTGATACAATAATTGTTTCAGAAATTTATTTTTTCTCACGGGAAGAGCGCATGCTACGCTTGCGGCGTAGGCGGTGGCCGGAGCGCGGACGACACAAGCATCAAGTTATCAAGTTGGCGGTGGCCTGAGCACGACCGACAGAGGGACTACGTGTTGGCGGACGTGCGTGGTGGTGGCCGGCGCGCGGACGGATGACGCAGTGGTAGACGGCACAGCTACGACGACCTGAACGTTGTCGGCGGACGTCGCGGACGAGGCTTGTGGTGGTGCCCACGCTGATCAGCTATCTCAGCGACGCCGCAGGCATGGAGCGCGTCCTCGTCTACTCAATCGCCCCGTTCCTCGTGCGGCAGCGGCCGGAGCGCGCGGTGGCAGTGGGAGAGCGAGTGGCTGGGGCGTGAGCAAGCTCGCGGGAGGAGCGCAACAGGCGGCCGGAGCGAGCGGCACGAGCTTAGGACGTGACGCAGGCGGCGGTCGGAGCAGGCGGCACAAGCGGAGGCCACGACGTGGGCGGCGCGAGCGGAGGCTCAAGCTGCGGCTTGAGGGTGCGCAGCAATGCGGGTGGTCGGACCCGATGGTCTTCTAATCTTTGAAGGGTTTCGCAGCATAGTAAATCAAAATTTTCTACGGAAGCGAACAGAGGGAAAGCCAAGATCTAATCTAGGAGATGCAAACAACGAGAGAGATTGGATTAGATCTTCATACCCTTGAAGATTCGCATAGCGGAACGTTCGTCGGAACGTGGGTGATGTAGTCGTACTCGCTTCTCCTCCTCGCGATCCGATCCGATCTAGCACCACAAGTGGCGGTGCCTCCGTGAGATGCACACGTGCAGCACCTCGACGTCTCCTCCTTCCTCGGACCAGCAAGTAGGGTGGAGAGATGGATTGGATCTACAACACGACGGCGTGGTGTATATGGTAGAGACTTTCTGCCGCAGGGCTTCGCCTACAAACAGTCGGGAGGGAGAGAGGAGGGCAGCAGGGCAACTAGGGTTTGAAGGAAGGTGTGTAGGGGGAGGGGGCGCACCAGCCCTCTATATATAGAGGGGGGGTGCGGCCAGCCCTTGCCTCTCCTCCAAGCCTATCTCTAGTTTAAACAATTTAAACTCTCCCTTATCTAGAAATTCTATCTCTAGTTTAAACGAGTTTAAACTTATCTAGAATTGGCTGGGCCCTATGGGGCCTTGTGCCCCTGGCCCAATGCGGCCAGGACACTCCCTCATAGGCCCATGCCCCCTCCCGGAAGGTGGGACCACGTTGGCCCCCTTCCGGAAGGTTCTAGAAGCTTCCGGTACAATACCGATTAATCCGGAACAATTCCGAACTCCAAAAACTGCACTGCCTTATATGAATCTTATTCTCCGGACCATTCCGGAACCTCTCGTGATGTCCCGGATCCCATCTGAGACTCCGAACAAAAATTCATAAACCAATTATCCAATCTATCCTAGCGTCGAGACACGTTAAGTGTGTGACCCTACGGGTTCGAGAATATGCAGACATGATCTTCTATCAATAATCAACAGCGGGGTCTGGGCACCCATATTGACTCCCACACATTCATCGATGATCATATCGGATGAACCACGATGCCAGGATTCAATCAATCCCATATATATATTCCCTTCGTCTCGTGATATTTTACTTGCCCGAGATTCGATCGTCGGTATCGTCATACCTAGTTCAATCTCGTTCACAGCAAGTACTTTACTCGTTCCGTAATCCGATATCACTTTGTGATTAACTCCTTAACCACATGCTTGCAAGCGGTGTTGATATCGATTACCGAGTGGGCCCGAAGTATATCTCTCCGACTTGGGAGGGACAAATCCCATCTCGATACATACAACCCAACAGATACTTTCCGATTACCTGAGAGACACCTTTATGATCACCCTCTCATAGGATGACGTTTGATGACCTCAAAGCTTTCTTCCGATACCAGGGAGTTGTATTATCTCATGGTCTAAGGAATACAATATTTGACATAAGAAAAACTTTGCAAAGACGAACACGATGACACGATCTAATTGCTTCGCTTAGTTTGGGTATATCCACCATATCATTCTCCAATGATATGATCTTATTATCAATTGACAACTCATGTCTATGGTTAGGAAACCTTAACCATCATTGATCAATGAGCTAGTCCATAGAGGCGTACTAGGGACACGGTGTTGTTCACAAACCACACAAGTATTAAAGTTTCCGCTTAATACAATTCTAGCATGGAATATAAACTTTATCATGAACAAGAATTATAATAATAACATCTTTATTATTGCCTCTAGGGCATAATTCCAACAGTCTCCCACTTGCACTAGAGTCAATAATCTAGTTTACATCTGGCAACAATCTCACACCCATGGCACTGAGGTGCTGATCATGTTTTACACGTGGAAGATGTTTAGTCAATGGATCTGCGACATTCAGATTTGTATGTACTTTGCTAATCTTCAGATCTCCATCTGCTATATAATCTCGGATTATATGAAACTTGCGGTTGATATGCTTGGTCTTTGGATGATATCTTGGTTCCTTAGCGAGTGCTATGGCGCCAGTGTTGTCACACAATATCTCCAGTGGGTCCAATGCACTTGGAACCACGCCAAGCTCAGTGATGAAGTTCCTGATCCAAACTCCTTCACTTGACGCTTCTGCAGCAGCCATGTATTCCGCTTCTACTGTAGATCCCGCGATCACGCTTTGCTTGCAGCTTCTCCAGCTCACAGCTCCTCCATTCAAAATATACACGTATCCTGTCTGAGATTTACAATCATCCTTGTCGGTGTCGAAACTAGCATCGACGTAACCTTTTACGACGAGCTGTTCATCACCCCCATAGACTAAGAACATTTCTTTAGTCCTATTTAGGTACCTTAGGATGTTCTTCACGGCTGTCCAGTGTTCCACTCCTGGATCACTTTGATATCTGCTCGTCAAACTAAGAGCATTGGACACATCCGGTCTAGTACACAGCATGGCATACATGATGAAACCTATGGCCGAGGCATAAGGCACTTTGCTCATAGCTTCCCTATCATTTACCGTAGCTGGACACTGAGCCTTGCTCAATATCTTACCTGACAACATAGGCACTGAACCTTTCAATGCCTTATCCATTCTGAACCTTTTCAGAACTTTGTCTAGGTATGTACTTTGGCTTAAAGCTATCAGGCGTCTTTGTCTATCTCTATAGATTTTGATGCCCAATATATAAGCAGCTTCACCTAGGTCTTTCATTGAAAAACACTTGTTCAAATAACTCTTCACATCGTTAAGCATGTTGATGTCATTTCCAATAATCAATATGTCATCCACATATAGTACCAGAAACGTCACCGAGCTCCCACTCACTTTCTTGTAGATGCAAGCTTCGTAGCAATTTGGAACAAATCCAAAGCTCTTGATCACTTGATCAAAACGAAGGTTCCAACTCCGAGATGCTTGCTTCAGTCCATAAATGGAACGCTGAAGTTTGCATACTTTATCAGCATCCTTAGGATCGACAAAACCTTCGGGTTGCATCATATACAACTCTTCATCAATGTTGCCATTGAGGAAAGCAGTCTTGACATCCATTTGCCATATTTCATAATCATGAAACGCAGCAATTGCTAATAAAATCCGAATGGACTTAAACATCGCTACGGGAGAGAAAGTCTCATCGTAGTCAACACCTTGAACTTGTCGAAAACCTTTCGCAACAAGCCGTGCTTTATAGATGGTAACATTACATCCGCGTCCGTTTTCCTTTTGAAGATCCATTTGCACTCAACGGCCTTTCGGTCGCTAGGAGGGTCCACCAAAGTCCATACTTGGTTTTCGCTCATGGATCCCAATTCGGATTTCATGGCTTCTAGCCATTTCTCAGAGTCTGGGCTCATCATCGCTTCCTCATAGTTCGTAGGTTCGCTGTCTTCTACTAACAAGACAGTCAAGACAGGGTTGCCGTACCACTCAGGAGGGGCACGCGACCTTGTCGACCTGCGACGTTCAGTAGCAGCATCGTCCGAAGCTTCATGATCCTTGTCATTAGCTTCCTCTATTGTTGGTGCAGGCGGCACTGGAACAATTTCAGGTGCTGCGCTACTCTACAATTCAAGAGAAGGTTCAATAACCTCGTCTAGCTCTACTTTCCTCCCACTCACTTCTTTCGAGAGAAACTCCTTCTCAAGAAAGGAACCGTTCTTTGCGACAAACACTTTGCCTTCGGTTCTATGATAGAAGGTGTACCCAATAGTTTCCTTAGGGTATCCTATGAAGACGCATTTCTCCGCTTTGGGTTCGAGCTTGTCCGGCATCAACTTCTTGACGTAAGCTTCGCATCCCCAAACTTTAAGAAACGACAACTTAGGTTTAGCACCAAACCACAGTTCATACGGTGTCGTCTCAACGGATTTAGATGGAGCCCTATTTAAAGTGAATGCAGCGGTTTCTAATGCATAACCCCAAAATGATAACGGCAAATCAGTAAGAGACATCATCGATCGGACCATATCTAATAGGGTTCGATTCCGGCGTTCAGACACACCATTGCGCTGTGGTGTTCCGGGTGGCGTGAGTTGTGAAACGATTCCACTTGCTTTGAGATGCGTGAGAAAATCATAACTCAAATATTCGCCCCCACGATCGGATCGTAGGAACTTAATCTTTCTGTTACGATGGTTCTCCACTTCATTCTGAAATTCTTTGAACTTTTCAAACGTTTCAGATTTATGTTTCATTAAATAGATATACCCATATCTACTTAAGTCATCGGTAAAAGTGAGAAAATAGTGATATCCACCGCGCGTCGAAACACTCATCGGTCCGCACACATCGGTATGTATGATTTCCAACAAGTCCGTTGCTCGCTCCATCATACCGGAGAACGGGGTTTTGATCATCTTGCCCATGAGGCATGGTTCGCATGTGTCAAATGATTCAAAATCAAGAGACTCCAAAAGTCCATCAGAATGGAGTTTTTTCATGTGCTTTACACCAATATGACCTAGACGACAGTGCCACAAATAAGTAGTATTATCACTATCTACTTTGCATCTCTTAGCCTCAATGTTATGGATGTGTGTTTCATCCCTTTCGAGATTTAGAAGAAATAAACCATTCACAATAGGTGCATGACCATAAAAGATGTTACTCATATAAATAGAACAACCATTATTCTCCGATTTAAATGAATAACCGTCTTGCAATAAAAAAGATCCAGAAATAATGTTCATGCTCAACGCAGGCACATAATAACACTTATTAAGGTTTAAAACTAATCCCGAAGGTAAAACTAAGGAGAGCGTGCCCACGGCCATCACATCAACTCTTGATCCGTTGCCAACGCGCATCGTCACCTCATCCCTCGCAAGCCGCCGTCTATTCCGTAGCTCCTGTTTCGAGTTACAAATATTAGCAACTGAACCAGTATCAAATACCCAGGCACTACAACGAGGGCTAGTAAGGAAAACATCAATAACATGTATATCAAATATACCTTTGATGGTGCCAGCCTTCTTGTCCGCTAAGTACTTCGGACAGTTGCGCTTCCAGTGACCCTTGTCCTTGCAATAGAAGCACTCAGTGTCCGGCTTAGGACCAGACTTGAGCTTCTTCTTAGCAGGGGCAGTGTGCTTGCCGCCGCCCTTCTTGAAGGGCTTCTTTGCTCCCTTACCTTTCTTAAAGGAGGGCTTGTTGACCATCAACACATTATTATCCTTCTTGATGTCCACCTCCGCAGCCTTCAGCTTTGCGAAGAGCTCGGTGATCGTATCAGTGGAACCAATCTGATTATGAGTCACTACAAAACTTTTGTAGCTGGGAGGGAGTGATTGCAGAACCCTGTCAATCTTGAGCTCCTCTGGAATCTTGCAGTCCTGTTGCTCAAGGCGTTGAGTGTAGCCCGACATCTTAATGGCGTGCTCACTAACGGAACTCCCTTCCTCCATCTTGCAGTTAAAGAACTTCTCGGAGATCTCATATCTCTCAGAACGGGCCTGAGTCTGAAACATGGTTTTCAACTCTTCGAGAATCTCAAAGGGCCCGGGATAGTTTTCAAAACGATTTTGAAGTTCCGGTTCCATAGCAAACAACATGGTGCTCTTAATCACACCATAATCATCTTTGCGCGACTGATAGACAGCTTTTTCATCAGCCGGCGCAGTTGCAGCAGGGGGGTCACCTAACGCTTTCCCAAGGACATAGTCCTTTTGACCGCCAGACAGAATGATTCTTAGATTGCGGAACCAGTTGGTGAAGTTAGACCCATTGTTCTTAAGCTTTTCTTTCTCAGCAAAAACGTTGAAGTTTAAGTTGGACTTGGCCATGTGATCTACAGTATTTGCAAGTACAATTTAGACTATGTTCATGATAAATAGTTCAACTTAATCAAATTACTAGATGAACTCCCACTAAATTCAACATCCCTCAAGTTGTTTAGTGAACACGATCCAAATTCACCACACCTAATCCGATCTTCACGAGAAGAGATGTGGTTTTAATGGTGGACAACGAAGTGTCGATCATATCATTCATATGACTCATGCTTAACCTTTCGGTTCTTGTGTTCCGAGGCCATGTCTGTACATGCTAGGCTCGTCAAGTAAAACCCAAGTATTTCCGCGTGTGCAAAACTGGCTTGCACCCGTTGTATGTGAGCGTAGAGTCTATAGCACCCGATCATCACGTGATGCTTGGACACGACGAACTTTCGCAACGGTGCATACATGGGGAGAACACAGTTTTATCTTGATCTTTAAGTGAGGAATCATCTTATAATGCTACCGTCGTGATCTAAGCATAATAAGATACATAAAAGGATAAACATCACATGCATATAACTTTATGTGACATGGTATAGCCAATCTTCGCGCAATGATCTCCATCTTGTGCGTTCTGGCATGATCTCCATCACTCCACCATGATTGCCTCCACCACGAATAGCAACTACAACTATTGCTAACTACTTATCGATAAAGTAAAGCTATTACATGGCGTATAAGAAGTTGACTCGCAGGTCATACACAATTATAAAGACAACCATATGACTCCTGCCGGTTGTGTACTCATCGACATGCAAGTCGTGAAACATTACAAAACATGATCATCGCATACAATATACACATCACATTTTGGGCCATACCATATCACAGAAAACACTCCCTGCAAAAACAAGTTAGACGCCTCTACTTTGTTGTTGCATGTTTTACGTGGCTTATGGGAGTAGATGCTAAGAACGATTCTTACCTACGGAAAGCCACAGCGGTGATATTATGGTTGCCAAACTCCGGTGTTAATCCCATGACAACTATAGTGAGAGAAACTGACATCCACCAGCCGCATGTATGGTACAAGCCACACGTCAAGTGCGGAGCTGGTCTCGCGAACGACGTCGCGTAAGGTTGGCCTGGATCGCTTCAATCTCACTATCCCGCGTCATAATAAGAACACAAACAAGAGGCTTGCAACAGAAAACATCAACGCCCGCAACAACCATGTTGCGTTCTACTCGTGAAACACATCTACGCATAGATCTAGCTCTGATACCACTGAAGGGTTTCGCAGCATAGTAAATCAAAATTTTCTACGAAAGCGAACAGAGGGAAAGCCAAGATCTAATCTAGGAGATGCAAACAACGAGAGAGATTGGATTAGATCTTCATACCCTTGAAGATTCGCATAGCGGAACGTTCGTCGGAACGTGGGTGATGTAGTCGTACTCGCTTCTCCTCCTCGCGATCCGATCCGATCTAGCACCACAAGTGGCGGTGCCTCCGTGAGATGCACACGTGCAGCACCTCGACGTCTCATCCTTCCTCGGACCAGCAAGTAGGGTGGAGAGATGGATTGGATCTACAACACGACGGCGTGGTGTATATGGTAGAGACTTTCTGCCGCAGGGCTTCGCCTACAAACAGTCGGGAGGGAGAGAGGAGGGCAGCAGGGCAACTAGGGTTTGGAGGAAGGTGTGTAGGGGGAGGGGGCGCACCAGCCCTCTATATATAGAGGGGGGGTGCGGCCAGCCCTTGCCTCTCCTCCAAGCCTATCTCTAGTTTAAACAATTTAAACTCTCCCTTATCTAGAAATTCTATCTCTAGTTTAAACGAGTTTAAACTTATCTAGAATCGGCTGGGCCCTATGGGGCCTTGTGCCCCTGGCCCAATGCGTCCAGGACACTCCCTCATAGGCCCATGCCCCCTCCCGGAAGGTGGGACCACGTTGGCCCCCTTCCGGAAGGTTCTAGAAGCTTCCGGTACAATACCGATTAATCCGGAACAATTCCGAACTCCAAAAACTGCACTGCCTTATATGAATCTTATTCTCCGGACCATTCCGGAACCTCTCGTGATGTCCCGGATCCCATCTGAGACTCCGAACAAAAATTCATAAACCAATTATCCAATCTATCCTAGCGTCGAGACACGTTAAGTGTGTGACCCTACGGGTTCGAGAATATGCAGACATGATCTTCTATCAATAATCAACAGCGGGGTCTGGGCACCCATATTGACTCCCACACATTCATCGATGATCATATCGGATGAACCACGATGCCAGGATTCAATCAATCCCATATATATATTCCCTTCGTCTCGTGATATTTTACTTGCCCGAGATTCGATCGTCGGTATCGTCATACCTAGTTCAATCTCGTTCACAGCAAGTACTTTACTCGTTCCGTAATCCGATATCACTTTGTGATTAACTCCTTAACCACATGCTTGCAAGCGGTGTTGATATCGATTACCGAGTGGGCCCGAAGTATATCTCTCCGACTTGGGAGGGACAAATCCCATCTCGATACATACAACCCAACAGATACTTTCCGATTACCTGAGAGACACCTTTATGATCACCCTCTCATAGGATGACGTTTGATGACCTCAAAGCTTTCTTCCGATACCAGGGAGTTGTATTATCTCATGGTCTAAGGAATACAATATTTGACATAAGAAAAACTTCGCAAAGACGAACACGATGACACGATCTAATTGCTTCGCTTAGTTTGGGTCTATCCACCATATCATTCTCCAATGATATGATCTTATTATCAATTGACAACTCATGTCTATGGTTAGGAAACCTTAACCATCATTGATCAATGAGCTAGTCCATAGAGGCGTACTAGGGACACGGTGTTGTTCACAAACCACACAAGTATTAAAGTTTCCGCTTAATACAATTCTAGCATGGAATATAAACTTTATCATGAACAAGAATTATAATAATAACATCTTTATTATTGCCTCTAGGGCATAATTCCAACAATCTTACGGTCACCCGTGAACACGGTCGAAATTGCCACTAGTACTGTAGCACCCGCCGCCTGTCGGAATGAGCCGCACTACCGCATGAAAGAGGGAAGAAGAAGAGGCGAGGGTGATCGCGCCGCTGCTTCAGACCGCTAGCTCCACCCTCTCAGCCACCGCTGGCCGGCGGCACTCCCACGACTGCCTCGTTGCACCGCCCTCCTCACATGCATGTTTCAAAATAATTGAAACCACGCACAAATGAAACCACAAAACCATGTTTCAATAAACTAAATATAACAATTAAAACCATACATAGATGAAACCACAAAGCCATGTTTCAATAAATTGAAACCACAAAAACAATTGAAACCACCACCCAAGAACAAATGACACCATAAAACCATGTTTCATTACTAAAACCATAAAATCCTGTTTCAAAATAATTGAAACAGCAATAACATGTTTGAAATAATAATAAAACCAAAAGATGTTTCAAACAACCGAAACCACACCAACACGTTTCGAACAATTCGAAGTACAAAAATATGTTTCAAACAAAGCGAAACCTCGCAATCATGTTTCAGAACAATTAAAACCACCATCCAAGAACAAACGAAACCACGTAACCATATTTCAATAAATTGAACCCGCATAAGCATCTTTGAAACAATTAAAACTACAAGAAGATGTTTGTAACAACCAAAACCACACAAGCTTGTCTGAAATAATTGAAACCACAAAAGATGTTTGAAACAATTAAAACCAACAACCGTGAACAAATGAAACCACAGAACCATGATTCACTAAATTGAAACCACACAAACATGTTTGAAACAATTGAAACCACGAATGTTATCTTTTAATCAATTGAAACCATTTTTTTTGAAACCAAATCGAACCTTATCTGAAACCACTGAAACCATGTCGAACCATGCGGAAACCTATTTGAACCAATCGAACCCCCACAAGCATGTTTCAAAAAAATGAAACCACACACCAATGAAACCACGAAACCATGTTTCAATAAACTGATCAAAACAATTGAAACCATACACAAATGAAACCATAAAACCATGTTTCAATAAATTCAAAATTCAAAAGCAATTGAAACCACCATCCAAGAACAAATGAAACCATAAAACCACATTTAATTACACTAAAACCATAAAACCCTGTTTCAAAACAATTGAAACAATAATAACATGTTTAAAACAATTCAAATCACCAAAAGATGTTTCAAACAACCGAAACCACACAACACATTTCGAACAATTCGAAGTACAAAAAATGTTTCAAACAATACGAAACCTCGCAAGCATATTTTAGAATAATTAAAACCACCACCCAAGAACAAAAGAAACCACATAGCCATGTTTTAATAAATTGAAACCGCACAAGCATCTTTGAAATAATTGAAACCATAATAAGATGTTTGAAACAACCAAAACCACACAAGCATGTCTAAAACAATTGAAACAACAAAAGATGTTTGAAACAATTGAAACCAACAATCATGAACAAATAAAACTACAAAACCATGTTTCACTAAGTTGAAACCACACAAACATGTTTGAAACAATTAAAACCATGAATGTTATATATATTGAAACAACTTTTTTTTGAAACTAAATTGAACCTTATCTGAAACCACTAAAACCATGTCGAACCATGCGGAAACCTATTTGAGCCAATCAAACCCCCACAAGCATGTTTCAAAAAAATTGAAACCGCACACCAATAAAACCACGAAACCATGTTTCAATAAACTAAACAAAACAATTGAAATCATACACAGGTGAAACCACAAAACCATATTTCAATAAATTGAAAACACAAAAGCAATTGAAATCAACACCCAAGAACAAATGAAACCATAAAACCATGTTTTATTACATTAAAACCATGAAACCCTATTTCAAAATAATTGAAACAACAATAATATGTTTGAAACAATTCAAACCACCAAAATATGTTTCAAACAACCGAAACCACACCAACACATTTCGAACAATTCAAAGTACAAAAATATGTTTCAAACAAAACGAAACCTCGCAAGCATGTTTTAGAACAATTAAAACCACAATCCAAGAACAAACAAAACCATATAACCATGTTTCAATAAATTGAACCCGCACAAGCATCTTTGAAACAATTGAAACCACAAGAAGATGTTTCAAACAACCAAAATCACACAAGTATGTCTGAAATAATTGAAACCATAAAAGAGGTTTGAAATAATTGAAACCAACAACCATGAACAAATGAAATCATAGAACCATGTTTCACTAAATTGAAGCCACACAAACATGTTTGAAACAATTAAAACCACTAATGTTATCTTTTAATCAATTAAAATCACTCATTTTGAAAACAAGTTGAACCTTATATAAAACCACTGAAACCATTTCGAACCATGCGGAAATCTATTTGAAACAATCGAACCCCCACAAGCATGTTTCAAAAAAATTGAAACCACACACCAATAGAACCACGAAACTACGTTTCAATAAACTAAACAAAACAATTGAAACCATACACAGATAAAACCACAAAACCATGTTTCAATAAATTAAAACCACCACCAAAGAATAAATGAAAGCACATAACCATGTTCAATAGATTTAAATGGAAAAAACAACCCATTTCCTCGTAATTGCCATTTGCACTGTCTTTTCCTAATTAAATTTATTCAAGGTAAACACCCATACCTCCTTTTATCGTTTCTAATTTAACTTATTATATTAGACAACTTTCTTTCTCATTAACGTAGATCTAGCGGTCAAAACTAGATCTGATAAAATTAGACTTCACACTATATCACGCGGGAAAAAACCCTCGTTGCACCACACTGTGGATCCGCGGGACACAACACCATATCCTACTTTCTAGTACACGTGCATGTACATAGAACTAAAAAACGATACATGTCCTCATTTAAGTATTTTCAAATAATCAAGTTTTATTGAACATGTTTGAAACAACTGAATGAGTACAGTTTCAGAAAATAGTACAGTTTCAAAATTTTAGTTTCACTTGTTAAAAATTAGTACTATTTCAAAAATAATCAGCACCCGTGAGATAAAACAAAAATGGCATGAAAACATCGAAACAAAATTTCATTCGCGTTTCTAATTTTCCGTCATGTGTCAGATTTTCCAGTCATATTTAATAATTTGATTGTTTCATAATTATAGTCACATTTCATAATTTTCAATTAGTTTAAACTTTTTCACTGTGTATAAACTGTCCGTCTATCATAAGAGGGCAAATTAAAAAAATACTAGCTCCTTTTTATTAAACAAGGCGTAATTTTTTTCGGATTTTCACCACAAAACAAAAACGTACATGTTGTTTAGTCCGTTTGCCAAAACTGCCCCTTCTAATTCTAAGCAAACTTGTGCGCTTCTATAAATCGCTCTCTGATTGGACATGCATGTAGTGCCGGGCAAATGTTTTTTATTGCTCTGCATGCACGTTAGATAGTTAGGAGTAAATGAGTACAAAAGTTGTGCATGTTACTGGTCCATTCAAAAAGGCAGGGTGCACTGAAAAAGGTAGGAAATCTAATCCACACTGCCAGACGGAAAATAGAGGCTCGGGATCTCAAAACACAGTGGGACGATGGATTCGGCAGTTTGACTGGAAAATAGAGGCTCGGGATCTCAAAACACAGTGGGACGGTGGATTCGGCTCCGGTATATACCTGCGTCGGTAGAATCGCTGGGTTCCCGCTGGCGAATTCTACACAATTTTCTGGGATAGCGCCAGTGACATCTTTTCAGGCTGCAGCCCGCTGGATGAATCCATGCAACAGAAATCTCGCCGGTCAAATCAAGACACTTCAGATTGTACCCATCCAGAACCTAGAGCTCTGTAGCAACACATTTTGCAAAAAGAATGTGACCAGAGTGGGATTTGAACCCACGCTCGGCAGTTTGACTGGAAAATAGAGGCTCGGGATCTCAAAACACAGTGGGACGATGGATTCGACTCCGGTATATACCTGCGTCGGTAGAATCGCCGGGTTCCCGCTGGCGAATTCTACACCATTTTCTGGGATAGCGCCAGTGACATCTTTTCAGGCTGCAGCCCGCTGGATGAATCCATGCAACAGAAATCTCGCCAGTCAAATCAAGACACTTCAGATTGTACCCATCCAGAACCTAGAGCTCTGTAGCAACACATTTTGCAAAAAGAATGTGACCAGAGTGGGATTTGAACCCACGCTCGGCAGTTTGACTGGAAAATAGAGGCTCGGGATCTCAAAACACAGTGGGACGATGGATTCGACTCCGGTATATACCTGCGTCGGTAGAATCGCCGGGTTCCCGCTGGCGAATTCTACACCATTTTCTGGGATAGCGCCAGTGACATCTTTTCAGGCTGCAGCCCGCTGGATGAATCCATGCAACAGAAATCTCGCCAGTCAAATCAAGACACTTCAGATTGTACCCATCCAGAACCTAGAGCTCTGTAGCAACACATTTTGCAAAAAGAATGTGACCAGAGTGGGATTTGAACCCACGCCCTTTCGGACCAGAACCTTAATCTGGCGCCTTAGACCAACTCGGCCATCTGATCGATGTGTCACTAAATCGTTCCATGCTTTACATATTACTACATGAGCAGCCGATCGACCTGCAACTCGCTACTCGCCCCTACGTCGACGCCGGCCGACTGCCGTGAGTGATCATCACGTCCACGTATGTCGATCAAAATATACTTTTTTTTTGCGGGTGATCAAAATATACTTGACGTTGGTCCACAAGATTTTGATCAAGCCTGTAGCTGCAAACCTGTCTGCCGCATTCCGATACGGTAGCGATGCGCCAGCGCGCGCGCACCGGCCAGTGAAGGTGAAGTCCTGGTGCACGGGCGGGCGCGGCGTCTGGTGTTGAAGTAGGACGGTACGCATTAGCTGGACCGTGCCGGTCCGTTGTCGTACGAGTAGTTTTTATTTTTGAGGGGAAGAAACCTATAAAAAAACAAAGGAAGTGTGTGAGGATGTTCGTCTGTTCGAGACTTCGAGGCAACGTGCATGGGCTGCGGGTCGTTGCTTGTGCAAACAGCGATGAGCAGGCCCAGTGTAAACCAGAGCCAGCCCCGCTGCGCTTTTTTTTTTTGCGAGAAAGAGCTCTATAGAGTATATATTATAAAACCACCACAATTCAGTTGAAATTTATCAAACACCACCACTTTATATTTACGATACAAAATCCCACCACATTTTAGTTGGTTGCTAGTAAAAAATGCTAAAACTCGTTTAGAGCCGAATTGACACGGAATCTGACACCCGACCCCACCTGTAGGCTGACGTGGCAACCCTAAGACGGCGCTCAGGCACGGCCGTTAACGGCGTGGAGCGGGACCCACCTCGATAGCATAAAACCACCACTTTAGTGTTCAATTTACGTAAAGCCACCACTTTACCGTGCGCGACAAAATCCCACCATATTTTTTAATGCATTTTTATCATTTAAATTTAGTATTTTCAAATAATACATGTTATATATGTTTTGTGATCAGAAAATGCCAGGAATTTGAATATTCTATCCAAAATAATTTTTGAACAATTTAAATTTTCGAATTATTAAAATGCTATTAAATGCCTATTTCTTAATAAATCCGTATCTTTTATTCTGTAATTCCGATTTTGACAGATAATATGTCTAAATCGATCAGCGCGACGAGCACTTTCGAACTATACATTTCATGATATCAATTGAAGTATGCATCATCTAAATATTAAGTAGACAGCAAGGTTTATGCAAGTAAAACATGACTAATAATTAATAAAAATGCTTTATTCTTGTTTCTACATCTCACCCATGCCATGCTATATTATACCATGCGTACATCATTTCAACATGGCATGCCATGTTTTTCTTATACGAATCAAAATTATTCCCCTAAAAACAGTAAGAAACATTACTGCAATAATAAGCAGGAAATTAGAAGTACGAGTAGTCAAAGTCTCAGAAAAGTATAAATGTAACGAACGAGTTATTACTCTTTTCGTATGTTCCAAAAAAGAGTGGCCATCTATTGGAATTGAGGAGACGCATGGATAAGAAGAATGGGGAGAGCCAGAGCTCGGTCGATTTGAAATTAGCTTAGTTTTCCGTCAGTTGCAATCCACTAGCAACTCTCATCTAGCACGAATCATAACACAAATCTAATCAGTGCTGAAGGACGAGAAAAAATTGAGGTCGGGCAAACTCTAAAATATCAAAAAAATTGATGCAAAAAAATAAAAATTTATTGATACAATGGTAATAGCATAATCAATTGACCATATGTTCAAACTTGCTTCAATATTTCAATTGACTACAAAATCAAAAATTATACATGTTCCTTTTGAAGCTGTTGGTTTATTCCCCTTCTTGTCCATCTCTACCACAAATTCGCATAAATGGAAAGGAGTGTAACCTATATTTTGAAGGAGGGTCAGAAATTATAATTGAAATGAGAAGGAGCCTAGCCAGTTGAAACTGTGTCACCGTGAGAGTGAAAATCGAGAATTTGAGAAAATGAGAAAGTTGGAAGAGGACCAGGGGAGGGCGGCCGGATCGGCAGACAGGTTTGCTGGTGGGGAGTAGATTAGTAGAAGACAGTGGTGCTCCTGCCTGCTCGTCGCTTGATCGAGTCCTGGATTACTTGGCTTCGGTCGCTCCGGAGGCGAAGACACGAAGGGGCACCGGCCACACATGCACGCACGGATCAGGCGGCCTACGGCTCCTTAGTGCGCAGCCCAGCAAAGGCCGAGTACGCCAAATGCCTTCCAACATGGCCCATTTTCTTTTTCTGTTTAGTAGCTTTTCTTGAGAACTCGCGTACATTGTAGATAACTGTATGTATGTCGAATAGAAGCACATATATTTATATGCGATTTTTCGCAAAAATTCAAGATAGGACAGCTGCCATACCTTGCTCAAAGAGGTCCGTCGCCCCTGAATCTAATGAATTCTAATGGATTTCGTCGATTGCAACCCACCTACAAATGAGAAAACTCACTTGCAACTCACGTGACTAACCGATCACCACGCAAATCCAATGGTTCTGGCGGTAACCAAGCTCTAAGTTAGTTCTCACTCGATCGAGAACTAGCAAAACCAAAGAATAATTGGCCAGGTTATGGATACTCGATCAAAGCTTGGCACTTTATGAAATTGTTAATTATTCTTGGCTATGGAAACTTATGACAACTCTATTCGCTCGTTCACATCTCATATTTAACATGTGTTAGACCATCTCTAACCCACCCCTTTTCCTTTAGAGGAGAAAAAGGATCCCAAAAACTTAGATGAGTATATTTGCTCCTTTAAACTTTGGCCATCGGATTTGATCCCTAAAAACTTAGAGTAAATTTCTCCTCCAAAACTTCTCCTTTGATTGATCGGCACCAACCGAAGTATCGAGCGAGATATTCATCCAAACGTGGCACAAAGCAACATCTTCTTCCTCGCTATAGTTAGCGGATCTCTTGCACGGGGCCTTGGCCGTGTTCTTGCCCACCTCGGTCAACCCTTCTTCGGCCTCCTCGGTGGCATCCTCGGTGGCCTCCTCTCCCTAGGCCTCCTCGGTGGCACCCTCGCCGCCCACCTCACCGTCCTTGCTAAAGTTGAGGTCATCGAGGCCTTGGTAGTGAGAAAGTCCGGTGAGGCTGCAAAACCGAGCTCCGGTGACATTCCGGTCGGGGGAGGGGAGAATCCTAGCGCCGGCGACGACTTCTGGCGGTTTTGGGCGGGAGGGGTCGGCGGCGAGGTGGGAAGGGGAAATTTAGGAGTCTGGTTGGCGGTCGAGCAAATTTGGGAGAGAGGCGGAGATTATAGGACCTAGTATCCCATATTTTCTCCACTAACCGCTTTTGCGGCCGCGAAAAGGGGATGGGTTAGAGATGCTCCTAGTACGTCTTTCTGGTGTGGCCGATAGAACCAAAACGGAAGACCAAAAGGAAGGAACTAAAACAAGGCAGAACATCATGTTTTCATTGGCATCATCCCTAAGAATATACTCCCTCCGTCTAAAAATAACTGAGTTAAGTTTGTCTACATTCGAATGTATCTATACACTAAACATGACTAGATACATTCGAATCTATTCAAACCCGATTCAGTTATTTCTGGACGGAGGGATTATATCCGTTGTTTTCTCATTTGCTATCCCTTGTTAATTTCTTGTTTTAAAGTTCTATGATGAGTAAATCGCCCGTTTGTTAAGGGGGTTGCATGAAAAAAAGATGAGTAAAATTACAATAGTGGTTTATGAACTTGTCAATTGGGAGCACATTATCACAAATACTTTAGAAAAAAGCTTAATTGTGGCACAAATACATTCTTTTTCTGCGGGGGGAAAGGCCTAGAAGGGCATGGAATCTGCATTAAAACAGTAGTGAGTGTACAATTACAAAAAGACCCTCTAAAAAGAGAGAAATACAGCAGTATCCTTAACTTTTACAACTAACACCCTAAAAGGAACCGCGAAAACGCGATCGGGCCTATCGTTGCCGCCGAACTTTGACTGCCAGTCGTGGCTGCCATCGACTCCACCGGAGACACAACCACTTGGTGAAGAGGCGGCGACGTTCACCACACCGGGATCGGAGAAAGACCCTCCAACCAAGGAGGGATAAGAAGCCCGAGGAGAACTCAAGTGTAGTAGGGCCATGCCTATGGCTAGAGTTAGCACCGGCAGACATCAGCTGGCGCTTGGGAGCTGCTGCAGGTATTGTAGATTCCAAGAACACCCCAAGCCAGATCCGCACCATCGCAATCGCCGCACTGCCCACCTTCTTTCCCTCACATCCACGGTCGGTCGAGAGAAGCATACGCGCATCACAGCAACACCACAAACACTAGTGACGCAAGGAAAAACCGCCCGCCCTGCACTCCATCCATCCAACCTCCCTCCATGGAAGTCTGAAACAGACAGAGCTCGAGGACTACATAGCACCGCGTCGGAGCGCCAGATCGTATGAGCAACAACTTGTTGTCTATGCCGAGGAAGCTAGGCTCCTTGATCACTCCCCCTCGCCGCCGCGTCCGGCCAGGAGCATCTTCAGAGCAGCAGCACCACCTCGCACGACGCCTTGTCTTTAGAGCTTCAAAGTAGCAAATTTTGTTTGCTAGCTTAGATTATTTTATGTTATTGTCCTGATACTCAATTTGGACAGTGCGAATAAGCACTAGGTTTAACTTTTGTTAGATTTTTGCTTTCTCCCCTTAGGATTCTTCTTGGATGAATCTTTCTACTAGGAGTTGTGCTATAGTTTGATTGGATTAGTTTTTGATTTAGTCATCTTCCAAAAAAATTGGATACCTTGTGTTTCTCAATAAAAAAGCTTGATCTAATTTCCTTTGGTGAGTTAGTTAGTAGTGTGCCCTTGGATACTTTTGTAGGTTTATAATTTCCACTTGAACAAGATGGAAATTTAGGCTATGGTACAAGTTATTGGTAATATATATTTTCCTATTGTCAAATGGTTTCTACTAAGGTTTTATGCAAAACCATTAGTTTAGTTTTGATTCTTGGACAAGATGAAATTTGGGGATGTTACAGTAGTACTTAAAGCTTGATGATTTCCTTTGGTGTATTGCTATTAGTTAGTGTTTTAGACATTTCTATGGGATTAGTTTGTAGCCACTATTGCACATGTTCCACTACTAGTTGTAAGTATAACTTGTGTGCACAGAGGTTTCACTTTATTCTATTAGATAGATGATTTGATTAATTTCCTAGTTGATACCTAAGGATAAAATTCTTGTTTCCATACTAATCATTTCCTTGTTTGTTTGGAGGTGAAGAACAAAAGAATAAGATAAGAAGATACAAGATGAGAAGATAAGAATATGTTCAGAAGATGCTCATCGAGTTTCTTCTAGGATTTAGTTTAGGATTTTCTTTCTTTGTTCACTATTTGTAATCTTGTTGTATTCAAGTTTTGATTGTATAAGGTTTCTTGTAAGATTCAATTGGTTTGTTTGTAATTTGGGACTTGGACTGTTATTATTCTTTTATATGTTTTATAGAAGCTTGTAAAGGTGTTTTATATGTTTGATTTCGAAGCTTTCATTGAATTATACTTATTATGGTCATTTACTGATTCTATTACATCTATTTGGATGCACATATATTGCCTGATATTTAATTGTATTCAGACTTTTGAAAAAATGAGCAAAGGTCATGCCCAATTTTCACACACATTTACATTGTTTGAAACAATTATTCACACTCGCAAGCATTGTATCAACCAATAATGCACACAAGCAATTATTCAACAACCATTTGATTTGTCACATGATCCAGCAATGTATCATGCAACTATGCACACAAGCAAGTAATTATCTTTAATGCACATTCCTCTCGAGAGAGAATATGTCATCTACTCCCTTTTGAATCAAAGTCAAAATTTCCCTGGATTTTATATGCTTAAGATGCTATTATGCACAAACACATTCCATAATTTTATTTATCTTAGGTTGATAAACCTCGGGACATTACACACTCTCTCGAGGAGGAGTGGGGCCTTGTTCGAGCGACCCCGCACCCACATGACGAGGTTGTCTTTCACGACTTCAGCATCTGAGGGCTTGAGCTTCAGCGGCGATGAATAACACTGCCAATCTAGAATAGGTAGTAGAGCAAGAACTACCTTGCATTGCTACTTTAATCTTCAGAAATAAAACTTTTCCCAACCCTAGACAAATAGGAGACTGTGTTGGGTGGAGTGGCCTATACTGGCCGTATAGAGACCTCGGGCGTCACCACAAAAGGACTGATTCAGACAGAATTGTGGTCCAAAATGGGGGAGGGGGTCATTGGAGTTGACCTATCTAACTCTGAGTCACTCACATGTGAGGCCACCATACTAGAGTCCACATGTCCGTGACTTGCAATTGCTCGCGGTTAACAAATGTGTATAGTGACATACGTGATTATGGCTTAATATTGTCTCGGCATTTGTGTCGTGAGCTTCAACACTGAAGAAGTTTATTTGGAGTAATAGAGCTCTGTCTTTTTCCTTTTCATGTTCCATGCTGGTTAAATGTTAGTTTGTGACCATGTATACACAACAAACCTTATGATAATCTGAAATATATGGACGCCAAAATGAGATCAAATTTATGACTTGAATACTATCAAATTAACGGTCAAAACTAATATGTTAGGTGAAAGGGAAACAGACGTCGCCTAGAGGGGGGGGTGAATAGGCGTTTTAAAAATATTACGGTTTAGCCTCTAATAAATGCGGAATAAAATTTAACGTTTAATTTATCAAGCCAAAACCTATAACCACTAGGTTCAACTAAGTGCACCAACAACCTATGCTAAGCAAAACAAGCAACAAGGTGAAAGGAAGATATAATACTTTAAGCACGATGGCTACCACAATGTAAATTGCAAAAGTAAAGGGCTCGATTGAGAGATAACCGATAGACGCAGAGACGATGATTTGTTTCCCGAAGTTCACTTCCAAAGAAGCTACGTCTATGTTGGAGAGGTGCGGGGGCGCAATGTACTTCGAATGCCACAAGTGGCTCACCTAGAGGTGTGGCGGGTCGATGCTCACCCAACGCCACACAAGGCCTCACCCCAAGATGCGAAGGCACGCAACTCACCGACGCACAAAAGGCTCACCCTATTCTCCTGTGAGCTCTCCATAAAGGCCTACCCACGTTCCACTATGGGACACTTGCGGGCGGTCACCGAACCCGTAAAAGGCTTGGGGCAAGCTCCACAACTCAATTGGAGGGCTCCCAAGAAACGCCACAAAGGCTCCACAATGCCACAATAGGCTAACAAGCTTGGGGAAACTCCACAACTCAATTGGAGGCCCCAAGAACACACCACAACTCCACACAACCGTCTAGGGTTTCAAGAACCAAGGAGAAACAATCCTAAGGGCTTGAACTCGCCGAATCTCTGAGGAGAACTCAAACCTATGCACCAAAAGCAAGAGGCAAGTCCTTCTCTCTCAAATTCCACCAAAGATACAAAAGCTATTGGGGGAATAAGAGAGGAAGAACACAAGAGGAGAACACAAAACTCTCCAAGATCTAGATCCCAAGGATTCCTTCACAAAGAAGGGATTTCGTTTCGTGGGGTTGTAGATCTAGATCTCCTCTCTCAAATCCCTCAAAAAGATGCAAGAATCATCGGAGGGAGAAGGGAAGAGGGCAAGCTTTTGAAGGTCAACAATGGAGGAGAGAGAGTGGAAGAGCTAGCAAAAATGACCTCCAAAGTTGGGGAAACTTTGGGGAAGAGGGGGCCCTTAAATAGGGCAAGAGAAATCTGCTCGTTTGGGCCAGATTCGCGCCCCACCAGAACTACCGGTGCCCCACCGGAACTACCAGTAAATAGAAAAACAAGTTACTGAACAAAAATGAGATTTACCGGAACTTCGGGCGGAACTTGGGCCGGTACTACCGCTCAAGCATAAACGTTGGACAACATTGCACGGAAACTTCAATAACTTTTGACTCCGGACTTTGATTTTGATGATCTTGGGCTCGTTTTGAAGAAAACAAAAAGCTCTTTGCCTTGAGCAATCTACTCGAGCTTGATGTAGACCGTCTTGTCCTTCTCAATATGGATCGCCTTTCTTGATTGCTCTTGCTCGCTCTTGCTCGATGAAGACTTGAGAAGTGCTCCCCCATACTCAATGGGGAAACCTCCTTTTTGAACTTGTCTTGATCACACCATGATTGCCGAGGATGGCAAATTCCAAGAATGAGATCTTCTAGAGATGGTGCATCTTGAGCTTGCACATCATTTCTTGATGATGTCTTGAAGATATCCATGAGGAACTCCATCTTCTTCTTCTACTACTTGATTACAATAGGGCACAAAGCCCTTGGATATTGCTTCTTCTTTTCCAACCTTGAAACCAACACATGGTCCAAGCGATGCCAATGGACAAACCTACAAGTGAAACTAAATTTACACAGTAGTCGGTAGGGATTGTCATTAATTACCAAAACCACACATGGGGGCATACATGCCCTTTCAAAATCCCCCATTTTGGTAATTGATGACAATCCCCTAGAGAGGGTTTAAATATGGAATTTAACGAACAAAATGGTTGCCCCAACATCAAATACTACACAAGTATGTGATGTTGGTACAACCACAATATATAGAGCAAACTCCCCCATAATCTATGCATGTGTGATGAACTTGAATTTCATTGCATATATTGCCAACCATTATTGCTGGAAGAGTTTCCTCTATATATTAAACGTGCCAAGCAACAACAAAGATGCAAGAGCATGCAAGGCTAATGCTTAAGAACCAACTCAAAGTATAAACCAACTTCCCTTAAACCCTCTAAAACTTCTCCCCCATTGGCATCGATTACCAAAATGGGTGAAAAGTTCTAGATGGCCAATATAGTGAGACTCCCTCCAAAGGTGTGCATATGCACATATCCGATGATGAATACTTGGGAGGAAATCAAACTATATTGAGGACCGAAAGGTTGCAAAAAGAAAAGAAGGAGAAAATAGCTTCAACAAATGAAGTGAGCAACCCAAAAGACCCAAAAATACCAATTGACAACAACAATTGATACCAAAAGAAAGACACAAGATATTATGATACGAACAAAAGAGTGTTTAGATGACATAGGGAAGCTCCCCAATCTTTGTGCACAATATATAATCATTATTTGGATACATCATGCACAAATATGGAATCCTCACTCCCCCATAAACATCTAAGACATAAAAGATGAGAATGAAGGCAAATGAGCATTCTTAAATGAATTGAAGAAGCTCCCCAAGGATTATGCACCAATTATAATAATTGTATTTGGAAACAAAGTGCACAATCATGGAATCATCACTCCTACAAACTCATTTAACAATACACGGCAAGAGAGATCAAATCATGAGTTCCCGGAGATGCAAACAAATGGGACAAGCACTAATAGGAAAATAAATTTGGAAGCCACCGAAGAATCAACAAGAAATAAAGGGTTGTCTCCAAGGAAAACAAAAACAACCAAAGATTTATCTTCTCTTGTGTGTATAAGTTTCTAGGTGGAAAATATCACAAAGAAATATGCCCACAAAGAAACATGCACACACAAAATAGATACACAAGAAAGCACATGAACAACAAAATGAAGTCATATAATATACCAATAGGATTTTTGCTTGAAAGCATGGCCAAAGGCTCAAATACATATTATTGTACATCAATGAGCTTCAAACACCGACACACTACATACATTACAACTATTGCTAAGGGAAGAAGGGAATGGTTGGAATATATGAAGAAAGGAAACAAGTATCACAAATAGAAATCAACTATGCAAAATACTCACTATTGCACATGAGAGAAAATTGAGGAAAGGATAAGCAATATAATTGCTAGATTAACATATTTGGGATAAGTGGATCATGATCATGATTTTGTATAGTTCCCATTATATGAACTCATCTCAACATACTCACATTTGCATAGAGAGAACTCGTAAAAACCAAACAAAGAACCACAACATTACAAACACAGAAAATCATGCCAACAAGCAACCCACAAGAGGTTGGAAACAAGATATGTATACATGAGAGAGATACTCGTTACTGAGATATAATTGGTAGGATGTAGAGGATAAGAATTTGTTGATCATCCTAGCCTGCCTCCAATTGACATGTAGGCACCACTTCTTCCTAATGTATGAGACAAGCGTCCAATATATATATATATATATCCAATGTAACTAAAACAAAATTAAGTAGACTATGGTACCAAACAAATTGGGTCCAAAGTAGTTAGTGAAACTACAATACATAGGAGACCCTCCACATAAATATTTGCATATTGATATGAAATTGAATTTCATGCACATCTTAGCCGATAGGATTTGGTGGAGAATCCCCTATATATTGGATCAAGAAAGCAAGCATGACAAGATATAAACATGTAGTAAATATGCATGCACAAGACTCTCAAGAACCATAAAAGAGATACAATTTGAACTAAAGCACCAAGTAAACCAAGAAGTAGCACACAAGAGTGTGACACGACAAAAGGTGTCCAAATTGTATCAAAGAGACAGATCAACACATGAAAGGACACCAATTCAACAAATGAACAAGTCAAAAGCCAAAGAGCAAAATATGCACAAAACACACAATGCTCAAGGATTTATCTCATCCTAAAATATCAAACAAGTAAAGAGGATGAGACAAAACCAACTCCCAAATAGAGAAAGGTTCCAACACATAAACCAAACTCTCTAATCTTTTCATGATGGCACAAAGTACCAAAAGAAAAGATCAAGCATCCAAGCACAAGAAACACTACATGGATCAAATTAAGAAGCATAAACATGAGTATTCTAAATAATATAGGAGAGCTCCCCCACGAGTGGTGCATTACTTAGAATTTTTCTATTGAATGCAAAATTCACACAAGTGAGATCATCACCACTACCTACATTAAATAAAACACAAGAGAATACCAATAAACTAAAAGGATCCACAAGAGGCAAGGAAAACATGGGAGTCAAATGAAAACATTTTCTTGGCCAAAGATAGAGAAAAAACAAAGGCCAAAATGAATATGATTGACAAATTCTACCTTATATGGAGTACCACTTTTCCAATGACAAGAATTATGGGGAAATATTTCCCAAGGTAGTTTGCAAGGATATCATGATCATATTCACAATAATAAGCATATGACAAAATATAAAAAATAAGCATGATGCTTAGATGGAGATTTCTTGATAGCTCCAAATAGTCACACAATCATTAAAGATTAAAGTAACTTGAAGCAAATGGTTTCCATGGAGGATATGGAGGTCCAAATATGAGGAAACACATATCAAGAAAAACACTCACAAACAAGATCCAAAAGATGAGCAATAAAAACAATCCAAAGGAATTGGAACTTGTTTGAGCTAAATGTGCCACTTAGGTTGTTGATAAATATCAATATCAATTCGAAGTGACACTACCTCAAATGTCCACATTTTCTAGGTTTGTAATATGCACAAAGCATATGACTCCCCCATAATGTGATAAATCAAGAAAACTCAACAAGAGGTAATAACATCCAAATAGAGATGATTAATGGACATTATGGAACTTAAATTTATCATGAGAAAGACATACCACATAGATACTAGATAAAATTGTAATATACATACTAAGTGGTATTCCTCACGTACACATATTTTAGTATTGTGGAATGCCCAAGCATAACACTTCCCCCGAATGGGATAGTCCATTAATCTCTCGCAAGAGCCCAAAAATATACCAAATGAATTCAACAAAGGCTCTAAACCAAGAACACAAATACATGATGTGCCAACCAACATACACAAATATACTTGATGACTCAATATAAGTACGAGGGAAGCACAACATATACATACACATGCAAGGTACAAAACCACACATGCACAAGGGAGCAAGTAACTTTCAATGTAAGTGAGATAAGCACATGTTACCGCAAGGAGGAACATTGGATATAAGATAGAGGCAAGATAATGCAATTGGCTTGACTTGACAAAAATATATGATGAAGATCCCTCAATTCTTCATAAAGTAGCCAAGCCTCCAATGCCCTCAAACAACACCTATTGATCAAGTTTTAGCTTGTTGGTCCCCAACAAAGTTGGGTCCTAAGAAGTTAGTCACAATAGGCTTGGCCACCAACAAATTTGGCACCATCCAAATGGTTCTTTTCTTGACACCATAGGCTTGGCCACCAACCAATAGGCTTGGCCACCATCCAAATGGTTCTTTTCTTGACACCACGTTGGTCACCAACAAATTTGGCAAACACATTGCCCACCTCATCCTTACGAAGATAATATGCATCATCAATCAAGATAGGCTTGGATGAGGAGTTACCCATGGTGCATGAGGAAGAAAGGTGCCCCTTCTCGCAACATATGTAGCAAGTTCTTCTCTTGCTATATTTCTTCTTGGAAGATACCACCCCTTGAGGAAGAGCTTGAGTCTTGGGAAGAGGCTTGCTTATAGCTTGAGGTGGATCTTCAGGTGGAGCTTGATGCCACTTCCCTTGTTGCTTCTTCTTCAATGGGCAACATCTCATATGATGTCCTTGTTCCTTGCACTTGAAGCACACAATGTTGGCCGGATTCTTCACTTGACCTTGCCCATTCTTCTTGTTGCCTGATACGTCCATTTTGCATCACTATTCTATGTCTTAATTCACTATTATTCATTGATATATTTCATATTGAGAGGTGATACTTATGTTATTTCATCTGTTTTTGCATGGTTGATGACTTTTGGAGCATGGACCGCTGCAGTCAGGATTCTGATGGAAAAGGTGCTGTTTGGAGGCAAAATTCGCGAAGATTAGAAAATCCAGGAAAATATACGGAAAATCCTATTTTTCCAGAAGACGAAGGAAGCCAGAAGGGGGGCTGGAGATGGGCCACAGGGGCCCACACCACCCCCTGGAGCGGGCAGCCCTAGGCTGCACCAGCAGGTGGTGTGGCCGCCCTGGCCCACTCCAAGCTCTCCCCTCTGGCGTATATCATCCTCCCAAAACCCTAAGACTTGGGGGGCGACCACAAAAATATTCCGCCACCTCTGCGGGGTGAAAAACACTGAGAGAGAAAGATCTCTCCGACAGACAGATTTCTGCCGGGGGAATTCCTTCCCGGAGAGGGAGATCGTCGCCATCAACACCACCATCAAGCTGGCCTTCATCGAGATCATCATCATCATCATCACCACCATCATCACCATCAGCACCCTCATCACCATCTCCATATTGCTGTAACAATTGCGTTGAATCTTGCATAGTTCATAAGGGAAACTTTCCCGGTGTTGATTACTCCTTGTAGTTGATGCTATTGAGTGAACCATTGAATTATTGTTTATGTTTAGATTGGTATACATCATTATTCCATCTCTGATCATGATCCATATTATGTCTTGTGAGTTGTTCGTTTTGTTCTTGAGGACATGGGAGAAGTCATGTTGTTAGTAGTGGAGTTGTGTTGAGAAAGATTCAATAGATTGTTATTTAAGTTGTGGTGTACTTCTTCTAGTGGTGTCATGTGAACGTTGACTACATGACACTTCACCTATATGGGCCTAGGGGAATGCATTGTGTATTTGGCTACTAATCGTAGGGGTTGCCGGAGTGACAGAAACCTGAACCCCCGTTAGGAAACCATTGCACAAGGGACGTAAGGGTCTTAGAGTTTAAAGCTGTGGTTAGGTTTCTACCTTAATTACTTTCTTGTACTTACGGATGTTTGCAAGGGGTATAATCACAAGTATGTATTAGTCCTAGGAAGGTGGTACATTAGCACAGGTTCACCCACACAACACTTAGCAAGCTAAGGAAGATTAATCAACTATATGAAGCGAAAGCACTTGACAGTCTTCCCATGTGTCCTCGAGAACGTTTGGTCATCTTAAGTAATACAACCGGCTTGTCCTTTGCTGCATAAAGGATTGGGCCACTTGCTGCATTTATTCCTACTGTCTTTTATTTACTTATACTTTATTTACTTGGTTTATCAAAAAACCCTAAAAATCCGTTTTCTAAGTATTTGCAGAGAATTCCTGATCCATACCACTAGCCAGCACCTTCTGCTCCTCGTTGGGTTCGACACTCTTACTTATCGAAAATACTGCGATACACCCCCTATACTTGTGGGTCATCAAGACTATTTTCTGGCGCCGTTGCCGGGGAGTGAAGCGCTATTGGAGAGTGGAACTGGTAAAGGAAACTTATACTGTGAGTATTGTTTACTTCTGTTAGTTGCTTTATTTTCATTATGGATAATTCGCTGAGTTTCTTATTTGGTAATGCTACTACCACTGCTAAGGTAGTAGATAAGCCACCACCTACTGAGAATGATGTTTTCAAAATACCTACAAGAATTATTGATCGTGTCATGGATAACTACTATGTTGGGGATGGAACTGTCCTTCCCGGTGATCATTTACTCTTTATACACGAATTATGCGGGTTATTCAAGTGTGCAGGTATTACTACAGATCAAGTTAAGAAGAAGTTATTCTCATTATCGCTGAAAGGAAGAGCTGAGGACTAGTATAAGCTGCTGAAGAATGGTCAAGCTCTGGAATGGGAGGAAATAGTGCCTCTCTTTTATTCAAAGTTTTATCCTCCTAGTGAGATTCATAAATATCGGAATCAAATATACAACTTTTGGCCCCTTGATGGAGAGAGTACAACTCAAGCTTGGGGGATATTGAAGTTACTAATTCTCAAATGTCCCATTCATGAGCTCCCCAACAATATTATTATCAATAACTTTTATGCAAGACTCCCTCTACATGATAAGGATTTATTGGATGCTTCTTGTGCTAGATCATTTACTCGCATGGAAGAAGAAGCTAAATGGGATTTTCTGGACCGTATTCAAGATAATGCTGAAGCTTGGGAGAATGACAAAGGTAGAAAGTCAGGTATAAATTATGATTATGAATGCATTGAATATTTTATGGGAACTGATGACTTTCAAAATATTAAAAATGCTTATGGTCTAGACTCTCAAGCTATTGCTTCTTATTTTAAGGCCTTTGCTTCCTATATAGAAGTGCCTAAAAAGAAGTGGAATAAGTATCATGAACCTTATAAAGATATTGCTAAGAGTGTTCCTAGAAGAAATACTGAAGTTTATACTACTAATCATGTTTTACCTAAACCTTACATTGAGAAAATGCCTTTCCCAGTTAAGGTGAAGGAACATTCTATGATAGCTAGTATGGTTAATGAAAGTACAAGTAAAGCTGTTGAACCTGATAAACAAATGGTTGATGAACCTATAATAGCAAATGTGAAAGACTTTGTTACTAAATATGAAGGAGAGGGACACACTATCCTTTGTAAGGATACCTCTAATTTTGTTTCACAAAGTAGTGTTATGAGAGCTAGTATTCCTGTGTTTTCTGTTAGAATAAGTGATCATTGCTACGATGGTCCTTGTGATAGCTATATTGTTAAGTTTATGCATGATACTGAAAGTTACTATGAGAGAGGGAAAAGTGTTCTTATGTATCTCAATAATATCAAGTTTCCTCCTTTTATGCTGAAAGTTTTTATGTTGCACTTCTTTTGCCTTCTTATGCAAGTAGTCTCTGGTTTCAACAACTTGTTTGTGTACAAAATTCCCTTGCATAGGAAGTGGGTTAGACTTAAATGTGTGTATTTTTGCTTCTTAATGCTCTCTTTCACCTCAATTCATATTCCTATGTGAGCATCTCCAAAATTAGCATGCCCATCTTAATGGCTATAAAGAAAGAGCTTTATGGGGGACAACCCAATTTGTTTTTCTTTCAGTTTTTTTTGTTTCTTTGAGTATTGGAAGTTATTACTTCGGTAATAACCGCGCCTTATCCATTTTTTTTGGTTTTTGTGTCAAGATCAACCTCTAATGAGAGAGAAGTAAGATTTGGGGAAGTTGCTATCTCGAAACAGATTTTTGTGCTTCGCCGTAAAAATTCGTGAGAGGTATCTGTATGTCGGATTGAGTTGTAATTTTTTGTGCTTCTGACCCAGGTTGTTATTTAACTTCCGTTAGTTTTGCACTTTTTGATTTGAGCAACAGAAGATTTTCGAAAAAATTTGATATTTACCTGCTGGTCTGTTTTGACAGATTTTGCCAATCTTGCATTTGCTTCTTTATTCGATTTCCTTTTTGAATTCTTTTTGGGTTTTCGGAAGGAGTTGCTACAGTAGCTTATGTTTTGTTGGTTTTCAGTTGAAATTGAGCTCAAAAGGTTTTGTCACTTCACTTATACTAATGTTGCTAATGAGAATTGTGTGAAAGAAATTTCCAGGAAGTGGAGATATTGGTGTAATAAGGAAGAGAAAGGTTTTATGACTCAAGTAATAAGTGTATGAAGATGAAGATATTGATGTTATTCAAGTGGTGACTCCGGAAGAATCTACTAGATACCAAATTCAGAGACCTGCAGAGTCTGTTTTCAAATAGGTAACAGTTCTGGTAAGAAAGTTCCGCGAAAATACAATCCAACTATATTTTTGCAGTTTTTAGTCAATATGGAAAGTTACGAAGCGAAAAAGGGACAGAAACGGAGCCAGGGTGGCCCACACCACCCCGTGGCACGGGCCCACCCCTGGTCGCGCCACCAGGTGGTGAGGCCACCTCAGACTCCGCCCCCAACTCGTTTTCTCCTAGTACCTTCCTTTTGATATGAAACTTCGTAATATATAACCCCCCGGATCTTCCGAGGTTCATATATCGTGTGTTCGTTGTGTTTTCGTTTCGATCTGTTTCTGCCAGGACATACTCTTTGAAAGATTAGAAGCACCATGGTGTCCGCCAAGGATAAAGGGAAGGAGCCTATGGAGGAAGACCTCCAAGACCCCAAGCAAGGGCTGGTACCTTTGGTCACTTTCCCTGCATCAACAGAAGCCCTACGAGTCACTAAGGAGTTCTGCGATAAGTACCGAGAGTTGAGGAGGAAGGTGGACATGCTTCAATGGGAGAATAATAGGCTTCGCAAGATGCTGGAAGATTTCCTCACGTCAACTAAGGAAATAATACCACCACCACCGAAGGAGTAATTCGTCATCAGGTTTGGCATCCCCTTGGTTTGTTCCAAGCTTGGGGGAGTGCCGCGGTATCACATCACTATCTTCTATCTTTTTACCTTATTAGTAGAGTCATATCATGAATAGAAGAGTTATTATGTAGTATGGTTTGCATTATGGAAGTGTCCCCTCTCTTGTTAGATATGTATACCTTGGAGTGAGTTGCCGTTATGAAATATTAATGAGAAGTTCTATCATTTACTCTTTTGCATAGCTTATATTAGTTTTCAATTCGTGGTTATATGATTGATCTTGTTGTTAGTATTGGTATCACTTTGGGATCATTGAGTTAATTTAGTTGGTTTTTGCAAACCTGGCTCGGTCAGTAGCAACACTATTTTTGAGAGTTGAATGAAAAAGATAGAAGTACTCTAAAGAAAAATAATTTCATCATCTTTCTTTCTTGATTTTCTCATAAGTCTAGTATTCTCTAATTAAGACCTTTTGTGCTTCCAAGGAAGATTGCATGTTTGTCTTTATCGCTTGTATGTTTGTTTGTTTGTTTCCTTCAACTCTTATACTTGCTACCCAACTTTGCTAGCCAAAAACCTGTACTGAGAGGGAATTCTTCTCGTGCATCCACTTCCTTTAAACCAAACCCATGCCATTTGAGTCCACCATACCTACCTAGTAGCATTATTGCTATTCCAAGTAAATTCTTGTTTTATCTACCTCCCAAATTAAACTTGTTATGTGAAAATTAGTGATTAAAGCTCTCACAAACTTGATAGCACACTTTATTTTCTTGCATTTAATAAACTTGAACCGTTAGGTCCTTCTTTGTTGCGTATATGCTTGCGCTTTATGAGTTGAAGTTAGCAGAACCATGCATCATGGGGACCGCTTTCAACACTTCATTGGTACTTGTACCTAGTTGATATCATGTTATTTTGCTTATGGATCCCGGCGGTGTGAAATAAAAGGGGAACTTGTAAGATCATGGAGTTTATATGTGTGTTAGAGAAACGCCTGGGCCGCTAGCCTAAGCCATGCCTAATCATGGTGGAAACTTGCAGCATAACTATAGTGAGCATTCTATGAAGCATCCTCAATAAAAACCTATGCAAATAGCAAATAAAAAGATCGCTGAGATGCTCACTGTCTGCTTGCCTTGTCATTTTTATTATGGGATAGCTCCTGTGTCATGTGCAAGGGGTACCCCTTTGGCGGTTCTCAATGATACACACATATTTACAATGACAAGAGCTTACTCGTGACTGAAGTTGAGTAGCATGAGGTTCGGTACTCATAAGTAAGGGGCATGGGAATTCAATTTATAACTTGTCAAGCATGTCCTCCTAGTTGTGTCACTTTAACCTTAACCACCAAAAGATGCCTATGACAGGGGTAATGAGAGCTGAAAGCTAGTAAGTATCATAATTTTTGGGAGCTCTTTATGAGACTTGCAATCCCTGCTTCCCTCTGTGAAGGGCCTTTCTTTTACTTTGTAGTTGAGTCAGTAAACCTATTCCCTTCTATCTCAGCAAGTATTTTGAGTTGTTGTGTTTCATTCATTCATATGATGATTTATTCAATCATGTTTCTTATGTTCCTTGTTTTGCACATTGCTCTTATCTTGATGTTTACTACTTTGAAAGCTATCATTGAAAACCAGCTATTTGTGAACTCCAGCAAATTATCAACTATTCTTCGACCAAGAGCTAAGTTTGCCATTACTAATTATGATTCACTTTATGTATCTTTATTGTGTTTCCTTTACTCATTGCAAGTTGAGTTATATAATAGTGAGTTGTCTTCTATTATGATCTATGTATTTGATAATTGTGATGCTTCTTGTCCGTATTCTTTTATCGACTCTTCACTCCATAAACCTGAGGCCATGTTTATTGAGCTCAGTTTTGCTTGGGGACAAGCGAAGTCTAAGCTTGGGGGGAGTTGATACGTCCATTTTGCATCACTATTCTATGTCTTAATTTACTATTATTCATTGATATATTTCGTATTGAGAGGTGATACTTATGTTATTTCATCTGTTTTTGCATGGTTGATGACTTTTGGAGCATGGACCGCTGCAGTCAGGATTCTGATGGAAAAGGTGTTGTTTGGAGGCAAAATTCGTGAAGATTAGAAAATCCGGGAAAATATATGGAAAATCCTATTTTTCCAGAAGACGAAGGAAGCCAGAAGGGGGGGCTGGAGATGGGCCACAGGGGGCCCACACCACCCTCTGGCGCGGGCAGCACTAGGCCACGCCAGCAGGTGGTGTGGCCGCCCTGGCCCACTCCAGGCTCTCCCCTCTGGCATATATCATCCTCCCGAAACCCTAAGACTCGAGGGGCGAACACAAAAAGATTCTTTCGCCTCTGCAGGGCAAAAAACACCGAGAGAGAAAGATCTCTCCGGCAGATAGATTTCTGCCGGGGGAATTCCTTCCCGGAGAGGGGAGATCGTCGCCATCAACACCACCATCAAGCTGGACTTCATCGGGATCATCATCATCATCACCACCATCATCACCATCAGCACCCTCATCAGCATCTCCATATTGCTGTAAAAATTACGTTGAATCTTGCATAGTTCATAGGGGAAACTTTCCCGGTGTTGATTACTCATTGTAGTTGATTCTATTGAGTGAACCATTGAATTATTGTTTATGTTCAGATTGTTATACATCATTATTACATCTCTGATCATGATCCATATGATGTCTTGTGAGTAGTTTGGTTTGTTCTTGAGGACATGGGAGAAGTCATGTTGTTAGTAGTGGAGTTGTGTTGAGAAAGATTCAATAGATTGTTATTTAAGTTGTGGTTTACTTCTTCTAGTGGTGTCATGTGAACATCGACTACATGACACTTCACCTATATGGGCCTAGGGGAATGCATTGTGTGTTTGGCTACTAATCGTAGGGGTTGCCGGAGTGACTCAAACCTAAACCCCCGTTAGGAAACCATTGCACAAGGGACGTAAGGGTCTTAGAGTTTAAAGCTATGATTAGGTTTCTACCTTAATTACTTTCTTGTACTTACGGATGTTTGCAAGGGGTATAATCACAAGTATGTATTAGTCCTAGGAAGGTTGGTACATTAGCACAGGTTCACCCACACAACACTTAGCAAGCTAAAGAAGATTAATCAACTATATGAAGCGAAAGCACTTGACAGTCTTCCTATGTGTACTCGAGAACGTTTGGTCATCTTAAGTAATACAACCGGCTTGTCCTTTGCTGCATAAAGGATTGGGCCACTTGCTGCATTTATTCCTACTATCTTTTATTTACTCGTACTTTATTTACTTGCTTTATCAAAAACCCCTAAAAATACGTTTTCTATGTATTTGTAGAGAATTCCTGATCCAACCACTAGCCAACACCTTCTGCTCCTCGTTGGGTTCGACACTCTTACTTATCGAAAATACTGCGATACACCCCCTATACTTGTGGGTCATCATTGCCCTTGTGCTTCAACTTGTTGGTGGGCTTGTTCTTGATGTTGGAGTTATATCCAAGCCCATTCTTGTCATTTGGGGATTTTCGCACACCCAAGATGTTCTTGAGTGTGGTCTTCCCTTCATGACACTTCTTCAAGTCATTCTTCCAAGAAGTTACTTGAGCCTTGAGCTTCTTGTTTTACTCTACATGGTTAGTATCAACAAAAATACTAGAGGAAGTAGATGCTACAATGTTAGAGCAACAAGTCAAGGGATGCAATTCATCACAAGATGTAGCAATAGCATGAGTGGATGAATTACAAGGACTGGCACATGGAAATATGTAACTAGGAGTAGATGTAGTGCTTATGTCCACATGAGGCATACTAGATGTTACCTTAGACAAAATAGCCTCATGAGCCAACTTTAGCATACCATGGAAAACTAGAAGATCCTCATGCGATCTTGAGAGCCTAGCATGTTTTTCTTCCAATTTCCCATAGTTGCTAGTTAGCAAAGCAAGTTGAGCCTTTAGATCAACATTATCCTTCACAATAGATGCTTCACAAGAGATAGAATTAGTAGCACAAGCATCATCACTAGTAGTAAGAGGCGAGGGAAACTTGGAAAGCTCTTTAGTGTATGAAGCTTTAAGTTGCTCATGTGACTCGGTGAGTTTGATGAGCTCCCCCTTGATGACCCTAGAGACATTGTTGAGGTGCTCCAAATCCTCAAGGAGTTTAGCATAAGCAACTTCAAGTTCATCATTTTTAATTTGGAGGGAACTTGCCACCTCAAATTCTCTCTCATGAGATTTCTTCACTCTAGATAGCTCTAGAGCAAAGGTCTCCTCAAGAGATTCCTTGGTGGTTTGTTCCTCTTCTAGAGCTTCATTTAGGTTTGCAATGTCATTATCATACTCACGCTCAAGACTACTCATTTTTTCCATTGTGTCCTCATGTTCATCATTAAGTTGCTTACTTTCAATAGCAAAGGTTAATATTTCAATCAATTTAGAGAAAGCAATTTTATTTGGATGAAGAGCATGAAGGACTAGCCCCCCCTTATTTTTAAAAGAAGAAACACCATCAACTACTTCATCTAAGTCAACATTCACATCATCATGAGGTGCATTGGGACCCAAAGGAGAAGTTACCTTTGATTCCTTAGCCATAAGGCATAAGTGAACATTGGGAGAAGGTGATGATGGGGGAACACTTGAAGCTCCAATCACAACCCCTCGGCCCACACATTCTTCGATTTCCTCTACATGGTTATCAATACAAGTACTAGAGGAAATAGAAGCACATTTATCATGGCAACAAGGCAAAGCAAGCATATCATCATGAGATATATTCAATCCATTTCTACATGATATGCAAGGGCAGTCACCACTAGGATGTAAATCACAAATAGTCCTACAAGTGTTCATGCCCAAAGATACAACATTGCAATGAGATAGATATGAAGAATCATGAATGACAAGCTCACTATCCACATTGCAAGTTTTATCACCACTCACCATATCATTACCTTGTGAGAAAGAACATGTAGGTGAAGTGGAGGAAGATGAGAACTCATCACGACCGGAGGTGGAGGGAACCCAATCATCTTCAATAAGTTTGGACACTTCTTATTTTGCTTGAAGCTTGGTCCAAATATCATGAGCATTCCGAAAAGGCATGATTGAGGAAAGAACTACAAAGCTCACAACATTAACAAGCACATTAGATGCTTGAGCTTCGAGATAAGAGTTTATCTCCTCCTCCAAAGATAGATTTTGGGGATCCTTAGGAGGAGACAACCCCATATCTAGAATTCGCTCAATATTTGGGTCAATGACCCGGAAATGACTAAGCATGCGAATACGCCAAACATCATAATTTGTGCCATCAAAAGTAAATGTGTGAGAGTGCACTAAACCCCTAGGAGACATCCTTACTCTCGAGGCGGTGAAGCCTAAGAAGCGAGAGAACTTGCTCTGATACCAATTAAAAGGGAAACAGACGTCGCCTAGAGGGGGGTGAATAGGCGTTTTAAAAATATTATGCTTTAGGATCTAATAAATGTGGAATAAAACTTAACGTTTAATTTATCAAGCCAAAACCTATAACTACTAGGTTCAACTAAGTGCACCAACAACCTATGCTAAGCAAAAGAAGCAACAAGGTGAAAGCAAGATATAATACTTCAAGCATGATGGCTATCACAATGTGAATTGCAAAAGTAAAGGGCTCAGTTGAGAGATAACTTATGGACGTGGAGACGATGATTTGTTTCCCGAAGTTCACTTCCAAAGAAGCTACGTCTCCATTGGGGAGGTGCGGGGGTGCAATGTACTTCGAATGCCACAAGTGGATCACGTCGAGGTGTGGTGGCTCGATGCTCACCCAACGCCACACAAGGCCTCACCCCAAGATGCGAAGGCACACAACTCACCGACGCCACAAAAGGCTCACCCTAGTCTCCCGTGAGCTCGCCACAAAGGCCTACCCACGTTCCACTATGAGTCACTTGAGGGAGGTCACCGAACCCGTACAAGGCTTAGGGAAAGCTCCACAACTCAATTAGAGGGCTCCCAAGAAACGCCAAAAAGGTTCCACAATGCCACAATAGGCTAACAAGCTTGGGGAAACTCCACAACTCAATTGGAGGCCCCAAGAACACACCCACAACTCCACACAGCCGTCTAGGGTTCCAAGAACCCAAGAGAAACAAGCCCAAGGGCTTGAACTCGCTGAATCTCCGAGGAGAACTCAAACCTATGCACCAAAAGAAAGAGGAAAGTCCTTCTCTCTCAAATTCCACCAAAGCTACAAAATCTATTGGGGGAATAAGAGAGAAAGAACACAAGAGGAGAACACAAAACTCTCCAAGATCTAGATCCCAAGGATTCCTTCACAAAGAAGGGATTTGGTTTCGTGGGGTTATAGATCTAGATATCCTCTCTCAAATCCCTCAAAAAGATGCAAGAATCATGGGAGGGAGAAGGGAAGAGGGCAAGCTTTTTAAGGTCAACAATGGAGGAGAGGGAGTGGAAGAGCTAGCAAAAATGACCTCCAAAGTTGGGGAAACTTTGGGGAAGAGGGGGCCCTTAAATAGGGCAAGAGAAATCTGCTCGTTTGGGCCAGATTTGCGCCCCACCGGAACTACCGGTGCCCCACCAGAACTACTGGTAAATAGAAACACAAGTTACTGAACAAAAACAAGATTTACCGAAACTTCGGGCAGAACTTGGGCCGGTACTACCGCTCAAGCAAAAACATTGGACAACATTGCACGAAAACTTCAATAAATTTTGACTCCGGACTCTGATTTTGATGATCTTGGGCTTGTTTTGAAGAGAAAAAAAATCTCTTTGCCTTGAGAAATCTACTTGATCTTCATGTAGACCGTCTTGTCCTTCTCAAGATGGATCTCCTTTCTTGATTGCTCTTGCTCACTCTTGCTCGATGAAGACTTGAGAAGTGCTCCCCCATACTCGATGGAGAAACCTCCTTTTTGAACTTGTCTTCATCACACCATGATCGCTGAGGATGGCAAGCTCCAAGCATGAGATCTTCTATAGATGGTGCATCTTGAGCTTGCACATCATTTCTCGATGATGTCTTGAAGATAGCCATGAGGAACTCCATCTCCTTCTTCTTCTACTTGATTACAATAGGCCCAAAACCCTTGGATATTTCTTCTTCTTTTCCAACCTTGAAACCAACACATGGTCCAAGCGATGCCAATGGAAAAACCTACAAGTGAAACTAAATTTATACATTAGTCGATAGGAATTGTCATTAATTACCAAAACCACACATGCGGGCATACATGCCCTTTCATTAGGGTATTATGAACCAAGAGCCGACGCTGAAGGCTGAATGGGTGCGAGGCATATTGACCTACCCACATTGAACGTGCCCACTGCCCGAGCCAACATTTTTCCCAAGGGATAAAACCCCGCCCATTTTATTAGCTAAGGGATGTTTATAGTACAAACATACTACCTATGTTCCATGACAAACTTTGACCAAGATATTATAAAAAAACTATCAACATCTACCGTTATAAATAGGTGCCGGGTAGATACATCATGGCATGCATTTTTATTTTATATAGATATGGTATCATCATTATCAAAAGTTTTTCCTATAAGATTGTTCAAACTTTATATTTTTTGGCTTAAAAATATTATATGCCTACTTTTACTAAACGGGGGTCTGGTATAACATAGCCAAACTGGTCGGATACAAAAGACCGTTCTCACAAATTAATAGCACTCACGTATCAATCCCCCTCCCCCCAAACAAGAAATTTCAATCAACAATCAGTAAAACAATGAACAATGGATAACAGAAAGTACATTTTTAGAAAATCTTTGCATTCCTTTCATTCTAGAAAAAACAAATTAGAATGACATGCATAGATCCATAATAGGTTTTCTCATCTCAAATAAAACAACTATTTCTTCAACTATGTACGTGACCTAGACCTCCAGCCACCTCAACCAAGCTGCCACCAACACCTCCTCCTCCTCTATACGTCGGTTCCCCCTCCTCCATCCGGTCTCGCCAGCGTCAGGAGGGGTGGGGAACCCGATCTATGGGTGGAGTTTTCAATAAAAGTAGTGTTTTATAGGATTAGGTTAGATTTTTGGTAGACATCTTCTTCTTGGCGTCTACACCAATAGAGTTGGTATCATTCGCAATAAGTGATTGATGACTGGAAGTGCACAGATTGTTTGTAGCTAGTTTTGAAATAAAGATATCGATCCCACAGGGAGCAGTAGGCGAAAGACAAAAATGCTTTTAACTAAAACTAAACGAAGTACTTAAGGAATAATTTTGAGATGCAAGAAAAGTAGGATTGTTTTGGGGTTTTTGATTGAATGAAGCAATTAAAGTAAAGTAAAACTTAATGCAGAAAGTAAGAATCACGTGTGTAAAAGAGCTTGGAACTGCAATAGGGGAAAAGGCGTTCTCAAGGAGTGGTGGATACACCGCTAGCAATTTAGACTAAGCAATCAAGATTATTATAACAAATATTCTCATAATATGTATGTATATGGGAGGAGCTCCATATATGGGCAAATAGGAAGCAACCACTGCTCATATCATCCTTCATAACCACAGCTGACAGATAAACAACATCAATCGTATCATCCCGCTATTAAGGGATTTCTCCCATGGCATGGACATGGCTTTATGAGTTCCCCATGTTTCCCCAAGTTAGTATGTAAAGAATGGCAATAGCTTTATAGTCACAGTAAGTACTATCATCCCTCCGTCTACCAACAAGTAATCCCCTTCATCGTGTCCCCATAAGAGGCAAATATTAAGGAGGTGCACAACTCCCAACATCAAGATGAAGACAATTAACACATACACATAATGATGTATAACATAATAATATCTATCTTATCTTAGTCATATGCTAGGGTTTCTCCATCTCCCCAAGAACTAAAGATCTACTCAGACATGGAGGCAATCAACATCATGGCAATGGTAATGGAAACAATTATAAATGAATAGTTCTTGTATAAATCCACAACGAGTATGGAAATTACAACAAGATCTATATGGGGTGAAGATGGGATGGATGGAGATGATAGTGGTGCAGCGGTTGATGAAGATGAAGATCAATGCCTTGGCCTCCCAGATCTGCGTAGGGAGAAGATGGATCCCTTGAGCAAGTTCCCCCTCTAGATTCCTTCTGGAGGTGAGATTTTTGGCGATTTCTGGGTGTTCTGTATGTCGTCTCCCCCATCCAGTTGCACGGAGTGAAACTATTTGAGGAGGCGATGGTGGCGCCAACTATACGGCGGGAACTATATGGCCGGAAAATTAATTCTCGCCGTATAGTTAGTCGTTAAACCTTCTGGATGCCTCGATCGCTTCGGGTTTCCTTCTGGTGTTATTGATATTTCCCAAATAAACGATTTATGTTGTTTTGACTCCTTTTCTCCCTAATACAACTGCTGCAAGAATTGTGTCCATTGTATCTATCATCTGTCCTGATCCTAGTGAAAATATACATAAAATATGCACATGAACACCGTAAAATACCAAGATCCTACCACTATAATGCAAAACAATAATATAAAACATGATGCAAATATGCACTCATCAACTTCCCCAAGCTTAGACTCTTGCTTGTCCCGATCAAGGCTGGCTTAGTGAATGCGATCCTCATATTCATGAAGTTGAGTCAATAAAATAAATGAGGCAATTGCAGCATGTGTTTATCCTATAAGATACATAGGAATGAGTTCATGAATAGACCTTACTTAAACCATCTGAATAATATTAGCAGGCTTCTGATACATTGCAAACGTATCCATAATTTTTGATGTTCCATGCTTGGTTTTATCTACTTTCTTATGTTTTGTCCACACTTTGGAGTACTTTTCTTATGATTTCTTGGACTAACCTATTAACAAGAGCCATAGTGCTAGCTGCTTGTTTTCTGCTGTTTTTGGTTCCAGGAAAGTTAGAAAATGAATATTCTCGAAATTGGACGGGACAAAAGCTAAAGTCAGTTTTTCACCGAGGGAGACTTGGAGCCAGAATACGAGACAGAGAGGGGCTGGGGCCCGGCCACACCACCTGGCTGCGTGGCCCAGCCTGGCCCGCGCCAGGGGATGGTCTGGCCGCCCCTAGGCACCCCCTCGGCCTCTCCTTTCGCCTATATATTGCCTCCGATACAGAAACCCTAAGTACCCGATCAAAATTCCACGAAAGAGTCTGTAGCCGCTGTCATCTCCATACCTAGATCGGGAGGGATCTGAAGATCTTCCTGGCACTCTGCCGGAGAGGGGAATTCACCCTGGAGGCCTTCTTCATCATCATGCAAGCCTCCGGTGTGATGTGTGAGTAGTTCATCTCTGGACTACGGGTCCATGTAGTAGCTAGATGGCTGGTTTTCCTCCTTTGTGCTATCATATCTAGATCTTGTGAGATCCATTCATGATCAAGATCATCTATTTGTAATTCTGCATGTTGTGTTTGGGGGATCCGATGGATATTGAGATGCTATTTCAGATTGATTATTGATTCTATCATGTCTTTGTTATTTGTGATCTTGCATGCTTTCTGTTCTTAGTAGCTATCTTGGCCAAGTAGATGCTAGCAACTCCAAGAGTTACTATTTATGCTCGATAGTGGGTTCATGCCTCTAGTAATCTAGGGAAGTGACAGAAATCTCTAAGGTACTAGATGTGCTATTGCTACTAGGGAGAAAACAACAATCCTTTGTTCATAGAACAATCGTATTGTTTACTTTACACGCAATTTGTAATGCAATTATCCGTTGCTTGCAACTTAATACTGGAGGGGGTTCGGATGATAACCTGAAGGTGGATTATTAGTTATAGATGCAGTTGGATGGTGGTATATGTATAATGTTGTAATGCCTAATTGAATCTCAAAGGAGTCAAGATGAGTAGTATATGCTTGTATGCTTTCTCGATGTTTGTCGATTGCCCCGCTGTAATTTGTTCACCCAACATGTCATCTATCTTAAGGAGAGCCACCTCTAGTGAACTATGGACCCCGGTCCTTTCTTTTACTATTGATACGTCCATTTTGCATCACTATTCTATGTCTTAATTCACTATTATTCATTGATATATTTCATATTGAGAGGTGATACTTATGTTATTTCATCTATTTTTGCATGGTTGATGACTTTTGGAGCATGGACCGCTGCAGCCAGGATTCTGATGGAAAATGTGCTGTTTGGAGGCAAAATTCGTGAAGATCAGAAAATCCGGGAAAATATACGGAAAATCCTATTTTTCCAGAAGACTAAGGATGCCAGAAGACGGAGTGGAGATGGGCCACAGGGGGCCCACCCCACCCCACGGTGCGGGCAGCCCTAGGCCACGCCAGGAGGTGGTGTGGCCACCCTGGCCCACTCCAGCATCTCCCCTATAGCGTATATCATCCTCCCAAAACCCTAAGACACGGGGAGCGACCATACAAAGATTCCGTGCCTCTGCGGGGTGGAAAACACCGAGAGAGAAAGATCTCTCCGGCAGACAGATTTCTGCCGGGGGAATTCCTTCCCAGAGAGGGGAGATCGTCGCCATCAACACCACCATCAAGCTGGACTTCATCGGGATCATCATCATCACCAACATCATCACCATCAGCACCCTCATCACCATCTTCATATTGCTGTAACAATTGCGTTGAATCTTGCATAGTTCATAGGGAAACTTTCCCGGTGTTGATTACTCTTTGTAGTTGATGCTATTGAGTGAACCATTGAATTATTGTTTATGTTCAGATTGTTATACATCATTATTCCATCTCTGATCCTGATCCATATGATGTCTTGTGAGTAGTTCGTTTTGTTCTTGAGGACATGGGAGAAGTCTTGTTGTTAGTAGTGGAGTTGCGTTGAGAAAGGTTCAATAGATTGTTATTTAAGTTGTGGTGTACTTCTTCTAGTGGTGTCATGTGAACGTCGACTACATGACACTTCACCTATATGGGCCTAGGGGAATGCATTGTGTATTTGGCTACTAATCGTAGGGGTTGTCGGAGTGACAGACACCTGAACCCCCGTTAGGAAACCATTGCACAAAGGGCGTAAGGGTCTTAGAGTTTAAAGCTGTGGTTAGGTTTCTACCTTAATTACTTTCTTGTACTCACAGATTTTTGCAAGGGGTATAATCACAAGTATGTATTAGTCTTGGATGGGGTGGTACATTAGCACAGGTTCACCCACACAACACTTAGCAAGCTAGAGAAGATTAATCGACTATATGAAGCGAAAGCACTTGACAGTCTTCCCATGTGTCCTCGAGAACGTTTGGTCATCTTAAGTAATACAACCGGCTTGTCCTTTGCTGCATAAAGGATTGGGCCACTTGCTGCATTTATTCCTACTGTCTTTTATTTATTCGTACTTTGTTTACTTGCTTTATCGAAAACCCCTAAAAATCCGTTTGCTAAGTATTTGTAGAGAATTCCTGATCCATACCACTAGCCAGCACCTTCTGCTCCTCATTGGGTTCAACACTCTTACTTATCAAAAATACTGCGATACACCCCCTATACTTGTGGGTCATCAACTATCAATCTACAATCAACTGTTTACTGCTTTGTGTTTACTTTCTGCAAACTATTACTTTCTTCCACTCGATACGTTTAATCCTTTGTTTTCAGCAAAACTGGTGAGATTGACAACCTCATCGCAAGTTGGGGACAGAGTTCTGTGGTTGTGTTGTGCAGGTCTCCACGTTGTTGCTGGCACCGGTAGTGCGCCTTGCCAAAGTTCAGCTAGCTACACCTTTGGGTGTTTACTTGCTCCTACTGGATTGATAACCTTGGTTTCATAACTGAGGGAAAACTTACTGCTATGCTCATCATACCTTCATCTTGGGGTTCCCCAACGAGCTCGTTAATACACGAGTCAGCAAGTTCTTTTTCTGGCGCCGTTGTCGGGGAGTCAAGGACATCTTCATAAGGGGAGTCCCTCATAACCAATCTATTTACTTTGTTATGTTTGTTTTGCTTAGTTTACTTTTGCTTTGTTTGCTTGTTTCTTTATCAAAAACACACAAAAAATTTAGTTTTACAAGTTTGCTTTCTTTATTAAAAACACAAAAAATGACTACCCTTGAAAACAGTAAGTTGTGTGACTTCACTAGCATCAACAACAATGATTTTATGAGCACACCTATTCCTCCACCTGTTCCTGAAGCTACTTTCTTTGAAATAAAACCTGCTTTACTCAATCTTATTATGAGAGAACAATTTTCTGGTATTGGTAATGAAGATGCTGATGCTCATCTAAATAACTTTGTTGAACTTTGTGAGATGCAAAAGCATAAGGATATAGATGGAGATATTATTAATCTTAAATTGTTTCCTTTCTCTTTGAGAGGAAAAGCTAAAGAATTTAAATTTCCTAACTAGGAATAGTATTGATTCTTGGACTAAATGCAAAGATGCTTTTATTAGAAAATACTATCCTCCTGCTAAGATCATATCTATGATAAGTGAAATAATGAAGTTTAAACAATCTGATAATGAACATGTTGGTCAAGCTTGGGAAAGAATGAAATCTTTGGTAAAAAATTGTCCCACTCATGGACTGCCTGCTTGGATGACCATCCAAACTTTTAATGCAGGATTGAACTATTCTTCAAGGAACCTATTGGATTATGTTGCTGGAGGTACCTTTATGACCATTACTTTGGGTGCTGCAACAAAGCTTCTGGATAATATGATGGTTAATTACTCCGAATGGCATACTGAAAGAGCTCCACAAGGTAAGAAGGTAAATTCTGTTGAGGAAACCTCCTCCTTGAGTGATTAGATTGATATTATTATGTCTATGCTTGTTAATGGGAAAGCCCATATTGATCCAAATAATGTTCCCTTAGCCTCTTTGGTTGCTCAAGAAGAGCAAGTTGATGTAAACTTTATAAGAAATAACAATTTTAGCAATAATGCCATTACAACGAATGTGCTAACTAGTGACCCCAAATATTGGTCATAGAAAGGTCATAGTAATCCATTTATGACCTTGTATGGCCAAAAGCAGTAGGTCACATACCAAGGATCATTATAGACAACTGACGACCTTTTTTTTGAATCGGTCATGGTTATCCATGACCAAAATACAAGGTCATAGAGCCCATGACCAAAATTTTGGTCATGGGTAATCTACCATGTCCACGTCAGATCGTCCTACGTGGGAAGCCTACGTGGCAAGAATGCAGCCCAATCCATGATGGTCATCTTGTTGGGCCAAGCTCAATAATTTGGCCCATATGCTAGAGCCGAATTTTTCCATTATTTTTGTTTTTATTTTTGTATTTTAGAGCTGGTCCCACTTGTCAGGTCACCCAACAGGTCCCATTTGTCAGGTCAATGCACTTGTCCCATTCCAGGTCAACAAGTAGGTCCCTCTTGTCATTTTTATTTTTACTTTATTTACATACGGGCCTGTCACGTATGCTTTTAATATTCCTCAAGTCAGTTGAACAAAGGTGCAATAACACATAATTTGAATTACATAAAGTAGATAATTTGATTTACAATCATACACAGTACATATCAGTTTGCCAAAATATAGTTTCCGATACAGCTAGTTGTCAAAATAACTAGCTCCAATAAGCTAGAACACATTCACAATACACATCAGATTGTCAAAATACAACTTCAAATACATCTAGTTGTCAAATTAACTAGCTCCAATGAGCTACAACATATTGTTGGGAGCAGGTTCTATTCACACTTCTTCATCCTGAAGCTCTTGTACTCAATTTCGAATAAATGCAGATATCTGTAGGTTACAAGTTAGAAATAGTTAGGAAGATACAGAAATTTCTAGACATACAGTGTACAAACATATAACTGCAGAACAGCCATAAACTATACTGTAGAATTTTCTAGAAAAAAATTACAGACCTAAATTCATGGCCTGAGAGCTAAGTAGCAGGATTTGCTGTTGTATATTGATTGATTGAATATGGTAAAGTGTAGTATTACAATATATAGAACCGAATCCAGAGGCACGCACAGGTTCATGGATAAGACAATATCTATCTGATCCTAATGCTAGCAATACTAAGTAATGTAATGTTACACATCATGTATAATAGTAGTCAAAACTGAGAGATAATCTCACTTCGAGTTGCATGGAATTAATCTAAGGGAACGGGGGATGGGAAAATAGGGGGCATTTACCAGTATGTGGTCGAATAGGGTGGCCAAGTCGACCTTAACGAACTTGGCATACTCAGGTATATGATACAACATTCTAAAATTAGTATCAAAAGATAGTATATGAGACTCTATCAGAGTTATAATTGTTGGCACAAGCACCATGTCAAATTATAGCAACTACAACACTACAAGCACAGTAATATGCTTCGGCCAACTTCTTCAGTAGATGTTCTGGCTAGCATCTATGTTACAGATGTTCTGGCAGCTACAAAACTATACTAGACAAACATGGATTTTGTATTTCCGTGCAGACCAAGTAGTGGCCATTATTACATATAAGAAACAATTTTCGTGCAGAGCAATCAAACCTGAAGAAGAGCCAGACTTAATCCTATAGTGAAGTATTACAACAACATATATACCAATAGAGTACAAAGCTGTAACTATAAATACATGCTTTGTAGTGTTTACAAATGTTAAGACATCTACACATATAAAAAATTTTGCAATACAACAAATACATTGCAGAATCATAAGCACCGCTTGAGTAATCAACACAAGGCATGCTACTCTAGTAATGTTTTGATCTTCTATTAGAATTTACTCTATTTTACACAGTAGAGCGGCAAGAGTGGACAGCTATTCATAAATATATGTATCACTTAATCAGTTTTGCAGATGCATATGCTTCTAACGCGAGGAAAACAAATGGAATGCATTGGATCTATGATATACGGCAGACAGATGTGATGTACTAGATCTACCATACACGCTGAATCAACAATGCAGTAGACAACAATGATGCAGTCAGAAGCACATAATACCGTCCAAAATGTCTCCACCAAAAAAGAGCACAAGTGTAATGAACAATGAATCCTGGTGGCACAAGTACTACAAGCCAAATCTCGGGACCATTTCCAACAAAAAAATGTCTAGATCCAGGAGGGGGCTATACCTTGCAGGCAGTCGCAGTTCTCGGCCTGGTCGCACGAAAACCAGGCGGGAGGCATTGCCGACACAGTTCTCGACCTTTCACGTCTCATCCATGGGAGCGCTCCTTGCTAGGGAGACCAGACGAAGATGTTATCAACAGGGCACACGCACAGAAGAAGGGGGTTTCGGGGAGATGGGAGAGGAAGGGACTCACAAGATGATGGTGTATCGGCTCTGGATCTGGACCTTGCGTGAAGTCATGGAGGTGGCCAAACTTTCGAGCACTGTCAGTTCGAGGTACAGCCTGTCCACCTTCCGCCGTAGCACCCTATCCAGGCTCGATGGCCATGACTAGTGAAGGGGAGGGAGGGTCCACCCTTGGGTGCGGTGGCGTCTACATTGAGAGAGAGGGATACTGAGAAAGGGACCGAGAGAGAGAAGAAAAAAGGGACGGGAGAGAGGGAGTGGGGGAAGTTACCGGATCCGAAGTGGGGAAGGAAGGTGCTCCTATCGCCGCTAGGAGGAACTACGAATGCCGTTTGTGGCGTCCTCGTTGCCATTATCCATGGTAGCGACGCGGTGAGGCGAGCTTGACGGAGCGCAGCGCAGTGATGCACGTGCACGCCAGCGAGCAAGACCACCGTGACGCTGCCGGATCTCATCCCGCGTGGTGTCTCGCCATGGCAGGCTACGGTGCTGCGGTGGCTAGCTAGGCAGGAGGCGGAGGCGGCGGCGCAGGTGTGGGTGATGGGAAGCAGAGAGAAGGAGGCGCCCGCGGGATTAGGGTTTGTGTGGGCCGCGAAGGAGGAGAAGTGGCGGCGGGGTCAGGCGCGTGAGGGGATTAGGGTCGCGTTTGGGTGGATGGGTGTGGGAGGAATTTACCGAAATGCCCATGATAACTTCTCTGGTGCAGTACTGGGAATAGTAGGGTGTTTCGGTCTATTCACGTCCAAATTGTGGGAGGCGGGAGAAACTGGTGCCCCGAGTTCAGATCATTGGATGGAGGCATCAATGGCTGAGATCTCATTTGGTGGGTGATCCGTGGGTAGACCGTCTTTCTCTTCTGATTGGTTGGCTCTATTCTACAGGTTTTAGGGGTTTCTTAGAGGTTAATTAAAGGGGTTAAAAGTTCCATGGCATTTCCCGTTGTATATTTTGTGATAATGTGTCGTTATTGTACACGCATGTGCATCTTGGAATGACGTACAATGTTGCAGGAGGAAGTTTTTCTTTTCGTCGCTCAAAATATGCATTTTCCATTTTCCGAGTGCCAAAAATGGGGCATTTTGTGAAACAAACACCAAATGAAAGTTTCAAAATGGGAACACCCTATTTTTCAAAAATACTATACCATGCTACATGGCCAACAACTAGGGTATCTAAAACCTTTTCCTCCATCCCTGGCGAAAAAGATAAATTCCTGCCGAATCGACAAGAAGTGGGTCCGATTTTAACTACATGTATATTATCTGATGCTCATGTTTTTTTGCAAAAATCATTTTTAGGCTCATAATATGTTGTTCTATCAGAGATCTAATCCAAGTTCAGCGAGGCTCATCCCCTAGCTAAGAACATTCATGCCCACCATTTTTTGACCATAGTTTCAAACGGGCATAAAAAATTCAAAAATGGTCCAAACAAGGTGAATCCTTCGCGTGGCGTCATATGATGTAACATAGTTGCAAGGAAAAATACTAAACTTGGTATATTGATTGCATCTCGAAAAAACCTTCATGGAAATGACCTATCATGTTCGAGGTTTCATGGCTTTCAGGCCAAACGACCAATGTTACAACCAGAATCACGGCATAGTTTTTGATAATGTTCCCATATTGTGCACCCATGTGTATCATGGAATGGTGAACAATGTTGTAGGAGGAAGTTTTCCTTTTCATTGCACGGAAAAGCTATTTTCTATTTTGCTAGTGCCAAAATTGGGGCGTTTTGTGAAGCAACACCAAACGGTGGATACAAAATGCTACCACCCTATTTTTAAAAAATAGTAGACCCTCCTTACATGAACAATGTCCCAATCGGGAATTCTCAAATCTTTCCGTCCACCCCTGGTGAAAAAGACAAATGTCTACCGAATCGGGTGGAAGTGGGTCCGGTTTGAACTATAGGTGCATGATCTAACACTCATGATTTTTTGAAAAAATCATTTTTATACTCACAATATGATGTTTATTCAGAGATCCAATGCAAGTTTCTCGAGGCTCATCCCCTATCTTCATGCCCGCCGTTTTGACCATACTTTGAAACGAGAAATTTTTGAAACGGACATAAGAAATTCAGAAACGATCCAAACAAGGTGAATCCTTCGCATGGCGTCATATTATGTGACATAGTTGCAAGGAAAAATACCAAACTTGGTGTATTGATTGCATCTCGAAAAAACCTTCACGGAAATGACCTATCATGTTCGAGGTTTCATGGCTTTTAGGCCAAACGACCAATGTTACGGCCAGAATCGCGGCATAGTTTTTGATAACATGCCCATATTGTGCACCCATGTGTTTCATGGGATGGCGAACAATGTTGTAGGAGGAAGTTTTCCTTTTCGTTGCACGGAAAAGCTATTTTCTAATTTGCTAGTGCCAAAATTGGGGTGTTTTGTGAAGCAACACCAAACAGTGAATACAAAATGCTACCACCCTATTTTTCAAAAATAGTAGACCCACCTTACATGAACAATGTCCCAATCGGGGATTCAAAAACCTTTCCGTCCACCTCTGGTGAAAAAGACAAATATCTGCCGAAACGGCTGGAAGTGGGTCCGGTTTGAGCTACAGGTACATGATCTAACACTCATGATTTTTTGAAAAAATCATTTTTGTACTCACAATATGATGTTTATTCAGAGATCCAATGCAAGTTTATTGAGGCCCATCCCCTATCTTCATGCCCACCGTTTTAACCATACTTTGAAACGAGAAATTTTTGAAACGGACATAAGAAATTCAAAAACAGTCCAAACAAGGTGAATCCTTTGCGTGGCATCATATTTTGTGACGTAGTTGCAATAAAAATTACCAAACTTGGTGTATTAATTGCATCTCGAAAAAACCTTCACGAAAATGACCTATCATGTTCGAGGTTTCATGGCTTTCTGGTCAAACGACCAATGTTACGGCCAGAATCGCGACATAGTTTTTGATAATGTGTCCATATTGTGCACCCATGTGTATCATGAGATGGCGAACAATGTTGTAGGAGGAAGTTTTCCTTTTCGTTGCACGGAAAAGCCATTTTCTATTTTGCTAGTGCTAAAATTGGGGCGTTTTGCGAAGCAACACCAAACAGTGAATACAAAATGCTACCACCCTATTTTTCAAAAATAGTAGACCCACCTTACATGAACAATGTCCCAATCGAGAATTCGCAAACCTTTCCGCCCACCTCTGGTGAAAAAGACAAATGTCTTTCGAATCGGCTGGAAGTGGGTCTGGTTTGAACTACAGGTACATGATCTAACATTCATGATTTTTTGAAAAAATCATTTTTATACTCATAATATGATGTTTATTCAGAGATCCAATGCAAGTTTATCGAGGCTCATCCCATATCTTCATGCCCGCCGTTTTAACCATACTTTGAAACGAGAAATTTTTGAAATAGGCATAAAAAATTCAAAAATGGTCCAAACAAGGTGAATCCTTCGCGTGGCGTCATATTATGTGACATAGTTGCAAGAAAAATTACCAAACTTGGTGTATTGATTGCATCTCGAAAAAACCTTCACGAAAATGACCTATCATGTTCGAGGTTTCATGGCTTTCAGGCCAAACGACCAATGTTACGGCCAGAATCGCGGCATAGTTTTTGATAATGTGTCCATATTGTGGACTCATGTGTATCATGGAATGGCGAACAATGTTGTAGGAGGAAGTTTTCCTTTTCGTTGCACGGAAAAGCCATTTTCTCTTTTGCTAGTGCCAAAATTTGGGCGTTTTGTGAAGCAACACCAAACGGTGAATACAAAATACTACCACCCTATTTTTCAAAAATAGTAGACCCACCTTACATGAACAATGTCCTAATCAGGGATTCGCAAACCTTTCCGTCCACCCCTGGTGAAAAAGATAAATGTCTGCTGAATCGACTGGAAGTGGGTCCGGTTTGAACTATAGGTACATGATCTAACACTCATGATTTTTTGAAAAAAATCATTTTTAGCTTTACCTCCTAAAGATGAACAAAATTGATTTTTATATCATCTCAATCCGATGTGATATGTAGAAATTATAGAGAAATTACATTTGTATACTTACGAAAAAAATAAAGTTCATCCATTTGTGTGGGCTCAAACATATACATAAGCCCAAATTTGCACTGAAATCAGCCTTGTAACGTCTTTTGGGCCGTCGGCCTAGTCGGTGGACATGATCACAACGGGAAAAAAAGAGGCGAAGGCCTTATCACTTTGCAGCCTAGGCCGAGCAACCAAACTTAATTACTTAAGTGGAGCGCGCACATAGATACTATCAGATAGAACGAGGTGGTTCGATGGTTTGGTTCCGTCCGGGGATGATGCTGGTCGCGGGTTCGATCCCCACGTCCTCCCTTTTTGTTCTAAATTCTCGCGAATGGGGTTACCTAGCGAGGTCCAATTGTCAGTTTCATGTGCATAGTGGGATAGTGGGCCCCGCCTGTAAGTCATGCGGAGTAGCTCCCATATCAAAATGCCACATAGGAGGGCCCGCTAAGGTGGCACATTTACAGGAAATGCCACATAGGCTAACCTACTGAGGTGGCACAACTTCCATATCATAATGCCACATAGGCGGACCTGCTGAGGTGGCACAACTTCCATATCAGAATGCCACATAGGCGGACCTCCTGAGGTGGCACATACGTAGGCTCCACTTGATGCATGTATATGACACATATGCAGACAAATCAGCGTAAGTTGACACATGGACACGACACATAGGTGAACCTATTGAGGTGGATGACCAATCACTTTAAGTTATTATGAATTAGCAGCGATGACCATTTAAATTGGCCGTGATCGCGTAAAATTAAGGTCATAGACCAGTGTTGTTTATGTTATGACCAATTGGTGCAAGAAGTTATGACCTTCCTGACATAATTGGTCATAATTTTTTAGGGTTTGGACCCTCCTAAATGTCCTACGACCATCTGGTTTGAAATGGTCATAGATCTACGACCAATTTTCTCACGGTCACTACGAGAAGGTCAGAAGTTGACACATTTCTTGTAGTGTGCCTACAGGAATAATTTTGAAAACAATGCTTATGGTAGTAACAATTATAAGCCATATACTCCCAACAATGGTAATGCTTATGGAAATTCCTACAACAACAATAGGAGTGCTCCCTCTGAACTTGAAGTTATGCTTAAAGACTTTATTAGTAAACAAACTGCTTTCTATAAAACTATTGAGGAAAAACTCTCTAATGCTGAAAGAAATATAGCATCTTTGGCTGAAGCTTAATCTTTTTTGAATAAAATGGTTGGTAAACCTGAAACTATTGATAATCCCTTTGCAGCCACTAATGCCATACAAGTAAGAATTGATGAAAATTTTAGACTATTAGCTGAATTGCATGCTAAGTGGGAAAGAGAAGATGAAATTGCTAGAAACATTAGTGTTTCTACTATCACTACCACTACTGTTGAGGCTAGTAATAGCTCTACTACCTTAGATGATAACTATGATTTTGATCTTGATGGTTACAACATCTCTAAAGTTATTAAGTTCCTACAAAAGCTTGCTAAAATTCCTAATGCTAGTGCTATGAATATGGCCTTTACAAAACACATTACTGATGCTCTCATAAAGATTAAAGAAGAAAAGATGAAACATAAAGCTTCTATTCCTATAAAACAAGAAGATGGTTGGGAACCCATCATTAATATGAAAGTGAATGATTTTGATTTTAAAACTTTATGTGATCTTGATAGTAGTGTTTCTATTATGCCTAGAAGGATTTATGATATGCTTGATTTGCCACCACTTGAAGATTGTTATTTGAATGTCCCACTTGATGATAATGCTAAAAATAAACTCATGGGGAGTATTAATGATGTTCTTATTATGGTTAACAATGCCTATGTCCCCGTTTATTTCTATGTTTTGGATGTTGAATGCAATGCTTCTTGTCCTATTACTTTGGGAAGACCTTTTCTTAGAACTGTTGGTGCCACTATTGATATGAAAGAAGGCACCATTAAATATCAACTCCCACTCAAGAAAGGTATAGAACACTTCCCTAAGAAGAGAGAGAAGATTTCTTTTGCCTCTCCTATGAAAATAAAATTTGATCTTAATGCTTCTTCATTTGAGAACACTTGATTCTTTTTCTTGCTTCTTATGCCTAAATTAAATGCGTTAAAGAAAAGTACTTATTGGGAGATAACCCAAAAGTTTTAGATGAGCCTTGGAAGTTATTGCTTCAGTAATAACCGCTTCTTATCCTTTTTATTTGCTTTTTGTGCCAAGAGTAACCTCTAATGAGAGAGAAGTAATGATTGGGAAAGTTGTTGTCCCGAAACAGATTTCTATGCTTCACCGTAAATATTCGTGTAAAATATTTGTACGTCCTTTTGAGGCGTGAACTTTTGTGCTTCTGACCCAGGTTATTATCTAACTTTCGTTAGTTAAACACTTTTCGATTTGAGCAACAGAAGGTCTTCGAAAAAAATCGTCTTTACCTGCTGGTCTGTTTTGATAGATTTCTGCCATTTTTTGCATTTGCTTCTTGTTGGTTCCCTTTTGAGTTCTTTTGGGGAATTGAGCTTTTTGAGGGAAGTGCTACAGTAGCTAGTGTTTTAATGGAAGTTTTATTGGTGTTAGAACTGAACCTAAAGACTTATTATCGTAAGTGCACTGATGTTGCTAATAAAGATTGTGTGAAGTTTTGTATGAAGGAAAAATTTCAGGTGTATGGAAGGAATGAGTAATGAGATGAAGAATGGACTAAATCTCAAGCTTGGGGATGACACGCGTGTCACCCCAAGAAATATCCAAGAAGTACAAGCGTCAAAGCTTAGAGATTTCCAAGGCATCCCCCTCTTTATCAATAAAAATCCCAGGTTTGTTCCAAACGCTTCATTTTTATTGTTTCATGCACTGTTGTGTTGTTCTTGGAGCATCTTATTTTTCATTTGCTTGGTTTGCTTAGTTTTCTGAATAAATTGGTTGGACCCCCTCTTTCATACATTGGTTTTGAAATAGTTTGGTTTGGATTGGAAAAGAGTAGGAAAAATTCATGCTTAAGTGGTAAAGAGAGCTTGTTTTTGACTATGGCCTATGCTTTGTCATGCCATGCTCGATATTGTTTTGGCTTTATGCTTAGTATTCTTTGCTGTAGCATGACTTGTTATAAACAATTGAGATTGCTTAATGTGCCTTTGAAGAATATGGTGACTTGGGATAGTCATAACATGGTGTGAGCTTAATTGTGAAGGCTATGGTGACTTGGGATAGTCATAACATGGTGTGAGCCCACTAGCCTCCACAACCAAGTATGAGTTCTACTCATGAATCCAACTCCTAAAACCAAGTTATTCCAAAAGAGTCCACCATACCTACCTACTAGCATATGCTATTCCAAGTATATTCATGTTTTTATCTACCTTCCGAATTAAACTTGTTATGAGAAAACTAGTGATTAAAGCTCTCACGAACTTGATGATACACTTTACTTTTCTTGCCCTTAATAAACTTGAACCATTGTGTCGTCTATGTTGTATATGCTTGCACTTATTTGTTGGGGATTAGCAGAACCATGTTGTTATGGGGAACGCTTTCAACATTGCACTTGTACTTTGTACCTAGTTGATATCATGCTCTTTTGTCTATGGATGTCGTCGGTGTGAAATGAAAGGGGAGCTTGTAAGTCCATGGAGTTATGTATATGTGTTAGAGAAACGCCTGGGCCGCTGGTCTAATCCATGCTGTCATGGTGGAAACCTGTAGCGTAAGCTGTCTATGAAGCATTCTTCTTATAAAAAAAGAGTCAGATATTGAGAAAAAAGAGAAAAAGAAAAAAAGAGATTATGAAAAGAGGAAAGAGAGAAAAAAGAACCATATTCCCATGGTAAATAAGAAGATTGCTGAGATGCTTGTTGTCTGCTTGCCTTGTCATTTTGATATGGGGATTCTTCCGTATCATCGAACAAAAGGTACCTCGTTGGCGGTTCTCTATGATACACATGTACTTACGATGACAAGAACTTACCGGTGACTAAACTTGAGTAGCATGAGGAGCGGCCCTCGTATTCAAGGGACATGAGATTTCCAACTTATACTTCGTCAAGCATATACACCATAGTTTGTTCACTTTAACCTTAATCACTTCAAAATGCTTATGATAGGGGCAATGAGAGATGAAAGCTATTAAGTACCATAATTTTTCTAAGCTCTTTATGAGACTTGAATCCCTACTTCCTTCTATGAAGGCCTTTCTTTTACTTTTTTGTTGAGTCTCCACCTTCTACCTTTATGCACCTACTTTGAGAGCATAGTGGTCATTCTTAGTTCTATGTGCATTGTCCCAAGACTTGTTGATTGATGCATACCTTGATATTGCTTGTTTTAAACTATTTGTATCTAGTGACTCTTATAAACTTTGAAGGTGTCCTATGCAGTTATGTTTGCTACTCTATGAGGGACAAGCTAAATACTACTATGCTATGTTTTCTTTATGTGAAACAAACAAACGTCTTGCAAAACATTGTTATTCATTAATCTTTTGTTTGTGCCTTTTCATGTTGCAACATAGTTTCTTTGTCCTATTGCTAGAACTTTGTCTTTCATGTTATGATTGAAGTACTATGATCCCAGCTTTGAATGTTTTACAAATACTTTGATCAAGTTTATGATGGTGCATGTCACCTCAAAAATTATTCTTTCTTTTTATCACTTACCTACTCGAGGACGAGCAGGAGTTAAGATTGGGGATGTTGATATGTTGCAAACGTATCCATAATTTTTGATGTTCCATGCTTAGCTTTATCTACTTTCTTATGTTTTGTCCACACTTTGGAGTACTTTTCTTATGATTTCTTGGACTAACCTATTAACAAGAGCCACAGTGCCAACTGCCTATTTTCTGCTGTTTTTGGTTCCAGGAAAGTCAGAAAATGAATATTCTCGGAATTGGAGGGGACAAAAGCCAAAGTCAGTTTTTCACCGAGGGACACCTAGAGCCAGAATACGAGACGGAGAGGGGCTGGGACCCGGCCACACCACCTGGAGAATATCATTTTGCGGCCCGAAAGTTGGGGTGGCCAGGAAATGCGGTACCCGAGTTCCCTGAAATCAGCCGCGATGACTATAGTTGGCGTGCCAAATACTCAGAGGGTCTTTTTCAGCACGAATTCAACTTTACGTTTCAATACAAAAAATCAGGCTAACGGCCATCAAGTTGGGTCCCCCTGTCAGCTTTCACTGTTATGCTGCTGCCGTCGTTGCTGCCATGTAGGCTTGCAGCATTGGCGCATGCATCCTTTACACGTCTTGTTCTTCCTCCGGGGAGGCAATCTATGGTCGTGGCCATGGCGCGGAGCTAGGACTTGGACGAACCTGCTCGACCCGTTCTCCTCCCCATCCCGAATCGGAGATCACCCTCACCATGACCGCACCATTGGCACGGTGCGGGGACGGGAATTCATTCCTGGGTGCGATCTGTCACCATGCCGACCATGCTCGGTCCTGTTGGCCTCCTCCAGAATCCGAGCTCGCTGTCGCCGTGGTCGCACACGCACCAGCCACGGATCCTTCCTCTTCGAACCCCAAAGCCACATCCACCTAGTTCGGCACAACGACAACAAGGTGAAAATGCATCAAGTTTTCTTCTTGTGATTGTAGAAAAACATGTATGTACCGTGGCCGTAGCATACTCTAACAATGTACACATATATTGTTTACTAGATTTTCATTTGAAATTAGTAGCTCTGTGATGACGAAACATAGAGAACCTAAATGGAATGACGATGACGACCATGTTCTGTACTTTGCATTGCATCAACAAGTGCTCGCTGACAAAGCAAGTTACCAAGAGAGTGGAGTTCATCAGCCATTGCCAAAAAATATGTGAACAAATCAATGAGCGATTCAATGCAAATACGCGAAGAAAATCTAGATCCATGTCATCAATCATCAATAGGGCGTGAAAAGAAAATCTAGGCTTCACTAAATATTACGCAGTTAGGCCTAACTTAGTCTTACACAAATAAGCACAACTTAGTCTTTACACACATAAGCGTAACTAATGATAAAGATAAAGACAAATGGTTCATCGGATCTGCCAGTATGAGCACTAGGTCCCTGGAGCTGGTGGTATCGTCAGAACGAACCAGAATGCTGCGTTTGGTCGTCTATCATTCTCCTTCAAATTGTATGACCCCACTGATGAGCCAATTGTAGGCCCCCTCCCCCTGACGTGGATTCGGCTCCAGGTCGGATCTGGAGCGTCAACATGATAGGCGCGTGAGTGTGCAACAAACACACAGTCTGCTACCAACACTAGAAGTGCTGGCACCTCTGCAACAACACCAGCATGTTCTTCCTGGACTCTGGCAGCAGCCTTAGCAGGTATTTCATGAGCTTCACCAGCAGCAGCCTCAGCAGGTATTTCGTTAGCTTCACCAGCAGCAGCATTAGCAAGTATTTCGTCAGCTTCACTAGCAGCAGCATCACCAAGTATTTCGTCATCTTCACCAGGAGCAGCAGCAGCTAGTTCTTCATCAGCTCCACCACCACCAACACCACCACCAGTAGCAGTAGCACCATCATCAGGGGCCAGGGCTGCCTGAGCAATTACAGGTTCAACAGCTCCAGGGGCTCTGACAAAGAAAGGGTAGTTGATCCCAAGAAACATAGATTGTCCCTTCATATTGTTGACTCTGCTCCAGACTTGCTCTACTGGGTCTTTGGATGGGCATGCAGACCTCGAGAAAACGTGACACCACAGCGATGGGTATGAAGAAAGTTGTGTCCCCATATGTTCTATTGTATCACGAACGCTGTTTAGTGATCCCCTGATATGAATCCACATGAGTTCATCATCCTGTTCCGTGTTGTCTCCGAGAGGTGCCAGGAACCAGTGCCGTGTCCCAAGTTCAGCATCTGCTACTGCATCTTCGATGACCGGAGCTGGAATGATGCACGGGGCTGCGTGGGTACCTGCGTGTTACTTACAGTCAGTAAGCAGAATTTTGAATGGGATTTTACATGCTATATGACACCATGACTCACCCCAAATGGACAGCTCCCAAACACGCACATCGCCGCTAGGTTCAGTGACCGCATAAATGCGTTGCGGTCTGTACGAAGAGTAGCCGTGGCTGAAGACGGCATCGACATACTTCTCCGGCCGCATGAAGTTGTCGTGCAAGACTGTCCATTCATTGTCTTCTAGGCATTTAATGAATGTGATTGCCTTGTCGAACACCGCTAAGAGGTCGTACTCCTAGTTCTTCCACGCCCCCTCCCGCGGTCTATGTGGGAGCTGTACCTTCACGAGGTCAAGTTCTGCCATGTTGAACCTGTAAGCAAATTCAGAAATGGGCGGCGGCCACCCGTTGTTGAATGCAGTAATGCCGACACCCTCCAAAGATGGCAATGCAAGTCTCACCGATCTGTAGCCATTTTTTAGTCCAAGTACTGCCATCCTGTGATAAAAGGACCAGCCACTCGCCATTGCCACCCACCCAGTTCTGGTCATCTTCCATTTCCGTCTCTTCTTCTTCCTTGATATTCACCACTACTGATTCAGACCACTTATCCAGCAGCATCAGTTTTGCATGAATATTCTGCAGAGTTTGTTGTCAGTTGGTACAATCACCTAGCATGGATTCCATTGCAAATACAATTTGACAACTGGACCTTCAGATTAAAGTACACAAAATATCGCCTAAATACGAGTGTCTCCTTAGATATCACCTAAATTGTGCCTGTGTCACTATGAAGATACTCAATATATGGAGTAGTAGCAGAGCCCCCAGAACAAACTCCTGACGATGATCATAAACATCTCGGGGCATAACAGCCTTAAATCGTCTAATCTGTTTGTTTTTATTTTAGGAAACAGAATATCACCTAGCAGACATTCCATTGCAAAATCGAAATTGACAACTCGTCTATCACCTAAAGTAACACTTTGTCACTACGAAAATACCAGAATATCAGGTACGAGCAGAGCTTCCGCTGTACAGAATAGTCTTAAATGGTTCGATTTGTTCAAACCGCGCGTGCACACAACACGTTCGACGAAAGGAACATAGGATTCCGATGAGAGTTCAGCACATATGAATCAACGATATGACTGAACGAATAAGCTAGATACTGGAACTTACGTGGCTATCGCGGTCGTTTGGCCATTTGCTGTTATCAGGGTAAAGAACGCCTAGTGTGCCGAACGGTTGTTCGTCCATGTTCCGCATTGTGAAGTGGTAGCCAGGGATGCAGCGAGCGAGGCGGCCGGCTGAGATGATATCCAACCCCGAGGCGATCCTGTGCACGTTCGCGGCGCTGAGGTTCGGCAATCCCCAATCCTCGTGGTAGCGGTCGCTCTGGCCATCCGCGTCATCGTCGCATGCCTTTCGCTTCAGCCTGCTGCTACCCCAAGCTCTACCCATAGCGGCAAATGGAGTCTGGAATCCGGTAGATTAATGGAGGCGTTGTGATAAGGAGGCAGATGGATTCGAGAGGGGATGGAATCAGCGATGGGGGCAGTTGTTCGAGTGGGGAGTGATGAGAGGTCTTCCTTGACTTGTTGTAGATCTTCTTCACCTTATGCTCAACATCATAGTGAAATTTTCCAGTGGGAAGCAAGTGCTTAATCAACATCATAATATAAGGAGCATAAGGAATGGAGAGCCTATTGAACATGGCATTAGTCAACTCATGATAAATGAATTCCATCACATCCAACTTGTATTCCACTAACTCATCCTCATAGGAGGCCACCTCATAAGAAAACACGAGCAGCTGAACCAAGTGGCCACGAATACTATCATTGTTTCCCCCACTAGGCGTGATGGAGTCACGGAAAACACCAACAAGACGAGCATAAAGAGTGGAGAGTCCAGTAAGCGTACCCACAACCCTGTCATTAGCCGTGCAAGGAGAAAGAGCATCATGTTTGTTGGGCTTGAGTTTAGTGATGATACGATGGCCATAAGCATGATCCCTACTGAGGAACAGATATCCAAGCACCCCAACGAAGGTCCGAAAATCAGATTGCATCATAGTGTCATGGGTCATCCACTTCATGGTGCGGATCTCATCGCCACAAATTACCCAAGTGGAGAAGAATTGCTTCACCACCTCAGAGTCATAGGAACACTGAAGGGCCATAAGAGTGTGTAGCCCCATCCGCTCAGTCACAGCCATAGCATCAGCAAGTTGAGGCTTCTTCATAGCCTCAACAATATTCATGGGACGCATAGGGCGAATCTTCAGAGATGAATAGACATCCTCATAGATGGAATTTTGGTTAGCACACTAAAAGCGGGAGTCACCAAGCTGTGTATCTTGCTCATTGTCCACAAACAGATCACGATGACGAATCGAAGAGTAAGTGACGGGATCCATTGCCTTATAATTGACCTTGGGTGCCTTCCCCTTTCTCTTGGACACACCCCTTCTTCCCTTCTCTTTCCTTGCTTGTTCAGCCATTCGACCAGCCTCTCTTTTCCTCCTCCTCAATTCAACCTCGTCTAGGAGACCACCTTCACCGTCATCCCTGAGGTAGAGACCACGGGGACAGTGCTTGTAGGTTTTGGGAACACTAGAACCACCTATGGAATGAATAAGATGGATAACACGGGGATAAGCACACACACAAGTCCAGGAGGAAAGTAGAGAGAGGAAAGTAGAGATATTAGACCAACAATCCATAGCCCAAAAATACATTATGCAAAAATCTAAGGAATTCTGAATCAGAGATGTCAACCAGGCCGGATAATCCGTCCATGCCAGGGGCGGATAATCCGGCCTTGGCGAAATTTTCAGAATCGGCCTAGATTGATTGCAACAACATGGATCGGGCACATGAATTGCAAGACTATGATTTCTAAGCGAAACAAGAACCACAAGGAGACCCCTAGTCCATGTTCCACCAACAAGTAACACATCAACACAAAAGATGGGAGGGGGGAGTTACCCTCGCTCATTGAAGGAAGAACGCGGAGGAGGTACCCGGATGCGTGGTGAAGAAGATCCGGGGAGGCCCGGAGAATCCGGTGGCCGGAACGGCTCCGTGGAGGGCTGGGGCGGCGTGCGGTGCCTTGGGAGAGAGAGGGAGGGGTCGGGGCAGAAGAACTGCTCTATTTGAGCTCTTCCCCCCATGCCTAGCCCTTAAAGGGCAGAAGCCGCCAGGGCAGGATTATTCGGCCCCCACTTTGGGCGGATAATCCGGCCTGATTTCTAAAATTCTGTTGTACACAGATTCAGGCCCGCGCACCACCAAACAAAAACCCCACAAGATAAACAACCGACTTGTGTGCAAGAAAAGATGGCTCGGGGATAGAAAAAGGGCTTGGGTTTAGACAACCAAACTGAGATGGTACTACACACCCAAGATTGCAAGAACCAAATCAAATAAAAGCCAAAATTGAGTGTGGTTTCCATATGAACATAAGATAAGCAAGAAAAACCAAGAAGATCCACATAGAACAAACTCTTCTTACAAAAGAGGGCGGCGGCCGAGGCCACCATGTTGGAGTACATGGTATGACACCACGAAGATATACCTTGGGTGCATGACCAATACTCATCAATAAGCTCACATATCACAAAATGATATTAAGAGAAATGATTTTACTTGCTTTCAGCATTATGGGGGGGAGGATTAGCCCAATAAATTAGGACCACAGTCCCCGTATATCCATGCCCGCACCTAAACCAAATAAGGAGGAGATATAAGAGTGTGTGCATGGGTAATCAAGACAAACTCCTTGAATCAACGATATTTAGCAAACTCCTGAAGTAACAGAATCTTGCTTCATCAAGTGGCTTCATGAAAATATTGGCAAGTTGGTTCTTCATGCTCACAAAAGATATATCAATATTACCACGAGGAACACGGTCCCGAATAAAATGATTCTGAATCTCAATATGCTTTGTCCTTGTATGCTGCACCAGATTGTACGCAATTTTGATTACACTTTCATTATCACATAAAAGAAGCACTTTGTCACAATTGACACCGTATTCCTTTAAAGTATGCCTCATCCACAATAATTGAGTACATGCACTTGCAGCAGCCACATATTCAGCCTCGGCGGTGGAGAGAGATATACAATTATGTTTCTTAGAAGACCAACATACCAAAGACCTTCCCAAGAATTGACAAGCTCTAGAAGTTGATTTCCTATCATCCTTGTCACCAGCCCAATCTGAATCAGTATAGCCACATAGAGAGAAATTGGAGCCCTTGGGATACCATAGACCAAAATTAGGGAAATGAACCAAATATCAGAAGATTCTCTTAACCGCCACTAAGTGGCTTTCTTTAGGAGCTGCTTGATATGCACACACACGTACACTCAACACAATATCGGGTCTAGATGCACAGAGGTAAAAAAGAGAGCCGATCATGGACCGGTATACCTTTTTCCACATCTTTGCCATTGGGATTGAGTTCAAGATAGCATTTAGTTTGCATCGATGTGGCGACGCCATTAAGATCCGTCCTCTTGAGCATGTATTGGATGCATTTTTCTTGATTTATGAAGGTTCCTTCTCTAAGTTGTTTGATCTCAAACTTGAGAAAGAGCCATAATTCCCCCATCATAGACATCTCAAACCTGTCAGTCATAAGCTTTGAAAATTCATCATTAAAAGCTTTGTTAGTAGATCCAAAGATAATGTCGTATACATATAGTTGGCATACGAAGAGCTCCCCCTTAACCTTCTTAGTAAAAAGAGTGGGATCGATTTGCCCAACTTTGAAACCATGGTCTAGCAAAAGCTCTTTAAGGTGCTCATACCACGCATGTGGGGCTTGTTTAAGGCAATAGAGTGCCTTATCGAGTTTGTAGAAATGGTTCAGGAAGTTGGGATCCTCAAAACTCGGGGGTTGCTTTATATATACCAACTCATATAGAGGACCATTAAGAAAGCACTCTTAACATCCATTTGCTGTAATTTAAAATTATTATGAGCTGCATAAGCAAGAAGGATACGGATGGACCCAAGACGAGCCACTGGAGCATAAGTCTCGCCGAAGTCGATGCCTTCAACTTGGGAATAGCCTTGTGCCACGAGTCTTGTCTTGTTCCTTACAATAATGCCATTCTTATCTTGCTTGTTATTGAATATCCACTTAGTGTCGATAGCATTGCAGCAATCCTTGGGCTTCTCTACTAATTTCTAGACTTTTTTGCGCTCGAAATTATTTAACTGTTCATGCATAGCAGCAACCCAGTCCGGATCTTCAAGAGCTTCAAACACTTTCTTGGGTTTCACCATGGATATGTGAGCTTGATGCTCACCAAAGCTTGCTAGCTCCCTTCTTGTGGACACCCTCCGTCTGAGATCACCTACAACCCTATCAAGAGTGTGACCTCTCAATTCAAGATTCCTTTCTGCACGAGCTTTGCGGCAAAGTTCAATCAAATTATTGTTGCTTGGAGGAATTGCTTCATCATTTGAGTTTCCGTTGGGACTACTAGCTTGACCTTGATCTTTAGCTCGATCAGCGAGAATAGGAGATGAAGAACCTTTCCCATGATGTTGATCAGCAGCCATAACAGGAGGTTGCTGCTGTTCTGAAAATTCAGGGCCGGATAATCCGGCGGAGGGAGTGGCCGGATAATCCGGCATGGGAGTACTTGGTCCTTCTTGGCTGTCTTGGATGCTTCTACCACGAGTTGGAGAGGGGCCGGATAATCTGGTGTCGCTCGGAAAATCTGGCCTGGGAGTTGCATCAGTTTCTTGGTTGATATGTTCTGTCCTTGCATTCGAGGTAGCATGACCAGATAATCCGGTGTCCACCGGATAATCCGGCCTGGAGCTTTCTGGAGCAGATAATGGTTGATCTTCAACAGTTGGAGGTGTTGGTGTAGAAGTTTCTCCAGCTATTGGAGCATGTTGAGCTTGTGTCGATGAGGGCTCTACTTGAGTAGAGCATTGTCCTTCCCAATCTGCCACAAGGGGTTCCTCAATGGGGCGGAAAAATCCTACGCCCGTTCTTCTTATGGCATCTTGTGGTATTTCAACATCTGCATCACAAACATCAACTTGCCCCGCACGGGAGCCATCATTTTCCTCGAATACCACACTACAAAATTCTACAATAGTTTCGGAGAGTTTATTGTAGACTCTATAAGTGTGGGATTCGACACCATAACCAACGAAAATACCTTCTATAACCTTAGACTCAAATTTAGATGAACGAACTCCTTTGATGAGAAAGAAACAGTTACAACCAAATACCCGGAAATAGGAGATGTTGGGTGATGGCTCTGAAATATGGCCATCTACGTCCACATTTAAACTGGATATTATTCATATTTTTTATGAAATATCTCTCTAAACCCTGCCACTAATGCCTAATATTCAAAGGGGTATGCAATCCTCTCCTTCCATTTTTTCCTGCACAGATAATGACTTTTGATGGTGGGAATCACTACATTAAAGTCAAAGATATGAGATTTCCAACAACCAGAAGAAACCAAGAGTCGTGGATCGGAGGCAGACGCTTTAACGACCAACTATACGACCATAATAAAATTCTGGTCGTATAGTTGCCAATGACGCTGCTAGGTCAATCAGAACAACTTTCATGAAGGGGCCCCTATATAAAGAAGCTTCGGGCGACGAGAAAAGAGCCTCGAGAGTCCCTGCCCAGATCATCAGCCGTCGGAGGAATAGACTTAGATCTAAATCTCCAAATCCTTCTCCACCACCATAGCCATATTCCACCACTTGTAATAGTAGATCTCTTCTTCGATTGGTGACATTGTATGACTATTTGCTATCAATCTCATGATTTCCATTACAATGTTTATGATTTTTGATCTCATCTCTATATGTGAGTAATTCTCCTTGGGCTAAGGGCTTCGGCCTAGACATGTAGCGGTTGTGCATGTTATTTATCATAGATGGGATCATGTATTAGTTTGTATGACATGATCATTAGTGTATCCTCTCTTGCCTCAATCTAAGGACTTGTCAGGTACCCAAGACCCCGAGGATTGAGCCAGATATAGGGAGTATGAGTAATGACTAATCTGCAGGTTGGGAACCCTAGTGATAGAAGGGGTAGTACGGCTGTATGTGAGGGATTTACTTGGGATTAACGGTGACATCACTATGCATATCATTAGATCTCTTTCTTCTATGGATGAGACTAGTAGGTTATTGCTATAAGCGGTTGCGGAGGCAATAGCAATTAAGGATGCACTGCCCACATATAATTTATCTTGCTTTAACAATTACATGCATACTTTATCTTTATCTTTTATTCCCATCAGATATTTTGCACAGCTACAAGTGAAACTGAACGCCCTAGGCCCTCTCTCTCCATCATCGACAACAATAAAAAGACACAAACTCTTGGTCCAGTAAAAACACAAAAGGAATCTAGAACTCCCAAAGGTCCGTTAAAGTAACTTCACTACGCATCTGCTTCCCGAGGATTCAATAAATCTAGGTCTACTAGGGAAAAAGAAGCTATACTACATCCGTAATTTGGATCGAAGGTCTCATTGGGCTTGTTACCGGTAAGTATTTCATAAAATGTTTTGTCCATGATTTTGCGAAGATAGAGCCGGTTGGATGAGTGAAATGCGGTGGAAATGGCTTCAGCCAGAAGTTATATGGGGACTTGAATTCAGCCAACATAGATCTTGCCATATCCATTAAAGTCTGGTTCTTCCTCTCAGCTACATCATTTTGTTGAGGGGTGTACACAGCAGAATACTAGTGTCTTATCCCCTCTTCACTTAGGAATTCATTCATAGTGTAGTTCTTGAACTCAGAGCCGTTATCGCTTCTAATTGCCAATATAGGGACATTGTGTTGACGCCGGACCTCGTTGGCAAAATTGATGACCGTTTGTTGAGTCTCGCTCTTCAACTTGAAGAAATAGACCCATGTATATCTTGAATAATCGTCAATGATTACGAGGCAATATTTCTTCCCACCAAGGCTTGCATGAGATGGAGGACCAAGTAGCTCCACATGAAGGAGCTCCAAAATCCTCTTTGATGAAATAACAGTCTTCCGTCGATGGGGAGAGTCATGCATTTTCCCTTCAACGCAAGCCATACAAACACGATCTCTGGAAAAGGAAAAAATTTCTTTTAGTCTAAGAATGTGGCCACCCTTGTGAAGACTTTGCAAAGTTCTCATATTGGCGTGGGCTAGACGGCGATGCCATAGCCAGCCCGCGTCAGCCTTTCCGAAAATACACATCGGGCCTGATGACCAACAAGTATAGGGGGTGTATCGCAGTATTATCGAGGGAAGTGGAACCCAATTTATTGATTCGACACAAGGGGAGCCAAAGAATATTTATAAGCCTTAACAACTGAGTTGTCAATTCAGCTGCACCTGGAAACAATCTTGCTCACAGCAGTTTATCAGTAGCAACAGTTTTGTAGTAGGAATAGTAAAGTAACAACAGTAGTAAAAGTAAAGACAGTAGTAACAATAGCAGTAAATAGTAGGATTCGAGTGCGGTAGGCATAGGGATGGATGGACGGGCGTTGCATGGACAAGATAATTCACATGGCAATCAGAACATAGAGCAATTGTAGATAAATAAGATAAAGCATCCAAGTACTAGATAATCCTACGCATGTGTCCCATATATAGTCATACGTGCTCCCAATGAGAACTTGCACAACATCTTTTGTCCTGCCATCCCGTTTGCAGCGGGGCCTCAAGGGAACTACTGGCAATTAAGGTGCTCCTTTTAATAGAGCACCGGAGCAAAGCATTAACACTTCGTGAACACATGTGATCCTCACATCAAAGCCATTCCCTCCGGTTATCCCGATTTCTGTCACTTCGGGGCCTTTGGTTCCGGACAACAACGTGTGTATACAACTTGCAGGTAAGACCAAAAACAATACTATCATAATGAATCAATAACATGTTCAGATCTGAAATCATGGCACTCGGGCCCTAGTGACAAGCATTAAGCACAACAAGTCGGAACAAAGTCAAAAAAGCACTAATAGTAGGAACTAGGCACCAAGCCCTAACAATCTGATGCCATTACATGAACAATCTCATCCAATCCCTACCATCCCCATAGCCTAGAATGGGGGATTACTCACTCATAGATGGGGGAAACATGGATGGTCGATGGAGAAGCGATGGTGATGATGATGGCGACGATCTCCTCCAATTCTCCGTCCCGACACTGTGCCAAAACAGAGTTTCTGGTTCCGAATCGTGGAATCTGGTGGTGGCGGCGGAGCGGAACTCTTTTTGGAAAAACGTCGAACCCCCCTGAGTTTTTAGGTCAGAAGGCAACTTATAGGCGAAGAGGGAGACCGAGGGGGTGTCTGGGGCGGCCAGACCACCCCCTGGCGCGGCCAGGCCCAGCCTGCGCGGCCAGGTGGTGTGGCTGAGCCCCAGCCCCACTCTGTCTCGTATTCTGGATCCGAGAGTCTTCTGGTGAAATAGGATTTTTGGCATACTTTCCGGGATTTTCCTGATAGTTGATTTTCTGCACAAAAACTAGACACCAAGGCAATTCTGCTGAAAACAGCGTCAGTCCGTGTTACGTGTTAGTTAAATCCAAATCACACAAGTTTAGAGGAGAAATAATAGCAAAAGTGTTCGGGAAAGTAGATACATTTTGGACGTATCAACTCCCCCCAAGCTTAGCTTATTGCTTGTCCTCAAGCAATTCAGTTGAAAACTGAGTGCGATAAAAGAAACTTTCACGAACACATTTGCTTCATATGATGTATATATTCTCAGCATGTGATCAACTACTTAGACAATTCATAATAAGGAGTATGCAACTAAGTTTACTTAATAGGCATTGCAAGCTATGAAGAGATTCCAACTCAAAAATAATAAGTAGCATGAAACATAAACATAAGCAACATTACAATGCTCATAACAAGGTATGATAAAGTGGTATCTCGCTTGCCTTTTTATTGTGAATGCCAAGGCACCTCTGAAGTTCAGGTGAAGACTAGAAGTAAAGATATCAAAGATACAAGCATCAAAGTCATAACAGAAATAATCAAGTTTTGAGACAAGCACATTACACTAAGAATGACAACTATGCTCTCAAGGAGGCGCTCATAGAATAGGTGGAGACTCAACAAAGAAATGAAAAGGTTTTGAATAGTTTGAAAGGCTTCCAATTGCTGAAAGTATGGTACTCATTAGCTTTGAGCTCTCATTGCCCCTATCATAAGCATCTTTAATATGGTTAAGGTGAAAGTGAGGTCCAATCTGAGTTATATGCTTGACAAACTATAAACTGAAAATCCCATGTCCCTTGAGTACGAGGGCTGCTCCTCATGCTACTCAACTTTAGTTACTGGTAAGTTCTTATCATCGTAAATACGTGCATATCATAGAGAACCGCCAACGGGGTACCCCTTGCCCGATGATACGGAAGAATCCCATATCAAAATGACAAGGCAAGCATACAATGAGTATCTCAGCAATCTTCTTATTTACCATGGGAAAATGGTGCTTTTTTCTCTCTTTCCTCTTTTCTCAAATCTCTTTTTTTTCTTTTTCTCAATAGCTATCTCTCTCTTTTTTATAAGAAGAATGCTTCATAGATACTTATTATGGTTACGCTGTAGGTTTCCACCATGACAGCATGGATTAGACTGGCGGCCCAGACGTTTCTCTAACACACATACATAACTCCATGGACTTACAAGCTCCCCTTTTATTTCACACCGACGACATCCACAAACAAAAGAGCATGGTATCAACTGGGTATATATTTACAGGTGTTGTTCCCCATGACAGCACGGTTTGGCTAATCCCCAGCCTATAATTTGCAAGCATATAACTTTCATGGACAATCACAATGGTTCAGGTTTATTAAGTGCAGGAAATAAAGTGTGCCATCAAGTTCGTGAGAGCTTTACTAACTAACTTTCTCATAACAAGCAAACATTTTATTCGGAAGAAAACAAGGCATATTGAATATGCATTGAACAGCAAATGATGCTAATAGGTAGGTATGGTGGACACTTTTGGCAATATTTGGTTTTAGGGAGTTGGAAACATGAGTAAAACATACTCACTGTAAGTGAAGGCTAGAAATAGTAAGGGAGCGACAAACGAGAGAGCAATAGCTGTCATAATCATGCTTGCAACAAAACATGACTAATCATGGCATGAAAGTGATTCAAGACCCTCAAGGCAAAATAATTCATCGAGGCTTAACTGATTATTTCAGTCATATGCATGTGTGAGCATGTGCCAAGTCAATTCAAATGAAACATTCAGAGGAGGATACCACTGTGTCATACCAAGTTATGAATAGAGTAATGCAAGCAAACATTCATATGACATGCTACAAACTATTAGCAAGCTGGAACTAATCATACGAAAGCAAGAACTACTAAGCATCCATGAATAACATACACCCTACATGAACAGGCTAAGCATGCCCACTATGATGAGTATATGTACAAAAATGAAAACAAATAGAGTTCATTACCAGCCTCTTACCACACCTCAAGTTGTCATTAATGCTCATTATTGCCCTTCACTTGTGTGGCTTGAATAATAATAATATGAAACCAAATTCCACTAAGAACTGCTGAACCCTGCAACAAACTCACAAAACCAAAGAAGAACAACAAATATTTTTGGTGTTTTCGATTTTTAAAACAAGAACCAAAAAGGAAGAACAAGCAAAGCAAAATCTTTTTGGGTTTTTCGAATAGTTCAAACAAAGCAAGCAAACCAAGGAAAAAAGGAAGAAGCAAACCAAAGAGAAACAACAAAAATATTTTTGGTCTTTTTGTGTTTTAGAAAGCAAAAGCAAAGAGAGATCAAAAACTAAAAAGAGAACAAAACATGAATATACAAAGTACCGACACAAAATGATATGGAGATGAGTGCGATGTCGGCGTGCCTCCCCCCAAGCTTAGGCTTTTGGCCTAAGTGGGTATCAATCCCAGGCTGGCCAAGATGGAGCGCCTCCGTAGTACGGTGAGGAGGTACCCTCGTCCTGGTGCGAGCTCGAGGATGCCCCACCGTAATGCGCAAAGTAATCGTAGGAGGGCACATCCTCCTGGTGCTGCCTGTGGAAATCCAGCAAGCGGAGCTGCTCGTCCACCTCCTCCTTGGAGCGCGACCACAGCCTCCTATGAACACTAAACAAAGTAGATTGCGGCAAAGGGATCTCCCTCTCATCCCCGTCAGTAAACAACATCCTATATACTAAATTGTCCAAATCAGAATCGGCAGTGACAAAGTGATGTGTTTTCATAGCAGCAAGGTCAAGCCTTTGTGGTGCCAATATAGTATCATTGGGATCCATAGAAAGCTCTAATGCATTGACCATACGTGAAGCGATGATGCCCCCATAGATAGCCCCCTAGCAGCTAGGCGGCGAGCAATAAGCGAGCCAAGGTTGTACCGAGTATCATTGTTAAGCGTAGCAGCAAGGAAGGCTAAATGGTAGTTGGAGATATTACTCGTATTCTCCCTACCAAGAACGCTAGTAGCAAGATAATATGCAAAGTATCTAAGAGCAGGGAGTTGGATGTTTCTTATCTTTCCGCGCTGAGCTACGCGGTCATCATCATTGGTCACCCCTCGGTAGAGCTCCAACAAATCAGCGGGTCGCCCTTGAATCTTCTTAACGGTCCCTGTCATGCCCACACCTACAATATTGCAAAATCTTTCCAACGGCATGGTAAAGGGCAGATTATAAATTCTGAAAGAGACAGTTGACTGATAGGGCATGTTAGTAAATACGAAGCTCTCAACAAAAGTTTTGGTGAGCATAGCGTATTGCTCACTCTCATCTTGCATGTATGAGGTCAAACTAACCCTCTGAATCAGTAGCCATAAATCATCAAGAATCCCTGCAGCTTGTAAGAAAGTAAAACAAGGAAAAGTAGATGGGTGAGCATCCCCATCATCTCCTTCATTACCAATGCGAGGTGCAATGAGATCTCCGTTGTATGATGGCCTAAACTAAGAGGTTGATCTTCAGGGCCTTGACCTCCTAGGTGCATCCCTCTCAAATATTTCTCCAAAGGTATGGTTGTTCATGTTTGATATTCTGAAATTTAGACATCTATTAAACAAGTGATTGCAAAGTGAATATATAATGAAGGGCACTACTCATAGGGACTTGTAAGAGGCCTAAACATGCATCAAACACTATATCTCTAAGCACCAAACAAGCTTACAAGCTCTCATAACTTGTCACCTACAGTAGCAAAATAATCAAGATATAAACCACTAAACACAAATCTACTTGGACAAGCGGAGGAGTCACATACCGGAGAACAAATGCTCCAAATTTCAGCAGCAAAGATGGGCTGAGCAAGGAGATCGAAAAATCGAGGGCAAGCACAGCAAGACCGTGATTTCGAGCAATGAACTGGTGTTTACTCGGGAGAGAGAAGAAAGTGGCAAGTGAGAGAGTGAGTGGAGGGCCAGGGGTGGCCCACACCATAGGCAGGCGCGCCCCAGGGCTAGCCGCGCCACCAGGTGGTGTGCCTGCCTGGTGGGACCCCCTGGTACCTTCTAGGCATTCCTCTGCTCCTTTTTTCACGTAAAAATTTAATATGAATTTTCTGGAATTTTCGAGACACTTTATTTTGGGAAATTTTCAGGCATAACAGAATGATTTTCTGACAGAAAAAGGGTTTTGGAATGATGCAAAGACAAAACAAGGCTAGAACTTGTAACACCCTCGAATCGGCCCTATGCAAGTTTTAGCGCTTCCCGCCAAACCCGCATAGAAACGATTCAAGGACGCCCACGAGGCACTTTCGTGCGGGTGGAAAACAAAGTAATATCATTACACAATAGTCCACGATGGAACCCACAGAATAGATATATATATATATATATATATATATATATATATACAGCAACGACTCACTGAGTCAAGAATATAGATATACAGTACAAAGATCCAAATCACCTTGAAAACGATACAGCATCTGAGTACGGATAAGAAGCAAATTGAGCTAAGAGCCCTGAAGAATAACCAATGGCATCCATAACCCTGCCCAGGCCAAGCCGAAAGGGTAACCCTACTAACGACATCGATCTCAAACCTGCTAAACAAAAGGGGTGCCGACAAAGGGCAAAGGAAAAAGAGGAGTGGTCAGTACTGAGGCCAGTACACGGCGAGGCTAGAATTCGGCAGTCCTCGCCTACATAGGTATGGTGGACTGAAGCAGCAGCACAACAGCACTAAACAACCTATAGAGACTCAGTAAAACTGACGGCTATTAGAGAGGGATAAGAAATACCTATTTGGATCCAACCTGATACTAACACCAAACATAACCATCCTGGCATTTCCCCCTCGAGACCAAACGAGGAAGTCAAACCGAGGAACTCACACGGTTGGCAGTTTTATTCATTCCATTATAGTTGAAGCACTTACTAGTCAGATATAGATAGCATGAGTCATCCTGATAGCATAAGTAGTGGGCAGTTTTAGTTAACCATTCAGTTGTAGTTGCAGTACTTACTAGTCAGATACAATTAGCATGTGACATCCCAAACCCAGCAGTTGTTGGCACTTTTATTTCATTCCATTGGAGTCGCGATACTTACTAGGCAGGTATAACATGACACGATACACCCCAGTTCCACCAGTTGTTGGCACTTTTATTATCCATTCCATTGTAGTGAAGCTGATTACTAGTCACATATTAAGTCAAATTTATAGCACTACTTTAGTTATGCTTGTCTATGATCAAGATACTGTGCTCCAAGTCGTCCATAACCGCGGACACGGCTTTCAGAAAGATTTACCCTGCAGGGGTGCACAAATAGCAACACACACATGATCAACCTCGGAAAAACCAAATCAAAACCCAACGAGGCTTTCACAACAAAGCAATCATAGGATTCATAAAATATTTCAGGGGGCCACCCCATTAAGCTACCCGCAACGAAGTTGGCCGGCTCCAAGACAGACCCAAGGTTTGCGTCAATGGCTGTAAACGACTGGGAACCCGAAAGTGTGACTGGGCTTGTCGATACCGCGAAAACACTCCGCATCCAAAACAGTACAGGTGCTCCACGCACAATCGTAAATAAACCAGTAAAGCATGGCATAAGTACATGATAGTAATAAAGCCCCAAACTAGTTTGTGGCCCCAAGAAATAAGAAATGAATCAGGCTCTGGCTAAGGGGGATTCATAGAGTCTCCCATATGTGGATAGTGTGAATAGTCAAGGAACATGTATCAAGTACTCGGGGCCTACGGGACACAAGTGAGCATGGAAGAACCAAATATTAGCTATTGCCCACCGGTGCCTCTGCATTAGTTATATCTATTCCCAGCATTTTAATATCAAGTTGTAATTAAAGTCATGATCATCTCCACCATTAATCATATGCCAACCACCCAACAACTGTGGAACATCGACGGCACACAGCAACACCTGAGCAAGCATCTACGACTCGCAAGGCCGACGGTCTATCAAACAACAGGCAATAGGATGTGTCCAAGGCAACATAGAGGCTGCAAGGAATATAAATGGTGCACGGAAACTAAAGCATCGCAACACGGATAGCAATAGATCAATAGGATGAAGTAAAAACTATAAATACAAAATAGGTAGAAAGGGGGAGAATGCTCGCCTGGGAAAACATAGCCGAAGAGACATTATCCGAAGAAATTGTCGATACTCGCATCAACTCAGTGACCTAATCCGCGAAGAACCAAACACTAAAAGAAACACCAAATGCACTATTTAATACTACGGCAGAAGATCGGGCATGATGCATGATATGATGTATGATATGGCAAAGGTGTGATGCAACTAGACAATGTTAAGCGGAACCGGAGTCCTGACAATTAATTAAATTGTTCAAGTTATTTAGATACCCCATAATTTAAAGTTGTATTAACAAGGCAAAAACATGGCATCGGTTCGCTACACAAATTTAAATGAAGACAATATAAGACTAGCATAGCCCGCATATAGTCTCCATATTTAATTATGAGGTGAATCGGCATAAAGCCCCCAAACCACACAAAGATGTATGCAATCATGAACAATTGATGCAACAAGTATATTATATTCATCAAAATAGGGGTCTCGGGAAAAGGGGGTCACACATTAGGGGTCGAAGATCTTGGGGATCGGAGGGGTTCAGGTTCGACCTTCGCCTCCAGGAACAGGGTCTTGTCATCCGTGAAGAAGAGCATGAAGCCGGTGCCAGGGTTCAGTCTTCGGGTTCTGGGAGGGAGAGCTCGGCGTTCCGTGGTCTCGGCCATCGGGTCCAGGAAGACAACTATGGTGTTCCATGATGGAGTTCTCAGGATTCTGCGCTGGTTGTCGGTGACGGACTTGTTCGATGCTGATAGTCTTCAAGCTCCTAGACTTGCCACATTGGCACGCCTTCGAGATATCACGAACAGGTCGACAAGGAGATCTTGGTAAAACGGAACACTTCGGATGCACAAGCAGGACGTTTTGCGGATACGATGCAACAGAGAACTTGACAACGAGACGAGCAAGCTCGACATCCATACTCCACTGGGCACAACGAGTAGTACCAGAGATGATATTACACGCACGACCAACTTGTGGAGCAGAGGTGAAGGGCGCAGAACATGGTGCTGGTGTCTCCTACGTGATCGAAGTGGAGGCCGGCGGAGTAGGGCGGCCACAGCCGCGACGGCAAAGGAGGACGCTGGTGAGGCGCGGGGGCGCGATGGAGGACGAGGACGTTGGCTTCCGCGACGGCAGAAGGAAGCACACGAGGAGGCGGGCGTACGACGGTGGAGATCAAGGCCGACGGTCGGCACCTCTGCGGAGGAAGAGGAAGGCGGGCCTGCGTGAGCTTGCAGGGGACGACCCAGGGAAAAGAGGGCCACAGGGAGGGCGTTGGTGACGACGTCGGTGGCGCGGCGCCCGACACGGAGGGGTGAGGTCGCGCAGGGAGCAGAGCGGGGCCAGCGGCGGGTGTTGCGGCAGGGAGGAGAAGCTCGTTGGCTGGGACGCAGCAGGGAGGCGCAGGTCGAGGACACACGCGATGACGACGCGCGGGATCTCGAGGCAGGGCCATGGCTGCTGCCGGCCGGAGATGGAAGGAGGCACCGGCGACGGAAGGTTACGGCGGCAGGGCGAGGACACGCCCCTGGCAGAGGATCTGCAGGAGAGAGAGGGCGAGGCGGCAACGAGATCCACCATAGGCGGCGGTCGTGGATGGGCGAGCAGAGGTAGGGGAGGGGATCGCGAGTGGGGAGCGTGCGGTCGTGGTGGGGCCAAGCGGGGAGCGATCGGGAGCCTAACGTGTCTGCGTGGGTGGAGCGGTGCATTAGCGGTAGGTGGTGGGGTGGTTGGTCCAGGGGAGGGCGACGTGGCCATGTCGCTTGCTCGCGTTCGTAGCTAGGACGTGCGGTGCAGGGTGGGTCGGGTCTAGCACGGCACCGCGTCGGGTTAGGTGGTAGGTGGGGCTGCGCACGGGGTGCGGTGTGTCTAGGGCTAGGTGGTTCGGTCAGGTTAGGGCAGGGTCAGGGTTTGGGTCAGGATATTTAGGGTTTAGATTTTTATCTAGGGTAGTAGGCTGCTGCCAGCTGGGCCTTTGGGCCGGGCCGGTGGCGGCCTCTCCCGGGAAAATAGTTTTTATTTATATTTTGAATTTTTTATTTAAACAACCTTTCCTAAATTATTTTTAGACAAAACAAAATATCCAAAAGAGGCCCCGGTTTTGGTTTGAAATCGAGACGGGGGGATATTTAGAAAAACAAAATAGGCTTTTAGAAAATAGTTTTAGCCAAAAAGATGCATGATGACATGACGATGCTCAAATGCAATGTGGTATGACAACATGAGCATGCGGTCATGATGATACGCAACACAAAAACATAGCGATTTTCTAGTAGTGGTTTTAGCGAGGTGCTACAGAACTTCAGAAGTTCTAAGCCACTCTAACATGCAAGCAACTAACAACAGAAAAGATAACTAAACGAAAGCAAAAACTAAATGGAAAGAATAGAAGTAAGCAGAGATAATCATGGTGAAAACATTGTTTTGTTCAATGAAATCCTTTTGTTAACAAGGTTGATCAGGTCTTGTTACCAAACCAATTTCATATGAGACAAAACTTTGTATTCCACTAATGATTATGTTACCTCAACTTTGATAGCAATGGTCCCAACCATAATAGTTTCAAATTTTTCTCTTGGTATGGGACAATATATTTCTCCAACTTGAATGCCCTCAACATGTTCAATTGAATTCAAACCATAAGTCCTATCAATCTTCTTGGGGAAATAGACAGTATGTTCCTTGTCATTAACATTGAAAGTCACCTTTCCTTGATTACAATTAATAATAGTTCTTGTAGTATTAAAAAAAGGTCTCCCAAGAATAATAGACATATTATTATCTTCAGGCATTTCAAGCACAACAAAATCAGTTAATATCAAGCAATTCTGAGCCACTTGAACAGGTACATCCTCACATATACCAACAGGAATAGTGGTAGATTTATCGGCCATTTGCAAAGATATATATCAATTGGTATTAGTTTTTCCAGTTGAAGTCTCTTATGGAGAGAGAAAGGCATAACACTAACTCCAGCTCCCAAATCACGCAAAGCAGTTCTAACATAACTATTCTTAATAGAGCACGGAATAGTTGGGATCCCTGGGTCTCCAAGTTTCTTTGGAACCTAACCATTAAAGGAATAATTAGCAAGCAAAGTAGAAATTTATTCATTAGGGATCTTCCTTTTATTCGAGACAATATCCTTCATATACTTTGAGTAAGGAGGCAACTTAATAGCATCAGTCAAAGGAATTTGCAAGAATAAAGGTTTCATCCACTCACAAAACTTATGATAGTGTTCATCTTCCTTTGACTTGTGTTTCTTATCAGGGAAAGGCATAGGTTTTTGGACCCAAGGCTCTATTTCACTACCATGTTTCTTAGCAACAAAATCTTCTTTAGTGTATTTAGTATTCTTAGTGTGCTTTTCAGGTTCTTCTTCAACTTTTTCTTTATTAAGAACATCATTTTCTTCATTACCACTTTCAGTTTCAGCATCAGAGACAGATATACTATTAGGATCTTTAGCAGGTTCAGAGGGTTCTACAATAGTTTTATGTTTCTTTTTTCTTTTCTTACAAGTAGTACCACTATTTTCAGCTTGTTGAGAATCCTGCTCAATTCTTTTGGGATGCCCCTCGTGATATAGAGGATCCTGGCTAGCAGCACCACTTCTAGTTCTAATTTCATAAGCATGTTTTTCTTTAGCAGCATTAACTAGCAAGTCTTTTTGCACTTTAATAAGTTGATCTATTTGAGTTTAAACCATTTGAAAATGTTTAACAAGCATTTTAACATCCTTAGAGGTTCTTTCCACAATATCTTTCAACTCAACAATAGCTCTAGAGTTTTCCATTAGATGATTTTGCACCCTTTTATTAAAATTATCTTGCTTAACAATAAAAATATCGAATTCTTCTAAGCATTGATCAGAAGGTTTAAAGTATGGGATATCACCTTCATCAAAGTGTTGGAGAGAGTGTACCTCAATAGTGGATGAGTGGGGAATTGGCTTACATAATTCTTCTATAGGAGGTAAATTCTTGACATCTGCAGCTTTAATTCCCTTCTCCTTAAGACATTTCTTATCTTCCTTCATCACTTCATCATTTAATTTAATAACTCCCCTCTTCTTAGATGATGGTATATGCGCCGGTATGGCTGGTTCAGGTGTAATTGTTTCAGGTATAGCTGGTTCAAGAGGAGTCCAGTCTTCATAATTCTTGCTTATTTTAGCCAATAATTCCTCAGCTTCCTTGGGAGTCCTATTCCTGAAAACACAATCAGCACAACTATCCAGGTATGTCCTAGATTCTTCAGTTAGTCCATTATAAAATATATCAAGAAGCTCATTCTTAGGTAATGGACATCCAGCCTGTGCAAGAATCAAAGCACAAAACCTTGCCCATGATTCAGGCAATATCTCTTTTTCTCCCTGTTTAAAGTCAAAAAGTTCCTGCAAAATAGCATGTCTGGCACTAGGAGGAAAATATTTCTGCAGGAAAGTACTAATCAAGTAATCAGGGCTATCAATAGATCCGGGAGGTAAATTACTAAACCAAGATTTAGCTTCCCCTTTCAGTGGAAAGGGGAAATCTTAGAAACAAAGTAGGTGCGCAACTTAATATCATTAGAAAACAGGCCACTCATGGTACAAAGCTCAGTCATATGTGCTACCGCACTTTCATTCTTAGTCCCACAAAAAGGTTCTTTCTCAACAATAGCTATGTAAGATAGATCAAGAGAGAAATCATAATCTTTATCTTTAATGTTTATGGGAGATGCAGCAAACTTAGCAATAGGAGACAATTTGGGTCTAATAGTACGCCTCTCAAGGAGACTCCTAGCAGTGCTTCTATCATGGGTGTTTTTACATTCTTTAATAAATTTATCGGTCATCTCAACATAACCGTCTTCAATATCATAGCTCTCACTAGACTCAGGTGAACTAACAGGTGTAGTAGTGTCTTCATTAGGAGTTTTAGTATTTCTAGCTATAGTTCTAGCAATCGTAGCATCTAGGAAAGGACCTAACGAACCACTCTTATCAAGCACAGTAGAAGCAGCATCATAAGTATCAGAAGTTTCAGATTCAGCAGTAGTAGAAGTGTGTGTAGCATGTGTGTGTGGTGGTGTAACGAGCTTACTCATAACAGATGGTGAATCAAGAGCAACAGAGGTGTTCAGAACCGTACCTCTTCTTGTAGTGGATGGTAAAATAAGGACCTTGCCATCACGAGACTTACCCATGATGGATGGATGGCAGCGAACAATAATGAATCCAAGTGAACTTGATAAATAAAGCTATGCTCCCCGGCAATGGCGCCAGAAAATAGTCTTGATGACCCACAAGTATAGGGGGTGTATCGCAGTATTTTCGAGGGAAGTGAAACCCAATTTATTGATTCGACACAAGGGGAGCCAAAGAATATTTATAAGCCTTAACAACTGAGTTGTCAATTCAGCTGCACCTGGAAACAAATCTTGCTCACAAGAGTTTATCAGTAGCAATAGTTTTGTAGTAGGAATAGTAAAGTAACAACAGTAGTAAAAGTAAAGACAGTAGTAACAATAGCAGTAAACAGTAGGATTCGAGTGTGGTAGGCATATGGATGGATGGACGGGCATTGCATGGACAAGTAATTCACATGGCAATCAGAACATAGAGCAATTGTAGATAAATAAGATAAAGCATCCAAGTACTAGATAATCCTAGGCATGTGTCCCATATATAGTCATACGTGCTTGCAATGAGAACTTGCACAACATCTTTTGTCCTGCCAGCCCGTTTGCAGTGGGGCCTCAAGGGAACTATTGGCAATTAAGGTGCTCCTTTTAATAGACCACCGGAGCAAAGCATTAACACTCCGTGAACACATGTGATCCTCACATCAAAGCCATTCCCTCCGGTTATCCCGATTTCTGTCACTTCGGGGCCTTTGGTTCCGGACAACAACGTGTGTATACAACTTGTAGGTAAGACCATAAACAATACTAACATAATGAATCAATAACATGTTTAGATCTTAAATCATGGCACTCGGGCCCTAGTGACAAGCATTAAGCATAACAAGTCGCAACAAAGTCAAAAAATCACTAATAGTAGGTACTAGGCACCAAGCCCTAACAATTTGATGCCATTACATGAACGATCTCATCCAATCCCTACCATCCCCATAGCCTACATCGGGGGATTACTCACTCATAGATGGGGGAAACATGGATGGTCGATGGAGAAGCGATGGTGATGATGATGGCGATGATCTCCTCCAATTCCCCGTACCGGCAGGGTGCAAGAACGGAGTTTCTGGTTCCGAATTGTGGAATCTGGTGGTGGCGGCGGAGCGGAACTCTTTTTCGAAAAACGTTGAACTCCCCTGAGTTTTTAGGTTAGAAGGAAACTTATAGGCGAAGAGGGAGACCGAGAGGCTGTCTGGGGCGGCCAGACCACCCCCTGGCATGGCCAGGTGGTCTGGCTAGGTCCCAGCCCCACTCCGGTATTCTGGCTCCGGGAGTCTTCTAGTGAAATAGGATTTTTGGCATATTTTCCGGGATTTTTCCTGATAGTTGATTTTCTGCACAAAAACTAGACACCAAGGCAATTGTACTGAAAACAGTGTCAGTCCGTGTTAGTTGCATCCAAATCACACAAGTTTAGAGGAGAAACAATAGCAAAAGTGTTCGGGAAAGTAGATACGTTTTGGACGTATCAGGGCCTGTTGTGGTTTTCCCCGAAAAGTCCACCACATATAGGTCATTTTTGACATATCCAACGAAAGCGACCTTTAGAGACTTTCTCCACAAGAGTACCACCAAATCACCATCAATAAAAACTATAAAGCCCATCTTACCAAGGGCACGAACATAAAGTAAATTGTCACTGAGGGTCTCAACAAGCATGACGTCCACGAGAGAGATATCATGGGCAACCACAACCTTGCCAAGACCCAATACCTCAGATTTTGACTTGTCACCATAGGAGACGATTATGTGATCATGGTTTGGTTGCATCTCCGAGATGATCTCCTTGGTTCCGGTCATATGACTCATGCACCCACTATCGAGTACCCATTTGGAACCACCAGAAGCATAGCCCTGCAAGAAAATTACTTCTTGGTTTTAGGTACCCGTTTTTCAATGGGTCCTCTCATGTTAGTAACAAGGGTCTTGGGAACCGAAATAGACCAAGAAATGTACTTATAAAATGGACCAACATAGCTATCATAGACATCACCATAGTAATCACAAAATAATTCTTAATTAAGATTATTAGACCCTGTAAAACCAATGTAGTTAGTCATATCATTTGTGACGGTGTTTGTCTTTGCTTGAGCAGTTTTGCTTTTCTTCTTCTTGTTGTTCTTCTTCTTCTTGGTCTTGGGGACATAGCCAAGTCCCTATTTTCCATTGCTTGTCCTTTGCTTACTAAGAATCTCATCTAGGACTTCCTTAGCTTTGGGTTGGGATCCCTTGACAAGTTCTTCTTTCAATCTAGCATTTTCTTCAATAACATCTTCACGTCCACAAGATGTTGTGGAGGTGCTAGGCATATCATACTTGTCCAATTGAGTTTGGAGCTGATCACGAGACTTATTTAGAGTATAGTGTTCACTCTCCAATGCCTTGTAGGCAATGTCAAGTTTCTCTAATTCCTCATAGAGTCTAGCATGAGTAGCCCTAAAGTCAATCTTCTCCTTCTTTAATTTCTTTAACTTAGCAAGAGCATTGTCACGTTCCTTTATGAGTTGGGCAACAACCTCTTCATGAGACTCCTCAATTGACTCAACCTTCTCCTCTAGAGAGACTTGAGCCTCTGCTTCTTCTAGAGCATTCTTCAAAGATGCTATCTCCATGGCATCTTCTCTTTCAATTCTCCCCTTTTCTTCGAGGAGTTCTTCAGAGTGAGCAATTTGGCTCATAAGAGCATCAAAATGAAGTTTGTGCTCACCTTGCAAGTTAGTGAAAAAATTGTCCAAAGCAATAACTTCTTCCTTTACCCTAAGACTTGTATGATCATCCATATCAACATTCATAGTAGTCTTAGGAAATGAAGAGATAGTAGGTGATACCTCTGAACCTCTTGCCATAATGCAAGTGACGTTCTTGTTTATTATGTTATCATTAGGAGAGTCGAAGAGCGATGTAGGACTAGATGTGGTGGCTATTGCAGCCACCTCTCGAGTACTATCTTCATCCTCTTCATCTTCGCTTCCGGATGAGTATTCTTCTTGTGCCACCAAAACAATCTTTGGTTGCTTCTTATAGGGAGCACTCTTCTTGATGAACGGCTTCTTTCGAGGTGCCTTGGATTTTTCCTTGAGGATGAGCCTGCCCCCATTATCTTCTCTACTTTGATAGGGACACCCAGCCACAAAGTGTAAGCGATCTCCACAATTGTAGCAAGTTCTCAGTTTTGGACCGTTCTCCTTTCTCCCACTTGACCCACTCTTGCGCTCAAGTTCAGATTAGGCCTTACCGGGATCCTTCCAAAAGTTTCTTGCATAGAAGGCCATGTACTCACCATGAGCATGCTTGACCTCCTCGGGACAGCTCATGAAGACAACATCTAACCCTCTATCTTCTTCATCTTGTTCAACAACATTTGCTTTTAGTGCAACGTTTACACCCTTTTGCATCCCAATTGCCTGAGCACGAGCATCTTAGGCATTCTTTGCCGCCACTTTGAAAGCTACCATTTCTTGCATGACTTCATTGGAAGTCATTTGGTGGTAATTGTGTCTACCTTGCAAACTCTTCAAATCTGTGGGCTCAAATGGCATGAGAGCACTAACATACTTTATTTTGATCCAAGCATCATCAATATGAGTGGCTCCATTCTTTCTAAATGTTGTTGTGATGCTCTTAAGTCTTCTATACATGTCTTCATGGTCTTCACCATCCAACATGTAAAATCCTTCGGCTTCATTGCTTAAGGCGTCATACCTATTTCTTCTCATGCTTTCATTGACAATGAACAAGTCGGTGAGAGCATCCCAAGCTTCTTTGGTGGTGTTGAGGTGTTCAATATGTGGCATGTACTTGGGACCCACACCAAGCTATATCATGTGGAGTGCCATTGCATTTAGTTGACTGTCCACAACTTCTCTTCTTGTCAAGTTGGTGGAGTCTCCAATGTGAAGGCCATATTCACTGATCATCCAAAGCTCAATCGATGAACTGCACACATGAGATTTCATTAAGAATTGCCATTGATTAAATGAAGATGCACTAAGATTAGGTGGATCACCCCCATTATTTATATGAGGGTGAGGGATAGGTGGGTCAGGAGAATATAGGTGAGAGACCTCATTATAGTCCTCCTTACCACTTTCCTTCTTGGATGAGAAGCCATTATTTTTCTCACCCACCAACTCATCTTCCTTGGAGTTAGCATGAGCTTTCTCCTTAGATAGAGGAGTGGTGGCCTCACTGATATATGGAGGTGGGGCTGTAGATGAAGTGAGACGAGCAATGATTTGCTACATCTCTTCCATTTTGGTCTCAAAGGATTTCAACAAGGTTGTTTCCAACATCTTGAGGTCATCCATTGTGACCTTGTTCATAGCCTCACTCCCATCTTCCTTAGTACCCATACTTCTCTTAGGCTGTTAAGCCCGAATAAAGAGTCGAGGCTCTGATACCAATTGAAATGGATCGTATAGGCACCTAGAGGGGGGTTAATAGGTGCTACTCCAAATTTTAATGGTTTTTCAATTTAGGCTTGACACAAAGATAAAATCTCTAGATATGCAACTACAAAGAATTTTCCTATATGCAAACCTAACTACTGGGGAGTAAAGGCGAGTAAGAGTGAGGAGCGAGGAAATCGTAGTGGAGCACGCGGAGACACATGATTTGTTTTACCACAGTTCCTTCCTTGTTAAGGGAAGTACATCTGCGTTGGAGGGATGGGCGGTACTAAGACCACCACGCCACAATAGGCCTCACCCTGTTCTCCGATGGATCTCGCCACCAAAGGCCTGATCCACCTTTCCACTATTGGTACCCTTCAAGGCGGGAACCGATGCCTTTACACAACTAGCGGGGCACAACTCCACGACCAAATTGGAGGCTCCCATAATGACAACAAGCTGCCACAAGAACAAATATTATCAAAACCGAAACACAATATCTAGATATTAACAAGAATACTAGATCAAGAAATCTCCAAGTGAATGGAGAGGAAGTGATGCGCTTGATTTGTGATGTCGATGAATGAAGTCTCCTCCTTCGATTTCCCAAAGACCAGAGCCTTCGGGTGGTTGAAGTGGGAGACCTTGAATGAGAGCTTTTGCAACAGACCAATACTTTTTAGAATGAATCAAGAGATCTAACAGGAGGGGTGATTAGGGCTTTTATACCCCCTGTCCAAACTTGGCCATTGGTGAAGTCGAGGGCCGGATTATCCGGCCCAAGTGATGGCCGGATTATCCGGCCGGGGTAAAACTCTACCCACAAGCTCGGATTATCCTGGGGATATTCCGCCCCCCCCCCACACAAAAAGACACACCGTGGCATCCGTAGCAAACTTCTCTTGGGGGGCAGATTATCCGGCCCGAGCAAAAACTCCGTCCCTGACCGGATAATCCTAAAGAAAGTCCGCCCCTCTCTGAGAGACGCGTCTTGCTACACTTTGAAAACCTTCTCGGGGGGCGGATTATCCGGCCCGGGAAAACACTCTGGCCCTGGCCGGACAATCCGAGAGATTATCCGCCCCCTCACTGAGAGACGCGCCTTGTCCACCTTCATCAAAGGGACCAGGCCGAATTATCCGGCCCTTGACAGGGGCGGATTATCCGCCCCCAACAACAGGATTTTCCAGCTTTTGATGTGAACACTTGTCTGCAGCACTTAGCACACATGAGATAATTCATGGTATTGTTATCTAACACACAAAACACTAGAGATCATGAATCGTTCTTTCAAGTGGTATATGCCTATTTTCTCTTTGCACATTCACTCTTTTTTCTCTCTTTTCTTTATATATATATATGCTGACACTTTTGTTTAAGTGTTGTGCAAAGAAGCTAGACATACATTCCACTTCATGGAGGAATTCAAAGTTTAATGATCTCAATTACCAAATTCCAATTGTATATGAAGCATCTTTATGACTTGAAGACTCTACCTCGTCTTGTTCTCACTCTATTTTGATAACACTTTTAAAAAAATTCTCTATTCAAGGTTTCTTTCTCAACTTGACTAATCAGATTATTTTTACTTTTGTAAATCAAACCATGAACTTACAACATATCGATTTAAATTATCTTTATATGTTCCATTAATACCAATGGTGCGGAAGACTCCTATGGCTATCATCAAGTGCAAGTAAAATTATACTCAAGCCATTCATATATCCAATAAGACAAGCATAAAATCAGTAATCCTCCATATATGATAATAAACTCGGCATTTCACAAATGGGATCGACTATTCCTTAAGGGAATTCAAATGATGCAAACTTTATTTCTAAGCTCGAACTAATGCAAAACTAAAATAGTAGTATAAACTATTAGATAGATTACAAGGTATTAAAGATCTCCCCAAGCTTGGAATCAAGCTAGGCAGGATCAAATAACTCCTTGTTGGTACCTATTCCTCCTCCTGGGTAAGAAGAGTATTGCCTTCTTCCCCTGTGTTGAAACTTTAGCTATGCTTGCGAGGCAGATGCTGAGCTCGGCCATGTCGTATTGAAGCTTCAAAATTTTCTTCTGGAGGAATTTCTTCTCATCGGTCAACTCAAAAACAGTTTTAATCAAGAAACCAACTCTACCATCGATGTCATTGACCTTTTTCTCAAGGTCTTTGCTCATAATCCAGTAGGAGTCAATCCCTTCTCCAATTGTTTCAACACATGCTTTCGAAGCTTTTTCCAACTGATAGATCTTATCATGAATCTCATATTGCCGCACTTTCTTAGGTTTAAGAGGCGACGGACTGAGAGGAGGTTTATAATAGGATCCTATGTTGTGACGGTAGGGATTAGGGAGATACTCATCCTTGCTCTTTCCCCGCTCTGCTTGCCTCATCATCTCCATCCTTTGCAGGAACATGTCCTCCCTGTTTGGGAGAGGCTTGATCTCTGAGCTGGACGATGATGATGATCCTTTATGTTCTACTTCTTCGATCCTCTTTACGGGCTTCTCTTCTTTCTTCCTCCAAATCTTGTTGACATGGAAGGGCTGCATGGCCTTGCTTCACGGTACATTATTCTTTTAGCGAATGGCTATTTTAGCCTTTTTCTTCTTGACATCTTGGCTGATAAGCCGAATTGTGACTCTTATAGCATTGCAAATAATCTTATGCGTAAAAGTGTCATAGCTGTGCTACATTCCATGGATTTGAGTAATTGACTCATGTCTTCTTGTCTTATAGTCGATATGCTCCTCCAGGAATAACTTCTGTGATGATGTATGGTCCTTCCCATGGCGATTCTAGCTTTTTGTGGCCGTCTTGCTTGAGGCGAAGAACCAGGTCCCCTATAGCGAAGGACCAAGGACACAATCTTCTACTATGGTGGTTGTGCATATTTTGCTGGTACATAGTTACTCTTTGGAGTGCTTCGTCTTGAGCTTCATCAAGCGCATCTACATCATCTTCAAGTGCTTCTCGTGATTCTTCTTCATTATATGCAGCTACTCTTGGTGATTCGTGTGATACCTCAACTGGAAGCACGGCTTCCGCACCGTGGACCAAAAAGAAAGGTGTCTCCTGAGTCAAATTATTTGGACTTGTACGTAAACTCCATAACATGGATGGCAATTCATCCACCCATGCTCCCTTTGCTCTTTCAAGTGGTGCCAGTAGTCTCTTTTTGATTCCAACGGTAAGTAGTCCATTGGCTTTTTCGACCTGTCCATTTGTTTGCGGGTGAGCCACCGAAGTGTAGCTTATTTTGATGCCCATCTCCTGGCAGTACTCCTTGAACTCATTGGAAGTGAAGTTGGTTCCATTATCCGTGATGATGCTGTTCGGTACACCAAACCGAAGTTCCATCTTGGGTGGTTACAGGCATTTCTTCAATCCACTTAGTAAATTTGTCGACTGCTACTAGCAGAAAGACGTGTCCTCCTGGCGATGATTTGTGAAGTTTTCCCACCATATCGAGTCCCCACTCAGTGGAAGGCCAAGCCAAGGGTATGGGATTCAGCTCAGCAGTGGGTGCTCCAGGCTTTGTTGCGAATAGTTGACATGCTTCACATGTTCTGACAATATCTTTTGCATCTTGCACTGCAGTGAGCCAATAAAATCCTGCCCTGAATGCTTTTGCAACAATTGCTCAGCTACTAGCATGGTGACCACAAATTCCTTCATGTATATCTTTCAGTATAATTTTTCCTTCTTTGGGTGTTACGCAACATTGCGACACACCCGAAATACTTCTTTTGTATAGCTCTCCTTTATTATCCTGAAAGCCTTCGATCATTGGGTAATTCATCGAGCTTCTATCACATCCTCTGGTAGCTCTCCCGTAGTCATATATGCTATATACGGCTGCATCCAGGTTGGTTCAATTAGCACGACCTCTTTGATTTCTTGTTCTTCTTCAATGGCTTCTTCTATGTTCTTGGTTTCTGAAGGAGCCCCCGACTCTTTTTGCGGATGCTTCTTTTTCCCTGTTTTTGGTGCTACGACTTTGGAGACTCTTCTTGCTTTGATTGATCGCTCCACTATTTCCTCCCAAAAAAACTCCTGGTGGTATTGGTAAACACAATGATCCGATGTTTGCTAGGTTGTTAGCTTCCTCATTGCTTGCTCTTCCTATATGTGATACTTCACACCCATCAAATTGAGCCTCCATAATGCTATACAAGTCACGATAAGCAATCATATTTTCGCTGATAGCATCACATTTGTTCATTGCCCGTTGTGCCACAAGATTGGAATCTCTGAAGATTTTTAGGCGAGTCGCACCACAAGCTTTGGCCATCCGCATGCCGTGCAACAGGGCCTCATATTCTGCTTCGTTATTGGATGCGTTTGTAAAGCTCATCCGAAGAATATAGCGCATTTTGTTGCCTTGAGGTGATATCAGTACTACTCCTGCTCATGCTCCCTCCGTTCTTTTTGATCCATCAAAGTACATTGTCCAGGTGCTAGAAAGGTCTAGTGGACCCGCACATTGCAATTCCGTCCACTCTGTGATGAAATCTGGCAGAACTTGTGACTTAATTGCTTTGCACTTCTCATAAGTGATATCCTAAGGGGATAATTCGATGCCCCATAGAGAAACACGCCCAGTTGCTTCTGGATTGTTGAGGATGCTTGACAAAGGTGCATCGTTGACCACTACGATTGGGTGCTCCAAGAAATAGTGTCGTAGTTTTCGTGCTGTCATAAATACCCCGTATGCTAATTTCTGGTAGTGTGGGTACCTTTGTTTGTATGGCGATAAAACTTTGCTCAGGAAGTATACTGGCCTTTCCTTCTTCGGGTTGCTCTACGACTAAAACCGTACTGACCACCTGATGTGTGGCAGAAATATAAAGGAGCAGAGCTTCCTTTTCTTTTGGTGACACAATGACAGGAGATGTCAAAAGTGTTCTTATAAGATCTTCGAAGGCACATTGAGCTTCTTCCGTCCATTCGAATTTTTCTGATTTCCTCATGAGGGTGTAGAATGGCAGCGCTTTTTCTCCAAATCTTGTGATAAAACGACTTAGATCCGCCACTCGTCCCACCAATTGCTGTACTCCTCGTAGATTTGTTGGCTTCTTCATTGTGAGGATTGCTTGTATTTTGTCGGGATTAGCCTCGATTCCTCTAGCTGATACCAAATATCCGAGGAGTTGCCCTGCCAGGACTCCAAAGGAACATTTCTTCGGATTCAGTTTGATGCTAAACCTACCGAGATTTATGAATGTTTCTTCTAGGTCCTTTATCAACGCAGATCCTTGACCCGTGGTAACTATGACATCATCAATATATACTTGCACATTTGTGCCTATTTGACATCCCACGAACTTCTGCATCATCTGCTGATATGTTGCTCCAGCGTTCTTGAGGCCAAAGGGCATTGTTGTGTAGCAGAATACGCCATAAGGCGTGATGAACGGTGTTTTCTCCTGATCTTCTTCCTTCATCCTAATCTGGTGGTAACCTAAGTAAGTGTCCAAGAAATAAAGACGTTCGCATCCCGTGGTTGCATCGATGATTTGGTCGATTCACGGCAATGGGAAGTGATCTTTTGGACAATGTTTGTTCAATGCAGTAAAGTCGATGCACATCCAAAGTTCCGTAGTGTTTTTCTTCGGAACACATACTAGGTTTGCAAGCCACTCTGATTTTGTTAATTCTTTGATAAAATTGGCATCGGTTAGGCGATGGAGCTCCTTTCCAATGGCCTTGCGTTTTGGTTCCGCGAAGCATCGAAGCGGTTGTTTCACTAGCTTCACCTTTGGATATAAATTTAGTGCATGCTCAGCGAGTTCCCTAGGGATTCCCGGCATGTCAGAAGGTAGCCATGAGAAAATCTCCCAGTGCTCACGGAGGAACACAATGAGCACGCTTTCCTATGTGGGATCAAGGTTAGAAGCCACAAATGTTGTTTTCGTCGGGTCGGTGGGGGTGGATTTATACTTCTTTTGTGTCTTTTGTCGTGTCAAAAGCCTGATCAGGATTGACACATGCTACCTCGAGAGGTTGTTCGTTTGCTGAACTTTTGAGTTGCTCAAACTCCGTTGCCATCCCGAAAGATTCAAAAAAATTATTGAACTCTCGATCACAGTTGTCCGCACGTGTGAAGCTTCCTTGTACCATGATAATTCCCTTTGGTGCTGGCATTTTTATTACTAAGTATGCGTAATGTGGCATTGCCATGAATCGTGCAAAGGCTGGTCGTCCCAAGATTGCATGGTATTGTGATGGCCAATCCATGACTTTGAATTCAAGTTTTTCTAGCCTAAAATTTATTTTCGAACCAAAAACAACGTCAAGAAAAACTTTGCCTAAAGGAATTTCGGCTTTACTTGGTACTATTCCATGGAAAGAGGTTTCTGTTGGAGCGAGATTATCTAGGGAATAGCCTATTGTTCGCAACGTTTTTGCGTAGATCAGATTTATGCTACTCTCTGCATCCATGAAGACCTTGCTCATATCGAATCCTCCAATTTGTGCTTCGACTATCAAGGCTGAATGACCTGGAGTGGGTGATCTGCTCTGCTGAATTTGATTTCTTACTCTAACCAATGGAGATATTCGGGTGTAGCTGATGTTGATGTTTCCGCCATATTGATTTATCTTGTGAAGAGCTTCTGAATTCTGTTGGGTGGACGCCCATTCTGAATCATAGACATTGTTCCTTTTGATCTCGGGTACTCGTTGTTTTGATCATTTGAGTTTTGTAGTGGTGCAACTGGTGGTGGTGCACCGCGCGTGGATGTGTATCCTTGATTTGCTGCTTCGGCTGCCTTTGCGTTGCATAACTCCTGCATCTTCAGGAATGTTCGGCAGTCTTTCATCAAGTGATTGGATTGTCACCTGCCTGCTGAGTCAACATAAAAATGCATAGTATAGGGTCCTTCCAGCATTTGTATTGCGGACATAAGTGGGTCCCGTGCTCTTGGCTGATATCGTTGTGTGGGCTGGCTTCCTCCAACGTCGTCCCTGTTTTGACGGTATCCGCCGTTATTGTCGTTGCTTCTGTTGTTACCTTCACCCAAAAACCTGCTGCGATGTAGCTTGGTTCCGAGTTTCCATCATTGTTCCTTCGTCTTCTGTCATTGTCGTGTTTATCCCTATCTTCTTCGGGTGACCATGCGCGCTTATTATGTAGCGCGTCTTCTCCATCTGCCTAGCGGTTTGCTATTTCCATTAACTATGATACTGTCTTTGGTTTCACCCGACCCATCTCTTCTATGAATTCCCGGTGATGGAGGCCGTCGTTGAAGGCGTCAATGGCCCTTTCATCGGGTATGGATTCAGCTGAGTTTTTGATAATGTTCCATCGCTATATGAATGCTATTATTGACTCTCCAGATTTTTGTTTGCATGCTCGCAACTGCTCCAAGGATGCTGGTCGTTTGAATGTAGAATGAAAATGTCGGATGAATTTATCTTCCAGGTCGTTCCAGCTACCGATTGAATTTTTGGGTAACTGCCACAACCATGATCTTGCGGCGCCGATGAGGTGTAGTTGTAGACTTTGCATTGCAGTAGTTGTGGAGCCGCCCTGTAATTTGATGGTGGCTAGATAGTCTGCTAACCAAGCTTCGGGTTCCTAGAGCCCATCGTATTTGTGTCGGTCGTGTGGAAGTTTAAAGTCTTTGGGTACTAAGGTTTTCCGAATTCTCTGCATGAAACAACTGGCCCCACATAGGCCATGGTCATCTTCGTCATCTCCATCTTGATATCACCGGGTGTGGCTTTCGTCTCTGGGTCCACTTCTCATGTGTTGGGTGTCGTCATTCCTTGTGTTGCTTCGCGGCTCGGATCCTACGAGGTGCGCCTGGTGTGGTGATCGAGATCACCTTGTGTGTCCTACTTGCCGAGGACTGTTGTGACATCGTGGGGATCTTTGTGTGAGTCCTTGTTCTGCTTCTATGAGTGAGGACCCTACCATGCCGAGGTTCATCAAGCTAGAGCAGTGAAGGGCCACGCGCGGATCATCGGGTGCGGGTTGAGTGGTGATCAAATATGTTTGCGCGGCCACGATGGCTGTCTAAGCTGTTTTTGCCTTGATATTTCCTGCTTGATCAATTGACATAAATGATAAATCAAGATCTCAGATAATTCCACTTCTTTCTGCTTTGGAGATATTCTGTAATCAAGATGTCTCCCTTCTTGGCGGTGCTACTCCTGTCACACTCCTTGACCCTCGGGTAGAGCTTAGCTAGGCCCGTCGTAAACTAGATTCGTCGGCTAGCCTTTTTCTTTCATCGAGCTGTCTTTGCATCCGGAATAGGTCTCTCTTCTTGTGGTGGAGCAAATATTGGTATGCCAGTAGATCTTCATGTGAAGCATCTGCTATCATTGGGACTGCTCCTAAAATTGCCTCCCTTGCTTTTTGCCATGCCGACGCTGGTAGCCGAAGTCCTGGTCTCTCTTCTGTGCGAGGATCTTTGCCTCCTCCTCAGACTATGCGACTATCTGCTGTTTCTCCTCCGTTTCTGTGTTCTCCTTCGTTGTCGTGTTCTCCTCCATTGTCGTGGTTTCCTGCATGGTCATCTGATAGAATATCATCGGGGTTTATTATAGGATTACCATTTTCGTCACGTGGTATTGAGGTATCTCTGTTGATCATGCACACTTGGTGGTGTGTTATGTGTGGCCTGACGGCGTCGTCTTTTGCTTTTGTGGGTGTGTTGGTAGTACTCCGAGATCGTAGTTCCGGATAGATTTTCGCCATCCTTTCTTCGAAGTTGACGTTTTCGCTGCTTTCTTCGGGTTCTGAGTTTGTTGGGTTTGCTCCATGTGGTGAGATTGATTGGTGACCTTCTTTTCCTGTTTCGATCTGAGTTGTGGTGTCTGTGGAGGGTCCAACAGGTGATGCTGGTACTACTTGATGGCTCAAAATATATCAAGCTTGTTGGGAACCCCAAGAGGAAGGTATGATGAGCACAACAGCAAGTTTTCCTTCAATTATGAAACCAAGGTTATCAAACCAGTAGGATCAAGGAAACAAATCCAAGGTGTTGTTTCCAACTTGGAATCCTGCACAACACAACCACAGAACTTTGCCCCAACTTGTAGTGAGGTTGTCAATCTCACCGGTTTTGCTGAAAACAAAGGATTAAACGTATTGTGTGGAAGGTAGTAATTGCTTGCAGAAAGTAAACAATAAACCGTAAATAGATTGTAGATTGATGGTAAAAGAATGGACCGGGGTCCATAGTTCACTAGAGGTGATTCTCCTTAAGATAGATCACATGTTGGGTGAACAAATTATAGCGGGGTGATACATTGCAAATGTATCTATAATTTTTGATGTTGCACGCTTAGTTTTATCTACTTTCTTGTGTTTTGTCCACACTTTGGAGTACTTTTCATATGATTTTTTGGACTAACCTATTAACAAGAGCCAAAGTGCCAGTTGCCTGCTTTCTGCTGTTTTTGGTTCCAGGAAGTCAGAAAATGAATATTCTCGGAATTGGACGGGACAAAAGCCAAAGTTATTATTTTACCGGGGGACACTTGGAGCCAGAATACGAGACGGAGAAGGGCCAGAGGGTGGCCACACCACCTAGTGGCGCGGGCCAGGCTAGGCCGTGCCAAGGGGTGGTGTGGGCCCCTCTGGCACCCCCTCGGTCTCCCCTCTCGCCTATAAGAGCCTCCCGATGCATAAACCCTAGATCGTCAATCAGAAATCCACGAAAAGTTCCGTACCGCCGGCGCCACCGAAGGGGAGATTCAGGGGCAAAAAGTCTCTGTTCCGGCACCCTGTCGGGACGGGGAAGTGCCCCCGGAGCCATCTCCATCGATCTCCACCGACATCTCCATCACCATTGCTGATTCCCATGATGAGGAGGGAGTAGTTCTTCCTCGAGGCTAAGGGTTCTACCGGTAGCTATGTGTTCATCTCTCTTTCTATGCATGATCTTATTGTGATCATGAGCTTTGTAATTAAGTAGATCTACCTTGCTACTCAATTGCTTTAATAGATCTCTGCTCTCCCCATGTGTGTGAAGTTGACAGTGTGCACACCATGGTGTTGCTACTCAATTGCTTTAATAGATCTCTGCTCTCCCCATGTGTGTGAAGTTGACAGTGTGCACACCATGGTGGCACTTAGGCTAGAGATTACAAATACTTGTTATGAGTTATATTTGGAGTTGGATGTCTTTATGAAATTGTGGTGTTTGTTGGACCTATCTAGTACTCAAGGTGACAGTGTGGGGTTTTCTAGATGGGAAAGATGAACTTTGAGGTGTGTTGTTATAGCCCTACCATCGATTAGAGTGTTCAACTGGAGAGTAGTATCATAAAGAGAATATATTTATATGAGAGTGTTCACTAGTGAAAGTATGATCCCTAGGCCTTGTTTCTAAGCATTGATACACCATTTGCAATTAGATATGTTACATGTTTGCTTGCTTCCTTTTTTATTTTAGTTTTCCTTTAGTCTTTTCCATGCCAGCAAGCTATTTTCTGGCACCGTTGTCTTATATCCATACCACTTGTATTTCACTATCTCTTCGCCGAACTAGTGCACCTATACACCTGACAAGTGTATTGGGTGTGTTGGGGACACAAGAGACTTCTTGTATCTTGATTGCAGGATTGCTTGAGAGGGATACCTTTGACCACCTCCTCCCTGAGTTCGAGAAACCTTGGGTAATCCACTTAAGGGAAAATTTGCTGTTGTTCTACAAACCTCTGCACTTGGAGGCCCAACAACTGTCTACAAGAATAGAAGTGCATAGACATCACGGGGCAATTGACAGACATAGAGAAAGCATACAATTATATACTAATCATCTTGACTCCTACGAGATTTGATTGGGCATTACAACATTATACATTGACTATAATCCAACATCATCTATGACTAATAATCCACCTTCAGGTTATCATCCGAACCCCCTCCAGTATTAAGTTGCAAGCTATAGATAATTGCATTAAGCAAAGTGTGTAAAGTAAACAATACTATTGTCCCATGGACAAAGGATTGCTGTTTTCTCCCTAGTAGCAACAACACATCTAGTACCTTAGAGATTCCTGTCACTTCCCCAGATTACTAGAGGCACGAACCCACTATCGAGCATAAATACTCCCTCTTGGAGTTGCTAGCATCTACTTGGCCAAGATGGCTACTAACAACGGAAAGCATGCAAGATCACAAATAACATAGACATGACAGAATCAATAATCAATCCGAAATAGCATCTCAATATCCATCGGATCCTCGCAAACACAACATGTAAGATTACAAATAGATGATCTTGATCATGAATGGAGCTCACAAGATCTAAACATGGTTGCACAAAGGAGGAGAACCAACCATCTAGCTATTACATGGACCCATAGTCCAGGGATGAACTACTCACGCATCACACCAGAGGCAGGCATGGTGATGAAGAAGGCCTCTAGGGTGATCTCTCCCCTCCGGCAGGGTGCCGGGAAGAGCTTCAGATCCCTCCCGATCTAGGGATGGAGATGACAGCGGCTACACACTCTTTCATGCAATTTTGATCGGGTCCTTAGGGTTTTCGTCCCGGGAGGGTTTTATAGGCGGAAGGGCAAGGTCGGTGGAGGCTCGAGGGGCCCACACCAGGTGGCAGCGCGCCTAGGGCTGGCCGTGCCACCCTATGGTGTGGCCGCCTTGTGGCCCCTCTTCGTCTCGTCTTCTGGTAAAATATTGACTTTGGCTTTTGTCCGGTCCAATTCCGAGAATATTTCCTTACTAGCTTTTCTGAAACCAAAAACATCAGAAAACATGCAACTAGCACTGTAGCATCTTGTTAATAGGTTAGTTCCACAAAATGTGTAAAAATACTCCAAAGTGTGGACAAAACATAAGAAAGTAGATATAAAACAAGCATGGAACATCAAAAGTTATAGATACGTTTACAACGTATCAACATCCCCAAGCTTAACTCGTGCTCATCCTCGAGTAGGTAAGTGATAAAAAAGAATAATTTTTGAGGTGACATGCACCATCACATTCTTGATCAAGGTCTTTGTAAAACATTGATAGCTGGGATCATAGTACTCTAACATAGACATGAAATATATAGTTCTAACAATAAGACATAGCAACTATGTTGTAACATGAAAAAGGTACAAACAAAAGATTCATGAATAACAATGCTTTGAAAGACGTTTTTTTGTTTCTCATATAGAAAACATAATGAGAATGGTATTCAGCTTGTCCCTCATAGTGTAGCAAAACATAAATGCATAGGACACCTTCAAAGTTCATAAGGGTGACTAGATACAAATAGTTTAAGAACAAGCAATATCAAAGTTATGAATCAATCAATAAGTTTTGGTACAATGCACATTAAACTAAGAATGACCACTATTCTCTCTCAATAGGTGCATAAAGATAGAAGATGGAGACTCAACATAAAAGTAAAAGTCCCTTCATAGAAGGAAGCAGGGATTCAAGTCTCATAAAGAGCTTCCAAAAATTATGGTACTTATTAGCTTTCAGCTCTCATTGCCCCTACCATAAGCATATTTAGGTGGTTAAAGTGAGCAAATATGAGGATTTTCTTGACAAGTTATAAGCTGAAAATCTCATGCCCCTTACTTACGAGTACCGTTCCTCATGCTACTCAACTTTAGTCACAGGTAAGTTCTTGTCATTGTAAGTACATGTGTATCATAGAGAACCGCCAACGGGGTACCCCTTTCCCGATGATACGGAAGCTTTCCAATATCAAAATGACAAGGCAAGCAGACAATGAGCATCTCAGTGATCCTTTTATTTCCTATTTGCATAGGGTTTTTTCTTTCCTATTTGCGTAGGTTTTTTTATTGAGGATGCTTCATAGATTGCTCACTATGGTTATGCTGCACGTTTCCACCATGATTATGCATGGCTTAGACTAGCCACCCAGGCATTTCTCTAACACATATACGAACTCCATGATCCTTACAAGCTCCCCTTTCATTTGACACCGCGGGATCCATAAGCAAAAGAACATGATATCAACTAAATAAAGTGCAAGGTTGAAAGCGTTCCCCATGGTAACATGGTTCTGCTAATTCACAACTTACAAAACGCAAGCATATACGCAACATAGATGGGCACAATGGTTCAAGTTTATTAAGTGCAAGAAAAGTAAAGTGTGCCATCAAGTTCGTGAGAGCTTTAATCACTAATTTTCACATAACAAGTTCAATTCGGAAGGTAGATAAAAACATGAATATACTTGGAATAGCAATAATGCTAATAGGTAGGTATGGTGGACTCTTTTGAATAACTTGGTTTTATTTGGAGTTGGATGCATGAGTGGAACTCATACTTGGTATATGTGGAGGCTAGCAAAAGACTGCGAGCGACCAACTAAGAGAGCAATAATGGCCATAATCATGCAAAGCGACAAAACATTATTAATTAAAGCATAAAGTGATATTACAAGTCGAAAACTAAATGATCATAGAGTCTATGGTGACTTGGTATAGTCTTAACATGGTGTGAGCATGCGCCAAGTCAACCCAAATAAAGCATCAAAGGAGAATACCACAATATTATGCTTTTATATGCTAAAACAACACATGATTATTTCAAGGCACATTAAGCAATCTCAATTGATTGTAACAAGTCATGATACAGCAATAATCACTAAGCATAAAGTCAAAGCAATATCAAGCATTACATGATAAAGTCTAGGCCACAGTCAAAAACAAGCTCCTTTTATACCACTTATAAGCATGAACTTTCCTACTCTTTTCTAATCCAAATAAACTTATTGAAACTATGTATGCATGCGGGGATCCAACCAATTTATTTAAGCAAACTAAGAAAAATAAAACAAAAAACAAAAAACGAAGACGCTCCAAGAACAACACAATTGTGCATGAGACAATAAAAATGAAGTGTTTGGAAGAAAACCTGAGATTTTTATTGATGAAGAAGGGGATGCATTGGGCATCCCCAAGCTTTGATGCTTGTACTTCTTGAATATTTCTTCGGGTGACACAGGTGGCATCTCCAAGCTTGAGCTTTTATCCATACTTCATCTTATCACATTGTTCTTCCCTACACTTCAAAATTTCCTTCATACAAAACTTCACACAATCTTCATTAGCAACATTAGTGTACTTAAGATAAAAAGTCTTTAGGTTCAGTTTCAACACAAGTAAAACTTCCATTAAAACACAAGCTAATGTAGCAATTCCTTTTAAAAGTTCAAGTGATCAAAGAGAACTCAAAGAGAAAGAGATTAAGAGGCAAATGCAAATAATGGCAGAAATCTATCAAAACAGACCAGCGGGTAAAACCTGATTTTTTCGAAAACCTTCTGTTGCTCAAATCAAAACGTGATAAACTAACGAAAGTTATATAACAACCTGGGGCAGAAGCACAATACAGATCAATCCGACATACAGAGATTTTTCACGAATTTTTACAGCGAAGCACAAAAATCTGTTTCGGGACAGCAACTTTCCCAAGCATTACTTCTCTCTCATTAGAGGTTATTCTTGGCACAAAGACCACATAAAAAGGATAAGAAGAGGTTATTATAGAGGAAATAACTTCCAAGACTCAACGAAAGAAAAATTTATCGACTAAAAATTTGGGTTATCTCCCAATAAGTGCTTTTCTTTAACGCCTTTGAGCTAGGCATAAGAAGCAAGAATCAAGTATTCTCAAATGAAGAAGCATTAAGAGCAAATTTTGTTTTAATAGGAGAGGCAAAATGAATCTTCTCTCTCTTCTTAGGGAAGTGTTATATACCTTTCTTGAGTGGGAATTGATATTTAATGGTGCCTTCTTTCATATCAATAATGGCACCAATAGTTGTAAGAAAAGGTCTTCCAAAAATAATAGGACAAGAAGCATTGCATTCAACATCCAAAACATAGAAATCAACAGGGACATAGGCATTCTTAACCATAATAAGAACATCATTAATACTCCCCATGAGTTTCTTTTTAGCATTATCATCAAGTTGGACATTTAAATAACAATTTTCCAATGGTGGTAAATCAAGCATTTCATAAATCTTTCTAGGCATAATAGAAACACTACTATCAAGATCACATAAAGCTTTGAGATCAAAATCATTCACTTTCATATTAATGATGGGTTCCCAACCATCTTCTAATTTCATAGGGATAGAAGCTTTGTGTTTCATCTTTTCTTCTTTAATTTTTATGAGAGTATCAATAATGTGTTTTGTAAAGGCCATATTCATAGCACTAGCATTAGGACTTTTAGCAAGCTTTTGTAGGAACATAATTACTTCAGAGATATTGCAACCATCAAGACCAAAATCATAATTACCATCCAAGGTAGTAGAGCTATTGTTTCCCATGTTTCGAAGAATTTCAGCATTTTTATTAGAAAAGGTTCCATTGGTTTTAGGTATTGTTGCAGAAGGAATGGGGACTTCATGTGGTTTGCTAGCATCAACATTAGTGGTGGTGATAGTACAAATACTACTATTTCTAGCAATTTCATCTTCTCTTTCCCACTTAGCATGCAATTTAGCTAACAGTCTAACATTTTCATCAATTCTAACTTATATGGCATTAGTAGCGGCAAAGGGATTTTCAATGGTTTCAGGTATAGAAGCCATTTTATTAATCAAAGAGGATTGTGCTTCAGACAAAGATGATATATTTCTTTCAGCATTAGAAAGTTTTTCCTCAATAGTTTTATTGAAAGAAGTTTGTTTACGAATAAAATCTTTAAGCATGACTTCAAGTTCAGAGGGTGCACTCTAATTGTTGTTGTAGGAATTTCCCTAAGCATTACCATTATTGGGAGGATATGGCCTATAATTATTATTACCAAAATTATTCCTATAGGCATTGTTGCTAAAATTATTATTTCTAATAAAGTTCACATCAACTTGCTCTTCTTGAGCAACCAAAGAGGCTAAGGTAACATGATTTGGATCAATATGAGCTTTCCCATTAACAAGCATAGACATAATAACATCAATTTTATCACTCAAGGAGGAGGTTTCTTCAACATAATTTACCTTCTTACCTTGTGGAGCTCTCTCACTGTGCCATTCAGAATAGTTAACCATCATATTATCTAGGAGCTTTGTTGCAGCACCCAAAGTAATGGTCATAAAGGTACCTCCAGCAGAAGAATCTAGCAGATTTCTTGAAGAATAATTCAGTCGTGCATAAAAGGTTTGGATAATCATCCAAGCAGTCAGTCCATGAGTGGGACAATTCTTTACCAAAGATTTCATTCTTTCCCAAGCTTGAGCAACATGTTCATTATCATATTGTTTAAATTTCATTATTTCACTTCTCATAGATATAATCTTAGCAGGAGGATAGTATTTTCCAATGAAAGCGTCTTTGCATTTAGTCCAAGAATCAATACTATTTCTACTTATGGATAGCAACCATTCTTTAGCTTTTCTTCTCAAAGAGAAAGGAAACAATTTAAGCTTAATAATATCTCCATCTACATCCCTATGTTTTTGCATCTCACAAAGTTCAACAAAGTTATTAAGGTGAGCAGCAACATCTTCAATACCAACACCAAAAAATTGTTCTTTCATAACAAGATTGAGCAAAGCAGGTTTAATTTCAAAGAAAGTAGCTTCAGGAACATGTGGGGCAATAGGTGTGCACATGAAATCATTGTTTTTGGTGCTAGTGAAGTCACACAACTTAGTGTTTTCAAGAGTATTCATTTTTGTATTTTTAATATAAAGAAGCAAACTAGTACAACTAACTTTTTGTGTTTTTGATAAAAGAAACAAGCAAACAAAGCAGAAATAAACTAAGAAAAACAAAAAGCAAAGTAAAAAGATTGGTTGTGAGGGACTCCCCTTGTGAAGATGTCCTTGACTCCCTGGCAACAGCGCCAAAAAAAGGCTTGATGGCTCAAAATATATCGAGCTCGTTGGGAACCCCAAGAGGAAGGTATGATGAGCACAGCAGCAAGTTTTCCCTTAGTTATGAAACCAAGGTTATCGAACCAGTAGGAGCAAGGAAACAAATCCAAGGTATTGTTTCCAACTTGGAATCCTGCACAACATAACCACAGAACTTTGCCCCAACTTATAGTGAGGTTGTCAATCTCACCGGTTTTGCTGAAAACAAAGGATTAAACGTATTGTGCGGAAGGTAGTAATGCTTGCAGAAAGTAAACAGTAATCCGTAAATAGATTGTAGATTGATGGTAAATGAATGGACCGGGGTCCATAGTTCACTAGAGGTGATTCTCCTTAAGATAGATCACATGTTGGGTGAACAAATTACAGCGGGGCAACTGAAAGACACCGAGAAAGCATACATACATATACTAATCATCTTGACTCCTACGAGATTTGATTGGGCATTACAATATTATACATAAACTGTAATCCAACTACATCTATGACTAATAATCCACCTTCAGGTTATCATCCGAACCCCCTCCAGTATTAAGTTGCAAGCAACAGATAATTGCATTAAGCAAAGTGTGTAAAGTAAACAATACGATTGTCCCATGGACAAAGGATTGTTGTTTTTTCCCTAGTAGCAACAGCACATCTAGTACCTTAGAGATTCCTATCACTTCCCCAGATTACTAGAGGCATGAACCCACTATCGAGCATAAATACTTCCTCTTGGAGAGTCTAGCATCTACTTGGCCAAGATAGCTACTAACAACAGAAACCATGCGAGATCACAAATAACATAGACATGATAGAATCAATAATCAATCTAAAATAGCATCTCAATATCCATCGGATGCCCGCAAACACAACATGTAAGATTACAAATAGATGATCTTGATCATGAACGGAGCTCACAAGATCTTAACATGGTAGCACAAAGGAGGAGAACCAACCATCTAGCTACTACATGGACCCGTAGTCCAGGGATGAACTACTCACGCATCACACCGAAGGCAGGCATGGTGATGAAGAAGGCCTCCAGGGTGATCTCTCCCCTCCGGCAGGGTGCCGGGAAGAGCTTCAGATCCCTCCAGATCTAGGGATGGAGATGACAGTGGCTACAGACCCTTTCGTGGAATTTTGATCGGGTCCTTAGGGTTTTCGTCCCGGAAGGCTTTTATAGGCGGAAGGGCAAGGTCGGTGGAGGCTCGAGGGGCCCACACCAGGTGGAGGCGCGCCTAGGGCTGGCCGCACCACCCTATGGTGTGGCCGCCTCGTGGCCCCTCTTCGTCTCGTCTTCTGGCTCCATGAATCTTCTAGTAAAATATTGAATTTGGCTTTTGTCTGATCCAATTCCGAGAATATTTCCTTACTAGCTTTTCTGAAACCAAAAACAACAGAAAACAGGCAACTGGCACTCTGGCATCTTGTTAATAGGTTAGTTCCAGAAAATGTGTAAAATTACTCCAAAGTGTGGACAAAAGATAAGAAAGTAGATATAAAACAAGCATGGAACATCAAAAATTATAGATACGTTTACAACGTATCACTACTATATGTGTGGCCTTTCCCACTGACGGTCCTGATGCGATCAGGGCCGAAGGGTGTGATTCATGCATGTTGTCTGCTTGGAAGTGGAGGCTTCCGATGATTAGATTGGATTCGCCATTGAAATCGGCAGGTACCAATACAAGGGTGAGCGGGTGTGGATTTGCTTTCGTCGAGTTGACGCTTGGTGGAGAGCGTTCCGTCGAATCTGTTTTTCTAGCGTTCAAGTTTCCCACAGGCGGCGCCAATTGACGGGGACTAACCTTGGAAATGCCCATGGTTATGGACTTAGGGTTTCACGAAAAAGAGAATGCTGGGGATTTCGTCAGATGTCAGGAGAACAATGAAGACAAAGTCGCCTGAATATTGGGAAAACACTCTATTACAAGTTGTCCTCTAGATTTTGGTGCACCCTCGCTTGGGCTTCTCCCGTCCTATATATAATAGGCCGGGTCTCAAAGCTATATGCGGATAGGTTTCATACACGCGTGATTACAATACCAACATAATATCAGTTCATGGTTTCTTTTCTAATACAGTAAAAGTCTCTATCGGTTGCTTCCTTGGGCTTTTATCTGGAATCTTTATGGGCCGTAGGCCTTTTACCCAATGTAGGGTAGCGAATAATGAGCATCCGAGTAATCATACCCATGTCAGGCTTGTATAGGGATGGCAGGGATTTTTTTCGAGGCTGGAGGCTGTAGCTCTGCGAAAACTTAATGAAAAAGGTTAGATGCGATCAGCTTTAAAAGGGGAGGTCCCTAGCTGCAGTTCGTAATGAGTAACTATACGGGCGCGACCCGTATAAGTCCCGCCGTATAGTTGTGAACCGACTATAGATTTTCCTTCTATGGTGGAACCAACTATATGGCCAGAACTATATGGGCGGGAATATTTTATTCCCGCCATATAGTTGGTCGTTAAACCTTCTGTACTCCGAATAAAATTTTGGAGACGGGTCGATAACTATATGACGGCAACTATACGGGCATAATTTATATTCCCGCTGTATAGTTGGTCGTTAGACCTTCTGGATCCACCAAAAATTACCTGCTTCTCACAGAATTCTTTATTAATCTGAAACTTAATGAAATATCAAGTTTTGACAGAAAAATGAGAGCTTAAATTTTTGACCAATATTAGCATCCCTTGAATGGGATTTTAGCATTATCAATCTTCTCTTTCTTCGCTAGAGCTTTAAATGTTCCTTATTTAACACAAGCTCAACTAAAACTTAATTGAAAATTTTTAAAACTTACTCAAACCTTTATTTTGCATGGGTTGCCTCCCATGAAGCGCTCTTTTATGATCAATAGCTTGATCATACTGTTGCTCATTTCTTCTCGATTCTAACCTTCTTGCAGTTGCCATTCCTTGTATATATTTGCTTAATTACATCTTCTCGGGTGATCACATGTATGGTGACTGCACTTATATCTTATTTTGCTCGATAATGCTTTAAACGTTGTCCATTTACCACCCATAAAAGAGAGGATGTTTTTCCTAGAGCTTCACTGCTCCCGATGAATAAGCTTCTTCAACTATATAGGGGTCTTCCCACTTTGATCTGAGCTTTCCTGGAAACAACGTAAGACGAGAATTATAGAGCAACACCTTCTCTCCACTTTTAAAGGCCTTATTTTCTATTTTTCTATCATGCCATCTTTTCACTTTTTCTTTAATAATCTAGCATTCTCATAAGCCTCACTTCTAAACTCATATAAAGCATGAATATCTAATAAACGTTTTTCTCCCGCTGCTTTAAGATCATATCTTAGGTTCTTGATCGTCCAAAAAGCTTTGTGTTCCAATTCTAAAGGTAAATGGCATGCCTTACCGTATACCATCTTATAAGGTGTCATACCCATTGGATTTTTAAACGCAGCACGGTATGCCCGTAGAGTGTCATTTAACTTGTATGGCGAATCTTTTCTTGATTTATCCACCGTCTTCTCGAGTATGGTCTTTAATTCTCTATTGGAGAGTTCCACTTGAACACTCGTTTGAGGATGATATGGTGAAGCAATGCGGTGAGTTACTCCATATTTGTTGAGGATTTTCCTAAAAGTTCCTTTCATAAAATGAGAACCACTGTTAGTGATTAAAAATCTAGGAACTCCAAACCTGGGGAATATAACATCCTTGATCATCTTCACTGAGGCAGCTGCATCTGCATGGCTTGTTGGAATAACTTCAACCCATTTAGTAACATAATCGACAACAACAAGAATATGAGGGTAACCATTTGATTCTATAAAAGGTCCCATGTAATCCATTCCCCATACATCAAAGGGTCCGATTATAAGACTATAATTCATTGCCATCTCTTGTCTCCTACCTATATTACCCCTTATTTGGCAAGCATCACAGTGTTCTACATACCTGTGTGCGTCCTTGAGCAAGGTGGGCCAATAGAATCCAGATTGAAGTACCTTTGCTGCAGTTTGCTTGCCTACATGATGTCCTCCATACGGGTTGTCATGACAAGCTTGCAAAATTGCATTCATTTCATGGTTAGGAACACACTTCTAAATCATTCCGTTAGGTCCATGACGATATAGATACAGATCATCCCAAAATTAATATTTAAGATCATTAAAGAATTTCATTCTTTGATTTCTTATCATACCAGGAGGTATAAATTTTACTTCGAGATAGTTAGCATAATCCGCAAACCAAGGATCAGCAATTTCAATGTTTGCTAAATATTCTCCTGGAAATGACTCATTTATAGGTACGGGGATAGTAATTATTCCATCCATCCTAGAGAGATGATCTGCTACCAGATTATCCTTACCCCTCCTATCTACTATTTGCAAATCATATTCTTATAGTAATAAAACCCACCTAATCAACCTGGGCTTCACATCTTTTTCACAAGGAGGTGACGCAAAGCTTGGTGATCCGTATGAACTATTACCTTAGAATTAATGATGTAAGATCTAAATTTGTCACAAGCAAAAATTAAAGTTAGGAACTCTTTTTCTGTAGTAGCATATTTTTTCTGAATCTTATTAAGAGTTCTACTAGCGTAATAAATAACATTTAAATTCTTTTCGTCTCGCTGTCCTAACACAGCCCCTAAAGCATAGTCACTAGCATCACACATGATTTGGAAAGGTTCATCCCATTTTGGAGATTGCATGATGGGTGCTGAAACTAATTTGTTTTTAATGTTCTCAAAAGCTGCAATGCAGTCATGATCTAAGTAGAATGGAGTTTCACTCTCAAGAAGGTTGCTGAGAGGCATAGCTATTTTAGAAAAATCTTTTATAAGACGCTAATAAAAACCTGCATGTCCCAGAAACATTTTTAAGTTTTTTATGTCCTGAGGTATTGGAAGATTTTCTATCACATCTATATTAGTTTTATCTATTTCTATACCCTTCTCCAAAACCTTATGCCCAAAAACTTTACCTTCTCTTTCCATGAAACGACATTGTTCCCAATTCAAAACCAAATTTGATTGCCTGCATCTCTACAAAACTTTGGTTAAATTGTAGAGGCAATTATCAAATGTTGTTCCACAAACAACGAAATCATTTGTTAGAACTTCCATAGTCTTCTTAACAAGATCATCAAAGATTTTTAAAACACATTCTTGAAAAGTCGCAGTTGCATTACATAAGCCAAACAGAATTAATCTATAAGCATATGTGCCATAAGGACAAGTGAAAGTTGTTTCCTCTTGATCTTTCGGTTGTATAGCAATTTGAGAATATCCAGAATAACCATCAAGAAAACAGAAATAAGAATTATTACCAAGTCTTTCTAAAATTTTATCCATAAATGGTATAGGTTTATGATTTTTCCGTGTCTCACGGTTTAGTTTCCTAAAACCAATGCACATGCGATATCCAACGATAGGTTTTACAGGAACTAGCTCACCATCCTCATTCATAGTAGCATCAAGACCCCCTTGTCTTGGTATGCAATGAGCTAGGTTAACCCACTTACTATCAGAAATAGGATATATTATGCCAACATCTAATAAGCGTATAACCTCTTTTCTTACTACTTCCTTCATTTTCAGATTAAGCCTTATTTGTGTGTCAACTACAGGTTCAGCATTATCAAGCATGGTAATCTTATTTGTTACAATAGATGGATCTATTCCTTTAATATCACTCAGAGTATATCTAAAGGCTTCACGATTCTTAATCAAGACCGAGATTAGTTTATTTGTTTCATTTTCTGATAGATTTTTACTAATAATGACATGACATTTATTTTTATTATCTAATCTGACACCTCATATCATTTGGAACTTGTTTCAATTCAATTGGCGGAGGTTCTTCATCTCCTTTTCTTACCAGTTATTCATAGTCATGTGGATTTTGTGCTTCCGGAATTGAATCAAGGTAATCATCCATGTCTTCTCTCTCCTCATCATATGGTGCTTCCTCCCAATTAACTAGGCTCCTCTCTAATTCATCTTGTGGAGTACTAAAATGAATTGCGGCCAGCTTGGCAATCGTTTTCTCTTCCTTGATATCTTCCACTTCATATGGCTTCTTGTTTAGTTTGGCGAAGTGGAATGTCATTTCCTCTTCTCCAAACATCATTGAAATAGTCTCCTTCTTATTATCAATTCGAGCTTTGGTTATGGAAAAAAAGGCCTGCCTAAAAGAATAGGACAAAAAGAATCTTGAGGCATATCACAATATGAAAATCAAGGGGGTACATGAGTGATCCAATAAAGACATAGATATTTCTGATAACACCTTCCGGTTTTATATTAGTTCTATTAGGCAATTTAATAGTAGAGTCTACCGGTTCAACATCTGGATTATTTAAATTGTAGCAAAGTTCCTCATAAAGTGATGAAGCCATAATGTTTATAGTGGAAATCGGCTCACAAATTCCATATAAGAAAGTTTCTCCACAATATATAGGAGTTATGGTTTAGAAGTTTTATTACCTCGTACCTTACCTTCGATGAATTATGATGTTTCAAAGTCTAGCATAACCACTTTATTATCCACTGTTCGTGCTTCCATAAGATCCTTCAATATAACATTATTTATATTGGTAGCTTCGGGGTTCTTTTCTGGTTTCTTTAATCTTCTCTTTGTTTATTCTTCCTCTTTTTGCTTTTTCTTGATATTCTCTTGAATAGGTGCAGAGGAGAACTCTTCCATTAGCGCACTTTCTCTTGCACGCTTCTTTTATTCAAGGGGTTTATGGGGTTTCCATTCTGTAGGTACCTGTAAATGCCATGCATAATTCTCAATAATTTTCTTTACTGAGTAAGAATCAATACCAATGGTTTTAATTATTGCACAAGTCCTTTCATCTACAAGGAAATCGTTAACACAAGCATATTCAGAAGAACTGTTCGTAATGTTCTCCTCATTTTAAGATTTTCTGTTGTCTCCCTCATTTTTATTATTAATTTCTAGGCTTCATCACAGGTATAAGATAGAAAACTACCATTAGAAGCGGTGTCTAGGTTCGTTCTATTGTTATTATTAAGCCCTCCATAAAAAGTGTGAGTGATTGACCAATTAGGCAAACGATGATGGGGTGAAGATGGGATGGATGGAGATGATAGTGGTGCAGCGGTTGATGAAGATGAAGATCGATGCCTTGGCCTCCCAGATCTGCGTAGGGCGAAGATGGATCCCTTGAGAAAGTTCCTCCTCCAGATTCCTTCTGGAGGTGAGGTTTTTGGCGATTTCTAGGTATTTTGTATGTCGTCTCCCCCATCCAGTTGCACGGGGTTGAACTATTTGAGGAGGCGGTGGCGACGCCAACTATACGGCCGGAAAATTAATTCCCACCGTATAGTTGGTCGTTAAACCTTCTGGATGCCTCGATAGCTTCGGGTTTTCTTCTGGCGTTATTGATATTTCTCGAATAAGCGATTTATGTTGTTTTTACTCCTTTTCTCCCCAATACAACTTCTCTAAGAATTGTGTTCATCGTATCCATCATTTGTCCTGATCCTGGTGAAAATAGACATAAAATGTGCGCGCGAACGCCGTAAAATACCAAGATCCTACAACTATAACGCAAAACAATAATATAAAACATGATGCAAAAATACATTCACCAGTGATCTTCGGGCCTTCGTTCGACGATGAGATCTTCTCGGCGTTAATGGTGGTCTTGTAAGATTAAAGTTCTATAGGTACGATTTTTCAGATCTTGATTCGCGAGATCGATCTTGGATTTTTTTCTCATGGTTGCCGCGAGGAGGATTTTCCTTGCAATATTTGTCCTGTCTGCTATGTCCTCGACAATGGGGATTCGTATTCTCAACTCCCCTGCGACGTTAACCCGGCTGTTCGATTTCTTTTCCCTGTAAAACTGGTGGTGGTACTCTTACCAATGTTAGTGGATTACTCTAATGGCATTGCGCGCGTACACATAGGCTGACATTGCGGCTTAAATTAAAATTAAACCCCGAACAGGTCTATGGTTTGTCAGCTATGCCATGTTTATTAGGTTACCGTGCAAGATTGTGTCATGTAAGAAGAAGATTTTGAAGACCTTCGAGATTTACTTGTTTTCTTTTAACTTTATTTTATAGTCGATGAAAACAGTTTATGTATCTTTACCATGTACTATTTGTTGCTATGAATATATGTGGTATTGATTGTCAAAAAAACTATTTCTTCAACTATGTTTTATGTGCAAGTTACATATAATTTACTCAAGACGGTTCAGTTTAAGATGATTAAATCGATAGCTAAAATACCGTCTCCCGTTCGGCTTCAGCGCCAGCGGCGCACCGGATCATCTAGTCTTATAAGGAATCCATATATGTAGCCAAATCCTGACCGAGATAGACATATGGACCAATTGGAGAAGGAATTGAACGGGAGATTTCCGATTTGACAGTATGTCACTATCTCCAGGATTAACCCCGCTCTGTTTCTAGCATGCCTACGGCCATGACGACCACATATGGCATAAACCTCTTGCCGGTCAAATCCAATGCACCTGCAAAACAGAAAAGTAGAGTACTCCACACGCACAACAAATAAATAAGTACCCCTAAATTGTCTTCTGTCAAGGTGCGTTCGACAACCTATCACTCCTTAATACTGTGCTAAAAGAAAGGTCAAACGTATGGAATTGTGAAGGGCGTAACTCCCACCAGCAATACATATTGTGCCCATATGGCGCGTGACTTGAAGATCTTCCCTAAAGCTGACGATCTTCTTGATTTTGCCAGTTCTACAATCCAACTCTCGTTTCGATTTTGTGGCGCTTACAGGTGGGCCGTTTCGTTTGAGCAGTTAAGTCTGCGAATCTTCAGTTCACTAATCCTCATCAAGACCATTTTGCAACGTGAAATGCCCATCAAATTCTGCCATTTTTTCATTCATTCACTGCCGGGCCATAGAGGATTGCTGCGTATTTAAGTGTTGTGCTTAAGCAACTTTCTCACCGCCTCCCACTTGTTTCTTCCTCTTCGATCGTCTGGCGGAGCGGAGGTGGAGGCATGCTTGTCACCTACTACTCCTTTTAAGTTCCCCACTGTCTCCACCTCTCACACTTCTTCTACCCCCATCTTTCCCATAAAATTATCATTAGTTATCCTTCGGTCGATCAACCGAAAGCCATCGTCGAGGAACAAACAAGCAAGCAAAGCGATCAGCTGCTCGCGGTTACAAGCATTGCTGCATCTGATCTCTGTTGCTCCATTGTCTTTGCTTGGTTGGTGATGGACAGGCACACCTGCAAGCTCTGCTTCCGGCGGTTCCAGAACGGCCGCGCGCTCGGCGGCCACATGCGCTCCCATGTCATGGCGGCAGCAGCCGCCGCCGCCGCTGCTGCGTACTCGCCACCCCAGCAGCAGCAGTCGCCACCAGTCTCCTTCGCGTCCACCTCGTCGACGGACATGGATGGTAAGCTGGCGCAGCCGAGCCGGCTGTCCTGCGTCTTGCGCGAGGATCCCAAGAGAAGCTGCAAGGTAGGCGCGCCTGAATTCTCCGGTGCTGTGGTAGCCGCGGCGGCCGGCGAGTCGTCAGTCGTGCAGGACGGCGAGAGCGACACCGAGTCCCCGCGAGGTGGTGCGGGGTTCGCCGTGAGCCGCCGGCGCTCGAAGCGGGCGCGTCGGCGGGCGCCGCTGTCGGCGCCGGATCCCGGGCCGGCGAGCAGCGTCTCCGACGCGACGCAGGAGGAGGATGTGGCCATGTCTCTGGTGATGCTATCCCGGGACTCGTGGACGCGGTCCAGATCCGAGCCGGAGCCCCAGTGGGCCAGGGCGAGCTCGGAGGCCGAGCAAAACAAGAGCAGGGTCAACAACTTGTTCGACGAGGACGAGGACGAGTACGACGTGGCCGGCTACGGCAAAGCGACTGCTGCCGCGCGCCCACGCGGCAGGCACCAGTGCGGCGCGTGCAAGAAGGTGTTCCGGTCGTACCAGGCTCTCGGCGGCCACCGCGCCAGCGTGAAGAAAGGCAAGGGCGGCTGCGTGCCGCCGCCGGCGGCGGCGGGCAAGGCCTGCCTCGCCGACGCCCCGGTCATCCACGAGTGCCCGTTCTGCTTCCGCGTGTTCGGCTCCGGCCAGGCCCTGGGCGGCCACAAGCGCACGCACATGCCGTTCGTCGCCCCGTCGCCTTCTCCGCCGGCGAAATGCGGCGACAGCTTCGGGCCCTTCGATCTCAACGTGCCGGTCGCGTTCGATGACGACTTCGAGCTCTCCGCCGTGTACGACGCCGAGTTCGGTAGCACCACCAGACGGTGAGATCAGCTGATCTGACCGTTCCATCGTCCAGTCCAGATCGATCACCAGATGTGGTCAGATAAGCTTCCTCCTGAATTGGCAGCCCAGCTTGCGCATGCAAGGATGGATTCGATCGTGGTAAGGGCTCTGCATGACTGCAAGAACCAGGTGGAGAAGAGTGGAGCAAATAAAAAGTCTCTTCGTTTTTCTTATTGCTTAATATTCCAGTTACAATATATTACTACTGTATTGTGATTGGTAGTAGAACCGAGTTAGCTGAACAGCCGAATTCATTTTTGTTCTGCTGTATCTAGAGCATATGTATATCGGCATACGTTTATGGTTCAGTTTTTAACATCATATTTTCTATACATTCGCTCGGTCCTTAACACACGCGGCATTAACCTGGCGAAACTGCCAAATGCTTGGCTCCTGGGATTGCTTGCGGGGAACTGCTACCATTGAACAAATCTTTTCTGAAACGGATCGCCATTGAACACTTGAAGAGCTTGTTCTCACAATGCCCTTTCGCCTAACGCATCGACGGTTCAGGTCAGCGGCCATGGATCGTGTCGTGTGGAGTGCACTACACTCAGTAGCCTTTTCGCCTCAGCAACAGTAGGCTCCACCGTGACAGCGTGTGTGTGTGTCGGTTCAGCTTTAGGCGAGCTGTTGCTTTGCTCCTCGGAGGCAACAGCTGCTGTCTGGCTGCTGCTTCTGTTCGCTTCCCCGCGGAAAAGCCCTGCCCTGCTCTCACTAGTACTTGTCCGTGTCCTCTAGTACTGGTATTTATTCGCCTACTCTTGTATCTACCCCTACCTGGCACGGGCTCAGCGGTGGCGTGAGGCTGCACGTGGGACCATAGAAGCTGGGGCCAGTGGTAATATAGGTGCTCAGCCTCCGTGGACTCGGTTTGTACGGCCTGCGCTAACTGCTCGCCTTCGCTTCTTGTCCTGCTGTCTGCGGAATCTCTGTCTTCCCAACTCGCTCATGCGCCTCTCCGACCCATTTTACATACTGTATACAAATTAGAGCATCTCCGCTAGGAGACTATTCGTTGGCTACTTTTTCATCCGGATGGACGGTTTTCATTCCACTCACGTTCGCAGAACAGAACGTTGATTTTATCTGGATTTGAACTTCTTTATCCGGCGATTCTAGATCGAACCCAACGCGTCAAGAATCGCTTGACAACGTTAGATGTAACATTTGCACGCAGCAGGCCCACTTACACCCACTCCCCTTCTCTCTCCTACTCTTCTCCCGCACCCACCGGCCATTCTCTCTCCTCCTTTTCCCCACGAATCGCCCATCTCTCTCCTCCTCTTCTCCATGCATCGGTGAGCTGGGTGGCAACACGGCTAGGAAAAAGCCTATTCTCATACAAAAATGTACATCGATCCGGCTATTTTTACCTCTGGATTTTGCCCGGGAAGACCAAACGAGTGCAGGTGCTCTTAGGGCATCTCAGCCAGTCTGACCCATTCCTCGTGGATGTCCTGAAGGGCAAAACCCGCCCTAGCGGCCTAATCCAGAAAATCACGTTTGTCTGGGCTGATCCATTCCTTGATCAAAAATGCGATGGGATTGCGTAGCCGTGGACGAGTCGCAGACGCCACGTGTGTCCTCCCTCGTCTTCTCGCGCCCTCCAGGGACCCGCCTAGCAACGACCCAATAGCCACTGCTCTCCAACCCAAATGCCATTAATGGAGTAGGCTAATCCTAGGTTGGCCACGCCGCTGACTCCTAGGCTGGCCGCACTGCCCAACACCTGGGTTGGCCGCTCGACATCAATACTAGCGTATCGGCTTCTGCGTCGGTATCCAATGCTCTCGCCTTTTTAAACATGGGTCTGCAGCATCCTCTGCACACATTCCCCACCCCAAGAGGCAATGCGACAGCCATGGCAGGCGTCATAGGATCGAGGGAGGACGGGTCGGACGACCACCGGGTCCTGGGCATGGGCGAGGTCGAAGAGGATGACGGGAGGGAGGCCAGAACGTTTCGCTAGCACCTTCCCCGTCGCCACCGGCGTGGGCCAACTCCTTCACCTCCGCCACCACCTGCGGTCATCAACAACCTCGATTGTTTCAAGTTATGCATCACCATTCACCTGGCATGAACGGGGACATTCTTCGTATCCCAACGAAGTTCACGACTGCCGACGGGCAGAGCCCCACCATGTCGTGTTTTAGATACCTGCTGGCTCGTGGTTGATGTAGAGCTCATTGGGAACCCCAAGAGGAAGGTATGATGAGCACAACAGCAAGTTTTCCCTCAGTTATGAGACCAAGGTTTAAACGAACCAGTAGGAGCAAGGAAATATCCCAAAGGTGTTACTAGCTGAGCTTTGGCAGGGCGCACTACCGGTGCTAGTAGCAACGTGGAGACCTACACAACACAACCACAGAACTTTGTCCCCAACTTGCGATGAGGTTGTCAATCTCACCGTGTTTTGCGGAAAACAAAGGATTAAATGTATTGAATGGAAGAAGTAAAAGTTTGCAGAAAGTAAACACAAAGCAGTAAAAGATTGTAGATTGTATGTAAAGTAAAGGACCGGGATCCATAGTTCACTAGAGGTGGCTCTCCTTAGATAGAAAACATGCTGGGTGAACAAATTATAGCGGGGCAATTGACAAACACCGAGAAAGCAATACATGTATATACTAATCATCTTGACTCCTCTGAGACTTGATTGGGCATTACAACATAATACATAGACCGCCATCCAACTGCATCTATGACTAATAATCCACCTTCAGGTTATCATCCGAATCCTCTCCAGTATTAAGTTGCAAGCAATAGATTATTGCTTTACGAACTGCGTGTAAAGTAAACAATACAATTGTTCTATGAACAAAGGATCGTTGTTTTCTCCCAAGTAGCAACAACACATCTAGTACCTTAGAGATTTCTGTCACTTCCCCAGATTACCAGAGGCATGAACCCACTATCGAGCATAAATACTAACTCTTGAAGTTGCTAGCATCTACTTGGCCAAGATAGCTACTAACAACGGAAACTATGCAAGATCTCAAATAACAAAGACATGATAGAATCAATAATCAATGTGAAATAGCATCTCAATATCCATCGGATCCCCGCAAACACAACATGTATGGATTACAAATAGATGATCTTGATCATGAAAGGAGCTCACAAGATCTAAACATGAAAGTACAAAGGAGGAGAAACCAGCCATCTAGCTACTATATGGATCCGTAGTCCAAGGATGAACTACTCACGCATCACACCGGAGGCTTGCATGGTGATGAAGAAGGCCTCCAGGGTGAATTCCCCTCTCCGGCAAGGTGCCGGGAAGAGCTTCAGATCCCTCCCGATCTAGGGATGGAGATGACGGCGGCTACAGACTCTTTCGTGGATTTTTGATCGGGTACTTAGGGTTTTCGTCCCGAGGGCAACTTATAGGCGGAAGGAGAGGCCGAGGGGGTGCTAGGAGCCACCACACCACCCCCTGGCGCGGGCCAGGCCTGGCCGCGTGGCCAGGTGGTGTGGCCGGCCCCTGGCCCCTCTCCGTCTCGTATTCTGGCACTTGATCCCTTCCGGAAAAATAGGCACTTTGGCTTTTGTCCCGTCCAATTCCGAGAATATTCATTTTCTGACTTTCCTGGAACCAAAAACAGCAGAAAACAGGCAGCTAGCACTGTGGCTCTTGTTAATAGGTTAGTACAAGAAATCATATGAAAAGTACTCCAAAGTTGGAACAAAACACAAGAAAGTGGATAAAACTAAGCATGTAACATCAAAAATTATAGATACATTTGCAATGTATCAACATCCCCAAGCTTAACTCATGCTCGTCCTCGAGTAGGTAAGTGATAAAAAGAAATAATTTTTGAGGTGACATGCACCATCAAAGACTTGATCAAAGTATTTGCAAAACATTCAAAGCTAGGATCATAGTACTTCAATCATAACATGAAAGACAAAGTTCTAGCAATAAGCAAAGAAACTATGATGCAACATGAAAAGGCACAAACAAAAGATTCATGAATAACAATGCTTTGCAAGACATTTGTTTATTTCACATAAAGAAAACATAGAATAAAAGTATTCAGCTTGTCCCTCAATAGAGTAGCAAATATAAATGCATAGGACACCTTCAAAGTTCATAAGAGTGACTAGGTACAATAGTTTCAAACAAGCAATAACAAGTTATGCATCAATCAACTAGTCTTGGGATAATGCACATAGAACTAAGAATGGCCACTATGCTCTCAAAGTAGGTGCATAAAGATAGAAGGTGGAGACTCAATATAATGGTGTAAGAAAGGCCTTTTGTAAAAAGGAAGTAGGGATTCAAGTCTCATAAAGAGCTTCCAAAAATTATGATACTTAAAGCTTTCAGCTCTCATTGCCCCTATCATAAGCATCTTGAAGTGATTAAGGTTAAAGTGAACAAACTATGGTGTACATGCTTGACGAAGTATAAGTCAGAAATCTCATGTCCCTTGTATACGAGGGCCGCTCCTCATGCTACTCAAGTTTAGTCGCCGGTAAGTTCTTGTCATTGTAAGTACATGTGTATCATTGAGAACTGCCAACGGGGTACCCCTTGCCCGATGATACGGAAGAATCCCCATATCAAAATGACAAGGCAAGCAGACAACGAGCAACTCAGCATTCTTCTTATTTACCATGGGAATATGGTGCTTTTTTCTCTCTTTCCTCTTTTCATAGTATCTTTTTTTTATTTTTCAATATAGGACTCTTTCTTTATAAGAAGAATGCTTCATAGACAGCTAATTATGGTTACGCTGCAGGTTTCCACCATGTCAGCATGGATTAGACCAGTGGCCTAGGCGTTTCTCTAACACAGATACATAACTCCATGGACTTACAAGCTCCCCTTTCATTTCACACCGACGACATCCATATACAAAAGAACATGATATCAACTAGGTACAAGTACCAAGTGCAATGTTGAAAGCGTTCCCCATGAAAGCATGGTTCTGCTAATTCCCAACAAATAGTGCAAGCATATACAACATAGAAGACACAATGGTTCAAGTTTATTAAGGGCAAGTAAAGTAAAGTGTGCCATCAAGTTCGTGAGAGCTTAATCACTAGTTTTCTCATAACAAGTAGAAGGTAAACAAAAGCACGAATATACTTGGAATAGCATAAGCTAGTAGGTAGGTATGGTGGACTCTTTGGAATAACTTGGTTTAGGGAGTTGGATGCATGGGTGGAACTCATACTTGGTGGTGGAGGCTAGCAAAAGACTGGGAGCGCCAAACTAAGAGAGCAATAATGGCCATAATCATGCAGAGCGACAAAACATCATTGATCAAAGCATAAAGTGATACTACAAGTTGAAAACTAAAGGATCATAATGGCTTATGGTGACTTGTGATAGTCATAACATGGTGTGAGCATGTGCCAAGTCAACCCAAATAAAGCATCAAAGGAGAATACCACTATACTATGCCTTAATATGCTAAAACAACGCATGATTCATCCAAGGAACATTAAGAAATCTCAATTGTTTATAACAAGTCATGCTACAACAAATAATACTAAGCATAAAGCCAAAAAATATCAAGAATGGCATGACAAAGCATAGGCCACAGTCAAAAACGAGCTCTTTTTACCACATAAGCATGAACTTTCCTACCATTTTCCAAACCAAACCAAACTAAATGCAAACCAAAGTGTGAAAGAGGGGGTCCAACCAACTTATTCAGAAAACTAAGCAAACCAAAGCAAACGAAAACCAAAACAAAAATGAAAAAGAAGACGCTCCAAGAAAAACACAACTGTGCATGAAACAATAAAAATGAAGTGTTTGGAAGAAACCTGAGATTTTTATTGATGAAGAAGGGGAATGCCTTGGGCATCCCCAAGCTTTGACGCTTGTACTTGTTGGATATTTCTTGGGGTGACACACGTGGCATCCCCAAGCTTGAGCTTTAGTCCATCCTTCATCTCATTACTCATTCCTTCCATACACCTAAAATTTTTCCTTCATACAAAACTTCACACAATCTCATTAGCAACATTAGTGCACTTAAGATAAATAAGTCTCAAGGTTCAGTTCTAACACCAAATAAACTTACATTAGAACACTAGCTACTGTAGCACTTCCCTCAAAAAGCTCAATTCCCCAAAAGAACTCAAGAAGGAACCAACAAGAAGCAAATGCAGAAAATGGCAAAATTTTGTCAAAACAGACCAGCAGGTAAAGACGATTTTTTCGAAGACCTTCTGTTTCTCAAATCAAAAAGTGTTGAACTAACAAAAATTAGATAACAACCTGGGGCAGAAGCACAAAACATTATAGCTCAATCCAACATACAGAGCTCTCTCAGAAAGTTTTACGGTGAAGCACAAAAATCTGTTTCGGGACAGCAACTTTCCCAATCATTACTTCTCTCTCATTAGAGGTTACTCTTGGCACAAAAAGCAAATAAAAAGGATAAGGAGAGGTTATTACAGAGGTAATAACTTCCAAGACTCATCTAAAACTCTTGGGTTATCTCCCAAGAAGTACTTTTCTTTAACGCCTTTAAGTTAGGCATAAGAAGCAAAGAAAGAATAAAGTGTTCTCAAATGAAGAAGCATTAAGACCAAATTTTGTTTCCATAGGAGAAGCAAAAGAAATCTTTTCTCTCTTTTTAGGGAAGTGTTCTATACCTTTCTTGAGTGGGAGTTGATATTTAATGGTGCCTTCTTTCATATCAATGATGGCACTAATAGTTGTAAGAAAAGGTCTTACCAAAGTAATAGGACAAGAAGCATTGTATTCAACATCCAAAACATAGAAATCAACGGGGACATAGGAATCATTAACCATAATAAGAACATCATTAAGACTCCCCATGAGTTTCTTTTTAGCATTAGCATCAAGTGGGACATTCAAATAGCAATCTTCAAGAGGAGGCAAATCAAGCATATCATAAATCCTTCTAGGCATAATAGAAACACTACTATCAAGATCACACAAAACTTTGAAATCAAAGTCATTCATTTTCATATTAATGATGGGTTCCCAACCATCTTCTTGCTTTATAGGAATAGAAGCTTTATGTTTCATCTTTTCTTCTTTAATCTTTATGAGAGCATCAGTAATGTGTTTTGTAAAAGCCATGTTCATAGCACTAGCATTAGGACTTTTAGCAAGCTTTTGTAGGAACTTAATAACTTCAGAGACGTTGTAACCATCAAGATCGAAATCAACTTTATCATCTAAAGTAGTAGCACTATTACTAGCCTCAACACTAGTGGTGGTGATAGTAGAAACACTAATGTTTCTAGCAATTTCATCTTCTCTTTCCCACTTAGTATGTAATTTAGCTAATAGTCTAATATTTTCATCAATTCATACTTGTATGGCATTAGTAGCTGCAAAGGGATTGTCATTAGTTTCAGGTTTAGCAGCCATTTTATTAAAAGTAGATTGAGCTTCAGCCAAAGATGCTATATTTCTTTCAGCATTAGAGAGTTTTTCCTCAATAGTTTTATTGAAAGCAGTTTGTTTACTAATAAACTCTTTAAGCATAACTTCAAGTTCAGAGGGAGAACTCTTATTATTGTTGTAAGGATTTTCATAAGCATTACCATTGTTGGGAGGATATGGCTTATAATTGTTGTTACCAAAATTGTTCCTATAAGCATTATTACCATAAGCATTGTTGCCAAAATTATTATTTCTTATGAAGTTCACATCAACTTGATCTTCTTGAGCAACCAAAGAGGCTAAAGGAACATTATTTGGATCAATATGGGCTTTCCCATTAACAAGCATGGACATAATAATATCAATCTTATCACTCAAGGAGGAGGTTTCTTCAACAGAATTTACCTTCTTACCTTGTGGAGCTCTCTCAGTATGCCATTCAGAATAATTAACCATCATATTTTCCAAAAGTTTTGTTGCAGCACCCAAAGTGATGGTCATAAAGGTACCTCCAGCAGCTGAATCCAATAGGTTCCTTGAAGAATAGTTCAATCCTGCATAAAAAGTTTGGATGATCATCCAAGCAGTCAGTCCATGAGTGGGACAATTCTTAACCAAAGATTTCATTCTTTCCCAAGCTTGAGCAACATGCTCATTATCAAGTTGTTTAAACTTCATTATTTCACTTCTCATGGATATAATCTTAGCAGGAGGATAGTATTTTTGATACGTCTATTTTGCATCACTATTCTATGTCTTAATTCACTATTATTCATTGATATATTTCATATTGAGAGGTGATACTTATGGTATCTCATCTGTTTTTGCATGGTTGATGACTTTTGGAGCATGGACCGCTGCAGTCAGGATTCTGATGGAAAAGGTGCTGTTTGGAGGCAAAATTCGCGAAGATCAGAAAATCTGGGAAAATATACGGAAAATTCTATTTTTCCAGAAGACTCAAGATGCCACAAGATGGAGTGGAGGTGGGCCATAGGGGGCCCACACCATCCCATGGCGCGGGCAAGCCCAGGCCGCGCCAGGGAGTGGTGTGGCCACCCTGGCCCACTCCAGCCTCTCCCCTCTGGCGTATATATTCCTCCCGAAACCCTAAGACTAGAGGAGCGACCACAGAAAGATTCCGCCGCCTCTGCGGGGCAGAAAACACCGAGAGAGAAAGATCTCTCTGGCAGACAGATTTCTACCAGGGGAATTCCTTCCCGGAGAGGGGAGATCGTAGCCATCAACACCACCATCAAGCTGGACTTCATCGGTATCATCATCATCATCACCACCATCATCACCATCAGCACCCTCATCACCATCTCCATATTGCTGTAACAATTGGTTGAATCTTGCTATAGTTCATAGGGGAAACTTTCCCGGTGTTGATTACTCTTTGTAGTTGATGCTATTGAGTGAACCATTGAATTATTGTTTATGTTTAGAATGGTATACATCATTATTCCATCTCTGATCATGATCCATATGATGTCTTGTGAGTAGTTCGTTTTGTTCTTGAGGAGATGGGAGAAGTCTTGTTGTTAGTAGTGGAGTTGCATTGAGAAAGATTCAATAGATTGTTATTTAAGTTGTGGTGTACTTCTTCTAGTGGTGTCATGTGAACGTCGACTACATGACACTTCATCTATATGGGCCTAGGGGAATGCATTGTGTATTTGGCTACTAATTGTAGGGGTTGCCGGAGTGACAGAAACCTGAACTCCCGTTAGGAAACCATTGCACAAGGGACGTAAGGGTCTTAGAGTGTAAAGCTGTGGTTAGGTTTTACCTTAATTACTTTCTTGTACTTACGGATGTTTGCAAGGGGGTTTAATCACAAGTATGTATTAAGTCTTGGATGGGACGGTACATTAGCACAGGTTCACCCACACAACACTTAGCAAGCTAGAGAAGATTAATCGACTATATGAAGCGAAAGCACGTGACAGTCTTCCCATGTATCCTCGAGAACGTTTGGTCATCTATAGAAATACAACCGTCTTATCCTTTGCTGCATCAAGGATTGGGCCACTTGCTGCATTCATTCTTACTGTCTTTTGTTTACTCGTACTTTGTTTACTTGCTTTATCGAAAACCCCTAAAAATCCATTTGCTAAGTATTTGCAGAGAATTCCTGATCCATACCACTAGCCAGCACCTTCTGCTCCTTGTTGGGTTTGACATTCTTACTTATTAAAAATACTGCGATACACCCCCTATACTTGTGGGTCATCAATTTTCCAATAAAAGCATCTTTGCACTTAGTCCAAGAATCAATACTATTCTTAGTTAAGGAATTCAACCATTCTTTAGCTTTTCCTCTCAAAGAGAAAGGAAACAATTTCAGTTTAATAATATCACCATCTATATCCCTATGCTTTTGCATCTCACAAAGTTCAACAAAGTTATTTAGATGGGAAGCAGCATCTTCATTACCAATACCAGAAAATTGTTCTCTCATAACAAGATTGAGCAAAGCAGGTTTTATCTCAAAGAAAGTATTTTCAGCCAGGTGGAGCAATAGGTGTGCTCATAAAATCATTATTGTTGGTGCTAGTGAAGTCACACAACTTAGTGTTCTCAAGAGTAGTCATTTTTTTGGGGAGTTTCAAATAAGAAAGTAAACTAGTAAAACTAATTTTTTTGTGTTTTTTAAAAAACAAAACAAGCAAACAAAGCAAAAAAGAAACTAAGCAAAACAAAAACAACAAAGTAAAGAGATTGGTTATGAGAGACTCCCCTTATGAAGATGTCCTTGACTCCCCGGCAACGGCGCCAAAAAAATCTTTGCTGGCTTGTGGTTGATGTAGAGCTTGTTGGGAACCCCAACAGGAAGGTATGATGAGCACAGCAGCAAGTTTTCCCTCAGTTATGAGACCAAGGTTTAATCGAACCAGTAGGAGCAAGGAAACACCCCAAAGGTGTTACTAGCTGAGCTTTGGCAGGGCGCACTACCGGTGCTAGTAGCAACGTGGAGACCTGCACAACACAACCACAGAACTTTGTCCCCAACTTGCGATGAGGTTGTCAATCTCACCGTGTTTTGCGGAAAACAAAGGATTAAACATATCGAATGGAAAGAAGTAAAAGTTTATAGAAAGTAAACTCAAAGCAGTAAAAGATTGTAGATTGTATGTAAAGTAAAGGACCGGGATCCATAGTTCACTAGAGGTGGCTCTCCTTAGATAGAAAACATGCTGGGTGAACAAATTACAGCGGGGCAATTGACAAACACCGAGAAAGCAATACATGCATATACTAATCATCTTGACTCCTCTGAGGCTTGATTGGGCATTACAACATAATACATAGACCGCCATCCAACTGCATCTATGACTAATAATCCACCTTCAGGTTATCATCCGAATCCCCTCCAGTATTAAGTTGCAAGCAACAGATTATTGCTTTACGAACTTCGTGTAAAGTAAACAATACAATTGTTCTATGAACAAATGATCGTTGTTTTCTCCCTAGTAGCAACAGCACATCTAGTACCTTAGAGATTTCTGTCACTTCCCCAGATTACTAGAGGCATGAACCCACTATCGAGCATAAATACTAACTCTTGGAGTTGCTAGCATCTACTTGGCCAAGATAGCTACTAACAACGGAAAGCATGCAAGATCTCAAATAACGAAGACATGATAGAATCAATAATCAATCTGAAATAGCATCTTAATATCCATCGGATCCCCGCAAACATAACATGTATGGATTACAAATAGATGATCTTGATCATGAACGGAGCTCACAAGATCTAAACATGAAAGCACAAAGGAGGAGAAACCAGCCTTCTAGCTACTACATGGATCCGTAGTCCAAGGATGAACTACTCACGCATCACACCGGAGGCTTGCATGGTGATGAAGAAGGCCTCCAGGGTGAATTCCCCTCTCCGGCAGGGTGCCGGGAAGAGCTTCAGGTCCCTCCCGATCTAGGGATGGAGATGACGGCGGCTACAGACTCTTTCGTGGATTTTTGATCGGGTACTTAGGGTTTTCGTCCCGAGGGCAACTTATAGGCGGAAGGAGAGGCCGAGGGGGTGCCGGGAGCCACCACACCACCCCCTGGCGCGGGCCAGGCCTGGCCGCGCGGCCAGGTGGTGTGTCCGGCCCCTGGCCCCTCTCCGTCTCGTATTCTGGCACTTGATCCCTTCTGAAAAAATAGGCACTTTGGCTTTTGTCCCGTCCAATTCCGAGAATATTCATTTTCTGACTTTTCTAGAACCAAAAACAGCAGAAAACAGGCAGCTGGCACTGTGGCTCTTGTTAATAGGTTAGTCCAAGAAATCATATGAAAAGTACTCCAAAGTTGGAACAAAACACAAGAAAGTGGATAAAACTAAGCATGAAACATCAAAAATTATAGATACATTTGCAATGTATCAATACCCGGTGGCTTGACCGGCCTATGGTCTGTGGAGGTGTTGTTCGACCGCCTCAGCTAGATGTACCTCGACAATGGGCGTAGAAAGTTTTGTCGTGCACACAACATTGAGGTTGAGCACTTCCTCGTCTTCATGTACGACGGCGAGGCCATACTCGCCGTCCATGTCTTCGATGAGACCATGTGCACCGACACCAGCACTACCGCACCAATTTCGAGTCCGATGAATAGGCGAAGATGATATGGAGTCTTCTAGGTAAAATATACTGCCTTTTTTACCTTCCCTGTATGCTTTTCCCCAAAAAAATTGCTCGTGCAGTCTTCTAGATTAAATCTACTATGTATACAATGCAAGGTAATTGTAAACAAAATTATGTATAAAATTCAAGGCAAATATAAGCAAAATCAATAAAATTATGTATGCAACGCAAGTCAAATTTAGACATGAATTAAAAAATGGATCAGCATCGCTGAGGGCACCCCCGATCCAAACCGACAGAGTCCATAATAACATATTTTTGTACCTACGGACCTACCCAAGCTGACCGATCTGGACATATCCCATGTCCGAAATGGACCGGCACACTAGAGATGACCTTAGGTACTGTACTAGGTAAATCTCAACTAACAGTCGTACCTTTTCGTGTTTCCCAACAATTACAGTGGATACTGGGTGGTATTAAGAAAGCTTATACATAGGTCTATATGGTGTGGTGGAGGAGGTGAGTCTAAGAAAATAATATTCTTTTAAAATAGGCTTTCGTCCTACTATATTAATATAGCAACTATATGGTATAAATGTGAGACCCATGATGGGACAAAACAGCACAATCAAACCCGTAAAACAAAATAGAAAAAGAAATAAAAAGAAAGCAATGCAACATTAGCGGATCGACGAAAAGGGAGATGACTCGCAACCGCTGCGTCCTCCGGAGAATTCCCACCACGATCCTATCACGATGAGTCATCGCGTACCAAACAACACCTCCAATAAGGAAAGCGACACTGACGATGTTGCTGCCCGGACTGATCCTGGGGTTTCCCCCGGTACGCCACGGGGTGGTGTGGAAAAGAGGTGCACCCGATGCCCTTCAGAAAGGAATGGCGACACTCGCAAGCGTCACCGCGTCGGTGTTAGGACGATAGGGATTTCTCCCGGCCCCAAAAGAACCACACCGCCGGATAATCCGTTGCGCTCCACCAAGCTAGCCGCCCACCAACATACGCCACCACGGTCTTGAATTCACGACCGTCATCTCATCATGGAAAATGCTGCGAGGCCGGCATGACTGAGAGGAAACAGTTGTAGACAAGCAGGGCAACAAGACCACAACCACGCGGGAGGGAACAACCTATACCCCCATAGACGGTAACCGACCGGACGCATTGACAAGAGCACACCAGGCCATTGGAGCCGGTTGGCAGCAGCAGCAAGCCTCCTGGAGGACATCCTCCACTCCACCCCAAAGGCGGGTGTCGACCGGAAGAGACAACAAGGACATATCTTTTTAAGTAAATATTCTCTTGGTTGAGTTTAGTGCTAGACACAGTCACTGCCTAAATAAAATAATAGCTTGAGCAGCATCCCAACCTCACCATTTGTTGAAAGACGTGTAGTTCATGCGAAATTCTGGGTTATGCCCTTTGATCCAAATTAGTTGTTTTAGATTTGTCTAGATTCGATTATCTAAACATGATTTAGTATTAGATACATTCATATCTTGATAAATTTGAATCAACTAATTTAGGTCGGATGAAGTAGCTAAATAGTGGTACGCTATGATACGGTACCCAGATATATGATACTCTAACCTTAATAAATTTGAGTCAACTAATTTGTCTAGCTTTTTTTAGGAGATTAATTTGTCTAGCTGAACTGCATATACAGGTTAAGATACCCTAGCTAGGAACAACCTTATGCCCTGTTTGTTTGGTCTTTTGCTTCTACTTCTGGGGCTTTTAGGGTCTAAAAGTACTAGGCAAAACAAACAGCAAATATCTGTTAAACGCTTGCCAAAAGCGGGAGGGCAAAATGACATAGGCGAGTCCTTCGTGAGCAAAACGAGGCCGGGGTGCTTCCGACTGCTTCCCGAGCGGCAGATACCCAAAGTGCCGTCTACGAAATTAACCAAAAAAGTCGGAATCAGCTAATTTGTTTTGAATCATTATTTATACAACTTCGTCAGCATTCAGAGATATTTCAAACATTTCATCCTTAAAACAGCAGCAACAAACATAAAATAACACTACTGCCAAACATCAAATTCCGCTTCTAACAGCTGCTTCCCACAGTTGCTTTCTAACAGCTGCAGCCCAAACAAACAGACCCTTAGAGCATCTCTAGCAGATACTGTATCCGGTCCCGTCCTGCAAAATAACCGCCAGTTTGCAGTACGACGCGAAAAAGTTGGCTTTTGTAGATACCGTAAACCGTACCGCACCGAGAAAAAAATTACGGTTCATTGCAAATGGGCGCTTCCGTGCTGCATATTTTCCGCATGGAGGGCTCCCAATACGGTTTACCACAAACGAGAAGACGATTGACGGGAATGAATATTCAGCTACAGTGCCCTACTCGTCGTTGCCGCCACCGAGGTCGATTCTGGCCATCCTGCTTGTTAGAGTATATTATCGGTTAGACATGTTTGGTAGTTTAAGATTGTAATCTAAGCTATGTCTATTAGTCTTCTTGCTCTCCAAATCTTCTAGTACTATATAAACAGCCTAAGGGCTCACGATGTAATCATCTCTTGCAATATCAATACAAGTTACAATTCCGCAATTCTACATGGTATCAGAGTGTGTCGCTCCTTGGCCTAGTGTTTAGCTACCACCGCTTCCGCCGCGCCACCCCCGGGGAGATCGTCTCCGCCGGGGGCCGCACAATAGTGGATTAGATCTTATTTCGCCAAAAAAATTCTCACCGGCCGCTTGACCGGTATTTCTTCTTCTTTCACTGATCATAGATCGGATTGCGTCGTCTACAGCCGCATGTCGTCATCACGCACCTCTCCTTCAACCTCGACGTCAACACATCTCCGACAAATCATCGCCAATGATCGTGCCAAGGAGGCTCTGCGCGGCGCCCCAAGGGACGCCTTCACGTGTTGTGTCGACTTCTCCATCCTCACGTCATCATCACGTCAGCCCGTCTTCGTCAACATCATCCGGGGCGCACGTCTCCAAGTATACGCCTCACCATCAACAAAGGGCTTCACCTTCATCACCCGTGATCATCATCGTCGACAACCATCTACACCAACAACATCGCCGCATCATCGCCGCCACCACCAATCATGGTCATCGTCAACACCAACAAGTTCTTCTTCTCCACAAGCGACGCCGCGCTCATACAAGCGGAAAATACGGGTCTAATTCCCGAAATCTACTACCACTATAACAAATCTCCATCAACAACTATCTCTTCGTTTTCGTCCACCATGACCTTGCCGCTAGAGTCACAGTCTAATTTTTATGTTTTACTTAATCGATTTTCTTCTTCCAACTACTTCTTCTACTCCGACAAATCGGTGGGCAGCTTCTACACACCGATCGTTCATGGAGAATTTCTCTGCTGCTCCCTCTGGCTCTGACTCGCATGGCTCGTGATGGTCCCTGTCTTCGCACATCTGATATTGGCAACACCGGCGTGTGTCTTCGTCCCTGATGCGCTCCCGAGTTTGGCAAGTTCGGCAAGGCGTGTCGCCTATCTCGACTACTCCAGATCCAACTACGTCTACTTCAACTACTACAGTGTATTCTCCAGGCTCAACGACGACATCGACCACAACACAACGACATCATCAACTTCATCAACAGCAACGACATCACCAATGACACCAACGACCACGATTACAACGCCTCACACCTAGAACAGATATCGCATATGCATATCGCAAAATAAAATATAGCCATGAATATTTGATCGTTTTCTTCGTAGACACACGGATCTAGATCACGCCTGTCGTGCGCCCGCAGCTGCTCCGAGAAGATGCCCCGATTCACGCCGTCGTCGGCCGGAACCGCACCGCTGTCGGCCGAAATTGTGTCGCCTGGATTCGCCTGTGCATGCTTGGCTGCTTTCTGCGCGTGCTCGTTGCGCATGCTAGCTGCTTGTGACCCTTCGCAGCTCCGGCGACCGACTTCTGGCAGTGGCGGCGATGGCAGTATAGAATTGCGGAATTGAACTTGTATTGATATTACAAGAGGTGATTACATCGTGAGTCCTTAGGCTGTTTATATAGTACTAGAAGACTTGGAGAGTAAGAAGATTAATAGAGATAGATTTAGATTACAATCTTAAACTACCAAATATTTCTAACCGGTAATATACTCTAATACTCCCCCCAGTCGGATCGGTAGTGACGCGAACAGCCTGAGCGTCTCGGACGGTCTGACTGGAGCATAATCCGAAGGCGCGAACTAAAGAAGGAGCCTGTGGATGCGGATGTCGATGTAGCCGCGCCAACGTTTTTTAGACAAAAAGTTATTTTGTAGTATACCACATACATGTTTTGCAGTACCGCGGATGCGATATCTGCTAGAGATGCTATTAGCTACGTCCATACGCTGTGCCTGTCCATACGCTAGGGCCTGTATATACCGCGTGGCACGTCGCGCGCAGCGGTCAATGCATCGGCCAGTTGGCCCGTATCTAACGCACAACCCGTGACCGGATGTGTGGTGGTGGTGTCGCGCTCACTACCTAAGGCCTTTTTTACTTCTCTAGTATTCACATGTGTATTTGTAGGGAATAGAAGGAATTATTCTAATTTTCGCAAAATCTTCGTTTTCCGTTTACTACTCCGGGTTTGGCCGCGATAATCCCGGAATATCCCTGTAAATCCTTCTTATTTTTGTCTAAATTAAAAATTATCCTCCATGATAGAGTATTTTTAGAGAAGAGTATTTGCGGGGATTGGATGAACACTAAATCCTCTCATATCCCACAAGAAAAGTAAACAAGATCTAAACTATTTCTTAGAGAACTACTCCCTCCGTTTAGAAATATAAGACGTTTTAACTTTATGAATCGAATGTATCTAGACATCGTTTAGTATATAGGTTCGTACAGGTTCAGTGTGAACCTATATACTAAAATAAATTTAGATACATTTATTTCACAAAACTAAACTGTTTTATATTTCTGTATGGAGGGAGTAGCTTAGCTTAGTGTAGTGGTGTGAGCGACAGATCGATCATGAGATCCGCGTGTCATGCCCATGGACACAGGAACGACGATACTTCTGCAAGTCGCTTTGCACGTGCATGTTTCGGTGTCGATGTCCACGGCAGGACTATGCATCCGAGCAATTGTCTCACTTGTATGTTTGCAATGGATGAGGTCGAAGACAATGCTCAATGGCACGTTGCTTTTGCACGCCCTTGTCCACATCAGAATCGTGTGCATAGCAACTATGAGCCTAGCGATGCATTGCAATTAGCCATCTCTACAAATGAGGGTGACAACACAGTGACCTTGTTTTTGTGGTGCTTTTCTAGCACCGAGTCTCGATCTTTGTGGTGAAACCCTAGGTTTTATCTTCATCGCTAGTTGTCGCAATGGCAGAATTCTAGTCATTTCTCTTGTTGGAGGCATTGTTTGGAAATTGCTTGGGCTTTCTCTAGGGTGAGATCCATAATCTGACTTGTGCGGTTAGCTTGAGTGATGGTGGCGTTTGTGCATTGTTCCCGTTCTACGGGTGTCAGCCACAGTCCAGGTTTCACGAATGGTGGTGGTTGTTTTTACGACGTAGTCAATCACCTATCGCATTGGTGGGGCATGTTGCTTTCTCTTTGTTTTTTCTTTTACTCATTTTTTGGTTTTGCGCTTTCTTTACGTCTCGACTAACACTTGATAATATATTGTTTCAGATAATTGACATTACCTTAATATTAATTGTATTTCCTTTATAAAAAAAATTGTTACGAGAAAAGACCGAGCTTTGATTATTCTTGTTATAACAAAGGGATTAACCTCTAAAAAAAAAAACAAAGGGATTAGTACTATAGCATATCATTGGAATACGTCGGACAACACAAGCGTACGCGTACTACTTGACCAACTTCATAAATGGCGTGGCTACCTAGCTACCCTGCCGGCTTGAGATGCACAGTGTTGGTTCATGTCCATGTCACAAACCAAACGGGGAAAACATCTCCAGAAATATAGTTATGACAGCTACCGTGACAGTCAGTGCACGCATCATCCTGATAGCTCCTTCCTGAAGTGTGCCAACTGCCAAGTAGGTCAGTGGTTTCCGAAGCTTAGTTGTTGATAATAGTACCCCGCATCACTTGGCTTTTCGTCGAAATTGACTTAATTTTGTTGGCAAACAAGATACTTAATTAAGTACTGTACTAGTATTTGAAACTCGGCACTCTCGTAACTAGGGAAAAGAAAAGAAACGGCGCACGAAAATTAATGTGATGTTGATCAGCGACGGAGTATAAGTTAGTGAGAGTTTGTCAAGCTGTTGCTCGTATCGCTAGCTGTACATACGGGGCCAACGAGTCGATCGTGATTAAGGGTGAGAATAGGAGCACACGGGAGAGCACGCTGGACTCACGGCGGAGCCCTTCCAAAATAACAAACGGAGATCTGGATCTGACACTGCGCGAAGCTAGCATATATATATATATATATATAGCTTCTGCGTGCATGCGCTTACTGTGATTAGTTTGGTGGAAGCTAACTGTATACAGCTAGTCACCTACTAGCCTGCTTGAAGTGTGCGATGCACAGTTGCTTCAGTTTCCTGCCAGATCGTTGAGTTACTTGGAAACTGAGAGCACGTGACACATGCTCGGGGGTTGGGTGCACCGTGCACGTAAAAATGGACAAATCTGACCCTTTTGAATGACGCCACGGGGTAGGGCGTTATGGTTTGGATGGGGGACAAACGAACTTCAATGTCCGATTCTTGTACGAGATTGAATCCTATGGCTGCCCTGCTGGGTGGGCGTTTGCGGCAACGGCTGTTCGCCCGTGTCGTACAGGAATCGTATGAATTCTGTCGTACGTGTAGCAGTGTTGAATTGCTAGTATAGTCATGACGCCATGTAGACCTTGGCGTCCTATGGGTGGACGCCATGCAAAATGGCTAGATTGTGAAACTTATACAAATATATTAGGGCGTGTTTGCTAACGGTATGTCTGTTTCTCGCACCTAACGGGAAGAAATAAGCCCGTTTGTATCGGAGATTGATGTCCCGTGAAAGAATAGGGACGCCGACAAGCTCCAGATTCGTGAGGGGACTGACGCGCACTTAGGCCAACTCCAACGCCCCACGCATTTCGGACCTCGATTTCATCCAATTCGGTCTATTTGCGCGGGGGGGGGGGGGGGGGGGGGGGGGGTGTGGCCTAAGTGCGCGTCAGTCCCCTCACGAAATAGCAACATCTGGCCTTTCTGTTTTTCTGCACACCCCCTCAACCCACCCCCTCCCACTTACCACTGGGCCCTGTGCCACGTCATCGCCACCTCGTCGTCTTCAATCCCAGGCGATGAACACCCCTCCCCCTTCTCTGCCGTTTCCAAATCGGCTCGAATTCGAGCGTTACCCGCATTAAACCTCCACCGTGATCACCCCTTCTTAATCCCCTCCTTCTCCCCGACCGTTTCCCCTCAGCCACTTCCCCCGGAGAGCCCCCAGGCTCCCCAATTACAAGCTCGAACCGCCACTGTCCGACGCTACTCCGACGACGATTCCGGTGAGCTTCGGCCGCGCCGTGCCCTCCTCTCTGCCCTATCACCCTTGCCATGTCCTGGCGCATCTTTTAATTCCGGCCGCGTGATTTCTCTTGCCCCAGGTCGACGACACGATCTACTCCGGCGAAACTCCCCCTGCCGCCGCCGTCCGTCGAGTTCTCCGGTGAGGTTAAGGTTCCCGCCACCCCTTTTTAGCCTCTGCTAGATCATGCTGACCCGGGCGCCCCTCACTAACCCCTCTCCTTGCCTGTTCGAGCCCCAGATCATCGTCACCGACGCGGGGACACGAGCTCCGCCGTCGACAGAGCTCCGGCGAGGAATCAGGATTGAGGCAGAGCACCCCACCCTCCACCGTGACCTCCATCGAGACCGCCACGACCGCCTCGACCTCTGGTGAGAGTCCACGGACCCCCCTGCCCCTTTAGGACCACCGGAACACCACCGCCCGACGAGCCTCCGCCGTGCACAGAGAGCCAGCGCCGCCAGTTCGTGGCTGCGCGCTGAGCACCGTTCGATCAAGTTTTAGCGGCTAGGATTAGATCTCTAGCCGAAGCGGTACGGGCTGATCTGGTCCATTCGTTCCCACTTAAATCTGACGGCCCGCAGCGATCGATCCGGCCGAACCGGTACCAGCCAATAGGATAGCGCCACGTCGCCAGACTATTTTTGTTTAATTAGAAAATAGACAGATTTAGTATTTAACTTAGAAATTCAATAACTTTTGATCCACAAATCAGAAAAATACAAATTTGGTGTCTATGGATTCAGAAAAATAAGACCTTTATTATGGAGGCCTTGTTTCACACTTTTGCCTCTGTAAAATTGGAATTATAGGCAGAACCTTGTTAGGAGTATTTTGCTCACAAAAATTGTTCTATAAATTATTTTTGAGTATTTCTTATGCATTTAGATGAGGTATTCTATCCTCAGTACTGTAGACTCTGTAACTTATAGAGTTGTGATCATATCATTGCATTTTGCATGCATTCATGTTTTTGTAATGTTTTACTGATTGAATTATTATTGTTGTATTGATCTTGTGTAGATTGTGTGGATTGTGAAGTTTGTTGCTGTGAGGATTGTACCTATTCCCCTAGCTACCAAGGCAAGTGATATTTCATCCCATGTCCTATTATTTTCACTATTGCACTAGTGATATTTTGGTAGATCTTAGCATGATAGAATTATTCATATGTTACCATACTATGCTATGCTACCCTATAGTCTATATCTTGGTAGTTTCTACTTGGTAAACATCGTAAGATTAGAAATGCTTAGCTACGCTAGTAGAATTCGGGGTGAAATATCATATGATGATTATATGGATTATTGGAAAATATATGTTTTCTATAATAAAACAAGTACTTAATGAAACACCTGGGTGGAAATGGGGGACTTGCTTGGATTATGTTGAGTGGTTACTCAGGGGCCATATCTATGGTCGGCTGGTGTATCACACTTGTGGACGGCCACCCAGGAACAAAGAGATTGGAGACATTCTTGTCATGAAGCTTCCAGTGCAACCACATGGCATATGGGCTCTGCCTTGACCAACTAAGTTGCAAGAACTCAGCCAGACGGATAGAAGGTGGTAGATATGATAGGATGGAACGCGTCCGTGGTGGTCTGAGGGATTGCTTCTGAAAAGTCTTGTCTCGATGCATGTCGAGTCTTGTTGGGAAAGTGCACCACCTCTCGAGAGGGTAAAACTAAGTACTTAGCCGTGTCCCCGATTATGGACATCCCTGAGCCTCAAGACAGTGAAGTAGTTCAATAATCTCCTCATCCAAATTTATCTAAGTTAAAACTTGTGGGTGAACAAGGGTAGAGGTTCAGTGATGTCTATCATTGGTACCTTAGTGTAGAATGAGAAAAACTTACTCCTCAAAAACTATAAGTTAAACCAGCTTTTAGCAAAGCCAACCATAACCCTACTTAGCCATGTATTCATGTAGTTGTTGGATTATACTAAGTATCTACGGTATCACTTGCCAATACAATTCCAAATGTATTGACCCTTGTGGCTGTAACTTATTATGTTGCAGGATACTCTGATGATGAGTAGGGTTGCGGGTCTACACTCGACATGCTTGCCTGTGGCGCATGAAGACTAAAGACTCTATTATTATTATGCTATGTAATGTGAACTTTAAGTGTCTTAGCCTTGGGCTAAGTGAGTTGTAAGAACCATTATATTCCTGGATATGCGATGTAATAATGACCCTTGTTTCTATGTACTTCATCTTAAACTGTGGGTGCTAGCATTTTCGATCCAGGGACTAGCACTGCAATCACAGGGATTTTACCTTATTATGGTGAGATCTTACATGGCGGTGGCTGCCGCCAAATGGGAGGCCAGAGCGGCGCTCTACCGCGCATCCCCAACGGTGGCTAGGCAAAGGCCCGAGCGCGCCACCGCAGGTGGCAAGCAGCAAATGCCAAGAACTTGGCCTTGGCGGCCCGGCGGGTATAGGCGGCCAAGAACGCAACCTCTATCCAGGACGGGGCCGGTGATTAGTAGATTAGTTTATCTAATGTTATTAGTAATTTTGTATGTATGACGCATGGGCACAGATGCTTATGTAATGACAACAAGTTATTAGTAATTTGGTGTGGGGCCCAGATGAGGATCAGCCCGGACGCGCGGGCAGTTCCCCACAAACTGAGCTCAACTTTCGGCTCGGTTTGCGCCGAAACGGACGGGTCCGGGGCTGGATACCGATTTGCGGGTGCACGTTGGGTCGTGGCCTCAGTCCGAAAGGACGGGATCGGACGCGCTGGGTCCGTTTGCAGGGAGCCGTTGGAGTTGGCCTTAGATCTCCTTGAAGATGATGTCAGCAACGAAACTCGCACACGACAGAGAGATGACATAGTGGTTTTTTATGATGCCGTGTGAGACAGAATTTCCCAATGTGCTCAAGAACCTCATGCTCGGCTTGGGGATGAATGGTGAAGCCGTGTACAAGGGATTTCCTGTGATAGATGAAGGACAAGAGTATTGGTGGGTGCAACTCCACTTGTACAAGAACAAGGAAGAAGATCCCAAGAGTACGGGATTCTGCATGTTCACCAACTCTGAAATGCACCCGTCATTCTTTGACTCTGCAAGGAATGTTGCATGGAAAGCTATTGAAGATCTTGGGGAGAGACTCAAGTATAGAATGCTCAATACTCAGGAAGATCTCAAGGAGGAGAAGCGTCTTGTCCAAGACTCAAAGGCCACTGTGAAACGCCTAAGTAAGGATATCATAGGCCTAGCTTTGGAGCTATGTGACCAAGACAAGCAGATGGCTGCCAAGGATGCCTAGATTGCCACCTTGGTTAAGAAGGAGTGAGATATTAGTTGGACCACCACCCTTGGCATTTTATCACGTTAGCGTTTCGATCATACCAACCTATGTGGTATGGCAAAAATAAGTTATGTCTAGAACCTTGAGTGCTTGAGTTGAATTAGTGTAATGCTACTTGGAATGTCTTGTTGATTGATTTTTCTTTTATTTTGTGACTTGTATTTTCTTTCCCTATTGTGTGTTACTAATTTTCTCTATACTATGCAAAAGATGCCGAATTTTGTCTACAGCACGGCCGAGGATTTCAAAGGGACTCGCTTTGGGACTCGTATGTTGGAGCTAGTCCAAGTGCTCGCTCTTCCAATCCCCACCATTCAGGGACTTCAGCTAAGGAAGTTTCAGAGGAAGGACTTATGGGGATTTAGAGTTACCCAGCCAGGGCGTGAGACAGAGCCCCAAACTGGGGATATTACCTTCAAGATTCTCCATGATGACATGGAGAGGGGCCTCGACGTCGCTATGCAGGAGCTGTTGGGACGCCTATGTGGACGTCACTCTTCTGAGATCAAGAGCCACTACTTCCACTTCTTTGGGAGGCGCGACGAGGATGGAGAGCCTATTGTGTTCGACAAGGCCACTAAGGAGTCTATCAATCCCGTGCGTCACTACCTCCAGGACTTAGAGAGCCTTATCAGACACCTTATACTGATAGGACTAACGTGATGCTTAGCAATGATGAACTACGAGTCCAGCTCAAGGAGAAGGACAAGGCCTTCCAGGAACAGGAAAATCGAATCAAGGAAATGGAGAAGAAGTTTGAAGACCAAGAGAAGAAATTCAAGAGCCAAGAGAAGAGAGTTCAGGAGAAGAACAAGAAGATTAGAGACTTGGAGACCGAGTTAGAGCTGGAGAACATTGAGCTGGAAGCGGATCACGAGGTGATAGAGAGGCTACGCACACAGAAGAGAGAGTTACAAACAAAGATCGATGCTTTGACTACAAGCTTAGAGGAATACAAGGCAGGATTTGCCGTAGCAGGACTTGCTCTAGTGGAGGAGGAAGTTGACATGGAGGAGTAGTGATACTATTCCATCTACCTATCGTTTTATTATTATTGAGTTGCATAGGTCATACCGACTTGTGGGTGACTATGCTAGTATGTTATTTTTGCAAACTCTGTTATTGTTGTGATGTTGGAACTTGCATGTGCTTGTTTGTCTGATTGTTGTTTTATTTGGGTTATCTATCATTACTTACCCTTACTAAACCCATAGATGCCTCCCCAACGCAACAACGAGGATAACAATGATAATGGCAATGGAATGCAGCAGATGATGGCTGCACAAACCCAATTGATGCAAATGATGACTCAATTTATGGCAAACCAGAATCAGAACAACAATAATAACAATAACAACCAGAACAATCCACCACCTCTGGATATGCTGACCAGATTTCTAAGGCTGAGACCTGCTAAGTTCTCGGGTACCACTGACCCCATGGTAGAAAATGATTGGTTATGCTCTGTGAATAAGGACCTAGTCACGGTTGGATGCACGGATGCAGAAAAGGTCAGATTTGCAGCACACTTATTGGAAGGTCATGCAGCTGCTTGGTGGGATAATTTTCAAATTACCCACCCTATTGAGGAAGTTACTTGGGCAATGTTTGAAGATGGGTTTTGCACCACTCACATCTCTGCTGGAATAATGGGGTTGAAGAAAAAGGAGTTTCATAACCTCAAGCAACGCCACCGTAGTATCTCTGAATACATCGAAGAGTTCAATAATTTGTCATGTTATGCACCCGATGATGTTGACACTGATGCGAAGAGGAAGGAGAAGTTCCTAGATGGGTTGAATGATGAAATTTCTATGCAACTATCTGTTGCATATGTTCCAACTTATCAATCTTTGTGTGATAAATCTACCATCCTAGAAAACAAGATGAAACAAGTGGAGGGTAGAAAGAGGAAGCACCATTTTGATAAGTTTGGATCAGGATCTCCTCACAAGCGCTCTCATGGTGAAGGAAGTGGGAGTTCAGGATTCCACAAGAATGGGAATCATAATAACCATCATAACAATAACCACAACCATGATGGAAACAATCATCGTGGGCATAACAAAGGTGGATTCAGGAACAATCACAATAATCATGGCCATGGGAACCAAAATGGTCAGAACCGTCACAGTCAGCCAGCGAAGAAAGACATCAGTCAGGTGGAATGTTTCAAGTGTAAGAAGACATGACACTATGCTAATGAATGCCCAGAAAAGAAGACTGATGGGGCTTAGCCAAACCCATTCCAAAAGGGTCATGTGAATCACATTAATGTGGAGGAAATTCAAGAAGGAGTTGATGCCGTGATCGGTAAGTTCAAGATTAATGCCTTTCCTGCACTTATCCTTTTCGATACTGGCGCATCGCATTCATTCATTTCAAGAGCATTTGTAATCAAAAAATGAACTCTCCACTGAAACCATTGGATGTCCCATTAAAGTAAGCTCCCCGGGTGGAGAAATGATAGTAAATTCGAGGTGCCGACAGTTAATCCTAGAAATTGGAAAGAACAAGTTTCCGGTTAGTTTAATAGTCCTAGAGTCCCAAGGATTAGATGTAATATTAGGGATGGACTGGTTGACCCGTTATGAAGGGGTGATTGATTGTGCCAAGCAAACTGTTATGCTCACTACCCCAGAAAAGAAAAGAAGCAGGTTCAAGTCTAACTTTGAACCCAAGGGGAGCAAGGTTAATCATCTTAAGGGGGTTAGCCTAGATAATGTGCCAATAGTGAGGGAATATCCAGATGTGTTCCCCGAGGAATTACCTGGCATGCCACCAGATAGGGACATGGAGTTTCTGATAGACCTATTGCCAGGAACGGGGCCTATAGCAAAGAGACCTTATAAAATGTCGGTGGACGAGTTAGAAGAACTCAAGAAACAGCTGGGAGAACAGTTGAAAACGGGATTTATCCAACCAAACTCGTCGTCTTGGGGAGCACCAGTCTTGTTTGTCGAGAAGAAGGACCGAAGTCAAAGGCTATGCATAGATTATCGTTCACTCAATGAAGTGACCATAAAGAACAAATATCCCCTGCCTAGAATAAATGATCTCTTCGATCAGCTAGAGGGAGCATGTGTGTTCTCAAAAATTGATCTTCGATCAGGATACTTCCAACTAAAGATTAGAGAACATGACATACCCAAGACCGCATTCACCACTAGATACGGCTTGTACGAATATACAGTGATGCCATTCGGATTGACTAATGCACCGGCCTACTTCATGAACATGATGAATAAGGTATTCATGAAATTCCTTGACAAGTTCGTAGTGGTATTCATCGATGATATATTGGTATATTCCAAGAGCAGCAAAGAACATGAAGAACATCTACGCCTGATTCTAGAGAAACTTAGAGAACATAAACTTTATGCCAAGTTCAGCAAATGTGAATTCTGGCTGAATGAAGTGGGTTTTCTTGGACATATAGTATCTGGAAATGGTATAGCTGTTGATCCAGCAAAAGTGGCAGCTGTGATAGAATGGGAACCTCCTAAATCAGTTAAAGAAATCCGTAGCTTCCTTGGCCTAGCAGGGTACTATCGGAGGTTCATTGAAAATTTCTCTAAGATTGCAAAGCCCATGACTAATCTGCTGAAGAAGGAGAATAAGTTTAATTGGACAGAAGCTTGCGAAACCAGCTTTCAGGAATTGAAAAAAAGGCTAGTGTCAGCACCAGTCTTATGTTTGCCAGATATTGAGAAAGACTTTCAAGTATACTGTGATGCATCTCACCAAGGATTAGGAGGTGTATTGATGCAGGAAGGTAGAGTGGTAGCTTATGCATCAAGGCAACTCAAAAATCATGAAGTAAGCTACCCTACTCATGATCTAGAGTTGGCATCAGTTGTGCATGCCCTAAAAACATGGAGGCATTATCTTATGGGAAAACGTTGTGAGATGTTCACTGATCACAAGAGTCTGAAATACATTTTTACACAGAAAGAACTCAACATGAGACAAAGAAGATGGCTAGAACTTATCAAAGATTACGACTTAAGTTTGCAATACCACCCTGGGAAGGCAAACGTCGTAGCCGATGCATTAAGCCGCAAGGCTTATGTAAATGGCCTCAATAAAGGAGAATTGCCGGAGGAGTTATGTGCCCAATTTAGAGAGCTAAGACTTGAAATAGTGCCTGAAGGGTACCTTGCATCCTTGGAAGTGCAACCCACACTAATGGACAGAATCCAAGAAGCCCAAAAGTTGGACAAAGAAATAGAAGAAATCAAAAGTAAGGTTAGTGAAGGCAAGGCAAAAGGATTCCATGTAGATGATCAAGGAATCTTATGGTACGAAAAACGTATTTGTGTTCCGCAGGATCTTGAACTTAAGAAGTTGATCTTACAAGAGGCGCACAACTCACCATATTCAATTCATCCTGGCAACACCAAGATGTATATGGATGTTAAGGAGAGGTTTTGGTGGAATAGTTTAAAGAAGGACATAGCAGAGCACATTGCCTTGTGCGACGTGTGCAGTCGTGTAAAGCCAGAACATCAGAAACCGGCAGGATTATTACAACCACTGCCAATACCTGATTGGAAATGGGATAAAATCGGTATGAATTTTATCACTAGATCAGGATATGATTCCATATGGGTTATCGTTGACCGCTTGACAAAAGTGGCCCATTTCATTCCAATAAAGACCACTTATACAATTGCAAAGCTAGCCAAGATTTACATGAATAGAATTGTATGTTTGCATGGGGTACCTAAAAGTATCCTATCCGACAGAGGAACTCAGTTCACTTCGCACTTTTGGCGACAACTTCACGAGTCACTAGGAACTCGGTTAGAATTCAGCACTGCATTTCACCCGCAAACTGATGGGCAGACAGAAAGGACCAATCAAATATTAGAGGATATGCTAAGAGCATGTGCGTTAGATTATGGATCCAGTTGGGATGAAAGTCTACCGCACGCAGAGTTCTCCTACAATAACAGCTATCAATCAAGCATAGAAATGGCTCCATTTGAATTCCTTTATGGAAGGAAGTGTACTACACTATTGTTGTGGAATGGAGTAGGAGAAATAAATTTGTTCGGGCCAGACCTAATCCAAGAAGCTGAAGAGAAAGTCAAGATGGTAAGGGATAGGCTAAAGGTAGCCCAATCTCGGCAGAAGAGCTATGCCGATCCAAAACGAAGAGAGGTTACCTATGAGGTTGGTGATAGAGCTTATCTCAGGGTATCACCACTTCGTGGTGTGAAGAGATTTGGAATCAAAGGAAAACTAGCACCACGCTATGTAGGACCTTTCAAAATTTTGAGTCGCAAAGGAGAAGTGGCATATGAGATAGAATTACCAGAATCTTTGTCAGCAGTTCATAACGTATTCCATGTCAGTCAGCTGAAAAAGTGTCACCCAGAAATGGAAGAGACTTTGTTGGAAGACACTATACCATTAGAAGAAGTTCAGCTAGAGAATGATCTCACTTATGAAGAGAGACCTATTAAGATTTTGGAGACAGCAGAAAGAATTACCCGTACCAAGACCATCAAATTCTGCAAAGTGCAGTGGAACCATCACACTGAATCAGAAGCAACATGGGAGCGAGAGGATGAACTTCGGAGAGATCACCCTCACCTATTTGCTAGCCAACCCGAATCTCGAGGGCGAGATTCATCTTAAGGGGGTTAGATTTGTAACATCCCAAAATTTTCTTTAAAAATCTTCATCCTAGCATTCAAATCATCATGGCATGTATTACTTTGCATTAGATTTGTCCTCCAAAAATTTGGTGAAATTTTGAGACTTTTTGGAGCACTTTTGCTAATTCAAAGAAAACTAGAAAACAAATTCAAAAAGAAAAAGAAAAAGGGAGAAAAAATATAGCAACAGCAACAGCATCTGGCCTTTCGGCCCAAGTCGGCCCAACCAGCCCACCCGGGCCAACTCTCCCCCTCTCTGTTTTCTGCACACCCCCTCAACCCACCCCCTCTCACTTACCACTGGGCCCTGTGCCACGTCATCGCCACCTTGTCGTCTTCAATCCCAGGCGACGAACACCCCTCCCCCTTCTCTGCCGTTTCGAAATCGGGTCGAATTCGAGCGTTACCCGCATTAAACCTCCACTGTGATCACCCCTTCTTAATCCCCTCCTTCTCCCCGACCGTTTCCCCTCAGCCACTTCCCCCGGAGAGCCCCCAGGCTCCCCAATTACAAGCTCAAACCGCCGCTGTCCGCCGCTACTCCGGCGACGATTCCGGTGAGCTTCGGCCGCGTCGTGCCCTCCTCTCTGCCCTATCACCCTTGCCATGTCCTGGCACATCTTTTAATTCCGGCCGCGTGCTTTCTCTTGCCCCAGGTCGACGACACGGTCTACTCCGGTGAAACTCCCCCTGCCGCCACCGTCCGTCGAGTTCTCCGGTGAGGTTAAGGTTCCCGCCACCCTGTTTTAGCCTCTGCTAGATCATGCTGACCCGGGCGCCCTTCACTAACCCCTCTCCTTGCCTGTTCGAGCCCCAGATCATCGTCACCGACGCGGGGACACGAGCTCCGCCATCGACAGAGCTCCGGCGAGGAATCGGGATTGAGGCAGAGCACCCCACCCTCCACCATGACCTCCATCGAGACCGCCACGACCGCCTCGACCTCTAGTGAGAGTCCACGGACCCCCTGCCCCTTTAGGACCACCAGAACACCACCGCCCGACGAGCCTCCGCCGTGCACAGAGAGCCAGCGCCACCAGTTCGTGGCTGCGCGCTGAGCACCGTTCGATCAAGTTTTAGCGGCTAGGATTAGATCTCTAGCTGAAGCGGTACAGGCTGATCTGGTCCATTCGTTCCCACTTAAATCTGACGGCCCGCAGCGATCGATCCGGCCGAACCGGTACCAGCCAATAGGATAGCGCCACGTCACCAGACTATTTTTGTTTAATTAGAAAATAGATAGATTTAGTATTTAACTTAGAAATTCAATAACTTTTGATCCACAAATCAGAAAAATACAAATTTGGTGTCTATGGATTCAGAAAAATAAGACCTTTATTATGGAGGCCTTGTTTCACACTTTTGCCTCTGTAAAATTGGAATTATAGGCAAAACCTTGTTAGGAGTATTTTGCTCACAAAAATTGTTCTATAAATTATTTTTGAGTATTTCTTATGCATTTAGATGAGGTATTCTATCCTCAGTATTGTAGACTCTGTAAATTATAGAGTTGTGATCATATCATTGCATTTTGCATGCATTCATGTTTTTGTAATGTTTTATTGATTGAATTATTATTGTTGTATTGATCTTGTGTAGATTGTGTGGATTGTGAAGTTTGTTGCTGTGAGGATTGTACCTATTCCCCTAGCTACCAAGGCAAGTGATATTTCATCCCATGTCCTATTATTTTCACTATTGCACTAGTGATATTTTGGTAGATCTTAGCATGATAGAATTATTCATATGTTACCATACTATGCTATGCTACCCTATAGTCTATATCTTGGTAGTTGCTACTTGGTAAACATCGTAAGATTAGAAATGCTTAGCTACGCTAGTAGAATTCGGGGTGGAATATCATATGATGATTATATGGATTATTGGAAAATATATGTTTTCTATAATAAAACAAGTACTTAATGAAACACCTGGGTGGAAATGGGACTTGCTTGGATTATGTTGAGTGGTTACTCAAGGGCCATATCTATGGTCGGCTGGTGTATCACACTTGTGGACGGCCACCCAGAAACAAAGAGATTGGAGACATTCTTGTCATGAAGCTTCCAGTGCAACCACATGGCATATGGGCTCTGCCTTGACCAACTAAGTTGCAAGAACTCAGCCAGACGGACAGAAGGTGGTAGATATGATAGGATGGAACGCGTCCGTGGTGGTCTGAGGGATTGCTTCTGAAAAGTCTTGTCTCGATGCATGTCGAGTCTTGTTGGGAAAGTGAACCACCTCTCGAGAGGGTAAAACTAAGTACTTAGCCGTGTCCCCGGTTATGGACATTCCTGAGCCTCAAGACAGTGAAGTAGTTCAATAATCTCCTCATCCAAATTTCTCTAAGTTAAAACTTGTGGGTGAACAAGGGTAGAGGTTCAGTGATGTCTATCATTGGTACCTTAGTGTAGAATGAGAAAAACTTACTCCTCAAAAACTATAAGTTAAACCAGCTTTTAGCAAAGCCAGCCATAACCCCACTTAGCCATGTATTCATGTAATTGTTGGATTATACTAAGTATCTACGGTATCACTTGCCAATACAATTCCAAATGTATTGACCCTTGTGGCTGTAACTTATTATGTTGTAGGATACTCTGATGATGAGTAGGGTTGCGGGTCTACACTCGACATGCTTGCCTGTGGCGCATGAAGACTAAAGACTCTATTATTATTATGCTATGTAATGTGAACTTTAAGTGTCTTAGCCTTGGGCTAAGTGAGTTGTAAGAACCATTATATTCCTGGATATGCGATGTAATAATGACCCTTGTTTCTGTGTACTTCATCTTAAACTGTGGGTGCTAGCATTTTCGATCCAGGGACTAGCACTGCAATCACAGGGATCTTACCTTATTATGGTGAGATCTTACATGGCGGTGGCTGCCGCCAAATGGGAGGCCAGAGCGGCGCTCTACCGCGCATCCCCAACGGTGGCTAGGCAGAGGCCCGAGCGCGCCACCGCAGGTGGCAAGCAGCAAATGCCAAGAACTTGGCCTTGGCGGCCCGGCGGGTATAGGCGGCCAAGAACGCAACCTCTATCCAGGACGGGGCCGGTGATTAGTAGATTAGTTTATCTAATGTTATTAGTAATTTTGTATGTATGACGCATGGGCACAGATGCTTATGTAATGACAACAAGTTATTAGTAATTTGGTGTGTATGACGCGGGGGCCCAGATGAGGATCAGCCCGGACGCGTGGACAGTTCCCCACAAACTGAGCTCAACTTTCGGCTCGGTTTGCGCCGAAACGGACGGGTCCGGGGCTGGATACCGATTTTCGGGTGCACGTTGGGTCGTGGCCTCAGCCCGAAAGGACGGGATCGGACGCGTTGGGTCCGTTTGCGGGGAGCCATTGGAGTTGACCTTAGATCTCCTTGAAGATGATGTCAGCAACGAAACTCGCACACGACAGAGAGATGACATAGTGGTTTTTTACCTAGGTTCGGGACCCTCGTGAGGAGGTAAAGCCCCTACTCTGGCTTGGTTGTATTGCTCGCGGTGCTTCACGAGGGTATAATGGCAAGTGAAAGTTTAAGGTTTCAGATTGTAAGGATCGACCAACTCTAAGATTGGGGTGGCTCCCCTTTTATAGTGGTATCAGACCTGACGTGGGTATGCCCCATGGGCTCTTAGGTTTAGCCCATATGGTTCAGCCCAAGAGGAGCCCACAGAGAAACTAGAGGCCAGAAAGTTTCGGGTGGCCTAAGCCCAAGGAGATGCGACTCCTTGGAAGACACGACAAAGGATTAGATAGAAAGTTTAAAGAGAAAATCCTAATTTGTAACCGGATCGGCCTGCTATCATGAGACCTAGCCTTCCTATATAAAGGCTAGGAGCGGGCGTCGAGGAGGACATCCACAACCTAGTTGACACACCACCAGATTGCATCTGCGCACCCCTGTACTTCTTGATTTTGTCGATAACAAAGTGTAGACAAGAAGGAGTAGGGTCCCTTCTGAGGGCCTGAACCTGGGTAAACTGCGTGTCCCCGATATGCTTGTTTGCTAGTCGATCGATGCCTCCAGCGCTCCCTACTTCCTCAAACCCAAGTCCACCATCTATGGGGATTGGCGAGTTAACCCCTCGTCAATTGGCACCGTCTGTGGGAAGTGGGAGTGCGGATGTTGCGGATTCGTCGGCCCCATCACCCGCGATCTACAACTTCACTGTGGCATATAATTGCCTCCTCTTCGGCACCTTCGACTTCACCATCCACTCGCCGGCGACTCGCCCAGACTTCGAGTCCCTGGGCGAAGGAACCAACATGATGATCGGGAGTTTACGCTTCTAGGTCGGAAATATCAGCACGCTTCGCTTCCCCGATCACTCGCCAACACCTTCGATTGCACCAGCCGCATGGTATCCACCACTGATCGGCACCCTGTTCTGAAAAAGTCGAGGTATTTCGAATTGTTTGTTGACACGGACAAAGAGCGATCTCAACACTTCGGCGTCAGCCTGCAAAACGGATAGCAGCAATAGTTGTGACTCTGATCTATGAGATCTGTCATCAGATGCTAGCATCTACGGCTCCAGATCAGGAAGCTGCGGGAGCAGCAGCTTCCCCAACCACTACATGTGCGCCGTCATCACCAACGGTGGTGGAGGCACTCAAGGAAACACCGGCAACGGAGGGGCCACCAATGGATGGCCCCACCAAAGGAGCTCCCACCAATGGTCCCGCCAACAGTGAACCTCCTAACCTTCCCAACCCCGACACCCAAGGCATAAATGCCAACAATGGGTTGGGTCGCCAGCAGATCCACCTCTCAGACACAGGATGGGTGCAAGTCAGGGAAGCCCTACAGGGCAACGAGAATATCATTTTGCGGCCCGAAAGTTGGGGTTTCCAGGCAACGCGGTACCCAAGTTGCTTACAATCAGCTGCGGTGCCCAAAGTTGGTGTGCCAAATACTCAGTGGGTCTTTTTTCGGCACAAATTCAACTTTAAGTTTAAATACAAAATATCATGCTAACGGCCGTCAAGTTGGGCCCCCTGTCAGTTCTCGCTATTATGTCGCTCCCGTCGCTTAGGCGGGGTGGCTGTCACGTAGGCTTGTAGCGCTGGCACAGTGGATAGGACAACACCACCGGCCCAGTGTATTGACATGACAAAACAGGGCACATGTATCGGCGTTATAATTATTTTTTGTTTACTTAGAAGCTGGAATGGCCACCGCCACGCGTCTCTCCTTGGACTTCCGTCCCCGTCGTTAACCACTACCTTAAAAGTGCATTGACGGTTCCACCGTTCCCCTGCCTCGTAGAAACCACTCTTCTTCTTCCTATCATCTGTCTTCTTCCCATCTTCTCCTTGCCGCCATGGAAGGTCGTCGCACTCTAGAGACAAGCTTCACTACCCATGACAATAAGAAGCTAGACATTGTCTACACCAACAAGGAGGAGACAGTGGTGCGAGTCCTGAGGATGTACGAGGGTTGGCTTGAGAAAGACGAGGACAAGTTTGTGGGATTGGACCTCGAGTACACCCCGGAGGACCCATATGAAGGGAGTGAAGTCACCGTCGTTCAACTGGCCATGAGGTAACATGTCCTCGTCTACCACTTCTCCCGGTTTGTAGATCTGCTCTCTGTAGCTAACCGCTTTTAGGGTTTTATCCTCTTGTTCTTTATCCATTTGCTCATCTTGCAACTACTAGATTTTATTTAGGACCAAATAAATTTTGACAAGACAATGTTGAGAGTCTTGATCTTGCATTTACTAAACTTTTTAAAATTATATTCAGGTGATGATCTTGCATTGACAAAATATTTGTAGTTACAAATTTTGGTGATGACAAACTACATACTTTCAGGACTGACAGGAATTGTCCGGCGCTGCACCAATTCCTTGTAGAAAAGGGAATTGTTTTCTGCACCGTCGACAATACAACTGATTTTTCAAAATTTTATCGAGAGGGAATTACAATTCCTGCGCACAACTAGATCGATATTCAGAGTCTTGTCAAGATCCTAGGGGGCTCGAGGAAGGATGAAATGGCATCACTCGCAACTAGAATCCTCAATGAGTCGTACGATAGAATGAAGGCAGATTTCCCTATGAATAGGCATGATTTCTGGGACAAGTGCCCGTTGTCTGATATAAACCTGAAGTATGCAACCATAGATGCTTACTTGACCTACCAGCTGTACAAGAAGATCCATTTTTTTCTACGTTACCTCGTGTTTTTCCCTATTTGCAAGAGGGAAGATGAGCTTAGGGGAGCCCTTTGTAGAAAATGCAGAATAGCTGAGTTTGAAGCTGCATATGCAAAGGAAATGGCTGCATCTGAAGCAGCTGATAGAGAGGCTGCAGAAGCAGCTGAAAGAGAGCTTGTAGCTGAAGCAGAAGCAGCTGACAGAGAGCTGCAGCTGAAGCAGCAAACAGAGAGGCAACATCTTCTAGCGGCAAAAATCAGGTCTGTGATGCACCGCTAATTGTGCCACAGGACGCTGAAGATAGGAAAGGCAAGTCAGATCCTAGGTGGGACGAAGCATTTCCTGAGCTGTGGAGTGCCAATAATGTAAGATCCACGTGGAATGATCGCAGTTGGTCGCCTAGGAACGATGGCAAGCGCCTCAAGTGAGCTGATGAGAAGTGAATTAAATTTTACTTCTCAGTGTTATGTTTCTATTTTGTGGAACTTATTTATCTTATCAAGATGTCTAGCGCCTCAAGTGAGAGTATTAAAATAAATTTAACCCTCTTTGTGTTATGTTTATGTATGTGTCTTGTAGCTTGTCAAGATGGTAGCTCGTTAACTGGCAGTTTGAAAGAGTACCTTTTTCCTCTCTCGCTAAACAGATATGTTTCATTTTGCCCAAATTGGTAGCAAATCTAGAGAAGATTCTCTCTTTGATAATTCGTTCCCTTTTAGACCTCTTTTTGCCTTCGATCAGGTAGCAAATCTAGAGCTGCAAATCACACCAGGCAGAATGCATTCATTCAGAAAACAAAACAAATGTAGGTATAGTTGTGCACAGCTAAATAGGATATAGCGATAGAAAGTAGGTTGCTTAACGAGGTTCAATGCATTCAACCAGAAATAGGATGCAAGCAAAATATAGAAAATCAAAAGAAGCTGCTTAGGAGCAGCAGCAGGAGCAGCAGACACATTCAACCCCTCCTTGCATGCGCCCCCGCCTCCGCCTCCTCCCTCTAGCGCTTCCTCCACTTCTTGCTGCCCAATCACTTGATCTTGGGGGCCTTGGGCCTGATTGGAGGCATGCGACCCTCTGTGATGGCCACCCGCTGGAGGTTTCGGAGGTGAATACCGAGAGCCTGGTGTTCAGCAATGTAGGCGTTGACGTTCACGGTCTCGCCGCCTTTGTGGATGCCGGAGCCCGGGGCCTCTACATGCTTTAGTAAGGAGTTGAAGTCGGTGCCGACGAGAGTCACCCAACAGAAGGCGATCCCCTTGTAGAAGGGGCAGTTGTAGTTGCCGCCCCTGAAGAAGGCGTTGTACTGGCCGGCCTGCAGCCTCCTCAGCACCTGACGAGTCTTGGTGTGCCTGGACTCGTCATCGCTGCAGATGTCGCTGCCGAAAACCTATTGGAAGAAAAGAAAAATGGAGGAGTAGATGATGTAAGAAGATCGAGCAATCGAAATGCGAACAAGTGAATCCTAATAAACCAAGATCTAGCATCCAACGATGGGAATGGTAGAAGAACCAGGGAAGGGGAGCAAACCCTAGTTACCTCCGACCATGGATCGTCGATGTCGGTGTCGTAGGGGTTCAGTGGAGCAATGTACTTATCTGGATCGTAGGTGCTCATGAAGTGCTGGATCTTCTTGTGACCGGCGGGAGCCTCCTTGTCGGCGAGGGGCTCCTCTTCGGTGGCTACATCGGTAGCGGGGACGGGGGCCTAGACAGGAACGGTGGCTACCATCAATGCCTCGACTGGGGCCTGGATGGGGACGGAGGCTGCTTTCAACGCATCGAGGGGGGTCAGCGAGGAGACGGGGGCCTCGTTTGCGGCTACGTCGATAGCGGGGATGGGGGCCTGGACGAGAATGGCGGCTGCCATCCATGGCTGGACTGGGGCTTGGACGGGGACGGTGGCTGCTTTCAACGCATCGAGGGGGACCGGCGAGGAGACGGGGGCCTCCTCACCGGTGGCCTCGGAGGCGACGATGGCCACCGTATCCTCCTCCACCATCACCGGCGTGGACGGGGTATTCTCGGGAGTTTGCAGATGCTGGTGGGACAATGGAGAGGGTTGCGTGGGGAGAGGGAGCAAGAGTGAGAGTGGGTGTGCGGAGAGGGGCTCTATAGTTAAGGTGGATGGAAGCAAGGAACGTTTTGTTGCACCACCGTGCAACGCACCGCGCAGTCTACTGCGCCGTGCACCACGACACGCGCACGATACACCACGTTTTTTCCTGGGCCATGCATGGTAGTTCCGTATTGAGCCGCATGCAAAGGGCGCATACACAATTTCTATGTACGAAGTTTGACACAACCTTAAAATTGGCGATAATTAAAAGTGGAAATGTAGAGGGGAAGGTAGGTGGCTATACGGCGAGATTTGTGGGGTTGTGCTAGATCGGGTAGAGGGATGTGTTGATGACTGCGAGTGACTCGATGAAGGCGGAGACGTTAGGTCTCGTCGAGCTCAGCTCTTCGGCCTCCGGCTAGCGCGTGCAAGTTTCTTACGATGGGGCCCAGTTGGAAGTGAGATTGAGAGCCGCTGCGTAAAAAAGGGATATGTCTTATTAAAATAAAGTGGCAATAAATTGCAGTTGTCCATCGACGACCGTGCACTCGATGACGCATGTGTTGTGGCGTACTAGTAGCAGCAATAGGCTTTTCAGACTTGATTAAACATGACATGACCGCTCGATGACTTTTTCCATGGACAGCTTCGTGTTCCTTCTTGTAGAAGTCTTGCTGAGGGAGATGTTCGTGCTGTCTCACGTTGTACTGTGAAGGGCACGACGTGTGCAACGATCATCGTTGGATCACACAGAATCAATGGTTGGTGCGCATGATCCGCGTGACAACTGTGACAACCAATCATGGAGTAGCAGACAGAGTGAGCACAGGTTTGGGCTTCTACGAAAGATAGAGAGAGGGGGGCAAAACTGAGTAGTATCAAAAAACCACGGGCAAAACTAAGTAGTATAAAAATGGAAAGTGAGTGTCTTGTACAATGAAATACATCGTGGCATACATCAAATTATGACAAGATAGATCCACTAGAGTTCATTGGATGTGTGTTCTTCTCATAAACCACATGGACCCACTAGAGTTCATTGCATGTGTGTTATTGTCATAAACCACATGGATCCACCGATGTGTGTTCTTTTCATAAACCACATGTTGATCCACCTATGTCATTGCATGTGTGTTCTTTTCATGAAACACATATGGATCCACCAGTGTTATTGCATGTGTGTTCTTTTCATGAACCATATATGGATCCACCAGAGTCATTGCATGTGTGTTCTTTCAATAAACCACACATGGATCCACCGGTGTCATTGCATGTGTGTTCTTTTCATGAACCACAGCTAGAGTCATTGCATGTGTGTTCTTTTTCACAAACCACATAAGGATCACCAGTGTCATTGGATGTGTGTTCTTTTCATGAACCACACCCAGTGTCATTGCATGCATGTTCCTCTCACAAACCACACATGGATCGACCAGTATCATTCCATGTTTGTTCTTTTCATGAACCACACATGGATCCACCCAGTGTGATTGCATATATGTTCCTCTCACAAACCACATATGGATCCACCAGTGTCATTGCATGTCTATTCTTTTCATGAACCACAACCAGTGTCATTGCATGTCTGTTCCTTTCATAAACCAAACATGGATCCAGCCAGTGTGATTGCATGTCTGTTCCTCTCACAAACCACATATGTATCCACCAGTGTCATTGCATGTTTGTTCTTTTCATGAACCACAGCTAGAGTCATTGCATGTCTATTCTTCTCACAAACCACATAAGGATCCGCCAGTGTCATTGCATGTGTGTTCTTCTCACAGGCCACATAAGGATCCACCAATGTCATTGGATGTGTGTTATTTTCATGAACTATAGCTAGAGTCATTGCATGTCTGTTCTTCTCACAAATCACATAAGGATACAGCAGTGTCAGTGCATGTGTGTTCTTTTCATGAACCACATCTAGAGTCATTGCATGTCTGTTCTTCTCACAAACCACATAAGGATACACCAGTGTCATTGCATGTGTGTTCTTTTCATGAACCACATCTAGAGTCATTGCATGTCTGTTCTTCTCACAAACCACATAAGGGTACAACAGTGTCATTGGATGTGTGTTCTTTTCATGAACCACACACAATGTCATTGCATGTATGTTCTTCTCACAAACCACACATGGATCCACCAGTATCATTGCATGTCTCTTCTTTTCATGAACCACACATGGATCCACAAGTGTCATTGCATGTCTGTTCTTTCCACAAATCACATATGGATCCACCAGTGTCGTTGGATGTGTGTTCTTTTCATGAACCACACCCAGTGTCATTGCATGTGTGTTCTTCTCACAAACCACACATGGATCCACCAGTGTCATTGCATGTCTATTCTTTTTATGCACCACATCTAGAGTCATTGCATGTCTGTTCTTCTCACAAATCACATAAGGATACATCAGTGTCATTGGATGTGTGTTCTTTTCATGAACCACAACTAGAGTCATTGCATGTCTGTTCTTCTCACAAACCACATAAGGATACACACCAGTGTCATTGGATGTGTGTTCTTTTCATGAACCACACCTAGTGTCATTGCATGTATGTTCTTCTCACAAACCACATAAGGATACACCAGTGTCATTGCATTCGTGTTCTTCTCATGAACCACATATAGAGTCATTGCATGTATGTTCTTCTCACAAACCACATAAGGATCCACCAACTTCATTGGATGTGTGTTCTTTTCATGAACCACACCCAGTGTCATTGCATGTGTATTCTTCTCACAAACCACACATGGATCAAGCAGTATCATTGCATGTCTATTCTTTTCATGAACCACACATGGATCCACCGAGTGTGATTGCATGTCTATTCTTTTCACAAACCACATATGGATCCACCAGTGTCATTGCATGTCTGTTCTTTTCATGAACCACAACTAGTGTCATTGCATGTCTGTTCTTCTCACAAATCACATAAGGATACATCGGTGTCATTAGATGTGTGTTCTTTTGATGAACCATAGCTAGAGTCATTGCATGACTATTCTTCTCACAAACGACATAAGGATACACCAGTGTCATTGCATGTGTGTTATTTTCATGAACCACACCCAGTGTCATTGCATGTCTGTTCTTCTCACAAACCACATAAGGATACACCAGTGTCATTACATGTGCGTTCTTCTCATGAACCACATCTAGAGTCATTGCATGTCTATTCTTCTAACAAACCACAGAAGGATACAGCAGTGTCATTGGATGTGTGTTCTTTTCATGAACCATATCTAGTGTCATTGCATGTCTGTTCTTCTCACAAATCACATAAGGATACAACGGTGTCATTGGATGTGTGTTCATTTCATGAATCATAGCTAGCGTCATTGCATGTCTGTTCTTCTCACAAACCACATAAGGATACACCAGTGTCATTCCATGTGTGTTATTTTCATGAACCACACCCAGTGTCATTGCATGTCTGTTCTTATCACAAACCACATAAGGATACACCAGTGTCATTGCATGTGTGTTCTTCTCATGAACCACATCTAGAGTCATTGCATGTCTGTTCTTCTCACAAGCCACATAAGGATACATCAGTGTCATTGCATGTGTATTCCTTTCATAACACACATGGATCCACTAGTGTCATTGCATGTGTGTTCTTTTCATGAACCACGCCCATTGTCATTGGATGTGTGTTCTTCTCACAAACCACACATGGATCCACCAGTGTCATTGCATGTGTGTTCTTTTCATGAACCACACATGGAACCACCTAGTGTGATTGCATGTATGTTCTTTTCACAAACCACATATGGATCCACCAGTTCATTGCATGTCTGTTCTTTTCATGAACCACAGCTAGAGTCATTGCATGTCTGTTCTTCTCACAAATCACATAAGGATACATCAGTGTCATTGGATGTGTGTTATTTTCATGAACCATAGCTAGAGTCATTGCATGTCTGTTCTTCTCACAAACCACATAAGGATACCAGTGTCATTGCATGTGTGTTATTTTCATGAACCACACCCAGTGTCATTGCATCTCTGTTCTTCTCACAAACCACATAAGGATACACCAGTGTCATTGCATGTGTGTTCTTCTCATGAACCACATCTAGAGTCATTGCATGTCTGTTCTTCTCACAAACCACATAAGGATACAATAGTGCCATTGGATGTGTGTTCTTTTCATGAACCACACACTGTGTCATTACATGTCTGTTCTTTTCACAAACCACACATGGATCGACCAGTATCATTCCATGTCTATTCTTTTCATGAACCACACATGGATCCACCCAGTGTGATTGCATATATGTTCCTCTCACAAACCACATATGGATCCACCAATGTCATTGCATGTCTATTCTTTTCATGAACCACAACCAGTGTCATTGCATGTCTGTTCCTTTCATAAACCAAACATGGATCCAGCCAGTGTGATTGCATGTCTGTTCCTCTCACAAACCACATATGTATCCACCAGTGTCATTGCATGTTTGTTCTTTTCATGAACCACAGCTAGAGTCGTTGCATGTCTATTCTTCTCACAAACCACATAAGGATCCGCCAGTGTCATTGCATGTGTGTTCTTCTCACAGGCCACATAAGGATCCACCAATGTCATTGGATGTGTGTTATTTTCATGAACTATAGCTAGAGTCATTGCATGTCTGTTCTTCTCACAAATCACATAAGGATACAGCAGTGTCAGTGCATGTGTGTTCTTTTCATGAACCACATCTAGAGTCATTGCATGTCTGTTCTTCTCACAAACCACATAAGGATACACCAGTGTCATTGCATGTGTGTTCTTTTCATGAACCACATCTAGAGTCATTGCATGTCTGTTCTTCTCACAAACCACATAAGGGTACAACAGTGTCATTGGATGTGTGTTCTTTTCATGAACCACACACAATGTCATTGCATGTATGTTCTTCTCACAAACCACACATGGATCCACCAGTATCATTGCATGTCTCTTCTTTTCATGAACCACACATGGATCCACAAGTGTCATTGCATGTCTGTTCTTTCCACAAATCACATATGGATCCACCAGTGTCGTTGGATGTGTGTTCTTTTCATGAACCACACCCAGTGTCATTGCATGTGTGTTCTTCTCACAAACCACACATGGATCCACCAGTGTCATTGCATGTCTATTCTTTTTATGCACCACATCTAGAGTCATTGCATGTCTGTTCTTCTCACAAATCACATAAGGATACATCAGTGTCATTGGATGTGTGTTCTTTTCATGAACCACAACTAGAGTCATTGCATGTCTGTTCTTCTCACAAACCACATAAGGATACACACCAGTGTCATTGGATGTGTGTTCTTTTCATGAACCACACCTAGTGTCATTGCATGTATGTTCTTCTCACAAACCACATAAGGATACACCAGTGTCATTGCATTCGTGTTCTTCTCATGAACCACATATAGAGTCATTGCATGTATGTTCTTCTCACAAACCACATAAGGATCCACCAACTTCATTGGATGTGTGTTCTTTTCATGAACCACACCCAGTGTCATTGCATGTGTATTCTTCTCACAAACCACACATGGATCAAGCAGTATCATTGCATGTCTATTCTTTTCATGAACCACACATGGATCCACCGAGTGTGATTGCATGTCTATTCTTTTCACAAACCACATATGGATCCACCAGTGTCATTGCATGTCTGTTCTTTTCATGAACCACAACTAGTGTCATTGCATGTCTGTTCTTCTCACAAATCACATAAGGATACATCGGTGTCATTAGATGTGTGTTCTTTTGATGAACCATAGCTAGAGTCATTGCATGACTATTCTTCTCACAAACGACATAAGGATACACCAGTGTCATTGCATGTGTGTTATTTTCATGAACCACACCCAGTGTCATTGCATGTCTGTTCTTCTCACAAACCACATAAGGATACACCAGTGTCATTACATGTGCGTTCTTCTCATGAACCACATCTAGAGTCATTGCATGTCTATTCTTCTAACAAACCACAGAAGGATACAGCAGTGTCATTGGATGTGTGTTCTTTTCATGAACCATATCTAGTGTCATTGCATGTCTGTTCTTCTCACAAATCACATAAGGATACAACGGTGTCCTTGGATGTGTGTTCATTTCATGAATCATAGCTAGCGTCATTGCATGTCTGTTCTTCTCACAAACCACATAAGGATACACCAGTGTCATTCCATGTGTGTTATTTTCATGAACCACACCCAGTGTCATTGCATGTCTGTTCTTATCACAAACCACATAAGGATACACCAGTGTCATTGCATGTGTGTTCTTCTCATGAACCACATCTAGAGTCATTGCATGTCTGTTCTTCTCACAAGCCACATAAGGATACATCAGTGTCATTGCATGTGTATTCCTTTCATAACACACATGGATCCACTAGTGTCATTGCATGTGTGTTCTTTTCATGAACCACGCCCATTGTCATTGGATGTGTGTTCTTCTCACAAACCACACATGGATCCACCAGTGTCATTGCATGTGTGTTCTTTTCATGAACCACACATGGAACCACCTAGTGTGATTGCATGTATGTTCTTTTCACAAACCACATATGGATCCACCAGTTCATTGCATGTCTGTTCTTTTCATGAACCACAGCTAGAGTCATTGCATGTCTGTTCTTATCACAAATCACATAAGGATACATCAGTGTCATTGGATGTGTGTTATTTTCATGAACCATAGCTAGAGTCATTGCATGTCTGTTCTTCTCACAAACCACATAAGGATACCAGTGTCATTGCATGTGTGTTATTTTCATGAACCACACCCAGTGTCATTGCATCTCTGTTCTTCTCACAAACCACATAAGGATACACCAGTGTCATTGCATGTGTGTTCTTCTCATGAACCACATCTAGAGTCATTGCATGTCTGTTCTTCTCACAAACCACATAAGGATACAGTAGTGCCATTGGATGTGTGTTCTTTTCATGAACCACACACTGTGTCATTACATGTCTGTTCTTCTCACAAACCACACATGGATCCACCAGTATCATTGCATGTCTGTTCTTTTCATGAACCACACATGGATCCACAAGTGTCATTGCATGTCTGTTCTTTCCACAAACCACATATGGATCCACCAGTGTCATTGGATGTGTGTTCTTTTCATGAACCACACCCAGTGTCATTGCATGTGTGTTCTTCTCACAAACCACACATGGATCCACTAGTGTCCTTGCATGTCTGTTCTTTTCATGCAGCACAACTAGAGTCATTGCATGTCTGTTCTTCTCACAAATCACATAAGGATATAGTAGTGTCATTGGATGTGTGTTCTTTTCATGAACCACAACTAGAGTCATTGCATGTCTGCTCTTCTCACAAACCACATAAGGATACACTAGTGTCATTGGATGTGTGTTCTTTTCATGAACCACACCTAGTGTCATTGCATGTATGTTCTTCTCAAAAACCACATAAGGATACACCAGTGTCATTGCATTCGTGTTCTTCTCATTAACCACATATAGAGTCATTCCATGTATGTTCTTCTCACAAACCACATAATGATCCACCATTGTCATTGGATGTGTGTTCTTTTCATGAACCACACCCAGTGTCATTGCATGTGTGTTCTTCTCACAAACCACACATGGATCCACCAGTATCATTGCATGTCTGTTCTTTTCATGAACCACACATGGATCCACCCAGTGTGATTGCATGTCTATTCTTTTCACAAACCACATATTGATCCACCAGTGTCATTGCATGTCTGTTCTTTTCATGAACCACACCTAGTGTCATTGCATGTCTGTTCTTCTCACAAATCACATAAGGATACAGCGGTTTCATTGGATGTGTGTTCTTTTCATGAACCATAGCTAGAGTCATTGCATGTCTATTCTTCTCACAAACCACATAAGGATACACCAGTGTCATTGCATGTGTGATATTTTCATGAACCACACCTAGTGTTATTGCATGTCTGTTCTTCTCACAAACCACATAAGGATACACCAGTGTCATTGCATGTGTGTTCTTCTCATGAACCACATCTAGAGTCATTGCATGTCTATTCTTCTCACAAACCACATAAGGATACAACAGTGTCATTGGATGTGTGTTCTTTTCATGAACCACATCTAGTGTCATTGCATATCTGTTCTTCTTACAAATCACATAAGGATACAGCGGTGTCATTGGATGTGTGTTATTTTCATGAACCATAGCTAGAGTCATTGCATGTCTGTTCTTCTCACAAACCACATAAGGATACACCAGTGCCATTGCATGTGTGTTTTTTTAACGAACCACACCTAGTGTCATTGCATGTATGTTCTTATCAGAAACCAGATAAGGATACACCAATGTCATTGCATGCGTGTTCTTCTCATGAACCACATATAGAGTCATTGCATGTCTGTTCTTCTCACAAACCACATAAGGATATTGCATGTCTGTTCTTTTCATAAACCACACATGGATCCACTAGTGTCATTGCATGTGTGTTCTTTTCATGAACCATAGCTTGAGTCATTGCATGTCTGTTTTTCTCAAAAACCACATAAGGATACACCACTACCATTGGATGCGTGTTCTTTTCATGCACCACAGCTAGAGTCATTGCATGTCTGTTCTTCTCACAAACCGCATAAGGATCTAGCAGTGTCATTGGATGTGTGTTCTTTTCATGAACCACACCCAGTGTCATTGCATGTCTGTTCTTTCCACAAACCACATAAGGATCCACCAGTGTCACTGGATGTGTGTTCTTTTCATGAACCACACCCAGTGTCATTGCATGTCTGTTCTTTCCACAAACCACATATGGATCCACCAGTGTCATTGGATGTGTGTTCTTTTCATGAACCACACCAAGTGTCTATGCATGTGTGTTCTTCTCACAAACCACACATGAATCCACCAGTGTCATTGCATGTCTGTTCTTTTCATGAACCACACATGGATCCACCTAGTGTGATTGCCTGTCTGTTCCTCTCATAAACCACACATGGATCCACCATTATCATTGCATGTCTGTTCTTTTCATGAACCATACATGGATCAACCCAGTGTTATTGCATATCTGTTCCTCTCACAAACAACATATGGATCCACCAGAGTCATTAGATGTCTGTTCTTTTCATGAACCACACCCAGTGCCATTGCATGTCTGTTCCTTTCATAAACCACACATGGATACACCAGTGTCATTACATGTGTGTTCTTTTCATGAACCAGGGCTAGAGTCATTGCATGTTTGTTCCTCTCACAAATCACAACAGGATACAACGGTGTCATTTGTGTGTGTTCTTTTCATGAACCATATCTAGAGTCATTGCATGTTTGTTCTTCTCACAAACCACATAAGGATACACCAGTGTCATTGCATGTGTGTTATTTTCATGAACCACACCCAGTGTCATTTCATGTATGTTCTTATCAGAAACCACATAAGGATACACCAATGTCATTGCATGTGTGTTCTTCTCATGAACCACATCTAGAGTCATTGCATGTCTGTTCTTCTCACAAACCACATAAGGATACAGCAGTGTCATTGCATGTATGTTCCTTTCATAAACCACACATGGAACTCATTCAATATCTCATATATGTACGCCTGGCATAACCATATTAGTGTTTCAGTCTATCCATATAGACATTGATGACAAATATTCCAGTTTTGCCCAAGTATTTCATCGAAATCCAATTTTAATGAAATTCTTAACCCGGGTCAATATAAGATACATCATTTCCAATCAACAATATGTACTCTACATAATGTATTAAAAATATGTCTCAATGCTCCCACTTAATTTCTTGCAAATGCAATCATCTTCATCGTCTCCGATGAAATTAAACTGTTTTAACATTTTCATCACGGTGAAGATTCCAACTCCGCTATGCTCACTTCAACCATTGAATTTTGCATACCCTTTTTAGCATCCTTTGATTTAAAAAAGCCCTTCGGACCATGTCATGTATGCGTCCTAGGTAATCATTCTATTAGAAGAACTTTGTTTTGTTTGTTCAACTACCATATACAAATTTATATGTAGTGGTTGCTATATTAATCTGCCAAGACTAAATATCGCTACGAAAGATCAAACCTTGTCTTAGTCAACTCCTTGAACCTTGTCGTAAACTCCTTTCCGACATGTCGACTATTTCATAGATGTCAAACATCCATGTCTATATCTTTATAGATCCAAATACGACCGATAGGCTTCATGACTTTTCGGAGGGTTACATGGGTATACCCTACAGGTACTCGAGCTTGGTATATATAGTCTAAATACGTACAGGCCCACAGTGTCGCCAAGGCCCAAACAAAGGATTCGAGTAACCCGCGGACTCTCGATTGCTTGAAGAACAAGAAGAAGCTAAAGATAGAAAGTTCAAAGGGGAAAACCCTAAATTGTAACCGACTCGACCTGCTACCCGGGACCTAGCCTATCTGTATAAAGGCTGGGAGGGGGCGGTGAGGAGGACACACGCAACCCTAGTTTCCACCACCCTCGCCAGATTACATCTGCGCACCATTGTAACCTTCGGTTCCTTCGATAATTCCACAAGCAGACAAGAAGGAGTAGGGACCTCTACGAGGCCTAAACCTGGGTAAATCTTTGTCCCCTGTGTACTTGTTTGCTAGCCTATAGATGTCTCCAGCGCTCCCTCCTTCTCCAAAACCCAAGTCCATAACAATGGGCATTGATGAGTTAAACCCTCGTCAATTGGCGCCGTCTGTGGGAACTAGGAGTGCTGATGTTGTGGCTTCTTCGGCCCCATCAACCGCGATCTACAACTCCGCAACAGCGGAGATTCACCAGCTCTTCGGCGCATTTGATTTCACCATCCACACGCCGGCCACTCGCCCCGCCTTCGAGTCCGTGGGCGACGGAATCAGCCTGGCGATCGGGAGCTTCCGCTTCCAAGTTGGTCAGATGGGCACGCTTCGCATGCCTGATCAGCCGACAGCACCGTCGATTGCCCCAGCATCATGGTTTCCTCCATCGATCGGCACCCTCAGCAAGCTCAACGCCTCGACAACAGTCGAGAACACGGTCAGCGACAGCAGTCGCGACTCCGATCTGAGTGATCTAGCCACTGAAGATGGAACCTACGGTTCCGGATCTGAGAGTTGTGGAAGCAGCAGCTTCCCCAATCACTTCATGTGCGCCGTCATCAACGTAGGCGACACCTCTGCCAACCGCGACAACGGCGGCAATCGTGGCAACAGAACTGACCCACCTAACGGCGACAACGGTGGCAATGGCGGCAACGGCGCTAACGGTGGCAATCGCACCCCCGTTGACAACGGAGGGGCAGTCCAACCTCCAACCATAGTAAATGAGCAAACCGGCGAACGTGTCGTAATCAAGCTCAACGAGCAAGAATGGGCTCGTTTCCGCGAGGCCCTGCGAGGCACCCCTCTACCCTTCAGATCCCCACATGAGCTGCTGATGGGCTATCACTGGCTCCTGAAGGAAGAATTCAAGCGCCAAGTACAAACAATCGCGCAAATCGAGGCGCGCAAAAAGGCGGCAGACGAATCGAGCCTTCGTCATGCTGGACTCTCCTCCTACGGAGGATCCTCCTCAAAGGGCAACGAGCACCTCGCCAAGAAGAGGCAGTCTCGGATGGCCCATCTCACCGAGCAGGAACGCATAGAGGCCGCAAAGGTCCTCGACTTCGGCTCTATGACAGTCGACACCAGGGGCAATGTGGTCCCCAAGACGCCACAGGCTGCGGTGACAGTGGCCACCATGTACCTCCTGAACAACCAACCACCAGCTAGGGATCCCCGAGCCGCCATGCACCGATCTACGATCGCGGGCATGGGATTAATCGAGGCCGACCTCGACAAGGAGCCGATACCGGAACCAAAGAAGGGCAAAGCGCTAGCAAAGCGTTACTCCTCGCCCTCATCTAGCGATGACAGTCACGACTTGTCTCGACGTCGCCGCTCATGACGACACGACCACGACTACGACGCACATGATGACATCACGCAACGCAAGATGGACAAATCAAGAGCACGACGTGCTCGGTCGACTGACTCAGAAGAGGAGGACGTGGAGCTCTGCGGCGCTAGATGCTTCAGCAGATCCATTAGGCAGAAGCGAATGCCTAAAGGGTTTAAACTCCCGTCGGAGAACCCGAAGTTTGATGGCCTACAGGACCCGAAGATCTGGCTGGAGAACCACATCTCCTCTGTCAGGCTCCACGGAGGCAGTCGAAGCACGACCATGCAATGCTTGCAGCTACAGTTGCAGGGCGCCACCCGAGCATGGCTCAACAACCTCCCACGCGGATCCATTCGCAGTTGGGACGAGCTGGTTTACAGCTTCGTGCGCAACTTTAAGGGCACATACAAGCGGCCCGCATCAATCGAAGAGTTGAGATGCTGCCAGCAAAGATCTGGCGAATCGCTGCGCTCCTACATCCAAAGGTGGTCCATCATCAAGAACTCCGCAGAAAATATCTCGGAGGATCGTGCAATTGATGCATTCAATGGTGGCGTCCGCCGCTTAGAACTCAGAGAGGAGCTGGGCCGCTCAAAGCCCAAGACCATCGACCACCTGATGGAGATCGCGAATCGGTGGGCCGATGGAGAAGACTCAGTGAAGAATCGCGTTCACTCCGACGAGGACTCGGAGCTCGAGCACAGACGCGATCGCCGAGGCAAGCGTCACATGTGCATTTACGATGACCACGACGATGTCAACATGGTCGCGGCTGGCTACACCGAAAGACGCGACAACAACCGCAACAGCGGATACCATAGCGGCGGATACCATGACTCCGGGAAAACCACGCAAGTGTGGCAACGCCGCACTCACGACGAGGTACCCGCGAGCTCCATTGAGGACAAACTGTCCGAGCCAAGTACGGTGTACTTCTACATCGACAAGCATGATGGCAAGAAGAAGTCTAGCCACCTCCTCAAGGATTGCCGCGAGTTCCTCAAGCTACATGAGGGACTGGTTCGGATGAACCGCAACACAGTCAAAAGAGGCTATGGAGCCGCTCCAGGCGCCGTGGCACATGGCGCTCCGCCACCGCCACCTGGGCCACCCCGGAATGCAGCTGCACTGGACCAGCACCACGGAGGCGAACTGTACCCACGGGCCATGGGCACCATGATGATCCAAAAGGGACGCCCCTCCAATAGGGTGCAGAAGGCCATCACTCGCCAAGTCAACTTGGCCACGCACTCGCCACCCTCCACCACTGAGTACCTCAGTGGATGCGAGTCCTGCATCACCTTCGACAAACGCGACCATCCGCCTCAGGTACCCCGCCCAGGCCATTGCCCCCTCGTACTCGAGGCGCAAATCGGAGGCTTCTACATGAGCCGCGTCTTCATGGACGGCGGAAGTGGCATCAAACTTATATTCACGAGTACCTTGCGAGCAATGAGGATCCCCTAACTTGCCTAGAGGCCTCAGACACAATGTTCCATGGCATCGTCCCAAGGAAAGGCGTATACCCCCTGGGCAAAATCAACCTCGACGTCATCTTCGGCACGCCCAAGAACTTCCGGCGCGAGCGCATCGACTTTGAGGTCGTCGACTGGCCCTCACAGTACCACTGCATCCTCGGGCGCGTCGCGTTTGCTAGGTTCATGGCAGTGCCCCACTACGCCTACCTGCAGATGAAAATGCCAGGTCCCCATGGAGTCATCATGATCAACAGGAGCTTCGAGCGATCTGATAGTTGCGATAGGGAATTCAACAGAATTTCCCAGTCCTTTGGCATGCATGAGGAACTCGCGAGACTAAAGGAGACGACAGACAACAGTCTGCCTCCCTTGAGCCGGCCAAGCTCACCTGATCTCTCCTTCGACTCATCGGTGCACACGAAGAAAGTGCAGGTCCACCCATCGGATCCCACCAAGATGGCCCTCATCGCCAACAACTTGAGTCCCGCATAGAAACTCGCGCTCATCGAATTCCTCCGTGAGCACTCGGAAATTTTCGCCTAGTGTCCTGCGGACATGCCAGGAGTTCCTAGGGAATTCGCTGAGCACGCACTCAACGTCAACCCCGATGCAAGGCCAGTCAAGCAAACAATTCGGCGATTGTCTGAGCCAGAGCACAGGCAGTTGGAATGGAGATCAACAGACTCCTCGAGTCCAAGTTCATACGCGAGATCAAGGAAAGCACTTGGCTCACCAACACGGTGCTGGTACCGAAAAAGGACACGGATATCCTGCGGATGTGCGTGGACTTCACCTCTCTGAACAAGCACTGCCCAAAGGATCACTTCCCGTTGCCACGGATCGACCAGATCATTGATTCCACCGCGGGATGCAAGCGCATCTGCTTCCTCGACGCCTACTTAGGCTATAATCAAATTCGAATGAAGGAGGAAGATCAAGAGAAAACAACGTTTACAACGCCCTTTGGTGTGTTCTGCTACAACACAATGCCCTTCGGGCTAAAGAACGTGGGAGCCACCTACCAGCGGTGCATGCAGGCTTGCCTCAAGGAACAACTGGGTCACAACATTCAAGTCTATGTTGACGACATAGTAATCAAGACCAAGGAGGAAGCCTCTCTAATCGACGATTTGCGCAAAACCTTCGCCAACCTTGACTGCTACCGGATCAAGCTCAATCCGGACAAATGCGCCTTCGGCGTACCATCTGGGCAGCTGTTCGGGTATCTCATCTCCGCGAGGGGAATCGAGGTGAACCCAAAGAAGATAAAAACCATACTGGCCATGGAGAAGCCAAAAAACATAAGGGGCGTCCAACAGCTGGCTGGATGAATCGCGGCCCTCAGTCGATTCATCAGTCAAATGGGCGAAAAGGCGCTACCCTTCTACCAGCTCCTCCGCAAAACTGAAAAATTCGAGTGGACCACTGAAGCGCAAGAAGCATTCGAAGACCTCAGGCGCCCGCTATCCACTTCGCCAGTACTGGTGACCCCACGAGAAAGGGAGCCACTGTTGCTGTATATCTCCGCCACCAACCAGGTGGTCAGCATAGTGCTCATCGTCGAGCGAGCGGAGGAAAACAAGGTCCACGGTGTACAACGCACAGTATACTACCTCAGCGAAGTCCTCACGCCAACAAAACAGCAGTACCCGCACTACCAGAAGCTAGCGTACAGCGTCTTCATGACCTCCCAGCGACCGCGCCACTACTTCCAGGAACACCCAATCGTGGTGGTCAACGACGCCCCCATGGGGCATATCCTCAATAACCCCGATGCCACAGGACGAGTCACGCTTTGGGGAATAGAATTGTCTCCACGAGACATCACGTACGAAAAGCGCGACGCCATCAATTCGCAAGTTCTCCCGAATTTCCTCGTGCACTGGATGGAGAACCAGCTCCCGGACAAGCCAGATATGTCCTACCTCTGGACAATGCATTTCGATGGGTCCAAGCGGAAAGACGGAGCAGGCGCAGGTGTCATACTGACATCACCTCAAGGGGACAAGATGAAGTATATCCTGCGAATGCAGTTCATAGCCTCCAACAACGAGGCTGAATACGAGGCCCTGTTGCACGGGATGAGGATGGAAAAAGCCTGCGGCGCCAAGAGACTCATCATATACGGTGACTCCAAGTTGGTCGTCAACCAAACAATGCATGAGTGCGACACACTGAATGACAACATGATCGCGTACCGCGACCTCTACGACACACTCGAAGGAGACTTCGACGGTTGCGAGCTGCGACATGTAGGTCGCGAAAGCAACGAGGAGGCGGATGCACTCGCCAACATAGGCTCCACCTGCGCCCCCATACCACCTAGGGTATTTCTCGAGCGCATCTGCGAACGCTCCATCAAGCCAAAGGCCGCAGAGAAGAAAACAAGCGCATCAACAGACTCAGGGGCTACGCCACCCAATGAGCCAATGGCACTCGATGACTTGGAACTGGACACAGGACTCGAGGGACCAATGAGCGTCATGATGATCGAGCAATCCTGGACGCAGCCGTACATCACGTACCTCCTCAGCAAGAGGGTACTAGACGATCCGATAGATGCACGGCACATCGCGCGGTGATCCAAGGCATTCGCCGTTATCAACGGCGAACTGTATAAACGCAGCATCATAGGACTACTCCAACGATGCGTCTCCATGGCCGATGGAAGAGCAGTTCTCCTTGACATCCATGAAGGGACCTGCGGGCACCACGCCGGCAGTCGCGCCCTCGTTGCCAAAGCTCTATGGGCTGGGTTCTAATGACCTATGGCCATGCGCGACGCTAAGAACATCGTCCAAAAATGCAACGCTTGCCAGCGATTCGTGGACAAGCCGCACGCACCAGGCGCAGAGCTACGGCCAATCCCATTGGCCTGGCCCTTTGCACAGTGGGGGCTCGACATGGTTGGCAAACTTCCAAGGTCTTCACGAGGAGGCTACGTCTACCTCCTAGTCGCAGTCGACAAATTCACCAAGTGGATTGAGGCCATGCCAATGACCAACCAATCAGGGCACAGCGCAGTCAAGTTCTTCGAGTCCATTGTCTACCGCTTCGAAGTGCCGCACAACATCATCACCGACAACGAGACGAACTTCACATCCAAGGAGTTCCAAGAATTCTGCGAGAACCTCGGGATCAACATCATACGCCTCAGTAGCGCATCCACAGACCAACGGTCAGGTGGAAAAAGCAAATGGGCTCGTCTGCAGCGACATCAAGAAGCGACTCCTCCGGCCACTCGAACAAGCCACAGGCTGCTGGCCTGACGAACTGCCATCCTTACTCTGGAGCCTACGCACAACTCCAAACAGCGCCACGGGCTACACGCCATTCTTCATGGTGCACGGAGCCGAAGCAGTGCTACCCGCCGAAGTACGGTACAAGGCGCCGCGCGTGGTCGCTTACAGCGAGCAAGAGTCATCCCTCGCATTCGAAGACTCTGTCGACCTCCTTGACGAAGCAAGGGAAATCACCGCGGAAAGATCCACGATCTACCGGCAGAACCTTCGCAACTACCACAGTAGGAGGCTTTGCCCCAGATCCTTCGTCGAAGGCGATCTGGTCCTGCGACTGAAGCAGCAGGGGCATCTCAAGCTCGAGTCCCCTAGGAAGGGCCGTACGTGATTACAGAAGTAATCCCAGGTGGCGCCTATCGCCTTCAAGATTTAGAGAAAGGAGTCGCATGCTCCAACCCCTAGAACGTCGCACAACTGCGACGCTTCTACCCCTAGTCACTCTTTACTTTTTACATTGCAAATAAGGCTACTCAGCCAAGGCTACTTAGCCACACATTGTAACTCGCACTATTCTTCGAATAAATAAAGCTAAGTGCCCCAAAACTCTGTGTTTTCCTTTACTTTTTCAATTTATCTACTCGGGGGCTGCGCCACCCTATACACATCTGTTCTTCGAACCAAAAACGCGATATCCTGAGTAGCTGGTACATCAATCGAAACCCTTAACACAATACCAACTCAGCTGCAATGCACCTGACAGGTTGACAAGGGACTGAGATAAAAACATGACCAGGCTAACGAAAAGGACTCGCATAGTGCCATGCACTTCGTACTAACAAAGCTCTTTATACGCATTTGACAATAAATTATCTACAACATTTATACAAACTTTACAACACAAGTACACTTATGTGCAGGATACAAACTAGGCTACTACTGCAGCAGAAGAACGTTGGTTTGTTCCTCAAAGAAGACGATCTCTTCTGCTGGGCGGTCCACCGCCTGGTAGTACAACACCATATTCCAAGCAGAACCTGTTGGCGGCACAGGCGGCCTAGATGCAATCGCCGCAACATCAACGTCAGGCTTGTGCAGTCGCACCATTGATAGAGCAGCCTTGGCACCAGCCAGGAACTGCTGCCTCACGCACTCACGAACTGCGGTCAGGTCTTGAAACTTGGCAAGGAGGGCCAGCAAGCTTGATGGCGTATCATCCAGCGGGAACATCGCCCGATAAAAGTTCTTCAAGCATGACTGCGATTTCTTCAGAAAGTGCAGCACTCGCGACGCACGATCCTGCAGGGTCGCCAGCGCAGTCGCACGATCATGATCTACCCAGAAGTATCCACTCTCTTGAAGTTGCTCCTGGGTAAGATCATGCATGCGAATGACAATTCTATCCTTCTCCTCCTGCGGGTGACACGTGCTGACAACTACACGAAGCAGCAACAACAGCATGAGTACAACAGACCACTGCGAGTAACTACAAGGAAAAGATGAGAGCAAGCAAACTAACACTTGAATTGGTCGCCCACTTGCGTCACCTCGCCAAGCAGATACTGCTCCTGGGTGGCGGCTTTTTCCGCCTTCGACTTCCATACATCCGCGTTACCGCGGAGCACGGGCAACTCGTGCGCCAGCTGCTTCACGCGGTCACATAGTCGCGAAAGCAGCGACAGCTCATCCACTCTGGAACGCAGCGGTACCACAGTATCATCAAGAGTCGGCGAGTCCTGTGTTTCCCTCAAAGGATCACTCGATGTACCCTACCACAAGTCAAGATAGAAGCAAATAAGATGACCAAGTCAACACAATGACAAAGGATTCAAATGCATTCAAGACCAGTAAAAATATCAGCAGATACACTCGCCAGCAGGCACGTTCTTAAACAAAAGGACATAAGCTAATCAACTATTACAAAAGCTAACTAAGGAGCAACTGGCTTCTTCGACTTCGACGGCCTCGGGGGCTTCATCGAGTCTGTGGCAATGTCAGATGCCACTGACTCTCCGCCAGCCCCTGATGCCGCCGCTTTTGCCGCCTTCTTGATGCGATGTAGCTCCTCAGAATACTTTGCAACAGTATTTATCAACTGAGGCCCATATTTGCCACAGGCAGTCGCGAAGGGAGCGAAGACTACCTGCTGGCCGTCTGTGCTCACAGGCATCGCCTTCGACACCGCAGCAGGGTCAATCTCGACTCCGTGGGCCTGCACCATGGCAAGTGACATGGACACGCCAGCCGAGCAAGCGAGTTCTTGAAGCTAGCAGGCACACCTCCAGCGAGTGACTCCACCAGCTCGTCTATATTCTCGACTAGCTCCGCCTTGGGCATCAGCTCCTCCCGAAGGCGACTGAGTATGCTTTTGTCCTTGGAGAGCGTGTCCTGTACAGCGATGCTGCGGTCTTCGACTGCTGACAGTGCACCCGCCAGAGCGTCATCATGATGAAGGGCCTGCGGGTCAAAGCTCAAATCGCCAGCATCTGTACATAAATTCACATATGGACAAAAACATCAGCGCCACCGGCAAAAACATTCGAAGCAGAGAAGGATAACAACATCCACAAGCAAAGTACCTGAAAGGGCCTTAGCAATCGAGAGCAGTTGTTCCTCGAACATCTTCTCCCTAGCTGCGAAGGAGGCACGCAGATCCTCTTCGCGCCTTTGCGCCTCGTCACGCGCCGCGATTGCTTCGTCGCGACCCTTCACAGCCGCGGCGAGGGTCTTTTCCATGGTGGCAGCATTGCGCAGGAGAGCGTTGTGTTCGGCTACAAACATAAAGAGATTGACTATCAGTCGACCGTATTAAAAAGGAGACAAAGAAGAAGAAGAAGTGCAAGACACTCACTTTCAACCACGCGATGACGCGTCTCCAGCATCGCATGCTGGCGACCCATCGCAAGCACTTGCTCTGCCAAGTGCACGGCTTCTTTCACAAGGAGCTATCGCACAAAACAGAATCAGCAGAGGCAATAGATAAATATTGACTGCAACACCAAAAAGGAGAAAAACTACACTTACATGATCCTCCAATGACTCCGAAGATGTCTGCTGTACCGTCATCCGGGCAACCATTCGATGCTCCCCTGCATGAGGAGAACTGGAAGAGTTGTGCCCGGAGTGGGCCGCCAATGGAGGGGAAGGAGCGTGCTCGACCTCTTCTTTGGCCCTTGAGGTCGCGACTCCCGATTCCTTCAAAAACTGGACATCGCCATAAGATGGCGACGCCTCTTGACTGCAAGACAAAAACCATATCAAGATAGGGAAAACCCAAATACGAGCCATCAAGATCAAAAACGGAGAAGAGCAAATCGACTAAGCAAACTTACCAATCAAACTTGTCAAAGTCAAAAGTGGCTCCCCCCGACTTTGACGAAGACTCCTTGGGCAGTCGCATCTTCTTGCGAGAAGATGGTGCCACAGTGCTCACAGGAATGGCAGGAATTGGCGACTCTGCACCAACACCCGCACCTTCCGGAGTCGAAGGAGACGACGCATCGGAATCCTCGCTGCGCGAACACTTGCGAGTATCCGGACTATCGGACTCGGGGGCTTCCTCCTCCGCATCAGAAGGGACGGTCGACTCTGACTCGTCCTCTTCCAAAGTGTCACGAGGGATAATCCCCTCAGGTAGAGGGGGCATACAAGGTGACATCGCCCAATCCTGCACACAGACAACACATTCAATAAACAACAAGTAAACAATAGAGAAGCAATCGACAAAATTAGCTACTGCATAGCACAACTATACCTCAGGAGGAGAGTTCGAAGCATCAAATGGAGGAACAACTGGCTCACTGGGAAGCACATCCTTGACGGTGTACTTGGTGACCAGTCGAACCCTCTTGTCCACCTCACTCACGGACATGCCATCGGCAGACACGCGAGTGGCATCATCAGCGCCAGCCCACTCAATCATGGGGTTGACCCTGGCTTGCAGGGGCTGGACGCGACGGCGCAGCCAAGTGCGAATGAGGGCGCAACCTCCCTCCTCTTTGCCTATGCGACTCTCGAGGTCGCAGACGCGTTGATACAACACATCTGTCTCCACGGACTCGCCAGGCATGACTACATTCTTCCAGGAGCGCATCCTCCTGCACGGTGTGGCGGGATCGAAGGGCGCGAGTCCAAAGTGCTCACCGTTAGCCTTCTCATCATGAATGTAGAACCATTTGTCCCTCCATCCTTGGACGGACACCATGAGCTTGATGTCGAAGTAGGTGGCGGATGGGTCGATGTGGATTCCGCAACCACCTACATCGTAAACTAAAGAGCCAGATGCAGACTAGCGCTTCAATTTGAAGAGGCGCTTAAAAAGGCCGAAGTGTGGCTCGATTCCGAGCTAGCACTCGCAGAGTGTGATGAAGCAAGAGATATGGAGGATCGAATTCGAGGACAGCTGATGGAGCTGAAGCCCGTAGAAACAAAGGAGACCCCTAAAAAAGGGGTGAAGAGGCAAGGAGAGACCGCGAATGATGAATGCCAAAAACATCACTTGAAAACCAGCGGGGGGAACAGGAATTGTATCATCGCCGAGGACGCGCACGTCGGCGACTGTGCCGGATAGCACTCCGTCTTGATGAAGAAGGCGGAGATCCGACGACTTGATGATGGAGGGGTGCCACGCACCATTCGTGATGCGAGTGCCTGTGGCTTTATTCTTCCCGCCGGCGGCGGTGTTGGTGCCTGCAGCGGTGGAACCGCCTTTCTTCTTCACTGCGGAAATGGTGGCCGTGGAATCAGCTGCAACGCCTCCCTTCTTCTTCCGCATTGTGTGACGGTGATGCGAGCGCAGAAAGTAGCTCGGAAACGAGCGGAGCTGGTCCAGCGTCATGGAGGAAACAAGCAGAGAGAAAGCAGAGGAGCAGCGGCAATGGCGATGGAAGCAAAGATGAATGAGAGTAGATGAGAAAATTACCGTCACAGCGCTGCTACTTAACCCCTGGAAGATGTAATCCAACGGCTCAGAAAAACCCTACTGGATGCGTGGCAAACATCGTGCTGGACACGTGGAGGAGTGGAAGCGTGAACCGTCCCTCCACTACTCCCATTACACGCGGAAATCAAGGAGACACAGTTAAAATAAAGATTACGCACGCCCAGTCAAATCAAAGTCAGAAAGTAGGACCCACTGCTCGTCACATCCCGTCAAACTCACTCACGCGGGCAACTGAGGTCATGAAATCGTCAGAACTGACGTCATCAAAGCTATGCAGCAGAGGGTTTCGACTACTTTAGTCCTTGCTCGAGTCTTCGACTCCACCAAGCACTCGAGAGCTACTCCCATAGGGAGCGCTGGTCGCGCACCCTATGATTTTTTCTTTTCTTTTTGCAGGAACATGGACAATCAAAGGCAAACCCAACCACTCGAAATACGATTCGATTATGGACATGGGTTACTCCCATAGGGAGCGCCGGAAACAAATTCGACTGAAACAAGCAAAAGACGACAGCAGTCGCAAAATGATTCTTTAGTCCCTGCCTGAGTCTTCGACTCAACCAAGCGCAGCAGTCGCAAAATGATTCTTTAGTCCCTGCATGAGTCTTCGACTCAACCAGGCACTCGGGGGCTACTCCCATAGGGAGCGCTGGTCGCGCACCCTATGATTATTTATGCAAAAACTTTGTGTCGATAACATCCACACTCGAAACTCATGGCAACATCACGTCATCATTTTTTCCCTACAAAGAGACTACGTCTCCTGGGTCACCCAAATCGTCTCTGCGATGATAAAATTCGGATGCCGCGCTTACAGCGTGAAGGTAAGACCTGAATAAGGTCTGGCAACGCATTAGCTGCACACTACCAGAAATATATCTGTGCCTACAGGTACGATGAACATGCCTTGACGAACGCGTCGAGTGCTCACACCCATATAACTGGAATTCGACTCCTGTAAGACCTCTGCGGCTTGAGTCGAATTACACCAGCACTTTTCCAGATTCGAGTCCGGGGACTCGAGTTTGAGTAGATTGCGTTGTTTCACCCTAAGGTGGTTAACTGATACCGATACTTTGATTATATCAGGCACGTATATCAACAATCCCTATGACACAATTAAAAGCAGTCAAAATATATACTCATTCAGGCACTCGAAAGACTTCAAAAGTCCCCAGCCGAATCTGCGATTCCACTGGACACTCGGGGGCTACTGACATGGGTATACCCTACAGGTACTCGAGCTTGGTATATACGATCTAAATACGTACAGGCCCACGGTGTTGTCAAGGCCCAAACAAAGGATTCAAGTAACCTGCGGACTCTTGATTGCTTGAAGAACAAGAAGAAGCTAAAGATAGAAAGTTCAAAGAGGAAAACCCTAAATTGTAACCGACTCGACCTGCTACCCGGGACCTAGCCTATTTATATAAAGGCTGGGAGGGGGCGGCGAGGAGGACACACATAACCCTAGTTTCCACCACCCTCGCCAGATTACATCTGCACACCATTGTAACCTTCGGTTCCTTCGATAATTCCACGAGCAGACAAGCAGGAGTAGGGACCTCTACGAGGCCTGAACCTGGGTAAATCTTTGTCCCCTGTGTGCTTGTTTGCTAGCCGATAGATGTCTCCAGCGCTCCCTCCTTGTCCAAAATCCAAGTCCATAACAATGGGCATTGATGAGTTAAACCCTCGTCAGAGGGTCTTCCAAGTTCAGAAGCTTGATTTCTCGTATATGGATACTATCACGGATTTTATGTCTTCTAGTCATTTTATGGAGTCAGGGCCCATCATCGCTTCTTTGCATGCAGTAAGTTCAATCATTGTCAAAACAATAACGACTTGTTTATCAAATCTCGCTATTTGATTGTTACTCGACGCATACGGTTCAAATAGGAACTCTAATCTCCGAGATCACAACCTTTGTAATCACATGAGCCATGAGCATTGTGGCCACCACCAGGAAACTTTCCGGCGCTGTGCTACTTAGCACATATAGCTAAGGTTCAATAACCTTATCAAAGATCTATTGTCCTCCCACTTAACTTTTTGAGAAAAAATCCTTCCCAAGAAACTTCATGTTCCAAGTGACAAACTCTTTTGTCCTCAAATTTGTTGGGTTAACCTACAAAGACGTGCTTATCCGACTTTGGTTGTAAACACTTTACTTATGCATAGCATATCAAAATTTAAGAAAATAAACTCGGGTTTTATCCCAAACCATAACCTTTATGGTGTCATTTCGACGGATCACAATGGTGCTATTTTCAGTGTAAAAGTGGTAGTCTCTAAAGCTTTAATCTTTAAAACATAATGGCAGTTTTGTAAATGACACCTTTGGTCTTACCATGTTAAACAAGGTTCGATTTCATCTCTCGAACATTCCATATTCCTATGGTTTATCGGGAAATGCAAATCCATGGAACAATTCCCCAAATCTTAGGTGTTTTGCTAAACATGTAACTCAAATATCTTCCTTTATGATCGAATCATTAATTCTTTATTTTCTTGTTACAATGATTTTCCACTTCATCTTGAAAGTCTTTGAACAATTTTCAAATCTTTCATACTTCTTCCTTATTAAGTAAATATACAGATATATTCACTCAAATTTTCGGAGAAAGTATATGAAGTCGAAAGATCCAGCACACATGGCTACATATAATGGACTATATACATAAACATGCACAATGTCTAATAAGTTAGTCATCCATTCCTCTTTGTCCTATGAACGGAGTTTCAATTATCTCGAGGAAAGTCTCACAAGCATCATTTGATCAAAATCAAAGACTCCAAAAATCCATCAACATGGAGTTTCTTCATGTTTTCTTTCCAATATAATTTAAATGGCGATGTCACTTTGTAAGTGATCTTTCAATCATTTGTCTTGTGACCTTTTAGCATTAGTTTTATGGACGTGATTTCTCCAACTAGACTTGTAAAATTTCATTCATCTTCTATGGAATACGGTAATTATTTGAACAACCATTGTTCTCATAATACCAGAACAAAATAACAATAATTTAAACAAATCTTGAAGGCAAGATTTGATGTGAACGATGAACACACTAACACTTTATTTTGTTTTGATGAACATCATCACATATTCTCTTGCTAGTTACTTAGGCCATTCTAGTTCATCAATTGTGTCGTTCTGTATGACATTTCATACCAACCAATTCGGTATCCAATACCCAAGAACCACATTGTTTAACAAGCAAAGAATACAACCATAACATATATATCATATATATACCTTAGCTGGACATTTCCAATCTTTTCTTTTCTGCCAAATATTTTATAGATTCTCTTTCAGCATTTCCTTTTCCTTTTAAAAGAATATATCAACATCAATAGTGGCGCCATACATTTGACACATAGTACAAAGCGTGTATAGTCAAATACTAATACCTTTGGATTTGCACTTTGAAGTGGATCACCATCATCAAATGTTTGGTGTTCTTTCAAAAATCCATTCTTTAGTAATCTTTTAGTGTAGTAAGCATTTTACCTACATCTTCTATTCATCCTTATCATGGCAACTTTCATGTTCAAGCTAGTATAGCCTATAAGGATGAATCACGAGTACAATGTCAGTTCCCAAAACCTTTTTGGAAGATTAGGACGCCTAGCGTCTCCAACCTTCGCAAATTCTCATACAATATGAGAACATGTATTTTGACAAATTATAGTCTATGATATTTTAACCTAAACATTGTTTCATATATCTCAATATATATATTTCACACATGATGGTTTCTGAAACAATTCTTTCAGCTCCTAGATAACCTCGATATTAAAACAACTTTTGATTATCAAGAATCATGGAGGCAAACATGATACTTTAGATACTAACACTGGAACTGTTACTCTTGATTTAATACTATTTATTAAACTTCATGGAGTAAATAGAGTTTGCTGAAAGTTTGCAATAGGACTTCTAAACTTTAAATTGACACATAAAACAATACGATACCAGTCCATAAAGCAAAGAATTCTATAGTTCTATTATCTCAATTAAAACTAAGCACAAGGTAGTAAACGAATGCCAATGACTACACCAAATTATGAAAATTCACTTTGATTTTAGTTTATGATAAATTGAGTTTGACTAATCCAAATTACAAATAAACTCCCACTCAAAACCAACATCCCTCGAGTTGTTTTGGTGATTACATGAACCAAATCCACTACACCAAGTCTGATCATCACGTGAGTTGGTGTAGCTTTAAAGGCGAGCATCTATATGGGAATCATATCTACCATATGACTCATGCTTAACCTTTTGATCCATGCTCCGAGGCCATGTCTGTACATGCTAGGCTCTCCAAGTAAGAACCTTAGTACTCGTGTGTGTAAAACTGTTTTACACCCGTTGTATGAAAGCGTAGAGTCAAGTACACCCGATCATCTAATGATGTCTCGGAACGAAGAACTTTCTTAACTTGCATACTTAAGGAAGAACACATTTTATCTTGATATCTAAATGAGGTATTATCTTATAATGCTACTAAAGAGTCAACCAAGCAATATAAGATGCAAACAAACATCATATGCATCAAGTGAAATGATATGGTTCTTGCACTTGATCACTATCATGTGCATCGTGGTATGATCTTTTTCATTCCTTTATGTGTAAGGCCAAGGTATATGGAACTGACATGTTAGGTATGCTATAATTTCCAAGATTATCAATCCATACTACAAATTATAACATCACCGTATCATGACACTTGCCCAACAACAATCTAAACTAGATGCCTCTAATTTATCAATTGCAAGTTTTACGTGGCTTAGGGATTTCGAAAATAGAACCGTTCATACCTACGAACATGGAACCAGAACAATGATAATCAAATTATTAGCAACTCATTGTAAATCAGACATTGACTATAATAGGAGAGACAGACACCCGGCAACCACTTATGCAAAACTAGTTGCATGTCAAGCATGGAACATGTCTCATGGAACATGTAAAGTTAGTCCGGGCCACTTCATCCCACTATGCCAGCAATATCCAAAATACATAGAAGATGCAATAACATGATCATCAATGCCCACATACTCATATGTGTTCTACTCGTGCAAAGCATCTACGCATAGATCAGACTCTAATACCACTATTGGGTTCGCAGCATAGAAAACAAAAAATTTCCTACGATGTGAACAACTAAGCACCAAGATCTAACTACCTAGATACAATCAATGGTTGAATATACATCCATAGAGAACATATCATTGAAGAGCGACAAAGTGTTATGAGGTTGTACTCGTGGATGATGTAGTTGTACACTTGCCGATCTCAAGATCGTGTTGAAGTCCAGCGAGTCTAGCAGGTCCGACACCAGCAAGTCCCGCACCACAAAGCAGCGGTTCATCCGTGATCGCACACGCGTCCAGTACCCAGACAACTCCGTGTCCTCGCTCCAGCGATGCAGCGGAAGCAGCAACTCCTTTCTAGACAAAGCCACTTGGAACATGTATCTCGCTAATATGAGACCATGGGGAATAATTTCTAGAGAGGGAGAGAGATCCTTCACGAGGAGGTGTGAGAGTGGAAGAGGAGGTGCTCCTTTTATAGGGGAGGGGCAACCCTCATGCTATGGCTGGCGGCCAAGGTGCGTGCCCTACCTCTCCCTCATTCATGTGGGTGGAGCACCCACTCACATAAAGACACCTCCACTGACATGTCCACTCATATGCATTAAATTTCCATCAAATTTAATACAACTCTCATTTAATAAAACTCTTTTATTTATTTTATTCAGAATTTTTTTAATTACTTTTAGTTAACAAGCATTCACATAAAACCCCCTGTAACATTTCAATATCACATGCAGAACTAGTTTCAGCAATTTCACCCGAAACATTTCTGGTTTCCATCGAAATGATTCCAGCGCTTTTTTAATATTTATCTGAAACACATTTGCTCCTAAATGGTGTCAGTATCTGACGAGGGTTTAACTCATCAATGCCCAGTGTTATGGACTTGGGTTTTGGAGAAGGAGGGAGCACTAGAAGCATCAATCGGCTAGCAAACAAGCACACAGGGACGCAAGGTTTACCCAGGTTCTGGCCTCGTAGAGGTCCCTACTCCTGCTTGTCTGTTATTGGAATTAACGAAGGAATCGGAGATTACAGGGACGCGCAGATGCAATCTGGCGAGACTTGTGGAAACTAGGGTTGCGTGTGTCCTCCTCGCTGCCCCCTCCTAGCCTTTATATAGATAGGCCAGGTCTCGGGTAGCAGGTCGAGTCGGTTACAGATTAGGGTTTTCCCTTTAAACTTTCTATCTTTAAACTTCTTCTTGTCTCGCAAGTCATCGAGAGTCCATGGGCCACTCAAAATCTTCATTGGGCCATGGCAACGCCGTGGGCTTCCACCGTATCTGGACCGTATATACCAAACTCGAGTACCTGCAGGGTATACCCATGTCAGTAGCCCCCGAGTGTCCAGTGGAATCGTAGATTCGACTGGGGACTTTATGAAGCCTTTCGAGTGCATGACTGAGTATTTTTTTCGAGTGTTTTGTTTATATCATAGGGATTGTTGATATGCGTGCCTGATTTAACCGATGCATCGGTATTAGTTAACTGCCTTAGGGCAAAACAACGCAATCTACTCGAACTCGAGTCCCAGACTCGAATTCGGAAAATTGCTGGTGTAATTCGACTCAAGCCGTGGAGGTCTTACAGGAGTCGAATTCCAGTATATGGGTGTGAGCACTCGACGCGTCCGTCAAGGCATATTCATTGTACCTGTAGGCACAGATATATATTTCTGGTAGTGCGCAGCAAATGCGTTGTCAGGCCTTATTCAGGTCTTATCTTTACGCTGCAAGCGCGATATCCAAATTTTTGTCATCGCGGAGATGATTCGGGTGGCCCAGGAGACACAGTCTCTTTGTAGGGAAAAATATGAGGCGGTGTTGCCACAGACTTCGAGTGTGGATGTTATCAACACACAATACGACATACAAATAATCATAGGGTGCACGACCAGCGCTCCCTATGGGAGTATCCCCCGAGTGCCTGGTTGTGACTCAAGCAGGGACTAAAGAACTTTTGCGACTGCTGTTGTCTTTTGTTTGCTTGTTTCAGTCAAATTTATTTCCGGCGCTCCCTATGGGAGTAACCCATGATCCATAGTCGAATCGTAGATTCGAGTGGTTGGGTATGCTTTGAATGTCCATATTCCTGCATAAAAAAGAAAATCGTAGGGTGCGCGACCAGCGCTCCCTATGGGAGTAACCCCCGAGTGCTTGGTGGAGTCGAAGACTCGAGCAAGGACTAAAGTAGTCGAAGTCTTCTAGTGCTCAGTTTGATGACATCAGTGCTGACGATGTGGCGATCTCATTTGCCCGCGTGAGCGGCTTTGACGGGACGTGATGAGCGGTGGGTCCCATTTTCTGACTTTGATTTGACCGAGCGTGCGTAATCTTTTGTTTTAACTACGCCTCCTCGATTTCCGCGCGTAATGGAGATAGTGGGGGATGGTTCGTGCTTTGGCTTCTCCACGTGTCTACCACTATGTGCGCCACACGTCCAATAGGGTTTCAGCTGGCTGTTGGATTGCATCCACAAGGAGGTTAAGTAGCAGCGTAGCTATGGTAATTTTCCCATCTGCTCTTTTCTCTGCTCGTGCTTCCATCGCCATTGCCGCTGCTCTCTGATTCCTAGAGCTTGTCCTCTTCGCGGCGCTAGACCAACTCCGCGTGTTCCCGAGCTACTTCCTCTGCTCGCACCGCCATCGCAAGATGGGAAAAAAGAAGGGAGGCACCACCACTGGGTCTGCTGCCGCCACCGCCATTGCCAAGAAGAAGGGTGGCTCCACCGTCGTGGGCACCAGCACCACCAGTGCCGGCAAGAAGAAAGGTGTGTGCACCCGCGTCACCAATGGCGTGTGGCGCGTATCTACCATCAAGGCCTCTGAAATCTGTCTTCTGCGCCAAGATGGAGTTCTTCTACTCGCCGAAGACGATTCGCGAGTGCCTGGTGACAAGGTAACCCCTTGTCCTCCATCAGGTTTCCGGGTGATGCTCCTCGCGTTCATCATTCGTGGTCTGTCTCTGCCCCTGCATCCCTTTGTCAGGGGCCTTCTTTGTTTCTATGGGCTCCAGCTGCACCAACTGTCCCCAAACTCTCTTCTTCAGATTGTGTGATATATCACGCTTTGTGAGTGTTGGCTCGGAGTCGAGCCACACTTTGGTCTCTTCAAGCGGCTTCTCAAGCTGAAGCGCCAGTCAGCTTATGGCTCGTTAGTCTACGACATAGGCAGCTGCAGGATTCATGTCAACTCCTCCGCTACCTACTTCGACATCAAGCTGACGGCATGCGTCCAAGGGTAGAGAGACAAGTGGTTCTACATCCGCAACCAGAAGGCCAACGAAGATTACTTCAGACTCACGCCCTTCGACCCCACGACACCGTGCAAGAGGAGGCGTTCTTGGAAGAACGTGGTTATGCCTGGCGAGTCCGAGGAGACGGAAGTGCTGTACGAGCGCGTCTGCGACCTCGAGAGTCACATAGATAAAGAAGAGGGAGGGGCCGCCCTCATTCGCGCATGGTTGCGCTGTCGCATCTAGCCTCTGCAGGCCAGAGTCCACCCCATGTTCCAATGGGCTGGTGCAGACGATGTCACCCGCGTATCTGCTGATGGCACTTCCACGGGTGAAGTAGATAAGATGGTGCTGCTGGTGACCAAGTACACCACCAAGGATGTCCTCCCCAGTGAACCAGTCGTGCCTCCCTTTGATGCCTCTAACCCTCCTCCTAAGGTATGATTGTGCTACGAAGTAGCTTTATTTGTCGATTGCTTCTGAGTTCTTGACGTATACTGATTTTTTTTTCTATATGCAGGATTGGAAGGTATCTCCCAGTTTGCCCCCTCTTCCTGAGGGGGTTATTCCTCGCGAAGTAGATGAAGAGGACGAGTCGGAATCGACCGTCCCACTTGAAGAGGAGGAGGAAGCCCCTGAGTCCAGCGGTCCGGACACTCGCAAGCGTTCGCGTAGTGAGGATTCGGATGCTTCGTCTCCTTCGACTCCAGAGGGCCCATCCATCGGTGCGGAGGAGCCGATACCCGTTGTTCCTGTGTGCTCTATGGTCCTCCTGCCCGGAAGAAGCTTCGACTGTTAAAGGAATTGTCGGAGTCGGAGGAGCAGTCCTTTGATCTTGATAAATTTGACTGGTAAGTCCTGTACTCGCGAATTCATTTTGGTTTCTTTTTTGAATTGTCGTATGTCTTGAAGCTCTTGTTGGATTGTCTGTTCCAGTCAAGTGGCGACGTCGTCTTCTGATGATGTCCAATTTTTGAAAGAGTCTGGAGTCACAGACTACAAGTCCAAGAAGGTGGCCTCGCGGTCTCCTTCTCCTCCATTGGCGGCCCACTCCGGGCATAACTCATCGAGTTCCCCGCATGCTGGGGGCATCAGATGGTTACCCGGATGACTGTGCAATAGCCTTCTTCAGAGTCTATGGAGGATCATGTAAGTATCTTGTAGTTGGCAGTCAAATTTATTCTTGGCGTGCTTTTACTTGAACTTGGAATGTCTCTGATGCATCTCATCGTGAAGGAAGCCGCCCGCTTGGCGGAGCAGGTCCTTAACATGGTTCGACAGCATGCGCGACTAGACAATCGCCATCGTATTGTTGAAAGTAAGTTTTGTCTTCGTCCTTGTCTTTTGCGGATATTATTGATTCGATTTGGTAACACTATCTGTTTGTTGCAGCTGAGCACAATGAATTACTTCGCCATGCTACTGCATTGGAGAAGACATTGGCCACGGCGACAAAGAATCGTGACGAGGCAGTCGCATCCTTGGAGGAGTCGCGGAAGCGAGAGCAGGATCTCCTTGCCTCCACTGCTCAGAGGGAGAAGATGTTCGAGGAGCAGCTTCTCTCGATTGCCAAGTCCCTCTCAGGTATGGCCTTTTTCATCTGGATATGTCTTGCTCTTCTGCGCTTTGACGTATGATTGTTGTATTAATGCTTTTTGTATGCAGATGACAGTGGCTTGAGTTTCGATGCCCAATCTTTGCGTCGTGCGGATGCTTTGGCTGGTGCCATCGCCGCAGTCAAGGACCGCAGCGTTTCCCTCCAGGAGACGCTGGGGAAGGACAAGGATGTGCTCAGTCGTATCCGTGAGGACTTGACTCCGAAGGCTGGGATGATCGACAACCTCGGCGACCTGGTGGAATCCCTGGCTGGAGGAATCCCTGCAGACTTCAAAAATTCGCAGCGCTCCGTCGGCGCCACCATGGCACTCGCAATGGAGCAGGCCCATGGCGTGGAGATGGATCTCACAGCTATCTCTGAGGCGATGCCTGTCGACACTGGAGGCCAGCAGGTAGTTTTTGCTCCCTATGCTGGTAAATGCAAAAATTACGGTCCCCAGCTTATCGAGACACTTGCCAAGTACTCCGAAGAGCGGCGTCAGGCGAAGGATGCGGCTTCTGGGGGTACTGCTGGAAAGTCCTTGGCGTCGGAGACAGCCACAGATGCAATGAAGCCACGAAGGCCTAAGTCCAAGTCGAAGAAACATGTTGCGCCTTAGTCTCCTTTTGTAATAGCTGTAGTGGCTTAGCCTTTTGCTTTATGGAACAATGATTTTGTGGGTGTGTCCCAGTCGAAACTTTTCCTTTGTCTGGATGCATATATACCCTCTGCCAAATGTATTCTTGGTCTCTTATTTGCTTTTTACTTGATTCATATTAGGGTACATCGAGTGCTCCTTCGAGTGATCCTTGTGATCCTCCTTCTGCCGATGAGAACTTGGCGCATCCTTGTTTGAAGGTGGAGGAGTTGTCGTTGCTCTCGCGACTACGCGATCGTATTAAGCAACTGGAGCGTGAGCTGCCCATCCTCCGTGGTAACACCGATGTATGGAAGTCAAAGGCGGAGAAAGCCTTTGCTCGCGAGAAGTACCTATTGGAGGAGGTGGCCTAGCTGAGTGAGCAGTTCAAGTGTTAGCCTTCTGTCCTCTTATCTTTTCCTTTAGTCAGTCGCAGCGATGCCTTTCTTTCACACTTTGCTTTTGTGTGGTGCAGTTGTCAGTGCTCGCCATCCGCAGGATGAAAAAGATCGGATCGTTGTTCGAATGAATGATTTGACCCAGGAGCAACTGCAGGCGAGTGGGTACTTCTGTTGGATCATGACCGTGCAATTACACTTGCGACCCTACAGGATCGTGCTTCTCGAGTGCTTCATTTTCTGAAGAAAGCGCAGTCGTGCCTCAGGCACATTTACCAGATGATGTTTCCACTGGACGTTGTCCCTTCAAGCCTGTTGGCCCTTCTGGCGAGATTCCAGGATTTGAATGCAGTTCGTGAGTGCGTGCGGCAGCAGTTAGTGGCTGGTGCCAAGGCTGCCCTCTCGCTGGTGTGACTGCATAGGCCTGATGTGGACATTGCGGCTGTTGCCGCTGGGTCGCCGACAGGTTTGACCTGGAACATGGTTCCGCATTACCAGGCAGTGGACCGCCCAGCAGAGGAAATTGTCGACTTCTTTGAGGAACAGACAAAGGTTCTTTTGCTGCAGTAGTAGTTTTGATTTGTATCCTGCACATAGGTACACCAGTGTTGTAAAGTTTGTATGTATATGTTGTATAAAATTGATTCATATCGATATTGATATGTAAAGAGCTTTCTAGCTCATGTATTTTGCGAGTGTATTTGTACTCTGCAGTTCCTTTTTGTTAGCCTGACTTATTTTATCTCAACGCCTTGCCAACCTGCCAGGTGCGTTGCAACTGTGTTGGTGTATCAAGGGTTCGGTTGTTGTTGTGTCAGCTACTCAGGATACTGCGTATTGTTCGTAGAACTAGGGTGTAAAGGGTGGCGTAGCCCCCAAGTGATATAATTGCTAGAAAAATGAGAAAAACACAGAGTTTCGGGGCACTTAGCTTTATTTATTCGCAGAATCAGTACGAGGTACAATGTGTGGCTAAGTAGCCTGGCTGAATAGCCTTATTTGCAATGTAAAAAAAGACGACTAAGGGTAGAAGCACCGCAGCTGCGCGACGTTCTAGGGGTTGGAGTATGCGACTCCTATCTCGAAATCTTTGAGGCGATAGGGGCCACCTGGTATTACTTCTGTAATCACGTATGGTCCTTCCCAAGGGGACTCGAGCTTGAGGTGCCCTTGCTGCTTCAGTCACAGGACCAGGTCTCCTTCGACAAAGGATCTGGGGCGTAGCCTTTTGCCGTGGTAGTTGCGCAGGTTCTGCTGGTAGATCGTCGATCTTTCTGCTACGATGTCCCGTGCTTCGTCAAGGAGATCGACGGAGTCTTCGAGTGCAAGAGTTGACTCCTGCTCGCTGTAAGCGACCACCCGCGGGGCTTTGTAGCGTACTTCTGCAGGTAGCACCGCTTCAGCACCATGCACCATGAAGAACAGAGTGTATCCTATGGCACTGTTTGGAGTTGTGCGTAAGCTCTAGAGTACGGATTGCAGCTCATCTGTCCAGCATCCGGTGGCTTGTTCGAGAGGCTAGAGGAGTCGCTTCTTGATTCCTCCACAGACGAGGCCGTTGGCCTTTTCGACTTGACCGTTGGTCTGTGGGTGAGCTACGGAGGCATAGCTTACGTTGATTCCCAGGTTTTCGTAGAAACCCTGGAACTCCTTAGAGGTGAAGTTCATTCCGTTGTCCGTGATGATGTTGTGTGGCACTCCGAAGCGATAGACAATGGACTCGAAAAACTTGACGGCACCGGCTCCTGACTGGTTTGTCACCTGCATGGCCTCTATCCACTTGGTGAATTTGTCGACTGCGACCAGGAGGTATACATATCCTCCTCGCGAGGACTTTGGGAGGTTGCCAACCATGTCGAGTCCCCATTGCGCAAAGGGCCAAGCCAATGATATTGGCCGGAGTTCTGCGCCAGGTGCGTGCGGTTTGTCCACAAATCACTAACAAGGGTTGCATCTCTGGACGATGTCCTTGGCATTGTGCATGGCCGTGGGCCAGTAGAATCCACCTCGTAAAGCTTTGGCGACAAGGGCGCGACTGCCGGCATGGTGCCCGCAAGTCCCTTCATGTATGTCGACAAGGACGGCCCTCCCGTCCGCATTAGAGACGCAACGTTGGAGTACTCCTATGATGCTACGCTTGTATAGTTCGCCGTTGATGACGGCGAATGCCTTGGAACGTCGTGGATGTGTCGCGCGTCAGTCGGGTCGTCCGGTAGCCTCTTGCTGAGAAGATATGTGATGTAGGGTTGAGTCCAAGATGGCTCAATCATCATGACCCCCATTGGTCCCTCGAGTCCTGTGTCGAGCTCCAGGTCGTCGAGTGCCATTGGATCATTGGGCGGCATAGTCCCCAAGTCCATTGTTGTGCTTGTTTTCTTCTCTGCGGCCTTTGGCTTGATGGAGCGTTCGCAGATACGCTCGAGAAATACCCCAGGTGGTATGGGGCGCAGGTGGAGCCAATGTTGGCGAGTGCATCCGCCTCTTCATTGCTTTCGCGGCCTACGTGCCGCAGCTCATAGCCGTCGAAGTCCCCTTCGAGTGTGTCGTAGAGGTTGCGGTAGGCGATCATATTGTCGTTCAGCGTGTCGCACTCGTGCATCGTTTGGTTGACGACCATCTTGGAGTCGCCGTAGATGATGAGCCTCTTGGCACCGCAGGCTTTTGCCATTCACATCCCGTGCAATAGGGCCTCGTATTCAGCTTCGTTGTTGGAGGCGGTGAACTGCATTCGCAGAATGTATTTCAGCTTTTCTCCTTGGGGCGATGTCAGTATGACACCTGCGCCAGCCCCGTCCTTATGCTTGGATCCGTCGAAGTGCATCATCCAGAGGTAAGACATATCTGGTTTTTCGGGGAGCTGATTCTCCATCCAGTGTACGAGGAAATCAGGGAGAACTTGCGACTTGATCGCGTCGCGCTTCTCGTATGTAATGTCTCATGGAGAAAACTCGATTCCCCAGAGCGCGACTCGTCCAGTGGCGTCAGGGTTGTTGAGAATATGCCCAAGTGGGGCGTCATTGACCACCACGATTGGGTGCTCCTGGAAGTAGTGGCGCGGTCGCCTGGCTATCATGAAGACGCTATCTGCCAGCTTCTGGTAGTGCGGGTACCGCTGCTTTGTTTGCGTGAGCACCTCGCTGAGGTAGTAGACTGGGCGTTGCACCCCATGGACTTTGTTTTCTTCGGCTCATTCCACCATGAGTACTATGCTGACCACCTGGTTGGTGGCGGAGATATATAGCAACAATGGTTCTCTTTCGCGTGGGGTCACCAGTACTGTTGAGGTAGATAGTAGACGCTTGAGGTCTTCGAATGCTTCCTGCGCCTCATCGGTCCACTCGAAATTGTCAGTTTTGCGGAGAAGTTGGTAGAAGGGCAGTGGCTTTTCGCCCATTCGACTAATGATTCGGCTGAGCGCCGCGATTCGCCCAGCCAGCTGTTGGACGCCTCTTATATTGTTCGGCTTTTCCATGGCCAATATGGCTTTTATTTTCTTCGGGTTCGCCTCAATTCCCCTTGCAGAGATGAGATACCCGAGTAACTGCCAAGATGGTACGCCGAAGGCGCACTTGTCCGGTAGCGGTCGAGGTTGGCAAAGGTTTCATGTAAATCGTCGATTAGCGAGGCTTCCTCCTTTGTTTTGATGATGATGTCGTCGACATAGACTTGGATGTTGCGACCAAGTTGATCCTTGAGGCAAGCCTGCATGCATCGTTGATAGGTGGCTCCTGTGTTTTTGAGCCCGAAGGGCATTGTGTTGTAGCAGAACACACCAAAAGGCATTGTAAACACTATTTTCTCTTGATCTTCCTCCTTCATTCGAATCTGATTATAGACTGAGTAGGCATCGACGAAGCAGAGGCGCTCACATCCCGCGGTGGAGTCGATGTTTTGGTCGATTCACGGTAGTGGGAAGTGATCCTTTGGGCAGTGCTTGTTTAGGGAGGTAAAGTCCACGCACATCCATAGGATATCCGTGTGTTTTTTAGATACCAGCACCGTGTTGGCGAGCCAAGTGCTTTCCTTGATCTCGCGTATGAACTTGGCATAGAGGAGTCAGTTGATCTCCATTTCGACCGCCTTTGCCCTTGGTTCGGACAGTCGCCGAATTGTCTGTTTGACTGGCCTTGCGTCTAGGTTGACGTTGCGTGCGTGCTCGGTGAATTCCCTGGGAACCCCTGGCATGTCCGCTGGACACCAGGAAAAGATTTCCCAGTGCTCACGGAGGAATTCGACGAGCGCGAGTTCCTATGCGGAACTTAAGTTGTTGGCGATGAGGGCCGTCTTGGTCGGGTCCGATGGGTGGACCTGGACTTTCTTCGTGTGTACCGACGAGTCGAAGGACAGGTCGGCTGAACTTGGCCGGCTCAGGGGAGGCGGACTGTTGTCTATCGACTCCTTCAATCTTGCGAGCTCCTCCTGCATGCCGAAGGACTAGGGGATTCTGTTGAATTCCCTGTCGCAGTTGTCGGACCTTTCGAAGCTTCTGTTGATTGTGATGATGCTGTTTGGACCTAGCATTTTCATTTGCGGGTAGGCGTAGTGCGGCACTGCCATGAACCTAGCGAACGCGACACGTCCGAGGATGCAGTGATACTATGAGGGCCACTCGATGACTTCGAAGTCGATACGTTTGCGTCGAAAGTTTTTCGGCGCGCCGAAGATGACGTCGAGGTTGATTTTGCCTAGGGGATATATGCCCTTGCCTGGGACGATGCCGTGGAACATTGTGTCCGAGACTTCTAGACACGTCAGAGGGATCCTCATTGCTCGCAAGGTACTTGCGAACATGAGGTTAATGCCGCTTCCACCATCCAAGAAGATGCGACTCATGTCGAAGCCTCCGATCTGCGCCTCGAGTATGAGGGGACAGTGGCCTGGACGAGGTACTTGGCGTGGATGGTTGCGCTTGTCGAAGGTAATGCAGGAGTCGCTTCCACTGAGGTACTCAGTGGTGGATGGCGGAGAGTTTGTCGCCAAGTTGACTTGGCGAGTGATGGCCTTCTGCACCCGATTTGAGGGGCGCCCCTTTTAGATCATCATGTTGCCCACAACCCGTGGGTATGGCTCACCGCCTTGATTCTGGACCGGTCCGACCGCGGGTGGTGGTACTCCAGGTGGTGGTGGAGGAGCTCCATGTGCTACAACGCCTGGGGCGACTCCATAGCCCCTGTTGACTGCGTCGCGATTCATCTGAGCCAAACCCTCGTGTAGCTTGAGGAACTCGCGGCAGTCCTTGAGAGGGTGGCTGGATTTTTTCTTGTTGTCGTGCTTGTCGATGTAGAAGTGCATGTTGCACGGCCCGGGCAGTTTTTCCTCAATTGTTGTTATGGGTGCCTCTTCGCGAGTGCGGTGCTGCCATACCTGCGTGGTTTTCCCAGAGTCGTGGTGTCCACCGCTGCGATAGCCGCTGTTGCGGTTGTCATCGCGCCTGTCGGCGTAGCCGGCTGCGACCATGTTGACATCGTCGCGATCATCGTAGATGCACATTCGACACTTGCTTCGGCGATCGCATCTGCCCTCGAGTTCTGCTTCGTCATTGGAGTGAACGCGGTTTTTCACCGAGTCTTCTCCATCTGCCCACCGATTCGCGATTTCCATCAGGTCGTCAATTGTTTTGGGCTTCGAACGGCCCAGCTCTTCCCTGAGCTCTATGCGGCGAACACCGATGTTGAATGCGTCAATTGCGCTATCTACCGAGATGTTTTCCGCGGAGTTCTTGATGATGGACCACCTCTGGATGTACGAGCGTAGCGATTCGCCCGACCTTTGCTGGCAGCACCTCAATTCTTCGATTGATGCGGGCCTTTTGTAGGTGCCCTGAAGTTGCACACAAAGCTGTAGACCAGCTCTTCCCAGCTGCGAATGGATCCACGCGGGAGATTGTTGAGCTATGCTCGGGCGGCGCCCCGCAGCTGTAGCTGCAAGCATTGCATGGCCGTGCCTCGACTCCCGCCGTGGAGCCTGACGGAGGAGATGTGGTCCTCCAACCAGATTTTCGGGTCCTGGAGGCCGTCAAATTTTGGGTTCTCTGATGGGAGCTTGAACCCCTTAGGCATTCGCTTCTGCCTGATAGCCTTGCTGAAGCATCTGGCGCCATAGAGCTCCACGTCTTCGTCCTCCGAGTCAGTCGAACAGGCACGTTGTGCCCTTGATTTGTCGATTTTGCACTGCGTGAGGTCATCGCGTGCATCGTAGTCGTGGTCGTGTCGCCGTGAGCGGCGATGTCGAGACAGATCGTGATTGTCGTTGCTCGACGAGGGTGAGAAATAGCGTTTTGCCAAAGCCTTGCCTTTCTTCGGCTCTAGCGTCGGCTCTTTGTTGAGAGTAGACTTGATTAACCCCAAGCCCACAATCATAGATTAGTGCATGGTGGCTCGGGGGTCCCCAGCCGGCGGCTGGTTGTTGAGGAGGTACATGGTGGCCGCTGTCACCGCAGCTTGCGGCGTCTTTGGGACCACGTTGCCCCATGTGTTGACTATCATAGAGCTGAAGTCGAGGACTTTCGCAGCTTCTATGCAATCCTGCTCGGTGAGGTGAGCCATTCGAGATCGCCTCTTGTTGGCCACGTACTCGTTGCCCTTGGAGGAGGATCCTCCGTGGGAGGAGAGCCCGGCCCGTCGAAAACATGACTCGTCCACCGCCTTTTTATGCGCTTCGAGTTGCGCGATCGTTTGTAACTGGCATCTGTACTCCTCCTTTAGTAGCCAATGATAGCCCATCAACAGATCTTGCAGCGTGCCGGGGGCAAAGGATTTCCTCACAGAGCTTCTCGGCAACAAGCCCACTCGAGATCGTTGAGCCTGATCAGGACACGTTCACCAGTGTGTTCGTTCACCATGGTTGGAGGTTCGACTGCCCCTCCATTGTTGACGGGCACGCCATTGCCACCGTTGGTGGGGCTGCCATTGGGTGGTCCGTCGTTAGGTATGCCACCATTGGGTGGATCAGGACCGTTGCCACCGTTTTCGTGATTGGGGCTGGTTTCATCGGCTTTGATGACGGTGCACATGAAGTGGTTGGGGAAGCTGTTGCTTCCGCAACTTTCGGATCCGGAGCCGTAGACCCCATCTTCCGTTGCTAGGACACCCAGATCGGATCCGCGACTGTTGTCGCTGTCCGTGTTCTTAGCTGCTGCTAAGGTGTTGAGCTTGCTGGGGGCGCCGATTGGTGGCGGGAACCACGATGCTGGGGCAATCGTGGATGTTGTTGGCTGGTCAGGCATGTGAAGCGTGCCCATCTAACCAACTTGGAAGCGGAAGCTCCCGATCGCCAGGCTGATTCCATCGCCCACGGACTCGAAAGCCGGGCGAGTGGCCGACGTGTGGACGGTGAAGTCGAACACACCGAAGAGCTGGCGAATATCCGCTGTTGCGGAGTTGTAGATTGCGGTTGATGGGGCCGAAGAAGTCGCAACATCAGCACTCCCAATTCCCACAGACGGCGCCAATTAACGAGGGTTTAACTCATCAGTGCCCATTGTTATGGACTTGGGTTTTGGAGAAGGAGGGAGTGCTAGAAGCATCAATCGGCTAGCAAACAAGCACACAGGGACGCAAGGTTTACCTAGGTTTAGGCCTCGTAGAGGTCCCTACTCCTGCTTGTCTGCTCTTGGAATTAACGAAGGAATCGAAGATTAAAGGGACGCACAGATGCAATCTGGCGAGAGTTCTGGAAACTAGGGTTGCGTGTGTCCTCCTCGCCGCCCCCTCCTAGCCTTTATATAAATAGGCCAGGTCTCGGGTAGTAGGTCGAGTCGGTTACAGATTAGGGTTTTCCCTTTAAACTTTCTATCTTTAAACTTCTTCTTGTCTCGCAAGTCATCGAGAGTCCGTCGGCCACTCGAAGTCTTCATTGGGCCCTGGCAACGCCATGGGCTTCCACTGTATCTGGACCGTACATACCAAACTCGAGTACCTGCAGGGTATACCCATGTCAGTATCCCTTAAGTGTGTCACCCTACAGTTCGCGAATAATGCAGACACGATCGAGACCCCTCTCCGATCAATAATCAGCAGCGGGACCTGGAGATCCATACTGGCTCCCACACATTCAGTGATGACTCTTGTGATTGTGTGAACCTTTTAACATCATAACTAAATTCCTTTGTCTCGAGGTATATTACATGTCCGAGATTTGATCATCGGTATCTCCATACCTAGTTTGATCTCGTTACCGATATGCACTCTTTTCTCGTTCCCATGATATAACATTCTAGTGATCACATCACTTGCTTGTAAGCTATCTCAATGTGATATCACCGAGAGGTCCCAGAGTATATCTATCCGTCATCGGGATGGACAAATCCCAGTCTTGATCCATGAGCCTCTACAATAACACCTTCGGAGTATCTGAACCCACCTTTATAGTCACCTTGCTATGGTGTGACGTTTGATGTTATCAATTTACTCTTCTAGTGTTAGTGATTGACATGATCTCATGGTCTAAGGACTAGAATTACTTCGTATGATGTTATAGCAATTTAAACACAATGACTTTGATTGTATTGCTATATTTCGGATCAATGTTCATCACAACATTCAACCAATGTTGTGACCTCATTATTAACAACATACAATGTCCATGATCAGGAAACCTTGATCATCTTGTTAATCAACGAGCTAGTTTATAAGAGAGGCATAACTAGGAACCCTTTATTTGTTTATTAAACACACATGCATTAACGTTTCCAATTAATACAATTATAGCATGCAAAATAAACATTTATCATAAATAAGGAATTAGATAATAACCACTTTATTATTGCCTCTCGGGCATATTCCCTTCAAATTGAGTGGATAGGAAACACATGAGAAGATAATGGACATCGCGGGAATTTATTCTATCCAATCTGCCAAAATGGTTTCGGTGTATCAAAACATAGTAAGGGATCAATATGTTAATGTGTTCATTAAATGAAGTACTCATGAAATAAAGTGTTCATTAAATTGAGTTGCATTAAAACAAGATAATTAGAGTGCATTGATGGAAAGACCTTTGCTTTTTGAGTGGAGAATAAATGGGAGAAAGTGGATTGAAATTATGTGAGTGGAGAGTCCACCCACATGAATGAGAGTAGGTGAGGGGGAAACCTCTTGAACACCAACCAAGGGAGGGGCTTTCCCCTTCCCTATAAAAGGAGGTGGATACCTCCTCCCTCTCACACACCTTCCCACTCCTCTCATATGCCTTTTGGTTGGCATCTTGTCCTTCTTGCTAGCCTTGTCCATTGCCACAAGAAAAGGTGCTTAGGCGAAGCCCTGCTCGAGATATTCCCCTCCACCATATCTACCGTGGCATAGCACTATTGGAGTTCCCGGGGATCCGCTACTTCTGCCGCCTGGTTGGAGCGAGGGTTCAGGAGTCGTTGACACACCGTACGTGTGACCGACTACGGAGGTGCTACACGTTCAACACTATCATCGCATCCTTGAGGATGGTCGAGGACACTCTACAACAACCACGTTTGTTTGCGGGAACGTTATCACGCGTTATGGTCTTTGAGGGTGAGTCCATCTGAAATTGTTACATGTATCTCCTAGATATGATCTTGGTGGTTACAATCGTAGGAATTATTTTTGTTTTCCATGGAACAAACCCCATCAGTGGTATCAGAGCTATGTCTATGCGTAGATGCTTTGTATGGTTAGAACACATATAGATGTGGGCGTTGATAGTCTTGTTGTTTCATACTTGCGTAAATTTTGATCATGGTGGCATGTTGGGATGAAGCGGCCCTGACTAACTTTACATGTCCTCGCGCATGAGACCTATCCCATGCTTGACATGCAACTCGTATTGCATAAGTGGCTCAGCGGATGTCTGTCTCTCCCAACATAATCGTGATCTAATTTACAACGGTTTGCAAAAAACTTGATTTGTCAATGTTGTGGCTGAAATTCGTAGGTAGAGCGATTCTCTCCTAGAAAGCCCAAAGCCACATAAAATATGCAAAAATAAATTAGAAGATGTCTAACTTGTTTTTGAAGGGCATGTGATGTGATATGGTCATTGTTACAAAAATTGTTGTATGCAGTGAGATTTATTGTAAGTTAAACAACCGGCAGGAGCCAAATGGTTGTCTTTATCTTTTATAGCATGCGTGTTATTCATGTATATCCAAGAGATATATTGTAATGGAGAAGACGGCCATGATGGCGGTGCCATGAACCTTGGATCCACGTTAGTGGAATGATGGAGATCATACCATGGAGCACATGATGGAGATCAAGTGCAAGAAAGGACCATGTCATATCACATTTTATATGCATGTGATGTTTATCCCTTTTATGCATCTTATTTTGTTGATCTCTTGCTTAGTTCTTGGCGGTAGCATTATAAGATGATCCCTCCCACTAATATCAAGATAACAATATGTTCTTCCTTAGTATGCACTGTTAAGAAAGTTTTTCGTTTCGAAGCACCACATGATGATCGGGTGTGGTAGAATATAAGTTCGCATACAACGGGTGTAAGACAGTTTTACACACGCAGGTACTAAGGTTCTTATTTGGCGAGCTTAGAATGTATAGACATGGCCTCGGGACATGAACCGAAAGGTAAAGCACGAGTCATATGAATATATGATGTCCATATGATGCTCTCCATTGGAGCTGCACCACCACTCGTGATGATAACTAAAAATCACTAGAGGGATGCCGTTTTTGAGTGGGAGTTCTCATAGTAATTTTGAATTGACTTGAACTCTATCTTTTATAAACCTAGTCTAAAATAGTCTTTGCAAATATATTGTAGATCATGGCACCCCATGAGTTTAATTTCAATGCATTCCTAGATAGAGAAAAGATGCAAGATAATGGGTCTAACTTCACCAACGGGCATCGCAACGTGAGGATCATGCTCACGGGCATGAAGAAGTCCTATGTGCTGGACGGTCCGTTAGGTGATGCCCCTGCAGCTAGAGCGACTCAAGAAGAGCGTGACGTGTATGACGTAAAATTTGATGACTACACTCTTGTGCGGTGTGCGATCCTCTAGTCGCTAGAGCCTGAACTCCAAAAGTGCTTTGAACTTACTAATGCTGATGTCATGGTGGAGGAACTCAAAGCTATCTTTGGGGACCAAATCTGTGCTGAGAGATATGAGATCTTCGATAAGTTCTTTAGTGCTAAGATGGAGGAGCACAGCTCTATGAACAAGCACGTCATTAAGATGACGGGCTAAGCTCAACGTCTTGAGATACTGGGATGTGAGATTCCACCTGATCTCATGACAGATAGGCTTTTGTATTTGCTCCCACCTAGCTACAAAGGGTTTGTGCTAAACTATAAGATGAGTGGAGCGAACAAGTCGCTCACTGAACTCACAGCTATGCTAAAAACTGCCGAGGTAGATATCAAGAAAGAGCACCAAGTGTTGTTGGTCAACAAGAACACTAGTTTTAAGAAAAAGGGCAAGAGAGGCAAATCCAAAGGTAACTCAAAAAAGGAGGGAAAATCTATTGCCAAGCCTGAAAAAACCAAAGGAGGCCCTAAGCCCGACACTGAGTGTTTCTACTGCAAGGGGACTAGTCACTATAAGCGGAAATGCCTGAAGTACTTGTCAGATAAGATGGCCGGGAACATGAACAAAGGTATAGGTTATATACATGTTATTGATGTGTACCTCACTAGTAGTGGAAGTAGCACCTGGGTATTTGATACCGGTTCGGTTGCTAACATATGTAACTAGAAACAGGGGCTAAGGAATAGTCAACCATTGGCAAAGGATGAAGTGATGATGCGTGTAGGCAATGGATCCAAGGTGGATGTGATCACCGTTGGGACGCTACCACTTCATCTGCCATCAGGATTGACAATAAACCTAAATAATTGTTATCTGGTGCCTGCGGTAAGCATGAACATCATGTCTGGATCATGTTTAATGTGATATGGTTATTCATTTATATCTGAGAACAATGGTTGTTCCTTTTATATGAATAATATCTTTTATGGTCATGCACCTATGTTGAATGGTTTATTTGTTTTGAATCTTGATATTAGTAGTACACATATTCATAATGGGAATGCCAAAAGAATCAAGCTGAGTGATGATATTGCTGCATATATGTGGCATTGCCGTTTAGTTCATATTGGTGTTATATTAAACGCATGAAGAAGCTCCACTCTGATGGACTACTGGAATCACTTGATTATGAATCATTTGAGACATGTGAGACATGCCTTATGGGCAAGATGACTAGAACTCCATTCTTTGGAACAATGGAACGAGCGACATTTGAAAAGTTCAAAGAATTTCAGAGTGAAGTAGAAAATCATCGTAACAGAAAGATTAAATTTCTTCGATCCAATCGTGGAGGTGAGTATCTTAGTTACGAGCTTGGCACGCACATGAGACAATGTGGAATTGTTTCACAACTCACTCCCACAGGAACACCACAAATAAATGGTGTATCCAAACATCGTAATCAAACTTTATTAGATATGGTGTGATCTATGATGTCCCTTACCTATTTGCCACTGTCATTTTGGGGTCATGCATTAGATACGGATGCATTCACTTTAAATAGGGCACCATCAAAGTACGTTGAAACGACCGTATGAATTATGGTTTGGTCACAAACCTAAGGTGTCATTTCTAAAAGTTTGGGTCTGCGATGCTTATGTGAAGAAACTTCAACCTGATAAGCTCAAACCCAAAGCGGTAAAATGCGTCTTCATAGGATACCCAAAAGAAACAATTGGGTACACATTCTATAACCGATCCGAAGGCAAGGTTTTTGTTGCCAAGAATGGATCCTTTCTGGAGAAAGAGTTTCTCGTGAAAGGTGTGAGTAGTAGGAAGGTAGAACTCGATGAGGTTATCAAACCTCCTCCTCCTCCTGAAGTGGCGAGTAGCATAGCACCGGAAACTGTTCCAGTGGTGACTCCACCAAATGAAGAGGGAACTAATGATGAGGATCGTGAAGATCATAAAACTCCAGAAGAGAGCACTACCTTACCTCGCAGGTCAAGCAGGATACGTGCAGCTCCTGAGCTGTACGGTAATCCAGTCTTAAATTTCATGGTAGATGGAAGCGATGACCCTATGACATATGAGGAAACGATGATCAGCCCGGATTGCAACAAATGGCTTGAATTCATGCAATCCGAGATGGGATCCATGTGCGAAATCCAAGTTTGGACTTTGGTTGACTTACCTCACGACCGCAAGGCCGTTGAGAATAAATGGATTTTCAAAAAGAAAACGGACGCTGACGGTAATGTAACGGTCTATAAAGCTCGACTTGTCATGAAAGGGTTCCGACAAATTCAAGGAGTTGACTACGAGGATACTTTTTCTCCCGTAGCGATGCTAAAGTCAATTAGGATTATGTCAGAAATTGATGCATTTTTTGATTATGAAATCTGGCAGATGCATATAGAAACAACATTCCTAAATGGAAATATTGAGGAAGAGTTTTATATGATGCAACCAAAAGGTTTTGTCAATCCTAAGGATGCTAACAAGGTATGCAAACTTCAGCGTTCCATCTATGGACTGAAGCAAGCATCCTGAAGTTGGAATCTCTACTTTGATGAAGTGATAAAAGGGTTTGGATTTGTCCAAACTATAGGAGAGACTTGTATTTACAAGAAAGTGAGTGGGAGCTCTATAAAATTTCTAATATTATATGTGGATCACATATTATTGATTGGAAATGATGTAGATCTTTTGAATAGCGTAAAGATTACTTAAATAGTAAGTTTTCGATGAAGGACCTTGGTGAAGCTAGCTATTTTAGGTATCAAGATCTATAGAGATAGATCAAGATGCTTAATTGGATTATCACAAAGTATATACCTTGACAAGATTTTGAATAAGTTCAATCTGCATAATAGTAAGAAAGGTCTGCTACCCATGGCACAAGGTACGATTTTGAGTAAAACTCAAAGTCCAGGTACAACACAAGATAGAGAATTGATGGTCAATGTCCCATATGCCTCAGCCGTAGGCTCTCTTATGTATGCTATGTTGTGTACAAGACCGGATGTGGCACATGTTGTTAGTTTGACTAGCAGGTACCAATCCGATCCAGGTGTAGAACACTAGAAAGCAGTCAAGAATGTCTTTAAGTACTTAAGAAGAACTAAAGACATGTTTCTTGTCTATGGAGGTGAAGAAGAGCTCATCGCAAAGTGTTACATAGATGCTACCTTCGATACCAATCTGGATGACTCTAAGTCACAATCCAGATATGTATTTATTATGAATGGTGCAGTAGTGAGTTGGAGGAGTTCCAAGCAACCTGGAGTGGCAAGATATTCAATGTAGGCGGAATATGTCTCTGCTTCAGAAGCAGTGGCGGATGCAGTTTGGATGAAGGAGGTCATTTCTGAACTAAGTGTGGTTCCAAGTTCTTTGGATCCAATGGTTATCTATTGTGACAATAATGGTTCCATGTCCAATGCTAAGGAACCAAGGTTTCACAAGAATTCCAAGCATATCAAGCGCCGTTATCACTCCATCCAGGAGTATGTCCAGGGTGGTGATGTAGAGATTTGCAAAGTAGACACGGATTTGAACATTGCAGATCCATTGACTAAAGTTCTCCCAATGGCAAAACATGATCGACACCAGAACACTATGGGTGTTAGATTCATAACTATGTAAAACTAGATTATTGACTCTAGTGCAAGTGGGAGACTAAAAGGAATATGCCCGAGAGGGAAATGGTTATTATGTTATTCTAGGTTTATAATAGATGTTTATTTCTCATGCTAAAGTTGTATTCAAAAGTAAACGTTAATACATGTGTGTTTAATAAACAAATAGAAGGTTCCTAGTGATGCCTCTCATTACACTAGCTTGTTGATTAACAGATGATCAAGCTTTCCTGATCATGACATTGGATGTTGTTAATAACAAGATCACACCATTTATTGAATGATGTGATGAACATACTCCCAAAGTGTAGTAACATGATCAAGCCATTGTGTTTACACTACTATAACACCATTCAAAGTAACCTTAATCCTTAGACCATGAGATCATGTCAATCACTAACTCCAGAAGAGTATTTTGATTGCATAAAACGTCACACCGTAACAGGGTGATCATAAAGGTGTCATCAGATACTTGGAAAGTGTTAGTTGAGGCTCATGGATCAAGAGTGGGATTTGTCCATCCTAATGATGGAAAGATATACTGAAGGCCCTCTCGGTGATATCACATTGACATGGCTTGCAAGCAAGTGATAATGATCACTAAGAATGTCATATCATGGGAACGCGAAAAGAGTACTTGTCAGTAACGGGATCGAACTAGGTATGAATGATACCGAATGATCAGATCCTAGACAAGTAAAATATCGCGAGACAAAAGGAATTGGTTACTACGAATAAAAGGTCACGTGATCACTAAGTCATCGCATGAACTGGTGGGAGTCATTATGGATCTCTAGGTCCCACTAGTGATTATTGATCAAAGAATGTCTTGATCATGTCCACACAGTTCGCGACCCGTAGGGAGACACACTTAAGGGTAGTCGACGCAATTGAGTGGATAGGGAACATAGGAGAAGAAAATGGACATCACAAGAATTTATTCTGTCGAATCTGCCGAAATGGTTTCGAGGTATCGAAACAAAGCAAGGGATCAAAATGTTAATGTGGTTATTAAATTAAGTACTCATTAAATGAAGTGTTCATTAAATTGAGTTGCATTAAAACAACAAAATTAAAGTGCTTTAATGGAAATACATTTGGTTTTTGAGTGGAGAATAAATGGGAGAAAGTGGAGATTGAAATTATGTGAGTGGAGAGTCCACCAACATGAATGAGAGGAAGTGAGGGGGCACCCTCTTGGCCGCCGTCCAAGGGAGGGGCTTTCCCCGTCTCCCCTATAAAAGGAGGTGGCACCTCCTCCCTCTCACACACTTGCCCACTCCTCTCATATGCCCTATGGTTGGCATCTTCTCCCTCTTTCTAGCCTTGTCCATTGCCACAAGAAAAAGGTGCTTAGGTGAAGCCCTGCTCGAGATCTTCCCCTCCACCATCTCTACCATGGTGTAGCACTGTTGGAGTTCACGGGGATCCTCTACTTCCACTGCCCGGCTGGAGCGAGGGTTCGGGAGTCGCCGACACACCGTACGTGTGACCGACTATGGATGTGCTACACGTGCAGCACTGTCATCACGTCCTTGAGGACGGTCGAGTACACTCTACAATAGCCACATTTGTTCGCGGGAATGTTATCCCGTGTTATTGTCTTCGAGGATGTGTCCATCTAAAACCGTTACATGTATCTCCTAGATATGATCTTGGTGGTTTCAATCATAGAATTTTTTGTTTTCCATGCACTAACCTCATCACTCACGGCCCGTAAGAAGGCAGCCGACGCATCAAGCACCCGATGGGCGGCACTCTCTTCCACCGGTGGATCCTCCTCGAAGGGCAACGGCACAACAACTGCCAAAATACACTCCCGTCTCGACCACCTCAAGAACAAAGGTCGATAAGAGGTCACCAATGCCCTCGACTTATCGTTCATGTCGGTAGATTCTCGGGGTCACATGATCCCGAAAACACCACAAGATACGGTGATAGCAGCCACCATGTACATGTTGATGAACCAACGACCAACAGGAGATCCACGATCTATTGTGCATCGATCCGCCATTGCCGGACTTGGACTGGTAGAGGTTGCGCTTGCCAAAGAGCCAACACTAGAGCCAAAGAAATCAAAAACCCCACTCACGAGGAATCGCTCGCCATCCTGCGGCACGGAGGAACATGTCTTGTCACGGTGACGCTGCAGCCCACGGCGAAGAAGCCACAACTATGACAAGCGTAACGAAATCATGCAGCGCAAAGTCGACAATATGCGCGCCAAACGTGCCTACTCAACGGAGTCCGAAGATGAAGAAATAGAGCTGTGCAGCGCCAACTGCTTCAATAGAGCCATACGGCAAACTTGGATGCCGAAAGGTTTCAAACTTCCTTTGAATAACCCGAAGTTCGACGGTCTCCAAGAGCCGAAGATTTGGCTGGATGACCATATCTCCTCAGTCAAGTTGCATGGTGGGAGCAAGAACACTGCCATGCAGTGCCTCCAGCTACAGATGTCGGGTGCTACCCGAGCCTAGCTCAATAATCTGCCTCGCAGTTTGATCCACATCTAGGAGGATCTGGTCTATAGTTTTGTCCGCAACTTCAAGGGCACCTACATGCGGCCCACATCAATTGAAGAACTTCGTGCTTGATGCCAAAAGCCTAGCGAGTCCCTTCATTTTTACATCCAACGGTGGTCGATCATCAAGAACACAGCGGAGGAAATCTCCGAGGAGCGCGCAATCGATGCGTTCAATGGTGGCGTGCACTGTTGAGATCTCAGGGAGAAGCTAGGGTGCAGCAAACCCAAAACCATCGACCACTTGATGGATATTGTGAACCAGTGGGCGGACGAAGAAGACTCGATAAACAACAACCGCGTTCGCTCGGACGATGAGGATGACCTTGGCCATAGACATGATTACCAAGGGAAGCATCGGATGCATGGTTACAAAGACCACGAGGAAGTCGACATGGTCGCAGCCAGCTACACCGACAAGCGCGACGACGGAAACTACAATAGTGGATACTGTAGCAGCATCTACCACGACAATGGCAAAACCACGCAAGTGTGGCAACGTCGCACTCGCGATGACGCACCCAAGATCTCCAGCACCATGGAGCGACCGTCAGGACCGTGCAACGTCCACTTCTACATCGACAAACACGATGGCAAGAAGAAGTCCAGCCACCTCCTCAAGGACTACCGCGAGTTCCAAAAACTCCAAGAGGCATACACCCAACTGCATCATGACGTGACAAATCAGGGGTATAGAGCCAGACCAGGTGCCATAGCATACGACATGCCACCACCACCTGGAGCACTCGCGTAGCCTGCGGCTGCGCCGGTGCGGAATAATGGGGGAGAGCAATAACCTCCCCCGTTTGGCAACATGGGTATGATCCAAAAGGGGAACCCATCCAACAGGTTCTAGAAGACAATCACATGCCAAATCAACTTGGCGGTAAGCTCCCCACCTTCAACCCTTGAGTACCTTAGCAGGTCCGAGTCCTGCATCACCTTCGATAGGACCGATCATCCGCGTCAAGTCCCTCGCCCAGGCCACTCTGCCCTAGTGCTCGAGGCCTAGATTGACGGATTCGAGATGAGCAAAGTCTTCATGGACGGCAGTAGAAGCATCAACCTCATGTTCGCTAGTACCTTACGCACTATGTGGATCCCCATCTCAAGCCTGGAAGCATCCGAGACGACCTTCCACGGCATCGTACCAGGCAAGGGAACCTACCCCTGGGAAAAATCTAGCTGGACATGATCTTCGGCACACCCGAGAACTTTCGGTGTGAGTGTCCTGAGTTCGAGGTGGTTGACTGGCCCTCTCAGTACCACACCATCCTCGGGCGTGTAGCATTCACAAGGTTCCTGGTGGTCCCCCACTACGTGTATATCCTGATGAAGATGTTGGGGCCAAACGGCGTCATCACCGTCCATGGGAGCTTCACCAGATCTGACAACTGCGATAGGGAGTTCAACATAATCTCCCAATCTTTCAACATGCAGGAAGAGCTCGTGAGGCTCAAGGTGTCGATAGACAACAATCTTCCTCCTGTGAGCAAGCAGAATGCACCGGACCAGTCCTTCGACTCCACGGTGAACACCAAGGCGGTCCAGGTCCACCCAATGGACCCGACCAAGATGGCCCTGATCGCCAACAACCTAAGTTCCGTCGCGCTCATCGAATTCCTCCATGAGCGCTAGGAAATATTTGCTTGGTGTCCTGCGGACATGCCAGGAGTTCCTAGGGAATTCGCCGAGCATGCACTCAACGTGTCTCCAGATGCAAGACCGATCAAGCAGTCGATGCATCGACTGTCAGAACCAAGGGCAAACACGGTTGGCATGGAAGTCAATAGACTCCTTGACACCGACTTCATACGCGAGATCAAGGAAAGCACCTAGGTAGCTAACCCCGTGCTCGTTCCTAAAAAGGACACGGACATCCTGCAAATGTGTGTGGACTTCACCTCCCTTAATAAGCACTGCTCGAAGGACCACTTCCCATTATTGTGGATCAAACAAAATATTAACTGCGCTATGGGATGTGAGCGTCTATGCTTCCTCGATGCCTACTCAGGCTATTATTAGTTCCAAATGAAGGAAGAGGGTCAATAGAAGACAACCTTTATCACGCCTTTCGGCGTCTACTGCTACACCATGATGCCCTTCGGGATGAAGAACGCAGGAGCCACTTACCAACGGTGTATGCATGCCTGCCTCAAGAACCAGCTTGGCCACAACATCCAGGTATATGTCGATGACATAGTGGTCAAGACAAAAGGGGAAACTACACTCATCGATGATCTCTGCGAGACCTTTAACAACCTCGATGACTAAAGGATCAAGCTGAACCTGGAGAAGTGAGCCTTTGGTGTCCCATACGGGCAATTACTTGGGAACCTTATCTCTGTCAGGGGAATAGAGGCTAACTCGAAAAATATAAAGGCCATACTGGCCATGGAGAAGCTGGAGAACGTCAAGGGCGTCCAACACATAGTTGGGTGAATCACGACGCTCAGCCAATTCATTAGTCGGATGGGCGAGCAGGCACTACCATTCTACCAACTCCTCTGCAAGATGGACAAGTTCGAGTGCACGGACGAGGCGCAAGAAGTATTTGAAGATCTCAAGCGCCTGCTCTCCACCTCGCCCATCTTGGTGACCCCCACGGAGAAGGATCCAATGATGCTATATATATCCGCCACCAACCAGGTGGTCAGTACCGTGCTTGTGGTCAAAGGAGCCGAAGAGAACAAGGTCCATGGGGTGCAACGTCCAGTGTACTACCTCAGTGAGGTGCTTACACCCACAAAACAACAGTACTCGCACTACCAAAAGCTAGTGTATGGTGTCTTCATGATGGCACGGCGACTACGCCACTACTTCCAGGAGCACCCGATAATCATGGTGAATGACGCTCCACTTGGTCACATCCTCAACAACCCCGACGCAACAGGGCAGGACGCCCTCTCGGGCATCGAACTATCTCCACAGGACATCACCTACGAGTGGCGGATAGAGATCAAGTCACAAGTACTGCCGGATTTCCTCATCCACTGGATGGAAAACCAGCTCCCATATACACCAGACATGTCCTGCCTATGGACGATGCACTTTGACGAATCCAAGCATCAAGAAGGAGTTGGTGTCAGTGTCATCCTGACATCCCCTCATGGTGATGATGCAGGTAAAATGCATCCATGAACTTTGCACTTTATTACTTGATATTCCAACATATTTGCATCATATATGGGGTATATTCATGTTTTATAATGATATTTGGGAATAATTCCCAGTTCCCATATTGTTTTGGAATTAACCCTGCCGAGGCAGAAAAACCCCTATTTCAATGTTTTTTGACTTTTAGGTACCCAAACGATGTCCAATTGACCTGAAACTTCACGGGACCTAGTATTTCATAGAACCAACAAAAATGGGCCAAAGATCCGTGAGAAAAGAAGACCGAGGAGGGAACGAGCTAACCAGCCATGGCCCACCCCCTAGCCGCGGCTGATGTGCTTGTTTGTCCCTCGAGTCTCCGATGTCATCGATTATTTCTCCTAGGCGAAGGTTCTGACCTAAAACCACGTATAAAAAAGGTCTCCTGACGATTCTCGGAGAGAAGCGCCGCAGAAGACAGAAACACGAAACAAAGAGGTAGGAGGCAGAAGAGTGGAGGGGGGAAACTCCGGTGGGGCGCTGCCGGTGTGATCTCCAACGACTCCAACACCTTCACCATGATGAAGGGGGATTAGTCCACCCCTTGGCTATGAGTTTGTGGCAGTAGCTATTGTATCTCTCCCTCATGATCTCGATTATATTAGAACCGTATGAGCACATAACATGATTACGGTCATATTTGTATTACCTATGTGGTGGATCTTTATATAGTTGATATTTGAGATTGCAATTGTTTAGTATTGGAAGTATATGAATAGATGCATATTATGTACCCTGTTCTTGTTTACTTGTTTTGATCAAACTTGTATACGGGAGCGTGTGTGGGGGAACATGTGCATTAGTTGGAGCAACGGGGGTGATCTTGCGGGTAGGATAGTAAAACTTGTGAATCACTTGGATGTTTACCTTACTTAGTTGCCTCACTAGGGATAAAGAAAATACCATGCTTATACTAGATCAAGTATGCTCTTATTTTAACTTCATGTCATAGAACTTAATGCTATACTCATAGATTGTTCTTAATACTATATTGCTTGGAGACCCCCCTTTCTAGTGGAGTATAAGTGAATTGTTAGTAAAATAACATATCTATATTAGGACGTGATGCTCATATGAATTTCTATCCATACTTTAACATGTTGCACCAATATTATGCCAACTAGAGTGTCCCGTGTCTACCACAACTCAAAGAGAGAGTGCATAAGCGAAACCATGAACCCCGGTCCATTTTAAACCATAAGAAAACACTATCCAATACATCCACATCACTTTTTTTATTTTCAGTACTAATTAAATAAGAAAATACAAAAACATTTCTCATACTTGCAAACACCAACAAAAACCCAAAAACATCATATTCCATTGCATTTACCGCCATTGCATATTTACTTTACTATTCCATTGCATTTTACTTTTATTGTATCTTATTTCAGTTTTGCTTACATACACCTTGTGCTTGACAACCACTTGGTGAGGTTGAGGGCACAAAACAATCTACAAATATTTTGCAGGTTGCTTGGCGAAGAACAAGACGATCATTATTCTCTTATACACAGCTCCCTGAGAGTTTGATATTTAAACCCTCGAGTTTCCTCTGTGGGAAGACTTCCATTTACTACATCACTCTCCACTTAGAGTCTCAACCATTAAGGTGCAGCGAGAAGCTCCTACAACAAGTGTCATAAAGTTTTCTAGCGCTTGCATCAAGGAAGTTTTCTGGCGTCGTTGCCGGGGAGCTAGTAAATGGATAGCTCACAAGAAAGTTCCACTTCATCACCAACTTGTGTAAACACCTAAGCTTGGGGAGGTTACACCTACATGAGTATCATCTTGTTCTTTTAGATCTTCAAAGTAGTTTACTTTTGTTTTGCTACCAATCCTGAGTCCTCCAAACGTGCATGTAATGGGGTGAGCTACTGCATGCAGGAGAGAGAAACGGCGGACTGTGAGCGGTTGAGAGAAACTAAAGGCTGCATGCGCTGATATAGTACTCCGGACTAATAATCTAGAACTACCTGAAAATCCTCACTGGACTAAAAATCCCGAACAGAGGGAGTATTTCGGTTTGTCTTTTTATTTTTAGTTTTGTGTTTCATTTGTTAGTTATTAGTTCAGTAGTGTTAGTTGTAGTATCATTTTACTTTCAGTTTTCATTCAAAAACATAATACACATAAAAATTAGTATCACTTTACTACTTGCATAATGGGAGAAAGAACTAAATTGTGTGATTACACAAATACACCTAATGATCAATTTATTGCTAAGCCCATTACCACACCTGAGATTATAGCGGAGAGCTTTGAAGTTAGTCCTAGTTTGTTAAACTTGATAACTAGGGAACAATTTGGCGGTAGTGCAAATGAGGATGCCTCTATGCATCTTCATGACTTTTGTGAAATATGTGACATGCAAAAATTTAAAAATGTTGAAAATGATATCCTCAAACTAAAATTGTTTCCATTCTCACTTAGAGTTAAAGCTAAAGCATGGTTACTATCACTACCTACTGCTAGTATAAATTCTTGGGATGGTTTAAAAGAAGCATTCATAAAAAAGTATTATCCTCCCGTTAAAATTTTGCAAAATAGGAATATCATCTTATCATTTAGGAAAAATGAAAATGAGAATGTACCTATGGCTTGGGAGAGAATTAAGATAATTCTTAGGACTTGTCCATCACATGGAGTCAATGAATGGACCATCTTGCATTCATTCTATAATGGTTTGAACTACATGTCTAGAAACATACTAGATTCCGCTGTTGGAGGTGCTTTTATGAGTAAAACTATTGTAGAAGCAAAAGCCATATTAGAAAGTATATTGCAAAATTATAGTCAATGGCATACTGAAAGAGCACCTATTCCTTCCAGGAAAGTAAATTCCATAGAAGAGATAGACACTTTATCTAATAAAATGGATGCCATTCTTGCTTTCATGTCTAAAAAAATGTTGAGAATATTCCTTTGCAAGACTTAGTTGGTAAAAACGTTGAAAGTGTGGATGTGAACTTTGTTAGGAATTTTGGTAGTGTTAGCTATGGTAATAATAACTACAACTCTTACAATAGGCCACCCTTTGTTCCCAACAAATATTCTAGTAGTGGTAATATTTCTAATGACTTGGATAACACTATTATAACATTTATATCTACCCAAAAAGAGATGAACAAAGAATTTATATCTAAATTTGAGAAACAAGATGCTTTGTTTGAGAGGGTAGATCAGCTCACTAGGGAAGTAACATCATTGAAAGAAACTATCATTTCTCAAAAACATGAGGAAACTATAAACTATGTGCAAGATGTAATAGATAGATCTTGGGAAGTTATTAATGAAAGAAATAGAGTGGAAAAGGAAACTCTCATGATTATGAATGAGAAAAAGGTAGAACAAGTAAATATGCTTAGTGAGTTTAAGGATCCATTACTTTATCTAGATAATTGTAGCTTACATGAACTCATTAATGTGCTACAAAAATTTGCTAGTGATCCTTCCATAAATTGTCACCGAGCGGGTCTTGGTTCTTATATAGCTAACCATGTGCTTAAAGAAAAGATTGCTAGGTACAATCAAGATTCTATGATACCACCTAATCTTGGGGATATATGGATCCCCAAGGTATTAATTACTATTGGAAATGAAACACACCATGCTATACTTGATCTAGGTTCTAGTGTTTTAGTTTTATCTAAAGATCTATATGAATTGCTAGAATTGCAAAATATAGAAAAATGCTCCATGGACTTACTACTTGCTGATGATACCATTAAACATGATGTAGGAAAAGTTAGTAATGTAATGGTAGAGCTTTACATGACTTTCGTTCTCATTGATTTTATTACCATGGACATGGGGAGTAAAACCTCTAGTCCAATTATTTTGGGAAGACCTTTCCTTCATACTACAGGTGTTATTATTGATTCAAAGAAAGGTAATGTAAATTTCCATTTCCACATAAGAAGTGTATTGAACACTTCCCAAGGAAGAGGGACACTCCAAAATTCAAGCTCCCTCATGAGCTTCACCCCTCTTGAAATTCAAGTAAATAAGCCTAGCTATATGGTTTTAAAGAAAGCTCTTTGCGGGAGGCAACCTGGATGTTTTTTTTTAATTTTCTTTGTGTCCTATTGCTGTAGCAAGATACTTTAGTTTTTTTGTTCTGTAGTTTTCAATAAAGTACCAAGTTTTACCCATTTTGGATTGAAAAATTTGAACATATATATGGAGTTGCAAATTCCTGCACGAGTCTCTGTACCGTATGATTTTTCATATTTTGTCTGTACTCCGATTGAGCTCATATTGGAACTGCAGTTAGAACTTTTTATACTATGTATGCTCATGTAATCTCGTGATTTTAGGACATGTCTAAGTAGGGTAATTAATTACGTTTTGCTACTGCTAAAATTTTGGACAGATTCTATCCCATTTTGTTTTATGCATTCTTTGAGCTTTTAAGTTGAATCTTTTTGATTGATTTGAGTTCATGAGAAAACATACAACATTATATACCTACTATACATTTCATATATATATATTTGTTTAAGGATTTCTTGCAGCAACCAATGTGTCTTTTGTACCCACTAATGTCACCCCACAAAAAAGAGATGGGAGAAAATTTTGTGTTGATATTTTTTCACAAGGATTAGAGGAGCTGCACCAATAGAAATCCAAGGATGGTGAAAACCATAAGCTTGGGTATGCCCAAGGCACCCCACTTGACCAACCACACTCTCGATTTGCACACGTCTACTTTTTGTTTTTCGATCAACACATTACTATCGCATAAACTTGGAGCGTCTTTTATTTGTTTTAGTTTGTTTTGCTTTATTTCTATTTGAGTAATGCCACCACTTTGATATATATTATGGGAGAGCTACTGGAGGTTTGGTTTAAGTAAAGTTGGATGTTATTAAAAAGTTGGGATTGGGATGTTGAAGCTGATATTAAAAAGATTACACATAGTTGCATGGTTCACATGCTTTGAATGAGTATCAATTTGCAAATGAATTGTGTAGAGTTATCTTTTATTCATGTTTTGATGCTTATTATTAGTTTACATTGTTTGACATGGACTGATTATAACTATGGACTCTTATGCATGCATGTAGACAGTCAACTTTCTCCCTCTTGCTAGCCCAAAGATAAAACCAAAAAGTTAAAAGTTGTTATCCAACTCCTTTGAACCAAGTTTTCCAGAGTGTCCACCATACCTAAATATTAGCATAATTGCTATTCAAAGTATGTTTCTCATGTTTTATTGATTTATCTAGCTTCCAAATTAAGATGATTATGAGAAAATTGGTTAGTAAAGCTCTCACAAACTTGATGGCACGCTTTTATTTCTTGCACATAATAAACTTGAACCATTGTGACTATCTTATGAAGTTGTGTTCTTGACAAATTATGAGTTGGGGGTTATCATAACCATGCTTTCACGAGGCACGTTTTCAATATTGCACTTATTCACATTTAGTTGATATCATGTTCTTTTGTTATGGATGCCTATCATTGTGAAATAAGCTAGAAACTTTGTGAGCTCATGGAGTTTTTATATGTGTGAGAAATTCCTGGGCCGCTAACCCAAGTCATGCATCATTCATGGTAGAAATTTACAGCATCCCATAGTGGGTATTCTATGAAGCATCTTCAGTAAAAAGCTATTCCAATAGTAAATAAAAAGAATTGTTGAGATGCCCATTGTTTGTTTGTCTTGTCATTTTGGTATGGGAAACCTACCATAGCATGGGGCAAGAGGTACCCCCGTTTGGCATTCTCGATGATACATATATACTTACAATGACAAGAACTTGATTAGGGTCCTAAGTTGAGTATCATGTGGTGTAGGTACTCGTATTCAAGGAGAATGAGGCATTTAACTTATACTTTGTCAAGCATATAACTCATACTTTCCATCACACTAACCTTAACCACTCAAGATGCTTATGATAGGGGCAGTGAGGGATCAAAGCTAATGAATACCATAGTTTGAACATGATCATAAGAGCAAGAGTTTGGAAGCTATATGAAACTTATTCATGATTAATATCTACTTATTATCTATCTTTCCAAAGTATCCACCTTAATATTCAGAATTGAGAAGGAAAATCTATGACCACTATAGGATGTTTTTACTTTACTTTTTCTTTTACATGCAATGTTACACTTTGTGAATTGCTATTGATCATCCTTTCATGGTATATGAGATATCACTTCATTATCTATCTTGCATATTGTTATTCCTTTAAAGAATGAATCATTTGACTTTGTGTAGCAATAGTAATCAATCTTGATATCCAAAATAGTATTAAAGTACAATGTCCATGTTAGTTTTATCACCTTCATACTCGAGGATGAGTATAGGTTAAGCTTGGGGATGCTGATGCATGTAAAATGCATCCATGAACTTTGCACTTTATTTCTTGATATTCCAAATATTTGCATCATATATCGGGTATATTCATGTTTTATAATGATATTTGGGAATAATTCACACTTCCCATATTGTTTTGGAATTAACCCTACCGAGGCAGAAAACCCCTATTTCAATGTTTTTTGACTTTTAGGTACCCAAACGATGTCCAATTGACCTAAAACTTCACGGGACCTAGTATTTATCAGAACCAAGAACAATGGGCCAAATATCCGCGAGAAAAGAACACCGAGGAGGGAATGAGCTATCCAGCCGCGGCCCACCCCCTGGCCGCAGCTGATGTGCTCGTTTGCCCCTCGAGTCTTTGATGCCGTCGAATCTTTCTCCCAGGCAAAGGTTCTGACCTAAAACCACGTATAAAAAAGGTCTCCCGATGATTCTCGGAGAGGAGTGTCGCAGAAGACAGAAACACGAAACAAAAAGGTAGGAGGTAGAAGATTAGAGGGGGAAACTCCGGCGGGGCACTGCCAGTGTGATCTCCACCTCCTCCAACGACTCCAGCACCTTCACCATGATGAAGGGGTAGTAGTCCACCCCTTGGCTCTAAGTTTGTGGCAGTAGCTATTGTATCTCTCTCTCATGATCTCGATTGTATTAGAACCGTATGAGCTGCATAACATGATTACGGTCATATTTGTATTACCTATGTGGTGGATCTTTATATAGTTGATATTTGAGATTGCAATTGTTTAGTATTGGAAGTATATGAATAGATGCATATTATGTACCCTGTTCTTGTTTCCTTGTTTTGATCAAACTTGTATACGGGAGCGTGTGGGGGGGAACATGTGCATTAGTTGGAGCAACGGGGGTGATCTTGCGGGTAGGACAGTAAAACTTGCGAATCACTTGGGTGTTTATCTTACTTAGTTGCCTCACTAGGGATAAATAAAATACCATGCTTAGACTAGATCAAGTATGTTCTTATTTTAACTTCATGTCATAGAACTTAATGCTATACTATGAGATTGTTCTTAATACTATATTGCTTGGATACCCCCCTTTCTAGTGGAGTATAAGTGAATTGTTAGTAAAATAACATATCTATCTTAGGACGTGATGCTCATATGAATTGCTATCCATACTTTAACATGTGGCACCAATATTATGTCAACTAGAGTGTCCCATGTCTACCACAACTCAAAGAGAGAGTGCATAAGTGAAACCATGAACCCCGGTCCATTTTAAACTATAAGAAAACATTATCCAACACATCTTCATCACTTTTTATTTTCAGTACTAATTAAATACGAAAATACAAAAACATTTCTCATACTTGCAAACACCAACCAAAACCCAAAAACATCATATTCCATTGCATTTACCACCGTTGCATATTTACTTTACTATTGCATTGCATTTTACTTTTATTGTATTTTATTTCAGTTTTGCTTACATACACCTTGTGCTTGAAAACCACTTGGTTAGGTTGAGGGCACAAAACAATCTATAACTATTTTGTAGGTTGCTTGATGAAGAACAATACGATCATTCTCTTACACACAACTCCCTGAGAGTTCGATATTTAAAACCTTGAGTTTCCCTCGTGGGGAAGACTTCCATTTACTACATCACTCTCCACTTAGAGTCTCAACCATTAAGATGCAACGAGAAGCTCCTATGACAACTATCAGGAAGTTTTCTAGCGCTCGCATCAGGTGACAAGATGCGGTATGTGTTTGATGGCCCACAAGTATAGGGGTGTATCGTAGTATTTTCGAGGGAAGTGAAACCCAATTTATTGATTCGACACAAGGGGAGCCAAAGAATATTTATAAGCCTTAACAACTGAGTTGTCAATTCAGCTGCACCTGGAAACAATCTTGCTCACAGCAGTTTATCAGTAGCAACAGTTTTGTAGTAGGAATAGTAAAGTAGCAGCAGTAGTAAAGTAAAGACAGCAGTAACAATAGCAGTAAACAGTAGGATTCGAGTGCGGTAGGCATAGGGATGGATGGATGGGCGTTGCATGGACAAGACAATTCACATAGCAATCAGAACATAGGGCAATTGCAGATAAATAAGATAAAGCATCCAAGTACTAGATAATCCTAGGCATGTGTTCCATACATAGTCATATGTGCTCACAATGAGAACTTGCACAACTTCTTTTGTCCTACCAGCCCTTTTGCAGCGGGGCCTCAAGGGAACTACTGGCAATTAAGGTGCTCCTTTTAATAGAGCACCGGAGGAAAGCATTAACACTCCGTGAACACATGTGATCCTCACATCAAAGCCATTTCCTCCAGTTATCCCGATTTTTGTCACTTCGGGGCCATTGGTTCCGGACAACAACGTGTGTATACAACTTGCAGGTAAGACCATAAACAATACTATCATAATGAACCAATAAAATGTTCAAATCTGAAATCATGGCACTCGGGCCCTAGTGACAAGCATTAAGCATAACAAGTCGCAACAAAGTCATAAAGCACTAATAGAATATACTAGGCACCATGCCCTAACAATCTGATGCCATTACATGAACGATCTCATCCAATCCCTACCATCCCCATAGCCTACAGCGGGGGATTACTCACTCATAGATGGGGGAAACATGGATGGTCAATGGAGAAGCGATGGTGATGATGATTGCGATGATCTCCTCCAATTCCCCGTCCCGGCAGGGTGCCAGAACGGAGTTTCTGGTGTTGTTTCATGGAATCTGGTGGTGGCGGCAGAGCGGAACTCCTTCTGGAAAACGTCGAACCCCCCAGAGTTTTTAGGTCAGAAGGCTTCTTATAGGCGAAGTGGGAGACCGAGGGGGTGTCTGGGGCGGCCAGACCACCCCCTGGCATGGCCTGGGCTAGCCCGCGCGGCCAGACCACCCCCTGGCGCGGCCTGGGCTAGCCTGCGCGGCCAGGTGGTGTGGCCTGGGCCCAGCCCCCCTCTGTCTCGTATTCTGGCTCCGGGAGTCTTCTGGTGAAATAGGATTTTCGGCATATTTTCCGGGATTTTTTCTGATAGTTGATTTTCTGCACAAAAAGTAGACACCAGGGCAATTCTGCTGAAAACAGCGTCAGTCCATGTTAGTTCCGTCCAAATCACACAAGTTTAGAGGATAAACAATAGCAAAAGTGTTCGGGAAAGTAGATACGTTTTGGACGTATCAACTCCCCCCAAGCTTAGCTTATTGCTTGTCCTTAAGCAATTCAGTTGAAAACTAAGTGCGATAAAAGAAACTTTCACGAACACATTTGCTTCATATGATGTATATATTCTCAGCATGTGATCAACTACTTAGACAATTCATAATAAAGAGTATGCAACTACGTTCACTTAATAGGCAATGCAAGCTACGAAGAGATTCCAACTTAAAAATAATAAGTAGCAAGAAACATGAACATAAGCAACATTATAATGCTCATAACAAGGTATCATATAGTGGTATCTCGCTTGCCTTTGATTGTGAATGCCAAGGCACCTCTGAAGTTCAGGTGAAGACTAGAAGTAAAGATGTTAAAGATACAAGCATCAAAGTCATAGCACAAATAATCAAGTAATGAGACAGGCACAAAGAATGACAACTTTGCTCTCAAGAAGGTGCTCATAGAATAAGTGGGGACTCAACAAGGAAATGAAAAAGGTTTTGAAAAGTTTGAAAGGCTTCCAAATGCTGAAAGTATGGTACTCATTAGCTTTGAGCTCTCATTGCCCCTATCATAAGCATCTTTAATGTGGTTAAGGTGAAAGTGAGGTCCAATCTGAGTTATATGCTTGGCAGACTATAAACTGGAAATTCCATGTCCCTTGAGTATGAGGGCCGCTCCTCATGCTACTCAACTTTAGTTACCTGTAAGTTCTTGTCATCGTAAATATGTGCGTATCATAGAGAACCGCCAACGGGGTACCCCTTGCCTGATGATACGGAAGAATCCCCATATCAAAATGACAAGGCAAGCAGACAATGAGTATCTCAGCAATCTTCTTATTTACCATGGGAAAATGGTGCATTTTTTCTTTCTTTCCTCTTTTCATATACCTCTTTTTTTCTTTTCTTTTTTCTCAATATCTATCTCTCTCTTTTTTATAAGAAGAATGCTTCATAGATATCATTATGGTTACGCTGCAGGTTTCCACCATGACAGCATGGATTAGACCAGCGACCCAGGCGTTTCTCTAACACACATACATAACTTCATGGACTTACAAGCTCCCCTTTTATTTAACACCGATGACATCCGCAAACAGAAGAGCATGGTATCAACTGGGTATATATTTACAGGTGTTGAAAGCGTTCCCTATGACAGCACGGTTCTGCTAATCCCTAGCCTATAATTTGCAAGCATATAACTTTCATGGACAGTCACAATGGTGCAGGTTTATTAAGTGCAGAAAATAAAGTGTGTCATCAAGTTCGTGAGAGCTTTACTAACTAACTTTCTCATAACAAGCAAACATTTTATTCAGAAGAAAACAAGGCATAATGAATATGCACGGAAATAGCAAATGATGCTAATAGGTAGGTATGGTGGACACTTTGGCAATATTTGGTTTCAGGGAGTTGGAAACATGAGTAAAACATACTCAGTGAAAATGAAGGCTAGCAATAGTAAGGGAGCGACAAACGAGAGAGCAATAGCTGTCATAATCATGCTTGCAACAAAATAGGACTAATCATGGCATGAAAGTGATTCAAGATCCTCAAGGCAAAATAATTCATCGAGGCTTAACTGATTATTTCAGTCATATGCATGCGTGAGCATGTGCGAAGTCAATTCAAATGAAACATTCAGAGGAGGATACCACGGTTTCATACCAAGTTATGAATAGAGTAATGCAAGCAAACATTCATAAGACATGCTACAAACTATTAGCAAGCTGGAACTAATCATAAAAAAGCAAGAACTACTAAGCATCCATAAATAACATACACCCTACACGAACAGGCTAAGCATGCCCACAATGATAAGTATACGTACAAAAATGAAAACAAATAGAGTTCGTTACCAGCGTCTTACCACACCTCAAGTTGTCATTATTCCTCATTATTGCTCTTCACTTGTGTGGCTTGAATAATAATATGAAACCAATATCCACTGAGGACTGCTGAACCCTGCAACAAACTCACAAAACCAAAGAAGAACAGCAAATATTTTTGGTGTTTTCGATTTTTTAAAGCAAGAACCAAAAAAGGAAAAACAAGCAAAGCAAAATCTTTTTGGGTTTTTCGAAAAATAAAAACAAAGAAAAAAGGGAAAAGCAAACAAAGGCAAAAAGAATAAGAAGCAAACCAAAGAGAAACAATAGAAATATTTTTGGTCTTTTTGTGTTTTTAGAAAGCAAAAGCAAAGAAAGAACGAAAACTAAAAGAGAACGAAACATGAATATACAAAGTACCGATGCAAAATGATATGAAGATGAGTGCGATGTCGGCGTACCTCCCCCCAAGCTTAGGTTTTTGGCCTAAGTGGGTGTCAATCCCAAGCTGGCCAGGATGAAGTGTCACCGTGGTACGACGAGGAGGTACCATCGTCCTGGTACGAGCTCGAGTACGTCCCTCCGTAGTGCGTGGAGTAATCGTAGGAGGTTACATCCTCCTGATGCTGCTCGTGGAAACCCAGCAAGCAGAGCTGCTCATCCACCTCCTCCTTAGAGCGCGATCACGGTCTCCTGTGAACACTAAACAAAGAAGACTATGGCAAAGGGATCTCCCTTTCATCCCCGTCAGTAAACAGCATCCTATATACTAGACCGTCCAAATCAGAATCAGTGGTGACAAACTGATGAATTTTCATAGCAACAAGGTCAAGCCTTTGTGGTGCCAATACATTATCATTGGGGTCCACTGAAAACCCTAATGCATTGACCATACGTGAGGCAATGATGCCCCCATAGATAGGTCCCCTAGCAGCTAGGCGGCGAGCAATAAGTGAGCCAAGATTGTACCGAGTATCATTGTTGAGCGCAGCAGCAAGGAAAGCTAAATGATAGTTGGAGATATTACTTGTGTTCTCCCTACCAAGCACGCTAGTAGCAAGATAATATGCAAAGTATCTAAGAGCAGGGAGTTGGATGTTTCTTATCTTTCCACGCTGCGCCACGCGGTCATCATCATTGGTCACCCCTCGGTAAAGCTCCAGCAAATCAGCGGGTCGCCCTTGAATTTTCTTCATGGTCCCTGCCATGCTTACACCTACAACACTGCAAAATCTTTCCAATGGCATGGTAAAGGGCAGATTATAAATTTTGAAAGAGACAGTTGATTGATAGGGTGTGTTAGTGAATGCAAAGCTCTCAACAAAGGTTTTGGTAAGCATAGCGTATTGCTCACTCTCATCTTGCATATATGAGGTCAAACCAACCCTCTCAATCAGTAGCAAGAAATCATCAAGAATCCCTACAGCTTGTAAGAAAGTAAAACAAGGAAAAGTAGATGGGTGAGCATCCCCATCATCCCTTTCATTACCAATACGAGTTGCAATGAGATATTCGTTGTATGATGGCCTAAACTGAGAGGCTGATCTTGAGGGCCTCGACCTCCTAGGTGCATCCCTCTCAAATATCTCTCCAAAGGTATGGTTGTTCATGCTTGGTATTCTGAAATTTAAACACCTATTAAACAAGTGATTGCAAAGTGAATATAATGAAGGATACTACTCATAGGGACTTGTAAGAGGCCTAAACATGCATCCAAACTATATCTCTAAGCATCAAACAAGCTTACAAGTTCTCATAACCTGTCACCTATAGCAGCAAAATACTCAAGATATAATCCACTAAACACAAATCTACTTGGACAAGGGGAGGAGTCACATACCGGAGAACAAATGCTCCAAATTTCAGCAACAAATATGGGCTGAGAAGGAGATCAAAAAATCAACAGCAAGAACGCGATTTTGAGCAATGAACTGGAGCTTACTCGAGAGAGAGAAGAAAGTGGCAGGTGAGAGAGTTAGTGGAGGGCCAGGGGTGGCCCACACCATGGCATGGCGCCACCCAGGTCAGGTCGCGCCACCAGGTGGTGAGCCTGCCTGGTGGGTCCCCTAGTACCTTCCAGGCACTCCTCTGCCCCTTTTTCACGTAAAAATTTAATATGAATTTTCTGGAATTTTTCGAGACACTTTATTTTTGGGCAATTTTCAGGAATAGAAGAATGATTTCTGACAGACAGATTTTTTGGAAATGATGCAATGCAAAATAAAGCAAAAGCTACAGAAGTTCTAAGACACACTAACAAGCAAGCAACTAACAATAGAAAAGAAAACTAAATGAAAGCAAAAACTAAAATGGATAGAAATAGAAGTAAACGGAGATAATCATAGTGAAAATATTTTTTTGTTCAAGGAAATCCTTTTGTTAACAAGGTTGATCAGGTCTTGTTACCAAAACAATTCCATATGAGACAAAACTTTGTATTCCACTAATGATTATGTTACCTCAACCTTGATAGCAATGGTCCCAATCATAATAGTTTCAAATTTTTCTCTTGGTATGGGACAGTATATTTCTCCAACTTGAATGCCCTCAACATGTTCAATGGAATTCAAACCATAAGTCCTTTCAATCTTCTTGGGGAAATAGACAGTATGTTCCTTGTCATTAACATTGAAAGTCACCTTTCCTTGATTACAATTAATAACAGCTCCTGCAGTATTAATAAAAGGTCTCCCAAGAATAATAGACATATTATCATCTTCAGGAATTTCAAGCACAACAAAATCAGTTAATATCAAGCAATTATGAGCCACTTGAACAGGTACATCCTCACATATACCAATAGGAATAGTGGTAGATTTATCAGCCATTTGCAAAGATATATCACTTGGTATCAGTTTTTCTAGTTGAAGCCTCTTATAGAGAGAGAAAGGCATAACGCTAACTCCAGCTCCCAAATCACACAAAGCAGTTCTAACATAAATATTCTTAATAGATCAAGGGATAGTTGGAATCCCTAGGTCTCCAAGTTTCTTAGGAACCTTACCATTAAAGGAATAATTAGCAAGCAAAGTAGAAATTTCTTCATTAGGGATCTTCCTTTTATTCGAGACAATATCCTTCATATACTTTGAGTAAGGAGGCAATTTAATAGCATCAGTCAAAGGGATTTGCAATAATAAAGGTTTCATCCACTCACAAAACTTATTATAGTGTTCATCTTCCTTTGACTTGTGTTTCTTATCAGGGAAAGGAATAGGTTTTTGGACCCAAGGCTCTCTTTCACTACCATGCTTCTTAGCAACAAAATCTTCTTTAGTGTATTTAGTATTCTTGGTGTGCTTTTTAGGTTCTTCTTCAACTTTTTCTTCATTAGAAATTTCATTTTCTTCATTACCACTTTCAGTTTCAGCATCAGAGACAGATATACTATTAGGATCTATAGCAGGTTCTAAGGGTTCTACAACAGTTTTATGTTTCTTTTTTCTTTTCTTATGAGTAGTACCACTATTTTCAGCTTGTTGAGAATCCTGCTTGATTCTTTTAGGATGCCCCTCAGGATATAGAGGATCCTGGGTAGCAGCACCACTTCTAGTTCTAATTTCATAAGCATGTTTTTCTTTAGCAGCATTAACTAGCAAGTCTTTTTGCACTTTAATGAGTTGATCTATTTGAGTTTGAACCATTTGAAAGTGTTTAACAATCATTTTGACATCATTAGAGGTTCTTTCCACAATATCTTTTAACTCAACAATAGCTCTAGTGTTTTCCATTAGATGATTTTGCACCCTTTTATTAAAATTATCCTGCTTAACAATAAAGATATCGAATTCTTCTAAGCATTGATCAGGAGGTTTAGAGTAAGGGATATCACCTTCATCAAAGTGTTGGAGAAAGTGTACCTCAATAGTGGATGAGTAGGGAATAGGCTTACATAATTCTTCTATAGGAGGTAAATTCTTGACATCTGCAGCTTTAATTCCCTTCTCCTTAAGACATTTCTTAGCTTCCTTCATCACTTCATCATTTAATTCAATAACGCCCCTCTTCTTTGATGTTGGAATAGGCACCGGAATAGCTGGTTCAGGTATAATTACTTCAGGTATAGTTGGTTCAGGAGGAGTCCAATCTTCATAGTTCTTGCTTATTTTAGCCATTAATTCCTCGGCTTCCTTCGGAGTCCTATTCCTGAAAACACAATCAGCACAACTATCTAGGTATGTCCTAGATTCTTCAGTTAGTCCATTATAAAATATATCAAGAAGCTCATTCTTAGGTAATGGACTTCCAGCCTGTGCATGAATCAAAGCACAAAACCTTGCCCATGATTTAGGCAATATCTCTTTTTCTCCCTGTTTAAAATCAAAAAGTTCCTGCAAAATAGCATGTCTAGCACTTGGAGGAAAATATTTCTGCAGGAAAGTACTAATCAAGCAATCAGGGCTATCAATAGATCCAGGAGGTAAATTACTAAACCAAGCTTTAGCTTCTCCTTTTATTGAAAAGGGGAAAATCTTAGCAACAAAGTAAGTACGCATCTTAATATCATCAGAAAACAAACCACTCATGGTAGAAAGTTCATTCATATGTGCTACCGCACTCTCATTCTTAGTCCCACAAAAAGGTTCTTCTCAACAATAGCTATGTAAGATAGATCGAGAGAGAAATCATAATCTTTATCTTTAATATTTATGGGAGAAGCAACAAACTTAGCAACAGGAGACAATTTGGGTCTAATAGTACGCCTCTCAAGGAGACTCTTAGCAGCGCTCCTATCATGGGTGTTTTACATTCTTTAATAAATTCATCGGTCATCTCAACATAACCATCTTCAATATCATAACTTTCACTAGACTCAGGTGAACTAACAGGTGTAGTAGTGTCTTCATTAGGAGTTTCAGTATTTCCAGCTATAGTTCTAGCAATCGTAGCATCTAGGAAAGGACCTAATGAACCACTCTTATCAAGCACAGTAGAAGCAGCATCATAAGTATCAGAAGTTTCAGATTCAGTAGTAGTAGCAGTGTGTGTAACATGTGTATGTGGTGGTGTAACGAGCTTACTCATAACAGATGGTGAATCAAGAGCAACATAGGTGTTCAGAACCGTACCTCTTCTTGTAGTGGATGGTAAAATAGGAACCTTGCCATCACGAGACTTACCCATGATGGATGGATAACATCGAACAATAGAGAATCCAAGTGAACTTGATAAATAAAGTTATGCTCCCCGGCAACAACGCCAGAAAATAGTCTTGATGACCCACAAATATAGGGGGTGTATCGCAGTATTTTCGAGGGAAGTGAAACCCCAATTTATTGATTCGACACAAGGGGAGCCAAAGAATATTTATAAGCCTTAACAACTAAGTTGTCAATTCAGCTACACCTGGAAACAATCTTGCTCACAACAGTTTATTAGTAGCAATAGTTTTGTAGTAGGAATAGTAAAGTAGCAGCAGTAGTAAAGTAAAGACAGCAGTAACAATAGCAGTAAACAGTAGGATTCGAGTGCGGTAGGCATAGGGATAGATGGACGGGCGTTGCATGGATAATGCAATTCACATAGCAATCAGAACATAGAGAAATTGCAGATAAATAAGATAAAGCATCCAAGTACTAGATAATCCTAGGTATGTGTTCCATATATAGTCATACGTGCTCGCAATGAGAACTTGCACAACATCTTTTGTCCTGCTAGCCCGTTTGCAGCGGGGCCTCAAAGGAACTACTGACAATTAAGGTGCTCCTTTTAATAGAGCACCGGAGCAAAGCATTAACACTCCGTGAACACATGTGATCCTCACATCAAAGTCATTCCCTCCGGTTATCCCGATTTCTGTCACTTCGGGGCCATTGGTTCCGGACAACAACGTGTGTATACAACTTGCAGGTAAGACCATAAACAATACTATCATAATAAATCAATAACATGTTCAGATCTGAAATCATGGCACTCGGGCCCTAGTGACAAGCATTAAGCATAACAAGTCGCAACAAAGTCATAAATCACTAATAGAAGATACTAGGCACCATGCCCTAACAATCTGATGCCATTACATGAACGATCTCATCCAATCCCTACCATCCCCATAGCCTACAGCGGGGGTTTACTTACTCATAGATAGAGAAACATGGATGGTCAAGCGATGGTGATGACGATGGCGATGATCTCCTCCAATTCCCCATCCCGGCAAGGTGCCAGAACGGAGTTTCTCGTGCTTTTTCGTGGAATCTGGTGGTGGCGGCGAAGCGGAACTCCTTCTGAAAAAACGTCGAACCCCCCAAAGTTTTTAGGTCAAAAGGCTTCTTATAGGCGAAGAGGGAGACCGAGGGGGTGTCTGGGGCGGCTAGACCACCCCCTGGCGCGGCCTAGGCTAGCCCGCGCAGCCAGGTGGTGTGGCCTGGGCCCAGCCCCCTCCGTCTCGTATTCTGGCTCCGGGAGTCTTCTGGTGAATTAGGATTTTCGGCATATTTTCCGGGATTTTTCCTGATAGTTGATTTTCTGCACAAAAAGTAGACACCAGGGCAATTCTGCTAAAAACAGCGTTAGTCCGCGTTAGTTGCATCCAAATCACACAAGTTTAGAGGAGAAACAATAGCAAAAGTGTTCGGGAAAGTAGATACGTTTTGGACGTATCAGTGTTGCGGATGAAGTTTTGTGCATCAAACAATGAAGCAGACTATGAGGCTCTTCTCCACGGGATGCAGATGGCCAAAGCTTGCGGCACAACACGGCTCGTCAGCTATGGCGACTCCTCGTGGTACAACAGACCATGAACATGTGTGATGCCTTGAGTGACAACATGATCGCATATCGTGACCTCCACAACATACTCGAAGGGAACTTCGATGGCTGCGCAGTGCGGCACGTCAGCCGCGAAAGCAACGAGGAGGTCGACGCACTCGCCAACATAGGCTCAACATGCGCCCCGGTACCGCCAGGCGTATTCTTGGAGAAAATCTGTGAATGATCCATCAAGCCGACACCTACTGCAGGGCCACCTTCAGCAACAATGCACTCGAGGGCTATGCCACCAGAAGAGGCCGAAGGATTCAGCGAGACAGAACAGGGACCTGCAGCCAAAGGCCCCATGCAGTCCATGCTCATCGATCCATCCTGGACTCAGTCGTACATCATGTACCTGCTCACCAAGAAGCTGTTGGATGACCCGACGGACGCATGACACATTGCTCGGCGTTCCATGGCCTTCACCATAACAAATGGCGAGTTGTACAAACAAAGCATCATGGGCGTCCTCCAACGATGCATCACCAATGGTGATGGCAAAGGCATCCTCCTCGACAAACACAAGGGCACCAGTGGACATCATGCCACCAGTCGCGCTCTCGTTGCTAAAGCTCTACGAGTTGGATTCTACTAGACAACTGCGATGCGTGACGCCAAAGACATCGTCGAAAGATGCAACACCTATCAGCGATTCGTGGATAAGCCACACGCACTAGGTGTGAAGCTTAGGCCAATACCAGTGGCTTGACCCTTCGTGCAGTGGGGGCTCAACATGGTCGGCAAGTTGCAGAAGTTATCGCCCAGAGGATATGTCTTCCTCCTCATCGCAGTCGACAAGTTCACCAAGTGGATTGAGGCCATGCCTGTGACAAACCAAACTGGCACCACTACCATCAAGTTCTTCGAGTGCATTGTCTTCATGTTCAGGGTGCCGCACGACATCATCACTGACAATAGGACAAACTTCACCTCGAACGAGTTCTAGGATTTCTGCGAAACCTGGGCATCAACATCAGCTACGCTTCTGTGGCACACTCTCAGACCAATGGTCAAGTCAAAAATGTCAATGGCCTAGTTTGGAACGGCATCAAGAGCAGACTCCTTAGGCCTCTCGAACAAGCGGCCGGATGTTTGGCCGATGAACTTCCCTCTATACTATGGAGCCTACGCACAACACCAAACAACGCCACAGGTTACAGACCATTATTCATGGTGCATGGTGTTGAGGTAGTACTACCGGCTGAGGTGCGCTACAAAGCCCCAAGGGTCGTCGCTTACAACGAGGCCGAATCTACGGCCTCACTCGAGGACTCCGTCAACCTTCTCGATGAAGTGCGCGAAATCACCATGGAACGGTCAAATGTGTACCAACAAAGCCTCCGCAACTACCATAGCCGACAACTACGCCCAAGGTCCTTCGTCGAAGGTGACCTCGTCCTACGACTGAAGAAGAAAGGGCACATGAAGCTCGAATCTCCATGGGAAGGACCCTACATGGTCACCGAAGTGATCCCAAGTGGCGTATATCGCCTCAAGGACTTAGGGACTGAAGTCGCATACTCCAACCCATGGAACGTCGCATAGCTGTGATGTTTCTACCCTTAGATTTTTTCCCTTTACAACAAGGCTACTCAGCCAGGCTACTTAGCCAAACAATGTACATCCTGCTATTCTCCAATAAATAAAGCTAAGTGTCTCAACTACGAGCCTTATTATGTTTTTCTTTCTATCCATTTAGCACTCGGGGCTGTGCCTCCTTGACGACCTCGTTACATATTCAACTCACCATCGTGATTGCCTGAGTAGTTGATTCTACTTACAATCGAACCCTTGAAAAATCCAGCCCGGTTGCAGCCCAACTGACAGGTTGGCAAGGTGCTGAGATCTAGAAGCATCAGGCTAACGAAAAGGCATCGCATAATCACACTCAAATATATAAAAGCTAACAACTTTGAACAAATTACAAGGACCACAAAATGCCCAATCAAAACTATATGAGCTTTACAACATTTATATGTCCTATGTAGGCTATAAACTACTCTACTACCGTTGAAGCAGGACGTTGGTCCGCTCATCGAATAAATGAACGACATCTTCCGTTGGCTGAGCAACTTCCCGATAGTGCGCCTGCATATTCCAAGCCATGCTATCTGAAGGCACCGGAGGACCCTGCGCAATGGCTGCCAAGTCTACATCTAGTCGCTGCATACGTACAAGGACCAGCGCAGCCTTGGCCCCTACCACCAGTTGTTGGCGAACACACTCGCAAACTGCGATCATGTCGTGAAACTTCTGCAGCAGAGCGAGGACGCTGGATGGTGCATGATCCAACGGAAACATGGCACCATACACAGTCGCCAGTGCCGTACGCACACGCCTAATGAAATTCAATACTTGGAAGACACGATCTTGCAATGTAGTGAGCACGGTGGCCCGATTCTTGTCGGCCTAGAAGAACCCTCTGGCCTCGAGCTCAGACTGAGTAAAGCAATTGAGTCGGATAGTAATCCGCTCCTTTTCCTCCTATGGAATAAGGTTAACAACTATATACACAAGACATCAAAGTATCAGTCAACATTGTAGCGACTCAAGGAAAAGACAAATCAGTCGAGGAACACTCACATTGGAGTTTCTCGTTGATACGGGTAACCTCACCAAGGACATACCTTTCTCGCTCAGCAGTTTTCTCCTCCTTCGACATCCACATGTCAGCATTGCCGCAAATGATCAACACATTTCTCTCCAATTACTTCACACGATCGCATAGGAAAGGGAGCTGCGACGTATCATCCACTCTGGAGCGTCGCGGAATTAAGGAGGCAGAAGATGATTTCATGCCCTGCACGCCACTCGCAGACCCCAAATCAAGCAAACAATCGAAGGATAAGCACTAGAGATCAAGGGACAACAGTTCGAAGAAAAGCTAGAAGCAACAAACAACCAGTATATACACATAGGGCTTAAATGATTCTTAATGGGGCACACCCACAAAAGTACTTGACGATACCATGAGATCCTAGCATGACTATACAATAAAAGAACAAGCAAAGATCACATCCAGGACTATGTAGCAGCATCCACAGGCTTCGCAGACTCCGTGGTAGGCTCTGATGTCGTGGCTCTTGCGACAACAGCCCCTGACGCCGTGGCTTTCGCCACGTTCATCCGCTTCTGCTCCACGGAATACATCACGAGCATTTCAATGAGCCAAGGTCCATACTTCTGACAGCGAATAGCAAAAGGCACAACCGCTACCTCTTCACCTTCCACAGTCACCGGCATCTTGGACATGATCTTGCTAACGTTTAGCCTAGCACCGCACGCCTACGCCATCTCCAGCCCGAGGGAAGCACCCGCTCCTTTCTGCATCTGCTTATAGTCCACAGGCACGCCCTCGGTGAAAGCTTTAGCAAGACCGTCAACATCTTCAATAGCCTTGGCCTTTGGTATCATCTCCTCTCGGAGACGTCCAAGCATGACCTTGGCCTTATGGAGTACATCCTTGGTGGAAAAACTATGGCCTTTGATTGCAGCCACATCGCCAGCCAAGAGGTCCTCGCGAGTCAGCGCCTGATGGTCGAAATCAATACCGGCTGCATCTGTGAAACCATAGCAGTCAATGGTCAAAGAGGAAAGGAGTCAAAGAAGGCACAACAATAATAGCAAATCGAACCAAAAACTTACTAGACAGGGCCTAGGCAGCTTCCATGAGTTGTTATGTGAACCCCTTCTCCTTTCAGCTACGGTCGCCGCTCGGTCTTCCTCGTGCTGTTTTGGCTCCACCTTATAGTGCTCGACGGCGTCAATTGCGTCTTTCCTCTTGGTCTCTATAGTGCTGAGGCTCTTTTCAAGAGAGCTTAGTCGACGAAGATTTTGATTGTTTTCCCCTGGCAACAAAAAAGATGCATTAGTGAGAAGTTGATCCCATCTTCGGGTGGATCACTCGAAGAAACAAAGGATTTTACTTTGAAGTTGCCGGTGGTCAGCATCCAGCCGCACATGCTCTTGGCCAAGGCGAATCATGTTCTGAAGAAAGGGTTGCGGCAGATTTCATGTCAGATGATGCAAAAGAACTCAGAGGCTCCCTCGAATGACTAAACATTCTTTTCTGGTCATCTAGGTGAGTACCCTATGTTCCCCAGCTTGGAGGAACTTGAGGAGCTCGCGCTGGAGGTGGCCACTGTCTTCGGGGAGGACTTGGGTTGTTCCGCGCCCTTTCCCCTGTAATCCACGACTCCTTTCATCCTCCAGGTCCCAGTCAGTGTCGGATAAAGATGACGCCGTAACACTTCAGCTGATACAAAGAAACTTAGTGCAAGGAAAGCAATGAGAGGAGCAATCTAAACATTGCAAAAGGGGTAGATGCTCACCCATCAAATCGATCGAGGTAAAAAATTCATCACGCTTTTGCTTCTTCTAAGGCGGGGGAGGCATGCTATGGACGGGTACCACAGGAATTGGATCCGCGGCACTCTCTTCAGGAGCAAGATCTTTCAGCGTCTCTAGTGTGGAGGCATCCGAATCCACGCTCCGCTCTCGCTCGCGAGACCCAGCCTCGCTAGACTCAGGGGTTCCATATGCCTTAGTAACATGCATAGTCGAGTATGATTCATCTTCCTCTCCATCCTCAGGAGGGACTATGCCCTCCGATTGAGGAGGCATTGAGCCTTCAACTTTCCACTCTTGCAGCAAAAGAGATAATGCCATTCAGTCTCCACTAAAACTGTCTTACAGACAAGGAAACATTCAACAGAAAATTACCACTGGTGCAGGATAAGTGGCACGGAACATCTTGGTGTTTGAATCCGCAGGAAGAGCCTCCTTCTTGGTGAGCTTGGTCAACAACCTAATTTTAGTTCTGACCTCCACCAACAACATGTATTCCGAGCAAATGCGTGTCGGATCCAACACACTAGTCCAGAGGCACATCGGATAAGCCCTGGCCTGCAGAGGTTGCACCTGATGTCGCAGCTAGGTTCAGATGAGGTCCATGCTAGTGACCTCCTTGCCTTAGATAAGCTGAAGGTCCTGCACCCGCTTGTACAAGATCTCCACATCGTCTGCTTCACCAGGCATCATGATGTTCTTCCAGGACCTTTTCTTCTTCAGCTCCGCATTTGGGTTAAAAGGAGCAAGACCAAACCTTTGCTCCCCTACCTTCTGGTCTCGGATGTAAAACCATTTGTCCCTCCACCCTTGGGCAGAGTCGACGAAATTGAGGCTGGACTACTGAACATGGGGGTACACGGATTTACCGCATCCACCAATGTTGTACACTGTGGATTTTGACCCCGACTGCCTCTTCACATTGAACAACTTTTTGAAGAGGCCAAAGTTTGGCTCGATACCGAGCCAGCACTCACATAGGGTGATGAAGCAGGCAATATGAAGAATAAAATTGGGAGTCATCTAGTGAAGCTAAATCCCATAGGAGCAAAGCAATCCACGAATGAAGTCATGGAAGGGCAGAGAAAGACCTCGAAGAAGGAAAGCGAGAAACAGAATGCGGAATCTAGTGGGAGGATCAAGGATTACCTCTGGTCTGAGTATTCGGCAATCATCCTCCTTGGCCGAAATAATGCCGGGCTGGAGAAGAGGATGGAGCTAATGGAGCCTCAAGGTCGAGTGCCGCCAGGACCCATTGGTAACACGGGATCTAGGCCCCTTCTTCTTAAGAGCAGCAGTGGCGGCGCCAGATCCAGCAGCAACGACGAACTTCTTCTTCCCCATCCTCTTCTGGCGCAGAGATTGCAGGAAGTAGCTCAGAAATGCCTTAAGCACGTCCAGTGCAACAAACAAGCGACTAGGAATAGAGAGGGGTAGAGCGACAATGGCAGCGACACAGGGAGGAAGAAGAGGCAAAGTGTCAAAATTACTACCAAGATTGATACTTAAGCACCAAGGAGATGATATCCTATGGTTAGAAATCTTTAATTCTGTCACGTGTTGTGCATCGGTGCTTACGCATGGCAGGATCAACATAACCATCGTTGCACGATCCCCACTGAGCGTGAAAATCAAGGAGACACAGTTAAAACCCCAATTTACATGTGACTAGTCAAATCCTAGTTAAGCATTGGGGCCCACATCCGTCTAGTCCCATCAGCACCGCTCACGCCGGTGGCTGAGCTCATTAAAGCATCAACATTCACACTATCAGCAGCTCGAGGCGAAATTGTACAACGGTAACCTTTTCTTCGACTCACTTAGTTTTTGCCCGAGTCTACGACTCGACCAAACACTCGGGGGCTACTCCTAACAGAAGCACTCATCGCGCACCCAATGATTTCCTAGGTCCAGTGTTACTCCATCAAAACACAGATCCAAGCCTATTGTGCCTCGATCCATTGTTCGAATGCACTATTCAATTTCGGACTCGGGGGCTCCTCCCATAGGGAGCACTGGAAGCACATTCGATAATATCTGGCCAAGGATAATAGTTGAAAAAGTTCAAAGTCCCCTCTCGAGTCTATGACTTGAATAGGCACTTGGGGGCTACTCCCATAGGGAGCGTTGGTCGTGCACCCTATGAAATGACAAGAAATTATAGAACAATTCTCAGGGAAAATGCGTTGATCATATCCGCATTGCATCATCACAAGCAATTGAAGCTTTTGGCGACCTTGCCTCTAACTGACCACAAATTGCCCTACATTGAGACAACATCTCATGGGCCACCCGAATCACCTCCGTGGTGACAACATATTTAGATGCCACATTTACAACCTGAAGATAAGACCAGTGGATGCAATCCAATGGCCTGGTAACACACCTGCTACACTCTACCAGAAACATGTTCATGCACGATGAAAAAGCCTTGACGGACGTGTCAAGTGCACGCATAAAAACACTAGAATTTGACTTCATAAGGTCTCCACGACATGAGTTGAATTATGCCAGCAGTTTTCTAAATTCGAGTCTGAGGACTCAAGTTTGAGTAGATAGCGTTGTTTTGCCCAAAAGCAGTTAACTGATCCCCATCCATCAGATGAATTAGGCACGCATATCAACTATCCCTATGACTTAAATAATGACACCTGATAAAACATTCGAATGATGAGCACTCGAAGACTTTATAGTCTCACTACGAATCTATAATTTGGATGGACACTCGGGGGCTACTGACACGGGTATGCCCCACGGGCATTTAGGTTTGGCCCATATGGTTTATCCCAAGAGGAGCCCACAGAGAAACTGGAGCCAAGGAAGTTTCGGGTGGCCCAAGCCCAAGGAGATGTGACTCCTTGGAAGACACGACAAAGGATTAAATAGAAAGTTTAAAGGGGAAACCTTAATTTGTAACCGACTTGTCCTGCTATCCCGATACCTAGCCTCCCTATATAAAGGCTAGGAGGGGTATCGAGGAGGACATCCACAACCTAGTTACCACACCGCCAGATTACATCTGCGCACCCCTGTACTTCTCGATTTCATCAATAACAAAGAGCAGACAAGCAGGAGTAAGCTCCCTTCCGAGGGCTTGCACCTAGGTAAACCGCGTGTCCTGGATGTGCTTGTTTGCTAGCCGATCGATGCCTCCAGCACTCCCCACTTCCTCATACCCAAGTCCATCATATATGGGCATTGGCGAGTTAACCCCTCGTCAGGACCTCTTCCTCCAATCCTTTGGGCGGGAAGGGTTACCACATTGTCGCCCAAGGGAAACTGGCCTACAAGACTACTTTACATGGACTATGTCCAGGATCCTCAGGGGGCGCCGGTCCAACATAAAGTCGTGACATCTCCCTGTAGCATGACACCATCCACTGCTTCCTTGCACCAAAGTGGCAAAGAGGGAGTTTTGTTGATGCCTGCGTTGTTAGCCCTTCTTTAACACCAAAGAGGCCAGACAGTGCCTCCTCTTTACCGAGGTGTACCACACAGTCTATGTGGTGGAAAATCCTGTTGGGCTTGTCGTCTTTCTCTTTAAAGCGGTATTACGAGTGTGTCCCTGTTGCACACTAAGAGAGTGTCATGGGAATGACCACGACAGTCATTACCAGGGGTAGCGATTGATAGGATTGAGGGCAAGAGTTGGCGGCCATCTGCGGTGCGAGATGGGGGCGAAGACACATGAGTTTACCCAGGTTCGGCACGCGGAGGGTAAAGACCTACTTCTGCTAGATTGTATTAGTAGCGAGCGAGTTACAAGGGTGGCGAGCTCGGCGGCTGGGCAGCGAGTCGCTCGAAGGGGTGTATGATGGAACGTGAGTACAAAGGGAACCCTAGGGAGGTTTATATAGGGGGTACCTCGCTAGGGTTTACAGATATACAACCGAACCAGTCAAGGATTCAGAGGGTTTGACCTAATCCAACTGGGCTTCAGCTACGCTTCTGGGCCTCTAGCTTCTAGTCACCAGGCTTGCTTCTTACTCGTGTTCCAATCGCCGTCCTATAGGCCCACTCCCAAGGCCCTTGGTCTAGTCGAAACGTCCTGCTGGGCACACCCCATTTGGCATATCCCCATCAGTAGTCCCCGAGGCCAGTGTTGATTCGGTGCACGTGTTCATTTGGCAGTTGGAGTAGGCGAGTCCAATCTGGATGCCTAATCGAATCAGAGATGGACTCCCTCGATGAAGGAGGAAATTTCTCCACCAAGTCTTCAGTCGCAGCATTGGTGAGTGGGTTTATGATCGAGTCGTTGCCCCTGTCGAATGGACAAGGCGTACCAGCAAGCGAGTCGAGCTGAAGAAGTTGGACCACCAACTTGGTCAAACTATCCGTTGGGTAATCCAACAGTAACTTCGGTGTAATTTCTACCAGTAACGACTATCCCAAGTTTGGCGGGTAGCGTTATCTTTATAAGAAGAGTGGCGAGGAACTTTTAAGATCTTCTTCCGCATTTCTCACTCCCGTGTACTCCCAGTCTCTCTGCCTCTTCTCGATCCCAAATTTCCGAACTAGGCGACCTTGTCTTCTCCCTAATGGCGCCTCTAAAGGATTTGTGGGGGAAGTCCAAGTGTACTACCGCCTAGATCAAGTCGTTCGAGGACGCGGGGTTTCTCTGCAAAGGGAACTAGTGGATCCCCGCACCCACCGAGACCGAGCCGAAGCCTCGCGCCGTCGAATCCATTTGTTTCCCAAGCCATCTTTTTCCGGAGGTTCTGCGCGTATTACGCAATCAAGCTGTCGGATCTAGGTCCGCACAGCATTGAACAGTTGGTGATCTTTGTTGCCTTCTGTGAAGGCTATCTAGGATGTTGGCCTTACTTCCCACTATGGCTAGAGCTATTCCATGGCCGCCTCGGCCGCAATGGATCTGGCGGCCCTATCCTAGCGGCGGGCAGTGTTATCTTCCAATTGAAGTCGAAGGCGTACTTCTTCAAGCTCATGCTGCCGAAGAAAGCCGCGAGCGAGTGGAATAAAAGATGGTTCTACATGAAGGAGTCTACTCCCTCAAGCAAAGTGGTACTCCCGATGTATGTCGCAGAGAGGAGCAAGCCTCGCCGACTGATAGCGAAGAAGCTCCCTAACGACCAGAAGATGGCCATCACCGAGATGATGTAGTAGATCCAGGAGCTGAAGAACAAGGGGCTTGAAATAATCAACCTCTACAACTGCTGGCTCGGGCGGTGCCTGGTATCACTAGATGTATGAGTACACCAGGAAGAACGACCCTTCTAGGACGAGCAAGGAATCATGGGACGCCGCAGACTACAAGGCCTCCTTGAAGAAAATCACGGACACGGAGTTTACCGATGCGACAGCCAGGCTCGCTCTGAATGTGACCGGGAAGAATAAAGCCCCCACGGTAAGTTTTTCCATGTCGCTTTGTCTTCAGTCGCAACTCGCGTGAGCGCAATTTGCACCCGCAACTTGTAATGTTTAGTCGCGATTTCTGACCAAACTGGTTTCCCTTGTTCCCTCTTAGTTATTTCAGATCCTTGAAGGTTCACTTCCCCCACTCGATGAGGAGATCCCTAAGGAGCTCGAAGAAGGGACCAAGGGGGAGTCCTCTGAAAGCGAAGAGGAGGCGAGGGACGTTCCCCCGTCGGTGCCCATGGCTCATAAGACTTGCATGCAGAAGCAGCACGAGATCGAAGCAAGTCGCAGTCTTGAAGAGCGTGATGATGACGACGAGATCCTGCAGGAGCACAGTTCGCGGCGAGTGGCCACGCCAGCGAAGCCCACATAAAAGCTGAAGTCGCCTGCGAAGAAGCCGGCTCCGAAGCTAGTGTCACCGCCCAGATCAGTGGTGACGTTCGAATCGGACGAGGAGTCTGGTGACGAGGCGGCCGATGTTTCGACCAAGATCTCGGAGGACCCAAACCCGGAGAAGGGATGGGGAAATGCGGCTATGGTGGTGGAGTTGGTGGTTCCGCTTACCGCGATTGCACCGACGACCTCGGCTGCCTCGGAGTCGGGGGCTGCTGAAGCCACGGGGTCGAAGTCGCCGCCACCAGGTGAAGCGGCGCTGTCACCTAGACCGGATGTTCCCACAACCGCGACTTCGACATCAAAGAAGATCGCGGTGTCATGGGCTTCAAACATGTTCGAGAAGGGGATCTCGTGCCGTTTGGGCCGGGAATTGGAAAAGCCCGCGCATATCAGCACCGGTTTGCGCACTCTCCCTATCGCCAATTGAGTTTTATTCTTTTTCCTGCTTCAATATTCTTTGTACCATCAGTTTTCTAATCGTAGCAATCTTTATAGGTCTGGCGCTAAGCAGATCGGTCGTCCTTCAGTGGCTAGGGTCCCGCTAGTTGACGCCAGAGGGGAAGCCGACCCCTCCAAGAAGAGGAAACTCATTGCGGAGGATGCGCTGGGTGAAGGTGCAAAGAAGACGAAGAAAGGGGACGTACTTGACGTCGCAGCAGGGGGAAATGCAGAGGAGGATGACTCTGTTACCTACGCTGAAGAAGTGGTGGCCGCTCAGTTGGAGCCAATCAAGGAGGCCTCGCCAGCAGAGCTGCTGGCCCCGACGACCAGCGCCCCGGTGAGGGTGTCCGCATCATTTCCGCGCTTCATCGCGAAGGCGTTCTCGATAGCGGTGGAAACTCAGTCGCCGAAAATTCCAGAGATCGTCGATGAAGATGTTGGGCAGCGGCGAGGGTGCACATCTTTTGTGGTCCCTTCGACAGGCGCTAATGAGCTTCACAGCATGCTTGGTGCTGCCATTTAGGTATGTCCAGTCCTCGAGGGTCTAGTCGCTGAATTTCAGTGGCTAGGCACTTAGAGTTTTTAGTCGTCTAGTCCCCGAGGGTCTAGTCGCTGAATTTCAGCAGCTAGACACTTAGGATTTTAGTCATCCAATCCCCGAGGGTCTATTCGCTGAATTTCAGTGGCTAGACACTTAGGATTTTAGTCGTCGTTTCTTACTATTGATCTATTGACAGGGCATGCAAAGGGAATCATCCGATCAGCAAGCCGCAAAGGAACACCTGGAGCGCAACTTGCGGGCAGCGCAAGATATCAACTGGTAACTCCAAGAAACTACTAGTGAGTTGGTGTTTCCTTTGGCAAGCTCGAGCCGTAGTTCCTTATGCAAGACTGAATTATGATGCCTTTGCCTTTTAGATGGACTCCCTACTACAATTGACAAGGCCTGCGAGGGGTATGTTCTGGCTGCTAAACTGGACAATGCGAATGTGGCATTGGTCGCGGCAGAGGAGCGAATCGACTCGCTGGTGAAGGAGCTGGAGGCGGCAAAGGCGTCGATGATCCCTTTTGAGGAGAGGGCCAAAGCTGCAGTCACCGCGGCAGAGGAGGAATGGAAGGCCTCTGACTTAGTCATCCTCGGGTTGCAGAGTGACCTTGGGGCGCTTGAGAAACATGTGATGGAGAACTGCCGCAAGCTTCTTGGTGAGTGTTTGCTCTTTTCTTTTTGGTGTGCAGCGAGTCCCCGAGCGGGTGAGTCCTTAGTGATATTGAATTTCTGACATTGCAGCCCTGATAGGTCAAAGCGACCCGGTGGTGCAAACCTTTGAAGCCTCGCAGTGCGTGACGGTGGTGGTGAACGCGGCCACCGCCTCGGCGCTATGTGTCCAGGCTGTGCTTCAGGGGATCTCCCCCACCGAGGTTATTCTTGGGGCTGACTGAGTTTTGGCACTATCTGGAGGAGGAGCCCGCTGTCGTCGAGTGGATGGTGCGCTCAACCTTCAAACGCGGGGCTATCACATCGCTGAGCCTTGGACTCTCTCACTTCCCCGACGACTTCGACCTCGACGACGTCACCAACGGTTACCCTTCGGCGACTGGCTCGATGGAGATCTTGGAGGTTCTGCGGTTGACCACCAAGGCTGCTCTGTTCACGGAGCAAGTATTGGCGATAGGGGACTTGCTCCTGTACCAGGAAACGGTGGTGGCACCGGGCGACCCCGAGCCGGAGCACCGTGACCTAAAATTGGAGCAACCCTTCCGGTCGTCGTTGTCAAAGTCGTTGACGGCGTACCCAGCAAACCCTTGGGAGCCATACATCTGTGCCAAGGGTGACGGCGGTGATTCTTCGTCGGAGCCTACAAAATGAGGTAATGCCCTAAGGGGATTTTGTTTGTTATGGCGTCTGGCTGCTTTTGTAATGTAAACAATATATTGAGTAAAAGGAGTCAATCGACTCGCAATGTATGGTGATGTTTGTTCTATGTTGATTTTTGGGTGTGCGAGTCCTCGAGCGTGTCTGCCCTTTATTGGGGTTTACCTTGTTTGTATGTAAGTTTGTTTATATTGAATTTTTATTTTAGATGGAATCGATTTGTCGTGGCTCGTGGGGCCAGTCGCCTGGAGACTCCAAGGGAGCTCTGTGCTTAGCTGTTTTCCCGGACACGAGCAGGGTCGGTTTAGGCGAGTCCCAGAGCGTGGTACTTTAGCCATTCTAGTCACATGCCCAATGTAGGTAGGGACATGGTGTGTTGTTTATAACGCGTCTCTCCCCTGGCCCGGGAAGTCAGTCGCGTGGCGAGTCCAAGGCAAGCTCTCTTACTTGGTGTGTTCCCAAGCCGCATGGGGGTTTATTGTAGGTAAGTCCCTGTGCGTGGTACTTAACCATTCGAGTCGATGTGCATGAGCATGGGGAGGATGGTTCGCTGTGAGAAGCGTTCGTCGGTTGTCTTGACCCGGCGGGCCAGTCGAGCGAGGCGACTCTGATGGTGGCTCCGGGGTGGCATGTTCATGGACGACACAAGGCCCGAATAACTTCAATGCCCTTGGGTCGCACTACTTAGCCGTGTCAGTCGCTCGACCAAGGGTTGACTTCTGTGGGTAGCGTATTGCTAAGTGCACGAGTGTGATTGGCACAATAATATGGCGAGTAGGTGCAATCCGAATTTTTATTATATAGCAGTTGGGTACAAGTTTTGGTTATATGTATAGAACTTTCGGAGGAGGTTTACATTCCATAGCCTCCCAACTTCGAGTTGGCCATCGCCTCTTACATTGATCAGGTAGTAGGTATTATTGCCGAGGACTCGCCCGATGGCGAATGGCCCCTCCCAGGGGGGAAAGCTTGTGCATGCCCTTCTTGTCTTGGACCAGTCGTCGAACCAGGTCACCTTCCTGGAAGGTGCGGGTCCGGACTCGGCGGCTGTGGTAGCGGCGGAGTCCCTGCTGGTAGATGGTGGTGTGGGAGCGAGCTAGGTCGCGTGCCTCGTCGAGCTGGTCGACCCCGTCCTGGCGGGCGACCTTGTTATCCGCCTCCGCATAGTTGACGACCCGAGGCGAGTCATGTTCCAGGTCGGTTGGCATGAAGGCTTTAGCGCCGTACACCATGAAGAATGGTGTGAACCCCGTGGAACGGTTGACAGAGGTTTGGATGCCCCATATCATGGAAGGGAGCTCTTCGACCCAGCATTCGGGGGTTCGCTCGAGGGGAACCTGAAGTCATGGCTTGAGTCCATGGATGATGCTTTGGTTAGCGTGCTCTGCTTGGCCATTCGATTCTGGATGGGCAACTGAGGCGAGGTCGAGCCGTATGTTGTGCTCTTCGCAGAACTCTGCCATGGCAACTTTGGCGAAGTTGGTGTCGTTATCCATTATGATGTTGTGCGGGTAGTCGTACCGGTAGATGAGCTCGCGGAGGAACCTGGTGGCGGTCTTGCCATCGCACTTATTGATTGGCTTGGCTTCGACCCACTTGGTGAACTTCTCGACTGCGACCAGGAGGTGGGTGAAGCCAGATGGGGCCTTCTTGAATGGGCCGACCATGTCCATGCCCCTTACGGCGAATGGCCAAGTGATGGGGATGGTCTTGAGTGTCGAACCAAGGACGTGCGTCTGGTTGGCGTACTTCTAGCACCCGATGCACCATTGGACGATGTCGATGGCGTCGGCGTGCACGGTGAGCCAGTAGAAGCCATGTCGCATGGCCTTGGTGACTAGTGACCTGGCGCCGGCGTGATGGTCACAGTCGTCGGCGTGGATGTCTTGGAGGATCTTGCATCCTTCTTCTGGTTGTACGCAGCGCTAGAATACGCCAGTCACACTGCCTTTGTGGAGCTCGCCGTTGATGATGACGAAGGATTTGCAGCGGCGCACGATCATTCATGCTTCTGTCTTGTCGCTAGGCAGGACCTGTGCTCGAGGAAGGCGACGTATGGTGCGGTCCAGTCGCTGGGCTTGATGACCATGGTGACTAGGGCGGGCTCGGGTTGCAGAGGTATCCCGATGTCGATCTCCTTGGGCGGGGAGACAGAAGGCTTGTGGATGATGTCGAGGAAGATGCCCGTGGGTGGCGTTTGGCGGGCCGATCCGATGCGGGAGAGAGCGTCGGCCTCCTCATTCTTGCGCCTGTCGATCCACTCGACTGAGTAGCCGATGAAGTGACCTCCGAGCTGGTCCACCGCTTGGTGATACGCTATCATGGTAGGGGAGACGGCATCGCAGGTCCCCGCGACTTGGCCGACGACTAGGTCGGAGTCGTCATAGCACCATAGGCGGTTCGCGTTCATCTCCTTAGTGGCCCGCATGCCGTGGAGGAGGGCCTCGTACTCGGCCATGTTATTGGTGCAGGGCTTGAAGTCGAGGTGGAGCACATAACGGAGCTTGTCGCCTTTGGGGGAGGTCAGTATGACCCCAGCCCTGGCACCATCCATGTTCTTGGATCCGTCGAATTGGAGCGACCAGTAATGGAGATAGGGTAGCTTCTCCGGTTGTTGTGCTTCTTCCAAGTCGGCGAGGAAATCGGCCAAGGCTTGCGATTTGATCGCTTTGCATGGCTCATACTTGATGTTGTGGACGTCGATTTTGACAGCCCACTTAGCGACTCGCCCAGTCGCCTTGCGATTGCGGATGATGTCCTGCAGAGGCACAACGGAGACGACCGTGATGGGGTGCTCTTAGAAATAATGGGGGAGTCGTCGTTGGGCTCTGAATACCGCGTACACCAGTTTCTGGTACTGCGGGTAGTGTTGCCTTGAGTCTGTTAGGACCTCGCTGATGTAGTAGACGGGGTGTTTTACAGGGTGCTCCTTGCCCTCTTATGGCCACTCGATGACCATCACGGCGCTGATGACTCGAGTGGAGTCCGCGACGTAGACGAGCATTGGCTCTATCGATTGGGGCGGCGAGCAGAGGTGCCGCCAGCAGTACTTCCTTGAGCGCGTTGTCTGCTTCTTCATCCCATTGGAACGTGGGGTTCTTGCGCATCAGGCGGTAGAGAGGCATCACCTTCTCACCAAGCAGAGGAATGAAGCGACTGAGAGCCGCGACTCGCCTAGGCAGCTTCTGGAAGTCGTGCAGGCACTCGGGTTTCCCGAGCCCCGCGATGGTGTCGATCTTGGTGGGGTTTGCCTTGATGCCTCATTTGGAGACTACGAACCCAAGAGCTGTCCGGTGGGCACGCTGAAGGTGCATTTTCCTGGGTTGAGCTTGACCTTGTACCTCCGCAAATTCGCGAAGGTCTCGGCCAAATCGGCGAGCAGGTCGCCTTGGCGGGTGGATTTTACCACCACATCGTCGATGTAGACGTGGATGTTGCGGCCAATTTGGCTCGCAAGGCATTCCTGTATGCACCTTTGGTAGGTCGCGCCAGCGTCCTTGAGGCTGAACGTCATTGCAGTGTAGAAGAAGGCACTGAATGGCGTGATGAACCCCATCTTCTCCTCATCCTCGACCACCATTTTGATCTGGTTGTAACCAGAGTACGTGTCGAGTAAGCACAGCGACTCCGATCACACGGTCGAGTCGATGATCTGGTCGATGCGTGGTAGGACGAACTCCTCCTTCGGGCAGGCGCTATTAAGGTTGGTGTAGTCGATGCACATTCTCCAGGTGTTGTTCTTTTTCAGAACCAGGACTGGGTTTGCCAGCCACTTGGAGTACTTGATGGGCCGAATGAAGCCTGTGGCGAGTAGATGTTGTACTTCTTCGGTGATTGCTCGGTGTTGCTCTTCATTGAAGGGCCGCAGTGACCGCTTCACCGGTCGCACTTTGGGGTCGGCGTTGAGTTTGTGCTCAGTGAGTTCCCTCGAGATACCAGGCATGTCGGATGGTTTCCATGCAAAGATGTCGCGATTCTCACGCAGGAACCTGATGAGCGCGCTTTCCTATGCGGGACTCATGTTCGTCCCAATGGTGACCGTCTGTCTGAGTCGCCTAGGACGAGCTCGACGGTGCGGGTGTGCGTGGTCGCCTCGAAAGTGGAGCCTCCGACGGTTGGCTCCTTTAGGATGGTGGGGTCGTCCTTGTCGACGTTGCTTGCGTATTTCACGAGCTCGTCCACGTGGTTGGTCTCGGCGGCGATGATGGTGTCGGCGAGCTCGACGCCTTTGTCTTTGCATTCCACGGCCATGTCGGGGTTGCTGTGGACGGTGATGATGCCGCTTGGCCCCGATAGCTTCATCATGTTGTAGGCATAGTGTGGGGTCGCCATGAATTTGGCGAATGCCTAGCGCCCTAGGACGCAGTGGTAGGGGTTTTTGAAGTTCACCGCTCGAAGACGATCCGCTCGGTGCGGAAGTTTGCTGGTTTGCCGAAGGTGACTGGCAGTGTCACCTTGCCGATTGGGTACACCTTCCGACCGGGGACGATGTCGTGGAACATGCTGAGTGTCGACTCGATCGCTGACTCCGGGAGGCGGAGCCTCTTGAATGTGTACAAGTACATAATGTTGATGGAGGTTCCGCCATCCATCAATGTCTTGGGCAGCCAGTAGTCGGCGACTTTGGGCCTGACCACCAGGGCGACTCGCCCTGGGTACTCGGTCCTGGTCGCATGATCTTGGCGACTCCAGGTGATCCTTTGCTCGGACCAGCTGAGGAAGCGGGGGATGTTGACCTGGGTCACCGCATTGACGGCGACTGCAGGGGTGAGCACCTTCTTCTCGCATTTGGTGCTGAGCCCGATGAAGCTGTGTAGCGAGCCAACGGCGTTGCTGAATTTGCCGGCATTACAGTTGTCCCTTGGCGGGTTGTTGTTGGGGTCATCCCTTGCCTACATCGCCTTCTCGATCTCCTTCAGAGAATGGCAGTCTGCGGTGGTGTGGGTGGCGGGCTTCCCCTCCCTGCTGTGGTAGACACGGGGCTAGTTGAGCAAGGCGGCGGGGTCGAATTTCAGCCTCGCCACATTGTTGGCACGATAATTTCTTCTGTCGCGGTAGTTTCCTCTATCAAGGTGGAAGTTCTTAGGGTTTCGTTGGTCATAGCCGGCGTTGGCAACGAAGTCGACTCACCCGTCACTGTGGCACTTGCCGGTGAGGCGAGTGTTGTTGTAGCACATGTCGCGTTGTCGCCCGTTGTTGTTGTCGCTGGTGCGGCGTCTTCCCCAGGACTTGCCGTCGGAGTCTTGGTTGGGGTCCTCCTCCGTGTAACGCTTGGCGACCTCGAGGAGGTCGGGGATGTTGTCGAGCGTCTAGTAGACCCTCTTGATCTTGGCGACCAGAGGCTCATACCGGCATGCGTTCTTGAAGTAGTGGATCGCCGTGTCCGGGTGGATGCCGGAGGCATTGATCCACAGTTCCTGCCACCTCTAGATCCAATGGCGGGTCGACTCGTGCTGCCCCTGGATGCATCGCTCCAGGTCCTCGATGGTGGTGGCGTGGGTATAAGAGCCCTCGAAGTGCCTGACGAAGGTGTCGTGCATCTCCTCCCATGAGTCGATGTTGTCTGCGGGGAGGGTGTTGATCCATTGCCTGGTCGCTCCCTCCATCACCGGGGGGAGGTAGCGAGCGGCGAGCAGGTCGGTGTGGCCGACGATTCCCATGGCCATCAGGTGCGTGTCCAGCCACACCGTTGGGTCGTACGTTGGATCATATTTTTCGATCTCCTTGGGCGCCTTGAAGGTAGCGGGGTACTTCTCGCCTCGGATCATTGGTCTGAAGCACTGAGGGCCGACTCGGCTGAGCGAGCCCCTTGGTTTAGGTTCGCCGTGGTTGGTGAGGGTGTGCCTCAAGTCAAGTGCCTGGCCTGGCTGGCCAGGCCTGATTGTTGATGATGTGCATCCTTGCATCGATGGGTTGTCCATTGGCGGTGACCGTGTTGTTCGTGGGCCGTGGCTGGTGCAGCAAGGGCTCGAGCAGTGGGCAGTTGAGGGCGTTGGCGACGGTTGGAGGGCCGCTCGAGGCCATCCTACTTGCCGATGAGCGGGAATACATCTGCCCCCACGAGTCGACTCCCGCGGCTTGCTGCTCGACGGCCCTGGCGAGTAGAGCCTTGGCGAGTAGGGATTTGGCGTATTGGATCCGCAACACGCCCTCTCCTTGGATGTCGAGGTGGGTGACTGTGGTGTCTGTCGCGATGACGTTGTCCATTGGGGTGGAGTACAACGGGAGCCCGTTGGCGTAGTGGGCTTGCAGCGAGATGATGATCTGTGGATGGTCCGGTGGAGGCGCGCGGCCTATGGGTGGTGGTGGGGCTCCGGTCGCAGGTGCTCCGGGTGGAGGGCGGTTGTTGTCGCCGGGCGACGCATTCTCGCAGTATTCGCGCTCGGCCACGTGTGCAGGGTCGCTTTCGTCGTTGAAGTTCAGGATGCAGCCTTGGACGTTGGAGTGCAGGCGGGTCCTAATGCGGCACTGATGGTAGAGTGACAGCTCCTGCACCGTTTGCCGCTCGAGGCGGTATTTCTCGCACTCAGCTAGCTCCTTGCGCGTCGCCTCTTCTAGGCACAGGCGGGATTCCTCTACCTCTGTCGCCATTGCGGTTGGCGGGATCGGCATGGAGAATGGATCTGGCGGGGCGGTCTACCATGTAGATCGTGTTGAAGCGATTGGATCTGGTGCGGAAGTCCTCAGGAGACTCCGAGCCGGAATCGGAGTCGAAGATCCCGAGGATGGAGGGGTCCTTGAAATCCTCAGGGTTGGAGACCCACGCGATGGAGTCCTCTCGTGATGCGGCGGTGATGGATCCAGCGATCGAGGCAGGGGTCGCCGAGTCGGCGTCATCGTGGAGAGTCGTGTCGTTCGTGGAGGCATTAGTCCCGGCCGCATTGCTGGTGATCGAGTCGTACTCGATGGCGAGGCGGCTGATGGAGCGGATCTGGTCCTCCGAGAGCAAATCATGGCGTGGTGGCAATCCGCCAACGATCACTGTTCCTGCCGGGTCGACTGTGTCGGTGAAGCCGACGAATAGGTTGACGGTGCCGACCGAAATCACCGCGCTGTGCGTGATTGGGCGCGACGCCGAGATGTAGCTGCTGGGTAGGATCTATAAGATCCTGCCGCTAGCGATCATGCGGCCGATAGCGATCGGCCGGTCGATTGGCAAATAGGGTCTCGCCATAGAACTCAGGCCAGACCGGCCATGCCCCACGATGGGCGCCACTATCATGGGAATGACCACGGTAGTCGCTACCAGGGGTAGCGATTGATAGGATTGAGGGCAAGAGTTGGCGGCCATCTGCGATGCGAGATGGGGGCGGAGGCACATGAGTTTACCCAGGTTCGGCCCCCCGGAGGGTAAAGACTTACTCCTGCTAGATTGTATTAGTAGTGAGCGAGTTACAGGGGTGGTGAGCTCGGTGGCTGGGCAGCGAGTCGCTCGAAGGGGTGTATGATGGAACGTGAGTACAAAGGGAACCCTCGAGAGGTTTATATAGGGGGTACCTCGCTAGGTTTTACAGATATACAACCGAACCAATCAAGGATTCAGAGGGGTTGACCTAATCCGACTGGGCTTCAGCTACGCTTCTGGGTCTCTAGCTTCTAGTCGCCAGGCTTGCTCCTTAATCGCGTTCCAGTCACCGTCCTGCAGGCCCACTCGCAAGGCCCTTGGTCCAGTCGAAAGGTCCTGCTAGGCATACCCTATTCGGCATATCCCCATCAGAGAGGATCTGAGGCTCTCACGGGGGCCCACCTCCCCAGGAGTCTTCCTCCGAGAGGCAATCCGGACGTGGTTCCCCCACGGAACGAGCCTCGAGAAGTGCCGCTCACCCCATCTCAGGTACCCGACCAGGTATGTCGAGGGGATGTGGCCTCGCGTGGCCGCCACTATTTCGGAAGTGGGCCTGGCAACCGGTGGGCCTAGGTACCCTAGGTCCCAGTGACCCATAGTAGCCCCCAGGCACTTGTCTCGTGCGTGGCCTTCGGTGGATGCGAAGGGGCAAGGGCCCAAACAGTTGACGGGGCCGCTGCGTGAGACAATGCGTGGCCACAACCGCAAGTATCCGGGATGCGCATGCCAGCGGCCACACATCACCCACTGACGGATCAAGAACTGTCGCGAAGTCGATCTCATCTTGGGAGTCGATCCGTGGCGGTTGATGGCGCGTGGGATAGACCGATGGTTAAGGCACGGTGGTCGAGGCGCCGACGTGCCCTCCTGCTGCAACCAACAAGAGGGAAAGCTCGATGCTTTTTCCCATTCGACACTGTCGTTGCGCACCTTCTCCCCTCCTCCCAATCTCTCGTCCTAGTGCTCAACCGCTTCCCATGGCGCCAAAACAAGCTTCCACCGCCGACAAAATTAAGGTCGCAATTGTGGAGATGGAGGAGAGTCCGGTGGTGAAGCGTGTCCAGGGGCGGCCGCGCAGGAGCGACCGTGGTGGGCGCAGCGGGCACGGCGCCGGCCGCGGTGGTGCGTCGATCTCCGCAGCTGCTATAGCGGTCGATGGAGGAGCACGCGACCGTGGCCGCCCTCGCAGGAGCGGATGAGGGCACCGCGAGTGTCACAACGGCGGCTGAGGTAGCGGCCGGGAGCCAGCGCCATCACCGCCTCCGATGTCACCGCCAACAGTGCTGAAGATCGAGGACGAGTTTGAGATGGTCATTGATTTTGTCATCATCCTCCATGAGCCGGACTCTCCAATGGAGACGTAGCTCTTTGGAAGTGAATTTCGGGATAAAATCATCATCTTTACGTTCATCGGTTATTTCTAAACCCGAGCCCTTTACTTATGCAATTTACATTGTGATAGCCATCATGCTTGAAATAATCTATCTTGTTATCACCTTGTTGATTGTCTTGCTTAGCATAGGTTGTTGGTGCACTTAGTTGAACCTAGTGAATTTAGGTTTTATGCTTGATAAATTAAACACTGGTTTTATTCTGCACTTATTAGATCCTAAACTGTAATTATTTTTAAACGCATATTCACCCCCTCTAGGATACATCCTTTATCCTTTCACCCCTCCTGCTTCTTCGGTCTACGGCGTGCTGGTGGCCGGCTGTCGTCTTTGTCGTCTCGGTGGTGCTGTGGGCGCCAGATCTTGTTGGTGCCATGATATGGCATGTTGGCTTCAGTTGGCGGTGAGTGAGGTGGAAAATAGAGAGGATTTTGGTGTCTGCGCTTTGATATGCGGCTCAGCTCGTGCTTGCTACGGATTTGTATTGCGCCGACATGCTCGACTTGGAGGCACGGAGCTGGCTTCGGCATGGGTGGTGGTCAGCGGGCTTCAACGCTCATAGTGGTGGCTTATGGCCGGCCGTTCGGGCTGTAGGTTTGTTGAACTTCTCCGAGAGAAATCCTTGCTCTGCTTTTTGCTAGAGCTAAGGATGGTGGTGCCTGCGGGTATCATAGACTTTCTTGGAAGCATCGTCAAGGTGGGATCACTCCTCCTCCTATGGCCTTGGCTCTAGAGGGTAACCTCGGATCAGAGATCAGATGATGGAGGCGTTGTTTCATCTCTTTCCTTCTTGGGGCATCGTCTGGGAGACGCCTTCGCTAGGGGTTCGGTGAAAAAGGGCTTGTTGTCGGGCACCTATGCGAGGTCCAATTTTGCAAAGATGATGCATCATGCTGAGGATGGTCCGCGGTTGGGTTTTTGTAGTCGGTTTTCCCGGCGTGCCTGATGGGTTCTTTTGCTTCGCAGTGTTGTTGTGGAGTCGGAGCTGCGGTTGAGCGTGTCCTGTCGTTTGTGATGCTTATTGTCTGAGTCGGAGCTTTCTGTCCTTGGCGCGTGTGGCCAATCGATGGCATAGGCCGGCATGGTCTCCGACACCCTGTGAGGCTCTGTTTGGAAAGTCGCTAGTGAAGTCGGAGTTGCTGGCTCGCAGAGGAGTGATGACGATGACGCTTCGTGACAACCTCGACGCGATTCTCCTTGTGTGTCTATGTTTCATGTGGGTAGCCAGGTTGACTATGGTGGTGTGCCAATATAATCATGTTCCATGATAATATTGGTGCATTCGTACGGGGTTTCGGCCGGTTCTCTCGCAAATACACCGATCAATTCTCTTCGACTTTTTTTAAATAAAATGAGACAAAATGTTAAAGTAAATCTAGTAGAGGGCGAGTTCCATCCATTTACGCTGGGTGCACAAAGAACCCGTGATCGATCGAAGTCTCAAAATACTATTAAGGCGGTTGCTAATTAACTCAGGTACATGAGTTCCTACGGATGTTTTAGCTGGCTGTGAGAGAGGCCTCGTCCCCATCGAGATCGATCTTCTCCGAGGAAATTGGGAAGGTCCCATGATGAGACGAGCGGACCTAACGGCAGGCGTGGACCCTGCCAAATAAAAGCTTAGGTCACTCTGCAGATTGGAGCACCGACGTACCAAACCACTTCAACCCAATTCTCTGGCATGGTCATGATTCAGAAATACTCTACACCCTCTAGGGTCGTAAACTATACTCTGCTGCTGCGAGGTGGAATAATCAGCCGAGAAATCAAACACCACCTAGATGAGATGTAGATCGTGCGTCCAGTCAGCTGGATCGAAGTGGAGGGTAACCACACCACACGTCGTTAAAGAATGGTGCTAATTCAACCTAACTTTTCGCTACTACTGTAGTAGTAGTATTATCATGGGAAGTGGTGTGAGCTGCAGGGCAGCGGGTAGGCTGTGCAGGGCGTATCGGTCGTCGTTGGGATCGGGCTGCACTGCACTGCACTGCACGCGCGCACGCAAGTTAGTTAGCTGTCGGTTGAGAGTGAGGTGAAAGACGATCAGCGAACTCGATCGATCGAGTGCAGCGTGCAAGGATGGCCTCGGCCTGGCAACTTTATTCGCTTCGGCATCTTATTGCGTACTCAACCGCATCTGTCTGTCATCAGTGCAGAGATCATCTTAATTATAGTGCTCCTACTACCAACTCCCAAACTGTCGTAGCAAACAAAGTCGTCCCGAGAAGAAAAAAAAGTGTACAGTGCATCCTGCTTTCAGCACGCCACAGCACAGATTATAGCGGCATAACTAATCAAGCCTCAAGCGTCATGTGCAAGTGCAGACTGTTCAGATGGGAAAAGGTTCGCAGGTCGCTCCCAAACCGAAGCGATCTTTCACGAGGGGAAGAATAAATTTTGTCCATCTGGAAGAATTCATTGATTTCGACGAGGCATATATACAAACAGGCCGGAACAAGGTCAAACAGTAACCGGCTGGTGTTGCCTGACAGGCAGGGGCAGAGGCGTGTACACAAACTCTCCTGCTGTTAGGAAATGCCAGACGGCCAAAATGTTCGATACAGTACCAAAAAAAGGTATATACAACTTTAGTCCCGCAACTTGCACCGTCGGAGCGTTTTAGTCCCAGAAAGTGAGCAACACTAGTCCCACAGCTTACACCCCGGGAACATTTTAGTCCAATTTAATCGTATTTTAGGAAGTTTTACCGAATTCGTCTCCCTAGGTCGAAACTCATCCCGTATATTTTCTACAGCTTGCGACTTTTGTAGGGACCTGACTGGCGAGCCCGACCTGTCAGAAGGTTTGTGGAATTGATTGATGTCCGTTATTGATGCCAATCGTGACTACAAATAGGGACGATCACAGGAGATCGTGAGCGCGCGCAGGCGCGTGGGCAGCGAAGGATCAGGGCTGCCCATCGTGAGCGCACGCATGCGCGTGGGCAGCGAAGGATCAGGGCTGCCCATGAGAATAGGGACTACCAGTAACTACTACAACGTTACAATTCAGGTGTACACATAACATTCAACAGCCCCCCGCAGTCTGAACGGGGCCGGGCAGCACATTTAGACTGGTACGAAATTCCTGAAAAACTGACGTAGGTAGTCCCTTGGTGAATATGTCGGCATACTGTGAACTGGTAGGGACGTGGAGTACACGGGCCTCGCCAAGCGCCACCCTGTCGCGGACGAAGTGGAGATCTATCTCCACGTGCTTGGTGTGTTGGTGCTGCACAGGGTTGGAGGAGAGGTACATGGCGCTGACGTTGTCGCAGTAGACGATGGTGGCACGGGCAGCGGGTCGATGGAGCTCGGTCAGAAGTTGTCGAAGCCAGCAGGACTCAGCGACCACGTTGGCGACCGCGCGATATTCGGCCTTGGCACTGGAGCGCGACACCGTGTGCTGGCGCTTGGAGGCCCACGACACCAGGTTGTCGCCGAGGAAGATGCCGAACCCCGACGTGGACTTGCGGGTGTCCGGGCACCCGGCCCAGTCCGCATCCGAGTATGCCACCAGGGAGTTGGAGGGGCGTCGATGGATCTGCAGCCCATAGTGCGAGGTACCACGGACATAGCGGAGTATCCGTTTGACCAACTGGAAATGAGCGTCACGCGGGTCATGCATGAATAAGCAGACCTATTGCACAGCATAAGATAAATCGGGTCGGGTTAGGGTTAGGTACTGCAGGGCCTCCGCAAGGCTGCGGTAGAGGGTCGGGTCGGAACAAGGGTTGCCCCCATCTTGAGACAATTTGGACGTGGTATCGACAGGAGTAGAGATAGGGTTGCAGTGTAACATGTTGGCACAATCCAAAATCTCAAGGGCGTATTGTTGCTGGCGGAGAAACAAGCCAGAGGGAGTGCGGTTCACATTGATGCCGAGGAAGTGGTGTATGTCTCCAAGATCACTCATGGCAAACTCTCGGTTGAGGGAGGAGATGATTTTCTGGAGGAGTGGAGTGGTGCTGGCAGTAAGAATGATATCATCGACGTAGAGGAGGAGGTAGGCGGATTCGGTGGCACGGTGGAAGATAAAGAGAGAGGAGTCACTTTTGGAGGAGGTAAAGCCGAGAGTGTGGAGAAAGCTAGTGAAACGCAAGAACCATGTGCGGGGAGCTTGTTTGAGGCCATAGAGGGATTTGTTGAGACGACAAACGTGGTGTGGGTAAGAGGAGTCGACAAAACCAGAAGGTTGTTTGCAGTAGACAGTCTCCTCGAGCTCACCATGCAAGAAGGCATTCTTGACGTCCATTTGATGAATGGGCCAAGGATTTGCAGTAGCGATGCTGAGAACCACACGAATGGTCGCCGGTTTGACCACCGGGCTGAACGTCTCGCCATAGTCCACGCCAGCCTACTGAGTGAAGCCACGCACAACCCAACGAGCTTTGTACCGCGCCAATGTACCATCCGGGTTGAGCTTATGCCGAAAAATCCACTTGTCGGTCACGACATTGACACCTGCAGGACAAGGAACCAAAGACCAAGTGTCGTTCCGAATTAGCGCATTAAATTCGTCTAACATAGCTGAGTGCCAATGGGGGTCTTTGAGTGCTGCGCGGTACGAAGATGGGAGGGGTGAAGTGGTGAGGGTGGCAGAAAGAGCAAAATTCTGTTTTGGCATGAAATGTCCCTTTTTGGCTCGGGTGAGCATCTGGTGTGCGTTATCGGGTGGACGTACGGGAATAGAATTCGGCGGTAGTGCGGGTTGAGCTGGCGAGCCAGGAGTGGAGGAAGAGGGCTGGAGAACGCGTGGGGAGGATCCCGAGGGCGATCCGCTGGGGCCGGTCACAGGGGAGGCAGGGATGCGGGCGCGCGATCCGGAGAGGATATGGATGGGACGGCAGGGGATTGCGTGGGGCTACTGGGGTCCGAGGTTGTCGGGGTGGGAGGTGGCGCATGGTGGTTGGTTGGAGAGGGAGCGTGGGCCGGAGGATGCACGTGTGGGGCGCGGAGTTCGGGGGAGATGCATGGTGGGTTGGTGGGATCGGGTGCGGAAGGCTGGGGTGTGGCCGAGGGTGAGGCGGGTGTGTACAGGAAAATGCTCTCGTCGAACGTGACGTGACTGGAAACAATAACCTTGCATGTAGTTAAGTCGAAGCAGCGGAAACCTTTGTGCTCGCGAGGATATCCGATGAAGACGCAGCGAGACGAGCGAGGGGCTAATTTGTGTGGTGTTGTAGAGGATAGGTTGGGGAAACAAAGGCACCTAAAGACACGCAAATGATCGTAGGTAGGGTGTAGACCATAAAGAAGAAAATATGGTGTGAGTTTGTTGATAGCACGAGAAGGACGGAGGTTGAGGAGATGTGTCGCCGTATGAAGACCTTCCACCCAAAATTCTGGTGGAAGCTTGGCTTGGAGAAGCAAAGTGCGCACGATATCGTTGGTTGTATGAAGCATCCGTTCGGCACGACCATTTTGAGGAGATGTGTGGGGACAAGAGAGGCGGAAGACTACGCCGTGGGAGGAAAAGAAGTCGCGAAGGCGGGTATTAATAAATTCGTCACCGTTATCACATTGCATACATCGAATGGTTATATTAAATTGGGTACGGACAAAGGAGAAAAAGCGTTGAAAAGTGGCACATGTGTCGGATTTATGTCGGAGGGGAAACGTCCAGGAATAATGAGAGTAATCATCTAAAACCACAAGATAATATTGATAGCCAGAAAAACTAATAACTGGCGATGTCCAAAGATCACAGTGAATTAAATGAAAAGGAGCACTAGCGCGAGATGAGGAAGAAGAAAAGGGGAGGCGCATGCGTTTTCCTAATTGACACGCCTCGCAAAAGGGTGATTTGGAGGCTACATTATTACAAATGATGGGAGAATCGAGAGGGAAATGGGGAAGGGTGAGGGTGCTCGGATGGCCAAGCCGACGATGCCACAAATCTTCGGTGGTGATGGAGTGAACTTGGGGAAGAGAGCCGCCGCGGTTGCCGAAGAAAGGATAGAGCTCTCCATCGCTATTGGACCTCATGAGGGGTGTCTTGCTGCTGAAATCCTTCACGGTAAAGCCAAACGGGTCAAATTCGACGGTACAAGAATTGTCACGAACAAATTTACGAGTGCTAATGAGATTATGGACAATGTGGGGAGAAACAAGAACATTGTTGAGGACAAAGGGGCGAGAGGTGAGATGGGTGGTACCGGTAGCTGTCACAGGGAGACGGTCGCCATTGCCAACAACAATACGTTTAGAATCATGCGCTAATGGGGAATGAGACGAGGTTAAGGTACCTTGGTTTCCGGTGACGTGGGAGGACGCGCCCGAGTCCATGAACCACTCCGGATAAGGGGGAAACGTCGAGCCGTAGGAGGCTGCCTGATTCACCATGGAGTTGTGATCCCAAGAGTACGGAGGCGGGGCAGTATGTGGCGGTGCAGAGTAGGGGATGGTGTAGGCCTGAGCGTGCGTGCCGGGACGGGGTCCAAGGATGCTCGTGGAGTTGAGCGGAACCTAGGGAGCACGAGGAGGTGGGAACGGCGTGCCCCATGGTGCGAAATAGCCCATCCAAGGCTACTGGAACGAGCCACCACGGCCGCCGCCCAAGCCACTGTGTTGGCCGCCGCCACGGCCACGGCCGCCGCCGCCCGAGCCGCTCTGTGGCGGACTGCCACGGCCTGTCCCTGGATGCTGGTACCCCGGGATCGTGTTTTTCCCGCGGTAGTTAGGGCTGACCCCGCCAGGGTAGCCGCCGGCAGAAGCACTGTCGCGCCCGCCGCCGCGGTTGCTTTGCCCTTGGCCGTAGGCGTTGAAGCCGGTGTGGCTGCGGTCGTTGAAACCGGTGTCGTCGTGCCCGCCGCGGTTGTTGGAGCCGCTGCCGCTGCCACGGCCGCCGCCATGGGCGATCATGGCCTGAGCACTGCGGGTGCGCGCCTGCCGCGCCATCGTCCGCTCGGCGAGCTGGAGGCGCGACTGGGCCTGGGCGAAGGTGGGGTAGGGGACGGCGTTGGTGAGGATCGCGGCCTGCAGCTCGAACTTGTCACCGAGGCCATCGATCATCTGCATGGTCAGGGCCCGATCCGAGATTGGAGCACCGACCTCCTCGAGCTGGTCAGCGATGTGCTTGAGACGGCCGCAGTACTCGTCGATGGTGAGGTTGGCGCGTGGCGTGTCGCGGAGGTCCTGGCTGAGTTGCATGGCCTGGCCTTCGCGGTTGTCGTAGAAAAAGGTGTGGAGGCGAGTCCAGGCGACATACGCGATGCAGTTGGGGTCGAGGATGACATCCTGAAGCGCCTCGCAGACCGTGGCGTAAATCCACAGGACGATGTAGCCGTCGTCCTTGCGCCAGTCCTCGCTGGTGGTGCGGAAGGCGTTGCCGTCCTCGACGTGGTCGTGGGCGTCCTTGAGCTGGAGGAGGAAGAGAATGATCTTGTGCCACCGAGTAAAATTCTTACCAGAGGTGTCCACCGTGAATTTGATCCACTGCAGGATGTTGACATCGCGGATCGAGGTAGGAAGATTGGGTCCGGCAGGGACAGGTGAGGTGGGAGCGTGAATGGTGGCAAGAGAGGTGCCTTCCATACCGAAGGGTGGGTCTTGGAAAATTGGGCTCGGTGGTGCTCGGGGCATGGGAGCCCGTTGTTGGAGAGGTGTTTGAGGATCAGCATCGAGAGGAGGGATTGGAGGGGGAGGGATTGGAGCCGAGCCGAGGCCCGTGCTCGCCATGGGAGGGGAGGGAAGAGAATGCTCTGATACCAAGAAGGTTTGTGGAATTGATTGATGTCCGTTATTAATGCCAATCGTGAATACAAATAGGGGCGATCACAAGAGATCGTGAGCGCACGCAGGCACGTGGGCAGTGAAGGATCAAGGCTGCCCATGAGAATAGGGACTACCAGTAACTACTACAACATTACAATCCAGGTGTACACGATAACGTTCAACACTGTCAATGGTTGTACAAACAATAAAATTCAATATACACCAAAGGGATTCGAACTCACAACTCCCTGCAAAAGGGGTACAAGCTTTGCCCCTATAGTACACACGGTAACATGTTAATTAGAAGAACACCGGCTTAGTATTATATTCTACTCGCATGGAGCGTATGGAGCATTGACCCCTAACAACTAGTACTAGCAGTTCATTAGCATCGCCAAGTCCACAGCTGCATCATCCCCATTCCCCGTGAGCGGATCAGATGCCAGCAATACGGATCAGCTTGGAAAGCAGGTATACTGACCGAAACTCGGATGTATCTACGCATGAGTTATATTCCTGATAAATTAAGATATATCTTTGAGCAGTTGAATAATCGTTCTCTTTTGATATTGCAAGACATTGAATAATCATTAGTTATGTATACCAATGGCAATGGGATATTGATGAATGTATTGTCTAGATTCAGATGTATCTATACACTAAAACGCGTCTAGGTGCATGTGAATGTAGACAAATCGAAGTCAGTTATTATGGGACGGAGGGAGTACTTAAACTAGCAGCTACTTTTGTATAGACTTGGTTGTTATGCTCAGGTACGAGTAAGTATGATCACCAAATAAATAAATAGTGCAGTATTCATGCTACAGTAAGATTTACCGGAAGGCTAGCAAGTTCGTTACTACTGTATGCTCCAGGTCTTAGTCAATGGAGCTAATTATTTCGTATATGTATGAGGCTATTGTTCCTCCATGATCCGTGCTCCATGCTCTGTGAGAGTAGTATTTTTAATAACGAATCAGCGTTCTTTGCATTATCGCGTCGTTGTTTGTGCTGTAGCGGCCAGCTTGTATCGTTTTAGTAGGACAGGTTGTGAGTTCGAATCCCATTGATACACCTATGAATTTTATTATTTGTACCATCACTGACAGGTCGGGCCCGCCTGTCATGCCCCTACCAAGGTCACCGGCGGCAGCGAAAATTACAGGGTTGCTTTTGCAAAAATGCGATGTCCACATGTCAGCTCTAGAAATAAGTTTCGACATGAATTCGGTAAAACTCGCAGAAATTCGATTAAATTGGACTAAAATGCTCATAGGATGCAAGTTGTGAGACTAGTGTTGCTTACTTTATAAGATGTGGGATTCGTGATGCAAGTTGTGGGACTAAAAATGTGAAACTTACGCTATGATCTCCTGAATAATATGTGCATAGCTACCCATCGAGCCCTCGTCCAGGTTCCTCACCACGTTTCGACAGTCACTGGCAACTGCTGGTCGAGATCCGGTGTCGGGGAGGCAACTCCCAGATGGGCTTAGTAATCCTTGTTCTTGGGCTCATAGGCTCTAGCTAAAGCTTTACGTTTGACGGCCTAAACAGTAATACCTGAAGGCCCACTTTAGTTGTGCACTTTGTCCAGTAGGATGGTGCAATGCAACCGTGTGAGCAACGAGTTGGCTGTCCTCATCCTGTCACCCCGTGTAATCCCCGTAGTAAAGAAATGAGCTAAATATACCATTGGTCCTAATAGTTGTCTAGGATATGTAAATTAGTCCCACTACTTGTAAAATAGGGTCAAGTAGTGCCAAAAATTGCAAAAAGGTTCAGAACTACTCCCAAATGCCACCGGTGTTGACACATGGCGCTGACTGCATTTTTAGACGGTAGGCTCGAGACTGGCGCTGACTGCTTTCGAAAATGTCCCTTCAGATTATTATTTTAGATCAAAAGGGATTCCGTCCCCCATTCCATTACTGAGAATGAAACCAAACAGTACCAAAACCACAAAGTCTGAGAGTAGTCTAAACAGCTAACAACAAAGCTCAACCCAGTAGAGAAGAGGAAACTACCAAAGCTATATTGAAAGTTTAAAGCATTACAGTCGCGATCTAAGAACCAAGAGAGAAAGGCAACAGACTTTAGAGCACCACATGAATTGAGTCATCTTCTTCAGGATGGGCCTGGAGATGACCCAGCGATGCACGCCCTCCGTAGCTTGACGATGCTGTAGTTTTCCAACTGGAAATCCACTCAAAACCAATGTAGCTTAATTCGTCATGAGCGCCAGAGGACTTCTTAGTCTGCAGATCATCCTTTCCATGAAGAGATTGATCAACCCTTCCTCCAGTTCTTTGAACGGCATCTTCCACGGTTTCAGATATGATAGAACCAGGCGCCAGACCTGTTTCATGTTAATCCAAGAAGTATTATTAAAGATAAGGCTATTTCTATTATTCTAAATACTCCAAAGGACAACCGAAGAAACAACATTTCTTATTAGCAAGCCATTTAGAAGCAAGAGATTCAAAATTCATAATCAAGACCCCAAAAATGTCTTGAACATCTTCCCAAATAACTCTAGAGACTAAACATTCAAAGAATAAATGATGAACAGACTCTATTTCCTTGCAGAGATTACATTCTAAAGGTTTCTGGATCCCCCTAGCTCTAAGATTGTCTCTAGTAATAATTTTATTCTGAGAAAATAACCAGAGAAAAACCTGGATTCTCGGGGGTTTTTTTAATTTCCAGACAGTAGGAATGTAAATCTGGATTATGCCTCTAAAGTTAACTAAAGAGTACATGGAACTAGAAGAATAAACTCCCTTAGCTTCATACTTCCAGATTAATTGATCTTTTTCATCAGTGAAGGCAATATGCTGGGCAATTCCTAAAATCTCATGCCATTGAACCATCATATGCTCACTGAAAGTTCTCCTAAAGTCATATTTTAATTGAGTCCCATCCCATAAATCAACAATTGTTTTGGTTTGTTGATTAGAGATAAGGTAAATCTCCCAGAACTGGGTAGCTAAAGTAGAGTTACCAAACCACATATCCTCCCAAAACTTAATGGATTTACCATTACCTACATGCCACTTATAACCTATGTCTACAGCCCTGGAAGCCCACATAATCCCTTTCCAGAAAGTAGAGGGGTGGAGATCATGACAGCACAAGATATTAGGGGACTTAGTTTTATACTTAGCATCTATTACTTTCCTCCACATAGCTCCTTCCCCTTGGATATATCTTTTGACCCAAGAGCCTAGAAGACACAGATTCAGATCTTGTAGATTTGGGATTCCTAAGCATACATACTCCTTTTTCATGCAAACTGATGGCCAGTTTGCAAGATGTAGCTTATGATTTCCTTCTTCATCATTCCAGAAGAAGTTGGCCATGTGAGAATCTAACAGCTTAAGGGCCCATTTTGGGAATTTAAAGAAAGAAAGCAAATATATAGGAATGCTAGAAAGGCAGGCTTGAATTAGGACTCTCTTAGCAGCATAAGAGATGAGTTTCCCTCTCCAGCCAGTAATCCTACTGAGCAAGTTTTCTATCAAGGGTTACAGATCCTCCCTCCTGAGTTTTCCAAAATGCAAGGGTATCCCTAAGTATTTAACTTGGAAGCTACCCATAATGCAGGAATTTTTTTCAAGAAAAGGACTTACTTCTACTTCATCCATATTAATTGGGATGAGTTCACTTTTGTGATAATTAATCCTCATCCCAGAAATTTGTTCAAAGCAAGTAAGGATCCATTTCAAGTTAATAGCTACAGCTTCACCATGCTCCAGAAACAGGAGGGTGTCATCTACATATTGCAAACAAGCCACTCCTCCTGGAATAAAATTAGGGCAAAGGCCTCTAATAGCGCCACACTCTGAGCCTTTAATAAGCATCCTAGCAAACACATCTATCATAAGATTAAAAAGGAGGGGAGCAATGGGATCCCCTTGTCTAAGCCCCTTCCCAGAGAGAAAAAATACTCTCAAAGTCATTAACTCTAACTCCTGCAGAGCCTCCCAAAGTGATATGTCTAATAAACCTAATGAAGGCAGGGAAAAACCCTCTAAGCTCTAGAATTTCAGACAAGAAATCTAAATTAACTCTGTCATAGGCTTTCTCATAATCTATCTTGATCACAAGACCTTTACTCTTACTTCTATGCACCTCATGGATTACCTCATGAGCAGTAACCACACTGAAAGGATATTATTTTCTCCTTATATTTTTGGTGCTGATGACAACTCCTATTGCGGTTTAACTATCTGTCCAAGTTATAGGGCTTATCTATGGACGCGCTTGTGGGTGGACTTTTCTCTAGGAAGAGCTTGAATACGGTGGCACTTATTTTCACTTTCTCTTGTTTTATTTTAGGCTACCGTACTATCAAGAGGGAGTCCACCTTGGAAGGTGATACGTTCATTTTGCATCACTATTCTATATCATAATTCACTGTTATTCATTGATATATTTCATATTAAGAGATGATACTTATGTAATTTCATCTGTTTTTGCATGGTGGATGACTTTTGGAGCATGGACCGCTGCAGTCAGGATTCTGATGGAAAAGGTGCTGTTTGGAGGAAAAATTCGCGAAGATCAGAAAATTCGGGAAAATATACGGAAAATCCTATTTTTCTAGAAGACGACGGAAGCAGAAGGAGGAGTGGAGATGGGCACAGGGGGCCCACACCACCCCCTGGCGCGGGCCACCCTAGGCCGCACCACCAGGTGGTGTGGCCACCCTGGTCCACCCCTGGCACTCCCCGCTAGCGTATATTATCCTCCCGAAACCCTAAGACTCGGGGAGCGACCATAAAAAGATTCCGCTGCCTCTGCGGGGCGGAAAACACCGAGAGAGAAAGATCTCTCCGGCAGACATATTTCTGACGGGGGAATTCCTTCCCGGAGAGGGGAGATCGTCGCCATCAACACCACCATCAAGCTGGACTTCATCAGGATCATCATCATCATCACCACCACCATCATCATCAGCACCCTCATCACCATCTCTATATTGCTGTAACAATTGAGTTGAATCTTCCATAGTTCATAGGAGAAACTTTCCCGATGTTGATTACTCTTTGTAGTTGATGCTATTGAGTGAACCGTTGAATTATTGTTTATGTTCAGATTGTTATACATCATTATTCCATCTCTGATCATGATCCATATGATGTATTGTGAGTAGTTCGTTTTGTTCTTGAGGATATGGGAGAAGTCATGTTGTTAGTAGTGGAGTTGTGTTGAGAAAGATTCAATAGTTTGATATTTAAGTTGTGGTGTACTTCTTCTAGTGGTGTCATGTGAACGTCGACTACATGACACTTCACCTATATGGGCCTAGGGGAATGCATTGTGTATTTGGCTACTAATCGTAGGGGTTGCTGGAGTGATAGAAACCTGAACCCCCGTTAGGAAACCATTGCACAAGGGACGTAAGGGTCTTAGAGTTTAAAGCCGTGGTTAGGTTTCTACCTTAATTACTTTCTTGTACTTACGGATGTTTGCAAGGGGTATAATCACAAGTATGTATTAGTCTTAGGAAGGTCAGTACATTAGCACAGGTTCACCCACACAACACTTAGCAAGCTAAAGAATATTAATCAACTATATGAAGCGAAAGCACTTGACAGTCTTCCCATGTGTCCTCGAGAATGTTTAGTCATCTTAAGTAATACAACCGGCTTGTCCTTTGCTGCATAAAGGATTGGGACACTTGCTGCATTTATTCCTACTGTATTTTATTTACTCGTACTTTATTTACTTGCTTTATCAAAAACACCTAAAAATCCGTTTGCTAAGTATTTGTGGAGAATTCCTGATCCATACCACTAGCCAGCACCTTCTGCTCCTCGTTGGGTTCGACACTCTTACTTATCGAAAATACTACAATACACCCCCTATATTTGTGGGTCATCAAGACTATTTCCTAGCGCCGTTGCCGGGGAGTGAAGCGCTATTGGAGAGTGGAACTGGTAAAGGAAACTTCTACTGTGAGTATTGTTTACTTATGTTAGTTGTTTTATTTTCGTTATGGATAATTCGCTGAGTTTCTTATTTGGTAATGCTACTACCACTGCTAAGGTAGTAGATGAACCACCACCTGCTGAGAATGCTGCTTTTAAATACCTACAAGAATTATTGATCGTGTTATGGATAACTACTATGTTGGGGATGGAACTGTCCATCTCGGTGATCATTTGCTCTTTATACACGAATTATGCGGGTTGTTCAAGTATGCATGTATTACTACAGATTAAGTTAAGAAGAAGTTATTCTCATTATCACTGAAAGGAAGAGATGATGAATGGTATAAGCTGCTGAAGAATGGTCAAGCTCTTGAATGGGAGGAAATAGTGCCTCTCTTTTATTCAAAGTTTTATCCTCCTAGTGAGATTCATAAAGATCGGAATCAAATATACAACTTTTGGCCTCTTGATGGAGAGAGTACAGCTCAAGCTTGGGGGAGATTGAAGTTACTAATGCTCAAATGTCCCATTCATGATCTCCCCAACAATATTATTATCAATAACTTTTATGCAAGGCTCCCTCTACATGATAAGGATTTATTGGATGCTTTTTGTGCTGGATCATTCACTCGCATGGAAGAAGAAGCTAAATGGGATCTTCTGGACCGTATTCAAGACAATGCTGAAGCTTGGGAGAATGACAAAGGTAGAAAGTCAGGTATAAATTATGATTATGAATGCATTGAATCTTTTATGGGAACTGATGACTTTCAAAATATTAAAAATGCTTATGGTCTAGACTCTCAAGTTATTGCTTCTTATTTTAAGGCTTTTGCTTCCTATATTGAAGTGCCTAAAAAGAAGTGGAATAAGTATCATGAACCTTATAAAGATGTTGCTAAGAGTGTTCCTGCAAGAAATACTGAAGTTTATACTGCTAATCATGCTTTACCTGAACCTTACATTGAGAAAATGCATTTCCCAGTTAAGATAAAGGAACATTCTATGATAGCTAGCATGGTTAATGAAAGTACAAATAAAGCTATTGAACCTGATAAACAAATGGATGATGAACCTATAATAGCAAATGTGAAAGACTTTGTCACTAAATATGAAGAAGAGGGACACACTATCCTTTGTAAGGATACCTCTAATATTGTTTCACATAGTAGTGTTATGAGAGCTAGTATTCCTGTGTTTTCTGTTAGAATAAGTGATCATTGCTACGATGTTCCTTGTGATAGTTATATTGTTAAGTTTATGCATGATACTGAAAGTTACTATGAGAGAGGGAAAAGTGTTCTTATGCATCTCAATAATCTCAAGTTTCCTCGTTTTATGCTGAAAGTTTTTATGTTACACTTCTTTTGCCTTCCTATGCTAGTAGCCTCTGGTTTCAACAACTTGTTTGTTTACAAAATTCCCTTACATAGGAAGTGGGTTAGACTTAAATGTGTGTATTTTTGCTTCTTAATGCTCTCTTTCACCTCAATTCATATTCCTATGTGAACATCTTTGAAATTATCATGCCCATCTTAATGGCTATAAAGAAAGAGCTTTTTGGGAGACAATCCAATTTGTTTCTGCTTTCATTTTGTTTTTGTTTCTTTGAGTCTTGGAAGTTATTAATTCGGTAATAACCTCTCCTTCTCCTTTTTGTTTGGTTTTTGTGTCAAGATCAACCTCTAATGAGAGAGAAGTAATATTTGGGGAATTTGCTGTCCCGAAACAGATTTTTGTGCTTTGGCGTAAATATTTGTGAGGGATATCTGTATGTCGGATTGAGCTGTAATTTTTTGTGCTTCTGTCCCAGGTTGTTATTTAACTTTTGTTAGTTTTGCACTTTTTGATTTGAGCAACATAAGATTTTCGAAAAAATTGATCTTTACCTCCTGGTCTGTTTTGGTAGAATTTGCCACTCTTGAATTTGCTTCTTTAATCGGTTTCCTTTTTGAATTCTTTTTGGGTTTTCGGAAGGAGTTGCTACAGTATTTTATGTTTTGATGGCTTTCAGTTGAAGTTGGACTCAAAAGGTTTTATCACTTCCCTTATACTAATGCTGCTAATGAGAACTGTGTGAAGTTTTGTGTGAAAGAAATTTCCAGGTAGTGGAGAAAAGGGTGTAATGAGAAAGTGGAAGGTTTCATGACTCACAATAAGTGTATGAAGATGAAGATATTGATGTTATTCAAGTGGTGACTCCGGAAGAATCTACTAGATACCAAATTCAGAGACCTGCAGAGTCCGTTTTCAAATAGGTAACAGTTCTGGTAAGAAAAGTTTCACGAAAATACTATCCAACTATATTTTTGCAGTTTTTAGACAATAAGGAAAGTTACAAAGAGAAAGTGGGATGGAAACGGAGCTAGGGTGGCTCACACCACCCTGTGGTGCAGGCCCACCCTTGGCCGCGCCACTAGGTGGTGTGGCCACCTCAGCCTCCGTCTCCGACTTGTTTTCTTCCAGTACCTTCCTTTTGTTGTGAAACTTCGTAATATATAATCCCCCGAGGTTCGTATATCATGTTTTCCTCATGTTTTCATTTTGATCTGTTTATATTCTTGAAAGTTTAGAAGCACAATGGTGTCCGCCAAGGATAAAGGAAAGGAGCATATGGAGGAAGATCTCCAAGACCCCAAGCAGGGGCTGGTACCTTTAGTCTCTTGCCCTGCATCAACGGAAGCCCTACGAGTCACTAAGGAGTTCTGCGATAAGTACCGAGACCTGAGGAGGAAGGTGGACATGCTTCAATGGGAGAATAATAGGCTTCGCAAGATGCTGGAAGATTTCCTCACGCCAACCGAGAGGATACCACCACCACCAAAGGAGTAATTCGTCATCCGGTTTGGCATCCCCTTGGTTTGTTCCAAGCTTGGGGGAGTGCCGCGGTATCACATCACTATCTTCTATCTTTTTACCTTTTTTAGTAGAGTCATATCATGAATAGAGAAGTTATCATGTAGGATGGTTTGCATTATGGAAGTGTCCCCTCTCTCATTAGATATGTATCCCTTAGTGTGAGTTGCTGTTATGGAATATTAATAAGAAGTTCTATCATTTACTCTTTTGCATATCTTATATTAGTTTTCAATTCCTGGTTATATGATTGATCTTGTTGTTAGTATTGGTATCACTTTGGGATCATTGAGTTAATTTAGTTGGTTTTGGCAAACCTGGCTCAGTCAGTAGCAACACTATTTTTGAGAGTTGAATGAAAAAGATAAAAGTACTCTAAAGAAATATAATTTCACCATCTTTCTTTCTTGATTTGCTCATAAGTTTAGTATTCTCTAGTTAAGATCTTTTGTGCTTCCAAGGAAGATTGCATGTTTGTCTTTATCACTTGTATGTTTGTTTGTTTCCTTCAACTCTTGTACTTGCTACCCAGCCTTGCTAGCCAAAAACCTGTACTGAGAGGGAGTTCTTCTCGTGCATCCAATCCTTTAAACCCAAATCTATGCCATTTGTGTCCACCATACCTACCTATTAGCACTATTGCTATTCCAAGTAAATTCTTGTTTTTATCTACCTTCCAAATTAAACTTGTTATGTGAAAATTAGTGATTAAAGCTCTCACGAACTTGCTGGCACACTTTACTTTCTTGCACTTAATAAACTTGAACCATTGGGTCCTTCTTTGTTGCGTATATGCTTGCGCTTTATGAGTTGAAGTTAGCAGAACCATGTATCATGGGGAACGCTTTCAACACTGCCATGGTACTTTGTACCTAGTTGATATCATGATTCTTTTGCCTATGGATCCCAGCGGTATGAAATAAAAGGGGAACTTGTAAGATCATGGAGTTTATATGTGTTTTAGAGAAATGCCTGGGCCGCTAGCCTAAGCCATGCCTAATCATGGTGGAAACTTGCACCATAACTATAGTGAGCATTCTATGAAGCATCCTCAATAAAAACCTATGCAAATAGCAAATAAAAAGATTGTTGAGATGCTCATTGTCTGCTCGCCTTGTCATTTTGATTATGGGATAGCTCCTGTATCATGTGCAAGGGGTACCCTGTTGGTGGTTCTCAATGATACACATGTATTTACAATGACAAGAGCTTACTTGTGACTGAAGTTGAGTAGCATGAGGTTCGGTACTCGTAAGTAAGGGGCGTGAGATTTCAACTTATAACTTGTCAAGCATATCCTCTTAGTTGTGTCACTTTAACCTTAATCACCTAAAGATGCCTATGATAGGGGCAATGAGAGCTGAAAACTAATAAGTACCATAATTTTTGGGAGCTCTTTATGAAACTTGAAATCCCTGCTTCCCTCTGCGAAGGGCCTTTCTTTTACTTTTTAGTTGGGTCAGTAAACCTATTCCCTTCTATATCAACAAGTATTTTGAGTTGTTGTGTTTCATTCATTCATATGATGATTTATTCAATCATGTTTCTTATGTTCCTTGTTTTGCACATTGCTCTTATCTTGGTGATTACTACTTTGAAAGCTATCATTGAAAACCACTTATTTGTGAACTCCAGCAAACTATCAAATATTCTTCGACCAAGAGCTTAGTTTGCCATTACCAGTTATGATTCACTTTATGTATCTCTATTGTGTTTCCTTTACTTGTTGCAAGTAAGTTATATAATAGTGAGTTGTCTTCTATTATGATCTATGTATTTATGAATGTGATGCTTCTTGTCCGTATTCTTTTATCAACTCTTCACTCCATCAACCTGAGGTCATGATTATTGAGCTCAGTTTCGCTTGGGGACAAGTGAAGTCTAAGCTTGGGGGGAGTTAATACGTCCATTTTGCATCACTATTCTATATCATAATTCACTATTATTCATTGATATATTTCATATTAAGAGATGATACTTATGTAATTTCATCTGTTTTTGCATGGTTGATGACTTTTGGAGCATGAACCGCTGCAGTCAGGATTCTGATGGAAAAGGTGCTGTTTGGAGGCAAAATTCGTGAAGATCAGAAAATCCGGGAAAATATACGGAAAATCCTATTTTTCCAGAAGACGAAGGAAGCCAGAAGGAAGAGTCGAGATGGGCCACAGGGGGCCCACACCACCCCATGGCACGGGCCACCCTAGGCCGCGTCACCAGGTGGTGTGGCCGCCCTGTCCCACCTATAGCTCTCCCTCTGGCGTATATATTCCTCCTGAAACCCTAAGACTGGGGGAGCGACCACAGAAAGATTCCGCCACCTCGGCGGGGCGGAAAACACCGAGAGAGAAAGATCTCTCCGGCAGACAGAATGCTGCCAGGGGAATTCCTTCCCGGAGAGGGGAGATCGTCGCCATTAACACCACCATCAAGGTGGACTTCATCGGGATCACCATCATCATCACCACCACCATCATCACCATCAGCACCCTCATCACCATCTCCATATTGTTGTAACAATTGCGTTGAATCTTGCATAGCTCTTAGGGGAAACATTCCCGGTGTTGATTACTCTTTGTAGTTGATGCTATTGAGTGAACCGTTGAATTGTTGTTTATGTTCAGATTGTTATACATCATTATTCCATATCTGATCATGATCCATATGATGTCTTGTGAGTGGTTCGTTTTTTCTTGAGGACATGGGAGAAGTCATGTTGTTAGTAGTGGAGTTGTGTTGAGAAAGATTCAATAGTTTGATATTTAAGTTCTGGTGTACTTCTTCTAGTGGTGTCATGTGAACGTCGACTACATGACACTTCACCTATATGGGCCTAGGGGAATGCATTGTGTATTTGGATACTAATCGTAGGGGTTGCCGGAGTGACAGAAACCTGAACCCCCATTAGGAAACCATTGCACAAGGGACGTAAGGGTCTTAGAGTTTAAAGATGTGGTTAGGTTTCTACCTTAATTACTTTCTTGTACTTACGAATGTTTGCAAGGGGTATAATCACAAGTATGTATTAGTCCTAGGAAGGTCGGTACATTAGCACAGGTTCACCCACACAACACTTAGCAAGCTAAAGAAGATTAATCAACTATATGAAGCGAAAGCACTTGGCAGTCTTCCCATGTGTCCTCGAGAACGTTTGATCATCTTAAGTAATATAACCGGCTTGTCCTTTGCTGCCTAAAGGATTGGGCCACTTGCTGCATTTATTCCTACTGTCTTTTATTTACTCATACTTTATTTACTTGCTTTATCAAAAACCCCTAAAAATCCATTTACTAAGTATTTGCAGAGAATTTTTTATCCATACCACTAGCCAGCACCTTCTGCTCCTCGTTGGGTTCGACACTCTTACTTATCGAAAATACTGTGATACACCCCCTATACTTGTGGGTCATCAGAAGGTTGTGGGAAATCACCATTTCATGCACAGACCGTATATGCATTTCCACAGCCAACCCAGTTTTCATGTGAGAGAGTGTTTCCTGCAGCTTTGGTGGGTTTTCTGCCCTGACCAGTAGTACCGGCCAGGCGGCGGTAGTACTGCCCAAGGAGTTTCTCAGGGCTGTTCGGGTGGAACTTCTGGCTAAAGTTCCGGTCCTAATTCTGACGAGCCATATTTTGGTCCAGTAAGACTTCTGTCTAGCTTTGCATATTTGTCGGAACTAGAACCGAATTTGGCTCGGCTGTACCGGCCTGACCAGCGCCTGGCTCCCTGAGCGGTAGTACCGCCATGCCTGACCGGTAGTACTGGCCACCCTCTGTCACCGGTAGTTCCAGGTCCAGTTCCGGACCTAGTTTCGACGCTAGGCTGTGCGGGTCAGATAACCTTTTGCCTCGCACTGCTTATTTGTCGGTAGTAGGGCCAGAACTGGGGTAGGTACTTCCGGCCAACCCTACGGGCCCGCTGTCTGGTCTATCTGACCGTTGCATCGCCTCAGCTAGGCCGTTGGTGGCTCGTCCACTGGTACTACCAGTCCGCCACCGGTAGTACCGATGGTGTCGAGGTTGGGCAGAATCTGCCCGTTTGGAGGTGGCATATTTAAGGCCCCTTCTTCCTCCTCCCATCTTATCTCTTCATTTTCTCTCTCCTCCATTATCACAAGATCTTGACTTGCCTAGATCTCTCTCCCTACCCACTCAAATCTCTTGATCTTTTGAGGATTGGGAGAGGTGACCTAGATCTACACCTCCACCAAAGGAATCTTGATTTCCCCCACTCATCCTTCGTGGATTTTGTTAATCTTGGGTTCTTGGAACCCTAGACGGTGTAGGGCATCCTCGGAGCTGGGGCATTTGTTGTGAAGCTTCGTGGTTTCGTTGAGGGTCTTCAATTGAGTTGTGAAGCCTCCCCTCAACCTTGTTGTAAAGGTTTCTGTTGGCGCCTTCAAGGTCACCAGTTAGTGGATTGTGAGGCCACCTTTGTGGTGGTGCTCACCGGAGAAGAAGGTGAGGCCTTTGTGGCTCTCGGGTGACCTTGTGTGGCCCCAACACCTCTCCAACGTATACATAGCTTCCTTGGAAATGAACTATGGGAATTACATCTTCGTGTCCCCTCACTGGTTCTTTCGCTTCACTCCTTTACTTCTTGCAATTACTCTCTATTTTATTTGTTGTGTTGCTTGCCATTTAGGATATTCACCTAGCTGCATTTCTAGTGAATTTTACTTTGTGCTAAGCCATAAAATTGCAAGAAAAGATTAAAATTGGTAGTCTCCTATTCACCCCCCCTCTAGTCGACCAAAGTTGGGCCTTTCAATTGGTGTTAGAGCCTCGGCTCTTTCTTCGGGCTTAACCGCCTAAGAGACAATGGCCGACAAAGAGGGGAGTGTGGGTGCAACCACCAAGAACTTGGCCTCCATGGATGACCTCAATCGATTGGAGACATCCATGATGACCAAGTTTGAGGAAATGATGACCCTTTTGCAATCCCTTAAGCCTACCCTCATGCTAGAAACCCCTCATGATGCATCTCTTGCCGCCGAAGCCCCTTCCGCTCCCGTGCAAGTGGTCGCCCCGGGGTGATTCCCGCGGCAGACCCAAAACACTTGGGCTTAGGCTTTGTGGCTCAAACCACCAAGCCCCCAAGCGAGAGCACCGAGGGGCTAGGTGACTCCTACTCCAAAGAGGGAGAAGGGGACAAGGATTACTCGGCGGTCCACCACCGCTCAAGTACATGCCGGACCCTCCCATTCCCATGTCGCACATCATACCTCAAGGAGCACCTCCCCTGCTAGATACTTCTAACTTCGTCAATTGGCAATATCTAATGCAATCTCACATTTCTAGCTCTTCTATTGAATTGATGAGGATTGTGGAGGAAGGTTTCTCTCCATATGATGCTAAGAAGTTGACTCGGGCCGAGGTCGTGGACAAGCAACTCAATGCCACCACTTTGGGTATGATCCAAAAGGCGTTGACCCCCAAGGACTTTGCTCACATTCGCCAATTTTCCACCGCCAAAGAAGCTTGGGATCATCTCACCGAGTTGTATATTGGGAATGCGAGCATTCAAAGCTCCAAGTTTGATGAAGTCAACAATGAGTCTGATGGCTTTGCAATGCAAGATGATGAGACACCCAAAGACATGTATCGTCGTCTCAAGGTTCTTTGTTGTACCATGAGGGACCTCAGAGCTACCTATGTTGATGACAAGTTCATGAAAAGGAAGTTTTTTCAAGCTCTTCTTCCCTTTGAGGAGAAAAAACTCAACTCTATCAAGGGTAGAAGTAACTACCACACCATGTCCTCTCAAGATGTGTTGAGTGAAGTCATTTCCATGACCATTGCCAAGAAGAATGCGGAGTCAGCTCGTGCTCGTGCTTATGGGTCTCAAAAGTTTAACCTTGCCTTGAAAGCTCAAGTGGTGGAAGTTGATGAAGACGACAACTCTAGTGAGTGGTCTCAAGAGGACATCAAATATGCTTTCAATGAGCACTTGGATCTAGCATCAAGGGCGTTTTGGAACAAACCGGGCATGAAGTCAAGGTCAAGGGACAAGCCAAGATTCAACTCAACCATGAAGGTTCCAAAGGCTATATCTTGCTACAATTGCAACGACAAGAGTCACTTTGTAGCTCAATGCCCCTTCAAGAATAGAGAAGACAATGGAGGCCGCCTCATTCGCAAGATCAAGCCAAGGCCTCCTCACCCCTTGAACAAGAACTTCCACAACAAGAACCTTCTTAACAAGGAAAGGGCGATGGTGGTCCATGAAGAGTACTTCTCAGGCGATGATGATGATGTTGAGAGTGAAGGTCAAGGTGGAGAGATCGTGGGGGTTGCCGCTATTGCTACTTCATCTACTCCACGAGTGTCTCTCTTCGACTCTCCAAATGACAACATCACCAACCGCAACCAAAAGTGTCTCATGGCTAAGGCCATCGAGGTAACTCCCTCTTCCAAGTCTTCCCCAAATGAACTTCCCTTGCATGATCTAGAAGGTTTAGAGGTTAAGAAAGAGATGGTAAGCATGTGTGAATCCATGAAGCATCTAGATGATGATACTAGAATGTGCTTTGAAACACTTGTAAACCAACTTGACCATGCTAGGGAAATGCTAGATGAGAAAGAAGAAGTTATTGACATGTTAGGTAAAAATGAGAGAGAGGTCGCCGATGAGATTGCCTCTCTATCTCAATCCCTTGAGGCTGAACATAACATGAGAATAACTCTTGAGGAAAGTGTGGCTAAACTTGTTGATGACCATAATGCCTTCATATCGCAACTTGTTAAAGAACGGGATCATGCTATTTCTTCATTGAATGTCCTTAAAATGAAAAGGTTGAGTTTGGTGTTGGTCATGAATGCCTTACGGATTTTGAGAAACTCAAGGAGGAACATCATGCCTTAGAGAGTAAATTCTCAAGTCTCTTTGAGGCTCATGAGCGACTTCAAACACAATTGAATAATGAACATTCAAAGTCTTACGCTATGCCTATTGTGCATTTGTCTTGTTATTCTAACCCTTGTTGCAAGCATGAGAATCTTGTTGAGGAGAACAAGACGTTGAAAGATCAACTTGCAAAAGGGCAAGTGATATGTTGCAAACGTATCCATAATTTTTGATGTTCCATGCTTGGTTTTATCTACTTTCTTATGTTTTGTCCACACTTTGGAGTACTTTTCATATGATTTCTTGGACTAACCTACTAACAAGAGCCAAAGTGCCATCTGCCTGTTTTCTGCTATTTTTGGTTCCAGGAAAGTCAGAAAATGAATATTATCGGAATTGGACGGGATAAAAGCCAAATTCAGTTTTTCACCGAGGGAAACCTGGAGCCAGAATACGAGACAGAGAGGGGCTGGGGCCCGGCCACACCACCTGGCCGCGCGGCCTAGCCTGGCCCGCGCCAGGGGGTGGTCTGGCCGCCCCAGGCACCCCCTCGGCCTCTCCTTCCGCCTATAAGTTGCCTCTGATACATAAACTCTAAGTACCCGATCAAAATTCCATGAAAGAGTCTGTAGCCGCCGTCATCTCCATCCCTAGATTGGGAGGGATCTGAAGCTCTTCCCGGCACCTTGTCGGAGAGGGGAATTCACCCTGGAGTCCTTCTTCATCATCATGCAAGCCTCTGGTGTGATGCGTGAGTAGTTCATCTCTGGACTACGGGTCCATGTAGTAGCTAGATGGCTGGTTCTCCTCCTTTGTGCTATCATGTCTTGATCTTGTGAGCTCTGTTCATGATCAAGGTCATCTATTTGTAATTCTGCATGTTGTGTTTGCGGGGATCCGATGGATATTGAGATGCTATTTCAGATTGATTATTGATTCTATCATGTCTTTGTTATTTGTGATCTTGCATGCTTTTCCGTTGTTAGTAGCTATCTTGGACAAGTAGATGCTAGCAACTCCAAGAGTTAGTATTTATGCTCGATAGTGGGTTCATGCCTCTGGTAATCTGGGGAAGTGACAGAAATCTCTAAGGTACTAGATGTGTTGTTGCTACTAGGGGGAAAACAACAATCCTTTGTTCATAGAACAATCGTATTATTTACTTTACACGCAATTCATAATGCAATTATCCGTTGCTTGCAACTTAATACTGGAGGGGGTTCGGATGATAACCTGAAGGTGGATTATTAGTCATAGATGTAGTTGGATTACGGTCTATGTATAATGTTGTAATGCCCAATCGAATCTCAAAGGAGTCAAGATGAGTAGTATATGCTTGTATGCTTTCTCGATGTTTGTCAATTGCCCCGCTGTAATTTGTTCACCCAACATGTCATCTATCTTAAGGAGAGACACCTCTAGTGAACTATGGACCTCGGTCTTTTCTTTTACTATCAATCTACAATCAACTGTTTACTGCTTTGTGTTTACTTTCTGCAAACTATTACTTTCTTCCACTCGATATGTTTAATCCTTTGTTTTCAGCAAAACCGGTGAGATTGACAACCTCATCGCAAGTTGGGGATAGAGTTATATGGTTGTGTTGTGCAGGTATCCACGTTGCTGCTGGCACCGGTAGTGCGCCCTGCCAAAGTTCAGCTAGCTACACCTTTGGGGTGTTTTCTTGCTCCTACTGGATTGATAACCTTGGTTTCATAACTGAGGGAAAACTTACTGTTGTGCTCATCATACCTTCCTCTTGGTGTTTGTAACATCCCAAAACATTAATCCAAGTTATCAAGATCAAAAGCACCCAATTTAGGGTTAACAAAAACTTTCTCATTTAAAATAATTAAGCATGCATATGAGTGTTGCATTAAATAGGAGTTGTTTGGAAGTGCCATGATTGTTTGTTCTAATGGTTGTAAAATGATTCTAAGATGAATTCCACATCATATAGATCATTCCCAAGCAAAATCCAAAGAAAAAGAAATAAAAAAGAATTAAATAAAGGAAATGGTCACTTTTGCCATTTTAATCACCTAGCCCACTTTGGGTATTCCTAGCACTCAAATTCCAACAGAAACAATTGTGGATCTTTGCACCCCTTGCTAGTCCAAGTAGTGATGTACCAAGGCCCACTTTGTGATCTTCTAAAAACATTCAAACTCTAAATTTAAAAGACATTTGAAAATGGAATCTATCTCATATGTCTAGATCACCCTTTTTCAAAAACCATCCAAATGAACTCCATTTAAAAATCCCAAGCAACCAGAGATGCTTAAGCATGTGACAAACCACTCCACCAAATTTCATTTCAAAATTCCCAATTTGAATTCTTGCGGCCATTTGATTGAACACTTGGTGGGCAGAATCAAACTGGCCTAACTATCACTGTTTTTGATAAAATTTTGTCAAGACATTTGAACCCAAATCAATGACCTTGTCTCCCCTAAACCCAACCAGGCCATCAAGGACCTACCCAATGGCCTAGGGCAACAGTGCACCGCCACCCCGAGGCCATGCTCGCCGGCCAAACATGCACAGCCCGCAAGAGACCACCAGGCCCTCTCCGCCGCTCTAGGAAGCAAGGCGTGACCTCACCGCCGTCCACAGTCCACCCCATGGCCACTGGTAGCCACTGGACCACCGAAGCCATGCGTCGCACTGAGTCTCTGCGTCGCGCCAGCGCATGCTAGAGCACCATCACCGCTAGCACGCCACACGCCGCGCCTCGACCACAGACCGCGCACGCCGCTCCGCCTTGACCACCTCAACCCGCTAGACACGCCCGTACCCCGCCGCTCGACCCACACTCGCAGGGAACCGTGTCGAGCACTGCCTCCGTCTTCTAGAGCGCTCGACGCTCCCGACTGCAATCCACCGCCCTTAGCACCGCCATTACGCCCTAGCTGACCACCAGGGAACCGCCCACCGTTGTGAGATCCAAGCACATGGCTTAATAGGATTGATAGGATACCCATATCAACAAGTTGCAACTTCTTTTCCGGAAGCTCATTCGAAAAGAACTCTAAGGTTAAGCGTGCTTGGCCTAGAGCAATTCTAGGATGGGTGACCGACCGAGAAGTGGGTAACCGGGTGCGCACAAGTGAGGACAAAGTGCGCAGAAAAGACTAGTGTTGGACTGTGGGGCCAGTCTAGATATCCTATTAAGCTGCCAGGAGTGACACCCCCGAGCCCAGGAGTGGATGGGGTGTTAAAAGTGGTATCAGAGCCGACCTCGCGGTTAAACGGGTGTGTGCGGGTCAGTGGCGAGACATGTGGAGCATGGCGCGTGTGGCCCAAAGTGGACACGGCATGGCACATGTGCCGGCACTAGACGCACAGACGCGTGCCAAGAGGGAACGTTCCTGGGGTGTGCTTGATCGATGAGGGCATCGATCTTCTAAAGGATGGGTGTATGTGAGATCCAGGCACATGGCTTAATAGGATTGATAGGATACCCATATCAACAAGTTGCAACTTCTTTTCCGGAAGCTCATTCGAAAAGAACTCTAAGGTAAGCGTGCTTGGCCTAGAGCAATTCTAGGATGGGTGACCGACCGAGAAGTGGGTAACCAGGTGCGCACGAGTGAGGACAAAGTGCGCAGAAAAGACTAGTGTTCGTCTGTCGGGCCAGTCTAGATATCCTATTAAGCTGCCAGGAGTGACACCCCCCGGGCCCAGGAGTGGATGGGGTGTTACAACCGTCCACCTATCTCGCCCACGCTGATAGCCCCCTGTGCCATCGTCACCGACGAGCTCTGCCCATGCCTCTCTGCCGCCTCGCCGCGCCTATATAAGGAAGCCTCCCCAGCATGAATTCCTCACACTCTCACACTCCCCTATCTCCACTGATCCTTCTCCACCTCTCGCTGGAGCTGCTCGAGCAGCCAGCCGCCGGAATTTCGCCGGAGGCAGCCGCAGCAGAGGAGGAGACGCTGCCGTTGATTTCGTCCACCCGGCCTCCGCCGCGACTTCGTCTGAGCTCGTCGTTGTCTCCTCGTTCGTTTGCCTGCCTCGCTGCACTCGCTGGAGCCCTGGTACACCCTCACCGCACCCCCACCGAGCTGTTAGGGTTCCCCCTTGCCGGCGACGAGTCCGTCGTCGACGATAAGCCCCAGCTGTAGATTCTGTTCTAATCTTACGGTCCACAATGCCCCGTACCGCTTCACATTTAATGAGCCACTGACAGGCAGGACCCCCCTGTCAGCAGTCCTCAGCACCGCGGAGTGAATCTGGGCCAGCCCGTTAGTGTTCCCGCGCGACCCAGTAAATTCAAATTTAGCTTTTTCTTTTTAGACCTAGACTTAGCTCTGTCCCTTAGTTTAAAAATCAATTCAGAGAGTTTTACAAATCCAAATTGAGTGATTCCAATTTTGTTCCAAAGCTAATGAAAATCTCTATCCAAGCCCGTTGGATTTAAATCATTTAGAGTTATAGATCTCTCCTAGCTAACATAACAAGACAGAAGCTTTTGCACATTCAAACATTTTTATAAAATCAACCATAATAGCTTTTGAGTTGATTCCAACTCTTAAAAATCACATTTAACCCTACCTATCTGAATATGTAATAATATTAAGGTTTGCATGCAGTGACTTTGGAATAGTACCAAAATAATGCTATATAGGCATTTCTAGTCACTTTAAATCATTTATTATTAAACTTAAACTTATTAAAATAGGATCCAACCTTTAAATCACATTCCCATATATTAAAATATGTGGTGTTAACATGTGTCCACATGATCCCATATTTTAATTGGAGAATATTAAATATTAGTTATTTTCAATGAGTAGAAATTACTTTTCTCAAATAAAATAAATGAAACTAGTTCATTAAACCTTGTGATGTTTGTGATGATAGTAGATCATCAAATGTGTGCCTTAGTGTGCTAAGTAGACTAGTTAAGTATTGTTTGGTGATTGTGTATTCCGTATGTATTTAGGGGATGTTTGGTTCAGTGGCTATCCACTGGATGGCAAGGGATATCCACTTTTTTAGTGGTTGACCTGTGTTTGGTTTGGAGGTTGAGAGGGGATGACGATAACCAGATTCTAGGAATATACCTCCGAAACGGTGGTTGAGCTCATCCCACCAAAAGTGCTGGATGAGGCCAACCGCTTTTGGCTGGCTCACCTCCGAAGCATTTTGCTCGCTCACCTCCTCTTAAAATACTCCGTATTGAACCTTATCCCCTCGTGTCTAGTTCTCACCGCTGGTGGCAGCGGTGGCGCCAGATCAACGGTGGCGGATGTAGTGCATCATGGGCGGCGACAGGGATTAGAAAGGTTGAGTTCTCCCCTATGTACCCCATCTCTCGGTTCAGCTAGCTAGTGTAACGGGAAAATGGACGAAACTATGCGGTAATCATGATTACTCATCAAGTGGCACACTTCACCAATAACCTTCATCGTACTTTTCTCATTGACTTCCATGTATCAAACTTCTTCATGGGAAACAAAATGTTCATGTAACAGAGTATAGCTTTTGTACTATTCCTTTACAAAATAACGATTAGAAAGTCAAATCTTATAATTAGAATTTGTTCCCAAATTATGATTAGCATTGTATACTACTTAAGCTTATTTTGGGTAATCCCACTGTTAGAGTATATGTGTATTGTAGTTTCCCCATATGTTAGGGGGCTTTCTGTATATTTGCACTTGTACATGTACTATATATTCTGGCCTTTGGCCCTCTGGTAATACAAGAGATCTATTGCCCTAACATGGTATCAGAGTCGTAAGGCCTTTTTTTCTCTCTCTCTTCTCTCGCCGCCGGCCGCCGCCGCCCGTCACCGCCACCGACCCAGCCGCCCGCCCCCGCCATCCCGGATCCGCCGCCGCCGGACACCACCGCCACCGCCTCGGATCCGCCGCCGCCGGCCGCCCCCGTCACCGCCGGCCACCACCGCCCCCGTCTGTCGCCGCCACCGGCCGCCCGCCCCCGCCGCCATCGACCGGATTCGCCCCCGGTTCGCCCGCTGCCCCGGCCGCCGCCTCCTCGCCTCAGTCGGCCCGTCGCCCCGTAGCCTCCCAGATTCGATTCGATCTGGTTTAAAAAAATGTCTTCCTCGTCGGGCTATATTGCGATTCCTCGCTGCCCGGTGATTTTTGATGGCGCGAATTATCCTGATTTCACTGCCTTCATGCTCATCCATATGCGCGGTCTTCGCCTTTGGGGTGTGCTTTCCGGTGAGGTCTCCTGTCCACCGCGCCCCATTGTGCCTCATGTGCCTCTTGCACCGACGCCCGTTGTCCTTGCCCCCGATGCTACTCAGGCGGTCAAGGATGCAGCCTAGAGTGTTGATGATTCTGCTCGAGCTGATTATGAGCGACGTGTCCAGGCGCATTCTAATGCTACTACGACCTACCGGCTGGATCTGGCTGAATACACTCAGTGGATTGATGAGGATGCTCGTGCTGCTGCTGTTCTCACTTCCAGTGTTCTGCCTCAGTATGCTGCTGAGTTCATGGGCCTTCCCACTGCTGCTGCTCAGTGGGCTTTTCTTCGTCAACGCTATCAGCCATCTGGAGATGCTCTTTATCTGTCTGTGGTTCGTCAGGAGCATGAGCTTAAGCAGGGTGATTCTACTATTGATGATTTCTATACTCAGAGTGCTGCTATTTGGCGTCAGCTTGACTCTCTTCGTACAGCGGTGTGTAACACCTGTCCCTGTTGTCTGATTGTGCGTGCGGATCTGGAGTTTCAGCACGTCTTTGAGTTCTTGTCACGGCTCCGCAAGGAGTTTGAGCCACGCCATGCCCAACTGCTTGCCCGTGGTCGTGTTCCGCTCTCTGAGGTACTGGCTGAGCTTCGTGCTGAGGAGACTCATCTTCGTGGTGCTGGTCTTCTTGAGGTTCCTTCTGTTCTTGCTGCTCGTGGTCCCCCCGTGTCGCCGGCTTTGTCGCGGTCTCTCGCGTCGCCGTTACTCTCTGCTCCACTGGCACCGGGTCAGAGTCACTCTTAGCAGCCTCGTGGTTCTCGTCCTCCCTGTGCCCACTGTGGCAAGCCTGGCCACGATATCTCTGGTTGCTGGATGACGGATCCACGCTTACATCAGCAGTATTTTGCTCGTCGCTAGTCTGGTTCTTCAGGATCTTCTGTTGTTGCCTCTGGACCTCCTACTGGTGCTTCTGGACCTCATACTGGTGCTCTGTCTGATCAGGATATTATTCGTGGTCTTCGTAGTCTGCTCGCTACTACAGGCTCCTCCTTGTCGGGTACTGCTGGTTCTGTGCCTAGTTCTTCTAGCACCGCGCGACCATCATCTTCTACACAGTCAGGTACGTCATCCCCGTGGTATCTGGATTCTGGAGCTTCTTTTCATATGACTTCTGCGTCTTCTATTCTTTCTGCTCTTCGCTCTCTTATTTCTCATGTCCGTGTTATTACGGCTGATGGTACCTCTCTTCCTGTTTCTAGTCGAGGCACCCTCTCTACTTCCTCCTTCTCTGTTCCTGATGTTTCTCATGTTCCCAGCCTTAAGATGAACCTTTTCTCTGCTAGTCAGCTCACTGATTCTGGTTGTCGTGTCATTCTTGATGCTGATTCTTGTGATGTTCAGGACCATCGCACACAGGCTCTGGTTGGAGCTGGCCCTCGCGGCATTGAGTCTTCGGGGCTCTGGGAGTTAGACTGGCTTCACGTTCCTTCCGCTGACACTTCTTCTGCCACTTCTCCTGCGGTTGCTGCTTCTGTCACTGGCTCGTTTCAGCAGTGGCATCATCGGCTGGGTCATCTTTGTGGCTCCCGTTTATCATCCTTAGTTCGACATGATCTTCTGGGGCGTGTCTCAGGAGATGTGCCGTCGTTACATTTGTGTCAGGGTTGTAGGTTAGGTAAACAGATTCAGCTTCTCTATCCTACTAGTGTGTCTGTATCTCAGCGACCTTTTGATTTAGTTCATTCAGATGTGTGGGGTCCTGCTCCCTTTGCTTCAAAAGGGGGCCACCAATACTATATTTTGTTTATTGATGATTTTTCACGGTACACCTGGTTATTTTTTATGCGCTCTCGTAGCGAGGGTGCTTGCTATTTATCAGCGTTTTGTGGCCATGGTTCGTACTCAGTATTCCACGCCTATACGTGTGTTTCGTGCTGATTCTGCAGGAGAGTATATCTCCCAGCACCTGCGTGGCATCCTTGCTGAGCAGGGAACCCTTGCTCAGTTCTCGTGTCCCGGCGCCCATCCTCAAAATGGTGTCGCCGAGCGTAAGCATCGTCATATTCTTGAGACTACCCGCGCTATGATGATTGCTTCCTCTCTTCCGCCGCATTTCTAGGCTGAGGCTGTCGCTACATCGACTCACCTCATTAATATCCAGCCTTCAGCTGCTCTTCAGGGTGGCATTCCTCTCGAGCGTCTCTCTGGCTCCTGTCCAGACTACTCGACTCTTCGTTTATTTGGTTGTGTTTGCTATGTCCTTCTCCCTCCTCGTGAACGCACCAAACTAACCGCTCAGTATGTTGAGTGTGTTTTTCTTGGCTATAGTGATGAGCATAAGGGCTATCGCTGTTGGGACCCCGTTGGTCGTCGTATGCGCATCTCTCGTGATGTCACGTTCGATGAGACGCGTCCTTTCTATCCTCGCCCCACCTCTGGTACTTACCCAACGGATGATCTCTCTTTTCTTCTTTTTCCTGATACACCTTCCGCTGTCCCTTCTATTCCACCTACTCCACCTCCTTCTGTTGCGCCTCCTTCTTCTTCGGCGACCTCCTCTCCTCCGTCTAGTTCCCCTAGTTCTCCTCGGTCTCCGGCTTCAGATCCTTCCTCCGTGACTCCTTCTTCCTCCTCTTCTGATGAGTCATCTTCTGCGGATGAGCTTCTTCCTCACGGCCTGTTCATCAGCGTCGTGCTCTAGACCGTTACTCCCCTAGTCAGTATGGTCTCTCTGTAGTCTTCGAGCCGACTTCTTATCGGGATGCCGCGTGTCATCCTGAATGGCAGCTTGCCATGGATGAGGAGATCGCTGCGCTTGAGCGCACTGGCACCTGGGATCTTGTCTCTCCTCCTTCCGGTGTTCGTCCTATCACGTGTAAGTGGGTCTATAAAATTAAGACCCGCTCTGATGGATCTCTTGAGCGCTATAAAGCGCGTCTTGTGGCTCGTGGTTTTCAGCAGGAACATGGTCGTGACTATGATGAGACCTTTGCTCCTGTTGCCCATATGACCATTGTGCGTACTCTTCTTGTTGTTACTTCTGTCCGATGCTGGTCTGTGTCCCAGCTTGATGTTCAGAATGCTTTTCTTAATGGCAAGTTGAGTGAGGAGGTTTACATGCAGCCTCCTCCTGGGTATTCTGTTCCCGATGGGATGGTTGTCGTCTTCGACATTCCCTTTATGGCCTGAAACAGGTCCCTCGTGCCTGGTTTGAGCGCTTTGCCTCTATGGTGACTGCTGCTGGTTTCTCTCCTAGTTCTCATGATCCAGCGCTTTTTGTTCACACTTTACCTCGAGGACGCACTCTTCTCCTTCTCTATATTGATGATATGATCATTACTGGTGATGATCCTGAGTATATTGCCTTTGTCAAGGCTCGTCTTCGTGATCAGTTTCTTATGACTGATCTTGGTCCTCTTTGCTATTTTCTTGGGATTGAGGTTTCCTCCACTTCTGATGGGTTTTCTATCTCTCAGGAAAAGTATATTCAGGATCTTCTTGCTCGGGCTGCTCTTGCGGATGAGCGCACCGTTGAGACTCCTATGGAGCTTCATGTTAAGCTTCGTCCGACGGATGGTGATCCTCTTCCTGATCCCACTCGTTATCGCCATCTTGTTGGGAGTCTTGTTTATCTTGCTGTCACCCGTCCTGATATCTCTTATCCTGTTCATATTCTGAGTCAGTTTGTCTCAGCTCCTACCACTGTTCACTACGGTCATCTCCTCCGTGTCCTTCGTTATCTTCGTGGCACGATTACTCATCGTCTTTTCTTCCCTCGTTCTAGCTCTCTCCAGCTCCAGTGCTACTCGGATGCTACGTGGGCGAATGATCCTACGGATCGTCGTTCACTTTCTTCTTACTGTGTGTTTCTTGGTGGTTCGCTTGTTGCTTGGAAGACGAAGAAATAGGTAGCGGTCTCCCGTTCGAGTGTTGAGGCTGAGTTGCGGGCTATGGCTTCGGTGACTGCTGAGGTGACCTGGTTACGGTGGTTACTTGCAGATTTTGGGGTCTCTGTTACGACACCCACTCCACTTTTGTCAGACAGTACAGGTGCTATCAATATTGCACGTGATCCGTTCAAGCATGAGTTGACCAAGCATATTGGTGTTGATGCTTTTTATACACGTGCTCAGGTGCAGGATCAGGTTGTTGTGCTCCATTATGTGCCTTCAGACTTGCAGTTGGCAGATTTCTTTACAAAGGCACAAACCCGCGCTCAGCATGATTTCTTACTCTCCAAACTCAGTGTTTTGGATCCACCATGAGTTTGAGGGGGGGTGTTAGAGTATATATGTGTATTGTAGTTTCCCCATATGTTAGGGGGCTTTCTGTATATTTGCACCTGTACATGTACTATATATTCTGGCCTTTGGCCCTCTGGTAATACAAGAGATCTATTGCCCTAACACCCACCACCACAATGAAAGAGGTGATCACACTAGCCCATCCACTCTATATCCTTTGAACCAAACACAAAAATGGTTATCCCTAACCACCACTCATCCTATCTAACCAAACAAGAAAATTGGCTATCCCTAACCAGGTGGCTGGGGATATCCTCATCCCCTAAACCATACCCTCTGAACCAAACATTCCCTTATAGACGATAGTACTGACCAAGTCTACGAGTAGGAGGAGTTCTACCAAGAAGAGGAGGAAGAGAATTTCAACCACTGCACCAACCAAGGCAAGCTATTGTTAGCAAGTTAGAATTAAGCTAGATAACCTAAGCAAGATGCATTAGGCATGCTTTGGTTATACATTTTGACTATTACCTACCCCAAGTTTTATTTACAAGTTTTACTTTCTTTTACTTTACCAAAGTCCTTTACTTTGTTTATAGGTAGCATAAAGAGTATAAAACTTGACCTATCTAGTTAGACTTAGATGTCATTCTATGGCATGAGATTGATCTTAGCATCCCACATTAGTGAACACTCTTAACTTAGTAGCTTAGAGTTATACCAAAAACTTGATTCACTTTAGATGGGAATACTTGGTGAAAATGACTTGTGAAAACCTTGGAATGATGAGTCATTCTATTGAGATGTTTTGACATGTGTTGAGAAACACAAATGGTTTATGATGATGATGAAAATGTTGCGGCACGAGCCTTAGCCCTTTTTTACAAAAACTGATGGTTGGGTTCGGATGCGATACCATTCCAATTTTACCGTACAACCACAATACCTGAATTGGGTAAGGCTTAGCCAGAAGTTTATATGCATTAGTATTAGTTCCCTCACAGGAGAGGTTTGAGCTGAGGCTACCTCTCAATGTTGTCCACCTATGCAGTGCCCAGGATGATAGATGGTCATGGCTAGGAGGCCATACTCATAGGATAGGTGCTTATACTAGAGTGTGTAAAGGAAAGGTTATGTTTGATTATCTGCATACTAAGTATGATGATTCAGGGTTATCATTGACAGATGTATCGAATTTTGTGGTGAAAGTGTACCACCTCTGTAGAGTGTCAAACTATTCAAATAGCCGCGTCCGCGGTTATGGACAGTTGGAGTGGTCATATTGTCCCGTTGTCAGATGTTTTCAAAATGACTTATGAAATGAATTGTGACATGACTTGACCACAACAGAGTTGTGACTATGACAACTAAGTTCCCACTTAGGTGATTTCAAACTTTATTTTATCTTTCTTTGTTTCTGAACTCAGCTTAGGTTTCAAACTTAGCTTTACAAATAAACTTAGAACTTAGCATTCCTACTAGAACTATCTTACTTGTTAGTGTTAGTTTGTGAGTACTTAAAGAGTACTCATGGCTTTGTCCCTGGCTATTCCTATGGCCAGACTCTGAGGAGGACTACCCTAAAGGAGGACAGCAGGACGGCTACGACAACTAGGATCATCTCCCATCATCAGCATTGCCTGTGACACTGAAGATGGACCCCACCTCTACGCTATTTATTCCGCTACTTGATTGTATTAAGACTGGATCATGAGATCCTTTATTTGTGTAAGACCTTATTATGGTTTGTAATGGATGATGTACTGTGATATCCAATCTGTTATGTCTCGCAAAAATGGTAATCCTGGGATTGCGATGTATGGCATAACAGGCATCTGGGATTAAAAATCCGGGTGTTGACAGTGTTCCCCAACGAGCTTGTTAATACACGAGTCAGCAGCAAGCTGCCATCAAAAGGAAGAACAAGAGAAGGAACAAGAAAAAGAAGAAGAGCAAGAGCCTTGCTCTAGTATCCTCTCGTGATTCTACCATTATGCAAAGTGATAACTTTGTCGGGAAGAACAATCCTTCCTACATTCTTTGCAAATCTTTTGATGGTCATGTTTATGCTAAGTACATTGGCACATCTTACACGCATGATTATCATTGGAACATTTGGGTACCTAAGACCCTTATGACTAACAAAAGGGGACCCATTGCAAAATGGGTACCTAAAACCAAAGCTTGATTTTCTTGTAGGACATTGCTTCTGGAGGTGCAAAATGGGTGTTTGATAGTGGAGCTACAAGCCATATGACCGGAAGCAAGTCTATCATGTCGGAGATTAGGCCAAATTTTGCCAATACTATGGTCTCCTATGGTGATAAAATAAGTTCTCATGTATTGGGTTTTGGTAAGGTGGTAGTAACCCTGGATGTATCCTTGGTGAATGTCATGCTTGTCAAAACCCTTGGTTACAATCTCCTTTCCGTTCGTGCTCTTGCTATCATGGGTCTTTCATCTTTCTTTAATGAGCACTTCGTGGTCCTCATGTGGAGCAAGTCTCTCATGGTGGCTTTCGTTGGATACGTAGAGCATGACTTATATGTAGTGGATTTCTCCGGAAATCCATATACACATGCTATATGTCTCTATGTGAAAGCCAACGTGGGCTGGTTGTGGCATCGCCGCCTAGCCCATGTAAACATGAAGGCTTTGCAAAGTCTCTACACGGGGGGCCACATCCTTGGACTAAAAGACATTTACTTTGCCAAAGGTCGTGTTTGCAGGGCTTGTATAGAAGGGAAGATGCATGAGAATCCTCACAAGATCCTTAATCAAATCACCACCGAACGGTGCTTGGAGCTTCGCCACATGGATCTCTTTGGGCCTCCCTCTCATGATAGCCTTGGTGGGAAGAAGTATTGTTTGGTAATTGTTGACGACTTTTCAAGATACACATGGGTCTACTTCTTAAAGTTCAAGAGTGAGACTCAACAAACCGTCATCGACTTTGCCAATCAAGTGCAACGGAAACTCAATACCACCATCATCACCATTAGAAGTGACAATGGCACCGAGTTCAAGAACTACACTTTGGATGAGTTTCTTAGTGATGAGGGGATCAAACATCAATACTCTACTCCCTACACCCCTCATCAAAATGCTTTTGCCGAAAGGAAGAACCGTACTTTGATGGATGCGGCCCGGACCATGTTGGCGGAATTCAAGTCACCATATAACTTTTGGGCCGAAGCCATCTCAACCGCTTGCCATGCAACCAATCGCCTCTACCTACGCAAGAAGAAGAACAAGACTCCATATGAACTTTTCACCGGTCGCAAGCCAAATGTCAAGTACTTCCGGGTGTTTGGGTGTAGATGCTTCCTTCTCAAGAAAGGTATCCGTTTATCAAAGTTTGATTCTAGGGCTCAAGAATGGATCTTTGTTGGGTACTCAAAACAATCCCATGCCTATAGAGTCTACAACAAAGCAACGAGAAGGGTTGAAGAATCTAGCAATGTCGAGTTTGATGAAGATCATGAGTCTCTTGTGCGGCAAGATGGTGTTCGTGATCCAAGTGGTGAAATTCCTCCCCAATCCATAAGAAGAATGGGTGTGGGTTTCTTCCACCCCATTGAGGATCCCCTTATGTCCGAAGGAGAAGGACCAAGCTCCACTCAAGCGGAGCCTTCACTCTCACAAGACCATCTTGCACCTCAAGGTCAACTTATTGCTTCTCAAGGTTCTCCAAGCTCTTCTCAAGATCTTCATGTTCATGACTCTCCAAGATCAAGTATACCTCAAGTCGATCAAGCTCCACCCCACCAAGGTAGTGAAGCTCCTCATGTCAATGACACTCAATGTCAAGTTGAAGAAGGTCAAGATGACAATGACCAAGGCCAAGCTAATGTCTCTCCGCCAAATGATGATGTCTCTCCCTCAGTTGATGTTGAAGAAGATAGTGATCAAGTTCGTACATATAGTCAAGGCGGGGACTCGAACCGTGGTGATGACCAAGTGGTTGCTCAAGAATCTCGTCTTGAGACCCAAGCTCACCGTCAAGCATACCGTCTCGCCAAGCTCATCAAAGATGGCCATATCCTTGATAATGTTTATGGATATTTCAATAGGGGCTCCACTACTAGGAGACAACTAACCTCTTTTAGTTCTCATCATGCGTTTATTTCTCATGTTGAGCCCCAAAAGGTCTTCGAAGCTCTTGAAGATGATGATTGGCTCGATGCTATGAACGAAGAACTCCACAACTTCAAGAGAAACAAGGTGTGGACACTTGTGAAGAGACCCAAAGATTCTCAAAATGTGATTGGGACCAAGTGCATCTTCAAGAACAAGAGGGATGCAAATGGTATAATCGTCCGCAACAAAGCAAGGTTAGTTGCCCAAGGATACTATCAAGTTGAGGGCATAGACTATGGTGAAACTTATGCTCCCGTTGCTCGTCTAGAATCCATTCGCATGCTTCTTGCTTATGCTACCCATCATAACTTTAAATTTCAACAAATGGATGTTAAGAGTGCTTTTCTTAATGGTCCCTTAAAAGAATTGGTGTATGTCAAGCAACCTCCAGGCTTTGAGGACCCCTCTTCCCGGACCATGTCTACAAACTCGATAAGGCACTATATGGTCTCAAACAAGCCCCACGTGCATGGTATGAGTGCCTTAGAGAGCTTTTGTTAGACCATGGTTTCGAAGTAGGCCTCATTGATCCCACTCTTTTTACTAAGAAAGTTGGAGGAAACTTGTTCATTTGCCAAATCTATGTTGATGACATTATCTTTGGGTCTACTAACAAAGCTTTTAATGAGGATTTTGCTAAGCTCATGACCGACCGCTTTGAGATGTCTATGATAGGGGAGTTGGAATTCTTTCTTGGCTTCGAAGTCAAACAATTGAGGAAAGGGACTTTCATCAACCAAGCTAAATATGTCCAAGATATGCTCAAGAAGTTCAACCTTGATCAAGTAAATGGAGTCAAAACTCCCATGCCCACAAAGGTTAATCTTGATCTTGATCCCAAGGGTAAGGATGTGGATCAAAAGCTTTATCGCTCGATGATTGGTTCTTTGCTCTATCTTTGTGCATCTCGACCGGATATTATGTTGAGTGTGGGTATGTGTGCTAGATTCCAAGCCGCGCCAAAGGAAAGCCACATGGTGGCGGTCAAGAGAATCTTTCGATATTTGGTTCATACCCCTAACTTTGGGCTGTGGTACCCAAAGGGGGCCAACTTTGACCTCATTGGATACACGGATTCGGATTGGGCAGGAGACAAAGTGGAAAGGAAGTCTACCTCCGGTGCTTGTCAATTTCTTGGAAGGTCTTTGGTGTGTTGGTCCTCGAAGAAGCAAAACTGCGTGTCTTTGTCCACCACCGAAGCTGAGTACATCTCCGCCGCAAGTTATTGTGCTCAATTGCTATGTATGAAGCAAACATTGAAGGATATTGGACTCTCTTTCATCAAGGTGCCACTTCTTTGTGATAATGAGAGTGCTATTGCTATTGCTCACAATCCGGTTCAACACAACAATACCAAGCACATTGAGATTCGTCATCATTTCATTCGGGATCATGTTGCTAGAGGAGACATTTCTTTGGAGTATGTTCCTACCAAGGCCAATCTTGCGGATATTTTCACGAAGGCACTTGATGAAGCAAGGTTCCGAGAGTTGAGGCATGATCTAAATATCATTGATTCAAGAAACGTGGCTTGAGTATCTTGCGCACCTACCCGGGTCTCAAAGAATATCTTGTTTGGATGTACACATGGTTTTAGGAGGAGTGTGGTTCCTCATATGAACCAACACTCCTCCTATTATGCACAAATTAATGTACTCATTCTCTATGGTCTCTCAAGGAGACAAAATGAGCTTAAATGATGAGTTTTGGTAATGAACCCAAGATACATCTTCGCGGTTTCAAGCCAAATATACTCATATATGGTGGCCTTGGCCACCGATATTGTTTTGTTTGGCTTGAAGTTTCTTTTCTTTGTTGGATCTTTTTTTCCGTTTCTTCACAGTTTGTGCCTCCTATCCTAAGCCTTTTCTCCTTCCCTAGACCCTCTTTTCCCTGCACAAGGTCTCTCTCTCTTGCCAGTCAAAATCTAGAGCGCGTTTCCTGGGAATCGTCGGTAGTTCCGGCCGGAGCCGGTACTACCGGTCAGGGACAAATCTCTCAGAAATTTAGCTCTGATCAGAAGTACCGCTCCTTCCTGAATTTCCGATGTCGACGGTAGTTCCGGCCCCTAGCCGGTACTACTAGTCGAGCGAGGCCCCTTTAAGTGCGGGCCAAGGGGGCACGGGGTCTTCTTCCCCATTTGCCCCTGACCCCATCTTAACAACTCTCTTTCCCAAGAAGCGCTCCACGATGTCGCCGCTGGCCACACCGATTCCGGCCGTCCCTCCTCAGATCAGCTCCATGGGATTCTCCCCCTCCTTGATCTCCCGCCATGGACCCTGGTATTTGCTCCTCTCATACTCCATTCATGGAGATCTGGACACTTCTTGTGCTTGAGTAGGACATGCCATGTCTATGGCCCTTCTTTGGCTAGAACTGCTATGGGAGATCTTGGTAGGGCTAGGATTCGACTTTAGACCAAATTGCCCCAGTACATTGTCTAGTTTTCCACAATTGTTGCATCGAGTTTCGTAGATCTGTGATTTCCAGTCAAACTGCCCTGCTCGTGCCCTGACCAGTACTACCGGTGCGGCTCGGTCGGTACTACCGGCAGGGTCATCTCACCGGTACTACCGCTGAGGGCATGACCAGTACTTCCGGTGAGCCCCGTGCCACCGGTAGTTCCGGCCGCCAGGCGGAACTTCCGATGCACAGTTTGTAAGATGACTGCCTGTGTACTGTGTTAATCCAGTCTAGCTGTTTTTTTCCTTTTTCTTTCGACCTTGTGCACTTATCCTCTATTCCCTCCCTTCTATTTGCTTTCTTCTCAGGGCAAGGTGGTTCCCGTGGCAGATCCAAGCGGTCTCGTGCTCCCTCTCGTGGACCGTCAGAGATTGATGAGGATGATCTGGAGGTCGTGCGCCCTCCCAGTCAGACTGCTCATCAGAAGGCTGCAACTGAGTGTTGTGCTGCTGTTGCAGGTAAAAGACCTGTTCTGGCCAATCAAAAGAAGACCACCTCTGGACCTGATTCGAGCAAGAAGAAGATCTCCTCTTGGCATCATCTTGCGTATGAGGAGTTTCGCAAGATTGATCCCTACATTGTTCCTCGTGACCGCCTGGCTCAGGATCCCTTCTTCCACACCATGCGTCAAGCTGAGATCTATTCTGAGGTTTATGCTACCAAGAAGAAGAATGTTGTTGCCCCTCAGAAGCACATCAACATTGCAAAGATGGAGAGCAACCCTGAGTACTTTGGTGAAGCACTCGATATGTGCAAGCGTTTGGACTCATCAAGCTTATGCAACACTGTGAGAACTTTGATGAGAGGGCCATTGCTAAGTTCTACTCCACCCTCTACTTTGATACTGACCCTGTTGATCGAACCATGAAATGGATGACTCATAACAGGTATATGTCTGCTAAATGGTCTGAGTTTGGTACCCTTCTTGGCTACCCTATTCAGGAAGGCCGTCGTGCCAGTGGGTGGTGGGTGCATAGGGGGAAGGCCTCCGAGCTGGAAGTTCTTGAGCCACTATACATTGAGGGCTGGGGCATAAATGGAAATTTTGCCCATCTCCTTCCCACCTATGACATCATGCGCAAGGTCTATCAAAACACTATTGCTCCCAAGGCAGGTAACTTCGATCAGCTTCATGCATTCCAGATTGATCTCATGTATCAGACTTACCGCCACAGAAACTCTCATGAGCCCCTTGATGTTATGGATTATATGTTTGAAGAAATCTGGTCTGTGATGATTGAGAAAAGGTCTTGTCCATATGCTCCTTACATCCAGACTCTCATCAATGCCAAATGGAGGGAGGCAACAGGTTCTATCTTCCCTCAGGACGCTCTCACTATCCATGAGGAGAAGACTCTTCGTGTGATGAAACACAAGGCACCTCGCTCTCAGGCTAAAAAGGAAGCTGCTGCTGCTAGGGCTGCTATGGATGCTAGTGATGGGGACCGTGCTGAGGCTTCTCCTCCACCCCAACTTGTGAGATAGCCCTCTTGGGCCAAGAAGCTGTTGAAGAAGGTTAAGAAGACTTTCTGCTTCATTCAGGACCGCGAGTATCAGTCATATGTCGCTTAGAGGCACGGTGTTCGAAGGGAGAAGGCCATCATGAGGAAGCTTTACATTGAAGTGTCTCCTGAGTCCAGCTCTGTCACCACGCCCAAGGATGAGTGGGTCAACATGCATTGCAGGTGGACTAATAGTGATGACGAGCCCGAGATCTCCAGTCAGTTTCTGCCTGCTTGGAACAATGCCTCTTGGGACATCGAGCCTCCTCCTCCGTTCGTTGGTGGGTGGGGCGCGTAGATTGTCTACTTTATCCCTTTTTGGCGTCTTGATGCCAAAGGGGGAGAAAGTGTTCCATTAGGACCACGGGATTTGCATGGGTTGTGCCACGAGCTCGCTCTTTCTTTGATATTTTTATGCTCGTGCACATTTTATTCCGTTTGTATGTTTGTGGACCTCCGTTATTGTCTGTGGACCTCATGTATGGTTGCTACTATGTTGGTGAGACTATGTGTTAAGGTATCTTTGTGGTTTTCGTATGAGGAATTGTGGTGGACTATTCTCATTTATCCAATCTTTGTTTCACCACAATGGTTTTGGTGCAAGGTATGAGTTCCCCTCTTCTCTCATTTACTTCCATACACCCTTGTTGGTTTATCTCGTTTGGGGGAGATCTCTCCCATGTCTCCAGGGGGAGCCTCTCTCCTCTCTCATTCCTTTCAGTTATTACTACTTGTTATCCTCCGTGCAAATCTTGTGGGGTTGTCATCAAGCACCAAAAAGGGGGAGATTGAAAGGATATTATTTTCTCCTTATGTTTTTGGTGCTAATGACAACTCCTATTGTGGTTTAACTATCTGTCCAAGTTATAGGCCTTATCTACGGACGTGCTTGTGGGTGGACTTTTGTCTAGGAAGAGCTTGAAGATGGTGGCACTTATTTTCACCTTTTCTTGTTTTCTTTTAGGTTACCGTACTATCAAGAGGGAGTCCACCTTGGAAGGTTGTGGGAAATCACCATTTCATGCACAGACCGTATATGCACTTCCACAGCCATCCCAGTTTTCATGTGAGAGAGTGTTCCCTGCAGCTTTGGTGGTTTTTCTGCCCTGACCGGTAGTACCGGCCAGGCGGCGGTAGTACCGCCCAAGGAGTTTCTCAGGGCTGTTCGGGCGGAACTTCCGGCTGAAGTTTCGGTCCTAATTCCGACGAGCCATATTTTGGTTCAGTAAGACTTCTGTCTAGCTTTGCATATTTGTCGGAACTAGAACTAGAATTTGGCTCAGTTGTACCGGCCTGACCAGCGCCTGGATCCCTGAGCGGTAGTACCGACCACCCTCTGTCACCGGTAGTTCCGGGTCCAGTTCTGGACCTAGTTCCGACGCTGGGCTATGCGGGTCAGATAACCTTCTGCCTCGCACTGCTTATTTGTCGGTAGTAGGGCCGAAACTGGGACCGGTACTTCCGGCCAGCCCTACAGGCCCGCTGTTTGGTCTATCTGACCGTTGCGTGGCCTCAGCTGGGTCGTTGGTGGCTCGCCCACCGGTACTACCGGTCCGCCACCGGTAGTACCGATGGTGTCGGGGCTAGGCAGAATCTGCCTGTTTGGAGGTGGCCTATTTAAGGCCCCTTCTTCCTCCTCCAATCTTATCTCCTCATTTTCTCTCTCCTCCATTATCACAAGAGCTTGACTTGCCTAGAGCTCTCTCCCTACCCACTCAAATATCTTGATCTTTTGAGGATTGGGAGAGGTGACCTAGATCTACACCTCCACCAATGGAATCTTGATTTCCCCCACTCATCCTTCGTGGATTTTGTTACTCTTGGGTTCTTGGAACCCTAGACGGTGTAGGGAATCCTAGGAGCTGGGGCATTTGTTGTGAAGCTTCGTGGTGTCGTTGAGGGTCTTTAATTGAGTTGTGAAGCCTCCCCTCAACCTCGTTGTAAAGGTTTCGGTTGGCGCCTTCAAGGTTACCGGTTAGTGGATTGTGAGGCCACCTTTGTGGTGGTGCTCACCGGAGAAGAAAGTGAGGCCTTTGTGGCGCTCGGGTGACCTTGTGTGGCCCCGACACCTCTCCAACATAGACGTAGCTTCCTTGGAAGTGAACTACGAGAATTACATCTTCGTGTCCCCTGCCGGTTCTTTCGCTCCACTCCTTTACTTCTTGCAATTACTCTCTCGTTTACTTGTTGTGTTGCTTGCCATTTAGGATATTCACCTAGATGCATTTCTAGTGAATTTTACTTTGTGCTAAGCCATAAAATTGCAAGAAAATATTAAAATTGGTAGTCTCCTATTCACCCCCCTCTAGTCGACCAAAGTTGGGCATTTCACACACTTTCTAAAATAAACCTACCCCTGATAAATGCAGATTGATTTGGAGAAATAAGTCTACCTATTATAGTGGCTAATCTATTAGTTAAAACCTTAGTAAATATCTTAAAGGAACAGTTTAAAAGACTAACAGGCCTGAGTTTTTTCATAGTTCTAGCATCATTTTCCTTGGGAATCAAAGTAATCATAGCAAAGTTAAGTCTAAAAGATTAAGCTGATCTCTATGCCATGCATTAAACATGAGAAGAAGATCATCCTTAACAATCTCCTGGGAAGTCTGGTAAAACATAAAAGAGAGACCATCAGGGCCTAGGGCCCCATCACTATAGGAAGTAAGGACAGCTACTCTGATCTCTTCTTAAGTGAAATCAGCTCCCAGTCCTACATTCTCACTATCACTAACTTTTTCCTCTTCCCTAAAGAAATCTTGTTTTAGTTGGATATCAGGCCTGGGTTCCCAAGCAAATAACTCATTATAATAATCAGTAGCTATCTGAAGCATGCCTTTAATGTCTGTGACAGGCCCATCAGGTCCATCAATAACATTAATTAGCTTCTTCCTCCTTCTCTGATTAGCAACTGCATGGAAGTATGCAATGTTTCTATCACCCTCCAGAACATTTCTATCTCTTGATCTTTGTCTTGCCTTAATTTCCTCTAAGATCCAATATTTATGTAACTCAGCATAGATGAAGTCTAGTTTACCTCTCTCATCATCTGACAGGGTTTGATTCTCAGACTTGATGTCTAGAGTATCCTATTCCTCCATCAAATATCTCCTATTTTTCCTAATATCAGCCTCTATATTTATATTCCATCCTTTATCCAACTTCCTAAAATATCTAACTTTGCTTTGCCAAATGTCAATTGGGTCACTACTGTTAACTTGTAAAGACCAAGCTTTGACCATTATGTCCTTAAAATCAGCTCTACTCAGCCACCATTTATCAAATCTAAACCTAGAAGGTTTCAAGAGAACTTGTTCTCCTGATTCCCAAACTATAGGAGTATGGTCACTCCCTATCCTAGATAAAGCTCTAGCATGGGCTAAAGGAAAATTACTATCAAAGCTAGTAGTGCAAAAAATCCTATCTAATTTACACATGATAAGGGATTCCTGATTATTTCCCCAGGTATATGATCTCCCTGAGAGGCCAACTTCCATAAGGGCCCAAAGGTCAACCCAAATATTAAACTTATCTACCCATCTAAAATCAACATTCCTAGTGGATTTATCCTCAGGGGATCTCACAAGGTTTAAATCCCCCCTATCATGGCTGGACCATCCCAATTAATAAAAAGGTCATGCAATTCAGAGGTAAACTCTTGTTTCTTCTCTTCATATGCTAACCCATAAACAGTAGTAATTCTGTAAGTAAAATCAGTAATCTTATTCTTAAGAACAGTAATAACAAAAAAGGATCTAATATCCCAAGAAATAACATCAAAGAGATCTAGATTAACCCCAACTAGAATACCTCCTGCAGTTCCCTGAGAAGGCAAAAAATTCCAGCTAAAATTTCTATTCCCTAAAATACTCTTCAAAAAGGAATTGCTAAATCTATCTTTCTTGGTTTCTTGGAAACCAATATAATCTACTTTTAAAGGAACAATATTCTCAGCTATGTATTTCTGTCTACCTGGAGCATTAAGACTCCTACTATTCCAAAAGACACTAATCATACTTTCTTCTTCCTAGGGTGCTTGCCCCGAGATCTATGTAAAACTTCTATCCACCCTTCTGCTTCTTCATCTATAATGCTATGTTCAAATGAAGAATTAGTATGAGGAGGTAGGCTATGCAAAATAGAACTAGTACTAAAAGAATCTTCAACAGAGAAATCTACACCTATATTATCAGACATACCTTCTATTTCACTAGTAGGAAGAGCAAAGAAGGGATTAGTAGACATAATACCGTTCATGCTTTTAGGGACTTCTAGGTTAGTAACTTTCTTCAGGTTCATAGGTTTCTCTAGAATGTTCCTGGACCTATCCACCCTAGTACTTTGCCTAGTTGGGTGTACATGACCCCAATGTTTCTGTTTTTTAGCAGCTTTCTGATTAAGTTGTGAATCATCTATTTCCCTCATCACTAGATCCTTAAAGCTTGGCATTATGTCTTCAGGCAGTATAACAGACTGAGAAACCTGAACATATGGATCAACAACAGCCCCAGCTTGAGACAAATTCATGTCCTCAACCTGGTTATCAATCCAAAAAGTCTGTGCTTCTAACTCAGCCCCAGGAGCCACAGGAGACTTGTACCAAATGAAATTTCCTTCAACATCCACCAGCCCTCTCTGAACCAGAAGTTGGAACACTGCATTTGCACCACAAGGAGATTCTGAAGCCATCCTGACTCTGTTAGAAGTTTGACCACCATTCCTATTAGGCATACTGCTGTTAGTTTGGTGGGATGATGTCCCACTGCCAGGAGGATCAGCAGGACCACTCCCTCCCTTTTGTCTAGCAAGATCTTCCTCATCCCCCCTACTCTTTCTACTGTGATCATCATTCAGGAGATCATCCTCTTCATCCACCACTAGCACAAAACTGTCCAAAGCAAAACCCAAGTGGAAGAGATGATCTTGAAAGTTAAAAAGCCTACCAACTGGAAGTTTTGAAGGATCTTTAAATTTGATGAGAATCCTCACTTACTTAGCATTATTTCTAAAGATACTCTGCTAATCTACATCCTCTAGGATACCACATATAGAAGCTGCTTGATCCAGGGTGTTCCACTCACACCACTTTGTTTGCAAGCCTGTAATGATCACCCACACTTTCTCCAGAGAGTCCACTGGCTCTGGGTCATCATTCCAGGCCTCAACCTTCACCCAAACCCCTGGCTTTGAGACACCAAATTTAGGGTAGCCAGTGACTTGCTCCACTACAATATGAGGTGGAAATTTGACCAGAAAGGTGTTTTCCACACCCAGCTCCCTAATCTGCCATGGCCAATTAGTTTTGTAGATCTTAGAGAATTCTTCAGCTAGTTCTATTGCAGACAATGAGCCTTCTTTCACCAACACAATCCTACAATTTTTTGTGGAGGCAATAGGATTTATCACATTTTCAGGGATGTCAATGTGATAAAAACCTAAACCAGGAGCTCCACTACCAATGTACTTAGCCATCTGATGAGGTCTCTTCCTCAGGACACTTCTCCCTTCATATTTTTGTTTTGCACTTTTTTAAATGATTTTTATTTTGTTTTGCACTTGCGAAAACGTCACCTATCCTACATGCCCTTAGACAGCTAGACTCATTAGTCATTACGAAGGGTCGCCGGAGCGAAGCGAGCCAATGGGCTTTACCTGCACAACCCATGGAAAGCATAGCCCGTGCATACGTACAGCCCAATGTTAAGGGCCCAAGCTTAGTTCCTTATCCAAAAAGGTAAAAAACTCAGCCCCCCTGCGCCGGCTCTGTTCCCCACTCCGCGGCTCCGCCATGGCAACCGCGAAGCCAGTGGCGCCGGTGCCGCTCCCGCGAATTCTTCCCCTGCACCCGACAGGCCGCTGGAGAGCCGATTCTACCAGGGCATTGCCTCTATCCATCACCTGCAGTGCAGAAGCTGGAGGCGAGCTTCCTGCCCGGCTCCAGCCGAACGCACGGCGGCCGCTCTGGCACGGAGGTGGGTTCAGCCTCGGCGTTGACCTGGGCGCCGCCCGCACGGGGCTCGCCGTCGGCCGAGGCATCACCCAATCCCGCCCCCTTACCGTACGATCCTTCGCACTCGGTAGTGATCTGTTAATCGTTTGCCGTGTTCGGGTGACTTGTGATTTCAAGATTGATTGGTGGATTCCGCCAGGTTCTGAAGCTGCGAGGGCAGAAGCTGGAGCTGATGCTGCTTGATGTAGCTCAGCAGCAGGTAGAAATTTATGTCATATACTGTATTTCTTTTTAGTTTCTCTCCTCTGTGCCCTGAGTCTGTCTGGCATTTGAAATGTGTGAATTTACTATTCCTCCTCTATTTCGCAGGAGGCGGGCGAGCTGATCATCGGGCTGCCGGTCTCGGCAGATGGGAGAGAGACGCCACAGTCCAACAAGGTGCGAAGCGTCGTCGGAAGGCTCGCTGTTCAAGCGGCCGACAGGTGCGTGCGCTTCTGAGTTCCAATCACACAATGGGCAGCGCACTAGTAATGAGGATGGGAAGCAGTGTTCTTCAGGCTGGTACACAGGGGGTTCAGTGTTGTTTATTTGAACAGTGCAGGGGCTTGAGGGTTTATCTGCAGGATGAACATGGGACGTCAATAGACGCACTTGACTACATGATCTTAAGGTATGTTCTACTCTGTCATGGCAAGTTTGTTTGTTCATGTCATAGTTGCGACCGGTCTTACTAGATATTTCGATTTACTTTTGAATTGGATCACTCCAGACTCTCCAGTGTCCACCGAAAACAAATACATTATTACCATCTGTATCAAATTATTCCGACCAATTTTCATCAAATTATTGCTGCTGGTTTATCTTTGACATTGCCAGATTCATTGCAACCGCAGGCTGTTGACTATTGCCATTGAAATTTAGTATTTCCAAAACCACAAAAAAAAAAGTTCAATTAGGTCAATTCTCTGAGTCTCAAGCTCATATTTTTCAGGGGTGTTAAAAGGTCTGCCCGTGACATAAAATCTGACGCGTATGCTGCCGTGGTATACATCAATCTGGCATATTTACATGTTTTTGTACCAGCTTGCATATGTTGGAGCTTCACTAATTTAATTCGCTTGCAGATGATTTTGGAGAGATACTTTTCGTCATCGGGTCAAGGTGCTCAGATTGTTCTTCCTAGACAGCGGGAACTACAGGACAAATTAGTACTAAAATCAGGGAAAGATGCTGAAATTTAGGAAGGCATGTCTTCTTTTCCAACTTAGAACACATTACAGTAGCAGAATCTAGAGTGAACCATTTTATTCCGTCATCTTTCTGATAGTGGAATTCGATCCCTTGTTGGGGATTGCTTGGGAAAAAGAAGCAGAATCTAGAGTGAATCATTTTATTTTGTGTCGTTAAATCTTGAATATATAATTTGATCAGCTAACTTCAATTGATTATACCATCTCATAGTCAGCTCTTTTGTGGATTGTAGCTACACATCATTTTCCAGATATCTGTGTAACTGATTCATACCCCCTCAAGTCCTTCTAGTTTTGTCCTTAGACAAAATTTTAAACTTTGACCAACTTTTTAGGGAGCAGTACTAGCATTTATGACATTAATTTAGTATCACTAGATCCATCTTGAAACACATTATATTATATACTCCCCCCGTTCTGAAATACTCCCTCTGTTCGGGAATTTTAGGCCGGAGGGCTGAAACAGCAATACCAAGACCGTTAGTAATTGGCATTAATAACTGTGATTTAATACTCCTGTTTTTCTCTCCACCGATCCTCGGCATGCATGCATTGGGTGAGATATTATAGTGGGTGAGTATCATAGGCTGCATGCAGGAGAGAGAAGGAGGACTTCACGCGGTGAGAGAAATCGAGAGGTTGCATGCAGTGATTAAAGCCTCCGGACTAATAATTCCAAACTACTTGAAAATAACAGAGGGAGTACTCTACATTCTAGCCTCAAAATTTGTTCTGAAGTAATCTACATTCTAGTTTTTAGTAAACAAGAACACAGAAAACGAAGTCGTTTTGCTCTCCCTATTGGATGTCATCATTTTTAATGCAGCTTGCATTGGTTGTTCACATATTTAAGTTTGTACTAATAAATGCAATACTAATTTGTCAGTTTTTTTCTATAATGTAGATTAAATCAGAACGGAGGGAGTACAGTTGATGTCACATATGTTGCTAATATTTTCTGCAAAGTTAGTCAAATTTAAAAATGTTTGACTTTATACAAAAGCTAGAAGTACACATGTTCAGAGACGGAGGGGGAAGCTCTGTACTTTATACAAAAGCTAGAAGTACACATGTTCAGAGACGGAGGGGGAAGCTCTGTAGATTAACGCTGTAATGTGCTGCTGCACTGTTATCCACTTGAAATTAGATACTCAGTACGTAGGTCTTTTCACCACGACAAGCAATGAAAATGCCTATTTTCAGTTCACTGCAACTGATCTATCTTTTCTGTATCTGCATCAATCATGGTTGCTGCAGGCAATGTTTATAAATTCTCCTGATACAAACTACATTACCTGAGACAAAAATATCAGAATGAATCATGAATCAGCCGATCTGGATCAGCTATCCATATGAATGATGATGATGCATCTCAAACCTATACAAAAGAATCAGTACAGCTTGCTGAATTCAGTCTCCTGTGCTTGTTCACCAAGCCTGGGGAAGAATGGATCCCTCTCAAGCATTGTCTGCAATGAGTCCATCACCCTCACCAAGGATGCCCACAAGAACGGTGCAGAGCAAAATGCGTAGGCAACGACTACCAGAATCCTCTGGATACCATCATGGTACCATGGGAATGCCATAACAAGGAGCATCCCAACCATCCCAAGCCAGGCAGTCAGCACTGCAAGCGGCGGCAGCAGGAATGCATTGATCACAGCCGATGAGAAGGCGAGGACACCAAACAGGTACAAGAACCAGCCCATGAATGGATGTACCGTGCATGGGATTACGAAGAATGGGATGGTATATGCTGCCACCATGGCCACAAAGGCAGCCAGCTTGATTAGCCCCTGTACCAGGACGCTTTGTTTCTCGGGTCGCCGGTAATAGCACAGTTTTGTCATCTGTGGCCTTGCTAATCTGGTGATAGTTATGATTACTATGTACATCAGCACTTCAATGAGGACCGACGGAATCTCAGCAGCATAACTATGAAACGTGGACAGGGAAAGGTAATGTTAGCAGGCAGAAATTAAGCTTACAAAGATATGACATATGGTTTCTTTTCTTGTACTCACCCAAGATCATTCCATCGTTGCTTGTGCCAGGAAAGGCCCAATGGCAAGATTGGCCAGGACCACCAGTACCAAGGTTTAAACCAAGGGGCACTAGGGAATGTGATCACGCTGTTTGGCCCGCATGGAACATGCCAGTGAAGCTTGAGATCTGCAATATTTTGGTAAATGGATGTAAAAATCTTTGAAAGCACAAACCACATATGATTGGAGCTGAATAGCAGCAATGCTCACAGTAGTATGATGCATCCATCTGATAGCCGAGAGGAAGGCGATATGTCCCGTTGAGCTTGGTGCCGTTTTCAGGAGGGTGGAATAGTGGTTTGTCAAGCAAGTCTGGAAAGCAGCCGACAAGAAAGCCTTGGTCTGCACCATCGGAGTTGTCCCGGCCAATTTCCAGGTCGTGAAGCATGCCTTTGAATACATCCATAGAAGGCTGTAAATTGGAGAAAAGACACCAACATCAGATGCTTCTTGGGAATTTTTGTCCGAGTAGAAGATATTTTCAGGTGCATTGACAATGCAATAATATTGCATATTGCATAACTTTCAAATGGAACTTAGTCACTGGGGAGCTTCAAAAAAAAAACTTAGTCACTGGAAGGGTTGGTGAGTGTGTGGAATGCACATGCCTGAAACTTGGGTTCGATACCTGGGCCAGGCATTATCTGGTGCTTGCACCGTTTCAGAAAAAAACTTCCATTTGAAACCATGTAGACGAGTATGCAAGAAAAACCTCTGCCTACGTGCTGGTGGTGGTTTAGTGGAGCAATCATGCCAACCATGCATATTGGCAGAAGACATGCAACATGCCATTTTTTGTAAGAGTGAATGCACATATAGGCCAACATCGAAACAGCTAGCGATATGGCTCAGTTTTGGAAATGCACTATCAGCATACCAAGAACATCATGTTATTCAAAACAAATCGTCACACATTCAACTCAACAGGCCCATAACATTTAAAGCAAAAATAACACAGAATTTGACGTTTTGTACAGGTAGTTGTACTGGGACATACCTGGAGCACGAAAAGACCTGTGTGGAAGTAACATGGATTGATGAAAACAGCACAGAACTGGCCACACTGAAAGAGCTCATCAGTGTTCTGGAGGAAGATGTTGTCGGAGTCGATCATGACGACACGCTCGTAGTCGACCAGGCTCCATGCATAGAGCTTATTAAGTGTCAGCTTGAACCTCCTGTTCATCCCTCCAAGGTTGCCCTCGTAGGGATTCTTCAGGTTCTCCACGACCACCACCCTCATGCCATCCTCCTCCCTCCTGTTGTCGTTTACCACCGTTATAACATGTCAAATTCAATTCATACTTAGCACGAAATACATATCTTTGTTTGCATTGCACGTTTTTTCTTTTCTGGGACGAATTGCCTGGAAGCCATAGTTTAAACCAATCACTGGGGATTTTGACCATCTCCATTAATTTTGGCATTTGACCAAAGGAAGAAAAGTTGACCACTCTAACTTGAACCAGTCAGTTACTAGTAGGAAGTACTTCTAACCAAAGGCACCAAAAATATAGTACTAGTCAAAGGTCATAGCATGTACGACCCATAAACAGCACATTCTCTGAGAGTGACATAGAGTATTCCGCTGTCTCACAGATATGTGACGTTTTGAACTAAGTCGTATGTTTGGTCACGAGAATCCAAATAGTATTTAAATTAACGAGCAGTCAAAGTTGTAAAATATGAACTTAAAAATACTACTATGTTGAAAGTCATTTTTTTTGAATTGGAGGGCGTAACATCACACACCGTAATGTGACAGGCAACGTCATTTATTTAAGCAGATTTCATATCTATCCAGTGCATAAATCTTCTGGTGAAAACACCATGGATACTACTAAATAAAAAAACATACTAGCTGACAAGAAGCTTCCTAAAATCCTACTACTGCAGGTGCTATGGTGGGCCCGGACTCGCCGGCAAAACCTCGACCTCGCCTTTGTGACAAGGAAAGAAACGCTTCATTGAATTGATATATAGTACTATAATTAATTGTGACGCATTAAACATGGCCTAAGATAGCACTAGTATTTCCATTTATGTTCAAGATCAAGTGCGTTGAAACGAAATCAAAGGCAGCGGAGAGTCCAAGGAGGAAGACGCTTGCGTGAACTCACATTGCGTGGACCCAGTCGCGGGGCACGTCGGAGGATGCGATGACGACGCGGTCGGCGTCGGCGCCGACCGTGGCGAGGGAGCGCATCATGACGCGCACGGCCACGTAGAACTCGTAGTCCCGCGGCGTCCCCATGTACATCATCGCGGCGTAGGCGTGCCGGTGGTGGTGGCGCCCTTGCCCCTGGCTCGGCTGCACGGCCAGCGCCCTCTGCCGGTGCTCCTGCGCTGTCGCCGAGGCCGACGCGAGGAACAGGCACAAAACCGCTACCGCCGCCGCCGCGAGAAGCCGCTCCGCAGCCGGCGGCCACCCCATCCTCGACGCGCGCGCGTGAACTACCCCGATCGATCAGCAGGCCAGCCGCGCGCGGCCCACGACAATCCGGCCGCTCTGCTTTGCGTGGGATGGATACTTGTACGCACGTGTGTGGAGGGGCGGCGAGGGGGAGGGGCGGCGAGGGGGAGGGTGGCGCCCGCCTCGGGAGTTCCCTCTCGTCTTGATCCTTCTGGCTGGCAAAAGCAAAGGAGGGGAGAAGAGACAGGGAGAGCACAGGGAGCGGAAACGGGCCGGGGTTTACTTATGTGTTCGGGAGAAGAGAACGGCCCGGTCGCAACGCTCGCCTCGCCCTCGTGCCTAGACGCCGTCGCAGGCTCCTACCATAGTTATGGTGATGGTGAAGAAGACTAGGCGCACCTGACCCCAGGAACGCCCATCACTGGCAGGTGGGGCAGAGCCCGGCCTGCAGGAACGTTCCTGTAGGGGTACGGGCGCGAGCGCGTGCGTCCCGCCGTGCTGGGATAAAGTGGAAGGTCACGCGACGCGCCTCTGCTGTCGCTTCCTTTTCCTAGCTTAGCTGCGACCTGTCGCTGTGAAAACGTGAAGCAAACGTTTTGGGTACTGCGCAGGAAGGAAAAACCCGGCAAGTAAAGACGCGGTTATTTTGGCAAGGGGAGACGCGGCGGTCGATGGGGGAGATAGAAGACTCGGATGGACCCGTTCTACTACGGCTGAACGGAATTGATTGCAGCAGCAGACGTGTTGAAACTCCCACGCCACCAACCAAAACCTGCCTAAAATTAGGATGAACGATGTGAGAACGGCACTAGAGGGCCAAACCCTAGGGGGTGTTTGGTAGCATGTATGTGATTTGGGGCTCACCAGGGCATGTCCATGGCTAGCAATGCTACGCACATGGTAGAGAATTAGAGGGTGTTAAAATCGTTTCCCTCCTCGTCGCTCCCGTGGGCGATGGGAGGGTCCCCTAGCCGCCGCCTCTAGGACCTCTCCTCCACCCCCCTTCCTCCCCTCGCCGCCGTCGGAGGGCGTCGCCGGCCGAAGGCCGGGCGCTGGCGGCGGCGGGGCCTCATCTCCCCCTCGCGCGGGGCTCGGGGCGCGGGCCTACAGCTTCGGCCTGGGCGGCAAACTGGCCTAGGGGTGCGTCGGCGTGGCTCCCCGGTGGCGGCGTGGCGACCTGTGGTGGCGGGGTGGATCCCTGGCGGCGGGTACTGAGGCGCCTGGCGGCGGTGGTGAGGCCTGCGACGGGGCTCGGGCAGGAGCTGGCGGCCAGGGTGGTGCGGCCCAGATCTGGGCCCATCCGGGCCCGATCTGGTCTGGTCCTGTCCTGCCTCGGCCTGCCTCCTGGGAGGGCCTACGTCGACGGAGGGCGAGCCAACGCGGCGGCGCGGACATGGGCGGCGGGGCAGCGCGGCGCATCTGTGGCAGGCAGCGCTAGGGGCGGACACGGCCATGGCCGCCTAGATCGGGTTCTTCTGGGCCTAGATCTGGGTTAGGCGGGTCGGTTGGCTTTGCGTCGTCTGTGCTGCAGATCTTGGCGGGCTAGGGCGGATGGGGGTCTCGGCGTCCTCGGCCGGCCTGTTGCAGCGCGGTGGCGGACTTTACGGGCCTGTCAGGGCCCGGCCGGACCGCCATGGGACTGGTTTGCCTCCGCCGAGGCTTTACGGGCCCGGCCGGACCTATGGCGGACTGGTTTGTCTGCGGCCGCGTCCGGTCGACTACCGCCTCCGGCGGTGGAGGAAGTTCCCTCCCGCGCGGTCGTGGTACTGAGGGCCCGTTTCATTTCTAGCTGCGTCGCGATGTTGTAGACCTCGCGTCGGTTTGCTCGGTGGACGCCGGGGCGGCGGCCTCGGAAGGTGGATGACTATGACTTCTCTCCGGCGGAGGAGGCTCTAGGAGGTGATGTGAGATCCCTAGTCCGGTGGTGGTCCGACAGGTTCGGGGGAGCTCGGTGGCGATGGTGCTGCTGCTTGGCGATCGGGATTTGCCATGGTGGTGGATCCCCTGGTGGTTGGAGGAGTAGGGCATGAGACGGCGGATGGCGTGTTCGATGACACCCTTGCTGCAGTGCGGTGGTGGGACTTCACGAGCCTCAGCTGAAATGGATCGTACGGGCACCTAGAGGAGGGGGGTGAATAGGTGCTACACCAATTTTTAATTCTTTTTTAATTTAGGCTTAGCACAAAGGTAAATTCTCTAGATAAACTAATGTGTGGAATTTCCCTATATGCAAACCTATCTACTAGCGAGTAAGGAGCGAGTGGAAGAGGAACGAGTGAACCGAAGTGAAGCACGCGGAGACACAAGATTTGTTTGACCGCAGTTCCTTCCTTGTTAAGGGAAGTACGTCTGCGTTGGAGGGTTGGGCGGTACTAAGACCACCACGCCACAAAAGGCCTCACCCTGTTCTCCGATGGATCTCGCCACAACAGGTCTGATCCACCTTCCACTATAGGTACCCTTCGAGGCGGGCACTGGCGTCTTTACACAACTAGCGGGGCAACAACTCCACAACAACTTAGAGGCTCCCGAAATGACAACAAGCTGCCACAAGAACAAAGTTGTCAAATACAATAACACGATCTAGGTATTAACGAGAATACTAGATCAGAGATTTCTCCAAGTGAATGGAGAGGAGTTGAAGCGCTTGATTCTTGATGTTGATGATGAACTTCTCCTCCTTCAATTCCACCAAAGATCAAGACCTTAGGGTGGTTGAAGTGGGAGATCGAGATTTAGAGCTCTTGCATAGGGTCTGGTCGAATTCAAATGAATCAAGAGATCTGGACGTTGGGGAAGAAGGGGTACTTATACCCCTTCCAAAAACCAGCCGTTGCACACTTTGGGGGTCGGATTATCCGGCCCAAGTGAGGGTCGGATTATCCGGTCTGGGGAAACTCCGCCCCAGACTCGGAATATCCAGCAAAAAATCCGCCCCCTCTCTGAGTGTCGCGCCGAGCTTGCCCTTGATCAACTTCTGGGGGCCGGATTATCCGGCCCTATGCGAAAGCCGGATTATCCGGCCTGGGGAAGAAAAACCGCCCCAGTTCGGATTTTCCGGTAGAAAATCCGACCGGATACCGAGCGACGCGCCTTGGCTCCTTTTGCTCGAAAACTGGGGGCCGGATTATCCGGCCCTTGCGAAACCCGGATTATCCGGCCTGGGGAGGAAAAACCGCCCCAGTTCGGATTTTCCAGGAGAAAATCCGACTGGACATGGAGCGACGCGCCTTGGCTTCCTTGAGAGATGAGGTAGGCCGGATTATCTGGCCCTTGGAGGGGCGGATTATCCGGCCCCCCTCAAAACTTCCTGCACACTTAGCACACATGAAAAGTCTCCATAGTATTGTTATCTAACACGCAAAACATAGGAAAACATGAAATGTTCTTTCAATCTCCCCCTTTTTGGTGTTAGATGACAATACCAGGATTTGCAGGAGAAAGACACAAGACAAACAGAGATAACTATGGAAGGGACTCCCCCTCAATGTGTGCATAATAGAGTTTTGCATTGGAATACAAATGCACACAAATAGGTGAATCTATTCCATAGACAAACGGGCAAAAACACATACCACCGAAGTAGATAATAGGCATCCTTGACATAAATCACAATTATTATTGGATAACCATTAAGAGCGCGCGCCTTCCGTGATAAACCACCAGCAATAGGATATGAATAGATATAACCATGAGCATAATCCATGATATGAAGTCCATAGGTATCATCTAGACAACCACATAAAGTCTCAACCACAAATCACAAACCACGAATATAAAAGTTCAACGCTAAATGGGCATAAGCAAGAAATAACGAATAAAAAGTGCAACAAGAAATAACGAATAAAAAGTGCAAGTGCTTATGCCCGACCCATGCAAATCCACGGACAACCTAATAGAACTACTTCTCCCCCTTTGGCATCGAGACACCAAAAAGGGAGAAGAGCAATGCTAGCGCCCCATGGGATCACTCAAAATTGCAAAATCCAAATCAAATAAAAGCCAAGATTGAGTGTGATTCCCATAAGAACATGAGAGAGCAAATAACATCCAAAAAGATCCAATTCTCCACAAGTGAGAGGGCGGTGGCCGAAGCCACCTTGTTGGAGTGTATGGTGTGACACCGCGAAGATATATCTTGGGTTCACGACCAATGCTCATCAATAAGCTCACATATCACAACATGATATTAAGAGAAATGATATACTTGCTATTGGCATTATGGGGGGAGGGTTAGCCCAATAAGTTAGGACCACACTCCCCCTATATCCATGCCCACACCTAGACCAAACAAGGATTGAGATGTACGAGTGGGTGCATGGGTAATCAAGACAAGCTCCCAGAATCAATGATATTTAGCTCATTCCTCAAATAGCAGAATCTTGCTTCATCAAGTGGCTTTGTAAAATTATCCGCCAGTTGGTTCTTCGTGCTCACAAAAGATAGATCAATATCACCTCGAGCAACATGGTCACGAATAAAATGATCCTGAATCTCAATATGCTTCGTCCTTGTGTGCTGAACTGGATTATACGCAATTTTGATAGCACTTTCATTATCACATAAAAGAGGCACTTTGTCACAATTGACACCGTATTCCTTTAAAGTTTGCCTCATCCACAATAATTGAGTACAAGCGCTGGCAGCAGCAACATATTCAGCTTCGGCGGTGGAGAGAGATATACAATTCTGCTTTTTGGAGGACCAACATACAAGAGATCTTCCCAAGAATTGACAAGCTCTAGAAGTTGACTTCCGATCATCCTTATCACCAGCCCAATCTGAGTCAGTATAACCACATAAAGAGAAATTGGAGCCCTTGGGATACCAGAGACCAAAGTTGGGGGAATGAACTAAATATCGAAAGATCCTATTGACCGCCATTAAGTGGATTTCTTTAGGAGCTGCTTGATACCTTGCACACACTCCCACACTCAACACAATATCGGGTCTAGATGCGCAGAGGTAAAGAAGAGAGCCGATCATGGACCAGTATACCTTTTGGTCCACATCTTTACCATGAGGGTTGAGTTCGAGATGACACTTTGTTTGCATCGGAGTAGCGACACCATTTAGATCCGTCATCTTGAATCTCTTGAGCATGTCTTGGATGTACTTTGCTTGATTAATAAAGGTTCCTTCTCTTAGTTGCTTGATCTCGAATCCAAGAAAGAACCGTAATTCCCCCATCATAGACATCTCAAACTTGTCAGTCATAAGCTTTGAAAATTCATCGTTAAAAGATTTGTTAGTAGAACCAAAAATAATATCGTCTACATATAGTTGGCATACGAAGAGCTCCCCCTTAACCTTCTTAGTAAAAAGAGTGGGGTCGATTTGCCCAACTTCGAAGCCACGATCTAACAAAAGCTCTTTAAGGTGCTCATACCACGCACGTGGGGCTTGTTTAAGGCCATAGAGTGCCTTATCGAGTTTGTAGACATGGTTCGGGAAGTTAGAATCCTCAAACCCCGGGGGTTGCTTTACGTATACCAACTCATGTAGATGACCGTTAAGGAAGGCACTCTTGACGTCCATTTGCTGCAACTTAAAATTGTTATGAGCAGCATAAGCAAGTAGGATACAGATGGACTCAAGATGAGCCACAGGAGCATAGGTCTCGCCGAAGTCGATGCCCTCAACTTGGGAGTAACCTTGTGCCACAAGTCTTGCCTTGTTCCTCACAACAATGCCATTCTCATCTTGCTTGTTCTTGAAAATCCACTTGGTGCCGATAACATTGCGGCACTCTTTGGGTTTCTCCACTAGTTTCTAGACTTTGTTGCGCTCGAAATTGTTCAATTCTTCATGCATAGCAACAACCCAGTCTAGGTCTTCAAGAGCTTCAAAGACCTTCTTAGGTTCCACCATGGAGATATGAGCTTGATGCTCACCAAAACTGGCCAATTCTCTTCTAGTAGACACCCTTCGTCGAAGATCACCAACAACCTTGTCGAGAGTGTGACCCCTCAACTCAAGGTTATGATCAGCCCGAGCCTTGCGACGAAGTTCAATAAGTTTGTTGTCTCTTGGTGGAGGAGATTCATCACTTGAGTCTTCATTGGAGGCATTTTCTCTGCCTTGATCAGTAGCTGGAACATTAGTAGCAGGTGGTGGAGATGCATGCCCTTGATGTGAGTCCGTAGCCATAACAGGAGGCTGCAGAACTGGAGAGTCAGGGCCGGATAATCCGGCCGAAGAAGTGGCCGGATAATCCGGCCTAGGAGGACTTGCAGCAGCATCATCAGGAAGCCTGGGACTTGCTTGACCTGGCGAGGAGCCGGATAATCCGGGGTCAGCCAGAAAATCCGGCCTAGAGCTTGTGTTGATATCTTCACCACCAGGAGCTGCATGGACAGCTGAAGCGGGGTGGCCGGATAATCCGGTATCCACCGGAAAATCCGGCCTGGAGCTTTCTAGAGCATCTTGACCTTCAGCAGTTGATGGAGATGGTGTAGAAGTTGCCCTCGTGGTTGGAGCATGTTGCGTATGTGTAGATGAGGGCTCTATATGAGTAGAGCATTGTCCTTCCCGGTCCGCCACAAGGGGTTCCTCAATGGGGCGGAAGAATCCCACGCCCATTCTTCTTATGGCATCTTGGGGTATTTCAACATCTGCATCACAAACACCAACTTGCTCCGCACGGGAACCATCATTTTTCTCGAACACCACACTACAAGATTCTACAACAGTTCCGGAGAGCTTATTGTAGACTCTATAAGTGTGGGATTCGGCACCATAACCAACAAAAATACCTTCTAGAGCCTTAGATTCAAACTTAGATAAACGAACTCCTTTAATAAGAAAGAAACACTTACACCCGATACCCGAAAGTATGAGATGTTTGGCTTGTTACCGGTAAGTATTTCATATGGAGTCTTGTCCAAAATCTTGCGGAGGTATAAACGATTGGATGAATGACAAGCAGTAGAGATTGCTTCAGCCCAGAAGTTATATGGAGATTTGAATTCGGCCAACATTGATCTTGCCATGTCCATTAGAGTTCGATTCTTCCTCTCGGCTACACCATTTTGTTGAGGGGTGTACGCAGCGGAATATTGATGTCTTATCCCCTCTTCACTTAGGAACTCATTTAAGGTGTAGTTCTTGAACTCCGAGCCGTTATCACTCCTTATAGCCAGAATGGGGACGTTGTGTTGACGTTGAACCTCGTTGGCAAAGTCGATGACAGTTTGTTGAGTTTCACTCTTCAACTTGAAGAAATAAACCCAAGTGTATATTGAGTAATCATCAACAATCACTAGACAATACTTCTTCCCACCGAGGCTTGCATGAGATGGAGGTCTGAAAATATCCACATGAAGAAGCTCCAAGATCCTTTTTGAAGAGATAATAGTTTTCCTTCGATGAGGAGAATCATGCATTTTCCCTTCAACACACGCCCTGCAGACACGATCTTTTGCAAAAGAGACATTTTCTTTTAGTCCAAGAATGTGGCCACCCTTGTGGAGACTTTGCAAAGTTCTCATATTGACGTGGGCTAGTCGGCGATGCCATAGCCAACCCGCGTCAGCCTTTCCGAAAAGACACATTGGACCCGTAGTGGTTTTCCCCGAAAAGTCTACCACGTACAGGTCATTTTCGACATATCCCACGAAAGCGACTTTTAGAGACTTGCTCCACAAGAGTACCACCAAATCAACATCAATGTAAACTGCAAAGCCCATCTTACCAAGGGCACGAACTGAAAGTAAGTTATACCCGAGGGTCTCAACAAGCATGACGTCCACGAGGGAGATATCGTGAGCCACCACAACTTTGCCGAGACCCAATACCTCAGATTTTGACTTGTCACCATAGGATACAGTAATGTGTTCAAGGTTTGGCCGCATCTCCGTGATGATCTCCTTGCTTCCGGTCATATGACTCATACAACTGCTATCAAGTACCCATTTAGAACCACCGGAAGCATAGCCCTGCAAGAAAATTACTTCTTGGTTTTAGGTATCCATTTTTCAATGGGTTCTCTCGTGTTAGTAACAAGGGTCTTGGAAACCCAAGTAGACCAAGGAATGTAACAATCATAAGGCCCTACATAACTAGCATAAACATCACCATAAGCATCACAATATAGTTCGAAGTTAGGATTGTTGATCCCTGCAAAACCATCATAATTAGTCTTGTCATTGGTAATGTTGCTAGTCTTTGATTGAGCAGTCTTGTTCTTGTTCTTCTTCTTCTTCTTCTTGTTTTTCTTGCTCTTTATCTTGGGTATGTAACCAAGACCTTCTTTACTGTTGTTTGACCTTTGCCTGCTCAGTATCTCATCAATAACCCCTTTATCTTTGTGTTGAGAACTCCTTGCAAGATCTTCTTTTCCAAAGGATGAATATGAGGTACTTGGTACATTATACCGTTTCAATTGAGTTTGGAGCTGGTCATGAGACTCATTTAGAGTAGAATGATCACTCTTCAATGCCTTGTGAGCACTTTCAAGATCATCAAACTTCTCCAAAAGTCTAGCATGAACAGCCCCAAAATCAATCTTTTCTTTCTTTAGTTTCTTTACCTTGGCAAGGGCATGGTCACATTCTTTAATGAGCTGAGCTACAACTTCTTCTTGTGACTCCTCTAGGGTTTCAAGTCTTTCTTCCAAAGAAACTCGAGTTTCCTCTTCCTCTTCCAAGGCATTCTTCAAAGAGGCTATCTCCAAAGCATCTTCTCTTTCAATTCTGCCCTTTTCTTCAAGGAGATCTTCAGCTCGAGCAAGTTGACTCATAAGAGTATCAAAATGGAGTTTGTGCTCACCTTGTAGGTTAGTGAAAAAAGTATCCAAGGCAATAACTTATTCTTTCATTTCAAGACTGTCATGATCATCCATATCCAAAATTATGTTAGTCTTAGAAAATGAGGAGTTAGAAGTCGATACCTCGGATCCTCTTGCCATTAGGCAAGTGGCGTTGTTGTTGATGGCGTTCTCGTTCGGCGAGCCAAAGAGAGAGGAGGGAGTCGATGTGGTGGCTATAGCAGCCACTTCGCGGGAACTATCATCATCCTCTTCATCTTCACTTGCGGAGGAGTATTCCTCTTGAGCTACAAGGACCATCTTGGGTTGCTTCTTGAAAGGACCATTCTTCTTAGCAAATGGCTTCTTCTTAGGAACTTTGGATTTCTCTTTGAGAATGAGCCTGCCACCATTGTCTTCTCTATTTTAATAAGGACACTCGGCTACAAAGTGCAGTCTATCTCCACAGTTGAAGCAAGTTCTCAATCTTGGGCCACTTTCTCTTCTTCCATTTGACCCGTTCTTGCACTCAAGTTCAGACTTGGCTTTGGCAGGGTCCTTCCAAAAGTTCCTTGCATAGAATGCCATGTACTCACCATGAGCACGTTTGACCTCATCGGGGCAGTCCATGGATATCCTCTCAAATGCTCCTTCATCATCCTCTTGCTCATCAATATTGGCTTTGAGAGCCACATTGACACCCTTTTGCATTCCAATGGCCCGAGCACGGGCATCTTCAGCATTCTTTGCCGCCACTTTGAATGACGCCATTTCTTGCATGACTTCATTGGATGTCATTTGATGATAGTTGTGTCTACCTTGCAAGCTCTTCAAATCCGTCGGTTCGAAAGGCATTAAGGCACTCACATACTTTCTTTCTATCCATGCATCATCAATGTGAGTGGCCCCATGCTTCCGAAATGTTGTTGCGATGCCCTTGAGTCTTCTATACATGTCCTCATGGTTTTCACCATCCAACATGTAGAATCCCTCAGCTTCGTTACTAAGGGCATCATACCGGTTTCTTCTCATGCTTTCATTTCCAACAAAAAGGTCCGTAAGAGCATCCCACGCCTCTTTAGCCATGTTGAGATGTTCAATGTGTGGCATATCCTTGGGACCCACACCCAGCTGTATAATGTGGAGAGCAGTGGCATTCAACTGGCTATCCACAACTTCCCTTCTTGTTAGATTGGTTTGATCTCCAACATGAAGACCTTCTTCAATGATCCTCCACAATTCAATAGAGGAGCTGCAAACATGAGATTTCATTAGAAATTGCCATTGGTTAAAAGAAGATGCAGTGAGCTTGGGTGGATCACCCCTATTGTTTATATGAGGATGAGGGATAGGTGGGTCGGGGGAATATACGTGGCGAACCTCACTATATTCCTCCTTACCACTTCCCTTTTTGGAGGTGGAACCATTTAGTTTTTCACCTTCCACATCATCATCCTTAGATCCGGTGTTACCCTTTTCCTTAGATGATGGTGAGGGAGCCTCAGAGGAGGATGGAGATGGGGCTATGGATGATGTAAGGCGAGCAATCATTTGATTCATCTCCTCCATCTTGGCATCAAAGGATTTCAACAAGGTTGTTTCCAATGACTTGAGATCATCCATTATGACCTTATCCACAGCCTCATTTCCATCATCCCTGGTACCCATACTACTCTTAGGCGGTTAAGCCCGAATTAAGAGCCGGGGCTCTGATACCAATTGAAATGGATCGTATGGGCACCTAGAGGGGGGGTGAATAGGTGCTACACCAATTTTTAATTCCTTTTCAATTTTAGGCTTAGCACAAAGGTAAATTCTCTAGATAAACTAATGTGTGGAATTTCCCTATATGCAAACCTATCTACTAGCGAGTAAGGAGCGAGTGGAAGAGGAACGAGTGAACCGAAGTGAAGCACGCGGAGACACATGATTTGTTTGACCGTAGTTCCTTCTTTGTTAAGGGAAGTACGTCTGCGTTGGAGGGGTGGGCGGTACTAAGACCACCACGCTACAAAAGGCCTCAACCTGTTCTCCGATGGATCTCGCCACAACAGGCCTGATCCACCTTCCACTATAGGTACCCTTCGAGGCGGGCACCGACGCCTTTACACAACTAGTGGGGTAACAACTCCACAACAACTTGGAGGCTCCCGAAATGACAACAAGCTGCCACAAGAACAAAGTTGTCAAATACAATAACACGATCTAGGTATTAACGAGAATACTAGATCAGAGATTTCTCCAAGTGAATGGAGAGGAGTTGAAGCGCTTGATTCTTGATGTTGATGATGAACTTCTCCTCCTTCAATTCCACCAAAGATCAAGACCTTAGGGTGGTTGAAGTGGGAGATCGAGATTTAGAGCTCTTGCACAGGGTCTGGTCGAATTCAAATGAATCAAGAGATCTGGACGTTGGGGAAGAAGGGGTACTTATACCCCCTTCCAAAAACCAGCCGTTGCACACTTTGGGGGCCGGATTATATGGCCCAAGTGAGGGCCGGATTATCCGGTCTGGGGAAACTCCGCCCCAGACTCGGAATATCCGGCAGAAAATCCGCCCCCTCTCTGAGTGTCATGCCGAGCTTGCCCTTGATCAACTTCTGGGGGGGCGGATTATCCAGCCCTATGCGAAGGCCGGATTATCCGGCCTGGGGAAGAAAAACCGCCCCAGTTCGGATTTTCTGGTAGAAAATCCGACCGGATACCGAGCGACGCGCCTTGGCTCCTTTTGCTCGAAAACTGGGGGCCGGATTATCCGGCCCTTGCGATACCCAGATTATCTGTCCTGGGGAGGAGAAACCGCCCCAGTTCGGATTTTCCGGGAGAAAATCCGACTAGACACAGAGCGACGCGCCTTGGCTTCCTTGAGAGATGAGGTAGGCCGGATTATCTGGCCCTTGGAGGGGCGGATTATCCGGCCCCTCTCAAAACTTCCTGCACACTTAGCACACATGAAAATTCTCCATAGTATTGTTATCTAACACGTAAAACATAGGAAAACATGAAATGTTCTTTCATCAGCGGGCTCGGCCAGGCCAGAGGGCCTGGTGTGTCTTGCTGCTACATCCGGTCGGCTACCACCTGCTGGTGGTGGAGGTAGTTCCCTCCCGCGTGCTGTTGACAGGCCGACCCTCGTCGAAGTCTCCACTCTCTCAGCCTACCGGCTTTGCTCCGTGGATCTCGGTGTGACGGCGGTGGCGACTTCAAGACCGGGATGGCGCGTGCTCGTGGGTGACGTGATTGGTGGAGCTTTTCAAAGTGCTCGGGAGGGTGGTTCTGGTGGGGTCGGGAGAAATCCTTGTCCATTGACACTAGCACGGTGACGCCCGAGGGTGTCACCTTACTTCTTGAAGGGTGTTGGGGGCCTCCCTCCCCTAGCTCCCCGCTGCGTACCGGGGGAAACCCTAGGTCCCGGCCAGACAGTAGTGTCATCGTCGTCACTCCCCTTCTTGGAGGTGCTGTCTTGGTACGCAGGCGCTTTGGGCTGCGGGTTATGTGGTGGTACTTCTTTGGAGGGCGCACCAGTTGCGAGCTGGTTCCGTTCTCGGCTCACCACCGTTATCGGCTTTTTCTTCTTTTATTTCTTCTTGCTTTTCGTGTTGGGCTTGGGGTCTTCCCAGCGCCTTGTATCCTGTGGTGTTTGTTACTTTGGGCGATGTGCTGTCTGGCCCAGCATCGGTCTCACTTGTGTGCTTTATTTATAAAGCTCAGCGTAAAGCCTGTTTCGAGAGAATGCTACGCACATACAAGTGATGAACCACCTTTCGCATTTCGTTTGATAGCCTGCCTGAAGATTTTTTTGCATGAGAATAGATACGGAACTCAGCTGTTTGGTTGCATGCTTCACTGTCACATTGACACACACACAATAAAACAGTCATTAGCAATGATCTTATCCTTGTTGGAGGGTTGCGACGGCGATGGAGGACCGCGAACACCTGCACTGACTCGCGCAACAACTGGCGACGGCGATGACTTGTTGCTCAACCTCATTTTCAACCACATATTCAAGCTCATGTACGTGCAAGTTGAGAAGCTAAAAATGGATCCTTATGCCTATATCAAAATGCAAAACTTGCAACATGAAAATTGTGGAGAATAGCAAGATCAAGCTATCTCTGGAAGAAAATTTCGAATAGTTGAGTGTGTGCAACGAATCTGATGAAATTCGCCACAAAAACTCTAACTTTGATAACAAATCTAAGAAGATACATGTCACCAACCTTGCAGTCGATGGTCAGAATGGAACCCATCGTCGATGCGCATCTTTTTCATGTAGAGGTTGACTTGAATCGGGACATATTTTTGTTGATTGAAATAGGATATTAATTGCACATTTGAGTGAGGAGAGAGAACGAGCTCATCTTCCTCACCTACACGTATAGAGAACACCTACCATATACAGAGAGATCTCTATACCTGCATCAAAATGTAAAACTTGCAACATAAAAATTGTGGTGAACAACAATATCAAGCTACTCCTCAAAAGAAACTTCGAACGGTTACTTCTGTGCGACAAATCTGAAGAAACAAGCCCAAAAAATCTCCAATTTTGGTCACGAATCTGAGAAGATACAGTTCACCAACCTCGAAGACAATGGTCAGACTAGAACCCTATCGTCGATGCGCATCTTTTTCATGTAGAGGTCGACTCAATTTGAAGCTTGTATGTGCTAATCATAAGTTGTGAAGATTAAGCATGTTTAGAGAAGAGAGAGAAATGGGAGAAGGAGACAGCATTGCACGTGTCCGTGCACTTGTGCGCTCGCCCGAGTCATCCTCGCTGGAAACGACCAATTCGACCATTGTCCCTGGGCCGGGCTCCGGCCTGTTTTAAGACTCGCGTGGGCCATAAAGTGAGGGTGATGCAGGCAACCAATCGGGCCATTTTCGTCACCCGCCAGCCTATCCTGAATGTATGCAGGCTACCAAACGCGCCCTAGGGGTCGCATGGCGCCCCCTCTCCTCTCTTTCCTCCGCCTCCGTCGAAGGACATGGTCGGGTGAAGCTTGTGTTGCCGACGACGAAAGTGGGGATTTTGCCTCGTTGTGAAGGCCGATGACCTGGGCAGTGGTAGTGGTCTAGGATAGTGCAACAGCATGTAGCGCACAAGCAGGTCGCATGGTGGCGTCCAGGTGCTTGTGATCGTGCATGGAAGTTGAGCCTGATTTGGTCTGAAGCGGGTCTGTGCGGGTCACGGCTTTGGGGCGCGGTGGTGACGTAGGGATCTAGTTGATGGATGGGTTTTCTGCACCAATAGGGTTATTGAGGTACTTATAGCGGCAAATATTTATTAAGAGTTCATCCTTGAAATTTTTCAAATGGAAATCCGAACAATAGCTCAACTGCGTTGTCAACATAACTAGCCTTGCACGAGAGTAGGAGTTTCAAAATAGCCTATTTTATAAGTTACTAGGATTACTGAAATAAAGAGAGGTTTAGAGTAAGAACTAACTAGGGACAAAATAAGAACAAAGTAAACTAAAACTCAAGAGTAAGCTAAAGATGTGATAGTGGAATCTAGAATCACCACTAGCATCTATAAAACATGATAAAGATGTGTTATATATTTGTGCACGTGCGGAGTCCCGAACAATGGCGTGCCTAGAGTTATCGGTCATCACACCCCTCGTAAACACCGCTAGTGCTCCATAAGGACAATGTGACAGTAAGTTCTCGGCGATCGCCAGAGTACACTAGCAATTAAAGGTTGCCCTATGGTTATGGATATAAGTACTTTGGATCCTCATTACTCCCTCGTTGATGCATGATTTAGTGGGCAACGAATATGTCACTTTGTATTTGCCCACATCCACCATACACCAACGATAACATCCTTCAAGTCTCCAAAGGGAAAATACCATGCAGTCGATGTTCGAATAATATCAAGAAGAATATTACTACACATGTACAAAGCATCATTATTTCAATTCATGGTGGTGCGAGGGTTCATCTATATCCCCAACTAAACTACTCAGGCATAGGGGCACAAGACATCATTTGAATAAACATGGATGAATAAATGAAGTGATACCCGTAGGGATCCACAATAGTTTGGGAATATAACATGATGGATGGATGAATCAATGACACATCATGTAGATGATGATGACGTTGATGGAGATTGATGTCATGACCTACTTGTACCAAACAGCCTTCTTATCCTCTTCTTTAGATGGTGTGAACGCGTTGTAGAGATGGAGATCTCATGGAAGTGTGGTGGCGACAGGTGTCGGGGGAATGACCCTCGGTAGGGTCAAGGAACTGTATAATGAGAAGTTGAGAGGTTGACCAAGACTAAGGTTGAACAACATAGGGAGGACTACATAGGCCAACATAACCCGGTCGGCATATAGAAGATATGTCGGCATAACATAGTTGCTTCTTGTATGCAGGTTCGGTCAGGCCAACTTATGTCATATTCGATCCAGGTTCGGTCAGGCCGACTTCTTGTATGCAGGTTCGGTCAGGCCGACTTCTTGTATGCAGGTTCGGTCAGGTTCGATCCAGCATAAGGGACTGGCATAGGATCAAAGATCATATTCCAGCCTCTAAGTCAATGCTCCAAAATCTTCCCGGGAATCTCGGAGAGGATCAGGTGTGCCCCTGGATTATGGTGAACAGTCCCATTGAGGAGAACCCAGAGGTGACAGTTGTTAGCTTCGTAACAATTGTTAGAGGGATGGGAATGTCTAGTCCCATCGAGGATATCCAGGAGGTGACACAACGACAAGATCAGCATCTGGCGGGCCCAAGGCAGCGACTTTGGTACCACCAGTAGAGAATATTCCTTGCCACCCGTGCCATAATCTTGTAACCTGGGGACCATATATACGGTACCCTAGGCCCTCCAGAGAAGGAGATCGACCCCTATTTCCTCATTTTCCCCATCTCACTTAGAAAAGAGCGAGAGCAGAGAGCTCCTTATTCCTCCTCTCGCATACAGCTCAAGGAGCGCATTGTAGCTACAATAATACTAAGAGAGATATCATCTAGCATGCAAGAGTAGGGGTGTTATCTGACTAGGAGAGCCCTGAACCTGGGTACATTGCGTGTTTTTGAGTTTTTTTGTGTGCGATCTGCACCGCATCCTCCCTCCACGGATCCTCCAGTGCCAATCTAGCCCCAAGATAAGCCATTCTATGTCATCTACCATGACACCACTACGACAGTTGGCGCCCACCATGGGGCTGGTAGTGGTGCTGGTTGGAGTTCTTATCCAGACAGGAAACCTCGTCACCTCCGGTGAGCATGTGGTCTCTAGCCTCGTACAGAGGCTCGGCTCGCTAAGCTTCGTCAGCGACAATGCTGACTACTTTGGCAACAGGCCTCTCCCGAGGAACAACAAGTTTGTCAGCTTCGACGCTCACTAGATCTACGTCACCATCAACATATCCTGCAAGTACCCGTAGAGGGTGGTTGTCGCTGCAGATCCACCTGCTGGTTGTGCGGCTTATGGCCGGCATACCGATCGCCCCTCTAGCTACACAGAGGTCATGATGACTGATACGTCGGAAACGTATCTATAATTTTTGATGTTCCATGCTTGTTTTATATCTACTTTCTTATGTTTTGTCCATGCTTTGGAGTATTTTTATATATTTTCTGGAACTAACCTATTAACAAGATGCCACAGTGCCAGTTGCCTGTTTTCTGCTGTTTTTGGTTTTAGAAAAGCTGGAAAAGAAATATTCTCGGAATTGGACCAGACAAAAGCCAAAGTCGATATTTTACCGGAAGACTCATGGAGCCAGAAGACGAGACGAAGAGGGGCTATGGGCTGGCCACACCATGTGGTGGCACTGGTCCCCCTGGCCGTGCCACCAGGTGGTGTGGGCCCCTGGTCCACCCTCCGACATCGCCCGTTCGCCTATAAAATCCCCCCGGATGAAAACCCTAAACACCAGATCAGAATCCCATGAAAAGTTCCGCAGCGCCGCCACCACCGAAGAGGAGATTCAGGGGGGCAGAAGTCTCTGTTTCGGCACCCTTCTAGGATGGGGAAGTGCCCCCGGAGCCATCTCCATCGACTCCACCACCACCATCTCTCTCGAGGCTAAGGGCTCTACCAGTAGCTATGTGTTCATCTCTCTCTATGCGTGATCTTATTGAGATCATGAGCTTTGTAATCTATAGATCTATTCTGCTACTCAAGTGCTTTAATGAATCTCTGCTTATCCCCACGTGTGTGAAGTTGACAGTGTGCACACCGTGTGGCACTTTGGCTAAGGTTACATAAATACTTGTCATGAGTATAATTTGAGTTGGATGTCTCTATGAGATTGTGGTGTTTGTTGGAACCATCTAGCGCTCAAGGTGATAGTGAGGGGTTATCTAGATGGGGAAAGTGAACTTTGAGGTGTGCTTTTATAGCCCTACTGTGGATTAGAGTTATCCAACCGGAGAGTAGTTCAGAGTAGTATCATAAAGAGAAGATATTTATATGAGAGTGTTAACTAGTTAAAGTATGATCCCTAGGCCTTGTTTCTAAGCAATGAAACACCATTTGCAACTAGATCTGTTACATGTTTGCTTGCTTCCATCTTTATTTTAGATTGCCTTTAGTCTCTTCCCGTCAATCTCTTTTCTGGCACGGTTATGACTTATAATTATCCATACCACTTGTATTTCACTATCTCTTCACTGAACTAGTGCACCTATACACCTGACAAGTGTATTGGGTGTGTTGGGGACACAAGAGACTTCTTGTATCTTGATTGCGGGGTTGCTTGAGAGGGATACCATTGACCACTTCCTCCCTGAGTTCGATAAACCTTGGGTAATCCACTTAAGGGAAACTTGCTGCTGTTCTACAAACCTCCGCACTTGGAGGCCCAACAACTGTCTACAAGAATAGAAATGCGTAGACATCAAGCTATTTTCTGGCGCCGTTGCCGGGAGGTAAGGTAAAAGGTACTCACATCCTCTGGCTACTAAGTAATCTTCTAGTACTGTAGCTGGTGTGTGAGTGCTCGAAGTTATTTCCTTTATATTCTGCAATTATATCTTTTTGTTTCTTGTTTTTATTTTCACTAATTAGGTTTAATGGAAAACAACAACAAATTAGAGAGCTTTTTAGTATGTTTCGTAAGGTAGAACATGAATTGTCTGAAAAGAAAATTTAAAAACCCATGGAACTTTCTTTGCATGCTAATAGCAATGTTATTGGTATGAATCTTTTGAACACCTTTGTTACTAATGCTATGGAAACGTCTAAGCTTGGGGAAGTTAGTTTTTATGAAAATGATCTTGTTAGTTCCCCAGCTTTAAAGAAGAAAATTTGCTCTAATGATACTTGTGATATTTTAAATCCACATACTGAAAGCATCCCTTTTAAAGTACCTATAAAAATTGTTGAACGTGTTATGAATGACTGTTATTTTGGAGATGGAACTGTCCATCCTGGTGATCATTTACTCTTTATACACAAATTATGCGAGTTGTTCAAGTGTGCAGGTATTTCAATGAACCAAGTTAAGAGGAAGCTATTCCCTTTTTCACTTAAGGGCAAAGCAAGGGAGTGGTATGAGCTACTAGATGATCCTCATCATTTGGAGTGGAAGGAACTTGAATCTCTCTTTTACTCTAAATTTTCTCCTCCTCATGAAATTCATAAAGATAGGAATTATATGTATAATTTTCATCCTCATGATGGAGAAAGTATTGCCCAAGCATGGGGGAGATTGAAGTCACTGATGTCTACGCACTTCTATCCTTGTAGACAGTTGTTGGGCCTCCAAGTGCAGAGGTTTGTAGAATAGCAACAAGTTTTCCCTTAAGTGGATCACCCAAGGTTTATCGAACTCAGGGAGGAAGTGGTAAAAGGTATCCCCTCTCAAGCAACCCTGCAATCAAGATACAAGAAGTCTCTTGTGTTCCCAACACACCCAATACACTTCTCAGGTGTATAGGTGCACTAGTTCGATGAAGAGATAGTAAAATACAAGTGGTATAGATAATTATAAGTGGTAACGGTGATAGAAAATAGCTTGATGGCATGGAAAAGACTAAAGTAAAACTGAAATAAAGATAGCAGCAAGCAAACATGTAACAAATCTAGTTGCAAACGAAGTTTCAATGCTTAGAAACAAGGCCTAGGGATCATACTTTCACTAGTGAGCACTCTCATATAAATATATTCTCTTTATGATACTACTCTGAACTACTCTCTGGTTGGACACTCTAATCCATGGTATGGTTATAACATCACTCCTCAAAGTTCGCTTTACCCATCTAGATAACCCCACACTGTCACCTTGAGCGCTAGATGGATCTAACAAACACCACAATTTCATAAAGACATCCAACTCCAAATATAACTCATAACAAGTATTTGTGATCTCTAGCCTAAGTGCCACCATGGTGTGCACACTGTCAACTTCACACACATGGGGAGAGCAGAGATCTATTAAAGCACTTGAGTAGCAAGGTAGATCTATAGATTACAAGCTCATGATCTCAATAAGATCATGCATAGAGAGAGAGATGAACACATAGCTACCGGTAGAACCCTTAGCCTCGAGAGAGAACTACTCCCTCCTCATCATGGGAATCAGCAACGACGATGGAGATGGTGGTGGAGATCAATGGAGATGGCTCCAGGGGCACTTCCCCGTCCTGGCAGGGTGCCGGAACAGAGACTTTCTGTCTCCTGAATCTCCCCTTCGGTGGCGGTGATGCTGCGGAACTTTTCATGGCTAGAGGCTTGACGATTTAGGGTTTTTGCATCGGGAGGATTTTATAGGCGAAGGGGCAAGGTCGGTGGCCGGCCAGGGGGCCCACACCATGCCCTGGCGCGGCCTGGGGGGACCTGCACCTAGGGGTGGTTTGGCCACCCTGTGGCCCCCCTTCATCTCTCCTTCTGGCTCCGTGAATCTTCCGGGAAAATAACGACTTTGGCTTTTGTCCGGTCCAATTCCGAGAATATTCATTTTCTGACTTTCTGGAACCAAAAATAGCAGAAAACAGGCAACTGGCACTGTGGCTCTTGTTAATAGGTTAGTCCAAGAAATCATATGAAAAGTACTCCAAAGTGTGGACAAAACATAAGAAAGTAGATAAAACCAAACATGGAACATAAAAAATTATGGATACGTTAGCAACGTATCAGTCACTAATGCTCAAATGTCCCATTCATGAGCTCCCTAGTAATATTGTTATTAATAATTTTTATGCAAGGCTTTCAGGACATTACAAGGACTATCTAGATACCTGTTTAGAGGGATCCTTCACAAGTAAGGAGGTCAAAGCTAAGTGGGATCTTCTTGAAACAATTCAAAGCAATACCGAAGATTGGGATAACGACAAAGGTAAAGAACCATGTATAAACTATGAGTATGATTGCATTAAGTCTTTTGCTGAAACTACTGATTTTCAAGAGCTTAGTGCTAAATATGGTCTTGATCCTCAAATTCTTGTTGATTGTTGTAGAGCCTTTGCTTCTCATATTAATGCTCCTAAACAAAAATGGGACATGTATCATGAGCCTTTTAAAGACACTTGCATGGAAAATGAAATTGTTATTAATGATAGCAATAAACACGCTCAAACCTCTGAAAGTACTATTTCTTATAAGAATGTTAATTTTTGTGGAATACATAGACCTTGTGAGAATAATCAAATTGAAGAAGAATATTGTATCACCCACAGGAATGAAAAAACTAGAACGTGGTATAGGGCTCTAAATGATCTTGGTAAAAAAGTCTGTGCCCTCTATCCTTTTTATTTGTGAACTTTGCTTTGAAGTGGGTCATTTCAATTTTCAATGCTCATGCCATAATAATAGCCCTTATAATCCAATGAGTACTGCAAGTTTGTATTGTGATGACATGATCACTCCTAATCAGCATGATGAACTTACATTATTTTTGGGGTGTGAAGAGTTATCAAGAAAAACTTCTTTGGTAGATATGAGTGCTTTTGGTATAAATAGCGTCCTGCATGGTTGTCATCTTTATTATGTTGATAATTTCCACACAAATACTTACATACAAAATATTATAAAAGATGAGAATTTACCAAAATATGACAGGACTAATATGTGTTTTGATCTTATTAATGAAAAGAAGGAATCCTCCAAAGTTTCTTCTATTGTCTCTAACAATAAACCAGGGTATATGGAGAAGCTTCCTTTCAATCCTCTCCCTCCTAAAGAGAAGAATAAAAATAAAAAGAGGAGGAGTAAAAGGAGAGACGAAACGGTATTTTCCCCTAAGCATGTTGCTCCTATTATAGTTGTTGATGAGTCTGAACTCGATGATGTTCCTATGCCTATTACCTATAGTAGTGATCATGATTGGGAAAATCACACTACTTTTGATATTGAAAATCTCTTTGGTATCAATTGCTGTACTATTAGTACTATCCATGTTCCTTCCAATGATGATATGTTTACAAATGAACACACTTTGGAAGATAACTATTCTATTGCTTATGATGATACTATACCTCCAATATATGATGATTACAATAATGAATATGATATTTTCAGTCCACCTACTATTGAGGAGAAAATTAATTATGATTACAATATGCCTCCTATATTTGATGATTATGGTGATGAGAATAATAATGATAGCTATTTTGTTGAATTTACTCCCACTATAATTAATAAAACTGACTATGTTTATGTGGGGAGTATTAATTCTTTTATGCATGTGGCTCATGATAAGAATGTTTCATGTATTGTTAATTTTATTCATGATTCTACTGAAAGTTATTATGAGAGAGGGAAACATGGTTTTATGCATCTCAATAATATTAAGTTTCCCCTCTTTATGTTGAAAGTCTTGAAGTTGCACTTGTTTTGCTTTACTATGCTTGTTGCTTTGTGCTTTCATGACTTGTTTTTTACAAGATTACTATGCATAGGAAGTGGGTTAGACTTAAATGTGCTTTGAATTTGCTTCTTGATGCTCTCTTTTACTTCAATTCATATTTCTTATGTGAGCATCTTCTCAAACTATCATGCCTAACTTAAAGGCGTTAAAGAAAAGTACTTCTTGGGAGATAACCCAATAGTTTTCTTGAGTCTTGGAAGTTATTACTTCTGTAATAACCTCTCCTTATCCTTTTTTATTTGATTGTTGTGCCAAGAATAACCTCTAATGAGAGACAAGTAAGACTTGGGAAAGTTGATGTCCCGAAACAGATTTTTGTTCTTCGCTGTAAAAATTCGTGAAAAATCTCTGTACGTCGGTTGGAGCTGTAATTTTTTGTGCTTCTGCCCCAGTTTGTTATCCAACTTTCGTTAGTTCAACACTTTTCGATTTGAGCAACAGAAGGTCTTCGAAAAAATTGGTTTTTACCTGCTGGTCTATTTTGACAGATTTCTGCCATTATTTGCATTTGCCTCTTAATCTATTTCTCTTTGAGTTCTCTTTGATCATTTGAACTTTTTAAAGGAAGTGCTACAGTAGCTTTTGTTTTAATGGAAGTTTTACTTGTGTTGAAACTGAACCAAAAGACTTATTATCTTGAGTACACTAATGTTGCTAATGAAGATTGTGTGAAGTTTTGTATGAAGGAAATTTTAAAGGGTAGGGAAGAGTAATGTGATAAGATGAAGTATGGACAAAATCTCAAGCTTGGGGATGCCACCCGTGTCACCCCAAGAAATATTCAAGAAGTACAAGCGTCAAAGCTTGGGGATGCCCAAGGCATGCCCTTCTTCATCAATAAAAATCTCAGGTTTCTTCCAAACACTTCATTTTTATTGTTTCATGCACAGTTGTGTTGTTTTTGGAGCGTCTTCGTTTTTGTTTTTGGTTTTTGTTTTCTTAGTTTGCTTGAATAAATTGGTTGGACCCCCTCATTCATACATTAGTTTTCAAATAAGATTGGTTTGGATTGGAAAAGAGTAGGAAAAAGTTCAAGCTTAAGTGGTAAAAAGGAGCTTGTTTTTGACTGTGGCCTATGCTTTGTCATGTCATGCTTGATATTGTTTTGGCTTTATGCTTAGTGATTTTTGCTGTAGCATGACATGTTATAAACAATTGAGATTGCTTAATATGCCTTGAAAGAATCATGCGTTGTTTTAGCATATTAAAGCATAGTATTGTGGTATTCTCCTTTGATGCTTTATTTGGGTTGACTTGGTGCATGCTCACACCATGTTAAGACTATACCAAGTCACCATAGCCTCTATGATCATTTAGTTTTCGACTTGTAATATCACTTTATGCTTTAATTAATGATGTTTTGTCGCTTTGCATGATTATGGCTATTATTGATCTCTTAGTTGGTCCCTCCCAGTCTTTTGCTAGCCTCCATACCAAGTATGAGTTCCACTCATGCATCCAACTCCAAATAAAACCAAGTTATTCCAAAGAGTCCACCATACCTACCTATTAGCATTTGTTATTCCAAGTATATTCATGTTTTTATCTACCTTCCGAATTAAACTTGTTATGTGAAAATTAGTGATTAAAGCTCTCACGAACTTGATGACACACTTTACTTTTCTTGCCCCTAATAATCTTGAACAATTGTGTCATCTATGTTGTATATGGTTGCACTTATACGTTGGGATTAGCAGAACCATACTGTCATGGGGAACGCTTTCAACATTGCACTTGTACATTGTACCCAGTTGATATCATGCTCTTTTGTTTATGGATGCCGTCGGTGTGAAATGAAAGGGGAGCTTGTAAGTCCATGGAGTTATGTATGTGTGTTAGAGAAACGCCTAGGCCGCTAGCCTAATCCATGCCTAATCATGGTGGAAACTTGCAGCATCACCATAGTGAGTAATCTACGAAGCATTCTTCTTATAAAAAAAGAGACAGAGATTGAGAAAAAAGAAAAAAAAGATGAGAAAATAGGAAAGAGAGAAAAAAGCACCGTTTTCCCATGGTAAATAAGAAGATTGCTGGGATGTTCATTGTATGCTTGCCTTGTCATTTTGATTATGGGATAGCTCCTGTATCATGTGCAAGGGGTACCCAGTTGGCGGTTCTCTATGATACACATGTACTTACTATGAAAAAACTTACCGGTAACTAAAGTTGAGTAGCATGAGGAGTGGCCCTCGTATTCAAGGGACATGAGATTGCCAACTTATACTTTGTCAAGCATATACTCCATAGTTTGTTCACTTTAACCTTAATCACTTCAAGATGCTTATGATAGGGGCAATGAGAGCTGAAAGCTAATAAGTACCATAATTTTTTGAAGCTCTTTATGAGACTTGAATCCCTGCTTCCTTCTATGAAGGTCTTTCTTTTACTTTTATGTTGAGTCTCCATCTTCTATCTTTATGCACCTACTAAGAGAGCATAGTGGCCATTCTTAGTTTAATGTGCATTGTCCCAAGACTTGTTGATTAATTCATAACTTTGATATTGCTTGTTCTTAAACTATTTGTATCTAGTCACCCTTCTGAACTTTGAAGGTGTCCTATGCATTTATGTTTTGCTACACTATGAGGGACAAGCCGAATACCATTCTCATTATGTTTTCTATATGTGAAACAAACAAATGTCTTGCAAAGCATTGTTATTCATGAATCTTTTGTTTGTACCATTTCATGTTATAACATAGTTTCTATGTCTTATTGTTAGAACTATATCTTTCATGCTATGTTAAAGTATTATGATCCCAGCTATCAATGTTTTACAAATACCTTGATCAAGATTATGATGGTGCATGTCACCTCAAAAATTATTCTTTTTTATCACTCACCTACTCGAGGACGAGCAGGAGTTAAGCTTGGGGATGTTGATACATTGGAAACGTATCTATAATTTTTGATGTTCCATGCTTGTTTTATATCCACTTTCTTATGTTTTGTCCACACTTTGGAGTATCTTTACACATTTTCTAGAACTAACCTATTAACAAGATGCCACAATGCCAGTTGCCTGTTTTCTGCTGTTTTTGGTTTCAGAAAAGCTGGAAAAGAAATATTCTCGGAATTGGACCGGACAAAAGCCAAAGTCAATATTTTACCAGAAGACTCACGGAGCTAGAAGACGAGACGGAGAGGGGCCAGGGGCTGGCCACACCATGTGGTGGCGCGGGTCCCCCTGGCCACGCCACCAGGTGGTGTGGGCCCCTGGTCCACCCTTTGACATCGCCCCTTCGCCTATAAAATCCCCCTGGGACGAAAACCCTAACCACCAGATCAGAATCCCATGAAAAGTTCTGCAGCACCGCCGCCACCGAAGAGAAGATTCGGGGGACAGAAGTCTCTGTTCTGACACCCTGCCGGGACGGGGAAGTGCCCTCAGAGCCATCTCCATCGACTCCACCACCACCTCCATCACCGTTGCTGATTCCCATGATGAGGAGGGAGTAGTTCTCTCTCGAGGCTAAGGGCTCTACCGGTAGCTCTGTGTTCATCTCTCTCTCTATGCGTGATCTTATTGATATCATGAACTTTGTAATCTATAGATCTATTCTGCTACTCAAGTGCTTTAATGAATCTCTGCTTATCCCCATGTGTGTGAAGTTGACAGTGTGCACACCGTGTGGCACTTTGGCTAAGGTTACATAAATACTTGTCATGAGTATAATTTGAGTTGGATGTCTCTATGAGATTGTGGTGTTTGTTGGAACTATCTAGCGCTTAAGGCAATATTGAGGGGTTATCTAGATGGGGAAAGCGAACTTTGAGGTGTGCTGTTATAGCCCTACCATGGATTAGTGTTATCCAATCGGAGAGTAGTTCAGAGTAGTATCATAAAGAGAAGATATTTATATGAGAGTGTTTACTAGTGAAAGTATGATCCCTAGACCTTGTTTCTAAGCATTGAAACACCGTTTGTAACTAGATCTGTTACATGTTTGCTTGCTTCCATCTTTATTTCAGATTGCCTTTAGTCTCTTCCTACCCATCAAGCTCTTTTCTGGCACCGTTACCACTTATAATTATCCATGCCACTTGTATTTCACTATCTCTTCGCCGAACTAGTGCACCTATACACCTGACAAGTGTATTGGGTGTGTTGGGGACACAAGAGACTTCTTGTATCTTGATTGCATGGTTGCTTGAGAGGGATACCTTTAACCACTTCCTCCCTGAGTTTGATAAACCTTGGGTAATCCACTTAAGGGAAACTTGTTGCTTTTCTACAAACCTCTGCACTTGGAGGCCCATCAACTGTCTACAAGAATAGAAGTGCGTACACATCAATAACCGCTCTTGGGGCCGATGTCGGCAAAGCTATTATCGAGGAGGTGGATACGACTCCCAAGACCCCCAAATCAAGGTTTCCTATGTTGGAGAATCCATAAAACATCGCCAGCAGCAGCATGCCGGTAAGGACAAACCCTTTTCAGGCAACCATCAAGAATCTGGATGTGCCAGTTGCTCCCATGGAAGATTCGGCTCAGGCTTAGGCTCAATCGATTGAGCTTCGCTAGAGTCTTATCAAGGAGGCAGAAGAGGTAACTCGTGCCTGACAGGAGTTGGATATCACCCTCTGTGAGTATAACAAAGCCGACGGGTTTACCGCAGTAGCTAATCCTAGTCACATAGATGGCGTGTGAAACCAGGGTAAAAAACGCAATGCCGAGATAACTAGGGATGGTAGAACCAAATCTGGTGTGTCGGTTAGTCAGGTGTCGGCTGGTAAGCCAAAATACAGTACTCCTACTAAGAACCTCGGAGCTGCAGAGGCAACAGCAGCCGAGGTATCTAGCTTGGCAGGTGAAGCCTAGTGCAGGTAGCAAGAGTGAGTAATTGAGTTAGTGTTTATAGCTAACCGTTAGAATGAGGCATACTACAAGGCAAACATAGGTGGTGCCGGTGGTTCCTAGGTCATATATTCAGCTGGGGGTGCCGGTGCAAAGTTTGTCAGCCAAGCGTCGTCTCCACATGTTGTCCTGAGACACAAAGGTAGTGTTACCTATGGCAAGAACAAGTTGTTGCTGGCATACGATCCAGCATTCACCGGAAAACAGATTGTTGAGCAAAGCAATGCAGGGCAAGGAAAAGCCAGCCAAGGAAATGCTGGTTAGGGAAATGTCGACCAGGGAAATGCCAGGCAAGGTAATACTGGCCAGAATAACCAGAACCAATGCAGTCATAACTCGGCTGGTGTAGCACAACCACCTCAACATCCATCACCTAATCCTTCGTGGCAGCAACAAAGTGTTGGGAAAGCTTATCATCAGGGTGGTGACCCAAGGGCAAACCGTTACAATGATGGTTATTTGGCTATGGTGAATGTCGGATACCCGAGGTATGAGCACCAAATGATCAAAAATCCACTAGGGTATCGGCTAGGGAATCGTCAATTGTAGCCACATGATGCTCGGTTGAAGCTGGACAGGATACATATGTCGGAGATCCTTGAGGAGCAAGGTCCTCCGGGTCCCAGCTGTTTTGGACCTCGGATTATGAGAGAACCAACGGTGCCGAACTTCCATTTTCCCAGGGGCATGAAGACATATGATGGCAGCACAAAGCTGTAAGATTGGTTGATAGACTATGTCACAGCAGTGCATGTCACACTAGGAAACCGTTGGTGGGCAGTGAGATATGTGCCACAGATGTTGGAAGGTCCTGCTAGAGTTTGGCTGAACAATTTGCCAGAGAGAAGCATTAACTGTTTGAAGAGGCTTTTGTTAGTAATTTCACAAGTACATATAAGAGGCCAAATCATCCTTAGCAGCTTTCCATGTGCAGGCAGAGAGATAATGAAACTAGTCAAGAGTTCTTAACGAGATGGAATACTGTGTGAAATTCTTGTGAGGGGATTGTTGAATCGCAAACCATAGCTTGGTTTGCCCAGGGTTGCCAACATGGTAGTGTACTTTGGTAGAGATTGCAAAGGGATATACTGGAAACTTTGGCCGAGACTATCAATATAGCTGATATGTATGTCTTAGGTGATCCGACTTAGCCGTTGCTTATGTCGGGCGAGCCGAGCAAAGAATATCTAGCACATGATGGGGCCGGATCATCTAGGCGACATGACCGCAATGATTATCGTGGCAAGAGGAGAGATGATAGGCCGGATTACTGGTATGGGTCCAACCAAGTTGCGGCTGTGGATCAAGACTAACCGAATGCCGGTAAGAGCCCGCATTAGAAAGGTAATGGCCAACAATGGGTGCAAAAAGGTGATGGCAAGAAGTAGTGGGGTGATCAAAAGAAGCCGTTGCAAGACAGGTCGAAGTACAGCTTCGAGATGATGCTTGATCAACCTTGCAGTTTTCATACATCGAACCCAAGTAAGCCAGCAAATCACACGACTCGGTAGTGAAGCTGGTTCTAGTGTGCATGCAAAGGAGAGGGGAACTTACCACCACCCCCACCACTCACAAGATCAAACACTCATGCACTGATTGCACCACCAAGGTATGATAACTTGGACATGAGAGAGTCTATAAATCAAGTGGGATATCAAGGCAACGACAATGGAAATACCGGCCAAGGGGCCAGAATGAGTATCGAGAGCATCACCAGATCTATGTCGTCTTTGTGACCGAAGCAACAGATAACAGTGGTGGAACTCTACTCATGTTATAAATCACTATAATTGCAATACGCCGAGCTACAGAGATCGGTTCGCTATGCGAGGTGTTGTATGTTGTACGTTTGAATCTTGCCCTAAAGGCTCCCATAGTTCCATCTTATAAAGGCACCAAAACCTAGGGTTACAGGGAAAGGACCTTGCCGGACAAGGTAAAGAGTCCTACACTAATACGAACTATTCTTCGTGTCTTGTACTCCAAGGCTCCGAGTATGTCAGTGACGCCTACGTAGTCTTCCTTTATCCGGCATGGGCCTCCCTTCAGGATCCATCTAACTGACCTGCCCAGTAGGACATAGGCCATGCTACCAACTATGGGCCACCCGAGTTATCCGGATTAGAGACATGCAATGGTGATACCCATATAGCATATCCCCAACAGTAGCCCCCAGAGGACTTTGAGATCTTGCGTCGTCTTGCCCATTGGACTTGAATGCTCCATCTAAGTGATGTCGGCAGTCCGTCAAGCAATATCTTGAAGGTCTCCCAAAGAACCCTACAATCCTCTTTGTCTTTGTAATGTAGCCGGAGATTCTTTAAGTCTTCATTTCTAGAGCCAGATAACTTCCGGCTTCGATGGAATCTTCAGATGTGCTGCTCCACTGCAACAGTCAGAAGATGACGCATGCTACATCCTACACTACCTTGAAACTCACAAAAGGCAGTGAATTAATCATTAGCTATTTTTACGCATGCAAAATCTGAAACTTTAAAGCGGCAAAGACGGGGGACGTGGCAAAATTACCGCACACGTTCGTCTCCACGTCGGTAGCGCTATGTCCATTAGATCTCTTTGCACGAATCTTGACGCTGGGTCTATATATTTTAACTATGACTCGAATATTTTCTTTACCCGCATCCTTCCCCGCGTCTTAGTCTTCCTCTAGCCGCATGACCATTTGAGCTCTTCGACGGAAGACCCTAACTAGAGCCCTCCTTTCCTCCACCTTCCCAACTGCATAATGGCCTCCAGCAGCAGCGCTCCCTCAATGGCGGTGACCCTCGAGGCTTCAACGTAGCCATCCTAGGGAGTAACCGTCCCACCTGAGGGGGTCGCCGTTCCTGTCTCCGCCGTGGTGGAAACCACCAGCGCTGACCAAAAATAGGCGGCGCCAGATGCTGCAGAAGAGGATGGCGACTCCCACAAGGGAGTGTGAAGAGGTTATGATCTCTCCGCTGAAGATCTGCAAGAACTCATCGCCGAGGGATATCTCCCTGCGACAGAGGGCTTGGTATGGCGGTCAGCACCACCGACGAGGTGACTCCTTCCCCCCAAGCTGGAGAGAAGGTGTACCTCAAAGCTCAGCTGGTACGTGGCGTAAGCCTGCCAGTATCCGACTTCTTCCTAGACGTTCTTCGTTACTTCCGGATACTTCCCCATAACCTCTCTCCCAACATCATCCTCTTACTCAACAACTTCATAGCTTTGTGCAAAGGATATCTAGGAATCAAGCCTAGGTTAGATCTGGTTGTCTATTTCTTTACCGTCAACACAGAGTTCGTAGAATGGAAGGATGAACTGCGGATCTGTGGAACCATTAGCTTTAAGATCCGGCCTAGCCGGTGCTTCCTCGACATTGTGGACCACGATTCTTGCAAGAACTGGCAGCACACAAATTTTTACAGCCCAGACATTCCTCTGCCCAACCGCCAAGAGACGTATCCTGACTTTGTCGATGGTGCTGCCGGCGAAGCTCCCACCTGGAGGTCCCAAGCCTCCCTCCCGTCTGACGAAGAAGCCAATCATGCTGTAAGGCGGATCTAATGGCTCATAGATAGAGGTCTGACCAGCTTCGACCTAGCCATGTGCTAGTTCACTAGGCGGATCCAACCTCTGTGGCACCGCGCCAAGCTGATGTGCATGTACTCGAAGGATAGAAAAGATCCCATGTGAATCTCGCAGGACAACTTCTCCAATGACTCCATCAAGCTCCATGTTAACGACATGGTCAAGGTGAAAGACATGTAGAGAGGCTTCAAAATCACCTATGACATGTTCGAATGCGGCAAGTGCCTAGAGGTAGCTTCTGTTTCCTTTGTTGCTCGTTATATATACTCTAAGGTTTTTCCATCTTGAAGTCATCAAACCAACACTCCTTTGTCATATAGCTGGTGACCTTGGTGGCGGATCAGATGGCCTCCCGAGTCTATGATCCCAAGATGAAATATATCCAGGTGGTGTCCGATGATGATGCCTCCAAGGATCATCCAGCTCCGGCAGCGCGAAATCGGAAGAGCTTCAGCTCTAATGCTGCTGCCGAGGGCAAGAAGAAGAAAACAGAGAGCGGAATCTCCAAGAAATCCACTACAGCCTTAGAGGTGGAAGAAGAAGAAGAAGAAGTCCACCAGCATCCCCTTAGCCAAGGTGCCTGCTGTGGTGTAAGTGTTCTCATTCTTCGACTTTAAGTTCCATTGCACCTATTCAATTCCTGTACTTATATTGTGTATGTTTAAGGAAGAAATCTGGTGTTGGTTTGAAGCGGACCTCCAAAGATGTTGGAGGTTCCAAAAATATTCACGACATGTTTTCCAAGTCATCTCCTGCTGCTGCTCCCCTGACCCCTGCCACCAAGCCTATAACAGGTCCCACTGGGCCTTCATCCCCCATCATCCCTAAGATCTCCATCGTGGAGATTTACATCGATCCGACGATGGATGTCTCAGGCTCTGCCGGCATGGATATTGCGCCTAGTGTCCAGGTGACACATGAGAGTAACTCCTCTAAAATGTCTGAAGCTCCGGCAACAAGCACTGGAGGGAGCGAAGGCAGAGGTGGCCACAACAACGGATGAGGCGGGAGCCCTTGAGCCATCAACTGCCCTTATAACACAACATGCAGCCAAGGCTTCCTCCATGCCTCCGGCTTTGACAATTCCACTGGCCTTGACTCCTCCGACTTTGTGCCTGGACGATCTCATTAAGCAGGCAAATGCTGTGTACAACAATACTCGGACCTTCCATAATGCATACGCTCATCTGGCAAACAATCTGAAGGTTATTGTCATTGTAAGTTTCTGAACTTCACTTCTTTTACTTTGTAATATATCCCATTGTTGCCCTCGAGCTCTTAGGCGGAAAACCATTGTCTTTTGGACTGAGTGCTCCAAAGAACTAAGCGTGGGACTTGTCAGTGTAGCCCCCGAGTTTCTAGTTTAGAATGATAATTTCGACTAGACACTCTAAGAGAGAATAGTTGTTGATTAAAATCTGATATTGTTGCCCCCGAGCATTTAGTTGAAACTAAATAGTTCCGACTAGATGCTCTAGAGGAACTAAGCACTTTGTTTTCTTTGCAGAGTGAGAATAGCCGGAGAGAGGTCGCCAATGAGAGATTTGCCAAACTGCAGAAGGATCTGGACCTTGAACATGGTAAAACAACCTTCCTGAAGCAACAGATCAAAATAGCCAGAGTCTATTTTCTTTTAACAGCTTCGTATCTTTCTCATGGGTCCATTTCTTCCAAACTCTCACAATATTGTTCGTGTTTCGTCTTACAGAAGCCATTGCCAAAGCCAAGAGCATCGTCGAGCAATCCAAGCATATCCAGGAGCTTGACGATGAAAACAAAATCTTGAAGAAAGACCTGGTTGAAGCTATCAAGGGCCATGAGCAAGCGATGAAGGCGCTGCAAGAATCTGCTAATGCCGAGATGCATCGCCTAAAGAATGAAATTGCGCAGCTCAAGGAACAAAATCAAGCTGCCAAAGAGCAGAATGAGTGAAACCTTGAGGTGTACAAGAAAGTTCAGAAGGAGCGGGACATCTTGGCGGAGACCTGCAAGCAAGCTGAGACGGGCATCTTCGGTAACTTTCCTCCGACTTTGTCAATTCTGTAAGGTGAACATTTGTATGTTATTATACTCATACCCTTTGTCTCTAATGAAAACATAGCTCCCATTAGCTTAACCAATATGGGTGAAGGTGCCTCGGATCCAAAACAATGCATGATTATTGCTGGCAACTTCATCAACACTGCCATTGCCCAGGCCAAGGAGATAGCGCAGTCTCTAGACATCAATATCAAGGTGGCAAAATCAGTGGTCAAGTACTCGGAAATTCTACACCGAGCCCCTAGAGACTCAAGGACTGGAAAGCCTCTTGCGTCCGGGCTGGTGCAAGGATGACCTTATCCCTGGTCAAGGCGCACTATGACAATGCCAACATTGACATGGTAACCTTCAGCATGCCGAAGCTTGATGTGGAAGGGAAAGAGATCGATAGCGATGCTATTTGGAACTCCCTTGCCGGCTAGGACACCAAGGTTGCCAAGATGGTCAAGGCGGGCGTCTATGTGCCTGCCGAGCTGATGGACGACGACCCGACTTCTTCAGAATCCAGCCTTGGTCCCTCCGAGTTTGATGATCTCTCTAGGACTGGATCTCCTATTGCTGATGATGCAGCCACGAAGTCCCCTGCAGCAGAGCCATAAAAACATTGTTTGTATTAAATGTATCTCTGCAATGTGTATGCGGAAAAAACTTATGTCTTTGTAAGGCGGAAAACTTGGTTGTAAGCCTCCTGCTACTTAACTAGAACCAGCATATGTATATATTTTAAGCAAGTGCTGGCTTATCCATTATTCTGGTTCGTATGTTCGACCTTTCGTGAGACGGAAAACCCTCAACACATAACCATGTTCTCAAGCAATGATGCTTAATAGCACCGTCAAGAACCTAAGAACAAAATCGTCGGCTTTGAGTGTCGAAAAGTCAGTACTCCGGAATCCACATAAAAACATCAGAAAACGTGTAGATTAGAAAACTTAAGCTAATGCCCTTAGGCGGAATTTTCACAAGTGCAAATGCAAACTTGCGCATAAAGGGTTTATATGATCCAAAAATGAACACTAAAGGTGGTAAAAGACTCAAAAAATATGAGTGAACAAAATGCTTTATTTCATTGATCATAGAAGAAACTTATTACATATTATAAAATATGCTAAGTGTAAAAGGGACGTAGTTGTGCTATGTTCCATGGCTGATCTGTCTCCGGGTAATCATCATCGGAGTCATGTTGCTTGCGCTTGTGATTGTTTGGCCTATCTTGCAACTCGAGAATATCGACGAGGTAATAGGAACCATTGAGCAATTCTTTGCTTATGACGAACGGTCCTTCCCAAGGCGGGGATAGTTTGTGTGATTTTTCCTGGTTGAGTCTAAGCACTAGATCCCCCTCTTTAAATGAGTGATGCCTAACGTGGCGACTATAGTAGCCATGCAGCTTCTGCTGGTAGATGGCGGATCTCTGGCATGCCAGCACATGCTCTTACTCGAGTAGGTCCACAGATAGGCGTCTAGATTCTTCAGCGTCATCTTCCTTGTAGGCGGCGACTCTTGGTGCATCCTGGAGGATCTCGGATGGTAGGACGGCATCTGCTCCATAAACCATGAAGAAAGGGGTCAAGCCGGTAGATTTGTTGTGTGTTGTTCACAAACTCCACAATACAGATGGTAATTCCTCTGCCCAGGCTCCAGCTTCTCTATGTAGCGGGGCCTCTAAGTGTGGCTTGATTCCGTGTAGAATTAGTCCATTGGCCCGTTCAACTTGCCCATTTGATTGTGGGTGTGCCATAGATGCTAGGTCAAGGCGGGTGACTTTTTCATGATAGTACTCTTCAACTTCTCCGAGACACAAGTTTCTGCCGTTGTCGGTGATGATGCTATGTGGGAGACCAAATATCACCACCAAATCTCGGACAAATTTGAGGGTTGTTGCCCCATCGAGCTTTCTAATGGGTTTAGCTTCAATCCATTTTGCGAACTTGTCAACTGCTACTAGCAGATGCGTAAATCCAGAAGGTGTTGTTTGCAAAGGTCCAACCATGTCAAGCCCCCAGATTGCAAACAGCCAAGTTATTGGTATTGTTCGCAATTCTTCAGCTGGAACATTTGGTTACCTTGCATAAAACTGGCACCCAAGACAAGTTCGTACCAACTTGTCGACATCCTCATTGGCAGTTAACCAATAGAATCCTTGTCGGAAGGCCTTAGCCACCAACAACCGGGGAGCGGCATGATGCCCACAATCTCCGAGATGTATTTCTCTAAGGATATCAATACTTTGCTGCTGGGAGACACATCGTAGGAAAACTCCTGTGGTACTTCTTTTGTATAGCTGGCCGTCAATGATGATGTAGCCTTTTGCTTTGCGTACTATTTGCCGGCTTTCGACTTCATCGGCGGGCAAAATTCCATCTTGTAGATAGTCCATGAACGGTTTCGTCCAAGCCGGAGAGGTCACTATTACTGCATTAACAAATGAATCCACTCTATCCGGGTTGTCAGGGTCCGCTCCTTTCACGGATGGGGTCCCTAAATGCTCCAGGAAAATGCCTAGCAGAATTGGTCAGCGAGCTGATCCAAGCTTTGAAAGTAGATCTGCTGCTTCGTTGTCCTCCCTTTTGACATACTTGACTTCATAGCCATCGAAGCACTTGGCTATTTCGTCTACTTCGTCTCGATATGCCGCCATCATAGGGTTCCGAGTGTTCCAGGTGCCAGCCACCTGCTGGGTGATGAGTGCATATTTGCATCATGTTTTATATTATTATTTTGCACTGTAGTTGTAGGATCTTGGTATTTTACGGCGTTCACACGAACGTTTTATGTCTATTTTCACCAGGATCAGGACAAATGATGGATACAATGGACACAATCTTGGAGCAGTTGTATTGGGGAGAAAAGGAGTCAAAACAACGTAAATCACTTATTTGGGAAACATCAATAACAACAGAAGAAAACCTGAAGAATTCAAGGCATACAAACAGTTCAACGACCAACTATACGACGGGAATAAAAATTATGGCCGTATAGTTCTAGTCGTATAGTTGGTGCCACCACCGCCTCCTCGAATAGTTTCACTCCGTGCAACTGGATCAGGGAGACGACATATAGAACACCCAGAAATCACCGAAATCTCACCTCCGGAAGGCATCTGGAGGGGGAACTTGCCCAAGGGATCTATCTTCGCCCTACGCAGATCTGGGAGGCCAAGGCACCGATCTTCATCTTCATCAACCGCTGCACCACCATCTTCTCCATCCATCCATCTTCATCACATCTAGATCTTGTTGTAATTTCTGTACTCATTGTGTATTTATACAAGAACTATTCATTTACAATTGCTTCCATTACCATTGCCATGATGTTGATTGCCTCCATGTTTGAGTAGATCTTTAGTTCTTGGGGAGATGGAGAAACCCTAGCATATGATTGACATAATATAGTGATTATTATGTTATACATCAGTATGTGTATGTGTTAATTGTCTTCATCTTGATGTTGGGAGTTGTGCACCTCCTTAATATTTGCCTCTTATGGGGACTCAATGAAGGGGATTACTTGTTGGTAGACGGAGGGATGATATCACTTACTGTGACTATACAGCTGTTGTCATTCTTTACGTACTAACTTGGGGAAACAAGGAGAACTCATAAAGCCATGTCCATGCCACGGGAGAAATCCCTTAATAGCGGGATAATACGATTGATGTCGTTTATCCGTCAGCTGTGGTTATGAAGGATGATGTGAGCAGTGGTTGTTGCCTATTTGTTCATATATGGAGCTCCTCCCACATACATACATACATATCATGAGAATATTTGTTATAATATTCTTGATCAAGAAAATATCAAGAAAAAGCAAAAAGAGAAAGAATAAATCAAGAAGAGATTAAAGAAACCAGAAAAGAACCCTGACGCTACCAATATAAATAATGTTATATTAAAGGATCTTATGGAAGCATGAATAATGGACAATGAAGTGGTTATGCTAGAACTTGAAACTTCAGAGTTCATCGAAGGTAAGGTATGAGGTAACGAAACTTCTAAACCTATGACTCCTATATTTTGTGGAAAAACTTTCTTATACGGAATTTGTGAGCCGATTTCCATTGTAAACATTATGCCTTCATCACTTTATGAGGAACTTCGCTATAATTTAAATAATCCAGATGTGGAACCGGTAGACACTACTGTTAAATTGTCTAATAGAACTAATATAAAACAAGAAGGTGTTATCAGAAATATCTATGTATTTATTGGATCACTCATGTACCCCCTTGATTTTCATATTGTTGATACGCCTTGAGATTCTTTTTGTCCTATTCTTTTAGGCAGGCCTTTTGTTTCCATAACCAAAGATCGAATCGATAATAAGAAGGAGACTATTTCATTTATGTTTGGAGAAGAGGAAATGATATTCCACTTCACCAAACTAAAGAAGAGGCATTATGAGGTGGAAGATATCAAGGAAGAGAAAACAATTGCCGAGCTGGCAGCAATTCATTTCAGTACTCCACAAGATGAATTAGAGAGGAGCCTAATTAATTGGGAGGAAGCACAAGATGATGAGGAGAGAGAATACATGGATGATGACCTTGACTCAGTTCCGAAAGCACAAAATCCACACGATTATGAAGAATTGGTAAGAAAAGGAGATAAAGAACCTTCAACAATTGAATTGAAACAACTTCCAGACGATATGAGGTATGAGTTTTTAGATAATGATAATAAGTGTCCTATTATTAGTAGTAAAAGTTTATCAGAAAACAAAATAAATAAACTCATTTCGGTCTTGATTAAGCATCATGAAGCCTTTGGATATGCTCTAAGTGATATTAAAGGAATAGATCCATTTATTGTAACACATAAGATTACCATGCTTGATGATGCTGAACCTGTAGTTGACACACAAACAAGGCTTAATCCGAAAATGAAAGAAGTAGTAAGAAAAGAGGTTATACGCTTATTAGATGCATGCATAATATATCTTATTTCTGACAGTAAGTGGGTTAGCCTAGCTCATTGCATACCAAGACAAGGTGGTCTTGATGCTGATATGAATGAGTATGGTGAGCTAGTTCCTATAAAACCTACAGTTGGATATTGTATGTGCATTTATTTTAGGAAACTAAACCGTGAGACACAAAAAAATCGTAAACATATACCATTTATGGATAAAATTTTAGAAATACTTAGTAATAATTCTTATTTCTGTTTTCTTGATGGTTATTCTAGATATTCTTAAATTGCCATACAACCGGAAGATCAAGAGAAAACAAATTTCACTTGCCCTTATGACACATATGCTTATAGATTAATCCGTTTGGCAACTGCGACTTTTCAAGAATGTGTTTTAAAAATCTTTGATGATCTTGTTGAGAAAACCATGGAAGTTCTAACAAATGATTTCGTTGTTTGTGGAACAACATTTGATAATTTCCTCTACAATTTAACCAAAGTTTTGCACAGATGCAGACAATCAAATTTAGTTTTGAATTGGGAATGATGTCGTTTCATGGAAAGAGAAGGTAAAGTTTTCAGGCATAAGGTTACGCAGAAGGGTATAGAAATAGACAAAACTAATATAGATGCTATAGAAAATCTTCCAATACCTCAGGACATAAAAAACTTAAAAAAAATTCTAGGACATGCAGGTTTTTATAAGCGTTTTATAAAAGATTTTGCTAAAATAGCTATGCCTCTCACCAACCTTCTTGAGAAAGAAACTCCATTCTACTTAGATCATGACTACATTGCAGATTTTGAGAACCTCAAAAACAAATTAGTTTCAGCACCCATCATGCAATCTCAAAAATGGGATGAACCTTTCGAAATCATGTGTGATGCTAGTGACTATGCTTTAGGCGCTGTGTTAGGACAATGAGGCAGAAAGAATTTAAATGTTATTTATTACGCTAGTAGAACTCTTAATAAGATTCAAAAAAAATATCCTACTACAGAAAAAGAATTCCTAGCTATCATTTTTGCTTGTGACAAATTTAGATCTTACATCATTAATTCTAAGGTAATAGTTCATACGGATCACCAAGCTTTGCGTCACCTCCTTGTTAAAAAGGATGTGAAGCCCAGGTTGATTAGGTGGGTCTTATTACTATAGGAATATGATTTGCAAATAGTAGATAGGAGGGGTAAGGATAATCCGGTAGCATATCATCTCTCTAGGATGGAGGGAATAATTACTAACCCCGTACCTATAAAGGAGTCTTTTCTAGGAGAATATTTAGCAAACGTTGAAAGCGTTGATCCCTGGTTTGCGGATTATGCTAACTATCTCGCAGTAAAATTTATACCTCCTGATATGACAAGAAATCAAAGGATGAAATTCTTTAATGATCTTAAATATTACTCTTGGGATGATTCGTATCTATATCGTCATGGACCTGACAGAATGATTCGGAAGTGTGTTCCTAACCATGAAATGAATGCAATTTTGGAAGCTTGTCATGACAGCCCGTATGGAGGAAATCATGCAGGCAAGCGAACAGCAGTGAAGGTACTTCAATCCGGATTCTATTGGCCCACCTTGCTCAAGGATGCACACAGGTATGTAGAACACCGTGATGCTTGCCAAAGAATAGGTAATATAGGTAGGAGACAAGAGATGGCAATGAATTTTAGTCTTATAATCGAACCCTTTGATGTATGGGGAATGGATTACATGAGACCTTTTATAGAATCAAATGGTTATACTCATATTCTTGTTGTTATCGATTATGTTACTAATGGGTTGAAGCTATTCCAACAAGCCATGCAGATGCAGCCGCCTCAGTGAAGATGATCAAGGATGTTATATTCCCTAGGTTTGGAGTTCCTAGATTTTTAATCACTGACGATGGTTCTCATTTTATGAAAGGAACTTTCAGGAAAATCCTTAGCAAATATGGAGTAACTCACCGTGTTGCTTCACCATATCATCCTCAAACGAGTGGTCAAGTGGATCTCTCCAATGGAGAAATAAAGACCATACTCGAGAAGACAGTGGACCAATCAAGAAAAGATTGGTCATACAAGTTAAATGACACTCTATGGGCATACCGTACCGCGGCTAAAAATCCAATGGGTATGACACCTTATACGGTTGATGGCTCTGAAATATATCCATCCACGTCCACATTTAAACTAGATATAATTCATATTTTTATGAAATATCTCTCTAAACCCTGCCACTAATGCCTAATAATCAAAGGGGTATGCAATCCTTTCTTTCTATTTTTTCCTGCACAGATAATGACGTTTTATGATGGGAATCACTACATTAAAGTCAAAGATACGAGATTTCCAACAACCAGAAGAAACCAGGAGACGTGGGTTGGAAGCAGACGCTTTAACGACCAAATATACGACCGGAATAAAATTCCGGCCATATAGTTGCCAACAACACCGCTAGGTCAAACAAAACAACTTTTGTGAAGGGACCCCTATATAAAGAAGCCGCGGGTGACAATAAAAGAGCCTCGAGAGCCCTTGCCCAAGATCATCAACCACCGGAGGAATAGACTTAGATCTAATCTCCAAATCCTTCTCCACCACCATAGCCATATTCCACCACTTGTAATAGTAGATCTCTTCTCCGATTGGCGACATTGTAATACTATTTGCTATCAATCTCATGATTCCCATTACAATGTTTGTGATTGTTGATCTCATCTCTATGTGTGAGTAATTCTCCTTGGGCTAAGGGCTTCGGCCTAGCCATGTAGCGTTTATGCATGTTATTTATCATAGATGGGATCATGTATTAGTTTGTATGACATGATGATTATTGTATCCGCTCTTGCCTCAATCTAAGGACTTGTCAGGTACCCAAGACCCCAAGGATTGAGCCAGGTATAGGGAGTATGAGTAATGACTAATCTGTAGGTTGGGAACCCCAGTGACAGAAGGGGTAGTACGGCTGTATGTGAGGGATTTACTTCGGATTAACGGTGACATCACTATGCATATCATTAGTTCTCTTTATTCTATGGATGAGACTAGTAGGTTATTGCTATAAGAGGTTGTGGAGGCAATAGCAATTATGGATGCACTTCCCACATATAATTTATCTTGCTCTAACAATTACATGCATACTTTATCTTTATATTTTATTCCCATAAGATGTTTTGCACAGCTACAGGTGAAACCGAACGCCCTAGGCCCTCTCTCTCCATCATCGACAACAACAAAAGACGCAAACTCTTGGTCCGGTAAAAACACAAAAGGAATTCTAAAATTCCCGAAGGTCCGTTAAAGTAACTTCACTATGCATCTGCTTCCCGAGGATTCGATAAACCTAGGTCTACTAGGGAAAAAGAAGCAATAATACATCCATAATCCGGATCAAAGGTATCAACCCTTTTTCTGGCGCCGTTGTCGGGGAAGCAATAGCTACCCTGGTGAGGTTATTAGGAACCTTGCTAGTTTTAATTCTTGTTTTAATTTTGTTAGTTTGCTTTTAGTCTTTATTTGAAAAACCAAAAAAATAGTTAGTCTTTAAATTCTTGATTTTACAATTATAAGTCTCTGTTTAAGAAAACCCGAAAACATAGGAAATATTGTTGAAAAGAATCTTGGGGAGTTTGCTACTCCCAACAATGATTATTTGCGTACTCCTATTACTCAGCCAACAATTGCTGCTGGTGACTATGAAATTAAGCCCCGTTATTTAAGTTGGGTTCAACAGAATTAATTTGGAGGCTCTGCTGTTGAAGACGGAAACTCTTGGTCCGGTAAAAACACAAAAGGAATTCTAAAACTCCCGAAGTTCTGTTAAAGTAACTTCACTACGCATCTGCTTCCTGAGGATTCTATAAACCTAGGTCTACTAGGGAAAAAGAAGCTATACTACATCTGTAATCCGGATCGAAGGTATCATATGGTATATGGTAAGGCATGCCATTTACCTTTAGAATTGTAACACAAAGATTTTTGGGCAATCAAGAACCTAAATTATGATCTTAAAGCAGCGGGAGAAAAACGTTTAGTAGATATTCATGCTTTAGATGAGTTTAGAAGTGAGGCATATGAGAATTCTAGATTGTTTAAAGAAAAATAAAAGATGGCATGATAGAAAAATAGAAAATAAGACCTTTAAAAGTGGAGACAAGGTGTTGCTCTATAACTCTTGTCTTAAGTTTTTTCCAGGAAAGCTCAGATCAAAATCGGTAGGTCCCTATATAGTTGAAGAATCTTATTCATCGGGAGCAGTGAAGCTCCAGGGAAAAACACCCTCGCTTTTATTGGTGATAAATGGACAACGCTTGAAGCATTATCGAGCAAAAGAAGATATAAGTGCAGTCACCATACAAGTGATCACCCCAGAAGAGGTGATTAAGCAAAAATATACAAGGAATGGCAACTTCAAGAAGGATAGAATCGAGATGAAATGAGCAAAACTATGGTCAAGCTATTGACCATAAAGAGCGCTTCATGGGAGGCAACCCATGCAAAATAAAGGTTTAAGTAAGTTTTTAAATTTTCAATTAAGTTGAGCGTGTGTTGAATAAGGAATATTTAACGCTCTAGAGAAGAAAAAGAAGATTGATAATGCTAGTATTGGTCAAAAATTTAAGCTGTCATTTTTCTGTCAAAACTTGATATTTCACTAAGTTTCATATTAGTAAAGAATTCTTGGAGAAGTAGGTTATTTTTGGTGAATCCAGAAGGTTTAACGACTAACTATACGACGACAATAAAAATTCTGGCCGTATAGTTGCGGTCGTATAGATACTTCGCCATCACCCATTCCATTTACAAAAGGTACAGAAGGTTTAATGACCAACTATATAGTGGGAATAAAAATTCTGGCCGTATAGTTTTCGTCGTATAGATATCAATGCCTTTGTCAAAATTATTTTCTAGGATACTGATAGTTTAATGACCAACTATATGGCGGGAATAAAAATTCCGGCCGTATAGTTGCCGTCGTATAGTTATCGACCCGTCTCCAAAAAATTTATTCGGAGTACTGAAGGTTTAACGACCAACTATATGGCGGGATTAAAAATTCCCGCCTATATAGTTCCATCCGTATAGTTGGTTCCACCGTAGAAGGAAATCTATAGTCGGTTCATAATTGTACGGCGAGATCTATACAGGCAGCGCCCGTATAGTTGCTCGTTACAAACGACGACTAGGGTTTCTGACCTCCCCTTTTAAAGTTGGTCGCACCTAATATTTTTCATTAATTTTTCGCAGAGCTACAACCTCCAGCCTCGAAAAATCCTCGCCATCCCTATACAAACCCCTTCTAACATCATCCGTGCAGCGAAGCCATGCAGCCCTTCCATGTCAACAAGATCTGGAGGAAGAAAGAAGAGAAGCCCGTGAAGAGGATTGAAGAAGTAGAACCTAAAGGATCATTGTCATCCTCCATCCTAGAGATCAAGCCTCTCCCAAATTGGGAGGACATGTTCCCGCAAAGGATGGAGATGATGAGGCAAGCGGAGTAGGGAAAGAGCAAGGATGAGTATCTCCATAATCCCTATCATCACAAGATAGGATCCTATTATAAACTTCCTCTGGGTCCGTCGCCTCTTAATCCTAAGAAGGTGAAGATGAGATTCATGATAAGATCTATCAGTTGGAAAAAGCTTCGAAAGCATGTGTTGAAACAATTGGAGAAGGGATTTACTCCTACTGGTGATGAGCAAAGGCCTTGAGAAAAAGGTCAATGACATCGATGGTAGATTTGTGTTCTTGATTAAAACTGTTTTTGAGTTGACAGATGAGAAGAAATTCCTCCAGAAGAAAATTTTGAAGCTTCAATACGACATGGCCGAGCTCAACATTCGCATCGCAAGCATGGCTAAAGTTTGCAACACAGAGGAAGAAGGCAATACTCTTCATACCTAGGAGGAGGAATAGGTACCAACAAGGAGTTATTTGATCCCGCCTGGCTTGATTTCAAGCTTGGGGAGATCTTTAAGACCTTGTAATCTATCTTATAAGTTTTATATTATATTTTAGTCTTGCATTAGTTCGAGCTTAGAAATAATGTTTGCATCAATTGAATTCCCTTAAGGAATAGTCGATCCCATTTGTGAAATTCTGAGTTTATTTTCATATATGGAGCATTATTGAGTTTGTGTTTGTCTTATTGGATATATGAATGGCTTGAGTATAATTTCACTTGCACTTGATGATAGCAATAGGAGTATTCCACACCATTGGTATTAATGGAACATATGAAGATAATTTAAATCGACATGTTGTAAGTTCAGGGTTTAATTTACAAAAGTAAAAATAATCTAATTAGTCGAGTTGAGAAAGAAACCTTGAATAAAAGGTAATTAAAAGTGCTATCAAAATAGAGTGAGAACAAGTCGAGGTAGAATCTTCAAGTCATAAAGATGCTTCATATACAATTGGAATTTGGTAATTGAGATTGTTAAACTTTGAATTCCTACATGAAGTGGAATTTATGGCTAGCTCCATTGCACATCACTTAAACAAAAGTGTGAGCATATATATAAAAAATGGGGAGAAGAAAAAGAAAAGAAAAAGAGCGAATGTGCAAAGAGCAAATAGGCATATACCACTATATTGTAGTGAGACAAAGAGACCTTTTGAGATTTTAAATCCCAAGTGAATATGTTAATCCTAAAACACTTGGGACTAGCTCGCTAACTTATTCGGTTGAACCGAATACTTTTACATCATGTTAAGATTCATATTTTGTGAACTGTTGATCACTAAGGTGTGGAAGCCTGCTAATACTATTCAGATGGTTTGAGTAAGGTACTATTCATTAACTCATTCCTATGTATCATATAGGATAAACGCATGCTGCAATTGCCTCATTTATTTTATCGACTCAGCTTCATGAATATGAGGATCACATCCATTAAGCTGAACTTGCTCGGGACAAGCAAGAGTCTAAGCTTGGTAAAGTTGATGAGTGCATATTTGCATAATGTTTTATATTATTATTTTGCACTGTAGTTGTAGGATCTTGTTATTTTATGGCGTTCGCACGCATGTTTTATGTCTATTTTCACCAGGATCAGGACAGATGATGGATACAATGGACACAATTCTTGGAGTAGTTGTATTAGGGAGAAAAGGAGTAAAAAACAACGTAAATCGCTTATTTGGAAAATATCAATAACACTAGAATAAACCCGAAGAAATCAAGGCATACCGACGGTTCAACGACCAACTATACGGTGGGAATAAAAATTCCGGCCGTATAGTTCCGGTCGTATAGTTGGCGCCGCCACCGCCTCCTCAAATAGTTTCACCCCTTGCAACTAGATTAGGGAGACGACATATATAACACCTAGAAATATCCAAAACCTCACCTCCGGAAGGCATATGGAGGAGGAACTTGCCCAAGGGATCCATCTTCGCCCTACGCAGATCTGGGAGGCCAAGGCATCGATCTTCATCTTCATCAACCGCTGCACCACCATCATCTCCATCCATCCCATCTTCATCCCATCTAGATCTTGTTGTAATTTCCGTACTCGATGTGGATTTATACAAGAACAATTCATTTACAATTGCTTCCATTACCATTTCCATGATGTTGATTGCCTCCATGTCTGAGTAGATCTTTAGTTCTTGGGGAGATGGAGAAACCCTAGTATATGATTGAGATAAGATAGAGATTATTATGTTATACATCATTATGTGTATGTTTTAATTGTCTTCATCTTGATATTGGGAGTTGTGCACCTCCTTAATATTTGCCTCTTATGGGGACTCGATGAAGGGGATTACTTGTTGGTAGACGGAGGGATAATAGCACTTACTGTGACTATAAAGCTATTGTCATTCTTTACGTACTAACTTGGGAAAACAAGGAGAACTCATAAAGCTAGGTGAATGACACGGGAGAAATCAATTAATAGCGGGATAATACGATTGATGTCGTTTATCCGTCAGCTATGGTTATGAAGGATGATGTGAGCAGTGGTTTCTGCCTATTTAACCATATATGGATCTCCTCGCACATACATACATATCATGAGAATATTTTTTATAATAATCTTGATTGCTTAGTCTAAAATTATAGCAGTGTATCCACCACTCCCTGGGAACGCCTTTTTCCCTATTGCAGTTCCAAGCTCTTTTACACACGCGATTCTTACTTTCTGCATTAAGTTTTACTTTACTTTAAATTGCTTCATTCAACCAAAAACTCAAAAACAACTCTACTTTTCTTGCATCTTAAAGGTATACCTTAAGTACTTTGTTTAGTTTTAGTTAAAACCATTTTAGTCTTTTGCCTACTGCTCTCTGTCGGATTGATATCTTTATTTCGAAACTAGCTACAAACGATCTGTGCACTTGCAGTCATCACTAGGCAACCAAGTCAGAATTTCCACAACAAACTATGCGCTTGATGCCAATATCCTTGGCCACATGAAGTCCATGAATGAGGGCCTCATACTCTGCCATGTTGTTTGTAGTGTTGAAGTGGTTATGCAGGATGTATTGTAGCTTTTCTCCTGTTGGTGATTGCAATAATACACCAGCCCCCGAGCCATTGAGTAACTTGGATCCATCAAAATGCATGACCCAAAACTCTGGCTCTGGAACAGGAGTGTCCTCCGGTAACTCCGTCCAATCTACAATAAAATCCTCCAATGCTTGAGATTTGATAGCGTCGCGTCTCTTGTAGGTGATTTCAAAGGCGTCCAGTTCAATGCCCCACTTTGCCACTCTCCCTGTAGCGTTTCTATTGTTGATGATGTCGTACAGCGGAGCTTTGCTCACTACTGTGATGGGATGCTTCTAGAAATAGTGCCTTAGCTTCCGTGAAGCAAGGAAAACTCCATAAGGTATCTTCTGGTAGTGCGGGTAACGCTGTTTAGATTCCTTCAAGACCTTGCTTACGTAGTAAATTGGTCGCTGAACGCCGTATTCATGCATTGGTTCCTTGCGCTCCACCACGATGATGATGCTGATGACCCGGTTGGTTGCTGCCATGTAAACTAACATAGGATCCCTTGATACTGGCACTGCTAGTATTGGTGCGGAGGGGAGTATTCTCTTCAACTCCTGCAGTGCTGCATCTGCTTCGTCCGTCCATACGAATTTGTCCGCCTTCTTGAGCAACTTTTAGAGCGGCATAGCCTTCTCCCCAAGTCGGCTGATGAACCGGCTTACTGCTACTATGCAGCCTGTGAGCCTTTGTATGTCCTTCAAGCATGTCGGTCATTTGATGTCAAGGAGGGCCTTGATTTTCTGCGGATTAACCTCAATTCCGCAGTGCGAAACAATGAATCCCAACAATTTGCTAGATGGCACCTCGAAGACACACTTCTTAGGGTTAGGCATCATGTTTACTTCCGGAGATTGTCAAAGGTTTCTTGCAAGTCGGTGATGAGGTCATTTGATTTATTTGACATCACCATGATGTCGTCCACATAAGCATGTACGTTGCAACCTATATGGTCGTGTAGGCAATGCTGCATTGTCTGTTGATATGTAGCACCGGTGTTTTCAGCCCAAAGGGCATCGTGACATAGCAGTATGTGCCATAGGGTGTGGTAAACGAAGTGGCCAATTGGTCCGACTTTCGCATCCGGATTTGGTGGTATCCTGAGTAAGCATCGAGAAAAAACAAAAGTTTCGAGCCAGCCGTCGAGTCAATGACTTAGTCAATGTGAGGCAAAGCAAACGGATCCTTCGGACACGCTTTATTCAAGCCGGTGTAATCAACGCACATTCTTAATTCTTTGGTTCCCTTTTTGGGGACAAGTACAATATTTGCCACCCATCGGGTGTGAATAACTTTTCGGATAAAGCCAGCCTTAAGTAACCTAGCTATTTCTTTGCCTATAGCCCATCGTCTTTCATCACCAAAGCGTCGTAGAGTTTGTTTCACCGGTTTGGCATTAGGATCAATATTCAAGCTATGCTCGGCAAGTTCCCTAGGTACACCTTTCATGTCGGCGGGTTGCTAGGCAAAGATGTCCCTGTTCTCAAGGAGGAACTCGACGAGCGCACTTTCCTATTTGGGATCTAGGTTCGTGCCAATGGCGGTGGTCTTGGAGGAATATCCTTCAACAAGCTCCACCTACTTGGTCTTAATGGCGGCCTTGAATGTGGGTTTGACAACAGTGGTTTACTTCTTCGAAGCCGGCATCTCCGAGGCATCGACCTGGCTCTGGATCTCGCTCCTTGAACTCCTCACCGTAGAGGACTGCTTCGGCGAAGGTGGCTTTGCTGAGCTTGCACTCCCTTGCCTTGGTGAAGCTTCTGTCAAGAGTGATGATGTCGTTTGGTGCGGGTATCTTGATATTGTTATAGACAAAGAATGGCCTTGAAAGGAAGGAGTGGAATATGTCAACGTCCAAAGATGACATGGTACATGCTCTTGAAGGGCACCACTTCAAAGGTCATGTGCTCTTGGCGGTAATTGTTGATATCACCAAAGGTGAACGGAAGGATGATGCAGCCTAGGGAATTAGCTTGTCGGCCAGGGACAACGCCATGGAACATGGTGTTTCTCTTCCTTAGATAGGTCTCCGTCAAGTTCATCTTGTGCAGTGTATCCAGGTACATGATGTTGATGCTGCTTCCATTGTCCACGAGGCACTAGGTGAACTTTGTGCCATCAATCAAAGGGTTGATGACCATGGCATACTGGTTCTCTGTTGGGATGAGATCTGGGTGATCCTGGTTATCCCAAGTGATGGGAATCTCTGACCTCTTGACGTACTGGGGAAATGGAGGAAGTATAGCCATCAGTATCCCTAGTGAGATTTTCTAGGCTCGGATGGTGGTAGTGCCAAGGAAAGTGTGCTAGACTAGAGCCTTCTTTTCGAAGGGGTTCTTGCCCTTGCCATATCCCTTGTCGAGGGACATGGGTTCCACGTCTTCATCCATGTCACTTGAATCCTTAGATTCCTCTTCCTTCTTCTTCCCTTTGCCCTTTCCGCGAGGCCTGTTCTTCCAGCTTTGCTTGTAGCCAGACTCAGGGTCTTCCTTGAGGTTGTTGACAAACTTGCATTGGCGGTTGGTGTGGGTGTCCTTGCCGTTTGCGTCGAGGTGGACGAAACATGGCATATCGCGGTACTCTTCATACGTTTGGGGAACACGGGGCACTGATGGTGTTGAATCACTCTTCTGCTGTCCATGGCTGTCCTTCCAGCCACGACCATGCTGTCCGCCTTCGCCTCTGTCAGCGAATGTTGTGGCGACCATGTCGGCTGCTTGCTTCTCTTCACCCAGAGTCTTCCTCTTGTTGTTATTGTTCTTTCTGGCCTGGGTAGGGATGGAGATTGCCGGCAACAATCCGCAAGCATCATCATCATCATCCACGGCCGCGAATTCGCTAGCCATGGAGATCATCGTGTTGAGGTTGAGTTCGTTGTTGTCATATTTGCGCTTCAGCGTATGTCGGAGCAATGTCCCTTTATCCAGGCTGTTGATGAAGGCGGCCATAGCGGTTTGTTCGTGCACCCTCGCGCATGAATTTTTCATATCCAGCCAGCGGGAAAGGTAAGCACGAGAGGATTCATCCTTTTCTTGTATGCACCGCTGTAGGTCTCCAGCGGTACAAGGTCGTTTGTATGAACCCTCGAAGTTCTTGGTGAACGCTTCATGCATGTCCAACCAATTTCAGATTGATTTCTTCGGCAAGTCAACAATCCATTGTCAGGCGGTGCCGGTGAGAATGAGTGGGAGGTACTTGACGGCGACATTAGGGTTTCCCCCAGCGATGTGAATCGCTTCACTTTAGTCCTGCAACCATGTAGCTGGCCTGGCAGTGCCTTCATAGGGCTTGATTGTCTTGTCAATCCGGAGACCCTTGGGGTAAGTTGTGGTCCATATTACCGATCCAAAACAACGTGGGCCAAGGTATGGGAGCTCCCGTGCTTCTTGGATCTTGTCCAGCCGTGAACGTGCGTCATACGACTCTAGTTGCTTCCCTTTTCCATCATTGGGAGGAGAGTTGTGGTGTGATCTATTGGATCCGCCATGTCCTCTGCCATGATGGCTACTGGGTGGCGACGGTGGCAGTGGCAGTGGTTGGTTAGCCTTCTTGATGCTCCCTCCATGCGACTCCTCACTCCTGTCGTGATTTCTTGTTAGATGTGGTGCTTCATTGTAGGATCTACTCATGTATCCTTCATTGCCACTGTGCTCTCCGACATGCCAGGGTTGCTCCCCTGGTCGCGTATGATATTACCAACCTGGGGACGCCTGGGAGGTGGCATGCTTGTGCGGTGGTGCGGCTGTGGTTCCTCGTGACACTGGGATGGCAAAGCTCCGGATTGGACTCAAGCCTTTGCAAGGTGGCCTTCTCTTGTTGCTTGCAAGCCTTGGCTACGAGGTCATAGACCGGAGCCACCACTTGTAGCGACCAGTCCTGTTCGAGGAGGGTCTTGGCGGTGAACATGTTGAGGGAGGGAGTTGGCATTACTTGCCTCCCCTCTAAATCAATGTATGGGGTGGCCTTTGCCGATTTGGATCCTTCCCATTCCAACTTGCGCCTAACGCCGGGGTCTTCGACGACGTGAGCTGGTGCCTTATTTGCCTTGTGCTTCAATAACAATTGCTTATACTCAGCCTCCATTGCTCTTGTCGCCTAGATGGATTGTTGCACCCTGGCCATGTCTTTGTCTAGCTGAGTGCCCTGTTCTGCAATGCACTTGGCCTCCGCGAGGATTTTTGCCCGCTTCTCATCAAGCTCCGTAACATTCCGAATATGGGTGACGGTAATAGGCTCAACGAGGAGTGGACCGTATATCGCCTTGTCGGCAGGAGTAACCAATGGGTTTCCAGATACAGACGTTGACGGTGGCGATGGTGGCAAATTTGTTTGCTTGGCAGTACTGGGCCTGTGGTGAGTTCCTACGCCTGTTGCGGGAGGATAGCCGGAGGAGGCATAGTGGCCTTCTTTTCCGCTCCTACTCTGGTAACCGCAAGTGTGGGCGGAGCTCGCTCAGGTTCGGGTTCCTGTCCGTCTTCTTCTGTCATGCTCCCGATGGTGACTAGCACCTGGCGGGAAGTGTTGGCTTTCTCGGTGCGCTCCTCCTTCTCGATATCCTGCTCGATCTCCCTCATAACAGCATCATATTCCTCCGAGTTGGCGTCTGAGCCACCGCCATATATGTTGATGTCGGCATACAGTGCGTCAAGCACTGAGTCAGAGTTGGCTTCGGTGTTGTTGATGGCGGAGGCGGAGGGTGATGGTGGCGGCTATTGTTGTTGCTTCCCTCGGCTTCAGGGCCAAGCATGGCCTTGGTGTTGTCCTTGGTGTCCACATAGTTGTTGACAATTGTGACAATCTCGCCAAGGGTGAGTGACCCGGTGGCCTGCCGTCTCCTGAGTGTATGCCGGAGGAGTGGGCTTGTTGGTTTGTGGCTCGAAAGTTCCTGGGCCGAGTGCATCGTGGTACCCAAGTTGCCTGTAATTACCGCATTTTATAAAGTTGGGCTGCCAACTACTGAGAGGGGCCATTTCGAGGCAAATTCATCTCACCCCTACCAAATTCAAACATTTCGTTAAACTGCCCCATGAAGTAGACGGTCGCGACCCACATATCGGTCATCTATCCGTGACACGAGCGCCAATGCGGTAACCTCTTAGGCAAATCGAGGAACTAAGTGGCTTGGATGCGTTGACCAATTTCACAAATCCATTCCCTCCTTTCCCCAAGCACCGACGGCGTCGAAATCCACCCTCCAAGCAGAACGATCCCTTCGGACATTTGACTTTGGGCACCAAGTTGCTACGCCCATTCGCTGATCCCGAGCTCCAATGACGCATGCTGTAGCCGCTGTTGCAAGGCTCTTGCTCTAGCCCGCCTCCGCCGCCGACGACCTGAGCAGCTCAGAGGATGGCAGATCCTACTACCAAGGAAGAAGAAGTTCTGGCTACATGCGGGTGAGCTACCCTTCTCTTTGCTATTCGCACTAACTATAACTGCTAGCTGGCTACTAAACCTAAAATTGTTTGTTAGCCCAACGTTGACAAACATATTTTGTCCATAGTTTTCTATCAAGTGGGATCTCCACGAACCACCCTTACCTGGTTACGGTAGTCCTCTTCAGGTATGACTCTAAATCAGCAAGGGTGAAGGGAAAGTGGTATGGACACCATTGTATCACGATGGAAGAAGCGCCTGCGTAGATCTGCACTATCCCTGGTATGGTTGCTGATCTACATAATCATGATGGAATATGGCCGAAGTAGACTGCAAAGTTCAGCTTCATAGATGAACGAGGCATCATGGTTCCTCTAACGTGTGACAGTCAGCTAATTGGGTTGATGAAAAGGTATGCTTCGGCTTGCATGTTTGAGCTGAATTGTGATGTACTGGATGTGGAAGCTGCTGCAACTGGGAGTCGCCCTTCTATTCTTGGACAGGGTGGTCGCTCGAACCCAATTAGCTCCTGGTAAGCAAAAGTCTCTTGGGGTTCGCATGTTTGTGCTGAATTGTAATTTTTGTTTTATTTACTCTGTAGATATTAGGCAGTTATGCAACAATCTTGTTTCTTTGACAGGAAGTGCCACAAGGTTAGAAACATGACTGCTGGGTCAGTCATTTTGCTGCCGAAAGAAAATAAAAACGAGTGGAAAGATGATGCTGGACACGTTTCTGGTGCTGACTGTCCCGGCGATGCAAACCACGTGAAGCTAAGAAAATTTGGACCGAGGAAGAGGAAGAAGGTAGGAAATGAAGAAGCCAGTGGATGTGAAGGCTTGGCCCCCAGGAGGGGGAAGAAGGCTACTGGCAATGAATATGCATAATAATATGTTGAACTTGAACCTATATATATGTAATTCGGTTAAATTCTGGAGCTCTGTGCGTGGAACTTCTCAGGCGAAACAATCTACACACGTTCTCGGAGTAAAATGTACCGTGACTTAGGGTTTGGAAATGCTCGAGTTAGTAGTTGAATCCGAAATTGTGATTGTGCCACTACTATCTGAAAACACGCAGCACCGGTTCCATGATTGCCTAGGGGTAAGAGGTCTCCAAATTCGATGGAATGTAAGTGGCACAGAAATAAATTATTTAAGCTGCTACACTCCACGAAATAGCAACTTGTTTCAACTGCTGCACGTGCTTCCACTTTATAAATTGTGGTTGTGCCATTTGCATGCGGCACAATCCACGTAGATTACGTTTAAACAAACCACCAATGTCAGAGTACCACCATCATCAGACAAAAGGAAGTGATGCAGGGTTAAGATAGATTAACGAGCGACCAATTTTTTTCTCCCAGGACTCTAGGACCACTAGTATGTACAATTACTACAATTACAACTTAAAAAAGTATGGAGGTCAAGCTAAATAGAACTAGTTATCACACATCTCCTTGATCTTCCTAATCTTAGCCCGATGTGCATCTTCCTGCGAGAGCAAGGATCGAATCATCTGCTCCTTCCTTTTAGCATCTTCCTTGCACAACTTCAATTGTTTCTCTGCATTTATCCTCATGCACTTGTCAATACTCATAGTTCTTAACTGCAGGACTTTGGCCTGGTGAAGTTCATTCCTTGCTTGAGTCAGCTCTTGCTCTGCTTTAGCCTTCAGGGCCAACGCCATGGACCTCTCCTTCTCGACTTTGCTAACCTTGTCTTGCACCCTCCTGAGATCTCGGTTAAGCTTGGTTGTGTCAACTTGGTCAAAGATCTTCATCTCAGCACTGTCAAGAAGTGAGCTGACTATGGATTCTTTCAACTCAACAGTCATATCCCATAGTTTGTCCAGCATTTTCTGCATCGATTTGGGCCACTCTGGATCTACCCATTTGACAACATCATAACTTCTGCCTTGCATCATTGCACGATGTCCTTGACACTATAAAGACCTCCTGCCTGCGTTTTGTCCTTCGAACGCTACAAATTTAGCAGGCACATATCCATGTATACATAGCGGAGGACTGTCTTCCTCCGCTAAACCGTGATAGTAAGAGTCGTACAACATTTGGTTGGCCTAACACATCATACGTGTATGAGTAAACAGAGTAGATCTAGCTCAAAATAGATAATTGGCCACATATGCTAGAGATGAGACGACTCACATCGAATTCACCGTCCCTATCAGCACAACGCATTTCCTCACTGTCTCCCCTTGAACCCATGGCGAGAGGGGGGCGGGGGACTGGGCTGGAGGCGCCATTGGCTTGCGGCTATGGCAGGATGGGAGAGAAGTGGGGAAAGTGGCTTCGAGGGGAAGGAAGAGAAGTATGGGGAGGAAGAGAAGTAAAGGGGACGTGACACTGGCATATGGCCCACGGAACTCATGACACTCGCAAAAGGGGAGCGCGCGTTGTTGCTAGTTTCTCTAGAGCAAGCAAACAGTAAGCATGGCCAATCATGTCGCAGAACAGCCTACTCGCGGATCGCTCTTACAAAGAACCATCCCAATCATCCAAGCGCCCCGATCGAACGGTATGTAGCAAGCGTCATGCAGAACAACTGTGTTAGGGCGTGCCTTCTAGAAGACTCGCTAAGGTTAGGGCTCTCCTAAGGTTAGGATCCATGTGGTTCATGAAAAGAACAAACATGCAATGACTCTAGTGGATCCATATGTGGTTTGTGAAAAGAACAGACATGCAATGGCTCTAGTGCATCCTTATGTAGTTTGTGAAAAGAACAGGCACGAAATGACTCTAGTGGATTCATATGTGGTTTGTGAAAAGAACAGACATGCAATGACTCTATATGTCATTTGTGAAAATAACAGACATGCAATGACTCTGGTGGATCCATATGTGGTTCATGAAAATAACACACATGCAATGACTCTAGTGGATCCATATGTGGTTAATGAAAAGAACACACATGCAATAACTCTAGTGGATCCTTGTGTGGTTTGTGAAAAGAACAGACATGCTCATGTGGTTTGTGAGAAGAACATACATCCAATGACTCTGGTGGATCCATATGTGGTTTGTGAAAAGAACAGACAAGCAATGACTCTGGTGGATCCATATGTGGTTTGTGAAAAGAACACACATGCAATGACTCTATCTGTGGTTAATGAAAAGAACACACATGTAATGACTCTGATGGATCCATGTGTGGTTTGTGAAAAGAACACACATTCAATGACACTGGTGGATCCATATGTGGTTTGTGGAAAGAACACACATGCAATGACACTGGTGGATCCGTGTGGTTTATGACAATAACATACATCCAATGAACTCTAGTGGATCCATGTGGTTTATTACAATAACACATGCAATGACTCTGGTGGATCCATATGTGGTTTGTGAAAAGAACAGACACACAATGAACTCTAGTGGATCCATGTGGTTTATGACAATAACACACATCCAATGAACTCTAGTGGATCCATGTGGTTTATGATAATAACACATATCCAATGAACTTTAGTGGATCCATGTGGTTTATGAGAATAACACACATGCAATGAACTCTAGTGGATCCATGTGTTTTATGAGAAGAACACACATCCAATGAACTCTAGTGGATCTATCTTGGCATAATTTGATGTATGCCACGATGTATTTCATTGTACAAGACACTCACTTTCCATTTTTATATTACTCAGTTTTGCCCTTGGTTTTTTGATACTACTCAGTTTTGCCCTCTCTCTCTCTCTCCCTTTCGTAGAAGCCCAAACATGTGCTCACTCTGTCTGCTACGCCCTGATTGGTTGTCACAGTTGTCACGCGGATCGTGCGCACCTACCGTTGATCCCATGTGATCCAACGAGGATCGTTGCACACGTCGTGCCCTTCATAGTACAACGTGAGACAACACGGACGTCTCCCTCTGCGAGACTTCTACAAGCAGGAACACGAAGCCGTCCATGGAAAAAGTTGTCGACTGGTCATGTCATGTTTAATCAAGTCTGAAAAGCCTACTACTGCTACTACAATACATGCACAAGGCAACAGGGTCATCGAGTGCATGGTTGTCGACGAGTCACTGCAATTTATTGCCACTTGATTTTAATAAGACATATCCCATTTTTACTCAATGCTCTCAATCTCACTTCCAACTGGGCCCTACCGCAAGTAACTTCCATGAGTCAAGGGGCACCTCGAGTAGATCTAACGTTGCTAGAAATTGGTTCCACACCACTTGCATGCAGTGGAATCGAGGTCTGCCATGAGCGTGTTTTCAATGCAGTTCTAAAGTGGAGATTATGGTTGTTTAAAAAAAAAGGGAACCCCAAAAAAGGTGGAGATCATGGTAGTCCCATCCCCCCACCCACCACATGTGTCCACTCGAGGACTACGAACGGTCTAGTGTTTATAAACCTGCTCGGCCTCTTTCTTCCATGAGCTCGTGTCATTTTCTCCAATCTGTCTAGTCCCAAAACCCCAATTTGCACCTACCGCGCGCGCCGAAGCTCCTTCGCTTGCACCACCTCCTTCCCTAGGTGCGCCATGAAGCGTAAGCATGGAGACGAGATGGAGGTGAAGCCAGTTCAAGGCGTAGCAGTAGATGGCTCGGTTGTCGCCAAGCAGGCGGAGGCATCTTCTCCGGGCACGAATGCTGCTTGTCGCCGTGTCGTCGAGGGTTCGAGCTCATCTGTCCATCCAATAGCCATCACCGTCGAGCAGCAGGTGGCCGACAATGTCGTGATGCCAACGAGACATCTGGATGGGGGCAGGCGGCAGGCAGATGCAATCCAGTGCTCTACAGACCCCATCGAGATCAAAGAAATCTTCGATGCAATCGTAGAGAATGACGAGTGCGGGGAGGAGGTCCTTGATGAGGAGTCTGAGGTACTACATTGCTAGCTTCTCTAGTCGCCGCCACAGATTTCACTGTTCATACATAGGATTTGATCAATCGTGTATAGATTCTTTTGCTCTTGAAGTAGGGTAGTATATATTCATCTTCCATCTAGTCACAAAACCCCAATCCATCTAGTCACAAAACCCCAATCTGCTCATCTGCCATCTAGTTGAGTTTGCTAGTTGAGTGTTGATTTTGATACACAACATGCCTATACATTACATTTCTATTCCTTATTGAGCCCAATGATTCAATTTTGCCTCAAAATAGTGCAAGGGAGACACATTTGATGGTGTCATTTTCTTAGGGATGGTTAGTGAACCTGAGACAACAATGTACATAAACAATATAGGTTGTGATGTTGGTATTTTGGTTCTCCAACTCCATCTCTGAAAAAAATAATGAGGCCCTTAATTTATTCTCATATGGAACCTATATATATAATCTTTGTATTGTTTCTGATCTTTGAATGAGTCGTATGATGCATATGTATATCCCTGAATATTGCTTTGTACGATTACATTTCAATTTCTTATTGTGGCCAATGATCAAATTTTCCCCAAAAGAGAGGCAGACACATTGGTGTCAGATTTTTTTAGGGATGAGTTAGCAAACCTGGGGCCATGTACAAGAACAATATAAGTTGTGCAATTGTTACTTGGTTCGATTACACCATCCCTGAATAAACTTATGAGGCTGCAATCTTTATTCTACATTCATAGAACTATGATATTTGAATTATCTATTCCATGCAATCATAGTGTATAAGAATTACATTTCAGTTTGTCACCGAGGCCGATGATTGAAATTTGCCCCAAAAGAGTTCAAGGGGAGACACATATGATGGTGTCGTGTTTTAGGGATGGGTTGGTGAACCTGAGGCAGAAATGCACACAAACAATATAGGTTGTGTTGTTGGTACTTTGGTTCTCCAACTCCATCTCTGAAACAAATTATGAGGCCCTTGATTTATTCTCATATGGAACTACATATATGATCCTTGAATTGTTTCTAATCTTTGAATGATCCGTATGATGCATATGTATATGAATGGTTTTGATCATAAGTATTTTTAACATGTACCTGAAGATTAATTGTTTGGTTTTTTATATATAATTACAATATTTAGGCTTGTATTTGTACCTGACTACGTATATCCCTGAATATTGTTTTGTATGATTACATTTCAATTTCTTATTGTGGCCAATGATTCAAATTTTCCCCAAAAGAGAGGCAGACACATTGGTGTTAGATTTTTTCAGGGATGAGTTAGCGAACTTGGGGCGATGTACAAGAACAATATAGGTTGTGAAATTGTTACTTGGTTCACTAACTCCATCCTTGAAGAAACTTATGAGGCCCCTAGATTTATTCTACATACACTCTGATCCAATTAATTGTCATTTTGTTGAGATGAAATGACATATGAACTGATCAAACTATTGCTAAGATGCTTTCTCTTTGATATCAACTTAATATTGTCTTACATATATATGTTGTCAATTCTTGAGTTGTAATACAATTCAATCATATGTATGAGTTCTAAGTTATGTTCTTAAAAATCAACAAGATGATGATGATGACGTGGACGGTAGCAAGGAATCCAGGGACAACAAGAGCCGCTACGTGCTGAGGCGGTTACGGTGTGGTCAAATCCGTTTCTACCGTAGGGGGAGACTGTTTTGCCCATTCTGTGGCAGAGCAATCAACGTGGACCTCGACAGCATGATCCAGCATAGGCCGATTACCTTGGCGCAGCATGCAGCCTTCGGCAAATTCCTTCGAGATTATGTCAGGACTGGCTTGTATCCCCTTGACTAGGCTGCCCATGCCCTTCTAGGCGTCTCCGTGTCCCGATCTCCTGCTGCTGCCCATGCTTTTATTTTGTTTCAGTTAATTATTATCTGTGTGTTGCATGTAAAACAATATATCTATGGACCGCGGTGTCTCTGGTGAACCTTCTATATATGTATTAATCTACTCCTTTATATGGAGTGCCTTAAAATTTCTAGTGTTCAATTATATTACTGATCATGCTCATGCACACTACCAAATATTTCTAGTGTTCGATTATATTATAATTGTCAAGGAATGCCTCAACAAGTTAAATTGGTCGAAATTTCGTATTGAAGTAACTAAATGATCTCACATCGGCAGTGGACGTTGGCAGAAGCCAAGGCCGAAGGCATCAGCAGAAGACCTTGGCGCGGCACGCAGCCTTCGACAAATTCCTTACAGGTTCAACAACGGGTTGCCACGGCCCAGCTCCGAATTTGCTTACAGGTTTAACATGGCAGAACTTGAGCTATTGAGGGTACAACTCCCACAGAGACCTCGGTAGGGGTGGCAGAATTGGCGCGGGTGCGACCATGGCGACACCGAGCTTGGATTCTGGAGGAGGAAAACATGACCGAGCATGGTCGACGCGGTGACAGATCTCACCGAGAACCAATTCTCGTCCCTGCACCGTGCCATGGTGAGGGCGAGATCCAACTTGAGATGGGGATGAGAGCGGGGCCGAGCAGGTTCGTCCATGTCCCAGCTCTACACCATGGATTGCCGCTCCAGGGAAGAAGAAGACGCGTAATGGATGCAGACACCAATGCTGCAAGCCTATAGGGAGGAGAGCGGGGCCGAGCAGGTTCGTCCAAGTCCCAGCTCCACGACATGGCCGTGATGCCCCACAGATTGCCGCTCCGGGGAAGAAGATGACGCGTAATGGATTCAGGCGCCAACGCTGCAAGCCTACATGGCAGTCACGACGGGAGTGACATAACGGCGAAAACTGACAGGGGGGCCCAACTTGACGGGCATTAGCCTGATATTTTGTATTGAAACGTAAAGTTGATTCATGCCAAAAAAGACCCTCTGAGTAGTTGGCACACCAACTGTGGTCATCGCGGCTAATTACAGGTAACTTGGGTACCGCGTTGCCTGGGCGCCTCAACTTTCGGGCCGCAAAATGATATTCTCCGGAGGAGTGTCCCGGGAGTGAGCCCTTCGACAAAGTGGTAGACGAGTTCATCAGCACGGTCACCTTTCAGGGTTACCCTCACCCTCATCCATCTAGCGAGGTATTCGCGGGGGAGGTTCTCCATCCCTCTGAACGCATCTGGCTAGATCGAAGATGATGACAATGCCTACAAAGTGTGACCTCTGTATCTCTAACGCTCGGGGAAGCCAAGCGGATCCACGGGGTCCTTCCACCATTATATCATGCACAAGGGCGGTTTGGGTGGGCCTTGAATTTTCCTGATATGAGCCGCCATACTCGAGAGAGAGATACGGCCTAGGTTCCTCCGTGAACGTGTCCAACCTGTAGGCGGTTCGCACGGGTCTTGACGAGTTTCCGACTTCCTGGGAGCTAGGACCCGAGTCAGTTTCACCGATGAAGATATGGATGTCTCCAACTAGGACGACGGAGCAGCGGGTAGGGTTCGTCTTTGCTGGGACCCAAAATTTGTCTGGAGGGACAATCAGGACGTTGCCGGAGAAGATGACACGCCCTATGGCTATGGTGTCACCGATTCCCGCAAAGAGCTCGGACCTCGCCCGGTGTAGAGCTCGAAGTGCCTCTTGCCCCATGGTGGGTGCCAACTGTCGTGGCATTGCCGACGAGTACACCATGGAGGGGTCCTCACAGAGCGTGTTTAGAGACGTGGGTAAGGCGGTGAGTTTGCGGGTATGAGGTAACATAGCTTACCCAGGTTCAAGTCCCACAACGGTGGCGGAACTCTACTCCTGCTATAAATCACTATAATGGCAATACGCTGAGTTACAGAGATCGGTTCGCTGTGCGAGGTGTTGTATGTTGTACGTTGATACATTACAAATGTATCTATAATTTTTGATGTTACATGCTTGGTTTTATCTACTTTGTTGTGTTTTGTCCACACTTTGGAGGACTTTTCATATGATTTCTTGGATTAACCTATTAACAAGAGCCACAGTGCCAGTTGCCCGTTTTCTGCAGATTTTGGTTCCAGGAAAGTCAGAAAATGAATATTCTCGGAATTGGACGAGACAAAAGCCAAAGTGCCTATTTTTCCAGAAGACTCCCGGAGCCAGAATATGAGACGGAGTGGGGCTGGGGCCTAGCCACATCACCTGGCCGCACGGGCTGGGCCTGGCCATGCCAGGGGGTGGTCTGGCCACCCAGACACCCCCTCGGTCTCCCTCTTCGCCTATAAGTTGCCTTCTGACCTAAAAACTCTAGGGGTTGGACGTTTTTCCAGAAGGAGTTCCATTCCACCGCCACCACCAGATTCCACGAAACAGTACCAGAAACTCTGTTCTGGCACCCTGTCGGGACAGGGAATTGGAGGAGATCATCGCCACCACCATCACCATTGCTTCTCCATCGACCATCCATGTTTCCCCATCTATGAGTGAGTAATCCCCCGTTGTAGGCTATGGGGATGGTAGGGATTGGATGAGATCGTTCATGTAATGGCATCAGATTGTTAGGGCATGGTGCCTAGTATCTTTTATTAGTGCTTTATGACTTTGTTGCGACTTGTTGTGCTTAATGCTTGTCACTAGGGCCCGAGTGCCATGATTTCAGATCTGAACATGTTATTGATTCATTATGATAGTATTGTTTTTGGTCTTATATACAAGTTGTATATACACGTTGTTGTCCGGAACCAATGGCCCCGAAGTGACAGAAATCGGGATAACCGGAGGGAATGGCTTTGATGTGAGGATCACATGTGTTCACGGAGTGTTAATGCTTTGCTCCGGTGCTCTATTAAAAGGAGCACCTTAATTGTCAGTAGTTCCCTTGAGGCCCCGCTGCAAACGGGCTGGCAGGACAAAAGATGTTGTGCAAGTTCTCATTGCGAGCACGTATGACTATATATGGAACACATGCCTAGGATTATCTAGTACTTGGATGCTTTATCTTATTTATCTGCAATTGCCCTATGTTCTGATTGGTATGTGAATTGTCTTGTCCATGCAACGCCCGTCCATCCATCCCTATGCCTACCGCACACGAATCCCACTATTTACTGCTTTTGTTACGGCTGTCTTTACTTTACTACTGCTGCTACTTTACTATTCCTACTATAAAACTGTTGCAACTGATAAACTGCTGAGAGCAAGATTGTTTTCAGGTGCAGCTGAATTGACAACTCAGTTGTTAAGGCTTATAAATATTCTTTGGCTCCCCTTGTGTCGAATCAATAAATTGGGTTTCACTTCCCTCGAAAATACTGCGATACACCCCCTATACTTGTGGGTCATCATACGTCTGAATCTTGCCCTAAAGGCTCCCACAGGTCCGGCTTATAAAGGCACCAGAACCTAGGGTTATGGGGTAAGGACCTTGCCGGACAAGGTAAAGAGTCCTACACTAATATGAACTAGTCTTCGTGTCTTGTACTACAAGGCTCCGAGTATGTCGGTGATGCCTACGTAGCTTTCCTTTATCCGGCATGGGCCTCCCTTCAGGATTCGTCTAACTGGTCCACCCAGCAGGCCATAGGCCATGCTACCAACTGTGGGCCACCCGGGTTAGCCGGATTAGAGACATTTAATGGTGATACCCATATAGCATATCCCCAACAGATAAGCAGAGCCTATAGAGGCGGCATATGGAAGTGGATGCAGTTATGCCGGCAGTTCCAAAATTTATATACTGGTCTGATCAGGAGATCACCTAGAGCATCAAGGACCATCCTAAGGTTATGCCAAATCTAGGAGGATATGCTTTGGTGCTGGACCCAACATTCATGGGGCCCAACATAAATTTCAAGTTCACCAAGGTTCTCATTGATGATGATAGTAGTATCAACATACTATACCAAGATACTATGTTGAAGATGGGGATTAAGGATAACATGCTGGAGCCGACCAAGACCACATCTCACGGCATTGTGCCGGGAGTGTCATGTGAGCCAATGTGCAAGATCTGGATTGATGTTCTGTTTGGCACTAGGGAAAATTGTCGGACTAAGAACCTACTATTCGAGGTAGTTGACCTCACTAGTTCCTACCATGCTTTACTCGGCAGGCCAACGTTGGCAAAGTTCATGGCCTCCACGCTTATCAGTTACCTGAAGATGAAAATGTCGGGACCAAATGGTGTTATCACTATCGCGGCCAACTACAAGCGCTCTATGGAGTGTGCCTCGACTAGCTCATCATTAACCGAGTCACTGGTCATTGCTCAAGAGAAGAAACGAATTCATGATGTTGTGGCTTTGGCATAGTCGGCTCAACTTGGTATGCCGGCTATGAGTAACCCGCATGGTAGTGTGGCCTTCCAGGCAATCAAGAAGACCAAGAAGATCCAGATTGATTCAGAGTTGTCGGAGCGTACCGTCACAATAGGTGCCGGCTTAACTGACAAATAGGAAAGCGAGCTCGTCAACTTCCTCTGTGAGAATCGGGACATCTTTGCATTGTTGACACAAGACCTGCCAGGTGTGCCGAGGGAGTTGGTCGAGCACTCATTGCATGTCAGGCCTGACGCAAGACCAGTGAAGCAACCTCTCTGCCACTCCGTTGAAGACAAGAGAAAGATCATTGGGGATTATATAGCTCAGTTGCTCGCAGCCAGGTTCATCATGGAAGTGTTGCACCCTGACTGGTTATCAAATCTAGTCCTGGTAGAGAAAAAGAAGGACGATCCGAATGTCGTGGTAGTTTGGTGTATGTGTATTGATTACACGAATTTGAACAAAGATTGTCCTAATGATCCATTTCCTTTACCTCGGATCGATCAAGTGATCGAATCCACTACTGGGTGTGAATTGTTATCATTTGTAGATGCGTATTCTGGTTTCCACCAGATACCTTTGAACCCGGCAAATCAAATAAAGACTGACTTTATTACCTCGTACATGGCTTATTGCTACCATGCTATGCTGTTTGGTTTGAGAAATGCAGGTGCCACGTACTAAAGATGCATGCAGAAATGTTTGCATGATCAAATTGGCAAAAATGTGCAGGTATATGTTGATGATGTAGTCATTAAAACCAATGAGAGTCATACTCTCTTGGATGATATTAGAGAAATATTTGCAAACCTGAGAAGATTTAGGATGAAACTTAAACCGGCCAAATGTACATTTGGTGTCCCAGCTGGTAAATTACTCAGCTTCCTTGTTTCCAGTTGAGGTATAGAGGAAAATCCGACAAAGATCAGTGGCATAAAAGAATGGAATTACCGAAATGCCTCAATGACGTCCAAAAGTTCATTGGTTGCTTGGCGTATTTGAGCCGCTTCGTTAGTTAGTTGGGTGAGAAGGCACTGTCATTATACCAATTAATGAAAAAAGACGACATGTTCACCTGGACACAACAAGTAGTGTCGCATTTTGCAAACTCAAGAAATTTTTAGCCTCAAACCCGGTATTAGCATCTGTTGCCCAAAGAGCCAATGTTGCTCTATATTGCAGCAACAAACCGAGTAGTAAGTGCAATTGTGGTAGTTGAATGTGAAGAAGAAGGAAAATCAGTGCAAATGATGGTATATTTTTGAGTGACATGCTCTCCACGTCCAAACAGAACTATACGCATTACCAAAATATGACATATGGCATCTATATGGCAGCCAAGAAGCTCAAACATTATTTCCAAGAGCATCCAATGAGAGTAATATGCGAATATCCTATCTCGAAAATTCTGGGCAATAAAGATGCAGGTGGCCGAGTAGACAAGTGGGTAATTGAGCTAGCACCCTACACACCACAGTATGATAGGGGAGATGCAATCAACTCTCAGGCATTGGCCGACTTTTTCGTTGATTGGGCCGAGATGTTGTATGAGCCGCCATTGCCTGACTCCAATTACAGGAGAATCCATTTTGATGGATCCAAGATGAAAAGTGGTTTGGGTGCCAGCATAGTTCTTACCTCACCCAAGCGAGATATGTACTGTAGATTCACTTTGCAACATCCAACAATGTGGCTGAGTATGAGGCACTTGTTCATGGACTTAAAGTGGCTAAGGAAATTGGCATTCACCGAATTTAGTGTTTTGGTGATTCAGATCTTGTGGTTCAGCAAGTCTCTGGTAATTGGGATGCTCTAGATGCAAATATGATATTATATCGGTTTCATGTCCAACAGATCTCTGGGTACTTAGATGGGTGCGAATTTCATCATGTACCTCGGGCCGAGAATGAAGAAGCCGACATATTATCCAAGCTAGGCTCATCTCGACAGGCCATTCCAGCCGGCATATCTCTCAAGCATCTTCAGAAACCATCCATCAAGCCATCGCCTGAGTCCCAATCATTATTTATCCCGGCAAATCCGGAAGGAGAGGTTGTCCCAATGGACATAGATGTGGGAGGTGGTTCGAGTAACCCAGGGACTGTCTAGTTAAACCCAGGGACTGTCCCATCAAACTCGGGGACTTCACAGCCTATGTCGGCAGAGGCAATGCCGGTTGAACCTATGATGATTGATGAAGGTGTTTTCGCGGTTCAAGTTGTGCCATCTTGGGCACAGCCAATCATGTCTTATATGGTGGATGGAAGTTTGTTGAGTGACGAAACCTCGGCCAGACAAGTGTAGAGAAGAGCAGGGGCATATACCACCATCAATGGTGAACTATACAAGAGAAGTCTTACGAATGTGCTTCAATGCTGTGTTGAATTGGAAGAAGGGCAAGACAACTCCAAGATATTCATCAAGGAGAATGTGGGCACCATGCTTCATCAATAGCCTTAGTTTCCAAGGCATTCCGGCATGGATTCTATTGGCCAAGTGATCTACAAGAATATGAAGGGATAGTCAATAAGTGCAATGGTTGCCAAAGATACACAAGCAAGATTCATATGCCGGCATCAACACTCAAGACTATCCAATTACATGGCCATTTGTTGTATGGTGTTTGGATATGGTGGTACCATCAAGTCGGCTCGTGGCAATATGACCCATATCTTGGTAATGGTGGACAAATTTACTAAAGGGATAGAGGTAAAATCGATAAGAAAGTGTGACGGACACACAACTGTGTTGTTCTTCAAAGATATAATCCTGAGATATGGCTATCCATATAGCATCATCACAGGTAATGGCACAAACTTTGCTAAGGGAGATTTTTCTCGGTTTTGTATGGATAAAAGGATAAGACTTGATGTAGCGTCATTCGCACATCCGGAATCCAATGGGAAAGTGGAAAGAGACAATGGACTAGTACTGTACGGGATAAAACCTCGGCTCATTGAGCCACTACAACGCACTGTCAGATGTTGGATAGATGAGCTGCCTGGAATATTGTGGAGTCTCAGGACAATGCAACACCAAATCGCTCAACCGGCTATACGCCATTTTTCCTCGTATATGGGGCAAAAGTTGTTTTGCCAACCGACATAGAGCATGACTCGCTGAGAGTCACCCAATACACTAAGGCCAAGGTAAAAGAGGCTCGGGAAAATGATGCCGACTTGATCAAAGAAGCACAACAGCTGACACTATCCAGATCATCTACATATCAGCAAAATCTCTAATGCTATCATAGCCGGAAGATAAACCCTTGTGTATTCTAAGAAGGAGACTTAGTGCTTCAGCTAGTGCAACGCACAACCGACATGCACAAATTATTACCTCCATTGGAAGGACCATTCGCCATGAGCAAAGATCTGCACAATGATGTGTATTATCTGATAGATGCTCAGAAACAGGAGAAGAATAAGATGGACGGTCTAGCGAGGAAACTAAAAGGCCATGGAATGTAGCTTTAATTCACCCCTTTTACACCTAAGAGAAAAATGTATGTATCTCGAAACTCCCTCATATATCGGATATGTATGACGGTTATGAGCAATGAATGAAATGCGGCACCCCGAGCAGAAACTCGGGGACTACCCTCGTTGTAATGTCATTTCAGTAATTTTATTTTTTGTGTCGACTGGCTTGGTTTGCTTTTCCCAATGTCGGCCTAGTACTATGTCGGCACCAAAGGCCCACTGTTCGACTTGCTATTGTCTGCAACCTGGCTTCATGGCAAGAAAGAGCAAAAGGCGGAGGTTGCTCTACACACAGAAAATGACTAAGGAAAAATGAAACGAGCGAGCCGACATTTTTTTACTAACCAAGTGTCTCGGTTCCTTTTCTTATGTCGAATGACTCTGAGCTATATCTCAAAGTTTTAGGTATTGTTAACTTAGTTTTGTGACCTTGTGACTCATACGTCAAACTCCAAAATGGTAGACAAGAGCTAGGGTTATAGAGCTAGGTAAACAAGAAAATAAACTCGAAGACTTAGCCCAAAGTGACATGACATAAGTCTGATAGCAAAAAAATAAACTTAATTGTATCTTCCATTTGCACCCAGCATACCGGGGATTTAACAAACCGAGTTTTGCGAGGAAACATGAGTTCAGGCAGCAGAACCAGAACCGAAAGGATCTACCAGAGGAGTAGGAGTGCCGAATCCTAGATCTGTAGTCCCGGCAGAAGGTCCGCTAGTCTTGGAAATGATGTCTTAATCAAGCTCTTTCTCCTCTCTGCTTCTCTCCTCTTTGTCATCAGAATCCTTCGAGCCCTCGATGAAGCTCTGGACATCGGCATAGTGGATGAAAGAGTAGGCACGCTCCTAGCGTTGCTTGATGACCACTGGATCTATTGTCCACTTGGAGCCCTGACGCATAGTTTGGAGACAGTCGAGTTTAATGCCCTCATACCAAGAGAGCACGAAACTCAAAGCTTCATCAGCACCAGCCCGGGCAGCAGACTCCCGCCATTCACAGAGCCTCTCCTCGCTCTCCATCAATCTTTTAACTAACTCGGTAACAGAGATAGGAACCGGGACTCCTGCCATAGAGCTTTGAAGCAGCGGATGGTGGCATTGAACATGTCGACTCCGAGACCTTGAGAGGCTTGACGCGAGCCGACAGAGCACCCAAGTGATCATGCATACCCCATTTAGAGGATAGTGAGCCGACATAAGTTTTCCTTTGTTAGGCTTTGCTGATAGTAGAGGAGCAGCAGGAACAGAATGAGGAAAATTACCTGAAATTAGGTAGGCAAAAAGGATAAAAGTAGGGATGTGTCAGCATATGGCATATGTCAACAGGAAATGTGGGGCAAGAGGAACTTACTATTCATTTTGCTAATAATCCGGGTTAACTCCGACAACCAAACTCGGCTTTTGCCCTTGTGATCTTCCAGTTCTTTTTAGGCGAGTTAACCATAATCTCGACCTCCTTGAGAAAATCTTCGTCTTTCTACACCTGCCCAGTTAGACGATCCTTTTCCTCCGCGAAGTCCAGGGAAACCCGCTCAAGTTCAGCCTTATGCCCCTTCTTCAGCTCTTCAATCTGATCCTGCAGCCGAGATACCTCGTCTTGCTCCTTTTTAAGCTGAACTTGGTATTCCCATGCTTGTTCCAGCATTTGATTTGTCACTTTCGGCATACTTATGCAGTCTTGGTGTTCTTCTGCAAGAGATGTTTTCTTGTCTGAGCTGAGATAGAAATATGGGTACGAATAAAATGAAACAAGTACAAATTAAAGTAAAGAAGATGGCGTATCCTGATATGTCCAAAACGTATCTACTTTCCCGAACACTTTTGCTATTGTTTCTCCTCTAAACTTGTGTGATTTGGATGCAACTAATGCGGACTGACGTTGTTTTCAGCAGAATTGCCTTGGTGTCTACTTTTTGTGCAGAAAATCAACTATCAGGAAAAATCCTAGAAAATATGCCAAAAATCCTATTTCACCCGAAGACTCCAGGAGCCAGAATACGAGACGGAAAAGAGCCAGGGGGTGGCCACACCACCTGGTGGCGCGGGCCAGGCTAGGCCGCGCCAGGGGTGGTGTGGGCCTCCCAGGCACCCCTTTGGTCTCCCTCTTCGCCTATAAGAAGCCTTCTAACCTAAAAACTCCGGGGGGTTCGAAGTTTTTCCAGAAGGAGTTCCGCTCCGCCGCCACCACTAGATTCCACGAAACAGCACCAGAAACTCCGTTCTAGCACCCTGCCGGGACGGGGAATTGGAGGAGATCATCACCATCATCATCACCATCGCTTCTCCATCGACCATCCATGTTTCCCCCATCTATGAGTGAGTAATCCCCCGCTGTAGGCTATGGGGATGGTAGGGATTGGATGAGATTGTTCATGTAATGGCATCAGATTGTTAGGGGATGGTGCCTAGTATCTTTTATTACTGCTTTATGACTCTGTTGCGACTTGTTATGCTTAATGCTTGTCACTAGGACCCGAGTGCCATGATTTCAGATCTGAACATGTTATTGATTCATTATGATAGTATTGTTTAAGGTCTTATCTGCAAGTTGTATACACACGTTGTTGTCCGGAACCAATGGCCTCGAAGTGACAGAAATCGGGATAACCGGAGGGAATGGCTTTGATGTGAGGATCACATGTGTTCACGGAGTGTTAATGCTTTGCTCCGGTGCTCTATTAAAAGGAGCACCTTAATTTCTAGTAGTTCCCTTGAGGCCCCGCTGCAAACGGGCTGGCAGGACAAAAGATGTTGTGCAAGTTCTCATTGCGAGCACGTATGACTATATATGGAACACATGCCTAGGATTATCTAGTACTTGGATGCTTTATCTTATTTATCTGCAATTGCCCTATGTTCTAATTGCTATGTGAATTGTCTTGTCTATGCAATGCCCGTCCATCCATCCCTATGCCTACCGCACTCGAATCCCACTGTTTACTGCTATTGTTACTGTTATCTTTACTTTACTACTGCTGCTACTTTGCTATTCCTACTACAAAACTGTTGCTACTAATAAACTACTGTGAGCAAGATTGTTTCTAGGTGCAGCTGAATTGACAACTCAGTTGTTAAGTCTTATAAATATTCTTTGTCTCCCCTTGTGTCGAATCAATAAATTGGGTTTCACTTCCCTCGAAAATACATCGATACACCCCCTATACTTGTGGGTCATCAAGACTATTTTCTGGCGCCGTTGCTGGGGAGCATAGCTTTATTTATAAAGTTCACTTGGATTCTCTATTGTTCGCTGCTATCCATCCATCGTGGGCAAGTCTCGTGATGGCAAGGTTCCTATTTTACCATCCACTACAAGAAGAGGTACGGTTCTGAACACCTCTGTTGCTCTTGATTCACCATTTGTTATAAGTAAGTTTGTTACACCACCACATACACATGCTACACACACTGCTATTACTACTGAATCTGAAACTTCTGATGCTTATGATGCTGCTTCTACTGTGCTTGATAAGAGTGGTTCATTAGGTCCTTTACTAGATGCTACGATTGCTAGAACTATAGCTAGAAATACCGAAACTCCTAATGAAGACACTACCACACCTGTTAGTTCACCTGAGTCTAGCGAAAGTTATGATATTGAAGATGGTTATGTTGAGATGACTGATGAATTTATTAAAGAATGTAAAAAACACCCATGATAGGAGCGCTGCTAAGAGTCTCCTTGAGAGGCGTACTATTAGACCCAAATTGTCTCCTATTGCTAAGTTTGTTGCTTCCCCCATAAACATTATAGATGAAGATTATGATTTCTCTCTCGATCTATCTTACATAGCTATTGTCGAGAAAGAACCTTTTTGTGGGACTAAGAATGAAAGTGCGGTAGCACATATGAATGAACTTTCTACCATGAATGGCTTGTTTTCTGATGATATTAAGATGCGTACTTACTTTGTTGCTAAGATTTTCCCCTTTACACTAAAAGGAGAAGCTAAAACTTGGTTTAGTAATGTACCTCCTGGATCTATTGATAGCCCTGAGTGCTTGATTAGTACTTTCCTGCAGAAATATTTTCCTCCTAGTGCTAGACATGCTATTTTGCAGGAACTTTTTGATTTTAAACAGGGAGAAAAGGAGGTATTGCCTGAATCTTGGGCAAGGTTTTGTGCTTTGATTCATGAACAAGTTGGAAGTCCATTACCTAAGAATGAGCTTCTTGATATATTTTATAATGGACTAACCGAAGAATCTAGGACATACCTGGATAGTTATGCTGATTGTGTTTTTAGGAATAGGACTCCTAAGGAAGCTGAGGAATTAATGGCTAAAATAAGTAAGAATTGTGAAGATTAGACTCCTCCTAAACAAGCTATACCTAAAGTAATTGTACCTGAACATTCTATTCCGGTGCCTATTCCAACATCAAAGAAGAGGGGAGTTATTGAATCAAATGATGAGTTCTTATAACACTACTTTGTGAAACAATATTAGAAGTATCCTTACAGAGGATAGTGTGTCCATCTTTCACATATTTAGTGATAAAGTCTTCCACATTTGCTATCATAGGTTCAACAGCTTTATTTGTACTTTCATTAACCATACTAGCTATCATAGAATGTTCCTTTATCTTAACTGGGAAATGCATTTTCTCAATATAAGGTTCAGGTAAAACATGATTAGCAGTATAAACTTCAGTATTTCTTGCTGGAACACCATTAACAATATCTTTATAAGGTGCATGATACTTATTCCATTTCTTTTTAGGAATTTCAATATAGGAAGCAAAAGCCTTAAAATAAGTTGCAATAGCTTGAGAGTCTAGACCATAAGCATTTATAATATTTTGAAAGTCATCAGTTTCCATAAAAGATTCAATGCATTCATAATCATAATTTATACCTGACTTTGTTCCTTTATCATTCTCCCATGCTTCAGCATTGTCTTGAACACGGTCTAAAAGATCCCATTTAGCTTCTTCTTTCATGCGTGTAAATGATCCAGCACAAGAAGCATCCAATAGATCATTATCATGAAGAGAAAGCCTTGCATAAAAATTATTGATAATAATATTGTTTGGGAGCTCATGAATAGGACATTTGAGCATTAGTAACTTCAATCTCCCCCAATCTTGAGTTGTACTCTCTCCATCAAGATGCCAAAAGTTGTATATTTGATTCTGATCTTTATGAATCTCACTAGGAGGATAAAATTTTGAATAAAAGAGAGGTACTATTCCCCCCATTCAAGAGCTTGGCCATCCTTCAGCAGCTTGTACCATTCTTGAGCTCTTCCTTTCAGTGATAATGAGAATAACTTCTTCTTGACTTGATCTGTTGTAATACCTTCACACTTGAATAACCCGATAATTCGTGTATAAAGAGCAAATGATCACCAGGATGGACGGTTCCATCTCCAAAATAGTAGTTATCCATAACACGGTCAATAATTCTTGTAGGTATCTTAAAAGTATCATTTTCAGCAAGTCAAGGTTCATCTACTACCTTAGTAGTGGTAGTAGCATTACAGAATAAGAAACTAAGTGAATTATCCATGTTGAAGTAAAGTAACTAATAGAAATAAACAATACTCACAGTAGAAGTTTCCTTTACCAGTTCCACTCTTCAATATCGCTTCACTCCCTGGCAACGGCGCCGGAAAATATTCTTGATGACCCACAAGTGTAGGGGGTGTATCGTAGTATTTTCGATACAATATTCCTTATAATAGATATACTTAATTATATCATATGAATCTTAAGCTATTTTTTCAATAGATAGAAATAGTAAATTTGAATTGAGACACCTATTCTATGACGGAGAGTGTCGAACGCAACGAGGAGCAGAAGGTGTTGATTAGTGGGTTGGAGCAGGAATTCTTTGTAAATACTTAGCAAACAGATTTTTAGGGGTTTTTGATAATGCAGATAAATAAAATGCGAGTAAATAAAAGACAATAATAATGGATGCAGCAAGTGGCCCAATCCTTTTTTTAGCGAAGGACAAGCCGGTTGTATTACTTAAGATGACCAAACATTCTCGAGGATACACGAGAATATCGTCAAGTGCTTTCACTTCATATAGTTGATTAATCTTCTTTATTGATAAGTGTTGTGTGGGTGAACCTGTGCTAATGTACCGACCTTCCTAGGACTAATACATACTTGTGATTATACCTCTTGCAAGCATCTGCAAGTACTAGAAAGTAATTAAGATAAAAAACCTAACCACAGCTTTAAACTCTGAGATCCTAACATCCCTTGTGCAAAGGTTTCCTAACGGGGGTTCAGGTTTCTGTCACTCCAACAACCCCTATGATTAGTATCCAAATACACAATGCATTCCCCTAGGCCCTTAAAGGTGAAGTGTCATGTAGTCGACGTTCACATGACACCACTAGAAGAATAACACCACAACTTAAATAGCAAACTATTGAATCTTTCTCAACACAATTCCACTACTAACAACATGATTTCTCCTATGTCCTCATGAACTAAACGAACTACTCACGAGACATCATATGGATCAATATCAGAGATGATATAATGATAAGTAACAATCTGAACATAACAATAATTCAATGGCTCCACTCAATAGCATCAACTACAACAAGTAATCAATACCGAGAAAGTTTCACCTAAGAACAATGCAAGATTGAACCCAATTGTTACATCGGTATGGAGTGGTGATGATGGTTCTGGTGGAGATGATGATCCCGATGAAGTCTAGCTTGATGGTGGTGTTGATGGCGATGATCTCCCCTCTCCGGGAAGGAATTTCCTCGACAGATTTCTGCCTTCCGGAGAGCTCTTTCTCTCTCTATAGTTTTCCGCCCCATAGAGGCGGCGAAATCTTTCTATGGTTGCTCCCCCAGGCTTAGGGTTTCGTGGGTATGATATATGTCAAAGGGGAGAGCCAGGAGTGGGCCAGGATGGCCACACCACTTAGTGGCGTGGCCAGGGGTGGCTCGCGCCAGGGGGTGATGTGGGACCCCTGTGGCCCAGCTCCGCTCCCCCTTCTGGCATCCTTCGTCTTCTGAAAAAATAGAATTTTCCATGTATTTTCTGGAATTTTCCGATCTTCGCGAATTTTGCCTCCAAACAGCGTCTTTTCCATCAGAATCCAGACTTTAGCGGTCCATGCTCCAAAAGTCATCAACCATGCAAAAACAGATGAAATAACATAAGTATCATCTCTTAATATGAAATATATCAATGAATAACAGTAAATTATGATATAGAATAGTGATGCAAAATGGACGTCGGCAATTAAGAAATGGAAATTCAGACCAAGGTAATCCGGGCATACCTTTGTTTTTGAGTGACTAGAAGCTGCTTGTGCCGGTATGAGAGGCGTGTGTACTTGAACAGGAGGTTCTGGTATAGCTTGGTCCGGGCATTTGTGCAAACCTGACAAAATGAAAGATGTTAGAAATACAATTTTTTTGGTTTCAGGCCAAGTAAACTCACCATGAATCTCCGTGACTTGATATCGATTTTTAGATCCAGGCCGAGTAAACTCAACCTGAATCTCGGTGACTCGATATCGATTTTCAGATTCAGGCCAAGTAAACTCAACCTAAATCTTGGTGACTAATATCAATTTTCAGATTCACGCCGAGTAAGCTCAACCTGAATCTCAGTGACTGGATATCGATTTTTAGATTCAGGCCGAGTAAACTGAACCTAAATCTCGGTGACTGGATATCGATTTTCATATTCAGGCCAAGTAAACTCAACTTAAATCTCGGTGACTGGATAGGATTTTGTTGCAAGGTTAACTGAATGGAGTGTCGGCACAACTAATCTAAGAGCTTCCGGTTGAGTAATTCTTACTCAACCTGAATCTCGAGGACTAGGGATTATATATGTATTGTAGGAATCTGAAAAGAATGGGAAGTGTATTTACCTCAACTGCTTTGTCGACCTCGACCAGGGCAACCTTAGCTTGGAACATCTGCTACATAACAGTGCTTGGACCTACCAGCTGTTGTTTCGTATGCGAGTTCCAGGAACTCACTTCACTTAGGTCAGCACTGTTCCAATACATGGCAAAGTGAGTGAGTGAACCCAAGCTTTTTCCGCTCAAATTTCGGGTCAAGACAAACCCTTTCCCGGCAGGAAGTGTCTTGATGCTAACCATGGTGCTGATCTAGGCTGCATCTTTGGTTGTATGCAGTGCCAGTTGCTTATTTGGGTTCACTTCTGGGTAGCAGGGGTTTTCTTCAACGCGTCTACAACCACCTACTCATTGGATGCAACTGTTGATTTCTTCGGCTGTGGCTTTGTTGGCGGAGCCTGCTTCTGTTGTTGTGCTGAAGGTTGTGGTGGAGTTTGTTGTTGTTCTTATTGTTGTTGTTGTTCTTGTGTTGTTGTTGTTGTTGTTTTTGTTGTTGTTGTTGTGGTTACTGTTGCTGAGCTTGCTACTGCGGTTGAGTCTACTGCCGCTGCGATGGTTGAGGTTTCTCCGACACTTCCGAAGTCTCAATATTTTTTGTACCAGCGCCCATATTGTTGGTGCCGAGGTCTTCATCTCGGCTTTGGGCCGAGGTATCATCTCTTGCTTGGTGCAAAGCATCATATGCTGAAGCAGTGTGCTCCTCTCTAATGTCGTCCGCTCCTCTCAGCCTAATTATCTCGGCATCAGAAGCCAGAGGAGTGCTTGCTCTTGTCAGACTCGAAACTTGAGTGTCGACCGGAGGAGGAGACAAAGGCGGCTCTGCGACAAGGCAATGCAGGATGCGCTCTGGTTAACACCCATCGCAGCCCTGCAGAAGAAGCAATGTAAATACATGTCAATTAGAGAGACATGAACAAGAAATACATAAGTGAAAGTTTATATGGAAAAAGGGTATTACCCGGTTGATATCGGCCTTGCTTTAGGCTTGTGGTCCCCCACCTTGCTTCTTTTCCTCTAGGGCTTCAGGACCACAGACCCGGCCTGCCTTTTTGTTCCACCTCGTCCGCCCATTGCTAGAGGTGCCTCCTCCACCACCTGATCGTCCATGTCACCTGGTGTCCGGTGTAGCGGAAATGTGAATGCTATTGGATAAGGGTCAAGTACCTCTAAAATATGACAATCATCATCATCATTATCGGGCCAGTCTCTTAAGTTATCTCGGACATGGGTCTTACCGGAGCTGGACCTGTGTCGGCATGAGGAATCGATATATAGTCCTCGGAATACGGGTCTTGCTTATCTGAATCCTCGTGATCCTTGGCCCATGCAACCGCGGAGATCAGTTTGTCCTCTTTAGACTGATAGGTAAACTTTTGCATAATAAACAAGTGTAGACCAAAATCAAATGACCAAGAAGTAAAAATGGGCCGACATAAAAGCTATGTCGGCAGAAAAGAGATGTCGGTCGCAAAACTATATCGGTACTCACCACATGTGTTGGGTGATCTCGGTCGTAAGGTGCTTTGCCCCATTCCCGCTCCTCGACCATCTTAGTCTTGGCAATGGCCATAACCCGTCTTCAAACCTCGGGCTTGTGCAGCTCGAACATCGATGTTCGGTTAGGGTCATGACGACCGCTCATTTGGCAAATTTTATGTGTTCTAAGCTAAATTCAGCGGATGATGAATGTCGCCAGGAGGTCATCAGCCGTCATTCCATCCCGCATGTGCTCAAGGATAGCCGAGTGAATCCGATTGACCTCGACATTGAGTTTCTTGGGATCGAGTTTCCAATTGAGCTTCGCTTCAGTTGCACCAACGACATATTTTGGCAACCTAATCATATCTACCTTGGTCTGGTTCTTCACGTAGAAGAAGGACCGCTGCCATTTCTTGCACGAATCTAGTCCCTAGATCCGAGGAAAAGCGGAGCTTCGCCGGGTACAATATTGGCATCTTCGCATTGTGTCATTGGCTTGGCGTCAACATGAGTATCTGGATTTGGGATAACCTGGGGCCGAATGTGAAAATACTTGGCCCATAGATTTACTGAGGGCCAAAGGCCGAGATAACTCTCACAATAAGATACATAGGCCGACATGGTAGTAATGACGTTGGCCGGGAGATGATGTGGTTGCAAACCAAAGGTCTCCTGAAATTTCTTGGTGAAGTCGCTAATGGGGAGACCATGCATGCACTCAAAGTGCGAGGTGAACACTACATACTCACCGGGATTAACCTCCATCGCAAGCTCGGCGCCAGGCAGCCTGGTCTCCACCTCCGATGGAATCCGCTGTGTTCGGCGGAGCCATTCGATTTTGTCGGCGGTCACATCGGAGCCATCCACGGTGCTCGCTCCGGTCCAGTGTCCAAATCCTCCTCATCATGATCAACGACGACAACCTCCTGAGGCACCATCTCTGCAGCGGCGCTCGGCCTAGATTGGCAGTGTCCCGTAGCGGCGGCGACGGTACGCGCGCAAACTGAATCGGCAGCGAGGAGGATAAAAACTGGGCGGCGGCGCAAGAAGATGAATCGCATGGCGGCAACATGATGACAGGAAGCGCAGAACAACGACAAGATGCAGAGAGCGGCGGCTCAGTAGAGGAGAAGGGCGATAGGGAAAGTGAAACAAGGGCTTTCCCCGCCCCTCTATTTATGGGTTGGCCGCGTCATGGCTCGTGGTATCCTCTGCGCCCAAGATTGCAGTAACATGCACGATAATTTTGCAGTAACCGCTCCACAGATCGTGCCACACAAACGGTAACAGACCCTAGTGTCATAACCGATCCCGCGAATTTAGCGGTGAATGAGGTGTCGTGGGGAAAATTTTGACTAGACACTGGGAGATTTGACCTCTTATGGAACCCCACAAGCCACATCAACAGTGCGACATGTCACATCTTTGTGCAAAAACAAGGCAACGCATGGTGAGTGCGTGACATGTAGGGTGGAGCACTATAAGATAATAAAAAAGCCCAAGGTAATATTGCAGGTTACAACGAAGCCGATATATGAAGTGTGAGATAACTGCTAGGCTGAGGTAAAGTTTGGTTCGTGACGAGCAAACTTGGTAATGAACGATGATCGCTAGTTAGGCATAGAGATTGGGTAGAATCAAGTTAAGCCAACATAAGGATATGTTGGCTGAAGAGATATGTTTCCATGTTAGTTAAAGGAACCTAACGTGGCCTTTCAGCTAGCACTACAAGACCGTGACAACTTTAGGGATTAATGTCGGGGGACGACCCCCGGTAGGGTCAAGGCACTGTATAATGAGAAGTTGAGAGGTTGGCCGAGACTAAGGTTGACCGACATAGGGAGACCGACACAGGCCGACGTATCCCAGCCAGCATATAAAATATATGTCAGCATAACATAGTTGCTTCTTGTATGCAGGTTTGGTCAGGCCGACATATCTCGGCTGGATCCATTGATCCGGCATAAGGGACTGGCGTATGATCAAATATCATATGCCAGCCTCTAAGTCAATGCTCTAGTCTTTTCCCAGGAATCCCAGAGAGGATTAGGCGTGCCCCTGGATTACGGTGAACAGCCCCATCGAGGAGAACTCGAAGGCGGCCGTTGTTAGCATGGTAGAGATTGTCAGAGAGATGGGAACGTCTAGTCCCATCGAGGATATCTAAGAGGTGACACGGCGACAAGATCAGCAGCTGGCGGCCCAACGCAACAACTTTGGTACCACAAGTAGAGAATATTCCTTGCCACATGTGGCCTGATTTTGTAACCTGGGGACCGTATATAAGGTACCCTAGGCCCTCTAGAGAAGGAGATCGAGCCCTTTTTCCTCATTTCCCCCATCTCACTTAGAGAAGAGTGAGAGAAGAGAGCTCCTTCTTCCTCCTCTCGCATACAACTCAAGGAGCGCATTGTAGCTACAGTAATACTGAGAGATATATCATCTAGCATGCAGGAGTAGGGGTGTTATCTCACTAGGAGAGCCCTGGACCTAGGTACATCGTATGTTTGTGAGTTGTTCTGTGTGCGATCTCCACCGCATCCTCCCTCCCTAGATCTTCCGGCGTCCATCCGGCCCCAAGATAAGCCATTGCATGGCATCTGTCGTGACACCACCATGACAACATGGCTCCGTCATGGAGGATTGTGGTGAGGCATTCCTGGCGGCTAGGGTTCTCCCTCTTTAAATAGGAAACATGAGGTCACTTCTGTATTTTCATGGAGCTCCGTGCTAAATATGCCCTTGAGCCCTTCACAAAGTAGGTTTGTTTGACGTTTCGGAACCAATGGAGGTTGGTAGGCGACGTGGTACTGTAGGTCATTATGATTCTTGCCATTTTCTCGTACGAACTCTGATTGAAGTGTACTTGGGCTCATATAAGTTCTATAAAGCATCTAAAAATTGCATAAACAATGATATAACAATGCAAATAACATTATAAACTAGTTCTACATATGGCTATTATGATGATACAAAATAAAGCGCATGTGAAGATAGAGATACCTTGGTTATATGGATGAAGCAAGGTGTATACCAATTAGGTGTGAACAATAATGAGTAGAAAAATATATATGGTTATCTCAAAACAACCACTATATATCTTTTTACTATGATACCAGGTAATTAGCATACACTGTCTTATATATGCAGGGTCATGCATTTTTACATCTATCTTTTTTTTTTGTGATGATCATTTCGTTTATTGTTTGACAACAACAAACATGTTCCGGAGTGTATAATGAAGAAGACATGAAGACATGAAGACATATAGACATAGGGCATATAATAGAATGTAGACTATATGTATTGGTTTTGTCACGTGTATATGTCATTAAACGATGTATCATGTGATATACAGTAATATGTTTGGTCATTTTTTTTTGTTATTAATATTCTAAATCGCTTATATATTATATGGTGCAGTGAATCTGATATAAGTACCTTGGATCCCTATTACCCCGTTGCTCCCCTCGTTGATGCATGATTTAGTGGGAAACGTGTATATCACTTTACGTTCACCCACATCTACCATACACCAAAGATAACATGATTCAAGTCGCCGAAGGGCAAATACCATGTAGTCGACGTTCACACAATATCAAGAAGAACATTACTACACATATACAAATCATCTTTATTTCAATTCATGGTGGTGCTAGAGTTCATCCATATGTCAACTAAACTACTTAGACACAGGGCACAATACATCATATGAATAAATATGGATGAATGAATAAAGTGATACACGAGGGATCCACAATAGTTTAGGATTACAACACAACAGATGGAGGAATCGATGACGAGGGCATAGATGGCAATGACGATGATGGAGATTGATGCCATGGCCTCCTTGTACCAAGACTTCTCCTATTCTTTGGGATGGTGTGCATGTGTTGATGGATATATCATGCAAATGTGGCGGTGGCAGGGCTCCGCCGTCGAGGATTGTGGTGAGGCGTTCCTGACAACCAGGGTTCTCCCACTTTAAATACATAATATGAAGTCGGCTCTGCATTTTCCTGGAGCTCCGCACCAACCATGTCCCTGGGCCCTTCACAAACTAGGTTCAGGTTTGACGTTCTGGACACAATGGAGGCTAGTACGGCGGCGTGGTTGGCATCCCGACCATACTGCATGTTATTATGATTCCTATTACCTTTAGTACTTTGGACGCTATTTTGTCGTACGAACCTACTACACCATGGTATTGGATCTTCATTTTGTGCTAATGGAAAAATATCACTTTTCCATGCTTTGACCAAATATTTAGAAAAAAAATTCTACAACTATAATATTAAATAGAAAATTAAAAAATATATTTTATGCTAAATCTATTGATATTGATTCGGTATTGTAAATGTCTATATTTCTGTATATAAATTTAATCAAACTTAGAAAATGTTGCTTTTAACTACTGTTTATGTTTGGGAGGAAGGGAGTATCAAGCCACATTACTTGCATTTGCATTTTTTCCGAAACTTGCACTACGAATTACCAACTTTAGAGCGTTCTTTTTATTTATTTTGTGAAAATCACTAACCTATTGATAATCATCAATAGTAGTACAAAGCGCATCTAAAATGATAAAAGTACAAAAAGGTCTCTGATCAACCTAGGGCAACTACATGCACTAGTAGTTCGGAAGTAGTACGCACGCGTCGAATGATTCCGACTAATCAAATGAGAAAGTGGTACACGTATATGATCCTACGCCGGGCCGGGACAAGATGACTCGCGTAAATATCGAACCATTCTTTGCACGTGTGGGCGAGGTGTTTGGACGGTTCCACCGAATCAGTTGTCCAATCATCTGTCAAAACATGGCGCGTACGTAGCCGTATGGTACACAGGAAAACAATACTGAACGTTTGTGCGTCACGATCCAACGGATGGAAACAGTGCTGCTGCGCGCTTAAACTGGTTTCAGAAAGAAGATGACATTATCTGGATAAGGGTGGCGAGACAAGTGTGAGATGCCATCACTACACTTTTATTTTTTGTCAACACGGTCATGTCATCAGGGACTGGAATGATCAAGGCGCTGATTCGTCTGTCTGATCAAGCAGAGTTAAATCGAGTACTCCTGGAAGAGATCTGTGTCGTTACGTTGGAATGTGCCTGGTAGTTGTAGAAGAGGTGGCCTCGTCCTGTATTGCTTTTTCGGCCCATCAAGACGTGAAGGACGATTACGCGCATCCGCTGACCCTTTCCTACCCAACACTTGCATGCTATTGCTGACTTCCCCCGTGGCCATCACCATTTGCATCGTGACCCCCCTGTGTACATAGTACGTCCATGGAAATATCCCTGATCAAGGGTTGCCATTCTTCTACTACCTCTGTTCCATAATATAAGCTTTTTAGAAAGCTGTTCAGCTTCAAGACTTGAGAAAACGACTCGCGGACAGCACGGGCCACGGCAGAGAACGGAACTTGACCAACGCGCACAACCACAGGTTGCTGCCGAGTGCTGATCTTTGACGAGAAGCTGCTTTTTGTTCTATTCCGACGAGTCAGAGCAGACCCAGCACTGCATGCAGAGGAGAAGGTCCGGGTCTCCACATCCGGGGAAAGGTGACTACGACTGATATTTGACAAGTAAGACCATTTCGCTCCTCCGAAGCCCGATCGATCGATCTTCTTAACCCTCGGTCGTCCTACTCTTTAGCGCTATCCAGTGGGTTCCTACTACTCATAGATAAGAGCCAACTCTAGCAGATCTCCTTGAATATTCATCCTCTGAAATAGTTTTAGGAACGGGAGAAAGTCCTCTCCCCTCTCGTCTCTCCCTTCCCCTGCTTTGAGAGTTTTCCACAGAAGACTGGACCGACCCCCAACCCTCTCCGCCGGCGCTGCCCGTCGGAGACGGCGATGGGAAGGCGCCGGAATAGATAGGAGTAGTTGTAGGTTCGGTTGTTTGCCGTTTTTGGGTCGTTTGCCCGGTAGTTCATGCGGAGCTCCAGATCTTGCCACCTAGATCTATGGAGTTTTAGGGTTCCTCCTTTTTTGCTCTTCTTCTCCGATGGCAGGAGGTTGGAGTGGAGGCAGGAGCTGGCGCACCCTTGAATAAAGTCGTGGTGGTGGCTTTCCCTATGGTGCTGAGGTGTTGCAGTCTCAATTTCCTCTCGGCCGGCAGTGGTTGCGAGGGAGAGGAGATTGTGGATGCAGTTAGCTTCACGGTGCAGCATCTCCTGTCCGACCATGGTGGCGAGGGGGAGTTGTTCTGCGGTGTGGCATCCTTGGCGACGGGAGGGTGGCCTTGCCCTCCGCAGGTTGGTGCTTGCCTCGATTGGGTGGGTTGCTGCGCGGCGTCGTCTCCTCCGGCCGTCCGTGGAGGCGAGGGGAGGAAGCGAAGCAACCAATGCTTCCCTACTTCGTTGAGGTGGTGTGACAACCTATTGCTGCATCGTTGAGCTTATCCGCGGCGGCTTCGATTGCCAACGCGATCTTGGGCCAAGATGGTGGCCTTGTGCAGGACTGAGATGGCGCCCTTTCCAACCTCCATAGTGGAGGCCTTCTTTGGATTCCCTCGCCGGAGTTCCCCCTTGTCAGTGCCAAGTGGTGCGTCCCGGTTACGTCATGGTGGCCAGCGCTCGGGGCTCAATCCCGGTGGAGAGAATCCTGGACTTGATCACGTTTTTTATTTTCTGCCAGGGTCCTCAGTGCAAATTTTCTGGCCTTAATTGTACTTTCCTTATCTGCTCTAGGTCATGTTTGTATTTTTCACCCACCGACGGTTAATTGAATGCAGCATCGGGGCCTTTCGTGGCCCCTTAGCCGATTCAAAAAAATCAATAGTCTTAGGATTTTTTAGGAAAGTGCTTATATGCGATCAGCGGCCATCTAATTCGTCGCGCTGCTGCCTATTGTGCACTAGTACTGGCCGTTGCTCCCACGGCCGAAATGATGCAGTCCGTTGATACATTGCAAATGTATCTATAATTTTTGATGTTTCATGCTTGGTTTTATCTACTTTCTTATGTGTTGTCCATACTTAGGAGTACTTTTCATATAATTTCTTGGACTAACCTATTAACAAGATGTCACAGTGCCAGTTGCCTATTTTCTGCTGTTTTTGGTTCCAGGAAGTCAGAAAATGAATATTCTCGGAATTGGACGGGACAAAAGCCAAAGTTCCTATTTTCCCAGAAGACTCACGGAGCTAGAAGGAGAGTCGGAGAGGGGCCACAGGGTGGCCACACCCCCCTTGGCGCGGGCCATCCTAGGCCGCGACAGGGCATGGTGTGGGCCCCCTGGCTGGCCACCGACCTTGCCTCCTTCGCCTATAAGAGCCTCCCGATACCAAAACCCTAGATCATCAATCAGAAATCCACAGAAAGTTCCAAAGTGCCGCCGCCACCGAAGGGGAGATTCGGGGGACAGAAAGTCTCTGTTCCGGCACCCTGCCGGGACGGGGAAGTGCCCCCGGAGCCATCTCCATCGATCTCCACCACCATCTCCATCACCATTGCTGATTCCCATGATGAGGAGGGAGTAGTTCTCTCTCGAGGCTAAGGGTTCTACGGTAGCTATGTGTTCATCTCTCTCTCTATGCATGATCATATTGTGATCATGAGCTTGTAATCTATAGGTCTACCTTGCTACTCAAGTGCTTAATAGATCTCTGCTCTCCCCATGTCTGTGAAAGTGACAGCGTGCACACCATGGTGGCACTTAGGCTAGAGATTAAAAATACTTGTTATGAGTTATATTTGGAGTTGGATGTTTCTATGAAATTGTGGTGTTTATTGGACCCATCTAGTGCTCAAGGTGACAGTGTGGGGTTATCTAGATGGGAAAGGCTTACTTTGAGGTGTGCTGTTATAGCCCTACCATGGATTAGAGTGTCCAACCGGAGAGTAGTTCAGCGTAGTATCATAAAGAAGAATATATTTATATGAGAGTGTTCACTAGTGAAAGTATGGTCCCTAGGCCTTGTTTCTAAGTATTGATACACCATTTGCAATTAGATCTGTTACATGTTTGCTTGCTTCCTTCTTTATTTCAGTTTTCCTTTAGTCTTTTCCCACGTCAACCACATGTTAGCAAGCTATTTTCTGGCACCGTTACCACTTATAATTATCCATACCACTTGTATTTCACCATCTCTTCGCCGAACTAGTGCACCTATACACCTGACAAGTGTATTGGGTGTGTTGGGGACACAAGAGACTTTTTGTATCTTGATTGCAGGGTTGCTTGAGAGAGGATACCTTTGACCACTTCCTCCCTGAGTTCGATAAACCTTGGGTGATCCACTTAAGGGAAAACTTGCTGCTATTCTACAAACCTCTGCACTTGGAGGCCCAACAACTATTTACAAGAATAGAAGTGCGTAGACATCAAGCTATTTTCTAGCACCGTTGCCGGGGAGGTAAGGTAAAAGGTATTCACACCGGAGGATTAAAAAAGAAGAATCTCCCACGACAAACGCCTATTTTCTGGCGCCGTTGCCAGGGAGGTAAGGTAAAAGGTACTCACATCCTCCGGTGTGAGTGCTCGAAGTTATTTTTTTTAGATTCTACAATTTTGTCCTTTTGTTTCTTGTTTTTACTAGTTAGGCTTAATGGAAAATAACAACAAAATTAGAGAGCTTTATAGTATTTATCTTGAGTTAGGACATGCAGTGTTTGAAGAGAAAATTAAAAAACCTATGCAACTTTATTTACATGCTAATATCAATGTTATTAGTATGAATTCTTTGAATACCATTATTGCTAATGTTATGGAAAAGTCTAAGCTTGGGGAAGCTAGTTTTTATGAAAATGATCTTTTTAGTTCCCCGGCTTTGGAAGATAGCTATTCTATTGCTTATGATGATCTATGATGGTTACAATGATGAATATGATATTTTCAGTCCACCTACTATTGAGGAGAAAATTAATTATGACTACAATATGCCTCCTATATTTGATGATTATGGTGATGAGAATAATAATGATAGCTATTTTGTTGAATTTGCTCCCACTACAATTAATAAGAATGACTATGCTTATGTGGAGAGTAATAATTATTATATGCATGTGGCTCATGATAAGAATGTTTCATGTGATAGTTATATTGTTAATTTCATTCATGATGCTACTGAAAGTTATTATGAGAGAGGGAAACATGGTTTTATGCATCTCAATAATATTAAGTTTCCCCTCTTTATGTTGAAAGTTTTGAAGTTGCACTTGTTTTGCTTTGCTTGTTGTTTTGTGCTTTCATGACTTGTTTCTTTACAAGATTCCTATGCATAGGAAGTGGGTTAGACTTAAATGTGTTTTGAATTTGCTTCTTAATGCTCTCTTTTACTTCAATTCATATTTCTTATGTGAGCATTTTCTCAAACTATCATGCCTAACTTAAAGGCATTAAACAAAAGTACTTACTGGGAGATAACCCAAAAGTTTTAGATGAGTCTTGGAAGTTATTACTTCAGTAATAACCGCTCCTTATCCTTTTTATTTTCTTTTTATTAGAGTAACCTCTAATGAGAGAGAAGTAATGATTGGGAAAGTTGCTGTCCCGAAACAGATTTTTGTGCTCCACCGTAAAAATTGGTGTAAAATCTCTGTACGTCCTTTTGAGGCGTGAATTTTTGTGCTTCTGCCCCAGGTTGTTATCTAACTTTCGTTAGTTCAACACTTTTTGATTTGAGCAACATAAAGTCTTTGAAAAAATTGGTTTTTACCTGCTGGTCTATTTTGATAGATTTCTGCCATTTTCTGCATTTGCTTTTTGTTGGTTCCTTACTGAGTTTTTTTGGGGAATTGAGCCTTTTGAGGTAAGTGCTACTGTAGCTTGTGTTTTAATGGAAGTTTTATTGGTGTTTAAACTGAACCTAAAGACTTATTATATTGAGTGCACTAATGTTGCTAATAAAGATTGTGTGAAGTTTTATATGAAGAAAAAATTTCAGGTGTATGGAAGGAATGAGTAATGAGATGAAGGATGGACTAAACCTCAAGCTTGGGGATGCCACGCGTGTCACCCCAAGAAATATCCAAGAAGTACAAGCGTCAAAGCTTGGGGATGCCCAAGGCATCCCCTCCTTCATCAATAAAAATTCCAGGTTTCTTCCAAACACTTCATTTTTATCGTTTCATGCATAATTGTGTTGTTTTTGGAGCGTATTCTTTTTTGTTTTCGTTTTGGTTTTTCGTTTGCTTTGTTTTCTTAGTTTGCTGAATAAATTGGTTGGACCCCCTCTTTCATACATTGGTTTTCAAATAGTTTGGTTTGGACTGGAAAAGAGTAGGAAAAGTTCATGCTTAAGTGGTAAAGAGAGTTTGTTTTTGACTGTGGCCTATGCTTTGTCATGCCATGTTTGATATTATTTTGGCTTTATGCTTAGTATTCTTTGTTGTAGCATGACTTGTTATAAACAACTGAGATTAGTTAATGTGCCTTGGATGAATCATGCGTTGTTTTAGCATATTAAAGCATAGTATAGTGGTATTCTCCTTTGATGCTTTATTTAGGTTGACTTGGCGCATGCTCACACCATGTTATGACTATCCAAAGTCACCATAGCCTTTATGATCCTTTAGTTTTCAACTTGTAGTATCACTTTATGCTTTGATCAATGATGTTTTGTCGCTCTGCATGATTATGGCCATTATTGCTCTCTTAGTTTGTCGCTCCCAGTCTTTTGCTAGCCTTCACAACCAAGTATGAGTTCCACTCATGCATCCAACTCCCTAAACCAAGTTATTATAAAGAGTCCACCATACCTACCTACTAGCATATGCTATTCCAAGTATATTCATGTTTTTGTTTACCTTCCAAATTAAACTTGTTATTAGAAAACTAGTGATTAAAGCTCTCACGAACTTGATGGCACACTTTACTTTTCTTGCCCTTAATAAACTTGAACCATTGTGTCGTCTATGTTGTATATGCTTGCACTTATTTGTTGGGGATTAGCAGAACCATGCTGTTATGGGGAACGCTTTCAACATTGCACTGGTACTTTGTACCTAGTTGATATCATGCTCTTTTGTATATGGATCCCGTCGGTGTGAAATGAAAGGGGAGCTTGTAAGTCCATGGAGTTATGTATGTGTGTTAGAGAAACGTCCGGGCCGCTGGTCTAATCCATGCTGACATGGTGGAAACCTGCAGCGTAACCATAATGAGCTGTCTATGAAGCATTCTTCTTATAAAAAAAAGTCCTATATTGAAAAAAAAAAGAAAAAAGAAAAAGAAAAGAGATTATAAAAAGAGGAAAGAGAGAAAAAAGCACCATATTCCCATGGTAAATAAGAAGATTGTTGAGATGATCGTTGTCTGCTTGCCTTGTCATTTTGATATGGGGATTCTTCTGTATCATCGGGCAAGGGGTACCCCGTTGGCGGTTCTCTATGATACACATGTACTTACGATGACAAGAACTTACCGGTAACTAAACTTGAGTAGCATGAGGAGCGACCCTCGTATTCAAGGGACATGAGATTTCCAACTTATACTTTGTCAAGCATATACTCCATAGTTTGTTCACTTTAACCTTAATCACTTCAAGATGCTTATGATAGGGCAATGAGAGCTGAAAGCTATAAGTACCATAATTTTTGGAAGCTCTTTATGAGACTTGAATCCCTGCTTCCTTCTATGAAGGCCTTTCTTCCACCAATATATTGAGTCTCCACCTTCTATCTTTATGCACTTACTTTGAGAGCATAGTGGCCATTCTTAGTTCTATGTGCATTGTCCCAAGACTTGTTTATTGATGCATAGCTTTGATATTGCTTGTTTTAAACTATTTGTATCTAGTCACTCTTATGAACTTTGAAGGTGTCCTATGCATTTATATTTGCTATTCTATGAGGAACAAGCTAAATACTACTATGCTATGTTTTCTTTATGTGAAACAAACAAACATCTTGCAGAGCATTGTTATTCATGAATCTTTTGTTTGTGCCTTTTCATGTTGCATCATAGTTTCTTTGTCTTATTTCTAGAACCTTGTCTTTCATGTTATGATTGAAGTACTATGATCCCAGCTTTGAATGTTTTACAAATACATTGATCAAGTTTATGATGGTGCATGTCACCTCAAAAATTATTCTTTCTTTTATCACTTACCTACTCGAGGACGAGTAGGAGTTAAGCTTGGGGATGTTGATACATTGCAAATGTATCTATAATTTTTGATGTTCCATGCTTGGTTTTATCTACTTTCTTATGTTTTGTCCACACTTTGGAGTACTTTTCATATGATTTCTTGGACTAACCTATTAACAAGATGCCATAGTGCCAGTTGCCTATTTTCTGCTGTTTTTGGTTCCAAGAAGTCAAAAAATGAATATTCTCGGAATTGGACGGGACAAAAGCCAAAGTTCCTATTTTCCCAGAAGACTCACGGAGCCAGAAGGAGAGTTAGAGAGGGGCCATAGGATGGCCACACCCCCCTTGGCGTGGGCCTGCCCAGGCCACGCCAGGGCATGGTGTGGGCCCCCTGGCCGTCCATCGACCTTGCCTCCTTCGCCTATAAGAGCCTCCCGATACCAAAACCCTAGATCGTCAATCAGAAATCCACGAAAAGTTCCACAGCGCCGCCGCCACCGAAGGGGAGATTCAGGGGACAGAAAGTCTCTGTTCCGACACCCTGCCGAGACAGGGAAGTGCCCCCGGAGCCATCTCCATCGATCTCCACCACCATGTCCATCACCATTGTTGATTCCCATGATGAGGAGGGAGTAGTTCTCTCTCGAGGCTAAGGGTTCTATCGGTAGCTATGTGTTCATCTCTCTCTCTATGCATGATCATATTGTGATCATGAGCTTGTAATCTATAGATCTACCTTGCTACTCAAGTGCTTAATAGATCTCTGCTCTCCCCATGTATGTGAAAGTGACAACATGCACACCATGGTGGCACTTAGGCTAGAGATTAAAAATACTTGTTATGAGTTATATTTGGAGTTAGATGTTTCTATGAAATTGTGGTGTTTGTTGGACCCATCTAGTGCTCAAGGTGACAGTGTGGGGTTATTTAGATGGGAAAGGCTTACTTTGAGGTGTGCTGTTATAGCCCTACCATGGATTAGAGTGTCCAACCGGAGAGTAATTCAGCGTAGTATCATAAAGAAGAATATATTTATATGAGAGTGTTCACTAGTGAAAGTATGATCCCTAGGCCTTGTTTCTAAGCATTGATACACCGTTTGCAATTAGATCTGTTACATGTTTCCTTGCTTCCTTCTTTATTTAAGTTTGCCTTTAGTCTTTTCCCACGTCAACCACACGCCAGCAAGCTATTTTCTGGCACCGTTACCACTTATAATTATCCATACCACTTGTATTTCACTATCTCTTCGCTGAACTAGTGCACCTATACACCTGACAAGTGTATTGGGTGTGTTGGGGACACAAGAGACTTTTTGCATCTTGATTGCAGGGTTGCTTGAGAGGGGATACCTTTGACCACTTCCTCCCTGAGTTCGATAAACCTTGGGTGATCCACTTAAGGGAAAACTTGTTGTTGTTCTACAAACCTCTACACTTGGAGGCCCAACAACTGTCTACAAGAATAGAAGTGCGTAGACATCACCCGTCCTACGGACGCTCCTACATCTACACCAACAAGTCCCCCAAGTGGACCCATGACTCGTGCCCGAGCCAAACTCCTACAAGCTAAGGTGAACTCGCTCCTCTCCTCGTGCCAATTTGATACCTCCTTGCATGGTGTGCTACTTCATGCAACTACTCTATGCATCATCAGGTACGAAGCCTCGACACATCACCAAGCACCCAAGGATGGAGAACAAGGAGCAGAGCGTGAAGCGGAAGCCGCTGGAGCTGCTCAGACCAAAGTCTCCGGTATGCGCACACCGGACTCTCCGGTCCACCAAAGTCTCTGGCCTGAAGACCCCGGAGACTCCGGCCCACTCTCCGGTCTGACCCCTACACCGGGCCCTGGGACAATCTGAAGGCCCCTCCGGAGGCTGGTCCGGAGACTGACCGGAATCTCCGTCCTAGACCAGAATCTCCGTCCTAGACCGGAGTCTTCGGTCCACCACACCGGAGTCTCCGGTCCGACCGACGCCAGGCATGAAAAGGCCTTTGGGCCTGCGGCCCATGTACCCCTTAGTTCGTCCAGAACTTGTCTTTTATTCCTAAAGTACCCCTGTTTAAGTGGCTGGCCTATATATAGTCCCCCACCTCCACTGTAAACCCTAGGTATTATATTGGAATTAGTGGAAACCCCTTTGTGGATCTATCTAGTTCTTGCCTCATGCTCCTTGACCAAGGAGCACCAATATCCCCAAACCTCGTTGGAGTTTGCATCATGCCTCCATGTTGTACAAGGCCTAGGCATCGGAGTCCCTTTTCCTAGACGTCAAGATCTCACCGAGTCTCCCATCTCGCCGTGACAGTTCGAGAGAGAGTCCTCCACCCGACGCTGATCCTAGGGATTGCGCCGGACCGGTCACCGCCGGCATGAGCTATTGGTGTGTATCGTGGTTTTGCGTGTGTGTGTGTGTTCATCGCGTTCTTCGTGCGTTAGTTTGTCGTGTTTATTCTTCCCTCCTTCCCCCGCACTCCATCCTCGATTTGAGTGGGATTCGTGAAAGATCAGGCCACCCTAGAGGTTTTCCCTCAACATATTGGTATCAAGAGCTTCGTTGCTCATGAATTCCCCCACAAATTTTTCTTCTATCCACCAAAAATTCGAAAATCCCCAAAAAAGAGCCCCATATTTGCCTTTGGATTGATCTATTGATTTGGAGTGTTACTTGTGGTTTTGATCCGACCAAACCTTGTCTTAGGTGTTGGTCCAGCTTTATCCTGCATTTTCCCAGCCAAATTTGGCCAATTTTTCACGGATTTGAGGACACAAAGCATGGATTTCCACTCAAGAACACGAGCAGTTCGCGATCTGACTCCAGACCGGAGTCTCCAGCCTACACACCGGAGTCTCTGGCCTGGACCGGAGTTTCCGGCCTAAAGCCCCCGAGTCTCCGGCCCTGACGCCTGGTTTTGACAGTTTTGCCTCTAATCTTGCATTGGCTAATTTCCTCTTGTTTGTTTGTGCCCGTGTGCGTGTCGCCAACTAACAACAAGCTTCCACATCAACAACCATCGCGCTCATCGACACCACAGCCCACGAACATCACCCTACACCACCGACGCCAAGCTCATAATCACCAACGAAGGTATAACTTGCGTCACCTTGTTAGTCCCTATCTTCCTTTGTCTGTACCTATCCCATGAGAGTGGCTCATCTTGTGTTTGCTTGAGCATTGTGCATTTGTCCTTGGATAGTGATAGTGCAAGAGCAATATCAAGTGTGACTAGGTAGCATCAAGGGAGAGCAAAAAAAGAGAAAGAAAGAAAAAGATACAAAGCAAAAGAAAAAGAAAAATAGTCTTCCCTTGCAAAAGAGAGTCTCAAAGCTTGTAAGCAAGAGAGAAAAAAGAGCACCCAAGGCAAGTGCACAAATCCGTTGCTCATTTTTCCTCTTTGCAAACGAGCCACGGTCTCTCCTTGCATTGGCACGACAACGAGCTTAGTCTTTGTTAGGACATTTTGTTTGCTCATTTTCATAGTCGTGTCAATCCTAACTATCTCCACGTGTGTGTACATAGTCGTAGGTTCCCGTCACCCTTTTGAGTTGTTGACCTTCGCCTTTGACTTGAGTTTTGTTGGATTTTACCCACATTGGACTATCCCTTTTCTTTTGGTTGGTTCTTTGGCTTTCCACAATCCTAACCTACCACCAACAAGCTTTTGAGAGTTAGTTCTTTCTTTAGTGTGAGTTTACTTTGCAATTCCACTTTGCACGCTTATAGCTCTCACTTGTGGTTTCTAGTTTGGTGCAATCCCCAAGGTGAGGTACAAGTCTAACACCACCATATTCCAGTTCCATATACAATACTTGTGTGTTTTGCATGATGGATAGGCATGGTGAGTCGAGCCAACTACCTCCCCAAGAAGAAGATCAAGGACCGTACATGACGCGCGCAAGTCACTTCATCGTTCGACAAGAGTTCCGTGAACGTTGCCAAGCCCTTGAGACGCCAAGATGAACAATTTGGCGAGACGCAAGCCGAGTTCAAGAACATCGACAACCGCTTCGATTGCCTCGAACGACAAATGCACGCAATGCATCACAACTTTGGCCACCAAAATGAAGCGCTCCAATGCTCCGTTGCCGAAAAAAATGACAATCTTCGACGCCTCATCGACAATCTTCACCCAAGTGCTCCAAGATGCAATGATGCCCCCGTGATTGAAGATGGAAGTTCTTTGAACTATGTACCTTCCACATGGCACACCGCAACGTCAAGCTATGATGGTGATTTCTCTTCAAGGCCACGAGCAAGGCAAGAAGCACACCGTCATCACGCAAGGGCATTACTGATCCAACAAGAGCAACCACAACAAGAACTGCAAGTCTACCACCATCGACCGCGACACATACGTGACACAACAAGTGATGACTCCAATTTGGAGAATCAAGCTCGGCATCGACGTGAAGCTCTCCAAGATCCTCCTCCTCGTCATCAACGTCATGAACGTCCGCACCAACACCATGGTCATCACGAGGCGCCTCCTCCACCTCAACAAAATTTGGAGCATCAAGTGATACAAGTTGAGCGACGTCCACCATGTCAAGAGGCTCATGACCATGTTCTTCACCATGGGGCCCATGTGCCGAATCAACATCACCAACCGAGGAATGACCCTACTCTTCATCATCAACCACGTCATGAGGCTCCACATCCTCAACAACCTCATGGGGCCCAAGTGCCTCAACACCCTCAACAACCGCGCCAAGAGCAAGAGCAAGCTCCTCACCAACAATCTCAAGAGCAAGCTCCGCAACAAGGTCGCGAGAACCAAGTTCCACCGCATCAACCACAAGATCATCAACAAGGTAACCAATCTCGTCGCAATGACCACAATGATGAAGAAACTTTTGGCAAGCTCAAGTTCACAATGCCCAAGTTTACCGGATCCAATGACCCCGAAGAATACCTCTCATGGGCACTCAAAGTCGACAAGATCTTCCGCATGCACAACTATAGCAACGAGAAGATGGTCACCATGGCTTCGCTTGAGTTTGATGATTACACCAACCTTTGGTGGGAACAAGTTCAGGTTGCTCGTGATGCAAGGCAAGAGCCACCAATCACAACTTGGCATGACATGAAGGCTCACCTGAGATCCCGGTTCGTCCCCGCGCATTACACACGTGACCTCTTCAACAACCTTCAAGCGCTTCGTCAAAGGACAAAGACCGTGGAAGAATACTTGAAGGAAATGGAACTCAACTTGATTCGCGCCAACATTGATGAGCGCATGGAGCAAACAATGGCACATTTCCTCATTGGCTTGAATCACCCAATCAAGCGCATCGTCGAGTTCCAAACATACAACACCATGGTTGAGCTTGTGCATATCGCAACAAAGGCTGAACGTCAAGTGTAAGAGGACATCAAGTACAGCAAGCCCAAGACGTATTTCACCTACAAGCAAGATTCAACCGCTACGCCAACAACTTTAAATGGAAGATCCTCAAGTACCTCCAAGCTTTCCTTCAAGCCCACACTTCCTCACGGAAAACTGCCCCCAAGTGGCAAACAAGCAAAGAGTGATACACCTTTCAATGGTGAATGCTACAAGTGTGGAGGTAAAGGACACAAGTCGGCCGAATGTGGAAACAAGAAGGTCTTGTTCATCCATGAAAATGGCGATGAAGAGTACTTGAGTGAAGATGAATTTGATGCCCGAGTCAAGGAAGCAATGGCAAAGCAACGAGTGGAAGATGACCAAGAACTCCTCATGTGTGAACATGATGCAAGTCCATCGCTTGTTGTCACAAGGATCTTGACCACTCAAGCACAAGAGCATGAAGACCAATGCTCCAATATCTTCCAAACACGAGCCGACATCAATGGCAAATCTATCAAGGTGATCATAGACGAAGGGAGTTGTCACAACCTTGCTAGCACCGAGTTGTGTGAGAAGCTCAACCTCACCCTCCATCCGCACAAGCACCTCTACCATGTGCAATGGCTAAGTGACCAAGGGTCTGTAAAGATCAAGCATACCGTATCAGTCTCCTTCTCCATTGGTCCTTACAAAGATACGGTGGAGTGTGATGTGGTTCCTACGACAGTTTGCCACATGCTTCTTGGTCGGCCATGGCAATTTGACAAGGCTGCTCAACATGATGGTCGCACCAATGTATACACCTTCAAATGGCTCAACAAAACATGTGTTTTGCAACCGATGACTCCTAGCCAAATAATTGCGGATAATGCAAAGGATTTAGCGAGGGCGCAAAGCACAACACCTACTTGTGAGAAGAGCGGTGAGAGAGAGAACCACCTCATAGAGAGTGAGAGCCACACTCGAGTGGAAAAACTAAGAGTGTTCTCCTTGCCACCAAAAGTGAGATGAGAGATGTTCGGAACAACCCATCCATCTTGCACTATGTCCTCCTTTGCAAGGGACTAGCGCAAGGAACTAATGAATTAACCAATGTTCCTCCATCTTTGATGAATGTTTTGCAGGAATTCAAGGATGTGTTCCCCGAAGAGCTTCCACATGGACTACCTCCTCTTCGCGGCATCGAACATCGCATTGACCTCATCCCCGGTGCACCACTTCCCAACCGCGCCGCTTACCGCACGAACCCGGAGGAGACAAAGGAGATTGAACGTCAAATCAACCAACTCGTCTCCAAAAGGTTTGATCCAAGTTAGCACTAGTCCAAGTGCCGTACCTGTGATACTTGTTCCAAAAACGTATGATACGTTATGGTTATGCATGGACTGCCGTCCAATCAATGCTATCACCGTGCGTTATCGACATCCCATACCACGTCTCGATGACATGCTTGATGAATTGTGTGGAGCCACTATTTTTCCAAAAATTGATCTTCGTAGTGGTTACCATCAAATACGCATGGCTAAAGCTGATGAGTGGAAAACAGCCTTCAAGACCAAACTTGGTCTCTATGAATGGTTGGTTATGCCCTTTGGTTTATCTAATGCCCCATCCACCTTCATGTGTCTCATGAATCATATCTTGTGTTCTCTCATTGGAAAAAGTGTTGTTGTCTATTTCGATGACATCCTTGTTTATAGCAAATCACTTGAGGACCATATAACACATGTCAAGGAAGTTTTGCAAATCCTTCAACATGAAAAGCTTTATGCTAATCTTCCCAAGTGCACTTTTGCTAAAGACAAGTTGATTTTTCTTGGATTTGTCATTTCTTCGAAGGGAATTGAAGTTGATGTGTCCAAGGTAAAGTACATACGAGATTGGCCCATCCCAACAAATGTGAGTGAACTCCGAAGTTTTCATGGGTTGGCCGGTTTCTATCGTCGCTTTGTGAAAGACTTTTCCACCATTGCTTGTCCTCTCAACGAGTTGACAAAAAAGAATGTCACCTTCATGTGGGGCAAAGCACAACAAAAAGCTTTTGATGAACTTAAAAAGAGGCTCAACGAAGCACCTCTCCTTGCATTACCGGATTTCACAAAAACTTTTGAAATAGAGTGTGATGCTAGTGGTATTGGCATTGGAGAAGTCCTTATGAAAAATGGACGTCCTATAGCCTATCGTAGCGAGAAACTTGATGGTGCTCGCCTTAACTATCCAATTTATGACAAAGAGCTTTTTGCCTTAGTTCGTGTCCTTCAAGTTTGGCAACACTACCTATGGCCCAAGGAATTTATCATACATTCCGACCATGAGTCGTTGAAATATATCAAAGGCCAAGCCAACTTGAGTAAGAGACACGCTAAGTGGGTTGAATTTATGGAGTCTTTTCCGTATATTGTCAAGTATAAGAAGGGCAAAGATAATGTAGTTGCGGACTCTTTGTCTCGCAAACACACAAGCCTTCTTACAAGACTTGAAATCAACGTGTTGGGTCTTGAGGAAATAAAATCTTTGTATGCTTCCGACCCGTTCTTTGAACCAATTTTCGCAAAGTGCTCCAATGACAAAGGAGTTGATGATTTCTATTTGCATAAGGGTTTCTATTTAAACAAAACAAGCTATGCATTCCGAAGTTATCGCTTCAACTCTTGCTTCAAGAATCTCATGGTGGAGGCCTCATGGGTCACTTTGGTCGTGACAAGACATTGGACATGCTCTCTAATCACTACTTTTGGCCCAAGATGAAGCGTGACGTGGAGCTCTACATTCAACGATGCACGACATGTGTTCAAGCTAAGTCGCAAGCTAACCCTTATGGTCTTTATATGCCATTGCCTATTCATCATACCCCTTGGTCTGACATTAGCACAGATTTCGTGTTAGGATTGCCTAGATATAAGCATGGTCATGATTCTATATTTGTTGTTGTGGATCGTTTTTCCAAAATAGCACACTTCATACCGTGCCATAAGACCGACGATGCTTCACATGTTGCAAATCTGTTTTTTAGGGAAATCGTCCGTCTTCACGGTGTGCCAAGAACAATCATCTCCGACCGCGACGTCAAATTCATGAGCTACTTATGGAAGACCCTCATGGCCAAGCTCGGCGTCAAGGTACTCTTTTCATCCGCATCGCATCCTCAAACTGATGGCCAAACCGAAGTTGTCAACCGAACCCTCGGAACCCTTCTACGCGTGCTGATCAAGAAGAACTTGAAGGATTGGGAGGAATGCATTCCCCATGCCGAGTTCGCCTACAACCGTGCCAAGCACTCAACAACCAAGATGAGTCCATTCATGATCGTCTATGGTTTTGAGCCCCTCACCGCACTCGACATCCTACCACTACCTCTCCATGAGCGCACGAACATGGACGTCGAGAAGCGCGCACAAGCTATGAAGAAACTTCATGAAGAAACAAGAGCTACTATCGAACAACAAGTCCTTCGCCAAGCTTCAAGGTTAAACAAGGACAAGAAGGAGATGATATTTGAATAAGGTGATCTTGTGTGGATACACCTAAGCAAAGACCGCTTCCCCAAGGAACGCGACTCCAAGCTCAAGCCAAGAGGAGATGGTCCCTTCAAGGTCCTCAAAAGAATCAACAACAACGCCTACATCATTGACATACCGACCTCCAAATACCTTGCAAGCAATACATTCAATGTCAAGGATCTTTCACCCTACCATGGAGATGTTCAAGATGATAACCATGAAGAGTCGAGGACGACTCTTTCCCAGGGGGGGGGAGCTGATGCAGCCCATCCTACGGACGCTCCTACATCTACACCAACAAGTCCCCCAAGTGGACCCATGACTCGTGCCCGAGCCAAACTCCTACAAGCTAAGGTGAACTCACTCCTCTCCTCGTGCCAATTTGATACCTCCTTGGATGGTGTGCTACTTCATGCAACTACTCTATGCATCATCAGGTATGAAGCCTCGACACATCACCAAGCACCCAAGGATGGAGAACAAGGAGTGGAGCGTGAAGCGAAAGCCGCTGGAGCTGCTCAGACCGGAGTCTCCGGTCTGCGCACACCGGAGTCTCTGATCCCCCAAAGTCTCCGGCCTAAAGACCTCGGAGACTCCGACCCACTCTCTGGTCTAACCCCTACACCGGGCCCTGGGACAATCTAAAGGCCCCTCCGGAGGCTGGTCCGGAGACTGACCGGAATCTCCGTCCTAGACCGGAGTCTCCGGTCCGACCGACGCCAGGCATGAAAAGGCCTTTGGGCCTGCAGCCCATGTACCCCTTAGTCCGTCCAGAACTGGTCTTTTATTCCTAAAGTACCCCTGTTTAAGTGGCTGGCCTATATATAGTGCCCCACCTCCATTGTAAACCCTAGGCATGATATTGGAATTAGTGAAAACCCCTTTGTGGATCTATCTAGTTCTTGCCTCATGCTCCTTGACCAAGGAGCACCAATAGCCCCAAACCTCGTTGGAGTTTGCATCGTGCCTCCGCGTTGTACAAGGCCTAGGCATCGGAGTCCCTTTGCCTAGACATCAAGATCTCACCGAGTCTCCCATCTCTCCGTGCCGGTTCGAGAGAGAGTCCTCCGCCCAACGCTGATCCTAGGGATTGCGCCGGACCGGTCACCGCCCGCGTGAGCTATTGGTGTGTATCGTGGTTTTGCGTGTGTGTGTGTTCATCGCGTTCTTCGTGCGTGTGTGTGAGTTCGTCGTGTTCATTCTTCCCTCCTTCCCCCGCACTCCATCCTCGATTTGAGTGGGATTCGTGAAAGATCGGGCCACCTTAGAGGTTTGCCCTCAACATATTGGTATCAAGAGCTTCGTTGCTCACGAATTCCCCCATAAAATTTTCTTTTATCCACCAAAAATTCGAAAATCCCCAAAAAAGAGCCCCATATTTGCCTTTGGATCGATCTCTTGATTTGGAGTGTTATTTGTGGTTTTGATCCGACCAAACCTTGTCTTAGGTGTTGGTCCAGCTTTATCCTGTGTTTTCCCAGCCCAATTTGGCCAATTTTTCGCGGATTTGAGGACACAAGGCGTGGATTTCCGCTCAAAAACACGAGCAGTTCGCGATCTGACTCCAGACCGGAGTCTCTGGCCTACACCAGAGTCTCCGGCCTCGCTCGTGAGATGGCCTAGTGTTTTTTTTCAATCTTTCCTCTCGTCCTCTTGTTTCATGAGCACCGTGTGGATAGGGGGGGGGGGTGCTCGGCTAGATCAGCCCCCGTCCCACCAGTGTCAGGGCAGAGTAGGGAAAATTTGAGGGGGCAATCAAAGAAAACAGTTCACTAAAGTTATTGGTGAGGACCCAAACATTAAAACTAAATGTAGTTATCGAAGAGAGTATGAGACTAACCAAAAAAATCATGGGGGCCATGGTCCCCACTGGTGCTGAACCAGAAATTGGCCACATTCCCTGCCTATGCGACCGATTAGCCCATTAGCATATGCACATTTTAATGAACATCAAAATTATATTTATTTTAGATAAAGTTTAATAATTTAAAATAGGTATTACATAATATAAAATGTTCACACGCTGTAAACAATATTATCATATATGAATAAATATTCATGTATTTAAAAAATCATGTACCATAGAAAAATGCCGTAAACAATTAAGGTAAATGTTTATGTACAATAAAAATATGAGCATGCATATTAACATATATGTAAACAATGTTGTTTATGCATGTCGGAATATGTGCTCATGTATTTTTTTACAAAAACGGATATTTGTAGCAAAAAAAGTAAAATGAAACAAAAGGTACAAAATAAATCTAAAATAGAAGGAAAGGAAAAGGGAAAGAGAAATAAAGAGGGAAAAGGAAAACGAGAAAGCCCCTCACCTTGTTGATTGGCACAACGAGCGTCAAATAGGTATTGTCCGAGAGTACACCCTCGTCTCTCACCAGCAATGGAGGCCCAACAATACCCAGAATAAGAAAAACTACGGTAACATCTTGCAAAATCCTTTATGTGGCTCATTGTGTGCAATAGGAGATGCTCCGGGCTGATGGTGGGCCATGCCCATTATAGGTATGCATTTCTCTCTCTCTTTGTTTTTTATTTCTCTATGTACTGTCTATTTTCTCTTTTCGTTTTTCTTTCTCTTAGTTTTAAATGTTCCTTTACTATTTTAAAATAGTTAATGTTTTAGAAATTAATCAAAGTTCCTTAAAGTTGAATATCTATACCGGAATAATTCTTTTCATTTTAATTATACACGTGTATTTTTTGATGTAGCTGAAAAAAAATTCTTAGATGCACACGTTTAATATTTGATATATGTAGAGATGCAAGTGAGTCGCCACTAGGCTACCTTCTACCCTTTTAATTCAAAAAACTATTTTTTCTAAAATAATGTTATTGCTGGAAAATTTAGTACTCCCTCTGTCAAGAAATAACTCATTTGGGTTTGTCTAGATTCGAATGTATCTAGACGCATTTTAGTGTATAGATACATCCAAATCTAGAAAAAACCCAAATCAGTTATTTCTGGACGGAGGGAGTACATTTTACCCAATTAGAGAAGGTACCCTAATATTTACTCACTTGCATCTCTACATATGTAAATATTGTTAATATATTTTTCAACTCATTATCTTGCATTTGTAAACTGACTTATGGAATAAGTAGACACTTGATATAATTTCCAAGGTGCAGTATGGAAAAATGAAATGAAAAAACAAACAATATCTGTGTATTGGGCCGCACCAAATAATGCCCGTCATGGATCGGTGTAAGCGGATAAGAGCTCACCGTAAAAACCTGCTCCAAAGATCTTAGTTTGGGCTCAGAGTTAGTAATCATTCATGACCTTGTCTTATGAAATATAGGACGATAAAAAAGCCCATCATCACTTCAGGCATTTTGCTTTTAAAAGGGCCGAATCCTATCTGTCGCTTCACACGAGTCGTATGCTCGCGCTCGCCCGCGGCAGCGAGTCTGGATCAAGCTTCTTTTCGTACGTGGCCTGGTCCATCGAGCAACAGCATGCACGCGCGCGGCGAGGGAGCCAGCTCCCGAGCAAACCAGCACACAGCGTACCGGCACATGCACGTACACAAGTGTGTTTTTGAACAATTTTCAAAAATGAACCTTTTTCAAAACCGAACAACTTTTGAAAGCATGAACCATTTAAATCTAAAACTTTTTATCGATGAACATTTTTAAATTCTGAACCATTTTCAATTTTTAGTTCATGATTTTTGAAATCCGTTCATAATTTTTGTAATTTGGTTCACGAATTTTAAAATTAGTTCATGAATTTTAAAATTGTTCATCAATTTTAAAAATAAAAAAAGGAAAATAAAATAGAAAATTGACAAAAATAGGGAAAACTGAAAAAAGGAAAACAAAAATCTAAAAAAAAAACAGAAGAAAAAATAAAGAGAAAAAAGAAACCGAAAAAATCATGAAAAAAAGGTAAAAGATAAAGAGAGAAAGTTGACGCGTGGACCGGCCCATGCGGGCGATTTCCTGCTAACCAGGCATATTAAGATTTGCAATAAGGATGGGAAATGAGGGCACTCTTATAATTCACTAGCTTCGCTAATAGCATCTCTACTCGGGGCCCTAAAGGTTCCTCAAAGGGCTATGAGAGGTTGTCGGCATCAACATTGACGCCCAGCTGGCCCTCCCAATTTGGTTTTTGCGCCCAACTAGTTATCCTCCGCCACCAGGTCCAACCTAACCCGTGCGGGGGAGGCGAGGCGCCGGATGGATGTGTTTTAGCCAGAAGCCGGGTGGGGAGAACGCGCGTGAAGATTCGATCGTCGTGGGTCAGCTTTGTAAGCGGCTACAGACCGGTCGGTCCATCTTCCTCCTCTCACGTCGCACCGCCATAATGGCCTAAGCTCCGCCGCAGTCTTTGAAGTGATAGGGCGACAGTTGGAAGTATCAACGCGTCTAGTCGATGGGGAACACAACAGGTTAATGTGCCTCCACCGCTCACCACCCCTGTCCACTACCGCTATTAAAATGGCCTTGTCGGTGCCATTCCTTCACACAAGCATCCTCTCCCGCCAAAATCTTCCTGTCCTCTCCGCTCACAATCTTCCCGTCCAAATCACATCCCTCGCCGATGGAGCATTTTCCAGGAGATGGTGTCGTCGTTAAAGGCTTCGGGCAATGATGGTTGCTCGTCTCGGAGGCGTAGGCGCTTTGAGACGCCCAGTACCCAGTCCCGCCAGACTTTCGATGCCCGAGGGGATAGGTGCTCAGTGCTGCTGGGCTGCCAGTGCCGACCATCTGAGCCCGATCCATGGCCATCTACAACATTTTTGGTCTATCCTCATGCCGGATGAGAGGGATGACCCCAAGTGGATCCCGACAACCACCACATGTGGATGCTCTTCTTCGAGCGGTAGCGTGAGGACCGCATTGCCACCTACGATGACAACAACCTGTTGCTGGAGAACAAAAATAGTGCCGGATGATGGTGGTGGCGGAGCCCTAGGGAGCACTCTCGCCTGGGTGCTTGACTACATCGCCGTAGGGAACTAACTATGCCCGACAATGCCACTGCCACAACCGCGATAGCCCCGCCATGGGCTCTAGTCTTGGGCTCCACGTCGCCAGACGTCGAGTTCTTCCTCTCACTCATCATCGTCGAGGTTGTCGTCGTCCCCCGCGAGGTACTCGTCGTACTCTACCTCCTACCCTTTCTACGGTTCCCGAAATAAAACACTAGAATTCAGTATTCAATAAGACCTCTATGGCCGAAACTAAATTACGCCAGTATATACCGAGTTCGAGTCCGAGGACTTGAATTTGATGTAGGTTCACAGTGTTTTTTCCCAAGAGAAATTAACTAATTCCCGATTCATCAGATGCATCAGACCCGTTATACCATATCCCTATGACAATGAATACATGAAAAATAAAATTATTTGTTTGCGGGAATCTTCGATTTACAGTTGAAATTGTCTTTGAGACTCAAGCCGAATCTATGATTCGGATGGGGTCTCGGGGCTACTGACATGGGCATGATCTATCAGGTCCCCATGATTAACTATCCTGTACATACAAAGGCCTACAGTCCACGAAGCCCATAAATAATAAGATAAGTCCAGGAAGTATCCGACAGACAAAAGCGTGTCTCACTATAAGGAATATGGCTATATATGACCCTTCTTTTTCGTTACAAAATCGTCATAGTAGTCTGTTTATGACGATTTTATGACGATTTTGAGATCGTCGAAAGCTGGGCGTCGCAAATGAACTATAACGACGTTTCTGGTAAAATCGGCATAACCGTCTATGACGATATTGGATCGTCATAACCTCTATGACGATTCAATATCGTCATGGACCATCTAGCCAGGCCAGGTCAGATCCGACGTAGCAAAATTGTGACGAAATTAAATTGTCTTAAATTGAATTTAGCCTGGTCCATTCGGTCATTTATGTGGGCTGAGCCCAATAATTTGGGCAATGTATGATTCGTGTTCTACTAGTTCTGGTTGGCTAAATGGGCCAAGCCCCAACAATTCAGCCTTTTTATTTCTAGACTTTGGAATTTTCACATTATTTTTATTTTCTATTTTGAAATTTAAATCTTATTCTGATTCTGGTCCCACTAGGAAGATGGGTGCTTGGTCCCATTTATCAGTTTCCTATTTTTTCTTTCCTATTTTAATGCACGTCCCACCAGGCATCACGTGCTATTTAGGCACCACTCATCAGTCATGTATTTGTTCAATAACCAGTAATCCAATTCAAACAAACCAATAAAGTTATAATAATTTCATATGACATCCAAACAATATATTCAAATCACCCACAGTACTAATCAGGTATTCAGCTATCAAAATACACTAAATCTCAACTATCTGGATCAGCGTCGCCCCCATCATTATCTGGGATCGCGTCGCTCGCCGCCAGCCTATTCTCTGCTCGCGCGCACTGCACTACTCTGTGCGCTCACCGCTAGCCCTCCTCTGCTCTGTGCGCTGAGCCGTTGGTCCTCCTCTAGTCCGCAGTACCACTCCTCCTCTGTCATGCGGCCTCACTGCTCTTCCTCGACCTGCTCAACCTGTAGCTGCTTTTCAATCTACTCGACATGTAGCTGCTCCTCCTTAGCCTGTTGAAGAACAATCTTCTAAATAACACATAGGCTTCATCTTGAGATCTCTCTAGGAGTAAAAGCAGTAGAATAATAAAACTAGTTCCATGAAGAACTGCAGGGTACAAGAAAAATATCAGAGCTACCAACTATCAGGCATATGCTAATATGAAATCTTACTTGACTATAGATAGCAGCTCCTATATGGAAATTTTAGGAAACAATTAGAACAAGTGTGTGTGCACTAATTTGAAATCTGGATGCATTACATTTAGACATAATTATCCACATGATCAAGCATGCACTAATACATAATTAGCAAACAATTACACACATACTTACGTTTGTAAGTAGCAGTAACATCTTGGTGCAGTATGCATTTCAAATTTATTGCTACTCAGTTCAGATTAATCCAATGCAAGATTACAGAGCAACTACATCAAAGTAATCAGATTTACTAATGTATTTGTCACATGATACATGCATCAAGCATCAGATAATCAATTATCAGTTCCGTATATGTTCGAGAAGACAAGTAGATACCTGACTTCCGTGTCGATGAGGTGGATGGGACTGTAGTTGAAGATCTGGTCTGCAACGTCATATCATACATTGTTTTTCCATTCATATGAGATTATGTAGTCACGAGTTAGCTAAGCATTGCATCTTTAAGTATGAATCAATTGTTGGAATAGTAAGAGTAAGGACTCTTCTAGGTACTGCATGATCATATAGAAGTACTGGAACAAAAAGAGCATAGTTTCTCAGAACAATGCATGCAAAGCAGTATCACAAAAACCAGGCTATACAACAACATTTCCCTAGAAGATCTGCATTTGAGAAATGACAAGAACAATGTGACAATCTAGGAATCAGGGACTTACCAACAATGGAGACGAAGGAGGAAGCATGCACCAATGTGTCCCTATGGTTAAAGATGATACAAATACATGAGGATCAACAAAGGGGTTGATGTCATGAAGAACTAAAGACAACACCAACAGAGATGTTGTGCATATTAGGGAGCTCCTCCTTGCAGAAAAAATTACACTGAAACCAGGTATTCATTTCACTTAGATTCCATACCAAACAAATGAATAGATTATATACTGAACAACTGAACCTACTTTATGCATAAATAGTTGTTCAACATTAAAACAAGCTTGTTCTATCATCCGGTGAACAATAATAAAGGACATACAATGAGGCTGGATAACTAGTAGCCTTCTGGTTGTAACAAAGATACAATTTCTAGCAACTTAACAGGGGGAAACTCAATTTTTTAAGGTAGACAATCATCCCGTGTGAGAATTTAGGTAGTTACCAGACCATCCACCTGTCCAAATTGGCTAAAATCCTATTATAGGCTACAATTACAAAATATATTCAGAAATGATAATGCCATAGCATTCTACATGTATCAGACCATCCACCTGTCCAAATTGCTACTCACTTCACATTTTTTCACTCCCACATATCCAAACAACAAGTACTGTCCAACATATCAAATATACAGGCTAAAGGCAGGACACTTGCTCCCAATAGGGAACATGGCATGCAGATTTAGCAGTAAATCACACCAGGTAGTAAATCACTCGAGTTATTATTCACAGGATACAAGTCATGTAAGTACTAGGCCTACTAATCTTGTAAGTACTTAGCAAGTAATTCAACATCCAGGCATTCAATGCTTAAGAGAGATCCTAGATATTTTCAATGATTCCTTGAGTAGCTAAGCAACAAGCTACTGAAAACTTGGAATACCAATTAAATATTGCTTGACTAAAATAACCAAGTGAATAACCAAGCAAATGAGCATCCAACAATTATAGTTAGAAGCACAAAATACTAGAGTTCTACCCTCAGCAATTATAGATTGTCCTTGGTATTTGAGGTCGTCTGGGACGTGGATCTCGTGTTATATGCGCCAAGAACCACGAATCCCCACCCCACAAAAAAACACGAATCCACGCGGTCGATCTTCCTACATGTCACGTTCGTGTAAGTCTAGTTCCCAACTCAAAACCTGAAACGGGAGAGCGGGCTTCGGTCTTACCTGACAGCGTGGTTCGAATGGGGTGTTCTTGAAGAGGAGAACGATGACGTGCTCGTCGGCCTGTAACTTCTACGGCGTGTCGATGAACACGGAAGACTAGGTCGGAGGGGATCTGGTGGAGGAGGCCTCTGAGGCAAGGCGCAGCTTTGCAGGGAGATCGACATCGTGGGATCCTGTTTCAACAAATACAAAGGATTAGAGGAGGATGGGCAAAAGGTGATGGGGAGAGAGGCAGATGGGTGGCGCTGCTTCCCGTTCTTGTCGTCGAGGAGGGGAGAACAAGATGGAGAGGGAGATCTGGGCGCAATAGAGGCCGCCGTGCAACGTAGCGCAGCCACTGCCATGGCCGCGAGCACGCCGATGACAGAGCGGGTCGGGCATATCGGCTCCAGATCTGGGGAGGTAGGTGGTGGAAGCGGGAGATGGTGGCGGGGCGGGGTGGAATTGGCGGGCCTGGGTGGAATTGAGGGAAGGAGGTCTAGGGCAGTGGGAGATGGGGCAGCGCCGGCCGGTGAAGGGAGAAGTAGCATCGGCCGATGAAGGGAGAAGCAGCGCCGATGTTAGGGTTTGGGTCGAAGAGGCGGAGGGGCTCGCGTCCAAGAAGAGAATAACATTAGGGTTTTAGTAGGGGAAAGAAAAGGGATCGAGATGGGGCTGTGGGTGCGGTGGGGACTGTGGAGTAGGGTGTGCTTCTTTATGTGAGTGGCTAGGCGTTGGATCGGAACTGTACGGTTCAGATCTGGATGATAAGGATGATCTGTGGGAGGCGGTTCCCTGTGTTTTGATTGGTCGGTTAACAAAACGTCTCTTTTTTGCACTCGGAAAATAGAAAATCATGTTTTTGCAACAAAAATAAAAGGTTCCTCCGACAACATTGTTCGCAATTCCAAGATGTTCATGTGTGCACAATATTTCCATGTAATCGAAGGAAGTTTTTCATTTCCTCGCACCAAAAATCCATTTTTCATTTTTCGAGTGTTAAAAAGAGGGTGTTTTGTGAAGCGGACACCAAATTAAAGTTTCAACATACTACCACCCTATTTTGCAAAAATACTAGACCACCTTACATGGAAAAAGTCCCAATTGGGGGTTCTCAAACCTTTATGTCTACCCCTGGTGAAAAACACACTATCGAATTGATCGGAAGTGTGTCCGATCTGAACTACAGGTACATGATTTATTGTTCGTGATTTTTTGCAAAAATCATTTTTAGACTCACAATACGCTATTTCTTCAGAGATCCAATACATGTTTAGCGAGGCTCATCACCTATCTTCATGCCCGTCATTTTGGCCAAAATTTGAAATAGGAAAATTTTGAAACAGGCATAAGAAATTCAAAAATGATCCGAACAATGTAAAACCTTCACGTGGTGTCATATTATGTCACATAGTTGCAAGCAAAAATACGAAACTTGGTATATTGATTGCGTTTCGAAAAAACATTCACATAAATGACCTATCATGTTCGAGGTTTCATGGCTTTCGGGCCAAACGACTAGTGTTATGGCTAGAGTCGCGATATAGTTTGTGATAATATACCCATATTATGCATGCATGTGCATCTTGGGACGGCGAACAATGTTGCAGAAGGAAGTTTTCCTTTTTGTCGCACGGAAAAGCCATTTTCTATTTTTCGAGTGTCAAAATCGGGGTGTTTTGTGAAGCAACACGAAATGTTCAATTCAAAAATGCTGCCACCCTATTTTTAGAAAATACTAGACTACCTTACATGAAAAATGTCCCATCCGAGGGTTTTCAAAGCTTTCTGTCCACCCCTGGTGAAAAAGACAAATTCCTGCCGAATCGGTAGGAAGTGTGTCCGGTTTGAACTACAGGAACATGATCTGATGCTCATGATTTTTTTAAAAAATCATTTTTATACTCACAATATGCTATTTCTACAGATATCCAATACATGTTTAGCGAGGCTCATCCCCTATATTCATGCCCGTCATTTTGGCCATAGTTTGAAATAGGAAAATTTTGAAACGGGCATAAAAAATTCAAAAATGATCCAAACAATGTAAAACCTTTGCGTAGTACCATATTATGTCACATAGTTGCAAGGAAAAATACCAAACTTGATATATTGATCGCGTCTCAAAAATACCTTCACAGAAATGACCTATCATGTTCGAGGTTTCATGGCTTTCGGGCCAAACGCCTAGTGTTATGGATAGAATCACGACATAGTTTGTGATAATGTATCCATATTATGCACGCATGTGCATCTTGGGACAGCGAACAATGTTGCAGGAGGAAGTTTTCCTTTTCGTTGCATGGAAAAGCCATTTTCTATTTTTCGAGTGTCAAAATCGGGGCGTTTTGTGAAGCAACACCAAATGTTTAATTAAAAAATGCTGCCACCCTATTTTTAGAAAATACTAGACCACCTTATATGAAAAATGTCCTATCCGGGGGTTCTCAAAGCTTTCTGTCCACCCCTGGTGAAAAAGACATATTCCTGCCGAATCGGTAGGAAGTGTGTCCAGTTTGAACTACATGTACATGATCTGATACTCATGATTTTTGAAAAAATTATTTTTAGACTCACAATATGCTATTTATTCAGAGATCCAATACATGTTTAGCGAGGCTCATCCCCTATCTTTATGCCCGTCATTTTGACCATAGTTTGAAATATTAAAATTTTGAAACGGGCATAAGAAATTCAAAAATGATCCGAACAATGTAAAACCTTCGCGTGGTGTCATATTATGTCACATAGTTGCAAGGAAAAATTACATCCTTCTAAGTACCCAGATAAACCAATGGAAATGAGGAGACATCAGGAATTGCACATGTACAACCACCACACAGATTCCAAGGCGGAAGGGCGCAAAATTGAGAAGAAGAAGAATGTCAGCACATAAAAATACAGACCAAGCAAGAGAACAGTCAACGTCCAAGATGGTAGGGCAGGTAGATACCTGGGGGCGTAGACCGGATCAGAGGCGATGAACTCGTCATGCTTGAAGGGATCTGGAAGCGAGGCAATCAGGTGTAGAAGCCTAGCGGTCAACCATACCAAACTTGCAATAAGAAACAGGGTATAAAGGTCACATTTGTGATACTAAACAGCAGTGGTGCTTACATTCATCATATTAAACTTAGAACATTGGTAATAAACAACAACAAGCAGCAGTGGTGCATACATTTAACACACTAATCTTAGATCATTGTGGTTGTACAAAACAACAAGAAACAATGGTGATGCTTATATCAACATACTAACCATGGATCAACCTGAAACATCAGTGCTACCATACTAGTAGAAAAGCGGGTATCGCAGTGCAAGTGTGCAAGTGTGCGATTCAGAAACTCCCCCTAGCTAATTCATCAAGTAAGCAGCAGCCGAAAAAGCAAGCACACTACCATACCAGCGGTTAAGCCAACAGACCATGATCAACAGTAGTTAAGCGAGTGTAAACTCGTCAGATCCTAGCTACAATACCAGGATCCTATCTATGTGGGGAGCAGTTAAGCGAGCAAGAAGGAGAGATCAGGGAAGGGCAGGGGGATCTCACCAGCGACGGTGAGTTGCGAAGCCAGGAGGCATAGACACAGGTGCTTAGCACCTCTTTGCCCTGCCTCATTTTTTCCCTCCATGGCCACAGATCCCTCGGGTGCCGCGGCGTCTACATTGAGAGAGAGGAATACTGAGAGAGGGGCCGAGAAAGAGAAGAAAGAGGGGAGGGGAGAAAGGGGGAGGGGGAGAGAGGGATAAGTTACCGGATCTGAAGCGTGCGTGCTCCTCTCGCTGCCAGGAGGAACTGCGGACGTCGGCCGTAGCTTCCTCGTTGTCGTCGTCCACGGTAGCGACGCCAGAAGTGAGTCAGATTTGAACCCCAGGTACATGATTTAATGCTCTTGATTTTTTGAAAAAAATCATTTTTAGATTTATAATATGCTATTTCTTCAGAGATCTAATGCAAGTTTAGCGAGCCTCGGCTCCTAGCTAAGAATCTTAATGCCCGCTGTTTTGACCATAGTTTGAAACGAACATAAATTTTTTAAAATAATCCGAACAATGTAAATCCTTTGCGTGGCGTCATGTTATGTGATATATTTACAAGGAAAAATATCAAACTTGAAATATTGCAAATATTCATTGCACTTACCCAAAATTTTGTATTAAAAACCCTAATTTCCAAATCATATTTTGAATTATTCTAGTGTCTCTACTATGAACTAAGTGGAATTAGTAAATCCACTATTATTAAATAATAAAATTATTCCTAATTAACAACCTTAGATGATCTACTGAATTTTATAGAAAGATAGAGACAAAAATCAATTCTTATATGAAAAAGATACAAAAGAATTAAGAAAAAAGAAAAAACATAGCCGGACCAGCCGAGCTGGCCCGAATATAATCTACCGCGTGGCAGGTGATCAAACTAGCTCAAGAAAACAATGTCTACGTTGCGGGCCTGATCTAATCGGCTTTTGTGGCCAAGGCCCACCAAACGCAGAGGTTTATTAATATATTAATCGTGTTATGTGAAGACAACAAAGGAATCGTGGTCTGGTGGTTGCCTTCGAACAAGGATTACGAGGGGTCGTAGGTTCGAGCCCCCATCGTGATTCTTTTTTTCTAATATTTAAAAAATAGGGAGGCAGTCCCTGTTGGTCCCTATTGGCTGCATTGCTGAACACCCATATTGACACATAGATAAACACATTCACAAATGTTAACACATAGGCATACACGTAGACTTATTTTTTGACGTGGCCGACCAGTCATTTCAATATATTATATTTTAAAAGCTATGATGATTTAAATTGGTCATAATCAGTTATAAATAATGCACTAAGTTGTATCGTGCAGGTTATGAAGATTTCATATAATAAAATTATAACAATTTTGACACAAATCGTCGTAATTCTATAGCACTTTGACCTCTCCAAACGGTCTATGACCATCCTATGCTAAATTGTCATAGATCTATGACGATTTCATTCCCCGTCACTATGAGAAGGTCACAAGTTAACACATTTCTTGTAGTGTCTTAGCAATCAAAAAATAAGTACAAACCTACATAATACTAGTGTTGTAATCATAACTTGACCTATATGTATACAGCTTCGGGACCCAACCTACTATATAAGGGATTTCTATTTTCGTGCCATCGGTTTGTTAGTTGTACTCAGTTTTCCCTAGCCGCTTAACTTGTCCTCACTTTTCCCCTCCCTCTATTCTAAAATCCTCACAGGTGCTCAGATGGAGGGATCCCGTCAGGTCAAAGGCTTGACCATTACATGCTGACCGATGGGACCGTGTTGGGGCAGGTCGTGCGTTGAGCGTTACGTTACGTGGCCTCGACCGTTACATGCTGACGAGTGGGGCCGCGTTGGGACAGGTCTTGCATACGTGATGAAGGGTGGGGCAGCGTTGGGACGGGTCTTGCATACTTGGTGAAGGGTGGAGCCGCATGGAGACACGTCGGACCGGCCATTCTCTCTCACCCAAAGCATTCGCTTTCCCTGAGCCTGCAACAGCTCCCACACCGCCCCTTCGCTCCCCCACCGTTGTGCCCTCCTACCTTATGTCATCCCCGGCCGCCTAGCCGCCCCTCCCCCTAGCCGTGGAGCCTACTCCACCTCTAGCTCCGCTCCCACCCCGCTAGATCTACCCCTTTCGTGGAACAGTATGCAATGCCGGCTGGTGTACCGGTGCTCCCTGTCAAGCGTAGAGAAGATTGGGTGGAATCAGAGGGATCTAACGCATGGATTCCATCTAGGTAAGCATCCTTTCCCTCTGTGGATTGATTATAGGAAGTAATTGAGTGCGAATCGCTGGTGCTCAACTAACTGTCTTGCTTTTCCAATAGGATTGATCCAACACTGGCATTTCGGCTAGCGGTTAAACTGTATACTAGCGTAATTCGTGATTGTGAACAATATCTCTTTGGATTTTACTTCCCAGTGGTGGTTGCAACCTCCATAACTCTCAGAGATTTGAAAGATAAAATCTATTCTAAATTCCCCTAGAGCAATGGCGATTCAGTTGATTTGCAATATTTCAACATTAGCGAGCAAAGATTGCTCCCACTAACTAGCAAAGCTGATATGGTAATGCTTTTCTCTTTGAACACTGCTGAACATTTTGGTCGAATTCATCTCCATGTGCAACCTCAAGTTGAACACACGGTAAAGAGGGTTAAAGCATCATCTGGTGGTCAGGCATCATCAGGTGGTTGAGCATCATGTGTCTCTGCTATCTTGCTAATATTGTGTGCCCCGTGCTCCTTGTAGGTCCACAACAGTACCATCTGTTCGCACTATGAGTGTAAGCCAAATCGCTCGTGCGACCGATGTGGAGGACGAAGCAGAGCCTGACGAGGGAGAGCCTCCACTAGATGATGAGGATGAGTTGATGTTTCTTGAACTGGTAGATAGATTCAGTAAACATGCACTAGAGGATTAATACACGAAGGAAATTGCCCATGGTGCCAGATTTGATGGAACTGATGATGAAGAGAACGAGGGGAACAATGGCAATCTTGTTTTAGCTGAGTACGATCGTGAGGACTTGCCAGTAATTGAGTGGGATAGGAATGGTCCTAAGATTTCAGAAGGCATCATATTTGAAACGATGTGGGACTGTCGTAATGCCCTTACTACATATTGCATCCACACCAATAATGATTATGATATTATTAAGAGTGAGCCAGCAAAGTTCAGAGTTAAGTGCCCATACAAGAGGTGTAGGTGGAGGATGCATGCATCCACTATGCTTAGGAGCAGTTTGGTTCAGGTATTACAACCAGTTGTGTATTTTAGATCATTGTGTTTTAGATAACTGCACGTGACATTTTCATTATGTTTCAGATAAAAAGTAACCAGTTCGAACATTCTTGTCCACCTCAAGGGGGCAGCCAAAGGACAAAACAAAACTAGCAAAGACTAGGTGGTTAGCAGATGCAATCATGGATTGGATCAGAGCGAACCCATCACTTGGTGCAACGACACTCATAAAAAAGTTTCTAAAATGTTTAATATTACAGTACCTTACATGAGGATGTTCTATGCAAAGGAAATGACTCTTGATAGGATCAATGGTCCATGGAATGAAAGTTTTCAATTGCTTTACAGCTTCAAAGCTGAAGTGGAGATGGCTAGTCCAGGTAGTGTTGTACAGATAGACATACATAAAGTTCAGTACAAAATAAGAGGGACGACAATGGAGAAGGAGTGCTTTAGAAGGGCTTTTGTTTGTTTCAAATCTTACTGGCAAGGGTTTCTGGATGGTTACAGGCCTTATTTGGCCGTGGATGCAACAACTCTTCATGGCAGATTTAAAGGATAACTAGTAGCTGCTACTGCAGTTGATGGCCACAATTGGATGTTCCCTGTTGCTTTTGGAGTTTTGGAGATTGAGTCAGAGGAAAGTTGTACTTGTTTTTTGGAGAATTTGTGCGACCTTATAGGTCATCCACTAGGACTTACTATCCACATGGGTGCTTGCAAAGGTTTGGAGAAAGTTGTAGAAGCAGTATTCCCCAGAGTGGAGCATAGGGAATGTATGCGACACTTAGTGTAGAATTTTACAAAGAAATTCAAGGGTAAAGTTTATACTGACAACCTATGGCCAGCTTCATACACATGCAATTTGAAGAAGCATATGTATCATTTGGAAGTGTTGTATAAACAAAAACTTGTGGTGAAGGAGTACTTGGATGCACATCATGGAATCGTGTGGTCAAGAAGCCAATTCAATGAAATTTGCAAGACAGACTATGTAACAAGTAACCTTGCAGAGAGTTTCAATACAAAGGTCAAGTCATTGAAAGGGCTTATGATGTGGCAAATATTTGATAAGATTAGGTAGATCATCATGATAAAGATTGATTTGCATCAAAAAATTGCATCAGCAGTATATGCTAGCCATCTCATCCTCCCATCTTTGATTAAGGTTTTGCATGCCAGGGCAAAACAATTGAAGATGAAATGCATTAGAAGAGAAATGGAGGCTAAGGTAACGTACACTAATAGTAAAGATAGGAAATGGAGGTATCCAGTGAGTTTGGTTGATAGGACATGCCATTGCTTCCAATGGCAGCTCCGTGGGAAACCCTGCATACATGTATTGTTTTCATGGGTGTTCTAGGAGGTGAAGAGGGTGAAGTTGATCAGTACGTGTTGGAGTTTTTCTCCATTGCAAAATTTAAGGAAGCATATGCTCAGAATGTTCCAGCGTTGTTGGGAAAAGACCAATGGATAGAAGTGGATCCAGGCTTCAAGCTATACCCTCTAGTTTTTACTAGACCAGCAGGTAGGCCAAGGAAGAATAGGATGAGAGCTAGTGCAGAGGGTGGTGCACCACCTCGACGACATAAGTGCAAAAGTTGTGGGATCCTAGAGCACATTGCTAGGCTTTGTAAAAATGCAGTGGACCCAGCTTATGGAATGGATGATCAGGCAGGAGCGACAAATGCAGATGAGAATGAAGTATTTAAACGAGAGGAGAATGAAGCAATGGATACATTGTAGATTGAACCAACAGATCGAGAGGAGATTGAACCAAATGCATAGGAGATTGAACCAAATGCAGGGGAGATTGAACCAAATGTAGGGGAAATTGAACCAATGGATCTAGAAGAGAATGAACCAAATGCAGAGGAGATTAAACCAAATGCAGGAGAGATTGAACTAATGGATCGAGAGGTGTTTGAACCAATGGATCGAGAGGAGAATAAAACAATTTATTCATTGGAAGCAGAGTTCAAAAGTAAAGGAATTACACAAGAGGATATTGAAGAAATGATGCCAATGCATTTTGAACCGTATGAACCAGTGGATCGAAACGTGATTGAACCAATTGTACGACATACTGAAGCACTTGATTTATTGGATGCATAGAAAAAGAACAAAGGGAACATACGGAAGAAGCTGATGGTGGACTCCACGAATATTCCAGCTAGGATCACTCGGAGCAAGGTGGTGAACCCAACGAAAAACACTAGGAGCAAGAAAAAAATGAATTTGAATTTTTAATTTAAATTTGTATGATGAATTTGAACTACTGCCAATGTTTGTATTGAATTCGAACTAGTGTGAAGCTCCCAAGTTTGTATGTTGGATAATCCCATAATATATGTGTTATTGCAAGTTTCTATGGTCATCCACCTAGTTGCTTAGCACTACTCAGTTTTGCCCTCGACATGTGGTCAACACATGGGGTTTAGCTAGTTTATGGCTTAAACCATAGCAAATGTTGGACAAATTGATCCAAAATTTGGCACACTTGTGTATCTTGGATTGATTTACCATATGAAATTGGAAATTTTGGATTTACTTGTATTCAACCACATTTTTCTTTTTTAAGTGATTAAATTAATGGTTTTAGGGTTAGTTTAATTCAAAAAAGTCAAAACATAGTGCAACCTTCGCATGGAGTCTTGTTATGTTACCTACAACCTAGCATGAATAATAAAGGAAAAAAGAAATAAAGAGAAATCGACTTATACCCTAAACCACTTCTTAAACCCTTCTTGGAATGAGCTACTAGCTATGAAGATGCATGGCTTTCTACTCAATCAACCTCCAAAATAACCTATCCCAAAAGATACTTTGTGTAAATGAGGCCAAATTTGGAACACTTGTGTATCTTTGAGTTGCAAACAATATAATGTCGGCCAAGATGGATTGTTTTGTTCAAATAACACATTTTCCATTTTTTTATGCCAAAAGCTTGAATTTCCCTTGCTCATTTTTTTATCTGAGTGCCCTTGTTTTCCTTAGGTCTACTCAGTTTTCCCCTTCCGCTAAAGTTTTCCTCACTTCTCCCCTCCCGCTAAAGTTTTCCTCACTTTCCCCCTCTCTCATGTCTCAATTTGGCTGCGCTCTGATTGGTCGAGATGTATGTCACACGGATCTTGGCCAACCACCATTGGATACATCATGATCCGACGGGCTGTAGGTCTCTCTCTACCGATGGGCGCACCTACCTTGTATGACGAGGAGAGCCCGACAGGCTGGATGTCTCTCCCTCCCTTTCCCTGTCGCACATATACCAGCCGCATCAACTAGCGCTCAGTTTGGCTATGCTCTGACTGGTCGAGATGTATGTCACACGGATCTTGGCTAACCACCATTGGATACATCATGATCCGACGGGCTGCAGGTCTCTCTCTCCTGTTGGGCACACCTACTCTGTACGGAGAGGAGAGCCCGACGGGCTGGATGTCTCTCCCTCCCTCCCCCTGTCGCATGGCGGCGTGGATCTAAGTCTGGCGGTAGGAACGGTGTGCGGCGGTGCGGACCTAAGCATGGCGGTCGGAATGGCGTGCGGCGGTGCGGACCTAAGTGTGGAGGTCGGAATGGTGTGCGGCGGCACAGACCTAAGTGTGAGGGTCGAAACAGCTTGCGACGGCACGGTTCTAAGCGTGGCGACTAGAATGGCATGCGGTGGTGATGATCTAAGCGTCTGAAATTTCTGTCTCTATCTGTCTCACTTCCGTTCACATCCTCAGATCCATTGCTGATGGAAGACACTGATGGAAGCCATCATCCGTAGAATCAGTGCGATGGTTGTGGTGCCGACAGTGGTCATCGATGAAAGACATCGATGGAAGCCATCATCCGCAACATCACTACGATGACATAGATCAATCCAACGTGAACCGAAGCTATGGGAGGCAGACCATGGCCACGGCTGGCACATCGAGGTGCACTTCAACGGTGAAGGCCGGATGTACCTCGTGGCCAGATGGATGGGAGAACTTTGCCCGTACTTCTTGGAGTACACATACGGTGGGGTGGGACGGCTATCTCACCGTCCACTTAAAATTGGGACAAATTTGAGCCCAATTTGAACCAAAATTCTATGACTTAAAATATATGTATGATTTGAATAAATTTGATATGTATTTGAGCCGTGAGACCGGTGGATATGCTCTAAAGCTGATTTATAAGTAGTAGTACTTGCTTTGACAATCTCCGGTGGGCTTGTATAAATTTGATCGAAGTATGTATGATTTGAATAAAAATTGATATGTATTTGAGCTATGAGGACGGTGGATATGCTCTAAAGCTGATTCGTAAGTAGTACTCCCTCCGACCCAAATTATTTGATTTAAATTTGTCTAGATTTTATTGTATCTATGTTGGGTTCGCAGCATAGAAAACAAAAAATTCCTACGATGGGAACTACTAAGCACCAAGATCTATGTACCTAGATACACGAAACGGGTGGATATACATCTATAGAGAACATACCCTTGTAGATCGACAAAGCATTGTTAACGAAACTAATTTCGTGGTTGATGTAGTCATACTGCGCTGACCCAGCATACCACTACATGATGTAGTACACTATAGTCGTTGATATAACACCAATGAAACACCGTTCACTAGTATTACATCCCTCAGAGTGGTACAACAGAAACACAGCAGGTCCAAGACATGACTATAGATTACAACTCGACTCTTTACAAAAGATCCAGAGAACACTCTAGGTTAAAGAGAGAGAAAGAACTTCTTACAAAGAAGAACCAAAAATAATAATTCAGAACTATCTAGAGACTAAGACTAGTATCTAAACTATTTGGCTTGCCATTTCTACGATTGCAATGCTCTACAGAAATAGGTTTCATAGCTAGAGAATCTACTCCTATCTAAATAGACACTTTATCTTCACTTCAGCGGATGTATATGTTGACATCATTGACTTTATTGAAGAACTTAAGCTGTTGATGATGGTTTCTTGAGCAGAAATTGATGTTGACGTCGTCTTCAACGGCTTAAAACCTAGCAAGGGTTAAGAAGGTAAGGTTGAGTACGAGCGTACTCTACAAGTTCACTAAAAAGGAGTGTATGATGCACTATCTCTATAGCCATAGACCATAGGTCGTAGGCAATGTAGGTTTTCGTAAACATTTCTTCAAAGATTCATTTTATTTTGAAAACTATGTCCGATAGCCTTCACAGGTTGACCAGAACCTTCATGGGGTTCCTTTCCTGCCACGTTCGTAGCTCCTTCCGAAACAGGGAGTAACGTGTCACAATTCTTACACTCTGCAGAGGTGCGTCACTTTTCCCACAAGAGACCTTAAGCTTTGTTGCACGGCCGGGAGTATGTCCCCGTTCAAACTTCCATGGTTTGAGGCCCAACTTAAGATCCAAGCCAATCACTGCCCCCTTCGTGACCCCGGATGTCCCCTTGGTGTACGCCATGCCCATATCTTGAATTACGGCAATGGTTAGTACAGACCGTCAGATGCCAGAACTATCGTGGGATGTTGAGGGATCCCACCCATATGTTGGATATCCTCTATGAATTACCAATAAATGCACGCTACGAGGATAACAGCCACGACCTGGCCATCCGGATGCATGTGAGAGGTAGAAGATACAACTGACTTCTCTGTCCCATTCCAAATCTTATGGTTGACACGTAATATATGGCGCTAGAATCACTGGCGACATTGGTTGTTAAGTCCTAGATGATACATTACTGTACAATGGTGTTTCCATTGCCAATTATGATAGATTAGCTGATTGATACATTGCAAATGTATCTATAATTTTTGATGTTCCATGCTTGGTTTTATCTACTTTCTTGTGTTTTGTCCACACTTTGGAGTACTTTTCATATGATTTCTTGGACTAACCTATTAACAAGAGCCATAGTGCCAGCTACCTGTTTTCTACTGTTTTTGGTTCCAAGAAAGTCAGAAAATGAATATTCTCGGAATTGGACGGGACAAAAGCCAAAGTTGCTATTTTACCGGAAGTCATCTGGAGCCAGAATAGGAGATGGAGAAGGGTTGGGGCCCGGCCACACCACCTGGCCGCGCGGCCAGGCCTGGGCCGCGCCAGGGGGTGGTCTGGCCGGCCCCAGCACCCCCTCGGCCTCTCCTTCCACCTATATATTGCCTCTGATACCAAAACCCTAAAGACCCGATCAAAATTCCACGAAAGAATCTATAGCCACCGTCATCTCCATCCCTAGATCGGGAGGGATCTGAAGCTCTTCCCGGCACCCTGCCGGAGAGGGGAATTCACCCTGGAGGCCTTCTTCATCATCATGCAAGCCTCCGGTGTGATGTGTGAGTAGTTCATCTCTGGACTACGGGTCCATGTAGTAGCTAGATGGCTGGTTCTCCTCCTTTGTGCTTTCATGTCTAGATCTTGTGAGCTCCGTTCATGATCAAGATCATCTATTTGTAATCCATACATGTTGTGTTTGCGGGGATCCAATGGATATTGAGATGCTATTTTAGATTGATTATTGATTCTATCATGTCTTTGTTATTTGTGATCTTGCATGCTTTCCGTTGTTAGTAGCTATCTTGGCCAAGTAGATGCTAGCAACTCCAAGAGTTAGTATTTATGCTTGATAGTGGGTTCATGCCTCTGGTAATCTGGGGAAGTGACAGAAATCTCTAAGGTACTAGATGTGATGTTGCTACTAGGGAGAAAACAACAATCCTTTGTTCATAGAACAATCATATTGTTTACTTTACACGCAACTCGTAAAGCAATAATCTGTTGCTTGCAGCTTAATACTGGAGGGGGGTCGGATGATAACCTGAAGGTGGATTATTAGTCATAGATGCAGTTGGATGATGGTCTATGTATAATGTTGTAATGCCCAATCAAGTCTCAAAGGAGTCAAGATTATTAGTATATGCTTGTATGCTTTCTTGATGTTTGCCAATTGCCCCACTGTAATTTGTTCACCCAGCATGTTATCTATCTTAAGGAGAGCCACCTCTAGTGAACTATGGACCCCGGTCCTTTCTTTTACATACAATCTACAAACTGTTTACTTCTTTGTGTTTACTTTCTGCAAACTATTACTTTCTTCCATTCGATTCGTTTAATCCTTTGTTTTCAACAAAACTGGTGAGATTGACAACCTCATCGCAAGTTGGGGACATAGTTCTGTGGTTATGTTGTGCAGGTCTCCATGTTGCTGCTGGCACCGGTAGTGCACCCTGCCAACGTTCAGCTAGCTACACCTTTGGGGTGTTTCCTTGCTCCTACTGGATTGATAACCTTGGTTTCATAACTGAGGGAAACTTACTGCTGTGCTCATCATACCTTCCTCTTGGGGTTCCCCAACGAGCTCGTTAATACAAGAGTTAGCAAGTATTTTTCTAGCGCCGTTGCCGGGGAGTCAAGGACATCTTCACAAGGGGAGTCCCTCATAACCAATCGGTTTACTTTGTTATTTTTGTTTTGCTTAGTTTCTTTTGCTTAGTTTGCTTGTTTCTTTATCAAAAACACAAAAAAAATGACTACTCTTGAAAACACTAAGTTGTGTGACTTCACTAGCACCAACAACAATGATTTTATGAGCACACCTTGCTCCACCTGTTCCTGAAGCTACTTTCTTTGAGATAAATCCTGCTTTACTCAATCTTGTTATGAGAGAACGATTTTCTGGTATTGGTAATGAAGATATTGTTGCCCATCTAAATAACTTTGTTGAACTTTGTGAGATGCAAAAGCATAGGGATATAGATGGTGATATTATTAAGCTGAAATTACTTCCTTTCTCTTTGAGAGGAATAGCTAAAGAGTGGTTGAATACCTTAACTAGGAATAGTATTGATTCTTGGACTAAATGCAAAGATGCTTCCATTGGAAAGTACTATCCTCCTGCTAAGATTATATCTATGAGAAGTGAAATAATGAAATTTAAACAATCTGATAATGAACATGTTGCTCAAGCTTGCGAAAGAATGAAATTTTTGGTAAAGAATTGTCCCACTCATGGACTGACTGCTTGGATGATCATCCAAACTTTTTATGCAGGATTGAACTATTCTTCAAGGAACCTATTGGATTCTGCTGCTGGAGGTACCTTTATGACCATTACTTTGGGTGCTGCAACAAAGCTTCTGGATAATATGATGGTTAACTATTCTGAATGGCATACTAAGGGAGCTCCACAAGGTAAGAAGGTAAATTCTGTTGAGGAAACCTCCTCCTTGAGTGATAAGATTGATGTTATTATGTCTATGCTTGTTAATGGGAAAGCCCATATTGATCCAAATAATGTTCCTTTAGCTTCTTTGGTTGCTCAAGAAGAGCAAGTTGATGTGAACTTTATAAGAAATAACAATTTTAGCAACAATGCCTAGAGGAATAATTTTGGTAATAACAATTATAAGCCTTACCCTCCTAATAATACTTATGGTTATAATGGCAAACCTGGATTACCTAGTGAAGGAAGAATTTTATAAGTTGAAAGAGCCACTAAGAACTTCATGCAAATGCAATATGAAAAAAATCAACTATTTACTAAAACTATGGAGGAACAATCTATCATTTTGAAGAACATTAGCCATCAACTTGAGAGTCTAAATAGGGAAATTCCTAGTTTACAATTCAAACTTTCTAATGCTGAAAGGAATATATCATCTTTGTCTGAAGCTCAATCTTCATTGATTAATAAAATGGCTGCTAAACCTAAAACTAATGATAATCCCTTTGCAGCTACTAATGCCATACAAGTTAGAATTGATGAAAATGTTAGACTATTAGCTGAATTACATGCTAAGTGGGAAAGAGAAGATGAAATTGCTAGAAACATTAGTGTTTCTACTATCACTACCACTAGTGTTAAGGCTAGCAATAGTTCTACTACTCTAGATGATAATTATGATTTTGATCTTGATGGATGTAATATCTCTGAAGTTATTAAGTTCCTACAAAAGCTTGCTAAAAGTCCTAATGCTAGTGCTATGAACATGGCCTTTACAAAACACATTACTGATGCTCTCATAAAGATTAAAGAAGAAAAGATGAAACATAAAGCTTCTATTCCTATAAAACAAGAAGATGGTTGGGAACCCATCATTAATATGAAAGTGAATGGTTTTGATTTCAAAGCTCTATGTGATCTTGATAGTAGTGTTTCTATTATGCCTAGAAGGATTTATGATATGCTTGATTTGCCTCCACTTGAAGATTGTTATTTGAATGTCCCACTTGATGATAATGCTAAAAAGAAACTCATGGGGAGTCTTAATGATGTTCTTATTATGGTTAACAATGCCTATGTCCCTGTTGATTTCTATGTTTTGTATGTTGAATGCAATGCTTCTTGTCCTATTACTTTGGGAAGACCTTTTCTTAGAACTGTTGGTGCCATTATTGATATGAAAGAAGGCACCATTAAATATCAACTCCCACTCAAGAAAGGTATAGAATACTTCCCTAAGAAGAGAGAGAAGATTTCTTTTTCCTCTCATATGAAAACAAAATTTTCTCTTAATGCTTCTTCATTTTAGAACACTTGATTCTTATGCCTAACTTAAAGGCGTTAAAGAAAAGTACTTATTGGGAGATAACCCAAAAGTTTTAGATGAGTCTTGGAAGTTACTACTTCAGTAATAACCGCTCCTTATCCTTTTTATTTGCTTTTTGTGCCAAGAGTAACCTCTAATGAGAGAGAAGTAATGATTGGGAAAGTTGCTGTCCCGAAACAGATTTCTGTGCTTCACTGTAAAAATTTGTGTAAACTCTCTGTACGTCCTTTTGAGGCTTGAATTTTTTGTTCTTCTGCCCTAGGTTGTTATCTAACTTTCGTTAGTCCAACACTTTTTGATTTGAGCAACAGAAGGTCTTCAAAAAAATTCTTCTTTACCTGCTGGTCTGTTTTGACAGATTTCTGCCATTTTCTGCATTTGCTTCTTGTTGGTTCCTTTTTGAGTTCTTTTGGGGAATTGAGTTTTTTGAGGGAAGTGCTACAGTATCTAGTGTTTTAATGGAAGTTTTCTTGGTGTTATAACTGAACCTTAAGGACTTATTATCTTGAGTGCACTAATGTTGCTAATAAAGATTGTGTGAAGTTTTGTATGAAGGAAAAATTTCAGGTGTATGGAAGGAATGAGTAATGAGATGAAGTATGGACTAAATCTCAAGCTTGGGGATGCCACGCGTGTCACCCAAGAAATATCCAAGAATTACAAGCGTCAAAGTTTGGGGATGCCCAAGGCATCCCCTTCTTCATCAAAAAAAATCCTAGGTTTCTTCCAAACGCTTCATTTTTATTGTTTCACGCACAGTTGTGTTGTTCTTGGAGCGTCTTATTTTTCATTTTTGTTTTGTTTTTTTGTTTGCTTGGTTTTCTTAGTTTGCTGAATAAATTGGTTGGACCCCCCTCTTTCATACATTGGTTTTCAAATAGTTTGGTTTGGTTTTGAAAAGAGTAGGTAAGTTCATGCTTAAGTGGGAAAGAGAGTTTGTTTTTGACTGTGGCCTATGCTTTGTCATGTCATGCTTGATATTGTTTTGGCTTTATGCTTAGTATTCTTTGATGTATCATGAATTGTTATAAACAATTGAGATTGCTTAATGTGCCTTGGATAAATCATGCGTTGTTTTAGCATATTAAAGCATAGTATTGTGGTATTCTCCTTTGATGCTTTATTTGGGTTGACTTGGCACATGATCACACCATGTTATAACTATCTCAAGTCACCATAAGCCTTTTTGATCCTTTAGTTTTCAACTTGTAGTATCACTTTATGCTTTGATCAATGATGTTTTGTCGCTCTGCATGATTATGGCCATTATTGCTCTCTTAGTTTGTCGCTCCCAGTCTTTTGCTAGCCTCCACAATCAAGTATGAGTTCCACTCATGCATCCAACTCCCTAAACCAAGATATTACAAAGAGTCCACCATACCTACCTACTAGCATATGCTATTCCAAGTATATTCATGCTTTTGTTTACCTTCCAAATTAAACTTGTTATGAGAAAATTAGTGATTAAAGCTCTCATGAACTTGATGGCACACTTTACTTTTCTTGCCCTTAATAAACTTGAACCATTGTGTCGTCTATGTTGTATATGCTTGCACTTATTTGTTGGGGATTAGCAGAACCATGCTGTCATGGGGAACGCTTTCAACATTGCATGGGTACTTTGTACCTAGTTGATATCATGCTCTTTTGTCTATGGATGTCGTCGGTGTGAAATGAAAGGGGAGCTTGTAAGTCCATGGAGTTATGTATATGTGTTAGAGAAACGCCTGGGCCGCTGGTCTAATCCATGCTGACATGGTGGAAACCTGCAGTGTAACCATAATGAGCTGTCTATGAAGCATTCTTCTTATAAAAAAGAGTCCTATATTGAGAAAAAAAGAGAAAAAGAAAAAAAGAGATTATGAAAAGAGGAAAGAGAGAAAAAAGCACCATATTCCCATGGTAAATAAGAAGATTGCTGAGATGCTCATTGTCTGCTTGCCTTGTCATTTTGATATGGGGATTCTTCCGTATCATCAGGCAAGGGGTACCCCATTGGCGGTTCTCTATGATACACATGTACTTACAATGACAAGAACTTATCGGTAACTAAACTTGAGTAGCATGAGGAGCGACCCTCGTATTCAAGGGACATGAGATTTCTAACTTATACTTCGTCAAGCATGTACACCATAGTTTGTTCACTTTAACCTTAATCACCTTCAAGATGCTTATGATAGGGGCAATGAGAGATGAAAGCTATAACTACCATAATTTTTGGAAGCTCTTTATGAAACTTGAATCTCTGCTTCCTTCTATGAAGGCCTTTCTTCCACCATTATATTGAGTCTCCACCTTCTACCTTTATGCACCTACTTTGAGAGCATAGTGGCCATTCTTAGTTCTATGTGCATTGTCCCAAGACTAGTTGATTGATGCATACCTTGATATTGCTTGTTTTAAACTATTTGTATCTAGTCACTCTTATGAACTTGAAGGTGTCCTATGCATTTATATTTGCTACTCTATGAGGGACAAGCTGAATACTATTATGCTATGTTTTCTTTATGAGATACAAACAAACGTCTTGCAAAGCATTGTTATTCATGAATATTTTGTTTGTGCCTTTTCATGTTGCATCATAGTTTCTTTGTCTTATTGATAGAACTTTGTATTTCATGTTATGATTGAAGTACTATGATCCCAGCCTTGAATGTTTTACAAATACTTTGATCAAGTTTATGATGGGGCATGTCACCTCAAAAATTATTCTTTCTTTTTATCACTTACCTACTCGAGGACGAGCAGGAGTTAAGCTTGGGGATGTTGATACATTGCAAATGTATCTATAATTTTTGATGTTCCATGCTTGGTTTTATCTACTTTCTTGTGTTTTGTCCACACTTTGGAGTACTTTTCATATGATTTCTTGGACTAACCTATTAACAAGAGCCACAGTACCAGCTGCCTATTTTCTGCTGTTTTTGGTTCTAGGAAAGTCAGAAAATGAATATTCTCGGAATTGGACGGGACAAAAGCCAAAGTTGCTATTTTACCGGAAGTCATCTGGAGCCAGAATACGAGACGGAGAAGGGCTGGGGCCCGGCCACACCACCTGGCCACGTGGCCAGGCCTGGCCCACGCCAGGGGGTGGTCTGGCCGACCCCAGCACTCCCTCGGCCTCTCCTTCTTCCTATATATTGCCTCCGATACCAAAACCCTAAAGACCCGATCAAAATTCCATGAAAGAGTCTGTAGCCGCCATCATCTCCATCCCTAGACCGGGAGGGATCTGAAGCTCTTCCTGGCACCCTGCCGGAGAGGGGAATTCACCCTGGAGGCCTTCTTCATTAACATGCAAGCCTCCGGTGTGATGCGTGAGTAGTTCATCTCTGGACTACGGGTCCATGTAGTAGCTAGATGGCTGGTTCTCCTCCTTTGTGCTTTCATGTCTAGATCTTGTGAGCTCCGTTCATGATCAAGATCATCTATTTGTAATCCATACATGTTGTGTTTGCGGGGATCCGATGGATATTGAGATGCTATTTCAGATTGATTATTGATTCTATCATGTCTTTGTTATTTGTGATCTTGCATGCTTTCCGTTGTTAGTAGCTATCTTGGCCAAGTAGATGCTAGCAACTCCAAGAGTTAGTATTTATGCTCGATAGTGGGTTCATGCCTCTGGTAATCTGGGGAAGTGACAGAAATCTCTAAGGTACTAGATGTGCTGTTGCTACTAGGGAGAAAATAACAATCCTTTGTTCATAGAACAATCGTACTGTTTACTTTACACGCAATTCGTAAAGCAATAATCTGTTGCTTACAACTTAATATTGGAGGGGGTTCGGATGATAACCTGAAGGTGGAGTATTAGTCATAGATGCAGTTGGATGACGGTCTATGTATAATGTTGTAATGCCCAATCAAGTCTCAAAGGAGTCAAGATGATTAGTATATGCTTGTATGCTTTTTCGATGTTTGTCAATTGCCCCGCTGTAATTTGTCCACCCAGCATGTTATCTATCTTAAGGAGAGCCACCTCTAGTGAACTATGGAGACCGGTCCTTTCTTTTACATACAATCTACAAACTGTTTACTTCTTTGTGTTTACTTTCTACAAACTATTACTTCCTTCCATTCGATACATTTAATCCTTTGTTTTCAGCAAAACCGGTGAGATTGACAACCTCATCGCAAGTTGGGGACAAAGTTCTGTGGTTGTGTTGTGCAGGTCTCCACGTTGCTGCTGGCACCGGTAGTGCGCCCTGCCAATGTTCAGCTAGCTACACCTTTGGGATGTTTCCTTGCTCCTAATGGATTGATAACCTTGGTTTCATAACTGAGGGAAACTTACTGCTGTGCTCATCATACCTTCCTCTTGGGGTTCCCCAACGAGCTTGTTAATACACGAGTCAACACTGATCACCCTGGATCAGTAACCAATATTTCCAGTTAATTATGAAAATAGTGTTTTTGACCTTTTTGAAATGCAGGTGATGAAAACATTTGAGTTACAAGCATTTGATAGAAAATAATCAAAGGACATGAGCAAGTTGTGAACTTGCCTTTTGTGATTGCAAGATTATGCACTCACGGTCTTCAAGACAATAGAAGATCCAAATTCTGTAAACAACATCATTGGTCCGGTAAGGATGAATGTTTAAATAAGCAAGATGCTATGATGCATAAGCACTGTAATGCAATTTGATAAACGCAAAACCCCGGAATAGTCGTATCTGATCTAGGGTTTGGAGTTTGTGATTAGTTCTTAGGAATGTGTTGCACTTTTAAACTAGTTTCACACTTGTGCTTTTTATTAAGGTTTGTAAGAGTGTGTGAAACAATATGTAAATACAATGAGTAACATACAACATTAAAGCACTCAATTGTGGAATGGCACATAAAAGTTTCTTGATTAGGGTTGTCAATTTATTAGATTTCTCACAGAAATTCTTTAGGTTTACTTTTAATATTTATTAGAAGAATAACTTTTTAAAGAAAATCATAATTAACTAAATAAAATCATTTAAACTATAAATTAACACTTTTAGGCTTTATTGCTAGTTATAATTCTTAAACAAGAAGGAATTACTTCATTTGAATAAGAGCTACATTAGTAGTTGAGACTTATCTATCTTGGTCATTATATGGTATTATAACTTGGTTCACTTTATAATGTTACTTTAAGGTTAATTAAGAGTGGTAACACTTCTATTTGACTCATATTCTCTTAACATTATAGTTGAATAGAATTCTTTATTTACTTACAAATGAATGGGTATAATTCATAATGTGGAAACATCATTACTTAACTACTTATGAATTATCTTGGGATATACTTCTTAACCTGTGAGTGAAATAATAGTAAATGTTTTAATAAGTCAAAATATTATTCTTGAGGATTTTATAATTGATAAACTATTTTTGGAGAGAAAGATTTACTTAACTTTTAAATGGTAGTTTAATAAGTACAACTTAAAATTATTAGACTTATCTTAGCTCACTTAAACATCAATTGAACCTGTTATAACATTTTTAGACTCAAAACAAATAATGGTAAAGACAATAGTAAAGGTTTATATATTTTTAATGAATTAAAATAGAAGAAAAGAGTTTAAATAAGATTTATTAGACCTTTACCATTTATTTTACTTCAAAAGTGAGAGTGGATATTTTTAATATGTAGATATTATTTTTGTGATCAATTTGGTATATTATAGGTATTTTTGTGATTTTTTAAATAATAAACTATGGTTTTTATAAGTTTAATCACTTTATAAAGATTAAATAAATTATTATTTAAGTGACACAAAAATAGATCAAACAAGTTTGTAACTATAGATTTTGTTTTTCTAAGAATTTTGGTATATTATTTATATTTTCTTATTTACCAATGTTAAAATATGAATTTTCAAAGTATTATTACTTATAAATACTTTATTAAATAATAATTACTTAAATAGTTAACACAATAATGTTTTTTAATAAGGTTAAATTATAGATTTTATTTTTCTGAGCATTTTGATATATTGTATATATTTTTCTGAATTGTAAAATAAAAGATATTGAATTTATAATATTTAATCCTCTTATTAAATTTCTGGAAACTAATTATATTTAAATTTATAAGGTTTTATCTATTTCCTAAATAGGTACATACTTTTATTACTGAGTCCTAATTTAGCCAGAGCCACTGACGCGTGGGGTCAGGGCCACATCGGCATGCCATGTGGGCGAGAACATGTCAAATTGGCTAGCGGGACCAGGATGATGTGGGCGTGGCGTCGTGCTGACGCAAGCACGGCCACCACCACCGGTTTGTGGTCGCTGGCGGTGAACTACGACGCCCCAGCACACGCGGTAGGGTGCGCTGGAAAGAGGGTTCGATGGAGAACCTTATAGTGGGGGCGGTCCTAGCAAATAACCACCGGGAGATGACTGGCGACGAGCTCATACAGCAACACGGTTCGGACTTCCACGAGTAGGTCAGTACGGTGAGCTAGCGGTGAATCGGACAGGGCCATGGTGTTCAGGAACTTACTAGGAATACAAAGAAAGTGATGGTGAGGCAAGGTGAGGTCGGACAGCGTTGATTCGATGTTGGTCGGAGCTCGGGAAGACGAGATCGTGGAGCTCGATTAAGGACACGTGCGGCCAATTCCTTCCACGAGAAGAATGAGGGCAGCACGGTGGTTCTATCGGTGGTCTCCTAGAGGCGAGGGGCGATCGGAAACGGCCAGAACAAAAACCACCGACGGCTAGGGTTTCGGGTGAGGAAGAGGGGTTTGCTCTAGAGAGCGAGAGAGAGGATAAGATTGGTATGGATGGATAGAGGGGAGCACAGCCGATCTTATAATCAAGGTCTGGGGCGTCGGCAAGCATCATGGCGGTTCAATTTTTGCTAACGGCGGCCGACGACATCGGCCGACGGCGAGGTGCTCCTGCAAGCTGCTTGTGACATCGAAGAAGACGATGACGAACCGTTACCTAGGCTTGGGTTAGATGGGTTTTGCAAAAGTGAGCGAAATGTTGCAAGGTACGCACGCGGCGACAGATAACGTGGAACCATTTTGGGTCGTGGGCCGAGTCTGCTGACTGCGTCTCTCTTTCTCTTTATCAATTTCATTTTCTGTTTGCTTTTCTATTTACAATTTTCTTTCAAATTTGATTTCTTCAAAGGTTTAATTCCTCAAAGTTCTGGTGGAATATTCCAAATTGTTTAGAGATTCATTCAAGTAATCTTCTCTTTATTTTTTCTTTATCATCAAAGCCGTCAGAACGAATTCAGAGGACCTCCGTTTGCTGGTCGCCCTACGCTACCGGCGCTTCCAAAGGCGGTTCTTTTCGAAATTTATGAATGTATGAAAGGTCTTTTTATTTAGTAAAGTAAATACAATTAGGGTTTTGTGAATTTGTTTCTTCTAAGGAAAATCTTATAAAAATGACTTTGTTTATTCCATGATACTTCTTATAATATGGATTTAAAATAGTGAGTGATATAATTATATTCATTCATATTCTCATTAATACATATACAATGTAATGCACTAAACCTTGTGGTTTATAATATGGTGATTTGAATTCCATGGTTCTCCATATTTGGTGATTTTACCAAATCCAATTCTACTTGTTTTGTAGTGCTTAGGATTACCACAGAATAATCTTGGTTAGGTCATTATGAATCAATAACAATCACTGGTATATAAATACCAAGGTTTATTCAAATATAGGTATATGGGTTTTGAGAGGGTTTAACAACTTATATCCAATTATAGATATGGGTAATTAGTAAGGCTAGACATATTTCCACCATGTTTTGTGATCCTGAATAACCTCTCAACTTAAAGTGAGTTATTGGGATTGCTTTCATAATGTGATCTAAATAATCCTATGAGGGTAGGTCTCTATTAGGGTTTAAGACAATCAGATGGACATGGCTTCCATCAATACACTCTCCACTGGTATCATACCAATCTATTAGACATTTCATTTGACTAAAAGATACTATCCATTGGCTGCCTAAAAATAGGAGTTGATTTAATTACCCTCTTAATGCTAGGATGTTAAACAAAGAGGTATACATGATTCTATCATGGCTTGATATACTATTAATTAAAGGTGTCTAAAGAATCCTTACCTTAATACCTCACTAGGCTTATCTTGAGATAAGGAATTCCTTTCCTAAATATGCTCTATAAATCTCTCTTATCTTATTCACAAAGATCATGTCTTCCTGAATAAGTCCATCATCTGACTCCACCATATCCATCATCATATGATGACATGGTCATGCCACTTCAACATTACTCCTTCATTCTTCTCCTAGTATATATATACAACTTCCATTTATAAACTACCCTTACTGAATCCATCAAAGTAGTTAGTACTAACTTCATTCCATAAACTCCTTCATATTTACCTTGCATCTACTTCTAAGGCTTGCAAGATTACAATCCTCTCCAAATCACATGTGATATCAATCCTCTAGAATAGCTATGGTACTACTCCCATAATACAAGTTTGTTCTTGTACTAACTTGGTTGAGCTACTATGCTTCCAACTACTCCATACAACTCATGTTATATACTTCATCACACTCTAGCTTGACTTCTAATGGTCAAGCTAGATGATTCAGCTTATTAGAGTGTTTCCTAATTTGGTATACTCACAACTCTACTTCAACACCTAGTCATATATCCTCAAGTGGCTTGAGAATAATGGCCACCAGACCTTGATCAAGCAAAGCTTAGGCTTCTAATTGTTTGATCAAGATCCATTAACACTAAGTAGTAGACTTGTACTAGACTCACTATAGGCTTATCTTGTTAAGGAACTCACTGTAGGTTTATACCTACTTGGCTTAACAAGATTATTATTTGATGTACTAATACTACTAGCTTCCTCATAGATTTATAATTACTAGCTAAACTCTTGGGTTTAAATACTTCTTCTAGTTAACTCATGGGTGAGTTAGCTCCTCCAACATCAAATGGTTTGATCACCACTAAGGATCTCATTACATTGATGATGGCATACTTCACCATAGCTAGTTCCTCCTTCTGATTAATTTACTTAGGTCTTTCGAAGGTCAATATAATAGGTCAAAGGCTATGAGTCAATAAGTGCTAGGTCAAGGATTGATCACACACATTGATGATCAATATACACTAGGACTTGGTTAAATAGGATTGTTTTTTTGGACCACATTACCGTAAGGGAAGCCCCTACGGTATAATTTTTCTATTAACGAGGAAAGAAACTGTACAAACTAAAGATGAAGAAGAGTTACATCAAGGAGGGAGAAAAGGAAGCAAGAATATACAGAGAAAACACATTACACAAAGGTGTTTAGGACCCAATCAACAAGATGTTGCACAAGAGACGGCTTCACTCGATACTGATGAAGTAATAAATCACTCTGAAAGCGCACCCTCCAATGGCCAAAAGAAGCAGGTTGTCCCTGAAAGACCAGCTCATTGCGTTCCTTCCAAATATTCCAAGCAACACATGCCACTATTTCCATGAAGCACGGCCTAATGAAGGACTGTTTTGCCATGATGAATCTGTTAGTGAAAGGTAAGGCAGTTTCCCAATGGAGATCAACCGCTGACCAACACTGCTGAGCAAACGAACACTCAAAAAATAGATGGTCACGAGATTCAATTACTGTAACATACCCAAACTTTAATCCAAGAGATCAAGATCCAATCCACCCAATTTAGGGTTAACAAAACCTTTTTCTATTTAAAAATCTTTAAGCATTCATATGTGTATGCATTTAATTTAGGAGTTGTTTTGAATTGCCATGTTTGAGTAATCCATTGGTTGTAAAATGATTCTAAGGTGAATTAAACATCATCTAGATCATTCCCAAACAAATCCCAAAGAAAAAGAAATCAAAAAGAATTAATTAAGCCAATGGTCACTTTTGTCATTTTAATCACATAGCCTACTTTGGCTATTCCTAGCCCTCAAACCTTAACAAAAACAATTGTGGTTCTTTGCACCCCTTGCTAGTAAAAGTAGTGATGTACCAAGGCCCACTTTGTTTCATCCCAAAAACTTTCAAACTCTAAATTTAAATGACATTTGAAAATTGAATGTAGTTCATATGTATAGATCACAGTTTTGCAAAAACCACTCAAATGAATTCCATTTAACAAATCCTAGCAACCACAGCCTACCAAGCATCAGATCAAAGCACCCACCAAAAATCTTTCAAAACTTCAAATTAAAATCTCTTGCGGCCATTGTGTCGAACACTTAGTGAGCACTAAACAAACTGCGTAACTATTACTGTTTTAAAGCAGTAATCAAATGCCACTAAGGCCTAAAACCCCTCCCATTGTCTCCCCCAGTACGAACCAGGCCACCTGAGCACCATGCTCGCCGGTCAAGCATGGATAGCTTGTAGCAGACCGCCCCTCTCTCTCTCGCCATGTCTAGGAGATAGACCAGACCACACCGCGACTCACTGCCCCTTCCCCAAGCCAAGCCATGCCCTGGACCACCTCAGCACCGCGACGCCCTTTCTCTCTACTCGCAGCCAGAGCGCGCCAGAGCGCGATCGCTGCCAGCATGCAGCAGACCGCGCCTTGACACCATATCGCGCATGCCGCTCCGCCTCGACCCCAGCAACCCACCAGACACGGCCGTGCACCACCGCGCGGTGCACTGTCGTCATGATCGCCGTCGAGCACCGCCTCTGTCCCCTAGAGCGCGTGAAGCCCCTGACAGTTAGGCACCGCCCCTAGCCATGCCATTGCACCGTAGCTGACCGCCAGCAGACCTCCCACCGTCTGCCTACCTCGCCACGCCGGTATCCCCCTGTTTCGCCATCACCGATGAGCCGCGCCCATGCCTCTCGGTCTCACCGTCAAGCCTATATAAGCAAGCCTCCCCAGCACCATCTCTTCACACCATTCCACTCCCCTCTCTCCACTGACCATTTCCCCTCTCTCGCCGGAGCCGCTCGAGCTGCCGTTTGCCAGAATTGCACCGGAGGAGGCCGCTGCAGAGGAGGAGACGCTGCCGTCGATTCCATCCACCGCAGCCCCTGCCGTGACTTCGCTTGAGCTCGCCGTCGCTGTCCAGTTCGATCGCCCGCCTCGCCGCACTCGCTGGAGCCCTGGTACGTCCCCAGTAGACCCCCACCGACCGTTTAGGGTTCGGTCTCGCCGGCGACGAGTCCGTCGTCGACGACGACTGTGGACCGTTGGTCTATGTTTTAATCGTAGCACCTAGATCATCCCGTACCGCTTCGCGTTTAAAGAGTCACTGACAGGCGGGACCCCCCTGTCAGTAGCCCTCTGCGCCGCGGAGCACCACTGGGCCGGCCCATTTAGTTTCCCGCCTAAGCCCGTAGAATCAAAAATAGGTTTTGCTATTTTAATTCAAACCTAGTTCTGTTCCTTAGTTTAAAAATTAATTCAGGAAGATTTACTTAACCAAATTGAGTGATTCCAATATTGTTGGAAATCTTCTGAAAAGATCTATCCAAGCCCGTTGGATTTAATTCATTTAGAGTTAGAGATCTCTCCTAGTAAAAATAACAAGACAGAAGCATTTGCACATTCAAACATTTTTATAAAATCAACCATAATAGCTTTTGAGTTGATTCCACCTCTCAAAAATCACATTTAACCATACCTATCTGAATATGTAATAATATTAAGGTTTGCATGTAGTGACTTTGGACTAGTACCAAAAATAATGCTATATAGGCATTTCTAGTCACTTTAAATCATTAATTATTAAACTTAAACTTATTAAAATGTGATCCAACCCTTAAATCATATTCCCATATGTTAGAATATGTGGTGATGGCATGTTTCCACATGATCCCATATTTTAAATGGAGAATATTAAATCTTAGTTATCTTCAATGAGTAGAAATTACTTTTCTCAAATAAAAAGAATGAGGCTAGTTAACTCAACCTTGTGATGCTTGTGATGATATTAGATCATCAAATGTGTGCCTTAGTGTTCTAAGTAGACTAGTTAAGTATTGTTTGGTGATTGTGTATTTGGTATGTATTTATAGACGATAGTACTGACCAAGCTTTCGAGGAGGAGGAGTTCTACCAAGAGGAGGAGGAAGAAAACTTAAACCACTGCACCAACCAAGGCAAGCTATTATTAGCAAGATAGAATTAAACAAGATAACCTAAGCAAGATGCATTAGGCATGCTTTGGTTATACCATGTTGACTTATACCTACTTCCAGTTTTATTTACAAAGTTTTACTTTCTTTACTTTACTAAATTCCTTCACTTGTTTGAAGGTAGCATAAAGAGTATAAAACTTGACCTATCTAGTTATACTTAGATGTCATTCTATGGCATGAGTTGATATTAGCATCCCACCTTAGCGAACTCTCTTAACTTAGTAGTTAGAACAAAACTCAAAACCTGATTCACTTTAGATGGGAATATTTGGTGAAAATGACTTGTGAAAACCTTGGAATGATGAGTCATTCTATTGAGATGTTTTGACATGTGTTGAGAAACACAAATGGTTTATGATGATGAAAATGTTGAGGCATGAGCCTTAGCCCTTTTTTAAAACTGATGGTTGGGTTCGGATGCGATACCATTCCAATTTTACCGTACAACCACAATACCTGAATTGGGTAAGGCTTAGCCGAAAGTTTATATGCATTAGTATTAGTTACCTCGCGGGAGAGGTTTGAGCTAAGGCTACCTCTCAATGTTGTCCACCTATGAAGTGCCCAAGATGACAGATGGTCATGGTTGGGAGACCATGATCATAGGAGAGGTGCTTATACTAGGGTGTGTAAAGGAAAGGTTATGTTTGATTATCTGCATACTAAGTATGATGATTCAGGGTTACCCCTGACAGATGTATCGAATCTTGTGGTGAAAGTGTACCACCTTTGTAGAGTGTCAAACTATTCGAATAGCCGCGTCCGCGGTTATGGATAGTTGGAGTGGCCATACTGTTCCGTTGTCAGATGTTTTCAAAACAACTTATGAAATGAATTGTGACATGACTTGACCACACCAGAGTTGTGACTATGACAATTAAGTTCCCACTTAGGTGATTTCAAACTTTATTTTATCTTTCTTTGTTTCAGAACTCAGCTTAGGTTTCAAATTTAAATTTACAAATAAACTTAGAGTTAGCATTCATACTAGAACTATACTACTTATTAGTGGTAGTTTGCGAGTACTTAAAGAGTACTCATGGCTTTTGTCCCTGGCTATTCCTATGGCCATACTATGAAGGAAACTACCAAGATGAAGGACAACAGGACGGCTATGATAACTAGGACTATCTTCCACCGTCAGCATTGCCTGTGACTCTGAAGATGGACCCCACTGCTATGCTATTTATTCCGCTACTTGATTGTACTAAGACTAGATCATGAGATCCTTATTTGTGTAAAACCCTATTTATGGTTTGTAATGGATGGTGTACTATGATATCCAATCTGTTATGTCTCACAAAAATGGCAATCCTGGGATTGCGAGGTATGGCATAACAGACATCTGGGATTAAAAATCCGGGTGTTGACAAGTTGGTATCAGAGCCATCCTGACCATAGGAGACCCTAGTTAGAATGGACATCCGAACAAAAACTTAGTTTCAAAAACCAAAGTGAGTATTTCTAAAAACTATTTCCTCTCTTATCCTTGGGAATTCTTTCTCTCAAAAAAAATTCATGTTCCTACAAAGTCTTACATTACTACATAAAACTTTGACACACTTGATCACTTCACTAACTTTCTCATCCTAAATTCTTATAGATGGAAGCCTAATATAGCAAGTTCTACCAGCTGGGAAACGGAGGCCAACTAATATTCGAGAGGGACTTAGATGCACTGTCTAAGTTCTTGGAGCGTCCTCATCCGAAATTTCTTGGAGATCAACTCCCGGGTCCACCAGGAGGAGATTTGCAATGGCTAGTGACTGCTGATCTTCGAGGCAAGATAGAAGCACCAGTATCTGGGAGGATTCAGTTCTCGGTGAGAGAGAACAACTGGCTAGATGGATTAGCCAAAGCAATGCATGAAGCTCTTGCACGTCTGTGTGCCCTGAGTGTCAATCTAATCCAAGGAACCCGCTTTGTTCACTATGCAAGGCGTGATTCCATGGGAATGCCGCTAGAGATGCCAAGTCACCCAATACTGAAGTGTCAAGTGGAGAACCTTGACTTCCTATTGTACGACAGACAGAAGGAGTTAGACAATGCTAGATAGCTCGCCAACAACAACCTCTCCATTGCAGCCCAGAAGGCCTAGACTTTCTCACTGCTCATCTAGGATCGTCAGTCTCTGTGCTGTCAACGCGCCAAGAAGGATCACATCATCGACCGTCTTCGCAAGAAGGTGGACGACCTCGAGAAGACCATCAAGGAGCAAGAAGCTCAGCTTGCCATAAAGGAAGAAGAAGAGGAAGGTGAAGATATCCAAGGGGCTATTGACTCCTACCTCAGCAATGATGATGACTTTCTGGAGGAAGATGCTGTGGACTTCTACACCGACGATGATGACTCCGACTTCATCGATGATGAGTAGATGCACTAGAGCACTATTGTAGAGTGATGAGTATCGGTCCCATTGTATCGTAGCTTATAAAATGGTTCTTAAAACCATCTATTTTCCTTTGATGTTGTGGTGTGTGTGTGTTTGTACCGTGTGCTTTGCTTGAATGAATGAAAAGAAGTTAGTTGCAAAACCTGAGTCAAACTCAAAGTTTTAGCTATGAAATCAAAACCATGAACCTTAGAACTTTCCCTCTTACCCCTTTATCTATCTCAATCTTCAGATAACTCGTTGAAACCAAGGAGGGAGAAGCTCATCGCAAGACCCAATGCTGCAGATCCTGCAGAATCTCATTGCCGACCGGGAAGCCAGCAGGGTTGAGCACCAAGCTAATCTAGCAACACTGCAATAGATCGCCCAGATGGCTCTCAACAACCAGAACCATGGAAATCAGGATCATCATGGATCCAAACTCAAGAACTTCCAGAATACAAATCCCCCAATCTTTAGTACTTCAGAGAACCCACTGGATGCCGACGACTAGTTGCAGACAATGGAGAACAACTTAGAAGTAGCTGGAGTGGATGCCAACGAGAGGCTTCTTTTTGCCACCCACTATCTGGCAGGAGATGCAAGAGCATGGTGGAACAGCGTCCGCACAATGAACCATGGTCAAGTGATGACATGGGAAGCCTTCAAAATCAAGTTCAGCCGCACCCACGAGTCGCAGGGTCTAGTCACCAGAATGAGGGATGAATTTCGAGAGATGAAGCAAGGTAGAATGACTGTAGTGGAGTACCGTGACAGATTCTTGTCCCTTGCTAGGTATGCACCTAATGAGATCAACACAGAGGCCAAGAAGAAGGAGAGATTCTTGAACGGACTGCATGATGAGATGCAGACTGTCCTCGTCAACATCCGCTTCGAGGATCTGGAAGAACTAGTCGACTCTGCCATTTAGATGGAAGGGAAGCTCAACCGGGAAAACGATAACCGCAAACGTCGTATGATGCACTGATGCGCTCGACTTTCAACGTAGAGCTCATTGGGAACCCCAAGAGGAAGGTACGATGAGCACAGCAGTAAGTTTTCCCTCAGTTATGAAACCAAGGTTTAATCGAACCAGTAGGAGCAAGGGAACAACCCAAAGGTGTTACTAGCTGAGCTTTGGCAGGGCGCACTACCGGTGCTAGTAGCAACGTGGAGACCTGCACAACACAACCACAGAACTTTGTCCCCAACTTGCGATGAGGTTGTCAATCTCACCGTGTTTTGCGGAAAACAAAGGATTAAACATATCGAATGGAAAGAAGTAAAAGTTTGCAGAAAGTAAACACAAAGTAGTAAAAGATTGTAGATTGTATGTAAAAGAAAAAAGGACCGAGATCCATAGTTCACTAGAGGTGGCTCTCCTTAAATAGATAACATGCTAGGTAAACAAATTACAGCGGGGCAATTGACAAACACCGAGAAAGCAATACATGCATATACTAATCATCTTGACTCCTTTGAGACTTGATTGTGCATTACAACATAATACATAGACCGCCATCCAACTGCATCTATGACTAATAATCCACCTTCAGGTTATCATCCGAACCCCCTCCAGTATTAAGTTGCAAGCAACAAATTATTGCTTTACGAACTGCGTGTAAAGTAAACAATACGATTGTTCTATGAATAAAGGATTGTTGTTTTCTCCCTAGTAGCAACAACACATCTACTACCTTAGAGATTTCTGTCACTTCCCCAGATTACCAGAGGCATGAACCCACTATCGAGCATAAATACTAACTCTTGGAGTTGCTAGCATCTACTTGGCCAAGATAGCTACTAACAACGGAAAGCATGCAAGATCACAAATAACAAAGACATGATAGAATCAATAATCAATCTGAAATAGCATCTCAATATCCATCGGATCCCCGCAAATACAACATGTATGAATTACAAATAGATGATCTTGATCATGAACGGAGCTCACAAGATCTAAACATGAAAGCACAAAGGAGGAGAAACCAGCCATCTAGCTACTACATGGATCCGTAGTCCAAGGATGAACTACTCACGCATCACACCGGAGGCTTGCATGGTGATGAAGAAGTCTTCCAGGGTGAATTCCTGTGGCGCCCCGCAAAAACCACTACTAGAAAATCGCATTGTTTTTGTGCATTGCATCGTCATGACCGCATGCTCATGTCGTCATGCCACTTTGCATTTGAGCATCGTCATGTCATCATGGATTTGTTGTCGAAACCTATTTTCTAAAAGCCTAGTTTGGTTTTCTAAATATTCCCCGTCTCAATTTCAAATTAAGGCGCCGGGCTTTTCCAGGTCTTTTATTTGTCTAAAAACTATTTACAAAAGTTTAATTTAAATTAAATAAAAATTTATTTTATTTTTAGGAGACGGCCTGCCAGGCCCGAAAGCCCGGCCGGCCACCTCCAAGCCCTAAACTAAAACCTACTCTAATCCCTAACCTACCCCACCCTATCTTACACAGCCCCTTCCACATCACCCCGACCAACCACAACTTGCCACCTCACCGTTTCCCTCCACCTCATCTCTCAACTCCTGTCACCTCACCCGCGCGGGCCCACCTTCCCCGGTGGACAACCACCTGCACGCACTCCACCGCTCCCTGGCTAATCGCCACCAACCACCCGCCCCAGCCCCACCTGGGCGCGCCCCCAGACCCCCACCGACCGCCTCGTGCTCCACCCAACACCTGACCCCGCCCACCTGCCTCTCCTCGCGTGGGCCCGCCCCCAGGCGCGCCTCCCCCCTCTCTCTCCTCCTTGGCCCACCCCGGTCCCGCTTCCTCCCCTGGCTCTCTTCTCCCCCACGCGAAGCCAACCCCGCACGCCTCCTTCCCCGCTTCGTCCTCCCCGCTCGTGGGGCTCCTCCTCAACCGCCGCCGCCTCTGGTCGCACTCGCGAGCCGCCACCGCAATCCCCTACCCTATCCACCTCGTCGGCCTCCTCGCACCACCGCCTTGGCCGACCTCGCCGGGGCCTCGTCGGTCTGCTCGCGCTCCACCTCCCTGCAGATCGACCGCCGCCGCCGCCCCTATCGCCTCCGTCGCTCACCCTCCCCCCTTCGGCCTCAAGCTCCGGCGCCGGACCTCCCTCTTCTCTCCGTCTCGCGCGATTCGTCGCAGACCGGAGCTCCGCGTCGGCCCCGTCGGCCTCTGCCGCGCCTGCCCCGCCTCCACGTCACCGTCGCCCGCCCTCTTCCCGGAGCTCCGCCCCGCCTCTCTCCGTCCTCCGCTGCACCTCGCCGCGCCGACCTGGTCCCCGCCGCCGCCATCGGCCTCGTTCGCCGTGAATCCCTCCGCCCCGCCGTCGGACCCCTCTGCTCTTCCCTCCGCTGGAGGCCCTCTCCGCTCGACGGCAACCCCTCTCCTCTCTCCGCTTGACCCGCGCCCCGCCATCACCTCCCTCTGCCCGTACCAGGCGCCGTCGCCGCCCGAGGCCGCACCCCTCTGCCCCTCGGTCGCGTCCGCCGCCAGGACCACTTCATGCGGCCCCTCCGTTGTCTGTGCCGGCCCGAGCTCCTCCGGCTGTCGCTGGATGCCGCGCGGCCTGTGCCCGACCCTCTCCCTCGCCTTCCTCTGCCCTCCTCTGCGGAAGCCGATGTTCATCGTCGGCCGTCCTCTGTGCCAAGGCGCCACCCCATCGTCCTCGTCCTGCGCGCTGTGGGTGCCTAGCACGTGTGTGCTTGCTGTGTTGTGAAGCTGTTGCAGCGAGGTGGTGTGTCGATGATGTGAAGAAGTCCTTCAGGGAGGTGTCAAGGAATGTTACGGTAGTTCGGGTGATGCTAGTGTTGTGGAGGTGCTGTCTTAGTGGACGTGTCCTATGGAAACACGGAGACCATCGCCAAGCTCTACCGAAGTGGGATCGACGCCAAGGATGACAAGATCATCTCGTCGAAAAGACCTATCCGATGCCGCAATCCCGATGATCATGCCGACAAGGACAACATGGGGGTATCTCGCCAAGATCGACCTCGACCCGATAAATTTGATGACCACCGTCAAGATCGTCCCAACCCGCCAAGTTCGAATACCCGGACACCATGCGACAAGATCTACAATGGGACGCCATGACTGAGACCCAGGACCCGAAGACCACATGTGCGACAAGTACTTCTTCCCGGATCTGATGCCGAGAACCCGGACGTCAAGGTCGTCGACACGGATACGCCAAGTATTTTCTTGAGGACGCCAAGTTCTTCACCCCGAACACCAAGACCGAACCGATACGAGGACCCGACAAGATCTTCGTGGCGACAAGAGCGACACCGACCAGGGCGAATCCGGTGCGTCCCGACGCCGAACCAAGTCCTTCTTCACGGAACGCCAAGATCTACTCCGTTATCCGAGAACGATCCCGCCGAGACCGAACCCCAGATCCGGACCCTGAGACCCAACCCCGAACCCCTCGAAGCCCAAGTTCGTCGAACCCTAATGTGATTCCCTATCCGAGACCCCCATTATTTTTATAATATGACATTCCTATGTTGCATATTAAATTGTTCATACTCGCATGCATATTTGTGGGTGTTTGGGAGCATTATGCCGATCCACCTCATAATTAAATATGGAGGCCATATGCGAGCAAATCTAGTCTTATAATGGCTCCATTTAAATTTGTGTAGCGAACCGGTGATATAATTTTGCCTTGTTAAGACAACATTTAAAATTGCAGGGTATCTAAATAACATGAACCACTTAATTATTTGTCGGGACCTCGGTTCCGCTTAATATTGCTTAATTGCATCGCATCTTGTCATGTCATACATCATACATGCATCATGCCCGATTTTCTACCGTAGTATTAAATAGTACATCCGGTGTTTCTTTTAGTGTTTTGCTTCTTCGCGGATTAGGCCGATGAGATGATGCGAGTGTCGACCCGATCTTCGGATGAACCTTCGGCAATGTTTTCAGGCGAGCATCTTCCCCTTTCTACCTATCTTACTTTTATAGTATTTATTCCCTCCTGTTGATCTATTGCTATCTGTGTTGCGATGCTCTAGTTTTCGTACCCGTGATATCCCTTGCAGCCTTATATTGCCTTGGACACATCCTATTACCTGTTGATTGGTAGATAGTTGGACTTGCGCGTCGTAGTCGCTTGCTCAAGTGCTGTTGCGTCTCATCAAGTACCACAGTTGTTGGAGTATTGCCGCATGTTTAATGTTGGAGATGATCATGGCTTTAATTATTGTTTAACAACTAAAATTGAAGTAGGTAAATGCAGAGGCACCGGTGGGTGATAGACAATATTTGGTTTCCGACCGCTCACTGGTGTCCCGTAGGACCCCGAGTTCTTGACACCTGTTCCGAGATCGAGCGCGCTAACCACATGTGGGATGTGTGGGCACCCCATCGATTAGTACCTGATTTCAAAGTATTGTACTGGGGGCCACAACTAGTTTGAGGTTTTATTTACTATTCTGTACTTATGCCATGCTTTACTGCTTTATTTAAATTGTGCGATGTACTGCACCTGTATTGTTTAGGATCGGGACACGTTTTCGCTGTATCGACAAGCCCAGTCATCTTTTCGGGTTCCCAGTCGTTTACAGCCGTCCACCCAAACCCTGAGTCCGTCTCAGAGACCGGCCGACTTCGTTGCGGGTAGACTTAGTGGGGTGGCCCCCATGTACTTGCTTTGGGTCTGGGAAACGTCATGACTTAGGCCCCGCCGACATACCGCTGGGTGTATGTTAATTGATCTGGCAAAAAGGGTCGAAGTGCGTGTGGATACTTTGGTGCACCCCTGCAGGGTTAAATCTTTTCGAAAAGCCGTGTCCGCGGTTATGGACGACTTGGAGCACAGTTCTCGATCATAGACAACTATAACTAAAGTTTACTGTTATAATTTGACTTGTATCCGATGTGACTAGTAATCAGCTTCACTGCAACGGAATGGCTAAATAAAAGTACCAACAACTGCTGGGTTTTGGGATATGTCATGCTAATTGTATCTGACTAGTAAGTGTCGCAACTACAACGGAATGGTTAAATAAAACTGCCCACTGCTTATTTTATCAGGATGACTATCTATACCTGACTAGTAATTGCTGCAACGATAACTGAATAAATAAAACTGCCAACTGTGTGAGTTCCTCGGTTGACTTCCTCGTTTGGTGTCGAGGGGGAAATACCAGGATGGGTATGTTTGGTGGTAGTATCAGGATGGTTCCGAATAGGTCTTTCTTATCCCTCTCTGATAGCCGACAGTTATATCGAGTCTCTATAGGTTGTTTAGTACATGCTGTGCTGCCGCTTCAGTCCACCATACCTATGTAGGCGAGGACCGCCGAATTCTAGCCTCGCCGTGTACTGGCCTCAGTACTGACCGCTCTCTCTTTTTCCTTTGCCCTTTGTCGGCACCCCTTTTGTTTAAGCAGGCTTTGAGATCGACGTCGTTAGCAGGGTTACCCTTCCGGCTTGGCCTGGGCAGGGTTATGGACGCCATTGGCTATTCTTCAGGGCTCTTAGCTCAATTTGCATCTTGTTCGTACTCGGACGCTCTATCGTTTCAAGGTGATTTGGATCTTTGTCTTGTATATCTGTATTCTTGACTCGTGTTATATATATATCTGTTCTGTGGGTCCCATTGAGGACTGTTGTGTAATGTTATTACTTCGTTTTCCACCCGCACGAAAGTGCCTGGTGGGCACCTTTGAATCGTTTCTATGCGGGTTTGGCGAGAATCGCTAAGACTTGCATAGGGCCGATTCTGAGGGTGTTACAATTCCCCTCTCCGGTAGGGTGCCGGGAAGAACTTCAGATCCCTCCCGATCTAGGGATGGAGATGACGGCGGCTACAGACTCTTTCGTGGATTTTTGATCGGGCACTTAGGGTTTTCGTCCCGAGGGCAACTTATAGGCGGAAGGAGAGGCCGAGGGGGTGCCGGGAGCCACGACACCACCCCCTGGCGCGGGCCAGGCCTGGCCGCACGGCCAGGTGGTGTGGCCGGCCCCTGGCCCCTCTCCGTCTCGTATTGTGGCACTTGATCCCTTCCGGAAAATAGGCACTTTGGCTTTTGTCCCGTCCAATTCCGAGAATATTCATTTTCTGACTTTCCTGGAACCAAAAACAGCAGAAAACAGGCAGCTGGCACTGTGGCTCTTGTTAATAGGTTAGTCCAAGAAATCATATGAAAAGTACTCCAAAGTTGGAACAAAACACAAGAAAGTGCATAAAACCAAGCATGGAACATCAAAAATTATAGATACATTTGCAATGTATCATGCACCAAGCTGGATCCAACAGTCACCAAAAGTACCATCCCATCCCCTCAGCAGGATATGCACCGAGGAATAACCGACCCCAATGTCTCGCCGAAGCTACCCCAACCGTAGCGGAGGAAATGTGAAGTCCGGAGGAAAAAACAATCACCCCGGCAACACCAGCAATTTCAACCGTGCACCTCCCAAGAGCAACAACAACAACAACAACACTGCACCTAGAACTGGAAGCAATGTTGTGCCCGTGGCAGCGAAAGAGAAGTCTCAGATCACTTGTTTCGAGTGTGGAGTGAAGGGTCACTATTCCAATGAGTGCCCCAAGAAGATTGTTGCCACTGCCAATGTGAATGCCCCAGCTCAACAGCAGTGTCGTGTTCAACCAGGAAGAAGATTCGCCCTAGGGAACCCTCACAACCGCAACGGCCGTCTCTTCCACATGAACGCCGAAGAAGCCCAAAAATCGCCAGATGTAGTGCTGGGTATGTTTTCCGTCAACTCAGTTTTAGCAAGAGTATTGTTTGATTCGGGAGCATCGCACTCATTTGTCACCGAAGAATTTGCATGCACTAGTAAGATTCACCCAACCAACTTGAAGCATGTCATGATAGTTCAAATCCCTGGTTCAACTACAAAGGCTAGGAAAATTTGTGTGGCATCCCGCAAAAACCACTACTAGAAAATCGCTGTGTTTTTGTGCATTGCATCATCATGACCGCATGCTCATGTCATCATGCCACATTGCATTTGAGCATCGTCATCATCATGCATGGTTTTTGTCTAAACTATTTTCGAAATGCCTAATTTTGTTTTCTAAATATTCCCGTCTTTATTCAAATTAAAACCTGGGTCTCCGGAATATTTTGTTTCGTCTACAAACAGATTTCAAACGCCCCGTTTTAAACAAATAAAATATTTAATTTATTTTTAGGAGGCAGCCCGCCAGGCCGGAAGCCCGGCCAGCCACCTCCAAACCCTAGTCTAAAAATATGTAGTCCTAATCCTACCTACCCCTAATCCTACCCAACCCCCTCCACCTCACCCCGGCCACTCACAGCCCACCACCTCACCGCACCCCTCCACCTCATCACTCCCTACCACCCCCCACACACAACACGCACCCACACGTCTGCCCGCACACCCACCTCCACCTGGTTTCCACCTGGGCACGCCACCCCAGTGCGTGCACCCAACCCACTCCCCTGGTCCCACCACCCACCACGCGTCCCTCTCCATCTCTCTCCCCAGCCCTATCCACACTGCCTCCTTTTCTGCGCCTGCACGCGCCTCCACCCGCCGCCACCGTCCACTCCCCCTGGACCCGCCTCCCTACTTTTTCCCTCGGGCCCACCAGGAGAGCCCGCTCCCTCACTAACCCCACCACCCCGTGATTCCGTCTCCTTCCTCCGACGCGACCTTCCATCCCCAATGATCTCCTCCCTCACCTTGCTTCCCCGCCGCCTAGCCCATCTCCTCGCCGCCTTCCTCACTTGTCGCCCCGCGCCTTCCGCTCGCTCCCTGCAACCCTGCATGGCGCCACCGCCGGGCGCCTCCTCGCCCAGCCCCCAACCTCCCTCTGCTCCGGCCGCCTCCTCTCCCGGCCGCCGACTCGCTTTCGCCTCCCCGCGCCCTTCCCTGGCGTTGTCCCTTCCTCGGACGCGAGCCACGCACGTCTCTGTCCTCTCCTCCTCCTACCCGTGCCACCCCGACCCGAGTCCGCCGTCGACCCGACGCTCGCCAGCCCCGCCTCTGCACCTTGCAGCGCTGCCGCGGCCTGGTCGACCTCCCGCCTCATCGGACCCCTGCGAGCTCGTCGCCCTCCTCCCCGTGCTCGACCCGGCCACCGGCCTCTGCTTCCGCCGCCTTCGTCGAGCCGTCGTGCACGCCTCCGCGCCTGCTGTCGCCAGGACCTCCAGCCTCACCCAGCGACACCGTCGTCGCCGCCACTCCGGCGAGCCCTGTGCCAACCACCGCAGAACCACCTCAACGCCGCTCTATTGACCCGACCACGCGCGGGTGTCCCTACTCACCGCGTGTTTGTTTGACCCTAGTACCATGTTCTTTGTCGATAACTGCAGTGTATCATGCTACAGATGCCTCTCTTGTGTTACGATGTGGTACTGCCAATCCTGTGCTTATCGACAAGATCTCCCCCTCGGACAAACCAACCCGATGCCGATGCAAGTTACCACCACACGGTTTGTCCCGACAAGGTCTCCGGCCTTCGCGAGACCGAGACCGACACGAGACGAGACCCGGAGGACTACACCAGGCCATCGGTGCCGAACCTGAGTTCGGCGCTCAAGCACTTCGACAAGGACACCAAGTTCTCCTCATGTACCCCGAAGACCCGAACCCGAAGATCGTCGCCACGGATCGACAAGGACTTCTACATGGGACGACAAGTACTTCGTCATGGATCCGATCGAAGCAACCCCGAAGACCACAGATGCGACAAGTACTTCTTCCTGGATGCGATGCCGAGAACCCGGACGCCAAGGTCGCTGACACGGAACGCCAAGTACTTCACCCCGGATGCCAAGACCTACCCGGTACGCGGACCCGACAAGATCTTCGCGATGACAAGATCGACACCGACCGGGGCGAATCCGATGTGCCCCTGACGCCAAATCAAGTCCTTCTTCCCGGCATGCCAAGATCTACTTCCGTTTTCCGAGAATGTTCCCGTTGAACCATTCCCCCCGTCGAACCCTATCGAACCCCGAACCCCTGGAACCCAAGATCTGCCGAACCCAGATGTGTGATCCTAAGCCCCTATTTTCATAATATGATATTATCAACTATCGCATAATTAATTATTCATGCATGCATACCTGTCTGTGGGTTTGGGGGCATTATGCCATATCATCGCATGATTAAATATGGAGTCTATATGCGGGATATATTTGTCTTATTCCGGACTCCATTTAAATTGGCGTAGCGAACCGACGCCCTGTTTCACCCTGTTAATACAACATTTAAATTGCGGGGGTTCTAAATAACTTGAACCGTGTAATTAATTGTCGGGACCCCGATTCCACTTAATACTACCTAATTGCACTACATATGTGCCATGCCATGCATCATATGATAATCATGCCGGATCTTCTACCGTAGTATTAAATATTGCATCCGGTGTTTCTTCTAGTGTTTGCGTCTTCGCAGATTAGACCGATGAGTTGATGCGAGTATCGACAAGTTCTTCGGATATGATCCGTCGGCAGTGTTTCCTAGGCGAGCATCCCTTCCCCTTCTACCTATTTTGCATTTATAGTCTTTATTTCCTCATGTTGATCTATTACTATCCGTGTCGCGATGCTTTAGTTTCCGTGCACCAGTTATATCCCGTGCAGCCTTTATATTGCCTTGGACACCTCCTATTACATGTGTTTGGTAGATAGCTGGCCTTGCAAGCCGTAGTTGCTTGCTCAGGTGCGAACTCGTGTTGTCGAGTACCACAGTTGTTGGTATGCTGGCAGATGTTTATGGTGGAGCTATTTAGTGGTGGAGATGATCATGACTTTAAATACAACTATTAAAAAAACTAGATATAACTAATGCATAGGCATCGGTGGGCAATAGATGTTATTTGGTTCTTCCACGCTCACTTGTGTCCCGTAGGACCCCGAGTACTTGATACCTGTTCCTTGACTATTCGCACTATCCACATCCGGGAGGCCTTATGGACCCCCCTGAGCTAGAGCTTGATTCATTTCTATTTATTGGGGCCTCAAGTAGTTTGGGGCTTTATTACTATCCTGTACTGATGCCATGTTTTACCGCTTTATTTAAGATTGTGCGTGGAGCACCTGTACTGTTTTGGATCGCGGCACGATTTCGTGGTATCGACAAGCCCAGTCACACTTTTGGGTTCCCAGTCGTTTACAACCGTTCTCGCAAACCCTGGGTCCATTCCGGAGCTGGCCAACTTCATTGCGGGTAGCTTAGTGGGGTGGCCCCCTGAAATATTTTATGAATCCTGTGATCGCTTTGTCGTGAAAGCCTTGTTGGGTTTTGAGTTGGTTTTTCCGAGGTTGATCGAGTGTGTGTTGCTATTTGTGCACCCTGCAGGGTAAAACTTTCTGAAAGCCGTGTCCGCGGTTATGGACGACTTGGAGCACAATATCTCGATCATAGACAAGCATAACGAAAGTAGTGCTATAAATTTGACTTAATATGTGACTAGTAATCAGATGCAACTATAACGGAATGGATATTAAAAATGCCAACAACTGGTGGATCTGGGTTGTTTGTTATGTATGCCTAGTAAGTATTGCAACTCCAATGGAACGTGATAAAAGTGCGAACAACTGCTGGGTTTTGGGATTCCTCAGGACAATTTATATCTGACTAGTAAATGTTCCAACTACAATGGAATGGTAATTAAAACTGGCCACTACTTATGCTATCAGGATGACTCATGCTATCTATATCTGATTAGTGATTGCTGCAACTATAATGGAATGAGTAAAATTGCCAACTGTGTGAGTTCCTTGGTCCGACTTCCTCGTTTGGTCTCGAGGGGGAAATACCAGGATGGGTTTGTTTGGTGTTAGCTTCAGGTTGAATCCGAATAGGTCTTTCTTATCCCTCCCTAATAGCCGCAAGTTTTACTGAGTCTCTATAGGTTGTTTAGTGCCGCTGCGCTGCCGCTTCATCCTACCATACCTATGTAGGCGAGAGCCGCCGAATTCTAGCCTCGCCATGTACTGGCCTCAGTACTGACGCTCCTCTTTTTTCCTTTGCCCTTTGTCGGCACCCCTTTTGTTTTAGCAGGTTTGAGATCGACGTCGTTAGCAGGGTTACCCTTCCGGCTTGGCCTGGGCAGGGTTATGGACGCCATTGGTTATTCTTCAGGGCTCTTAGCCCCATTTGCATCTTGTCCGTACTCAGACGTTGTATTGGTTTCAAGGTGATTTGGATCTTTGTATTGTATATATGTATTCTTGACTCGTTGAGTCGCTGTTGTATATATATATCTGTTCTGTGGGTCCCATCGAGGACTGTTGTGTAATGGTATTACTTCGTTTTCCACCCACACGAAAGTGCCTGGTGGGCGTCCTTGAATCGTTTCTATGTGGGTTTGGCGGAAAGGGCTAAAACTTGCATAGGGCCGATTCGAGGGTGTTACAATTTGCAAAGCTGTGCCTATCAGAATACATGGGATAGATTTTTATGCTAATCTAATAGTACTTGGAACCAAAGGATTTGAAGTAGTACTAGGAATGGATTGGATGTCAAAGCATAAAGGATTGATTGATTGTGCCAAGAAAGCCATCACTATGACCAGTAGCTCTGGAGTCTTAGTAAAGCACATATCTGAAACCTTACCCCATCAATTAAAGTGCAACAAAAGTCTAGCCCTGCCTACCATGGACCAAGTTAGAGTACTCTGTAAATACCCCGATGTATTCCTAGATGAATTGCCCAGTATGCCCCCGGATAGGGATATTGAGTTCATTATTGAACTAATCCCCGGAACCGAACCCATATCCCAGAGACCCTATAGCATGAACCCCTTAGAGTTAGTAGAATTGAAGAAGCAGCTGGATGCTATGTTGGCAACAAGCTTGATTCAACCAAGCGCATCGCCATGGAGATCGCCAGTGTTATTCGTCGACAAGAAAGATGGAGGCAACCGTCTGTGCACCGATTACAGAAAGCTGAATGATGTCACCATCAAAAACAAGTACCCTTTGCCAAAGATAGAAGATCTATTTGATCAGTTGACCGGTGCCTAGGTATTCTCAAAGATTGATCTTAGGACTGGTTATCACCAACTTAAGATTCGTGCAACGGATATTCCGAACACCGCCTTTACTACTCGCTATGGTTTATACGAGTATACGGTTATGTCTTTTGGATTAACCAATGCCCCTGCTTATTTCATGAATCTCATGAATAAGATCTTTATGAATTTTCTAGACAAGTTTGTCGTTGTGTTTATCGACGATATCCTTATCTACTCCAAGTCAGAAGAAGAGCATGAGCAACATCTGAGAATCATCCTTGAAACCCTTAGAGAGCATCAGCTGTATGCCAAGTTCAGCAAATGTGAGTTCTGGCTGAAAGAAGTAGGATTCCTAGGACATATTGTGTCTGCCGGAGGAGTCTCTGTTGATCATGCCAAAATTAAAGATGTCAAAGAATGGGAAGCCCTAACCACTCAAACCCAAGTCCGTGTATTCCTCGGATTAGCGGGATACTACCACAAGTTCTTCGAAGGATTTTCAAGCATCGCCCGACCCATGACCCAATTGTTGAAGAAGGACAAGAAGTTTGAATGGACCGACAAATGTGAAGCCAGTTTCCAAGAACTGAAGAAGAGATTGATTTCAGCCCCAATATTGATCATGCCAGATATCAAGAAGTCGTTTGACGTATATTGTGATGCATCCAAGATTGGTCTTGGATGTGTATTGATGCAAGAAGGAAAAGTCATCGCTTATCTGTCTCGACAACTAAAGCAGCATGAGCAGAACTATCCGACCCATGATCTTGAATTAGCAGCCATAGTATTGGCATTGAAGACATGGCGTCATTATCTTATGGGAAATCGCTGTGAGATTTACTCAAAGCACAAGAGCTTGAAGTATATTTTCACTCAGAAGGAGCTGAATATGAGGCAAAGGAGATGGATAGAGTTAATCAAGGATTATGACCTTGACATTCACTATCACCCCGGCAAAGCCAATGTGGTAGCAGATGCTCTTAGCATATTGCCATGTAGGCTAAACACCATGATCAAGGAGAAGCAACCAAGTTTGTATGAGGAGTTGGAGCAGTTCCGGACTAAACTAGTTAGCGAAGGATTCTTAGCTAGCATTGAACTTCAACGCACTTTGATTAGCCAAATCAAGGAAGCCCAGAAGGGAAATGAAAGTATCGATGGAATCAAACATCATATTGGTACAGGAAAGGTACCTGGATTCACCGAAGACGAAGAAGGAGTTCTGTGGTACAAAGGTTGTATCTGTGTGCCAGCAGATTTGGAGCTGAAGCAAGTTATCATGCAAGAAGCTCATGATACTCTTTATTCTATCCACCCCGAAGGAACGAAGATGTATCAAGATTTGAAAGCAATTTTGGTGGCACAAGATGAAGAGAGAAATCAGAAGCTACATCGCCAAGTGTGATATCTGTCAGAGAGTCAAAGCGGAACATCAGAGGCCTGCAGGACTGTTGCAACCTTTATAGATTCCGGAATGGAAATGGGATTCCGTCGGAATGGACTTTATCACTGGATTGCCTACTTCGAGTAGGGGAAATGACTAAATCTGGGTCATCGTTGATAGACTGTCCAAGGTAGCTCACTTTATACCTGTCAAGACAACTTACCAGAGTTCGAAGCTAGCAGAGCTGTATATTGCTAGAATTGTTAGTCTGCATGGAACCCCCAAGACCATAGTATCAGATCGAGGAACCCAATTCACCTCGAGATTTTGGCAAAAAGTCCAAGAAGGATTAGGAACCAAGTTGAATTTCAGCACAGCTTATTACCCGCAAACTGATGGACAGACTGAGAGAGTCAACCAAATCCTAGAAGATATGTTGAGAGCTTGTGTGTTGGAGTACGGATCAAAATGGGAAGACTACCTGCCTTTCGCAGAATTCTCATACAACAATACTTATCAAGCCAGTTTGCAAATGGCACCATTTGAGTTCCTATATGGAAGAAAGTGCCGCACCCCTTTGAATTGGTCGCAAGTAGGAGAGAGTCAGATCTTTGGACCCGACATTCTCCGAGAAGCCGAAGAGAAGGTTCACAAGGTCCGTGAGCACCTCAAGACCACCCAATCCAGACAGAAGAGTTATGCTAACAAGAGAAGGAGAGACCTGACTTTCAATGTCGGAGATTTTGTATATCTCAAGGTTTCACCATAGAAGGAAACCCAACATTTTAGTCTAAAAGGAAAGTTAGCCCCCAGATATATCAGGCCTTTCAAGATTCTGAATCACCGAGGAGAAGTATCTTATCAACTGGAACTGCCTGAAGAGATGTCTGCCATCCACAATGTGTTCCATATCTCGTTACTTCGCAAATGCTTAGAAGTGCCGGAGAAAACCGAAGTTTTCAAGAACATCGATCACCGAGCTGTTGATATCAACAAGGACCTGACATATCATGAAGTGCCCATCCGTATCTTGGAGGAATCCTATAGAACCACCAGGACCAGGAGTATCAAGTTTCTCAAGATTCAATGGAGCAACCATACCGAAGAAGAAGCCACTTGGGAGCGAGAAGATTACATTAGGACGGAGTTCCCAGATCTCTTTAGTTCCTAGTTTTATTTCGTAAATCTCGGGATGAGATTTTGTTTAAGGGGGGAAGGTCTGTAACATCCCAAAACCTTAATCCAAGTGATCAAGATCCAATCCACCCAATTTAGGGTTAACAAAACCTTTTTCTATTTAAAAATCTTTAAGCATTCATATGTGTGTGCATTTAACTTAGGAGTTGTTTGAATTGCCATGTTTGAGTGATCCATTGGTTGTAAAATGATTCTAAGGTGAATTAAACATCATCTAGATCATTCCCAAAAAAATCCCAAAGAAAAAGAAATCAAAAAGAATTAATTAAGCCAATGGTCACTTTTGCCATTTTAATCACATAGCCTACTTTGGCTATTCCTAGCCCTCAAACCTTAACAGAAACAATTATGGTTCTTTGCACCCCTTGCTAGTACAAGTAGTGATGTACCAAGGCCCACTTTGTTTCATCCCAAAAACTTGCAAACTCTAAATTTAAATGACATTTGAAAATTGAATGTAGTTCATATGTATAGATCACACTTTTGCAAAAACCACTCAAATGAATTCCATTTAACAAATCCTAGCAACCACAGCCTACCAAGCATCAGATCAAAGCACCCACAAAAAAACTTTCAAAAAATCAAATTGAAATCTCTTGTGGCCATTGTGTCGAACACTTAGTGAGCACTAAACAAACTGCCTAACTATTACTGTTTTAAAGAAGTGATCAAATGCCACTAAGGCCTAAAACCCCTTCCATTGTCTCCCCCAGTACCAACCAGGCCATCAAGAGGCTACCCATTAGCCATTTGCAGCAGTGCCGCGCCACCTGAGCACCATGCTCGCTGGTCGAGCATGGATAGCTCGCAGCCGACCGCCCCTCTCTCTCTCGCCATGTCTAAGAGCTAGACCAGACCACACCGTGACTCACTGCCCCTTCCCCAAGCCCAGCCAGGCCCTAGACCACCTCAGCACCGCGCCGCCCTTTCTCTATGCTCACAGCCAGAGCGCGACCGCCGCCAGCACGCAGCAGACCGCGCCTTGACACCATATCGCGCACGCTGCTCTGCCTCGACCCTAGCAACCCACCAGACATGGCCGTGCACCGCCGCGCGACCCACAGTCGCCATGATCACCGTCGAGTACCGCCTCTGTCTCCCAGAGCGCGTGAAGCCCCCAACAGTTAGGCACCGCCCCTAGCCGCGCCATTGCACCGTAGCTAACCGCCAACAGACCGCCCATCGTCCGCCAACCTCGCCACGCCGGTAGCCCCCCTGTTTCGCCGTCACCGACGAGCCGCGCCCATGCCTCTAGGTCTCACCGTCGAGCCTATATAAGCAGGCGTCCCCAGCACCATCTCTTCACACCATTGCAGTCCCCTCTCTCCACTGACCATTTCCCCTCTCTCCCCGGAGCCGCTCGAGCCTCCGTTCACCGAAATTGCACCAGAGGAGGCCGCTGCAGAGGAGGAGATGCTGCCGTCGATTCCATCCCTGCAGCCCCTGCCGCGACTTTGCTTGAGCTCGCCGTCACCGTCAAGTTCGATCGCCCGCCTTGCCACACTCGCTGGAGCCCTGGTACGTCCCCAGTAGACCCCCACCGGTCGTTTAGGGTTCGGTCTCGCCGGCGACGATGACTGTGGACCGTTGATCAATGTTTTAATTGTAGGGCCCAGATCGTCCCGTACCGCTTCACGTTTAAAGAGTCACTGACAGGCGGGACCCCCTGTCAGCAGCCCTCTGCGCCACGGAGCACCACTGGGCCGGCCCATTTAGTTTCCCGCCTAAGCCCGTAGATTCAAAAATAGGTTTTGCTATTTTAATTCAAACCTAATTCTGTCCCTTAGTTTAAAAATCAATTCAGGAAGATTTACTGAACCAATTTGAGTGATTCCAATTTTGTTGGAAATCTTATGAAAAGATCTATCCAAGCCTGTTGGATTTAATTCATTTAGAGTTAGAGATCTCTCCTAGTAAAAATAACAAGACATAAGCATTTCCACATTCAAACATTTTTATAAAATCAACCATAATAGATTTTGAGTTGATTCCAACTCTCAAAAATCACATTTAACCATACCTATCTGAATATGTAATAATATTAAGGTTTGCATGCAGCGACTTTGGACTAGTACCAAAATAATGCTATATAGGCATTTCTAGTCACTTTAAATCATTAATTATTAAACTTAAACTTATTAAAATGTGATCCAACCCTTAAATCACATTCCCATATGTTAGAATATGTGGTGATGACATGTGTCCACATGATCCCATATTTTAAATGAAGAATATTAAATCTTAGTTATCTGCAATGAGTAGAAATTACTTTTCTCAAATAAAAAGAACGAGGCTAGTTAATTCAACCTTGTGATGCTTGTGATGATATTAGATCATCAAATGTGTGCCTTAGTGTGCTAAGTAGACTAGTTAAGTATTGTTTGGTGATTGTGTATTCTGTATGTATTTATAGACGATACTACCGACCAAGCTTTCGAGGAGGAGTTCTACCAAGAGGAGGAAGAAAACTTCAACCACTGCAACAACCAAGGCAGGCTATTGTTAGCAAGCTAGAAATAAACAAGATAACCTAAGCGAGATGCATTAGGAATGCTTTGGTTATACCATGTTGACTTATACCTACTTCCAGTTTTATTTACAAAGTTCTACTTTCTTTACTTTACTAAATTCCTTCACTTGTTTGAAGGTAGCATAAAGAGTATAAAACTTGACCTATCTAGTTATACTTAGATGTCATTCTATGGCATGGTTGAGATTATCATCCCACCTTAGTGAACACTCTTAACTTAGTAGTTAGAACAAAACTCAAAACTTGATTCACTTTAGATGGGAATATTTGGTGAAAATGACTTGTGAAAACCTTGGAATGATGAGTCATTCTATTGAGATGTTTTGACATGTGTTGAGAAACACAAATGGTTTATGATGATGAAAATGTTGAGGCATGAGCCTTAGCCCTTTTTTTAAAACTGATGGTTGGGTTCGGATGCGATACCATTCCAATTTTACCATACAACCACAATACCTGAATTGGGTAAGGCTTAGCCGGAAGTTTATATGCATTAGTATTTGTTCCCTCGCGGGAGAGGTTTGAGCTAAGGCTACCTCTCAATGTTGTCCACCTATGAAGTGCCCAAGATGACAGATGGTCATGGTTGGGAGGCCATGCTCATAGGAGAGGTGCTTATACTAGGGTGTGTAAAGGAAAGGTTATGTTTGATTATCTGCATACTAAGTATGATGATTCAGGGTTACCCCTGACAGATGTATCGAATCTTGTGGTGAAAGTGTACCACCTCTGCAGAGTGTCAAACTATTCGAATAGCTGCGTCCGCGGTTATGGACAGTTGGAGTGGCCATACTGTTCCGTTGTCAGATGTTTTCAAAACAACTTATGAAATGAATTGTGACATGACTTGACCACACTAGAGTTGTGACTATGACAATTAAGTTCCCACTTAGGTGATTTCAAACTTTATTTTATCTTTCTTTGTTTTAGAACTCAACTTAGGTTTCAAACTTAACTTTACAAATAAAATTAGAGTTAGCATTCATATTAGAACTATACTACTTGTTAGTGGTAGTTTGCGAGTACTTAAAGAGTACTCATGGCTTTTGTCCCTGGCTATTCCTATGGCCAGACTATGAAGGAGACTACCAAGATGAAGGACAGCAGGACGGCTATGATAACTAGGACTATCTTCCATTGTCAGCATTGCTTGTGACTCTGAAGATGGACCCCACCGCTACGCTATTTATTCTGCTACTTGATTGTACCAAGACTAGATCATGAGATCCTTATTTGTGTAAAACCTTATTTATGGTTTGTAATGGATGATGTACTATGATATCCAATCTGTTATGTCTCGCAAAAATGGTAATCCTGGGATTGCAAGGTATGGCATAACAGGCATCTGGGATTAAAAATCCGGGTGTTGACAATTACTGCATCTGTACAAAGCACGCACTCAGGTCCTGTATCCAAGTGTCACTGTTCCCTAATCATCAACTCTCTAGTGTTTAGATGGTCATGCATAAGCAACCAAGAAAAACCCTCAACTTAGGCATTGAACAGGATATCCAAATGGCATTGAGAGCTACATTCTTTGGCAGATGACTAAACATAAATTTGTAGAATTTAGATGCAGTACATATGGATGTGCCCCTAACAAAATGTCTCTGATCCGCAGCTGAATCATCAAAAGCAATAGAGGAGACCAACATGATTGTCATCAATATGTTAGATAGGATTGTCATCTATTAACATGACACTAAGGGTATGTGATGAATGGTCTTGGTTTGACTCCCCTTTCTACTCCAATTGTAATATGAGTCAATGTTTAAGAACTACCATGGTACCCATGGTAGAAATAACTATGGCAAGCAAGTATATCAAGGTTTAGTTATGGTTTTATTTTACTTAAGTTACATACTTAACTTGGTATTCAGGGTTTGTCGTAGATAATACCTTGATATCATCTTTAGAAGATTAAGTATTCATCCTTGAGTTGCTGTATGGAATACCATGTAATGATCTCTAGAAGATCAAGTAATCCTTATTAAGTAGTGTGTTGTGACTTAGTTTTATTACATTTGATCTACCCTTAGATCAAATTATATTACCCAAAGACAAGGTTTTCGCAAAGGTCATACTGAAACTTATCGCAGTCAACTTGATGATCTAATTCAGTTCCACCAAGTTAAGAGAAGCTTCAATCACTTTGACAAGTTTTATTTAAAAGCGCGAAAATTATCTGGATTTTCTATGCATGAATGCAATGCACACACCTGTGTTTAGCTTATTTCTAAGCTTTAATGCTGGGGTGTTACAGACTCTCCCCCTTAAAATAATCTTCGTCCCCGAAGTTCGTACTCTCTTGCGTTTTGGAATGAGAAGTTGACTTGGATTGATCACGGAATTTCTTAACTCCATTATGATCAGAATTGGGAATAATTGTGGTATCCCGTATGCATACCTTTTTCCTCGAATCCTCTTCATGCTTGACAACTTGCAGCTATCATTTTTAACTTGTAGCATAACTCTCTCTACTACAATCCCTTGAGTTATGTCTTCATAGTCCTACTTAAGATTGGTTGTGGACACATTTTGTCCATTCCAAGAAGGTTTCCCTACTACTCTACACTGGACTATTTTAGTAGACTCTCCTCCTTCTTAAGGACAACTTACTAGCTGTTTCCCCTTTATAACTAGTCCACTAGATTTAATCTATTATATCTCCTTCGATCTTTCATCCGGACACACTCTCGGAAATACTTTATAATGAGGACTTCTTATAACCTTATGAAAATAAGGCTTAACCTCATCATTACTTTATACTTCTTCTCCAACCTTTAGTCGGAAAGTTAAACAACAACACTTCAATGTTTATTGTTTACTCTCCCCCTTGGGGTTTCCTAATGGTCTCTAATCTACATGTATAATATCCAATAACTCAATAGTAAGTATATTGGTCTCCATATAGCTTATATCTTACCTATATAAGGTCTCACGAAACAATCTATGGTACACCCACATAGTTGTGGATCTCCGAAATGAATCTTCCAACGTTACTTGTCTTACTTTTAATCTGCTGGATAGTACTTTTAACCAGCAAATCCGATGTCACGAAAACGTCTCCAAAGCCGTTCGCTTAAATTCTATACTCCTTTACGTCCTTCTTAGCTTAGGCCAAGTTTTATACTCTTTAAACTATACAAAGATGACCTAATTAGCTAAACTTCTAGGATGCCAGCTACAGATACTAGCTACGAATACCAGCTGCGAATCCTCCTAGGTACATGGATTACCCTATGGACTTTTGACTTCTTATTGGCATTCTCTCTGAATTATCAGAGCTTGAATACCACCCTTATTCCAAGACTTCTTCTTTGCACTGATTCATGATACTTCCATGATCTTGGAACAACTACTGCATTAGCTTCTGAGCAACACCATCTACTTTGGGTGAACATAAGTTCATTCCTTCATGTTGCTCCACACTTTTCTGCATTTATAATCCTTCTTGTTGCCAACTAACCATAAGTTGGGATTGATCCATCCTTTCAAAATAGTATTAATACAGCTTATATTTAGATTCCTTCTTCTTGCAAGTCTTCAGCTTGATCCTCGGAACTCGTCACTCCCTTACACGAATTCCCTTTTTATCTAGGTCTATAACATCAAGTAATAACTTGCGGATGCGACATGCATTTGCACACCAAGTCAAACTTCATGTACAGATCTAGTCAATCAAGAAGATCCAAGAAAAACCGATTTTTTTGCCAAATGTGGTACATATAACACACATCATTCTAAGCCCGGAATATAGTAGTTGAGTATAATAGCTCTAGAAGTGTAGGATATGACACCTCCTAGTATAGGTTTACTTCGTGATACTTAGCACTTAGGGTTAAAACTACTCTTTGTCTCATTATTTACCCACACTGCCCAATTGCAACTGGATAATCTTGAGCAAAGTGGTCTCACTTTTGTTCTAATAACCTCTTGCCTTTCTTTCGGGACTACTAAAGACTACCAACTTTCCATTCTATCGTAAACTATCCTCACATGATCTCTCAAAACTACTAACAACATTGTAGTTACTACCTTAATCCTAAAATTATCGTAATGTTAAAATACCTATGACTTATATCATAGACCTACACTGTTCTTTTCTTACTGTTATTACAAGATTTGTTACTAAGTACTTTTCCTAATTATAGACTTATCATGGTCTCGGAGCTATTCTCACCACGAGCTTGTTAAGATTTACCTAGTCATCATGATTGAAGAGCTAATCTCACCATGACGACTCTTCTTCTTATCTTACTATCAATGATTCTTAACAAAGTTCTTCTCCATCACATGGAATTCTCAAGTGAATGCCACATGATTTACTTCCAATTGTATCTATACATACTCTGATGGTCTACCCTGTATGGTATAGTGGTATCAACTAGTGGTAAGATTCTGCTACTTCATAAGGGTTCTAAATATAGACTCCATCACTAATACTAATCCACATGATATCCTAATCCTAGTCATAATCTTCTTTGATATTTTAACTTACGTAAGATATTTTAGTGGTGTTATACCTATTTAGAGATACACTCAAAAGACATTTCTCTAGAGAAGACACATAACTAATCCTTAAGAAACATGACAAAAACATCCAACTTAAGTGTGACAAGGTTTATCCATCACAATTCTTGGTTTAGATAAGATGGCTTCTATAGTCACTATCCAACCTACAGATCTTCCTAAAAGGGTTTTAATCCTAAGGTCAAAGCATACATACCACTGCATGATGTAGTACACTATAGTCATTGACATAACACCAATGAAACACCGTTCACTACTATTACATCCCTCAGAGTGGTACAACAGAAACACAACAGGTCCAAGACATGACTATAGATTACAACTCGAGTCTTTACAAAAGATCCAGAGAACACTCTAGGTTAAAGAGAGAGAAAGAACTTCTTACAAAGAAGAACCAGAAATAATAATTCAGAACTATCTAGAGACTAAGACTAGTATCTAAACTATTTGTCTTGCAATTGCTGCGATTGCAATGCTCTACAAAAATAGGTTTCATATCTAGAGAACCTACTCCTATCTAAACAAACACTTTATCTTCACTTCACGGATGTATATGTTGACTTCATTGACTTTATTGAAGAACTTGAGCTATTGATGATGGTTTCTTCAGTAGAAATTAATGTTGACATCGTCTTGAACGGCTTAAAACCTAGCAAGGGTTAAGAAGGTACAGTTGAGTACGAGCGTACTCAACAAGTTCACTAAAAAGGAGTGTATGATGCACTATATCTACAGCCATAGACCATAGGTCGTAGGCAATGCAGGTTTTCGTAAACATTTCTTCAAAGATTGCTTTTATTCTGAAAACTATGTCCGACAGCCTTCACAGGTTGACCAGAACCTTCATGGGGTTCCTTTCCTGCTGCATTCGTAGCTCCTTCCCGGAACAGGGAGTAACATGTCACAATTCTTACACTCTGCAGAGGTGCGTCACTTTTCCCACAAGAGACCTTAAGCTTTGTTGCACGGCCGAGAGTATGTCCCCATTCAAACTTCGATGGTTGGAGGCCCAACTTAAGATCCAAGCCAATTACTGCCCCCTTCGCTACCCCGCATGTCCTCTTGGTGTACGCCATGCCCACATTTTGAATTATGGCAATGGTTAGTACTGACCGTCAGATGCCAGAACTATCGTGGGACATTGAGGTCTCCCACCCATATGCTGCATATCCTCTACAAATTACCAATAAATGCACGCTACGAGGATAACAACCACGACCTGGCCATCCGGATGCATGCAAGAGGAAGAACATACAACTGACTTCTCTGTCCCATTCCAAATCTCATGGTTGACACATAATATACAATGCTAGAATCACTGGCGACATTGATTGTTACGTCCTAGATGATACATTATTGTACAATGGCGTTTCCATTGCCAGTTATGATAGATTAGCTAATCACCCTGGATCAGTAACCGATATTTCCAGTTAATTATGAAAATAGTGTTTTCAACCTTTTTCAAATGCAGGTGATGACAACATTTGAGTTACAAGCATTTGATAGAAAATAATCAAAGGACATGAGCAAGTTGTGAACTTGCCTTTTGTGATTGCAAGATTATGCACTCACGGTCTTCAAGACAATAGAAGATCCAAATTTTGTAAACAACATCATTGGTCTGGTAAGGACTAATGTTTAAATAAGCAAGATGCAATGATGCATAAGTACTGTAATGCAATTTGATAAATGCGAAACCCCAGAATAGTCGTATCTGATCTAGGGTTTGGAGTTTGTGATGAGTTCTTAGGAATGAGTTGCACTTTTAAACCGGTTTCACACTTGTGCTTTTTATTAAGGTTTGTGAGAGTGTGTAAAACAATATGTAAATACAATGAGTAACATACAACATTAAAGCACTCAATTGTGGAATGGCACATAAAAGTTTCTTGATTAGGATTGTCAATTTATTAGAGTTCTCACATAAATGCTTAAGGATTACTTTTAATATTTCTTAAAAGAATAACTTTTTAAATAAAATCATACTTAACTAAACAAAAGCATTTAAACTATAAGTTAACACTTTTAGGCTTTCTTGCTAGTTATAATTCTTAAATAAGAAAGAATTACTTCATTTGAATAAGAACTACATTAGTAGTTGAGACTTATCTATCTTGGTCATTATATGCTATTATAACTTGGTTCACTTTATAATGTTACTTTAAGGTTAATTAAGAGTGGTAACACTTTGTTTGACTCATATTCTCTTAACATTATAGTTGAATAGAATTCTTTATTTACTTACAAATGAATGGCTATAATTTAGAATGTGGAAACATCATTACTTAACTAGTTATGAATTATCTTTGGATATACTTGTTAACTTGTGAGTGAAATAATAGTAAAGGTTTTAATAAGTCAAAATATTATTCTTGAGGATTTTATAATTGATAAACTATTTTTGGAGAGAAATATTTACTTAACTTTTAAATGGTAGTTTAATAAGTACAACTTAAAATTATTAGACTTATCTTAGCTCACTTAAACATCAATTGAACTTGTTATTACATTTTTAGACTCAAAACAAATAATGGTAAAGATAATAGTAAAGGTTTATATATTTTTAATGAATTAAAATAGAAGAAAAGAGTTTGAATAAGATTTATTAGACCTTTACCATTTATTTTACTTCAAAAGTGAGAGTGGATATTTTTAATATGTAAATATTATTTTTGTGATCAATTTGGTATATTATAGGTATTTTTGTGATTTTTTAAATAATAAACTATGGTTTTTATAAGTTTAATCACTTTACAAAGATAAAATAAATTATTATTTAAGTGACACAAAAATAAATGAAACAAGTTTGTAACTATAGATTTTGTTTTTCAAAGAATTTTGGTATATTATTTATATTTTCTTATTTACCAATGTTAAAATATGAATTTTCAAAGTATTATTACTTATAAAATGTTTATTAAATAATAATTATTTAAATAGTTAACACAATAATGTTTGTTAATACGGTTAAATTATATATTTTATTTTAGCATTTTGATATATATTTTTTGAATTGTAAAATAAAAGATATTGAATTTATAAGATTTAATACTTTTATTAAATTTCTGGAAACTAATTATATTTAAATTTATAAGGTTTTATCTATTTCCTAAATAGGTACATACTTTTATTACCGAGTCCTAATTTAGCCAGAGCCACTGACCCGTGGGGTCAGGGCCACGTCGGCATGCCATGTGGGCGAGGACCGGTCAAACTGGCTGGCGGGACCAGGATGACATGGGCGTGGCATCATGCTGACGCAAACATGGCCACCACCACCGGTTTATGGTCGCCGACGGCGAACTATGGCGCCCCAGCACACGCGGTAGGGTGCGCTGGAAAGAGGGTTCGATGGGGAACCTTATAGTGGTGGCGGTCCTAGCAAATAGCCATCGGGAGATCACCGGCGACGAGCTCATACAGTGACGCGGTTTGGACTTCCGCAGGTAGGTTACTATGGTGAGCTAGCGGCAAATCGGACAGGGCCATGGTGTTCAAGAACTTACCAGGAATACGAAGAAAGTGACGGTGAGGCAAGGTGAGGTCGGACGATGTTGATTCGACGGTGGTCGGATCTCAGGAAGACGAGATCGTAGAGCTCGATTAAGGACATGCGTGGCCAATTCCTTCCACGAGATGAACGAGGGTAGCACGGTGGTTCTATCGTTGGTCTCCTTGAGGCGAGGGGCGATCGGAAACAGCCGGAACAACAACCACTAGTGGCTAGGGTTTCGGGTGAGGAAGAGGGGTTTGCTCTAGATAGCGAGAGAGAGGATAAGACTGGTATGGATGGATAGAGGGGAGTGCGGCCGATCTTATCATCGAGGTCTGGGGTGTCAGCGAGCATCGTGGCGGTTCAATTTTTGCTAACGGTGGCGGACGGCATCGGGCGACGGCGAGGTGCTCTAGCGAGCTGCTTGTGACGTCGAAGAAGACGACGACGAACCGTTACCTGGGATTGGGCTGGATGGGCTTTGGAAAAGTGAGCGAAACGTTGAGAGGTACGCACGTGGCGACGGAAAACGCAGAAGCATTTCGAGCCATGGGCCGAGTCTGCTGACTGCGTCTCTCTTTCTCTTTTTCAATTTCATTTTATGTTTGCTTTTCTATTTACAATTTTCTTTCAAATTTGATTTCTTCAAAGGTTTATGTCAACACCCGGATTTTTAATCCCAGATGCCAGTTATGTCATACATCGCAATCCCAGGATTTCCATTTTTGCGAGACATAACAGATTGGATATCACAGTACATCATCCATTACAAACCATAATAAGGTCTTACACAAATAAAGGATCTCAGGATCTAGTCTTAGTACAATCAAGCAGCGGAATAAATAATAAGCGTAGCGGTGGGGTCCATCTTCAGAGTCACAGGCAATGCTGATGATGGAAGATAGTCCTAGTTATCATAGCCGTCCTGCTGTCCTTCATCTTGGTAGTCTCCATCATAGTCTCGCCATAGGAATATCCAGGGACAAAAGCCATGAGTACTCTTTAAGTACTCGCAAACTATCACTAACAAGTAAGGTAGTTCTAGTGGAAAATTCTAACTCTATGTTTATTTATAAAGTTAAGTTTGAAACCTAAGCTGAGTTCTGAAACAAAGAAAGATAAAACAAAATTCTAGAATCACTTAAGTTGGGAAGCTAGTGTCATAGTCACAACCTTGTTGTGGTCAAGTCAAGATTCATCATTCATTTCATAAGTCATTTTGAAAATATCTGTCAACGAAACAGTATGGCCACTCCAACTATCCATAACCGCGGACACGGCTATTCGAATAGTTTGACGCTCTGCAGAGGTGGTACACTTTCACCACAAGATTCGATACATCTGTCAGGGATAACCCTGAATCATCATACTTAGTATGCAGATAATCAAACATAACCTTTCCTTTACACACCCTAGTATAAGCACCTCTCCTATGAGCATGGCCTCCCAACCATGACCATCTGTCATCTTGGGCACTGCATAGGTGGACAACATTGAGAGGTAGCCTCATCTCAAACCTCTCCCACGAGGGAACTAATACTAATGCATATAAACTTCCGGCTATGCCTTACCCAATTTAGGTATTGTGGTTGTACAGTAAAATTGGAATTGTATCACATCCGAATCCAACCATCAGTCTTTTGTAAAAGGGCTAAGGCTCATGCCTCAACATTTTCATCATCATAAACCATTTGTGTTTCTCAACACATGTCAAAACATCTCAATAGAATGACTCATCATTCCAAGGTTTTCACAATTCATTTTCACCAAGTGTTCCCCTCTAAAGTGACTCAAGTTTTGATTTAGCTCTAAGCTACCAAGTTAAGAGTGTTTACTAAGGTGGGATGCTAACCTCAATCTCATGCCATAGAATGACATCTAAGGTTATCTAGATAGGTCAAGTTTTATACTCTTTATGCTACATTGAAAACAAGTAAGGTACTTTAATAAAGTAAAGAAGTAAAAGCTTGGAAATAAAACTTGGGGTAGGTAATAGTCAAAGTGGTATAACCAAAGCATGCCTAATGCATTTGCTTAGATTATCTAGCTTGCAAGGGTTAGCTTGCATTGTTAATGATGGCTTGCGAGTATAATACTTGCAAGTGTTAGCTTGCCAATAATAGCTTGCAAGGGTGATCTTGCATGGTTAACTTGTATAATGCTAGCTTGCCTCGGTTGGTGAAGTGGTTGAAGTTTTCTTCCTCCTCCTCTTGGTAGAACTCCTCCTCCTCGAAAGCTTAGTCGGTACTATCGTCTATAAATACATACGGAATACACAATCACCAAAAAATACTTAACTCGGCTACTTAGCACACTAAGGCACACATTTGATGATCTATTATCATCACAAGCTTCACAAGGTTTAATTGAACTAGCTTCAATCTTTTTATTTGAGAAAAGTAATTTCTACTCATTGAAAATAACTAAGATTTAATATTCTCCAATTAAAATATGGGATCATGTGGACACATGTCATCACCACATATTCTAACATATGGGAATGTGATTTAAATGTTGGATCACATTTTAATGAGTTTAAGTGTAATATTTCAATGATTTAAAGTGACTAGAAATGCCTATAGAGAATTATTTTGGTACTAGTCCAAAGTCAGTGCATGCAAACATTAATATTATTACATATTTAGATAGGTATGGTTAAATGTGATTTTTGAGAGTTGGAATCAACTCAAAAGCTATTATGGTTGATTTTACAAAAATGTTTGAATGTGCAAATGCTTATGTCTTGTTATTTTTAGTAGGAGAGATCTCTAACTCTAAATAAATTAAATCCAATGGGCTTGGATAGATCCTTTCAGTATCTTTCTAACAAAATTGGAATCACTCAATTTGGTTCAGTAAATCTTCCTGAATTGATTTTTAAATTAAGGGACAGAATTGAGTTTAAACCTAAATAGAAAAATCTAGATTTTGAATTACTGGGTCAGCGCGGGAAAGGAAATGGGCCGGCCCAGTGACGCTCAGCGGCGCAGAGGGCGGCTGATAGGTTGGTCCCGCTTGTCAGTGAGACTTAAAACCCGAAACGGTATCAAGCGATCTGGATGTTACGATTAGAAGATAGATCAACGGTCCACAGTCGTCGTCGACGACAAACTCGTCGCCGGCGAGACTGAACCCTAAACGGATGGTGGGGGTCTACTGGGGACGTACCAGGGCTCCAGCTAGTGCGACGAGGCGGGGGATCGAACTGGACGGTGACAGCGGACTAAGGCAAGGTCACGACATGGGCTGCGGTGGATGGAATCAATGGCTGCGTCTCCTCCTCTGCAGCGGGCTCCTCCGGTGCAATTCCGGCGAACTACGGCTTGAGCGGCTCCGGCGAGAGGTGGGGAAGGATCAGTGGTGAGAGGGGAGTTGAGTGGTGTGAAGAAATGGTGCTGGGGAGGGCTCCTTATATAGTCTCGATGAGGGGACCGAGAGGGTGACGGTGAGCTCGTCGGTGACGATGATACAGGGCGCTATCATCATGGGCGGCGTAGGCGAACGGTGGCTTGCCTCCTAGCGGTGCTCTACGGCTTAATGGCGCGGCTAGGGGCGGTGGCATGTGGTCGGGAGCGTTGCGCGCTCTGGGAGACAGAGGCGGTGCACGACACGACGCTCGATGACTGTGGGTCACGCGACGATGCACGGCCGTGTCTGGCGGGGTGCTAGGGTCGAGGCGGAGCACCGTGCGCGATCTGCGGTCGAGGCATGGTCTGTGGCGTGCTGGCGCTGAGGGCGCTCTGGCGCGCTCTGGCTGCACGTAGAGAGAGAAAGGGCGGCGAGGATGGGGAGTGGTCCAGGGGTTAGCGTGGCCGTGGGGTGGACCGTGGGCGGCGGTGAGGTCACGCCGTGCTTCTTGGAGCGGCGGAGAGGGGCTAGCGGTCTGCTGCTGTGTTGGCAAGGTTGGCCGACGAGCATGGCGTCGGGACGACATGGCACTGGCGCCAGGGCTAGAGATAGGGTTGGTTTTGGTCTGGTTGGACTTGGGGGAGACAAGGATGATCAATACACACCAAATGGCTCGACAAGATTTGATCAAAAACAGTAATAGTTAGGATAATTTGATTCTGCCCACAAGGTGTTTGAGAAAATAGCCGAAAGAAACTTTTGTTTGAATTTTGGGCTGATTTTTGGTGGAGTGTTGTATCTTATGCTTGAGCTTCTAGGTGTGCTTGGGTTTTAAAAGTGGAGCTCATTTGAGTGGTTTTTGAATAATTGTGATTTATACATATGAACTACATTCAATTTTCAAATGTCATTTAAATTTAGTGTTTGAAAGTTTTTGGGATGAAACAAAGTGGGCCTTGGTACATCACTACTTGTACTAGCAAGGGGTGCAAAGAACCACAATTGTTTCTGTTAAGATTTGAGTTCTAGGATTAGCCAAAGTAGGCTAGGTGATAAAAATGGCACAAATGACCATTTGTTTATTTTATTCTTTTTGATTTGTTTTCTTTGGGATTTGTTTGGGAATGATCTAGATGATGTTTAATTCACCTTAGAATCATTTTACAACCAATGGATCACTCAAACATGGCAATTCAAAACAACTCCTAATTAAATGCATACACATATGAATGCTTAATCATTTTAAATGGAAAAGTTTTTGTTAACCCTAAATTTGATGATTTGGATCTTAATAACCTTGGATTAGAGTTTTGGGATGTTACAGTTTAATTCCTCAAAGTTCTGGTGGAATATTCCAAATGATTTAGAGATTCATTCTAGTATTCTTCTCTTTATTTTTCTTTTTCTTTTCAAAATTTATGAATGTATGAAAGGTCTTTTTTATTTAGGAAAGTAAATACAATTAGGGTTTTGTGAATTTGTTTCTTCTAAGGAAAAGCTTATAAAAATTACTTTGTTTATTCCATGATACTTATTATAATAAGGATTTAAAATAGTGAGTGATATAATTATATTCATTCGTAGTCTCATTAATACATATACAATGTAATTCACTAAACCTTGTGGTTTATAATATGGTGATTTGAATTCCATGGTTCTCCCTATTTGGTGATTTTACCAAATCCAATTCTACTTGTTTTGTAGTGCTTAGGATTACCATAGAACAATCTTGGTTAGGTCATTATGAATCAATAACAATCACTGGTAGAGAAATACTAAGGTTTATTCTAATATAGGTATATGGGTTTTGAGAGGGTTTAACAACTTATATCCAATTAGAGATATGGATAATTATTAAGGCTAGACATATTGCCACCATGTTTTGTGATCCTGAATAACCTCTCAACTTAAAGTGAGTTATTGGGATTGCTTTCATAATGTGATCTAAATAATCCTATGATGGTAGGTCTCTATTAGGGTTTAAGACAATCAGATGGATAGGGCTTCCATCAATACACTCTCCACTGGTATCATACCAATCTCTTAGACATTTCATTTGACTAAGAGATACTATCCATTGGCTGCCTAAAAAATAGCAATTTGATTTAATTACCCTCTTAATTCTAGGATGTTAAACAAAGAGGTATACATGATTCTATCATGGCTTGATATACTGTTAATTAAAGGTGTCTAAAGAATCCTTACCTTAATACCTCACTAGGCTTATCTTGAGATAAGGAATTCCTTTCCTAAATATGCTCTATAAATCTCTCTTATCTTATTCACAAAGATCATATCTTCCTGAATAAGTCCATCATCTGACTCCACCATATCCATCATCATATGATGACATGGTCATGCCACTTCAAGATTACTCCTTCATTCTTCTCCTAGTATATATATACAACTTCCATTTATAAACTACCCTTACTGAATCCATCAAAGTAGTTAATACTAACTTCATTCCATAAACTCCTTCATATTTACCTTGCATCTACTTCTAAGGCTTGCAAGATTACAATCCTCTCCAAATCACATGTGATATCAATCCTCTGGAATAGCTATGGTACTACTCCCATAATACAAGTTTGTTCTTGTACTAACTTGGTTGAGCTACTATGCTTCCAACTACTCCATACAACTCATGTTATATACTTCATCACACTCTAGCTTGACTTCTAATGGTCAAGCTAGATGATTCAGCTTATTAGAGTGTTTCCTAATTTGGTATACTCACAACTCTACTTCAACACCTAGTCATATATCCTCAAGTGGCTTGAGAATAATGGCCACCAACCCTTGATCAAGCAAAGCTTAGGCTTCTAATTGTTTGATCAAGATCCATTAACACTAAGCAGTAGACTTGTACTAGACTCACTATAGGCTTATCTTGTTAAGGAACTCACTTTAGGTTTATACCTACTTGGCTTAACAAGATTATTATTTGATGTACTAATACTACTAGCTTCCTCATAGATTTATAATTACTAGCTAAACTCTTGGGTTTAAATACTTCTTCTAGTTAACTCATGGGTGAGTTAGCTCCTCCAACATCAAATGGTTTGATCGCCACTAAGGATCTCATTACATTTATGATGGCATACTTCACCATAGCTAGTTCCTCCTTCTGATTAATTTACTTAGGTCTTTGGAAGGTCAATATAATAGGTCAAAGGCTATGAGTCAATAAGTGCTAGGTCAAGAATTGATCACACACATTGATGATCAATAGACACTAGGACTTGGTTAAATAGGATTGTCATCTATTAACATGACACTAAGGGTATGTGATGAATGGTCTTGGTTTGACTCCCCTTTCTACTCCAATTGTAATAAGAGTCAATGTTTAAGAACTACCATGGTACCATGGTAGAAATAACTATGGCAAGCAAGTATATCAAGGTTTAGTTATGGTTTTCTTTTACTTAAGTTACATACTTAACTTGGTATTCAGGGGTTGTGGTAGATAATACCTTGATATCATCTTTGGAAGATTAAGTATTCATCCTTGAGTTGTTGTATGGAATACCATGTAATGATCTCTAGAAGATCAAGTACTCCTTATTAAGTAGTGTGTTGTGACTTAGTTTTATTACATTTGATCTACCCTTAGATCAAATTATATTACCCAAAGATAAGGTTTTCGCAAAGGTCATATTGAAACTTATCGCAATCAACTTGATGATCTACTTCAGTTCCACCAAGTTAAGAGAAGCTTCAATCACTTTGACAAGTTTTATTTAAAAGCGCGAAAATTATCCGGATTTTCTATGCATGAATGCAATGCACACACCTGTGTTCAGCTTATTTCTAAGCCCTAATGCTGGGGTGTTACATACACATGTCGATCTCAAGATCGTGATGAAGTCCAGCGAATCCAGCAGGTCCAGCACCAGCAAGTCTAGCAGGTACAGCAGCACCAAGTCCAGCACCGCAAAGAAGTGGTGCATCTGTGATCGCACACATGTCTGGTACCCCGACAACCTCCACCCCTCACTCCAGCAAAGAAGCGGAAGCAACAATTCCTTTCCAGATAAAGCCACCGGGAACATGTATCTCGCTAATTCGAGACCATGGGGAATAATTTCTAGAGGGGGAGGGAGATCCTTCACGAGGTGGTGTGAGATGAGAGGAGGGAGTGGGGGGGGATTTTATAGGGAGAGGGGGCAGCCCCTCACCATGGCCAGCGGCCAAGGTAGGTGCCCCCACCTCTTCCACATTCATGTGGGTGGAGCTCCCACTCTAATTAACCTCCCACTCAAAGTTCCACTCACATCCATTAAATTTCCACCAAATTTAATGCAAGCTCTCATTAAATAAAACTATTGTATTTATTTTATTCAGAATTTTGTTAATTACATTAAATAACAAACATTAACATAAAACCCCCTGCAACATTTCAATTTCACATGCAGAACTAGTTTCTGCAATTTCACCCGAAACAATTCCAGTTTCCATCGAAATGATTCCAGAGCTTTCTTAAATATTTATCTGAAACATATTTGCTCCAAGTGGTTTCAATATCCCTTGAGTGTGTCACCCTACGGTTCACAAATAATGCATACATGATCGAGACCCTCTCCGATCAATAATCAATAGCGGGACCTGGAGATCCGTACTAACTCCGACACATTCAACGATGACTCTTGTGATTGTCTCAACCTTTAACGTTGTAACTAAATCCTTTTGTCTCACGATATATTACATGTCCGAGATTCGATCATCGGTATACTTATACCTAGTTTGATCTCATTACCGACATGCACTCTTTTCTTGTTCCCGTGATATAACATTCTAGTGATCACATCACTTGCTTGCAAGCTATTTCAATGTGATATCACCAAAGGGCCCTGAGTATATATATCCATCATCAGCACGGAAAAATCCCACTCTTGATCCATGAGCCTCTACATAACACCTTCGTAGCACTAAATCGACCTTTATAGTCACCCTTTGACGATGTGGCGTTTGATGTTATCAAGATACTCTTCTAGTGTTAGTGATAGATATGATCTCATGGTCTAAGGACTGGGATTACTTCGTATGATGTTATAGCAATATAAACACAATGACTTCGATCGTAATGCTATGCTTCGGATGAATATTCATCACATCATTCCACCAATGCTGTGACCTCGTTATTAACAACATCCAATGTCCATAATTAGGAAACCTTGATCATCTTGTTAATCAAAGAGCTAGTTTATAAGAGAGGCATAACTAGGAACCTTCTATTTGTTTATTAAACACACATGTATTAACATTTCCAATTAATACAATTATAGCATGCAAAATAAACATTTATCATAAACATGGAATAATATAATAACTACTTTATTATTGCCTCTCGGGCATATTCCCTTCAGTCTCCCACTTGCAGTAGAGTCAATAATCTAGTTTGTAAACTAGTATATACAACACCTAGGTGTTGAACATACGCGTTTGCTAGTGGTTAACATAATCTCCGGATCTAACACTTTCATGATCGTGTGTATTTGCATATCGTTGCGTTTCTATGCATCACTCATTCTCTAATGAGATGGCTATGTATAAATTTAGTCCTTTGGTGAGACCTTTAGTTCCTTTGGGTTAAAAACATGTTGATAGTATTGTCGTACAATATATCTTCATAGTATTAGCCCACTATGAACCACACCTGGTTTGATAAAAAACTACTTAACACAAATGCCCTCCTTTGCTGCTACTATAGTAGTCATATACTTAGCCTTTTGTTGTAGTATTTGTCACAATGTCTTAACTTTGGAACTCATCCAGATCAATCATGGAACTTCCTTTCCATTACATTGTGCCACCCATAGTTTAAGTTGAGATAAATTTAATTTGTATCTTGTGACAAACTAGTATCAATGTAACACTTTACAATGAACTACTTTCAACTATTTGTCACTTATACATGATATATTCTTAGTTCTTCCAAAGCTCCTAAGAATATCTTTACTATCGTCCAATGATCATCTTATGAATCATTCTGGTATATGCTCACAACATTTAGAGCATAGGAAATATCTGGATATGTACATATCATGATATTATTGATCAAAATATTCATGTGATTTCACTCACCAAGTGTCGATACACTTGAATCTTGATTCAATCCTTTCCATGCAGCAAGAACCTTTCTTGTTATTTCCATATTGAAACCCTTTCAATATCTCATATATGTACGTCTGGCACAACCATATTAGTGCCTCCATCTAGACATTGATGCCAAATATTCTGGTTTTGCCCAAGTCTTTCATCGAAATCCAATTTTAATGAAATTCTTAACTGATGTCAATAAAAGATACATCATTTCCAATCAACAACATGTCCTGTACATAATGTGTTGGAAATATGTCTCAGCGCTCCCACTTAATTTCTTGCACATGCAAGCATCTTCATCGTTTCCAATGAAATTAAACAATTTAATAGTTTCATCATGGTGACGATTCCAACTCTGCTATGCTTACTTCAACCATTGAAGTTTGTATGCCCTTTTAGCATCCTTTGAATTAACAAAACCATTTGGACCATGTCATGTACACGTCCTAGGTAATCATTCTATTAGAAGAACATTGTTTTTTTTGTTCAACTACCATATACCAAATTATATGAAGTGGTTGCTACATTAATCCGTCAAGACTAAATATCGCTTCAAATCTTGTCATAGTCAATTCCTTGAACATTGTCGTCAACTCCTTTCGACATGTTGACTATTTCATAGATGTCAAACATCCATGTCTATTTCTTTATATATCCAAATACGAACGATAGGCTTCATGCCTTTTTGGAGGGTCTTCCAAGTTCAAAAAACATGATTTCTCGTGTATGGAAACTATCATGGATTTTATGACTTCTAGCCATTTTATGGAGTTAGGGCCCATCATCGCTTATTTGCATGCAGTCGGTTCATCATTGTTAAAACAATAATGACTTGTTTATCAAATCTCACTATTTGATTGTTACCCGATGCATACGGTTCAAATAGGAACTCTAATCTCCAAGATCACAACCTTTGTAATCACCGGACCCATGAGCATTGTGGCCGCCACCGGGACACTTTCCGGCGCTGCGCTAGTTAGTACATATAGCTAAGGTTCAATAACCTTATCAAATTTCTATTGTCCTCCCACTTAACTTTTCATGAAAAATTCCTTCTCAAGAAACTTAACGTTCTAAGCGACAAACTCTTTTGTCCTTGGTGTTATGGAGGAATACCCAACAAATTCCTTGGGATAACCTACAAAGATGTGCTTATCCGACTTTGGTTGTAAACATTTTACTTATGCATAGCATACCAAAATTTAAGAAAAGATTACTCGGGTTTTATCCCAAACCATAACCTTTATGGTGTCATTTCAATGGATTATGATGGCGCTCTTTTTAGTGTAAAAGAGGTAGTATCTAAAGCTTTAATCCTCAAAACATAATGGTAGTTTTATAAATGACACCTTTGATCTTACCATGTCAAACAAGGTTCGATTCAATCTCTCGAACATACCATACTCCTATGGTTTATTGGGAAATGCAAATCCATGGAACAATTCCTCAAATCTTAGATGTTTTGCTAAACATGTAACTCAAATATCTTCCTTTATGATCGAATCATAAACTCTTTATTTTCTTGTTACAATGATTTCCCACTTCATCTTGAAAGTCTTTGAACAATTTTCAAATGCTTCATACTTCTTCCTTATTAAGTAAATATACAGTTATATTCACTCAAATTTCTGGAGAAAGCATATGAAGCAAAAATATCCATCGCACATGGCTACACATAATGGACTATATGCATCAACATGCACAACGTCCAATATGTTAGTCATCCCTTCCTCTTTGGCCTATGAACAAAGTTTTAGTTATCTCGAGGAAAGTCTCACAAGCATCATTTGATCAAAATCAAAGACTCCAAAAATCCATCAACATGGAGTTTCTTCATGTTTTCTATCCAATATAGTTTAAACAGCGATGTCACTTCGTAAGTGATCTTTCAATCATTTGTCTTGAGACATTTTAGCATTAGTTTTATGGACGTGATTTCTCCCACTAGACTTGTAAAAGTCATCCATCTTCTATGGAATACGGTAATTATTTGAACAACCATTGTTCTCATAATACCGGAACAAAATAACAATTATTTAAACAAATCTTGAAGGCAAGCTTTGATGTCAACGATGAACACAAGAACACTTTATTTGGTTTCGATGAACATCATCACATATCCTTTTGCTAGTTACTTAGGCCATTGTAGTTCATGAATTGCGTTGTCTTGTATGACATTTCACACCAACCAATTCGGTATCCAATACCCAAGAATCACATTGCTTAACAAGCAAAGAATACAACCATAACATGTATATCATCTATATACCTTAGCTGGACATTTCCAGTCTTTTATTTTCTGCCAAATATTTTATAGATTCTCTTTTAGCATTTCCTTTTCCTTTTAAAATAATCTATCAACATCAATAGTGGTGCCATACATATGACACATAGTCCAAAGCATGTATAGTCAAATACTAATACCTTTGGACTTGCACTTTGAAGTAGATCACCATCATCAAATGTTTGGCGTTCTTTCAAAAATCCATTCTTTAGTAATCTATTAGTATAGTAAACATTTTACCTACATATTCTATTCATCCTTATCATGACAACTTTCATGATCAAGCTACTATAGCCTATAAGGACGAATCGCGAGTATAATGTCAGTTCCCAAAACCTTTTGGGAGATTAGGATGTCTAGCATCTCCAACCTTCGCAAATTCTCATACAATATGAGAACACGTATTTTGCCAAATTATACTCTATCATATTGTAACCTAAACATTATTTCAGATATCCCAATATCTTTCACACATGATGGTTTCTAAAAAAATTCTTTCAGCTCCTAGATAACCTTGATATTAAAACAACTTTTGAATATGAAGAATCATGGAGGCAAACATGATACTTTAGATACTAACACTGGAATTGTTACTCTTGATTTAATACTACTTATTAAACTTCACAGAGTAAATAGAGTTTGCTGAAAGTTTGCAATAGGACTTCTAAACTTTAAATTGACACTTTAAAACAAGACGATACCAGTTCGTAAAGTAAATATCTAGAATTCTATAGTTCTATTATCTCGATTAAAACTAAGCATTAAGTAGTAAACAGATGCCAATGACTACAACAAATTATGCACATTCACATCGATTTAGTTTATGATAAAATTGAATTCGACTAATCCAAATTACGAATGAACTCCCACTCAAAAACGACATCCCTCGTGCCCTTTTGGTGATTACATGAACTACCACTACACCAAGTCCGATCATCACGTGAGTCGGTGTAGCTTCAAAGGCGAGCATCTATGTGGGCATCATGTCTAATATATGACTCATGCTTAAGCTTTGCGTCCGTGTTCCAAGGCCATGTCTGTACATGCTAGGCTCGCCAAGTAAGAACCTTAGTACTCGCATGTGTAAAACTGTCTTACACCCAAAATATGATCGTGGATTCAAGTACACCCGATCATCACGTGATGTCTTGAAGCGGCAAAACATAAACGATGCGTACTTAAGGGAGAACACATTTTTATCTTGATATCTAAATGAGGGATCATCTTATAATGCTACTAAAATGCCAAACAAGCAATATAAGATGCAAACATCATATGTGTAAAGTGAAATGATATGGTCTTTGCATTTGATCACTATCATGTGCATCATGGTATAATCTTTATCATTCCTTTGTGTGTAAGGCCAAGGTCTATGGAACTTACATGTTAGGTGTGTTGTAAGAGTATCATCTATACATCAACTTACAACATTACCATATCATGACAATATCCCAGCAACAATCTAAACTAGATGCTTCTAATTTATCCATTGCAAGTTTTACGTGGCTTAGGGATTTCGAAGATAGATCCGGTCTTACCTACTAACATGGAACCACAACGATGACAACCAAATTATTAGCAACTCGTTGTAAATCAGATATTGACTATAGTAGGAGAGATAGACACCCGCTAGCCACTTATGCAAAACTAGTTGCATGTCAAGCGTGGAACTGGTCTCTTGTGCGAGGACATGTAAAGTTAGTCCGAGCCGCTTCATCCCCCTATGCCACTAATATCCAAAATACATATAAGAAGCAATATCATTATCATAATCGCCCACATACTCATATGTGTACTACCCGTGCAAAGCATCTACGCATAGATCAGGCTCTGATACCACTGTTGGGTTCGCAGCATAGAAAACAAAAAAATCCTACGATGGGAACTACTAAGCACCAAGATCTATCTACCTAGATACAAGCAACGGATGGATATACATCCATAGAGAACATACCCTTGTAGATCGACAAAGCATTGTTAACGAAACTGATTTTGTGGTTGATATAGTCGTACACTTGCCGATCTCAAGATCGTGATGAAGTCCAGCGAGTCCAGCAGGTCCAGCACCATCAAGTCCAGCACCACCAAGTACAGCACCGCAAAGCAGCAGTGCATCCATGATCGCACACATGCCCGGTACCCCGACAACCTCTATCCCTCACTCCAGCAAAGCAGCGGAAGCAACACTTCCTTTCCAGATAAAGCCACCGGGAACATGTATCTCGCTAATCCGAGACCATGGGGAATAATTTCTAGAGGGGGAGAGAGATCCTTCACGAGGAGGTGTGAGATGAGAGGAGGGACTGGGGGACTTTTATAGGAAGAGGGGGAAGCCCCTCACCATTGCCGGCAACCAAGGGAGGTGCCCCCACCTCTTCCACATTCATGTGGGTGGAGCCCCACTCACATAATTAGCCTCCCACTCAAAGTTCCACTCACCTCCATTAAATTTCCACCAAATTTAATGCAAGCTATCATTAAATAAAACTATTTTATTTATTTTATTCAGAATTTTTTTAATTACATTAATTAACAAACATTCACATAAAACCCCCTGCAACATTTCAATTTCACATGCAGAACCAGTTTCTGCAATTTCACCCGAAACAATTCTGGTTTCCATCGAAATGATTCCAGCGCTTTCTTAAATCTTTATCTGAAACATATTTGCTCCAAATGGTTTCGATATCCCTTAAGTGCGCCACCCTACGGTTCGCGAATAATGCAGACATGATCGAGACCCTCTCCGATCAATAATCAGCAGCGAGAACTGGAGATTCGTACTGACTCCCACACATTCAACGATGACTCTTGTGATTGTGTGAACCTTTAACATTGTAACTAAATCCTTTTGTCTCACGATATATTACATGTCCGAGATTCGATCATCGGTATCCTTATACCTAGTTTGATCTCGTTACCGACATGCACTCTTTTCTCGTTCCCGTGATATAACATTCTAGTGATCACATCACTTGCTTGCAAGCTATTTAAATGTGATATCACCGAGAGGGCCCTGAGTATATCTATTCGTCACCGGGATGGAAAAATCTCACTCTTGATCCATGAGCCTCTACATAACACCTTCGTAGCACTAAACCGACCTTTATAGTCACCCTTTGATGGTGTGGCATTTGATGTTATCAAGATACTCTTCCAGTGTTAGTGATTAACATGATCTCATGGTCTAAGGACTAGGATTACTTTGTTAGATGTTATAGAAATATAAACACAATGACTTTGATCATAATGCTATACTTCAGATGAATGTTCATCACATCATTCCACTAATGTTGTGACCTCGTTATTAACAACATCCAATGTCCATGATCAGGAAACCTTGATCATCTTGTTAATCAACGAGCTAGTTTATAAGATAGGCATAACTAGGAACCTTCTATTTGTTTATTAAACGCACATGTATTAATGTTTCCAATTAATACAATTATAGCATGCAAAATAAACATTTATCATAAACATGGAATAATATAATAACCACTTTATTATTGCCTCTCGGGCATATTCCCTTCAGTCTCCCACTTGCACTAAGTCAATAATCTACTTTGTAAACTTGTATATACAACACCTAGGTGTTGAATATACGCGTTTGCTAGTGGTTAACATAATCTTCGGATCTGACACTTTTAGGACCATGTGTATTTGCATGTCTTTGCGTTTCTACGCATCACTCATTCTCTAATGAGATGGCTTTGTATAAATTTAGTCATTTGGTGAGACCTTTAGTTCCTTTGGGTTAAAAACATGTTGATAGTATTGTCGTTGTCAACACCCGGATTTATAATCCTAGATGCCTGTTATGTCATTCATCGCAATCCCAGGATTACCATTTTTCCAAGACATAACAGATTGGATATCACAGTATATCATCCATTACAAACCATACATAAGGTCTTACACAAATAAGGATCTCATGATCCAGTCTTAATACAACAAGCAGCGGAATAAATATAAAGCATAGTAGTGGGGTCCATCTTCAGGGGCACATGCAATGCTGACGAAGGCAGATAGTCCTAGTTATCATAGCCGTCATGCTGGCCATCATTTGGTAATCTCCTTCATAGTCTGGCCATGAGAATAGCCAGGGACAAAAGCCATGAGTACTCTTTAAGTACTCGCAAACTACCACTAATAAGTAGTATAGTTCTAAGTAAAGTGCTAACTCTAGGTTTAACTATAAAGCTAAGTTTGAAACCTAAGCTGAGTTCAGAATCAAAGAAAGATAAAATAAAGTTCTAGAATCACTTAAGTTGGGAAGCTCGTGTCATAGTCACAACCCTGTTGTGGTCAAGTCAAGATTCCTCATTCATTTCATAAGTTATTTTGAAAACATCTGACAACGAAACAGTATGGCCACTCCAACTGTCCATAACCGCGGATGAAGTTATTCGAATAGTTTGACACTCTGCAGAGGTGGTACACTTTCACCACAAGATTCGATACATCTGTCAGGGATAACCCTAAATCATCATACTTAGTATGTAGATAATCAAACATAACCTTTCCTTTACACACCCTAGTATAAGCACCCCTCCTATGAGTATGGCCTCCCAACCATGACCATCTGTCATCTTGGGCACTGCATAGGTGGACAATCTTGAGAGGTAGCCTCAGCTCAAACCTCTCCCGTGAGGGAACTAATACTAATGCATATAAACTTCCGGCTAAGCCTTACCCAATTCAGGTATTGTGGTTGTACGGTAATTTTGGAATGGTATCGCATCCGAATCCAACCATCAGTTTTGTAAAAGGGTCAAGGCTCATGCCACAACATTTTCATCATCATAAACCATTTGTGTTTCTCAACACATGTCAAAACATTTCAATAGAATGACTCATCATTCTAAGGTTTTCACAATTCATTTTCACCAAGTGTTCCCATCTAAAGTCACTCAAGTTTTTATCTAACTCTAAACCACTAAGTTAAGAGTGTTCACTAAGGTGGAAAGATGGGATCAATCTCATGCCATAGAATGACATCTAAAGTTATCTAAATAGGTCAAGTTTTATACTCTTTATGCTACCTTCAAGACAAGTAAGGGACTTTGGTGAAGTAAAGCTTGGAAAATAATACTTGGGGTAACTAATAGTTAAAGTGGTATAACCAAAGCATGCCTAATGCATCTTGCTTATTTTCTCTAGCTTAATTCTAGCTTGCTAACAATATCTTGCCTTGGTTGGTGCAGTGGTTGAAGTTTTCTTCCTCCTCTTGATAGAACTCCTCCTCCTCGAAAGCTTGGTCGGTACTATCGTCTATAAATACATACGGAGTACACAATCACCAAACAATACCTAACTAGTCTAATTAGCACTCTAAGGCACACATTGGATGATCTATTATCATCATAAGCATCACAAGGTTTTATTAACTAGTTTTATTCTTTTTATTTAAGAAAAGTAATTTCTACTCATTGAAAATTAACTAAGATTTAATATTCACCACTTAAAATATGGGATCAAGTGGACACATGTCATCACCACATATTCTAACATATGGGAATGTAATTTAAGGGTTGGTTCATAATTACTTTGGTTTAAGTTCATTATTTAGTGATTTAAAGTGAGTAGAAATGCCTATATAGCATTATTTTGGTACTAGTCCAAAGTCACTGCATTCAAACCTTAATATTATTACATATTCAGATAGGTATGGTTAAATGTGATTTTTGAGAGTTGGAATCAACTCAAAAGCTATCATGGTTGATTTTATAAAAATGTTTGAATGTGCAAAAGCTTCTGTCTTGTTATTTTTACTAGGAGAGATATCTCATCCTAATTGAATTAAAACCAATGGTCTTGGGTAGATCTTTTCAGTAGCTTTCTAACAAAATTTAAATCACTCAATTTGGATTTGTAGATCTCTCTGAATTGATTTTCAAACTAAGGGACAAAAATAAGTTCTAACTAAAATATAAAAATCCTAATTTCAATTAACTGGGTCACGCGGGAAGGTAAACGGGCCGGCCCAGTGGCACTCCACGGTGCAGGGCACAGCTGACAGGGGGGTCCACCAGTCAGTGGCTCTTTACACGTGAAGCGGTACGGGGCGATGTGGGCCGTTAGATTAGAACTAGGATCTACGGCTGGGGCTCGTCGTTAATGACGGACAGGTCACCGGCGAGGTTTAACCCTAGCGGCTCGGTGGGGTGCTCAGGGGGCGTACCAGGGCTCCAGCGATGACGGCGAGGCGGGCAAACAAACTGGTGGACGACGGCGAGGTCAGGGGTGGTCGCGGCAGCTCCTGGGGTGGTCGCACTCAGCGGAGCCCTTCTCCTCTAGAAGCTACCAGCTCTGGTGGAATTCCAGCGACTAGGATCTCGAGCGGCTCCGGGAAGAAGTGGAGACTGATCAGTGGTGATAGGGGAGGTGAGTGGTGTGCAGAATAAGGCTGGGGGTGGCCTGCTTATATAGGCTCGACGACTGGACAGCGCGGCGTGGCCAGGCAACAGTGGCGACATGGCTACGGGCTTCTAGCGGCATGGCTGCGAGCGGCGATTGATGCGCGGTCTCCTGGTGGTGCTCTACAGTGTAATGGCGCTGCTAGGGGTAGTGGCAAACGGTCGGGCGGTGCTCACGCTCTGAGCGGGAGAGGCGGCGTTTGACATGGCGTACGGTGGCTGCGGGTCAAACGGAGGCGAACGGGCATGTCCGTGAGGTTCCTGGGTTCATGGCTAAGCGGTGAGCACGGGCTGCGGTCGAGGCACGGTGTGTGCATGCTTGTCGGGCGCGGTGCTCTGGCGCGTGCTCGGCATGGTGCGGACGCTCTGGGCACGACGCTGGGCGAGTGGTCCACGGCTCAGCTTTGCTCGGGGAGGGGACAGAGGGCCGCGATGTGGTCTGGTCTAGCTCCTAGACATGGCGAGAGAGAGAGGGGCGGTCGGCTGTTGTGTTGTCAAGTTTGGCCGGCGAGCATGTCCTCGGGGTGGCTCGGCACTGCTGCCAGGGGCTAGGGGATGGGGTGCTTATGGCTTGGTTAGATCAAATGGAGACAGAGGGAGTAAATTTAGGTTAATTGGGTGGCAAAACCCTGTAGAAAACAGTGAGCTAAATACTAGGTGTGAATCTTGCCTGCCAAGTGTTTGTGAAAATGACCGAAAGAAATTTAGTTTTGAATTTTGAAAAGATTTTTGGTGGGTGTGTTAGTCATAAGCTTGATCATCTGTGGTTGCTTGTGTTTTGAAAATGAAGCTCATTTGAGTGAGTTTTGAATAAGTGGGATCTTCCCATATGAACTACATTCAAATTTGAAATGCCATTTAAAATTAGTGTTTGAAAAATTTTGGCAGATCACAAAGTGGGCCTTGGTACATCATTACATGTACTAGCAAGGGGTGCAAAGATCCACATTTGTCACTGTTAAGAATTGAGTCCTAGGAATAGCCAAAGTAGGCATGTTGATTAAAATGACACAAATGACCATTTGGTTATTTTATTCATTTTGATTTGTTTTCCTTTGGGATTTGTTTGGGAATGATCTAGATGATGCTTATTTCACCTAAGAATCATTTTACAAGCAATGGATCACTTAATCATGGCAATTCAAAACAACTCCTATTTAAATGCACACACATATGAATGCTTTAATAATTTTAATTGAAAAGTTTTTGTTAACCCTAATTTAGATGACTTGGATCTTAATAACCTTGGATTAAAGTTTTGGGATGTTACAGTCGTACAATATATCTTCATAGTATTAGCCCACTATGGACTACACCTAGTTTGATAACAAACTACTTAACACAAATACCCTCCTTTGCTGCTACTATAGCAGTCATATACTTAGCCTTTTGTTGTAGTATTTGTCACAATGTCTTAACTTTGGAACTCATCCAAATCCATCATGGAACTTCCTTTCCATTACATTGTGCCACCCGTAGTTTAAATTGAGATAAATTTAATTTGTATCTTGTGACAAACTAGTATCAATGTAACACTTTACAATGAACTACTTTCAACTATTTGTCACTTATACATGATATATTCTTAGTTCTTCCAAATCTCATAAGAATATCTTTACTATCATCCAATGATCATCTTATGAATCATTCTGGTATATGCTCACAACATTAGAGCATAGGGCATATCTGGATATGTACATATCACGGTATTATTGATCAAAATATTCATGTGATTTCACTCACCAAGTGTCGATACACTTGAATCTTGATTCAATCCTTTCCATGCAGCAAGAACCTTTGTTGTTGTTTCCGTATTGAACCCCTTTCAATATTTCTCATATATGTACGCCTGGCACAACCATATTAGTGCCTCAATCTATCCATATAGACATTGATGCCAAATATTCCATTTTTGCCCAAGTCTTTCATTGAAATCCAATTTTAATGAAAATTTTAACTTGTGTCAATAAAATATACATCATTTCCAATAAACAACATGTCCTCTACATAATGTATTGGAAATATGTCTCAGCTCTCCCACATAATTTCTTGCAAAATGCAAGCATATTCATCGTCTCCGATAAAATTAAACATTTTAACAGTTTCATCATGGTGAAGATTCCAACTCGGCTATGCTTACTTCAACCGTTGAAGTTTGCATGCCCTTTTAGCATCCTTTGAATTAACAAAACCCTTCGTACCGTGTCATGTACACGTCCTAGGTAACCATTCTATTAGATGAACATTGTTTTGTTTGTTCAACTACCATATACCAAATTATATGAAGTGGTTGCTACATTATTCCGTCAAGACTAAATATCTCTATGAAAGATCAAATCTTGTCATAGTCAACTCCTTGAACATTGTCGTAAACACCTTTCCGACATGTCAACTATTTCATAGATGTCAAACATCCATGTCTATTTCTTTATATATCCAAATACGACCGATAGGCTTCATGCCTTTTCGGAGGGTCTTCCAAGTTCAAAAACTTGATTTCTCGTGTATGGAAACTATCACGGATTTTATGACTTCTAGTCATTTTATGGAGTCAGGGCCCATCATCGCTTCTTTGCATGCAGTCGGTTCATCATTGTCAAAACAATAACGACTTGTTTATCAAATCTCACTATTTGATTGTTACCCGATGCATACAGTTCAAATAGGAACTCTAATCTCCAAGATCACAACCTTTGTAATCACGGGAGGCATGAGCATTGTGGCCACCACCGAGACACTTTCCGGCGCTGTGCTACTTACCACATATAGCTAAGGTTCAATAACCTTATCAAAGTTCTATTGTCCTCCCACTTAACTTTTCACGAAAAATTCCTTCTCAAGAAACTTAACATTCCAAGCGACAAACTCTTTTGTCCTCGGTGTTATGGAGGAATACCCAACAAATTCTTTGGGATAACCTACAAAGATGTGCTTATCCGACTTTGGTTGTAAACATTTTACTTATGCATAGCATACCAAAATTTAAGAAAAACATAACTCGGGTTTTATCCCAAACCATAACCTTTATGGTGTCATTTCAAAGGATTATGATGGTGCTCTATTCAGTGTAAAAGCAGTAGTATCTAAAGCTTTAATCCTCAAAACATAATGGTAGTTTTATAAATGAAACCTTTGATCTTACCATGTCAAACAAGGTTCGATTTGATCTATCGAGCATACCATACTCCTATGGTTTATCGGGAAATGCAAATCCATGGAACAATTCCTCAAATATTAGATGTTTTGCTGAACATGTAACTCAAATATCTTCCTTTATGATCGAATCATAAACTCTGTATTTTCTTGTTACAATGATTTCCCACTTCATCTTTAAAGTCTTTGAACAATTTTCAAATGTTTCATACGTCTTCCTTATTAAGTAAATATACAGATAAATTCACTCAAATTTCCGGAGAAAGCATATAAAGAAAAAACATCCATCGCATATGGCTACACATAATGGACTATATACATTAACATGCACAACATCTAATAAGTTAGTCATCCATTCATCTTTGGCCTATGAACAGAGTTTTAATTATCTCGAGGAAAGTCTCACAAGCATCATTTGATCAAAATCAAAGACTCCAAAAACCCATCAACATGGAGTTTCTTCATGTTTTCTATCTAATATAATTTAAACGGTGATGTCACTTTGTAAGTGATCTTTCAATCATTTGTCTTCCGATAATTTAGCATTAGTTTTATGGACGTGATTTCTCTAACTAGACTTGTAAAAGTTCATCCATCTTCTATGGAATACGGTAATTATTTGAATAACCATTATTCTCATAATACCGGAACAAAATAATAATTATTTAAACAAATCTTGAAGGCAAGCTTTGATGTCAATGATGAACACAATAACGCTTTATTTGTTTTCGATGAACATCATCACATATTCTTTTGCTAGTTACTTAGGCCATTATAGTTCATGAATTGTGTTGTCTTATATGACTTTCCCCAATAATCAGACAACTTTGACTCCCTTGTTTGTCTGATCAACCAATGAAATCCCCAACATTCTCTTTTCCATGAAACCCTAAGTCAAAAACTATTGGCATTGCCGAGGTTACCCCTCTTCACCTACTCTAATCTCTTGGCAAACATGATGTGTGATACAATTTATTGTTTTCTCTTGATCTATTGTATCTCTATGTCTTTGTTTGAGTAGTGAATTATTTATGGTAATTGTGAAATAGTTCGTTAATGGTTGCATACAGATATATGTTATCTTCTATGATGATCTTATGTACTAATATATGAGTGCACACATATGTTGGGGAATGCATAAGGTTGTCACTGTTGCATGATGATAGGATGAGGGATGGACAGAGTTTAATAAAAACTGCATCCCAAGTCTTAGATATGCATGTTATGTTAATTCATGGTTAACTAACATGGGATTATAATTGTGGGGACCTTAAAACTTACAACGGTGGTTGGAATTTATATCTTAACAATTGTCTTGCTTTATCTTAATTGTCCTTGTGATCAATCACTAGAGGTGTACTTGCTCACGTATATGGCTGTACCTATCTATGGATCCTCTCTAGAAAAAACAATAAAAAGATATCTATGCGCTTCACTAATTGTGACAACCAGATGAATGAAATAACAATTTTCCTAAAAATTTGCTCCCTTAAGAAACTTGATACTACTTCACTAACTCCACCTTACTTGCAATAGTTTACTTGTAACATTTACTTTGAGCACTTTACTGTTTTCTAGTTAGTAGTAAAAACAACCATACACACTCTAGTTCCTAGCATTGCATAGAAGGCCATATAAGTGGGTTATAGGGTTTTAGAGAATAGATAGTTTACTTTCAGCTACTTGTGGGTTCGACACTCAACTACTTATCGAATTGTACAAAGGTGATCTCCTGCACTTGGGGGTTATCACCGCCTCGGTGGAGGACATAGTCGGCTCGTCGCTCCCTTCGTCCCCTCCTGGAGCGGCTAACTTCTCCGGCTACTTCCCCATCCCTGTCCCCTCCTCACCTTGGCAAGTTGCTGCATCCGGCTGGGTGACACTCCCAACTAGATTGACTGTGACGTTTGACTCGGGTGGATGAGTGGCTGCATGGTGCTTCGGTTGTGGAGCCGCCTAGGCTGCATTGGTGTCGGTTGGACCCTCAACATCCCACGAGAGCACGTTCATGCATAGAACACAAGAATAAATAAATCAGGTAACCAGCAGGAAAAAGCGTGTGTTGTGGAAGAAAACTCACCCGGACACAGTGGGCATCTTGTCCCTCTTCCTCAGCCTTTGGACCTTCTTCGCACCCGCCTATGCCTAGCTCGTGTTTGCTGCTTGGCATTGCCGCTTTGTCTTGGGCGCAGCTTCAGGCGTGGGAGGACCGCCATCACCGTAGACGTCAGCATCGACACCACCATGATCAGGATCTAGCTCGTCATCACCGACTGGCTGATCTTCCAGATCCTCATAGTCAAAAAACTTACCATGCGGGTCCGGTGTGGGGTCATCTTCCTGGGTGGGGAACTCCTCCGGCTCTATTCGTGGGTTATTCAGTCACCTGAGGTCCGCGTCGAACTTTGTTGACTCCTCCATCTTGTCCTTAGTCTTCTGCGCCTCGAAGAGCTGCTCAGCCAGACGTAACAACAATCAATACAACCGACTCGAGAAGCAGGTCCAGCGAATGAAACTTACTCATGGCGCGTGGCGATATCGGTCGAACAGCCGATAGCCATAAGACCACACATCCTTGAGGACCTCATTCGAAATCATCGAGAGCTAGTCTTAGAGACCCTCAAGCGACAGATCTAGCCGGGAAGTCCGGGTCGGATCCATTGACCTAGACAAGAAACACATCTTGTGTGCCCTACTCTGATCGAGAGAACCTAGTGCGCCATCTAGCTCAGCTGATATCCCTCGCGTTGAGCCCATCCTACACCACATCTTCATGCGGTGCGCCATCCGATTGATGTCATGTTTCGATCCTTAGCCCTTAACCTCCGAGCTTTCCCGCGTGGAGACGATGTTCTAGAAGGCCGATAGATGGATCCAGTCCATCTGTGTGGTGTTCTTCACAAAGAAATATGTTCTCTGCCACAACTTGATGGTGTCTGGCAGCTAGAGCCGAGGCACCGGAGAAGTGATGCGGGGTAGATGGCGGCGCATCCGATGTCCACTAGCAGCCCGTTCTTATGTATCAGCTGCAACTTTAGGAAGAAGAAGCGCATGAAGATTCCGATGTCCATATGGATGCCTAGGTAAGATTAACAAACTGTGGTGAGGTTGGTGAGTTGTGCGATGGCATTGGCGTCGAGGAGGTGCAGCCAAAGATCAAAAAATTAAAGAACTTGATGAGGAAATCGCTCGTGAGCATGCCAAACCCGTGAGCAAAATTCACGAGCAAGACGACGCGCTCGCCCTCCTCTGAGTTCAGCACCCGCTCTCCCTCTGGCGCCAACCTCATCGTCATGAATCTTTTCGGTGATATGAATTTTCCCCACTGGTACTTGCCAATGAGATCCTCCATAACCACCTACTCGCACCACCCATGTTGCTCTGTGGGTGTCATCTCCTCTAGCGGAGCCGTGGTGGAAACTCAGGGACACGTCGTCGTGGCTACTCGTGGCGGCGCCATCGACCTTTTCCTAGCGGCGCTGGCAAAAGCAAAGAAGCAAAGAGGAGCAACGCATAGAGTAGTGAAATAAGGGAACAACAAGAAGAAGTGGGCGAAGGGGAAAACCTAGTGCCCCAGGCCCTATGTATCACATGCGCATGCACGCCGGTTCGCATCCATCGCCTCCACGTGGTAGGTAACCACCCCCACTCCCACGACGGTTCACGGAATGGATAGTGTGCGCCAATGGTTTTGCCCATAGAAGAACCATGAGGAGTTAACGAGGCACTGGCACGATTACAAAAACTTCAGCGAAGAGACGTTTATCAGAGTCGTTGGTCGTGGCTGACACAAGTGCTGATCTCAGCGGTGAGACATTTCATCTCCAGGCTCCAGCTGTGGAAGTCACCCACCTACGACAGCGATCACCCAGTGGGTGCCTACCTATTATGCATCCGGTTTCCTCTAGCCGGTTATCTTCAACAACAATATCGCAAGCTCCAGCCGACATCATCAACATCCGCATCAACTCACTTGGTAGAGCCCAAAATCTTCTCCGCAAGGTTAAGTCCTAGCATGCTCTAGGGCTGTAACATCTCAGGATTAGCACCTAGAAATAGTGAGGCCACATATGTGTGCATTACATTCATGCATAAGAAAATGCAAGAAATTTTTGCGCAAAACTAAAAGAGTTGTAGAGGGATCGAAATATCTCTTGTTCTGATGGAAAAATCAACGCAAGTGCTATGGGTTTCGACATGACCTCTACCGTAATTCGTGTTTTGGGGAAACAATTCAATTCATTTTTGAAATTGAGATTTGAATTTCAAATTTGAATACATTGGAATTTAGAATATTCCAATGTTAAATAAAGAATATTTAAAGAATAAAGTAATGCTAATAAATGAAATTGGAAATTGTAATTAAATAAGTAAAGGAATTCCATAAATGGAAAATAAAAATAAATAAATAATTGTATTCTTTGTTACATAAATAGTAGTGTAATAATGTAAAAGTCTGAATAAATGAAACAACAATAATTCTTTATTACCTTGAAGATTTTACAAGTTAAAATACAATAAGTAAAATATGAATAATAGTAATTCAAATATGAGTGCCTACTATTCTAATACAATTTGAATTCCAATTTAAATCTCAAATAATTATAGACGATTCCATACTCACAATATAAGATTATATAAATAGTAATAATATTTATTACGTAAATGTGAATTCAAGAAATTACAAGTACAAATAATAATAAGGCCCAAATTCCAAAAGGAGATAAAATTAAATTTTATCAAATAAGAAATATAACATTACATTGTCTTTAAAATTATCCAAAATAAAAAGATTACAAAAGTAATAAAAGAAAAACCCTATATTAATTCCTAACTAAATCCTACATATAATCTTCTTGATCTCCTTGTATATCGATTTTATCCCTGCAAAGACAAAAGAAAAGAAAACAAGTGAAAAAGAAAAAGAGAGGGTTAGTTTGGTTAGTGCTCTCAGATGTTAACAGTGATATGCACTATTTATGTTCATCATAGATTAGTAATTAGGGGCCTAAGTAGAATCTATTCTTATCAGTATATCAGCCCCTCAGATTAACTTCACTAGCAATGGATCTAAAATTGAATTATAGAGAGAAGGTAAGGAAAGGGCCAGTGACAAGCACTGGGTGCACATAGCAAAGATTGCTAATGCACAATCTAGATAGGAACAAGTCCATCGATGATGCATGCACACAACTCACAAGCACCTTACTCACACATGCACTCCGTGAGTTGGCAACACAATGGAGAGTGGGCAAAAGGAACCAAAACAACTATCTCTGAGGAAACACACACGAATACCACCATTTCTGCTCATAGGAAATTCATCCACACGCATCATTGTTCTTCACTAGACAATAAATCACCAACTCATTCATAGAAATTAGACCCAGCCACAGTTCATATGCTCACGTAAAGGAGTTAGGAAACATATCAACATAAGGAGGAGAAGTTCAGTATTAGGAGAAGACCAGTCATCTCAAGAAGGGCAAGTAACCACAAATCACTGCTAAGGATCAGGATAACCAACCCCTCAAGAGGAAGGAGCACCACTGATCAAGGAGGAGCAGTAGTAGGAGCGCAAGTAGTTCCAACAACCAACAACTGTAGACACGAGAGTAGCAGGAAATAGCAGCACAAGGCAACTTCTACCACAATCCACTCTAGATCTAGGGTAAATTTCAAATCCTTAGATCCAACACTTGATCATACATATGCACATAAAGTTGGTGTTGGAGGGTTATCCTCAATATTCATGCAAAATGCATGATATGCACATCATTGGATACACAATAAACAAGCAACAAAGCATAGTATCTGTTCTTAATTAAAACTTTGCCTCAGACTTGTATCATAGGCCATCTAAGCAATAACAAGTGTAATCATTGTTCTTATTAGAGTTTTCTAAACTCTTGCAAAGATAAAAGCCATCTAGAATCCCAAATTTAGGAAAACATTTATGCAAGGCAGAAATCATGTGTACCATTCCTTGGAAGGTGTCACAATGATTTATCTCACAAAAGTAATCCATGTCAAGAGAATTCTATCTCTAAATATTCTTATCCAACTCACAAGAAAAATATCAAGGCAACATCTATCTTCTCATGAGAAGATAAATCATCTCTCTAGCTACAACCTACAGATCATTTAATCAATACATGTCTATCAAAGAATGACAGATAACATCCTCAGTAAAATCATCTCTGCAAGCCAAAGCCAATAACAAGCTCATAGTAAAATCATATATATTACTAACTTAATGAATCAACTAGATAATAAAGCCTACAACCACTAGACACGTAAATCAATCAAGGCATCATTGTCCAAGCAAGTATATAATTCAGTTAACCAAAACTGAATTTTCCAAACACATGTATGAACATGTGACCGACAGAAAATTCAGTTAACTGTAACTAAATTTACTGAACACCTACAAGCATATCTGATAGTAGAAAGGCTCATAGCCTAGCAAATATCGTAATCTCTAATGGAATAAGCACTAGATCATCTAGTAATGCTATGTGTCTTGGCCAACATAATAATCCATTGAATCATCAAATTCCCAAAAGGAATTTCAGGTCACTGCTAATAATCGAGCCAAAGGGAGACTAGTGGCAGTGAGGGAGTGATAGGTGAGTGAGGAGAGGCGGTTTACCTGGTTTCGACAATGACCATAGCCGGGTGGCGCCGACGAATTCGGGGCGGCATCAGCAGTAGCAGCACGATAGCAACTTCTGGCGGCACAGGTAGCACCCCACCAGAGAGGCGCAACATCTTACGGCAGCCCAAGATCCATCCATGTCAATGAGCAGCCACCGAAGCAGTTTCCGCGAGCAGCGGTGCCATGGTCACCAAACCCTAGCACCGGTAGGGTAAGCGCTTGGATGTAGGAGAGCGAGAGGGGTGAATCTCCAGAGTAGAGATGACGAGCGAGGAGTGGCACGTCATCTGCACCGGTCGGCACCGTCCAGGGTGGCCGAAGATGGCGGGAATCCACGGGCGACGACGATGGTGATAAGGGGTGAATGGAGTCGCATGAGAGGAAGGCGCATGCGAGAAGGAGGGTTGGGTCGATTTACACCGAGCCCAGCCGAGCCAGTTGGTCTGGCTAAGCCAGACCAGACCCAGGCTGAGCTGGGCCAGCCCAGGTGGGTGGCCTGGTAGCCAGCTTGGCCTTTGGCCCAAAGCCATTTTTCTGTTAAACAATTTCTATTTTATCTTCTTTTATTTATTTTCAAGATTAGTAAAAGAGTTATATTCAAATTTTAACAGTGCCAATTTGAAAATCTAAAAATTGAATATTATTCAATAACATTTTTGGAGAACCTTTATTGGATAAATTTTAATGTTAACCTAAATAGAATTAAAGAACCAATAAAAAATTCAATTCTTTAATAACATTTTAAGGATAAAATTATTCTTTAGCAATAACGTAAGAAAATAATATTGAGAAGCTTAAGACTTGTAATTTGTAAATATTAAAACTAGTGAATAATGCATAAATCATTTTTCATTATGGAAGCCTAGTAAAAAGTATTATGAAATGAAGCAAATTCAAATGTTCAAATAGCTTAAGTTAAAAACAATACAAATTTACTTATTTTACACCTAACATTGAAATAAATTTTTATTGTTGAAAGTTTCCAACATTCATGAAAATATTATTAATGAATTACGCAAAACTAATTCTTTAATAATATTTTAACAAAAATAATAATAACTTACCCCAAACTTGGGTAAAACACACGAAGCTGGTATCAAACCTAAATTCACCTATTGCATGTCATTATTGTGCATGAACTAAAATAAGTAAGTCGCTAGTAGAATTTTATACTACTTAAGTGACCTTAGTTAATATTCTTCTTAAGTTTAAAAAAACTCTTACCCTAAGAGTTAACCTTGATATAGAGCTATCCATTAGTATGCAAGTAAGAGCTTGGAACCTAAACAAGTGACCTCTAAGTGTCATCACTAGCTCAATTCATCCTAAGTGTTATCACTAATTCATCATAAATGTTATCACCTATAAGAATTATCGTCTTAAAAGATCAAAATGCTTACCCACTTGGTACTTGGCCATAGTCACATTCTATTGCAAAAGCTTTAGTAATACCCCTAAGTTAAATTGTGTCCTACCCAGAAACCTTTATAAGTCAAACCTAGCACATCATCAACTCACATTGGGGTTTTTTAAATACTCATACCTAACCCTATCTAGTAAGCCCTAGAAGTAGGATATATGTTGAGTTCACAAATTACTCCAAGTTAATCTTAACCATGTTCCATCACGCATGCTCAACTTACCTACCTTGATCCTAAAAGTAAACCATGTCTATAAATTACCAAATACTCTAGGATAACATTACCTAAGTAATACTCCTATTGTAGAAGCATCAACTTGAAAATATTGTAGCTAAACCTTATACTTGGGATGATACTTTAGAATCTGTGTTTACATTGAACCAAACTAGTATAAGAATGATGTTCTTCAAAAGTTTTTCATTTTGCCACTTCAAACAACAACCCTATAATAAGTCTGTCAACTCTTAACAACCTAATACATGAACTTCCATCATAATTACTAGATAGTAATTTACGTCAATCTTAGAGTGTTGTTATACTTCACTTGTATACTTTGCATGATAAACTCTTAAATGCTTTGTAGATATATTTACTGGTAAAGTAAACTTTAAAAAATAACTAAATCTTAAAAGAATCACTTAAAATTAACTCATTCACATTATTGGGGGATTATCTCGGGATTTTACAAAATGTATTACATTACTTATGCATCACAAAATATTTCTTCTTTAAACATTAGTCCTTAGTAGACCAATAATGTTGTTTTCAGATATTAGATCTTATATCATTTTGAAGATCGTGATTGCATAATCTTGTAATCACAAAAGGCAAGTTCACACTTGATCATATCCTTTGGTTATTTTCTTTCAAGTATTTGCAAATCCAATGATGTCATCACCTACATTTCAAAAAGGTCAGAAAATGCTATTTCTATAATGATATGATTATGGGTTATTTACCAAGTGGTAATAACCTACTATGAAAGTTCCTGTGGTAAAGGAACATAAGACTTAGAATGGGATAGGAAAGTGATATGGATCTTCTTCCTTTCGTATGTTAGCGGATAACCATATCATGACGCTGGGATTCCTTGTGGGGACTCAATACATAGGTGGGACCCCTCAGTGCCCCGCGATCTTGGTATCTAGATTATCTATGGGGGATGTCAGAGGTAGGTCTGCCACTTTTTGGGGGCTACTAGGGACATGATATGCTCACTACAGTCCTCAAGGGGTTACCAGGGTTATGTCTACCTATATGGGGGGTTAACAAAGGTATTTCTACTTGAGGAGTCATGATGGCATATGGGGTCGCGGAGAAGGATAGCGAATGACTTGGATCCTTACACCAGGCCTCATACCAAGAAAGTATGAATGGGTTGGCCGCTCGGATGTGCAACATGGATAAGGATCTCTTATGGGTAAAGCAACACACCTCTTCAGAGTGTATAATAGTGTGACATGTTACTCCCTGTTTTGGGAAGGAGCTGCGAACGTTGCAGGAAAGGAACTCCACGAAGTTCTAATCAAATGTGAAGGCTGATAGACCTAGCTTTTCAGAATAAAAGCAACCTTTGAACAAATGTTTACGAAAACCTATATAACCTATGACCTTTGGGTATGTGGTTGTCGATAGTGCATCAAACACTCATTTTTAGTGAACTTGCTGAGTACGCTCGTACTCAACCATACCTTCTTAACCCTTGCTAGGTTATAAAGCCGACGAAGATAATGTCAACACCAACTTATACTCAAAGGAATCAACATCAAAAGCTCAAGTTCTTCAATGAAGTCAATGGAGTCAAGAGATACATCCACTAAGTAAAGACGAAGTTCCTGATTAGATATGAGTACAATATCTAGCCCTAGAACCTATTTCTGAGAGCATTGCAATAGTAGCAATTGCAAACTAGATAATTTAGGTACTAGTCGTATTAGTCTATTAGTTCTTAGTTATTATTTCTGGTTCTTCTTTGTAAGAAGTTGCTTTATTCCTATTTAACATAGAATGTTCTCTGGATCTTTTGTAAAGAGTCGAGTTGTAACCTATAGTCATGTCTTGGACCTGCTATGTTTCTGTTGTACCACTCTAGAGGATGTAATACTAGTGGAACGGTGTTTCATTGGTGTTAAATCAACGACTATAGTGTACTACATCGTGAAGTGGTATGATGGGTCACCGCAGGGGCTAGTGTCAGGGGGATTACCTCGGGTAGGCTCAACCAGCTTAGTCCGGCTGGACCAGGCCAGATGGCCCTCAAGCATAAAGACCAGGCCGGCTGGCCCCGCCCAGCTGGTCAACCCCAAGATCAACCCGGGTGGTCCCATCTAGCAGGTCAACCAGAAGACCAGGCCAGCTGACGCGCTCCAGTCGGCCACCTTGGAATCAATACCGGTAATCCGGAGAGAGTGATGCTGGAACAGTGCCACGCCTCCAGATCCTCTGGCTTTGCGTCAGCTAAAGTGCAACAACTACTGATTTTTTGACGTGATGTCTGTCCAGCGCGGGATAAAGTCGATACAGCTGGTATGGCAGAACACTGTAGCGCTGAATATTGCTCTGGGTCCCACCGGCTGGCCCACACCGTCCGGTCGTCCCTTGTAATTTGCACCCCTAGCTAGTATATCGGGGGGTAGTGCCTCCATTTCGAGGTTGATCTCTCCTCTCTCCTGTTTTCCCCTTAATTCATCTTCTATACATCTCAAGGAGTGCTTTGTACTGTGTGTTGGACCTCGATATTGTGAACTTGCAGGAGTAGGGGTGTTACCTCACGAAGAGGGCCCCAAATCTGGGTACTTCACCGTTTTTGTGGTTCTTGTGCTCAATCCTTCCTGTGAAAGCCTCCGCTTGCCTCTAATTGCTCCCTCTTAAGCCATCCTCGAGGATATTGTCGTGTTCCACACCACTATATATCTAGCACCCCCTCATATAGTCCAAAAATCGGCATCACCGAATGCCGTATGGGGGCACGAGTGGAGATGATCTAAAGGACTAGTCCTATAAGCAGCTCTAAAAAGGAACTATAAGATACTCTTAGATATAACTAAATATAAAGAATCAATAATCTTAAGGAAGGCGAGATTCTTTAGTGTTAGCATCACCTTCCTCTCTGCAACGGTTACCTCTAAGCGCAAGGATGACATTTTCAAGATGGCGGTGGTATATGGACCAACCAACCATGCTCTAAAGGATGCTTTCTTTCAAGAGCTAGTCGATCTTAAGCCACCGAGCGGGATAAAATGGATTGCTCTTGGAGATTTCAATCAAATTATCAAAGCGAGAGATAAGAACAACAACAACAACAACCGCAATAAAATCTCCAAATTCCGAGAGGCTCTTCACTCTTGCGACCTCAAGGAGATCCATCTCCAAAACCGCAAATTCACTTGGTCTAATGAGCAACAAATTCCAACAATGTCCAAGATTGATGCTTCCTTTTGCAACAAGGAATGGAACACCTCCCATGATGATCATATCCTTCAAGTGCTTTTGTCCTCGCTCTCTGACCATTGCCCCTTGCTCCTTGCTTGTTCTCCTGGCCCTAGAAAGCCGCGATCCTTTAGATTTTAAAAATTTTGGGTGAAGATACTGAGTTTCTCTGAGGTTGTTCAAAGTTCATGGGCCGAGCCCTTCGTGCACACCGATCCTTATCACACTCTCCACAACAAGCTTGTCACCACCGGGAAGCATTTGAATCATTGGAGCAAGAGTCTCTTCTCAAATTCTAAAATCCACCGCCATATGGCCCTTCTTCTCATCTACCAACTTGACTTGGCCATGGAAAGAAGACAACTATCCCCGGATGAGCGTGACATCCGGTCTAGGCTCAAGCAAATAATAGTGGGTCTTTCCTCCCTCGATCGTGCCCGTAAGAAACAATGAGCAAGAATCAACAATCTTAAGGAAGGCGATGCTAATACTAAAATTTTCCATCAGAAAGAAAACTCGAGGAGGAGAAAAAACTTCATTTTCAAGATGAGGCACAATAATGGTTGGGCTACTTCACACGAGGATAAGCAATCGGTTGCCCAACATCACTTTGATATGGCTCTCGGGCGAGGGCCACCGAGCGCGTTGACCCTCAATTGGGGTAGCTTGAACCTCCCAATGTTGAACCTTGAGGGGTTGGATGGGCCTATCTTGCAGGAGGAGGTAAAACCAGCAATCATGGACATGACCTCAGATAAGGCGCCAGGACCAGATGGTTTCAAAGGAAAGTTTTTCAAGGCATGTTGGGATATTATCAAAGCGGACGTCATGGTGGTGATCCATCACTTCTCCACCCTACGCACTTCCAATCTCCATTGGCTCTACTCTGTGAATATTGTCCTCATCCCGAAGCAAGATGGAGCGGAAGAAATCTCCGACTTTAGGACCATTAGCCTAATTCATGGTTTCGGCAAGATCATTGCAAAATTTCTTTCCTTGCGCCTTGGCTCCCACATGAATGATATTGTCTCCATCGCCCAAAGCGCCTTCATAAAAAAAGAAGCATACATGAAAACTTCAAGTTTGTTCGTAACTATACTAGATGGCTCCATCAAAGAAAAAAGGCCACTCTCCTTCTCAAGCTTATCATCAAAAAAGCATTTGACTCCGTCCGTTGGGAGTTCATCTTGGAAATCCTTCAATAACTTAGCTTCCCCTCAAGGTTCTATGATTGGATCACCGCCCTACTTACTACCTCTTCCTCTCGAGTCCTCCTAAACGACATCCCTGGTGACCCCATTAAGAATGGCCGAGGCTTGAGAAAAGGAGATCCTCTATCCCCGCTCCTCTTTGACATTGCCATTGACCCTCTTCAAAGCATTCTACAAGTGGCTTCCGACCTTGGGCTTCTCCAACGCCTTCCCGGGAAGGGGGCTAGGTTCCTGATACATTGCAAATGTATCTATAATTTTTGATGTTCCATGCTTGGTTTTATCTACTTTCCTGTGTTTTGTCCACACTTTGGAGTACTTTTCATATGATTTCTTGGACTAACCTATTAACAAGAGCCACAGTGCCAGCTGCCTGTTTTCTACTGTTTTGGTTCCAGGAAGTCAGAAAATGAATATTCTCGGAATTGGACGGGACAAAAGCCAAAGTTATTATTTTACCGGGGGACACTTGGAGCTAGAATACGAGACGGAGAAGGGCCAGAGGGCGGCCACACCACCTGGCCGCGTGGCCAGGCTTGGCCCGTGCCAGGGGGTGGTGTGGCTAGCCCAGGCACCCTCTCGGCCTCTCCTTCCGCCTATATATTGCCTCTAATACGGAAACCCTAAGTACCCGATCAAAATTCCATGAAAGAGTCTGTAGCCGCCATCATCTCCATCCCTAGACGGGAGGGATCTGAAGCTCTTCCCGGCACCCTGCCGGAGAGGGGAATTCACCCTGGAGGCCTTCTTAATCATCATGCAAGCCTCCGGTGTGATGCGTGAGTAGTTCATCTCTGGACTATGGGTCCATGTAGTAGCTAGATGGATGGTTCTCCTCCTTTGTGCTATCATGTTTAGATCTTGTGAGCTCCGTTCATGATCAAGATCATCTATTTGTAATTCTGCATGTTGTGTTTGCGGGGATCCGATGGATATTGAGATGCTATTTCAGATTTGATTATTGATTTTGTCATGTCTTTGTTATTTGTGATCTTGCATGCTTTCCGTTGTTAGTAGCTATCTTGGCCAAGTAGATGCTAGCAACTCCAAGAGTTAGTATTTATGCTCGATAGTGGGTTCATGCCTCTGGTAATCTGGGGAAGTGACAGAAATCTCTAAGGTACTAGATGTGTTGTTGCTACTAGGGAGAAAACAACAATCCTTTGTTCATAGAACAATCATATTGTTTACATTACACGCAATTCATAATGCAATAATCTGTTGCTTGCAACTTAATACTCGAGGGGGTTCGGATGATAACCTGGAGGTGGATTATTAGTCATAGACGCAGTTGGATGGTGGTCTATGTATAATGTTGTAATGCCCAATCGAATCTCAAAGGAGTCAAGATGATTAGTATATGCTTGTATGCTTTCTCGATGTTTGTCAATTGCCCTACTGTAATTTGTTCACCCAGCATGTTATCTATCTTAAGGAGAGCCACCTCTAGTGAACTATGGACCCCGGTCCTTTCTTTTACATTCAATCTACAATCAACTGTTTACTGCTTTGTGTTTACTTTCTGCAAACTATTACTTCTTTCCATTCGATACGTTTAATCCTTTGTTTTCAGCAAAATCGGTGAGATTTACAACCTCATCGTAAGTTGGGAGCAAAGTTCTGTGGTTGTGTTGTGCAGGTCTCCACGTTGCTACTAGCACCGGTAGTGCGCCCTGCCAAGGCTCAGCTAGCAACACCTTTGGGGTGTTTCCTTGCTCCTAATAGAATGATAACCTTGGTTTCGTACTGAGGGAAAACTTGCTGCTGTGCTCATCATACCTTCCTCTTGGGGTTCCCCAACGAGCTCAATATATTTTGGAACATCAAGCTCTTTTTCTGGCGCCGTTGCCGGGGAGTCAAGGACATCTTCACAAGGGGAGTCCCTCATAACCAATCTCTTTACTTTGTTATTTTTGTTTTTCTTAGTTTACTTTTGCTTTGTTTGCTTGTTTCTTTATCAAAAACACACAAAAAAATAGTTTTACTAGTTTGCTTTCTTATTTAAAAACACAAAAAAATTAAGTCTCCTTTAGTTGTTACCTCTTCCTTAGCTCACCATGTTGATCCCTAAATTCACCCTGAAAGGCCTTTCAATAGGTAGTGGTTCAATAATTGGAAAAGATAATATTGAAGAATTCTTTAATCATGTTAGTGAACATGAGCATATTGAGGATAGATCCCTTGCAGAACTTGCTCCAAACTATGAGATTGCTGCAGCTTCTTTAGTTCACATGTTGGAAGCTAGGTTTGCTAACCTTAACCCCTTAATGCAAGTAATGTTTCTTAAACTAAAAGAAATTGATGACCCTGAAAAGAGAGATTTTATCCTTGAAACTTTGCTTAAGGAGTTCTATGATGTTGCCAAGGAAGCTAGAAAAGTCTTTGAACATTTTAATATGCTAGGCTCATGCGTAGATGTTATTGGTACACAAGAAAAGATGGACAAAACCGAACCTAATGGGGAGGAACCTAAGATACCGGTACCTTTTAAACTCGTAGAAATGCATGAAGCCATAGAAAAGAATCTTGATTGGATTGTTCCTGAAAACCCTTTTGATGAAAATAGTGAACCCAAGAGAATTGAGAGAGGATCCTCTAGAACTTATTTGGATGATATACCTTGCCTTGTTGAAGATATTTCTGGTATTGATCTTAATGCTTCTTCATTGGAGAACACTTGATTCTTTTTGCTTCTTATGCCTAAGTTAAAGGCGTTAAAGAAAAGTACTTATTGGGAGATAACCCAAAAGTTTTAGATGAGTCTTAGAAGTTATTACTTCAGTAATAACCGCTCCTTATCCTTTTTATTTTCTTTTTGTGCCAAGAGTAACCTCTAATGAGAGAGAAGTAATGATTGGAAAAGTTGCTGTCCCGAAACAGATTTCTGTGCTTCACCGTAAAAGTTCATGTAAAATCTCTGAACATCCTTTTGAGGCGTGAATTTTTGTGCTTCTGCCCTAGGTTGTTATCTAACTTTCTTTAGTTCAACACTTTTTGATTTGAGCAACAGACGGTCTTCAAAAAAATTCGTCTTTATCTGCTGGTCTGTTTTGATAGATTTCTGCTATTTTCTGCATTTGCTTCTTGTTGGTTCCTTTTTGAGTTCTTTTGGGGAATTGAGCTGTTTGAGGGAATTGCTACAGTAGGTTGTGTTTTAATGGAAGTTTTATTGGTATTAGAACTGAACGTAAGGACTTATTATCTTGAGTGCACTAATGTTGCTAATAAAGATTGTGTGAAGTTTTGTATGAAGGAAAAATTCCAGGTGTATGGAAGGAATGAGTAATGAGATGAAGGATGGACCAAAGCTCAAGCTTGGGGATGCCACACATGTCACCCCAAGAAATATCCAAGAAGTACAAGCTTCAAAGCTTGGGGATGCCCAAGGCATTCCCCTTCTTCATCAATAAAAATCCCAGGTTTCTTCCAAACGCTTCATTTTTATTATTTCATGCATAGTTGTGTTGTTCTTGGAGCGTCTTCTTTTTCGTTTTCGTTTTGGTTTTTCATTTGCTTTGTTTGCTTAGTTTGCTGAATAAATTGGTTGGACCCCCTCTTTCATACATTGGTTTTCAAATAGTTTGGATTGGATTGGAAAAGAGGAGGAAAGTTCATGCTTAAGTGTTAAAGAGAGTTTGTTTTTGACTATGGCCTAGGCTTTGTCATGCCATGCTTGATATTGGTTTGGCTTTATGCTTAGTAAACTTGTGTAGCATGACTTGTTATAAACATTTGAGATTGCTTAATGTGCCTTGGATGAATCATGCGTTGTTTTAGCATATTAAAGCATAGTATTGTGGTATTCTCCTTTGATGATTTATTTGGGTTAACTTGCACCATGTTATGACTATCCCAAGTCACCATAAGCCTTTATAATACTTTAGTTTTAAACTTGTAGTATCACTTTATGCTTTGATCAATGATGTTTTGTCGCTCTGCATGATTATGGCCATCATTGCTCTCTTAGTTGGTTGCTCCCAGTCTTTTGCTAGCCTCCGCAACCAAGTATGAGTTCCACTCATGCACCCAACTCCCTAAACCAAGTTATTCCAAAGAGTCCACCATACCTCCCTACTAGCTTAAGTTATTCCAAGTATATTCATGTTTTTGTTTACCTTCTAAATTAAACTCGTTATGAGAAAACTAGTGATTAAAGCTCTCACGAACTTGATGGCACACTTTAATTTTATTGCCCTTAATAAACTTGAACCATTGTGTCGTCTATGTTGTATATGCTTGCACTTATTTTGTAGGGATTAGCAGAACCATGTTGTCATGGGGAACGCTTTCAACATTGCACTTGTACTTTGTACCTAGTTCATATCATGCTCTTTTGTTTATGGATGTCGTCGGTGTGAAATGAAAGGGGAGCTTGTAAGTCCATGGAGTTATGTATGTGTGTTATAGAAACGCCTGGGTCGCTGGTCTAATACATGCTGACATGGTGGAAACCTGCAGCATAACCATAATGAGCTGTCTATGAAGCATTCTTCTTATAAAAAAAGAGTCGGATATTGAGAAAAAATAGAAAACGAAAAAAAGAGTATGAAAAGAGGAAAGAGAGAAAAAATCACCATATTCCCATGGTAAATAAGAAGATTGCTGAGATGCTTGTTGTCTGCTTGCCTTGTCATTTTGATATGGGGATTCTTCCGTATCATCGGGCAAGGGGTACCCCGTTGGCAGTTCTCTATGATACACATGTACTTACAATGACAAGAACTTACCGGTGACTAAACTTGAGTAGCATGAGGAGCGGCCCTCGTATTCAAGGGACATGAGATTTCCAACTTATACTTCATCCAGCATATACACCATAGTTTGTTCACTTTAACCTTAATCACTTCAAGATGCTTATGATAGGGGCAATGAGAGCTGAAAGCTATGAGTACCATAATTTTTGGAAGCTCTTTATGAGACTTGAATCCCTACTTCCTTATATGAAGGCCTTTCTTCCACCATTATATTGAGTCTCCACCTTCTACCTTTATGCACCTACTTTGAGAGCATAGTGGCCATTCTTAGTTCTATGTGCATTGTCCCAAGACTTGTTGATTGATGCATCACTTTGATATTGCGTGTTTTACACTATTTGTATCTAGCCACTCTTATGAACTTTGAAGGTGTCCTATGCATTTATGTTTGCTACTCTATGAGGGACAAGTTGAATGCTACTATGCTATGTTTTCTTTATGTGAAACAAACAAACGTCTTGCAAAGCATTGTAATTCATGAATCTTTTGTTTATGCCTTTTCATGTTGCATCATAGTTTCTTTGTCTTATTGCTATAACTTTGTCTTTCATGTTATGATTGAAGTACTATGATCCCAGCTTTGATTTTACAATTACTTTGATCAAGTTTATGATGGTGCATGTCACCTCAAAAATTATTCTTTCTTTTTATCACTTACCTACTCGAGGATGAGCAGGAGTTAAGCTTGGGGATGTTTATACATTGCAAATGTATCTATAATCTTTGATGTTTCATGCTTGGTTTTATCTACTTTCTTGTGTTTTGTCCACACTTTGGAGTACTTTTCATATGGTTTCTTGGACTAACCTATTAACAAGAGCCATAGTGTCAGCTGCCTGTTTTCTGCTGTTTTTGGTTCTAGGAAATCAGAAAATGAATATTCTCGGAATTGTACGGGACAAAAGCCAAAGTTATTATTTTATTGGGGGACACTTGGAGCCAGAATACGAGACGGAGAAGGGCCAGAGGGCGGCCACACCACCTGGTCGTGCGGCCAGGCTTGGCCCGCGCCAGGGGGTGGTGTGGCTAGCCTAGGCACCCCCTCAGCCTCTCCTTCCGCCTATATATTTCCTCTGATACGGAAACCCTAAGTACCCGATCAAAATTCCACGAAAGAGTCTGTAGCCGCCGTCATCTCCATCCCTAGATCAGGAGGGATCTGAAGCTCTTCCCGGCACCCTGCCAGAGAGGGGAATTCACTCTAGAGTCCTTCTTCATCATCATGCAAGCCTCCGGTGTGATGCGTGAGTAGTTCATCTCTGGACTACGGGTCCATGTAGTAGCTAGATGGCTAGTTCTCCTCCTTTGTGCTATCATGTTTAGATCTTGTGAGCTCCGTTCATGATCAAGATCATCTATTTGTAATTCTGCATGTTGTGTTTGCGGGGATCCGATGGATATTGAGATGCTATTTCAGATTGATTATTGATTCTATCATGTCTTTGTTATTTGTGATCTTGCATGCTTTCTGTTGTTAGTAGCTATCTTGGCCAAGTAGATGCTAGCAACTCTAAGAGTTAGTATTTATGCTCGATAGTGGGTTCATGCCTCTGGTAATCTGGGCAAAGTGACAGAAATATCTAAGGTACTAGATGTGCTATTGCTACTAGGGATAAAACAACAATCCTTTGTTCATAGAACAATCGTATTGTTTACATTACACGCAATTCGTAATGCAATAATCTGTTGCCTGCAACTTAATACTGGAGGGGGTTCGGATGATAACCTGAAGGTGGATTATTAGTCATAGATGCAGTTGGATGGCTGTCTATGTATAATGTTGTAATGCCCAATCGAATCTCAAAGGATTCAAGATGATTAGTATATGCTTGTATGCTTTCTCGATGTTTGTCAATTGCCCCACTGTAATTTGTTCACCTAGCATGTTATCTATCTTAAGGAGAGCCACCTCTAGTGAACTATGGACCCTGGTCCTTTCTTTTACATTCAATCTACAATCAACTGTTTACTGCTTTGTGTTTACTTTCTACAAACTATTACTTCCTTCCATTCGATACGTTTAATCCTTTGTTTTCAGCAAAACCGGTGAGATTGACAACCTCATCATAAGTTGGGGGCAAAGTTTTGTGGTTGTGTTGTGCAGGTCTCCACGTTGCTACTAGCACCGGTAGTGCGCCCTGCCAAGGCTCATCTAGCAACACCTTTGGGGTGTTCCCTTGCTCCTACTGGATTGATAACCTTGGTTTCGTACTGAGGGAAAACTTGCTGCTATGCTCATCATACCTTCCTCTTAGGGTTCCCCAATGAGCTCGATATATTTTGGGCCGTCAGTTCCACACCTCTCTATATGCCGATGATGCAGCTATTTTTGTGGCCCCCATTCGTGAAGACATATCAACTCTTGCTCATATTCTCACCATTTTTGGCAACGCCACGAGCCTAGTCACGAGCTTCCAAAAAATTATGGTGGCTCCTATTAGATGTGGTGAGATCAACCTCGATGACATTATGCAAGACTTCTCGGCTACCACAACGACCTTCCCTATGAAATACTTAGGCTTGCCTCTTGCAGTCAAAAGACTTAGGAGATCTCACTTCCAATACCTTGAAGATAAAACGGCTAAACGCCTCAACCCTTGGATTGGGAGGCATTTCAATATTGCCAGTAGAGGGGCTCTTGTCAAGTCGGTGCTAACCTCCCAAGCTATTTATCCTCTCACCGCACTTGATGTCCCCGCGGAACCCCTACAAGCAATCAAAAAGATCATTAGAAGCTTCTTTTGGGCGGGCACCGAGAAAGCCATAGGTGGTAAATGCAAGGTCAATTGGTCGGCGGTCTGCAGGCCTACCTCCATTGGAGGCCTTGGCATCATTAACATTGAGAAGTTTGCAAGAGGGCTCGATCTACGGTGGTCGTGCCTAGCTTGGATTTACCTGGAGAGGCCTTGGGTTGGGTTCCAGGACCCTTGCAATGAGGGTGATATGGATCTCTTCCACGCATTGACGAAAGTTTCTATTGGTGATGGTTTGAAGGCTTCCTTTTGGGATGATCCTTGGGCTGATGGAATAAGCCCTAAAGTCTTGGCGCCTACAATCTTTGACATATCCAAAAAGAAAAAATATATGTCCGCAATGCCACAACTAACGACTCTTGGGTAACTCAACTTGACATCTCCAACGACCTTAGTTTGCAACAATTTCAAGACTTCACAAAGCTTTGGACCATCACCTCGCAACTCACCTTCGTTGATGGCACCCCGGACTCGATCCATTGGAAGCTTACCGCCTCCGGAGAGTACTCTTGCTCATCCGCTTACGAGGCTCAGTTTGCCGGAGCTATTCTATCTCCAATGGATTCTATCGTTTCGAAGAATTGGGCTCCCCCAAAATGCAAGTTCGTCGCGTGGCTAATTATTCAAAACCGTGTATGGACGGTTGACCGACTTCATCGTAGAGGATGGACAAATGGGACGATCTGCCCGCTTTGCAGTTGTGAGAACGAGATGGCTGCTCATCTTCTTTTCCAATGCCGCTACTCCGCTAGGATTTGGAACATGGTTAAAGATTGATGTGGTCATCCAAACTTTCATCCCACCAATTGGGGGAACTTCGTAGATGTGTTGTCTTGGTGGAGTTATGTGGTCCTCAACCACGGAGCAACGCGGAAGGCTTTGGCGTCTCTTGTCATGCTCATTGCTTGGGAGCTCTGGAACGAACGAAATGCAAGGATATTCAATAAGAAGAGTTCCATGCCAACCTTCATATTTAGTAAAATTAAGCTAGAAGCTAAGTCTTGGGATACTCGCGGGTGCTAAATGTTTGGGTATCTTGATACCGGGAGAGTGATCCTTGCTGTTCGGGTGTGCGTCCTGGTGTGCGTCCTGTATCTTAAACCTTGGACTGCCTTCTTTCTTTATCAATGAATCAAGGCAAATCTTTTGCCTTAAAAAAATGCAATATTTACGGGGAAAAAGTTTTCAGGGAAAGTATCAATTACAAGTTTCTGGCTCAAAAAAACTGAAAACAAAATAAAAAGGTAGTACACCTTTCTCTCAAGAGATAGACACGATTTTCTCACCTAAAAAGGCCAATTTCATCGCCCCCAACGTTGACATCTCTCTCTTTCACCCTGCCTGCCTTCTCCTGTACTCGAGACGAAAAGAAATCGCAGCGTGCGTACGGCCAAACTGACCTGATTTTGTCTCTAGATGGCGCACCGGCACGGCTCCCCTCTCCCTTTCTCGCACCAAACCCACCATATTCCACAGCACATCAGCTTCTTTCCGCCGTTGGAAAGAAAATGAACAGTCTAAAAAACTTCTCCTCGTGTGCGCATGTAAGCAAAAGTTGCATGTGATTTAGCTGTGTGACATTGTACGAGTGAGTGATCAGAAGTACGATCCAGCTCGAACATTGTCAAGAAATCGTCGTTCGGTCGAGAATAAATAGCGTCTGGTCATTCAACCATGTATTGTCACCAGTCAGGAGAGCGACGCGCCGTCGCGTTCATGCAAGGGCCACTTCTTCTTCTTCTCCATAGCGCAACCTGGCAATCCATGTCGATCGGTTCCAACCGCAAGCTCTAGCTATATATATCTACTGCCATTTTTGTAGCTAGCTAGTGTCCTCGTGATACGTTTGCTTCTTTCTTCTCCCCTTCCCGCAGTAGTATTTAGGATGCCGCGAGCAACGTTCTTGCTCTGAGCGCGATCGGCGAAGCTTAATTATATATTTATTATTTATTAACTTATTTGTGCATTCTTGATTTTATATTTATTAATTTATATCGACGGACGTCCCCAATGGAGTCCATCGGCGGCGGCGGCGGCGGCGGCGGTAGCATCCCGAGGCCGCAGACGTCATCCTCGCGGCGTCTGGGACGCAGCACCAGCTCGGCCTCCCGTGCCGGCGCCGGCGCGTTCGCCTACGACGGGATGCGCACGGCGCCGCTATTCTCGTCGGCCAATTTCGCGCGCTCCCTCCGAAAGGCGGCCTCCTTCAGCAACAAGAAGACCAGCGCAGGCGACGTCGACGCGGCCGCGCCGCGGCCCAGGCGGGCGCTGAGCAGCAAAGATCAGAACACTGTCCACGCCGCGGACACCGGGGCTGTGCTGTTGTCCCCACGCCGGTCGCTGCCAGAGCCTGGTGTCGCCGCGAAGCAGGTCCCCACGGACCCGTCGAGGCGGAGGCGGAGCACTGGGGGGACGTCGCCGGAGGCAGCCTCTGGGAAGGGACCACTGACAGGCGCGCTGAAGGAGACGATGGCGCGTAAGATGAAGGAGGGGCCCGAGAAGGAGGAGGCCGCGCACCGGGCCCGCGTGCTCGCCGGGCGTCTGCTACAGTGGCGGTTCGCCAACGCCCGGATGGAGAAGGCCGTCGCCCGCGCCACCTCCGCCGCCGAGGTGAGCCATCGCCGTTCAGGATGACGTGCATAGTACAGCATGCGTTGGTTTTCCGGTGGTCATGACGACGAGTCTATGCGCGCAGAACAAGCTATTCTACACGTGGCTGCGCGTGGCGGAGCTGCGCAACATCCAGGCGGCGAAGCGGATCGTGGCGCAGCGGCGGCGACAGAAGCTTAAGCTGGCAAGGCTGCTGCGACCGCACCTCCCCCTCCTCGTCTCCTGGGAGCCCCTTGATAAGCCGCACGCCGACGCCGTCTCGGACCTCGCCCGCGTCCTCTCCGCCGCATGCACCGCCCTCCCCCTAACCGCTGGTGCCCAGGTACTTACTACATACTCCTACACGGCCGCGCACACAGCCACACACGATATTCTGCACCTCTCCCCATCCATCTGACAGCTCGGGATCGACGTCATGCAGGCCGACGTGGAGCAGCTGCACGAGACCATGTTCGCCTGCGTGGGCACGGTGACCGAGATCGAAGCCAACGCCGACATGTCCTACGCCACGGTACGCACGCACGCAAGAATCACGTCAAGGCTTACTGCACATGTCCTTAACGCGTACTTGAATTGATTCCCGTGTGTCCGGCGCCGCTGCGTTTCTTCAGGCCGGTGCCACGAGCGGCACGCTGAGCGAGCTGGCGAGGACGATACGGCAGGAGGTGGAGGGGCTGGAGGAGGCCATGCGCCTGTCCAGGATCGTCACTCGATTGCAGGTGGGTGGTCGTTTTTCCGCTCACAGGTGATGTCTCACCGCATCAAACCAACTCTGAATCTTGTGTCTTACTCAGCTCTTTTTGGATGGATTCGATCATTGTCAGACGACACTACACCTTTTTGATTCTTAATAATTGCCATTATACCTCTTTGCTTAACGAGTAGTTTCTGGTGCGCGTCCGGTACAGCAGATGCGGGAGGTGAGCCTGCGAGCGAACTTAATTCAGGCGAAGCACAGGCTTGATCACGACACGGGAGTCGCCGTCGCCGTCCCGGCGAGCGCACCTTCCGGATGGTGCTTTTGAGCTTTCATCAATCTCACACGCCATGATAGATTAAAGATAAGATGCGGGACTTGTGTCATCGTGACAGACTGACGGGGTAATTTGAGGGGTATGCCGTATGTGTATTTTGAACGGGTGTGTGTGTGCCGTGAATAGTGACCTGAGTCGTTTGTGAGTAGGTGCGAGCTGAATTGGATTTATCTTTTTTATAAAGGACACTTTTATTACTTAAATTGTTTTAAGTATTACATCCAGTCTATGTATCACTGAAATACACACAGCCGACACCAATCCACAACTCTCGTAACAACTAAAAATAAAAGGCAAGTTACATATCGTAATGAAAAGTTACAAAATGTCTAAGATGGTGGAAGACCGATCCAAAGATTATGCTGTCATCCATATCGGATAAATAAGTCCCTCGTTGTATCCTACAGATGTGTACACACCTCCATAAAGAAGTCGTGAAACTCCACACAGTGCAGCGATGGCGATGACCATAAGCGGAGCGTACATCGGTAGATAACCTACAAAAGAAAAAATATATATCATTGAACACTTTATAATTTCTACATAACCATATGGACCAAGTAATGACAATCGTTTCCATCCTAAGAAGAATTCTGTACATTTGTAATTTATGCCATGTAATCAATTTTCAAAAATATTGACAACGCTACTCAGTGTATACTTCTTTCTCTCACTAGTCGATACTTTTTTTCTCTCTATGTCCCCGCCAAAAGAATCTTGATCAAGTAATTTAATCATTTTAATACTCCTTTTAGTAGTTGGAAGAATGATATCACGTATAGTGTTGGGGGATACTCCGGGTAGGGTCACTCCCGGGTATAAGGGCCGAGTTAGCCGAGGTTCGGCAGGGTCAAAGCAGATGCTGGCCGGGTCACCTCAAGGCAGGCCGGATCACGGAGTAACCCGGACCAGGGGGGTCGCCTAACATTGTCTCAGCCGACTTAAGGAGTAAGTCGGAAGTGCTTGTCTAATTTATATGCAGGAACAGGTGTGGTCGGATCTACTATATTCCGGGTCCCCGCATAGCTTCTGGGAGAAGGAAGGAATCTCTCTGGTCAAAAAGAAGGTCCGGTACCCACTGCATGAGCGAAGAAAGCAGGGGCAGGACCACCGGGTCATGGCCGACAAGGGTGACAACGCCCATGTCGGCTGACGCGGGCGCCGCAGAGACTTACGTCGCTAAAGCATGTATGACGCGGGGGAAAAGCACCCCTGTCGGGTTACCACTTTGAGAGGAGGCATATTCTTAGGAATATGCCTCCACGTATGCCCTAGACAGGGACCGAGCCTCCTCTATATAAGGGGGGCTAGGTTTCTGGTAGAAGGGGTTGGTTGAGCGCTAGTTGGTTTGATGATTCCATAGTGACTAGTTGATCTAAGGTTCTAGGGAAAATCTGTGGGCAAGAGTAAGAGAGCTCCTTCTTCCTCCTCTCGCCAATACAGCTCTAGGAGCACTTGTAATCTTGAAAGGAATTCAATACAAACTTCTGTGTGGAGAATCACTCCGCTATCCGTCCCTGGATTTTCCTAGCGTGTATTAGTCCCCACCTTTAACCTATTCATGACATCTGCCGTCACACCACCACGACATATAGTACCATATTACTTAGTACCGAGTTTATTGAAACCAATGTTCCACATATGGATAACCGATTAACTTTCCAACTAATTAATCTTAGTTGTAGTCTTTTCTTAACAATTATCTATTCAACATTTGTGAGTCTTCAATAATGTATCGGGATGCCCAAATACTTAATAGAAAGTTGGCCTTGACCATAGCCAAACAATTCAGTACACACGCTAGTCTCGTCTTGAGCCTCACCGAATCATAACAACTCACTCTTATGTAAATTTATTTTCAGAACCGAAAATTGCTCGAAAGCTGAAATAATTAATTTTAGGTTTCTCGCTTTTTCAACATCATGTTTCATAAAAAGAATCGTATCATCGGCATATTAAAGGATAGATAATCCCCCATCAACCAGACGAGAAATTAAACCTTTAATTTGGCCATCGGACTTTGCACGCTCAACCATAACAATAGCATACTAGCCACTATATTGAACTAGACGGACACGCGCGCTTCGCCACGCCGCCTGATGGGGTTGTTGCTCGTAGTTGCTAGTGCCGTGCACTCCTAATGGGTCCCACTAGGACACATCTAGGTGTAACATGTTTCTGTTTCTAACGATGCGTCTTACTGGCATATGTAACCAATGTTGTGGCATGTCATGTATGAATCCGAGAATACATCATCTAAGCAAAGACATAATTTATTCATCGGGAGAAAGGAGATAACCATCTATTAGTGCCTCGTAATGTATAGTATAATATCTCACAGTTGTAAAACCAAAGCACCTAATGCGAGGATTGGCAAGGAGTATTAGGAGAGCTAACCAACGACGGTGAGGCAATAGTCACCAGGCATGTATTACCACTGAGCCATCCTTGTCACCACAGGTCTTCAACACGTAGTTGTTGCCACTGTCCAGTCCGTGTGCACCCCAGATCCTATCCCAGCAAACACGTTCAAGTTGCTGCTACTTCTGTCGCGGTACAATGTGTCTGCCGTATTCGTCAGTACCTGCAAAGGCAAACAAGTTCCCATGGCCAACCTGCTAGGTTCCTTTTCCCACCCTTTGCATCTCTTAGGCCTTCCGCAACATTGTTGGTGCCAATTTACAAAAGGAGCTTCCATCTCATCACCAATGCCGAACAAAAAAAATAAGGCACCGACTACACAACGTAGACATAGTTGGGCAGCACTTGCTTGCACCCCCACATTGATACAACTATTCTATCTTCTAAAAAAGATCGTCGAGTGCTTCGATCCCCTTTGTTCCTCGAAGGTTCATGCCAAATCAGAGAAAAATGACTTGTTCTTCCCAAATTAACAATACAATCCATGACCGACACCTGTCCTGCTATTTTTGTTACTTTTATTTGTATATATATTTATGAAGGTACATCATATATATATAGGTGCCAGATTACATATCAAATTCAGAAATGAATCAAGTATTGCAAGTAATTTCATAGTGTGACTACAATATAAAAAGAATGGATGCGGATTTAGTTCCAAGTATGAGTGGATTTATAAGTTAGTACTTCAGTCTCCAATTTACAATTATAGAAAATGACTTTCCCTTTTACTTTACCAGACAATTAAGCACCACTTAGTTCATAAACAGTGAAACATGCACAAACAACACACAAACTGTAGTTATTATACACACAATAAACATCAATCAGGAATCCTAATGTTGACCTTCGTCCTAATCACCTACTTTGTTGACCTCCAAGGAAACATAGGTTGTAGGCTTGTGAGATGAAAAAACTCCAAGAAGCTAACCAACGGAACGGCATAATTTGGCAGTTTATGCTCACCTTTGTAGACATAACTGTTGGGTTCACGGCATAGAAAACAAAAAATATCCTACGATGGGAACTATTATACGCCAAGATCTATCTACTAGATACAAGCAATGGGTGGATATACATCCATAGATAACATACCCTCGAAGACCGACAAAGTGTAACGAGATTGAACTCGTGGATGATGTAGTCAAACTCTTGTTGATCTCAAGATCGTGTGGAAGTCCTAGCCCCGCAAATCAGCAGTGCATCCGTCCTCGCACACACCTTCAGGCCACCGAACAACCTCCACCTCCTCGCTCCAGCGATGCAGCAGAAGCAGCAACTTCTTCCAGACGAAATACCACCGGAAACATGTATCTCGCTAATCCAAGACCATGGGGAGGGAGAGAGATCCTTCACGAGGAGGTGTGTTTTGAGAGGGAGGAGAGGGGGGCCTTTTATAGGAGAGGGGGTCTCTCCCCCTCCCATGGCCGGCGCCCATGGGGGTGCCCCCACCTCTTCCTCATTCATGTGGTGGAAGCTCCACTCACATCAATTTTGCCTCCACTCAAAATCCCACTCACATGCATTAAATTTCCACCAAATTTAATGCAACTCTCATTTAATAAAACTCTTTTATTTATTTTATTCAGAATTTTGTTAATTATTTTAGTTAACAAACATTCACATAAAACCCCTGCAATATTTCAATATCACATGCAGAACCAATTTCAGCAATTTCACCCAAAACAAATTCGGTGTCCATTCAAATAATTCCAGTGCTTTGCAATTCTTTCGTCTAGAACATATTTGCTCCAAATGGTGTTGGTAACCCTTAAGTGTGTCACCCTACGGTTCGCGAATAATGCAGATATGATCGAGACCCCTCTCAGATCAATAATCAGAAGCGGGACATGGAGATCCGTACTGACTTCCACACATTCAACGATGACTTCTGTGATCGAGAGAACCTTTAACGATAGTAACTAAATCCCTTTGTCATGCGATATATTACATGCCCGAGATTCGATCATCAGTATCTCAATAACTAGTTTGATCTTGTTACCGACATGCACTCTTTTCTCGTTCCCGTGATATAACATTCTAGTGATCACATCACTTGCTTGCAAGATATCTTAATGTGATATCACCGAGAGGGTCCAGAGTATATCTATCCGTCATCGGGATTGACAAATTCCACTCTTGATCCATGAGCCTCAACATAACACCTTCGGAATACCCAAACCCATCTTTATAGTCACCCTATTACGGTGTGACGTTTGATGTTATCAAAGTATTCTTCCGGTGTTAGCAATTAACATGATCTCATGGTCTAAGGATAAAGATTACTTCGTATGATGTTATAGCAATATAAACATAATGACTTTGGTCGTAATGATATACTTCGGATGAATGTTCATCACATCATTCATCAATGCTGTGACCTCATTATTAACACCATCCAATGTCCATGATCAGGAAACCTTGATCATCTTGTTAATCAACGAGCTAGTTTATAAGAGAGGCTTAACTAGGAACTCTTTATTTGTTTATTAAAAACATGTATTAACTTTTCCTTTTAAGTTTTAATACAATTATAGCATGCAAAATAAACATCTATCATATACTTGGAATATATATAATAACAATTTTATTATTGCTTCTCAGGGCATATTCCCTTCAGTCTCCCACTTTCATTAGAGATAATAATCTAGTTTACATAGTGATAAATCTAACACCCATGGAGTTCTAGTGTTGATCATGTTTTGCTCTAGGGGGAACTATAGTCAGCGGATCTGCTACATTTAGGTCCGTGTGTACTCAACAAATCTTTATATCTCCATCCTTGACATGCTCGCGGATAGAGTGAAACTGACGCTTAATATGCTTGGAATTCTTGTGAGACCTTGGTTCCTTGGCGTTGGCTATGGCTCCATTGTTGTCACAATAGATCACCATTGGGTCCAACGCACTAGGAACCACACCTAGTTCCGTTATGACCTCCTTCATCCAAAATGCTTCCTACGCCACTTCTGAAGCAGCAACATATTCCGCCTCCGTTGTTGATCCAGCCACCACAGGTTTTTTGGAACTCCTCCAACTAACTGTTGCTCCGTTCAAGCGAAATACGTATCCGGATTGAGACTTAGAGTCATCCGGATTGGTGTCAAAGCTAGCATCGACATAACACTTAGCGACCAGCTCTTCTTCACCTTCGTATACAAGAAAAATATCCTTAGTTCTTCTCAAGTACTTAAGAATATTCTTGAACACTATCGAGTGTTCCGAACCTGGATCAGATTGGTACCTACTAGTCAAACTAATAGCATGTGCCACATCCGGTCTTGTACATAGCATGGCATACATTATAGAGCCTATGGCTGAAGCATAGGGGATCTTACCCATTATCTCTCTTTCTTCCGCTGTAGCCAGACTTTGAGTCTTACTCAATGTCTTGCCTTGCAACATAGGTAAGAACCCCTTCTTACTCCCGTCCATACTAAACTTTTTTAATATCTTATCAAGGTATGTACTTTGCGATAGCGCTATCAGGCGTCTTGATATATCTCTATATATCTTGATGCCTAATATGTATGATGCTTCACCAAGGTTCTTCATCGAAAATTTGCTATTTAGATACCTTTTAACACTGTTTAAAAGATCTATATCATTTCCAATCAATAATATGTCATCCACATATAATATTAGAAATGCCACATTGCTTCCACTCACTTTCTTGTAAATACAAGCCTCTCCATAAGTTTGGACAAATCCAAACTCTTTGATCACCTCATCAAAGCGGAGGTTCCAACTCGAGGATGCTTGCTTCAGTCCATAGATGGATCGCCGAAGCTTGCATACCTTATCAACATCCTTAGGATCGACAAAACCCTTAGGTTGTATCATATACAACTCTTCTACAATATTACCATTGAGGAATGCAGTTTTGACATCCATCTGCCATATTTCATAATTGAAATATGCAGCAATTGCTAACATAATCCTAACTGGCTTTAGCATCACTACGGGAGAGAATGTCTCATCGTAGTCAACTCCTTGAATTTTTCGAAACCCCTTTGCGACAACTCGAGCTTTATAGATGGTCACATTACCATCAGCATCAGTTTTTCTTTTGAAAATCCATTTATTCTCAATGGCCTTTCGGTCGTGAGGTAAGTCCACCAAGGTCCAAACTTGGTTTTCGTACATGGATTCCATCTTGGATTTCATGGCTTCTAGCCATTTGTTGGAATCTGGGCTCATCATCATTTCTTCATACGTCGCAAGGTCATCTATTTCGTTAACCATGAAATTCATAACATGATTTTCGTACAGTTAAGGAGCTGCACATGTCCTGCTTGACTTGCGAGGTTCATTAGTGTCCTCTTTCAGAGTTTCATGATCATTATCATTAGTTCCCTCTTCATTCAGTGAAGTCAACTCCGGAACAATTTCTAGCGTTGCGCCACTCATCGTGTCATGAAGAGAAGTTTAAATAACCTCTTCGAGTTCCACCTTCCAACTACACACGCCTTTCGCGAGAAACTCTTTCTCTAGAAAGGATCCATTCTTGGCAACGAAAACCTTGCCCTCGGATATGTGATAGAAGGAATACCCAATTTTTTCTTTAGGGTATCCTATGAAGACGCATTTTTCCACTTTGGGTTCGAGTTTATAAGGATGAAGTTTCTTCACATAAACATCGCATCCCCAAACTTTAAGAAATGACAGCTTAGGTTTGTTTCCAAACCACAATTCAAATGGTGTCATTTCAACGGATTTAGATGGTGCCCGATATAAAGTGAATGCATCGGTTTCCAGTGCATAACCCCAAAATGACAGTGGCAAGTCAGTCAGAGACATCATAGATCGAACCATATCCAATAAAGTAAGATTATAATGTTCCGACACACCATTACATTGTGGTGTTCCGGCAGGCGTGAGTTATGAAACTATTCCATAGTCTTTCATATGTGTGCTAAACTCGTAACTAAGATACTCACCTCCACCGTTGGACCACAGAAAATTGATCTTTTTGTTACGATGATTTTCCACTTCATTCTGAAATTCTTTAAACTTTTCAAAGGTTTTAGACTTGTGTTTCATCAAATAGATATACTCGTATCTACTCAAATCATCCATGAAAGTAACAAAATAACGATATCCACCTCGCACCGACACACTCATTGGACCACATACATCAGTATGTATGATTTCCAATAAACATGTCGCCCGTTCCATTGAACCGAAAAACAGCGTTCTAGTAATCTTGCCCATAAGGCATGGCTCACATGTATCAAATGATTCAAAATCAAGTGATTCCAAAAGTCCATCAGAATGGAGTTTCTTCATGCGTTTAATGCCAATATGACCTAGACGGCAGTGCCACATATATGCAGATATATCATCATCAAGTTTAATCATTTTAGCATCAACATTATGAATATGCGTAATACTATTATCAAGATCCAATAGAAATAAACCATTCAACATAGGTGCATGACCATAAAAGATATCATTCATATAAATCGAACAACCATTGTTTTTAGATTTAAAGGAATAACCACTTCGTATCAAACACGATCCGGATACAATGTTCATGCACCAAATAACAATTATTTAGGTTTATCACTAATCCCGAAGGCATATGGAGAGGCAGCGTTCGAACGGTGATCATATCAACTCTTGATCCATTGCCGACACGCATCATGACCTCGTCCCTTGCTAGTTGTCGCTTGTTCCGCAGCCCCTGAAGCGAGTTACATATATTAGTAACCAATCCCGTATCAAATACCCAAGTGCCACTGCGAGTACTAGTCAAGTACACATCAATAACATGTATATCACATATACCTTTGTTTACCTCGCTGGCCTTCTTGTTCGCCAAATACTTGGGGTAGTTGTGCTTCCAATGGCCAGGCCCCTTGCAATAATAGCACTCAGTATCAGACTTAGGGCCATCTCGGGATTTATTTTCAGGTGCGGCAATAGATTTTCCACCCTTCTTTCCCTTCTATTTGCCCTTCTTGTCTTTCTTGAAACCGGTGGTCTTATTGATCATCAACACTTGATGCTCTTTCTTGATCTCCACTTCTACAGTTTTAAGCATTGACAGAAGCTTAGGGAGAGACTTCTTCATGCCTTGCATATTATAGTTCATCACGAAGCTCTTGTAGCTAGGTGGAAGAGATTGGAGAACACGATGTATGCCTAAGTCAATGGGAATCGTTATTCCCAAGGACACAAGCTTATCAGCGTACCCATACATTTTGAGTACGTGCTCACTAACGGAGCTATTCTCTTGCATCATGCAGCTAAAGAACTTTTCAGAAGCATTATAACTCTCTACGGCAGCATGGGTATAGAAAATCATTTTCAATTCACCCATGGTATCAAAGGCATTACCATTTTTGAAACATTTTCGAAGTTCTGGCTCTAGCCCATACAGTATGCCGCAATGAACTAAGTTGTGGTCCTCCTGACGAGTTAAATAGACGTTCTTTTCCTTATCAGGGGCATCAGGAGCTGGTGGGGGGCCTAGCGGCGCTTCTAGCACATATTGCTTTTGTGCAAAAGTGAGGAGAATCCTCAAATTCATGGCCTAGTTGGTAAAGTTGCTACCATTTGCCACAAGTTTCTCTTTCTCCATGAACACATTGAAATTAAAAGCAAGTGGTGCCATCTACAACAGAATGTGTAAAGTTTACACTAAGTTAATGATAGATTGAGTTTAACTAATCCAAATTACGAATGAACTCCCACTCAAAAACAATATCCCTCGTGTCTTTGTGGTGATTACATGAACCAAATCCACTACACCAAGTCCGATCATCACGTGAGTCGGTGTAGCTTCAAAGGCGAGCATCTATATGGGAATCATATCAACTATATGACTCATGCTTAACCTTTCGGTCTATGTTTCGAGGCCATGTATGTACATGCTAGGCTCGCCAAGTAAGAACCTTAGTACTCACATGTGTAAAATTGTCTTACACCCATTGTATGAAAGCGCAGAGTCAAGTACACCCGATCATCACGTGATGTCTCGAAACACGATCCATAGAACAGTGCATACTTAAGGAAGAACACATGTTTATCTTGATATTTAAATGAGGGATCATCTTATAATGCTACTAAAACGCCAAAAAATCAATATAAGATGCAAACATCATATGTGTAAAGTGAAATGACATGGTTTTTGCACTTGATCACTATCATGTGCATCATGGTATGATCTTTATCATTCCTTTGTGTGTAAGGCCAAGGTCTATGGAACTTACACGTTAGGTGTGTTGTAAGAGTATCAACTATACATCAACTTACAACATTACCATATCATGACACTAGCCCAGCAACGATCTAAACTAGATGCTTCCAATTTATCAATTGCATGTTTTACGTGGCTTAGGGCTTTTGAAGATAGAATCGGTCTTACCTACGAACATGGAACCACAACGATGATAACCAAATTATTAGCAAGTCATTGTAAATCAAATATTGACTATAGTAGGAGAGACAGACACCCGCTAGCCACTTATGCAAAACTAGTTGCATGTCAAGCGTGGAACAGGTCTCATGTGCGAGGACACGTAAAGTTAGTCCGGGCCATTTCATCCCACTATGCCACCAATATCCAAAATACATATAAGATGCAATAACATGATCATCATCGCCCACATACTCATATGTCTACTACCCATGCAAAGCATCTAAGCATAGATCAGGCTCTGATACCACAGTTGGGTTCACAACATAGGAAACAAAAAATTCCTATGATGAGAACTATTATACACCAAGATCTATTTACTAGATACAAGCAACTGGTGGATATACATCCATAGAGAGCATACCCTTGAAGACCGACAAAGTGTAAAGTGATTGAAATCGTGGATGATGTAGTCGAACGCTTGCCGATCTCAAGATCGGGTGGAAGTCCTAGTGCCGCAAATCAGCAACACATTCATCCTCGCACACACGTTTAGGCCACCGAACAACCTCCACCTCCTCGCTCTAGTGATGCAGCGGAAGCAACAACTCCTTCCAGACAAAATGCCACTAGGAACATGTGTCTCACTAATCCGAGACCATGGGGGAATAATTCTAGAGGGGAGAGAGATCCTTCACGAGGAGGTGTGCTTTGAGAGGGAGGAGAGGGGGCTCTCCCCCTCCCATGGCCGGTGCCCATGCTGGGTGCCCCCACCTCTTCCTCGTTCATGTGGTGGAAGCTTGCTGACTCGTGTACTAACGAGCTCATTAGGGAACCCCAAGAGGAAGGTATGATGACCACATCAGTAAGTTTCCCTCAGTTATGAAACCAAGGTTATCAATCCACTAGGAGCAAGGAAACATCCCAAAGGTGTAGCTAGCTGAACTTTGGCAGGGCGCACTACCGGTGCCAGCAAGCAACATGGAGACCTGCACAACACAACCACAGAACTTTGTACCCAACTTGCGATGAGGTTGTCAATCTCACCGGTTTTACTGAAAACAAAGGATTAAACGTATCGAGTGGAAGGAAGTAATAGTTTGCAGAAAGTAAACACAAAGCAGTAAACAGTTGATTGTAGATTGAAAGTAAAAGAAAGGACCAGGGTCCATAGTTCACTAGAGGTGGCTCTCCTTAAGATAGATGACATGTTGGGTGAACAAATTACAGCGGGGCAATTGGCAAACATCGAGAAAGCATACAAGCATATACTACTCATCTTGACTCCTTTGAGATTCGATTGGGCATTACAACATTATACATAGACCGCCATCCAACTGCATCTATGACTAATAATCCACCTTCAGGTTATCATCTGAACACCCTCCAGTATTAAGTTGCAAGCAACGGATAATTGCATTACGAATTGCGTGTAAAGTAAGCAATACGATTGTTCTATGAACAAAGGATTGTTGTTTTCTCCCTAGTAGCAACAACACATCTAGTACCTTAGAGATTTCTGTCACTTCCCCAGATTACCAGAGGCATGCCCACTATCGAGCATAAATACTAACTCTTGGACTTGCTAGCATCTACTTGGCCAAGATAGCTACTAACAACGGAAAGCATGCAAGATCACAAATAACAAAGACATGATAGAATCAATAATCAATCTAAAATAGCATCTCAATATCCATCGGATCCCCACAAACACAACATGCAGAATTACAAATAGATGATCTTGATCATGAATGGAGCTCACAAGATCTAAACATGATAGCACAAAGGAGGAGAACCAGCCATCTAGCTTCTACATGGACTCGTAGTCCAGAGATGAACTACTCACGCATCACACCGGAGGCTTGCATGATGATGAAGAAGGCCTCCAGGGTGAATTCCCCTCTCCGGTAGGATGCCAGGAAGAGCTTCTGACCCCTCTCGATCTAGGGATGGAGATGACGGTGGCTACAGACTCTTTCGTGGAATTTTGATCGGGTCCTTAGGGTTTCCGTATCAGAGGCAATATATAGGCAGAAGGAGAGGCCGAGGGGGTGCCTGGGGCAGCCAGACGACCCCCTGGCGCAGGCCAAGCCTAGCCCCTCTCTGTCTCGTATTCTGGCTCCAGGTGTCCCTCGGTGAAAAACTGACGTTTGCTTTTGTCCCTTCCAATTCTGACAATATTCATTTTCTGACTTTCCTGCAACCAAAAACAGCAGAAAACAGGCAGCTGGCACTGTGGCTCTTGTTAATAGGTTAGTCCAAGAAATCATATGAAAAGTGCTCCAAGCTTAACTCCTTCTTGTCCTCGAGTAGGTAAGTCATAAAAAGAAAGAATATTTTTTTAGGTGACATGCACCATCATAAACTTGATCAAAGTATTTGTAAAACATTCAAAGCTAGGATCATAGTACTTCAATCAGAACATGAAAGACAAAGTTCTAGCAATAAGACAAAGAAACTATGTTGCAACATGAAAAGGCATAAACAAAAGATTAATGAATAACAATGCTTTGCAAGACGTTTGTTTGTTTCACATAAATAAAACATAGCATAGTGGCATTCAGCTTGTCCCTCATAGAGTAGCAAACATAAATGCATAGGACACCTTCAAAGTTCATAAGAGTGACTAGATACAAATAGTTTAAAACAAGCAATATAAACGTTATGCATCAATCAACAAGTCTTGGGACAGTGCACAAAGAACTAAGAATGGCCACTATGTTATCAAAGTAGGTGCATAAAGATAGAAGGTGGAGACTCAATATAAAAATGGAAGAAAGGCCTTCATAGAAGGAAGTAGGGATTCAAGTTTCATAAAGAGCTTCCAAAATTTTTGGTACTTAATAGCTTTTAGCTCTCATTGCCCCTATCATAAGTATCTTGAATTGATTAAGGTTAAAGTGAACAAACTATGGTGTATATGCTGGACGAAGTATAAGTTGGAAATCTCATGTCCCTTGAATACGAGGGCCGCTCCTCATGCTACTCAAGTTTAGTCACCGGTAAGTTCTTGTCATCGTAAGTACATGTGTATCATAGAGAACTGCCAACGGGGTACCCCTTGCCCGATGATACGGAAGAATCCCCATATCAAAATGACAAGGCAAGCAGACAACGAGCATCTCAGCAATCTTCTTATTTACCATGGGAATATGGTGCTTTTTTCTCTCTTTCCTCTTTTCATACTCTTTTTTTTGTTTTCTATTTTTCCTCAATATCCGACTCTTTTTTTATAAGAAGAATGCTTCATAGACAGCTCATTATGGTTATGCTGCAGGTTTCCACCATGTCAGCATGTATTAGACCAGCAGCCCAGGCGTTTCTCTAACACACATACATAACTCCATGGACTTACAAGCTCCCCTTTCATTTCACACCAACGACATCCATAAACAAAAGATCATGATATGAACTAGGTACAAAGTACAAGTGCAATGTTGAAAGCGTTCCCCATGACAGCATGGTTCTGCTAATTCCCAACAAATAAGTGCAAGCATATACAACATAGACGACACAATGGTTCAAGTTTATTAAGGGCAAGAAAAGTAAAGTGTGCCATCAAGTTCGTGAGAGCTTTAATCACTAGTTTTCTCATAACAAGTTTAATTCGGAAGGTAGATAAAAACATGAATATACTTGGAATTGCATATTCTAGTAGGTAGGTATGGTGGACTCTTTTGAATAACATGGTTTAAGGAGTTGGATGCATGAGTGGAACTCATACTTGGTTGTGGAGGCTAGCAAAAGACTGGGAGCGACAAACTAAGAGAGCAATAATGGCCATAATCATGCAGAGCGACAAAACATCATTGATCAAAGCATAAAGTGATACTACAAGTTGAAAACTAATGGATCATAAAGGCTATGGTGACTTGGGATAGTCATAATATGGTGTGAGCATGCTCCAAGTTAACCCAAATAAAGCATCAAAGGAGAATACCACAATACTATGCTTTAATATGCTAAAACAACGCATGATCCTTCCAAGGCACATTAAGCAATCTCAATTGTTTATAACAAGTCATGCTACAGCAAAGAATACTAAGCATAAAGGCAAAACAATATCAAGCACAGCATGACGAAGCATGGGCCACAGTCAAAAACAAGCTCTCTTTACCACTTAAGCATGGATTTTCCTACTCTTTTCCAATCCAAACCAAACTTTTTGAAAACCAATGTATGAAAGAGGGGGTCCAACCAATTTATTCAACAAACTAAGAAAACAAAGAAAATGAAAAACCAAAATGGAAACGAAAAAGAAGACGCTCCAAGAACAACACAACTGTGCATGAAACAATAAAATGAAGCGTTTGGAAGAAACCTGGGATTTTACATGAATTTTTACGGTGAAGCACATAAATCTGTTTCGGGACAGCAACTTTCCCAAACATTACTTCTCTCTCATTAGAGGTTACTCTTGGCACAAAAAGCAAATAAAAAGGATAAGAGTATTTATTACAGAGGTAATAACTTCCAAGACTCATCTAAAACTTTTGGGTTATCTCCCAATAAGTACTTTTCTTTAACGCCTTTAAGTTAGGCATAAGAAGCAAGAAAAAGGATCAAGTGTTTGAAGAAGCATTAAAACCAAATTTCTTGCCCTAACCTCTCTTACTTTTATTCTTACCCTTGGGGAACTTGTGAATGCTTGGTGGAGAAACAAAGCGCATGATGCCATTTTCCACATCTATTATTGCTCCAAGGAGTTTCAATAGGGATCTTCCAAGTGTGATTTGTCCTTTTCCTACACATTCAATAACAAGCTAATCAGTAGAAACCATTTCCCTAGGATCTTTGTAAACACTCCTTCAGCTATTCCAATGGGTAATATTGTGGCATTATTAGCAAGAAAATTTTATTCTCCTCCTTCAGAAAGCCCCCAAAGATTTAAAGATTCATAAATATCTTTGGGCATAAGACAAAATTCAGACATGATATCACAACGAGCATGAAAAGTTTCATTGTTTATAGAAATCTTTACTGTGGGAAGCCATTCGGAGGGTTCAGAGTTTATTGGAACATAGTTGTGATGCTCCCTAATCGTATTATAGCAATCTTTCAAACTAGCAGTGCTGGTCTCAAGAGTATTCAATCTAGCCAATATGTTTATGAAAGAAGAATCAGATTTGCTAGCCAAGTTGTAAGTAAAGACCAATTTCTTTATGGCATTAACATCATCATCCTCATTGCATTGGAGTAAATCTCCTCCCACAACAGCATCTAAAGCATATCTATAGCAAAGAGCAATTCCAAGGTAAAAACTGCTAAGGAACAAGCTTTGAGTCATTTTAGGCTCAGTTTTTTCATGTAGATCAGAGATTCTAGACCAAGCTTCCTTGAAACTCTCTTCAATTCCATGTTTAAAAGTGAAAATCATTTCCTCAGGTGACATAGTGATTGGAGCAATGCTAGACATAATGGTAACTTAAGATAGGATCTAATTTTTTTGTGTTTTTAATAAAGAAAGCAAACTTGCAAAACTAATTTTTTGTGTTTTTGATAAACAAACAAGCAAACAAAACAAAAATAAACTAAGCAAAACAAAAATAACAAAGTAAAGAGATTGGTTATGGGGGACTCCCCTTGTGAATATATCCTTGACTCCCCGACAACGGCGCCAGAAAAATACTTGCTGACTCGTGTACTAATGAGCTCGTTGGGAAACCCCAAGAGGAAGGTATGATGAGCACAGCAGTAAGTTTCCCTCAGTTATGAAACCAAGGTTATCAATCCTGTAGGAGCAAGAAAACACCCCAAAGGTGTAGCTAGCTGAACTTTGGCAGGGCGCACTACCGATGCCAGCAAGCAACATGGAGACCTCCACAACACAACCACAGAACTCTGTCCCCAACTTGCGATGAGGTTGTCAATCTCACCGCTTTTGCTGAAAACAAAGGATTAAACGTATCGAGTGCAAGGAAGTAGTAGTTTGCAGAAATTAAACACAAAGAAGTAAACAGTTGATTGTAGATTGAAAGTAAAAGAAAGGACTGGGGTCCATAGTTCACTAGAGGTGGCTCTCCTTAAGATAGATGACATGTTGGGTGAACAAATTACAGCGAGGCAATTGACAAACATCAAGAAAGCATGCAAGCATATACTACTCATCTTGACTCCTTTGAGATTCGATTGGGCATTACAACATTATACATAGACCGCCATCCAACTGCATCTATGACTAATAATCCACCTTAAGATTATCATCTGAACACCCTCCAGTATTAAGTTGCAAGCAACAGATAATTGCATTATGAATTGCGTGTAAAGTAAACAATACGATTGTTCTATGAGCAAAGGATTGTTGTTTTCTCCCTAGTAGCAACATCACATCTAGTACCTTAGAGATTTCTGTGACTTCCCCAGATTACCAGAGGCATGAACCCACTATCGAGCATAAATACTAACTCTTGGAGTTGCTAGCATCTACTTGGCCAAGATAGCTACTAACAACGGAAAGCATGCAAGATCACAAATAACAAAAACATGGTAGAATCAATAATCAATCTGAAATAGCATCTCAATATCCATCGGATCCCCGCAAACACAACATGCAGAATTACAAATAGATGATCTTGATCATGAACGGAGCTCACAAGATCTAAACATGATAGCACAAAGGAGGAGAACCAGCCATCTAGCTACTACATGGACCCGTAGTCCAGAGATGAACTACTCACGCATCACACTGGAGGCTTGCATGATGATGAAGAAGGCCTCCAGGGTGAATTCCCCTCTCCGGCGGGATGTCGGGAAGAGCTTCAGATCCCTCCCGGTCTAGGGATGGAGATGACGGTGGCTACATACTCTTTCGTGGAATTTTGATCAGGTCCTTAGGGTTTCCGTATCAGAGGCAATATATAGGCGGAAGGAGAGGTCGAGGGGGTGCCTGGGGTGGCCAGACCACCCCCTGGCATGGGCCAAGCCTGGTCGCGCTGCTAGGTGGTGTGGTCGGGCCCCAGCCCCTTTCCGTCTCGTATTCTGGCTCCAGGTGTCCCTCGGTGAAAAACTGACTTTGGCTTTTGTCCCGTCCAATTCCGAGAATATTCATTTTCTGACTTTCCTGGAACCAAAAACAGCAGAAAACAGGCAGCTAGCACTATGGCTCTTGTTAATAGGTTAGTCCAAGAAATCATATGAAAAGTTCTCCAAAGTGTGGACAAAACACAAGAAAGTAGATAAAACCAAGCATGGAACATCAAAAATTATGGATACGTTTGCAACGTATCAAAGCTCCACTCACATCAATTTTGCCTCCACTCAAAAATCCCACTCACATGCATTAAATTTCCACGAAATTTAATGCAACTCTCATTTAATAAAACTCTTTTATTTATTTTATTCAGAATTTTGTTAATTACTTTAGTTAACAAACATTCACATAAAACCCCCTGCAACTTTTCAATATCACATGCAGAACCAATTTCAGCAACTTCACCCAAAACAATTTCGGTGTCCATTGAAATAATTCCAGCGCTTTGTAATTCTTTCGTCTAGAACATATTTGATTCAAATGGTGTTTGTAACCCTTATGTGTGTCACCCTACGGTTATCGAATAATGCAGACATGATCGAGACCCCTCTCAGATCAATAATCAGAAGCGGGACCTAGAGATCCATACTGACTCCCACACATTAAACAATGACTTCTGTGATTGAGAGAACCTTTAACTATAATAACTAAATCCCTTTGTATTGCGATATATTATATTTCCGTGATTTGATCATTAGTATCTCAATACCTAGTTTGATCTTGTCACTGACATGCACTCTTTTCTCGTTCCCGTGATATAACATTCTAGTGATCACATCACTTGCTTGCAAGCTATCTTAATGTGATATCACTGAGAGGTACCATATTATATCTATCTGTCATCAGGATTGACAAATTCCACTCTTGATACATGAGCCTCAACATAACACCTTCAGAATACCCAAACCCATCTTTATAGGCACCCTGTTACGATGTGACGTTTGATATTATCAAAGTATTCTTCGTTGTTAGTAATTAACATGATCTCATGGTCTAAGGATAAAGATTACTTTGTATGATGTTATAGCAATATAAACATAATGACTTTGATTGTAATGCTATACTTCGGATAAATGTTCATCACATCATTCACCAATGCTGTGACCTCGTTATTAACAACATCCAATGTCCATGATCATGAAAACTTGATCATCTTGTTAATCAACGAGCTAATTTATAAGAGAGGCTTAACTAGGAACTCTTGATTTGTTTATTAAACGCACATGTATTAATGTTTCCTTTAATACAATTATAGCATGCAAAATAAACATCTATCATATACTTTGAATACATATAATAACAATTTTGTATTGCCTCTCAGGGCATATTCCCTTCAATAACAACATGTCAAGCTTTGGGAGGGGTCATGCTTGTGGCAATATGGTATTTCTTAGATGCTTTGGCACCTTCTCTTCCTCAATCTTCACACATATACACTATGTTTAATCGCTAGAACATAAAAAAGTGCTTGCACTTGCCCCACTCCAACCTCTGAGATTAGGAGGAACTGGTGCATATACCTTTTGTGCAAATTCATTCTCCTCTCGCAACCTCTTGTAACTAATCTTATTCTCATTTACTTGCATTGCAATGACATGGTCCGTGAAACCTCCTAATCAATCTAATGTTTTCAAAGGTAGTGGCTGATATTTCCTAGCTCCGCAATAAACGATAGAAAGAGCAAACTATCAAAATCAGTTACCATGGTTTGAAATTCTAATATTTTAATTGTCCTCTGATTGGCGTACAATTCAAACTGTTGTACTTCAGTAAGAGGCTTATGCTTCATATCCGAAATAGGATTAGGATCCCAACAACCAAATTAAAAGGAACTTCTCCTGCTCCACTTCCATGGCTCACAAAGCTCTCTAGCTGAAAACCTTCTAGCCATGTGCATGGTTTAGGTGTAATCTTTGGTGACACCTGTGAGGAAAATGTAGTTGTATGTCAAGATATGGCCTACAACCAGGATATACCCAACACATATCACCTTATACATACAAGTGGACTGTACATCTACTCTGATCTGAACTGAACCATGTATCACAATAGTTGAATACACAAACAACTGAAGCATTTCTTATGAGAACGAAATACCAAAATAGTTGGAAATCCTTCTACCTTGTACTTGCTCATCAAGTAATGCAAGATTCAGAAGTCAAATAATGTCCTTGCATACTTACTTTGGAAAGAAGCTCAAATTTGCAATACAAAAAACCCATTATTCCTTCAAATATAATGATGAAACATAAGTACATGGCACTATAGTTCAGGATGTGCATATGAAAAGCTTGATTTTCAAAACGCTGCATCCTAACACAAACCCTTGATTTTCCGACGTTGATCTGCGGTAGGGACGCGACACCTTCCGTCGAGTTGGGTACTGATGTCTACGCACTTCTATTCTTGTAGATAGTTGTTGGGCCTCCAAGTGCAGAGGTTTGTAGAACAGCAGCGAGTTTCCTTTAAGTGGATTACCCAAGGTTTATCGAACTCAGGGAGGAAGTGGTCAAAGGTATCCCTCTCAAGCAACCCTGCAATCAATATACAAGAAGCCTCTTCTGTTCCCAACACACCCAATACACTTGTCAGGTGTATAAGTGCACTAGTTCGGTGAAGAGATAGTGAAATACAGGTGGTATGGATAATTATAAGTGGTAACGGTGCCAGAAAAGAGCTTGACAGGTAGGAACAGACTAAAGGCAATCTAAAATAAAGATGGAAGCAAGCAAACATGTAACATAACTAGTTGCAAACGGTGTTTCAATGCTTAGAAACAAGGCCTAGGGATCATACTTTAATTAGTGGACACTATCATATAGATATCTTCTCTTTATGATACTACTCTGAACTACTCTCCGGTTGGACACACTAATCCATCGTAGGGCTATAACATCACTCCTCAAAATCCGCCTTCCCCATCTAGATAACCCCACACTGTCACCTTGAGCGCTAGATGGTTCCAACAAACACCACAATTTCATAGAGACATCCAACTCCAAATATAACTCATAACAAGTATTTATGTAATCTTAGCCAAAGTGCCACATGGTGTGCACACTGTCAACTTCACACGCATGGGGATAAGCAGAGATTCATTAAAGCACTTGAGTAGCAGAATAGATCTATAGATTACAAAGCTCATGATCTCAATAAGATCATGCATATAGAGAGAGATGAACACATAGCTACCGGTAGAGCCCTTAGCTTCGAGAGAGAGATACTCCCTCCTCATCATGGGAATTAGCAACAACGATGGAGATGGTGGTGGAAATTTATGGAGATGGCTCTGGGGGCACTTCCCCGTCCCGGCAGGGTGCCAGAACAGAGACTTTCTGTCCCCCGAATCTCCCTTCAGTGGCGGCGGCGCTGTGGAGGTTTTCATGGCTTTCTCCCTGATACTTTAGGGTTTTCTCATCAGGAGGCTTCTTATAGGCGAAGAGGCGAGGCGAGGAGGCAGCCAGGGGGCCCACACCCCTGGTGGCGCCACCAGGGCTGGCCCACGACACCATAGGGTGTTCCCACCCTGGTGCCCTACTCCGTCTCTCCTTCGTGTTTCCATGTTTCTCCGGGAAAAATAGGCATATTGGCTTTTGTCCCATCCAATTCTAAGAATATTCATTTTTTAGCTTTTCTGAAACCAAAAACAGCAGAAAACGGGCAACTAGAACTGTGGCATCTTGTCAATAGGTTAGTTCCAGAAAGTGTATAAAAATATCTCAAAGTGTAGATAAAGCATAGGACAAATGATATAAAACAAGCATGGAGCATAAAAAATTATAGATACGTTTACGACGTATCAAGCATCCCCAAGCTTAACTCCTGCTTGTCCTCGAGTAGGTAAGTGATAAAAAGAATAATTTTTGAGGTGACATGCACCATCACAATCTTGATCAAGGTATTTGTAAAACATTGATAGCTGGGATCATAGTACTTTAACATAGCATGAAATATATAGTTCTAACAATAAGACATAGCAACTATGTTGTAACATGAAAGGATACAAACAAATGTTCTTGAATAATAATGCATTGAAAGATGTTTGTTTGTTTCACATATAGAAAACATAGCATAGAAGCATTCAGCTTGTCCCTCATGGAGTAGCAAAATATAAATGCATAGGACACCTTAAAAGTTCATAAGGGTGACTAGATACAAATAGTTTAAGAATAAGCAATATCAAAGTTATGAATCAATCAACAAGTTTTGGGACAATGCACATTAAACTAAGAATGGCCACTATGCTCTCTTAATTGGTGCCTAAGGATAGAAGGTGGAGACTCAATATAAAAGTGGAAGAAAGGCCCTTCATAAAAGGAAGCAGGGATTCAAGTCTCATTAAGATCTTCCACAAATTATGGTACTTATTAGCTTTCAGCTCTCATTGCCCCTATCATAAGTATCTTGAAGTGATTAAGGTTAAAGTGAACAAACTATAGAGTATATGCTTGATAAAGTATAAGTTGGCAATCTCATGTCCCTTGAATACGAGGGCCGCTCCTCATGCTACTCAAGTTTAGTTACCGGTAAGTTATTGTCATAGTAAGTACATGTGTATCATAGAGAACTGTCAACGGGGTACCCCTTGCACATGATACATGAGCTATCCCATAATCAAAATGACAAGGTAAGCAGACAATGAGCATCTCAGCAATCTTCTTATTTACCATGGGGAAATGTTGTTTTTTTCTCTCTTTCCTCTTTTCTCATCTTTTTTTTCTTTTTCTCAATCTGTATCTCTTTTTTTAAAGAAGAATGCTTCATAGATTCCTCAATATGGTGATGCTGCAAGTTTCCACCTTGATTAGGCATGGCTTAGGCTAGCGGCCCAGGCGTTTCTCTAACACACATATATAACTCCATGGACTTACAAGCTCCCCTTTCATTTCACACTGATGGCATCCATAAACAAAAGAGCATGATATCAACTGGGTACAATGTACAAGTGCAATGTTGAAAGTATTCCCCATGACAACATGGTTCTGCTAATCCCAACGTATAAGTGCAAGCATATACAACATAGATGACACAATGGTTCAAGTTTATTAGGGGCAAGAAAAGTAAAGTGAGCCATCAAGTTCATGAGAGCTTTAATCACTAATTTTCACATAACAAGTTTAACTTGGAAGGTAGATAAAAACATGAACATACTTGGAATAGCAAATGCTAATAGGTAGGTATGGTGGACTCTTTGGAATAACTTGATTTTATTTGGAGTTGGATGCATGAGTGGAACTCAAACTTGGTATGGAGGCTAGCAAAAGACTGGGAGCAACCAACTAAGAGAGCAATAATGGCCATAATCATGCAAAGTGACAAAACATTATTAATTAAAGCATAAAGTGATATTACAAGTCGAAAACTAAATGATCATAGAGGGTAAGGTGACTTGGTGTAGTCTTAACATGGTGTGAGCATGCGCCAAGTCAACCCAAATAAAGCATCGAAAGAGAATACCAGAATATTATGCTTTTGAATGCTAAAACAATGCATGATTCTTTCAAGGCACATTAAGCAATCTCAATTTTTTTAAACAAGTCATGCTACAACAATAATCACTAAGCATATGGTCAAAGCAACATCTAGCATGACATGATAAAGTTTAAGTCACAGTCAAAACAAGCTTCCTTTTGTACCACTATAAGTACGAAACTTCCTACTCTTTTTCAACACAAATCGAAAACTAAAGCTAAACACAGTGCTAGCAAATGAGAACACTTCACAGAATAATAAGAGTGAAAACTAGAGTGTTCCAAGCAATGAATAATGGGGTGTGTCTCTCTCCAAAAGTAGAGTGTTGGGATCCAACCAACTTATTAATCAAACCAAACAAAAGATAAAAACAAAGGCGCTCCAAGAACAACACATGGTGCATAAGGTAATAAAAATAAAGTGTCTTGAAAGAAGACCAGAGATTATTTATGAAGAAGGGGATGCCTTGGGCATCCCCAAGCTTTGATGCTTGTACTTCTTGAATATTTCTTGGGGTGACACGGGTGGCATCCCCAAGCTTGAGCTTTTGTCCATACTTCATCTCACCACATTATTCTTCCCTACACTTGAAAATTTCCTTCATACAAAACTTCACACGATCTTCATTAGCAACAATAGTGTATTCAAGATAATAAGTCTTTGGGTTCAGTTTAAACACAAGTAAAACTTCCATTAAAACACAAGCTACTGTAGTAATTCCTTCTAAAAGCTCAAGTGATCAAAGAGAACTCAAAGAGAAAGAGATTAAGAGGCAAATGCAATAATGGCAGAAATCTGTCAAAACAGACTAGCAGGTAAAAACCAATTTTTTCGAAGACCTTCTATTTCTCAAATAGAAAAGTGTTAAACTAACGAAAGTTAGATAACAACCTGGGGCATAAGCACTAAAAATTACAGCTCAATCCGATGTACAGAGTTTTTTCAAGAATTTTTACAGTGAAGCACAAAAATCTGTTTCGGGACAGCAATTTTCTCAAGCATTACTTCTCTCTCATTAGAGGTTATTCTTGGCACAAAAACCAAACAAAAAGGATAATGAGAGGTTATTACAGAAGTAATAACTTCCAAGACTCAACAAAAATAAACTGAAAGTAAAAATATAATGGGTTGTCTCTCAAAAAGCTCTTTCTTTATAGCCATTAAGATAGGCATGATAATTTCGATGATGCTCACATAAGAAATATGGATTGAAGTAAACGAGAGCATAAGAAGCAAATATGGAACAAATTTAAGTCTAACCTACTTCCTATGAAAAATAATCTTGTAAAGAAACAAGTCATGAAAGCACAAAGCAACAAGTATAGGAAAGGAAAACAAGTGCAACTTCAAAATTTTCAACATAAAGAGGGGAAACTTAATATTGTTGAGATACATAAAACCATGTTTCCCTCTCTCATAATAACTTTCAGTAGCATCATGAACAAAATTAAAAATATAACTATCACATAAAACATTCTTATCATGAGCCACATGCATATAAGAATTAATACTCCCCACATAAACATAGTCATTCTTATTAATTGTAGTGGGAGAAAATTCAACAAAATAGCTATCATTATTATTCTCATCACCATAATCATCAAATATAGGAGGCATATTGTAATTTACATGGGTATACCCTATAGGCACTCGAGCTTGGTATATACGGTCCAAATACATACAGGCCTACGGTGTCGCCAAGGCCCGGATGGAGGGACTCGAGTAACCTACGGACTCTCGATTGCTTGAAGAACAAGAAGAAGCTAAAGATAGAAAGATTAAAAGGAAAAACCCTAACTTGTAACCGACTCGACCTGCTACCCGAGACCTAGCCTATCTATATAAAGGCTAGGAGGGGCGGCAAGGAGGACACACGCAACCCTAGTTTCCACAACCTTCGCCAGATTACATCTGCGCACCATTGTAACTTTCGACTCCCTCAATAATTCCACGAGAAGACAAGCAGGAGTAGGGATCTCTACGAGGCCTAAACCTGGGTAAATCCTTTGTCCCCTGTGTGCTTTTTTGCTAGCCGATAGATGTCTCCAGCGCTCCCTCCTTCTCCAAAACCCAAGTCCATAACAATGGGCATTGACGAGTTAAACCCTCGTCAATTGGCGCCGTCTATGGGAATTGGGAGTGTTGATGTTGCGGCTTTTTCGGCCCCATCAACTGTGATCTACGACTCCGCAACAGTGGAGATTCGTCAGCTTTTCGGCGCCTTCGACTTCACCATCCACACGCCGGCCACCCGCCCGGCCTTCGAGTCCGTGGGCGACGGAATCAGCCTGGCGATTGGGAGTTTTCGCTTCCAAGTTGGTCAGATGGGCATGCTTCGCATGCCTGATCAGCCGACAACACCGGCGATTGCCTCGGCATCATGGTTCCCTCCATCGATCGGCACCCTCAGCGAGCTCAACGCTCCGGTGGCAGTCGAGAACATGGTCAGCGACAACAGTTGTGACTCTGATCTAAGCGATCTAGCCACTAAAGATGGAACCTACGGTTCCGGATCTGAAAGTTGTGGAAGCAATAGCTTCCCCAATCATTTCATGTGCACCGTCATCAACGCAGGCGACACTTCCGCCAATCGTGGCAACGGTGGTAACACCGGCAACGGCACCGATCCACCCAATCGCGGCAGCGGTGGTAACACCGACAACGGCATCGATCCACCCAACGCCGGCAACGGTGGCAATGGTGGCAACGGTGGCAACGGCGGTAACGGTGGCAATAGAGGAGCAGTCGAACCTCCCAGCATGATCAATGAGCAAACCGGCGAACGCGTCGTGATCAGGCTCAATGAGCAAAAGTGGGATCGCTGCCGCGAAGCCCTACGGGGTGCACCTCTACCCTTCGGGTCCCCGCAGGAACTGCTGATGGGCTACCACTAGCTCCTAAAAGAGGAATTCAAGCGCCAAAAACAAGCAATCACGCAACTTGAGGCGCGTAAAAAGGCAGCAGACAAATCGAGCCTTCGTTGTGCTGGGCTCTCCTCCTACGGAGGATCCTCCTCAAGAGGCAACGAGTACCTCGCCAAGAAGAGGTAGTCGCGGATGGCTCACATCACCGAACAAGAGCGCATAGAGGCCGTGAAAGTCCTCGACTTCGGCTCTATGACAGTCGACACGAGAGGCAACGTGGTTCCCAGGACACCGCAGGCCGCGGTGACAGCAGCCACCATGTACCTCCTCAATAACCAGCCGCCAGCTGGAGATCCCCGAGCGGCCATGCACCAATCTATGATCGCGGGCTTGGGGTTAATCGAGGCCGCCCTTGACAAGGAGCCAGTACCAGACCCAAAAAAGGGCAAAGCGCTAGTAAAGCGCTACTCCTCGCCCTCATCCAGCGATGACAGTCACGACCTGTCTCGACGACGCCGCTCAAGGCGACACGACCGTGACTATGATGCGCGCGATGACCTCACACAACGCAAGATCGACAAGTCAAGGGCACGACGTGCTCGGTCGACTAACTCGGAAGAGGAAGATGGGGAGCTCTGTGGTGCCAGATGCTTCAGCAGAGCCATTAGGAAGAAGCGAATGCCTAAAGGGTTTAAACTCCCATCGGAGAACCCGAAATTTGACGGTCTGCAGGACCCCAAGATCTGGCTGGAGGACCACATCTCCTCCGTCAGGCTACACGGAGGCAGTCGAAGCACTGCCATGCAATGCTTGCAGCTACAGCTGTAGGGCGCCGCCCGAGCATGGCTCAATAACCTCCCATGTGGATCCATTCGCAGTTGGGATGAGCTGGTCTACAGCTTCATGCGCAACTTTAAGGGCACGTACAAACGTCCCAACTCAATCGAAGAACTGAGATGCTGCCAGCAAAGATCTGGCGAATCGCTGCACTCCTACATCCAAAGGTGGTCCATCATCAAGAACTCCGCAGAGAACATCTCGGAAGACCGCGCGATTGATGCATTCAACGGTGGTGTCCGCCGCATGGAACTCAGGGAGGAGCTAGGCTGCTCAAAGCCCAAGACCATCGACCACCTGATGGAGATCGTGAATCGGTGGGCCGATGGAGAAGATTCGGTGAAGAATCGTGTTCACTCCGACGAGGAGGCAGAACTCGAACACAGACGCGACCGCCGGGGAAAACGTCGCATGCGCATCTACGACGATCGCGACGACGTCAACATGGTCACAGCCGGCTATGCCGATAGACGTGACGATAACCGCAACAGCGGATACCGCAGCGGCGGATACCGCGACTCTGGGAAAACCACGCAAGTGTGTCAACGCCGCACTCGCGATGAGGCACCCGCGACCTCCATCAAGGACAAACTGTCTGGGCCATGCACGGTAAACTTCTACATCGATAAGCATGATGGCAAGAGAAAGTCCAGCCACCTCCTCAAGGACTGCCGCGAGTTCCTCAAGCTACACGAGGGATTGGTTCGGATGAACCGCAACACAGTCGAAAGAGGCTACGGAGCCGCTCCAGGCGCCATGGCACATGGCGCACCACCACCACCACCTGGGCCACCCCCGAACAGGGCTGCACCGGACCAGCACCACGGAGGCGAACCGTACCCACGGGCCATGGGTACCATGATGATCCAAAAGGGGCGCCCCTCCAACAGGGTGCAGAAGGCCATCACTCGCCAAGTCAACTTGGCCACGCACTCGCCACCATCCACCACTGAGTACCTCAGTGGCAGCGAGTCGTGCATTACCTTCGACAAACACGACCACCCGCCTCAAGTACCTCGCCCAGGTCATTGCCCCTCGTACTCGAGGCGCAAATTGGTGGCTTCGACATGAGTCGCGTCTTCATGGATGGCGGAAGCGGCATCAACCTCATATTCACGAGTACCTTGCGAGCAATGAGGATCCCTCTAACCTGCTTGGAGGCATCGGACACAACGTTCCACGACATCGTCCTAGGGAAAGGCGTATACCCTCCTAGGCAAAATCAACCTCGACGTCATCTTTGGCACGCCGAAGAACTTCCGGCGCGAGCGCATCGACTTTGAGGTCGTCGACTGGCCCTCACAATACCATTGCATCCTTGGGCATCCGCCAGGTTCATGGCAGTACCCTACTACGCCTACCTGCAGATGAAAATGCCAGGTCCCAACGGCGTCATAACGATCAACAGGAACTTTGAGCGATCTGATGCTTGCGACAGGGAATTCAACAGAATCTCCCAGTCCTTCGGCATGCAGGAGGAACTCGCAAGACTGAAAGAGACGACAGACAATAGTCTGCCTCCTGTGAGTAGGCCAAGATCACCTGATCTCTCCTTCGACTCATCCGTGCACACAAAGAAGGTGCAGGTCCATCCATCGGATCTCGCCAAGACGTCCCTCATCGCCAACAACTTGAGTCCCGCATAGGAACTCGCGCTTGTCGAATTCCTCCGTGAGCACTGGGAATTTTTTGCCTGGTGTCCTGCGGACATGCCAGGAGTTCCCAGGGAATTCGCCGAGCACGCACTCAACGTCAACCCCGACGCAAGGCCAGTCAAGCAAACAATCAGGCGACTGTCTGAGCCACGAGCGCAGGCAGTCAGAATGGAGATCAACAGACTCCTTGAGGCCAAGTTCATACGCGAGATCAAAGAAAGCACTTGGCTCGCCAATACGGTGCTGGTACCAAAAAAGGTCACGGATATCCTACGGATGTGCGTGGACTTCACTTCTTTAAACAAGCACTGCCCAAAAGATCAATTCCCGCTGCCACGGATCGACCAGATCATCGACTCCACCGCTGGATGTGAGCGCCTCTGCTTCATCGACGCCTACTCAGGCTATAACCAAATTCGAATGGAGGAGGAAGACTAGGAGAAGACAGTGTTTACAACGCCCTTTGGTGTGTTCTGCTACAACACGATGCCCTTCGGGCTAAAAAATGCGGGAGCCACCTACCAGTGATGCATGCAGGCTTGCCTCAAGGAACAACTAGGTCGCAACATCCAAGTCTATGTCGACGACATAGTAATCAAGACCAAGGAGGAAGCCTCTCTAATCGACGATTTGCGTGAAACCTTCGCCAACCTCGATCGCTACCGGATCAAGCTCAATCCGGACAAATGCGCCTTCGGCGTACCATCTGGCAGCTACTCGGATATCTCATCTCCGCGAGGGGGATCGAGGCGAACCTGAAGAAGATAAAAGCCATACTGGCCATGGAGAAGCCGAAGAACATAAGAGGCGTCCAGCAACTGGTCGGACGAATCGCGGCCCTCTGTCAATTTATCAGTCGGATGGGTGAAAAGGCACTGCCCTTCTACCAGCTCCTCCGCAAAGCTGAAAAATTCGAGTGGACCAATGAAGCGCAAGAAGCATTCGAAGATCTCAAGCGCCTGCTATCCACCTCGCCAGTACTGGTGACTCCACGAGAAAGGGAACCACTGTTTCTATACATCTCCGCCACCAACCAGGTGGTCAGCACAGTGCTCGTTGTCGAGCGAGCTGAGGAAAACAAAGTCCACGGCGTACAACGCCCGATATACTACCTCAGCGAGGTCCTCACGCCAACAAAACAGCGGTACCCGCAATACCAAAAGCTAGCATACGGCGTCTTTATGACCGCTCGGCGACTGCGCCACTACTTCCAGGAACACCCAATCGTGGTAGTCAACGACGCCCTGTTGGGGCATATCCTCAATAACCCCGACGCCACGGGGCGAGTCGCGCTTTGGGGAATAGAACTGTCTCCACGAGACATCACATACGAAAAACGCGACGCCATCAAGTCGCAAGTACTCCCTGACTTTCTCATGCACTGGATGGAAAACCAGCTCCCGGACAAGCCAGATATGTCCTACCTCTAGACAATGCATTTCGATGGGTCCAAACAGAAAGACGGAGCAGGCGCATGTGTCATATTGACATCACCTCAAGGGGACAAGCTAAAATATATCCTGCGAATGCAGTTCACAGCCTCAAACAACGAGGCTGAATACGAGGCCCTGTTGCATGGGATGAGGATGGCAAAAGTCTGTGACGCCAAAAGGCTCATCATATATGGCGACTCCAAGTTGGTCGTCAACCAAACAATGCACGAGTGTGACGCACTGAATGACAACATGATCGCGTACCGCGACCTCTACGATACACTCGAAGGAGACTTTGATGGTTGCGAGTTGCGACACATAGGTCGCGAAAGCAACGAGGAGGCTGACACACTCGCCAACATAGCCTCTACCTGCTCCCCCATACCACCTGGGGTATTTCTCGAGCGCATATGCGAACTCTCCATCAAGACAAAGGCCATAGAGAATAAAACAAGCGCAGCAACGGACTCGGGGGCTACGCCACCCAATGAGCCAATGGAACTCGATGACTTGGAGCTGGACACAGGACTCGAGGGACCAATGAGCGTCATGATGATCGAGCAATCTTGGACACAACCGTACATTACGTACCTCCTCAGCAAGAGACTACCGGACGATCCGACAGATGCACGACACATCGCGCGGCGCTCCAAGGCATTCGCCATTCTCAACGGCAAACTGTATAAACGCAACATCACAGGAGTGCTACAATGATGCGTCTCCATGGCCGACGAAAGAGTAATTCTCCTCGACATCCATGAAGGGACCTGCGGGCATCACGCACGCAGTCGCGCCCTCGTCGCCAAAGCTCTACGAGCTGGATTTTACTGGCCCACGGCCAAGCGACGCCAAGGACATAGTCCAAAAATGCAATGCTTGCCAGCGATTCATGGATAAGCCACACGCACCAGGAGCAGAGCTACGGCCTATTCCATTGGCCTGGCCCTTCACACAATGGGGGCTCGATATGGTTGGCAAGCTGCCAAGATCCTCGCGCGGAGGCTACGTCTACCTCTTGGTGGCAGTCGACAAATTCACCAAGTGGATCGAGGCCATGCCAATGACCAACCAATCAGGGAACAACGCAGTCAAGTTCTTCGAGTCCATCGTCTACCGCTTCGGCATGCCGCACAAAATCATTACCGACAACGGGACGAACTTCACATCCAAGGAGTTCCAAGAATTCTGCGAGAACCTAGGGATCAACATCAGCTACGCCTCAGTAGCGCATCCACAGACCAACGGTCAGGTGGAAAAAGCAAACGGGCTCGTCTGCAGCGGCATCAAGAAGTGACTCCTACGACCACTCGAGCAAGCGGCGGGTTGCTGGCCAGATGAGCTGCAATCCGTACTCTGGAGTCTACGTACAACTCCAAACAGTGTCACGAGCTACACACCATTCTTTATGGTACACGGAGCAGAAGCAGTACTACCCGCCGAGGTACGGTACAAGGCGACACGCGTGGTCGCCTACAATGAACAAGAGTCATCCCTTGCACTCGAAGATTCCGTTGACCTCCTCGACGAAGCAAGAGAAATCGCCGTAGAAAGATCTACGATCTACCAGCAGAATCTGCGCAACTACCATAGTAGAAGGCTTCGCCCCAGATCCTTCGTCAAAGGTGACCTGGTCCTACGACTGAAGCAACAGGGACATCTCACGCTCGAGTCCCCCTGGGAAGGACCTTACGTGATTACAGAAGTAATCCCAGGTGGCGCCTATCGCCTTCAAGATTTAGAGACAGGAGTCGCATACTCCAACCCTTGGAACGTCGCACAACTGCGACGCTTCTCCCCTTAGTCGTTTTCTTTACTTTTCATCGCAAATAAGGCTACTCAGCCAAGGACACTTAGCCACACATTGTACTTCGTACTATTCTTCGAATAAATAATAGCTAAGTGCCCGGAAACTCTGTGTTCTCCTTTACTTTGTCAATTTTCATACTCGGGGGCTGCGCCACCCTATACACATATGTTCTTCGAACCAAAACACGACATCCTGAGTAGCTGGCACATCAATCGAACCCCTTAACACAAACTCAACACAGCTGCAACGCACCTGACAGGTTGACAAGGGAACGAGATAAAAGGATGGCTAGGCTAACGAAAAGGACTCGCATAGTGCAACGCACCTCACGCTCACAAAGCTCCTTATGCACATTCGACGATAAATTATCTACAACATCTATACGAACTTCACAACACAAGTACACTTATGTGCAGGATACATATTTGGCTACCCTTGCAACAGAAGGACATTAGTTTGTTCCTCGAAGAAGTCGACGATCTCCTCGGCTGGGCGGTCCACCGCCTGATAGTGCGGCACCATATTCCAGGAAGATCCTGCTGGTGGTGTCGGCGACCCAGAGGCAATGGCGGCAATATCCATGTCAGGCATGTGCAAACGCACCATCGAGAGGGCAGCCTTGGCACCAGCCACTAACTGCTGCCTCACGCACTCACGAACCATGGACAGATCTTGAAATTGGCAAAAAGAGCCAGCAGGCTTGACGGAGCATCGTCCAGCGGGAACATAGCCCGATAAATGCTTTTCAAGCACGACTGCGACTTCTTCAGGAAGAGCAGCACTCGCGATGCGCGATCCTGCAGGGTCGCCAACGCAGTCGCACAATCATGACCTACGCAGAAGTATCCACTCTCTTGAACTTGTTCCTGGGTGAGGTCATGAAGGCGAATGGCAATTCTATCCCTCTCCTCCTGCGGATGGCGCGCGCTAACAACTACACGAAGCAGCATCAATAGCATGAGTACAACGTACCTCTGCAAGTGACTGCAAAGGAAAAGATGAGGAAAAAGCAAACTAACACTTAAATTGGTCGCCCAGCTCCGTCACCTCGCCAAGCAAATATTGCTCACGGGCGGCGGCTTTTTCAGCCTTCGACTTCCACACGTCCGCGCTACCACGGATCACGGGCAACTCACGCTCCAGCTGCTTAACGCGATCACGAAGTCGCGAAAGCAAGGACAGCTCATCTACCCTAGAGCGCGGCGGTGCCACTGTATCTTCCAGAGATGGCGAGTCCTGGGTTCCCCCCACAGGATCACTTGATGAACCCTACCACAAAGTCAAACAGAGGCAAATAAGGCGACCAACTTAACACAAAGGCAAAAGTAACAGATGCATTCAGGATCAGCATAAAGTATTCACAAACACACTCGCCAGCAGGCATGTTCTCAGACCAAAAGGACAATTCATTAACTATTACAAAAAGCTAACTATGGAGCAGCTGGCTTCTTCGACTTTGACGGTTTCGGGGGCTTCATCAAGTCCGTGGAAGTATCAGACGCCACTAACTTTCCGCCGGCCCCTGAGGCCGAAGCTTTCGCCGCCTTCTTCGCATGTTGGAGATCCTTCGAATACTTGGCAAGGGTATTTATCAAAGAATGGCCATATTTGGCACAGGCAGTCGCGAAAGGAGCGAAGAGTACCTGCTGACCGTCTGCGCCAACAGGCATCGCCTTCGACACTGCAGAGGGATCTATCTCGACTCCGTGGGCTTGCACCATGGCGAGTGACATGGTCGCGCCAGCCACGCGGAGGGAGTTCTTGTAGGTGGCAAGCACACCCCCGGCGAGTGACTCCACCAGCTCGTCCACATTATCGACCAGCTCTGCCTTCGGCATCAACTCCTCCTGGAGGCGACTAAGGGTGACCTTGGCCTTGGACAATGTATTTTGTACATCGTCACTATGGTCCTCGACTGTAGACACCGCGCCTGCCAGAGCGTCAGCGCGACGAAGGGCTTGCGGGTCAAAGCTCAAATCGCCAACATCTACACAGAAAACCCACACATAGATGAAATCTCTAGCGCCACCGGCAAAACTCCAGATGCAGAGAAGAACAACAATAAAATATCTACCAGCAAAAGTACCTGAGAGGGCCTTGGCGACTGAGCACAGTTGCTCTTCGAACAACTTTTCCCTGGCCACAAAGGAGGCACGCAGATCCTCTTCGCGCTTCTGTGCATCATCACGAGCCGCGATTGCCTCGTCGTGCCCCTTCACAGCTGCGGTTAATGTCTTTTCCAAGGTGGCGACGTTGCGCAGTAAAGCGTTATGCTCAGCTACATGGCAACCAAAAGTTGACTATCAGTCGACTATACAAAAAAAAGGAGGAGACGAAAAAGAATAAATGTAGAACACTCACTTTCGACCACGCGGTGACACGTTTCCAGCATTGCATGCTGGCGACCAATCGCCATCACCTGCTCCGCCACTTGCGCGGATGCCTTTACAAGGAGCTGTCACACAAACAAGGAATCAGAGAGGGCAACAGAGAACGTCGACTGCCACACTAAAAGAAGGAAAGATATACTTACATGGTCCTCCAGCGACTCCGAAGAAGTTTGCTGAACGGTCATCCGAGCAACCATTCGATGTTCCCCTACGTGAGGAGAGCTCGAAGAATTGTGCCCGAAGTGGGCCGCCGCCGAAGGGGAAGGAGCGCGCTCGACCTCTACCTTGGCCCTTGAGGTCGCGACTCCCGATTCTTTCAAAAACTCGACATCGCTAGAAGATGACGACGCCTCTTGACTACAAGACCAAATCCACATTGAGAAATGGCAAACTCCAGGGCAAAGTCAACAAGAAGAAAACAGAAAAGAATGAATGACCTAGCAAACTTACCTGTCAAACTTGTCAAGATCAAACGTGGCTGGCGCCGACTCCGACGAAGACTCCTTGGGCAATCGCATCTTCTTGCGAGAAGACGGTGCCACAGCCCTCACAGGAACAGCTGGAATTGGCGACTCCGCGCCAACAACCGTGCCTCCTGGAGTCAAAGGAGTTGACGCGTCAGAATCCTTGCTACGCGAACGCTTACGAGTATCCGGGCTCTCGGACTCGGGGGCTTCCTCTTCCACATCAGAAGGGACAGTCCACTCATCAGCGCCACCCCATTGAAACATGGGGTGGACTCTGGCTTGGAGAGGCTGGACGCGACGGCACAGCCAAGTCCTGATAAGGGCGCAACCTCCCTCTTCTGCGCCTATGCGACTCTCGAGGTCGCAGATGCGTTGATACAGCATGTCCGTCTCCGTGAGTTCGCCAGACATTACTATGTTCTTCAAAGAACGCATCTTCTTGCAGGGAGTCGCCGGATCGAAGGGCACGAGTCCAAAGTGCTCATCTTTGGCCTTCTGATCACGGACATAGAACCATTTGTCCCTCCATCCCTGGACGGACTTGGTAAGCTTGATGTCGAAGTAGGTGGCGGATGGGTCGACGTGGATTCCGCAACCACCTACGTCATAAACTAAAGAGCCAGATGCGGACTAACGCTTCAATTTAAACAAGCGCTTGAAAAGACCAAAGTGTGGCTCGATTCTGAGCCAGCACTCGCAAAGGGTGATGAAGTAGGTGATGTGGAGAATCGAATTTGGGGACAGTTGATGAAGCTGGAGCCCGTAGAAGCAAAGAAGAACCCTAAGAAAGGGGTGGAGAGGCAAGGAGAGATCGCGAATGACGAATGCGAGAAACATCACTCGAAAGCCAGCGGGAGGAGCAGCAATGGTCTCACCACCGGGGACGCGCGCATCGGCGACTGCCGCAGAGATAACTCCATCCTGGCGAAGAAGATGGAGATCTGACACCTTGATAATGGAGGGGCACCATGCACCATTGGTCACGCGAGTGCCCGCGACCTTCTTCTTCATACCAACGGCGGCGCTGGTGCCCGCAGCACCGGAGCCACCCTTCTTCTTCGTCACAGCGACGGTGGCCGTGGAATCAGCGGCAGCACCTCCTTTCTTTTTCCCCATTGCGCGGCGGCGATGAGAGCGTAGAAAGTAGCTTGGAAACGAGCGAAGGTGGTCCAACGCTGTGGAGGAGATGAGCGTAGGGAAAAGCAGAAGAACAGCAGCAATGGCGATGGCAGCAAGGAAGAAAGAGCGCACATGGAAAATTACCACCGCAGCGCCGCTACTTAACCCCTGGGAGATGCAATCCAATGGCTGACAAAAACCCTACTAGACGCGTGACACGTATCACGTTGGACACGTGGAGAAGAGAAAGCGCGAACCGTCCCCCCACTTCTACCATTACGTGCGGAAATCGAGGAGGTGTGGTTAAAAATAAGATTACTCATGCCCAGTCAAATCAAAGTCAGAAAGTGGGACCCACCGCTCGTCACGTCCCGTCAAACTCGCTCACGCGGGCAACTGAGGTCATACAAGCGTCAGCACTGACATCATCAAGGCTACGTAGTGGAAAAATTCGGCTACTTTAGTCCTTGCTGGAGTCTTCGACTCCACCAAGCACTCGGGGGCTACTCCCATAGGGAGCGCTGGCCGCGCACCCTACGATTTTTTTTCTTTTCTTGTTGCAGGAATGAGGACAATCACAATCAAACCCAACCACTCGAAACAAGGTTTGATTATGGACATGGGTTACTCCCATAGGGAGCGCCGGAAACAATTTCGACTGAAACAAGCAAGAAAAAGACGACAGCAGTTGCAAAAGTGTTTTAGTACCTGCCCGAGTCTTCGACTGAAACAAGCAAGCAAAAGACGACAGCAGTCGCAAAAATTCTTTAGTCCCTGCCCGAGTCTTTGACTCAACCAGGCACTCGGGGGCTACTCCCATAGGGAGCGCTGGTCGCGCACCCTATGATTATTTGCACAAAAACTGTGTGTTGATTACATCCGCACTCGCAACCCTTGGCGACACCACCTCACAAATTTTCCCTACAAAGAGACTACGTCTCCTGGGACGCCCGAATCGTCTCCGCGATGATAAAATTCGGATGCCGCGCTTACGGCGTGAAGGTAAGACCTGAATAAGGCCTGGCAATGCATTTAACTGCGCACTACCAGAAATGTATCCGTGTCTACAGGCACGATGAACATGTCTTAACGGACGCGTCGAGTGCTGTCCCATCCCAAGATTTTCCAAATCTTGTAATGTAAAAAATAAATAAACAAAATAATTTTTTGTTGAAAATCAGGGTGAAAAGAAACTTTTGTTTCTAAAAGGAAACTTAAAATCCCATCTTGAACAAACTTTGGCTAAAGTTTGAATTCAACAAAATCCAAATCAAGGGAAATGCATTCCTCAATGAATGTATCTGGAAATTTGAACACTTGGAAAATAAATCCAAATCCCTAAACCCTAATGGAAGGAAATCATTTCCCAAGTTATCTCCAAATCCATGGATTTGATCCATACCAAATTTGACCAATAAATAATCACAAAGGATCAAGTAAGACCTTAGAAATTGGTTTCACTTAGTTTGGAACCATAGAAAAAATCTTGTGAACATAATGAGTTAAAGGAAATTGAATTTCCAAAGCTATTAAAGCCTTACCAAAAGCCCCTACCAATTGGTGATCAAATAATCCTAAAGGGATTTATAAGGATAAACATTTAATAAAGGAAAAATAAATTGTTTTGGAAATACTAATTTGGATCTTTTAATAAAAGACTTTGTTTTCAAATGAAAAGGTGAGCCAAATTAATTTTGGCCAAGCTTTTGTAATAAAATATTTTTGTTTTGATAAAATGAGTAAAGGTTTATTTAAATAAAATAATAAGGATTTAAATATCCAATTTTATTTAAGTAAAGGCTTTTCCCATTTTAAATGAACACCAAGTATTTTATTACTACTTTGAAATCTTTTATTAAAGGTTTTTGATTAAAATGAGTAAAGAATTATTTAAATAAAATAATAAGGATTTAAATATCCAATTTTATTTAAGTAAAGGCTTTCCCATTTTAATTAAACACCAAAACTTATTTATTTATTTAAATAAGTTTCCAAGTATTCTTTTATTTTTCAAATAAAACCTTCTGGTTTGGTTTTGAAAATAATTGGATTTCAAATGGAAATTTTATTAAATAAATCAAACACTATTAATAAACTAAAGATCCATTTTCTTTAATTATTAAATGGATCTTAAAATAAATAAAAATATTATTTTATTTTGAGATTTGGATTATGTTGTTAAACAGAACCAAATTCAAAATACCAAGTTGAGTGTTAGTTTGAATTGGTTTGTTGTTTGAATTGTTTGGTTGTTTGAAAAATTGAATGAAAATTCAAAACAGAAAAGAAATAGAAAAAGGAAAAAGAAGCAGATAGAAAAAAATAGGAAAAGGACAGCCCAGCCCAGCAACCCACTAAGGCCCAGTCCAGCCCAGTACTCCCTCCCCAAAGAAAAACATTTTACACCCAGATACTGACCCACTGAGTCAACGAAAACCAGGACCCACTCCTCCTCCCCTCACTCGCTGACGAAACGACCCCACCTCTCTCACCCACGCCCCGAACCGTTTTCTGCACCGCGAAAGGAACCCGCTAAGATACTGGCAAGTGGACCCCGTTCCCTCTCCCTTTCCCACTGACCAGAGGACCCCACCGCCACCTCCTTCTTCTTCCCCGCGCGACCCCTTCTCCCCTCACCGCGCGGCAGTTTCTGCCCGTTGAGAGCTCCATCAATCCGCGTTAATCCGTGCATTAAACCTCGCCGTGACGACGCCTATTTAATCGCCTCGCTCTCTCCTCCGGTTTTCCCCAGACACCGCCTTCTCTCTGCCTCCAGGCCGCCCCAATTTCTCTCTGCACCACTGCTGCTCCGACGAGCTTCACCAGCCAATTCCGGCACCGTCCAACCACCCCTGCCTTCCCGTGCTCACGAACAGCTTCCCCATCTCCTGGCGCATCTTCCTGTGCCAGCCATTCACCCGCGAGCACCCCAGAACCTCGACACCGACAAGCCCCAAGCCAGCGCCGCCGTCTGCTCCAACTACGGCGACATTCCTCGGTAAACCAGACCACCCCTCTCCTCCTTCTTCACGCTCGCATCACCGCTGTACCTTTGCGCGTCTTACAATGCTTTTCGTTTGCCTTCTCGTGGACCACAGCAACATCTCCGACACGGACAGAGCAGCCCGACGCCGCTCTCAACTCCGGCGAGCCCCGCAGGTAGTTTCCGGCCTCCCCTCTACCTCTCGTTCACGCACACAACCTTGTTTTGATACCGCGCGTCTAACCGCATCATCATCTTGTCTCGAGGTGATCTGCAGCTTCATCCCCGACCTCAACCAGAGCCAACCGCCGCCGTTCCCAACTCTGACGAGGAATTGCGACTGCCCCTGAGCGCCCCTTGTCAAGCCAGCAGTACCTTGAGCTTCGCAGTGACCCCCTGAGCCCGGTGAGCAACCCCTCCTTCTCCCTCACCCCCTGTAGCACCAGCACCGTCGTCGACCGACCGCTCCGCCACCAGACGCCGCCGCCAGCGCCGCTGCTTTTTGGCCAAGCGATAGGAACCGTAGGATGCAGATCCACCGGCTTGGATAGAATGACTAACCGAAGGGGTAAGGATGAACCTGTGCCGCACGATCCACTTTAGATCTAACGTTCCACGTTGCCGATCCGGCCGAACCGGTACGGGCGAATTAAAACACGCCGCGTGTCGCCTGTTAGGTTTAAAACAGAAATTGAAAACAGAAACTTTTGCCATTTTCAAACCCTTGGATCTTTTGATCCACACGTCCAAAAATTACAAATTTGATGTCGTTGGAATCAGCAAGACAAGACCTAGCCAACCCTACCCTTAGTTTAGAAAATAGTATCTGTTAACTTGTTTAACTTTGCAGATTCTTTTGTGTGCTTGCTAACATTAGGAAAATTGTTTAAAAATGTTTTTAGGGTTAGAACCTTTGCAAATTGGTTTGTTGTGACCTTACTGACCCTAGGAACCAACCCATAGTTTGGAAAATGATTTTTGAAAAGTTTAGAATGGATTAATTGGTTTAGTCCATTTCTAGCTAATTAAAAACCATTGTTTTGTTTATGAAAATGCTTTCATAAAGAAAACTTTGAGAAAATGTTTTGGACCAAACCTACTGACCCAAACACCAAGTTTTGCAATAGCAACTCATTTGGTGAACCCTATAGGTTAGTGCCTTGGTAATAATATTTCTACACCACATAGAATGACACTTTGTTTTGGAAAATGGTTTTATAGTAAAGCCTTTTGCTAACAACTTTACCACTTTGGTAAATGACCAATTTGGATCTTACAAAGTTTAGGAAACCTAATAGAGACCCTTTTGCAAATGGCCTTGCCACTTTGCAAAATGACCATTAGATGTACCCAAAAGTCTATGACCCACTAGGAACCACTTTTACAAACAAAGCAAATCTTGGCATGCTTGCATGCATTACTTTAACTTTGCCACTTTGGTAAATGACCATTTTGGATCTTACAAAGTTTAGGAATCTAATAGAGACCCTCTTTGCAAATGACTTTGCCATTTTGGTAAATGACCAATTTGGAACTTACAAAGTTAGAAGCCTAGTGAAGACCATCCTTACAATAGAACCAACCTTTGCATGCTTATGCATGACTTAGATCCCATTACTTTGTGTGTGAAAAATTGTTTGTTTGACTTTGTTATTTTATGTGTGTAGTTTTGCTTGATTGGTAGATTAAGTTTGTGCCTTGCTTGATTGAATTGTAGTGACTTGAAGAGTGTGAGTGTTGCAAGGACAAGGAGTGAACCTATACCCTCTACCAAAAAGGCAAGTGATATCATCATGAATATTCCATTCCTATATTTTATACTTGCATTAGTTATATTTTGTTAAGACTTGCATGCCACACTTGTCAAATGATGTTGGGAAATCCTATATAGATTAGAATGCTAGAGTTGCTAGGAAATTCCCTAAGGATAAGTTGTCATGCCATGCTTAGCCTAGCTATTAGAAAACAAGGGTGGTTTATATATTCACACTATGGAAAAATATTCTAAGTCTAAGGACTTGTTTTTATTTAACAAAACAACTAAGTTAATGAATCACCTGGGTGGAATGGAAAGAATGGTATATGTTGAGTGGTTCACAAGGCCATGGACTTGGCTTGTGTATCTCACTTGTGGATGGCCACCCAGGAACAAAGAGATTTGAGATGTCAAATGTTGAGAAGCTTCAAGTGCAACCACTTGGCAATATGGGCTCTGCCATGATCTTAGGATGCTAGAACTTAGTCTCTTGGACAGAGGGTGGTAGATGGGATGATAGGTTGGAGCGCGTCCATTTGACTAAGGAAAGGCTACTGAAGGATCTTGTCTTGGGAAACCAAGTCTTGTGGGGAAAGTGCACCACCTCTGCAGAGTGTAAAACCTAAGTACTTAGCCATGTCCCTGGTAAAGGACAATTTGAGCATCAAGACATGGAAACTTCAAAAATCTCATCACTCCAATTTCTAAATAAAACTTGTGGGTGAACAAGGGCTAAAAGGATCTTCAGTCTTTGATTAGTAGATGCCCTGAGTGGATCTTCAGTCTTTGATTGGTAGATACCTTGGGTGCTTTTGCCAAACAAAACTTAGTATTTTCAAAAGTTAGGGAAAAATCTATTTTGAGCAAAGCAAGCCTAAGCTCCACCAGCCAAATGCATATAGTATTATAGTCCACTTAAAATATACTAAGGTATCACTTGCCAATACTATTCCAATGTATTGACCCTTGTGGCTGTAACTTATGATGTTGCAGGTTTGATTGATTTAGTGAAGATTGATTGATTAGGATTACAAAGTCTACAACCAACATCTGCCTGTGGCACTTTGAAGATGAAGAACCCATGACTATAGTTATTCCGCTGCAATGTAATGTAATAGCCTAATGAGCTATGTATTGATGTAATAAAATTATGTTATTCCTGGTTATAAAGTTGTATTATGACCTTTGTTTCTTGATATTACATCTAAACTGTGGATGCTAGCTTTTGATCCAGGGACTAGCATTGTAAACACAGGGGGCTCAATCTTATTAAAGGTTGGGGACCTTACAAGTGCTCACACCCATATAACTGGAATTCGACTCCTGTAAGACCTCTGCGGCCTGAGTCGAATTATGCCAGCACTTTTCTGGATTCGAGTCCAGGGACTCGAATTTGAGTAGATTGCGTTGTTTCACCCTAAGGTGGTTAACTGATACCGATACTTCGGTTATATCAGGCACGTATATCAACAATCCCTATGACACAAATAAAAGCAATCGAAATGTACTCATTTAGGCACTCGAAGGCTTCAAAAAGTCCCCAGTCGAATATGTGATTCCACTGGACACTCGGGGGCTACTGACATGGGTATACCCTACAGGTACTCGAGCTTGGTATATACGGTCCAAATACATACAGGCCTACGATGTCGCCAAGGCCCGAATGGAGGGACTCGAGTAACCTACGGACTCTCAATTGCTTGAAGAACAAGAAGAAGCTAAAGATAGAAAGATTAAAGGGAAAAACCCTAACTTGTAACCAACTCGACCTGCTACCCGAGACCTAGCGTATCTATATAAAGGCTAGGAGGGGGCAGCGAGGAGGACACACGCAACCCTAGTTTCCACAACCTTCGCCAGATTACATCTGTGCACCATTATAACTTTCGACTCCCTCAATAATTCCATGAGCAGACAAGCAGGAGTAGGGACCTCTACGAGGCCTGAACTTGGGTAAATCCTTTGTCCCCTGTGTGCTTGTTTGCTATCCGATAGATGTCTCTAGCGCTCCCTCCTTCTCCAAAACCCAAGTCCATAACAATGGGCATTGACGAGTTAAACCCTCGTCAGTAATCATAATTAATTTTCTCCTCAATAGTAGGTGGACTGAAAATATCATACTCATCATTGTAATCATCATATATTGGAGGCATAGTATCATCAAAGTAAATTTTCTCCTTCATGCTTGCGGGACTAAAAATATCATACTCATCAAAACCAGCTTCCCCAAGCTTAGACTTTTCCATAGCATTAGCAATAATGGTGTTCAAAGAATTCATACTAATAATACTGCTATTAGCATGCAAATAAAGTTCCATAGGTTTTTTAATTTTCTCTTCAAACACTTCATGTCCTAACTCAAGATAAATACTATAAAGCTCTCTAAATTTGTTGTTGTTTTCCATTAAGCCTAACTAGTGAAAATAAAAACAAGAAACAAAAAGATATAATTGCAGAATCTAAAGGAAATAACTTCGAGCACTCACACACCAGCAACAGTACTAGAATATAGCTTAGTAGCCAGAGGATGTGAGTACCTTTTACCTTACCTCACCAGCAACGGCGCTAGAAAATAACTTGATGTCTACGCACACTTCTATTCTTGTAGATAGTTGTTAGGCCTCCAAGTGTAGACGTTTGTAGAATAGAAGCAAGTTTCCCTTAAATGGATCACCCAAGGTTTATCAAACTCAGGGAGGAAGTGGTCAAAGGTATCCCACTCAAGCAACCCTGCAATCAAGATACAAGAAGTCTCTTGTGTCCCCAACACACGCAATACACTTGTCAGGTGTATAGGTGCACTAGTTCGGCAAAGAGATAGTGAAATACAAGTAATATGGATGATTATAAGTGGTAGATGGTTCCAACAAACACCACAATTTCATAGAGACATCCAACTCCAATTATAACTCATAACAAGTATTTATGTAACCTTAGTCAAAGTGCCACACGGTGTGCACACTGTCAACTTCACACACATGGGGATAAGCAGAGATTCATTAAAGCACTTGAGTAGCAGAATAGATCTATAGATTACAAAGATCATGATCTCAATAAGATCATGCATAGAGAGAGAGATGAACACATAGCTACCGGTAGAGCCCTTAGCCTCGAGAGAGAACTACTCCCTCCTCATCATGGGAATTAGCAACAACGATGGAGATGGTGCTGGAGATCGATGGAGATGGCTCCGAGGGCACTTCCCCATCCCAGCAGGGTGCCAGAACAAAGACTTTCTGTCCCTCGAATCTCCCCTTTGGTGGCAGCGACGCTGTGGAGGTTTTCGTGGCTTTCTCCCTGATCCTTTAGGGTTTTTTCTCATCAAGAGGCTTCTTATAGGAGAAGAGGCGAGGCGAGGAGGCAGCTAGGGGGCCCACACCCCTTGGTGCCCTACTCCATCTCTGCTTCGTGTTTCCATATTGCTCCGGGAAAAATAGGCATATTGGCTTTTGTCCCATCCAATTCCGAGAATATTCATTTTTTAGCTTTTCTGAAACCAAAAACAGCAGAAAACAGGCAACTGGCACTGTGGCATCTTGTCAATAGGTTAGTTCCAGAAAGTGTATAAAAATAACTCAAAGTATCGACAAAGCATAGGACAAATGATATAAAACAAGCATGGAGTATCAAAAATTATAGACACATTTACGACGTATCAGGTATGGTCCATCGGAGGGTGTAGATGAAGGTCGACGGCGGGCAGTGATGCAGAGTAGCCGGCGGTAGCGCAGGGCGTCTGGTAGTGGCGCGCAGGCTCAAGCGGAGTTGGTGGTGGGCAGGCTCAAGCTACCTCTGCTGCTACCAGATCCGTGGCTGGCATTGTAGCCTTGACAGGGCGTGACGATGGAGAGGTGTGGGTACCTATGTGGTGCATGCGGGAGAGCTTGTTGTCGGCCATGAGGAAGAGAGAGATGGGCTGAGGTCGCTGGTGCTACTGATGGAGATGCGGGGGTGAGATGATATAGGGGCAGGAGGGATCGAGTGAAGCTGGGGCGGTGTGGGTCTAGAGAGAGGGGGTCACGGGGAAGGCGGGCAAAACAGGGATGAAGCACGATGAAGGGTGAGTGAAACGCACACCAGGCGGACTAGGAGAGATTACTGAGCCAACACGTGGAATGACACGCAGCGCCCACCACCTTGCTGGCGCAACTTGCAGCGAACACACGATAAGCCTGACTTCCCAGGCCCACAGCCAGCCATAGAGCGCCTGACAAATGCCCTCATTGCACGAGTATATGACCACGCTTAAGCATATAACTAATTTCTAGGAAACGACACCTTTGCAAATTTTGAGAGTGCTTTTGTAAGAACAAAATAAGTGATCGACAAAGCGGATAATTCACTCAATACACCATGATGTGCTCTAGAATATAGACATGGCGCAAGATGTGAGACTTACAATAGTTATCTACATAACTTTGAGGTAGGAAATGCAAAAAATGAAGCTAAGGCTTGGAGACATGAATGACTATGATGCAAGCTTGTCACTGATTGGCATATCCCTTATTTCAAAACTTAACACTTAGAAAGAACTATTATATGTGAATTATGTAGAGACCAGGACCCATGTACCTTTATAATATGACAGATTTTGGACGTGATATCATACTTTGTCGAACAATAGAGAAAATTTATGTTCCCAAGTCCTAGCTTTCTAGGAGCACAGATTTTCAGAAAACCTTTACTCAAAGTGCCGTGCATAATTATTCATAATATAACCCTAGATAATTCATATACATGGATGCTAGTGCTGGCATTATATGGCAGCAAATAGACTCAAATAGTAACAGGAACGAGGAAATCTAGACATAACATGCAAGTGCATATTTTCCAACACAGTGCACTTCCGAGATTCTATGACAGATAAACAAAACTGATAGAAACAAAGGAGATATGAGATTTTCATTAGAAACTACTCCATAAATATTCTATTTGAGAGTATGATACTTGCCATATGACACAAATCACATGTAAAATACCATTGAGCAAATGGAAAAATTCCCCGAGTTCATTACATCTAAATTAGTTCTAGGATATCACACCAATAGACGCGTACTGGAACAAAAGGTTAATCAATGTGAGAAAATATAATAGGATCATACTTAGTCTATGTTGCTAAAAACTTACCACAACCTGAATGAAAGAACACAACATAACGTGGTCGGATCAACCTTTAAGTGTTACATAAGTAAACTAATTGAGCTGATTTTCAGCAAACTAAATCCTTACCTTATGTAGTCCAGATCCCAACACATCACATAGCCCAGTTGCCTCCAGCCTTGACATACATAAGATATTAGACATTTATATTTACTTAAAAGGAGACAATATGCAACAACTCTACTTGTGCCAACTTTTTCTAGGTATAAAAAAAAATTAAGAATAAATATTAGAATAGGTTAGCTTTAAAGGATTTTTTACCACTTTTTTACATGATAGATTTATTATGTCAGCTTATCTACAAAAAACTGGTAATTAATATGATATAGATAGTTGATGATGTAGAAATTACCAGAGTGCAAAGAGGAGTGGGATGGTTCAATACGTAGGACCAAACAAATTAGCAATGGAATACAAGAGATACAATCAGCTGGAAATAACCATAGTGATGGTAAAAATCAACTCAAACTTTGAAACAAAGTAACTATTTGAAATAAAAAATGATACGAGGATCAGCAAGAAACACTGGTTTATTTAAAATCCTATCGAGGTTGGTCAAATTATCTACACCCAACCTTGTATGAATAATTAAATTTTTGGTATCCCATTGTTAATAACTCTTGCAAGTTGCAGATCTTTATGGAGCTTCTAGGAATCCAACATGTAGAAGGAATCGAGCTTAATTATATGAAAATAGACTAACAAATTGCACTAGCATGTCAAATGTATCGCGTACCTTCCAGCTCCCACCCAAACTAACTTCTACTTAGTAAAGTCTGTGAGAGGTCGACTATGTGCTATAACACCTCCAACTAAACCAGCTAGAGCAACTCTTGCGACCCCCTATCGAATAGGAAGAGCACAAAAAAGATCTATAAATTGGAAGGGGAAAACATTGCCATACATTCCAGAATAGAAAAGTTCGGAGATTAAAGTATAAGTACCTATGCGTCATCATCAAACATGAAGAATCAGTTCTGATATCTCTGAAAAGTTTCAAATATCCATTTCATTTGGAGTTCTTCAAACTCAGATTTTACCACTTTAGCAACAAAGCATTATTGAGTTAGCAAGCAATGTATGCATATAACACACATATATACCAAGGGATTCTATTCGTTTGTCTACAACAACTAAGTATTCCTCTCCCTCCAACCTAGGTTGCGCGAATCCTAAATCTAAGAGAATACCCACTTGGTAAGCTGCGCTATGATGTCAGAAATTACTCAGAATAGAAATCAGTTACTGCTCTTTTATTAGAAGGAAGTATTATTAGAATCTTAAGTCCCCTTCCGAATTAAATCAATCTACTGAAAAATTTGCGTAAAATTTCACCAGGAATCCAATGAAACTCCATTGAATCGAATTTCACAAAATACATCACCCATAGAAAAATAAGGGAGTAGTAGGAAACCTGAAGGAGGACGGTTGCAGCAAACTTTGAGGGAACCATCAGGACGTGTTCATGCTCCACATACTTTTTTTAACGCAACTGCAAGAGCTTTGCCTTTACATTACATAGGAAAAGGAACAATGTGATTACATACATCCTCTCAGCCACAGGCTAGTTCGAGAAGGACTCAAACTCAAAGAGAAAAGGACTCTTAACTCAAAAAGGTGTGGTGAGCCTATCTAAACATCTCAAGGTCTGATTGGCCTTATCGGCAACAACATGAGCATGCAACTCGATGCCCTAGAAAATACGCCTATTTTGTTCGTTCCATAGGTTCCACAAAATATAAACCAACATCATGACCTCCCTATTGGCATCCTGTTGCCGACCTTGATTGATTTTCTTCCACCGGACCTCCAGTCTGGCAGAGGTGTCAGCCACATGTACTGTCCTCGGCGTGACCGTAGTGAAATCATCCCACATGAGCTTGGCAAAATGGCAGCGTGGTGTTAGATTCAGAGCGATCTCATGAACTTGCTTGCGTAAATAACATTTGTCATCTTGATTGCATCCACCAGTCAGAAGTCTGTCAGACGTCCATAAGAGGTTTTGCAGCAGCAACCACATAAAGAAGAGGACATTTTCCTCTACTTTGGACTTCCATACCAATTTTAGGTATGATAAAACCAAACGCCCAACAAATTGAGCCTCATATGAAGATTACCTGAATACCGATGATCCACATCAGGTTCCAAGATATAATGCCTAGCTGGTCCGATAGCTGCACCTCCTAAATTTTCTCCAGAAGAACTATGAAATCATGAAGATCATGTGAATTGCCAATCCTCTGTCATCCACTCATCCATCTACCTTGTTGCAGCGCATCCTTCACTAATAGTTTCTTGCACCATAGTAGTCACCACAGTTGCTCATGCACACGCTAGGTCACACACCACGTCCTCGACATTGTCCACCACCAGCTGAGTTAGCTCCACCTCCTAGAATCGTGCCTGCATCTCTCGGCACATCTGGAGTAGCTCCAACACTGTGGCGGGATGGGGCCGTGGTGTGGTTCAGGCTCCCAAGCGCCAGCGCGTGCTTCCACTCTGATGACTTCCCTAGGATGCTCGGCTGCGGTTTGGTGGACAAGTGGAAGGAGCAGCAATGAGGACGGCAGAGGCGGTGCCGAAGGTGGGAAAGAGAGACGTGATAGGGTTTTGCTTCTGGTGCCAACACGTGGAGTGACTGGCCCACAACGCCCACCACCTGGCTAGGTGATAATCCCCAAGAGCAGGGAATCACTGTAGCACAATTCGATAAGTATTGGGTGTCGAACCCACAAGGAGCTGAAGGTAAACTATATATTCTCTAAAGCCCTATAACCCACTTATATGGCCTTTTATGCAATGCAATGAACTATAAGATGCAAGGTACTGTAATGTAGAACTATCTAGCGCTGGAAGTAAATACAAAAAGTAAAGCTATCTAATGCAAGTAAAGTAAGAGAAGAAAAGTGAAGGGAAGGTAACTCTCAGGAGCAAGTGTTCTGAATAGCGTCGTACGCATCCTCGAACCGTTTTCTTAGGGCTTCGAGTGGAAAGGCGGTGCTAGGGAGATCGGCGAGGCGCAGAGATCGATCTTCCACGTTTCCTCCTGCACAGACCAGCACCTAGATCTCCCTAGGAGCTGTGGATCTGCGGAGGGATGGGGGACAAGGCGGCGGAAAGTGAAGCCAAGGAAAAAGCGGGCATGGTGGAGATGCTCGGGAAGATGAATATTACTGATAAGGAGAACTCGGCGGTGATTGTCGAGGATGGGGAAGAGCATGATGCAGGGCCACAGTGGGCTCTCACGGGGAAGGTACTGTATTACAGGACGCTCATATCAATACAATTCAGGATGCGCTGAGGCCGGCATGGGGAAACCCAAAGGGCCTGGTTTTCTCTTCAATTGGAGATAACAAGTTCATCGCTACGCTGGAAAGTGGGCGGGAGAGAGATCGCATCTGGGAAGGCTCACCGTGGATGGTAGGTAAGCACGGGGTGATTATCAAGAATTTTGAGGTTTATACCAGGCCATCTGACATTTTCTTCGACAAGATGTTGCTGTGGGCAAGGGTGACGAATCTTCCCTTTAATTTGAGGAGGCACCCATGGGTTGATCGTATTGCAAAAGGGCTAGGGGAGGTGGTCAAAATAGATACAGATGCAAAGGGGAATGCTGTAGGTGCAGATCTGTGTGTTAGGATCTGGATTGAAGTTGAGAAGCCACTATGCCGATGGGTCAAAGTGGACAACGTAAAGAATAAATCAGTGGAATGGTATGATATACAATATGAAAATCTGCCTTATTTTTGCTTCTCCTGCAAGAGGATTGGGCACTCCTACTTGGTATGTCCAACACTGGTAGAGAGATATGAGATGGGGAGGCTGCCATATAAAGAATCGTTGAGATTGCTTCTTGATAAGAAGAAGAAAACAATAGGTTTCATGGGGCAGACCTCTCAGCAGGTGAACTGGAATATGGGTGACAACGGTGGGGAGTTGAGGAATCCGTTTGCTGGGATGACAGATAACTTCCGTGCACCATGTACTGGCTATGGCCAGGGACAACAGAATGTTCAATTCAATGCACAGCCCAATGTTGGGAGTGGAGTTTGGGGTAGGGGTCGAGCTCCACCAAAGGTATACCGTAAACTTCAAGTGGATGCAGAGGTGGCTGGGGTTAATGGTGTGGAGGATGGCCTTGGAAAACGAGCTGCTGATGGGTCACCGATAAAGATGATAGAAACAAGGGACCCAAAGAAGAGCAGAGGTGCAGAGGGTGATGACTACTTGGAGATGGAGGATGAAACAACTGAGTTGGCGGCGGCTGTTGAACAGCCCCGTCTGGACCAATGAGTTGCCTAATCTGGAACGATCGTGGGCTTGGGAATCCAGAGACCGTTCAGGAGCTTCACAATTTGGTGAGGCTGGAAGCGCCCATTTTGGTCTTTGTAAGCGAGACTAAAATTGATGGTGAACGTGCGAGAAGTCTGAAGAATACACTGGGTTTTGAAGGTTGTGTGCCTGTCAGTAGCAAGGGCTTAAGTGGCGGGCTGGTTCTGTTTTGGTCGAAAGAAGTGGAGGTTACACTTGCCCCACAGTTTCGGACCAACATATTGACGTTTATGTGAAGAACATGGAAGGTGATCAAAAGGAATGAAGGTTTACTAGTTTCTATGCAAAATCATGGAGATCAGAGAGAGCCTAGAGCTGGACATTGCTAAGATGGTTGCGGACACAAAGTAATCTTCCTTGGCTCTGCGGTGGGGATTTTAACGAGATCCTTGATAACTCGAAATACTTTGGAGCTAGGGAGAGAGCAAAATGGGAGATGGTGGGGTTTAGGGAAGTTATTGATGAGTGTGACTTCCAAGATCTCGGTTTCGCTGGTTTGCCCTATACATGGGATAATGGCCAGGAGGGGAAAACCAATGTAAAAGTGAGACTGGACAGATGTTTGGCCAGTCCAGATTTGGTGAGTTTGTACCCAAGCACGATAGTTAAACATTTCCTTCACCAAAGTCGGACTATTGCATGCTAGTGGCAAAACTTTGACGGCCTCGGGATGAAAATCTTCTGCCTCATCCGAGAGGCTTCAAGTATGAAGATGCATGGCATAGGGAGGAAAGCTATGATACATCGGTACTGGAAGGGTGGCAAGAAGGAGCAGGCCAAGAAGCCTGATAAGTCTCAATGCGGCTCTAACACATATGCAAGGCCACCTTTCAGATTGGAGCAGTAGGAAATTTGGTGTTGTTAGGCGCAGGTTGAAGAAAGCTAGAAGGGAGTATGAGCAGGAGAGAGATCATGCCCTGTACCATGGTACCTCGCAGCGGGAGAAGGAGCTGGCGAGGCAGATTGCAGAACTCCTTCGCCGGGAGGAGGAAATGGCAAAGCAAATATCTCGGGTTGACTGGCTAAAAGCGGGAGACAGGAATACCGCGTTTTTTCATGCCAGGGCATCAGCAAGGAAAAGGTTTAATCGCATAAATACTCTAAAGAGAGATGATGGTTCTTTGTTTGAGAATAGGGAGGAAATACATGAAGAGGTATGTGGCTTTTACGAAGGCTTATATACAGCTCAGGAGGTTCTCAACATCGATTCAGTTTTGGCACATGTTCTGGTCAAGATTAATGAGCAAATGAATGGGAGATTGGGCCGGTATTTTGAAGCTATAGAGGTCGAGCGGACCCTTTTTTCTATGGGCCGAGCAAGGCGCCAGGAAGTGATGGATTTAATGATGTATTTTACCAGCGACATTGGCAATTGATAAAGGAGGATGTCACAACGGCAGTCCTGCGCTTTCTAAACGGCGATCATATGCCGGAAATGATAAACAATACAGTAATCGTTTTGATTACTAAGGTTAAAAATCCACAGAACATCTCACAGTTTAGGCCAATTTCTTTGTGCAATGTTATCTATAAGATATGTTCTAAAGTTTTGGATAACCGGTTGAGGGAAATTCTTGATGAGGTAATATCAGAGGAGCAGTCTGCCTTTGTCCCCGGAAGATTGATCACAGACAATGTTATAATAGCCTATGAGTGTGTTCACTCTATGAAGAGGAAGAAGGGGAAGCAAGGATGGTGTGCGGTGATACTAGATATGATGAAGGCCTATGACAGAGTAGAATGGGCATATTTGCAAGGTATAATGCAAAAGTTGGGATTCAATGAGCAGTGGGTGTCACTAATCATGAAATGTGTGACGACAGTAAAGTTTCAAGTTAAGGTGAATGGTGAGCTCCTCCCTGCGTTTATGCCATCACGAGGTATTCGGCAAGGAGACCCAATTTCACCATATCTTTTCCTTCTGTGTGGAGAAGGTTTATCTTCTCTCCTACGGAGCTATGATGGAGGGTGGATAGATAGAGGGATCCGTGTCAGCTTCAGAGCACCGTGGGTGTCACATCTTCTATTTGCTGACGACTGTTTGGTGTTCCTGAAAGCGGATACTCGGAGTGCGACGAGACTGAATGCCATTCTTGATGCATATAATTTGGGTTCAGGCCAATGTGTTAATAAGGCAAAGAGCTCAATATTTTTCAGCCCCAACTGCCAACAGGAAGTGTGTACGGCGGTTCGGAGTGCTTTGTTTATTGAAAGGGAGGCGTTGACAGAGAAATACTTGGGACTCCCTACAGCTTTAGGGAGACTCGCTAAGGAGGTTTTTGAACACATCCTTGAACGAGCTAGAGGTAAAGTCCAAGGGTGGTGTGAAAAGCTGATGTCAAGTGCAGCAAGAGAAGTCCTTCTAAAAGCAATTATCCAAGCGCTACCAACTTTTGCTATGAGTTGTTTCAAGCTCAAAAAGGTCTATGCAGGAAATTAATGGCAGTAATGTCTAAATTCTGGTGGTCTGGTAAAGCTGATAAGAGGGGTATTCACTGGCAATCATGGGAGAAGATGGCAGTACCAAAGAATCAAGGCGGTCTCGGCTTTAGAGATTTGGAACTGTTCAATGATGCCATGTTAGCAAAGCAAGCTTGGAGACTGTTGGAATTTCCGAACAGTCTGTGTGCACGGGTTCTCAGAGGAAGATACTATCCGGGTGGGACAATATTGTATGGGAATTCGTCACCTATATGGAGGGCCATTGTGTGTGGACGTGATGTTCAGAAATAGGGCTTGATACGTCGTGTCGGGGATGGCATGAAGACAGAAGTGTGGCACGATAACTGGATCTCTGGATCCAAAAGTCTGAAACCAATGGGGCGGTTGGTAGATTCGCCGATTCAGACTGTTGCTGATCTGTTTGTCGAGGAGACAGGGGAATGGAAAGAACAAAAGATTAGGGAGGTCTTTATGATGCCTGATGTGGAGGCAATCTTGAGCATGCCACGGCCACGTGCTGGGAAGGAAGATATGTGGGGATGGGAGTATGATTTTATCGATTCGATCAGCTTACCGTATGCTACTAGATAGAAAAGGACTGGTTCATGCTGCTGAAAGCTCGTCGAAAGAGGGGTCACACTGGAAGTCACTTTGGCGCCTAAAAGTGATACCCAAAATTCAGTCTTTTGGTGGAGGGTACTGAAAAAATTTCATCCAACATATGGCAAGCTACATCGACGTCATATGAAGGAAGTCAGTAACTGCCCTTTGTGTGGGCACGAGGAGGAAACTATGTTATCACTGCTTGTTGATGTTCGAGCATGCGTTATCGTTCTGGGATGTAGCGGAGGATTATTTCAATCTGAAGTTGTCAAAGCTACACCCGGTAACCTGGGCAGTGGATATGCTTGATCCGAGCTACATGAACAGGAGGGATGCAGGCTATCGCGGTGATGTGGACTATCTGGAGCAGCAGGAACAAATATACTCATGGGGAAATAGTATTTCGGCCAAGGAAGTCTATGGAGCTCGTTGATGAATTCGTTCGAGCTTTGGATATGCCAGCGCAGGACAGTGTTGTGTGTCGACAGTGACAAAAATGGGTACCACCGGAGGTGGAATGGGTGGAGATAAACGTTGATGGAGTGATTGACGGTCGGCGTCAAGTGGCAGGAGCAGGAATGGTAGCACGGAATCATCAGGAACAGCTGCTTTCAGGTTGCTGCCGCCAATATGGAAACATACAAGAGCCGTTTATCATTGAACTCGTGGCCTGTAGGGATGCGATGGTCTTGGCTAGGGAGAAGGGTTTCACTCAAATTTTGATTGAGACTGACTGCCAGACAATTGTTACCATGTGGAATAATGAACTACCGAACAGATCTATGGGATGTCAGGTGTTCAAGGAAATGAAGGAGCTGAGGGGGTTCTTCCAGGGATTCAAACTTCTCTATGCAAGGAGGGAGGCAAATGCCGTTGCTCATTTGTGTGCTAGAGAAGCAATTAGTTTAAATTTTGCTGTCTTAAACTTTGATGTAAGTCCTGATTTTCTGTTTGAGCTTGTTCAGTCAGAGTCTGCTCTACCTGATTAATAAAGCTTGAGGGTGAGCGTTTCAAAAAAAAAAGGAGCAAGTGTTCTGGAAAATTGTTATTTCATTTGTTTTGGTTTGCATAATTAGTGAAGCATATTTTATAGTTAGATGCATAAGTACTTAACCCAATAAATCATAAAGAACTCGATGATTAAAACCCCAAGACACTAGAATCTAGAGCAACAATAGGATTAATTAAGGACATGTGTCTAGCAGGTGACACTCCTAACCATCACATCTAACTTGTATAGATAAAGTCTATTATTTCTTCTAGGTGGAGCCATAAATTGGAGTAGTCAAATAAACGAACTACTACACACCCTAGTGATTGGTCTCTAGGCCAAGTAAATATGCTAACAAGGGATTCATTAAGACACGTATGTCCAACCACTGCTTTAAATTCTAAGATCCCTAATATATTCCCTGTTGATTAATCATGAATTAATAAAACATGCATATAAGACTTGGAACACGGTTTTCTGTTCAACTCCGTCCATCCCTCCTCCTAACAACATGCAACAGTGATAACCTTATGCATCCCCTAACATATATGAGCACCCATATATCAGTACATAAGATCATCATATAAGATAACAAACTTGTATGCAACCAATCAACAAAGTATTTCACAATTTCCAAGAACAATCACTACTCAAACTTAGACATAGATACACTAGATCATGCGAAAACAATAGATTGTACCACACATCATGTTTGCCAAGAGACTGCAGTAGGGGTATGGAGAGGATCTTGTTGTAGATGTTGATGATGAACACGCCGGAGGGGGTGCAGTCCACTGGAGGTGATTCGGCAGCATTTCCCCCCTCTGATCTCCGCTGGCGGTGGCCTGCAAACTCTCTATTTAGTATTTTCGATCTCCGCCTCCCGTCTCGAGGGAACGCCTCGGGATTTTTATATAGGCGTTTTGAGGTCAAGCTGATCAATCTCATATGAAGACGGACAGCATCAGAGGTCCGAGGACCAAACGAGACTAGGTGGCGTGGCCTGGCCTAGGGCCCTCGCCACTAGTGCTCTTTTGGGCCTCGTGGCCCTCCTTTTTGACTTCTTGATCTCTAGATGCTTCTCGTGATAAAATATTAACGCCCGAAAAATCTCAGGTTAATTTGAGTTTCGAAAGGTCTCTAAAACGTCAAAATACGCAAAACAGGGTTTTCCTGTCCTACAGAGTTATAACCAAGATAAGGGGGATCGATGAAAAATCCTATAAATCGATGCAAAAGATGAATATAACATTTAACATATTAATATGTTAAAATATACATCAATAAACTATGAAGTTCATGCATGAATTTTGCATGCATCACCAGGCCAACTCCAACACACAAGCGAAGACTGCCTCTCCAGCTCACAACCAGCGACAGTGAATAGCACGAGCCCACAAGCAGCCACAGGATACGCCACAGGGTACGCGATAGATGGCCTCACGGGAGCAACATGTTACCAGGATTAAGCCTATAGATAATATCATTGGTGATAATGGGTCTTCCTGTTTTAAACTTTTTTTTGTCTAGAAATAGTTACCAACATCTTTATTGACTTAATCGCTAACACTACCTCCTAATAAAAAGCTATTGTTTAAAGCATGCCACTCGGAGCGGATGATATGTGGAAGCAGCCAAATGACGCAAATATACAACAACTGGGCAGCTGGGCCTTTTTTGGGCATCCCAAAATATATATGGCTGCAAAGGGGGTACGGAGCATCATTGGAGCATGAATTTTGCCCTCGTGTGCCCTATAAAATTGTTTTTAGAGCATCTTCAGCGGGCCGATTCATTTGACCACATGTTGTTCAAATAGGTCCGCGCGGACATGCGGTAGGGGATAACCCGCCCCAACGGCGTGACACATTCGACCACGCGTGTCCGGACGGACCCATTCCTTGCCCAAAAATGGGTTGGGAATGTGTCACCGCAGACAAGTCGCGGACGCCGCACGCGTTCGATTCTGTTCGCGTGTCGGCCGAGCGATCCCACATGGTAGTGTCACATTAATGGTTACTATTGACTAGTTCATTAATTAAATGTTCTAGTGATTACAACGGCCCAAACTACGATGGCAGCGATCAAAAACCCGCATGCCATCCTTCCCTACTACCTACGAAGGCAACTGCCCAAAAAGATGCTTGCCGTCATGCCCTATGTAGGCGCCGCCCCGCGTCGCCATCTACTTCTTGGCATCTGCAGGACCCTCGCTGTTGTTGCCTTTCCCGGTCTGGTGCGATGGTCCAGCAATGTCGTAGCATGCCTCCAGATGACGGTGGAGGCCATGCGGCGGCAGCTCCCTTCGCTCCTCTCGCTGCTGCACGCCAAAGGGATGCGCTGCAGCCATCTCCTAATCGCCGCCTCCTCCTTCAGACAACGACGCCCGAGCACCCTCTCCATCTCGGCGTTCTAGAGCACGCTCGCATCGGCCTCCGCCTCCGCTACGTCCGCCTCGTCCTAGGACAAAGCGAAGGACACTAGCGGGTCATTATGGTCGTTGTCGTCCTTCTATGTCGCTTCCTCCATCACCGCCTCTTCCACGGCATCCTCCTCCACTAGCGCGTTCTCCATCGCGGCCTCCTCCTCTAGCGGTTGCGGCTCCTCCTCCTCCACGACCTCCACCGCGGCCTCCTCCGTGGCCTGGGCCACAAGCGTAGCGATGGCGCATTTGGTCGACCTGGCCTCGATGATGGCCTCTAGGAACTCCCGCTCGGACACCATGAGCGTGCGTCCTTAAGCATCACGCTTGGCGGTGGCCAAGGAGGCGTGCAAAACCCACTGCTCGTCGTTGACGTCCGCCACACCGACCTCGTCATCGAGGTGCTCCAACCAGTTGTCATCATCGTCGTTCACGATGACCGTGTTGGCGTCCGACGCCTCCCTGGCCATCGTGGCCGCATCATCCGCCGCACCCACCACCAGCTCTTCATGTGATGTGCGAGCCACTGCTAGCATCTTCGCGGCCATCCCGCGACATGCATCGACAACGACCTGCGCCACGTTCAGCATGACATCGACCTCACGCGCAACCTTGGCATCCTACACCGCCTCCGCCACAATCGCTGCTAGCTCCTCCTCCACCACCAGCAGCTCGTCCACCGCTCCACTGAGGCGACGAAGGCCATCTCGTCCTCCTCAGGCTTATGCTAGCGAGCCAACTGGTCGATCCTTACCCAGGTGGTGATCTTGGGGCGAGATATTGTTGCTATGTGGGTAGATTTTGGGGTTGGCCGCCCCCCTCGCCGCGTCGGCTATCTTTATAGCCCTACAGTGGGCGAGAAGTGAAATGTTGCCGTGTTGTGTCTGACTTTGATGCCCGTGGGAAATCCTCGACGGGAACGACTTTTTCCACCGGTCAGGCGGGAAGCCGCGCCTACGGCAGTCGACGGGACGTTGATCGACATTACCACCGCTAATGCCGGTGACGGTGCGGGTGGGGCCGGTAAAATGAATCGGCCTACTGGGGCACTCCGCACCCCCAAAGGAACCGGGACAAAAGGACACAAGAGGTGTTTTGGGGCATCTATCGGAATTGCTCTAAGTACCAGAGTCGTCTCCATTTCTGGTGGATGCTAGGGGAAGAACGCCGTTACATCTATTCTCTCTACGAAGACCATATTTAGAAGGTGCGTGCGCTGCTCCAAGACGAGACGAGAGGCAGTGGCTCAAAAACCCACATAGGGTTCCTTCCCTCCGCCAGTGACGTCGTCGGTCCGTTTTGTCTCCGATGGTCTTAGGGCCTTGGAGGTGTGCCGGACCACGGCCTCTCGCCGGCGGGAGGTTTTTGTTCTTCTCTTAGGCTATTTTTCCGTCTCTTTTTTGGGATGTTGAGGCGACGGCTATATACTGAAGTTAGAATAAAGTCCTCCCGCTCTATCCTTGTTCCGGTGGTGCGTCTAACGCTGACGGAGGGGGCATGGAGTCGTGTGTCCGGCTGATCTCCTGATCTAGTCATTTTTCGTATTAATTTCAGGTCCTCTTCCCAGCTACTGATGTCATCATTAGCGATGGTTACTTCTTTAGTGCGATAGTTCCTTGGGAACTTAGCACGACGACTTTCCGTCTGTCTACTATAATAAGCTCTACTACGATAAGCTTTGTCCGGCTCTGGTGATGGAGGGGCGAGGACGACGGCGCGCCTTCGGCTCGTGCTAGTGTTTGTAGTCTTCGCTAGGTGGTTCATCGACCTATTTGTAATTTTTATTATTAATAGACTGAATTTTTGCAAAAAAAACCATATTTAGAAGCATTGAATTTTGCTTCCTGGTTTTTTTTACGCGGGCCTTTTTTTTTTCTTTTGCAATCGGTGCATAATAACTCCCACATGGCCGATTCATGGGCCAACAAAAGTTTTTGTTTCGAGCGACGGGATTTGAATCGGTCAATCCGAGATGACCAGATGAGCAAACTGCCCAAATGCACGTGCAAAATAAACGAGACAATCAGAGAAAAGGAGCGGCATGCACATCACATGCTCGGACCTCGCGTTGCAGTACAACAGTAGGAACATGCCCCCCTAGGGCACGGATGGGGATGACTACATCTATACGTGTGCATTGCATACACCTAGCCTGTGACCGGCAAGTTGCATTTAGCAGGAACATTTGAATAAAAACAGAGCTCACGTGCTGGACACGCAGACATGAGAATTTAATGTCTGCTCATCAGTTTGTGGTTTTGTTGCCTTTTGAACAAGGAGGTAGTTTTTATTGTAAGGACCAACTTGAAGTAGATCTTGAACATCAAATAAAGTTGAAGTACGATGAAAAAAAAGTACAAGTTGAAGTTGATCTTGGCATATCATAGATAGCCTCCTCGATCTTTCACTCCTGGACTTCCCAGGCACAAAACCTAGCCCTAAAAGGTTCTTGGAGGTGACTCGAAGAAGTGTGTTGGCTTCTGGCCGTCGATCCGCTTGCCTCATGCCTGCACCTCCTTATGTTCGATCACCGTGGTACCCGCTCGCGCATCCTTTTTTTGGTGTGCGTGCGTGCGTGCGTGGTGGGGGGGGGGGGGGGGGGGGGAGAGGATTACCTCCGTATCCTTATTGGAATAGCAATCCTAATACCTTTATCTTTACGCGAGAATTTCACCGGTTTATTAATAATCATCAATAAATAAAAAAAGATTAAAAAATATAAATAGATCCTTAGACCACTTAGCGACGGCTACAAACACTAGCGCGAGCAGAAAACACGTCACCATCCTCGCTTCCCATCACAGAAGCGAGTAAACCTTGACATAATAGAACTTGTTGTATTAGGTAGATGGAGAGAGTCATCTAACCGAGAATATTAGGGACATGCCCCCACGGATTAGGGCACGGATGGGGATGACTACGTGTATACTTGTGCATTGCATTCACTTAAAAACAGAGCTCAAACGTGCTGGACACGTAGACATGAGAATTTAATGTCTACTCATCAGTTTGTGTTTTTTTTAGAAACACAGTACAGTCGTAGACGCTCACAACACGTACATGCATTCATCATCCATCCCTATGAACGCATACACGCACACCCTATCCCTATGTTCGACGGAAACATCGCCTCCAACTGAAAGAATATTCCGTCTTTTATGCAACACACAGTATCAAACCTGGGGTTTGAACTCTGGTAGGCTGGGGGTACAACCACCCTCCTAGCCACCCAACCACATCAGTTTGTGGTTTTGATGCCTTTTGAACCAGGAAGTTCTTTTTCTTTCTAAGAACCAACTTGAAGTAGATCTTGAGCATCAAGTACAAGTTGAAGTATGATTAAAAAAAAGTATCCGTCTTGAGTACTCTCTCCATCTTAAGATAGATGTCACAGATTTGTTAGAATTTAGATTTATCTATACACTATTTAGTACTCAGATTAGTTGACTCAGATTTGTCTAAATTCGAATATATCTAGACTTGTTTTAGTGCTAGATATATTTAAATCTTGACAAAACCAAATCAACTAATTTAGGTCAGAGGGAGTATATAAATAAATACATGTAAATTTAGACAAATTCAATATCTATTTTGAGACAGAGAAAGTACAAGTTGAAGTCGATCTTGGTATATCATAGATAGCCGTCTCGATCTCTCACTTCCGGATTTCCCAAGCACCAAACCTAGCCCTATCCGCGTGCCTCGTGCTCCACCTCCCTATGATCAATCACCGGGGAGCGCTTAGTTAGATGAAGATCTTGCCAAGAACATAAACTGTCGAATACAATTTTGATCATAGTATCGCGATTGACTGCTCTCCGGCAACAAGTTACTCCGTACTAAGGGGTCTAGATACACTTCTTTCACAAAGCTAAAACATCTTAAAGTATTTTGAAACGAAGGAAGTATATAAACTAAAATTCATTAGATGGCATGCGCCTTTCAAGTTCAAATAGGAAAATAGGATTTGTAACAAACACGGGACAAACGGACATATTCCGTCGCCCGCCAAAATGCAATGGCAGCTAGTACAAGCTACAAAACTCAAACATTACGAAACAAATGCAGAAAACAGCTAAACGGAAGTTGATTATTGATGGCATGCATGCATGCTTGGATACGTGGAGGTGAGACCTCTCGATGCTGATATGCGGGGTGATCGATCGTCCATGACCTCGAATCCTAGACCGTGTCACCGTTGCTAGGTAGGGCACATGAAGCCGGAGGGGACTCCCTTGCCGCAGAAGTTGAGGATGAGGCTGAGGTGGATGGGGAGGTTGATGTGGATGCCCAGCACGTCGGCCTTGATGGCGGTGCAGAGGCAGATCGCGGCATCCAGGTCGACGAGCCCGTTGAGCAGGGGGCAGCATCGGTCGTTTAACGGAGGCACGCCCACCTTCGCCTTTATCAGGTCCAGCACGTTGGCGCACACGTGCAGCTTCAGCGCGTCCGTCGGGCACTTGCCGTACCACCCGCCCGTCCCGCCGCCGCTGCCGCCGCCTCCGCCGCCGCCTCCTCCATATCCACCGCCGCCGCCGCTTCCACCACCACCGCTCCCGCCGCCGATGATCCCGCCACCAGGGCTGCCGCCTATGATCCCACCGCCAGGGCTGCCGCCGATGATCCCACCACCACCCCCGGTACTGCCACCACTCCCGCCGCTTCCGCCTCCATACCCACCGCCGCCTCCATGTCCATGGCCGCTACCGCCCCCGCCTCCATACCCTCCGCCGCCGCCGCCACCTCTCCCGCCGCTGCTGCTGCCGTGTCCACCATTGTTGCCCGAGTCGCCGCAGGCAGGGCAGGCACTGGTCACTGCAAACAAGACGAGGTTAAGAGCAAGGAAGAGGCTGCATGAAGCCGACGCCTTGGACGCCATTGCTCACGAGCAGTAACTAGGTCAAGCGAGCACCTAGCTAGCCACAGCTACTGCAAGTACTGTGTGAATCTGGACGTTTGGTCTTGGCGCTATATAGACGTACAATGCTGGTGCCCTTCGGGGGATGGGCCAAACGGGACAAGCATCCGTGATCGGATGACACATGCGTAGATCCACGAAAACGCAGGCCTGTTTCAACCCGTGGGCTAGGTGCGTGCACTGGTTTGGTTCCTGCTTGTACCTTGGCAGGCACCGCGTGCAGATCATGGGTGACAGCGGTGACATTTTGGAGGTTTACTCTTTTTTAATTGGATGGTTAATCGCTTGAACATATCTATATTCGGCAAGAAGTTTAAAACAAAAAAATTCCAAATCCAGCAATGTAAACACCGTGATAAACCGTGAGGTCACGGGATTGATATTACTCCCTCTCACCTTGTTTCCACAAGTTAAAACATGAACGTTTTACAAATTTGGCAAGAATGTAAGGCGTCCCTGATTTCGCTGGTCCACGAATTGCAAATTTGGCAATAATTTGTAATTATAATATTATTAACAATATTAATGTAAAGATAAAGGAAATGAAAGAACTTTGCAAGACAAATAGACAATTTAATTTATCCACTCTCAATCCATATAATTTGGTACAAATTGATGATAAAAGTTGTGCACCAAAGTCCGTGTAAAAGAAAGCGGGCTTTGCATGTTGGAACATAAGCAGTATACTGTGGGTCATAGGGAATACTACCTTTTTACTGTTAAAAATGAGCTTATTGCAAAGTACTAAAAAGGTAGGAAAAAAAGTACATTATTACTATATAAAATTGAGAAGGAATTCTCCAACGGAGATCTCATCTCACAATGGCAGGCAGAAGGAGATACATGTCCTGATTGAAACATTGCTAGAACAGGAGAAGATCTATTGGATGCAGCGTGGAAGGGCCAACTGGCTGATGCATGTCGACCATAGCACGTCGTTCTTTCATAATGCAGCTACTACCCGCGAAAAGAGAAACAAAGTTTGTTGGATGATACTGGCATGTGGAAAGAAGGAGAACAATTGCAGAATCATATGGTGGACTACTTCTCTCATTTATTCACGTATGAAACTACTGATAATACCCAAGAGGTGCTTGATGCAGTACAAGCAAGGGGCACACCAGCCATGAACGAGGCCTTAACGTTGCCATTCTCAGCCGAAGAGGTTTAAAAGCATTGTTTGAAAATAGGGGATCTAAAAGCCCCCGGTCCAGATGAACTCCATGCCATCTTTTATAAGTGTTTCTGGCATCTGTTGGGAGATGATCTGGTTCATGAGGTTTTGGCAGCGGTGAACTCATGCTCCATACCACATGGTTGGAATGATACAACTATAGTCTTGATACCGAAAGTATAAGTCCCTGAGAAAGTTACCCAACTAAGACCTATCGGTTTGTGCAACGCGGTTTACAAAGTCATTTCGAAAATGATTGCAGCAAGACTGAAGGACTTGTTACCTGAAATTATTAGTCCCACCCAAAGTGCATTCGTGCATGGGCGTCTTATCACCCACAATATATTGGTAGCCTATGAGTGCTTCCATGCCATAAAGAAGAGGAGATAAGGAAAGAAGGGTTTTTGTGCGGTAAAACTGGATATGCATAAGGCATATGACTGGGTGGAATAGGACTTCTTGAAGAAAATCATGCTAAAACCAGGTTTTGCTTCAAGTTGGGTAAGATTGGTTATGACATGTTGAAAATGCACAAATGTCGCCTAGAGGGGGTGAATAGGCGGTTAAAAACTATTACGAGATGGGCTTAACAAAGACGGAATAAAACTAGCGTTTACTTTGTCAAGCACAAAACCTATGTATACTATAGTTCACCTATGTGCACTAACAACTTATGCTAAGCAAGACAAGCAACAAGGTGATAACAAGATAGATTACTTCAAGCACGAAGGCTATCACATTGTAAAGTGCATAAGTAAAGAGCTCGGATATAGAGATAACTGAGTCACGCGGAGACGACGATGTTTTACCGAGTTCCTCCTTATAAGGGAGTACGTATCTTTGGAGGGGTGGGTGGTACTAAGACCACCAGCACCATAAGAGGCCTCACCCTATTCTCCCGAGCACCCGCCGCATGTCAAGCACCCAATCCACTATGGGCACTTGAGGGCGGTCACCAAACCCGTACAAGATTGAGACAATCTCCACAACTAAATTGAAGGCTCCCAATAATCACCACCAAGGCCACTACTCCATCTAGGGTTCCCAGAACCCAAGAGTAACAAAATTCTTGATTTCACCAAGCAAATCCTCCGATAAGAACTCAAATCTATGCACCTAATGCAATGGCAAGTCCTTCACTCCCAAATTCCCTCAAAGCTACACAAGCTATTGGGGAAATAAGAGAGGAATAACACAAGAGGAAAACCACACAAGTTTCTAAGATCTAGATCCCAAGATGTTCCCCTCACTTAGAGGATAGATGGATTGGTGGGATTGTAGATCTAGATCTCCATTCTCTTTTCCCTCAAAGAGATGTAAGAATCATGGGAGGAAGAGGGAGAGGACAAGCTTAAGAGATTCAACAATGGATGTGGCAAAGAGCTCGAATGGATACTGTCCAATGGATAAGAAGGGCCCCTTTTATAGGGGGCACGAAATCTTCCCATTGGTTGCTGCGAAGAGCGGTAGTACCGAACGTGGCAGCGGTAGTACCAGAGAATCCCGATATTACCGGCCTAGTACTGGTGCGAGCAGCCGGGCGAGACGGGGAGGAAAAGCAATGGGCTAAACTAGCTCAAAGGCCACCGGTAGTGCCAGATCCAAGGGAGGTGTTACCGCTTACCGGTAGGTCCGGGCCATGGAGCGGTACTACTGCTGACCCGCTAGTACTGGGAGGAGGTACCGGACGCTCCTGAGGAGGAACCCCATCTCGCAGTTGGGTTCAGACGTGACCAATACTGCCGGTTGGTACTACCGCTGCCGAGCAGTACTACCAGACAAAAATTTCTGGTACTACTAGACACGATAGGCAGTTCTAGCAGCAGCAGCAAATGCAATAACTCGAGCAACCGAACTCCGAATCAAATGAAACTAATTTTGTTGGAAAGATAATGATGAGTAAAATATTGGATACCACCAAGGGAGAAAATATCAAGGATTATTATGTAAGATACCTCCCATGGTGTGGAGCCGGAAAACCGTCAAGATAAAAACGCAATAAGATATATAAGGGAAATCTGTTTTTTGATGAACTAGAGCTTATTATGAAGATTACCATAAGCTCTAGAACCTCACTTGGATAAGATCCAAATAACAACCAAGAAATGTGATGCTAAGTATGCAAAGGTTTGATCTCTCTCAGAAAGATACGATCGAGTAACACACTTGAGAGCCCCTCTTGATAGTACGGTTATATATCCTAAACCCGGTCTCCCAACATGAGACCGGTAAAAGGGAAAACCTATCAAGATCATACCTTTGCCTTGAGCATTCCACTTGAGCTTGATGTAGACGATCTTGTCCTCCTCAAACTAGAACATCTTTCTTGATTGCTCTTGCTCGTGCTCGCTTGATTAAGTCTTGCGAATTGCTCCCCCATACACATGGGGAAACTCTTTCTTAGAACTTGTCTTCATCAATCCATGCATGATCACCGAGGATGAAAAGCTTCAAACATGAGATCTTCTAGAGATGGCGCATCTTGAGCTGGCACTTCATTTCTTCTAACTTCATTTGGATGATGTCTTAAAGATACACATGAGGAACTCCATCTTCTTCTTCAATACACTCTTGATCTTCTTTTCTTTATTCTTCTTCTTATATAAGATCCCAATAGGCCCAAAGCCCCTGGACATTGCTTCTTCTTTTTCATTTCTTCTACCTTGAAGCCAACACATGGTCCAAATCCAATGGAAAATTCATGCACTCTTGACCTTGTTTTCTTTATTATTCTTCTTCTTCTATAAGATCCCAGTAGGACCAAAGCCCTTGGACATTGCTTCTTATTCTTCATTTCTTCTACCTTGAAACCAACACATGGTCCAAGTGATGCCAATGGACAATTCCTACAAGTGAAACTCAATGCAAAAATTAGTCCATAGAGATTGTCATTAATTACCAAAACCACACATGGGGCCCCACATGCTCTTTCACATGTGTCAACACGGTTCGATATAGAGTTCGTGTGAACTCAGTTGAGAGTGATTCTTTTACTCCATCTAGGGGGTTACGACAGGGTGACCCCCTCTCTCCATACCTCTTCTTACTTTGTGTATAAGGGTTAACGGGGCTCTTAGCCCAAGTAGAGCTACAAGAGGAGTTAAAAGGTGTCAAAGCATGCCAGAATGCACCAGCGATTTCCAACTTATTGTTTGCTGATAACTCCCTCATCTTGATGCAAGCAGATGCAGCTAACACAGGGTGTCTCAAACACATCCTGGATGTCTACTATCGAGCGTTTGGACAAATGGTCAGTACTTCCAAGTCCAGTATTTTCTTTATTCCAAACAATCATGTGGAGGAAAGGGAGGCAATTTGCACAACTTTGGATATTATGACGAAGGCGCTTACTGATAAATACCTAGGCCTCCCAGCCATGGTGGGAGCAGATCGGTTAGACTCATTCCAATTCTTGATAGACTGAGTGTGTCAACGAATCAATGGGTGGAAGGAGAAGCTTTTATCTTCTGGAGGAAAGGAAGTGCTACTCAAATCGATAGCTCAAGATATACCATCTTATGCGATGTCGGTTTTCAAGATTCTGAAACAAATATGTAAAGGAATCAATACGGCGATGTCAAATTTTTGGTGGGGTGATGATGCTAACCATAAGAGGATGCATTGGCTAGCGTGCTAGAAACTTTGCATACCTAAGAAAAAGGAGGCATGCGATTCAAGGATATCCATTGTTTTAATCTTGCTTTGTTGGCTAAACAGGTATAGAGGCTTTTGGAGGAACCTGACTGACATAGGTATGATTACTCAGATGCTTATGATTTGCTGCCCTATACTGGGTAAAAGGATTATGACCCATGAAAATTCCAGATGATAGCCCAAGAAGCGACTGACAAAGACTTTGATTGTATTAGGATAGAGCCTCTGAACCGACAGTGTGTTGGTATTGTAATCACATGTATGTAAAACCTATCCACATACAGCTTTGAGACCCGACCTATTATATATAGGACGGGAGAAGCCCAAGCGAGGGTACCCGAAATCTTCCAAGCACCTTGTAATAGTGCGATTACTCAATATTCAGGCGACTTTGACTCCATTGTTTTCCTGACATCCGGCGAAATCCCCAGCGTTCTCTTTTCCGCAAAACCCTAAGTCCTTCACCATGGACATTGCTGAGGTTACCCCTCGTCAATTGGCACCGTCTATGGGAAGCCTGAACGCTGGAACCATGGATTTGGCCGACCGCTCTCCACCAAACATCAACCCAGCAAAAGCTGATCGACGCCCGCTCACCCCTGTATTAATACCCGCCGATGTCAACGGCGGATCCGATCTAATCATCGGAAGCTTCCACTTCCAAGTAGAGGACCCGCAAGAATTGCACCCTTCGGCCCTGATCACATCAGAACCGTCGGTGAAAAAAACTACGCCTATGGCGGTACCAGTATATTCCGTCGGATCCTCCATGGACGTCACAACATAGATCGAAGCAGGTGAAGAAAGCGAGAAAATCGAGATGGATCTGGGGTACCTTGATGGTCTTTACGACAATCTCTCCTTTGGATAAGATCCACAGCTAACCCCACCAAGCGAAGCAAGCCTGGCATATTCAGAACCCGAAGAAAGTAGCGAAAGTATCAACTTCGGAATTTGGATGGCAGAAATCTACCTAGAACAAAAACTGATGGACTTCACTGGCTCACCCGACAGTATCTCCCTCGGTACAGACAATGACGTCACCAGCCCATATATCACTCAGCACCAAGTATGCGTGATCATCGGAGACGCCTCGGCCCAGCAAGACTCCAACGGTAACCCAATTTTTAATCCCGATGATATTCTTTCAAGCCATAATGCAGGAAGTCATAGCAATGAAGGAAGACGAGGAAACAGGGGAGACCCAACAGTCAACCATGTAAACCGAGAAGAATAAGAACCGCGCAGAGGCGAGAGGCAAACTCTCAGCTTACCAGCCAGTGCATGGGAGAAGGCAAGGGCAGCAATTTCGGGTGTGGTTCCAATGACAACGGACGCCACTCACAAAGATCTATTAGCATATCAATATTTACTCCATCACAAAAAGAGAGACCTACTAAATATGCAAAGGCAAGTCGACGAAAGCAAAAGATTAGCCGATGAATCTAGCCTACGACGGGCGCAGTTAAGTTCCACCCGAGGATCAAGGAGCGTAACAGGAGGAGCATTGCCAAGGAGAGGAACGTCTAGGTTGCGGGATATCCCCGAAGAAGAGAGGAGCGAACTAATCCAAGATCTTGATCTATCATTCATGTCAACATACCAGGCCTGAAACATCAAGGCAAAAACAGCCCAGGCAGCCATTATGGCCGCACAAACATATCTAATCACAACACAGCCTGCACCCGACAATCCTCGCGCGGCCCTCGACCGCTCCGTCCTGATGAATCTCAGCATGGTAGGAGCATCTCTCATGCAAGCAAAGCAAGGAACCACGCGGCAACCCAACAGATCCCCGTGCCATCACAACATCTCTTAGCAAGGAGGTCATACCGGACGATCACGATCGCCACATCGGGTCCACTTTTCAGAATTAGAACCACGAAATGATGCAAGAAACGATATCACTTAGCGAAGGATCGACCGATCCAGAGAAGAACATAGCACCCAAAGATACCATGACGACAAAAGCGAGGAAGAGCAAGAACTATGCGGAGCTAGTTGCTTTACCCGACGGGTTTGCAAGACTCCGGTACCAAAATACTTTAAGTTACCCCAAGATTGCCAAAAGTATGATGGTCTCCAAGAACCCGAAGCTTGGCTAACGGATTATTTGGAAACCGTCAGGTTACAGGGCATCTCCAAAGCTACTACAATGCAAAGCTTGCAGCTGCAACTAACCGACACGGCACATTCCTGGCTAAGACAACTACCCAAAGATTCTATCAGCAGTTGGAACGATCTTGAGGACAAATTCATCAGGAACTTCCAGTCCACATTCAAGCGACCCACGTCTTTGGAGTGATGTCTACGCACGCTACTATTCCTCTAGACAATGTTGGGCCTCCAAGTGCAGAGGTTTGTAGAACAGCAGCAAGTTTCCCTTAAGTGGATCACCAAAGGTTTATCGAACTCAGGGAGGAAGTGGTCAAAGGTATCCCTCTCAAGCAACCCTGCAATCAAGATACAAGAAGTCTCGTGTGTCCCCAACACACCCAATACACTTGTCAGGTGTATAGGTGCACTAGTTCGGCGAAGAGATAGTGAAATACAAGTAATATGGATGATTATAAGTGGTAATTGCAATCTGACATAATAGTGGCAGCAAGCAAACATGTAACAGGACTAATTGTAAACGGTGTTTTAATGCTTAGAAACAAGGCCTAGGGATCATACTTTCACTAGTGGACACTCTCATATAAATATCTTCTCTTCATTATTCTATCCTGAACTACTCTCCGGTTGGACGATGTAGGGCTATAACAGCACACCTTAAAGTTCGCATTCCCCATCTAGATAACCCCTCACTGTCACCTTAGGCGCTAGATGGTTCCAACAAACACCAAAATCACATAGAGACATCCAACTCAAATTATACTCATGATAAGTATTTATATAACCTTAGTGAAAGGATACAGATGTCGTCTAGAGGGGGTGAATAGGCGATTTAAAACTTTTACGAGAGGGGCTCAACAAAGGCGGAATTAAACTAGCATTTACTTTGTCAATCACAAACCTATAACAACTAGGGTTCACCTATGTGCACCAACAACTTATGCTAAGCAAGACAAGCAACTATGTGATAGCAAGATATAGACTTCAAGCACGAAGGCTATGATGTCTACACACTTCTATTCTTGTAGACAGTTGTTGGGCCTCCAAGTGCAGAGGTTTGTAGAACAGCAGCAAGTTTTCCCTTAAGTGGATCACCCAAGGTTTATGGAACTCAGGGAGGAAGTGGTCAAAGGTATCCCTCTCAAGCAACCCTGCAATCAAGATACAAGAAGTCTCTTGTGTCCCCAACACACCCAATACACTTGTTAGGTGTATGGGTGCACTAGTTCGGCAAAGAGATAGTGAAATACAAGTGGTATGAATAATTATAAGTGGTAACGGTGCCAGAAAATAGTTTGCTGGCGTGTGGTTGACGTGGGAAAAGACTAAAGGCAAACTGAAATAAAGATGGAAGCAAGCAAACATGTAACAGATCTAATTGCAAACGGTGTATCAATGCTTAGAAACAAGGCCTAGGGATCATACTTTCACTAGTGAACACTCTCATATAAATATCTTCTCTTTATGATACTACTCTTAACTACTCTCCGGTTGGACACTCTAATCATTGGTAGGGCTATAACAACACTCCTCAAAGTTCGCTTTCCGCATCTAGATAACCCCACACTGTCACCTTGAGCACTAGATTGTTCCAACTAACACCACAATTTCATAAAGACATCCAACTCCAAATATAACTCATAACAAGTATTTGTAATCTCTAGCCTAAGTGCCACCATGGTGTGCACACTGTCAACTTCACACACATGGGGAGAGCAGAGATCTATTAAAGCACTTGAGTAGCAAGGTAGATCTACTTTATTACAAAGCTCATGATCACAATATGATCATGCATAGAGAGAGATGAACACATAGCTACCGGTAGAACCCTTAGCCTTGAGGAAGAACTACTCCCTCATCATCATGGGAATCAGCAACGGCGATGGAGATGGTGGTGGAGATCGATGGGGATGGCTCCAGGGGCACTTCCCCATCCCGACAGGGTGCCGGAACAGAGACTTTCTGTCCCCTGAATCTCCCCTTTGGTGGTGGCGGCGCTGCGGAACTTTTCGTGGCTGGAGGCTGGACTCTTTAGGGTTTTTCCATCGGGAGGCATCTTATAGGCGAAGAGGCAAGGTCGGTGGGCGGCCAGGGGGACCACACCACCTGGTGGCGCGGCTAGGGCTAGCCCGCGCCACCACATGGTGTGGCCGCCCTGTGGCCCCTCTTCGTCTCGTCTTCTAGCTCCATTAGTCTTCCGGTAAAATATCGACTTTGGCCTTTGTCCGGTCCAATTCCCAGAATATTGATTTTATGAATTTCCTGGAACCAAAAATAGCAGAAAACATGCAACTGGCACCGTGGCATCTTGTTAATAGGTTAGTCCAAGAAAGTGTATATAAATACTCCAAAGTGTGGACAAAACATAAGAAAGTAGATAAAAACCAAGCATGGAACATCAAAAATTATAGATACGTTAGCAACGTATCAACATCCCCAAGCTTAACTCCTGCTCGTCCTCGAGTAGGTAAGTGATAAAAAGAAAGAATAATTTTTGAGGTGACATGCACCATCATAAACTTGATCAAAGTATTTGTAAAACATGGATAGCTAGGATCATAGTACTTCAACATAGCATGAAAGATAAAGTTCTAACAATAAGACATAGCAACTATGTTGCAACATGAAAAGGCACAAACAAAAGATTCATAAATAATAATGCTTTGCAAGACGTTTGTTTGTTTCACATAAAGAAAACATAGCATAGTGGCATTCAGCTTGTCCCTCATAGAGTAGAAAAACATAAATGCATAGGACACCTTCAAAGTTTATAAGGGTGACTAGATACAAATAGTTTAAGAATAAGAAATATCAAGTTATGCATCAATCAACAAGTCTTGGGACAATGCACATAGAACTAAGAATGACCACTATGCTCTCAAAGTAGGTGCATAAAGATAGAAGGTGGAGACTCAACATAAAAGTAAAAGAAAGGCCTTCATAGAAGGAAGTAGAGATTCAAGTTTCATAAAGAGCTTACAAAAATTATGGTACTTACTAGCTTTCAGCTCTCATTTCCCCTATCATAAGCATCTTTAAGTGATTAAGGTTAAAGTGACACAACTAAGAGGATATGCTTGACAAGTTATAAGCCAAAATATCATGCCCCTTACTTACGAAGACCGAACCTCATGCTACTCAACTTTAGTCACAAGTAAGCTCTTGTCATTGTTAGTACATATGTATCATAGACAACCACCAACGGGGTACCCCTTGCACATGATACAGGAGCTATCCCATAATCAAAATGACAAGGCAAGCAGACAATGAGCATCTCAGCGATCTTTTTATTTGCTATTTGCATAGGTTTTTATTGAGGATGCTTCATAGAGTGCTCATTATGGTGATGCTGCAAGTTTCCACCATGATTAGGCATGGCTTAGGCTAGCGGCCCAGGCGTTTATCTAACACACATACAAACTCCATGATCTTACAAGTTCCACTTTTATTTCACACCGCCGGGATCTGTAAGCAAAAGAACATGATATCAACGGGGTACAAAGTACAAGTGCAATGTTGAAAGTGTTCCCCATGATACATGGTTCTGCTAATTTCAACTTATAAAGCGCAAGCATATACGCAACAAAGAAGGACCCAATGGTTCAAGATTATTAGGTGCAAAAAAGTAAAGTGTGCCATCAAGTTCGTGAGAGCTTTAATCACTAGTTTTCTCATAACAAGTTTAATTTGGAAGGTAAACAAAAGCATGAATATACTTGGAATAGCATAACATAGTTGGTAGGTATGATGGACTCTTTGGAATAACTTGGTTTAGGGAGTTGGATGCATGAGTGGAACTCATACTTGGTTTTGGAGGCTAGCAAAAGACTGGGAGCGACAAACTAAGAGAGCAATAATGGCCATAATCATGCAGAGCGACAAAACATCATTGATCAAAGCATAATTGATATTACAAGTTGAAAACTAAAGGATCATAAAGGCTATGGTGACTTGAGATAGTCATAACATGGTGTGAGCATGCGCCAAGTCAACCCAAATAAAGCATCAAAGGAGAATACCACTATACTATGCTTTAATATGCTAAAACAACGCATGATTCATCCAAGGCACATTAAGCAATCTCAATTGTTTATAACAAGTCATGCTAAAGCAAAGAATACTAAGCATAAAGCCAAAACAATATCAAGCATGGCATGACAAAGCATAGGCCACAGTTAAAAACAAGCTCTCTTTACCACTTAAGCATGAACTTTTCCTACTCTTTTCCAATCCAAACCAATCTTATTTGAAAACTAATGCATGAATGAGGGGGTACAACCAATTTATTCAAGCAAACTAAGCAAACCAAGCAAATGAAAACTAAAAACGAAAACGAAGACGTTCCAAGAACAACACAATTGTGCATGAAACAATAAAAATGAAGTGTTTGGAAGAACCTGAGATTTTTATTGATGAAGAAGGGGATGCCTTGGGCATCCCCAAGCTTTGACGCTTGTACCTCTTGAATATTTATTGGGGTGACATGGGGTGGCATCCCCAAGCTTGAGATTTTGTCCATTGTTAATCTCATTACATCATTCTTTCCGTACACCTAAAATTTTTCCTTCATACAAAACTTCACACAATCTTCATTAGCAACATTAGTGTACTCAAGATGATAAGTCTTTTTGGTTCAGTTCAACACCAATAAAACTTCCATTAAAACACAAGCTAATGTATCACTTCCCTCAAAAAGCTCAAATGATCAAAGAGAACTCAAAGAGAAAGCGATTAAGAGGCAAAATGCAAATAATGGCAGAAATCTGTCAAAACAGACCAACAGGTAAAAACCAATTTTTTCGAAGACCTTCGGTTGATCAAATAGAAAAGTGTTGAACTAACGAAAGTTAGATAACAACCTGGGACAGAAGCACAAAAATTCACGCCTCAAAACGACATACATAGATTTTACACGAATTTTTTACAGCGAAGCATAAAAATCTGTTTCGGGACAGCAACTTTCCCAAGCATTACTTCTCTCTCATTAGAGGTTACTCTTGGCACAAAAAGCAAATAAAAAGGATAAGGAGCGGTTATTACAGAGGTAATAACTTTCAAGACTCAACTAAAACTTTTGGGTTATCTCCCAATAAGTACTGTTCTTTAACGCCTTTAAGTTAGGCATTATAGTTTGAGAAGATGCTCACATAAGATATATGAATTGAAGTAAAAGAGAGCATCAAAAAGCAAATTCAAAACACATTTAAGTCTAACCCACTTCCTATGCATAGGAATATTGTAAAGAACCAAGTCATGAAAGCACAAAGCAACAAGCATAGTAAAGCAAAACAAGTGCAACTTTAAAATTTTCAACATAAAGAGGGGAAACTTAATATTGTTGAGATACATAAAACCATGTTTCCCTCTCTCATAATAACTTTCAGTAGCATCATCAATAAAATTAACAATATAACTATCACATAAAACATTCTTATCATGAGCCACTTGCATAAAAGAATTAATACTCTCCATATAAACATAGTCATTCTTATTAATTTTAGTGGGAGCAAATTCATCAAAATAGCTATCATTATTATTCTCATCACCATAATCATCAAATATAGGAGGCATATTGTAATCATAATTAATTTTCTCCTCAATAGTAGGTGGACTGAAAATATCATATTCATCATTGTAATCATCATATATTGGAGGCATAGTATCATCAAAAGCAATAGAATAGCTATCTTCCAAAGCTGGGGAAGTAAAAAGATCATTTTCATAAAAACTAGCTTCCCCAAGCTTAGACTTTTCCATAGCATTAGCAATAATGGTGTCCAAATAATTCATACAAACAACATTTCTATTAGCATGCAAATAAAGTTCCATAGGTTTTTTAATTTTCTCTTCAAACACTTCATGTCCTAACTCAATATAAATACTATAAAACTCTCTAATTTTGTTGTTGTTTTCCATTAAGCCTTAGTGAAAATAAAAACAAGAAACAAAAAGATATAAATTGCAGAATCTAAAGGAAATAACTTCGAACACTCACACCGGAGGATGTGAGTATCTTTTACCTTACCTCCTTGGCAACGGCGCCAGAAAATAGCTTGATGTCTACGCACTTCTATTCTTGTAGACAGTTGTTGGGCCTCCAAGTGCAGAGGTTTGTAGAATAGCAGCAAGTTTTCCCTTAAGTGGATCACCCAAGGTTTATCGAACTCAGGAAGGAAGTGGTCAAAGGTATCCCTCTCAAGCAACCCTGCAATCAAGAAACAAGAAGTCTCTTGTGTCCCCAACACACCCAATACACTTGTCAGGTGTATAGGTGCACTAGTTCGGCGAAGAGATAGTGAAATACAAGTGGTATGGATAATTATAAGTGGTAACAGTGCCAGAAAATAGCTTGCTGGCGTGTGGTTGACGTGGGAAAAGACTAAAGGCAAACTGAAATAAGATGGAAGCAAGCAAACATGTAACAGATCTAATTGCAAACGGTGTATCAATGCTTAGAAACAAGGCCTAGGGATCATACTTTCACTAGTGAACACTCTCATATAAATATCTTCTCTTTATGATACTACTCTTAACTACTCTCCGGTTGGACACTCTAATCATTGGTAGGACTATAACAACACTCCTCAAAGTTCGCTTTCCGCATCTAGATAACCCCACACTATCACCTTGAGCACTAGATGGTTCCAACCAACACCACAATTTCATAAAGACATCCAACTCCAAATATAACTCATAACAAGTATTTGTAATCTCTAGCCTAAGTGCCACCATGGTGTGCACACTATCAACTTCACACACATGGAGAGAGCAGAGATCTATTAAAGCACTTGAGTAGCAAGGTAGATCTACTTGATTACAAAGCTCATGATCACAATATGATCATGCATAGAGATAGATGAACACATAACTACCAGTAGAACCCTTAGCCTCGAGGAAGAACTACTCCCTCATCATCATGGGAATCAGCAACGGCGATGGAGATGGTGGTGGAAATCGATGGAGATGGCTCCGGGGGCACTTCCCCATCCCGACAGGGTGCCGGAACAGAGACTTTCTGTCCCCTGAATCTCCCCTTTGGTGGTGACGGCGCTGCGGAACTTTTCGTGGCTGGAGGCTGGACTCTTTAGGGTTTTTCCATCGGGAGGCATCTTATAGGCGAAGAGGCAAGGTCGGTGCACGGCCAGGGGGCCCACACCACCTGGTGGCGTGGCCAGGGCTAGACCGCGCCACCACATGGTGTGGCCGCCCTGTGGCCCCTCTCCGTCTCGTCTTCTAGCTCCGTGAGTCTTCCGGTAAAATATCGACTTTGGCTTTTGTCCGATCCAATTCCGAGAATATTGATTTTCTGACTTTCCTAGAACCAAAAATAGCAGAAAACAGGCAACTAGCATTGTGGCATCTTGTTAATAGGTTAGTCCAAGAAAGTGTATAGAAATACTCCAAAGTGTGGGCAAAACATAAGAAAGTAGATAAAAACCAAGCATGGAACATCAAAAATTATAGATACGTTAGCAACGTATCAGGCTATCACAAAGTAAAGTGCATAAGTAAGAGCTCGGGTATAGAGATAACCAAGGCATGTAGAGACAACGATGTATTACCGAGTTCCTCCCAACAATGGAGTACGTCTCGTTTGGAGAGGGGGCAGTATCAAACCACCAACGCCACAAAAGGCCTCCCTTGTTCTCCGATGAATCTCACCCCAATGGGTTCATTTCACCTCTTCCACTATACGGTAACCTTCGAGGTGGAAGCCTGCACCTTTACAACGAGTTTGGGGCACACATCCACAACTTAATTGGAGGCTCCCGAATACAAGCAAGCTGTCAAACAATCAAAGACAAGCATGTAAGAATCAAATCAACCAAAACAAGGCTTAGGATTTCCAATGAAACCCTAGAGCAAGAGGCCCTCAAGTGAATGAGGGGGAATGAAGATCTCTCTTGGTGAAGCTGTAGATCAAGGCCTCCTCCTTCGATTCCCCAAAGATCAGGGACTTTGGGTGGTTGGAGAGGGAGATCTTGGAGTTTTGGTGGCTCTCAAATGGTGTTCTTCTTTTTCTGGAACGAGCAGCTTGAGGTTGAAGAAGAGGTCCCCTATTTATTGGCCCACTGATTTCTGACCGGTTTCTAACCGTTGGAGAAAAGTCAGACCGGAGACTCCGGCCTGCACACCGGAGACTCCGGTCTACACCGGAGATTCCGGCCCATCTCTGGACCAGCCTCCGGACCACCAAACAAAATGACCCAGCCCTTCTATGAGCCAAGTGGACCGGAGACTCCGGTCCAACCACACCGTAGACTCTAGTCATGGGATTGGACCGAAGACTCCAGCCAGACCTCAGGACCTTGCTCCGGACCACCTATCTGGCTGACCATGGGCAATATATTCGATCCACTCTGGAGGCTTGCGGAGAAACTCCGGACAACACCAGAGACTCCGGTCAGCACACACCGTAGACTCTGGTCCAAGAACCCACAGAGGCAAACCTGATAGAAACAACAAAATGGTAATGATCATAACATTTGCATCCGGACTCCGATTGACCCGAAACCAATTTTGTTGGAAAGGGGGTGACAAGAGCTTGATGACACCAAGAGAGAGCATTTCATATATTATGATGTGAGATACCTCTCTTGGTGAGAAACCGGAAAAAAACCTCCAAGATAAAAAACGTAATAAGGTATAAAGGGAAATCCGTTTTTGATGAACTAGAGCTTGTTATGAATTACCACAAGCTCTAGAATCTCACATGGATAAGATCCAAATAATAGCCAAGAAACATGATGCCAAGAATACAAAGGTTTGGGCTCTCGCCGAAGGATATAATAAAGTTACTCACTCAAGAGCCCCTCTTGATAGAATGGTTATCTATCTAATAAACCGGTCTCTCCAACATAAGACCTGTGACAAGAAAACCCTATCAAGAACATACGTTTGCCTTGCGCATATTCCACTTGAGCTTGATGATGACGATCTTCTTCACCTCAAGATGGAACACATTCCTTGATTGCACTAGCTTGGTGAAGACTTGCAGATTGCTCTCCATACTCCACTATGGTAGAGTTTCTCTTTTGGGCATACCATCTTCCCATATCCATGATCACCATAGGATGGCAAGCATTAAGCAAATGATCTCTTCGAGATGGCTCATCTTGAACTTGCACATAATTTCTTCTTTCTTCGTTATGTTGGTGCCTTGAAGGCACATAAGGGATATCATACCAACTTTATTCTTCAAGACACACTTGTTATAGGCCCAAATCTCACTTGACCAATCTCCGGATCACTCAATGAACCCTTGGTCAACACCATATCTTCTCTACTTTCTTCTTCTCCCAACCTTGAAACCAACATATGGTTCAAGCATTGCCTACAGACAAACCCTACAAGTAAAACTCAATGCAAACATAAGTCCATAAAGATTGTCATTAATTACCAAAACCACACATGGGAGCACACATGCACTTTCAATCTCCCCCATTTTGGTAATTGATGACAATCCCTTTGAGAGGGTTTATATTAGGAATTAACCAAACAAAACATTGTGCTAACATCAAATACAACACAAGTATGTGATGTTAGTACAACCACAATATAGAGCAAACTCCCCCACAATCTATGCACGTGTGGATGAGCTTAAATTTCATTGCATATCTTGCCCCAATCATTACCGGTGGTGGAGTTTTCTCTATATATTCAAGATGCAATGCAACACACTAAGATGAAAAGCACATGAGGCAAGTGTTTAAGTACAAAAATCAAAGCACACAACCAAATTCCCTAGAAACCCTCTAACAACTTCTCCCCCATTGGCATCGATTGCCGAAATGGGTGAAAAAGCTTTAGAAGGCCAATTTAGTGAGAGTTCCTCCATATGGTGTGCATTTCTCATAATATGAGGGGAATCAAATGCACGTATCCAATGACGAATACCATGAGGAAATCAAACTAAACTGAGGATCCAAAGATTGCAAAGAAATAAAATGGTGAAGAAGCATCAACGAATGAAGTAAGCAATCAAAAGATCGAAAGAGGCACTTCATAAAAGGAAGATACCAAAAGAAAGATAGATATTATGATAAGATTGAAAAGAGAGTGATCTAAATAATATGAGGAGACTCCCCAAGGTTTGTGTACAAATTATAATTTGTGTTTGAATACTATATGCACAAACATGGCATCCTCATTCCCTCTATATCATTTAAACCACGAGCACGAGCAGGAGAGAACATATTATGATGAGAGAAAATGAGTGTTTAGATGAAAATAGGAAGCTCCCCAAGGTTCATGCATAACAAAGTGAACAATTATGGAATCCTAACTCCCCATAATCAAACAAAACACCAAACAAGAACAAGAAAGAAAATGGGTGTTCTTAGGTAGATTAGGAAAGCTCCCCAAGGTTTATGCACCAAATGTGATAATTGCTTTGAATGCAAAGTGCATAAACATGGTATCCTTGCTCCCCCAAACTAACATAACAACCCAAGGCATGAGATATCAACTTTATTAACACCAACGAGTGCCAAAAGATGCAAATAAAAATGTCAAGCACTCAAAGAAAAACTTTTGGAGCCACCAAAGAATAAAGAAGGAGCACAAGGTGGACTCCAAAGCAAAAAAGGATATCAACTAGAGATTTAGCCATAATCATGTGTATAAGTTTCTAGGTAGATAACAATCACCAAGATATACATCCACAAAGAAACATGTACACACAAAATGGATACTCAAGAATGGACAAGATATCCAAACAAAAGTCATAGATAATTCCAATAAGATTTTTGCTAGAAAGCATGGCCAAAGGCTCAAAGTGTGGACAAAACATAAGAAAGTAGATATAAAACAAGCATGGAACATCAAATATTATAGATACATTTACGACGTATCAACATCCCCAAGCTTAACTCCTTCTCATCCTCGAGTAGGTAAGTGATAAAAAAGAATAATTTTTGAGGTGACATGCACCATCACAATCTTGGTCAAGGTATTTGTAAAACATTGATAGTTGGGATCATAGTACTTTAACATAGCATGAAATATATAGTTCTAACAATAAAACATAGCAACTATGTTATAACATGAAGAGGTACAAACAAAAGATTCATGAATAATAATGCTTTGAAAGACGTTTGTTTGTTTCACATATAGAAAATATAATGAGAATGGTATTCAGCTTGTCCCTCATAGTGTAGCAAAACATAAATGCATAGGACACCTTCAAAGTTCATAAGGTGACTAGATACAAATAGTTTAAGAACAAGCAATATCAAAGTTATGAATCAATCAACAAGTTTTGGGACAATGCACGTTAAACTAAGAATGACCACTATGCTCTCTCAATAGGTGCATAAAGATAGAAGATGGAGACTCAACATAAAAGTAAAAGAAAGGCCATTCATAGAAGGAAGCAGGGATTCAAGTCTCATAAAGAGCTTCCAAAAATTATGGTACTTATTAGCTTTCAGCTCTCATTGCCCCTATCATAAGCATGTTTAGGTGATTAAGGTTAAAGTGAGCAAATATGAGGATATGCTTGGCAAGTTATAAGCTGAAAATCGCATGCCCCTTACTTACGAGTATCGAACCTCGTGCTACTCAACTTTAGTCACAGGTAAGTTCTTATCATTGTAAGTATATGTGTATCATAGAGAACCGCCAATGGGGTACCCCTTGCTCGATGATACAGAAGCTTTTCCATATCAAAATGCAAGGCAAGCAGACAATGAGCATCTCAACGATCCTTTTGTATGCTATTTGCATAGGGTTTTCCCTTTTTTCTTTTTTTCTTTTTTTCTCTTTTTTTGGATGCTTCATAGATTGCTCACTATGGTTATGCTGAAGGTTTCCACCATGATTAGGCATGGATTAGACCAGCCGCCCAGGCGTTTCTCTATTACATATACGAACTCCATGAGCCTTATAAGCCCCCCTTTAATTTCACACCGTCGGGATCCATAAGCAAAAGAACATGATATCAACTAAATAAAGTGCAATGTTGAAAGCGTTCCCCATGATAACATGGTTCTACTAATTCACAACTTACAAAACACAAGCATATACGCAACATAGATGGGCACAATGGTTCAAGTTTATTAAGTGCAAGAAAGTAAAGTGTGCCATCAAGTTCGTGAGAGATTTAATCACTAATTTTCACATAACAAGTTTAATTTGGAAGGTAGATAAAAACATGAATATACTTGGAATAGCAATAATGCTAATAGGTAGGTATGGTGGACTCTTTGGAATAACTTGGTTTTATTTGGAGTTGGATGCATGAGTAGAACTCATACTTGGTACATGTGGAGGCTAGCAAAAGACTGGGGGCGACCAACTAAGAGAGCAATAATGTCCATAATCATGCAAAGCGACAAGACATCATTAATTAAAGCATAAAGTGATATTGCAAGTCGAAAACTAAATGATCATAGAGGCTATGGTGACTTGGTATAGTCTTAACATGGTGTGAGCATGCGCCAAGTCAACCCAAATAAAGCATAAAAAAGAATACCACAATATTATGCTTTTATATGCTAAAACAACGCATGATTCTTTCAAGGCACAATAAGCAATCTCAATTGTTTGTAACAAGTCATGCTACAGCAATAATCACTAAGCATAAAGTCAAAGCAATATCAAACATGACATGATAAAGTCTAGGCCACAGTCAAAACAAGACTCCTTTTGTACCACTTATAAGCATGAAACTACTACTCTTTTCCAACACCAATCAAAAAGTAAAGCTAAACGCAATGCTAGCAAAGCAGAACACTCACAGAACAATAAGAGTGAAAACTAGAGTGTTCTAGGCAATGAATAACGGGGCGTGTGTCTCTCCAAAAGAAGTGTGTTGGGATCCAACCAACTTATTCAAAAAAGCAAAATAAAAATAAAACTAAAAACAAAGACAAAGACGCTCCAAGAACAACACAATTGGTGCATAAAACAATAAAAATGAAGTGTTTGGAAGAAAACCTGAGATTTTTATTGATGAAGAAGGGGATGCTTTGAGCATCCCCAAGCTTTTACACTTGTACTTCTTGAATATTTCTTGGGGTGACACGGGTGGCACCCCCAAGCTTGAGCTTTTGTCCAAACTTCATCTTATCATATTGTTCTTCCCTACACTTGAAAATTTCCTTCATACAAAACTTCACACAATCTTCATTAGCAACATTAGTGTATTCAAGATAATAAGTCTTTGGGTTTAGTTTCAACACAAGTAAAACTTTCATTAAAACACAAGATACTGTAGAAATTCCTTCTAAAAGCTCAAATGATCAAAGGGAACTCAAAGAGAAAGAGATTAAGAGGCAAATGCAAATAATGGCAGAAATCTGTCAAAACAGACCAACAGGTGAAAACCGATTTTTTTGAAGACCTTCTCTTGCTCAAATCGAAAAGTGATAAATTAAAGAACATTAGATAACAATCTGGGGCAGAAGCACAAAAAATTACAGCTCAATCCGACGTACAGATATTTTTCACGAATTTTTACAATGAAGCACAAAAATCTGTTTCAGGACAGCAACTTCCCCAAGCATTATTTCTCTCTCATTAGAGGTTATTCTTGGCACAAAAACCATACAAAAAGGATAAGGAGAGGTTATTACAGAGGTAATAACTACCAAGACTCAACAAAACAAAAATAAACTGAAATTAAAAATATAATGGGTTGTCTCCCAAAAGCTCTTTCTTTATAGCCATTAAGATAGGCATGATAATTTTGATGATGTTCACATAAGAAATATGAATTGAAGTAAAAGAGAGTATCAAGAAGAAAATATGGAAAAAAATTAAGTCTGACCCACTTCTTATTAAAAATAATCTTGTAAAGAAACAAGTCATGAAAGCACAAAGCAACAAGCATAGGAAAGCAAAACAAGTGTGACTTCAAAATTTTCAACATAAAGAGGGGAAACTTAATATTGTTGAGATACATGAAACCATATTTCCCTTTCTCATAATAACTTTCAGTAGCATCATGAATAAAATTAACAATATAACTATCACATAAAACATTCTTATCATGAGCCACATGCATAAAAGAATTAATACCCCCCTATAAGCATAGTCATTCTTATTAATCATAGTGGGAGCAAATTCAACAAAATAGATATCATTATTATTCTCATCACCATAATCATCAAATATAGGACGCATATTGTAATCATAATTAATTTTCTCCTCAATAGTAGGTGGACTGAAAATATCATACTCATCATTGTAATCATCATATATTGGAGGCATAGTATCATCAAAGTAAATTTTCTCCTCCATGCTTGCGGGACTAAAAATATCATACTCATCAAAACCAGCTTCCCCAAGCTTAGACTTTTCCATAGCATTAGCAATAATGGTGTTCAAAGAATTCATACTAATAATATTGCTATTAGCATGCAAATAAAGTTCCATAGGTTTTTTAATTTTCTCTTCAAACACTTCATGTCCTAACTCAAGTTCCATAGGTTTTTTAATTTTCTCTTCAAACACTTCATGTCCTAACTCAAGATAAATACTATAAAGCTCTCTAAATTTGTTGTTGTTTTCCATTAAGCCTAACTAGTGAAAATAAAAACAAGAAACAAAAAGATATAATTGCAAAATCTAAGGAAAATAACTTCGAGCACTCACACACCAGCAACAGTACTAGAATATAGCTTAGTAGCCAGAGAATGTGAGTAGCTTTTACCTTACCTCACCGGCAACGGCGCCAGAAAATAGCTTGATGTCTACACACACTTCTATTCTTGTAGATAGTTGTTAGGCCTCCAAGTGTAGACGTTTGTAGAACAGAAGCAAGTTTCCATTAAGTGGATCACCCAAGGTTTATCAAACTCAGGGAGGAAGTGGTCAAAGGTATCCCTCTCAAGCAACCCTACAATCAAGATACAAGAAGTCTCTTGTGTCCCCAACACACCCAATACACTTGTCAGGTGTATAGGTGCACTAGTTCGGCAAAGAGATAGTGAAATACAAGTAATATGGATGATTATAAGTGGTAATTGGAATCTGAAATAATAGTGGAAGCAAGCAAACATGTAACAAGACTGATTGTAAACGATGTTTCAATGCTTAGAAACAAGGCCTAGGGATCATACTTTCACTAGTGGACACTCTCATATAAATACCTTCTCTTCATTATTCTATCCTGAACTACTCTCCGGTTGGACGATGTAAAGCTATAACAGCACACCTTAAAGTTCGCATTCCCCATCTAGATAACCCTTCACTGTCACCTTGAGCGCTAGATGGTTCCAACAAACACCACAATCTCATAGAGACATCCAACTCAAAATATACTCATGATAAGTATTTATATAACCTTAGCCAAAGTGCCACACGGTGTGCACACTGTCAACTTCACACGCGTAGGGATAAGAAGATATTAATTAAAGCACTTGAGTACTAGAATAGATCTATAGATTACAAAGCTCATTATCTCAATAAGATCATGCATAGAGAGAGAGATGAACACATAGATACTTGTAGAGCCCTTAGCCTCGGGAGAGAACTACTCCCTCCTTATCATGGGAGTCAGCAACGACGATGGAGATGGCTCTGGGGGCACTTCCCATCCCGGCAGAGTGCCGGAACAGAGACTTCTGTCCCCCGAATCTCCTCTTTGGTGGCGGCAGCATTGAGGAACTTTTCGTGGAATTCTGATATGGTATCTAGGGTTTTCATCCCGGGGGGCTTATATAGGCGAAGAGGCAATGTCGGTGGACGCTCGAGGGGCCCACACCACCCCCTGGCGTGGCCTGGGTTGGCCCGCGCCACCAGGTGGTGTGGCCACCTCTTGGCCCCTCTCCGTCTTGTCTTCTGGCACCGTGAGTCTTCTAGTAAAATATTGACTTTGGCTTTTGTCTGGTCCAATTCTGAGAATATTTCTTTTCTAGCTTTTCTGAAACCAAAAACAGCAGAAAACAGGCAACTGGCACTGTGGCATCTTGTTAATAGGTTAGTCCAAGAAATCATATGAAAAGTACTCCAAAGTGTGGACAAAGCACAAGAAAGTGGATAAAACCAAGCATGGAACATCAAAAATTATAGATACATTTGCAATGTATCAGTCACCGCTGCAAAAAAGGAAGAAAACTACTGTACAGAGTGACTTACATCTTTCATCTCCACAGCAACAGGATTTTCGGATATCGCCACATCTTTACCAGCAGTTTTCTTCCTTTTTTGCAGCGGTGACTGATACATTGCAAATGTATCTATAATTGTACAGAGTGACTTACATCTTTCATCTCCACAGCAACAGGATTTTCGGATATCGCCACACCTTTACCACCAGTTTTCTTCCTTTTTTGCAGCGGTGACTGATACATTGCAAATGTATCTATAATTTTTGATGTTCCATGCTTGGTTTTATCCACTTTCTTGTGCTTTGTCCACACTTTGGAGTACTTTTCATATGATTTCTTGGACTAACCTATTAACAAGAGCCACAGTGTCAGCTACCTGTTTTCTGCTGTTTTTTGTTCCAGGAAAGTCAGAAAATGAATATTCTCGAAATTGGACAGGACAAAAGCCAAAGTGCCTATTTTCCGGAAGTCATCAGATGCCAGAATACGAGACTGAGAAGTGCTGGAGGCCGGCCACACCACCTGGCCGCGCGGCCAGGCCTGGCCCGCGCCAGGGGGTGGTCTGGCCGACCCCAGCACCCCCTCGGCCTCTCCTTCCGCCTATAAGATGCCCTCGGGACGAAAAACCTAAGGACCCGATCAAAAATCCACGAAAGAGTCTGTAGCCACTGTCATCTCCATCCCTAGATCGGGAGGGATCTGAAGCTCTTCCCGTCACCCTGCCGGAGAGGGGAATTCACCCTGGAGGCCTTCTTCATCACCATGCAAGCCTCCGGTGTGATGCGTGAGTAGTTCATCATTGGACTACAGATCCATGTAGTAGCTAGATGGCTGGTTCTCCTCCTTTGTGCTTTCATGTCTAGATCTTGTGAGCTCCGTTCATGATCAAGATCATCTATTTGTAATTCTGCATGTTGTGTTTGCGGGGATCTGATGGATATTGAGATGCTATTTTAGATTGATTATTGATTCTATCATGTCTTTGTTATTTGTGATCTTGCATGCTTTCCGTTGTTACTAGCTATCTTAGCCAAGTAGATGCTAGCAACTCCAAGAGTTAGTATTTATGCTCGATAGTGGGTTCATGCCTCTGGTAATCTGGGGAAGTGACAGAAATCTCTAAGGTACTAGATGTGTTGTTGCTACTAGGGAGAAAACAACAATCCTTTGTTCATAGAACAATCGTATTATTTACATTACACGCAATTCGTAAAGCAATAATCTGTTGCTTGCAACTTAATACTGGAGGGGGTTCGGATGATAACCTGAAGGTGGATTATTAGTCATAAATGCAGTTGGATGGCGGTCTATGTATAATGTTGTAATGCCCAATCAAGTCTCAAAGGAGTCAAGATGATTAGTATATGCATGTATTGCTTTCTCGATGTTTGTCAATTGCCCCGCTGTAATTTCTTCACCCAGCATGTTATCTATCTTAAGGAGAGCCACCTCTAGTGAACTATGGATCCCGATCCTTTTCTTTTACATACAATCTACAAATTGTTTACTCCTTGTGTTTACTTTCTGCAAACTATTACTTCTTTCCATTCGATACATTTAACCCTTTGTTTTCAGCAAAACACGGTGAGATTGACAACCTCGTCACAAGTTGGGGACAAAGTTCTGTGGTTGTGTTGTGTAGGTCTCCATGTTGCTACTAGCACCGGTAGTGCGCCCTGCCAAGGCTCAGCTAGTAACACCTTTGGGGTGTTTCCTTGCTCCTACTAGTTTGATTAAACCTTGGTTTCATAACTGAGGGAAACTTGCTGATGTGCTCATCATACCTTCCTCTTGGGGTTCCCAACGAGCTCTACATCAATACCGAGCCATCAGTGACCTTGATGAAGTGGCAGCATCTTTATGGATAATCTTCTCCACAGAAGACACACACTTTTCTTTCGGCTCCATCGATGGTGGAGGAGATTTATTGGCAGAGCAGGCAACAGATGTACGAAGAGGAGACGCGGGAGGATCTTCATCATCGTCACTGCAAGAGAAAAGAACAAAACAATTGGGAAAAGCATCAGAAATAGAACTACCCGATAAAGTAGTAAAGAAGCAGTCAAACACTTACAAAGATACATCCTGCGCAAAGCGGAACAAGTTCATCTGGGCGGGAGCAGCTGAGACTGGAGCAGCATCGAAGGGTTTGGAAGCAGTTGAGTCATCTGAGTCTTCGACCCTTTCTACAGCATAGGGGCGCTTCCTCTTATCACCAGCATGCTCCACGCGAAAATCTTCGGAGCGAGCCGAGGTAAGAGATTGCGTCTTCGATGAAGAATCAGAAGCATAAAAATCCATTTCCTCATCCGCGACAGTCCCAGTCACAGGGAGGTCGTCAGATGCGGAAGGATGGACAGGGGGCTCACAGCTTCCAGGGAGGGGAGGAAGTGAGCTCAAGTGATCAAAGTCCTACGCAAGTAGAAGACAGGGAAAAAGCGACAGTCATTGATAGAGTAAAAATTCATTCGCAACTATAAGGAAGGAAAGATGAATGCAAAGGAAATTTACCTAGGGGAGCCGGTTTTCTTGCCATAGGGCTCCACAACACAGTTGGATGGAACCGGGATTTTCTTGGTAAGAGTGGTGAAGTTTCGAACCCTCTTTTCATATACCTTGAGGGTAAGGTCTTCTGAGGAAATCCTCATTGGGTACTTCTTCCCGGTATACGCTCAGATGCCAGAAAGCCGAGCTTGAAGCGGTTGGACGCGGATCTGCAAAAAATATGCCAGGATCTAGAGACCCGACAATTCCTTGCCAACTTCGTGCCACAGTTTCGAAATGCGATCAATATAGGGCTAGATTTCAACCATTTCTTTGGCAGAAGGACGTTGATCCCAGAAGTCAAGTTTGCGGCAAGGTTTCTTAGGATCAAAGGGGGCTAAACCGAAAGACTGGCCTTCAAGTGGTTGATCCTTGATATAAAACCACTTAGACTTCTAGCCTTGGACAGAGTCAGTGATCTTAAAATCAAAACAATCTACGTCGGAGCGAACAGAGAAAATGGCGCCACCAACATCATGGACAATGGTGTCAGTGGCGTTACAGCGAACATAAAAGAAATGCTTACACAGGCCCCAATGGGGATGAATCCCGAGAAAGCACTCACAGAGAGTGACGAAACAAGCAACATGAAGGATAGAGTTAGGCGTGAGCTGATACAGCTGTACGTCATAGACAAAAAGAAGACCATGCAGAAATTCGTGGATAAGAAGAGAAAGGCTGCAAAAAAAAGGAGAGAAACATTACTCTCCATCCAGGCTCGGGGATGGGAGCAGCTTCGTCTCCAGGAAGCTTGAAGGTACCCTCCGCCAGATGGCCAGAGTTCCGCTCCTCACGGATATCCCACACCGTGCACTTGGTAGGAGCCCATCTGACGGCCCTCTTCCTGGTGGCCTTCACGGCAGCAGTGAAAGTCCTAGCCTTAGTTTTGCCCATGGTGGTGAAAGAGGAACACGAGCACACAACAGGAGTTCGTAAGGGGGCAAGAGCGCAAGGAAGAAGATGGAGAAGAGGTAGGTGAGGTAAAATAGTAAAACAAATATCCTTCCCCTTATAAAGAGCAAAGGCGTGAGGTCCGAACCGTTTGATGAAAAATCAAACTGACAAAAGATCACACAATGGTGACACGTGTTACAAGGATTCCGTAAAGTAAAAATCTAAAGAAGTTATGGCTGCGGTAAAAATGGGAGGACAGCGTGTGACGCCTTGATCTTCGCACGGAGAGGGGACGTGCAGTCAAAAAACTCTGTTGAATATGTTATCGCGCATCATCATTACTGCCGTATGGCCTCATGTTCGAAACGTCCCGTCAGGACGTGTCTTCTGAAAATCAACAACATAAAATACGTCATTACTGACATCACAGCAAAGACATTGCAGAAATTGCGGCTTGCTATAAGAAGATATGACCCGAAACAATTGACATTGGAGTGGAAGTAAATTCCTTCATTAGAAGATTTCAGACTACAATCAAATATATAATATTGCGACTGTAGCCTCGGGGGCTACTCCTATCGGGAGCACTAGTCGTGCACCTGACAAAATCTACAGAAACATTGACGCCATAAATTCAAGTTTTCGAGCCTATGTTCTGATACATACATCCGAACATAGCCTCGGGGGCTACTCCTATTAGAATCACTGGTGTGCACCTGATAAAGAAAGACAAATGAAAAACTCTTCAACAGATACTCCTATCGGGAGCAGTTACAGAAAACAAAAAAGATCTTCAGCCGCCAAAAACGCACTCGACATGAAGGTAAGATCCCAGGATTCGTCCTGTGTGGCCTGGTAATCGTATAAGAATGCGCTCTGCTAGTAAAATATCCATATCAACGATACGATAAAAAATCCCGACGAACGCTTTGGGTACCCGATAAATAGAAACTGGAATTTAGTATTGGATAAGACCTCAGCGGCTCAAACTGAATTACGCCAGTAGGAAATTCTGGATTCGAGCCTGGGGACTTGAATTTGATGTAGGACAACCTTGTTTTTTGCCCAGGAGCAATTAATTGATTCTCGATCTGTCAGAAGCATTAGACTCGTTATACCAAAATCCCTACAAAAATAAAAATCAAGGAATAGAAATAAAAGGAAAAGAGGAAAAAAGAAACTTTGAGACTCAACCTGACATAGGTATGATTACTCAGATGATTATGATTTGGTGCCCTATACTGGGTAGAAGGTTTACGGCCCATGAAGATTTCAGATAATATCCCAAGAAAGCGACTAACAAAGACTTTGATTGTATTAGGAAAGATCCTCTGAACCGACAATGTGTTGGTATTATAATTAGGCGTATGTAAAACCTATCCGCATACATCTTTGAGATCCGGCCTATTATATATAAAACAGGAGAAGCCCAAGCGAGGGTACCCGAAATCTTCCAAGCAACATGTAATAGTGCGATTACTCAATATTCAGGCGACTTTGACTCCATTGTTTTTCTGACATCTGACGAAATCCCCAGCGTTCTCTTTTCCGCAAAACCCTAAGTCCTTCACCATGGACATTACCGAGGTTACCCCTCGTCACTGACTCTCTTTGTGCTAGAGTGTTACAAGCCAAATATTCCCCAGGGGATCTACTAAATGCAACAATGCAGAAGGGTAGTTCCTTCATCTGGCAAAGTATTTGGGCTGGTATTTAAACATTCAAGAAGGGACACGTATGGCATGTTGGATAGGGGAATAACATCAAAATTTGGGAGTACAAGTGGATTTCTGGATGTCAATCATGCAAGATGTTTATACCAAATGGGCGGAATATATATACTAGAGTACATTAGTTGATTGATCCTGTCACAAACTCTTGGGATGAGGAGTTGATTGAGCAGATTTTTTGGCCGGTTGATGCTCGCAAAATATTGGCTATTCCATTATCATCACACAATATGGAAGATTTTGTGGGCTAGAGTTTAACCAAAACGGGCACTTCTCAATACGTTCGGCCTACCACGCTGAGTGAGACAACCAATTCGGTAGTAAACTGAACTGTGGTCATGGCCCTGAAGTAATGAAACCACACCCTATGTGGGACACAATTTGGAGTCTGGAGGTACCAGCGAAGGTAAAAATCTATCTTTGGCTGCTGATGCAGGAAAGTTTACCTTGTCATACGGTTTTAGCTAATATACATAAGGTGAGTGATCAATGCCCATTATGTGATATTGCGGCAAAAGATGTGAAGCATATGCTCTTCCAATGCACCCACGTCAATCTTATATGGTCAAAATTTGGCTTGGAGGCGCTGATTGAGGAGGTAGTTACCATCGACCGTGCTAGACAGGCAGTACTGGAGTTCCTCCTATGATCTGAATGATGATCCACTAAGATTGTGAGATAATACAAGTATACCAGAGCTAGTAGAGATTACCAGCTGGTACCTCTGGTTGGAGAGATGACAAGCAATACACTACAAAAAATTTAAGGACCTAGGGAGTACTGCTATCACAATTGGAGCTCTATACTCGAACTTCACTGCCACCAATTTATCAAGGCCCAAGATGAGAAGAGAGGGCTGCGTGAAGCCACTACAAAATTTTGTAAAGGTAAACGTCGATGCTTCTTTTGATGCAGATGGCCTTCATTGCGCTACAGGAGCAATAATTCAGGACTGACATGGGGCTTTCATAGCTGCGAGTATCTGCAAGCTTGATTTCGTTCATGACATGTTGCCATCTAAGGTACAAGCTCTGAAGCAAGGTCTCATCCTTGCACAAACTATAGGATGCAATAGATTGGTATGTTGCTATGATAATATGGATGTACTCCAAGCTATGAATGAAGGAGGCTTCTTGAATAGAGTATCAGCCATGATCCTTGACGACTGTTATCACATGGCATGTGATTTTTTGCAGATCCAATTCGAGCACAATACTAGAGAAGCAAACATGGTAGCCCATGAATTAGCTAGGCTAGCCCGACAATCTAACCAACATATCTGGTTAGATGAGCCCCCAGATTTTGTTATACCTCTATTGATTAATGATGTAACAGATGTGATAAATGAATAAATAAGTATAATTATGTCAAAAAATGACCATGAAGCCCATGAGGTGATAGGGTTACGAAGCAGCACCCGATCCATCCCCATTTCATGGTAAAATTTGGTTAGACTAGTTATAGTTTTTATTAACAAATTAATCAAGTTTGAACTAATTTATACTTTCACGGATTTATGCGGATTTCCGCTTGCAACCCTACTAGGTGACACCTTCCTCCACACACGCCATCTCCGAGAAAGTGCATAAAAAGGAAGGCGCGCCACCCATAAATGGAGGAACAACTTTGTAGATGATGGGGTGAAATTTGGCGAACTATAATTCTGGCCGTTGTGGGTCAACTAGAGTCGAGAACAAGGGATTTCATAAGAACAACACCAAGGGGATGGGAATCAATTTTTACCTATATAGGAGGGGCTACTGTTGAGGTTATGCATAATGGGCTAACCATAGCATGACCTTATTTCGGCCAACCCAGGTGGCTCACTGATGGTGGCAAGGCCCATGGTCTACCGAGCGTCCTAGTTAGGAGAATCCTGAAGGGAGGTCCAATCCATATAAAGAAAGTCTACGTGCCGACTACGAAGCCGGAGACTTGGAGTGCAGGGCACGTAGAACTAGGTTGTACTACGCGTTAGTATAGGACTCTATAACTTGTCTGTCTAGTAATCTTCTTTATAATCCTAGGTTCTAGCACCTTTATAAGCCGGATCTACGGGAACCTTTGTAATAACCGGAAAATATTTCATAGTAAAAATTGCCTGTTATTTTTATTTTGTGCATCATCATGATATCATGCATATTTTTGCCTAAAAATATTTCGCTATAACCTATTTTTTTCAAATTATCTCCTTTATTTTGAAATTAAAACATATTTTATTTGTCTAAAAACTATTTGAAAAAGTATTTTTAAAATAAAACAAAAATATATAAAAATGTTTTCCTAGGAGAGGCTGTCACCGGCCAGGCCCAAAGGCCCAGCCAACAGTCACCTACCACCCCACAAGAGCAAACCCGAACCCTAATCCTGTCAGCTGCCACACCCTACACCTACCAACCCAGCCGCACACACCTAGTCTGACCGGCCACACCCAATGGACACACACGCACGCACCCAACCCTGCACATAACACGCACACACACCACACTAGACACACCCAACACGCTAACCCTACACACACTAACCGCACACATGCACTCTCCCTGACCCAACCCAACACAAATAAAAACACAAACCGTCGTCTGGTCTCTCTCTAAAAAAAAGAGGCGATCGCATCTGGCCCCGATCTACAGCCGCCGCCGGTCCCTACCTCCTCCGTCGGTCGCTTCGGCGACGTGAGGGGGTGGGGACCCTGGCCTCCGGCCTGTAGTTACGGTAGTCCTTCTTCTTCCTTGAGGCGTGGCTTCCATGGAGGAGACTACGTCACGTCAGAATAATTTGTCCCTATTCTTCCTCCATCTCGTCGTCGCTCCAACCGGTGATGTCGGGGGGCAGGTGGCCCGGTCTTCTCGCCGGTCTCTAGATCCGGTGAGATTTATGTCTGGTGGTCGACGTTCGTCACTCTCGCGGCTGACGGTCGTGTCGGCTACTGTAGTAGTATTTGACGTCTTGCAGCTGTGCGCGTGGATGACGGCAGGCGACAACGTCTCTCTTCTCCGACTGCGTCAGATGAAGACGACGATGTCGGGATCTGGTGATCACGGGGAAGATCCCCGGCCGACGTGCCACAAAGTCTCGGGCTCGTCGCTTGCGACGACTCGGTTCATCGGCTCGAAAAGCATCCTCGTATGCGATGGTGCTCTCCTAGATCTACGTATGGCGGTTGTTCGCCTCTTTTTCCGACGCTACCATGGTGACGGCGGAGGTAGATGGACGACGGTTCGGCGAGGCACAAGCTTCTCCAAGGGTGGAATTGTAATTTTACTTGCGGAGTTCTTTGTGCAAAGTTGCTTGATAAGCATGTTTGTCTTAGGTGTTGACCATACGTGTAATCTCTGGATTGTCTAATGAAATATATGGTTTATTTCAAAAAAAAACCCAACACGAACATGTCGCACCCCACCACACAACTCACGCCCTAGGCACATGGCCACCAACCCCCGATCGAGCCTCTCTCCCCCTCCTCTGTCCCGAGCGCCTCCCTCCTCCTGTCCCGCGTATCGCCGCTGGCTGCTGGCCGCTGGCCCCCTTCCCCTTCCTCTCTCTGACCCTCAACCGCCATGGCCAGGCCAAGCCGCCGTCGAGCCACCGCCGCCTCCAGGGATCCCCACCTCTCCTCCTCGCGCTACCGATTTTGTGAGCACCGCCGTCCCCTGCTACCACCTCCCTCTCTACACCACCACCCTATCACCATGTTCCGTCACCAGTGACTCGCCACGGCCGCACCGCTGCGCCGCTGCTCTTCTGCGTGCGTCCATTCGCCTCCCCGTGCTGCCTCGTCGAGCTCCGGATGCCTCCACCTCCTACAACTCGATGCCAGCATCACCGTTCCTCGGCTGTGGTGCTCGTCTCTCTCTCTCTCTCTCTCTCTCTCTCTCTCTCTCTCTCTCTCTCTCTCTCTCTCTCTCTCTCTCTCTCTCCGGGCGACCCTTCTGCTACCTCGTTGGTCGCTGCCCCGCTCCGATCGTGTGCGTCGATCTCATCAAGCTCTTCCTTGTTGCCTCCCTGCTACCTCTAGATGTTGTCAGCTCTCTCTGTGTTTCCTTGTACCATGCGAGCCTCCTGGCGAACATGCTTGTTTTGGCCCAAGAGGTGATCGTGGCCTTTCCCCACGAGTGTTCTGCAGGGCAGCTACACGCCCCGTATCCGTGTGCGTGTGCATCACCATGTTTTAGCCCTCCATTGCACATCTTCTCGGCATGGCACTATTTGGGTGATGCCACATTGTTTTATTTTGTCGTGATCGCGTCAACCGAAGTAGCGGATTCCGGAGACCGCTGTAACAAGAGGTTTGTTTTGAGTCACCAACGCGGCTGCAACATACATGAGCTTTTGTTTTTCTTCTCACAATCGATGAAAGTAACTGAGTGTGATTGGTTTTGATTTGTTGCATTAGCTCTGTCCTATTAATGCTCAAACAATTACCTTAAGCGGTATGATGCATCATACCTTCAGGAGCCGACGCATGGTGTCGCAGGCTCACAATGCACAACCACCCAATCAGTTGTGGTCGGGACCATCCACCACTTAATCAGCCAAGAATTGTCATATAAAATGAGGTAACCTTGATATACAACCTAAATATCTAGTTCGAAACACCATATTGAAACACCACCATCGGTCCTTTAGAACGATTCATGTAAGGCAGTTTCCAGTTTAGCATGCAAGCGAATGGAAGTCATAGGAAGGACACTCTTTGAACCAACATGCAAATGGAAATACGAACATGAAAGTAGTGGAAATGCCAGCAAGATTTTAAATAAGAGAATAAATTTATGAAGGCATGAAACCTGGCATTGAAATGCAGAAAGAAACCAAAACATTCTAGAATAGAAAATTGTAGTTTATTGGTATATGTACCATCAATATCTTAAGGACCACATCTGGTATTGCTAGTTGCCCTCATTCACCAAGACACTCCCAGTCACTAAAATTCAGCCTTAGAAACAAGGTAGCAGATGACATACTACTATGGTGGTAAAAGTACTACTTACTATTTTGCTTGTCTACCACGAGTACCGAGAATTTTAACTGGAATTAATGCAACCAAGGAACTACAATTCTTTTTTTAGATTAAGCATAGCTTTACTACGCAACAGGGTGAACTAAATGGCTCATTACAGCCCCAGCAATGGTAGCTCGTACTTCATACTCCCAAAAGGCCAGATTAGATTTTTGATAGGACTACAAGTAACTCCTAAATTTGCCACCTCAGGAGAAATCCTTGTCGGCTAGTTTGACCCTGACGCAGTGCCGCCTCAAGTGGCACGTTTCCTTCCTGGAGGGCGTCACGAGAATCCCTGGCAACTGTACTTCGAGTGCCAGGGGAAACCATAGGACGAGTCTGGTCTGGGCAGCTGCGCCGTGTCGATGGTGCCTCCTTTCTTGAAGGTGCTGCTTGGCGCTGAGCGCTTCGGAATGCTTGAAGCGTGGTGGATCAAAGATGGAGGGCGCAGCGGTTGTGGCGGGTCATTGCCGCTTCGTCGATTTGTTGTTGTCTTCATTTCTTTTTCTTTTGGGCATGTCTGTGCTATTGCCCCAACATTCTATTTGGTTCGAACTCTCGTATCGGTGTGATTGCTATATCAATATAGCGGGGCCAAAGACTGATTCGAGATATGTATCCGATTAATTTTGTTTTCGCTCCTAGTCGGCTGCATTTTCGTTTCCGTGGTCTAGGATATCCATATTCAGATCCGCAACCGGCCATTATACAACCCGCTCTAGATCCAAGGAAAATTATTGTAGAGGTAAAAGAAAAAATCATCCTATTTAATCAGTTTACATCCCTAAATATCTCAATGAAATTACTTACTCTGTCGTAAAATAGATGTGACAGAAATTTACTTAAATTATGACAAACCTGCGACATCTATATGAGATGGAGGGCTTACTATTTTTGACGGGCACTCAGTGGAATTACTCCGGCCATCAAATACCACATACAAATGGTGAAGTAAAGTGCATCGCCTCACAAATTCCGGCGACGGTTCCATGTAATGAAAACACATAGGTACAACATCACATCTGTTCAGAGTAGATGGGCCATAATGGACTAATTTGTAGGATAATTTACACTTCGGCATGTAACACTAGCCCTAATAAGGGTATTATAGGTAGTATCATGTATGCCATGTTGGCAAAATTCTGACGTGGCACGCTAATTAATAATAAAAGAGATTGTGTTGGTATTATAAGAGCAAGTATAATAAGGTACAGTCAGCAGACTATAGGATTTAAAATAATATATTTGTGCTTAGTTGGATGAGAGAGAAGAGGAGAGAGAAGAGGAGTGGGTGCTTAGTTAAGAGCCAGCTGCAGCACGTGCTCCTAGGCACTATGTGAGAGTGAAAAGTGGGTCATACATTAATAAAGTACTATATTTTTACCTCTAACTATTGTATATATTGGCTATTAGATTGACTCTAGATGACATGGACATGGCTTATAGCCAACAGCTGGCTCTACTATTGCCCTTGCTCTAAGGGCTTTGGCAATGGGTGGTTTTTAGCGGTGTCCTAGGCACTTTGCCTATGTGGCACTATAGTTAATGAGGAAAGAGATTGAGGTTGTATCTTAGCTAAGATACACCTCTTGCACGTAGCCATAGGCAAAAACAAGTAGTAATCACATGCATGAGACTAAAATCATTAAATTCAGATACAACCTTAAGAAACAATGCATTGTAGAAGCTGTTTCTTAGCCATTTATTTTTACTATGATAACGTGCTAAGAAACACTCCATTGTGAAAGGCCTAAGTAGATACGGTATCATAGCACGTAGAATTAGAAAAACTAGTTTTAAATAAATCTTGTATACAATTTTACATTCAGATTCTATAAAACATAAATATACTAAGATATGATACTACTTCCTTCGGACTGGTTTATTAGGCACGCACGCATTCAATCAATAAATTTTGTATAATATATCACATATTGAATTTATCTTGAAAATAAGTTTTCAATAGTATATTTTTTAAACACATATTGCATATTTCAATGGTTAAAGTTGATATTCAAAGATTTTCTTTAATTACGTGTGTGTCTAATAAACCGGACCGAAAGAAGTACTATATGATAGTATGCATACTACTGTATAATACTCCCTGACTAGTGTAAGGGCTACGCTCCATGACAAAACACATCTGTTTTTTTTTGTCAGATTCTGTTCCGATTTCTGAATACCCTCAGCTACCGTCCTCCATGATTAACGATCCCCATGGCCGAACCACTCGAGAGCTCACCAGCCCAGGCGGACGGGGTGCCGCGCGCGCGGGCGGTGGCCGTGGTGGGCGCTGGTGCGGCGGGGCTGGTGGCCGCGCGCGAGCTGCTCCGGGAGGGCCACGCCGTCACGGTCTTCGAGAGGTCGGACCACGTGGGCGGCACGTGGGCCTACGACCCGCGCCCCGACGGTCCAGACCCGGTGGCCAGCGGCGGCGCCGTTCACGGCGGCAGTAGCATGTACGCGTCGCTGCGCACCAACCTGCCGCGGGAGCTCATGGGCTTCTCGGGCCACGAGAGCCTCGCTGGGAGGGTCTTCGCGGGCGACGCGCGCGCGTTCCCGAGCCACCGGGAGGTGCTGGCCTTTCTGCGTGCGTTCGCCGAGGAGTCCGGCGTCGCTCGGCACGTCAGGCTCCGCGCCGAGGTGGTGCGCGTGGCGCCGCCCCCCGGTCGTCCCGGGGAAGAAGAGGAGAGGTGGAGCGTTGCGTGGCGCGGGGAGAGCGGCGAGGTGGCCGTGGAGGCCTTCGATGCCGTCGTCGTCTGCAACGGGCACTGCTCCGTGCCCCTCGTGCCCAAGCTCCGAGGTGAGTGAGCTGCCGTTTGTTCCACTCTCACTTCAGATCGGCAAAAGAAAAAGAAAACTAGCTGCTGTCAGATGCTAAGAGCAATGTTCATTTGCGCGACGCAGGAATTGGCAAGTGGCGAGGGAAGCAAATGCACAGCCACAACTACCGCATTCCTGAACCATTTCGAGATCAGGTACTTGTCCTTTGGTTTGCAGCAAAAGAAAAAAATGTACTTGTGGTTTGAAAAATTGGTTCGATACCTCTGCAGATCGTTGTTGTTGTAGGATTAGGAGCCAGCGGAATCGACATTGCTAGAGATATCTCACAAGTGGCCAAGGAAGTGCACATCGCATCAAGAGGGAACGAGCACAGGCTGGGAAAAACTGACCTCTACCTGAATGTTTGGATGCACGCTGAGGTTGTCAGAACTCTCAACTTTCCTGCTCCTACAAAATCTCTTTCCTTCAAGTCGATATACGCCTACAAAATATCTTCATCCCTTTCACTAGCTGATTTGATGATCAGGTGGACTGCATCCAAGATGATGGCCAAGTGCGTTTCGCTGAAAGTGCAGCAGTGACAGCAGACACGATCCTCTACTGCACAGGGTACCGTTACCACTTCCCGTTCTTGGACCTGGACGAGCTCAGCGTGGACGAGGACAACCGTGTCGGGCCTCTGTACAAGCACGTCTTCCCCCCGAAATATGCGCCCAGTCTATCCTTCGTCGGACTGCCGGTCAAGGTACGACGAACTTCTCACACCGTCACAATGTTGAGCTTCGGAGAGCACGGAGTGGGCCAATTAAGCTGACGCCGTCTGGTGCTCGTCCGAGCAGACCATCCTCTTGCAGTCGTTCGAGCTTGAGTCCAAGTGGGTGGCGCGCGTGCTGTCGGGGAGAGCGGCGCTGCCGAGCGAGGAGGGCATGATGGCCTCCGTGCGGGAGCACTACCGACGGATGGAGGAGAGCGGGAAGCCACGGCGCCACACGCACGTCCTCAGGCCTGAATGGGTTAGTAGCGGCTCGATCGACTTCTGAAACATTTTGGTGGCTGATGATGTCTGATGGGGATTTTGCTTGGGTTTTGCCGGCGGCAGGTGGAGTACATGGACTGGCTGGCGGAGCAGGTCGGGGAGCCGCGGCTGGAGCCGCGGAGACGGGAGATGTACGAGAACGCCGCCGAGTGCATCTTGTCTCTGGACGGAGGATACCGGGACAGCTGGGAAGGAGGAGGGAGTGGCGGCCCTGCATCGTAAGATCAAATGTGTTCGTGGTTATTGCTCGTCCAGCTGGTACATCAGGATCTCGGCCTATAGCAATAGCAAGCAGCTGAGTGGACTTTACGTGGGTATCTCGTCCACCACGTGGTCGTTCCGGGAGAATTCTGTTAGACGTACAAGATGAAACCATGAAAAATTTAGCTAGTTCGGTCGAAGATTTTTTTATTAAACTCCATGTCCGTAACAAGGCTGATAATTTCACATGGTCTCTAGTCGCCGTGTATGGAGCTGCCTAGAAAGTTTTTAAAGCTGATTTTTTGCGTGAGTTGATAAATCTTGCAAAGGATAATCCGTACCCTATTCTTATAGGTGGGGATTTTAATTTGATGAGATACCCTCATGAGAAAAGTCGGGGAAGATTTGATGGTCATTGACCCTTCATGTTTAATGCTGTCATAGATAGCTTGAACCTGCGAGAGGTTACAATGATAGGAAGACAATTTACCTAGGCAAATAGTCTTTCGGAGCCGACATACGAAAAACTAGATAGGGTACTTATGGATACAGAATGGGAAGAGAAGTACCCCATGGTAACCGTAAGGGCCCTTGAACATATTGAAGCTTTGTCAGATCATGCCCGTCTTCTTTTGTCTGTTGGGTCGCCGCCACGACATACCAAGCACGAGTTCAAGTTTGAACTAGGTTGGTTGTTTCGTGACAGGTTCTCTGAGTTGGTTAAGGCAATTTGGATAAAATCAGTCGGTGGTCATACACCTATTCAACGATGGAACAACAAAATACGTAACAAAATACGTGCTTTACGTAATTTTCTTCGTGGATGGGCTCGAAATAGTGCTGGCTTCCTAAAAAAGGAGAAAAATCGCCTTTCCTCTATTATTGATGATCTTGAAGCCTATGCGGAAGTTAGACTATTATCTGCACATGGGATTGAGCTTAAAAGCCAATCCAATGCGGAGATGGCCAGACTATTGCGTGAGGAGGAACTCAAGTGGTATCAACGCTCTAAAGCGAAATTTATTTTAGAGGGAGATGCGAATACAAGATATTTCCATGCTATTGCCAATGGCAAGCATAAGAAAAAATGTATTCACTCTCTCAACCAGGATGAAGGTATCATTGAGGGCCAGGATCATCTCAAGTCCTACATTACTAGTTATTACAAATCCTTGTTTGGGCCACCACCAGAGACTTCCTTCACTCTGGATGAGGCTAATACTGCGGACATTCCACAGGTATCTGCCGAGGAAAATAGCTTTCTGACCGCCCCTTATTCGGAGGAAGAGGTTAAGAAAGCAGTTTTCCAGATGGAACATAACAAGACACCAGGTCCTGATGGTTTTCCAGCTGAATTTTACCAACATTTCTGGAAAATAGTTAAACTGGACTTGATGGAATTATTTAGCTTTTTGCATGATGGGTAACTTGATATTTTTAGACTTAACTTTGGCAATATAATTCTACTGTCTAAGGTTACTAATGCAGAGCGTATACAACAGTATCGTCCTATCTGCCTTCTTAACGTTAGCTTTAAGATTTTCACAAAAGTTGCCACTTTTAGACTAAATTCAGTTGTCGATCATGTTGTCCGGCTTCTCAAACTGCTTTCATGCAAGGACGAAACATCTTGGATGGTGTGGTAATCCTTCACGAAACAATCCATGAGCTACACTCCAAAAAACTTAATGGGGTGTTGTTCAAGATTGATTTTGAGAAGGCCTATGACAAAGTTAATTGGTCTTTCTTTCAGCAAACACTCAGAATGAAAGGTTTTTCAAATGAGTGGCCTTTGTGTCTGATGGTAGCGTTGCCATAAAAGTCAATGACGATACGGGCAATTACTTTCAGACTAGGAAGGGGTTGAGGCAAGGGGATCCACTATCGCCGATACTATTTAATATAGTGGCGGATATGTTGGCTATTCTTATTGAGAGGGCAAAAGCTGAGGGCCAAATTGTAGGATTAGTCCCACGTCTGGTGGATGGAGGACTGTCTATCCTTCAATATGCTGATGACACAATTCTATTTATGGATCATGATATAGAGAAAGCTAAGAATCTGAATTTAATACTTTCAGCCTTCGAGCAACTCTCTGGATTGAAAATTAATTTTCATAAGAGTGAATTGTATTGTTTTGGCGAGGCCCAGAGCGAGGCACACCTGTATGCTGAACTTTTCGGCTGTGAACAGGGGTAATTTCCAATCAACTATTTGGGTATACCGATACATTATCGGCGTCTCACTATTGCTGAATGGAAACTCGTTGAGGAAAGACTCCAAAAACGTTTAAATAGCTGGAAAGGCAAGTTACTATCCCTTGGTGGAAGACTAGTTCTCATAAATTCAGTACTCGCCAATATGGTACTGTATATGATTTTGTTCTTCCTATTGCCGAAAGGGGTCTTGAAGAAAGTGGATTATTTCCGATCAAGATTCTTTTGGCAAGGGGATAGTGAAAAAAAAAGAAATATCGACTGGCCAAATGGAATGTGGTTTGCCGACCTAAAGAGTATGGTGGACTAGGCATACATGATATGCAAGTCAAAAACACCGCACTATTAAGTAAATGGTTATTTAAACTACTTACTGAAGAGGATGTTTGGCAAACCATGTTGTGGAGGAAGTATGTTGGATCCAAGGCGGTGTCTCAGATGGTTTGGAAACCGGGAGATTCACATTTTTGGGCGGGGCTCATGGCCTCCAAAAAACAATTCTTTCGTTTTGGTACTTTTAATATTAGGGATGGTTCACAGATTCGTTTCTGGGAGGATAAATGGCTTGGCCAAACTACTCTCCGAGAATAATATCCTGCTCTTTACTCGATCGTTAGACACAAAGGAGACACAATTTCCATGGTAATGGAAAATAATACTCCTAATGTGACTTTCAGAAGAAGTCTAATAGGCCCCAGACTAGTATTGTGGAATAATCTTTTAGTTCGATTAACTACGGTATAGTTGTTGGAGGGGGTGGATGAGTTCAAATGGAATTTACTAAAGAGTGGTAAATTTTCTGTGGATTCGATGTACAGAGCTTTGATTCAACCTGATATTCCAGTCGATAATAATAGTAAAATTTGGAAGATGAAAATACCACTTAAAACGAAAATATTTGCATGGTATCTTCGTAAAGGGGTAATTCTTACTAGAGACAGTCTTGCTAAGAGGAATTGGCATGGAAGTACTCAATGTGTTTTTTGTCATCAGGACGAGACAATTAAACATATATTCTTCCAATGCAAATTTGCTCGCTCTATATGGTCAATCATCCAAATGGCCTCGGGTTTATCGCCCCCTCGATCGGTTGCCAATGTCTTTGGGCAACTGGTTATATGGGATACATGATAAATATGGGACTGTGTTTAGGGTGGGAGCGCTTGCCATTATTTGGTCGCTTTGGCTATGTAGGAATGACAAGATTTTTAATAACAATGTGTCTTCTTCTTTGCAGGTCATCTATCGAGCTACGGCTATTCTTCGATCATGGACTACTCTCCAGCGTATGGAGCTCCGTCACTTATTTGTGGAGGGGTGTACGCGATTAGAGGACACGGTGAGGGATATTTTGTCCCGACATGGATGGCAGCGTGATCTTCGTATAGATCAACATTAGATGGAGGCGCTTTTTCTTATTACTTTGATTTGTAATCTTGTTTTACCTTTGGATCTATCGTGTGTGGTTGAACGGCTGTGTGCATCCTAGTTATGCAGAGCCCGGTTGTAAACATTGCTTTAAAGTAATATATGCGCCTATTTCCAAAAAAAAATGTGCACTAGTCATTTTGAGTCTAGAGATCTCCAGCCCGCAATTCAGGGAGCATCTACTATCTACCCTCGCGGAACACATCATTTGCAACAGTACCTGTTTGAAAAGTTTTACCCCGGATACATTTCCTCCTCTGTGCTTTCCTGCTCTCTCTCTCAACAAAATCGATCAAGAGTTTAACTAATGCCCAACAGTCTGAATCAGAACAAAAGGATCATGAATTCTTTTCCCAAAATCTAAGGAGAAAACGTGCCCTCCCTAGTCTCTCGGAGCACACACAAATATAAGTTGTCTATTTTTTAAGACAAAGTAAAAAAATATACCTCCCCTAAACCCCTTAAATAGTAAAAGGCATCACTGCCCATGCGAACAACCGGGGCCGATACTTCTGAATGAACATTCGCCTACAGCAGTGAAGAGAAGTCCATGTAGAAGAAACAAAAGAATTGCTTGCAACTGTATGCAGCAAAGCCTAATCAGAGAATCTACGGGACTACAGAGAGAACAACCAAGATGATACATTCCAAAGTAGGGAGAAGGAAAGTCAAGAGGCCTCAAATGACCGGCACAAGGGAAAAGAATAAAGACATATGAGCCAACTAGAGATCTTTTTGGGAGAAAGCATAAACCTCAAGGGCGAAGACAAACCAGAAGATGTAGAGCAAGTGCCATGTGCAATGAATGTTGGCAGCAGGCACATGAGGGACATTGTCCTCCAGATCAAAGTCAGATGAAATCCTAGCCAATGTGACATAGAGAGACCAAAATCAGAAGGAGAGACGAAGGCTAAACTGTCTAGGATGCCAGGACCATCAAAGAACTCGCTGCTAGCCAAACTACTGTTAGTGCCAGTAATATACAATGAAGATGGTACATTAAACCTTGCAATACAGAAAGACAATTGAATATCAATAACAAAAAGAGAGCTAGAGAAATCTTTGTAGGAGAAATTTAAATTCGAGGCAGATATTTTCAGGTCAGTTTCTATAGTTGGTGACTGCTTGTTTTAAAATAGAAATTATGTACATATGTGAATATATAATTAAGCAAAGCAAAAAAAGTAACTTTTGGCAGAGAAGGACGAATCTTGGAGGCGCCGAAGCCTGGTCCAAGGCGGTGTGGTCCTTCTACCGCCGTCGCTCACGATGAAGAAGGCCCGGGATGGAGGCGGCAACCTTTTTTCTGAATAAATGGAGGCGGCAACCTGGCTTGAGAAGGAGGGAGCTCGAAGGTGCTGCAGCCTAGTCCAAGGCTGGTGGTCCTTCTTCGCCCCCCCACTCGCGAAGAAGAAGGACGAGGGATGGAGGCGGCAACCTGGCTGGAGAAGTACGGAGCCCGAAGAAGGGCCGAGCCATGGAGGAGGCAGGTGAGCGTATGAGAGAGCAAGGTCAGGAAGATTGCTAGAGAAGATCAGATCTAGAAAGGTAGAGAAGATCGGATCCGGAAAGGGATGTGGGTGGCAGTGGAGGAGGTCAATGGCGTCACAACACCAACCCTGGCGCCGCTGCTTTGCGAGGGAGATGTGTGAGGAAGAGAGACCGGGAGGATTGACAGAGAGAGACACATCGGAAAGTTTTGGTTGCTCGGGGAAATTCTGAAAATTGTCACTTTACCAAAACGATTGGCAGGCCAATGCGTGTCTAGACCGCTCACTGCCCCGCTAGCTACAAGCCTGGCGGAGCCAGGAAAAAAACCTATGGGGTCAAAGCTTTAAAATTGGACAAAAAATCCATCGGGAACACCAAAAAGCAAGCTCATCAGCAAAAGAGTAAATTTCATTACAATAACCACGACATTAACCATTGTACACAACGGATGATTGTCCAAAAGAGAAAAAAACTATGGCAATAGGCTATCACGATCATGAAAACCTTGATAGGTATGCATGATGGCATCAGTACAGTGAAATACATCAATTTCAAACATAAGTAATGAGACAATGGTTCAAGAAATGATCGCATATTCTATTTCGTAGACCGGACTTGATATATTTTATTGCAGAAAATGCTATCTTAACCGTTGCCGTGGCAACGTGTAAAACCAAATTAGGTTCAGCAAAAGAAACACGAGGAAAGGTTGTATGCTCCTTTGTTTATACTGATTTTTGGCAAAGATCACCAAGACCTTTCAAATATGTGAATGTGGAGTCATCCCGGATGTTTTCAACAAAGTTGTCAAGTTGACAACTAAATTATTGAATCTTACTTTCAGTAGCAAAATCATTACGATATAATCGATCCATGGCCAATATTTTGTCCTTCTCAAAGTTACATAAAGAACCCGAAGGATCCAAACAACCCATTCCAAAAAGCAAGGTGGTGCCGGTTTCACTGAAACAGTCATTAAGCTCCACTTCCAGTAAATCAATGATGGCATACATGACACTTTTGTAGTTATCTAGTTTGATATGCCATCAATTTTGGTATATCTGTCCATTTTAATCATAACAAACAACTACTCCAACTCAATTACTATGCAAAACTTCTAAAAGGGCACAATACAATACAAGATTGAGAAGTACAGGGCATCACCGATAGTCAGTACGATAGCGTGTCACCAGCGGTCGTGGTGGTTGATACATTGCAAATGTATCTATAATTTTTGATGTTCCATGCTTGGTTGTATCCACTTTCTTGTGTTTTGTCCATACTTTGGAGTACTTTTCATATGATTTCTTGGACTAACCTATTAACAAGAGCCATAGTGCCAGCTGCCTGTTTTCTGTTGTTTTTGGTTCCAGGAAAGTCAAATAATGAATATTCTCGGAATTAGACGGGACAAAAGCCAAAGTGCCTATTTTTCCGAAAGTCATCAGATGCCAGAATACGAGACGGAGAAGAGCTGGGGGCCGTCCACACCACCTGGCCGCGCGGCTAGGCCTGGCCCGCACCAGGGGGGTGGTCTGGCCGACCCTAGCACCCCCTCGGCCTCTCCTTCCGCCTATAAGATGCCCTCGGGACGAAACCCTAAGTACCCGATCAAAAATCCACGAAAGAGTGTGTAGCCATCGTCATCTCCATCCCTAGTCCAGGAGGGATCTGAAGCTCTTCTCGGCACCCTGTCGGGGAGGGGAATTCACCCGGGAGGCCTTCTTCATCACCATGCAAGTCTCCGGTGTGATGCGTGAGTAGTTCATCCTTGGACTACAGATCCATGTAGTAGCTAGATGGCTGGTTCTCCTCCTTTGTGCTTTCATGTCTAGATCTTGTGAGCCCCGTTCATGATCAAGATCATCTATTTGTAATTCTGCATATTGTGTTTACGGGGATCCGATGGATATTGAGATGCTATTTCAGATTGATTATTGATTTTATCATGTCTTTGTTATTTATGATCTTGCATGCTTTTCGTTGTTAGTAGCTATCTTGGCCAAGTAGATGCTAGCAACTCTAAGAGTTAGTATTTATACTCGATAGTGGGTTCATGCCTCTGGTAATATGAGGAAGTGACAGAAATCTCTAAGGTACTAGATGTGTTGTTGCTACTAGGGAGAAAACAACAATCCTTTGTTTATAGAACAATCGTATTGTTTACATTACATGCAATTCGTAAAGCAATAATCTGTTGCTTGCAACTTAATACTGGAGGGGGTTCGGATGATAACCTGAAGGTGGATTATTAGTCATAGATGTAGTTGGATGGCGGTCTATGTATAATGTTGTAATGCCCAATCAAGTCTCAAAGGAGTCAAGATGATTAGTATATGCATGTATTGCTTTCTCGATGTTTGTCAATTGTCCCGCTATAATTTGTTCACCCAGCATGTTATCTATCTTAAGGAGAGCCACCTCTAGTGAACTATGGATCGCGGTCCTTTTCTTTTACATACAATCTACAAACTGTTTACTGCTTTCTGTTTACTTTCTGCAAACTATTACTTCTTTCCATTCGATACGTTTAATCCTTTGTTTTCAGCAAAACATGGTGAGATTGACAACCTCGTCGCAAGTTTGGGACAAAGTTCTGTGGTTGTGTTGTGCAGGCCTCCATGTTTCTACTAGCACCGGTAGTGCTTCATGCCAAGGCTCATCTAGTAACACCTTTGGGGTGTTTCTTTGCTCCTACTAGTTCGATTAAACCTTGGTTTCATAACTGAGGGAAACTTTCTGTTGTGCTCATCATACCTTCCTCTTGGGATTCCCAATGAGCTCTACATCAATACCGAGCCATCAAGCATTTTTCTGGCGCCGTTGCCGGGGACTGAAGAAGAAGAAGCTCCCACGTCAACCACGCGCCAGCAGGCATTTTTCTGGCACTATTGCTGGGGAGTCAAGGACATCTTCACAAGGGGAGTCCCTCATAAGCAATCTCTTTACTTTGTTATTTTTGTTTTTCTTAGCTTCTTTTTGCTTTGTTTGCTTGTTTTGTTATCAAAAACACAAAAAATTAGTTCCTTTCTTAAGTTGCCACTATGTCTAGCCTTGCTCCAGTCACTATGTCACTCAAGGAAATGATTTTCACTTTTAAACAAGGAATTGATGAAAGTTTTAAGCAAGCTTGGTCTAGAATCTCTGATCTACATGAAAAAAACTGAGCCTAAAATGACTCAAAGCTTGTTCCTTAGCAGTTTTTACCTTGGGATTGCTCTTTACTATAGATATGCTTTAGATGCTGTTGTGGGAGGACATTTCCTCCAATGTAATAAGGATGATGCTATTAATGATATAAAGAAATTGATCCTTACTTACAACTTGCCTAGCCAAATTGATATTTCTTTAGCAAGAATAATTGCTAGATTGAACACTCTTGAGACTAGCACTGCTAGCTTAAAATATTGCTATAATACGCTTAGAGAGCATCACAATTATGTCCCAATAAATTCTGAACCATCAAAGTGGCTCCCTACAGTAAAGATTGAGATAAACACTGAAACTTTTCAAGCTCTCTGTGATATCTTGTCTGAATTTTGTCTTATGCGCAAAGATATTTATGAATCTTTGAATCTTTGGGGGATTACTGAAGGAGGAAAAGAAATATTTCTTGCTAATAATGCTACCATATTTCCTATTGGAATAGCTGAAGGAGTGTTTACAAAGATCCTTGGGAAAATGATTTCTACTGATTATCTTGTTATTGAATGTGCAGGAAAAGGACAAATTACACTTGGAAGGTCCCTATTAGAACTCCTTGGGGCAATAATAGATGTGGGAAAGAGGACCATGCACCTTTCTTCTCCACCTAACAATCATATTTTCCTCAAGGTTAAGAATAAAAGTAAGAGGGGTAAGGGCAAGAAATTTGGTTTAATGCTTCTTCATTCGAGAACACTTGATTCTTTCTTGCTTCTTATGCCTAACTTAAAGGCGTTAAAGAAAAGTACTTATTGGGAGATAACCCAAAAGTTTTAGATGAGTCTTGGAAGTTATTACTTCAGTAATAACCACTTCTTATCCTTTTTATTTGCTTTTTGTGCCAAGAGTAACCTCTAATGAGAGAAGTAATGATTGGGAAAGTTGCTGTGCCGAAACAGATTTCTGTGCTTCACCCTAAAAATTCGTGTAAAATCTCTGAATGTCTTTTTGAGGCGTGAATTTTTTTCTTCTTTCCCCGGTTGTTATTTAACTTTCGTTATATCAACACTTTTTGATTTGAGCAATAGAAGGTCTTCAAAAAAAATCGTCTTTACCTGCTGGTCTGTTTTGACAGATTTCTGCCATTTTCTGCATTTGCTTCTTGTTGGTTCCTTTTTGAGTTCTTTTGGGGAATTGAGATTTTTGAGGGAAGTGCTACAGTAACTAGTGTTCTAATGGAAGTTTATTTGGTGTTAGAACTGAACCTTAATACTTATTTATCTTGAGTGCACTAATGTTGCTAATAAAGATTGTGTGAAGTTTTGTATGAAGGAAAAATTTCAGGTGTATGGAAGGAATGAGTAATAAGATGAAGGATGGACTAAAGCTCAAGCTTGGGGATGCCACGCGTGTCACCCCAAGAAATATCCAAGAAGTACAAGCTTCAAAGCTTGGGGATGCCCAAGGCATCCCCTTCTTCATCAATAAAAATTCCAGGTTTCTTCCAAACGCTTCATTTTTATTGTTCTATGCACAGTTGTGTTGTTCTTAGAGCGTCTTCTTTTTTGTTTTCGTTTTGGTTTTTTGTTTGCTTGGTTTTCTTAGTTTTCTGAATAAATTGGTTGGACCCCTCTTTCATACATTGGTTTGCAAATAGTTTGGTTTGGTTTGGAAAAGAGTAGGAAAGTTCATGCTTAAGTGGTAAGGAGAGCTCGTTTTTGACTATGGCCTATGCTTTGTCATGCCATGCTTGATATTGTTTTGGCTTTATGCTTAGTATTCTTTGCTGTAGCATGACTTGTTATAAACAATTGAGATTTCTTAATGTGCCTTGGATGAATCATGCGTTGTTTTAGCATATTAAAGCATAGTATAGTGGTATTCTCCTTTGATGCTTTATTTGGGTTGATTTGGCGCATGCTCACACCATGTTATGACTATATCAAGTCACCATAGCCATTATGATCCTTTAGTTTACAACTTATAGTATCACTTTATGCTTTGATCAATGATGTTTTGTCGCTCTGCACGATTATGGCCATTATTGCTCTCTTAGTTTGTCGCTCCCAGTCTTTTGCTAGCCTCCGCAACCAAGTATGAGTTCCACTCATGCATCCAACTCCCTAAACCAAGTTATTCCAAAAATTCCATCATACCTACCTACTATGTTATGCTATTCCAAGTATATTCATGCTTTTGTTTATCTTCCAAATTAAACTTGTTATGAGAAAACTAGTGATTAAAGCTCTCACGAACTTGATGGCACACTTTACTTTTTTGCATCTAATAATCTTGAACGATTGGGTACTTCTTTGTTGCGTATATGCTTGCGCTTTATAAGTTGAAATTAGCAGAACCATGTATCATGGGGAATGCTTTCAACATTGCACTTGTACTTTGTACCCCGTTGATATCATGTTCTTTTGCTTACGGATCCCGGTGGTGTGAAATAAAAGTGAAACTTGTAAGATCATGGAGTTTGTATATGTGTGTTAGAGAAACGCCTGGGCCGCTAGCCTAAGCCATGCTTAATCATGGTGGAAACTTGCAGCATCACCATAATGAGCACTCTATGAAGCATCCTCAATAAAAACCTATGCAAATAGCAAATAAAAAGACCGTTGAGATGCTCGTTGTCTGCTTGCCTTGTCATTTTGATTATGGGATAGCTCCTGTATCATGTGCAAGGGGTACCCCGTTGGCGGTTCTTTATGATAGATATGTACTTGTGACTAAAGTTGAGTAGCATGAGGTTTGGTCTTCGTAAGTAAGGGGCATGAGATTTCGGTTTATAACTTGTCAAGCATATCGTCTTAGTTGTGTCACTTTAACCTTAATCACCTTCAAGATGCTTATGATAGGGGCAATGAGAGCTGACAGCTATAAGTACCATAATTTTTGGAAGCTCTTTATGAGACTTGAATCCCTACTTCCTTCTATGAAAGCCTTTCTTCCTCCATTATATTGAGTCTCCACCTTCTACCTTTATGCACCTACTTTGAGAGCATAGTGGTCATTCTTAGTTCTATGTGCATTGTCCCAAGACTAGTTGATTGATGCATACCTTGATATTGCTTGTTTTAAACTATTTGTATCTAGTCACTCTTATGAACTTTGAAGGTGTTCTATGCATTTATATTTGCTACTCTATGAGGGACAAGCTGAATACTATTATGCTATGTTTTCTTTATGTGAAACAAACAAACGTCTTGCAAAGCATTGGTATTCATGAATCTTTTGTTTGTGCCTTTTCATGTTGCATCATAGTTTCTTTGTCTTATTGCTAGAACTTTGTCTTTCATGTTATGATTGAAGTACTATGATCCCAGCTTTGAATGTTGTACAAATACTTTGATCAAGTCTTTGATGGTGCATGTCACCTCAAAAATTATTCTTTCTTTTTATCACTTACCTACTCGAGGACGAGCAAGAGTTAAGATTGGGGATGTTGATACATTGCAAATGTGTCTATAATTTTTGATGTTCCATGCTTGGTTTTATCCACTTTCTTGTGTTTTGTCCACACTTTGGAGTACTTTTCATATGATTTCTTGGACTAACCTATTAACAAGAGCCACAGTGCCAGCTGCCTGTTTTCTGCTGTTTTTGGTTCCAGGAAAGTCAGAAAATGAATATTCTCGGAATTGGACGGGACAAAAGCCAAAGTGCCTATTTTTTCAGAAGTCATCAGATGCTAGAATACGAGACGGAGAAGAGCTGGGGGCCGACCACACCACCTGGCCGCATGGCCAGGCCTGGCCCGTGCTAGGGGGTGGTCTGGCCGACCCCAGCACCCCCTCGGCCTCTCCTTCCGCCTATAAGATGCCCTCAGGACAAAAACCCTAAGTACCCGATAAAAAAATCCACGAAAGAGTCTGTAGCCGCCGTCATCTCCATCCCTAGATCAGGAGGGATCTGAAGCTCTTCCCGGCACCCTGCCGGAGAGGGGAATTCACCCTGGAGGCCTTCTTCATCACCATGCAAGCCTCTGGTGTGATGCGTGAGTGGTTCATCCTTGGACTACGGATCCATGTAGTAGCTAGATGGCTGGTTCTCCTCCTTTGTGCTTTCATGTCTAGATCTTGTGAGCTCCGTTCATGATCAAGATCATCTATTTGTAATTCTGCATGTTGTGTTTGCGGGGATCCGATGGATATTAAGATGCTATTTCAGATTGATTATTGATTTTATCATGTCTTTGTTATTTGTGATCTTGCATGCTTTCCGTTGTTAGTAGCTATCTTGGCCAAGTAGATGCTAGCAACTCTAAGAGTTAGTATTTATGCTCGATAGTGGGTTCATGCCTCTGGTAATCTGGGGAAGTGACAGAAATCTCTAAGGTACTAGATGTGTTGTTGCTACTAGGGAGAAAACAACAATACTTTGTGGATAGAACAATCGTATTGTTTACATTACACGCAATTCGTAAAGCAATAATCTGTTGCTTGTGATGGGTTCATAGCATGGAAAACAAAAAATTTCTACCACAAGAACGAACAAAAGCCAGATCTAATCTAGATAAAAGCCAAGATCTAATCTACCATTCCGGATCTCCTCGTGATGTCCCGGATCCATTCCGAGACTCCTAACAACATTCGGTCTCCAACGCAAATTCCATATCTACTTCAAACAACTTCAAACCTTAAGTGTGCCACCCTATGGTTCGTGAATATGCAGACATGATGAAGACACCTCTCCCATCAATAACCATCAGCGGGATCTGGAGATCCATAACGGCTCCCACATACTCAACGATTACTTCGTGATCGATTGAACCAATTAACATACGAAACCAATTCCCTTTGTCTCGCGACATTCTACTTATCCGAGGTTTGATCGTCAGTATCTTCATACCTAGTTCTTCCTCGTTACTGATAAGTACTCTTTACTCGTTCCATGTTATGTCATCCCTTGTGACCTAGTCACATGCTTGCAAGCTATCTAGATGACATTCCACCGAGAGGGCCCAGAGTATATCTATCCGTCATATGGATGGACAAATCCCAATCTTAGTCTATGCGCTTCAACACATACTTTCAGAATACCCAATGACACCTTTATAACCGCCCAGTTACGAAGCGGCGTTTGATGTTATCAAAGTACCCATCCGGTGATGGTGATTAACATAACCTCATGGTCGAAGGATTAGGTTACTATGTATTTCAAAGCTTACAGCAATACGAACTTAATGACTTGATCTTATGCTACGCTTACTATGGGTGTGTGTCCATCACATCATTCTCCTAATGATATAACCTTGTTATTAATCACATCCAATGTCTATGATCAGGAAACCATGATCATCAATCAATCAACAAGCTAGTTCAACAAGAGGCTTACTAGGGACTCTTTTATGTTTACAAAACACACAAGTATTAGTGTTTCCTAATAATACAATTATAGCATGGGATGTAAACATTCATCATAAACACAAAGATATAATAATAACTACTTTTATTATTGCCTCTTGGGCATATCTCCAACAGTCTCCCACTTGCACTAGACTCAATAATCTAGATTACATGGTAATATACCGAACACCCATGGTGTTCTGATGTTGGTCATGCTTTGCTCTAGGGAGAGGTTTAGTCAACGGATCTGCTACATTCAGATCAGTGTGTACTTTGCAAATCTTTATGTCACCATCTTGGACATACTCGCGAATAGCATGAAAACGTAGCTTGATGTGCTTCAGCTTGCTATGTGACCTTGGCTCCTGTGCATTAGCTATGGCACCTGTGTTGTCACAGTAGATGGGCATCGGGTCTAACACACTGGGAACCACGCCAAGTTCAGTAATGAACTCCTTCATCCATATGCCTTCTTGTGCAGCCTCCGAAGCAGCTATGTATTCCGATTCAGTTGAATATTTCGCCACAACGCTCTGCTTGGCACTCCTCCAGCTTATTGCAGCACCATTCAAAATAAATACGTATCCAGACTGTGACTTCGAGTCATCTGGATCGGTGTTCCAACTAGCATCAGTGTAACCGTTTACAACAAGTTGTTCATCACCTCCATAAGAAAGAACCATATCCTTAGTCCTATTCAGGTACTTTAGGATATTCTTGACCGCTGTCCAGTGTTCCATTCCAGGATCACTTTGATATCTGCTAGTCAAACTAACAGCATGTGCTATATCCGGTCTCGTACACAGCATGGCATATAGAACCTATGGCCGAGGTAGGGAATTTTATTCATCTTTTCTCTATCTTCTGCTGTAGCCGGACTTTGAGTTTTACTCAAGGTCTTACCTGACAACATGGGCACGAACCCTTTCTTGCTCTCTTCCATTCTAAACTTCTTTAGAACTTTGTCTAAGTATGTACTTTGTGAAAGCGCTATTAGGCGTCTTGATCTATCTCTATAAATCTTGATGCCTAGAATATATGCCGCTTCGCCAAGATCCTTCATCGAAAAACTATTATTCAAATAGGTTTTGACGCTATTAAGAAGTTCTATATCATTTCCAATCAACAATATGTCATCTACATATAGTACTAGGAATACTACAGAGCTCCCACTCACTTTCTTGTAAATACAAGCTTCTCCATAAGTTTGTATAAATCCAAAGTTTTTGATTACTTTATCAAAACGTTGATTCCAACTCCGGGATGCTTGCTTTAGTCCATAAATGGAGCGCTGGAGTTTGCATACCTTATCAGCATCACTAGGATCGACAAAACCCTTGGGTTGTACCATATACAACTCTTCCTCAATGTCACCATTAAGGAACGCTGTTTTGACATCCATCTGCCAAATTTCATAATCGAAATATGCAGCGATTGCTAACATAATCCTCACAGACTTTAGCTTCGCTACAGGTGAGAAAGTCTCATCGTAGTCAACTCCTTGAATTTGTCGGAACCCTTTCGCGACAAGTCGAGCTTTATAGACGGTAACATTACCATCAGCATCTGTTTTTCTTTTGAAAATCCATTTGTTCTCGATAGCCTTACGGCCATCCGGTAAGTCCACCAAAGTCCATACTTGGTTTTCGTACATGGATCCCATTTCGGATTTCATGGCTTCTAGCCATTTGTCGGAATCTGGGCTTACCATAGCTTCTTCATACGTCGCAGGGTCATCAGTGTTGTCCACCAACATGACTTTCAAGGAAGAGTTATACCACTCAGGAGTGGTACGAACCCTCGTTGACCTGGGAGGTTCAGTAGTAACTTCGTTCGAAGTTTCATGATCAGCATCATTAGCTTCCTCTCCAGTTGGTGCAGGCGGCACAGAAACATCTTCCGGTGCTGCGCTACTCTCAACTCTGAAAGAAGGTTCAACAACCTCGTCGAGTTCTACTTTCCTTCCAGTCACTTCTTTCGAGAGAAATTCCTTCTCTAGAAAGGATCCATTCTTAGCAACGAAAACTTTGCCCTCGGATCTATGATAGAAGGTATACCCAATTGTTTCTTTAGGGTATCCTATGAAGACGCATTTCTCCGCTTTGGGTTCAAGCTTATCAGGTTGTAACTTCTTTACATATGCTTCGCAACCCCAAACTTTAAGGAACGACAACTTAGATTTCTTACCAAACCACAATTCGTACGGTGTCGTTTCAACGGATTTAGATGGTGCCCTATTTAAAGTGAATGCGGTTGTCTCCAATGCATAGCCCCAAAATGATAACGGTAAATCTGTAAGAGACATCATAGACCGAACCATATCTAAGAGAGTTTGATTACGATGTTCGGACACACCATTACGCTGTGGTGTTCCCGGCGGTGTCAACTGTGAAAGTATTCCACATTTCTTTAAATGCATGCCAAACTCATAACTCAGATATTCACCTCCGCGGTCAGAACATAGAAACTTAATCTTCTTGTTACGATGATTTTCCACTTCACTTTGAAATTCCTTAAACTTCTCGAAAGTTTCGGATTTATGTTTCATAAAGTAGACATACCCATATCTACTCAAGTCATCCGTGAAAGTGAGAACATAACGATATCCACCACGCGATGCTACACTCATTGGACCACACACATCGGTATGTATTATTTCCAATAAGTCTGTAGCTCGCTCCATTATTCCAGAGAATGGAGTCTTAGTCATTTTTCCCATTAGACATGCTTCGCATCTTTCAAGTGATTAAAAATCAAGTGATTCAAGAAGTCCATCAGAATGGAGTTTCTTCATACGCTTCACTCCAATGTGACCAAGACGACAGTGCCACATGTATGTAGAATTATCATTCAATTTTATTTGTTTAGCATCTATGTTGTGAACATGTGTATCACTACTATCGAGATTTAATAAGAATAAACCATTTATCTCAGGTGCAAAACCATAAAAGATATTACTCATATAAATCGAACAACCTTTATTCTCAGACTTAAAAGAGTAACCATCTCGCAATAAACAAGATCCAGATATAATGTTCATGCTTAACGCAGGCACCAAATAACAATTATTTAAATTTAAAACTAATCCCGATGGTAGATGTAGAGGGAGCGTGCCGATGGCGATCACATCAACCTTGGAGCCATTTCCAACGCGCATCGTCACCTCGTCTCTTGCCAGTCTTCGTTTATTCCGCAGCTCCTGTTTCGAGTTACAAATATGAGCAACCGAACTAGTATCAAATACCCATGCACTACTACGATTACTAGTAAGATACACATCTATAACATGTATATCGAATATACCTTTCTTCTTGATGTTGCCGTTCTTCAGATCCGCCAGGTATTTGGGGCAGTTACGCTTCCAGTGACCAGCACCCTTGCAGTAGAAGCACTCAATTTCAGGTTTAGGACCAGCCTTGGGCTTCTTAGCAGGTGCGGCAGCTTTCTTGCCATCCTTCTTGAAGTTGCCCTTGTTCTTAGGCTTGCCCCGTTTCTTGAAATTGGTGGTCTTATTGACCATCAACACTTGGTGTTATTTCATGATCTCCACTTCAGCAGTTTTCAACATGGACGATAGTTCAGGCAACGTCTTGTTCATGCAGTGCATATTGTAGTTCATCACAAAGTTCTTGTAACTTGGTGGCAGTGATTGGAGGATACGGTGAATCCCCAATTCATTAGGAATCGGTATCCCCAACTCTCGGAGTTTGTTTGCGTGCCCAGACATGGTGAGCACGTGCTCACTAACGGAGCTACCCTCTTCCATCTTGCAGGTAAAGAACTTCTCGGAAGCTTCATAGCTTTCCATGGCCGCGTGAGTCTCAAAGATGAGTTTGAGCTCCTTAATGATTTCAAATGGGTCATGGTGCTCAAAACGCTTTTGAAGTTCCGATTCTAAACCGTACAGGATGGCACACTGAAATGTGGAGTAGTGATGTTTCCGAGTAGCATAAACATTCTTTACGTCATCGGTGGCATCTTCTGCAGGTGGGCCACCTAGCGGTGCTTCGAGCACATAGGTCAACTGACCAGCCCTGAGGACGATCTTCAGTCCACGGAACCAGTCCGTGAAATTGCTTCCATTGTTCTTAAGCTTTTCTTTCTCTAGGAACGCATTGAAATTGATGGAAATGTTCGCCATAATCTACAACAAATTTGCAAGTAATTTAGACTAAATTTATGATAAATAGTGTTCAAATTTAATTCTTAAATCAACTAGGTGAACTCCCACTCAAAACAACATCCCTCGCAGTTCTTTTAGTGATTACACGAACCAAATCCACTACACCAAGTCCGATCATCACGTGAGATGATGTAGCTTCATCGGCGAACAATCTTCATGTTCATCATATCAATCATATGACTCATGCTCTACCTTTCGGTATTCCGTGTTCCGAGACCATGTATGTACATGCTAGGCTCGTCAAGATTAACCTTAGTTTCCGCATGTGCAAATCTGACTTGCACCCGTTGTATGCACACGTAGAGTCTATCACACCCGATCATCACGAGATGCTTCGAAACGACGAGTCTTAGCAACGGTGCCAACTAAGGACGAACACTTTATTACTTGATATTTAGTGAGAGGGATCATCTTATAATGCTACCGTCGCGATCTAAGCAATACAAGATGCATAAAGGATTAACATCACAGGCAATTCATAATTTGTGTGATATGATATGGCCCTTTCTTCTTATGCCTTCGATCTCTATCTCCAAAGCACAGACATGATCTCCATCATCACCAGCATTGCGTCAAGGTCCGTGGCGCCGCTTCATGGTTGTTCATCTTCACTAGCAACTATTACAACTACTTGGAACAAAGCTATTACAAGATGAATAGACACGCAGGTCTTAACAGAATTAAAGACAACCATTAGGCTCCTGCCGGTTGCCATATTACAACAAGGATCATTGCATACATCAAATACAATCACAATCACATGTAGGCCATATCACATCACAAAACCCCTGCAAAAACAAGTTAGACGCCTCTAATTTTCTTTGCAAGTTTTACGTGGCTTGGGGCTTTCGACTAAGAACGCATCTTACCTACGAAACTGAACCACAACCTTGATACAAGTGCTATCAAGTGCAAAGTGTAGATTTGATCTATACTATGATGGGAGAGACAAACACCCGCAAAGCCACTTGTGCAATACGAGTTGCACGTCAAGCGTGGAGCAAGTCTCATGTACGATGACATGTAATGTTAGCCCGAGCCGCTTCATCCCACCATACCGCAAGATGCAAAGTACACATATAGCAAAATACGGCACGAGCACCAACGCCAACAACCTCATTGTGTTCTACTCGTGCAACAGATCTACGCATAGACAAGGCTCTGATACCACTGATGGGTTCGTAGCATGGAAAACAAAAAAAATTCTACCGCAAGAACGAACAAAACCTAGATCTAATCTAGATAAAAGCCAAGATCTAATCTACTAGATATGAGCAACGAGATAGATCGGTACTAACCCTCATAGAACCGAAAGCGTTAACGAGATTAGATCTCGTGGATGATGTAGTCGATCACTTGCCGATCTCAAGATCGTATGGACGATCCTTCCGGCGCCGCGTTTCGGCAGCGCTTCCGCAGACGGTCACACATGCGGAGTCGAAGCAGACCTTCCTCTCCTCGTTCCAGCGAGCAACGGAGGTAGTAGATCTTCTCCATGGAATCCCAGCAGCACGACGGCGTGGTGATGGTGGTGGAGGTGAGAATTCTGCAGGGCTTCGCCTATGCCTGTGCAGAAGAAACATGGAGGAGAGAGGCGGCTGTGATTGGGAGTTATGAGACAAGGTGCAAGAGGGGGCGCCCCCTCCCTTCTATTTAAAGGAGGGAGGCGCGCCTGGGGAGGGGGAGTCCTAGTAGGACTCCCTCCTCCTTGGGCTGTCGGGTTGGGGGGAGGAGTCCTCCTCCCCCACGAATCCGTGTAGTACCCCACTTGGTTTCTTTGATCCCTTTCTTGGTTTTCAAGCAAACTCCAAGAAATCCTCTAGAACCTTCCGAAACCTTCTAGAATCTCAATACAAACACTCCGGAACATTTCCTAACTTAGAAAATGATTCCCAATATATGAATCTTATTCTCCGGACCATTCCGGATCTCCTCGTGATGTCCCGGATCCATTCCAAGACTCCGAACAACATTCGGTCTCCAACGCAAATTCCATATCTACTTCAAACAACTTCGAACCTTAAGTGTGTCACCCTATGGTTCGTGAATATGCAGACATGATGAAGACACCTCTCCCATTAATAACCATCAGCAGGATCTGGAGATCCATAACGGCTCCCACATACTCAACGATTACTTCGTGATCGATTGAACCAATTAACATACGAAACCAATTCCCTTTGTCTCGCGATATTCTACTTATCCGAGGTTTGATCGTCAGTATCTTCATACCTAGTTCTTCCTCGTTACTGATAAGTACTCTTTACTCGTTCCATGTTATGTCATCCCTTGTGACCTAGTCACATGCTTGCAAGCTATCTAGATGACATTCCACCGAGAGGGCCCAGAGTATATCTATCCGTCATATGGATGGACAAATCCCAATCTTAGTCTATGCGCTTCAACACATACTTTCAGAATACCCAATGACACCTTTATAACCGCCCAGTTACGAAGCAGCGTTTGATGTTATCAAAGTACCCATCCGGTGATGGTGATTAACATAAGCTCATGGTCGAAGGATTAGGTTACTATGTATTTCAAAGCTTACAGCAATACGGACTTAATGACTTGATCTTATGCTACGCTTACTATGGGTGTGTGTCCATCACATCATTCTCCTAATGATATAACCTTGTTATTAATCACATCCAATGTCTATGATCAGGAAACCATGATCATCAATCAATCAACAAGCTAGTTCAACAAGAGGCTTACTAGGGACTCTTTTATGTTTACAAAACACACAAGTATTAGTGTTTCCTAATAATACAATTATAGCATGGGATGTAAACATTCATCATAAACACAAAGATATAATAATAACTACTTTTATTATTGCCTCTTGGGCATATCTCCAACAGCTTGCAACTTAATATTGGAGGGGGTTCGGATGATAACCTGAAGGTGGATTATTAGTCATAGATGCAGTTTGATGGCGGTCTATGTATAATGTTGTAATACCCAATTAAGTCTCAAAGGAGTCAAGATGATTAGTATATGCATGTATTGCTTTTTCGATGTTTGTCAATTGCCCCGCTGTAATTTATTCACCTAGCATGTTATCTATCTTAAGGAGAGCCACCTCTAGTGAACTATGGATCCCGGTCCTTTTTCTTTTACATACAATCTACAAACTGTTTACTGCTTTGTGTTTACTTTCTGCAAACTATTACTTCTTTCTATTCGATACGTTTAATTCTTTGTTTTCAGCAAAACACGGTGAGATTGACAACCTCATCGCAAGTTGGGGACAAAGTTCTGTGATTATGTTGTGCAGGTCTCCACGTTGCTACTAGCACCGGTAATGCGCCCTGCCAAGGCTCAGCTAGTAACACCTTTGGGGTGTTTCCTTGCTCTTACTGGTTCGATTAAACCTTGGTTTCATAACTGAGGGAAACTTGCTGCTGTGCTCATCATACCTTCCTCTTAGGGTTCCCAACGAGCTCTACATCAAGACCAAGCCATCAGTGGTCGGCGAACCGTGGATGGCAACCTGGTGTGGCACTATTCGTGGTCAAGGGCTTGAGTCGGGTTGCTCTTGTCCGGGCTTCCGGCGAGCCGGCGAGGCGGAGGCAACCAGGCGTAGCTCTGCCACTGCCCACAAGTTGTAGTGCGGCCAGCGCCGACCTGCGCTCAACACCGGCGGTGTGCTGCCTCCCAGCTCCTCCGATTCTCCAACCTCCAATTCTTCTCAATTTGTTGGGAAATAAAGATGTAAGAAAAAAAGATAGGAATTTGGGCTGCACGTGAAGAGAAAATTGGGTTTTCCGTCGAGACTTAGTGAGAAGAGAGATCAAATGTTTTTGGCTAGACGTCCCAATTTTTCTATCAAACTAGTGAATGACAGTGGGGCAGCTGTTGTGAGTTGTGGGTTCTCGAGTAGTACTCCTAGCTGGGGGTCCAAAAAATCTAAAAACATGTGGGGTCAGCTGACCCACAGCTATAACGTAGCTCCGTCGCGCAAGGAGGCAACGCCTGGATCACAGCGCGCACACACATGGTCTCAGATGGCGTGCATGCCTTCAGACTAGCCCCAATGGGGATATCATAGGTAGTATCATGCATGTCATGTTGGCAAAATTCTGACGTGGCATCCTAATTAATGATGAAAGAGGTTGTGTTGGTATCATAGGTAGATACCGTATCATAGCACGTAGTACTAGAAAAACTAATCTCAAATGAATCTTGTACACAATTTTGCATTGAGATTCTACAAAACAATAAATACACTAAGACTATGGTACTACTACATGATACTATGCATTGTGGAGGTGGTATCATATACTAGTATCATATGCATGATACTACTATATGATACTTCCCATTGTGACTAGTCTCACGCTTAAGCTTACATAAAAATAATTTTTTACTAGACACGGGTGTCGAAGTATGTTTATATGTGAGCCTGCCGCGTCCGTGCTGCTTAAGTCCTTGTTTGCAATGGGGCAACGAGTGATTTAGGGTGTTAGGTGGGATCTTGTGTAAATCCCACTTCTAGTTCCTTTGTCAAAATCTAGTGTAAATTTTGAACAAAAAAATGAACTAAATTTTACAAATGAACTAGAAATAGGATTTTGGCGGGATCCCACCTGACACCCTGGTGATTGGTACTCTGTTGAACTCACGGCAGGGGACATGAGGTTCAAAACCGGTGCTTATTGTATACTATAATATTTCTTGCGGTAGGTTTGTCCGCACCTTTTTGTTCGAAGAAAAAAGAGCAGGGCGTCTTCCTCTAGAGTTCACGTCACCACAAGGCTAGTCCCCGTTTGGAACACGGGATAGGAAAACTACAGGATTAGAAAAAACATAAGAATAGGATAGGAATCCAGGTGAAAACCAGAGGATTTCAAGACACAGGAAAAATTCCTAGATGACTGTTTGGAACGTAGGAAAAAGGAAACACAGGAACTTTGTTACGGAATATTCATCTTGACTGACATGCTTAAGCAAGATAAAAATAACAACCAATTCTTAACAATATTACAAACCACAATAACTGGAGCAGCGCCGCTAGCGATGCATTCATGGTAACGACGATACATTCATGACAACAACAACGTCGGGCTTTCGTGGTGTATCCCATGTTAGCAGCAGGTGCTAATTCAACTGATTTTCATGCCTTAGGGGTCGTTTGAAACATAGGATTTTTAGAGGAAATCCATAGGAAAGGAATATCACATGAAACCTTTCCTTTGCCTTGGAACACACGATTCCATCCTAGGAAAGCTACGGAAAAGTTTCCTTTGGTGCCGATTTCACAGGAAAACCAGAGGAAAAAACACATCCAATCTAACCTCTTTTTTACTTTCCTGTACGACGACCGATGCAAACTACACTGCATAGAGATTGTTTTAGAAACGAATGAACGACCATCCGGCACACCCGGAGCTGCTGCGCCAAAACTCAAAACGATTAAGGCATGAAAATCAGTCGAATTAGCACCCGCTGCTAACATGGGATACACCACGAAAGCCCGACGTTGTTGTTGTCATGAATGTATCGTCGTTACCATGAATGCATCGCTAGCGGCGCTGCTCTAGTTATTGTGGTTTGTAATATTGTTAAGAATTGGTTGTTATTTTTATCTTGCTTAAGCATGTCAGTCAAGATGAATATTCCGTAACAAAGTTCCTGTGTTTCCTTTTTCCTGCGTTCCAAACAGTCATCTAGGAATTTTTCGTGTGTCTTGAAATCCTCTGGTTTTCACCTGGATTCCTATCCTATTCTTATGTTTTTTCTAATCCTGTAGTTTTCCTATCCCGTGTTCCAAACGGGGCATTAATAGTTTTGAGTTTTGGCGCAGCAGCTCCGGGTGTACCGGATGGTCGTTCATTCGTTTCTAAAACAATCTCTATGCAGTGTAGTTTGCATCGGTCGTCGTATAGGAAAGTAAAAAAGAGGTTAGATTGGATGTGTTTTTTCCTCTGGTTTTCTGTGAAATCGGCACCAAAGGAAACTTTCCCGTAGCTTTCCTAGGATGGAATCCTGTGTTCCAAACGGTGCAAAGGAAAGTTTTCATGTGATATTCCTTTCCTATGGATTTCCTCTAAAAATCCTATGTTTCAAACGACCCCTAGGTAGGTAGGTTGCTGCGGGTGGAGGTTCCCGGCGGGGCGGGCAGAGCATGCTGACGAGAGCACGGGGCACGGAGGCGTCGGGGGCCGCTCCCGGCGGGGCGGGGCAGAGCAGGCCGGCGAGGGCCCCAACCGTCGCCCTCGGTCAGCTCCCGGTGCGGCGCGGCAGAGCAGGCCGGCGAGGGCCCCAACCGCCGCCCTCGGTCAGCTACCAAGCAGCCAGGGACCGGCATTGGGTGCGGTGGCCATCAAGGGGCAGCTCTCCTGCACGAGGAGGGCGGAGTAGAGACGCCGCAGCTTCTGGAGTGTTGGTTCGTGCCTCAGGTCTGGTGATTTTTCTCTTGACGATGGCTAGCAGAGGGCACCTAGCCGGAGAGGGGGTGGACGGCGGCAAGAGGCGGTTGCCTAAGATCGATCTGAAAGAAACTTTGGGATTCAAAGATGTTGAGAGGAAATTTCAACGATTTGTGCTAAAGAATAGTCAAAGACAGGCAACAGAACATGTCGAGTGCCTAAGAAATTTTGTTGAGGATGCAATGCGAGGCCACACTCCACTTGTGCTGAAACTGAGATGCCGAATTGGATGCTTGTAGTTCATGGAGAAAGAAGTTGTGGAGAAGTAGAGAGAGACATTCGGTCACACCATAAATTTCTCATGTAAATTTTTTGAAATTATATAACCATCAGACTACTTCTAATTGGCAACTCACCGGAGCTACACTACTTAAAAAATCTATTCTGTACTCATGCGTCTCTTATGTCAAACCTGATTGATAGATTGTGTTCTAACTAATTAAGTACAAAGACAGTCATCTTGGAAGAAAACTTTTGGGGCATATGGAGGAGGTTGCGCCATTTTATTTAAGTGGCCTCAGGGCCTCATCGTATCAGATCCTTCGGGTTCGCAATCGAGTCAATCTTATTATAAATTTCAGATTTGTACCTTAAATAAATGCTTAGTGAATCGTGGCAACGCAGGAGCATTCAACATAAGATAACAAGGCTGAGCAATCAACAATGATGACAGTTCAGCTAGGAAAACATGCCTGAAAAGATTAGCGATTATGGCTCGCTAAAATCAAGGGATTAGAGAGACACTTGACTTGGTGGCGTTATAAGTTCGGTATCCAACAAGTGAGCGAGTCTTATTTATGTGTATTGAAACATGCAGGTATTTAGATACAAGATTATGCAATAATTTTAAGCGAGGGTCAAAGGCTATATCTTAGTTGAGTCTTTGTTTTCTATACATGGTTTTAAATAATCTTAATATTTTAGTATTTTTAAAATACTATGTAGAAAGAAACTTGGAAAAAATAAAAAACCATAGCAATGCACGGCCGCTAGTCTCTATCTCTACTATCTAAAAAGAAGCTAGGTGTTCCGTTTTCTGCCGTTCAGCGCTACGTCGACTCCTTCGTCGCGCGTCGCTCCGCTCGCCTCGCACGCGCCTAAATGGGCTAAGCCCAACATCAGGCACCCTACCCGGTCCACCCAGTAACCCTACACCTCCGGTCCACCCGATCTTCCACCCCACCCACTCCTCCCCACCTCTGCCCCCGCAGAGGGGATCTCCTTCTGTCGGCGCCGGTTTCCCTTCATCGTTGGGATGTCGACCATCCCCACAACAATGGAGTTCGGTTTCACTCGTGTAGCAGGCACGATCCACGCCCTTGCTATCCTGGATGCGGTCTCCGTCGAGCTCCAAGACACGCGGCCGCCCCAGGATCAGAACACCAATGCGGTGCCGGCGGGAGGTGCACGATTTCAGGCCACTTCTCCACGCCCTCGCTGTCACGAGGTGCGGTCTCCGTCGAGCTCCAGGACGTGCGGCCGCCCCAGAATCAGAGCGTCAATGGAGTGTCGGCGAGAGGTGCGCGATTTCGGGCGACTTCTCCACGCCCTCGCAGTCCTCGCTCGGTCTCCGTCCAGCTCCAGGACGCGCGTCGCCCCAGAATCAGAGCGCCAATGGAGTGCGACCGAGTGATCCACAAGAACGTCCTGCAACGATGAGATCAAAACCATCACTGTGGTGGTCGTCGTGTCGGGAACGATCATCTTGGCGGATGGACGCCACAGGTGTGCAAGCACGGTTTGCGGCGACAAGATCGATACAGCAATCGTCGCCTCTGCTGAATGCTGATGAGGGTGGTTGACACCGCACCCTTACTCCTCAGGTTTCCCCTACCCCGCCCCACCCTCCCATCTCTCTATCATGCACACATAGACCGCCCTTTTTCTCATGTCGTGATTCCTAGCTTAGATCCGATCAGAGGCTCGTTTGGTACTTGTTTCAGATCGAGCCACTCCTAGGATTCATCTTCCCCGCCGCCACCTGGTTGATCTCTCGTGTCACCGTTGTTCTCCTGTAGGAGGAAAGGAACCCCCGGCCGCTGAATCCCCATCCCCGAACTGCTGCTCTGTCGTCCATTGCCTCCCCGCTACATGTAGAACTCCGGCGGCCCCTGACTTCGACACCTCCAGATGTGGCTGCTCGCTGGAGCCGTCTGGCCGTCGACCCGAGATACTGCCCCCATTCGACGCTGCTGGGTCTACTGCCCCCATTCGACTCCGACCAGAGCCCCCATGGTCACCTCCAGTATGTCCACTTCCCTCACATCAATGAATAGTTTGAAGGTCTGATCACTAAATCTGAAGTTTCTGTTTGGAATGTATATGCATCTCTGCACCACTGCTGCTTTTGTTGTATAAATTTGTACCCACATCTGCTATTTTTTTTGTTTCCAATGATTAACATGTACTTGAATCACAATGGAATCTAATTGGATTTCTCTTCTAGGCTGGAACCGTGCAGTGCACAAGAGAGCAGCTGTATGCCATATGCCTAGCTGTATGAAATCGAACCAGCAAATTGTTTCTGCTAATTTAGTCAGCCAGTCGCAAGTTCTGCATTCCTATTGTGCATATGTTTCTCTTGCTTAGGCTATTCTGACAAGAATTCTGGTGGAAGAAGTTCCAACGAGATAGACCATCGTGGTAGATGGCATTATGCAGGAGCAGAGTGCACGCTCTTTTCATTCCATTTTTTTTGCAGGAAAACGTCTATCAGTTATGCTCCTTGCTCTTACTTTTACAAATTTCATGTCCGTTTACTAGGCTCCCTTACTGCCTTTCACGTCTTTTATTATGGGCTACGTCAATTCTAAACAGTACAATGTAATCTACTCATTTGGTATTAGGTAGGTTTATTTCAAGTAGCGTGGACAAGTTGGTGTACACCGGCTCCGCCGATGTGGTGGTCGCCGATGACTTCTTGGTTCCATACCCTGACATGGTACATAGCACACACTCCTTGTCGTGATATGGTCTAAACACTGTTTGCTCGATGTCAATGTGTTGTTTACTGCCCATGTTTTGGTGATAGTGTGATCACTGCTTTATTTTTTGGTCAGTTCAGCAATGCAGTCAGTGAGCTGAGGGCGCATGTAGATAGTGTTGCACGCGGATGTGTATGATGGGATGCACACATGGGTGATGCGACCCTGCCATCTGTTCGGGCCAGGCCATTCAAGCCGATGAGGTTACATTGTTAGATTTGCAAGGTTTCCCTAGGCCAGCAAGGTATTTGAAACTGTCATTTTCGTTCATGTTTTACTTCTAAAGGCCTTAGAGACTTCAACATTGTAATTTAAGTATTGGTATGAATAACAAGTGTATTTATCAGAGCATAGATACAATATGGGTTATCTGAAGCTTGAGTCTTATGTGACCAGACTAATTTTTACATGTAAAATTTCATTGGCACTTCTGTGGTAACAATCCAAGTTTATAGAGAACCTAGGAATGGCTGGTGCTATATTATTTGATCTCTCATTGGCATTTATGTGCTGGTAAGTAGTACTAGATCTCTAATCATGCTTGCCATTTGAAATAATTTAGCTATGCTCCTGTCAGTTCCCTACTCCTACTAGATTATAGTCCGTAGTGAATCAGAATTAATCACATCATCATTAGAAGGTTCGTCGGGTGTTAAAGCATGGTGTCGAAGCGTACACAAAATGCTTTTGGTTATGAACCCAGATAATCTCAATTAAGGTTACTAGAGTTCATTAAATCATTTAATAACCAGTAAATTATTCTATTGTAACTACCGAATTGTGTTGTTTGTGTTTTTTCTCATGTAGATACTGTGGATTGTACTCGGAGAGAATCGGCGATGTCTTTTCTATACAAACTCTGAGAGAATGTGCTGTTTGATTCTTTACAGAAAATTATTATCCTAACTAGGCTGAGTAGTCACATGTACAGGCTACACACTCTAATTCAGATATTCGATTAGACCTCACACCTCACATCACGCCAATAATTTGAAGAGCTCGTGTTTGAAAATACTGAGAGGACAAAAGAGTTGATACATGACTAAGCTATTGTCCAAAGAAGCTTACGGTTCATGTATCATGCCGTTCATTTGGCCTCTTGCCCTCTTACATAAGTACTCCCTTCGTTCCGTAATATAAGATATTTTAGCTTTTGTGAAACAAACGTATCTAGATGTCTTTTAGTGTGTAAGTTCACTCCAAACCTACGCACTAAAAGATGTCTAGATACATTTGTTTTACAAAAGCTAAAACATCTTATTTTAGAACGGAGTGAGTACTATGCAAATCATTTTTTTCTTTGTTGCAATCTTGTTGACTGACTCAGTGTGAATCTTCTTATGTTAACACAACTGCTTGGGATTGTGAGTCGGATGTGCCATTGACGATGACGCCGTGCTTGGATCTAAGAGGTAGAGATAGTGGGTAAAGGAAGAAGTAGAAGAGTGATTCTAAATGTATATGTCCTTGGATCTAGGAGGTGGAGATAGTGGGTAAAGGAAGAAGTAGAAGAGTGATTTTAAGGGTGTGTTTGGTAGCCCGGGCCAACAGAGAATAGCTATCTCCACTCATACAAGTTGACCATAGCTAGGCTGAGCTCAGATTTTCACACGTGTTTGGTGGCTCGTGTTTGTTGAGACATGTTAAGTGTGCCTGATGTTTGGTGGGTTGTATGAGGGAAGACATGCTGGGGAGGTCCAATACTTGCACAGAAACCCTGAATACAAAAATGACACAATCGGGTCCCTGTGTACAAAATAAAAAGCAATCGGGTCCCTATCAATAGAAATAAAAATGCAATCGGGTCCTGTGGCTGGCTGTGGCATCACTTGCTGTGGTGGCGCTGCCCGTGGCTGGCCGTCGAGGCTCTGGACGGGGCAGAGCTGGCCATGGAGGCGCTGGCTGGGGCGGTGCTCGTCCTGCTCGCCGAGGTTCCGGAGGAGGTGCAGATCGAGGCATGGCTGGCCTGCTGCGATGCCTTCGAGGAGGAGGCGGTGCTGACTGTAGCTAGCCATGGAGGCTCTGAATGGGGCGGTGCTCGTCTGTGCTTATCGAGGTGCCGGAAGGGTTGCAGATCGGGGCTGACAGTGGAGGCTCTGTACGGGGAGGTGCTGGCCGTGGAGGCGATGGTGCGGGGCGCTGGTGCCGCGGAAGCCGTGGAGACGCGGTGCGGGGCGCTGGTGCGCGGGAGGCCGGTGTTGAGGAGGAGGCAGCGTAGGCCGGCGTCGAGGAGGTGGCGGCGGTGCTCGTTTGAGCGGAAGAGGCAGAGGTGGAGTGGGAGAGAGCGGGTCGGGGAGAAAATGAGGGGCAGGGGCGGTTGACCCCTGTTGGGTTTTGGCCCAGGTGCGGGGCGGGGGGATTTTTCGGGCGAGGCCAGCCCTGCCGAGTAGCGAAACTCGATTTCAACTTCTCTACCAGGCAGGGCTGAGAGCTCTTTTCTGGGTAAGTTGGGTCATGCCAACACGGGAGAATCGGGCTAACAAACAGCTAGATTCTCTTGGTTGAGATGAGAATTTTTGGGTTGGCCCGTCTACCAAACACACCCTGAATGTATATGTTTGACACGGTTGATGCCAATTCACTGGAAATAGAAATAGAAATATTGTGTACAACCAAATGTTTGACTTTATATTTTTCATATTGAGTCATTTGTATTTTTCGGAAACTCCTTTTTGCTCCAGTGACCCTTATTTTTTAAAAATTCATAATTTCCAAGTTATCTGAATTTTTCTGTACGGAGAGTTAGAGACATAAATATATCGCATATCTATGTCTTCAAAAGTGCACTGTTTGGATTACTCAAAAAAACTGCACTGTCTGGAAATCTGTAGTTACCGTGATGAGGACACCATCTTTGGATTGCTTTAAGTGATATTTTGGACCTTCACACTCCTTCCCGTTGCTGAACTACGTCATAATTGTCCTGGCTACTGATGATAATTGGGAGGGTGAGTAATTTCTCATGTGTCTAATTTAGAAAAAGAAATGGTTCACTAAATTTTGAGAAAAAAATAGCCTATCTTAGACATTAGATAAAATAGGCGAATAGCACTATATAGAAGTTCTATAATATAAGATTGTAACATAGGTATTAATTCTTTCTCCAATAGATGGTCTTGTCTTCATCGGCGACGGGCTCGCAGGACGGGCCGATGTGCGACGCGGAAGGGGATAGAGACGCCGGCTGCGGTGCACGGGGGATGAAGAAAGCCAGCAGGAAGCTCCGCCACATTCTTCCCTTCGGCGTTAGATGTGCGCGTATCCGCTTGCTCTTCAACTCCATCTGCATCGATTTCAAGGGTAAACTGTTCTGCCTCACACGTGTTTTTTACATATAGTTACATTTCCCTGAAGAGTTTGATATTTCATGAATTTACTCCATGTTAGTGAAGACGCTCTCAATTGTTTTGCAGTGGATATGTATGCATATTTGATAAATGAAAATGCCATATGCTCATCCATTACCAAAAAGTATATGTTTCTGGCACTGTATGTTATATTTATCTAAGTAGTAGCTACCATAGTTTCTGTATTATGTTGTTCAAGTTCAAGTAACATGAGAAGGTTGCTTGCTCGTTAAATTTCCGTCTTCTATATAATGAAGGAACTTAGTGTACTCATCACAGTCCTCACCTCTTGGCCTCTATGGTATTTTGATTGTGATGCGTGTTTTGCTATTGTTTGCTGATGCTTACAGATGTCAGGTGCAAGGAGTGGCCAAGGATCGGGAGGAGCTCAAGTGAGAAACAATGTGAGCAAGGACCCCCCTCTCGTCCTCTCGAAACTTATTAAACTTTCCCGCCTCAAATGCATAGTCTTTAACTGATATTTGTGATTTCATATGCCATACAAAGGTTAGGGGAATTAGACGCACAGGGCTAGGAGAAATTAGCTTCCAATAGATGCATCAACAAATCACAGGTAGCACATTGTTTTCATTCGGCTTATCAAGATTAGAGTTTTCACTTTTCAGATATTTGCTCTGTAAATATGTGTATTGCTTGCATGCGTGTGTAAATAAGTTGTAACGAGGAAAAAAATTGAATCATGTTATCTTAGGATGAGAAATAAGCCTACAGATTATTGCCTGTAAAGTAATGTCATTTTTTTCTTGCTTCAGAAATCCTTCGTAAAAGATTCTGGTTCAAGCTTTCACTCCCTGACCTCATTTCTAAAAACCTCAGTTCAAGCTGGATTCCCGAAGGAGAAGATCTCCCAGTGTTGTGAATGGCACTTGATTTTCTCAAAGTTATACTTATTTTATATTTTTCCTTGGAAATGAAATGAATCCTTGACCTCCCTGGCACTCAACCACCTAGGCTTTAGTCCATGCTAACTTGATTTATTATCTCAACAATTTAACATGGAGTTCTAATGTAGGTACCATACTATGAAGGCAATTTATTGTAGTACCATTGATTTGTGATTGAAATAAGGTGTTTTATAAAGTAAATTTATACATCTACGAGCAGTGTAATTTATTGGAGATTGTGTTTTTTTTGCAATTTAGACCCTAGGTCTATTAAGGAGGACAAGTGGTACACAACACCACACTAAGAAATAAAATACACCCAAGTCCCTAGGATACAACTCAACACGAGGTCCACCGTGCTGCCCGTCGCTGCCACTCCCACCTAGAGTCGCCGTGAACTTTGTATTTGTAGAGGTCCACTATACCGCTGTTGCTGCCACTCCCACTTGGAGTCGGCATGAACTTTGTATCTGCAGATGGGATCTCCATGGTCACGAGGTTTTTGACTTCTGTATCTCCATACCAACACTAGGAATCAACATCAAGTTGAAGAACCACCAGGACAAGGCCCTCCCCTCCCACTCCTACATTATCAAAAGGAGGCAAAAGTGACTACCTCATGTACAAGGTCTCACACACTCTATGACACCGGAGGATGCGCCGTCTCCACGATGAAGTTGGAGAACAAAAGGTTGTTGTGTGGGTGACATCGTAACCTTGACACCCACACCTAGCGCACCAAATCTTTCTCCCTCCAAGAGGAAGCATGAAGACGCCGCTGCTAGGTCCTTAATGCAGTCGTCAAAGTGGGGCTAGAGCTACAACAAATTATTTCTCACCATCATCGTCACCACCACCCGAACAACGACAGCTATAACCCTACCCCTACCACTACCTAGACGCCAGAGACACGATCTGCGGTCCCTCTACTCTCCCACCAATGAAGTGGATGATGGAGAGGGAGGGACTGGCGGTCTGGCCAGCTACGGAGCGGGGGAAGTGGAGTTCCTCCCTTTTGCCTCTCTTTCACTATAGCAAAAAAGGGAGAAGGGACATAGAACGATGACATCTTGTGTTGTCGGCTTAACCAAAGGGTGAATTTGATGAAAAAATAGCAAGTGAACCATATCGGAGATATTTGACAAATTGAAAGATGAAAATGCACCATGACAACTAAATAGAGCATGACATGAAAATTTAAATAACCATGGCAACGCACGAGCATTCAACTAGTACACTAAAAAACACAGCTATAACCCTACCCCTACCACTACCTAGACGCCAGAGACACGATCTGTGGTCCCTCTACTCTCCCACCAATGAAGTGGATGATGGAGAGGGAGGGACTGGCGGTCTGGCCAGCTACGGAGCGGGGGAAGTGGAGTTCCTCCCTTTTGCCTCTCTTTCACTATAGCAAAAAAGGGAGAAGGGACATAGAACGATGACATCTTGTGTTGTCGGCTTAACCAAAGGGTGAATTTGATGAAAAAACAGCAAGTAAACCATATCGGAGATATTTGACAAATTGGAAGATGAAAATGCACCATGACAACTAAATAGAGCATGACATGAAAATTTAAATAACCATGGCAACGCACGGGCATTCAACTAGTACACTAAAAAACACAGCTATAACCCTACCCCTACCACTACCTAGACGCCAGAGACACGATCTGTGGTCCCTCTACTCTCCCACCAATGAAGTGGATGATGGAGAGGGAGGGATTGGCGGTCTGGCCAGCTACGGAGCGGGGGAAGTGGAGTTCCTCCCTTTTGCCTCTCTTTCACTATAGCAAAAAAGGGAGAAGGGACATAGAACGATGACATCTTGTGTTGTCGGCTTAACCAAAGGGTGAATTTGATGAAAAAACAGCAAGTGAACCATATCGGAGATATTTGACAAATTGGAAGATGAAAATGCACCATGACAACTAAATAGAGCATGACATGAAAATTTAAATAACCATGGCAACGCACGGGCATTCAACTAGTACACTAAAAAACACAGCTATAACCCTACCCCTACCACTACCTAGACGCCAGAGACACGATCTGTGGTCCCTCTACTCTCCCACCAATGAAGTGGATGATGGAGAGGGAGGGACTGGCGGTCTGGCCAGCTACGGAGCGGGGGAAGTGGAGTTCCTCCCTTTTGCCTCTCTTTCACTATAGCAAAAAAGGGAGAAGGGACATAGAACGATGACATCTTGTGTTGTCGGCTTAACCAAAGGGTGAATTTGATGAAAAAACAGCAAGTGAACCATATCGGAGATATTTGACAAATTGAAAGATGAAAATGCACCATGACAACTAAATAGAGCATGACATGAAAATTTAAATAACCATGGCAACGCACGGGCATTCAACTAGTACACTAAAAAACACAGCTATAACCCTACCCCTACCACTACCTAGACGCCAGAGACACGATCTGTGGTCCCTCTACTCTCCCACCAAAGAAGTGGATGATGGAGAGGGAGGGACTGGCGGTCTGGCCAGCTACGGAGCGGGGGAAGTGGAGTTCCTCCCTTTTGCCTCTCTTTCACTATAGCAAAAAAGGGAGAAGGGACATAGAACGATGACATCTTGTGTTGTCGGCTTAACCAAAGGGTGAATTTGATGAAAAAACAGCAAGTGAACCATATCGGAGATATTTGACAAATTGAAAGATAAAAATGCACCATGACAACTAAATAGAGCATGACATGAAAATTTAAATAACCATGGCAACGCATGGGCATTCAACTAGTACACTAAAAAACACAGAGCTGGATGGAAGTTTTACCGCCCGTGTTGAGAAAATATAGAGTTTGCACTGATAGGTTGTACTACGCGGGTGTCAGTTCGCAATACGTGGTTGTACTACGCGGGTGTCAGTTCGCAATACGACCAAAGAAAAATAAAACGTAATAGTTGTAGAAATTAATAACAACTGACCAGAGTGGGAGTGTCAGTTCGCAATACGACCAAAAAAAAATAAAACGTAATAGTTGTAGAAATTAATAACAACTGACCAGAGTGGGAGTGTCAGTTCGCAATACGACCAAAGAAAAATAAAACGTAATAGTTGTAGAAATTAATAACAAACTGACCAGAGTGGGATTTGAACCCACGCCCTTTCGGACCAGAACCTTAATCTGGCGCCTTAGACCAACTCGGCCATCTGCTCTTTCTGGATATTTTTTCATACTACCGTATATGACAGCTGTGCTCTTGGGTCCGTGAACTTCTTCGCGACATGACCCGACTTCCTGTTCGACTTCAGAAGCTTCAGCGCGCTGTGCACTCTGCGTTTTCCCCGCCCCCTGGTTGCATGAGCTAATCCATATGCTCCTTTCTTTTTCCTCCTCATTTCTTGAGATGGCATTCGTGGATCCATCGCTCGCCTGCACATCTAGCTACCCGTGGGAATCGATTTAAGCGCTGGACGGACGAGTAATCGATAGTGTCGAACGTTGTCTGCTGCTGCAGTTCGGCTGGACTGGTGCGAGGGCATCATGCCTCTTGCAGCTCTAGCCCCACTTTGACGATTGCATTAAGGACCTGGCAGCCACGACGGGATAGGTTGCAAGCGGCGCGGGATATCCCGCTGAGCCGCGACGCCGCCCCGCAAAATTGGCCCGCAAATTGCCGCCGGGCTGACCGCTTTGTCTCTAGCGGGCCGAAGCGGCGTAACCGCTTTATCTGCCACGAAACCCACCGTCCCGCGTAGCCGACAGGTCCAGTCTCCCCGAGACCCCCCGACCATCCCTCTGTAGCAAACGCCGCCGCCACGCGTCCTCGCGCAACCAGCTGCTCCGGCCCTCGCCGACACGCATCCCTCCCGCGACCAGCTGCTCCGGCCTCGCCGCCACGCATCCCTCCAGCGACCAGCTGCTCCGGCCCTCGCTCCCCGCTAGCCATCGCGCAGTTCTCGCATCCATGGAAGATCCGTCGGCCTGCATTCTTGCTGCCCCCTCTCCTCTCCTCCAAGAACAAAGTTTCATCTAGATTGTAGCTAAGTGGAAGAACCCAACATCCTCCCCAAGGTACATTCTTGATTTATGCATAGTCTGAATCCTGCATTTGAGTTGGTCTCTAGGACAACAATAAGACTTGATTGTGTCGACCTGTTTAATCAACACAAGATAAAGCTTCGAGAGGTTCTGCAGAATTTAAACTCTCGAGTCTCTTTAACTGCCGACATGTGGACCTCGCGTCAAGTTCTGAGTTATATGTGTATAACTTGTTATTTTGTTGATGAAAAGTGGAGATAGCAGAAAAAAGTGATTTGGTTTTCCAAGGCTGAAACACCGCGTGATGGAACAAATTTGTTTAATATTATATTGGAATGCATTCAAGATTGAGGTTTGGAAAAAAAAGGTTTTCTCCATTATGAAAGCAAATTTGTGAGGAAAGAATTTGCTGTTTTGCAAAGGAGATCTTTTACATGGTCGATGTGGAGCACATGTGTTCAACCTTAGTGTTAAAGAAGGGTTAGCGATTCCTTGTGTGGCAGCGGAGAACATCCATGACAGCATCAAATTTGTTAGAAGCTCCCCACCTCGGAAAAAGAAGTTCAAAGATATAGTGAAACAAGAAGGCATTACTTACACAAGGAAAGTGTTTCCGGATGTTCCTACGCGTTGGAATTCCACATATTCGATGGTCAAAACGGCTCTGGAGTATAGGAGGGCATTTGCAGCTTTGAAATTGCAAGATTCATCATACACATGTCAACCTACAACTGATGAATGGGAAACAGCAGAATCTGTTTGCAACGTGCTAGAGGTTTTCTTTGATGCCACTATGGTGGTGTCGGGTACCTTGTATCCAACAGCCCACTTATATTTTCATGAGCTTTGGAAAGTCGATCTAGCATTGGAAAGAGAGGCTAAACATCAGGATGTTGCTATTAGATCAATGGTTGAAGTAATGAAGAAAAAATTCATGAAATATTGAAAACTGTCTTACTTGACCATTTGTCTTCCGGTCATACTTGATCCAAGATACAAGTTCAAATTCTTAGAGTTGTGCTTGAAATCTGGACTTGAAAGTGAAGCTACTAAGTATCTTAGTAGAGTGAAAAAACATTAAAGGATCTCTTTGTTGAGTATTCTTCACATGGTGAGGACTCAAAAATGGCGGATAGTCAAAGAAACAACAATATTGCAACAAGTATCGATAACCCCTGGGATCAATGGAATAAGCAAGTTAAGGAAGAACAACAAAATCGTGCAAAGCTTATCTTATGAACTGAATACTACTATTCTTGTCTGACATGCACTTCTTGTTGATAGAAACTGACTCCTTACACTTGCTCTTGCTGTTGATGGGAACTGATTTGTTACACTTGCTATTTTGATCTGAAATCATTGTATTGTATTACTAGTTGTCATGTGGCTTGCTGGCTGCTATTCTTGCTATCACTTGCTATTCTTGCTGTCCATGTGGGTGTATGCAGGCTGATGCGGGCTGCCGCATCGTCCCGCTTTGATTCTAGCGGTTTGTTGCGGCTGGCCGCAAACGCCCGCAACAACTACACTGTCCTGCTTAGCTCCGTAGCGGGCACCTGCATCCTGCCCCGCCTGCAACCTTATGCGCTAGTCATTTTGAGTCAAGAGATCTTCATCCCGCAATTCAGGGAGCATCTACTCTCTATCCTTGCGGAACACATCATTTGCAACAGTACCCGTTTGAAGAGTTTTTACCCCAGATACATTTCCTCTGTGCTTTCCTGCTCTCTCTCTACAAAATCGACCAAGAGTTTAACCAATGCCCAACAGTCCGAATCAGAACAAAAGGATGATGAATTCTTTTTCCAAAATCTAAGGAGAAAACATGCCATCCCTAGTCTCTCGGAGCCCACACAAATATAAGTTGCCAGAGTATTTTTTTTTCCATGTCATTTTTTATTTTTTCTTGGTTTCTTTAGGTTTTCGGCTGCGTCCATAGATGGACATCGTGCAGCCGGAGCGTGTGTCGCGCGCGAGCCAGCGCGGGCACGTTCGCGTGCTAGGCCAGTCCATTCTTTTATTCTCAAAACAAGCATCATTTCGAAATCGCCAAATTGTCCAAAACACGACAGTAATCCCTACTGTGACCAATTTCATTTTCTTGTTTCTAAAACTGTAAAGAAACCTCCCAAATAGATCATTAACTGATTCAGTGACATGAGAGTGGCAGCATACCCAGCCTGAACCAGCTTCGGTTGAGCGCAAGTGAACCGGAGAACTAAACTGCCAGCGGTACTAGCTAATAGCGATACATGTTCATGTTGGTTCATGTTGAGACCAAAAAGACAATTGCAGAGTAGGCCAAGTATACATATGGCAAGGGGCAACTTTAAAACAAATGGTCAATGCTCTCATCACAATCATGTAATAATTTTTTTCATCCGCTCTACAGCCTATGTAAGGTTTGATGCCCACGGCACCTAGGACCCTAGAAACGAAGGATCTACGATCTTGTGTTACATGGAGCCGCACATCTTGTGGTTACAGCTAGATGGTGCAAAGGAGATTGGCGGTCTTTATTTTTTTAGCCTCACGGACCAGATCAGACTTGCCTGGACATCGAGCCTACCGCACTAGTGAAGGTGTTTCAAGCTCCATGTGGCCTGATGACTGCATCTTTCTCCATGCCTTATATCAGTGGGATTTGTAGAGCGGATACATTTGTCGCATATGCCCAACTCTTTCCTGGTGCCTCGTATGTCTAACCTACCGTGAATGTTCAAATGCTCTATAGTACACACACCTAGTTCCCTCCCAAGAGAAATGAACTAGATTCCTTGAGGCGACAATGCGACATACATTTGTTTTCTCCACCATGTTTATATGATACAAGAGACTTTGTCCTTGAATTGAATGCAATATAAAAGTTCATAACAAGCTATTGTCACCTTGTTGAATGCTCGAGATACTTCGTCCTTAACCGAGACCATATATGTACTAGTATGGACTGTGCACCATCATATTTCTAGGTGTAGTCGCTTGTAAATGGTTGCACAGCTTATTTAACTAGTGTGGTTGGCGACATTCCAGTAGATTAACATGATGGTGCTTAGGTGCTTCATACTTCTTCTTTCTAATGGTTGATCCATGTTGAGATATTGTGTGATCTATAAGCTACCAAAATAATGTAATAAAAATCTATGCGCATATCCAACCGGTACGTGCTTGTTCCGAGAGGCGGCGATGAAAAAAACCCATCTAGGGTTCCTTCCCTCCGCCGGTGACGCCATCGGTCCGCTCCGTCTCCGATGGCCTAAGGGTCTTGGAAGTGTGGTGGACCACGGCCTCTTGCCGGTGGGAGGTTTTTATTCTTTGTTTAGGCTATTTTCTCGTGTCTTTTTCGGGATGTTGAGGCGACGGCTACATCTTGAAGTCAGAATAATGTCCTCCCCGCTCTATCCTCGCTCCGGTGGTGCGCCTAGCGCCGACGGAGGGCGCGTGGAGTCGTGTGTCCAGCTGATCTCCTGGGATCTAGTCGTTTTTCGTGTTATTTTCAGGCCAGTCTCTTCCAATCTATTGATGTCATCATTGGCGATGGTTGCTGCTTTAGTGCGTTGGTTCTTTGGGACCTTAGCACGATGACTTCCTGTCTGTCTACTACAACAAGCTCTACTACGACAAGCTTTGCCCGGCTCCAGTGATGGAGGGGCGAGGACGGCGGCACGCCTTCGGCTCGTGCTAATGTTTGTAGTCTTCTCTAGATTGGTTCATTGACCTATTTGTAATTTTTATTACTTTTAGGCCTCTTTGTATTACTATTGATGATTGTTAATGGATTGGTGGAATTTTCATAAAAAAAGAGCACTCCTCTGTCCACTGACTTGGTGAAAGATCATGGATGTCGTCTAGAGGAGGGTGAATAGGCGATTTAAAAACTTCTACGAGATGGGCTTAACAATGCCAGAATAAAACTAGCGTTTTCTTTTGTTAAGCACAAAACTTAGATATACTAAGGTTCACTTATGTACACCAACAACTTATGCTAAGCAAGACAAGCAACAATATGATAGCAAGATAATTACTTCAAGCACGATGTCTATCACAATGTAAAGTGCATAAGTAAAGAGCTCGGGTATAGAGATAACCGAGACACGCAGGGACGACGATATTTTACCGAGTTCCTCCCAACAAGGGAGTACGTCTCGTTGGAGGGGTGGACAGTACTAAGACCACCAACGCCACAAAGTCCTCACCCTATTCTCCCGAGCACCCACCACGCGAGCAAGCACCCGTTCCACTATGGGACACTTGAGGGTGGTCACCGAACCCGTACAAGATTGGGGCTATCTCCACAACTTAATTGGAGGCTCCCAATAATCGCCACCAAGGCCTCAATCTTGGGGGAGCTTCACAACTTAATTGAAGATCCCAATAACACGCCACACAACCGTCTAGGGTTCCAAGAACCCAAGAGGGACAAGCCTCAACGAATATCACCGAACAAATCCTCCGGAGAGAACACAAATCGATGCACCTAATGCAAAGGACAAGAACACCACAAAGATACTCCAAATCTTCACTCTCAAGTTCCAACAAGGCTACTAAAACAATTAGGGGAACAAGAGAGGAAGAACATAAAGAGGAACACAAAATCACCCAAAGATCTAGATCCCAAAGATTCACTCACAAAGACATGAAAAGACTTGGTCAAATTGTAGATCTAGATCTCCTCTTTCTTCCCCTCAAATATTGGCAAGAATCATTCGAGGTGTGTGAAGAAATCAAGCCAAGAGATGTATCAAAGAGTAGGCAAAGCTTGAAGAAAGAAAGAGGAAGAAGCAACCCAAAAGATAAGGCAAAAGGACTATTTATATGAGGGCTTGTTTCTTGCCCGTTGGGGCATTTTCCTGGGCCAGCCGGTAGTACCGGAACGGCCCGGTAGTACCGCCTGCACAGGGTGATGCGAGCTAGCGCGAGCGCAGAAGGCTGGCGAGCGAGAACGGATCGGGGCAGGCCGAGCGAAGCGAGAGCGGGCGCACTAGCGAGCGAGCCAGCCAAGGGGATCAAGGCAGCGAGGCGAGCAGCGAGGCGCACGAGGGAAGGGCGGTGGCTGCACGAGCGAAGTGGCCTGGGCGAGTGAGCAGCACGTCATGGGCGAGCAAGCAGCGCGGGGTGGGCCGGCCCAAGCCAGCGGGAGTGAGCGGTGGCCGCTGGCAAGCGAACGAGGTGGGAACATAGGGGATCGGGGGAGCGCGCGCGGGAGGGGATCGAGGGAAGCGGCGGCTGCGCAGGGAGCGGGAGCAACTGGGCTAGCAGCGACTAGGAGCTGGGTAGACCTACCTAGGCCGGCCGGTAGTACCGGCCCACCCGGGTGGTACTACCGGGCCAGGCCGGTAGCACCGGATGCGGCCACCGCGCGACATAGAGCTAAGCGCAGCTAGCCCAGATTGGGCCAGTAGTGCACAGCGGTACTACCGCTCAGCCCACGAACATATTTTTTTTAAATAAAAGGCAAATATTCAGATGATCATAACTTTAGTTTGGTAGCTCCGATTGACCCGAATCCAATTGCGTTGGAAATATTGGATATTATCAAGTGAGAATGTATCAAGTAGTATAATGTGAGATACCTCATTCGGTGAGAATCCGGAAAACTGCCAAGATCAAAATCGCAACAAGATATAAAAGGAGGATCCGATTTTGATGAACAAGAGCTTGTTATGAAGATTATCACAAGCTCTATATCCTCACATGGATAAGACAAATAAACAACCAAATACGATGATGCAAGTATGCAAAAGTTTGAGCTCTCTCTGAACGATATGATCGAGTTACTCACTCGAGAGCCCCTCTTGATAGTGCGGCTATCTATCCTAAACCCGGTCTCTCAACTACCAACGCGAGACCGGCAAAAGGGAAAACCTATCAAGAATAACTTTGGCTTGAGCATCCTTTGACCTTGTCTTTATCGATCCAGAGACACCGAGGATAGCAAGCATCAAACATGAGATCTTCTAGAGATGGCGACTTTTAAGCTTACACAACACATCTTCTTCTTCATTTCATCGACCTTGAAGCCAACACATACTCCAAGCGATGCCAATGGATAAATCCTACAAGTATACCTTAATACACACATTAGTCCATAAAAATTGTCATTAATTACCAAAACCACACATGGGAGCCCACATGCTCTTTCACTTGGCCCGATATGTTCCTGTGAATTTGGGGGAACTGGCTCAACCCTCTAGAGGTGGCCTATCACATACATTTATAGGAGGTACCAGATGTACGTTACAATAGACACGTACATGTACAATATACATAAGCTATACAGTCTAACACCCTCCCTCAATCTTAGCCACTACCTAAAGAATCTACAAGGGTAAAGATTGCGCCTACAAGCCTCAAACTGTGGTAGAGGCAATGGCTTGGTGAAGATGTCTACAAGTTGATCCTTTAAAGAGATGAACTTGATCTGAAGTAGCTTCTGAGAGACACGTTCCCTCACAAAGTGATAGTCAACTTAGATGTGTTTCGTTCGGGCATGGAATACCGGATTCGCCGAGAGGTATGTAGCACCGATATTATCACACTAAAGGATAGGAGGCTGTGATTGGGAAATCCTCAATTCCTGAAGCAAAGACTGTACCCAGATGAGCTCTGCAGTGGCATTGGCCACAACCTTATATTCAACTTCAGTACTGCTACGTGATATAATAGCCTGTTTCCGAGCACTCCAGGTGATCAAATTGGAGCCAAATAACACAGCATAGCCCCCCGTGGATCGCCTGTCATCTGGACTGCCAGTCTAGTCCGCATCAGTATACGCCGAAAGGACCCCAGAGGGGATCAGCCGAAGGTGCAGCCCATGGGACACCGTGAGTCGTACATAGCGCAAGATGCGCTTGACAACAGACCAATGAGTGTCGCGAGGTGCCTGTAGATACTGACAAACTCTATTAACAGCGTACGAAATATCTGGTCTCGTGATCGTCAAATACTGGAAGCCACCAACAATACTCCTTAGAGGATAGAAGCTCACCATCAACTGTAGTGATCTTGTTAGTGGTAGACATAGGCATGGTAGTCGTCTTGCACTTAAGCATCCCAGCCCACTGCAGTAAGTCCAAGGAGTACTTCTTCTGCATCATAACAAGACTATCATCACGAGAAGCAACCTCCATGCCAAGAAAGTAGTGAAGTTTCCCAAGGTCTTTAACATCAAAATCAACACCAAGAGCACGAACAAGAGCATCAACAGCTGACTGAGATGAACTGAGCAGAATAATATCATCTACATAAACCAACAAGTACATAGTAACCTCAGGCTTCTATAGAAGAAATAATGATGAATCTGTAGTGGATGGTGCAAAACCATGAGCACGAAGAGCTGTTGCAAGACAAGCATGCCAGACACGAGGAGCTTGCTTCAGACCATAGAGTGCTTTGGTGAGATGACATATATAATCAGGACGATCAGGATCAGAAAAACCAGGAGGCTGCCGCATATAAACCTCCTCCTCCAATAAGCCATGAAGGAAGGCATTTTGCACATCAAGCTAACGAAGGGACCAACCTCGAGTAACTGCAAGAGAGAGAAAAGAACCCTGATGGTTGTGGGCTTGACCATGGGACTAAAGGAGTCTTCATAATCAAGACCATAACGCTGCCGAAATCCTCTGGCAACAAGGCGCTTTGTAGCGCTCAATAGACCCATCAGAATGCTTCTTCACCTTGAAAACCCATTTAGAATCAATAATGTTGACCCGAGATGGTGGAGGGACAAGAGTCCATGTCTCATTGCGAAGAAGAGCGTGATACTCCTGCTCCATGGTCTCTCTCCATTGAGGAATGCTCATAGCAGCTTGGTACGTGCGCGGCTCAGAGGATGGATCCACAAGGGCAGCCGACATACATGCAGCATACCAGGCAACAGTACCGCCAGTGCGCTCCTTGGGGCAAAAAATGCCACTGCGACTGCGCGTATGTGGGCGTAGGACAACAGGCGGAGCCGTCGAGGTCGAGGGCCCAGCTGGTGAGGGGCTGGGCGATGGTGATGAAGAGGGCCCAGCAGGCGAGGGGCTGGGCATCAGCGAGGCGGAGGTGGGCGACGCAAAATCTGCAGACGGCGCAGGCGAGGCGGGGCTAGAGGCCACCGGGGGCATCGCTAGACTGGTGGCCGCGTGTGGCGATGCGGGTCTGGGCGGCGAGTGGGCCGGCCCAGGTGAAGCAGGAGCATGGGGAGGCCGGCCCATGGGGAGGCCGGCCCAGACGCGGCAGGCGACGATGGCCTAGGCGTAGTGGCCGGCTCGCCCTGACGTGCATGGGCACGATCACCGAGGCCATGCAGGGGCGCGGCACGATCGACACGCGTGTCTGCTGGTGGCGGTGAGGGGGATGCTATTGCATCCAGTATCTCCAAATGAGCCTCACGTCTAGTGTCTTCACCATGGTTAGACAATAATATAGGAGAGTATGCAACATCATCAAATTGGTCAGAGGCAATAGAGGATGAATGCATAAGTGGTGATTCAGTGGTGGACACAGGGAGTTTGGCAAAGAGAAAAACATGCTTATCGAACACGACATCCCGGGATATGTAGACTCGATTAGTGGGAACTTGGAGACATTTGTAACCTTTATGAAGAGAACTATAGCCAAGAAAGACACACTTTTTGGACCTAAATTCCAGCTTATGTTTGTTGTAGGGGCGTAAGTGCGGCCAACAAGCACACCCAAACACCTTAAAAAGGATATAACCAGATTGTTCATTAAGAAGAAGTTCAATGGGAGTCTTCATATCTAGAACACAAGTGGGAGTACGATTGGTGAGAAAACATGAAGTGGTAAAGGCATCACTCCAAAATCCAAAAGGAGCAGATGCATGAGCCAAAAGAGTGAGACCAGTTTCGACGATATGACGATGGTTACGTTCTACGGAGCCATGCTGCTGATGTGTATGTGGACATGCTAAACGATGTGCGATCCCAAGCGACTGGAAGAAGGAATTGAGATTGTGATACTCACCACCTCAATCCGACTGAACATGAACAATTTTATGCTTGAGAAGATGTTCAACATGTTTTTGAAACTAAACAAAAATATCGAGCACATCAAATTTGCGCTTAATAAGACCTCATGACTAGACTCTAAAAAAGGAAGTTGATGACTCTTCCCCTGCTGACAAGCATCACACACTACTACATATTTATTACTAGGCATGCTCGGAAACTCATGACGATGCAAAACATGGCGGACGATAGGAGTTGCAGGATGACCAAGGCGAGCATGCCATTGTGAAATACGCGAACTCCACTGAACACCCGAGAGACGCCAGGCTGCTCCAAGCGATAGAGACCCTGACAAAGGCGCCCGCTAAGGAGAACGTCCCTCGTGCCCCGATCCTTAATAAAAAGATCAAAATGATGAAATTCATATAATACATTATTATCATAAGCGACTTTACGAACCGAAAGGAGATTACGCGTCACAGATGGAACTCTAAGGACATTACTTGGAACTCTAAGGACATTACTAAGCTGAAGACTCCTATTTGCATGACTAGTGAGGATAGATGATTGACCAATATGAGAGATGTGCATACCTACTCCATTGGCGGTGTGAACCTTATCGGTGCCGTGGTAAGCCTCACTGGAGTGGATCTTGCTCAAATCGTTCGTGAGATGGTCTATAGCCCTAGTATCCATGTACTAGTAGGGGTCGATGTGGTGGGACTGCGTGTATCCCTGCTGCTCCCTCGGCGCTGGGCGATCAACCATGGTGGCCTGACGCTCAGCAACCCGCGAGTCCTTGCCATCGTTGTAGGGGTTGAGGAAGCTCTTCTGGAAGCGGCGATGACACTTGGAGGCCTAATGACCTTCACGTCCGTAGAGCTGGCACACGCGGAGAGGATGACACCCCTAGAAGAACCTGATGCAGGAGGGGGAGCCGAATGGGGCGATGCGCTTGGGCCCTTACCCGAGCCAGCCAAAGGTGCGCCAGGAGGCCGTGGCCTCCCTTGTAAGCCGCGTGTGCCGAGGAGGAGCCACGGCTGCGGGAGCGACGCGCCTCCATGCGCTGCTCGGTGAGGACGAGATGTGAGTACAACTCATGCGCGTGCATCGATGAGGACGAGTTGCCACACTCGTTGATGATCTCCACCAAGCCATCGTACTCCTCGTCAAGGCCGTTGACGATGTAGGAGTTGAACTCGGTGTCGGTGAGGGGCTGGCCAATGGAGGCCAGCGTGTCGGCGAGGGACTTGACCTTGTTGCAGAACACCGTCGCCGTGGAGTCGAGCTTCTCACACTCGCCAAGCTGACGACGGAGAGCGCTAGAGCGTGCCTGAGACGCGCCGTGAAGGAGCGCTCCAGGATGGTCCACGCCTCGTGGGAGGTCTTGGCGAAGACGAGCATCCTGGCAACCTCTAGGGTGAGCGACCCCTGGATGGCCGAGAGATTAGCCTGATCCTGCCCCGTCCAGACACGGTGTGCCGGGTTGTATACCGGACCGTTCATGCTATCCACCAGCACGGGAGGACAGGGAAGAGAGCCGTCGATGTAGCCGAGACATATAGTTATCCGGCGACAGCTTCGTGTTGATGAGGAGGCTGAACTGGAACGGTGCAGGGAGCGACCCTGGCATGAAGACGGCGGGCGGCGCATAGGCCGCGGGAGCTGCAGCCACAGGCACATGGGCCGGCGAACCAAGGGGCGGCGGGGCACCCGAGGCACCCGAGGCAGGCTTCGAGGAGGCGCCCAGGGACGACGCCAATGAGGGCACTAGAGCCTGCGCGAGCACCAGAGGCACGATGAAGGATGGTGCGGTGGCGGCCACGAGGGCGAGGACGACGGCTGGTACGCCGTCGTGGAGAAGAGGGAGCCGACGCTGAGGGTGCCTACTGGAGGCGCCTTCATGATGGCAGCGGCGATGGGGCGCGAGAGGAGCGCCACGAGAGAGGCCGGGAGGTAATCGGCCGAGAGGGAGCCATAGGCGACGTCCGTCATGGTGATGGTGGCGGTGATCGGAGGTGAGGTGGGGGCGGAAGCGGTGGTGTAGATCGGATCGACATAGGGGAGGTGGCGGCTGGTCGGCGAAGCCGGGCGGCGGCCAAGGATGTGGTGGGCGGCGGCAGCGGCTAGGAGAGGAACCCTAGGCGACGGCGGCGGCTGACCTAGTCTGATACCATGTGATGCAAAGTAATTTGGAGGAACTGGCTCAACCCTCTAGGTGTGGCCTATCACATATATTTATAGAAGGTACTAGAGGTACGTTATAATAGACACGTACATGTACAATATACAGAAGCTATACATGCTAACACTACCTAAGCAAAATTTTCATTGTGTGCATCTCGAATTGATCGAATGCTCAAGATATATTGTCCTTCAATGGTATATGCAATGTGGACTGTGCACCATACTGCACTAGTTTGCTCCACGTAGGAGTAGTCTTCTTTTCGAAAAATGATAGAGTAGTTTTCTTGCCCCCAATTTCTTCTGATGTTTTCTTGACAAAACTAAGGTTGTGTGCATCCCCATCCCGGATTAACAGAATAACATGAGGGTGTCAAGCATCCTACACCACCAGGTATCTTCAGCATCTAGTCAATGGCGTGCTGGCATCCATCGTTAGAGAACGGTCCGACACTCCCTTGCTGGCCCCGGCCCACCGGAGAAGGGTTGGGGGCGCCGACAATGCTGGCCACGTCGGATCGGCGTGCTGGGCCACCTTGGAAGCCACCCTACAATACCCTATACCCATTTCTCCATTTCAGAGCGAAATTGCCCAATTCCATTCTCTCGCATGCTGTCCTGCTACGGTTCTTGTTCCCGCCTAGACCACGTAGTCGTGCTCATCATCGTCGCCCGATGTCGCAGCTCCCAAGAAGTGGTGGTTGATTCGGAGGAGGATCAGGATCATGAGGAAGAAGAGAAAGATGATGGATGAGGATGCCAAATTTTGGTACTCGACGGACCGTGAAACGCATCATGCAAGAGATAAGGGCAGCGGCGGCATCGACATCGGTAGCGATGCCGGGGACGGAGGAGCCAACACCAGCGGTGACCGAGGAGCACCGCCATCCATTTGATCTCTATATGGTTTTGGTTGTAATATGGTTGCCAAACTTTGATGACGTTTTGGGCCTGTCTTAGTTGTCGTGGATTTGAATTGCATGCTCCTTGTGACTTGAACTAATTTGAATTTTTAGGATTTTAATTATTTGTACTGGGCCAAAAAATATATGGGAGGCCATTTTATGGGGGTGGGTGTGGGGGTGGGGTGGATATGCCATCTCAAACTCTTAGCTCTCTCTTTTAAAAAGACCATTCCTTACCTCGTGCGCCTCATTCTCGGTAGATCGGCCCAGGTGTTAAACACTCTATCCACTCGCAGATGTAGAAAATCACCCTTGTAGGACCGCCAAGTATTACACGCCTGAAGCAAACATTGTTTTCAGTCTTTCATAGTGAACAGGCAGTGGCAACAACCGAGCCTGAACTAGCTCAGCTGAGCGGAAGTGAACCGGAGAACTCAATTGTCGGTGGTACTCCCTCCGTTTTAAGATGTTTTAGTTTTGTGAGTGAAGTGTATCTAGACTTCTTTTAGTGTGTAGATCCATCTCCCTCCGGTTTAAAATATAAGATGTTTTAGCTTTATGAGTGAAGTGTATCTAGACTTCTTTTAGTGTGTAGATTGAGTGAAGTGTATCTAGACTTTTTTTAGTGTGTAGATTGTGTAGATTCTACACACTAAAAAAGTCTAGATACACTTCACTTACAAAGCTAAAACATCTTATATTTTAAAACGGAGGGAGTACTACCGAATCAGGTTTCAGGTTGAAACCAAAGGCACAATTGCAGAGTAGACCAAGTATACATGGCCAGGGAAAACCTTAAAACAAATGGTCAATGCTCTCGTCACAAGCACTGATTAAATATTTGTCGTTCCCTCTACAACTCATACGGAAAAGTTATATTTGGTAGTGGTAATACGTTGCCCGTTGGGTAAGAAACCACATTTTTTTTCATATAAAAAACCTTAGGAAATCTCTAGCCGATCCCATAAAACGGGTTAGACCCACACCTAGTCGAAGCCATATAACAGTTAGCTTCTTATAATTTTTACTCCCCGTGAATCGCCGACCCCTAAATATACTCGACATCGGCCTCCGCAGAAGAAACACCCGACCCAGCAGAGATCTTCTTTAATTTAAGAAGAAGCCACTCTAAAGAAGAGGAAACAATCTCGCTAGAAGATGAATTTTCATAAGCCCTAGTGGAAGATGCTCAATGGCTAGCCGTGGCGAGGCTTCATCTGACCTTCTTCCATCTAGCGGCGACTTTGTCCCCCATCCACGCCGGCGATGCCTCCTGTGACAACCAAAAAACCTCCACCGGCACCCCGGACACCGCACCGCCCAACCGCCGCCATTTCCCCCATCTCGCCGCACCCCACCATCACCGGAATCGAGCCGGATCTCCTCCGCCGCCTCCGTGTCAATTTCTTCTGAATCACTCCGCTCGGTCACTCGCGGCTCATCCTCCTTATCAAATGCGGGTCCACCCCTAGTCTGGTGCGCCTCTGCCGTCGTAGATCCCATGGTCAAGGGTTTCCTCCGTCCACCCCAGATGGCGCTTCTCCGTGGAATCTCTGTCCATAAATGGCGGGCGCAGAGCTTGTCTCTATGCGGGATCTCTGTTTGGAGTTGGCGGAGGAAGGGACGGTCTCTGCGGTAGCTCTGGCTGGAGATGGAGCACCGGTATCGCCGCCCAAATCAACGCATTTGGCAAAAAAGGTGAAATTTCCTTCTTTTTCTTTTTGTAAAATGAAGAAGAAGAATTTGTGGATTATTGGATTTTTTAATTACAAATGAAGGAAAAGAAACGTTAAATGGACCGAGAAAAAGGACAATGAGTTGTATTTTGCATAACACCATAGGGCTTGTTGATGATGCATTATACAAAGTCGAGTGACGATTCATCAACCACTACAATAATTTTGGGAAAAATTCATGAGAACTTTAATGAAAGTACAAGTGGAGAAGGTAGATCACTATCATCAAACACATTCTTGTTATATGTTCTAATGCATAACTTAAACACTATGGTTTGTCTCGGGTTGTATCGGTACGTATTCACTATGTATCCATATGTACCGACATACCTATTGTATTGAGTTATATTGGTGTGTATGCCTATGCACTACTAATATATGATTATATATCGGTATGTATGTACCAACTGTTTTGTAAATAAGAAGAAAAACATTTCAAGGAGCTAAGTTTAAGGGTTCGGTTGGGAATCACTTTTTTTAGAGGAGTAAATATACTCCTCTAAAATACATGGATGTGTTTTACACCTCTAAATATAAGGGACCAGCTAGAGATACCCTTACATGTGAATTGATGTTTGCGCACCATTATTTCCTGAACAAAAATTTGTACCAACACCCTCGCCGAACTAGAGATATTGTTCATCTGCTCCTGCGGCACCGGGCACCGCCCAGATCGTCCCTACTCCCTTACTTGCGGCTTCCAGCGAAGAACGATCCGAGCAAAAAGATCCGAGACTGCCCAGGGGGACATGGTGGTAGGTTCCTCCTTGCCCATGGACGAGGTATTCGGTTGCGGCGGATTCTGGCGGATGTTCGCTGGTTGGCCTCGGGCTGAAGACGTGGCTTGATAGGCACCAACCAGGAACGAAGCACATATCGATCTAGTGCGACGTGTAACTCCAGATCTTGTGGTGGCGGCTAGGCTAGATGGTGCAAAGGCGGCTGGTGATCCCTGATTCTTATTTGGTTCCCTCTTTGGGATATCGAGCCTACCGCTCTAGGGAAGGTGTTTCAGGCTTCGTGTGTCACGATGGTCACACGTTTCGCCATGCCTTGTGCCACTGCGACTTAACAGAACATGAATGTTTGTCACATATGCCCAATTCTTTCCTGGTGCCTCGCATTTCTAGGGTACTATCTAATACACATCTTGTACCCTCCCTAGTGAAATTAACTAGATTCCTTGAGGCCAGAATGAGACGTATTTTTATTTTCTTCACCGTGTTTATATACCTCATGAGGATACACCAGATCCTCCTCGAATTGAATGCAATATAAACGCTCGTAATGAGCTACTGTCGCCTTGTTGAATGCTAAGATATCTCGTCCTTCGATTACCGAGACATAGATGCGGAGAGGACTGCACATTATCTCCGATCGAACTATAGCAGTGTGCATGTCGAGTTGATTGAATGTACAAGATATATTGTCCTTTCACTGGGATCATATATAAAATGTGGACTGTGCGCCACTATGTCTGGAAGGTGCAAAAGACTGCACTAGTTTGCTCCAAGTATGAGTATTTTTCTTCATTTTTCCGAAACAAGGGGTAGTTCTCTTGCCACCGATTTCGTGGGATATCTTCCTCGGCAAAATTATGGTTGTGTGCATCCCCAATTCCCCATCCCGGATTAACAGGAATGATGCCAATCGTTCGATTTTGTAACTACACATGCACGTATAGTGATGTCTTGTTGTGAATCCTAAACTTAGCTTAACGTAGATGGTCAGGAGTTACACGTATGATGGCTGAAACTCCAGATCTTCAAGCGCGGACACCAGGCACAACTAAATATAATTGTTCGCATCGTTGTATGTGCGTGTACTATTTGCTAGAAAGGGGAATGCATACTAGTTTTACTCCAGGAGATAATTGACCAAATAATGCAGAACAAGAAAATGAAGAAGAACACACGCTAGTAAAGAACAAGCGTTCGCATATGGAAGAAATGGCCAGTCACACACAGTAAATTGAACCGTGGCTACCGAACAGTGTGCAATGAGTCTCTACCACACACACCTTTTTTTCCGTGTGTGACGTTAGATGGGAGACGGGTATATCATGTTGGTCGTGTGAGTTTACCTTTGTCTGCACACAAATGAGTTTAACTCAGTCCTCTTCTTTTACGAAACAATGCAAACGATTTTTATATGCTAACGGTGACGTGCACTGACAACCCATGTAGGACCTGCATTCCCAGCTGTACCAGCAACCCATGTAGCATTTCATTAAAATATAGTAATAAATTTCAATAATATTTGATTTAGTAACACATTTTACCTTTAATCACTTTTCATCAACATCAAAACCCATATATGGATAAATATGCTTTTTGAACATGTATATTTTAGGTGCGCGTGCTATTCCTAAAGAAAACTATGCGTACTAATTTAACTCCATGCATGCTAATTAATCCGACTATACAAAACTATATATTTGTTGTTTCGTGCAAGATAAATTGATAGATAGAGAAAAGAAGAAGAACACAAATCCCTACTAGTTATTTTCTCGAAAGATGCATTGTGTTGATCTATTTTGCTTGATCATATTCATATTTAATTTACCATGCCAATTGGAACAAAGCACTCGATGTTGCATCTTAGCATCCACCGAGATGGGAAAAGGAGAAAGTTTTTCAGAAAAACTAAATTATTTAAGATGAACAATTATTTTGCCAAAAATCTGATGTCAACCTTTTTTGGAGTACGACGACTTGAACCATGGGGCGGAACCGTAATAGATCTTATTTAGCGCCTATTGCGTGTGATATATTCGCTCCGCATGTCCTCTCATGTGTATTTTCTTTCGTGCAGGTTGACTGCATTTTTATTATACTAAATAAATGCTATTTATTACTTTTGACCTTTTCTAGCAGTTTTTTTGTAGGGTTTCGTAGTAGAAAATAAAAAATTACTAACGACAAGAACGGCATAGCCAAGATCTATGCTATGCAAATGTAAGGTAACATAGGGATTTGGTGTTCATACCCTTGAAGACCGAAAAGCGTCGACGTTCTAATGAACATTGACGATGTAGTCTTACGGCGACGCCGATCAGTGCCACAACTGGCAGCACCTCCATAGTTATACACATGTCCAGTGTATACAACGTCTCCCGGGCTCTAGTCCAGCGAATTGGCGAAAGACGATTGATCCAGACCAAAGATCCTGCAACACGATGGCATGCGTATGATAAAGAACTCTAACCCTGTATGCATGTTCTAATATTACGGAACCACGCGTGAGGGAGAGAGAGAGGGGCAAAAACCAATGATAAAATTGAGGGAAGGGGCTCCCCTCCTTATACATGCCAAGGGGGAAGGGGACCACCTAGGGGAGCCGCCGCCTTGAGAGGCCCGCCCTAGGGAAGCCGCCGCCCCCTTCCCATGGTGTGCGTCTCCCTCCCCTCCTTGGGCCACCGGCCACTTGTGGAGGAAGGGCGTCCCCTAATGGGCTGCCACATGGTGGGCTATTAGGGATAGCATGTATACTTATTAATATATTTAATATTTAATTCATTTAATTAAATACTACTAAAATACATAATTCGAGTCTCCAAACAGTTCATCGACTCCGGAACCTTTCCAATCTCTCTCTAGAACAATTTCGGAATTCCCTATATTTTCTCCAACTACCTCGAATCAAACCCCAAGCATCATCTACTTTTAAGCATGCCACTCTACGGTTTAGAAATGCGCAGACATGATTGATACACTGTTGGGTCCGCAGCATAGAAAACAAAAAATTTCCTACGATGAGAACTACACGCAAAGATCTATCTACTAGGTACAGAGCAACGGGTGGACATACATCCATCGAGAACTTACCCTCGAAGACAACGAGTTTTGTTAACGAGTAGGAACTTGTGGTTGATGTAGTCGCACACTTGCCGATCTCAAGATCGTGTGAAAGTCCGAGCGCCGCAACTCAGCAGCGCATCCGTACTCGCACACACGTTCAAGCCACCGGACAACCTCCACCTCCTCGCTCTAGCGATCCAGCGGAAGCAGCAACTCCTTCCAGACGAAATGCCACCGGGAACATGTATCTCGCTAATCCGAGACCATGGGAGAATAATTCTAGAGTGAGAGAGAGATCCTTCACGAGGAGGTGTGAGGAAGAAGGAGGAAGAGGGGGCCTTTTATATGAGGAGGGGGTTGCCCCTCTCTCCATGGCCGGCGCATGGGGGGGGGGGGTGTGACTCCTCACCTCCCCCATTCATGTGGTGGTAACCCCTCCACATTAAAATGACTCTTCACATTTCCTTTTAAAGTCCCCACTTTAAATGCATTAAATTCTCTAAGTTTAATGCTCTCTCATTTAATAAAACTCTTTTATTAAATTTATTCAGAATTTTGTTAATTACTTTAATTAACAAACATTCACATATAACCCCTTGCAATATTTCAATATCACATGCAGAACCACTTTCTGCAATTTCATCCGAAACAATTTCCGGTTTCTATCGAAACAATTCCTACGCTTTGCAATTCTTTCGTCTGAAACATATGTGCTCCAAAATGGTGTCCGGTAACTCTTAAGTGTGTCACCCTACGGTTCGCGAATAATGCAGACATGATTGAGACTCCTCTCAGATCAATAATCAGAAGCGGGACCTGGAGGTACATACTGACTCCTGCATATTCAACGATGACTTCTGTGATCGTGAGAACCTTTAACACTTGTAATTTAATCCCTTTGTCTCTTGATATAATACATGTCCGAGATTCGATCATCGGTATCCAAATACCTAGTTTGATCTCGTTACCGACATGCACTCTTTTCTCGTTCCCGTGATATAACATTCTAGTGATCACATCACTTGCTTGCAAGCTATCTTAATGTGATATCACCGAGAGGCCCAGAGTATATCTATCCGTCATCGGGATTGACAAATTCTACTCTTGATCCATGAGCCTCAACATAACACTTTCGTAGCACTGAACCCATCTTTATAGTCACCATGTTACGGTGTGACGTTTGATGTTATCAAGATACTCTTCCGGTGTTAGCAATTAACATGATCTCATGGTCTAAGGATAAAGATTACTTCGTATGATGTTATAGCAATATAAACATAATGACTTAATCGTAATGCTATACTTCGGATGAATGTTCATCACACCATTTCACAAATGCTGTGACCTTGTTATTATCAACATCCAATGTCCATGATCAGGAAACCTTGATCATCTTGTTAATCAACAAGCTAGTCTATAAGAGAGGCATAACTAGGAACCCTTTTTGTTTATTAAACACACATGTATTGATGTTTCCTATCAATACAATTCTAGCATGCAAAATAAACATCTATCATATATAAGGAATACATAATAACAACTTTATTATTGCCTCTGAAGACATATTTCCTTCAGACACCTCTTCGATCAATGACCAACAACAGGATCTGGTAACCCATGATGGCTCCCATGCATTCTACGAATTAATTTTATCGCTTGAACCTTAAATGTCGAGTCCTAATCCCTTTGCTTCACGATACTTGGGCTATCCAATATCTGATCTTTTGTATCTCTATACCTAGTTCGCTCTTGTTACCGACAAACACATTTATTCGTTCTCGTGATATTACATTCTCGTGACCTAATCACATGCTTGCAAGGTTCCTAGATGTAATCTCATCGAGTGAGCCCAGAGTATCTATCTGTCACACAGATGGGAAACTCTCGATCTCGATACATACGCCTCAATCTATCCCTTCATAATACATAGGAGACATCTTTATGATCACCCTGTTAATGTGTGACGGTTTATGCAGTCAAAGCATCCTCCGATGATAGTGATTAGATATGATCTCACGGTCAAAGAATTGGGTTACTACGTTTTTTAGTTACCGCAATGTTAAACTTTGTGACTGGATCTCACTACAATACTTTAAGTTGGGTATATGTCCATCACGTCATTCACTCAATGACATGATCCCATTATCAATTGACATAAATGTCTATAATCGGGAAACCTCGATCATCAGTTGACCAATGAGCTAGTTGATTAGAGGTTAGTAGGGACTTAGTTTGTTTAAAATACCACACGTGTATTAATATTGCCGCTTAATACAATTATAGTATGGCATAAAATTTATTATAAACATTTGAGATATGACAATAAAAACATCTTTATTATTTGCCTCTAGGGCATATCTCCAACATTTTTTTGTCACTTTTTGTTTTCAAATTGTGTATTTATGTTAATTTTTGTTTGGATATTATTATTATTTTTCTTATGTTTTCACTTTATTTTTACTTTAAAGTTATTCACTTCTTTCTTGTTCCACCAATACAAAAATACATTTCTAAAAACACAAGAACACTATGCACATATCTTCTTATATATACACAAACATTTATTTATGTGTTGAATATTTCTATTTATATAGACCAACGACATATATACTAGCATTTGTTTTTATATGCATGGAAATTTATTTATATATATAAATCATAAATAATATGTGAAACTATTTTTCAATAAAAAAATTACTAAATTAACTTATATAATTATTAAAAGTAGATATGTAAGTTTATATATGTGATCAAAATATACATAACATGTGAATTCACTTCTATGAAACATTTCATAAATGTTGATGGGATTTTCCTTTTCTTGTAATTGATTCATGCAAAATTTATTATTTTTTACCTTTCAATATATTACCAAAGAAACACCAAAAGTAATAAATCACGGGACATGAAACCAACAAAAAATTCACGAGAGAAACAACATAGTAACTAAGTAATGCCCAAACGAGAACAATTAGGATGTGCCTAAAACATGACGTTGTTCACCAGGATTGAGAGGTTTGCATCTAAAAGTATAATTGGTGCCCCCTCATGGGGCTTCTAGGTAAATCCGATTTGACTGGCCATTAGATCTCGCCTTTAAAGAATCCCGTCCGTTCATTTTTTTACCACGGTGGTATAAAAGCTGCATCCCACAGTGGATACGCTAGCCGCCAGATGCCCTGATTCCCTGCCTTCCCTTGCCCCGTCTCCGCTCCAGCACCCTCCCTGTCTCCACCCCAATTCCCTCCCACCTGTATGCCACGTCGCAGATCCGAACCTTTTCTCCCCACCATGGACCTCATGTTGCGGGATTGGAGGAAGCGGACGTAGATGTGAATGAGCAAGCGGGGAAGCGGTGGATAGATGGCCTCTCCCTACCTCCTCGTCACGCGGCAGGAGGGGCCAACACGTAGGCCGCCATCGGGGAGATGGACGAGGTCAACAAGACGAGGTGAGCCTCTCCACCGTGTATCCTCTTGGCCCATGAAGGCTGGCCACGAGCAGGAGGACGCGTTGTGGCGTGAAGGAGGCGGGAGGCCATGAGGTGAGGGGACCGGTGCAGACGGTCATGTCACCGACGATCGTCGATCCTCCCGGAATTGAGCGTGGCTAGCCAGAGTCGAGGAAGGTCAGCCGGACTTGATCTTCGTCGGGAGGTCGTGCGGGCTTGAGAAGGCTATATACACATGCACATAATTGATCTTCTGTATACCCATGCACCTTTGGTTCAGTTACATATATCCAAAAGTAATAGAGTCATGAGCAGGCTGTATGCCGATACTGACTGGTTGTTCATAATTTATTATTTAGGTATTCATATAGTTCTTGGTTTGTTATCTGGTTACTAATGGACCACTATTTTTTGCATTTTGATTTCGGTTTATGTACAAATCAATTTAAAAATCTTCTAGGTATCAGGTATGAAGACTTGAAGCTTGGATTCATGCCGACATTAGTTGTTCAGGTTTAGACCTTAATGATGTGACTGTCTTTTTTATTTTGCAAATACAGAAGATGCTCAATTGTTTGGTTTAGGTTTGTATGTGTTACAAGCTCTCAACCGAGATAGGTTATACCATCTTCTATGTGTCCTCGCTGATTTTGACATATATGTTTTTCTGTGCATTGCAGTTTGCTTGATCTCATTTGTTTCCATTACACTCACGTGAAATCTGCCACATGACTATGTTACTTTTGGTTCATATAGATGGTGTCAAGTACTTCAGGTTTTATGTAGTGAGCAAAATTGCAATTGTAACTTTATTTTTGTGATAATCTGGCTGGAGTCTAGGGAGAGAACTTAAATCATATGTACAATTACAAAGTAAAATGCATCTCAAGGTATACCAACTCAAGCATTAGTACCTTTAGGTGTGATCCAGCTACATGATATTAATTCATAGGATTTAAGGTATTCCACTTTTCTGTTAGTGCAGAAGGTATATTTTTTTCATGCGGTTCTTTTGGGAGTTGGATCTCAAATTTTCATTGTAATGTGCATCAGTTTCTCTTATGCATGTTAAATTTCACTCACTTTATTTTGTTAGTTATGTATTAAGGTTGTTTTCAAATCCCTTCCATATGTGTTGGTCATCAAATCATATTTTCGGTCACATATTATTGCATTAGATATGAGGGTGCAATGGTGGTCTGCACATTCTCTCATTTACTCGCCTTAGATTTTTTTTGTGTGATCCGAGATGTGTGTAATATGCTTGGTATTGCCTATGGATATTCTAACGTGTAAATAATAATAAAAGATCATATATTTTGTTGTTAGTTGGTTAGATAAACCCCTAAAGGTTTACTACTAGAGATAGCTTCGTCTTATACAATCTTTTTCGGGCTCACACACGATTCTAGTTGCAATGGCAGATTTGGTTGGCATCCTTTATTGTTATCATTGATGGATACCAAGTGCAGGAGGTCAATTGTAGCACTTTTCAATATAAAAAGGTTGTCGAACCCACGAGGAGCTGAAGGTATTGGTTAGTAAATTTGACAAGTCAAACAATAAATAAATGCAGCAGTTTTGGTATTTGTAGTGTGCAAAAATTTAAAGTACTAAAAGAAAATAGCAACAAGTAAATGCCCTCAATGAGAGAAAGCACGATCCTCTATGCAGCAAGAGGATAAACTCAAGTATGTGTGTGTTCTTATATGTGACAAGTGTTTCCAGAGCAGCATGGATATACTTAGCATATAGATTTCTACATAATATGGTGAATACTTAGGACGGAGCCTAAATTAGGTGCAACCATAGATATGAGCAAACACACCCCTTATGATGGGTCCTAGAGCCATTTCCATGTGCAACCCTAGGAATCATTAATACATAAATGTTCTAACATAGCAATTAGTTAATTGGTCCCGACATAATCACTCCAAAGCAATTCAAAGAATTGGAAAATGGTTTATGTCATTATGTCCCTTCTAACCCTCATCATTGCATCAAAGTGTGCCCCTATGAGCCCATATAGCTGAAGTAATATGCAGTTGACGTTCACATAAAACCATCATAGAACCACATAAAAGATAAAAACTTGACCAAATACTCATTGCATACTATATGGAAATCATAGCCAATTCATCATATGTCCTCATGAACATGGGGATCTACTGACAAGTGACAAAACTGGTAACGATCATAGGAATATGGATTAATATAGCCATCCACGTCCACATTTAAACTGGATATTTATCATACTTTTGATGAAATATCTCTCTAAACCCTGCCACTAATGCCTAATAATCAAAGGGGTATTCCTTGCCCAGATAATGTCGTTTGAAGATGGGAATCACTACATTAAAGTCAAAGATACGAGATAACCAACAACCAGAAGAAACCAGGAGCCGTGAAACGGAGGCAGACGCTTTAACGACCAACTATACGACCGGAATAAAATTCCGGCCGTATAGTTCCGGTCATATAGTTGGCGCCACCACCGCTAGGTCAAACAGAACAACTTTCGTGAAGGGACCCCTATATAAAGAAGCCTCGGGCAACGAGAAAACATCTCATGCCTCGCTCTCAAGTCTCTGTCCTAGATCACCAGCCGCCTTTAGATCTCCAAACCCTTCTCCACCACCATAGACATATTCCATCACTTGTAATAGTAGATCTCATCTTCGATTGGTGACATTGTAAGACTATTGCTATCGATCTTATGATTTCCACTACAATGTTTATGATCTTTGATCTCATCTCTATGTGTGAGTAATTCCCCTTGGTCTAAGAGCTTCGGCCTAGCCATGTAGCTTTTGTGCATGCTATTTATCATAGATGGGATCATGTATTAGTTTGTATGACATGATGATTATTGTATCCTCTCTTGCCTCAATCTAAGGACTTGTCAGGTACCCAAGACCCCGAGGATTGAGCCAGGTATAGGGAGTATGAGTAATGACTAATCTGCAGGTTGGGAACCCCAGTGACAGAAGGGGTAGTATGGCTGTATATGAGGGATTTACTTGGCATTAACGGTGACGTCACTATGCATATCATTAGTTCTCTTTCTTCTAAGGATGATGCTATAAGCGGTTGCGGAGGCAATATAAATTATGGATGCACTACCCACATATAATCTATCTTGCTCTAACATCTACATGCATACTTTATCTTTATGTTTTATTCCCATCAGATGTTTTGCACAGCTACAGGTGAAACCGAACGCCCTAGGCCCTCTCTCTCCATCATCGAAAACAACAAAAGGACGCAAACTCTTGGTCCGGTAAAAACACAAAAGGAATTATAAAACTCCTAAAGGTCCGTTAAAGTAACTTCACTATGCTTCTGCTTCCCAAGGATTCGATAAACCTAGGTCTACTAGGGAAAAAGAACTATACTACATCCGTAATCCGGATCGAAGGTATCAACCCTTTTTGTGGCGCCGTTGCCGGGGAAGCAATAGCTACCCTGGTGAGGTTAATAGGAACCTTGCTCGTTTTAATTCTTGTTTCTAATTTTGTTAGTTTGCTTTCAGTCTTTATTTGAAAAACCAAAAAAAATAGTTAGTCTTTAAATTCTTATTTTTAGTATTATAAATCTCTGTTTGAGAAAACCCAAAAACATAGGAAATATGGCTGAAAAAAAGCTTGGGGAGTTTGCTACTCCCAACAATGATTATTTGCGTACTCCTATTACTCAGCCAGCAATTGCTACTGATGACTATGAAATTAAGCCCCGTTATTTAAGTTTGGTTCAACAGAATCAATTTGGAGGCTCTACTGTTGAGGATGCAAGTATGCACTTGAATACTTTCACTGAAATATGTGGTATGATGCGCATAAAAGATGTTGACCCTGATGCGGTCAAATTGCGTCTATTTCCTTTCTATCTTAGAGGAAGAGCAAAAGAATGGTTGCTATCTTTGCCTAGAAATACTGTTACATCAAGGATGGAATGCACTTCTTTATTTATAACTAAATTTTTTCCACCCACAAAGACTATGCAACTAAGATCTAATATTACTGGTTTTAGACAAGAAGAGCATGCGCCACTAGCTCTTGCATGGGAGAGGATGAAAGAATGCATGAGAAACTGTCCTAGTCATGGGATGGAAGATTGGTTAATCCTAAATTTATTTTATAATGCTCTTAACCCTGTGTCCAAGTCTATGCTTGATACTTTAGCTAGAGGAACATTTATGGGTAAACATATTACCAAAGCAAAGTAGCTTCTAGACAATATGCAAGATAACCATGCCCAATGGCATGTGGATAGATCAAACACGAAGAAGGTGAACTCCATCTCACCACAAGAAAATGAAGAACTCAATGCTAAGTTGGATGAGATCATATTAGCCATAAAAGGCAAGGAAACCCCGGTAAGAGCCATCCCTGAAACTAATATTGAAGAAGTAGACTTCATAGCTCGTAATGATTATAACCCTGCTTAGAAGAAGAATTATAATCCTAATTTTCAGAAACATTATTCTAGTCCTGCAAGTAACTCTAATAATAATATGGGAACTAGTAATGGTAGTCTCCAAGAAACACTTAAGTCTTTTATAGACTCACAAAATGAACAAAACAATATTCTTGTTAAAATAACGGAGAACCATGATGCTATGCTTGGTAAATTATCTAACCAAGCTGTCGGTTTGATAAATGATTTGCAGGCCCTTCAAGAAAGAACAAGGATTGTTGTGGCACAGCTAGGTAAGATAATCGAGAGTCAAACTCTCATTCTAGCTAAATTTGTAGGTAAAGCTGAGCTCAATCCTGTTGAAGACCTCAAGATGATGAGAATCCAAAGGGAGGATCCTGAAGAACTTGATTATAGTAATGCACCTTCACCGAGTTACACCGTTGAAGATCTTGTAAAAAGGATCAACGTTAAGATTCCGGTAAGTGAAGGAAATGAGGAAGCTATGTACCAACACTTCGTTACTCAAGTAGCAATAAAGGTACGTGAGCTTGAAGAAAAATATAAGAACATCGCTGAAAAATTACCTGTGAAGCTTGATGATATATTTGAGCCTACTATTAAGGTTAAAATTGGGACCAATGAGATAGCTGCATTTTGTGATCTAGGTGCAAGCGTCTCAACAATTCCAAAAAGTCTTTTTAACAAGTTAAATCTTGGCTATTTTGAGATCACCGAGTTAAAATTGCATTTGGCAGATTCTACCTACAAACAAGTGATAACCCACAAGTATAGGGGATCATGTGTAGCCTTTTCGAGAAGTAAGAGTGTCGAACCCAACGAGGAGCTAAAGGTAGGATAAATATTCTCTCAAGTTCTATCAACCACTGATACAACTCTACGCACACTAAACATTTGCATTATCTAGGAAATAAAACTAGAGCAACAATATGAGTAATAGAGATAGCTTTGCATGATAATAAATAACAAGAAAGTAAAGCTAGTTGCTGCAGCAATAAAATACACTAAACTAACAGAACCATGATTGTGGAATAGTGGTGGTAATTTTGGTGGCTTTGTCCAAGTTTAGCGAATAGATCGGGTTCATTGTCTTCGATGCAGTTTTCTATGTGGGAGAGGCTGAATATACATGCGCTTCACTACTTGGAATTACATGTACTATATGATTGGATTGTTAGCAAACATCCGTAAGTACTAATCAATGCATTAAGGTTTCCCCAACCATGGCCTTAAGTTTAATGGTCCTCTTACTCCCATACGTGCAACGTTCCGGTTCGCGTCCTCATGTTTCTGTCACTCCGGCAGAACTTCCCTCCTTCCTCTTACACATACTACAAACGCTATGATGTTTAATCCATACGCGCACAAATATAATGGACACCAAAGGACTGTACCATATCAACATACAAGTCTAATGAACCAAAGACGTTCAACCATTCAATCTAAGAACAAAGAAACTACACAAACATGACATAGATCATAGGATTATAACTTATAACATCAAACACCATGTTTACATAGGACGGTACAGAGGTGTGTGGGAGGATGAACCACTGCATACTAGGAGGATTAGGTGATGGAGATAGCGGTGAAGATGGTGAAGATGATGAAGAGGGCGGTGGCGGCGCCGGCGATGGCATGGGGGACTCCTTCCCCGCCGCCGGTATCATGAGGGAGCACCACCCCTTAGCCCCCTTCCTTCATGACTTCTTGGGAGCCTCCCCATGGAGATGGGATCCATGGGGGAGGAAAAAAATGTGGCTTTGGTGGCTGCAAATTCGTGGGTGGAGATGCCCTGGGCGAATTAAGTTTTCCCCCTTTATATAGCTTTTTGGATTCCCATCACCCCATCTTTGGCTGCAGTAAATCGGGCTTAAAAGGCCCGTCCAGACTCGGAATCAGCTAAATTTAATGTCAAGAATGTTTGTCGCGAAATTTCCAAAAACTTTGTAGTTGAAGAGTTTTTCATTTGACGCTGTCCTCGATCCGAAACCTGACCATCTTCAAAAAGAGTTCTGAGACAGATTTCTAGAAAAATCGCAATTTGACTCCAACAAGGTTTCCACTTATATTCTTGGTAATTCGTACACATCAAAGTGTAAAACAAGAACATTGTACATTTTTGCAACTATTAGTAGGTTAGTCCAAATAAATCATAAACTTTATACAAAAAGGAGTGTCAAAAGCATATTATTAGCATAAAACCATCAAAAATTATAGATACGTTATGGACGTATCAACATCCCCAAGCTTAGTTCCTGCTCGTCCTTGAGTAGGTAAACGATCAAAACAATATAATTATTGATGTGACATGCAGACAACACAATCTTGATCATCATTATTGTAAAAGCATTGATAGCAGGGATTAAGGTACTCTAACATGAATCATGAAAGATAGAGTTCTAACAATAAGACATAGCAACTATGTTGTAAAATGAAAAGGCACAAACAAAAGATTCATGAATAACAATGCATTGCAAGACGTTTGTTTGTTTGACATAAAGAAAAGCATAATGAGAATGGTATTCATCTTGTCCCTCATCGAGTAGCAAAACGTAAATGCATAGGACACCTTCAAAGTTCATAATGGTGACTAGATACAAATAGTTTAAGAACAAGCAATATCAAAGTTATGCATCAATCAACAAGTCTTGGGACAATGCACATTAAACTAAGAATGGCCACTATGCTCTCTTAATAGGTGCATAAAGATAGAAGATGGAGACTCAACATAAAAGTAAAAGAAAGTCCTTCTTGGAAGGAAGCAGGGATTCAAGTCTCATAAAGAGCTTCCAAAAATTATGGTACTTATTAGCTTTCAGCTCTCATTGCCCCTATCATAAGCATATTTAGGTGATTAAGGTTAAAGTGACATAACTAAGAGGATATGCTTGACAAGTTATAAGTTGAAATCTCATGCCCCTTACTTACGAGTACCGAACCTCATGCTACTCAACTTCAGTCATAAGTAAGCTCTTGTCATTATAAGTACATATATATCATAGAGAACTGCCAACGGGGTACCCCTTGCACATGATACAGGAGCTATCCCATAATCAAAATGACAAGGCAAGTAGACAATGAGCATCTCAGCGATCTTTTTATTTGCTATTTGCATAGGTTTTTATTGAGGATGCTTCATAGAGTGCTCATTATGGTTATGCTGCAAGTTTCCACCATGATTAGGCATGACTTAGGCTAGCGGCCCAGGCGTTTCTCTAACACACATACAAACTCCATGATCTTACAAGTTCCCCTTTTATTTCACACCGCCGGGATCCATAAGCAAAAGAATCATGATATCAACGGAATATAAGTGCAATGTTGAAAGTGTTCCCCATGATACATGGTTCTGCTAACTTCAACTTATAAAGCGCAAGCATATACGCAAGGAAGATGGACACAATGGTTCAAGTTTATTAAGTGCAAGAAAATAAAGTGTACCATCAAGGTCGTGAGAGCTTTAATCACTAATTTTCACATAACAAGTTTAATTCGGAAGGTAGATAAAAGCATGAATATACTTGGAATAGCAAATGCTAATAGGTAGGTATGGTGGACTCTTTGGGATAACTTGGTTTTATTTGGAGTTGGATGCATGAGTGGAACTCATACTTGGTTATGGAGGCTAGCAAAAGACTGGGAGCGACCAACTAAAAGAGCAATAATGGGCATAATCATGCAAAGCTACAAAACATCATTAATTAAAGCATAAAGTGATATTACAAGTCGAAAACTAAAGGATAATAAAGGCTATGGTGACTTGGGATAGTCATAACATGGTGTGAGCATGCGCCAAGTCAACCCAAATAAAGCATCAAAGGAAAATACCACAATACTATGCTTTAATATGCTAAAACAACGCATGATTCTTTCAAGGCACATTAAGCAATCTCAATTGTTTATAACATGTCATGCTATAACAAAAATCACTAAGCATAAAGCCAAAACAATATCAAGCATGACATGACAAAGCATAGGCCACCGTAAAAAACGAGCTCCTTTTACCACTTAAGCATGAACTTTTCCTACTCTTTTCCAATCCAAACCACACTTATTTGAAAACTAATGTATGAAAGAGGGGGTCCAACCAATTTATTCAAGGAAACTAAGAAAACCAAGCAAACGAAAACAAAAACGAAGACGCTCCAAGAACAACACAACTGTGCATGAAACAATAAAAATGAAGTGTTTGCAAGAAACCTGAGATTTTTATTGATGAAGAAGGGGATGCCTTGGGCATCCCCAAGCTTTGACGCTTGTACTTCTTGGATATTTCTTGGGGTGACACACGTGGGATCCCCAAGCTTGAGCTTTAGTCCATTCTTCATCTCATTACATCACTCTTTCCATACACCTGGAAATTTTCCTTCATACAAAACTTCTCACAATCTTTATTAGCAACATTAGTGCACTCCAGATAATAAGTCTTTGGGTTCAGTTCCCACACCAATAAAACTTCCATTAAAACACAAGATACTGTAGCACTTCCCTCAAAAAGCTCAATTCCCCAAAAAGAACCCAAAAAGGAATCAACAAGAAGCAAATGCAAATAATGGCAGAAATCTGTCAAAACAGACCAGCAGGTAAGACCAATTTTTTTGAAGACCTTCTGTTGATCAAATCGAAAAGTATTGAACTGATGAAAGTTAGATAACAACCTGGGTCAAAAGCACAAAAATTTATAGCTCAAACCGACGTACAGATATTTTACACAAATTTTTACAGCGAAGCACAAAAATATGTTTCGGGACATTAACTTTCCCAAGCATTACTGCTCTCTGATTAGAGGTTACTCTTGGCACAAAAAGCAAATAAAAAGGATAAGGAGCGGTTATTACAGAGGTAATAACTTCCAAGACTCATCTAAAACTTTTGGGTTATCTCCCAATAAGTACTTTTCTTTAACGCCTTTAAGTTAGGCATATGAGCAAGATTCAAGTATTTTCGAATGAATAAGCATTAAGATCAATACCAGAAATATATTTATTTTTCAAGGCTTCATGCATTTCTACAAGTTTTTAACTGAAAAGTTTCCATGGAAAGATTTGTTTTGGTTTCATAGGCACGAACACAAGTGTTCAAGGTCGACCCCCACTTAACCATTACTCATCTTTCCAATCACTTTCCTTTTTGAAAAAGTTTTTAGGTAACAACTACAACTTTTTTTTGTAATTAGCATTCTCTATCCATACTAAGATAGTGAACAATTTAAAACTGAAAGTAAAACCTACTTAGAGATAAAGCAAACAAGTGCACAAAAGAATATTCACCTACACGCTATTGCTCCCCGGCAACGGCGTCAGAAAAGGTCTTGCTAACCCACAAGTATAGGGGATCGTGTGTAGCCTTTTTGATAAGTAAGAGTGTCAAACTCAACGAGGAGCTAAAGGTAGGATAAATATTCTCTTAAGTTCTATCAACCACCGATACAACTCTACGCATACTAAACGTTTGCATTATCTAGGAAATAAAACTAGAGCAACAATACGAGTAATAGAGATAGCTTTGCATGATAATAAATAACAAGAAAGTAAAGCTAGTTGCTGCAGCAATAAAATACACTAAACTAACAGAACCATGAGTGTGTAATAGTGGTGGCTTTGTCCAAGTTTAAATAGTGAATAGATCGGGTTCATTGTCTTCGATGCAGTTTTCTATGTGGGAGAGGCTAAATATACATGCGCTTCACTACTTGAAATTACATGTACTATATGATTGGATCGTTAGCAAACATCTATAAATACTAATCAATGCATTAAGGTTTCTCCAACCATGGCCTTAAGTTTAATGGTCCTCTTACTCCCATACGTGCAATGTTCCGGTTCGCGTCCTCAGGTTTCTGTCACTCCGGCAGAACTTCCCCCTTCCTCTTACACATACTACAAACCCTATGATGTTTAATCCATGCGCACACAAATATAATGGACACCAAAGGACTGTACCATATCAACATACAAGTCTAATAAACTAAAGACGTTCAACCATTCAATCTAAGAACAAAGAAACTACACAAACATGACATAGATCATAGGATTATAACTTATAGCATCAAACACCATGTTTACATAGGATGATACAGAGGTGTGTGGGAGGATGAACCACTGCATACTAGGAGGATTAGGTAATGGAGATAGCGGTGAAGATGGTGAATATGATGAAGAGGGTGGTGGCGGCGCCGGCGACGGTGCGGGGGACTCCTTCCCCGCCGCCGGTATCATGAGGGAGCATCGCCCCTTAGCCCCCTTCCTTCATGACTTCTTAGGAGCCCTCCCCCATGGAGATGGGATCCATGGGGGAGGAAAAAATGTGGCTTTGGTGGCTGCAAATTCGTGGGTGGAGATGCCCTGGATGAATTAGGTTTCCTCCCTTTATATAGCTTCTCGGATTCCCATCACCCCATCTTGGGCTGCAGTAAATCAGGCCTAAAAGGCCCGTCCGGACTCAGAATCAGCTAAATTTTATGTCCAGAACATTTGTCACGAAATTTCCAACAACTTTGTAGTTGAAGAATTTTTCTGTTTGACGCCGTCTTCGACCCGAAACGTGACCATCTTTAAAAAGAGTTCTGAGACAGATTTCTGGAAAAATCGCAATTTGACTCCAACAAGGTTTCCACTTATATTCTTGGTAATTCCTACACATCAAAGTGTAAAACAATAATATTGTGCACTTTTGCAACTATTAGTAGGTTAGTCCAAATAAATCATAAACTTTATACAAAAAGGAGTGTCGAAAGCATATTATTAGCATAAAATCATCAAAAATTATAGATACGTTATGGACGTACAACAAGCTGTAGGAATTAAGGAGAATACTTTAGTATACATTAAAGGCTGTCCTGCTCTTATTGATTATTTTATTGTTGACATGCCTGAAGATGCTATTGCTCCTATTATATTAGACCGTCCTTTCTTAAGAACTATTAAGGCTTTGATTAATCTGCACGAAGGGAACGTGAAGCTTCAATTTCCCTCACGGGATCCTTTTATTATTCATTTCTCCAGGAAGAAGAAAGGCAAGCATGATGAAAAGGAGGCCATCACTTTGAAGGCCAACTCTTTTGGAGTGGGTGTTCCACTCATCTAGCCTAAGTAAGCAACATTAAGGTTAAGCTATTGACCGTAAAAAAGTGCTTCATGTGAGGCAACCCATGTGAAATAAAGGTTTGAGTAATTTTTAAATTTTAGTTTAAGTTTATCTTTAATAAAGAGTGCTAGAAAACTCCAAGTGAGGAGAAGAAGTCTGGTTGTACTAAAAATCCTGCTTAATACATGCTGTTATTGGTCGGCAATATTTACTATTATTTTTCTGTCAAAAACAAGGTATTTCGCTAAGTTATAGGATAAGAAAGAATTCACGAAGAAACATAATTTTTTTGATGCATATAGAAGGTTTAACAACCAACTATACGGCGGGAATAAAAATTCTGACCGTATAGCTCTGATCGTATAGATATTTTTGCCATCGAGAATTTTTCTGCCAGAAGTACTGACGGTTTAACGACCAACTATACGGCGGGAATAAAAAATTCTGGCCGTATAGCTCCGGTCGTATAGATATCGATGCTTTCGTACAATTTCTTCTCCAGGTACAGACGGTTTGACGACCAACTATACGGCGGGAACATATTGTTCCGGCCATATAGTTCTGATCGTATAGCTGCGCCGTCAGGTGGAAACCCTAAAATTTTGACAGAAGGCCAACTATACGGCCAGAACACATTGTTCCGACCATATAGTTCCGCCCGTATAGTTGCGTCCGACCACAAAAACGCACGGGAAGGTACCTCCAACTCCAAAACTTCAATCCTTTTCTCTCTTCTACCTCCAAACTCTCTCAAAACCTCAAGGTATCTTCATCTCTACTCAATTTCGTTCAATTTCCTCGCACACAAGTGATGTACGGTATGTTTATCCTTTGATCCTCCAATTACTTTTTGTAAATTCTTCTTCGATCTATTGTCATTATCAATCTAGGGTGAGACCTACTATGAACTAATTTCCATGATTCTCTTGCCTAGATTATTATTTTGAGGGGATTATTTAGTGTGCTATGACGAGAAATATGTTATACTTACTATTGTTGGACCAAAAAGTTTTATTTTTGTCTTTCTTTATTGTTTTAGATGATGAACACAAGGAGCCAAACTCGTGCTCGTGCTGCCTCTAGCGCTTCTCGTGCTGTCACTCGAGAACGCATGGGGATACAGTTCAGGAATGAGCTCCAACGTCATCGCTTCGATAGGATCAAGAACCATGAAGTGAAGGCAACCAAGTGGGCTTGCCCCATCATATTGAACCAACTCGGTATTTCTAATGACTTAAATTTACTTTGCAATAGAGCTAGACTGCAAGACTTTGTGTACAATGATGTGCCTACTTATCGTTGGTTAACTACTGAATTTCTAAGCTCTTTGCAAAGCACTGTTAAACTATGGCAAGGAGAGGACACGATTTCTTTCCGACTTATGAACAATAACTACACTTTAACACTAGATGAATGGTGCGCATGTTTTAATTTTCTAAACAATGATGTTAATGCCTTACATGCATCATTTATTGGCTTAGACCCTTCCCCTGCACAATATTATAATGGAATAAGCTTCACTACTAGAGTAAGCAAGAGGAAGAATATTCAGCATCCTGCAATTCGCTATTTGTTTTATGTTATTGCTAACACCTTGCATGTAAGAAATGAGTTCACAAGACTCAATGAGGAGGACATCTTAGTCCTTGCAAAAGCTGCTTACATCAACTGCGACTTGTCACTCAACTTGGGCGCAATCCTTGTGCGCTACCTGGAGCACCAATCTGCTCAAAGCCAAGGACCTATCCCAGGTGGAGGCGTCATCACCGTGCTTGCCATTGCCCTAGGCATCGACCTAGGTGAGTTGCAACTTGTGCTAGGTGAGCAATGTGTTGGCTTATCTACTTTAAATGCTTATGGAATGCTCACTAGGAGAGGTGGTGTTTATTACTTGCATATTGCTGGAGCTAGGCGTCTTTACCCTGCTCCTATGCCTAATGGTCTTTTCTCTATCGAGGAAGGACGTTTGCTATATGACTTGCAGGTTGAACAACACCAACCCGAGGAGGAGATTCCGAAAGAGGATGAGGACCAAGAAGACGAGCAAGAAGTTCCTTATCAATAGGAGCAACCACAAACCCGGTTAACCACATACCAAGACATCCAAGAACTTGAAGGTACTGTGGAGAGGATGCATAGCCTCTCTTTGAACCTCCGAAAAACAACTAGTAATCTATCAACTCAATTTGCGAACTGGAATCCTGCCACCACAATGATTTGAAGGGCTTGCAAAAGCCTAATCTTGGGGAAGTTTCCTCATGTATCTTTATTTGGCGTTCATTTGATTTTTTATTTCAAGGTTGTGTTTTTAATTCGAGTTTATAAGCACTCATGTTGGTTTCCCCAACACTTTATCTTTAGTTATTTCTATTTGCTTTCGAGATTTTCTAGCCGAGCTTTGCCGCCAATTTTCTATTATTTAAATTCCCTCTCTTAAAAACAACAAAAAGATTTCTCCATTTTAATTTTTTCCCTCTTTATTTCCGCCTCGAGGTTCTCATGTATTTGCAGGAGAGTGATCAACTTCGAGTTTCCAAGAAACAAATAAAAAAGGAAGAGAGAAGTGGAACCAAACATGAGAGGTATGCCTTATGACTCCCCACTTGTGAAGTTTGAGAAACCCATGCTAGTTAGTAGTAAATGTTGAGATATTATATTGGTGGAGTGAGTCTTCATATTGTAGTAAGATTTTGTTTGCATGGGTATTTAGTTGAGTACGTTTTGTTCCAGCTCTTGTAGTTAACCAAGTCTTGCCTAAAAATTTGCTAAACAATTGTAATAAGAAAAAGTCTCACAATTGAAGGCTTGGGTGTTGTAGTGTTTTGTCTTGACGGCTTATTTCTAGAGATACTCAACAACACCGAAAATGTTGATTGACTTGATAGCTCTCTTTAAAAGGATTTGTTCGATTGAATTAATGTTTAGCGGTTTTTGTGAGCATGCCAAAGTTTGACTTGTTAACCATAATAATGATATAGCTTTATGTGTGTCAAACTTCATGGGATGCCAACAACTCCGCTGGCCTACGAACGATCTTCGTGGAGAAAAGTCCTAGATTTTGGCTATGAGTTGATTAAACACATGTAGCAGCAATGCTATAGTGGATAAGATTCTTGGCACTTACGGGTAGCTGTGTTCATGATGAAATCACTCCTCTGTATGTTATGAGTAACAATTATGCAAAAGGAACAAAAACCTTAGTGATACCACGAGTGTCCATCACAGCCTGATAAACTAATATTTTTTTTGGCATGCTCTCAATTACTTAAGAACTGAAATTCTTGAAGGACAATGAATAGAAAAGTAGTGCTTGAAAAGTCTTGATTTATTGATGTGGGATGATTAAGATACTCTAATCTATATGATTTTCATGACAACTCTCACACTCTCAATTTATATGATTATACTTTATTGTTCAAAGGAAAACCTATGAGTTAATTACATGACATGGAATAAAGTTCACTCATTTGAATCATCCATGTTTACAATAATTTTGCCGCGCTATAAGGATGCATAAAACCCATATGATATGCTTGCCATTACTCTATCTATGATGAAGTTTTTCAGATTTATGAAGTGGAGGAAACATGAGACTACCAATCATGAGTAAGAACATCATCTTGTTATTTTAGTTTAAATGCTGAGTTCCTTTTTGATTTTGGTTTTCTTGCTCGAGGACGATCAAGTTTAAGCTTGGGGAGATTGATGGCTCTTTAATATATCCATCCATGTTCACATTTAAACTGGATATTATTCATACTTTTGATAAAATATCTCTCTAAACCTTGCCACTAATGCCTAATAATCAAAGGGGTATGCAATCCTTTCTTGCTATTTTTCCTTGCGTAGATAATGCCATTTGAAGATGAGAATCACTACATTAAAGTCAAAGATACAAGATTTCCAACAAACAGAAGAAACCAGGAGCCGTGAAGCAGACGCAGATGCTTTAACGACTAACTATACGACCAGAATAAAATTCTGGCTGTATAGTTCCGGTCGTATAGTTGGCGCCACCACCGCTAGGTCAAACAGAACAACTTTTGTAAAGGGACCCCTATATAAAGAAGCCTCGGGCAACGAGAAAACATCTCATGCCTCGCCCTCAAGTCTCGTCCCTAGATCACCAGCCGCCTTCAGATCTCCAAACCCTTCTCCACCACCATAGCCATATCCCATCACTTGTAATAGTAGATCTCATCTTCGATTGGTAACATTGTAAGACTATTGCTATCAATCTTATGATTTCCACTACAATGTTTATGATCTTTGATCTCATCTCTATGTGTGAGTAATTCCCCTTGGTCTAAGGGCTTCGGCCAAGCCATGTAGCTTTTGTGCATGTTATTTATCATAGATGGGATCATGTATTAGTTTGTATGACATGATGATTATTGTATCCTCTCTTGCCTCAATCTAAGGACTTGTCAGGTACCCAAGACGCTGAGGATTGAGCCAGGTATAGGGAGTATGAGTAATGACTAATCTGCAGGTTGGGAACCCCAGTGACAGAAGGGGTAGTACAGCTGTATGTGAGGGATTTACTTGGGATTAACGGTGACGTCACTATGCATATCATTAGTTCTCTTTCTTCTATGGATGAGACTAGTAGGTTATTGCTATAAGAGGTTTCAGAGGCAATAGAAATTATGGATGCACTACCCACATATAATCTATCTTGCTCTAACAATTACATGCATAATTTATCTTTATGTTTTATTCCCATCAGATGTTTTGCACAGCTACAGGTGAAACCGAACGCCCTAGGCCCTCTCTCTCCATCATCAACAACAACAAAGGGACGCAAAATCTTGGTCCAGTAAAAACACAAAAGGAATTATAAAACTCCTGAAGGTCCGTTAAACTAACTTCACTATGCTTCTGCTTCCCGGGGATTCGATAAACCTAGGTCTACTAGGGAAAAAGAGCTATACTATATTCGTAATCCGGATCGAAGGTATCAATAATCTGAAAATGTAATATCACCACCAAATAAAGACAAGTTTCCAATCACAATCATGCAAATAGCCCTTAAACAATATCCGGGGTGTAATCAATCACAAACTATGAGGGGAATGAGGTGGATCTCGGAGATGGAGATAGTGATGGTGCTGATGGAGAGGCCTCCCCCTATGACAAGGAGGAGTAGTGATGACGATGTCATCGATTTCCCTTTCATCGAAGGCTCTGGTGCAGCATGATCTGCCTTCTCTTAGAGTAAGAGAGGACTTTTGCCTCTGCCATCGTCTTTGTAAATCTTGGGAAAAATGTGACGTAGGTTTTTGGTCGAGACGGAGGTCTGTGTAAAAGGAGGGGGCGAGACAATGCTCGAGGGCCAAACGGGCCTGGGCGATGCACCCAGTATGGGAGGGCATGCCACTAGTGCTCTTTTGGGCCTCGTGGCTCCCCTCTCTTGCTTCTTTGGCCCGGTCTCCTTCTCTTGGTGAAAAACTCATCAGAAATTTTTCCTCGGATTAGACATCCAGAAGGTCCCTGAAATAGCAAAATACGAAAAAGGAGGTTTTTTGCCTCCCACAAATTAAATACCAAAAAGGGGACTTTGTAAGAAAGTCCCATAAATCATCTAAAACATGCATAAACAATGATGGATCGTGAAAAATATCATTCTAAACATATCATATAAGTCACTATTTTGATGATGCAAAATACATGTATCAATCATCTAAATCCTAAATCCTATTTCTTGTTTCCCTCTATGTATCTTTTATTGAGCCACTTTGCATTGTTTCACCTTTTGGATTTGTTACGCATATGTCCAAAACCTTGAGAGCAGTAGATTGAAACTTACTAAGTTAGAGCAAGAGTGTCAGCGAGCTCGGAAACAGGTATGTGCTATATTCCCATAGAGGATATGTCAGGACTTTCTTGTATTAAACATGATACCCTTCTATTGACCAATGCATACTTCTTCTAGGTATTTTTATTTCATCGTCAGGGGATCAGTCTCACCCAACGAGTGGAAATGGTAATATTCTGCACAAGTTAAAGTAGTATTGACAATAATCTGTAATGTACTTGTTTTCCCTTTCGCTGGGTGCTCCATAGAATGTGGTAGAAATAGTAAGTTGTATGCAACATGATAGCATTCTCGGCTGATTTCTTGGCAGGTACCTTTTTTTGTACAACCCTGCTTTGTAATTTCAACATATAGCTAGATCCAATGAACTCATTTCGTTAGGTTTCTATAAAGAGGAAAGATTATATCCTTGGATGCAATAACAAATTGTATCATAGTAACCAATATAAACCTTATTAATGAATCTTTCAATCATGTCATATTCCCTACTCCACCTTTGCCTTTCACTTTCCATGGCTTAAGCGAACCCTTGGGTACCTACCTTTCATTCAACTATTCTATAGAGAATATGTATTGAAATATCCATGACCCTCAGTTTACTCAAAGATTACTAAGGTAGAACAAGAGTATCTCATGTCCCCTTGTCATCCCTTCCTAACTACTTGTCCTACAGAACCATATCTTTACTACAAAATCAATGCACCACTTTTACTTATAAATTCATGAGCATCATTTGCTTGGATCTTTCCTTTGCCATACTTTTCTTTTTATTTGAGAAGTTCTATGCTTGTCCAACACACTCAAGTTAATCTAATTCAAGACAACGTGTAGCTGAAACTTCTATATGTGGTACGCACATCTGCATGAGTGTTACCCGTAAATATCCAAACAAGAGAATCATGGATGACACCATACTTTATATTTTATTCAAAAACCACTCGACCAAGGATACATGATAATACTCTAAAAGATTTTCAAGCACCGGGACAATCGATACCTAATATATTAAAGCAAAGCAACCTAAAGATTAGTACTAAAAGCAAACATGATAAACTAAAAAGCAAAGGACTTAATAGAACTCCCCCAAGCTTAGAGTGTTGACACCGAGTCTTCTTCCTTGGCATCGTTCTCCTCATAATGGGAGTCCCACTCCTTGAGCTTCCAAGGATAGGGCCCCCATTGTAAAAGGACAGAGGTGGATCGTTGAACTTGGTGGAGGAAGATTCAGCGATCTTCTAGAAGCGATCTTCATACTCACAGTGCTGGTTTTCCACATCCCACATGAGGGGTTGGAAACTATCCAACCGTCTGAGGGTGTGCACGTACTTCTCTTCCAGATCCTTGATCCTTGCCTCGTAGGCTTCAACCTTCTTCTCCATATTAAGATTCATAAAGTGATGAGGATAAAGGTTGTGTTCAATCACACTGCCATACCTGAAGACAGTGTCCTCTAGGACTTGTAGTCTTTCCTCCATGGTGCCCTCGGTCTTAGGAGCTTTCACCTCCTCCATGACCAGAACTCCCTCCTTAAAGGTCAAGGTCTTCATAGGATCCACCACGAACATGAGGTAGTGGTTCACCATGCCCTTCTTCTCGGAGTCGTCTCCTCCAATATTGGATCCGGAGCTTACCATGGCTAAAAAGTTGAAAGTGTTGGGTTTGCGCGCCTGAAAACAATAATGATTCCTAGGCCAAGAACCCTAATGCCAGGATCTATCTATTAGTAATGCAGTAACAATAGGTTTTTTTTCGAAAACTTACCTTTATGAAAAGCTTTGTCACTCGGGAGAGTGTTGGTGATGTAGTCATACCGACACCGACCTCGGGGCCATGTTGAGATCCAATGGCCCCGGCGGCTCCGACAACTCCTAATCACTGCAAGCGTAGCATCTCCGAGGGAGTCACACACATCCAGTGATTGACGATGACTCTCGCTCCTCTGATCCAGCAGAGGTTGCATAAGTAGATCTTCTAGATCCAAACCCTACATCACGACTGTTCTCCATGGTGAAGAACTCCCCATTTGCGTAGTCCAAACTTGGGACCATGGTCACGGGAGAGAGAGAGGGGAGAGAGAAAGGCGGCTGGAGGTTTTCCTCAAAGCGAGGAAACCTTTATTTATTTCGTGATGATTTAATTGTGTCCATATGCCTCATATATATAGGGGAAGGGGACCCTAAAACTTATTAGCTAAGCCATGTGGGACTAAATAAAGGAGAGGAGAGAGGGGGGCTAGCCACCGCTAGCCATGGCCCTTGTGGGCCCCGCGCCCCAAGGCCTAGCCGACCACCACCTCCATCTCCTCCCTTTGTTCTTTCCTGATAGGCCCTTCCCCTTAGGGAATTTGGCCAAATAGGGAATTTTACCATTTTAATTCCTTTTCTTTTATTAAATAATTATGAACAAATGATTAAATCAATATTTAAAATATATTCATATACTATCTAATTTCCGTGGCTATGGAACTCCTTCCATCCCACTCTAGATAACCTACGGACCTTCCTGGTACCCTTCCGGTTCCTCTCTCTCTTTTCTTCGGTGATACCAAAATGGTCTCTGAGCTTCATAAAACCCTTAAGAGTGTTACCCTATGGTTCTGGAACACTCCAGACATGGTCAAGACCCCTCTTGGACCAATGATCATCAGCGGGACCTGGATGCCCATAATGACCCCTGTGCATTCCACAAAATCTTTGTCGTTGAACCATGAACTCTATGTCCTATTCCTTTTTCCTCTATGATACTTGCATTGCCCGAGATCTGATCAATGACATCACCATGTCAAGTTCAATCTTGTTACCGACAAATGCTATTAACTCATTCTGACAAGTGATATCCCCGTGACCTAGTCACACTCTGTGCAACTATTGGATATAACTTCTCCAAGTGGGCCTAGAGTATATTTCTATCACACGGATGGACAAATCCTGCTCTTGAAACATACACCTCTACATTCCCCTTTGATGTACCTGAAACACACCTTTATGATCACCGTTTCACCGAGTGACGTTTGATGCGAACAAGGCTCTCTCGGGCGACAATGATTAAATATGGTCTCACGGTCTGAAGAACAAGATACCACATTTCCTAATTATCGTAACTTGAACTTTGTGACATGACCATGTTACAATGCTTAGATTGGATATGCTCATCATCTCATTACCCAATGAGATGATTGCATTGTCAACTGGCATAAATGCCACATGATCAGGAAACCTTAATCATCTATTAACCAATGAACCAGTGACTAGATATTCACCGAGAACTCCTGGTTATTTATATACCACACGTGTATTGGCATTTCCTTTCAATACAGTTATAGCATGATACAAAACCTAATTATAAACTTCATGAAATATGATAATAATCCATATTATTATTTGTCTCTAGGGAATATTTCCACAGTATCCAACTTTCACTAGAGTATAAATAAACTAGCTGCATTTTTTACCAATCATCGGCACCATACAACCTGGCACTTATGATCATGTTTGCTCGTGGAAGAAGTTGAGTCTAGGGTTTGGACTTTACAACTCCTCATATCCTTTGCAACTTACTAATGTCACCTTAATTGACATTAATACTTTATCTTCCTATGATAACATCTTGTGTATGTATAGAAGCTATGGCAACAGAGTGAGGTCTTCTATTCCAAAAGACAGCAGTGACGTTAGATCAGTAAATGCAAACTTTCACATGGGCACTGTTCTTTGGAACACACTCTATGAGAATACGAACTCCCCCAACCAAAACATTATACATAACACCAAGTAGTATCCATATACTTATATTTAAATGTAGACATCAAAACAATAGTGCACCTATGTGCAATTTTTGATGTTTATCACCATGCTTCCTTTTCAAGGAAGTATTTCAATACAGAAATTTCCAATCTTTTAAGGTCAACATACGTCCTTATAGCATAACACTTTACGCTCTCACTCATGTCGTCTTTCATGGATCTAGAAACATGTCTATAGTTCTCATTATACACTATGGACAATCTTAGCTCATTGTTCAGTGATTTACATTTAATCACTTCTGAACTTGTTCTTCTTGACAAGAACTTGGATTGTATTATGTTGAGTTCTTATCATGGTTTAAAAGACAGAACCTATGTCAAAACATAGTGGACGTCGAACATTCTTTTTTCTTTATTTCAACCATCAATGTTGAATTTAATGCTATTCCTGATTTGAATGATCAAGGACCATTCCTTCTTCAATTTCTATTCTAAAACTAATTCAAAATATCCTCCAGGAATATATTCCAACATAATATCATATGACATTCTCTTTCAACTTTTACCCTTATAAATCAATATTTATTAGTACTTGTGCCCTTATTATTAATGTGTCATATACACATATGAATTACGTCAAGCTTCCACTCAAAATATGTCACCTACATATTTGAGTTTGAAACTTGCATTGCTCCCACTCAAAAATATGTCATAAACATATTAATTTAGGAAGACTCTCTAGCTCCTAGTCAATTTTATGTAAATTGCATATCTTGTCAATATTTTGAACAACTTAAAAATACCTTGATCAACTATAAAATTCAGAATTTATTTTATAAGACTCTAGTACTATAATAATATTAAATCCACTAGACTTCAGCACTTCTAGATTAAATTCATTTGGATTTTCCCAAGACATTATTTGCTGCAAATAGTGTTTTTTCTTCCACCTATTCCGTATGACCTTGTGGTCCTTTGAAAAAATCAAGCAACCCCTTTACTTGACAAGATTCAGTAATACTTTACTTTCTAATCTTGAGTGAAATTTACTTCTAGGATCTCTCATAATTTCAGTTTTCCATCAATTCCTTTGTAGTTCGCAGGTATGTCATGTTCCGATAACATGACAAGTGATTCACAAATGTATCCATACAAGGTGTAGGGCATATTTGCGAATCCTACTTCATTTAGTAAAAGCAACATTGAAACCCCAATGATCATTATCATTGGTTTCTTTATTTTATGTGAAGAGGTGCGTTCTGGAACATGTTCTGTTGCACTTATCAACACTCTGATGCAGGGCCATGGACCTTCATCATGCTCTCACTTTCATCCACTAACAACATTGTCGAGAACACACTTTCTCGACAATGTACCAAACTTTCAGCAATACCAGTTTTGCTTTCTTTTGGTTCAGGCTATGGTTTTTTGTATTTCAAAGTTAATGAATACTCCACAAGGACTTGTTCGCTATTGTTTTGGTGATATCAAATAACTCCAAAATTTCCACGACGATCCATACCATGTATGGTGTCATTTCTTGCAAATTCTAGATGGTTACTTTATTCTAAATAAGTGTTCGCTATTTCCAACCAATGATCTTTACACTAACACTAAAATGATTTATATGACGCCACCTATTTGCCCACGCAATATCAAATATTACATTGTGACGCTTTGCAATTCAACACATTTGAAAACAAATGTATCACAATTTTATGAAATGCATTTCACAAGTCCTTATGCCAATCTTATAACATCGAATTTCATTACTATTGATCAAATCATAGTAACTTGATTCTCTTTTATTTTTAATACCCTTTGATGCTGAAATTCTTTGATCATATCAAATAGTTTCACGCTCATGTTTCATTTGGTAAACTCTTTTACTAAAATTAATAATTACAAAATGATAATCACCATTCTGTTGAAATACGGTACATCGAATATGTATTTTATTTCAACAATTCATCAAACACTTCATCTTATACAATACATGGTGTTTCAGTTATGTTGCCGAACATGGACATGATTTGTATGTGACAAGAGATCAAATATCTACCATTTTCACATACTATCGACATAACCTTTGAATCTCAAATAATGGTTTCATTCGAAATGAACATATCATTAAGTTGAGTATTTTCAAGACATTTCAATGTTTTACAAATGTTCATGCATTATCAATTAGTTTTACAACATGAATAATTCATACATAATCGAAAAACATATGAACATGAATAGAAATCATTCATAAAAGTAGAACAACAATTTTGTTACAAACTCATATGAATAAACGTCTCGTGAAGTGCAAGACACACTAATAAGGTTCACAATCCATCAACTACAATAATTATCCAAAACCGATAAACTAAATGATAAATGTCAAGGGAGAGTGTCGCCGGTCATTACCATCATGCTCGCCATCAACATGCAACGTCACCTCCTCTTCAGCAAGCAGCTCTCATGCAGAAGGACTTGTTTTCATAAAACATAACAAGTATCAGATACTTCAATGCTAAAATAAGTGTTTGCAAGACTATAACATTTATAAATTATATATCGTATATACCTTCATTATTGATGACCTCTTCGGCAATGGGTTTAACCTTCACATGTCTGAAATGTGATATGAACTCATGGAAATCCCGTGTTTCCCTATCACCTCTCATGACGCAGGTCCGGACGTGCCCTTGGTAGATGGGAGACAGCGACCATAGCAATACGCCTATTGCAAAGGCATCAGTCATATAGTAGTCCATGAAATGAACCAGTCTCATGTACGCATCATGCATGCGCTCTAAGTGACTCTCCAGAGAAGTGTGTTCCTCCATCTTTATGGAAAAGAAATCTCCAAGAAGCTCATGCTTCCACATGTGCACCTGACCCACGAACTTCGCTCTCAGCTGATCCACCATCGCATATGGGTCAAGATCACCCATGAGCGGATGCAGTTCATCCACCATCCTATAGCGCATTATCACTTGAATGTAGGTGGACATCTCACAATGATAATAACAGTCATCACACTATTGTGGGGTCTCACAGTAATCTGGCTGATCCAAATCTACCATGTAGCATATGTAGTCAACCACGTCGTTCTCACTAAGGAGATCATTCAGATGCACATACCATTGAGGGAAGTTGGATCCATCTCGTTTGAGCTTTTCAGCATCTACCCATTCATCAACCCCAAAAGAAGCTTCACAGTGAACCACCTTCCATATTTAATGCTTGCAAAGGATTTAGACTAAGTTTATAATTATGTGAGTTCAGTTTAAAAGACAACTCCACTAAAACTATTATCCCCAAAAAGGTTTTAGTGATTACATGATCCCTATTCACTATATCGCCCCGATCTTCACGGCCGGCGATATAGTTGCAAAGGTGGACATTGAAGCGTCGATCACATCATTCATGCAATTCGTGCTTGGTCTTTCGATCATCCTGTGTTCCGAGGCCATGTCTGTACATGCTAGGCTCGCCAACTCAACCTTACGTGTATAGCTGTGCAACATGTCTTACACCCATCGTATGCAGACACAGATATGTCTCACACCCGATCATCACAGCGTGCCTCATAACGAAGAACTTTGTTTGTGGTGCACACTAAGGGATAACACTTTTGTTGTTATTATGTCTTAGGGATCGTCTTACATATGCTACCGTCGAGTATCTAATACTAGCACACAACAAGATGCACAAACAATAAATATCGTATGTAAATGCATGCAATATGGTCCTTCGTGCTATGATCTCCATCATGCGCCTCCGGATCTGGCGCCAGGGTTCCAGCGCTGAGAGCACCAGAGACCGATGCCCCCGGCTTGTAGTCCACCATCATGATGACCATTAGTACTACTGAGCAATAGAAAATAAAATACTTTACCTTGACTATGACCATATCACAACACACCGTCCCTTCAAAATAAAGTTAGATGCTTCTACTTTATATTTGCATATTTTACGTGGTTGTTAGGGCTTTAGTGCAAGAAACGTTCTTACCTACGAACTTCAACCAAAACATTTATTAAATAGTTGTCTATACTATACCCCTTTTGGGGCCCACCGTTGCAAATGGATAATGCGAGAGAGACAGACACCCACCAAATACACTTACACTTGTTGTAACACCCTAGCATTTAGGAATCAACAAAGGGTAGAAATAGGAATTTGTGCATATGCATGCATTCATTTGTAAAAACCCGGGTAAAATTTTCACCAAATAAAAAACCTAAAGAGATCAGAGTTTCTTTTACTATCTAGAGGTAGGAATAGCTCTCTGTAGTGATTGCTATAAATTTTGACATGACCTTTAGGCATTATTGTGTTTTGGGGGGGAATATTTTGAATTCAAATTTGAAATTTAAATCATTTGAAAATATTTGAAAATTAGAAGTTAGAAACATAAAGTGGTTTCCAAAAAGATGTATAATATTGTTTGATTATATTATAGATATATTAAACAACAATATGAATTTATGACAAGGAAACTCAAATAAGAAATGAATTATTATTTCTTTTCTTTATTCCATAATAATATTACAAATGGGGAGAATTACATCAAACAGATTATTACAAGGAATAGAGTCCACTAAAATGAATCTTTATTAAATCAAAGGTATATTATTACAAGATTCTTTACAAAGAGAATAGAAGAAGATTACAATGAGAATCTATACTAACTATCTACTCCTATACTAAGTCTTGACAATCCATATCTTGTTCCTGCAAAATAAGATAAACCACTCAAATAGAAACAAAAGATTAGTTGATTAGTTTTACTCTTAGTGGTGAATAGTGAAGTGCACTGTTCATATTACATCATTGAGTAATTCAAAGGGGCAAGTTTCACCAATGTGTAGTATCTGTTTTTTTAAGCAAATAGCTCCAATGCCACATTAGAATCCAAGTAGAGAGGGGTAAGTTTCACCAGTACAGTAACCAGTAAAAGGGTAGGAAGTGAAAGTCAGATTACTTGATCTGATCCATACATAGCCAAGCCGCAAGGTGTAACATCCCAAAACTTCAATCCAAGCTTATCAAGGTCAAATCATCCAAAAATAGGGTTAACAAAAACTTTTCCAAATTTAAAATGAAAGCATTCATATATGTGTGCATTTAAAATAGGAGTTGTTTGAATTGCCATGATTAAGTGATCCAATACTTGTAAAATGTTTCTTAGGTGATTTAAACATCATCTACATCATTCCCAAACTTTTCCTAAAGAAAATCAAATCAAAAGGAATTAAAAAGGAGGAATGGTCATTTTGGCCATTTTAATCCACTACACTACTTTGAGTGTTCCTAGCACTCATTTCTTCACAGAAACAATTCTTGATCTTTGTACCCCTTGCTAGTACACATAATGAGGTACCAAGGCCCACCTTTTGATCTGCTAAAAATATTCTTTTACCTATCTTAATTGGCATTTAAAAATTGAATCTAATGCATATGCATGGATCACCCCTATTTCAAAACCCATCTATTTGAGCTCCACTTTCAAAACCCTTGCAACCAGAGACTACCTAGCACTAGTGGAGATCACTCAAAAATTTTGAAACCAAAATTCAAAACTTTTTCTCTTTCGGCCATTTCATCAAACACCTTGCTGGCAAGATCATATTGGCCTAACTAATACTGTTTTCAGATGATTTTGTCTAGCAATTTGGAGGTGCCTTGATCATCTTGTCCCCCTCAAACCTGACCAGACCCACACCAGCATCTCCCCTACCTCGTAGCTGCACTGCACTGCCATGCCGAGCCCCCTCTCGCCGGCCGACCGTGCACTCGCCTCAGCAGCCCTCTCTCGCCTCTCTCTCCATGTCTAGGAGGTAGCTCACACCTCACCGCCACCCCCTGTCCCCTACCCGAGCCCAGCCCTGAAGTGGACCACCGAGGATACCACGCGCCCAGTGCCACCGCACCATGCCGGTGCCGCCCGCAGAGCGCGCTCTGTTCCCGCTCGCACATACCGCCCCTTTGCCGCAGCCCGCGCCCGCCGCTCCGCCACGACCTGGAGAACACCTCAGACACTCCCGCTGGCGCCCAACGCCTAACAGCCACCGCTCGCCATGGACACCGCCGCCTCTGCCGCTCAGAGCACCACCTCGCCCAGACCGCATGCCACTGCCCCTACGGCCGCATTCAATTCCTAGAGCACCGCTAGGGACTGCCCGTCGATCGCCACCCTCAGCCATGACTCTACCCCGCCGTAGCCATGTCGCCACCGTCGCCTGCCTATCCCGCTCGGTCTCACCGTCGGGCCTATAAAAGGAGCCCTCCCCAGCCTCTTCTCTCCACACCACTCCACTCCCCTCACCTCTCTGAACCTCACCCACCTCTAGCCGGAGCAAGGCGAGCTCTGCCTCGCCGGAATTGGAGCCGGAGCAGCCGCAGCAGGAGGAGAAGGGCGCCGCTGATTGCGACCACCCCAAGCTCCGCCACAACCATGCCTCGCCTCGCCGTCGTTGTCCAGTTTGTTTGCCCGCCTCGCCGACCCCGCTGGAGCCCTGGTACGTCCCCAGCAGACCCCTACCGAGCCGCTAGGGTTCGAGCTCGCCGGTGACTTGTTCGTCATCGATGATGACCCTCAGTCGTAGATTCCTCTTCTAATCCTACGGCCCATAGCGCGCGTACCGTTTCGCGTGTTAAGTGCCACTGACAAGCGGGACCCCTGTCAGCTGAGCCCCGTGCCGCGGATCACCACTGTGCTGGCCCAAGTCTTTTCCCGCGCTAGCCCACCCGTTGAAATCTGGATTTTTCTTTTTAGTTAAATCTAGTAACATGGGTATACCCTACAGGTACTCGATCTTGGTATATACGGTCCAAATACATACAGGCCTACGGTGTCGCCAAGGCCCGGATGGAGGGACTCGAGTAACCTACGGACTCTCGATTGCTTGAAGAACAAGAAGAAGCTAAAGATAGAAAGATTAAAGGGAAAAACCCTAACTTGTAACCGACTCGACCTGCTACCCGAGACCTAGCCTATCTATATAAAGGCTAGGAGGGGGCGGTGAGGAGGACACACGCAACCCTAGTTTCCACAACCTTCGCCAGATTACATCTGCGGACCATTGTAACTTTCGACTCCCTCAATAATTCCACGAGCAGACAAGCAGGAGTAGAGACCTCTACGAGGCCTGAACCTGGGTAAATCCTTTGTCCCCTGTGTGCTTGTTTGCTAGCCGATAGATGTCTCCAGCGCTCCCTCCTTCTCCAAAACCCAAGTCCATAACAATGGGCATTGACGAGTTAAACACTCGTCAATTGGCGCCGTCTGTGGGAATTGGGAGTGCTGATGTTGCGGCTTCTTTGGCCCCATCAACTGCGATCTACGACTCCGCAACAGCGGAGATTCGTCAGCTTTTCGGCGCCTTCGACTTCACCGTCCACACGCCGGCCACCCGCCCGGCCTTCGAGTCCGTGGGCGACGGAATCAGCCTGGCAATTGGGAGCTTCCGCTTCCAAGTTGGTAAGATGGGAACGCTTCGCATGCCTGATCAGCCGACAACACCGATGATTGCCCCGGCATCATGGTTCCCTCCATCGATCGGCACCCTCAGCGAGCTCAATGCTCCGGTGGCAGTCAAGAACACGGTCAGCGACAACAGTTGCGACTCTGATCTAAGCGATCTAGCCACTGAAGATGGAACCTACGGTTCTGGATCTGAAAGTTGTGGAAGCAACAACTTCCCCAATCACTTCATGTGCGCCGTCATCAACGCAGGCGACACTTCCGCCAATCGTGGCAACGGTGGTAACACCGACAACGGCACCGATCCACCCAATCGCGGCAATGGTGGTAACACTAGCAACGGCACCAATCCACCCAATGCCGGCAACGGTGGCAACGGCGGTAACGGTGGCAACGGAGGAGCAGTCGAACCTCCCAGCATGATCAATGAGCAAACCGGCGAACGCGTCGTGATCAGGCTCAACAAGCAAGAGTTGGATCGCTGCCGCGAAGCCCTACGGGGTGCACCTCTACCCTTCGTTCCCCGCAGGAACTGCTGATGGGCTACCACTGGCTCCTAAAAGAGGAATTCAAGCGCAAAAAACAAGCAATCGCGCAACTTGAGGCGCGTAAAAAGGCGGTAGACGAATCGAGCCTTCGTCATGCTGGGCTCTCCTCCTACGGAGGATCCTCCTCAAGAGGCAACGAGTACCTCGCCAAGAAGCGGCAGTCGCGGATGGCTCACCTCACCGAACAAGAGCGCATAGAGGCCGTGAAAGTCCTCGACTTCGGCTCTATGACAGTCGACACGAGAGGCAACATGGTTCCCAGGACACCGCAGGCCGCGGTGATAGCAGCCACCATGTACCTCCTCAATAACCAGCCGCCAGCTGGAGATCCCCGAATGGCCATGCACCGATCTACGATCGCGGGCTTGGGGTTAATCGAGGCCGCCCTCGACAAGGAGCCAGTACCAGACCCAAAAAAGGGCAAAGCGCTAGCAAAGCGCTACTCCTCGCCCTCATCCAGCGATGACAATCACGACCTGTCTCGACGATGCCGCTCACGGCGACACGACGACGACTACGATGCGCGCGACGACCTCACACAACGCAAGATCAACAAGTCAAGGGCACAACGTGCTCGGTTGACTGACTCGGAAGAGGAAGATGGGGAGCTCTGCGGTGCCAGATGCTTCAGCAGAGCCATTAGGCAGAAGCGAATGCCTAAAGGGTTTAAACTCCCATCAGAGAACCCGAAATTTGACGGACCGCAGGACCCCAAGATCTGGCTGGAGGACCACATCTCCTCCGTCAGGCTACACGGAGGCAATCGAAGCACTGCCATGCAATGCTTGCAGCTACAGCTGCAGGGCGCCGCCCGGGCATGGCTCAATAACCTCCCACGTGGATCCATTCGTAGTTGGGATGAGCTAGTCTACAGCTTCGTGCGCAACTTTAAGGGCACGTACAAACAGCCCGCCTCAATCGAAGAACTGAGATGCTGCCAGCAAAGATCTGGCGAATCGCTGCGCTCCTACATCCAAAGGTGGTCCATCATCAAGAACTCCGCGGAGAACATCTCGGAAGACCGTGCGATTGATGCATTCAATGGTGGTGTCCGCCGCATGGAACTCAGGGAGGAGCTAGACCGCTCAAAGCCCCAGACCATCGACCACCTGATGGAGATCGCGAATCGGTGGGCCGATGGAGAAGATTCGGTGAAGAATCGTGTTCACTCTGACGAGGAGGCAGAACTCGAACATAGACGCGACCGCCGGGGAAAACGTCGCATGCGCATCTACGACGATCGCGACGACGTCAACATGTCGCAGCCGGCTATGCCGATAGACGTGACGATAACCACAACAGCGGATACCGCGACTCCGGGAAAACCATGCAAGTGTGGCAATGCCGCACTCGCGATGAGGCACCCGCGACCTCCATCGAGGACAAATTGTCTGGGCCATGCACGATACACTTCTACATCGACAAGCATGATGGCAAGAGAAAGTCCAGCCACCTCCTCAAGGACTGCCGCGAGTTCCTCAAGCTACACGAGGGATTGGTTCGGATGAACCGCAACGCAGTCGAAAGAGGCTACGGAGCCGCTCCAGGCACTGTGGCACATGGCGCACCACCACCACCACATGGGCCACCCCTGAACGGGGCTGGACCGGACCAGCACCACGGAGGCGAACTGTACCCACGGGCCATGGGTACCATGATGATCCAAAAGGGGCGCCCCTCCAATAGGGTGCAGAAGGCCATCACTCGCCAAGTCAACTTGGCCACGCACTCGCCACCATCCACCACTGAGTACCTCAGTGGCAACGAGTTGTGCATTACCTTCGACAAACACGACCACCCGCCTCAAGTACCTCGCCCAGGTCATTGCCCCCTCGTACTCAAGGCGCAAATTGGAGGCTTCGACATGAGTCGCATCTTCATGGATGGCGGAAGCGACATCAACCTCATATTTGCGACTACCTTGCGAGTAATGAGGATCCCTCTAACCTGCTTGGAGGCATTGGACACAACGTTCCACGGCATCGTCCCAAGGAAAGGCATATACCCCCTAGGAAAAATCAACCTCGACGTCATCTTTGGCACACCAAAGAACTTCCGGCGCGAGCGCATTGACTTTGAGGTCGTCGACTGGCAACCTCGACGTCATCCTTGGGCGCGTCGCATTCGCCAGGTTCATGGCAGTACCCCACTATGCCTACCTACAGATGAAAATGCCAGGTCCCACCGGCGTCATAACGATCAATGGGAACTTTGAGCGATCTGACGCTTGCGACAGGGAATTCAACAGAATCTCCTAGTCCTTCGGCATGCAAGAGGAACTCGCAAGACTGAAAGAGATGACGGACAACAGTCTGCCTCCCATGAGTAGGCCAAGCTCACCTGATCTCTCCTTCGACTCATCCGTGCACACAAAGAAGGTGCAGGTCCATCCATCGGATCCCGCCAAGACGTCCCTCATCGCCAACAACTTGAGTCCCGCATAGGAACTCGCGCTCGTCGAATTCCTCCGTGAGCACTGGCAAATTTTTGCCTGGTGTCCTACGGACATGCCAGGAGTTCCCAGGGAATTCGCCGAGCACGCACTCAACGTCAACCCCGACGCAAGGCCAGTCAAGCAAACAATCAGGCGACTGTCTGAGCCACGAGCGCAGGCAGTCGGAATGGAGATTAACAGACTCCTTGAGGCCAAGTTCATACGTGAGATCAAAGAAAGCACTTGGCTCGCCAATATGGTGCTGGTACCAAAAAAGGACACGGATGAATCGCGGCCCTCAATTGATTTATCAGTCGGATGGGTGAAAAGGCACTGCCCTTCTACCAGCTCCTCCGCAAAGCCGAAAAATTCGAGTGGACCAATGAAGCGCAAGAAGCATTCGAAGATCTCAAGCGCCTGCTATCCACCTCGCCAGTACTGGTGACTCCACGAGAAAGGGAACCACTGTTGCTATACATCTTCGTCACCAACCAGGTGGTCAGCACAGTGCTCGTCGTCGAGCGAGCTGAGGAAAACAAAGTCCACGATGTACATTGCCCGGTATACTACCTCATCGAGGTCCTCACGCCAACAAAACAGCGGTACCCGCACTACCAGAAGCTGGCGTACGGTGTATTTATGACCGCCCGGTGACTGTGCCACTACTTCCAGGAACACCCAATCGTGGTAGTCAACGACGCCCCATTGGGGCATATCCTCAATAACCCCGACGCCACGGGGCGAGCCGCGCTTTGGGGAATAGAGCTGTCTCCACGAGACATCACATACGAAAAACGCGACGCCATCAAGTCGTAAGTACTCCCTGACTTTCTCGTGCACTGGATGGAAAACCAGCTCCCGGACAAGCCAGATATGTCCTACCTCTGGACAATGCATTTCGATGGGTCTAAACGGAAAGACAGAGCAGGCGCAGGTGTCATATTGACATCACCTCAAGGGGACAAGTTGAAATATATCCTGCGAATGCCGCTCATAGCCTCAAACAACGAGGCTGAATACGAGGCCCTGTTGCATGGGATGAGGATGGCAAAATCCTGTGGCGCCAAAAGGCTCATCATATATGGCGACTCCAAGTTGGTCGTCAACCAAACAATGCACAAGTGCGATGCACTGAACGACAACATGATCGCGTACCGCGACCTCTACGATACACTCGAAGGAGACTTCGATGGTTGCGAGTTGCGACACATAGGTCGCGAAAGCAACGAGGAGGCTGACACACTCGCCAACATAGGCTCTACCTGCGCCCCCATACCACCAGGGGTATTTCTCGAGCGCATATGCGAACGCTCCATCAAGCCAAAGGCCGCAGAGAATAAAACAAGCGCAGCAACGGACTCGGGGGCTACGCCACCCAATGAGCCAATGGCACTCGATGACTTGGAGTTGGACACAGGACTCGAGGGACCAATGAGCGTCATGATGATCGAGCAATCTTGGACGCAGCCGTACATTACGTACCTCCTCAGCAAGAGTCTACCGGACGATCCGACAGATGCACGAAACATCGCGCGGCGCTCCAAGGCATTTGTCGTTCTCAACGGCGAACTGTATAACCCCAACATCACAGGAGTGCTACAACGATGCGTCTCCATGGCTTACGGAAGAGCAATTCTCCTCAACATCCATGAAGGGACATGCGTGCATCACGTAGGCAGTCGCGCCCTTGTCGCCAAAGCTCTACGAGCTGGATTTTACTGGCCCACGGCCATGCGCGATGCCAAGGACATAGTTTAAAAATGCAATGCTTGCCAGCGATTCGCGGACAAGCCACACGCACCAGGCGTAGAGCTATGGCCTATTCCATTGGCCTGGCCCTTCGCACAATGGGGGCTTGATATGGTTGGCAAGCTGCCAAGATCCTCGCGCGGAGGCTACGTCTACCTCTTGGTGGCAGTCGACAAATTCACCAAGTGGATCGAGGCCATGCCAATGACCAAACAATCAGGGCACAACGCAGTCAAGTTCTTCGAGTCCATCGTCTACCCCTTCGGCGTGCCGCACAGCATCATTACCGACAACGGGACGAACTTCACATCCAAGGAGTTCCAAGAATTCTGCGAGAACCTAGGGATCAACATCAGCTACGCCTCAGTAGCGCATCCACATACCAACGGTCAGGTGGAAAAAGCAAACGGGCTCGTCTGCAGCGGCATCAAGAAGCGACTCCTGCGACCACTCGAGCAAGTGGTGGGTTGCTGGCCAGATGAGCTGCAATCCGTACTCTGGAGTCTACGTACAACTCCAAACAGCGCCACGGGCTACACGCCATTCTTTATGGTGCACGGAGCAGAAGCAGTACTACCCGCCGAGGTACGGTATAAGGCGCCGCGCGTGGTCGCCTACAATGAACAAGAGTCATCCCTTGCACTCGAAGATTCCGTCGACCTCCTCGACGAAGCAAGAGAAATCGCCGTACAAACATCTACGATCTACCAGCAGAACCTACGCAACTACCACAGTAGAAGGCTTCGCCCCAGATCCTTCGTCGAAGGTGACCTGGTCCTATGACTGAAGCAACAGAGACATCTCAAGCTCGAGTCCCCCTGGGAAGGACCGTACGTGATTACAGAAGTAATCCCAGGTGGCGCCTATCGCCTTCAAGATTTAGAGACAGGAGTCACATAGTCCAACCCTTGGAACGCCGCACAACTGCGACGCTTCTACCCTTAGTTGTTTTCTTTACTTTTCATCACAAATAAGGCTACTCAGCCAAGGACACTTAGCCACACATTGTACTTCGTACTATTCTTCGAATAAATAATAGCTAAGTGCCCCGAAACTCTGTGTTCTCCCTTACTTTGTCAATTTTCATACTCGGGGGCTGAGCCACCCTATACACATATGTTCTTCGAACCAAAACGCGACATCCTGAGTAACTGGCACATCAATCGAACCCCTTAACACAAACTCAACCCAGCTGCAACGCACCTGACAGGTTGACAAGGGAACGAGATAAAAGGATGGCCAGGCTAGCGAAAAGGACTCGCATAGTGCAACGCACCTCACGCTTACAAATCTCCTTATGCACATTCGACAATAAATTATCTACAACATCTATACGAACTTTACAACACAAGTACACTTATGTGCAGGATACATATTTGGCTACCCTTGCAACAGAAGAACATTAGTTTGTTCCTCGAAGAAGTCGACGATCTCCTCGGCTGGGCGGTCCACCGCCTGATAGTGCGACACCATATTCCAAGAAGATCCTGCTAGTGGTGCTGGCAGCCCAGAGGCAATATCCACGTCAGGCCTGTGCAAACGCACCATCGAGAGGGCAGCCTTGGCACCAGCCACCAACTGCTTCCTCACGCACTCGCGAACCATGGACAGATCTTGAAATTTGGCAAAAAGAGCCAGCAGGCTTGACGGAGCGTCGTCCAGCGGGAACATAGCCCGAAAATGCTTTTCAAGCACGACTGCGACTTCTTCAGGAAGAGCAGCACTCGCGATGCGCGATCCTGCAGGGTCGCTAACGCAGTCGCACGATCATGATCTACCCAGAAGTATCCACTCTCTTGAAGTTGTTCCTGGGTGAGATCATGAAGGCGAATGGCAATTCTATCCCTCTCCTCCTGCGGATGGCGCGCGCTAACAACTACACGAAGCAGCATCAATAGCATGAGTACAACGTACCTCTGCAAGTGACTGCAAAGGAAAAGATGAGGAAAAAGCAAACTAACACTTAAATTGGTCGCCCAGCTACGTCACCTCGCCAAGCAAATATTGCTCGCGGGCAGCGGCTTTTTTAGCCTTCGACTTCCACACGTCCGCGCTACCACGAATCTCGGACAACTCACGCTCCAGCTGCTTAACGCGATCATAAAGTCGCGAAAGCAAGGACAACTCTTCTACCCTAGAGCGCGGAGGTGCCACTGTACCTTCAAGAGATGGCGAGTCCTGGGTTCCCCCCACAGGATCACTTGATGTACCCTACCACAAAGTCAAGACAGAGGCAAATAAGGCGACCAACTTAACACAAAGGCAAAAGTAACAGATGCATTCAGGATCAGCATAAAGTATTCACAAACACACTCGCCAGCAGGCATGTTCTCAGACCAAAAGGACAATTCATTAACTATTACAAAAAGCTAACTATGGAGCAGCTGGCTTCTTCGACTTCGACGGCTTCGGGGGCTTCATCAAGTCCGTGGCAGTATCAGACGCCCCTGAGGCCGAAGCTTTCGCCACCTTCTTCGCACGTTGGAGCTCCTCCGAATACTTGGCAACGGTATTTATCAAAGAATGGCCATATTTGGCACAGGCAGTCGCGAAAGGAGCGAAGACTACCTACTGACCGTCTGCGCCAACAGGCATCGCCTTCGACACTGCAGAGGGATCTATCTCGACTCCGTGGGCTTGCACCATTGCGAGTGACATGGTCGCGCCAGCCGCACGGAGGGAGTTCTTGTAGGTGGTAGGCACACCCCCGGCGAGTGACTCCACCAGCTCGTCCACATTATCGACCAGCTCTGCCTTCAGCATCAACTCCTCCCGGAGGCGACTAAGGGCGACCTTGGCCTTGGACAATGTATTTTGGACAGCGGCGCTACGGTCCTCGACTGCAGACACCGCGCCTTCTAGAGCGTCATCGCGACGAAGGGCCTGCGGGTCAAAGCTCAAATTGCCAGCATCTGCACAGAAAACCCACACATAGATGAAATCTCTAGCGCCACCGGCAAAACTCCAGATACAGAGAAGAACAACAATAAAATATCTACCAGCAAAAGTACCTGAGAGGGCCTTGGCAACTGAGAACAGTTGCTCTTCAAACAACTTTTCCCTGGCCGCAAAGGAGGCACGCAGATCCTCTTTGTGCTTCTGTGCATCATCACGAGCCGCGATTGCCTTGTCGCGCCCCTTCACAGCTGCGGCTAATGTATTTTCCAAGGTGGCGACGTTGCGCAGTAAAGCATTATGCTCAGCTACATGGCAACCAAAAGTTGACTATCAGTCGACTATACAAAAAAAAGGAGGAGACGAAAAAGAATAAGTGTAGAACACACACTTTCGACCACGCGGTGACGCGTTTCCAGTATTGCATGCTGGCGACCAATCGCCATCACCTGCTCCGCCACTTGCACGGCTGCCTTTACAAGGAGCTGTCGCACAAACAAGGAATCAGAGAGGGCAACATAGAACGTCGACTGCCACACTAAAAGAAGGAAAGATATACTTACATGGTCCTCCAGCGACTCCGAAGAAGTTTGCTGAACGGTCATCCGAGCAACCATTCGATGTTCCCCTACGTGAGGAGAGCTCGAAGAATTGTGCCTGGAGTGGGCCGCCGCCGGAGGGGAAGGAGCGTGCTCGACCTCTACCTTGGCCCTTGAGGTCACGACTCTCGATTCTTTCAAAAACTCGACGTCGCCAGAAGATGACGATGCCTCTTGACTACAAGACCAAATCCACATTGAGAAATGGCAAACTCCAGGGCAAAGTCAACAAGAAGAAAACAGAAAAGAATGAATGACCTAGCAAACTTACCAGTCAAACTTGTCAAGATCAAACGTGGCCGCCACCGACTCTGATGAAGACTCCTTGGGCAATAGCATCTTCTTGCGAGAAGACGGTGCCACAGCCCTCACAGGAACGGCTGGAATTGGCGACTCCGTGCCAACAGCCGTGCCTCCTGGAGTCGAAGGAGTCGATGCGTCGGAATCCTTGCTGCACGAACGCCTACGAGTATCCGGGCTCTCGAACTCGGGGGCTTCCTCTTCCACATCAGAAGGGACAGTCGACTCAGACTCGTCCTCTTCCAAAACTTCGCGAGGAATAATCCCCTCAAGGAGAGGAGGCATACAAGGCGACACCGCCCAATCCTGCATACAGACAGTGAAAATCAGCAAACAGAAAAAGTAAGCAAACAGAAAAGCAATCACGAAAATAAGCTACTGCGTAGCACAATTATACCTCAGGAGGAGGATTCGAAGCATCAAAAGGAGGAACAACTGGTTCACTTGGAAGCACATCCTTGACAGTGTACTTCGTGACTAGTCGAATCCTCTTATCCACCTCACTCACGGACATGCCATCGGCAGACATGCGAGTGGCATCATCAGCGCCACCCCATTGAAACATGGGATGGACTCTAGCTTGGAGAGGCTGGACGCGACGGCATATCCAAGTCCTGATAAGGGTGCAACCTCCCTCTTCTACGCCTATGTGACTCTCGAGCTCACAGACGCGTTGATACAGCACGTCCGTCTCCGCGAGTTCGCCAGGCACTACTACGTTCTTCCAAGAATGCATCTTCTTGCAGGGAGTCGCCGGATCGAAGGGCGCGAGTCCAAAGTGCTCATCTTTGTCCTTCTGATCATGGACATAGAACCATTTGTCCCTCCATCCCTGGACGGACTTGGTAAGCTTGATGTTGAAGTAGGTGGCAGATGGGTCGACGTGGATTCCGCAACCACCTACGTCATAAACTAAAGAGCCAGATGCGGACTGACGCTTCAATTTAAACAAGCGCTTGAAAAGACCAAAGTGTGGCTCGATTCCAAGCCAGCACTCGCAAAGGGTGATGAAGCAGGTAATGTGGAGAATCAAATTTGGGGACAGCTGATGAAGCTGGAGCCCGTAGAAGCAAAGAAGACCCCTAAGAAAGGGGTGGAGAGGCAAGGAGAGACTGCGAATGATGAATGCGAGAAACATCACTCGAAAGCCAGTAGGAGGAGCAGGAATGGTCTCACCGCCGGAGACGCGTGCATCGGCGACTGCCGCAGAGATAACTCCATCCTGGCGAAGAAGACGGAGATCCGACGCCCTAATAATGGAGGGGCGCCATGCACCATTGGTCACGCGAGTGCCCGCGACCTTCTTCTTCACGCCGGCGGCAGCGCTGGTGCCTGCAGCAGCGGAGCCACCCTTCTTCTTTGTCGCGGCGACGGTGGTCGCGGAATCAGCGGCAACACCTCCTTTCTTTTTCCCCATTGCGCGGCAGCGAGGAGAGCGCAAAAAGTAGCTTGGAAACGAGCGAAGGTGGTCCAGCGTTGTGGAGGAGATGAGTGTAACACCCTCGAATCGGCCCTATGCAAGTTTTAGCGCTTCCCGCAAAACCCGCATAGAAATGATTCAAGGACGCCCACCAGGCACTTTCGTGCGGGTGGAAAACAAAGTAATACCATTACACAACGGTCCTCGATGGGACCCACAGAATAGATATATATACAATGTGACTCCAAGAGTCAAGAATACAGATATACCATACAAAGATCCAAATCACCTTGAAATCGATAGGGCATCCGACTACGGACAAGATGCAAATGGGGCTAAGAGCCCTGAAGAATAACCAATGGCGTCCATAACCCTTCCCAGGCCAAGCCGGAAGGGTAACCCTGCTAACGACGTCGATCTCAAACCTGCTAAAACAAAAGGGGTGCCGACAAAGGGCAAAGGAAAAAGAGGAGCGTCAGTACTGAGGCCAGTACATGGCGAGGCTAGAATTCGGCGGCTCTCGCCTACATAGGTATGGTGGGCTGAAGCGGCAGCACTGCGGCACTAAACATCCTATAGAGACTAGATACAACTGGCAGTTATCAGAGAGGGATAAGAACGACCTATTCGGATCCAATCTAAAGCTAACACCAAACAAACCCATCCTGGTATTTCCCCCTCGAGACCAAACAAGGAAGTCGGACCAAGGAACTCACACGGTTGGCAATTTTATTCATTCCATTATAGTTGCAGCAATTACTAATCAGATATAGATAGCATGAGTCATCCTGATAGCATAAGTAGTGGCAGTTTTAGTTAACATTCTGTTGTAGTTTGGAACATTTACTAGTCAGATATAATTGTCCTGAGGAATCTCAAAACCCAGCAGTTGTTGGCACTTTTATCACATTCCATTGGAGTTGCAATACTTACTAGGCATATATAACAAACAACCCAGATCCAGCAGTTGTTGGCATTTTTCATATCCATTCCATTATAGTTGAATATGATTATTAGTCATATATTAAGTCAAGTTTATAGCACTACTTTAGTTATGCTTGTCTATGATCGAGATACTGTGCTCCAAGTCGTCCATAACCACAGACACGGCTTTCAGAAAGTTTTACCCTGCAGGGGTGCACAAATAGCAACACACACTCGATCAGCCTCGGAAAAACCAACTCAAAACCCAACGAGGCATTCACGACAAAGCGATCACAGGATTCACAAATATTTCAGGGGGCCACCCCACTAAGCTACCCACAAAAAAGTTGGCCGGCCCCGAAACGGACCCAGGGTTTGCGACGACGGCTGTAAACGACTGGAAACCCGAAAGTGTGACTAGGCTTGTCGATACCACGAAAACGTGGCACGATCCAAAACAGTACAGGTGCTCCATGCACAATCTTAAATAAAGTAGTAAAGCATGGCATAACTACAGGATAGTAATAAAGCCCCAAACTACTTTGTGGCCCCAAGAAATAGAAATCAATCAAGCTCTGGCTCAGGGGGGTCCATAAGGCCTCCCGGATGTGGATAGTGCGAATAGTCAAGGAACATGTATCAAGTACTCGGGGTCCTACAGGACACAAGTGAGCGTGGAAGAACCAAATAACATCTATTGCCCACCGATGCCTATGCATTAGTTATATCTAGCATTTTAATAGTTGTATTTAAAGTCATGATCATCTCCACCAATAAGCATCTCCACCAATAAACATCTGCCAGCATTTCAACAACTGTGGTACTCGGCAACACAAGATCGCACCTGAGCACGCAACTACGACTCGCAAGGCCAACTATCTACCAAACAACAAGTATTAGGAGGTGTCCATGGCAATATAGAGGCTGCACGGGATATAATTGGTGTACGGAAACTAAAGCATCGTGACACGGATAGCAATAGATCAACAGGAGGAAGTAAAGACTATAAATGCAAAATAGGTAGAAGGGGGAGAGATGCTCGCCTGGGAAACACTGCCGAAGGATAATATCCGGAGAACTTGTCGATACTCGCATCAACTCATCGGCCTAATCCGCGAAGAAGCAAACACTAGAAGAAACACCGGATGCAATATTTAATACGACGGCAGAAGATCTGGCATGCTTTATGATATGATGCAGGTGCGATGCAATTAGGCAATATTAAGCGGAACCGGGGTCCCGATAATTAATTATATGGTTCAAGTTATTTAGAACCCCCGCAATTTAAATGTTGTATTAACAGGACGGAACATGGCATCGGTTCGCTACACCAATTTAAATGGAGTCCGGAATTAGACAAAGATATCCCGCAGATGGATTCAATATTTAATTATGAGGTGAGTGGACATAATGCCCCCAAACCACATGATATGCATGCAAGATGAACAATTAATATGCAACAGATTTTATATATAGCATTTATAAAATATGGGCTCAGGAAAAGGTTCACACATCGGGGTTCGGGAGATCTTGGGTTCCGGGGGTTCGGGGTTTGGACTCAGGGTTCGACGGGGATCGGTTCAATGGGATCGGTCTTCGGAGGTTGTCGAAGGACTTGGTTTGGCGTCGGAGGGTCATCGGGTGTGCCCTGGTCGGGGTCGATCTTGTCGCCGTGAAGAGCTTGTCGGGTCCGCGTAGACGGTCATGGCGTTCGGGATGAAGATCTTGGCGTTCCGTGACGGCGTACTTGGCGTCCTCGATGGAGAACTCGGTGTTTTGTGTCGGCGACCATGGCGTCCGGGTTCTCGGATGATGTTGTCGGTCTTGGGTTCAGCGTAGGGAGATCTTGTCGATCCGGCGCATCGGATCTGGGATGGAGAACTTGTTGTTCTGAGGGTTCAGCGTCAAGGGTTCATCGGGTTTGGGCCTCGAACTCCAGGATCAGTCTTCGGGTGTTCGTCTTGGTCTTTCGGGTGACTCAGAAGATCTTGTCATGGTATTCTTGCCGGTGGTTGTTCGAGTGGCACCACTCCATCACGTACCATCATGCACAACATCTGTACATCATCCCTGGATATCTAGCACAACTCCCACACTAGCAACACAAAACATACAAGAGACAGAGTCCTAGAGCAGCAGTGCTAACGACTATCGCTAACCGCATCAGAGCAAAGGGTGGTCACTTGCGACGAGGGATGGCGTCTGATAGGTCGCTCCTGGGGCTTGACGCGGCGGCGGCGAGGTCCTGGCAGGCGCGTGGTGGTGCCCGGGACAGCAGGGACGTGGCAGCGCCAGGAAGGACGAGTCGTAGCCAGCAAGGCCAGAGAGGAAGGAGGCGCTGGCCGGCGGCGCTATGGCGAGCTTGAGGTGCTGCGGGCCCGAGGTGACGCGGGGACGAGGCCGGCAGAGGAAGGCCGGGCGAGGTCGAGCCGGGCGGCACTACCGGGCGGCCGGAGATGGAGCGCCATGGCCCTCGCGGCGGCTCACAGGTGGAGGCAGGGTCGGCGGCCGAGGGAAAACGCGGCGGCGGCGGCGCTGCAGGGGCCGAGGAGAGGGGCTCGAGGACGGCGGCGGTCCGGGTCAAAGCACAGGGCGACCGCCGGAGGCGAGAGGGAGGAGGCCGGAGGGAGGCCGCCGTGGGCCGAGGCGAGCGAGGCGGACGACCACGGATGCGAGCACCCGGAGAGGGAGAGACGACGAGCTTGGGGAAGGCGGGTCTTCGGCCAGGACGGAGAGCGTCGCAGGCTGCATGGCAGAGCAGCACTAGGCCGACCACGGCGAGGAGGCGCCGAGGCGAGCAGGGGTTGGATGGGGCGCGGGGTTGGTGGGGAGGCGCATGTGGTGGGGACAGTGGCGGAGACGAAGGGGCAGGGCGGCGCCACGGTAGGTGGCGATGGAAGAGGAAGGAGAGGGCGAGCGGCGTGTCTGCGGATGGCTACCGCGGCGTGGGACCCGCGCGGGTGAGGCCGGGCTTTGTCGGGCAGCGGGGTCGGGTGGACCAGGTCGCTCGCGACAAGGGAGAGGCGGAAGGCGGCGTGCGACGCGCGGGTGGTGGGCACGAGGCAGGGCAGGTGAGGTAGCGGGTTCTGGGTGGCAGGCGCGGAAAAGGAGGGAGTGGGTCGGCTGGTTGGTGGGGTGGAGCGATCAGGTGCAGGTGGCAGACCAGGCGGGTTGGGTGGCGTCGGTGTGGGTGTGCCTGTCCACCGGTGAGGTGGCGGGTGTGAGGGGAGGTGGCAGCTGGTGGTTGGCTGGAGTGAGGTGGAGGTGTGAGGTGGAGGGAGGGGATTGGTCAGGGTGAGGTGGAGGGAGGCTGGGTAGGATAGGATTGGCTAGAATTAAGATTAGATATTTTTAGACTAGGGTTTGGAGGTGGCCGGCCGGGCTTTCGGGCCTGGCTGGCTGCCTCCCAAAAATAATATAAACTTTTATTTTAATTTAAAATAGACTTTAGTAAATAGTTTTTAGACAAATAAAAGACCCGGGAAAGACCGGAGTTTTAATTTGAAATTAAGACGGGGATATTGAGAAAACAAAAATAGGCTTTTAAAAATAGTTTTATACAAACAAATGCAAGATGACATGACGATGCTCAAATGCAAGGTGGCATGATGACATGAGCATGCGGTCATAAAGATGCAATGCACAAAAACAACGCGATTTTCTAGTAGTGGTTTTTGCGGGGCGCCACAATGAGCGCAGGGAAAAGCAGAAGAACAACAGCAATGGCGATGGCAGCAAGGAAGAAAGAGCGTAGATGGAAAATTACCGCCGCAGCGCCGCTACTTAACCCCTAGGAGATGCAATCCAACGGCTGACAAAAACCCTACTAGACGCGTGGCACGTATCGCGTTGGACATGTGGAGAAGAGAAAGCGCGAACCGCCCCCCCACTTCTACCATTACGCGCGGAAATCGAGGAGGCGCAGTTAAAAATAAGATTACGCACGCCCAGTCAAATCAAAGTCAGAAAGTGGGACCCACCGCTCGTCATGTCCTGTCAAACTCGCTCACGCGGGCAACTGAGGTCATACAAGCGTCAGCACTGACGTCATCAAGGCTACGCAGTGGAAAAATTCGGCTACTTTAGTCCTTGCTGGAGTCTTCGACTCCACCAAGCACTCGGGGGCTAATCCCATAGGGAGCCCTGGCCGCGCACCCTACGATTTTTTTTCTTTTCTTGTTGCAGGAATGAGGACAATCACAATCAAACCCAACCACTCGAAACAAGGTTCGATTACGGACATGGGTTACTCCCATAGGGAGCGCCAGAAACAATTTCGACTGAAACAAGCAAGCAAAAGACGACAGCAGTCGCAAAAGTGTTTTAGTACCTGCCTGAGTCTTCGACTGAAACAAGCAAGCAGAAGACGACAGCAGTCGCAAAAGTTCTTTAGTCCCTGCCTGAGTCTTCGACTCAACCAGGCACTCGGGGGCTACTCCCATAGGGAGCGCTGGTCGCGCACCCTATGATTATTTGCACAAAAACTGTGTGTTGATAACATCCGCACTCACAACCCTTGGCGACACCGCCTCACAAATTTTCCCTACAAAGAGACTACATCTCCTGGGACGCCCGAATCGTCTCCGCGATGATAAAATTCGGATGACGCGCTTACGGTGCGAAGGTAAGACCTGAATAAGGCCTGGCAACGCATTTAACTGCGCACTACCATAAATGTATCCGCGCCTACAGGCACGATGAACATGCCTTGACGGACGCGTCGAGTGCTCACACCCATATAACTAGAATTCGACTCCTGTAAGACCTCCGCGGCCTGAGTCGAATTACGCTAGTACTTTTCCGGATTCGAGTCCAGGGACTCGAATTTGAGTAGATTGCATTGTTTCACCCTAAGGTGGTTAACTGATACCGATACTTCGGTTATATCAGGAACGTATATCAATAATCCCTATGACACGAATAAAAGCAATCGAAATGTACTCATTTAGGCACTCGAAGGCTTCAAAAAGTCCCCAGTCGAATCTGCGATTCCACTGGACACTCAGGGGCTACTGACATGGGTATACCCTATAGGTACTCGAGCTTGGTATATACGGTCCAAATACATACAGGCCTACGGTGTCGCCAAGGCCCGGATGGAGGGACCCGAGTAACCTATGGACTCTCGATTGCTTGAAGAACAAGAAGAAGCTAAAGATAGAAAGATTAAAGGGAAAAACCCTAACTTGTATCCGACTCGACCTGCTACCCGATACCTAGCCTATCTATATAAAGGCTAGGAGGGGGCAGCGAGGAGGACACATGCAACCCTAGTTTCCACAACCTTCGCCAGATTACATCTGTGCACCATTGTAACTTTTGACTCCCTCAATAATTCCACGAGCAGACAAGCAGGAGTAGGGACCTCAACGAGGCCTGAACCTGGGTAAATCCTTTGTCCCCTGTGTGCTTGTTTGCTAGCCGATAGATGTCTCCAGCGCTCCCTCCTTCTCCAAAACCCAAGTCCATAACAATGGGCATTGACGAGTTAAACCCTCGTCATCTAGTTTCTGTCCTCTATTTTAAAATTCAATTCTGGGAGTTTGACAAATCCAAATTGCATGAAACCAATTTTGTCTAAAAGGTATAGAGATGATCTATCCAAGCCCGTTGGATTTAATTCAATTAGAGTTATAGATCTCTCCTAAGAAAAATAACAAAACAGAAGTATTTGCAACTTGCAACATTTTTATAAAATCAACCAAGTTAGCTTTTGAGTTGATTCCAACTCTCAAAAATGACATTTCATCATATCTATCTAAATATGTAATAATATTAAGGTTTACATGTAGTGACTTTGGACTAGTACCAAAATAATGCTATATAGGCATTTCTAGTCACTATAAATCATTAAATAATGAACTTAAACCAAATATTGATCCAACCTTTAAATCTCATTCCCACATGTTAGAATATGTGGTGAGGACATGTGTACATATGATACCATGTTTTAAGTACTGAATATTGAATGTTAGTTAATTTTTCAATGAGTAGAAATTACTTTTCTAAAATAAAAAGGTTGAAACTATTGAATTAAACTTGTGATGCTTGTGATGATAATAGACCAGCAAATCTGTGTCTTAGAATGCTACTTATCCTAGTTAAGTATTGTTTGGTGATTGTGTACTCCGTATGTCTTTATAGACGATAGTACCGACCAAGTCTACGAGGAGGAGGAGTTCTACCAAGAAGAAGAAGAAAACTTCAACCACTGCACCAACCAAGGCAGGCTAGCACTATCCAAGATTAACCCTAGCAAGTTATACTTGCAAGCCAGCATTAACAATGCAAGCTAATCCTTGCAAGTTTAGTACTTAGCAAAAAGAATCAAATTAGATGGTTTAGCAAACTGCCTTAAGCATGCTTGAGCACCCCTTTTTGACTATTAGTACCCCAAGTCTTACTTCCAATTTTTACTCCCCTTAGTACACAAAGTTCTTTACTTGTTTTGAAGGTAGCATAAAAAGTATAAAACTTGACCTATTTAGAACATTTTATATATCATTCTATGGCATGAGATTGAACCCATCTTTTCCATTTTAGTGAACACCCTTAACTTAGTATTTTAGAGTAGATCAAAAACTTGAGTCACTTTGGAGGGGAACACTTGGTGAAAATGAATTGTGAAAACCTTGGAAAGATGAGTCATTCTATTGAGATGTTTTGACATGTGTTGAGAAACACAACTGGTTTATGATGATGAAAATGATGAGGCATGAGCCTTAACCCTTTTATAAAACTGATGGTTGGATTCGGATGCGATACCATTCCAAATTTACCGTACAACCACATTACCTGAATTGGGTAAGGCTTAGCTATAAATTTATATGCATTAGTATTAGTTCCCTCACGGGTGAGGTCTGAGCTGAGGCTACCTCTCAATGTTGTCCACCTATGCAGTGCCCAACATGACTGATGGTCATGGTTGGGAGGCCATGCTCATAGGAGAGGTGCTTATACTAGGGTGTGTAAAGGGAAGGTTATGTTTGATTATCTGCATACTAAGTATGATGATTCAGGGTTATCCCTGACAGATGTATCGAATCTTGTGGTGAAAGTGTACCACCTCTGCAGAGTGTCAAACTATTCGAATAGCCGCGTCCGCGGTTATGGACAGTTGGAATGGCCATACTGTTTTGTTGTGAGATGTTTTCTAAGTAACTGGATATGACTTATGAATCTTGACTTGACCACAACAGGGTTGTGTTTATGATGCTAGCTTCCCAACTTAAGTGATTCTAGAATTTTACTTTATCTTTCTTTGCTTCTGAACTCAGCTTTGGTTTCAAACTTAACTTTATAGTTAAACCTAGAGTTAGCACTTTAACTTAGAATTATAATGCTTGTTAGTGGTAGTTTGCGAGTACTTAAAGAGTACTCATGGTTTTATCCCTGGCTATTATCGTGGCCAGACTATGAAGGAGACTATCAAGATGATGGCCAACAGGACGGCTATGATAACTAGGACTATCTGCCTTCGTCAGCATTGCCTGTGCCCCTGAAGATGGACCCCACCGCTATGCTTATCTTTTTTTCCACTGCTTGTTGTATTAAAGACTGGATCATGAGATCCTTATTTGTGTAAGAACTTATGTATGGTTTGTAATGGATGATGTACTGTGATATCCAATCCGTTATGTCTCGCAAAAATGGTAATCCTGGGATTGCGAGGTATGGCATAACGGGCATCTAGGATTAAAAATCCGGGTGTTGACAAGTTGGTATCAGAGCCATCCTGACCATAGGAGACCCTAGTTAGAATGGGCGTTCAAACAAAAACTTAGTTTCAAAACCAAAGTGAGTATTTCTGAAAAACTATTTCCTCTCTTACCCTTGTGAACTCATTCTTTCTCAAAAATTCATGTTCCTCAAAATTCTTACACTACTACTTAAAATTTGACACACTTGATCACTTCACTAACTTCCTCATCCTTAATTCTTGTAGATGGAGACTCAGTTCAGCAAGTTTTACCAGTTGGGAAACGGAGGTCAGCTGATCTTCGAGAGGGATCTGGATTCACTGTCAGAGTTATTGGGACGCCCGCATCCGAAGTTTCTTGGAGCTCAACTTCTAGGACCCCCAGGAGGAGACCTATAGTGGCTAGTCACCGCAGATCTTAGAGGAAGCATTGAAGCACCAACTTCTAGGAGAATTCAGTTTTCCGTGAGAGAAAACAACTGGCTAGATGGATTAGCCAGGGCAATGCATGAAGCTCTCGCACGCCTATGTGCCCTCAGCGTCAACAAGATCCAAGGAACCCGTTTTGCTCACTATGCAAGACGTGATTTCATGGGAATGCCGATGGAGATGCCAAGTCACCCAGAATTAAGGCGTCAAGTGGAGAACCTTGACTTCTTGCTTCATGACAGACAGCAGGAACTGGACAATGCCAGGGAGTTAGCCAACTAGAACCGTGCCATTGCCAACCAGAAGGCCCAGACTTTCGCACTGCTTGTCCAAGACCGTCAGTCTCTTCGCCGCCAGCGTGCCAAGAAGGATCGCACCATCGCCCGTCTTCGCAAGAAGGTGTCCAACCTCGAGAAGACCATCAAGGAGCAGGAAGCTCAGCTTGCAGCTAAGGAAGAAGAAGATGAGGGTGAAGACATCCAGGGAGACATGGATTCTTACCTCAGCAACGATGATGACTTTCTGGAGGAGGATGTTGTGGACTTCTATACTGACGATGAGGACTCCGACTTCATCGACGATAAGTAGATGCACTAGAGCACTATCGTAGCCTGAGATGTATCATCTCCTTGTATTGTAGCTTGCAGAATGGTTCTTCAAACCATCTGTTTTCCCTTGATTTGTTGTGGTGTGTGTTGTATCGTGTGCTTGCTTGCATGAATGAAATGAAGTTAGTTGAAAAACCTGAGTCTAACTCAAAGTTTTATCTTTGAAAACCCAAAACCATGAACCTTAGAATTTCCCTCTTACCCCTATATCTATCTCAATCTTCAGATGACTCGTGGAAACCAAGGAGGGAGCATCTTGTCGCAGGACCCATTGCTGCAGATCTTGCAGAATCTCATCGCAGACCGTGAAGCAAGCAGGGCAGAACGCCAAGCGAACTTAGCAACACTTCAGCAGATTGCCCAAATGGCTCTCAACAACCAAGGGCATGGAAATCAGGATCACCAGGGATGCAATCTCAAAAAATTTCAGAACACCAATCCCCCAATCTTCAACCAATATGAGAACCCATTAGATGCTGATGCCTGGTTACAGACCATGGAAAACAACTTAGAAGTTGCCAGAGTTGATGAAAATGAGAAAGTTCTCTTCGCCACCCACTATCTGGCAGGAGATGCAAGAGCTTGGTGGAATAGCATTCGCAATATGAACCATGGTCAAGTGATGACATGGGAAGCATTCAAAGTCAAGTTCAGCCGCACCCACGTGCCTCAAGGTCTAGTCAACAGAATGAGAGATGAATTCCGTGAATTGAAGCAAGGAAGAATGACTGTAGTGGAGTACCGTGATAGATTCTTGTCACTGGCCAGATATGCACCGGATGAGATCAACATAGAGGCCAAGAAGAAGGAGAGATTCTTGAACGGACTGCATGATGAGATGCAAACTGTCCTTGTCAATATCCGTTTCTAGGATCTCGAAGAGCTAGTCGACTCTGCCATTCAGATGGAAGGGAAGATTAACCAAGCAAATGACAACCGCAAGCGTCGTATGATGCAGTAGTCTGGATCCAGTAGTCACCAGAAGTACCGTCCCAACCCCTAACCAGGATATGCACCAAGGAACAACCGACCCCCAAAAATTTTCAGAATACCAATCCCCCAATCTTCAACCAATCTGAAAACCCATTAGATGCTGACGACTGGTTATAGACCATGGAAAGCAACCTCGAAGTTGCAGGAGTTGATGAAAATGAGAAAGTTCTCTTCGCCACCCACTATCTGGCGGGAGATGCAAGATCTTGGTGGAATAGCATCCACAATATGAACCATGGTCAAGTGATGACATGGGAAGCATTCAAAGTCAAGTTCAGCCGCACCCACGTGCCGCAAGGTCTAGTCAACAGAATGAGAGATGAGTTCCGCGAATTGAAGCAAGGAAGAATGACTGTGGTGGAGTATCGTGACAGATTCCTGTCACTTGCCAGATATGCACCTGATGAAATCAACACGGAGGCCAAGAAGAAGGAGAGATTCTTGAACGGACTGCATGATGAGATGCAGACTGTCCTCGTCAACATCCGTTTCCAGGATCTCGAAGAGCTAGTCGACTCTGCCATTCAGATGGAAGGGAAGATTAACCAGGCAAACGACAACCACAAGCGTCGTATGATACAGCAGTCTGGATCCAGTAGTCACCAGAAGTACCGTCCCAACCCTTCACCAAGATATGCACCAAGGAACAATCGACCCCTGAATTCTCGCCCAAGCTACCCCAACCGTAGCGGAGGTAATGTGAAGTCCGGAGGAAACAATCACAACTCCGGTAATGCCAACAATTTCAACCGTGCACCTCCCAAGAGCAACAACAACAACAACACTGCACCCCGAACTGGCAGCAATGTTGTGCCCGTCGCAGTCAAGGACAAGTCCCAGATCACTTGTTTTGAGTGTGGAGTGAAGGGTCACTACTCCAATGAGTGTCCCAAGAAGACTGCAGCCAATGCCACTTTGAATGCCCCAGCTCAGTAGCAGCGTTGTGTTCAACCAGGAAGAAGATTTGCCCCAGGGAACCCTCACAACTGCAACGGTCGTCTCTTCCACATGAACACCGAAGAAGCCCAGGAAGCGCCAGATGTAGTGTTGGGTATGTTTTCTGTCAACTCAGTTTTAGCCAGAGTATTGTTTGATTCGGGAGCATCGCATTCATTTGTCACCGAAGAATTTGCATGCACTAGTAAGATTCACCCAACCAACCTGAAGCATGTCATGATAGTTCAAATCCCCGGTTCAACTACAAAACCTAGAAAAATTTGCAAAGTTGTGCCTATCAGAATACATGGGATAGATTTTTATGCCAACCTAATTGTAATTGGAACCAAAGGATTGGAAGTAGTACTAGGTATGGACTGGATGTCAAGGCATAAAGGACTGATAGACTATGCTAAGAAAGCCATCACCATGAACAGTAGTTCTGGAGTCACAGTAGAGCATATCTCTGAAACCTTACCCCGTCAATTAAAGTGCAACAAGAGTGTAGCCTTGCCCACCATTGACCAAGTCAGAGTAGTCTGTGAATACCCTAACGTATTCCCGGATGAATTGCCAGGTATGCCCACGGATAGGGATATTGAGTTCATTATTGAACTAATCCCCGAAACCGGACCAATAGCCCAGAGACCCGATATCATGAACCCCTCTGAGTTAGTGGAACTGAAGAAGCAGTTGGATGCCATGTTAGAGAAAGGCTTGATATAACCAAGCGCATCGCCATGGAGATCACCAGTGCTATTCGTCGACAAGAAAGATGGAGGCAACCGTCTGTGCAGAGATTACAGAAAGTTGAATGATGTCACCATCAAGAACAAGTACCCTTTGCCAAAGATAGAGGATCTATTTGATCAGTTGACTAGAGCCCAGGTATTCTCAAAGATTGATCTTAGGACTGGTTATCACCAACTTAAGATTCGTGCAACGGATATTCCGAAGACTGCCTTTACTACTTGCTATGGTTTATACGAGTATACGGTTATGTCTTTTGGATTAACCAATGCCCCTGCTTATTTCATGAATCTCATGAATAAGATCTTTATGAATTTCCTAGATAAGTTTGTAGTTGTGTTTATCGACGACATCCTTATCTACTCCAAGTCAGAAGAAGAGCATGAGCAACATCTAAGAGTTATCCTAGAAACCTTGAGAGAGCATCAGTTATATGCCAAGTTCAGCAAGTGTGAGTTTTGGCTGAAAGAAGTAGGATTCCTAGGACATATTGTGTCTGCCAGAGGAGTCTCTGTTGATCCCACCAAGATCAAAGATGTCGAAGAATGGGAAGCCCCAACCACACAAACCCAAGTCCGTTCATTTCTTGGATTAGCGGGATATTACCGCAAGTTCATAGAAGGATTCTCGAGCATAGCCCGACCAATGACCCAATTGTTGAAGAAGGACAAGAAGTTTGAATGGACAGACAAATGTGAAGCCAGTTTCTAGGAGCTGAAGAAGAGATTGATATCCGCCCCAATTTTGATCATGCCAGACATCAAGAAGCCGTTTGATGTATATTGTGATGCATCTAAGATTGGTCTAGGATGTGTATTGATGCAAGAAGGCAAAGTCATCGCGTATCTGTCTCGACAACTGAAGCAGCATGAGCAGAACTATCCGACCCATGATCTTGAGCTAGCAGCTGTGGTTCTAGCATTGAAGACATGGCGTCATTATTTGATGGGTAATCGCTGCGAGATTTACTCAGATCACAAGAGCTTGAAGTATATCTTCACTCAAAAAGAGCTGAATATGAGGCAAAGAAGATGGAAAGAGTTAATCAAGGATTATGACCTGGACATTCACTATCACCCCGGCAAAGCCAATGTGGTAGCGGATGCTCTTAGCAGATTGCCGTGTAGGCTAAACACCATGATCAAGGAGAAACAACCAAGTTTGTATGAGGAGTTGGAGCAGTTCAGGACTGAATTAGTTAGCAAAGGATTCCTAGCTAGCATTGAACTTCAACCCACTTTGATTCGCCAAATCAAGGAAGCCCAGAAGGGAAATGAAAGTATCGACGGAATCAAACGTCATATCGGTATAGGAAAGGTACCTGGATTCACTAAAGATGAAGAAGGAGTACTGTGGTACAAATGACGTATATGTGTTCCAGCAGATTCAGAGCTGAAGGAAGTTATCATGAAGGAAGATCATGAAACTCTTTATTCTATGCACCCCGGAGGAACAAAGATGTATCAGGACTTGAAGGAGCAATTTTGGTGGCATAAGATGAAGAGAGAGATCGGAAGCTACATCGCCAAATGTGACATCTGTCAAAGAGTCAAAGCAGAGCATCAGAGACCTGCAGGACTGTTGCAACCATTGCAGATTCCATAATGGAAATGGGATTCTGTCGGAATGGACTTTATCACCGGTTTGCCTACTTCTAGTAGGGGAAATGACTCAATCTGGGTCATAGTTGATAGACTGTCCAAGGTAGCCCATTTCATACCTGTCAAGACAACCTACCAGAGTGCAAATTTAGCAGAGCTGTACATTGCTAGGATTGTTAGTCTGCATGGAACCCCCAAGACCATCGTATCGGATCGAAGAACCCAGTTTACCTTAAGATTTTGGCAGAAAGTTCAGTAAGGTTTAGGAACCAAGTTGAACTTCAGCACCGCTTATCACCCGCAAATAGATGGACAGACTAAGAGAGTCAACCAGATCCTAGAGGATATGCTTAGAGCTTGTGTTTTGGAATACGGATCAAAATGGGAAGACTGCCTGCCTTTTGCAGAATTCTCATATAACAACAGTTATCAAGCTAGTTTGCAAATGGCACCATTTGAATTCCTATACGGAAGAAAGTGTCGTATCCCTTTGAATTGGTCGCAAGTAGGAGAGAGTCAGATCTTTGGACCCGACATTCTCCGAGAATCAGAAGAGAAAGTTCACAAAGTCCGTGAGCACCTCAAGACCGCCCAATCCCGACAGAAGAGTTATGCTGACAAAAGAAGGAGAGACCTGACTTTCAGTGTCAAAGATTTTGTATATCTCAAGGTTTCACCATTGAAGGGAACTCAACACTTTAGTCTGAAGGGAAAGTTAGCCCCCAGATATATTGGACCTTTCAAAATTCTGAACCGTCGAGGAGAAGTATCGTATCAGTTGGAATTGCCTAAAGAGATGTCAGCCATCCACAATGTGTTCCATATCTCGTTACTTCGCAAATGTCTGGAAGTGCCCGAGAAGACTGAAGTTTTCAAGAACATCGATCACAGAGCTGTGGAAATCAATGACTTGACCTATAGGGAAGTACCCATCCGTATCTTAGAAGAATCTTACAGAACCACCAGGACTAGAAGCATCAAGTGTCTCAAGATTCAGTGGAGCAACCATACCGAAGAGGAAGCCACTTGGGAGTGCGAAGATTACATTAGGACAGAGTTCCCAGATCTCTTTAGTTCCTAGTTTTCTTTGTAAATCTCGGGATGAGATTTTGTTTAAGGGGGGAAGGTTTGTAACATCCCAAAACTTCAATCCAAGCTTATCAAGATCAAATCATCCAAAAATAGGGTTAACAAAAACTTTTCCAAATTTAAAATGAAAGCATTCATATATGTGTGCATTTAAAATAGGAGTTGTTTGAATTGCCATGATTAAGTGATCCAATACTTGTAAAATGTTTCTTAGGTGATTTAAACATCATCTACATCATTCCCAAACTTTTCCTAAAGAAAATCAAATCAAAAGGAATTAAAAAGGAGGAATGGTCATTTTGGCCATTTTAATCCACTACACTACTTTGAGTGTTCCTAGCACTCATTTCTTCACAGAAACAATTCTTGATCTTTGTACCCCTTGCTAGTACACATAATGAGGTACCAAGGCCCACCTTTTGATCTGCTAAAAACATTCTTTTACCTATCTTAATTGGCATTTAAAAATTGAATCTAATGCATATGCATGGATCACCCCTATTTCAAAACCCATCTATTTGAGCTCCACTTTCAAAACCCTTGCAACCAGAGACTACCTAGCACTAGTGGAGATCACTCAAAAAATTTGAAACCAAAATTCAAAACTTTTTCTCTTTCGGCCATTTCATCAAACACCTTGCTCGCAAGATCATATTGGCCTAACTAATACTGTTTTGAGATGATTTTGTCTAGCAATTTGGAGGTGCCTTGATCATCTTGTCCCCCCTCAAGCCTGACCAGACCCACACCAGCATCTCTCCTACCTCCTAGCTGCACTGCACTACCATGCCGAGCCCCCTCTCGCCGGCCGACCGTGCACTCGCCGCAACAGCCCTCTCTCACCTCTCTTTCCATGTCTAGGAGGTAGCTCACACCTCACCGCCAACCCCTGTCCCCTGCCCGAGCCCAGCCCTGTAGTGGACCACCGAGGATACCAGGCGCCTAGTGCCACCACACCATGCCGGTGCCTCCCCTAGAGCGCGGTCTATCCCTGCTCGCACAGACCGCCCCTTGGCCGCAGCCTGCGCCCGTCGCTCCGCCACGACCTGGAGAACACCCCAGACACCCCCGCTGGCCGCCCAACGCCTCACAGCCACCGCTCACCGTGGACACCGCCGCCTCTGCCGCTCAGAGCGCCACCTTGCCTAGACCGCATGCCACCGCCCCTACGACCGCATTCAATTCCTAGAGCATCGCCAGGGGACCGCCCGTCGATCGCCACCCTCAGCCATGCCTCTACCCCGCCGTAGCCATGTCGCCACCGTCGCCTGCCCATCCCGCTCGGTCTCACCGTCGGGCCTATAAAAGGAGCCCTCCCCAGCCTCTTCTCTCCACACCACTCCACTCCCCTCACCTCTCTGAACCTCACCCACCTCTAGCCGGAGCAAGGAGAGCTCTGCCTCGCCGGAATTGGAGCCGGAGCAGCCGCAGCAGGAGGAGAAGGGTACCACTGATTGCGACCACCCCAAGCTCCGCCGCAACCACGCCTCGCCTCACTGTCGTCGTCCAGTTCGTTTGCCCGCCTCGCTGACCCCGCTGGAGCCCTGGTACGTCCCCAGCAGACCCCCACTGAGCCGCTAGGGTTCGAGCTCGCCGGCGACCTGTTCGTTGTCGACGACGACCCTCAGCCGTAGATTCCTCTTCTAATCCTACGGCCCACAGCGCGCGTACCGTTTCGTGTGTTAAGTGCCGCTGACAAGCGGGACCCCCCTGTCAGCTGAGCCCCATGCCGCGGAGTGCCACTGGGCCAGCCCAAGTCTTTTCCCGTGCTAGCCCACCCGTTCAAATCTGGATTTTTCTTTTTAGTTAAATCTAGTTTCTATCCTCTATTTTAAAATTCAATTCTGGGAGTTTGACAAATCCAAATTGCATGAAACCAATTTTGTCTTAAAGTTATTGAGATGATCTATCCAAGCCCATTGGATTTAATTCAATTAGAGTTATAGATCTCTCCTAAGAAAAATAACAAAACAGAAGTATTTGCAACTTGCAACATTTTTATAAAATCAACCAAGTTAGCTTTTGAGTTGATTCCAACTCTCAAAAATGAAATTTCATCATATCTATCTAAATATGTAATAATATTAAGGTTTACATGCAGTGACTCTGGACTAGTACCAAAATAATGCTATATAGGCATTTCTAGTCACTTTAAATCATTAAATAATAAACTTAAACCAAAGTAATATTGATCCAACCTTTAAATCTCATTCCCACATGTTAGAATATGTGGTGAGGACATGTGTCCATATGATCCCATGTTTTAAGTGGTGAATATTAAATGTTAGTTAATTTTTCAATGAGTAGAAATTACTTTTCTAAAATAAAAAGGTTGAAACTATTGAATTAAACTTGTGATGATAATAGATCAGCAAATGTGTGTCTTAGAATGCTACTTATCCTAGTTAAGTATTGTTTGGTGATTGTGTACTCCGTATGTTTTTATAGACGATAGTACCGACCAAGTCTACGAGGAGGAGGAGTTCTACCAAGAAGAAGAAGAAGAAAACTTCAACCACTGCACCAACCAAGGCAGGCTAGCACTATCCAAGATTAACCCTTGCAAGTTATACTTGCAAGCCACCATTAACAATGCAAGCTAATCCTTGAAAGTTTAGTACTTAGCAAACTAGAATCAAATTAGATGGTTTAGCAAAGCTGCCTTAAGCATGCTTGAGCACCCCTTTTTGACTATTAGTACCCCAAGTCTTACTTCCAATTTTTACTCCCCGTAGTACACAAAGTTCTTTACTTGTTTTGAAGGTAGCATAAAAAGTATAAAACTTGACCTATTTAGAACATTTTAGATATCATTCTACGGCATGAGATTGAACCCATCTTTTCCATTTTAGTGAACACCCTTAACTTAGTATTTTAGAGTAAATCAAAAACTTGAGTCACTTTGGAGGGGAACACTTGGTGAAAATGAATTGTGAAAACCTTGGAAAGATGAGTCATTCTATTGAGATGTTTTGACATGTGTTGAGAAACACAACTAGTTTATGATGATGAAAATGATGAGGCATGAGCCTTAACCCTTTTATAAAACTGATGGTTGGATTCGGATGCGATGCCATTCCAAATTTACCGTACAACCACATTGCCTGAATTGGGTAAGGCTTAGCTGGAAATTTATATGCATTAGTATTAGTTCCCTCACGGGAGAGGTCTGAGCTGAGGCTACCTCTCAATGTTGTCCACCTATGCAGTGCCCAAGATGACTTATGGTCATGGTTGGGAGGCCATGCTCATAGGAGAGGTGATTATACTAGGGTGTGTAAAGGGAAGGTTATGTTTGATTATCTGCATACTAAGTATGATGATTCAGGGTTATCCCTGACAGATGTATCGAATCTTGTGGTGAAAGTGTACCACCTCTGCAGAGTGTCTAATTATTCGAATAGCCGCGTCCGCGGTTATGGACAGTTGGAATGGCCATACTGTTTCGTTGTCAGATGTTTTCTAAATAACTTGATATGAATTATGAATCTTTACTTGACCACAACAGGGTTGTGTTTATGATGCTAGCTTCCCAACTTAAGTGATTCTATAATTTTACTTTATCTTTCTTTGCTTCTGAACTCAGCTTAGGTTTCAAACTTAACTTTATAGTTAAACCTAGAGTTAGCACTTTAACATAGAATTATAATGCTTGTTAGTGGTAGTTTACGAGTACTTAAAGAGTACTCATGGCTTTTGTCCCTCGCTATTATCGTGGCCAGACTATGAAGGAGACTATCAAGATGATGGCCAACAGGATGGCTATGATAACTAGGACTATCTGCCTTCGTCAGTATTGCCTGTGCCCCTGAAGATGGACCCCACCGCTACGCTTATCTTTTTTTCCGCTGCTTGTTGTATTAAAGACTATATCATGAGATCCTTATTTGTGTAAGACCTTATGTATGGTTTGTAATGGATGATGTACTGTGATATCCAATCTGTTATGTCTCGCAAAAATGGTAATCCTGGGATTGCGAGGTATGGCATAACGGGCATCTATTAAAAATCCGGGTGTTCACACAAGGCACCTTAGTCATCTAACTGCATGCCATGTATTGTCGACATAGTAGCAGCAGCCCAAGCAGTCAAAATAAACACTTAGCCATGGCACACCTACTAGTGTTAACAATCTATCTCTATCTTCTCAAGCAGACAACAAGAACACAGAGGATAGCAAGGACAAGCACCAGGTCACAGGAGAAAGGAGGAGCAGGACCAGAACCTAGGGTGTGCAGAGCAGACTCCAGGAGGTGATCAAGCCACCAAGATCAAGCCAGCAACATCAAGAAACACCACAACATCACCAACAAGCAACTTGTGTGGTGAGTTTATACAAAACCATCACATGTTAAATCACAGATAAGCATGTGTTGTTTTATATAAGATCTTCTCAAAAAAGCACCCAAGTGGGATGTATCCATCATAGAAGAGATAAAATAAAGCCAAACAATCAACCTTTGCAACCCACTCCAAGATCTCAGCCTGTGCATCATAGATCTTGGAGAATAAAATATGGTTTTACATCCACATATACAATAGCCTTAAATGAATGTTTCTAGGCACATCCAATAGATGGAAGCACCTCAGAAAATAGTTCATCTTAAGGATCTATAATACACATCATGGGTTATCAAATGATTTTCTTAAAGGCTATAAGAATTATTGTCTTAAACTAATTATCAAAGCACACTTGAGAGGGAAACATTAGATAAAACCTTAGTTTTTATCTAGCATTAGCCTCAGACCAGCATCATAGGCTTGGTAAAATTAAAGAGTACCACATGCTAATCCATCAAATAAAGTTTCTAAACTCTCAGACACTCTAGAGTACAAATAGAAATAGCCAATATCAGGAACAAGCTTGTGTACCATTCAAATGAAGGTTTCACAAGGATTCATCCTAATCAAGTAGTTTCTACCAGGGATTTCATAAAACAATGCTTTCAAAAGAATACTCAATCATTTCATAAGATAGTATTTAGGAATCATTCTAAGTTTACATAAGAAGCTATCAACAGGAATGCTTCAGTAGTATTTGAACAGAAGGCCAACTATATGTTCCAGTATGGAACAAATGCACTCACATCATAGATCAGAGTCATAGTATTCAAAGATTGCAAGTGAAAGTAACTCAACATTACAGAAGGATATAGTTAATAGAGCCACTGCCAGCAATTTCAAAGACCACCAATGTATAGTACGCGTGCACAGACTAATCACCATCAATTATTCCTGAATCGTTCACTTCCATAGTACTCACAACACTAGTGGGGAAAATGTCAACATAGAGGATGAACCCTAATTAAGGATTTCTCACCGTAAGCATCCACAGAGTTGCAAGGGAGAACTAGAGGGGGAGAGAGAGGTAAACATACCCGTAGCCTCGCTGGAGTTTAGAAGAGGAAGCAGAAGGGCTGATAAGCGCACACGGCGGCACGGGGATCACCTAGGGGCACTACAACCTGCGCCAAGCCATGAGGCAGCGGCCACAGTCACACGTGTAGCAGCGGTGACGCCATAGGGCCACCGGGGTCGCGGTACATCATCATAGAGGCGGTGGAACACCACATCGCCGGTAATCACCAAACCCTAGGGTTCGGAGAGGAGGTGGCCTGGCCATAAGGAGCGCCCAACTACGAATCGAACTGGACCAATCGATGGGCTACCCCATCATGCACCAAGGAGACAGTCAAAGAGGCCTGGGGAGGCCAGAATCACACGATGGGCCGTGAGAGACGAAAAGGAACGTGTGTGTGTGAGAGAGAAGCGAGTGGTAGTTGGCCACTCGCTCAGAGTGGTTTTGACCAGCCCAAGTGGGCCGAGTCAGGGCTGAGCCATCCTAATGGGCTTGGTCCAGATTTAAAAGAGAAAATCTAAATAATTTATTAAAAGACCAAAATACCCCTAGGAATTAAAAGTGTCTATGAAATAAAATAAAAGTCCTAAAAATATAAATAAAATACCATTGAACTCATAAGAGTATCCTTTATTCAAAAATAATAATAGAGAGAATTTTAGGTAATTAAATTCAGAACTGTTATTATGAATATATATGTTCCTTTTGGAATTTTATAAAGATATACAAAACACTTAAAATTGAATAAAAAACATTTTAAAGATCCTAAAAGGAAGTACTATTATAGAAAAGTACTAGTTTTTATTTTTGAAATGTAAATCAAGTGTGATAAAAATAAAGTCTTATTTCCTTAAAGGAATTTTAGTTTAACATTTAAAAGAGTTAAAAATTAAATAAATTAATTTTTAAACTCTTAGAATAATAATAGTTATTATAATAATTCTAAATATCAAAATAATATGAATTTAATGATTTCTTAATTTATACTTTTCTTTTATTAATTAAAAGAAACTTAAAACCTTTATAAGTTGGGTAAAACATGCAAAGAAGGAAAATAATAAATCATTGCATGATATTACTATGCATTGCATAACATTACTATGCATTGCATATTGCTTCTTTAAATATTGTCCTTACTAGGCAATAATGGTTTTCTATAGAAACCGGAGCTCAAGGTCAAGTGGAAGTATCCGACTTCACTACCTTGCAGTCACAAGGCAAGTTCATCACCTGCTCATGCCCTTTGAAGAGTCTTTATGAAAGTATTTGAAAACTGTGTGTTATCACCTATGTTCTAAAGGAGACAGAAAATAAGTATTTTCCCAAACAAATGAAATGCTATTATCATCCTAAGTAATGATAAATATTAAGAATTGAAGTGGAATCTAAGATTTCAGTTGTAGAACAGATAGGACTTAATAGCCCATGACATCAATGATTCTAGTGCTGTATATTACGCGTTAACCATAAGATTTGGAATGGGATGGAGAAGTCAGCTAGATCTTCTTCCTTTCACATGGACGGATGACCTGATCATGAGGCTGAGGATTTCTCGTGGAGAAATCTAGCACAGGTGGAACCCCTTTGTTTCCCGTTCTTTTGGTGTCTAAATTATCTTGAGAGGCTGTCAGTGGTTTAGCTGGTCCTTTAAGGGAGCTTGCCAGGGCATAACCATCTCATAGAGTGTTCAAGTGCCTACCAGAGTTATAGCGGGTCTTATAAGGGGCTTGCCAGAGGTGGGGCATGTCCTGGAGGATCATGTCTTCATCCGGGGTCACGGAGAGGGGAAATGATTGGCTCGGATCACCTATTGGGCCCCACATCAAGGAATTGTGGACGGGAAAGTACGCCCAGTTGTGCAACAAGGATTTGATCTCTTATGGGTAAAGCAACGCACCTCTGCAGAGTGTAAGAATTGTGACATGTTACTCCCTGTTCCGGGAAGGAGCTACGACCGCGGCAGGAACGGAACTCCATGAAGTTTTGGTCAACCTATGAAGGCTGATGGGCATAGTTTTGGATAATAAAATCAATCTTCGAAGAAATGTTTACCAAAACTGCGTAGTACCAAGGACTTATAGTCCGAGGTGGTAGTTAGAGCATCAAACTTCCCACCTTGCATATAGTGGACTTGCTGGGTAACGCTGTTACTCACTCTTTCATTTGAACCCCTTGCTAGACTTTGAGGGCCAAAAGGATGACCAGGTGTATGCTACGGAGGTCCAGAACGACGTCTACTATGAAGAGCCGGACCTGTCCAGAATTGAAGGGGTGGAATACGGGATACATTATGGAGCTGAAGACAATGAGTTAGAGTAGTTGTCAGGCCGGAGCATAGTTACCTAGGTTGAGCCAAGCAACACGAACCCTATAGAATAAACTGTTGAGCTCACGTATTTATTACCGTTGTGTTTTTCGTTCTTCCGTTGAACTTATGAAATAAATGATTTGGTTTGCAAGTTTGAATCTCTTGAACTCTCGAACTTCTGGTATTGTAATAATAATGAAGTGTGTATGTTCGTAATATGGACCCGCAATGTTTCTGTTGTACCACTCTGATGGATGTGATATTTACGGAACGGTGTTCTGTGGACTTCATGTCAACGACTATAGTGTACTACACATGCAGTGGTATGTTGGGTCACCGCAGCTGGTATCAGAGCAATTTCTTTGACCTTAGGTTGGAAACCTAGTAAAGGGTATTACCTGTAGGAGTTTAGGGGCAATGGTAAAGAGTTCTCTAGATTATATGATGAATATTCAATTGGGAATATTTCGTTATATTTTTTAGTGCGATAATTCTTTAGTATGATGCATCATTATAAATAATGGTTACTAATTATGAATGTTTTGTATAAAGTCAAAATGGCACCAAAGTTTCCAAAACGGGCTTTGGTAAGGAAAGAAGAAACTCTCGATGATTATCAAGGGGCTTTAACTGAACAGCTTCGAGAACTTCTAAGGGTTTTTGGTTGCACAACTAATATTCTAGTTAGTACCTTGACATACCATGATGGGCGAATGTTAGCCAAATATCATGTTAGCATCCAACTACCAGAAAAGCTTGGTTTATATCACGATTTACCAATGGATGAAGGTAGAAGTCACCTAGCAGCATACCATGTTGCTATTATGGAGGCGATATCCAATGTTCGGGAGAACAAGGCGCAAGAGTTAGCTGGATGCACATATTCTGTGATTCCTGACAACTCTTTAGACACGGAGCTAGTTCCGGATCATCTTACTTTAGTAAAGAAGCATCCAAAATTAGCTTCCAAGTTTATGGATTAGTATCGACTGATAATTGGGTCTTTGTATAAGACACATCAGGTTATTGTGTAGGATCAGATTGATATGCTAGAGGATTTAACTAATCCTGAACGAAGGGAGACGTTAGCATCTCAACAGGAGAACGAAGCAGTGGGTAGGGTTAATACAACTTTTAAGGATATACCTATAGATCCAGCATCTTTTACACCATATCCTTATTCACCTATGCCAAAACCCACTAGATATCCTGATGAGGGTACTAGTCATCCAGTACCACAGAATTCTTGGGGAACCGAGGATTCAGAACTACCTATTGGAAAGTCCAAACGATGGAGGTACGGATCAATGGATGGATCTGCCGGGAATCCTATTCCCGTGGAAGATTCTGTTGGTGATACCCGGCAAACTAGTTGCATGGGAGTGAGGTATTATTCCATTGATGGAAGGGATGTCCATGTGGAGGATGTAGAGTTCGATGAGGAAGATCCTGAAGAAAGGGTGTTTAAGTCACTAGAAAATTATCCTACTCCAGATAACGTGCAGTATCCAATTATAGCTGAGGACTATCGTACCCAGCAGAGTACTTGGGGAGCACTGAAAGCGGAATATTATGTTATTTCTCGGGAATTGGGATGTAGGGGGCAATTGAAGAAGACAGTGATGAGGATGATTCTGATGATACCTCGAATGAGTTGGAAGGTATGGACGCACTTCAGCTGGATGACGTGTCAAGTCTGGATACTTCTGATACTGAGTATCATCCATCAAAGAGGCAAGTCGTTCCATAGCTGGTTCATCGTACTTCACGACATCGCGGTTGTATTCCGGGTATGTACGATGAACGTCGCAGTTTCTAGGGAGTGTGACCTTGAGGAGGAGTGTTCCAATGGTGATACGGAAGTTAGAGTCTGAGCACTTGATGTAACTACATAAGTGGGATAGCATCAACGTGAGTTTGTAATACCTAAATGGTATGGGTTTGTAATGACGTTGTACTAACTATGTTGTTTGTAATGTATAATATGTGAAATGCATATTTGGTTCTTATTTGGATCTCATTTTCCATTGTGTGACTAGTTCTATGCATGAAGTTGAGCTCAGAACACATATGCGCGATGTAATTATGAGTGTTCGCTTTATGTTACAGGACTAGGGGGTATGGAAACGGGTATAGAGGACGAAACCAAACAGCAGCGCATGGAGCGTGAAGCTAAGGGAAAGGCGGATGAAGACGCCAGAATGCAGACAAATTTACCACCACCACCAATGAGGCCATTTATGGAGTAGAACTTTATGCAGTACATGCAAATGATGCAAGAGTCCCAAAACAAGTTCATGGAGGGTTTAGTGGATCGAGTGGGACATTAGAGGGAACCTGAAGGACGTGGTGTGAGTCTTTCTAACTTTCAGAATGCAAGGCCTTTACCTTTTGCATCAGCCCTGAGCCAATGGATGCATAGGATTGGTTAGCAGATACCGAGAGAAAACTGAAGACTGTAGGTTGCAATGATGAGGAAAAGTTGAGGTATGCAACACATCTCTTAACTGGACCTGCATCATCATGGTGGGAGAATCAATTAGCAATGCAACCTCCAGGAAGGGAGTATACCTGGGAGGAGTTTAAGCAGCAATTCCGTGAATATCATGTTCTAGAAAGTGTTATTGAACTGAAGTGTAGAGAGTTTGAAGAGCTTCAACATGGATATACCAGTGTCATGAAGTACATCCGGGAGTTCAGTCAACTATCTCGTTATGTTGAGGATGAAGTGAACACCACGGAAAATAGGAAGAAACATTTCCTGCATGGTCTAAATCCATTTGTAAAGATGCAGCTGAGGCTAGCCAATAAAGCGACTTTTCAACAGCTACTTGATGCAGCCATCACATTTGAGGATGATTATAGGAATGTCCAAGAGGACCAAAGGAAGAGAGCAAAGAAGGAAACCAAGAGGATTCAAGCAAGTAAACCTAAACCTAATATGGAGTTCAAAGCTTGAAACAGGTCCTTTAACAATGATAACAACCCCAATCATGGTGCAACCACAACCAGGAGGAATGTCATTTGTCACAATTGTAAGCTTCCAGGACACTTTAGTAGGGATTGCCTAAATCCGGTGATCATATGCTATGGGTGTGGTCATAAGGGGCACATGAAGCCCGATTGTCCCAAGAAACCACCAGGTGGTTGGCCTACATCAAACAGTGATCAAGAAAGAGGCGGAGGTGGATAGCCTAACAGAGGTGGAAGCTATGGAAAAAATGAAAATGGCAAGAGAGGTAGACCTACTGGAAAGCTAAATTGTGCAACCTTGGAGGAGGTGGATAACTCGGATCAAGCAGTGATAGGTACGCTCAACATTCTCACAAATCATGGAAAAGTTCTATTTGATACTGGTGCAACTACTTCATTCATATCTGAACAATTTTGTGATAAGTTCGGGATTAGAAGGGCACCATTAGAAAAACCTATGATCGTAGTTACTACTGGAGGGATTGTGGTAGTTAGAAACATAAAATTAAACCAAGTTATCTCCATCTGTGGTCAAACCTATTATGCGGATCTTTATGTGATTCCATTAAGGGGAATAACAGTAGTGTTGGGAATGGATTGGATGACTGAGTATGGGGCTCAGATCAATTGTGAGGATAAAACCGTTTCAATCAAGTCTCCAAGTGGAGGAAGGATAGTCTATCAGGCAAATAAACATAGTAATATCATGGTAGATCTACAATTGAACTCAATGAAGGAGGTCAAATTGGAAGATATTCCTATAGTGAAGGAATTTCAAGATGTTTTCGAGCAGAATTACCAGGAATGCCACCTGATCGAGAAATAGAATTCACTATTGACCTGATACCTGGTACAACACCAATATCCCAAGCACCGTACAAGATGGGACCAAAAGAATTAAAAGAGCTTAAGGAGAAGATTGATGAGTTAACCAGAAAAGGATTTATTCAGGAAAGTGTATCCCCATGGGGAACTCCGGTAATTTTTGTGGATAAAAGAGATGGAGGACGAAGAATGTGTGGTGATTACAGAAATCCAAACAATGTTACCATCAAGAACAAATACACATTGCCAAGAATTCAAGATTTGTTTGATCACGTCAAAGGAGCTGGAGTGTTTTCCAAGATTGATCTAAGATCAGGATACCATCAGATAAAAATCAAACTTGAAGATGTTCCAAAAACAACATTTGTGTCAAGATATGGTCATCATGAGTATCTAGTCATACCTTTTGTATTGACCAATGCACCAGCAATATTCATGAATTTGATGAACAAAATCTTCATGCCTTACCTGGATAAGTTCGTCATAGTGTTCATTGATGATATTTTGATATACTCTAAGGATACAGAAGAGCATGAAGATCATTTGAGGATAGCGTTGCAAATCTTGAGAGAACATAAGCTATATGCTAAATTCAGTAAGTGAATTCTGGTTAGACAAGGTAGAATTTCTTGGTCATGTGATCAGTAAAGATGGAATTGCGGTAAGTCCATCCAAAGTTCAATCAGTGTTGGAATGGAATGCACCAACTAATGTGAAACAAATCTGAGGTTTCTTAGGCATGGCAGGCTATTATTGGAGATTCATTGAAGATTTTTCCAAGATAGCTAGACCAATGACCAAATTGCTAAGAAAGAATGCACCATTCATATGGGATGAGAAGTGCGAAGCTAGGTTTCAGGAATTGAAAACCAGATTAACCAACACACCAATCTTAGCAGTTCCTGAAATAGGAAAATATTACATAGTATATTGTGACGCATCCAAGGAAGGATTAGGATGTGTGCTAATGCAAGATCGCAAGGTAATTTCTTATGGGTCTAGACAACTCAAACCACATGAAATCAACTACCCAACTCATGATTTGGAGTTAGTAGAAGTGGTCTTTGCTTTAAAAGGATGGAGGCATTTTCTATGGAGCAAGATGTGAACTATACATGGGTCATAAAAGTCTCAAATATTTCTTTACTCAGAAGGAGTTGAATATGAGGCAGAAAAGATGGCTATAGTTAATCAAGGATTATGATCTTACAATTAACTATAATCTAGGAAAGGCCAATGTAGTAGCAGATGCTTTAAGTTGGAAGAGTATTGATACTCAACTCATCAATCCAGAATTACCAAAAGAGTTGCAAATGGATTTGGAAAGGTTAGAGATACAATTCCTAAGGACAGAAGTTCATGTAAGCTTAGCTACCATGAAGGTTATGGAAGAGGAAAGTAGTGATCTTTGTCATGAAATATATTGACATCAACTTGATGATCCATTCATTGCTGAAGAAATTAAAAGAATTTCCGAAGGACAAAAATTAGTTTTTCATATAGGAGATTATGGATCTTTATGGTTCCAAAACCGTCTTTTTGTACCAGATATACCGGAGATCAGAGAGGTGATACTCTGAGAAGCACATGAGACACCATATTCAATTCATCCAGGGAGTACGAAGATGTACATGGATCTTAAGGAATTATTCTGGTGGAATAACATGAAGAGGGACATTGCAAAATATGTATCTGAATGCCATTCTTGTCAAAGGGTAAAAGTAGAACACAAAAGTCCAACAGGACCATTACAACCTTTGGAAGTTCCATAATGGAAATGGGAGGAAATTGGTATGGATTTTATCACAGGATTACCTATGACACCGAAGCGGAAGGATATGATATAGGTGATTATGGATAGATTCACTAAAAGTGCACATTTTATTCTGGTAAATCAAAAACATAATGCCGAGAAGTTAGTGGAAATCTATGTCAACGAGATAGTAAGTAAGAACGGAGTACCCAAGAAAATTGTATCAGATAGAGGATCTGTGTTTACTTAGCATTCTGGAAATAATTACATGAAGCACTTGGCTCAAAGTTGGATTTCAGCACAGCATATCATCCTGAAACTGGAGGCCAGACGGAAAGGACCAATCACATTCTGGAGGACATGCTTAGAGCTTGTGCATTAGATTTTGGAGGTTTGTGGGAAGATCATCTAGCATTGGTAGAATTTTCTTACAATAATAGCTATCAAAGTAGCCTGAAAGCAGCACCATACCAAGTACTTTATGGGAGAAGATGTAGATCACCAATATGTTGGTATGAACCTAGCAGTAGCAAGGAATTTGCACCAGATTATATCAAGGAGAAGCAAGATATCATCGACATTATTAGAGATTGATTGAAGATAGCTCAAAGTCGCCAAAAAAGTTATGCTGATCAAAGTCGAAGATCGTGGCATCCAGAAGTGGGGGATATGGTATATCTCAAAGTAAGTCCAATGATGGGAGTTAAGAGATTTGGAGTCAAAGGAAAACTAAATCCAAGATATATCGGGACATTCAAGATACTAAGTCAGAATAGAACAATAGCATATGCTCTTGAGTTACCAAAAAGAATGGCTCAAGTTCATTTTCCATGTGTCACAATTACGGAAATGTCTTAAAGTTCCCGATGATGCAATTACACATCAAGAAATTGAGCTGCAAGCAGATTTGACTTATGTTGAGAAACCCTGTAAAATTCTGGAAGAGAACTGGAAAAGGTTGAGAAACAGGGCAATCAAATACTACAAGGTACAATGAGAACATCACCCGGAGCGAGAGGCCACATGGGAGAAAGAGGATGACTTAAAAGAAGCATATCCAGAACTATTCAGGTACACATCAGCAAACTTCGAGACGAAGTTTAATTTAAGGGGGGAAGTCTGTACCACCCCAGCATTTAGGAACCAACGAAGGGTAGAAATATTAATTTGTGCATATGCATGCATTCATCTACAAAAGCCTGGTAAATTTTTCGCCAAATAAAAACCTAAAGAGATCAGAGTTTCTTTCACTATCTAGACGTAGGAATAGCTCTCTATAGTGATTGCTATAAACTGTGACATGACCTTTAGGCATTATTGTGTTTTGGGGGTAATATTTTGAATTCAAATTTGAAATTTAAATCATTTGAAAATATTTGAAAATTAGAAGTTAGAAACATAAAGTGGTTTCCAAAAAGATGTATTAATATTTTTTGATTATATTATAGATATATTAAACAACAATATGAATTTATGACAAGGAAACTCAAATAAGAAAGGAATTCTTATTTATTTTCTTTATTCCATAATAATATTACAAATGGGGAGAATTGCATCAAACAGATTATTACAAGGAATAGAGTCCAATGAAATGAATCTTTATTAAATCTAAGGAATATTATTACAAGATTCTTTACAAAGAGAATAGAAGAAGATTACAATGAGAATCTATACTAACTATGTACGCCTATACTAAGTCTTGACAATCTAGATCTTGTTCCTGCAAAATAAGATAAACCACTCAAATAGAAACAAAAGATTAGTTGATTAGTTTTACTGTCAGTGGTGAATAGTGAAGTGCATTGTTCATATTACATCATTGAGTAATTCAAAGGGGCAAGTTTCACCAATGTGTAGTATCTATTCTTTTAAGCAAATAGCTCCAATGCCACATTAGAATCCTAGTAGATAGGGGTAAGTTTCACCAGTATAGTAACCAGTAAAAGGGTAGAAAGTGAAAGTTAGATTACTTGATTTGATCCATACACAGCCAAGCAGCAAGGCAGCTTAGTCATCTAACTGCATGCTGTGTGTTGTCGACATAGCAGCAGTAGTCCAAGCAGTCAAAAGAAACACTCAACCGTGGCACAACTACTAGTGTTCACAATCTATCTCCATCTTCTCAAGCACACATCAAGAACACAGAGGATAGAAAGGACAAGCACCAGGTCACACGAGCAAGGAGGAGTAGGACCAGAACCTAGGGTGTGCAGAGCAGACTCCATGTCAACACCCGGATTTTTAATCCCAGATGCCCGTTATGCCATACCTTGCAATCCCAGGATTACCATTTTTGCGAGACATAACGGATTGGATATCACAGTACATCATCCATTACAAACCATACATAAGGTCTTACACAAATAAGGATCTCATGATCCAGTCTTTAATACAACCAGCAGCGGAAATAAAAGATAAGCGTAGCGGTGGGGTCCATCTTTAGGGGCACAGGCAATGCTGACGAAGGCAGATTGTCCTAGTTATCATAGTCGTCCTGATGGCCATCATCTTGATAGTCTCCTTCATAGTCTGGCCATGAGAATAGCCAGGGACAAAAGCCATGAGTACTCTTTAAGTACTCGCAAACTACTATTAACAGGTACTATAGCTCTAAGTTAAAGTGCTAAATCTAAGTTTAAATACCTTCCAGTACGGCTACCTTGTTACGACTTCACTCCAGTCGCAAGCCTAGCCTTAGGCATCCCCCTCCTTACGGTTAAGGGTAATGACTTCAAACATGGCCAGCTCCTATAGTGTGACGGGCGGTGTGTACAAGGCCCGGGAACGGATTCACCGCCGTATGGCTGACCGGCGATTACTAGCGATTCCTGCTTCATGCCTTGAAGAGGACTCGAACGTCCACGCTCTTTAGCACGAGATTTTGAGTCTCGCGTGTCTACCATTTCACCATCAAGGCATCTTGAAAGTGAATCGTATTCCATGAATATGATATCTATCTAATGTGATATATGGAATATATGTTCCATCAATGACACCTTTATCAAAAAATTCCGTTAGTTCGGTTAATGCTCTTATACCGAAGGTAAAGACCCTAGTATAGAAAATATCACATTCTCCATAGGTCCCTCTTAGATCTTCTTTCTCCAATCTTGGATTAGGGAAGAAGGAGATATTCGCGACTACTGGCGGTTTCATTATGGGGCAGCTCATGATCCTTATGTGAGGAATTACAAAAGAAATTTTTTCAACAAAAATGTGAATTAGGAAGGATTGGTCGACGAAATATGAATCCAAGACTTAATCTTGATATACCTCAGAACAGGTGGAGTCTTGGAGTATTTCGATCGATCGGTCATATAGGCCTGAGTCAGACATCAAATAGCTTGCGGAGACCTGTGTTTTTGGTAAACAGTCGCTCGGGCCTGGTCACTGCGACCCCCTTTTGTGAGGGGGCACCCCTTCTCCCGACGTTATGTCCTTTTTCTTGTATGTGTTCCTAAGAGAAGTAATTTGTCCTGATGTTTCGAGTTCTCAAAAAAAGGGCGTGGAAACAGATCGAAACTCTTGAATGGAAATTAAGTTAAGTTTGAAACCTAAGCTGAGTTTCTCAAGCAAAGAAAGATAAACTAAAGTTCTAGAATCACTTAAGGTTGGAAGCTATTGTCATAAACACAACCCTATTGTGGTCAAGTCAAGATTCATCATTCATTTCATAAGTCATTTTGAAAACATCTGACAACGAAACAGTATGGCCATTCCAACTGTCCATAACCGCAGACACGGCTATTCGAATAGTTTGACACTCTGCAGAGGTGGTACACTTTCACCACAAGATTCGATACATCTGTCAGGGATAACCCTGAATCATCATACTTAGTATGCAGATAATCAAACATAACCTTCCCTTTACACACCCTAGTACAAGCACCTCTCCTATGAGCATGGCCTCCCAACCATGACCATCAGTCATATTGGGCACTGCATAGGTGGACATCATGAGAGGTAGCCTCAGCTCAAACCTCGCCCGCAAGGGAACTAATACTAATGCATATAAATTTCTAGCTAAGCCTTACCCAATTCAGGTAGCGTGGTTCTATGGTAAATTTGGAATGGTATCGCATCCGAATCCAACCATCAGTTTTATAAAAGGGTTAAGGCTCATGCCTCATCATTTTCATCATCATAAACCATTTGTGTTTCTCAACACATGTCAAAACATCTCAATAGAATGACTCATCATTCCAAGGTTTTCACAATTCATTTTCACCAAGTGTTCCCATCTAAAGTGACTCAAGTTTTTGATCTACTCTAAACTACTAAGTTAAGAGTGTTCACTAAGGTGAAAGTGATGTGTTCAATCTCATGCCATAGAATGATATCTAAAGGTTTCTAAATAGGTCAAGTTTTATACTCTTTATGCTACCTTCAAAACAAGTAAAGAACTTGGTGTGAACTAAGGGAGGTAAAACTTGTAAACAAACACTTGAGGTACTAATAGTCAAAGGGGTGTGATCAAAGCATGCCTAAGGCATCTTTGCTAAACCATCTAGTTTGATCCAAGCTTGCTAAGTACTAAACTTGCAAGGGTTAGCTTGCATTGTTAATGATGGCTTGCCTTGGTCGGTGCAGTGGTTGAAGTTTTCTTCTTCTTCTTCTTCTTCTTCTTCTTCTTGGTAGAACTCCTCCTCCTCGTAGACTTGGTCGGTACTATCGTCTATAAATACATACGAAGTACACAATCACCAAACAATACTTAAATAGGCTAAGTAGCATTCTAAGACACACATTTGCTGATCTATTATCAAATCTAACAATCACCAAAGCTAACTTGGTTGATTTTATAAAAATGTTGCAAGTTGCAAATACTTCTGTTTTGTTATTTTTACTAGGAGAGATCTATAACTCTAATTGAATTAAATCCAATGAGCTTGGACAGATCATTTCAATACCTTTCAGTCAAAATTGGTTTCATGCAATTTGGATTTATAAAACTCTCTGAATTGATTTTTAAATTAGTGGACAGAAACTAGATTCAACTGAAAAAGAAAAAACCAATTTTGAACGGTTGGGCTAGCGTGGGAAAGAACATGGGCCGGCCCAGTGGCGCTCCGCGACGCGGGGCTCAGCTGACAGGGGGGTCCCGCTTGTCAGGGTGCTTAACACGCGAAACTATACGCGCGTTGTGGGCCGTAGGATTTGAAGTGGGATCTACGGCTGAGGGTTGTCGTCGATGACGAACAGGTCGCCGACGAGCTCGAACCCTAGCGGCTCGGTGGGGGTCTATCGGGGACGTACCAGGGCTCCAGCGAGGTAGGTGAGGTGGGCAAATGAGCTGGAAGACGACGGCGAGGCGAGGCACGGTTGCGGCGGAGCTTGGGGTGCCCTAAATCATAGGCGCCCTTCTCCTCCTGCTGCGGTGGCTCCGGCTCCAATTCCAGCGAGGCAGAGCTCGATTGGCTCTGGCGAGAGAGGGGAAAGGATCAGTGAGAGGTGTGGAGTGAGTGGGTGTGGAGAAATGGTGCTGGGGAGGCCAGCTTATATAGGCCCGACGGTGAGACTGAAGGGTGTGGGCAGGCGACTCCGGCAAGGGCGGCACAAGGGGCTAGCAGCATGGCTCAAGGTAGGGGACGGTGGCCTGTCTCCTGGCGGTGCGCTGAGGCTTAAAGGTGCGGCAAGGCGAGCTCTGTGCTGGTCGGGCGCGTCACGCGCTCTGGGCGGCAGAGGCGGCGGGTTCGACGACGAGCGGTGGCTGGGGTGAGTTGGGCGGCCAGCGGGGGTGTCTGGGGTGTTCCCTAGGTCATGGCGGAGCGGTAGGCGTGGGCTGCGGTCAAGGGACGGTTTGTGCACGCGGGGACAAGGCGTGCTCTGCGGGCGGCGTCAGCATGGTCGACCAGCTCCGGGCGTGGCGGTTCCTGGCCGTTCTGCTCTCTGTCTCTGGGCTGGGGCTGGTTGGACGGTGGCTAGCTTGTAGACATGGCGAGAGAGGGGAAAGCAGTCTGCTGCTGCGAGTGCCTAGTCGGTCGACGAGGGGTGGCTCGGCATGGCCTTGCAGTGTAGCTAGGAGGTAGAGGAGGTGTTGGTGTTGTTCTGGTTAGGCTTGAAGGAGACAAGGGTGATCAAAGCACTTCAAATTGCTAGACAAGATCAAGCCTGAAACAGTAATAGTTAGGCCACTTTGATCTTGTCCACAAGGTGTTTGATAGAATGGCCGAAAGAGAAAAACTTTTGAATATTGGTTTCAAAATTTTTGGGTGTTCTCCACTAGTGCTAGGTAGTCTCTGGTTGCAAGGGTTTTGAAAGTGGAGCTCAAATAGATGGTTTTTGAAATAGTGGTGATCTATGCATATGCATTGGATTCAATTTTCACATGCCATTTAAAATAAGCACAAGAATGTTTTTAGCAGATCAAAAGGTGGGCCTTGGTACCTCATTATGTGTACTACCAAGAGGTGCAAAGATCATGAATTGTTTCTGTTAAGAAATGAGTGCTAGGAACACTTAAAGTAGTGTAGTGGATTAAAATGGCCAAAATGACCATTCCTCCTTTTTAATTGTTTTTGATTTGATTTTCTTCAGTAAAAGTTTGGGAATGATGTAGATGATGGCAATTCAAATCAATTCCTAATTTAAATGCACAGACATATGAATGCTTTCATTTTTACTTTAGAAAAGTTTTTGTTAACCCTAATTTTGATGATTTGGATCTTGATAAGCTTGGATTAAAGTTTTGGGATGTTACAAACCTTACCCCCTTAAACAAAATCTCGTCCCGAGATTTACAAAGAAAACTAGGACCTAAGAGATCTGGGAACTCTGTCCTGATGTAGTCTTCTCGCTCCCAAGTGGCTTCCTCCTCGGTATGGTTGCTCCACTGAATCTTGAGAAACTTGATGCTCCTGATCCTGGTGGTTCTGTAGGCTTCTTCTAAGATACGGATGGGTACTTCCCGATAGGTCAAGTCATTGTTGATTTCTACAGCTCTGTGATCGATGTTCTTGAAAACTTCAGTCTTCTCGGGCACTTCCAAACATTTGCGAAGTAACGAGATATGGAACACATTGTGGATGGCTGACATCTCTTCAGGCAGTTCCAACTGATACGATACTTCTCCTCGACGGTTCAGAATCTGGAAAGGTCCGATATATCTAGGGGCTAACTTTCCCTTCAGACTAAAGCGTTGGGTTCCCTTCAATGGTGAAACCTTGAGATATACAAAATCTCCAATATTGAAAGTCAGGTCTCTCCTTCTCTTGTCAGCATAACTCTTATGTCTGGATTGAGCGGTCTTGAGGTGCTCACGAACTTTGTGAACTTTCTCTTCTGCTTCTCGGAGAATGTCGGGTCCAAAGATCTGACTCTCTCCTACTTGCGACCAATTCAAAGGGATACGACACTTTCTTCCGTATAGGAATTCAAATGGTGCCATCTACAAACTAGCTTGATAACTGTTGTTATATGAGAATTCTGCGAAGGGCAGGCAGTCTTCCCATTTTGATCCGTATTCCAACACACAGGCTCTAAGCATATCCTCTAAGATCTAGTTGACTCTCTCAGTCTCTCCATTTGTTTGCGGGTGATACGCGGTACTGAAGTTCAACTTGGTTCCTAATCCTTCTTGAACTTTCTGCCAAAATCTCGAGGTAAACTGGGTTCCTCGATCTGATACGATGGTCTCGGGGGTTCCATGCAGACTAAAAATCCTAGCAATATACAACTCTACTAGTTTTGCACTCTGGTAGGTTGTCTTGACAGGTATGAAGTGGGGTACCTTGGACAATCTATCAACTATGACCCAGATTGAGTCATTTCCCCTACTAGAAGTAGGTAAACCGGTGATAAAGTCCATTCCTACGGAATCCCATTTCCATTCCAGAATCTGCAATGGTTGCAACAGTCCTGCGTGTCTCTGATGCTCTGCCTTGACTCTTTGACAGATGTCACATTTGGCGATGTAGCTTCCGATTTCTCTCTTCATCTTGTGCCACCAAAATTGCTCTTTCAAGTCCTGATACATCTTTGTTCCTCCGAGATGGATAGAATAAAGAGTATCATGAGCTTCCTTCATGATAACTTCCTTCAGCTCCGAATCTGCTGGCACACAAATACATCCTTTATACCATAGTACTCCTTCTTCGTCTTTAGTGAATCCAGGTACCTTTCCTGTACCAATACGACGTTTGATTCCGTTGATACTCTCATTCCCCTTCTGGGCTTCCTTGATTTGGCTAATCAAAGTGGGTTGAAGTTCAATGCTAGCTAAGAATCCTTTGCTAACTAATTCAGTCCTGAACTGCTCCAACTCTTTGTACAAACTTGGTTGCTTCTCCTTGATCATGGTGTTTAGCCCACACGGCAATCTGCTAAGAGCATCCGCTACCACGTTGGCTTTGCCGGGGTGATAGTGAATGTCAAGGTTATAGTCCTTGATTAACTCTATCCATCTCCTTTGCCTCATATTCAGCTTCTTCTGAGTGAAAATATACTTTAAGCTCTTGTGATCTGAGTAAATCTCACAGCGATTACCCATCAGATAATGACGCCATGTCTTCAATGCTAGAACTACAGCTGCTAACTCAAGATCATGGGTCGGATAGTTCTGCTCATGCTGCTTCAGTTGTCGAGACAGATACATGATGACTTTGCCTTCTTGCATCAATACACATCCTAGACCAATCTTGGATGCGTCACAATACACATCAAACGGCTTCTTGATGTCTGGCATGACCAATATTGGGGCTGATATCAATCTCTTCTTCAGCTCCTGGAAACTGGCTTCACACTTGTCAGTCCATTCAAACTTCTTGTCCTTCTTCAACAATTGGGTCATGGGTCGGGCGATGCTTGAGAATCCTTCTACGAACTTGTGGTAGTATCCCGCTAATCCTAGAAATGCACGGACTTGGGTTTGAGTGGTTGGGGCTTCCCATTCTTCGACATCTTTGATCTTGGCGGGATCAACAGAGATTCCTCCGGCAGACACAATATGTCCTAGGAATCCTACTTCTTTCAGCCAAAACTCACACTTGCTGAACTTGGCATATAACTGATGCTCTCTTAGTGTTTCTAGGATAACTCTCAGATGTTGCTAATGCTGTTCTTCTGACTTGGAGTAGATAAGGATGTCGTCGATAAACACAACTACAAACTTATCTAGGAAATTCATAAAGATCTTATTCATGAGATTCATGAAATAAGCAGGGGCATTGGTTAATCCAAAAGACATAACCGTATACTCGTATAAACCATAGCGAGTAGTAAAGGCGGTCTTCGGAATATCCGTTGCACGAATCTTAAGTTGGTGATAACCAGTCCTAAGATCAATCTTTGAGAATACCTGGGCTCCAGTCAACTGATCAAATAGATCCTCTATCTTTGGCAAGGGGTACTTGTTTTTGATGGTGACATCATTCAACTTTCTGTAATCCGTACACGAACGGTTGCCTCCATCTTTCTTGTCGACGAATAACACTGGTGATCTCCATGGTGATGCGCTTGGTTGAATCAAGCCTTTCTCTAACATGGCATCCAACTGCTTTTTTAGTTCCACTAACTCTGAGGGGTTCATGCTATAGGGTCTCTGGGCTATGGGTCGGGTTCCGGGGATCAGTTCGATAATGAACTCAATATCCCTATCCGGGGGCATACCTGGCAATTCATCTGGGAATACGTCGGGGTATTCACAGACTACTCTAACTTGGTCTATGGTGGGTAGGGCTACACTCTTGTTGCACTTGAATTGACGGGGTAAGGTTTCAGAGATATGCTCTACTGTTACTCCAGAACTACTATTCATGGTGATGGCTTTCTTAGCACAGTCTATCAGTCCCTTATGCCTTGACATCCAGTCCATACCTAGTACTACTTCCAATCCTTTGGTTCCAAGTACAATTAGGTTGGCATAAAAATCTATCCCATGTATTCTGATAGGCACAACTTTGCAAATTTTTCTAGGTTTTGTAGTTGAACCGGGGATTTGAACTATCATGACATGCTTCAGGTTGGTTGGGTGAATCTTACTAGTGCATGCAAATTCTTCGGTGACAAATGAATGCGATGCTCCCGAATCAAACAATACTCTGGCTAAAACTGAGTTGACAGAAAACATACCCAACACTACATCTGGCGCTTCCTGGGCTTCTTCGGCGTTCATGTGGAAGAGATGACCGTTGCGGTTGTGAGGGTTCCCTGGGGAAAATCTTCTTCCTGGTTGAACACAACGCTGCTACTGAGCTGGGGCATTCAAAGTGGCATTGGCTGCAGTCTTCTTGGGACACTCATTGGAGTAGTGACCCTTCACTCCACACTCAAAACAAGTGATCTGGGACTTGTCCTTGACTGCGACGGGCACAACATTGCTGCCAGTTCGGGGTGCAGTGTTGTTGTTGTTGCTCTTGGGAGGTGCACGGTTGAAATTGTTGGCATTACCGGAGTTGTGATTGTTTCCTCCGGACTTCACATTGCCTCCGCTACGGTTGGGGTAGCTTGGGCGAGAATTCAGGGGTCGATTGTTCCTTGGTGCATATCTTGGTGAAGAGTTGGGACGGTACTTCTGGTGACTACTGGATCCAGACTGCTGTATCATACGATGCTTGTGGTTGTCGTTTCCCTGGTTAATCTTCCCTTCCATCTGAATGGCAGAGTCGACTAGCTCTTCGAGATCCTAGAAACGGATGTTGACGAGGACAGTCTGCATCTCATCATGCAGTCCATTCAAGAATCTCTCCTTCTTCTTGGCCTCCGTGTTGATTTCATCAGGTGCATATCTGGCAAGTGACAGGAATCTGTCACGATACGCCACCACAGTCATTCTTCCTTGCTTCAATTCGCGGAACTCATCTCTCATTCTGTTGACTAGACCTTGCGGCACGTGGGTGCGGCTGAACTTGACTTTGAATGCTTCCCATGTCATCACTTGACCATGGTTCATATTGCGGATGCTATTCCACCAAGATCTTGCATCTCCCGCCAGATAGTGGGTGGCGAAGAGAACTTTCTCATTTTCATCAACTCTTGCAACTTCGAGGTTGTTTTCCATGGTCTGTAACCAGTCGTCAGCATCTAATGGGTTTTCAGATTGGTTGAAGATTGGGGGATTGGTATTCTGAAATTTTTTGAGTTTGGATCCATGGTGATCCTGATTTCCATGCCCTTGGTTGTTGAGAGCCATTTGGGCAATCTGCTGCAATGTTGCTAAGTTGGCTTGGCGCTTGGCCCTACTTGCTTCACGGTCTGCGATGAGATTCTACAAGATTTGCAGCATTGGGTCTTGCGACGAGCTGCTCCCTCCTTGGTTTCCGCGAGTCATCTGAAGATTGAGATAGATATAGGGGTAAGAGGGAAATTCTAAGGTTCATGGTTTTTGGTTTTCAAAGCTAAAACTTTGAGTTAGACTCGGGTTTTTCAACTAACTTCATTTTCATTCATGCAAGCAAGCACACGATACAACACACACCACAACAAACAAAGGAAAGCAGATGGTTTGAAGAACCATTCTGCAAGCTATGATACAGTGGGACCTTTACAACTCATGCTACGATAGTGCTCTAGTGCATCTACTCATCGTCGATGAAGTCGGAGTCCTCATCGTCACTGTAGAAGTCCACAACATCCTCCTCCATAAAGTCATCATCGTTGTTGAGGTAAGAATCCATGTCTCCCTGGATGTCTTCACCCTGATCTTCTTCTTCCTTGGCAGCAAGCTGAGCTTCCTGCTCCTTGACGGTCTTCTCGAGGTCGGCCACCTTCTTGCGAAAACGGGCGATGGTGCGATCCTTCTTGGCACGCTGGCGGCGAAGAGACTGGTGGTCCTGGACGAGCAGTGCAAAAGTCTGGGCCTTCTGGTCGGCAATGGCACGGTTCTGGTTGGCTAACTCCCTGGCGTTGTCCAGTTCCTGCTGTCTGTCATGAAGCAAGAAGTCAAGATTCTCCACTTGACGCCTCAACTCTGGGTGACTTGGCATCTTCATCGGCATTCCCATGAAGTCACGTCTTGCATAGTGGGCAAAACGGGTTCCTTGGATCTTGTTGATGCTGAGGGCACATAGACGTGCGAGAGCTTCATGCATTGTCCTGGATAATCCATCTAGCCAGTTGTTCTCTCTCACGGAGAACTGAATTCTCCCAGAAGTTGGTGCTTCGATGCTTCCTCTAAGATCTGCGGTGACGAGCCACTGTAGGTCTTCTCCTGGGGGTCCTAGAAGTTGAGCTCCAAGAAACTCCGGATGTGGGCGTCCCAGTAACTCCGACAGTGAATCCAGATCCCTCTCGAAGATCAGCTGACCTCCATTTCCCAACTGGTAGAACTTGCTGAACTAAGGCTCCATCTACAAGAATTAAGGATGAGGAAGTTAGTGAAGTGATCAAGTGTGTCAAAATTTTAAGTAGTAATGTAAGAATTTTGAGGAACATGAATTTTTGAGAAAGAATGAGTTCATAATGATAAGAGAGGAAATAATTTTTCATAAATACTCACTTTGGTTTTGAAACTAAGTTTTTGTTTGGACGTCCATTCTAACTAGGGTCTCCTATGGTCAGGATTGCTCTGATACCAACTTGTCAACACCCGGATTTTTAATCCCAGATGCCCGTTATGCCATACCTCGCAATCCTAGGATTACCATTTTTGCGAGACATAACGGATTGGATATCATAGTACATCATCCATTACAAACCATACATAAGGTCTTACAAAAATAAGGATCTCATGATCCACTCTTTAATACAACCAGCAGCAGAAATAAAAGATAAGCGTAGCGGTGGGGTCCATCTTCAGGGGCACAGGCAATGCTGACGAAGGCAGATAGTCCTAGTTATCATAGCCGTCCTTATGGCCATCCTCTTGATAGTCTCCATCATAGTCTGGCCATGAGAATAGCTAGGGACAAAAGTCATGAGTACTCTTTAAGTACTCGCAAACTACTATTAACAGGTACTATAGCTCTAAGTTAAAGTGCTAAATCTAAGTTTAACTATAAAGTTAAGTTTGAAACCTAAGATGAGTTTCTGAAGCAAAGAAAGATAAACTAAAGTTATAGAATCACTTAAGTTGGGAATCTATTGTCATAAACACAACCCTGTTGTGGTTAAGTCAAGATTCATCATTCATTTCATAAGTCATTTTGAAAACATCTGACAACGAAACAGTATGGCCATTCCAACTGTCCATAACCGCGGACGCGGCTATTCGAATAGTTTGACACTCTGCAGAGGTGGTACACTTTCACCACAAGATTCGATACATCTGTCAGGGATAACCCTGAATCATCATACTTAGTATGCAGATAATCAAACATAACCTTCCCTTTACACACCCTAGTACAAGCACCTCTCCTATGAGCATGGCCTCCCAACCATGACCATCAGTCATCTTGGGCACTGCATAGGTGGACATCATGAGAGGTAGCCTCAGCTCAAACCTCGCCCGCGAGGGAACTAATACTAATGCATATAAATTTCTAGCTAAGCCTTACCCAATTCAGGTAGTGTGGTTGTACGGTAAATTTGGAATGGTATCGCATCCGAATCCAACCATCAGTTTTATAAAAGGGTTAAGGCTCATGCCTCATCATTTTCATTATCATAAACCATTTGTGTTTCTCAACACATGTCAAAACATCTCAATATAATGACTCATCATTCCAAGGTTTTCACAATTCATTTTCACCAAGTGTTCCCATCTAAAGTGACTCAAGTTTTTGATCTACTCTAAACTACTAAGTTAAGAGTGTTCACTAAGGTGAAAGTGATGGGTTCAATCTCATGCCATAGAATGACATCTAAAGGTTTCTAAATAGGTCAAGTTTTATACTCTTTATGCTACCTTCAAAACAAGTAAAGAACTTGGTGTAAACTAAGGGAGGTAAAACTTGTAAACAAAGACTTGAGGTACTAATAGTCAAAGGGGTGTGATCAAAGCATGCCTAAGGCATCTTTGCTAAACCATCTAGTTTGATCCTAGCTTGCTAAGTACTAAACTTGCAAGGGTTAGCTTGCATTGTTAATGGTGGATTTCCTTGGTTGGTGCAGTGGTTGAAGTTTTCTTCTTCTTCTTCTTGGTAGAACTCCTCCTCCTCGTAGACTTGGTCGGTACTATCGTTTATAAATACATACGGAGTACACAACCACCAAACAATACTTAACTAGGCTAAATAGCATTCTAAGACACACATTTGATGCTCTACTATCATCATAAGCATCACAAGTTTAATTCAATAGTTTCATCCTTTTTATTTTAGAAAAGTAATTTCTACTCATTGAAAAATTAACTAAGATTTAATATTCACCACTTAAAATATGGGGTCATGTTGACACATGTCATCACCACATATTCTAACATGTGGGAATGAGATTTAAAGGTTGGATCAATATTACTTTGCTTTAAGTTTATTATTTAATGACTTAAAGTGACTAGAAATGCCTATATAGCATTATTTTGGTACTAGTCCAAAGTTGCTGCATGTAAACTTGGATATTATTAGATATTTAGGTAGATATGATGAAATGTGAATTTTGAGAAATGTTGCAAGTTGCAAAACCTATCTTGGTTGATTTTATAAAAATGTTGCAAGTTGCAAATACTTCTGTTTTGTTATTTTTACTAGGAGATATCTATAACTCTAATTGAACTAAATCCAACGGGCTTGGATAGATCATTTCAATACCTTTCAGGCAAAATTGGTTTCATGCAATTTGGATTTATAAACTTCTCTGAATTGATTTTTCAATTAGTGGACAAAAACTAGATTCAACTTAAAAAGAAAAAACCAATTTTGAACGGTTGGGCTAGCGCGGGAAAGAACATGGGCCGACCCAGTGGCGCTCCGCGGTGCGGGGCTCAGCTGACGGGGGATCCCGCTTGTCAGTGGCGCTTAACACGCGAAACGGTATGCGCGCTGTGGGCCGTAGGATTAGAAGTTGGATCTACGGCTGAGGGTTGTCGTCGACGACAAACAGGTCGCCGGCGAGCTCGAACCCTAGCGGCTCGGTGGGGGTCTATCAGGGACGTACCAGGGCTCCAGCGAGGTAGGTGAGGCGGGCAAACGAGCTGGAAGACGACGGCGAGGCGAGGCGTGGTTGCGGCGGAGCTTGGGGTGCCCTAAATCGTAGGCGCCCTTCTCCTCCTGCTGCGGCGGCTCCGGCTCCAATTCCAGCGAGGCAGAGCTCAATTGGCTCTGGTGAGAGAGGGGAAAGGATCAGTGAGAGGTGGGGAGTGAGTGGGTGTGGAGAAATGGTGCTGGTGAGGCCGGCTTATATAGGCCCGACGGTGAGACCGAAGGTTGTGGGCAGGCGACTCCGGCGAGGGCGGCACAGGGGCTAGCAGCATGGCTCGTTGGTAGGGGACGATGGCCTGTCTCCTGGCGGTGCGTTGAGGCTTAAAGGTGCGGCAAGGCGAGCTCTGTGCTGGTCGGGCGCGTCACGCGCTCTGGGCGACAGAGGCGGCGGTTTCGATGGCGAGCGGTGGCTGGGGTGAGTTGGGCGGCCAACGGGGGTGTCTGGGGTGTTCCCTAGGTCATGGCGGAGCAGTAGGCGCGGGCTGTGGTCAAGGGGTGGTTTGTGCATGCGGGGACTGGGCGCGCTCTACGGGCAGCGTCGGCATGGTCGACCAGCTCCGGGCGCGGCGGTTCCTGGCCGTTCTGCTCTCTGTCTCTGGGCTGGGGCTGGTTGGACGGTGGCGGCGGACCACTAGCTAGCTTGTAGACATGGCGAGAGAGGGGAAAGCGGTCTGCTGCTGCGAGTGTCTGGTCGGCCGGCGAGGGGTGGCTCGGCATGGCCTTGCAGTGTAGCTAGGAGGTAGAGGAGGTGTTGGTGTTGTTCTGGTTAGGCTTGAAGGAGACAAGGGTGATCAAAGCACTTCAAATTGCTAGACAAGATCAAGCCCAAAACAGTAATAGTTAGGCCACTTTGATCTTGTCCACAAGGTGTTTGATAGAATGGCCGAAAGAGAAAAACTTTTGAATTTTGGTTTCAAAAATTTTGGGTGTTCTCCACTAGTGCTAGGTAGTCTCTGGTTGCAAGGGTTTTGAAAGTGGAGCTCAAATAGATGGTTTTTGAAATAGGGGTGATCTATGCATATGCATTGGATTCAATTTTCACATGCCATTTAAAATAAGCACATGAATGTTTTTAGCAGATCAAAAGGTGGGCCTTGGTACCTCATTATGTGTACTAGCAAGAGGTGCAAAGATCATGAATTGTTTCTGTTAAGAAATGAGTGCTAGGAACACTCAAAGTAGTGTAGTGGATTAAAATGGCCAAAATGACCATTCCTCCTTTTTAATTGTTTTTGATTTGATTTTCTTCAGTAAAAGTTTGGGAATGATGTAGATGATGTTTAAATCACCTAAGAAACATTTTGCAACCAAAGAATCACAGAACCATGTCAATTCAAATCAATTCCTAATTTAAATGCACACACATATGAATGCTTTAATTTTTACTTTGGAAAAGTTTTTGTTAACCCTAATTTTGATGATTTGGATCTTGATAAGCTTGGATTAAAGTTTTGGATGTTACACTCCAAGAGGTGATCAAGCCACCAAGATCAAGCCAGCAACATCAAGCAACACCACAACATCAACAACAAGCAACTTGTGTGGTGAGTTTATACAAAACCATCACATGTTAAATCACAGATAAGCATGTGTTGTTTTATATAAGATCTTCTCAAAAAAGCACCCAGGTGGGATGTATCCATCACAAAAGATATAAAATAAAGCCAAACAATCAACCTTTGCAAACCACTCCAAGATCTCAGCCTGTGCATAATAGATCTTGGAGAATAAAACAAGTTTTTAGATCCACATATACAATAGCCCTAAATGAATGTTTCTAGGCACATCTAATGGATGGCAGCACCTTAGAAACTAGTTCATCTTAAGGATCTATAATACACAACATGGGTTATCAAATCATTTCTTAAAGGCTATAAGAATTATTGTCTTAAACTAATTATCAAAGCACACTTGAGAGGGAAACATTAGATAAAACCTTAGTTTTTATCTAGCATTAGCCTCAGACCAGCATCATAGGCTTGGTAAAATTAAAGAGTACCACATGCTAATCCATCAAATAAAGTTTCTAAACTCTCAGACACTCTAGAGTACAAATAGAAATAGCCAATATCAGGAACAAGCTTGTGTACCATTCAAATGAAGGTTTCACAAGGATTCATCCTAATCAAGCAGTTTCTACCAGGGATTTCATAATTCAATGCTTTCAAAAGAATACTCAATCATTTCCCTAAAATAGTATTTAGGAATCATTCTAAGTTTATATAAGAAGCTATCAACAGGAATGCTTCAGTAGTATTTGAATAGAAGGCCAACTATATGTTCCAGTATGGAACAAATCCACTCATAGCATAGATCAGAGTCACAATATTCAAAGATTGCAAGTGACAATAACTCAACATTATAGAAGGATACAGTCAACGGAGCCACCGTCAGAAATTTCAAAGACCACCAATGTATAGTACTTCTACATAGACTAATCACCATCAATTATTCCTAAATCGTTCACTACCTCGGTACTCACAACACTCGTTGGGAAAATCTCAACACAAAGGATGAACCCTAATTAAGTATTTCTCTCCGTAAGTATCCACAGAGTTGCAAGGCAGAACCACAGGGGGAGAGAGAGGTAAACATACATGTAGCCTCGCTGGAGTTTAGAAGAGGAAGCAGAAGGGCCGACGAGCGCACACGGTGGCATGGGGAGCACCCGGGGGCGCTGCAACCCGCGCCAAGCCATGAGGCGGCGGCCATAGTCACACGTGTAGCAGCGGCGGCGCCATAGGGCCACCGGGGTCGCGACACAGTGATACATTGCAAATGTATCTATGATTTTTGATGTTCCACACTTGGTTTTATCCACTTTCTTGTGCTTTGTCCACACTTTGGAGTACTTTTTATATGATTTCTTGGACTAACCTATTAACAAGAGCCATAGTGCCAGCTGCCTGTTTTCTGCTATTTTTGGTTCCAGGAAAGTTAGAAAATGAATATTCTCGGAATTGGAAGGGACAAAAGCCAAAGTGCCTATTTTTCCAGAAGTCATCAGATGCCATAATACGAGACAAAGAAGGGCTGGGGGCCGGCCACACCACCTGGCCGCACGACCAGGCCTGGCCCGTGCTAGGGGGTGGTCTGGCCGACCCCAGCACCCCCTCGGCCTCTCCTTCCGCCTATAAGATGCCCTCGGGACGAAAACCCTAAGTACCCGATCGAAAATCCACAAAAGAGTTTGTAGCCGCCGTCATCTCCATCCCTAGATCGGGAGGGATCTGAAGCTCTTCCCGGCACCCTGCCGGAGAGGGGAATTCACCCTGGAGGCCTTCATCATCATCATGCAACCCTCCGGTGTGATGCGTGAGTAGTTCATCCTTGGACTACAGATCCATGTAGTAGCTAGATGGCTGGTTCTCCTCCTTTGTGCTTTCATGTCTAGATCTTGTGAGCTCCGTTCATGATCAAGATCATCTATTTGTAATTCTGCATGTTGTGTTTGCGGGGATCCGATGGATATTGAGATGCTATTTCAGATTGATTATTGATTCTATCATGTCTTTGTTATTTGTGATCTTGCATGCTTTCTATTATTAGTAGCTATCTTGGCCAAGTAGATGCGAGCAACTCCAAGAGTTAGTATTTATGCTCGATAGTGGGTTCATGCCTCTGGTAATCTAGGGAAGTGACGGAAATCTCTAAGGTACTAGATGTGATGTTGCTACTAGGGAGAAAACAACAATCCTTTGTTCATAGAACAATTGTATTATTTACATTACACACAATTCGTAAAGCAATAATCTGTTGCTTGCAACTTAATACTGGAGGGGGTTCGGATGATAACCTGAAGGTGGATTATTAGTCATAGATGCAGTTGGATGGCGGTCTATGTATAATGTTGTAATGCCCAATTGAATCTCAAAGGAGTCAAGATGATTAGTATATGCATGTATTGCTTTCTCGATGTTTGTCAATTGCCCCGCTGTAGTTTGTTCACCCAGCATGTTATCTATCTTAAGGAGAGCCACCTCTAGTGAACTATGGATCCCGGTCCTTTCTTTTACATACAACCTATAAATTGTTTACTGCTTTGTGTTTACATTCTGCAAACTATTACTTCCTTCCATTCGATATGTTTAATCCTTTGTTTTCAGCAAAACCGGTGAGATTGACAACCTCATCGCAAGTTGGGGACAAAGTTTTGTGGTTGTGTTGTGCAGGTCTCCGCGTTGCTGCTAGCACCGGTAGTGCGCCCTGCCATTGTTCAGCTAGCTACACCTTTGGGGTGTTTCCTTGCTCCTACTGGATTGATAACCTTGGTTTCGTACTGAGGAAAAACTTGCTGCTGTGCTCATCATACCTTCCTCTTGGGGTTCCCCAACGAGCTCAATATATTTTGGGCCATCAAGCATATTTTCTGGCGCCGGTGCTGGGAAGTCAAGGACATCTTCACAAGGGGAGTCCCTCATAACCAATCTCTTTACTTTGTTGTTTTTATTTTTCTTAGTTTCTTTTTGCTTTGTTTGCTTGTGTCTTTATCAAAAACACAAAAAAATTAAGTCTCCTTTAGTTGTTGCCTCTTCCTTAGCTCACCATGTTGATCCCTAAATTCACTCTGAAATACCTTTCAATTGGTAGTGGTTCTATAATTGGGAAAGATAATATTGAAGAATTCTTTAATCATGTTAGTAAGCATGAAGATACTGAGGATAGATCCCTTGTAGAACTTGCTCCAAACTATGAAATTGCTGCAGCTTCTTTAATTCACATGTTAGAAGCTAGGTTGTTAACCTCAACCCCTTAATGCATGTATTGTTTCTTAAGATTAAAGAAATTGAGGACCCTGAAAAGAGGGATTTTATTCTAGAAACTTTGTTTAAGGAGTTCTATGATGTTGCCAAGGAAGCTATGAAAGTCTTTGAACGTTTCAATATGCTAGGCTCATGTGTAGATGTTGTTGGTACGCGAGAAAAGATAAACAAAACTGAACCTAATGGGGAGGAACCTAAGATACCAATCCCCTTTAAACTGGTAGCAATGCATGAAGCCATAGAAAAGAATCTTGATTGGATCGTTCCTGAAAACCCTTTTGATGAAAGTAGTGAACCTAAGAGCATTGAGAGAGGATACTCTAGAACTTATTTGGATGATATTCCTTGCCTTGTTGAAGATATTTCTGGTATTAATCTTAATGCTTCTTCATTTGAGAACACTTGATTCTTTCTTGCTTCTTATGCCTAACTTAAAGGCGTTAAAGAAAAGTACTTATTGGGAGATAACCCAAAAGTTTTAGATGAGTCTTGGAAGTTATTACCTCTGTAATAACCGCTCCTTATCCTTTTTATTTGCTTTTTGTGCCAAGAGTAACCTATAATGAGAGAGAAGTAATGATTGGGAAAGTTGCTGTCCTGAAACAGATTTATGTGCTTCACCGTAAAAATTCGTGTAAAATCTCTGAACGTCTTTTGGAGGCGTGAATTTTTGTGCTTCTGCCCCAGGTTGTTATCTAACTCTCGTTAGTTCAACGCTTTTTTATTTGAGCAACAGAAGGTCTTCGAAAAAATTCGTCTTTACCTGCTGGTCTGTTTTGACAGATTTCTGCCATTTTCTGCATTTGCTTCTTGTTGGTTCCTTTTTGAGTTCTTTTGGGGAATTGAGATTTTTGGGGGAAGCGCTACAGTAGCTAGTGTTATAATGGAAGTTTTATTGGTGTTAGAACTGAACATTAAGACCTATTATCTTGAGTGCACTAATGTTGCTAATAAAGATTGTGTGAAGTTTTGTATGAAGGAAAAATTTCAGGTGTATGGAAGGAATGAGTAATGAGATGAAGGATGGACTAAAGCTCAAGCTTGGGGATGCCACACGTTTCACCCCAAGAAATATCCAAGAAGTACAAGCGTCAAAGCTTGGGGATGCCCAAGGCATCCCCTTCTTCATCAATAAAAATCTCAGGTTTCTTCCAAACACTTCATTTTTATTGTTTCATGCACAGTTGTGTTGTTCTTGGAGCATCTTCTTTTTCGTTTTCATTTTGGTTTTTCATTTGCTTTGTTTTCTTAGTTTTCTGAATAAATTGGTTGGACCCCCTCTTTCATACATTGGTTTGCAAATAGTTTGGTTTGGTTTGGAAAAGAGTAGGAAAGTTCATACTTATGTGGTAAAAAGAGCTTGTTTTTGACTGTGGCCTATGCTTTGTCATGCCATGCTTGATATTGTTTTGGCTTTATGCTTAGTATTATTTGCTGTAGCATGACTTTTTATAAACAATTGAGATTGCTTAATGTGCCTTGGATGAATCATGCGTTGTTTTAGCATATTAAAGCATAGTATAGTGGTATTCTCCTTTAATGCTTTATTTGGGTTGACTTGGCACATGCTCACACCATGTTATAACTATCTCAAGTCACCATAGCCTTTATGATCCTTTAGTTTTCAACTTGTAGTATAACTTTATGCTTTGATCAATGATGTTTTGTCGCTCTGCATGATTATGGCCATTATTGCTCTCTTAGTTTGTCGCTCCTAGTCTTTTGCTAGCCTCCACAACCAAGTATGAGTTCCACTCATGCATCCAACTCCTTAAACCAAGTTATTCCAAAGAGTCCACCATACCTACCGACTAGCTTATGCTATTCCAAGTATATTGATGCTTTTGTTTACCTTCCAAATTAAACTTGTTATGAGAAAACTAGTGATTAAAGCTCTCACAAACTTGATGGCACACTTTACTTTTCTTGCCCTTAATAAACTTGAACCATTGTGTCGTCTATGTTGTATATGCTTGCACTTATTTGTTGGGAATTAGAAGAACCATGCTGTCATGGGGAACGCTTTCAACATTGCACTTGGTACTTGTACCTAGTTGATATCATGCTCTTTTGTATATGGATGTTGTCGGTGTGAAATGAAAGGGGAGCTTGTAAGTCCATGGAGTTATGTATATGTGTTAGAGAAACGCCTGGGCCGCTGGTCTAATCCATGCTGACATGGTGGAAACCTACAGCGTAACCATAATGAGCTGTCTATGAAGCATTCTTCTTATAGAAAAAAGAGTCCTATATTGAGAAAAAAAACAAAAATGATATTATGAAAAGAGGAAAGAGAGAAAAAAGCACCATATTCCCATGGTAAATAAGAAGATTGCTGAGATGCTCGTTGTCTGCTTGCCTTGTCATTTTGATATGGGGATTCTTCCGTATCATCGGGCAAGGGGTACCCCATTGGCGGTTCTCTATGATACACATGTACTTATGATGACAAGAACTTACCGGTGACTAAACTTGAGTAGCATGAGGAGCGGCCCTCGTATACAAGGGACATGAGATTTCTAACTTATACTTCGTCAAGCATGTACACCATAGTTTGTTCACTTTAACCTTAATCACTTCAAGATGCTTATGATAGGGGCAATGAGAGCTGAAACTATAAGTACCATAATTTTTGGAAGCTCTTTATGAGACTTGAATCCCTGCTTCCTTTTATGAAGGCCTTTCTTCCACCATTATATTGAGTCTCCACCTTCTACCTTTATGCACCTACTTTGAGAGCATAGTGGCCATTCTTAGTTCTATGTGCATTGTCCCAAAACTAGCTGATTGATGCATACCTTGATATTGCTTGTTTTAAACTATTTGTATCTAGTCACTCTTATGAACTTTGAAGGTGTCCTATGCACTTATATTTGCTACTCTATGAGGGACAAGCTGAATACTATTATGCTATGTTTTCTTTATGTGAAACAAACAAACGTCTTGCAAAGCATTGTTATTCATGAATGTTTTGTTTGTGCCTTTTCATGTTGCATCATAGTTTCTTTGTCTTATTGCTAGAACTTTGTCTTTCATGTTATGATTGAAGTACTATGATCCCAGCTTTGAATGTTTTACAAATACTTTGATCAAGTCTTTGATGGTGCTTGTCACCTCAAAAATTATTCTTTCTTTTTATCACTTACCTACTCGAGAACGAGCATGAGTTAAGCTAGGGGATGTTGATACATTGCAAATGTATCTATAATTTTTGATGTTCCATGCTTGGTTTTATCCACTTTCTTGTGTTTTGTCCACACTTCAGAGTACTTCTCATATGATTTCTTGGACTAACCTATTAACAAGAGCCACAGTGCCAGCTGCCTGTTTTCTACTGTTTTTGGTTCCAGGAAAGTCAGAAAATGAATATTCTCGGAATTGGACGGGACAAAAGCCAAAGTGCCTATTTTTCCGGAAGTCATCAGATGCCAGAATACGAGACGGAGAAGGGCTGGGGGCCGGCCACACCACCTGGCTGTGCAGCCAGGCCTGGCCCGCGCCAGGGGTGGTCTGGCCGACCCCAGCACCCCCTCGGCCTCTCCTTCCACCTATAAGATGCCCTCGGGACGAAAACGCTAAGTACCGGATCAAAAATCCACGAAAGAGTCTGTAGTCGCCGTCATCTCCATCCCTAGATCGGGAGGGATCTGAAGCTCTTCCCGGCACCCTGCCAGAGAGGGGAGTTCACCCTGGAGGCCATCTTCATCATCATGCAAGCCTCCGGTGTGATGCGTGAGTAGTTCATGCCTGGACTACGGATCCATGTAGTAGCTAGATGGCTGGTTCTCCTCCTTTGTGCTTTCATGTCTAGATCTTGTGAGCTCCGTTCATGATCAAGATCATCTATTTGTAATTCTACATGTTGTGTTTGCGGGGATCCGATGGATATTAAGATGCTATTTCAGATTGATTATTGATTCTATCATGTCTTTGTTATTTGTGATCTTGCATGCTTTCCGTTGTTAATAGCTATCTTGGCCAATTAGATGCTAGCAACTCCAAGAGTTATTATTTATGCTCGATAGTGGGTTCATGCCTCTGGTAATCTGGGGAAGTGATAAAAATCTCTGAGGTACTAGATGTGCTGTTGCTACTAGGGAGAAAACAACAATCCTTTGTTCATAGAACAATTGTATTGTTTACATTACACGCAATTCGTAAAGCAATAATCTGTTGCTTGCAACTTAATACTGGAGGGGGTTCGGATGATAACCTGAAGGTGGATTATTAGTCATAGATGCAGTTGGATGGCAGTCTATGTATAATGTTGTAATGCCCATTCGAATCTCAAAGGAGTCAAGATGATTAGTATATGCATGTATTGCTTTCTCGATGTTTGTCAATTGCCCCGTTGTAATTTGTTCACCCAGCATGTTATCTATCTGAAGGAGAGCCACCTCTAGTGAACTATGGATCCTGGTCCTTTCTTTTACATACAAACTATAAACTGTTTACTGCTTTGTGTTTACATTCTGCAAACTATTACTTCCTTCCATTCGATACGTTTAATCTTTTGTTTTCAGCAAAACCGGTGAGATTGACAACCTCATCGCAAGTTAGGGACAGAGTTTTATGGTTGTGTTGTGCAGGTCTCCACGTTGCTGCTGGCACCGGTAGTGCACCCTGCCATCGTTCAGCTAGCTACACCTTTGGGGTGTTTCCTTGCTCCTACTGGATTGATAACCTTGGTTTCATACTGACAGAAAACTTGCTGCTGTGCTCATCTATAAACGAGCTTGATATATTTTGGGCCATCACACAGCATCATAGAAGCGGCAGAACAGCACATCACTGGCAATCACCAAACCCTAGGGTTCGGAGAGGAGGCGGCCTGGCTAGAAGGAGGGCCCATCTATGAATCGAACTGGACCAATCGATGGAGCGGCCTCGGCTACCCCATCATGCACTAGGAGGCGACCGAAGAGGCCTGGGGAGGCCCGAATCGTGCGACGGCGGCGTCGGCAGCACCGCATCTCCGCGGGGCCGCGAGAGAGGAAAGGGAACGTGTGAAAGAGAGAGAAGCGAGTGGTAGTGGGCCACTTGTTCAGACTGGGTTTGACCAGCCCAAGTGGGCCAAGTCAGGGTTGGGCCAGCCTAATGGGCTTGGTCTAGATTTAAAATAAAAATCTAAATAATTTATTAAAAGACCAAAATACCCCCAGGACTTAAAAGGGTCTAAGAAATAAAATAAAAGTCCTAAAAATATAAATAATATACAGTTGAACTCATAAGAGTATCCTTTATTCAAAAATAATAATAGAGAATTTTAGGTAATTAAATTCAGAACTGTTATTATGAATATATATGTTCCTTTTGGAATTTTGTAAATATATACAAACCACTTAAAATTGAACAAAATTCATTTTTATGATCCTAAAAGGAAGTACTATTATAGAAAAATACTAGTTTGTATTTTTGACATGTAAATCAAGTCTGATAAAAATAAAGTCTTATTTCCTTAAAGGAATTTTAGTTTAACATTTAAAAGAGTTAAAAAATAAATAAATTCATTTAAACTCTTAGAATAATATTAGTTATTATAATAATGCTAAATATCAAAATAATATGAATTTAATGATTTCTTAATTTATACTTTTCTTTTATTAATTAAAAGAAACATAAAACCTTTATAAGGTGGGTAAAACATGCAAAGAAGGAAAATAATAAATCATTGCATGACATTACTATGCATTGCATATTGCTTCTTTAAATATTGTCCTTACCGGGCAATTATGGTTTTCTGTAGAAAGCGGAGCTCAAGGTCAAGCGGAAGTATCCGACTTCCCTACCTTGTAGTCACAAGGCAAGTTCATCACTTTATCATGTCCTTTGAAGAGTCTTTATGAAAGTATTTGAAAATTGTGTGTTATCACCTATGTTCTAAAGGAGATAGAAAATAAGTATTTTCCCAAACAAATGAAATGCTATTATCATCCTAAGTGATGATAAATATTAAGAAATGCAGTGGAATCTAAGGTTTCAGTTGTAGAATAGATAAGACTTAATAACCCATGACATTAGTGATTGTAGCGCGATATATCACGTTAACCATAAGATTTGGAATGGGACAGAGAAGTCAGCTAGATCTTCTTCCTTTTGCATGGACGGATGACCTGATCATGAGGCTGAGGATTTCTCGTGGAGAAACCTAGCACATGGGTGGAACCCCTTAGTTTCCCGTGATTTTAGTGTCTAGATTATCTTGAGAGGCTGTTAGTGGTTTAGCTGGTCCTTTAAGGGAGATTGCCACGCATAACCGTCTCACAGAGTCTTCAGGTGCCTACCAGAGTTATAGCGGGTCCTATAAGGGGCTTGACAGAGGTGAGGCATGTCCTGGAGGATTGTGTCTTCATGCGGGGTCATGAAGAGGGGAAGTGATTGACTTGGATCACCTACTGGGCCCCACATCAAGGAATTGTGGGTGGGAAAGTATGCCTGGTTGTGCAACAAGGATTTGATCTCTTGTGACATGTTACTCCCTGTTCCAGGAAGGAGCTACGAATGCGGCAGGAAAGGAACTCCATGAAGTTCAGGTCAACCTATGAAGGCTGATGGGCATAGTTTTGGATAATAAAAACAATCTTTGAAGAAATGTTTACCAAAACTGCATAGTACCAAGGACTTATAATCCGAGGTGGTAGTTAGAGCATCAAACTTCCCACCTTGCATATAGTGAACTTGCTAGGTAACATTGTTACTCACTCTTTCCTTTGAACCCCTTGCTAGACTTTGAGGGCCAGAAGGATGACCATGTGTATGCTACGGAGGTCCAGAACGACGTCTACTATGAAGAGCCGGACCTGTCCGGTGGAATTGAAGGGGTGGACTACGGGATACATTATGGAGTTGAAGACAATGAGTCGGAGTAGTTGTCAGGCTGGAGTGTAGTTACCTAGGTTGAGCCGAGCATCATGAACCCTATAGAATAAATTGTTGAGCTCACATCTTTATTATCGTTGTGTTTTTCGTTCTTCTACTGAACTTATGAAATAAGTTATTTGGTTTGTAAGTTTGAATCTCTTGAAGTCTCGAACTTCTGGTATTGTAATAATAATGAAGTGTGTATGTTTATAATATGGACCTGCAATGTTTTTGTTGTACCACTCTGAGGGATGTGATATTTACAGAACGGTGTTCTGTGGATGTCATATCAATGACTATAGTGTACTACACATGCAGTGGTATGTTGGGTCACCGCACTTGTGGACCAGTATCGTGAATTAACGCATAAAGTCGATTAGGGACTGCTTTATCAAGCATTGTTGCGGTATGCACAAGTACATGTGGGAGGGTAATAGCTGTAAAATCAACGCCCACATGCTACAACTCGTGTGTTCTACCCGTACTAGCAATACTACGCACAGATCTAGCTCTGATACCACTCTTGGGGTTACGCGCCTGAAAAAAATAATTTTTCCTATGCCAAGAACCCTAATGCGAGGATCTATCTAATAGTAATGTAGTAACGGGAGGCGCTTTTAGAATGCTTATCTTTACGAAAATCTTTGTCACTTGGGAATGTGTTGGCGATGTAGTCGTATCGACGCTGAACTTGGGATCATGTTGAGCTCAAGTGGCTCCAGCAACTCCTAAGCGCCGCAAGTGCAGCACCTCCGAGGGAGTCACACACGACCGGTGCTTGACAATGACTCCCGCTCCTCTGATCTAGCAGAGGTTGCGGAAGTAGACCTTCTAGATCCGAACCCCGTAGCACGACGGTGCATCATGGTGAAGAACTCCCCGTTCGCTAGTCCAAACTTGGGATCACGGTCACAGGAGAGAGAGGCGGTTGGAGGTTTTCCTCAAAGCGAGGAAACCTTTTTTTTGATAATTTAATTGCCTCCATATGCCTCATATATAGAGGGGAAGGGGAACCAAAAACTTAAAAGCTAAGCCATGTGGGACTAAACAAACGAGAGGAGAGAGGGGGGCTAGTCGCCGCCAGCCAAGGCCCTTGTGGACCCCGCGCGGGTGCCCCAAGGCCCAGCTGACCTCCCTCTCCTCCCTTTGGTCTTTCCCCCATGGGCCCTTCCCCTTAGGGAATTTGACAATTTTAATTACTTTTATTTTATTAAATAATTGTGAATAAATTATTAAATCAATATTTAACATATATTCATATATTATCTAATTCCTGTGGCTATGGAACTCCGTCCATCCTACTCCAGACATCCTCCGGACCTTCCCAGAACACTTCCGGTTCCTCTCTCTCTCTCTCTCTCTCTTTTCCTCGGTGATACCAAAATGGTCTCCGAGCTTCATCAAATCCTTAAGCGTTCTACCCTACTATTCAGGAACACTCTAGACATGGTAGAGACCCTTCTCGGACCAATGATCATCAACATAGATGCCCATAATGACCCCTCTACATTCCATAAAATCTTTGTCGTTGAACCATCAATGCTATGTCCTATTCCTTTTGCATATGTGATACTTGAATTGTCTAAGATATGATAAACGACATCACCATGTCAAGTTCAACCTTGTTACTAAAAAATGCTACTTAACTCGTTCCAACAAGTGATATCCCCGTGATCTAGTCACATGCTGCGCAACTATCGGATATAACCTCCAAGTGGGCCCACAGTATCTTTCCATCATGTGGATGGACAAATCACACTCTTGACACATACTCATCTACATTCCCCTTTGATGTACCTGAAACACACCTTTATGATCATTGTTTCACTGAGTGACATCTGATGCTAACAAGGCACTCTCGGGTGATAGTGATTAAATATGGTCTCACGGTCTCAGGAACAAGACACCATGTTTCCTAATTATCGAACTTTAACTTCATGACATGATCGTGTTATGATTCTTAGATTGGGTATGCTCATCTTCTCATGCTTCCAATGAGATGACTCCATTGTCAACTGCCTTAAATGCCACATGATCAGGAAACCTTGATCATATGTTGACCAATGAACCAGTGACTAGAGATTCACCGGGAACTCCTGGTTGTTTATATACCATACGTGTATTGACAATTCCTTTCAATACAGTTATAGCATGATACAAAACCTAATTATAAACTTCGTGAAATATGATAATAATCCATATTATTATTTATCTCTAGGGCATATTTCCAACAGAAAGGACATGGCAGAAAACAAGGCTCACCTCGCAAAGACTCGATGCAAGATTAAATTGGCAGAGAGGGATATATATTGATGGTTTTTAGGGTAAGACGATCATCTAGAGACGAAACCGGGGCAAAGCGGACTCTGGAGGGCCAAAAGAGGTAGGGTGGCGTTCCCATGCAGGGGGTGCGCCACCTTGCATCTTTCCCTCCTCGGGACTCCATTTTGTCCTAGTCTTTTACTAAACTGTGCATTTTCCAAAAATAATGACTTTCCTAAAGTATGAAATTATTTCGAGATCGTTTCGTACCCAAAACTTGACTTTTATTGATTTCTGATATCTGACAGGGGATATTACTTTGCAATTATGGCCTCGGGACTTTGGATATGTAACTCTTCCACCTTTCCAATGATTTTTTGGTCTACAATATAATTTTTAAGACCTTGTCCATTAACAACATGAGGTTTACCTTTATAGTCTCAATGAAGACGGATGGCTCGAGAGCAATACACCTCCTATACTACTAATGGACCTTTCCACACTTTGATGCTAATTTCTTGCAGAAAACTTGAAACGAGAGTTGAACAATAATACTTGGTCTCCTACTTTAAATTCCTTTTTCTTTAGCCTCCTATCATGCCAAATCTTCACTTTTTCTTTAAACATCCTAGCACTTCATAAGATTCATTCATCCGTTCATCTAACAAGTTCAGGTATAGAATTATTTTCTCTCCAGCAACAGTTGTTTAACATCCCATCTAGCCTTATATTATAATTCTAATGGGAGATGACATGCTTTACCATAGACCATTTTATAAGGAGACATAGCCATATGATTTTTAAAATCAGTTCTATATCCCACAATGCATTATTAATTTTAGTTGGCCAATCAGATCTAGCTCTATTAGCTATCTTTTCTAAAATGAGTTTGATTTCTCTATTACTTAGTTCAATTTGACCACTAGTTTGAGGGTGATATGGGGATGCTATTCTATGATTAACGCCATAATTAGCTAAAGTTTTGCTAAAGACTTCATGTATAAAATGAGAACCACCATCAGCAATTAAAAATCTAGGTACTCCAAACCTGGGAATGATGATGTCCTTAAGCATCTTTATTGTTGCAACATGATCTGTACTTTTTGTTGGAATGGCTTCAACCCACTTTGTAACATAGTCCACTACAACCAAAATGTGAGTGCGTTTTGTTTTTGATGATGGGAAAGGTCCCATAAAGTCAAATCCCCGTACATCAAATGGTTCAAGAGGCAGTGAATAGTTCATAGGCATTTCATTCCTCTTACCAATATTTCCAACATGTTGGCACTTGTCACATGCTTTAACATAGTTAGCACAATCTTTAAATTGAGTAGACCAATAAAAACTAGACTGTAATACCTCTGCAGCGGTGTAGTCTCCTGCATGATGTTCTCCATAAGGACTATCATGACAATGTTTGATGATATCACACTGCTCAAATTCAGACACACAAAGGCTAATAATACCATCTACACTTTTCTTATAAAGGAATGAATCATCCCAAAAATAATGTATTAAGTCATAGAAGAATTTCTTTCTTTGTTGAGAAGTGAAACATGGTGGCATATCTTTCCCAACAATAAAGTTAGCATAATCAGCAAACCATGGGGGTGCTACTCTAGCATTAGATACATTAATATTTGCTAGTGGTTCATTGGCAAGACTATCATTAATAGGGGTAGGATCTACTATAATGTTTTCCATTCTAGATAAATGATCTGCTACTGGATTATCTTCATCTTTCCTTATCAACAATGTGTAAGTCAAATTCGTGTATCAAGAGAACCCATCTAATAAGCCTATGCTTAGCATATTTCTTATTCATAAGATATTTAATAGCATAATGATCAGAATGTACTATGAATTTGGAGTCTACAATATAAGTTCTAAACTTATCACATGCAAATATCACTGTGAAGAATTATTTTTCAATAGTACCATAGTTTCATTGGGCGCCATCAAGAGTTTTACTAGCATAATATATGTCACTTAAGTTCTTACCAACCCTCTGGCCTAAAACAGCCCCTACAACATAATCACTAGCATCACACATGATTTCAAATGGTAAATTCCAATTAGGAGGTTGAGTTATGGAGCACTTATCAATGATTCTTTAAACCATTAAAATATTCTACACAGTCATCATTAAAAGAAAATGGAACATCTTTTTGCAAGAGGTTAGTTAGAGGCTTTGATATTTTTGAAAAGTCTTTGATAAACCTTCTATAAAAACCAGCATGACCAATGAAGCTTCTTATACCTTTGATATCCCTGGAATATGTTAGATTCTCTATGGCTTCTATCTTGGCATGGTCCACTTCAATGCCTCTTCCTAAAACTCAGTGTCCAACAACTACACCTTCTGTCACCATGAAATGGCACTTTTCCCAATTAAGGACTAAGTGTTGGTCCTCACAATGCTGCGAAACTTTGTTAATATTGAGCAAACAATTATCAAAATAGGTGCCATACACAGAAAAGTCATCCATTAATACTTCCATAATTTTCTCAATATAATCAGCAAATATAGCATTCATGCATCTTTGAAAAGTAGCAGGAGCATTGCACAAACCGAATGATATTCTCCTATAGGCAAAAGTTCTAGGGGGACATGTGAAAGTTATCTTTTCCAGATCATCCTTATGCACTAGAATCTGGGAGAAACTTGAATAACCATCTAGATAACAAAAGTGTGAGTGTTTACATAATTTTTCTAACATTTTATCAATGAATGGTAAAAGGTAATGATCTTTACGAGTTGCCTTATTAAGTTTCCTAAAATCAATGCAGATTATATAACCAGTAATAGTATGTTGGGCTACAAGTTCATTTGCATCATTTGGAACTACAGTGATTCCACCCTTTTTAGGCACACAGTGAATAGGACTTACCTATTTACTATCAGCAATGGGATATATAATACCTAACTCAATGAGTTTGATTACCTATTTTCTTACCACTTCTTTCATTTTCGGATAGAGGCGCTATTGATAGTCAACCACAGGATTTGCATCTTCTTCCAAGTTATTTTATGCATGCATAAAGCTAGGCTTATACCTTTCAAGTCATCAAGTGAATAGCCAATAGCTAGCCTATGAGCTCTTAGTACATCAAGTAACTTCGATTCTTCCTCACCTAAAAGGTTAGCACTAATAATAACATGATACATTTTATTTTCATCAAAGAATGCATATTTCATATCTTCAGGCAAAGGTTTAAGTTCAAAACTAAGATATTCTTTTGGTGGAGGTAGTTCTCCTAAATCACCAGGCGAGATATGTAACTACAGTTGAGGGGGCTGCTGAGATAATATCTATTCTAATGCTTATTTTTCTTAATCACTAAAATGCTCCTCATGGTTAAGTACATATTGTTCCATCATGTCTGATGAAGCAACTGCCACAGAAGTAAGAGTTTCCACTATATCTTTTGAAAAATTTCTTTTTCTAAATGTTTTTTCAGTAAACTTTGAAAAGTTAAATTCTAATCTTTCATCAGCACATTTAATGCATACTTTCTCTTTAGGTAAACTAATTTCAGCACCTATAGTATGTAAGAATGGTCTACCAAATATGATAGGACAAAATGAGTCTTGGTAGAAACCAAGCATAATAAAATCTGGAGGATATTTAATCTTTCCTACTAATACTTCAACATCTCTAACCTCACTTAGATTACAAATATACTCTTTATTAGAAAGTTGAATAGTTATACCTATCTCTTCCATGTGTATGGGATCAATGTTAGGCTTGATTTCAAGATACAGAGAATATGGTATCACACGTATACTTGCTCAAATATCACAAAGACCATGATATCATGAAGTGATACGTCCATTTTGCATCACTATTCTATGTCTTAATTCACTATTATTCATTGATATATTTCGTATTGAGAGGTGATACTTATGTTATTTCATCTATTTTTGCATGGTTGATGACTTTTGGAGCATGGACCGCTGCAGTCAGGATTCTGATGGAAAAGGTGCTATTTGGAGGCAAAATTCACGAAGATCAGAAAATCCGGAAAAATATACGGAAAATCCTATTTTTCCAGAAGACTCAGGATGCCAGAAGATGGAGTGGAGGTGGGCCACAGGGGGCCCACACCACCCCAAGGCGCGGGCAGGCCTAGGCCGCGCCTAGGAGTGGTGTGGCCGCCCTGGCCCACTCCAGCCTCCCCCTCTGGCGTATATCATCCCCACGAAACCCTAAGACTCGGGGAGCGACCAAAGAAAGATTCCGCCACCTCTGCGGGGCAGAAAACACCGAGAGAAAAAGATCTCTCCGGGAGACAGATTTTTGCCGGGGGAATTCCTTCCCGGAGAGGGGAGATCGTCGCCATCAACACCACCATCAAGCTGGACTTCATCGGGGTCATCATCATCATCACCACCACCATCATCACCATCAACACCCTCATCACCATCTCCATATTGCTATAACAATTGGTTGAATCTTTCTATAGTTCATAGGGGAAACTTTCCCGGTGTTGATTACTCTTTGTAGTTGATGCTATTGAGTGAACCATTGAATTATTGTTTATGTTCAGATTGTTATACATCATTATTCCATCTCTGATCATGATCCATATGATGTCTTATGAGTAGTTCGTTTTGTTCCTGAGGACATGGGAGAAGTCTTGTTGTTAGTAGTGGAGTTGTGTTGAGAAAGATTCAATAGTTTGATATTTAAGTTGTGGTGTACTTATTCTAGTGGTGTCATGTGAACGTCGACTACATGACACTTCACCTATATGGGCCTAGGGGAATGCATTGTGTATTTGGCTACTAATCGTAGGGGTTGCCGGAGTGACAGAAACCTGAACCCCCGTTAGGAAACCATTGCACAAGGGACGTAAGGGTCTTAGAGTTTAAAGCTATGGTTAGGTTTCTACCTTAATTACTTTCTTGTACTTACGGATGTTTGCAAGGGGTATAATCACAAGTATGTATTAGTCTTGGATGGGGTGGTACATTAGCACAGGTTCACCCACACAACATTTAGCAAGCTAAAGAAGATTAATCAACTATATGAAGCGAAAGCACTTGACAGTCTTCCCATGTGTCCTCGAGAATGTTTGGTCACCTATAGAAATACAACCGGCTTGTCCTTTGCTGCATAAAGGATTGGGCCATTTGCTGCATTTATTCCTATTGTCTTTTGTTTACTCGTACTTTGTTTACTTGCTTTATCGAAAACCCCTAAAAATCCATTTGCTAAGTATTTGTAGAGAATTCCTGATCCATACCACTAGCCAGCACCTTCTGTTCCTCGTTGGGTTCGACAATCTTACTTATCGAAAATACTGCAATACACCCCCTATACTTGTGGGTCATCAAGACTATTTTCTGGCGCTGTTGCCGGGGAGTGAAGCGCTATTGGAGAGTGGAACTGGTAAAGGAAACTTCTACTGTGAGTATTGTTTACTTCTGCTAGTTGCTTTATTTTTGTTATGGATAATTCGCTGAGTTTCTTATTTGGTAAAGCTACTACCACTGCTAATGTAGTAGATAAGCCACCACCTGCTGAGAAAGATGTTTTCAAAATACCTACAAGAATTATTGATCGTGTTATGGATAACTACTATGTTGGGGATGGAACTGTCCATCCCGGTGATCATTTACTCTTTATACACGAATTATGCGGGTTGTTCAAGTGTGCAGGTATTACTACAGATCAAGTTAAGAAGAAGTTATTCTCATTATCACTGAAAGGAAGAGCTGAGGAATGGTATAAGCTGTTGAAGAATGGTCAAGCTCTGGAATGGGAGGAAATAATGCCTCTCTTTTATTCAAAGTTTTATCCTCCTAGTGAGATTCATAAAGATCGGAATCAAATGTACAACTTTTGGCCTCTTGATGGAGAGAGTACAGCTCAAGCTTGGGGGAGATTGAAGTTACTAATGCTCAAATGTCCCATTCATGAGCTCCCCAACAATATTATTATCAATAACTTCTATGCAAGGCTCCCTCTACATGATAAAGATTTATTGGATGCTTCTTGTGCTGGATCATTCACTCGCATGGAAGAAGAAGTTAAATGGGATCTTCTGGACCGTATTCAAGACAATGCTGAAGCTTGGGAGAATGACAAAGGTAGAAAGTCAGGTATAAATTATGATTATGAATGCATTGAATCTTTTATGGGAACTGATGACTTTCAAAATATTAAAAATGCTTATGGTCTAGACTGTCAAGCTATTGCTTCTTATTTTAAGGCTTTTGCTTCCTATATTGAAGTGCCTAAAAATAAGTGTAATAAGTATCATGAACCTTATAAAGATGTTGCTAAGAGTGTTCCTGCAAGAAATACTGAAGTTTATACTGCTAATCATGTTTTACCTGAACCTTATATTGAGAAAATGCCTTTTCCAGTTCAGGTAAAGGAACATTCTATGATAGCTAGTATGGTTAATGAAAGTATGAATAAGGATGTTGAACCTGATAAACAAATGGTTAATGAACCTATAATAGCAAGTGTGAAAGACTTTGTCACTAAGTATGAGGAAGAGGGACACCCTATCCTTTGTAAGGATACCTCTAATATTGTTTCACATAGTAGTGGTATGAGAGCTAGTATTCCTGTGTTTTCTATTAGAATAAGTGATCATTGATATGATAGTACTTGTGATAGCTATATTGTTAAGTTTATGCATGATACTGAAAGTTATTATGAGAGAGGGAAAAGTGTTCTTATGCATCTCAATAATATCAAGTTTCCTCGTTTTATGCTGAAAGTTTTTATGTTGCACTTCTTTTGCCTTCTTATGCAAGTTTCCTATGGTTTTAACAACTTGTTTGTTTACAAAATCCCCTTGCATAGGAAGTGGGTTAGACTTAAATGTGTGTGTTTTTGCTTCTTAATGCTCTCTTTCACTTCAATTCATATCCCTATGAGAGCTTTTTCAAAATTATCATGCCCATCTTAATGGCTATAAAGAAAGAGCTTTATGGGAGACAACCCAATTTGTTTTTGCTTTCAGTTTGTTTTTGTTTCTTTGAGTTTTGGAAGTTATTACTTCGGTAATAACCGCTCCTTATCCGTTTTGTTTGGTTTTTGAGTCAAGATCAACCTCTAATGAGAGAAGTAATATTTGGGGAAGTTGCTGTCCCGAAACAGATTTTTTGTGCTTCACCGTAAAAATTCGTGAGAGACTTCTGTCTGTCGGATTGAGCTGTAATTTTTGGTGCTTCTGCCCCAGGTTTTTATTTAACTTTATTTAGTTTTGCACTTTTTGATTTGAGCAACAGAAGATTTTCGAAAAAAATGATCTTTACCTTCTGGTCCGTTTTGACAGATTTAGCCACTCTTGCATTTGCTTCTTTATTCGATTTCCTTTTTGAATTATTTTTGGGTTTTCGGAAGGAGTTGCTATAGTAGCTTTTGTTTTGATGATTTTCATTTGAAGTTGGACTCAAAAGGTTTTATCACTTCTTATATACTAATGTTGCTAATGAGAACTGTGTGGAGTTTTGTGTGAAAGAAATTTCTAGGAAATGGAGACAATGGTGTAATAAGGAAGAGAAAGGTTTTATGACTCAAGTAATAAGTGTATGAAGATGAAGATATCGATGATATTCAAGTAATGACTCCGGAAGAATCTACTAGATACCAAATTCAGAGACCTGCAGAGTCTGTTTTCAAATAGGTAATAGTTCTGGTGAGAAAAGTTCCGTGAAAATACAACCCAACTATATTTTTGCAGTTTTCAGTCAATAAGGAAAGTTACGAAGCGAAAAAGGGACGGAAACGGAGCCAGGGTGGCCCACACCACCCCATGGCGTGGGCCCACCCCGGGCCGCACCACCAGGTGGTGAGGCCACCCAGGACTCCGCCTCCGACTCGTTTTGTCCCAGTACCTTCCTTTTGATATGAAACTTCGTAATATATAACCCCCCAGATCCCCCGAGATCCATATATCGTGTTTTCGTCGTGTTTTTGTTTCGATCTTTTTCTGCCAGGACATACTCTTTGAAGGCTTAGAAGCACAATGGTGTCTGCCAAGGGTAAAGGGAAGGAGCCCATGGAGGAGGATCTTCAAGACCCCAAGCAGAGGCTGTTACCTTTAGTCTCTTGCCCTGCATCAATGGAAGCCCTACGAGTCACTAAGGAGTTCTGCAATAAGTACCGGGACTTGAAGAGGAAGGTGGACATGCTTCAATGGGAGAATAATAGGCTTTGCAAGATGCTGGAAGATTTCCTCACGACAACTAAGAGCATAATACCACCACCACCTAAGGAGTAATTCGTCATCAGGTTTGGCATCCCCTTGGTTTGTTCCAAGCTTGGGGGAGTGCCGCGGTATCATATCACTATCTTCTATCTTTAACCTTATTAGTAGAGTCATTTCATGAATAGAGGAGTTATTTTGTATTATGGTTTGCATTATGGAAGTGTCCCCTCTCTCGTTAGATTTGTATCCTTTGGTGTGAGTTACCGTTATGGAATATTAATGAGAAGTTCTATCATTCACTCTTTTGAATAGCTTATGTTAGTTTTAAATTCGTGGTTATATGATTGATCGTGTTGTTAGTATTGGTAGAACTTTGGGATCATTGAGTTAATCTAGTTGGTTTTGGCAAACCTGGCTCGGTCAGTAGCAACACCATTTTGAGAGTTGAAAAGAAAAAGATAGAAGTACTTGAGAAAAAATAATTTCATCATCTTTATTTCTTGCTTTGCTCATAAGTTTAGTATTCTCTAGTTAAGATCTTTTGTGCTTCCAAGGAAGATTGCATGTTTGTCTTTATCATTTGTATGTTTGTTTGTTTCCTTCAACTCTTATACTTGCTACCCAGCCTTGCTAGCCAAAAACCTGTATTGAGAGAGAATTCTTCTTGTGCATCCACCTCCTTTAAACCAAAACCTTTGCCATTTGTGTCCACCATACCTAACTAGTAGCATTATTGCTATTCCAAGTAAATTCTTGTTTTGTCTACCTCCCAAATTAAACTTGTTACGTGAAAATTAGTGATTAAATCTCTCACGAACTTGGTGGCACACTTTACTTTCTTGAACTTAATAAACCTAAACCATTGTGAACTCTCCATGAAAGTTATATGCTTGCAAATTATAGGCTGGGGATTAGCATAACCATGCTGTCACGGAGAACACTTTCAACACTTGTAAATATATACCCAGTTGATACCTTGCTCTTTTGTTTGCGGATGTCGTCAGTGTGAAATAAAAGGGGAGCTTGTAAGTCCATGGAGTTATGTATGTGTGTTAGAGGAACGCCTGGGCCGCTGGTCTAATCCATGCTGACATGGTGGAAACCTGCAGCGTAACCATAACGAGTATCTATGAAGCATTCTTCTTATAAAAAAAGAGATAGAGATTGAGAAAAAAGAAAAAAAAGATATTATGAAAAGAGGAAAGAGAGAAAAACGCACCATATTCCCATGGTAAATAAGAAGATTGCTGAGATACTCATTGTCTGCTTGCCTTGTCATTTTGATATGGGGATTCTTCCGTATCATCGGGCAAGGGGTACCCCGTTGGCGGTTCTCAATGATACGCACATACTTACGATGACAAGAACTTACCGGTAACTAAAGTTGAGTAGCATGAGGAGCGGCCCTCGTACTCAAGGGACTTGGGATTTTTAGTTTATAGTCTATCAAGCATATAACTCAGATTGGACCTCACTTTCACCTTAATCACCTAAAGATGCCTATGATAGGGGCAATGAGAGCTGAAAGCTAGTAAGTATCATAATTTTTGGGAGCTCTTTATGAGACTTGCAATCCCTGCTTCCCTCTTTGAAGGGCCCTTTCTTTTACCTTGTAGTTGAGTCAGTAAACCTACTCCCTTCTATCTCAGCAAGTATTTTGAGTTGATGTGTTTCATTCATTCATATGATGATTTATTCAATCATGTTTCTTATGTTCCTTGTTTTGCACATTGCTCTTATCTTGATGTTTACTACTTTGAAAGCTTTCTTTGAAAACCAGCTATTTGTGAACTCCAGCAAATTATCAACTATTCTTCGACCAAGAGCTAAGTTTGCCATTACCAATTATGATTCACTTTATGTATCTTTATTGTGTTTCCTTTACTTATTGCAAGTTTAGTTATATAATAGTGAGTTGTCTTCTATTATGATCTATGCTTTTGATGAATGTGATGCTTCTTGTCCGTATTCTTTTATCGACTCTTCACTCCATAAACCTGAGGTCATGTTTATTGAGCTCAGTTTCGCTTGGTGACAAGCGAAGTCTAAGCTTGGGGGGAGTTGATACGTCAATTTTGCATCACTATTCTATGTATTAATTCACTATTATTCATTGATATATTTCGTATTGAGAGGTGATACTTATGTTATTTCATCTATTTTTGCATGGTTGATGACTTTTGGAGCATGGACCGCTGCAGTCAGGATTCTAATGGAAAAGGTGTTGTTTGGAGGCAAAATTCGCGAAGATCAGAAAATCTGGGAAAATATACGGAAAATCCTATTTTTCTAGAAGACTCAGGATGCTAGAAGATGGAGTGGAGGTGGGCCACAGGGGGCCCACACCACCCCATGGCGTGGGCAAGCCTAGGCCGCGCCTAGGAGTGGTGTGGCCTCCCTGGCCCACTCCAGCCTCCCCCCTCTGGCGTATATCATCCCCATGAAACCCTAAGACTCGGGGAGCGACCAAAGAAAGATTCTGCCGCCTCTGCGGGGCGGAAAACACCGAGAGAAAAATATCTCTCCGGCAGACAGATTTCTGCCGGGGGAATTCCTTCCCGGAGAGGGGAGAACGTCGCCATCAACACCAACATCAAGCTGGACTTCATCGGGATCATCATCATCATCACCACCATCATCACCATCAACACCCTCATCAACATCTCCATATTGCTGTAACAATTGGTTGAATCTTGCTATAGTTCATAGGGGAAACTTTCCCGGTGTTGATTACTCCTTGTAGTTGATGCTATTGAGTGAACCATTGAATTATTGTTTATGTTTAGATTGTTATACATCATTATTCCATCTCTGGTCATGATCCATATGATGTCTTGTGAGTAGTTCATTTTGTTCTTGAGGACATGGGAGAAGTCTTGTTGTTAGTAGTAGAGTTGTGTTGAGAAAGATTCAATAATTTGATATTTAAGTTGTGGTGTACTTCTTCTAGTTGTTGACTACATGACACTTCACCTATATGGGCCTAGGGGAATGCATTGTGTATTTGGCTACTAATCGTAGGGGTTGCTGGAGTGACAGAAACCTGAACCCCCGTTAGGAAACCATTGCACAAGGGACGTAAGGGTCTTAGAGTTTAAAGTTGTGGTTAGGTTTCTACCTTAATTACTTTCTTGTACTTACGGATGTTTGCAAGGGGTATAATCACAAGTATGTATTAGTCTTGGATGGGTCGGTACATTAGCACAGGTTCACCCACACAACACTTAGCAAGCTAAAGAAGATTAATCAACTATATGAAGCGAAAGCACTTGACAGTCTTCCCATGTGTCCTCGAGAACGTTTGGTCATCTATAGAAATACAACCGGCTTGTCCTTTGCTACATAAAGGATTGGGCCACTTGCTGAATTTATTCCTACTGTCTTTTGTTTACTCGTACTTTGTTTACTTGCTTTATCGAAAACCCCTAAAAATCCATTTGCTAAGTATTTGCAGATAATTCCTAATCCATACAACTAGCCAGCACCTTCTGCTCCTCGTTGGGTTCGACACTCTTACTTATCGAAAATACTGCAATACACCCCCTATACTTGTGGGTCATCATGAAGTTCCAATAGAACAAGATATAATTAGTTTACCAAGTTTGGCGGTGTTACCTTGAATTACCTTAGTGGAGTCTTCACATAAATAAACATCACAGGGAGTTTCTTCATTTAATTCTTTGATAACTGAAATTTGATGCTGAACTTCAATTTGGTCATATGGTTCATTGCATCTTCTAGCACTCTTGTTTGCCACAGTAGTAAGTAAATTCTCCTTGACTCTTCTTGGATATGGAGAAACTTCAACATGTTCTTCTATTTTGGCTGATGATACTTTATTAACCTGTTTCACAACTTTAGGGACATATGCAGAATATTTGAAAGCCTCAACATAAACATTAACTCCCTTTTTAGGAACATTAAGATGGCTAGAAAAAGATTTAGTAATTTCTACTAAAGAATGAGGATCAACTCCAAGCCTTTTCTTTAGATATCCAAACAATATAGTAGTAGAGAAACTCTCTACACATGAGTGTTCATATTCAAAACATGGTTTATTACCTTTATCACGATTCCAAGCTTCAGAATTTTTAGCAATAGTATCCAATAAGTCCCATGCTTATTTTCCAGTTCTATCAGAGAAACTTCCTTTAGAGCAATTATACATAAACTTCCTAAGATCATGAGGTAATCTGACATAGAAGTTGATCAAAATAATAATTTCAGGAATACCATGACCATGATTTTTACGAATGAGCCCATTCAATCTCCCCCAAGCTTGAGCAATGCTTTCTCCAAATTGAGGCTAGAAGTTATAATTATGACAATAATCATCATAATCCTCTTTATAAGTATAATACTTGAGACAAAAAGCCTTCTTCAGATATTCCCAATTAAAACAGTATTTTTCATCTAGAGATCTATACCATGAGTGAGAATTTCCAAAGAGAGATAAATATAATAGCTTCCTTCTAACTTCATTCTCATGAATACTGATGGACCAAGATATCTCGAGCTTGTTGGGGAACCCCAAGAGGAAGGTATGATGAGCACAGCAGCAAGTTTCCCTCAGTTATGAAATCAAGGTTATCGAACCAGTAGGAGCAAGGAAACACCTCCAAGGTGTTGTTGCCAACTTGGAATCCTGCAAAACACAACCACAGAACTTTGCCCCCAACTTACAGTGAGGTTGTCAATCTCACCGGTTTTGCTAAAAACAAAGGATTAAATGTATTGTGTGGAAGAAAGTAAAAGCTTGCAGAAAGTAAACAGAAAGCAGTAAACAGTTGTAGATTGATGGTAAAAGAAAGGACCGGGGTCCATAATTCACTAGTGGTGGTTCTCCTTAGTGAGCTCAATGCTCCGGCGGCAGTTGGGAACATGGTCAGCGACAGCAATCGCGACTCCGATCTAAGCGATCTGGCCACTGAAGATGGAACCTATGGTTCCGGATCTGAAAGTTGTGGAAGCAACAGCTTCCCAAATCACTTCATGTGCGCCGTCATCAACGCGGGCGACACCTCCGCCAACCGTGGCAACGGTGGAAACACCGGAAACGGCACTAATCCACCCAATCGTGGCAACGGTGGTAACACCGGCAACGGCACCGACCTGCCCAACGCCGGCAATGGCGGTAACGGTGGCAACGGAGGAGCAGTCGAACCTCCTAGCATAATCAACGAGCAAACCGGCGAACGTGTCGTGATCAGGCTCAATGAGCAAGAGTGGGAACGCTGCCGCGAAGCCCTACGAGGTGCACCTCTACCCTTCGGGTCCCTGCAGGAACTACTGATGGGCTACCACTGGCTCCTAAAAGAGAAATTCAAGCGCCAAAAACAAGCAATCACGCAACTTGAGGCGCGTAAAAAGGCGGCAGACGAGTCGAGCCTTCTTCGCGCTGGGCTCTCCTCCTACGGAGGATCCTCCTCAAGAGGCAACGAGCACCTCGCCAGGAAAAGGCAATCACGGATGGCTCACCTCACCGAACAAGAACGCATAGATGCCGCGAAAGTCCTTGACTTCGGCTCTATGACAGTCGACACGAGAGGCAACGTGGTGCCCAGGACAAGGCAGGCCGCGGTGACAGTAGCCACCATGTACCTTCTCAATAACCAGCCACCAGCTGAAGATCCCAGAACGGTCATGCACCAATCTACGATCACGGGCTTGGGACTAATCGAGGCCACCCTCGACAAGGAACCGGTACCAGACCCAAAAAAGGGCAAAGCGCTACTCTTCGCCCTCGTCCAGCGATGACAGTCACGACCTGTCTCGGCGCCGCCGCTCACGGCGACACGATCGCGACTATGATGCACGCGATGAACTCACGCAGCGCAAGATCGACAAGTCAAGGGCACGACGTGCTCGGTCGACTGACTCGGAAGAAGAAGATGGGGAGCTCTACAACGCCAGATGCTTCAGCAGATCCATCAGGCAAAAGCGAATGCCTAAAGGGTTCAAACTCCCATCGGAGAACCCGAAATTTGACGGTCTGCAGGACCCCAAGATCTGGCTGGAGGATCACATCTCCTCCGTCAGGCTACATGGAGGCAGTCGAAGTACTGCCATGCAATGCTTGCAGCTACAGCTGCAGGGCGCCGCCCGGGCATGGCTCAATAACCTCCCACGCGGATCCATTCGTAGCTGGGATGAGCTGGTCTACAGCTTCGTGCGCAACTTTAAGGGCACGTACAAACGCCCCGCCTCAATCGAAGAACTGAGATGCTGCCAGCAAAGATCTGGCGAATCGCTGCGCTCTTACATCCAAAGGTGGTCCATCATCAAGAACTCCACGGAGAACATCTCGGAAGACCGCGCGATTGATGCATTCAATGGTGGTGTCCGCCGCATGGAACTCAGGGAGGAGCTAGGCCGCTCAAAGCCCCAGACCATCGACCACCTGATGGAGATCACGAATCGGTGGGCCGATGGAGAAGATTCGGTGAAGAATCGCGTTCACTCTGACGAGGAGGCAGAACTCGAACGAAGATGCGACCGCCGGAGTAAGCGTCGCATGCGCGTCTACGACGACCGCGATGACGTCAACATGGTCGCAGCTGGCTACGCCGATAGACGCAATGATAACCGCAACAGCGGATACCGCAGCGGCGGATACCGCGACTCCGGGAAAACCACGCAAGTGTGGCAACGCCGCACTCGCGATGAAGCACCCACGACCTCCATCGAGGACAAACTGTCCGGGCCATGCACGATACACTTCTACATCGACAAGCATGATGGCAAGAGAAAGTCCAGCCACCTCCTCAAGGACTATCGTGAGTTCCTCAAGCTACATGAGGGATTGGTTCGGATGAACCGCAATGCAGTCGAAAGAGGCTACGGAGCTGCTCCAGGCGCCGTGGCACATGGCGCACCACCACCACCACCTGGGCCACCCCCGAACGGAGCTGCACTGGACCAACACCATGGAGGCGAACCGTACCCACGCGCCATGGGTACCATGATGATCCAAAAGGGGCGCCCCTCCAATAGGGTGCAGAAGGCCATCACTCGCCAAGTTAACTTGGCCACGCACTCGCCACCATCCACCACTGAGTACCTCAGTGGCAGCGAGTCGTGCATTACCTTCGACAAACGCGACCACCCACCTCAAGTACCTCGCCCAGGTCACTGCCCCCTCGTACTCGAGGTGCAAATTGGAGGCTTCGACATGAGTCGCGTCTTCATGGATGGCGGAAGCGACATCAACCTCATATTCGCGAGTACCTTGCGAGCAATGAGGATCCCTCTAACTTGCTTGGAGGCATCGGACACAACGTTCCACGACATCGTCCCAGGGAAAGGCATATACCCCTAGGCAAAATCAACCTCGACGTCATATTCGGCACGCCAAGGAACTTCCGGCGCGAGCGCATCGACTTTGAGGTTGTCGACTGGCCCTCACAATACCACTGCATCCTCGGACGCGTCGCGTTCGCTAGGTTCATGGCGGTACCCCACTACGCCTACCTACAGATGAAAATGCCAGGTCCCAACAGCGTCATCACGATCAACGGGAGCTTCGAGCGATCTGACAGTTGCGACAGGGAATTCAACAGAATCTCCTAGTCCTTCGGCATGCAGGAGGAGCTCGCGCAATTGAAGGAAACGACAGACAACAGTCTGCCCCCCCCTGAGTAGGCCAAGCTCACCTGACCTCTCCTTCGACTCACTTGTGCACACAAAGAAGGTGCAGGTCCATCCATCAGATCCCGCTAAAACGGCCCTCATCGCCAACAACTTGAGTCCCGCATAGGAACTCGCGCTCGTCGAATTCCTCCTTGAGCACTGGGAAATTTTTGCCTGGTGTCCTGCAGACATGCCAGGAGTTCCTAGGGAATTCGCCGAGCACGCACTCAACGTCAACCCCGACGCAAGGCCGGTCAAGCAAACAATCAGGCGACTGTCTAAGCCACGAGCGCAGACAGTCAGAATGGAGATCAACAGACTCCTCGAGGCCAAATTCATACGCGAGGTCAAGGAAATCACTTGGCTCGCCAATACGGTGCTGGTACCAAAAAAGGACACGGATATCCTACGGATGTGTGTGAACTTCACTTCTTTAAACAAGCACTGCCCAAAAGATCACTTCCCGCTACCACGGATCGATCAAATCATCGACTCCACCGCTGGATGCGAGCACCTCTGCTTCCTCGATGCCTACTCAGGCTATAACCAAATTCGAGTGAAGGAGGAAGACCAGGAGAAGACCACGTTTACAACGCCCTTCGGTGTGCTCTGCTACAACACAATGCCCTTCGGGCTAAAAAACGCGGGAGCTACATACCAGCGGTGCATGTAGGCTTGCCTCAAGGAGCAACTAGGTCGCAACATCCAAGTCTATGTTGATGACATAGTAATCAAAACCAAGGAAGAAGCCTCGCTAATCGACGACTTGCGCGAAACATTCGCCAATCTCGATCGCTACCGGATAAAGCTCAATCCGGACAAATGCGCCTTCGGCGTACCATCTGGGCAGCTGCTCGGGTATCTTATCTCCGCGAGAGGGATTGAGGCAAACCCGAAAAAGATAAAGGCCATACTGGCCATGGAGAAGCCAAAGAACATAAGAGGCGTTCAGCAACTAGCCGGACGAATCGTGGCCCTCAGTCGATTTATCAGTCGAATGGGAGAAAAGGTGCTGCCCTTCTATCAGCTCCTCCGCAAAGCTGAAAAATTTGAGTGGACCAATGAATCGCAAGAAGCATTCGAAGACCTCAAGCGCCTGCTATCCACCTCGCCAGTATTGGTGACTCCACGAGAAAGGGAACCACTGCTGCTGTACATCTCCGCTACCAACCAAGTGGTTAGCACAATGCTCGTCGTCGAGCGGGCTAAGGAAAACAAGGTCCACGACGTACAACGCCCGGTATACTACCTCAGCGAGGTCCTCACGCCAACAAAACAGCGGTACCCGCACTACCAGAAGCTGGCGTATGGCGTCTTTATGACCGTCCGGCGACTGCGCCATTACTTCCAGGAACACCCAATCGTGGTAGTCAACGACACCCCATTGGGACATATCCTCAATAACCCCGACGCCACGGGGCGAGTCACGCTTTGGGCGAGACATCACATACGAAAAGCGCGATGCAATCAAGTCGCAAGTTCTCCTTGACTTCCTCGTACATTGGATGGAAAACCAACTCCCGGACAAGCCAGATATGTCCTACCTCTGGACAATGCACTTCGATGGGTCCAAGAGGAAAGACGGAGCAGGAGCAGGTGTCATACTGACATCACCTCAAGGGGACAAGCTGAAATACATCCTGCGAATGCAGTTCACAGCCTCAAACAACGAGGCTGAATACGTGGCCCTGTTGCATGGGATGAGGATGGCAAAAGCCTGCGGTGCAAAGAGGCTAATCATATATGGCGACTCCAAGCTGGTCGTCAACCAAACAATGCATGAGTGCAACACACTGAACGACAACATGATCGCATACCGCGACCTCTACGACACACTTGAAGGAGACTTCGATGGTTGCGAGTTGCGACACATAGGTCGCGAAAGCAATGAGGACGCGGACGCACTCGCCAACATAGGCTCCACCTGCGCACCCATACCACCTGGAGTATTTCTCGAGCGGATATGCGAATGCTCCATTAAGCCAAAGGCCGCAGAGAAGAAAACAAGCGCAGCAACAGACTCGGGGGTTACGCCACCCAATGAGCCAATGGCACTCGATGACTTGGAGCTGGACACAGGACTCGAGGGACCAATGAGCGTCATGATGATCGAACAATCTTGGACACAGCCGTACATTACGTACCTCCTCAGCAAGCGCCTACCGGACGACCCGACAGACGCACGACACATCGCGCGATGCTCCGAGGCATTCGCCGTTCTCAACGGTGAACTGTATAAACGCAGCATCACAGGAGTGCTACAACAATGCGTCTCCATGGCCGATGGAAGAGCAGTCCTCCTCGACATCCATGAAGGGACCTGCAGGCACCACGCCGGCAGTCGCGCCCTTGTTGCCAAAGCTCTACAAGCTGGATTTTACTAGCCCACGGCCATGCGCGACACCAAGGATATAGTCCAAAAGTGCAACGCTTGTCAGCGATTCGCGGACAAGCCACACGCACCAGGCGCAGAACTACGGCCCATTCCATTGGCCTGGCCCTTCGCACAATGGGGGCTTGACATGGTGGGCAAGCTCCCAAGGTCCTCGCAAGGAGGCTACGTCTACCTCTTGGTCGCAGTCGACAAGTTCACCAAATGGATCGAGGCCATGCCAGTGACCAAGCAATCAGGGCACAGCGCGGTCAAGTTCTTCGAATTCATTGTCTACCGCTTCGGCGTGCCGCACAACATCATCACTGACAACAGGACGAACTTCACATCTAAGAAGTTCCAAGAATTCTGCGGAAACCTGGGGATCAACATCAGTTACGCCTCAGTCGCGCATTCACATACCAACGTTCAGGTGGAAAAAGCAAACGGGCTCGTCTACAGCGGCATCAAGAAGCGACTCCTTCGACCATTCGAGCAAGCCGCGGGTTGCTGGCCAGATGAGCTCCAATCCGTACTCTGGAGTCTACGAACAACCCCAAACAGCGCCACGGGCTACACACCATTCTTTATGGTGCACGGAGCAGAAGCAGTACTACCCGCCGAAGTGCGATACAAGGCGCCGCGTGTAGTCGCTTACAGCAAACAAGAGTCATCTCTTGCACTCGAAGACTCCGTCGATCTCCTCGACGAGGCAAGAGAAATCGCCACAGCAAGATCCACAATCTACCAGCAGAACCTGCAAAACTGCCACAGTAGAAGGCTTCACCCCAGATCCTTCGTCGAAGGTGACCTGGTCCTGCGACTGAGGCAGCAGGGGCATCTCAAGCTCGAATCTCCCTGGGAAGGACCGTACGTGATTACAGAAGTAATCCCAGGTGGCGCCTATCGCCTTCAAGATTTAGAGACAGGAGTCGCACACTCCAACCCTTGGAACGTCGCACAACTGCGACGCTTCTACCCTTAGTCGTTCTTTCTTTACTTTTACATTGCAAATAAGGCTATTCGGCCAAGGCTACTTAGCCGCACATTGTACCTCGTACTATTCTCCGAATAAATAAAAGCTAAGTGCCCCAAAACTCTGTGCCCTCCTTTACTTTGTCAATTCTCATACTCGGGGGCTATGCCACCCTATACACATACGTTCTTCGAACAAAAACGCGACATCCTGAGTAGCTGGCACATCAATCGAGCCCCTTAACACAAACTCAACCCAGCTGCAACGCACCTGACAGGTTGACAAGGGAACGAGATACAAAGATGGCCAGGCTAACAAAAAGGACTCGCATATGTGCAACGCACCCCACGCTTATAAAGCTATTTGTACACATTCAACAGTAAATTATCTACAAATATATACGAGCTTTACAACACTAGTACACTTATGTGCAGGATACATATTTGGCTACCCTTGCAACAGAAGAACATTAGTCTGTTCCTCGAAGAAGTCGATGACCTCCTCGGCTGGACGGTCCACCGCCTGATAGTGCGACACCATGTTCCAAGAAGATCCTGCTGGTGGCACCGGTGTCCCAGATGCAATGGCGGCGACATCCACGTCAGGCATGTGCAAACGCACCATGGAGAGGGCAGCCTTGGCACCAGCCACCAACTGCTGCCTCACGCACTCGCGAACCGCGGACATATTTTGAAATTTGGTCAGGAGAGCCAGCAGGCTTGATGGAGTATCATCCAGCGGGAACATCGCTTGATAAATGTTCTTCAAACACGACTGCGACTTCTTCAGAAAGAGCAGCACTCGCGAGGCGCGATCCTGCAGGGTCGCCAACGCAGTTGCACGATCATGATCTACCCAGAAGTATCCACTCTCCTGAAGTTGCTCCCGGGTAAGATCATGAAGGCGGATGGCAATCCTATCCCTCTCCTCCTGCGGATGGCGTGCGCTAACAACTACACGAAGCAGCATCAACAGCATGAGTACAACGTACCATTGCGATTAACTACAAAGAAAAAGACGAGGATGAGCAAACTAACACTTAAACTGGTAGCCCAGCTGCGTCACCTTGCCAAGTAGATATTGCTTGCGGGCGGCGGCTTTTTCAGCCTTTGACTTACACACATCCGCGGTACCGCGGATCACGGGCAACTCAAGCTCCAGTTGCTTAACGCGATCATGAAGTCGCGAAAGCAAGGACAGCTCCTCTACCTTGGAGCGTGGTGGTGCCATTGTATCCTCAAGAGATGGCGAGTCCGGGGTTCCCCCCACAGGACCACTTGATGTACCCTACCAAAAACCAAGCCAGAGGCAAATAAGGCGACCAACTCAAAAGTCAAAAGTAACAGATGCATTCAGGATCAGCATAAAGTATTCACAAAACACACTCGCCAACAGGCATGTTCTCCAGTCAAAAGGGAAATTCATTAACTATTACAAGAAACTAACTATGAAGCAGCTGGCTTCTTTGACTTCGATGACCTCGGGGGCTTCATCAAGTCCGTGGCAGTATCAAATGCCACTGACTTTCCGTCGGCCCCTGAGACCGAAGCTTTCGCCGCCTTCTTCGCATGATTGAGCTCCTCCGAATACTTGGGAACAGTATTTATCAAGGAATGGCCATATTTGGCACGGGCAATCGCAAAGGGAGCGAATACTACCTGCTGACCATCCGCGCCAATAGGCATCATCTTCGACACCGCAGAAGGATCTACTTTGACTCCGTGGGCTTGCACCATGGCAAGTGACATGGTCACGCCAGCTGCGCTGAGGGAGTTCTTGTACGTGGCAGGCAGACCCCCAGCGAGCGACTCCACCAGCTCTTCCTCATTGTCGACCAGCTCCGCCTTCGGCATCAACTCCTCCCGGAGGCGACTTAGGGTGGCCTTGGCCTTGGACAACGTATTTTGGACAGCGGCGCTACGATCCTCGACCACAGACACCGGGCCCGCCAGAGCGTCATCGCGGCAAAGGACTCGTGGATCAAAACTCAAGTCGCCAGCATCTACACCAAAATACACACATGGATCAAACTTCTAGTGCCATCGGCACTCCAGATGCAGAGAAGAACATCAATCAAATATCTACCAGTAAAGGTACTTGAGAGGGCCTTGGCGACTGAGAACAGTTGCTCCTCGAACAACTTCTCCCTGGCCGCAAAGGAGGCACGCAGATCCTCTTCGTGCTCCGGGCATCATCACGAGCCGCGATTGCCTCGTCGCGCCCCTTCACAACTGCGGCTAGTGTCTTCTCCAACGTGGCGACATCGCGCAGTAAAGCGTTATGCTCAGCTACATGGCAGTCAATAATTGGCTGTTAGTCGATTATACCAAAACAGAGAGAAGACAAAAAGAATAAGTATAGAGCACTCACTCTCGACCACGCGGTGGCGTGTCTCCAGCATCGCATGCTGGCGACCCATCGCCATCACCTCCTCCGCCACTGCGCGGCTTCCTTTACAAGGAGCTGTCGCACAACACAAGGAGTCAGCAGAGGGTAGCAGAAGGCGTTGACTACCACATTAAAAAAGAAGGAAAGATACACTTACATGGTCCTCCAGCGACTCCGAAGAAGTTTGTTGAACTGTCATCGGAGCAACTACTCGATGCTCCCCCACATGAGGAGAGCTTGAAGAATTATGCCCGGAGTGGGCCGCCGTCGGAGGAGAAGGAGCACGCTCGACCTCTACCTTGGCCCTTGAAGTCGCGACTCCCGATTCCTTCAAAAACTCGATGTCGCCAGAAGATGATGACGCCTCTTGACTACAAGACAAAGTCCACATTGAGAAAAGGGAAAACTCCAGAGAAAAAATCAACAAGAAGAAAACAGAAAAGAATGAATAACCCAGCAAACTTACCAGTTAAAATTGTCGAGATCAAACGTGACAGCCGCCGATTCTGACGAAGACTCCTTGGGCAATCGCATCTTCTTGCGAGAAGATGGCGCCACAGCCCTCACAGGAACAGCTGGAATTGGCGACTCCACGCCAATAGCCGTGCCTCCTGGAGTTGAAGGAGTCGACGCGTCGGAGTCCCCGCTACGCGAACGCTTGCGAGTATTCGGGCTCTCGGACTCGGGGGCTTCCTCTTCAACATCAGAAGGGATAGTAGACTCAGACTCATCCTCTTCCAAAGCTTCACGAGCAATAATCCCCTCATGGAGGGGAGGCATACAAGGCGACACTGCCCACTCCTGCATATAAACAGTAAAGATCAGCAAACATAACAGGTAAGCAACAGAAAACGCAATCGCGAAAATAAGCTACTGCGTAGCACAACTGTACCTCAGGAGGAGGATTCGAAGCATCGAAAGGAGGAACGACTGGCTCATTCGGAAGCACATCCTTGAGGGTGTACTTCGTGACCAGTCGCACCCTCTTATCTACCTCACTCGCGGACATGCCATCAGCGGACACGCGAGTGGCATCATCAGCGCCACCCCATTGAAACATGGGATGGACCCTGGCCTGGAGAGGTTGGACGCGACGGCGCAGCCAAGTCCTAACAAGGGCGCAGCCTCCCTCTTCTGCGCCTATACGACTCTCGAGGTCGCAGACGCGTTGATATAGCACGTCTGTCTCCGCAAGTTCGGAAGGCATGATCACATTCTTCCAAGAACGCATCTTCTTGCAGGGAGTCGCGGGATCGAAAGGCGCGAGTCCAAAGTGCTCGTCTTTGGCCTTCTGGTCGTGAACATAGAACCATTTGTCCCTCCATCCCTGGACGGACTTGGTAAGCTTGATGTCGAAGTAGGTGGCGGATGGGTCGACATGGATTCTGCAACCACCTACATCATAAACTAAAGAGCCAGATGTGGACTGACGCTTCAATTTAAAGATGCACTTGAAAAGACCAAAGTGTGGCTCGATTTCGAGCCAGCACTCGCAGAGAGTGATGAAACAAGTGATGTGGAGGAGCGAATTTGGGGACAGCTGATGGAGCTGGAGCCCATAGAAACAAAGAAGACCCCTAAGAAAGGGGTGAAGAGGCAAGGAAAGACCGCGAATGATGAATGCAAGAAACATCACTCGAAAACCAGCGGGAGGAGCAGGAATGGTCTCACCGCTGGGGACGCGCGCATCGGTGACTGCTGCGGAGATCACTCCATCTTGGCAAAGAAGACGGAGATCCGACGCCTTGATGATGGAAGGACGCCATGCACCATTTGTCATGCGGGTGCCCGTGATTTTCTTCTTCCCGTCGGCGGTGGTGCTGGTGCCCGCAGCAGCGGAGCCACCTTTCTTCTTCGCCGCAGCGACGGTGGCCGTGGAATTAGCGGCAGCGCCTCCCTTCTTCTTCCCCATTGCGCGGCGGTGATGTGAGCGAAGGAAGTAGCTCAAGAACGAACGGAGCTGGTCCAGCGTCGTGGAGAAGATGGGCACAGGGGAAAGCAGAAAAGCAGCAGCAATGGCGATGGCAGCAAGGAAGAAAGAGTGCAGATGGGAAATTACCGCCGCACCACCGCTACTTAACCCCTGGGAGATGCAATCCAACGGTTGACAAAAACCCTATTGGACGCATGGAACGCATCGCGTTGGACACGTGGATAAGAGGAAGCACGAACCGTCCCCCCGCTTCTACCATTACATGCGGAAATCGAGGAGGCGCAGTTAAAAAAAAGATTACACACGCCCAGTCAAATCAAAGTCAGAAAGTGGGACCCACCGCTCGTCACGTCCCGTCAAACTCGCTCACGCGGGCAACTAAGGTCATACAAGCGTCAGCACTGACGTCACCAAGGCTACGCAGTGGAAAACTTTGACTATTTTTAGTCCTTGCCGGAGTCTTCGACTCCACCAAGCACTCGGGGGCTACTCCCATAGGGAGCACTGGCCGCGCACCCTACGACTTTTCTTTTTCTTGTTGCGGGAACATGGACAATCACAAAAGCAACCCCAATCACTCGAAACACAGTGATATTATGGACATGGGTTACTCCCATAGGGAGCGCCGGAAACAGATTCGACTGAAACAAGCAGGCAAAAAATGACAACAGTCGCGAAAGTTCTTTGGTCCCTTCCTGAGTAATCGACTGAAACAAGTAATCAAAAAGACGACAGCAGTCGCAAAAGTTTTTTAGTCCCTGCCTGAGTCTTCGACTCAACCAGGCACTCGGGGGCTACTCCCATAGGGAGCACTGGTCGCGCACCCTATGATTATTTGCACAAAAACTGCGTATTGATGACATCCGAACTCGCAACCTTTGGCGACACCGCCTCATAAATTTTCCCTACAAAGAGACTACGTCTCTTGGGACGCCCGAATCGTCTTCGCGATGATAAAATTCGGATGCCGCGCCTATGGCGTGAAGGTAAGACCTGAATAAGGCCTGGCAACGCATTTAACTGCGCACTACCAGAAACATATCCGTGCCTACAGGCACGATGAACATGCCTTGACGGACGCGTCGAGTGCTCACACTCATATAACTGGAATTCGACTCCTGTAAGACCTCCGTGGCCTGAGTCGAATTACACCAGCACTTTTCCGAATTCGAGTTCGGGGACTCGAATTTGAGTAGATTGCATTGTTTCACCCTAAGGTGGTTAACTGATACCGATACTTCGGTTATATCAGGCACGTATATCAACAATCCCTATGACATAAATAAAAGCAGTCGAAAACGTACTCATTCAGGCATTCGAAGACTTCAAAAATGTCCCCAGTCGAATCTGCGATTCCACTGGACACTCGGGGGATACTGACATGGGTATAACCTACAGGTACTCGAGCTTGGTATATACGGTCCAAATACGTTCAGGCCCACGGTGTCGCCAAGGCCTGGATAGAAGGACTCGAGTAACCTGCGGACTCTCGATTGCTTGAAGATCAAGAGAAAGCTGAAGATAGAAAGTTTGAAAGGGGAAAACCCTAACTTGTAACCGACTCGACCTGCTACCCGAGACCTAGCCTATCTATATAAGGGCTAGGAGGGGGCGGCGAGGAGAACACACGCAACCCTAGCTTCCACAAACCCTCGCCAGATTGCATCTGTGCACCGTTGTAACTTTCGACTCCCTCAATAATTCCACGAGCAGACAAGCAGGAGTAGGGACCTCTACGAGGCCTGAACCTGGGTAAATCCTTTGTCCCCTGTGTGCTTGTTTGCTAGCCGATAGATCTCTCCAGTGCTCCCTCCTTCTCCAAAACCCAAGCCCATAACAATGGGCATTGACGAGTTAAATCCTCGTCAATAGGTTAGTCCAAGAAAGTGTATAAAAATACTCCAAAGTGTGGGCAAAACATAAGAAAGTAGATAAAAACCAAGCATGGAACATAAAAAATTATAGATATGTTTGCAACGTATCAACATCCCCAAGCTTAACTCCTGCTCGTCCTCGAGTAGGTAAGTGATAAAAACAAATAATAATTTTTGAGGTGCCATGCACCATCATAAACTTGATCAAAGTATTTGTAAAACATTAATAGCTGGGATCATAGTACTTCAACATAGCATGAAAGACAAAGTTCTAACAATAAGACATAGCAACTATGTTGCCACATCAGAAGGCACAAACAAAAGATTCATGAATAACAATGCTTTTGCAAGACGTTTGTTTGTTTCACATAAAGAAAACATAACATAGTGGCATTCAGCTTGTCCCTCATAGATTAGGAAACATAAATCCGTAGGACACCTTCAAAGTTTATAAGGGTGACTAGATACAAATAGTTTAAGAACAAGCAATATCAAAATTATGCATCAATCAACAAGTCTTGGGACAATGCACATAGAACTAAGAATGGCCACTATGCTCTCAAAATAGGTGCATAAAGATAGAAGGTGGAGACTCAACATAAAAGTAAAAGAAAGGCCTTCATAGAAGGAAGCAGGGATTCAAGTTTCATAAAGAGCTTCCAAAAATTATGGTACTTATTAGCTTTCAGCTCGCATTGCCCCTATCATAAGCATCTTGAAGTGATTAAGGTTCAAGTGAACAAACTATGGAGTATATGCTTGACAAAGTATAAGTTGGAAATCTCATGTCCCTTGAATAAGAGGGCCACTCCTCATGCTACTCAAGGTTAGTTACCGGTAAGTTCTTGTCATAGTAAGTACATGTGTATCATAGAGAACCGCCAACAGGGTACCCCTTGCCTGATGATACGGAAGAATCCCCATATCAAAATGACAAGGCAAGTAGACAACGAGCATCTCAACAATCTTCTTATTTACCATGGGAAAATGGTGCTTTTTTCTCTCTTTCCTCTTTTCTCATATCTCTTTTTTTTTCTTTTTCACTTTTTCCTCAATATCTGACTCTTTTTTTATAAGAAGAATGCTTCATAGACAGCTCATTGCGGTTAAGCTGCAAGTTTCCACCATGACAGCATGGATTAGACCGGCGACCCAGGCGTTTCTCTAACGCACATACATAACTCCATGGACTTACAAGCTCCCTTTCATTTCACACCGATGACATCCATAGACAAAAGAGCATGATATCAACTAGGTGCAAGTACCAAGTGCTATGTTGAAAGCGTTCCCCATGACAACATGGTTTTGCTAATCCCCAACATATGAGTGCAAGCATATACAACATAGAAGACACAATGGTTTCAAGTTTATTAAGGGCAAGAAAAGTAAAGTGTGCCATCAAGTTCGTGAGAGCTTTAGTCACTAGTTTTCTCATAGCAAGTTTAATTTGGAAGGTAGATAAAAACAAGAATATACTTGGAATAGCAAATGCTAATAGGTAGGTATGGTGGACTCTTTGGAATAACTTGGTTTTAGGAGTTGGATGCATGAGTGGAACTCATACTTGGTTATGGAGGCTAGCAAAAGACTGGGAGCGACCGACTAAGAGAGCAATAATGGCCATAATCATGCAAAGCGACAAAACATCATTAATTAATGCATAAAGTGATATTACAAGTCGAAAACTAAAGGATCATAAAGGCTATGGTGACTTGGGATAGTCATAACATGGTGTGAGCATGTGCCAAGTCAACCCAAATAAAGCATCAAAAGAGAATACCACAATACTATGCTTTAATATGCTAAAACAACGAATGATTCTTTGAAGGAACACTAAGAAATATCAATTGTTTATAACAAGTCATGCTACAGCAAAGATCACTAAGCATAAAGCCAAAACAATATCAAGCATGGCATGACAAAGCATAGGCCACAGTCAAAAACAAGCTCCTTTTACCACTTAAGCATGAACTTTCCTACTCTTTCCAATCCAAACCAAACTATTTGAAAACCAATGTATGAAAGAGGGGGTCCAACCAATTTATTCAAGCAAACTAAGAAAACCAAGCAAACAAAAAACCAAAAACAAATACAAAGATGCTCCAAGAACAACACAACTGTGCATGAAACAATAAAAATGAAGTGTTTGGAAGAAACCTGGGATTTTTATTGATGAAGAAGGGGATGCCTTGGGCATCCACAAGCTTTGACGCTTGTAATTCTTGGATATTTCTTGGGGTGACACGTGTGGCATCCCCAAGCTTGATCTTTTAGTCCATTCTTCATCTCATTACATCATTCTCTCCATACACCTGAAATTTTTCCTTCATACAAAACTTCACACAATCTTTATTAGCAACATTAGTGCACTCAAGATAATAAGCCTTTGGGTTCAGTTTCAACACCAATAAAACTTCCATTAAAAAACAAGATACTGTAGCACTTCCCTCAAAAAGCGCAATTCCCCAGAGGGAACCCAAAAAGGAACCAACAAGAAGCAAATGCAAATAATGGCAGAAATCTGTCAAAACAGACCAGCAGGTAAAACCCAATTGTTTCGAAGACCTTCTGTTGCTAAAATCAAAAAGTGTTGAACTAATTAAAGTTAGATAACAACCTGGGGTAGAAGCACAAAAATTCATGCCTCAAAACAACATACAGAGATTTTACACGAATTTTTACGGTGAAGCACAAAAATCTGTTTCGGGACAGCAACTTTCCCAAGCATTACTTCCCTCTCATTAGAAGTTACTCTTGGCACAAAAAGCAAATAAAAAGGATAAGGAGCAGTTATTACTGAAGTAATAACTTCCAAGACTCATCTAAAACTTTTGGGTTATCTCCCAATAAGTACTTTTCTTTAACGCCTTTAAGTTAGGCATAAGAAGCAAGAAAAGGAATCAAGTGTTCTCAAATGAAGAAGCATTAAGATTAATACCAGAAATGTCTTCAACAAGGCAAGGTAAATCATCCAAATAAGTTCTAGAGGATCCTTTCCCAATGCTTTTGGGTTCACTACTTTCATCAAATGGGTTTTCAGGAACAATCCAATTCAGATTCTTTTTTATGGCTTCATGCATTGCTACAAGTTTGAAAGGTATTGGTATCTTAATTTCCTCCCCATTAGGTTCGGTTTTGTTCATATTTTCTCGTGTACCAACAACATCTACACATGAGCCTAGCATACTAAAATGTTCAAAGACTTTTCTAGCTTCCTTGGCAACATCATAGAATTATTTAAGCAAAGTTTCTTGAATAAAATCTTTCTTTTCAGGGTCCTCAATTTCTTTAAGTTTAAGAAACATTACTTGCATTAATGGGTTAAGGTTAAAAAACCTAGCTTCCAACATATGAACCAAAGAAGCTGCAGCAATTTCATAATTTGGAGCAAGTTCTGCAAGGGATCTATCCTCAATATCCTCATGCTTACAAACATGATTAAAGAATTCTTCAATGTTATATTTTCCAATTATAGAGCCACTACCTATTGAAAGGTCTTTCAAAGTGAATTTAGGGATCAACATGGTGAGCTAAGGAAGACGTAACAACTATAGAAAGACTTATTTTTTGTGTGTTTTTAATAAAGAAAGCAAACTAGTAAAACTATTTTTTTTGTGTTTTTGATAAAGAAACAAGCAAACAAAGCACAAATAAACTAAGAAAAACAAAAATAACAAAGTAAAGAGATTGGTTATGAGGGACTCCCCTTGTGAAGATGTCCTTGACTCCCCGGCAACAGCGCCAGAAAAGAGATTGATGGCCCAAGATATCTTGAGCTCATTGGGGAACCCCAAGAGGAAGGTATGATGAGCACAGCAGCAAGTTTACCTCAGTTATGAAACCAAGGATATCGAACCAGTAGGAGCAAGGAAACACCTCCAAGGTGTTGTTGCCAACTTGGAATCCTGCACAACACAACCACATAAGTTTGCCCCCAACTTACAGTGAGGTTGTCAATCTCACCGGTTTTACTGATAACAAAGGTTTAAACGTATTGTGTGGAAGAAAGTAAAAGCTTGCAAAAAGTAAACAGAAAGCAGTAAACAGTTGTAGATTGATGGTAAAAGAAAGGACCGGGGTCCATGGTTCACTAGTGGTGGTTCTCCTTAAGATAGATGACATGTTGGGTGAACAAATTATAGCGGGGCAATTGACAAACATCAAGAAAGCATACATGCATATACTAACCATCTTGACTCCTATGAGATTTGATTGGGTATTACAACATTATACATAGACCGTAACCCAACTGCATCTATAAATAATAATCCACCTTCAGGTTATCATCCGAACCCCCTCCAGTATTAAGTTGCAAGCAACAGATAATTGCATTACGCATTGCGTGTAAAGTAAACAATACGATTGTTCTATGAACAAAGGATTGCTGTTTTCTCCCTAGTAGCAACAACACATCTAGTACCTTAGTCATTTCTGTCACTTCCCCAGATTACTAGAGGCATGAACCCACTATCAAGCATAAATACTCCCTCTTGGAGTTGCTAGCATCTACTCGGCCAAGATATCTACTAATAACGGAGAGCATGCAAGATCACAAATAACAAAGACATGATAGAATCAATAATTAGTCTGAAATAGCATCTCAATATCCATTGGATCCCCACAGACACAACATGCAGGATTACAAATAGATGATCTTGATCATGAACGGAGCTCACAAAATCTAGACATGATAGCACAAAGGAGAAGAACCAACCATCTAGCTACTACATGGACCCGTAGTCCAAGGATGAACTACTCACGCATCACACCGGAGGCTTGCATGGTGATGAAGAAGGACTCTAGGGTGAATTCTCCCCTCCGGCAGGGTGCCGGGAAGAGCTTCAGATCCCTCCTGATCTAGGGATGGAGATGACGGCGGCTACAGACTCTTTCGTGGAATTTTGATCGGGTACTTAGGGTTTCTATATCGGAGGCATCTTATAGGTGAAAGGGGAGGCCGAGGGGGTGCCCTAGGCGGCCACACCACCCCCTGGCGTGGGCCAGGCCTGGCCACGCGGCCAGGTGGTGTGGCGGCCCTCTGGCCCCTCTCTGTCTCGTATTCTGGCTCTGTGTCCCCCTCGGTGAAAAACTGACTTTGGCTTTTGTCCCGTCCAATTCCGAGAATATTCATTTTCTGACTTTCCTAGAACCAAAAACAGCAGAAAACAGGCAACTGGCACGGTGGCATCTTGTTAATAGGTTAGTCCAAGAATGTGTGTAAAAATACTCCAAAGTGTGGGCAAAACATAAGAAAGTAGATAAAAACCAAGCATGGAACATCAAAAATTATAGATACGTTCGCAACAAGTTTAAATAAAGAACATAGATCTTCAATGGTATGTAAATGTCCCATAGCAGTTTGGCTTCCATCCCCTATAAAGGTTAGTTTGATAGCCCTTTTTGCGATACCAATAGGAATTTGATATGCCACTTTTGTCTTAGGAGAACCTTATTTTTAACAACATGAACATATTGATGTAAAGAGATTTTCATATTTTTATGGCCTAAGAAATCCATGATAAAAACAAATAATAAAAAGTAAAAATAGCTTCCAAGTTTCCTTACCAAATAAGTTACCAATAGCGCTACGCTCTCCAGCAATAGCACCAGAAAAGAGTCTTGATGGCCCCCAAGTGCAGGAGATCAATTGTAGTATTTTTCAATCTAGAAAGGCCGTCGAACCCATGAGGAGCTGAAGGTATTGGTTAGTAATTTTGACAAGTCAAATGATAAATAAATGTAGCAGTTTTGGTCTTTTCGGATTTGTAGCGTGCAAGAATTTAAAGTACCAAAAGTAAATAGCAACAAGTAAATGCTCTCAGTGAGATAAAGCCCGATCCTCTATGCAGCAAGAGGACAAGCTCAAGTATGTGTGTGTTCTTATATGTGACAAGTGTTTCCGAGGGTGGCATGGATTAGCATACAAATTTCTACATAATATGGTGAATATCTTGTCAAGTTTCATTCCCTTAGGGCAGAGCCTAAATTAGGTGCATCCATAGACATGAGTAAACACACCCCTTATGATGGGTCCTAGAGCCATTTTCATGTGCAAAGCTAGGAATCATTAGGACATAAATGTCCCACCATAGCAATTAGTTCATTGGTCTCCGACATAAATCCCTCCAATGCAATTCAAAGAATCAGAAAACTTTTTTACCATCATGTGCCTTCCAACCCTCATCATTGCATCAAAGTGTGCCCCTATGAGCCCATATAGGTGAAGTAATATGTAGTCGATGTTTGCATAAAACCATCATAGAACCACATAAAAGATAAAACTTGACCAAATACTCATCGCATACTATATGGAAATCATAACCAATTCATCCTATGCCCTTAGGAACATGGGGATCTACTCACAAGTGAAAAATATGGTAGTGATCAGAGGCATATGGCTTACAACACAATCTAAAAATATAATATCATCACCAAATAAAGACAAGTTGCCAATCATAATCATGCAAATATCCCCTTAAACAATATCCAGGGTTCAATCAATCACAAAATATGAGGGGAACAAGGTGGATCTCGAAGATGGGGATGGCGCTGGTGCTGATGGAGATGTTGATGGAGAGACTTCCCCCTATGCAAGGAGGAGTGGTGATGATGATGTCATTGATTTCCCCCTCACCAGAGGCTCTGGTGCAGCATGATCTGCTCTCTCTCAGAATAATAGAGGACTTTCTGCTTCGCTACCGCCACCTCTGTATATCTTGGGGAAAATGTGGCGTGGGTTTTCGGTCGAGACGGAGGTCTGTGTAAAAGGAGGGGGCGAGACGATGCTCGAGGGCCAAACGGGCCTGGGTGTTGCGCCCAGTAAAGGGGCGTGCTGCCAGTGCTCTTTTGGGCCTCGTAGCTCCCCTCACTTGCTTCTTTGGCCCATTGTCCTTCTCCTAGTGAAAAACTCATCATGTATTTTTCCTTAGATTTTTAGATGTCCAGAAGGTCCTTGGAATAGCAAAATACGAAAACGGAGGTTTTCTGCCTCCTAGAAATTAAATACAAAAAGGAGGACCGATACATCCATTTTGCATCACTATCCTATATCATAATTTACTATTGTTCATTGATATATTTCATATTAAGAGATGATACTTATGTTATTTCATCTGTTTTTGCATGGTTGATGACTTTTGGAGGATGGAACGCTGAATTCAGGATTTTGATGGAAAAGGCACTGTTTGGAGACAAAATTCGTGAAGATCATAAAATCCCGGAAAATATATGGAAAATCCTATTTTTCCAAAAGACGAAGGATGCTAGAAGGGGGAGCGGAGATGGGCCACAGGGGGCCCACACCCCCCCGGCGTGGGCCACCCTAGGCCGCGCCACCAGGTGGTGTGGCCACCCTGGCCCACATATGGCTCTGCCCTTTGGCGTATATAATCCTCCTGAAACCCTAAGACTCGGGGGTGACCACAGAAAGATTCCGCCACCTCTGCGGGGCGGAAAACTACAAAGAGAGAAAGAGCTCTCTGGCATGCAACAATCTATCAGGGAAATTCCTTCCCGGAGAGGGGAGATCGTCGCTGTCAACACCACCATCAAGCTGGACTTCATCGAGATTATCATCATCATCATCTCCACCAGCACCATCATCACCACTTCATACCACTGTAACAATTGGGTTGAATCTTGCATAGTTCTTAGGGGAAACTTTCCTGGTATGGATTACTTGTTGTAGTTGATGCTATTGAGTGAAACCATTACATTATTGTTATGTTCAGATTGTTACTTATCATTATTTCATCTCTGATCTTGATCCATATGATGTCTTTTGAGTAGTTCGTTTAGTTCTTGAGGACATGGGAGAAGTCATGTTGTTAGTAGTGGAATTGTGTTGAGAAAGATTCAATGGTTTGATATTTAAGTTGTGGTGTTATTATTCTAGTGGTATCATGTGAACATAGACTACATGATACTTCACCTTTATGGGCCTAGGGGAATGCATTGTGTATTTGGGTACTAATCGTAGGGGTTGCCGGAGTGATAGAAACCTGAACCCCCATTAGGAAACCTTTGCACAAGGGAGTGTAGGATCTCAGAGTTTAAGGCTATGGTTAGGTTTTTATCTTAATTACTTTCTTGTAGTTGCGGATGCTTGCAAGGGGTATAATCACAAGTATGTATTAGTCCTAGGAAGGTCAGTACCTTAGCACAGGTTCACCCACACAACACATATCAAACTAAAGAAGATTAATCAACTATATGAAGCGAAAGCACTTGACAGTATTCCCATGTGTCCTCGAGAACGTTTGGTCCTCTTAAGTAATACAACCGGCTTGTCCTTTGCTAAAAGAAAGGATTAGGCAATTTGCTGCATCTATTATTATTGTATTTTATTTACTCGTACTCTATTTACCTGCATTATCAAAAAACCCTAAAAATCCGTTTGCTAAGTATTTACAAAGAATTCCCGCGCCAAGCCACTTGTCAACACCTTCTGCTCCTCTTTGGTTTTGACACTCTTACTTATCGAAAATACTGCGATACACCCCTTATACTTGTGGGTCATGAAGACTATGTTCTGGCGTAGTTGCCAGGGAGTGAAGCGCTATTGGAGAGTGGAACTGGTAAAGGAAACTTCTACTTTGAGTATTCTTTATTTTTGTTAGTTACTTTATTTCAATATGGACAATTCACTTAGTTTCTTATTTCGTAATGCTACTACCACTGCTAAGGTAGTAGATGAACCACCACCCACTGAAAATGATACTTTTAAGATACCTACAAGAATTATTGATCGTGTTATGGATAACTACTATTTCGGAGATGGAACTGTCCATCCCGGTGATCATTTGCTTTTTATACATGAATTATGCGGGCTGTTCAAGTGTGCAGGTATTACAACAGATCAAGTCAAGAAGAATTTATTCTCGTTATCACTGAAAGGAAGAGCTGAGGAATGGTACAAGATGTTGAAGAATGGTCAAGCTCTTGAATGGGAGGAAATTGTACATCTCTTTTATTCAAAATTTTATCCTCCTAGTGAGATTCATAAAGATCGGAATCAAATATACAGCTTTTGTCCTCGTGATAGAGAGAGTACAGCTCAAGCTTGGGAGAGATTGAAGTTACTAATGCATAAATGTCCTGTGCATGAGCTCCCTAATAATATTATTATCAATAACTTTTATGCAAGAATTTCTCTTCATGATAAGGATCTATTGGATGCTTCTTGTGCTGGATCATTTACACACATGGAAGAAGAAGCTAAATGGGATCTTCTAGACCGTATTCAAGACAATGTTGAAGCATGGGAGAATGATAAAGGAAGAAAGTCAGGTATAAATTATGATTATGAATGCATTAAATCTTTTATGGGAACTGATGACTTTCATAATATTAGTAATGCTTATGGTCTAGACTCTCAAAGTATTGCAAATTATTAAAGGCTTTTGCTTCTTATATTGAAATTCCTAAAAAGAAATGGAATAAGTATCATGAACCATATACATATATTTCTAATTGTGTTCCTACAAGAGATATCGAAATTTATACTGCTGGTCATATTTTACCTGAACCTTACATTGAGAAAATTCTTTTCCCAGTTAAGATAAAGGAACATTCTATGATAGCTAGTATGGTTAATGAAAGTACAAACAAAGCTGTTGAACCTGATGAACAAATAGTTGTTGAACCCATAATAGCAAATGTGAAAGACTTTGTCACTAAATATGTAGAAGATGGACACACTATCCTCTGTAAGGATACTTCTAATATTGTCTCACAACGTAGAGTTAGGAGAGCTAGTGTCCCTGTTTTTTCTGTTAGAATAAGTAATCATTGCTACAATCATTCATGTGATAGTTATATCGTTAAATTTATGCATGATACTGAAAGTTATTATGAGAGAGGGAAAATTGTTCTTATGCATCTCAATAATATTAAGTTTCCTCGCTTTGTGCTAAAAGTCTTTATGTTGCACTTGTTTTGCCTTCCTATGCTAGCAGCCTCTGGTTTCAACAATTTATTTTCTTATAAAATTCCCTTGCATAGTAAGTGGGTTAGACTTAAACATGTGTATTTTTGCTTCTTGATGCTCTCTTTTATTTCAATTCATATTCTTACGTGAGCATCATTGAAATTATCATGCCCATCTTAATGGCTATAAATAAAGAGCTTTTTGGGAGACAACCCATTATATTTTTGCTTTCAGTTTGTTTTTGTTAATTTGAGTCTTGGAAGTTATTGCTTCTGCAATAACCTCTCCTTATCCTTTTTTTTGGTTTTTGTGTCTAGATCAGCCTCTAAAGAGAGAGAAGTAAGATTTGGGGAAGTTGTTGTCCCGAAACAGATTATTGTACTTCATTATAAAAAAATCATTAAAAAACCCAGAACATCGTACTGATCTGTAATTTTTTTGTGTGCATGCCCTAGGTTATTATTAACTTTCTTTAGTTTTGCACTTTTTGATTTGAGAAACAGAATATTTTCGAAATAAATGATCTTTACCTACTGGTCTGTTTTGACAGATTTTTGCCCCTCTTGCATTTGCCTCTTAAATCGATTTCGTTTTTGAATTCCTTTTGGGATTTTGGAAGGAGTTGTTTTAGTAGCTTAAGTTTTGATGGATTTCAGTTGAAATTGAACTTAAAAGGTTTATAACCCTGCATACACTAATGTTGCTAATGAGAATTGTGTGAAGTTTTGTGTGAAAGAAATTTCCAGGTTATAGGAGAAAATGGTGTAATAAGATGGTGAAATGGTTAAAAGACTCAAGCAATATGTTTACGAAGATGAATATATTGATGTTATTCAAGTGGTGACTCCGGAAAAATTTATTAAACACCAAATTGAGAGACCTGTAGAGTCCGTTTTCGAATAGGTAACAGTTCAGGTAAGAAAAGGTCCACGAAAAATCTGTCAAGTTCTATATTTGTAGTTTTTATCTAACATGGAAAGCAATGAGTCGAAAGTGGGACGGAAACGGAGCTCGGGTGGCTCACACCACCCCATGGCGCAGGCCCACCTGGCCGCGCCACCAGGGGTGTGGCCTCCCCAGAGCCCGTCTCCGACCCGTTTTCTCTCAGTACTTTCCTTTTGTTGTAAAACTTCGTAATATATAATCCCTCGGATCCCCCGAGGTTCATATATCGTGTTCTCATCGTGTTTTTGTTCGATCTGTTTATGCCAGGAACTATTCTTAAAGTTTAGAAGCACAATGGTCTCCGCCAATGATAAGGGCAAGGAGCCTGCAGAAGAGGATATCCAACACTCTGAGCAGGAGGAGGATATCGAGAGTGAAGTTGAAGAGGAGGCAAAGAAGGACCAGCATCCGCACACCAGCACCACCATTGAAGCATTGGAGTGGTGGAAAATCCTGCCAGGTTCAAAAGGACTGCATGGATGTCCACTGGAGGGAAGGTTCTGCGTCATTGCTTGGCTTCACGGTCACCTCCTCCACGCACCAAGAATCCCTTCCATACCCTTATCCATGAGCAGCAATTCTAGAATATGCCCAAGGAAAAACTACCCTCCAATTGGGATATGCCTTGTTCTAACCATGCAGGAAAAGAAGAGTTCAAGGAGGAAGAGTGGGGAAAGAATCGCAAGAGCTAGGATTCACAGCCCGACATGATCATGAACCGCATTGAGGACAATTTGGAGTTGATTCGTACTCTCACCTTCGAGATTGAGGACTTGAGGGAATTGATCGAAAAGCTCATCGAGAGAACTCCACCACCACCACCAAAGGAGTAATTCGTCATCAGGTTATGGCATCCCCTTGGTTTGTTCCAAGCTTGGGGGAGTGCCGCGGTATCACATCTTTTATCTTTTTACCTTTTTAGTAGAGTCATATCATGAATAGAGAAGTTATTGTATAGGATGGTTTGCATTATGGAAGTGTCTCCCCTCTCGTTAGTTATCTATGTATCCCTTGGTGTGAGGTGCCGTTATGGAATATTAATGAGAAGTTCTATCATTTACTTTTTGCACATCTTATATTAGTTTTCAGTTTCTGTTATATGATTGATCTTGTTATTAGTATTGGTATCACTTTGGGATCATTAAGTAAATTTAGTTGGTTTTGGCAACCTTGACTCGGTCAATAGCAACACTATTATGAGAATTGAATGAAAAAGATAAAAGTACTCTTAAGAAATATAATTTCATCATCTTTCTTTCTTGATTGGCTCATAAGCTTAGTATTCTCTAGTTAAGATCTTTTGTGCTTCCAAGGAAGATTGCATGTTTGTTTTTATCACTTGTATGTTTGTTTGTTTCCTTCAACTCTCATGCTTGCTACTCAGCCTTGCTAGCCAAAAACCTGTACTGAGAGGGAATGCTTCTCGTGCATCCAATCCTTAAACCAAAACCTATGCAATTTGTGTCCACCATACCCACCTATTAGCATTATTTCTATTCCAAGTAAATTCATGTTTTTATCTACCTTCCGAATTAAACTTGTTATGTGAAAATTAGTGATTAAAGCTCTCACAAACTTGATGGCACACTTTACTTTCTTGCACTTAATAAACTTGAACCATTGTGCCCATCTATGTTACGTATATGCTTGCGCTTTATAAGTTGTGAATTAGCATAACCATGTTACCATGGGGAATGCTTTCAACATTGCGCTTATTTAGTTGATATCATGATTCTTTTGCTTATGGATCTTGGCGGTGTGAAATGAATGGGGAGCTTGTAAGCTCATGGAGTTTGTATGTGTGTTAGAGAAACGCCTGGGCGGATAGCCTAAGCCATGCCTAATCATGGTGGAAACTTGTAGCATAACCATAGTGAGCAATCTGTGAAGCATCCTCAATAAAAACCTATGCAAATAGCAAATAAAAAGATCGTTGAGATGCTCATTGTCTGCTTTCCTTGTCATTTTGATATGGGAAAGCTTCCGTATCATCGGGCAAGGGGTACCCCGTTGGTGGTTCTCCATGATACACATGTATTTACAATGAAAAGAACTTACTCGTGACTAAAGTTGAGTAGCATGAGGTCTGGTACCCGTAAGCATGGGGCATGAGATTTTCAACTTATAACTTGTCAAGCATATCCTCATATTTGTTCACTTTAACCTTAGTCACCTCAAGATGCTTATGATAGGGGCAATGAGAGCTGAAAACTAATAAGTACCATAATTTTTGGAAGCTCTTTATGAAACTTGAAATCCTTGCTTCCCTCTGCGAAGGGCCTATCTTTTACTTTTTAGTTGAGTCAGTAAACCTATTCCTTTCTATCTCAGCAAGTATTTTTAGTTGTTGTGTTTCATTCATTCATATGATGATTTATTCGATCATTTTTCTTATTTTCCTTGTTTTGCACACTCTCTTATCTTAGTGAATATTACTTTGAAAGCTATCATTGAAAACCCCATTGTGTTTAAATTCCTGCAAATTGTTAACTATTCTTTGACCAAGAACAAAGTTTTCCATTACCAATTATGATTTACTTTGTGTGTATTTATTGTGTTTCCTTTACCTATTGCAAGTTAAGTTATATAATAGTGAGTTGTCTTCTATTATGATTTGTGTATTGATGAATGTGATGCTTCTTGTCCGTATTATTTTATCGACACTTCACTCCATAAACCTGAGGTCATGTTTATTGAGCTCAGTTTTCGCTTGGGGACAAGCAAAGTATAAGCTTGGGGGGACTTGATACGTCCATTTTGCATCACTATTCTATATTATAATTTACTATTATTCATTGATATATTTCATATTAAGAGATGATACTTATATTATTTTATCTGTTTTTGCATGGTTGATGACTTTTGGAGGATGGACCGCTGAAGTCAGGATTCTGATGGAGAAGGCACTGTTTGGAGGCAAAATTTGCGAAGATCAGAAAATCCCGGAAAATATATGGAAAATCCTATTTTTCTAGAAGACGAAGGATGCCATAAGGGGGAGTGAAGATGGGCCACAGGGGGCCCACACCACCCCTGGCGTGGGCCACCCTAGGCCACACCACCAGGTGGTGTGGCCACCCTATCCCACCTCTGGCTCTGCCCTTTGGCGTATATAATCCTTCTAAAACCCTAAGACTCGGGGGGGCGACCACAAAAAGATTCCATCGCCTCTGCGGGGCGGAAAACTACAGAGAGAGAAAGAGCTCTCTGGCAGGCATAAATCTGCCGGGGAAATTCCTTCCTAGAGAGGGGAGATCATCGCCGTCAACACCACCATCAAGATGGACTTCATCGGGATCATCATCATCATCATCTACATCATCATCTCCACCAGCACCATCATCACCACTTTATACCGCTGTAACAATTGGGTTGAATCTTGCATAGTTCTTAGGAGATACTTTCCCGGTATTGATTACTTGTTGAAGTTGATGCTATTAAGTGGAACCATTGAATTATTGTTATGTTCAGATTGTTACTTATCATTATTTCATCTCTGATCTTGATCCATATGATGTCTTGTGAGTAGTTCGTTTAGTTCTTGGGGACATGGGAGAAGTCATGTTGTTAGTAGTGGAATTGTGTTGAGAAAGATTCAATGGTTTGGTATTTAAGTTGTGGTGTTATTCTTCTAGTGGTGTCACATGAACGTCGACTACATGATACTTCACCTTTATGGGCCTAGAGGAATGCATTGTGTATTTGGCTACTAATCGTAGGGGTTGCCAGAGTGACAGAAACCTGAACCCCCGTTAGGAAACCTTTGCACAAGGGAGTGTAGGATCTCAGAGTTTAAGGTTGTGGTTAGGTTTTTATCTTAATTACTTTCTTGTAGTTGCGGATGCTTGCAAGAGGTATAATCACAAGTATGTATTAGTCCTAGGAAGGTCAGCAAATTAGCACAGGTTCACCCACACAACACTTATCAAACTAAACAAGATTAATCAACTATATGAAGCGAAAGTAGTTGACAGTATTCCCATGTGTCCTCGAGAACATTTGGTCCTCTTAAGTAATACAACCGGCTTTTCCTTTAATAAAAGAAAGGATTGGGCCATTTGCTACATCTATTATTATTGTCTTTTATTTACTCGTACTTTATTTATCTACATTATCAAAAACCCCTAAAAATCCGTTTGTTAAGTTTTTACAGAGAATTCCTGCTCCAAGCCACTCGTCAACACCTTCAGCTCCTTGTTGGGTTCGACACTCTTACTTATCGAAAATACTACGATACACCCCCTATACTTGTGGGTCATCAAGGATTTTGTAAGGAAGTACCATAAATCATCTAAAATATGCATAAACAATGATGGACCATGGCAAAATATCATTCTAAACATATCATATAAGTCACTATTTTGATAATGCAAAATGCACATATCACTGATCTAAATCATGTATCCCTCTATGTATCTTTTATTGAGCCACTTGTGATAATTGATTGCATTGTTTCACCATTTGGATTTGTTAGGCATACGTCCAAAACCTTGAGAGTAGTAGATTGAAACTTACTAAGTTAGAGAAAGAGTGTCAGCGACCTCGGCAATAGGTATGTGCTATATTCCCATAGAGGATTTCTCAGGACTTTCTTGTATTAAACATGATACCTTATATTGACCAATGCATACTTCTTCAGGGTATTATTATTTCATCGTCAGGGATCAGTCTCACCCAGTGAGTGGAAATGGTAATATTCTGCATAAGTTAAAGTAGTATTAACAATAATATGTAATGTACTTGTTTGCCCTTTCGCCAGGTGCTCCATAGAACATGGTAGAAATAGTAAGCTAGATGCAACATGATAGCATTCTCGGCTGATTTCTTGACATGTAACTTTTTTGTACAACCCTGTTTTGGGATTTCAACATATAGCTTGATCCAATGAACTCGTTTTGTTAGGTTTCTATAAAGAGGAAAGGTTCTAACCTTGGAGGCAAGAACAAAATAGGCTTGTATACCATGGTAGGTACTGTAGCTTAAAAATATGATTGGGTTGAAGACATTATGTATAGAATTTGGCGAAGCTCCATTTTTCATCACAGTATCCTTTCAGTGCCATTATGTTAATGTGCTCTAATTTGTAGGAGCTATGGAATTTGACATGGATTATGCACGATCGTTGGAGTAACATACCTAGCATATAAATGTGTTGAGGTCTGCAATCAATGCACATGCTGGTGATGGCGATCTTCGGAGTATTGTCGATATCATCACGGCACAGTATGCTGAATTTTAGGCTTAAGAGTGTAGCAGCCAAAGCAGATGTTTTGCATGAATGTGGGAGACCCCGCCAAGCAGTGTTTCGTGTAGTGTGGCTTCAGACAATGTGATCTCCTAAAGGTACGGAATAAATACTAAAATTTATGTTGCAGCCACAGTGAAATTCCAACGTCCCAATTCTAGCATGTAAACAACAAGGGCCCAACATAATGGGAGTTTTTCATTCACAGTCCTCACAGGAAAGACAAGATAATTAACTTGTGATCAATTGTTATTATGACTCCATCAAGTTTTTTAATACTGACTTATGTAGTTACTGGGTGGTCAACTAGAATCTCTCACTAAGCAGCACGGTAACCTACAACAGTCCTCTCAACAAGCTAAATATGCTATTTCTTAAGAGATGGAGGCACTACAAGCCGCGTGTAGAAACTCTAGCATCTAGATCCCTAGGCCCCTGCAGGATCTACCGACAATGTTGCAAACTACATGGGCAGATGGCAATGGCTATGGGAAAACTTGGCACCCTAGAAAACTTCCTACGACAGGTTACTAACACAAACCATGCAGCTAGCCCTTTCCTCCGGTTAATTTGTTGGATATTGCCCAAGTTGTTCCGTTTCATGTAGACTATTCAGGTATTGTAATAATGTTATACACTTATATTACTATTTTGGACTTTAACTAGCACTTGATCTAACACCGGGATAACAAGAAAACATAGAAAAATAAGTTATTTTTGCAACTGGTGATGAATTGTTCAACAATTTCTTATCTGCAGGCTGATAATATACTACTACAAACCCTACAATAACTGCAATACATATTGACCACTCGCCAATCTGCACGATCTCTGATTACAATACACGTCTACTTTCCCAGCTATGTGCTTTGAGTTCCCTTTGGCACGCCCTTCCACAGGAATAAACTAGATCGGTCCATAAATAGGATATTATTATTAGGTAATGTATCTTCAATACTATATATTCCCAACTTGAAGTTCTTAGTGCGCATAAATATATTTTTTGGTTTGATGTATTGTGCCAATCTATATTATCTAAACAGTGAGTAGTATTATAAGTTTAGTATGTTTTAATACCTAAAAGATGGGGTGATCAAGTTTCCCTAATCATGAAACATGATGTTTAGTAGGGTTCTCAACCTGATATTCCAAAGGACATCGATAACTACGGTAAGCTCATCCTGATACTATTTGTTTTTTCCTTTCTCTCGGACACGCTGATTTACAACTTACTCTGATGTAAATGGAACTTAGGTTTGCTATCTTTATTTTCATGTGTTCCCTCCAAAATTACGCTCGTTTTCCTCCGATCTAGATGTCTTGACCTGATAGTGCAGGTGCAGATGATAGGACTTAAAGGGCAATGGTATCTCATGTGAACGACTGCTCTTGAAACTAGGATATCCATTGGCCTCCACAATACTTTATGTACGTGTGCAATACATGTCTGTGGCCCTCCTGCAAACGCTTTAAGTATGGTTGCAACAATACTTTTTCTAGGCCAAGAGTAAACCAGGCTGAGTGACTTCATCGTGTCTGCTTCTCTTCTTTTTCAGGTTAGAGTCAAATCTATGTATATCTCGAAACATGTGGTTCACGAGGCCATAGAACTCCTATCTCTCGACATACGTTAATACAAAGCATGTGTCGTTGGTAATAGTCAGCTACTTGGATCTATTTATATAAAAGCTCTAGCGTATGGCTAGTATTCGACACTACACTAGGAGACAATCTTTGGTGACTAAGGCAGGTATCGGTGTAGATGACATAAATCTGCGCGAGCTTGCTGATACGTTGCAAACATATCTATAATTTTTGATGTTTCATGCTTGGTTTATATCTACTTTCTTATATTTTTCCCACACTTTGGAGTAATTTTTATTCACTTTCTTGGACTAACCTATTAACAAGATGCCACAGTGCCAGCTGCCTGTTTTCTGCTGTTTTTGGTTCCAAGAAAGTCAGAAAATGAATATTCTCGGAATTGCACTGGACAAAAGCCAAAGTTAATATTTCACCGAGGGGGACACGGAGCCAGAATACGAGATGGAGAGGGGCCAGGGGCCGGCCACACCACCTGGCCGCACAGCTAGGCCTAGCCCGCGCTCGGGGGTGGTGCGGCCGCCTAGGGAACCCCCTCAGCCTCCCCTTTCGCCTATATATTGCCTCCGATACAGAAACCCTAAGTACCCGATCAAAATTCCACGAAAGAGTCTGTAGCCTCCGTTATCTCCATCCCTAGATCGGGAGGGATCTGAAGCTCTTTCCGGCACCCTGCCGGAGGGGAGAACTCACCCTGGAGGCCTTCTTCATCACCATGCAAGCCTCTGGTGTGATGCATGAGTAGATCATCCTTGGACTACGGGTCCATGTAGTAGCTAGATGGTTGGTTCTTCTCCTTTGTGCTACCATGTTTAGATCTTGTGAGCTCCGTTCATGATCAAGATCATCTATTTGTAATTCTACATGTTGTGTTTACGGGGATCCGATGGATATTGAGATGATATTTCAGATTGATTATTGATTCTATCATGTCTTTGTTATTTGTGATCTTGCATGCTCTCCGTTGTTAGTAGATATCTTAGCCGAGTAGATGCTATCAACTCCAAAAGGGAGTATTTATGCTCGATAGTGGGTTCATGCCTCTAGTAATCTGGGGAAGTGACAGAAATCTCTAAGGTACTAGATGTGTTGTTTCTACTAGGGAGAAAACAACAATCCTTTGTTCATAGGACAATCGTATTGTTTACTTTACACGCAATGCTTAATGCAATTATCTGTTGCTTGCAACTTAATACTGGAGCGGGTCCGGATGATAACCTGAAGGTAGATTATTTTAACATCCCAAAACTTTAATCAATGTCATTAAGATCCAAATCACCCAATTTAGGGTTAACAAAAACTTTTATCATTAAAATAATTAAGAATGCATATGTGTGTTGCATTAATATAGAATTGTTTGGAAATGCCATGTTTGATTGTTCTAATGGTTGTAAAATGATTCAAATATGAATGCCACATCATCTAGATCATTCCAAAACAAAATCCAAAGAAAAAGAAATCAAATGGAATTAATAAAGGCAAATGATCACTTTTGCCATTTTAATCCACTAGGTCACTTTAGGTGTTCCTAGAAGTCAAATTCAAACAGAAACTTTTCTAACTCTTTGCACCCCTTTCTAGTACAAGTAATGATCTACCAACTCCCACTTTGAAATCTTACAAAAACATTTGAACACTAATTTTAAATGGCATTTGAAAATGGAATCCATTTCATATGCATAGATCCCACTTTTTCAAAAACCACTCAAATGAATTCACCTTGACAATCCCAAGCAAACACAAACTACCAAGCATGAGATCAAGTCACACACCAAAAATCATTTCAAAATTCAAATTTAATTCTCTTGCGACCATTGTATCGAACAACTTGTGATCACAGAAAAACCTGCCTAACTAACACTATTTTGATCAATGTCTTGTCGAGCCATTTAACCTCAATTCACTCCCCTTGTCCCCCTAGCATCTACCCCAGCCTAGACCAGCACCCCCATTCGCCGGGAAGTACAGTAGCGCGCCGCCCGTTCTTGGTCGCCACCGGCCAAACGTGGGCAACGCGCCAGAGACAGCTGCTACATCCATAACGTATCTATAATTTTTGATGGTTTTATGGTAATAATATGCTTTTGACACTCCTTTTTGTATAAAGTTTATGATTTATTTGGACTAACCTACTAATAGTTGCAAAAGTGCACAATGTTCTTGTTTTACAATGTTCTTTGTTTGACTAGGAATTACCAAGAATACAAGTGGAAACCTTGTTGGAGTCAAATTGGAATTTTTCTAGAAATCTGTCTCAGAACTCTTTTTGAAGATGGTCATGTTTCGGGTCGAAGACGTCATCAAACAGAAAACTCTTTAACTACAAAGTTATTGGAAATTTCACGACAAACATTCTAGACATAAAATTTAGCTGATTTCGAGTCCGTACGGGCCTTTTAGGCCCGATTTACTGCAGCCCAAGATGGGGTGACGGGAATCCGAAGAGCTATATAAACGGAGGAAACCTAATTCGCCTAGGGTATCTCTACCCATGAATTTGTAGCCAACAAAGCCACGTTTTTTGCCTCCCCCATGGATCCCATCTCTATGGGGGAGGGCTCCCAAGAAGCCATGAAGGAAGGGGGCTAAGTGGCGGTGCTCCCCCATGATACCGACGGCGGGGAAGGAGTCCCCCACGCCGCCGCTGGTGTCGTCGCTGCCCTCTTCACCATCTTCACCGCCGTATCCATCACCTAATGCTCCTAGAATGCAGTGGTTCATCCTCCCACACACCTCTGTACCATCCTATGTAAACATGGTGTTTGATGCTATAAGTTATAATCATATGATCTATGTCATGTTTGCGTAGTTTGTTTGTTCTTAGATTGGATGGTTGAACGTCTTTGGTTCATTAGAGTTGTATGTTGATATGGTATAGTCCTTTGGTATCCATTATATTTGTGCGCGTATGGATTAAACATCATAGGGTTTGTAGTATGTGTAAGAGGAAGGGGGAAAGTTCTGCCGGAGTGAAAGAAACCTGAGGACGCGAACCGAAACGTTGCACGTATGGGAGTAAGAGGACCATTAAACTTAAGGCTATGGTTGGGAAAACCTTAATGCATTGATTAGTACTTATGGATGTTTGCTAACAATCCAATCATATAGTACATGTAATTCCAAGTAGTGAAGCGCATGTATATTTATCCTCTCCCACATAGAAAACTGCATCGAAGACAATGAACCCGATCTATTCGCTATTTAAACTTGGACAAAGTCACCACAATTACCACCACTATTTCACACTCATGGTTCTGTTAGTTTAGTGTATTTTATTGCTGCAGCAACTAGCTTTACTTTCTTGTTATTTATTATCATGTAAAGCTATCTCTATTACTCGTATTGTTGCTCTAGTTTTATTTCCTAGATAATGCAAACGTTTAGTGTGCGTAGAGTTGTATCAGTGGTTGATAGAACTTGAGAGAATATTTATCCTACCTTTATCTCCTTGTTGGGTTCGACACTCTTACGTATCGAAAAGGCTACACACGATCCCCTATACTTGTGGGTTATCAAGACCTTTTCTGGCGCCGTTGCCGGGGAGCAATATCATGTGGGTGAATATTCTTGTGTGCACTTGTTTGCTTTATCTCTAAGTAGGTTTTACTTTTAGTTTTAAGTTGTTCTCTATCTTATTATGGATAGGGAATGCTAATTACAAAAAAATTAGTTGTACTTTAAAAACGTTTTCAAAAAGGAAAGTGATTGGAAAGATGAGTAATGGTTAAGTGGGGGTGGACCTTGAACACTTGTGTTCATTCCTATGAAACCAAAACTAATATTTCCCTTGAACCTTTTCAGTTAAAAACTTGTAGGAATGCATGAAGCCCTGAAAAATAAAGATATTTCTGATATTGATCTTAATGCTTATTGATTCGAAAATACTTGAATCTTGCTCCTATGCCTAATTTAAAGGCGTTAAAGAAAAGTACTTATTGGGAGATAACCCAAAAGTTTTAGTTGAGTCTTGGAAGTTATTTTTTCAGTAATAACCTCTCCTTATACTTTTTGTTTGCCTTTTGTGCCAAGAGTAACCTCTAATGAGAGAGAAGTAATGCTTGGGAAAGTTGTTGTCCCAAAACAGATTTTTGTGCTTCGCTGTAAACTTTCGTGTAAAATCTCTGTACGTCGGTTTGAGATGTGAATTTTTGTGCTTCTGCCCCAGGTTGTTATCTAACTTTCTTAGTTTAACACTTTTTTATTTGAGCAACAGAAGGTCTTCGAAAAATTAGTCTTTACCTGCTGGTCTGTTTTGACAGATTTCTGCCATTATTTGCATTTGCTTCTTGTTGATTCCTTTTTGGGTTCTTTTTGGGGAATTGAGCTTTTTGAGAGAAGTGCTACAGTAGCTTGTGTTTTAGTGGAAGTTTTATTGGTGTTGGAACTGAACCCAAAGACTTATTATCATGAGTGCACTAATGTTGCTAATAAAGATTGTGTGAAGTTTTGTATGAAGGAAAAATTTCAGGTGTATGGAAAGAGTGATGTAATGAGATGAATAATGGAGTAAAACTCAAGCTTGGGGATGCCACGTGTGTCACCCCAAGAAATATCCAAGAAGTACAAGCGTCAAAGCTTGGGGATGCCCAAGGCCTCTCCTTCTTCATCAATAAAAATCTCAGGTTTCTTCCAAACACTTCATTTTTATTGTTTCGTGCACAGTTGTGTTGTTCTTGGAGCATCTTCATTTTCGTTTTTGTTTTATTGGTTTTCTTAGTTTGCTTGAATAAATTGGTTGGACCCCCTCTTTCATACATTAGTTTTCAAATAAGTGTGGTTTGGATTGGAAAAGAGTAGGAAAAGTTCATGCTTAAGTGGTAAAAGGAGCTCGTTTTTTACGGTGGCCTATGCTTTGTCATGTCATGCTTGATATTGTTTTGGCTTTATGCTTAGTGATTTTTGCTGTATCATGACATGTTATAAACAATTGACATTGCTTAATGAGCCTTGAAAGAATCATGCGTTGTTTTAGCATATTAAAGCATAGTATTGTGGTATTCTCTTTTGATGCTTTATTTGGTTGACTCGGCGCATGCTCACACCATGTTATGACTATCCGAAGTCACCATAGCCTTTATTATCCTTTAGTTTTCGACTTGTAATATCACTTTATGCTTTAATTAATGATGTTTTGTCGCTTTGCATGATTATGGCCATTATTGCTCTTTTAGTTGGTCGCTTCCAGTCTTTTGCTAGCCTCCATAACCAAGTATGAGTTCCACTCATGCATCCAACTCCAAATAAAACCAAGTTATCCCAAAGAGTCCACCATACCTACCTATTAGTATTTGCTATTCCAAGTATATTCATGCTTTTATCTACCTTCTGAATTAAACTTGTTATGTGAAAATTAGTGATTAAAGCTCTAACGAACTTGATGGCACACTTTATTTTCTTGCACTTAATAAACTTGAACCATTGTGTCCATCTTTGTTGTGTATATGCTTGCGCTTTATAAGTTGAAGTTAGTAGAACCATGTATCATGGGGAACGCTTTCAACATTGCACTTATATTCCGTTGATATCATGATTCTTTTGCTGATGGATCCCGACGGTGTGAAATAAAAGGGGAACTTGTAAGATCATGGAGTTTGTATGTGTGTTAGAGAAACGCCTGGGCCGCTAGCCTAAGTCATGCCTAATCATGTTGGAAACTTGAAGCATAACCATAATGAGCACTCTATGAATCATCCTCAATAAAAACCTATGCAAATAGCAAATAAAAAGATTGATGAGATGCTCATTGTCTGCTTGCCTTGTCATTTTGATTATGGGATAGCTCCTGTATCATGTGCAAGGGGTACCCCGTTGGCGGTTCTCTATGATACATATGTACTTACAATGACAAGAGCTTACTTGTGACTGAAGTTGAGTAGCATGAGGTTTGGTACTCGTAAGTAAGGGGCATGAGATTTCAACTTATAACTTGTCAAGCATATCCTCTTAGTTATGTCACTTTAACCTTAATCACCTAAATATGCTTATGATAGGGGCAATGAGAGCTGAAAGCTAATAAGTACCATAATTTTTGGAAGCTCTTTATGAGACTTGAATCCCTGCTTCCTTCCAAGAAGGACTTTCTTTTACTTTTATGTTGAGTCTCCATCTTCTATCTTTATGCACCTATTAAGAGAGCATAGTGGCCATTCTTAGTTTAATGTGCATTGTCCCAAGACTTGTTGATTGATGCATAACTTTGATATTGCTTGTTCTTAAACTATTTGTATCTAGTCACCATTATGAACTTTGAAGGTGTCCTATGCATTTATGTTTTGATACTCGATGAGGGACAAGATGAATACCATTCTCATTATGCTTTTATTTATGTGAAACAAACAAACGTCTTGCAATGCATTGTTATTCATGAATCTTTTGTTTGTGCCTTTTCAGTTTACAACATAGTTGCTATGTCTTATTGTTAGAACTCTATCTTTCATGATTCATGTTAGAGTACCTTAATCCCTGCTATCAATGCTTTTACAATAATGATGATCAAGATTGTGTTGTCTGCATGTCACATAAAAAATTATATTGTTTTGATCGTTTACCTACTCAAGGACGAGCAGGAACTAAGCTTGGGGATGTTGATACGTCCATAACGTATCTATAATTTTTGATGGTTTTATGCTAATAATATGCTTTTGACACTCCTTTTTGTATAAAGTTTATGATTTATTTGGACTAACCTACTAATAGTTGAAAAAGTTCATAATGTTCTTGTTTTACACTTTGATGTATAGGAATTACCAAAAATACAAGTGGAAACCTTGTTGGAGTCAAATTGGGATTTTTCCAGAAATCTATCTCAGAACTCTTTTTGAAGATGGTCACGTTTCAGGTCGAAGACGTCGTCAAACGGAAAACTCTTCAACTACAAAGTTGTTGGAAATTTTGCGACAAACGTTCTAGAAAATAAAATTTATCTGATTCCAAGTCCGTACGAGCCTTTTAGGCCCGATTTACTGCAGCCCAAGATGGGTGACGGGAATCCGAAAAGCTATATAAAGGGAGGAAACCTAATTCGCTCGGGTTATCTCTACCCACGAATTTGCAGCCAACAAAGCCACATTTTTGCCTCCCCCATGGATCCCATCTCCATGGGGGAGAGCTCCCAAGAAGCCATGAAGGAAGGGGCTAAGGGGCGTTGCTCCCCCATGATACCGGCGGCGGGGAAGGAGTCCCCCGCGCCACTGCTGGTGTCGTCACTGTCGTCTTCACCATCTTCACCGCCATCTCCATCACCTAATCGTCCTAGAATGAAGTGGTTCATCTTCCCACACACCTATGTACCGTCCTATGTAAACATGGTGTTTGATGCTATAAGTTATAATCCTATGATCTATGTCATGTTTGCGTAGTCTTTTTGTTCTTAGATTGGATGGTTGAACGTCTTTGGTTCATTAGAGTTGTATGTTGATATGGTATAGTCCTTTGGTATCTATTATATTTGTGCGCGTATGGATTAAACATCATAGAGTTTGTAGTATGTGTAAGAGGAAGGGGGAAGTTCTGCCGGAGTGACAGAAACCTGAGGACGCGAACCGGAACATTGCACGTATGGGAGTAAGAGGACCATTAAACTTAAGGCTATGGTTGGGGAAACCTTAATGCATTGATTAGTACTTACGGATGTTTACTAACAATCCAATCATATAGTACATGTAATTCCAAGTAGTGAAGCGCATGTATATTTAGCCTCTCCCACATAGAAAACTGCATCGAAGACAATGAACCCGATCTATTCGCTATTTAAACTTGGACAAATCCACCACAATTACCACCACTATTTCACACTCATGATTCTGTTAGTTTAGTGTATTTTATTGCTGCAGCAACTAGCTTTACTTTCTTTATATTTATTATCATGCAAAGCTATCTCTATTACTCGTATTGTTGCTCTAGTTTTATTTCCTAGATAATACAAACGTTTAATGTGCGTAGAGTTGTATCAGTGGTTGATAGAACTTGAGAGAATATTTATCCTACCTTTAGCTCCTCGGTGGGTTCGACACTCTTACTTATCAAAAAGGCTCCACACGATCCCCTATACTTGTGGGTTACCAACAGCGCCGCGCCAAACCAGCTTGCCCCCTATCTCCGCCGCACCCTACCGCGATCCCCTGTCCACCCCACGGACACAGCCGAGCACTGGACCACCAAGGAGTGCCCGCGCACCGAGCCTCTGCGCCATGCACGGAGCACGCCGGAGCGTCGTCCCCAACAGTCCAGCACAAGTCGTGCCTCGACCTCAGCTTGCACGCGCCGCTCCACCATAACCCTAGTAGCCTCCCAGGCATGCCCTTTTCCTGCTGTGTGACCTGCAGCCACCGCACGCCGCGTCAAGCACCGCCTCTGCCGCATAGAGCGTCGACCTTTCCCGAACGCATACCACCGCCACTAGTCGTGCCATTGCACCGTGATACATTGCAAATGTATCTATAATTTTTGATGTTCCATGCTTGGTTTTATCTACTTTCTTGTGTTTTGTCCACACTTTGGAATACTTTTCATATGATTTCTTGGACTAACCTATTAACAAGATCCACAGTGTCAGCTGCCTGGTTTCTGCTGTTTTTGGTTCTAGGAAAGTCAGAAAATAAATATTCTCGGAATTGGATGGGACAAAAGCCAAAAATCCTATTTCACCAGAAGACTCCTGGAGCCAGAATATGAGACGGGGTGGGGTTGGGGCCCAGCCACACCACCTGGCCGTGCGGGCTGGGCCTGCCCGTGCCAGGGGTGGTCTGTCCGCCCCAGGCACCCCCTCGGTCTCCCTCTTCGCCTATAAGATGCCTTCTGCCCTAAAAACTCAGGGGGGTCGACGTTTTTCCAGAAGAAGTTCCGCTCCGCCGCCACCACCAGATTCCACGAAACAGCACCAGAAACTCCGTTCTGGCACCCTGCCGGGACGGGGAATTGGAGGAGATCATTGCCACCATCATCACCATCGCTTCTCCATCGACCATCCATGTTTCCCCCATCTATGAGTGAGTAATCCCCCGCTGTAAGCTATGGGGATGGTAGGGATTGGATGAGATCGTTCATGTAATGACATCAGATTGTTAGGGCATGGTGCCTAGTATCTTCTATTAGTGCTTTATGACTTTGTTGTGACTTGTTATGCTTAATGCTTGTCACTAGGGCCCGAGTGCCATGATTTTAGATCTGAACATGTTATTGATTCATTATGATAGTATTGTTTATGGTCTTATCTGCAAGTTGTATATACATGTTGTTGTCCGGAACCAATGGCCCCGAAGTGACAGAAATCGGGATAACCGAAGGGAATGGCTTTGATGTGAGGATCACATGTGTTCACAGAGTGTTAATGCTTTGCTCTGGTGCTCTATTAAAAGGAGCACCTTAATTGCCAGTAGTTCCCTTGAGGCCCCGCTGCAAACGGGCTGGCAGGACAAAAGATGTTGTGCAAGTTCTCATTGCGAGTACGTATGACTATATATGAAACACATGCCTAGGATTATCTAGTACTTGGATGCTTTATCTTATTTATCTGTAATTGCCCTATATTCTGATTGCTATGTGAATTGTCTTGTCCATGCAACGCCCATCCATCCATCCCTATGCCTACCGCACTCGAATCCTACTGTTTACTGCTATTGTTACTACTGTCTTTACTTTACTACTGCTGTTACTTTACTATTCCTACTACAAAACTGTTGCTACTGATAAACTGTTGTGAGCAAGATTGTTTCCAGGTGCAGCTGAATTGACAACTCAGTTGTTAAGGCTTATAAATATTCTTTTGCTCCCCTTGTGTCGAATCAATAAATTGGGTTTCACTTCCCTCGAAAATACTGTGATACACCCCTATACTTGTGGATCATCACACCATAGCTGACCACCAGGAGGAAGCCCACCGTCTGCCTACCACGCCCATGCCTCTAGCCCTCTGTACCACCGTCACCGACGAGCTCACCGTCGCACCCTATGGTCCCCTCGTCGAACTATAAAAGGAGCCCTCCCCAACACCATTTCTCCACACTCCAACACTCCCCACCTCCCACTAAGTCCCTCACACCTCTCGCCAGAGCCGCTCGAGCAGCCGTTCGCCGGAATTTCCACCGGAGTTGCCGCAGTAGAGAAGAAAGGGTCTCGTCGATTGCGACCACCCCAGGAGCCGCCGCGACCTCGCCTGAGTCCGTCGTCATCCCCTTGTTCAATCGCCCCATCGCCATGTTAGCTGGAGCCCTGGTAAGCCCCCAATCGACCCCCACCGAGCTCCTAGGATTCAGTCTCGCTGACGACCTATCTGTCGTCGACGACGATCCACGACCGTTGATCTAGGTTCTAATCGCACGGTCCACATCGCCCCGTATTGCTTTGCATTTAGTTGTGCCTCTGACATGCGGGACCCCCTGTCAGCTGTCCCCTGCACCACGGAGTATCACTGGGCCGGCACATTTAGTTTCCCGCGCTGGCCCTAGGATTCAAATAAAGAATTATCTATTTAGACTTAAAATCAATTCTATCCACTAGTTTAAAAATCAATTCAGAGAGTTCTACTGAACCAAAATGAATGATTCCAATTTTGCTAGAAAGATAATTTAAATATCTATCCAGGCTCGTTGGATTTAAATCAATTGGAGTTATAGATCACATAGAGCAAAAATAACAACACATAGACTTTTCTACATTCAAACATTTTTCAAAAATCAACCATAATAGCTTTTGAGTTGTTTCCAACTCTCAAAAATCACATTTGATAATACCTATCTGAATATGTAATAAAATTTAGGTTTGCATGCAGTGACTTTGGACTAGTACCAAAATAATGCTATATAGGCATTTCTAGTCACTTTAAATTTTTTAAATATTAAACTTAAACTTATTAAAATGAGATTCAACATTTAAATCACATTCCCACGTATTAGAATATGTGGTGATGACATGTGTCCACATGATCCCATATTTTAATTGGAGAATATTAAATCTTAATTAATTTCAATGAGTAGAAATTACTTTTCTCAAATCAAATAAATGAAACTAGTTCATTAAATCTTGTGATGAATGTGATGATACTAGATCATCAAGTGTGTGCCTTAGTGTGCTAAATAGACTAGTTAAGTATTGTTTGGTGATTGTGTATCCCGCATGTATTTATAGACGATAGTACCGACCAAGTCTACGAGGAGGAGGAGTTCTACCCCGAAGAAGACGAGGAGAATTTCAACCACTGCACCAATCAAAGAAAGCCATTATTGGAAAGCTAATACTTGCAAGCCATCACTATATATAAGTTAACCTAAGCAAGATGCATTAGGCATGCTTTGGTTATACCTTTTGATTTATACCTATCCTAAGTTTTACTTACAAGCTTTACTTTCTTTTACTTTACCATAGTTCTTTACTTTATTTATAGATAGCATAAAGAGTATAAAACTTGGCCTATCTAGTGAGACTTAGATGTCATTCTATGGCATGATATTGAGGTTAGCATCCCACTTTAGTGAACACTCTTAACTTAGTGATTAGAGCTAAACCAAAAACTTGATCACTTTAGATGGGAATACTTGGTGAAAATGCTTATGAAAACCTTGGAGTCATTCTATTGAGATGTTTTGACATGTGTTGAGAAACACAAATGGTTTATGATGATGAAAATGTTGAGGCATGAGCCTTAGCCCTTTTATAAAATTTGATGGTTGGGTTCGGATGCGATACCATTCCAATTTTACCGTACAACCACAATACCTGAATTGGGTAAGGCTTAGCCGGAAGTTTATATGCATTAGTATGAGTTCCCTTGCGGGAGAGGTTTGAGCTGAGGCTACCTCTCAAAGTTGTCCACCTATGCAGTGCGCAGGATGGCAGATAGCCATGCCTAGGAGGCCAAGCTCATAGGAGAGGTGCTTATACTAGAGTGTGTAAAGGAAAGGTTATGTTTGATTATCCACATACTAAGTATGATGATTCAGGGTTATCCCTGACGGATGTATTGAATTTTGTGGTGAAAGTTTACCACCTCTACAGAGTGTCAAATTATTCGAATAGCCTCGTCCGCGGTTATGGACAGTTGGAGTGGCCATACTGTTCCGTTGTCAGATGTTTTCGAAATGAATTATGAAATGAATTGTGACATGACTTGACCACAACATGGTTGTGACTATGACAACTAAGTTCCCACTTAGGTGATTTAGAACTTTATTTTATCTTTCTTTGTTTCTGAACTCAGCTTAGGTTTCAAACTTAACTTTACAAATAAACTTAGAGCTTAGCATTCCTACTATAACTACCTTAATTGTTAGTGATAGTTTGCGAGTACTTAAAGAGTACTCATGGCTTTGTACCTGGCTATTCCCATGGCCAGACTATGAGGAGGACTACCCTGAAGGAGGACAGCAGGACAGCTACGCCAACTAGGATCATCTCCCATCGTCAGCATTGCCTATGGCACTAAAGATGGAGCCCATCGCTACGCTATTTATTCTGCTACTTGTTTGTTTAAAGACTGGATCATGAGATCCTTTATTTGTGTAAGACCTTATTATGGTTTGTAATGGATGATGTACTATGATATCTAATCTGTTATGTCTCGCAAAAATGGTAATCCTGGGATTGCGATGTATGGCATAACAAGCATCTGGGATTAAAAATCTGGGTGTTGACAAGTTGGTATCAGAGCCATCCTGACCATAGGAGACCCTAGTTAGAATGAACGTCCGAACAAAAACTTAGTTTCAATACCAAAGTGAGTATTTGTTAAAATCTATTTCCCCTCTTACCCTGGGGAATCTTTCAAAAAGATTCATGTTCCTCAAAAATTCTTACATTACTACATAAAATTTGACACACTTGATCACCTCACTAACTTTCTCATCCTAAATTCTTATAGATGGAAGTTCAGTACTGCAAGTTCTACCAGTTGGGCAACGGAGGCCAACTGATCTTCGAGAGGGATCTTGATGCACTGTCTGAGTACCTTGAGCATCCGCATCCGGAATTCTTCAGAGCTCAACTCAATAACCACCCAGGAGGAGATTTACAATGGCTAATAGTTGCTGATCTTCGAGGCAAGATGGAGGCACCTCTTTTCGAGAAGATTCAATTCACCGTCTCGAGAGAACAACTGGCTAGATGGATTAGCCAGGGCAATGCATGAAGCTCTCGCTCATATTTGCGCACAGAATATCAACTTGATCCAGGGAACTCGCTTTGCTCACTATGCAAGGCGTGATTCTATGGGAATGCCTCAGGAGATGCCAAGTCACCCAGAGTTGAAGCGCCAAGTGGAGAACCTCGACTTCCTACTGTATGACAGACAGAAGGAATTGGAAAATGCTCGAGAGTATGCCAACCACAACCTTGCCATTGCCGCCCAGAAGGCCCAGACTTTTTCACTGCTCGTCAAGGACCGTCAATCACTTCGTCGTCAATGCGCAAAGAAGGATCGCACCATCGACCGTCTTCGCAAGAAGGTGGCCGACCTCGAGAAGACCATCAAGGAGCAAGAAGCTCAGCTTGCAGCAAAAGAAGAAGAGGAATAAGGTGAAGACATCTAGGGGATATTCACTCGTACCTCAGCAATGATGATGACTACCTGGAGGATGATGCCATGGACTTCTACACAGACGATGATGACTCCGACTTCATCGATGATGAGTAGATGCACTAGATCACTATCGTAGGACTGAGAAGTATAGGTCCCATTGTATCTTAGCTTATAGAATGGTTCTTAAAACCATCTGTTTTCCTTTTGTTGTGGTGTGTGTGTTTGTATCGTGTGCTTTCCTTGAATGAATGAAAAGAAGTTAGTTGCAAAACCTGAGTCAAACTCAAAGTTTTAGCTTTGAAAACAAAACCATAAACCTTAGAACTTTCCCTCTTACCCCATTATCTATCTCAATCTTCATATGACTTGTGGAAACCAAGGAGGGAGAAGATCATCGCAGGACCCAATGCTGCAGATTCTGCAGACGCTAATTGCGGGCCGCGAAGCTAGTAGAGCAGAGCGCCAAGCAAATCTAGCTACTCTGTAGTAGATTGCCCAGATGGCCCACAACAATCAAGGCCATGGAAATCAGGATCATCATGGATCCAAACTCAAAAACTTCCAGAATACCAATCCCCCAATCTTTAGCAAGTCTGAAGACCCGCTGGATGCTGGTGATTCGTTATAGACCATGGAGAATAACTTAGAACTTGCAGGAGTGGATGCCAACGAGAAATTTTTGTTTGCCACCCGCACAGCACCCGCACAATGAACCACGGTCAAGTGTGGACGTGGGAAGCTTTCAAAGTCAAGTTCAGCCGCACCCATGTGCCACAGGGTTTAGTCACCAGAATGAGACATGAATTCAAAGAGCTAAAGCAAGGCAGAATGACTGAGTACCGTGACAGATTCTTGTCCCTCGTCAGGTATGCACCTAACAAGATCAACATTGAAGCCAATAAGAAGGAGAGATTCCTGAACGGACTACATGATGAGATGCAGATGGTGCTAGTCAACATCTGTTTTGAGGACCTCGAAGAGCTAGTCGACTCTGCCATTCAGATGGAAGGGAAGATCAATCAAGCGAATGACAATCGCAAACATCGGATGATGCACCAAGCTGGGTCCCACAGTGCCCAGAAGTATCGCCCAACCCGTCTACTGGATATGCCCCGCGGAACAATAGACCCCCAATGTCTCGCCCAAGCTACCCCAACCGTAGCGGAGGAAATGTGAAGATCGGAGGGAACAACAACCACCCCGGCAACTCCAACAACTTCAATCGTGCACTGCCCAAGTCCAACAACAACAACACTTCCCCAAGGACTGGAAGCAATGTCGTGCCTGTTGCAGCAAAAGAAAAGTTTCAGATTACTTGTTTTGAGTGTGGAGTGAAGGGTCACTACTCCAATGAGTGTCCCAAGAAGATTGCCGCCACTGCCAATGTGAATGCCCCAGCGCAGCAGCAGCGCCGTGTTCATCATGGAAGAAGATTCGCCCCAGGGAATACGCACAACCGCAACGGTCGTCTCTTCCACATGAACGCCGAAGAAGCCCAAGAAGCGCCAGATGTCGTGCTGGGTATGTTTTCTGTTAACTTAGTATTAGCAAGAGTGTTGTTTGATTCTGGAGCATCGCACTCGTTTGTTACCGAAGAATTTGCATGCACTAGTAAGATTCACCCAACCAACTTGAAGCATGTTCTGATAGTTCAAATACCTGGTTCAACCACCAAAGATAGAAAAATTTGCAAGGCTGTGCCTATCAGAATACATGGGATAGATTTTTATGTCAATCTAATAGTACTTGGAACCAATGGTTTGGAACTAGTACTAGGAATGGATTGGATGTCGAAGCATAAAGGATTGATAGGTTGTGCCAAGAAAGCCATCACCATGACCAATAGCTCTGGAGTATCAGTAGAGCATATATCTGAAACCTTGCCCCGTCAATTCAAATGCAACAAGAGTCTAGCCCTACCCACCATAGACCAAGTCAGAGTAGTCTGTGAATACCCCGACGTATTCCCAGATGAATTGCCCGGTATGCCCCCGGATCGAGATATTGAGTTCATTATTGAACTAATTCCTAGAATCGGACCCATAGCTCAGAGACCCTATAGCATGAACACATCAGAGTTAGTGGAACTAAAGAAGCAACTGGATGCTATGCTGGAGAAAGTCTTGATTCAACCAAGCGCATCGCCATGGAGATCGCCCATATTGTTCATCGACAAGAAGGATGGAGGAAACCGTTTGTGCATAGATTACATGAAGTTGAATGATGTCACCATCAAAAACAAGTACCCATTGCCAAAGATAGAGGATCTATTTGATCAGTTGATGGTGCTAGAGTGTTCTCTAAGATTGATCTTAGGACTGGTTATCACCAACTTAAAATTCGTGCAACGGAAATTCCAAAGACCGCCTTTACCACCCGATATGGATTGTATGAGTATATGGTCATGTCTTTTGGATTAACCAATGCTCCCGCTTATTTCATGAATCTCATGAATAAGATCTTTATGAACTTTCTGGATAAGTTTGTCTTTGTGTTTATCGAAGATATTCTTATCTACTCCAAGTCAGAAGAAGACGATGAGCAACATCTGAGAATCATCCTTGAAACCCTTAGAGAGCATCAGTTGTATGCCAAGTTTAGCAAATGTGAGTTCTGGCTAAAAGAAGTAGGATTCCTCAGACATATTGTGTCGGCAGGAGGATTCGCTATCGATCCCGCCAAGATCAAAGATGTAGAAGAATGGGAAGCCCCAACCACTCAAACCCAAGTCCGTGCATTTCTCGGATTAGCGGGATATTACCGCAAGTTCGTAGAAGGATTTTCGAGCATCGCAAGACTTATGACCCAATTGTGGAAGAAGGACAAGAAGTTTGACTGGACTAACAAATGTGAAGCAAGTTTCCAAGAGCTCAAGAAGAGATTGATTTTAGCCCCAATATTGATCATGCCAGATATCAAGAAGTCGTTTGATGTGTATTGTGATGCATCCAAGATTGGTCTCAAATGTGTATTGATGCAAGAAGGCAAAGTCATCGCATATTTGTCTCGACAACTGAAGCAGCATGAGCAGAACTACCCTACCCATGACCTTGAATTAGCAGTTGTAGTGTTAGCCTTGAAGACATGGTGTCATTACCTTATGGGTATGAGATTAATTCAGATCACAAGAGCCTAAAGTATATTTTCACTCAGAAGGAGCTGAATATGATGCAAAGGAGATGGATAGAGTTAATCAAGGATTATGACCTTGACATTCACTATCACCATGGCAAAGCCAATGTGGTAGCGAATGCTCTTAGCAGATTGCCGTGTAGGTTAAACACCATGATCAAGGAGAAGCAACCAAGTTTGCATGAGGAGTTGGAGCTGTTTAGAACTGAGCTAGTTAGCAAATGATTTTTAGCTAGCATTGAACTTGAACCCACTTTGATTAGTCAAATCAAGGAAGCCCAGAAGGGAAATGAAAGTATCGACAGAATCAAGCATCATATTGGTACAGGAAAGGTGCCTGGATTCACCGAAGACGAAGAAGGAGTTCTGTGGTACAAAGGACGTATCTGTGTGCCAGCAGATTCGGATCTGAAGCAAGTGATCATGCAAGAAGCTCATGATACTCTTTATTCTATCCACCCCGGAGGAACGAAGATGTATCAAGATTTGAAGGAGCAATTTTGGTGGCACAAGATGAAGAGAGAAATCAGAAGCTACATCGCCAAGTGTGATATCTGTCAGAGAGTCAAAGCAGAACACCAGAGACCCGTAGGATTGTTGCAACCATTGTAGATTCCGGAATGGAAATGGAATTCCGTCGGAATGGACTTTATCACCGGTTTGCCTACTTCTAGTAGGGGAAATGACTCATTCTCGGTCATTGTTGATAGACTGTCGAAGGTAGCCCATTTTATACCTGTCAAGACAACCTACCAGAGTTCAAAGCTAGCAGAGTTGTACATTGCTAGAATTGTCAGTTTGCATGGAACCCCCAAGACCATAGTTTCGGATCGAGGAACCCAATTCACCTCGAGATTTTGGCAGAAAGTCCAAGAAGGATTAGGAACCAAGTTGAATTTCAACACAGCTTATCACCCGTAGACCGACGGATAGACTGAACAAGTCAACCAAATCTTAGAAGATATGTTGAGAGCTTGTGTGTTAGAGTACGGATCAAAATGGGAAGATTGCCTGCCTTTCGCAGAATTCTCATACAACAACAGTTATCAAGCCAGTTTGCAAATGGCCCCATTTGAGTTCTTATATGGAAGAAAGTGTCGTACCCCTTTGAATTGGTCGCAAGTAGGAGAGAGTCAGATTTTCGGACCCGACATCCTACGAGAAGCCAAAGAGAAGGTTCACAAAGTCCGTGAGCACCTCAAGACCGCCCAATCCAGACAGAAGAGTTATGCTGACAAGAGACGTAGAGACCTGACTTTCAATGTCGAAGATTTTGTGTATCTCAAAGTTTCGCCATTGAAGGGAACGCAACGTTTTAGTCTGAAAGGAAAGTTAGCCCCAGATATATCGGACCCTTCAAGATTCTGAATCATCGAGGAGAAGTATCGTATCAACTGGAACTGCCTGAAGAGATGTCTGCCATCCACAATGTGTTCCATATCTCGTTACTTCGCAAATGCTTGGAAGTGCCGAAGAAGACCGAAGTTTTCAAGAACGTCGATCACCGAGCCGTTGATATCAACAAGGATCTGACATATCGTGAAGTGCCCATCTGCATCTGGGAGGAAGCTTACAGAACCACCTAGACCCGAAATATCAAATTTCTGAAGATCCAATGGAGCAACCATACCGAAGAAGAAGCCACTTGGGAGTGAGAAGATTACATTAGGACTGAGTTTCCAGATCTCTTTAGTTCCTAGTTTTCTTTCTTAAATCCCGGGACGAGATTTTGTTTAAGGGGGGAAGGTTTGTAACAGCCCAAAACTTTAATCAATGTCATTAAGATCCAAATCACCCAATTTAGGGTTAACAAAAACTTTTTATCATTAAAATAATTAAGAATGCATATGTGTGTTACATTAATATAGAATTGTTTGGAAATGCCATGTTTGATTGTTCTAATGGTTGTAAAATGATTCAAAGATGAATGCCACATCATCTAGATGATTCCAAAAAAATCCAAAGAAAAAGAAATCAAATGGAATTAATAAAGGCAAATGGTCACTTTTGCCATTTTAATCCACTAGGTCACTTTAGGTGTTCCTAGAAGTCAAATTCAAACAGAAACTTTTCTAAATCTTTGCACCCCTTGCTAGTACAAGTAATGATATACCAAGGCCCACTTTGAAATCTTACAAAAACATTTGAACACTAATTTTAAATGGCATTTGAAAATGGAATCCATTTCATATGCATAGATCCCACTTTTTCAAAAACCACTCAAATGAGTTCACCTTGACAATCCCAAGCAAACACAAACTACCAAGCATGAGATCAAGTCACACACCAAAAATCATTTCAAAATTCAAATTTAATTCTCTTGCGGCCATTGTGTCGAACAACTTGTGATCACAGAAAAACCTGCCTAACTAACATTGTTTTGATCAATGTCTTGTCGAGCCATTTAACCTCAATTCACTCCCCTTGTCCCCCTAGCATCTACCCCATCCCAGACCAGCACCCCCATTCGCCGGGAAGTACAGTAGCACGCCGCCCGTTCTTGGTCGCCACCGGCCAAACATGGGCAACGCGCTAGAGACAGCGCCGCGCCAAACCAGCTTGCCCTAGATCCGCTGCACCCTACCGTGATCCCCTGTCCACCCCACGGACACAGCCGAGCACTGGACCACCGAGGAGCGCCCGTGCACCGAGCCTCTGCACCATGCATGGAGCACGCTAGAGCGCTGTCCCCGATAGGCCAGCACAAGCCGCGCCTCGACCTCAGCTTGCACGCGCCTCTCCGCCATAACCCAGTAGCCTCCCAGACATGCCCTTTTCCCGCTGCGTGACCTGCAGCCACCGCATGCCGCGTCGAGCACCGCCTCTGCCGTGTAGAGCGTCGAACTTTCCCGACCGCATACCATTTCCCCTAGCCATGCCATTACACTGTAGCTGACCACCAGGAGGCAGCCCACCGTCCGCCTACCCCGCCCATGCCTCTAGCCCTCTGTACCACCGTCACCGACAAGCTCACCGTCGCACCCCACGGCCCCCTCGCCGACCTATAAAAGGAGACCTCCCCAACACCATTTCTCCACACTCCAACACTTCCCACCTCCCACTGAGTTCCTCACACCTCTCACCGGAGCCGCTCGAGTAGCCGTTCGCCGAAATTTCCACCGGAGTCGCCGCAGCAGAGGAGAAAGGGGCCCGTCGATTGCGACCACCCCAGGAGCCGCCGCGACCTCGCCTGAGTCCGCCGTCGTCCCCTCATTCGATCGCCCCCATCACCATGTTAGTCAGAGCCCTAATAAGCCCCAATCAACCCCCACTGAGCCACTAGGGTTCAGTCTCGCCGGCGACCTGTCCGTCACCGACGATGAGCCACGATCGTTGATCTAGGTTCTAATCGCACGGTCCACATCGCCCCGTACCGCTTCGCGTTTAGTTGTGCCGCTGACATGCGGGACCCCCTGTCAGCTGTCCTCTGCGTCGCAGAGCGTCACTGTGGCGGCCCATTTAGTTTCCCGCGCTAGCCCTAGGATTCAAATAAAGATTTATCTATTTAGACTTAAAATCAATTATGTCCACAAGTTTAAAAATCAATTCAGAGAGTTCTACTGAACAAAAATTAATGATTCCAATTTTTCTAGAAAGATAATTTAAATCTCTATCTAGGCCCGTTGGATTTAAATCAATTGGAGTTATAGATCACATAGAGCAAAAATAACAAAACAAAGACTTTTCTACATTCAAACATTTTTCAAATCAACCATAATAGCTTTTGAGTTGTTTCCAACTCTCAAAAATCACATTTGATAATACCTATCTGAATATGTAATAAAATTTAGGTTTGCATGCAGTGACTTTGGACTAGTACCAAAATAATGCTATATAGGCATTTCTAGTCACTTTAAATCTTTTAAATATTAAACTTAAACTTATTAAAATGAGATCCAACATTTAAATCACATTCCCATGTATTAGAATATGTGGTGATGACATGTGTCCACATGATCCCATATTTTAATTGGAGAATATTAAATCTTAATTAATTTCAATGAGTAGAAATTACTTTTCTCAAATCAAATAAATGAAACTAGTTCATTAAATCTTGTGATGAATGTGATGATACTAGATCATCAAGTGTGTGCCTTAGTGTGCTAAATAGACTAGTTAAGTATTGTTTGGTGATTGTGTATCCCGTATGTATTTATAGACGATAGTACCGACCAAGTCTACGAGGAGGAGGAGTTCTACCCCGAAGAAGACGAGGAGAATTTCAACCACTGCACCAATCAAGGCAAGCCATTATTGGCAAGCTAATACTTGCAAGCCATCACTATATATAAGTTAACCTAAGCAAGATGCATTAGGCATGCTTTGGTTATACCTTTTGATTTATACCTATCCTAAGTTTTACTTACAAGCTTTACTTTCTTTTACTTTACCATAGTTCTTTACTTTATTTATAGATAGCATAAAGAGTATAAAACTTGGCCTATCTAGTGAGACTTAGATGTCATTCTATGGCATGAGATTGAGGTTAGCATCCCACTTTAGTGCACACTCTTAACTTAGTGATTAGAGCTAAACCAAAAACTTGATCACTTTAGATGGGAATACTTGGTGAAAATGCTTATGAAAACCTTGGAGTCATTCTATTGAGATGTTTTGACATGTGTTGAGAAACACAAATGGTTTATGATGATGAAAATGTTGAGTCATGAGCCTTAGCCCTTTTATAAAAACTGATGGTTGGGTTCGGATGCGATACCATTCCAATTTTACCGTACAACCACAATACCTGAATTGGGTAAGGCTTAGCTGGAAGTTTATATGCATTAGTATGAGTTCCCTCGCATGAGAGGTTTGAGCTGAGGCTACCTCTCAAAGTTTTCCACATATGCAGTGCCCAGGATGGCAGATGGTCGTGGCTGGGAGGCCAAGCTCATAGGAGAGGTGCTTATACTAGAGTGTGTAAAGGAAAGGTTATGTTTCATTATCCGCATACTAAGTATGATGATTCAGGGTTATCCCTGATGGATGTATTGAATTTTGTGGTGAAAGTGTACCACCTCTGCAGAGTGTCAAACTATTTGAATAGCCGCGTCTGCGGTTATGGACAGTTGGAGTGGCCATACTGTTCCGTTGTCAGATGTTTTTGAAATGACTTATGAAATTAATTGTGACATGACTTGACCACAACATGGTTGTGACTATGACAACTAAGTTCCCACTTAGGTGATTTAGAACTTTATTTTATCTTTCTTTGTTTCTAAACTCAGCTTAGGTTTCAAACTTAACTTTACAAATAAACTTAGAGATAGGCATTCCTACTATAACTACCTTAATTGTTAGTGATAGTTTGCGAGTACTTAAAGAGTACTCATGGCTTTGTCCCTAGCTATTCCCGTGGCCAGACTATGAGGAGGACTACCCTGATAGAGGACAACAGGACGGCTACGACAACTAGGCTCATCTCCCATCGTCAACATTGCATGTGACACTGAAGATGGAGCCCACCGCTACGCTATTTATTCCGCTACTTGTTTGTACTAAGACTGGATCATGAGATCCTTTATTTGTGTAAGACCTTATTACAGTTTGTAATGGATGATGTACTATGATATCCAATCTGTTATGTATCGCAAAAATGGTAATCCTGGGATTGCAATGTATGGCATAACAGGCATCTGGGATTAAAAATCCGGGTGTTGAAAATTATTAGTCATAGATGCAGTTGGATTACAATCTATGTATAATGTTGTAATGCCTAATCAAATCTCACAGGAGTCAAGATGATTAATATATGCATGTATGCTTTCTCAGTGTCTGTCAATTGCCACGCTGTAATTTGTTTGTCGGGGGTGTACCCCCAGGTATCCCCAGAGTTGGTGCATCAAGTTATTCGATAAAGTGCTAAATTAACGGATTAAGAGACGGGAAATATTAATAGAATAAAGAAAAGGAGAAGACAACTGCACTTGGGCCGAATTAGGGAAAACTCGGCCTGGTCAACCGCCCTCCAGGCCGAATTTGGCCTTACAGCTATCACTAAGGCCTTCCTGGCCGAAGTGCATGGAACCCGGCTGGGCCGAGGTACACCCAGCCGGCCCACCCGGCCGACCTCACTCCCGCCAGGTCTCCCGCCGAACCAACTCCCGCGTCCACACCTCGTCGCTCCCGCCGAACCAACTCCTGCCGACGCTGCCAGCTCCCGCCAAGCATCCCCGCGCCACCTCGCCAGCACAGCAGCCTAGCTCCCGGGTGGGCCGACCTCGTCCACCACGGCCCATCCCGGACCGCAAGCCTTCCTCGCCATCGGCGAACCACAGGAGTCCAGCAGCCTCTCCCGGGTGGGCCGACCAAGGTCATCTCGGCCCACCGCGGGCTCTCTCCTTCAGGCCAAAAGGATGCCACCCCGGTTGGGCTGTATCTGATCCGGACGGGCTGCAAGATAGCTCGGCAAGGAGGAGGACAGACCAGGATTGGGCCCAATATCACCAGGCCGAATTAACCCTCTGCCAGGCCGAATTAACAGTGACTTCAGGACGTGTAGGCCGAGGTATAAAGACCCGAACGCCCCCTTATTCACCTCCAGACGACTTCTCAGCATCTACGATGACTCAGCGTCGGGTCAAGACAAGAGTAACAAGTATCGTGCCAGTCTTGGGAGCCCACCAGCTCGGACTGGCACAGGGCGTATGGAATATGCCAGTGGCATCTAAGGAATATGCCATGGCATCCCCAAAGATGCCAAGGCATATGCTCAGCATCTAAGAAGATGCTAGGAATATGCTAAGTAGGTGCCTAGCGTATGGAGTAAGCTTTGTCCCCTGGGCTCCCCTTTATAAGGAGCACCAGGGGGATTGTTCTGAGAGAGGCCCCGAAGGGCTCCTCTCCTTTCTGCTCACTAGGAGCTCTCCTTCTTCCTCTTCCTCCACTCTCACAGAGAGCTTAGATAGAAGCATAGGGGAAATAGCTCAAGGAGCATGATTGTAGCCACATGTATGGCAAGATTATGAGGGAATAGATGTATACATTGTATTTCTCTTTGTTCGTATGAGTGCGGTCTTCACCGCATCATCCCTCCCCGGATTCCTCCACGTCCATCGGCCCCAACTTTAGCCTACCCATGGCATATGCCGTGATACCACCACGACATTTGGCGCCCACCGTGGGGCCTTCTAGTGGCGTTGGTTGGGTTTCCATCCGGACGGGAACATCTTCATCAACTTTTTCCTCATAGGGCTCATTCAGCTTCACCAAGTCAACGGAGAAAAAAGAGGTAAGCGCAGAGGCTCACCAAGTCAAACTCATCAAAGCTGGTAAGACTCAGCAGGAAGGACTCAAGCACTACTCCAAGCTTACTGTAAGTACCAAGTAACTCAGCAGGGCAGGTATGACCTAGCAAAACTCACCCAAACACTCCTCCAAGTATGCTGTAAGTGCCAAGTAACTCAGCCACCTACACTCAATCCTTTATCCCAGGGAGAAGATAACTCAACCTGGGGACTAGTCGACTTATCCGTAGAGTCACTTTAGATTAAAAAAGCATTATGTTGATTTAGATCTGTACTCCAGCCAGCTTATTTATAACTCGGCCATAAGTTGAATCATCTTATTTGTGATTCAGATAGATTTTGAGTCAGTTAGTTTATGCTTTGAGTTATCCTGTGACTCAGCTCACAGGCCAGCTTATCTATAACTCGGATAGAATTTGAGTCAACTTATTTATGATCCAGGTAGAATTTGGGTCAGCTTATTTATGAGTCGGATAGAATTTGAGTCAGTTTATGTATGCTTTGGATTATCCTCTAACTCAGCTTGCCGGCCAGCTTATTGTTGATTCAGTTATAACTTGAAGTCAATTTGTTTATGCTTTGAATTAACCTTTAACTCAGCTCAGTAGATTGTCTCTGATTCGGACTAACATTTGATTCAGCTTGCCAGGGTATATTATAATTCGTATTGGTATTCAGACTCGGCGTACTAATCATATCTCTGATTCAGGCCGAAGCTTTATTCAGTTCACTAGATTGCCAGGTTATGTTATGACTCGGATTGATATCTCACCATCTTGCCAGGTTATCCCATATCTCGGACGACTATTGGCTATCTTATCATATCTCGAATCTATATCTCATATCTAAATCTCGAATCAGATCTCTCAGCGGTTATCCCTATTATCATATCCCAAAGCTTAATCTTGGATCTATATCTCGGATCCATATCAAAGGCAAATTATCGTCATCACGCGAAATCAAGTTATATCGTGGGAAATAGATGAATCGGATTTGAGTCAGATGACTCAGACTAAAGACATAAAGTCAAAATTGAGTAAAGTAACTCGGATTTGGGATGAGTTAACTCGTATTTGAGTCATATAACTCGGATTTGAGTCGGATGACTCAGACTAAAGACATAAAGTCAAAATTGAGTAAAGTAACTCGGATTTGGGATGAGTTAACTCGGATTTGAGTCATATAACTCGGATTTGAGTCGGATGACTCAGACTAAAGACATAAAGTCAAAATTGAGTAAAGTAACTCGGATTTGGGATGAGTTAACTCGGATTTGAGTCATATAACTCGGATTTGAGTCGGATGACTCAGACTAAAGACATAAAGTCAAAATTGAGTAAAGTAACTCGGATTTGGGATGAGTTAACTCGGATTTGAGTCATATAACTCGGATTTGAGCCAGATGACTCATCCTCAAGACATAAAGTCAATTTTGAGTAAAGTAACTCGGATTTGAGTTGAGTTAACTCGGATTTGAATCATATAACTCGGATTGGAGCCAGATGACTCATCCTCAAGACATAAAGTCAATTTTGAGTAAAGTAACTCGGATTTGAGTTGAGTTAACTCGGATTTGAATCATATAACTCGGATTGGAGCCAGATGACTCATCCTTAAGACATAAAGTCAATTTTGAGTAAAGTAACTCGGATTTGAGTTGAGTTAACTCGGATTTGAATCATATAGCTCGGATTGGATCCAGATGACTCATCCTTAAGACATAAAGTCAATTTTGAGTAAAGTAACTCGGATTTGAGTTGAGTTAACTCGGATTTGAATCATATAGCTCGGATTGGAGCCAGATGACTCATCCTTAAGACATAAAGTCAATTTTGAGTAAAGTAACTCGGATTTGAGTTGAGTTAACTCGGATTTGAATCATATAACTCGGATTGGAGCCAGATGACTCAGACTTAGTCAATTTTGAATAAAATAACTCGGATTTGGAAACAGATGACTCGGATCACAACTTACCCAATGGGGTTAAAAGAGCAATGCCAAAGAAGGCAAGAGCTCATATCTTACCCAATGAGGTTAAAAGAGCAGTGCCCAAGAAGGCCAGAACTCACAACTTACCCAATGGGGTTAAAAGAGCAATGCCCAAGAAGGCAGGAACTCGTAACTTACCCAATGGGGTTAAAAGAGCAATGCCAAAGAAGGCAAGAGCTCATATCTTACCCAATGAGGTTAAAAGAGAAGTGCCCAAGAAGGCCAGAACTCACAACTTACCCAATGGGGTTAAAAGAGCAGTGCCCAAGAAGGCCAGAACTCACAACTTACCCAATGGGGTTAAAAGAGCAATGCCCAAGAAGGCAGGAACTCGTAACTTACCCAATGAGGTTAAAAGAGCAAAGCCAAAGAAGGCAGGAACTCATAACTTACCCAATGAGGTTAAAAGAGCAACGCCAAAGAAGGCAGGAACTCATAACTTACCCAATGAGGTTAAAAGAGCAAAGCCAAAGAAGGCAGGAACTCGTAACTTACCCAATGAGGTTAAAAGAGCAAAGCCAAAGAAGGCAGGAACTCATAACTTACCCAATGAGGTTAAAAGAGCAAAGCCAAAGAAGGCAGGAACTCATAACTTACCCAATGAGGTTAAAAGAGCAACGCCCAAGAAGGCAGGAACTCATAACTTACCCAATGAGGTTAAAAGAGCAATGCCCAAGAAGGCAGGAACTCGTAACTTACCCAATGAGGTTAAAAGAGCAATGCCCAAGAAGGCAATAACTCGAAACTTACCCAATGAGGTTAAAAGAGCAATGCCCAAGAAGGCCAGAACTCATAACTTACCTAATGGGGTTAAAAGACCAGTGCCCGTAAAGGCCAGAAGTCCAGAAACTTACCCAAAGGGGTTACGACCAGTGCCCATGATAGCCAGAGGTCCAGAAACTTACCCAGAAAGGTTATGACCAGTGCCCATAAAAGCCAGAAGTCCAGAAACTTACCCAAAGGGGTTATGACAAGTGCCCATGATGGCCAGAGGTCCAGAAACTTACCCAAAAGGGTTATGACCAGTGCCCATGATGGCCAGGAGTCCAGAAACTTACCAAAAGGGGTTATGACCAATGCCCATGAAGACCAGAAGTCATATCTTGCCCAAAAGGGTTAAAAGACCAGTACCAATAAAGGTTAGGTATCACGAACTTACCCAAAAGGGTTATGGGACATAGAAGCATACAACCAAGGTGCAATAAGTCAAAAAACAACTCTGGGAATATTTAAATATAAAGCCCATGAGAGATTCTGCGAATCCCACATGGCCTCGGGGACTAATGTCGGGGGTGTACCCCCAGGTACCCCAGAGTTGGTGCATCAAGTTATTCGATAAAGTGCTAAATTAACGGATTAAGAGACGGGAAATATTAATAGAATAAAGAAAAGGAGAAGACAACTGCACTTGGGCCGAATTAGGGAAAACTTGGCCTGGTCAACCGCCCTCCAGGCCGAATTTGGCCTTACAGCTATCACTAAGGCCTTCCTGGCCGAACTGCATGGAACCCGGCTGGGCCGAGGTACACCCAGCCGGCCCACCCGGCCGACCTCACTCCCGCCAGGTCTCCCGCCGAACCAACTCCCGCGTCCACACCTCGTCGCTCCCGCCGAACCAACTCCTGCCGACGCTGCCAGCTCCCGCCAAGCATCCCCGCGCCACCTCGCCAGCACAGCAGCCTAGCTCCCGGGTGGGCCGACCTCGTCCACCACGGCCCATCCCGGACCGCAAGCCTTCCTCGCCATCGGCGAACCACAGGAGTCCAGCAGCCTCTCCCGGGTGGGCCGACCAAGGTCATCTCGGCCCACCGCGGGCTCTCTCCTTCAGGCCAAAAGGATGCCACCCCGGCTGGGCTGTATCTGATCCGGACGGGCTGCAAGATAGCTCGGCAAGGAGGAGGACAGACCAGGATTGGGCCCAATATCACCAGGCCGAATTAACCCTTTGCCAGGCCGAATTAACAGTGACTTCAGGACGTGTAGGCCGAGGTATAAAGACCCGAACGCCCCCTTATTCACCTCCAGACGACTTCTCAGCATCTACGATGACTCAGCGTCGGGTCAAGACAAGAGTAACAAGTATCGTGCCAGTCTTGGGAGCCCACCAGCTCGGACTGGCACAGGGCATATGGAATATGCCAGTGGCATCTAAGGAATATGCTAAGGAATATGCCATGGCATCCCCAAAGATGCCAAGGCATATGCTCAGCATCTAAGAAGATGCTAGGAATATGCTAAGTAGGTGCCTAGCGTATGGAGTAAGCTTTGTCCCCTGGGCTCCCCTTTATAAGGAGCACCAGGGGGATTGTTCTGAGAGAGGCCCCGAAGGGCTCCTCTCCTTTCTGCTCACTAGGAGCTCTCCTTCTTCCTCTTCCTCCACTCTCACAGAGAGCTTAGATAGAAGCATAGGGGAAATAGCTCAAGGAGCATGATTGTAGCCACATGTATGGCAAGATTATGAGGGAATAGATGTATACATTGTATTTCTCTTTGTTCGTATGAGTGCGGTCTTCACCGCATCATCCCTCCCCGGATTCCTCCATGTCCATCGGCCCCAACTTTAGCCTACCCATGGCATATGCCGTGATACCACCACGACATTGTTCACCCAACATGTCATCTATCTTAAGGAGAATCACCACTAGTGAACTATGGACCCAGGTCCTTTCTTTTACCATCAATCTACAACTATTTACTGTTTTCTGTTTACTTTCTGTAAGCTACTACTATGTTCCACACAATACGTTTAATCCTTTGTTTTCAGCAAAACCGGTGAGATTGACAAGCTCATTGTAAGTTGGGGACAAAGTTCTATGGTTGTGTTATGCAGGATTCCAAGTTGGAAACAACACCTTGGAGGTGTTTCCTTGCTCCTACTGGTTCGATAACCTTGGTTTCACAACTGAGGGAAAATTTGTTGTTGTGCTCATCATACCTTCCTCTTGGGGTTCCCAACAAGCTCATCGTATCTTGATCCAACAAGAATCTTTCTAGCGCCGTTGCCGTGGATTGAAGGAACAAGCACCCACGTCAACCACGCGCCAGCAAGTATTTTTCTAGCACCATTGTCGGGGAGTCAAGGACATCTTCACAAGGGGAGTCCCTCATAATCAATCTCTTTACTTTGTTATTTTTATTTTGCTTAGTTTATTTTTGCTTTTTTTGCTTGTTCTTTTTATCAAAAATATAAAAAATTAGTTCCTACTATAGTTGTTATTTTCGTTGGTCTGTTATTGTCTTGCTTTATCATGCTTTCTATCAATGGTTGGTTTCTTTGAAACTGAATCTAATTGGCAAGCTAGGTTCACGGAAGAACAAAAATATTATTATAAGGAACACCGCTTGTCACAAAAAGGGAAACATTTATGGGAACAAATTGATAAATTGTATACCATTGCTAGAAGCATGTGCTCGACTTATAATATTACTTATTGCTTTGATAAATCTTGTTGCTGTAAGTGGTATAAACACCTCCCTTTTCAATGTGAGTATAATGATGATGTTACCATATCTTCTTATGTTAAGGGAAATTATGACTTTTATGATGTGGAACAAATTGAAGAATTTATTGCTTGAAGGGTGCATTCGAACTAGCTTATTGCTTGAAAATACTGATGATGCACCTTATAAATATGAGGTTTATGATATACTTCAATTTTTCTTTGATAATTACAAGGAAGAAAATGGCTATATTCATGAATATCTTAATAGATGCTCTCCACCAGCGGAAGAGACTAATGCCTTGCAGGAGCCTATGGAAGAGTAAATTGTTGAAACTGGAAGCTCATTGGATCAAAAAGAGGAGGAGAGTGATTATAAAGAGGATTAAGAATGGATCTACCCAATCCTACCTTCTAATGAGAGTAACTCTTTACCCCTTACAATATTTGATTGTCCCCCATGATTACTAAAGGAGGATGAATGTTATGTTCCTGAGGATTCTTTTGAAAATGTTTATAATAAAGATCTAGTGTTTGTAGATCATGCAAAGAATGCTTTATGTGATAGTTATATTGTTGAGTTTATTCATGATGCTACTTAAAATTATTATGAGAGAGGAAAATATGGTTGTAAAAGTTTTCATGGCACTGAAACACCTCTCTATTTGCTGGAAGTTTTGAAGTTACTCTCATATTATCTTCCTATGCATGTCGCTTTGTTCTTTGTGAATTTATTTGCGTATAATATTCCTATGCATAGGAAGTGGGTTATACTTAAATGTGTTTTGAATTTGCTTCGCGATGCTCTCTTTTACTTCAATTCATATTTCTTATGTGAGCATCATCGAAATTCTTATGCCTAGCTCAAAGGCGTTAAAGAAAAGTACTTATTGGGAGATAACCCAAAAATTTTAGTTGAGCCTTGGAAGTTATTGCTTCAGTAATAACATCTCCTTATCATTTTTGTGTGGTTTTTGTGCCAAAAGTAACCTCTAATGAGAGAGAAGTAATGCTTGGGAAAGTTGCTGTCCTGAAACAGATTTTTGTGCTTCACTGTAAAAATTCGTGTAAAATCTCTGTACGTCGGTTTGAGCTGTGATTTTTTGTGATTCTGCCCCAGGTAGTTATCTAACTTTCATTAGTTCAACACTTTTCGATTTGAGCAACAGAAGGGCTTCGAAAAAATTGGTTTTTACTTGCTGGTCTGTTTTGACAGATTTCTGCCATTATTTGCATTTGCTACTTGGTGATTCCTTTTTGGGTTCTTTTTGGGAATTGAGCTTTTTGAGGGAAGTGCTACAGTAGCTTGTGTTTAATGGAAGTTTTATTGGTGTTGAAACTGAACCCCAAAGACTTATTATCTTGAGTACACTAATGTTGCTAATAAAGATTGTGTGAAGTTTTGTATGAAGGAAGAATTTCAGGTGTAAGGAAAGAATGATGTAATGAGATGAAGAATGGACTAAAGCTCAAGCTTGGGGATGCCACCCGTGTCACCCCAAGAAATATCCAAGAAGTACAAGCGTCAAAGCTTGGGGATACCCAAGGCATCCCCTTCTTCATCAATAAAAATCTCAGGTTTCTTCCAAACACTTCATTTTTATTGTTTCATGCATATGTTTGTTGTTCTTGGAGCGTCTTTGTTTTTGTTTTTGGTTTTCGTTTGCTTGGTTTGCTTAGTTTTCTTTAATAAATTTGTTGGACCCCCTCTTTCATACATTAGTTTCCAAATAAGATTGGTTTGGATTGGAAAAGAGTAGGAAAAGTTCATGCTTAAGTGGTAAAAGGAGCTTGTTTTTGACTATGGTATATGCTTTGTCATGTCATTCTTGATATTGTTTTGGATTTATGCTTAGTGATTTTTTCTGTAGCATGACATGTTATAAACAATTGAGATTTTTTAATGTGCCTTGAAAGAATCATGCGTTGTTTTAGCATATTAAAGCATAGTATTGTGGTATTCTCCGTTGATGCTTTATTTGGGTTGACTTGGCGCATGCTCACACCATGTTAAGACTATCCCAGTTCACCATAGCCTTTATGATCCTTAAGCTTTTGACTTGTAATATTACTTTATGCTTTAATTAATGATGTTTTGTCGCTTTGCACGATTATGGCCATTATTGCTCTCTTAGTTGGTCGCTCCCAGTCTTTTGCTAGCCTCCATAACCAAGTATGAGTTCCACTCATGTATCCAACTCCAAATAAAACCATGTTATTCCAAAGAGTCCACCATACCTACCTATTAGCATTTGCTATTCCAAGTATATTCATGTTTTTTGTCTACCTTCCGAATTAAACTTGTTATGAGAAAACTAGTGATTAAAGCTCTCACAAACTTGATGGCACACTTAACTTTTCTTGCCCCTAATAAACTTGAACCATTGTGTCATCTATGTTGTATATGCTTCCACTTATATGTTGGGGATTAGCAGAACCATGCTGTCATGGGGAACGCTTTCAACATTGCACTTGTACATTGTACCTAGTTGATATCATGCTCTTTTGTCTATGGATGTCGTCGGTGTGAAATGAAAGGGGAGCTTGTAAGTCCATGGAGTTATGTATGTGTGTTAGAGAAACGCATGGGCCGCTGGTCTAATCCATGCCTAATCATGGTGGAAACCTGCAGCGTAACCATAATGAGAAATCTACGAAGCATCCTTCTTATAAAAAAAGAGATAGAGATTGAGAAAAGGAGAAAAAGAAAAAAAAAGATGAGAAAAGAGGAAAGAGAGAAAAGAGAGAAAAAAGCACCATTTTCCCATGGTAAATAAGAAGATTGCTGAGATGCTCGTTGTCTGCTTGCCTTGTCATTTTGATATGGGGATTCTTCCGTATCATCGGGCAAGGTGTACCCCGTTGGAGGTTCTCTATGATACACATGTACTTACTATGACAAGAACTTACCGGTAACTAAAATTGAGTAGCATGAGGAGCGACCCTCATATTCAAGGGACATGAGATTTCCAACTTATACTTTTTCAAACATATACTCCATAGTTTGTTCAATTTAACCTTAATCACTTCAAGATGCTTATGATAGGGCAATGAGAGATGAAAGCTAATTAGTACCATAATTTTAGGAAGCTCTTTATGAAACTTGAATACCTACTTCCTTCTATGAAGGCCTTTCTTTTACTTTTATGTTGAGTCTCCATCTTCTATCTTTATGCACCTATTGAGAGAGCATAGTGGCCATTCTTAGTTTAATGTGCATTGTCCTAAGACTTGTTGATTGATGCATAACTTTGATATTGCTTGTTCTTAAACTATTTGTATCTAGTCACCCTTATAAACTTTGAAGGTGTCCTATGCAATTATGATTTGCTACATTATGAGGGACAAGCTGAATGCCACTATGCTATGTTTTCCTTATGTGAAACAAACAAATGTCTTGCAAAACATTGTTATTCATGAATCTTTTGTTTGTGCCTTTCATGTTATAACATAGTTTCTATGTCTTATTGTTAGAACTTTATCTTTCATGCTATGTTGAAGTACTATGATCCAAGCTATCAATGTTTTACAAATACTTTGATCAAGTTTATGATGGTGCATGTCACCTCAAAAATTATTCTTTCTTTTTATCACTTACCTACTCAAGGACAAGCAGGAGTTAAGCTTGGGGATGTTGATACGTTCCAAACGTATCTATAATTTTTTATGTTCCATGCTTGGTTTATATCTACTTTCTTATGTTTTGCCCACACTTTGGATTACTTTTTATACACTTTCTTGGACTAACCTATTAACAAGATGCCTGATGGCCCAAAATATATCGAACTCGTTGGGGAACCCCAAGAGGAAGGTATGATGAGCACAGCAGCAAGTTTTCCTTCAGTTATGAAACCAAGGTTATCAATCCAGTAGGAGCAAGGAAACACCCCAAAGGTGTTGCTAGTTGAACCTTGGCAGGGCGCACTACCGGTGCCAGCAGCAACATGGATACCTGCACAACACAACCACAGAACTCTGCCCCCAACTTGCGACGAGGTTGTCAATCTCACCGGTTTTGCTGAAAACAAAGGATTAAACGTATCGAGTGGAAGAAAGTAATAATTTGCAGAAAGTAAACACAAAGTAGTAAATAGTTGATTGTAGATTGATGGTAAAAGAAAGGACCGGGGTCCATAGTTCACTAGTGGTGGCTCTCCTTAAGATAGATGACATGTTGGGTGAACAAATTACAGCGGGGCAATTGACAAACATCGAGAAAGCATACAAGCATATACTACTCATCTTGACTCCTTTGAGATTCGATTGGGCATTACAACATTATACATAGACCGCCATCCAACTGCATCTATGACTAATAATCCACCTTCAGGTTATCAAACGAACCCCCTCCAGTATTAAGTTGCAAGCAACATATAATTGCATTACGCATTGCATGTAAAGTAAACAATACGATTGTTCTATGAACAAAATATTGTTGTTTTCTCCCTAGTAGCAACAACACATCTAGTACCTTAGAGATTTCTGTCACTTCCCCAGATTACTAGAGGCATGAACCCACTATCGAGCATAAATACTAACTCTTGGAGTTGCTAGCATCTACTTGGCCAAGATAGCTACTAACAACGGAAAGCATGCAAGATCACAAATAACAAAGACATGATAGAATCAATAATCAATCTGAAATAGCATCTCAATATCCATCGGATCCCCGCAAACACAACATGTAGGAATTACAAATAGATGATCTTGATTATGAATGGAGCTCACAAGATCTAAACATGATAGCACAAAGGAGGAGAACCAGCCATCCAGCTACTACATGGACCCGTAGTCCAGAGATGAACTACTCACGCATCACATCGGAGGCTTGCATGATGATGAAGAAGGCCTCCATGGTGAATTCCCCTCTATGGTAGGGTGCCGGGAAGAGCTTCAGATCCCTCCTAATCTAGGGATGGAGATGACGGCGGCTACAGACTCTTTCGTGGAATTTTGATCGGGTACTTAGGGTTTTTGTATCAGAGGCAATATATAGGCGAGAGGAGAGGCCGAGGGGGTGCCTGGGGCGGCTAGACCACCCCCTGGCGCGAGCCAGGCCTGGCTGCGCGGCCAGGTGGTGTGGCCAGGCCCCAGCCCCTCTCCGTCTTGTATTCTGGCTCCTAGTGTCCCTCGGTGAAAAACTGACTTTGGCTTTTGTCCTGTCCAATTCCGAGAATATTCATTTTCTGACTTTCCTGGAACCAAAACAGCAGAAAACAGGCAGCTGGCACTGTGGCTCTTGTTAATAGGTTAGTCCAAGAAATCATATGAAAAGTACTCCAAAGTGTGGACAAAACATAAGAAAGTAGATAAAACCAAGCATGGAACATCAAAAATTATGGATACATTAGCAATGTATCAATGCCATAGTGCCAGCTGCCTGTTTTCTGTTGTTTTTGGTTCCAGGAAAGTCAGAAAATAAATATTCTTGGACGGGACAAAAGCCAACGTCAATATTACACCGAGGGGGACACGGAGCCAAAATACGAGACGGAAAGGGGCCAGGGGCCGGCCACACCACCTGGCCACGCGGCCAGGCCTGGCCCGCGCCAGGGGGTGGTGCGGCCACCTAGGGCACCCCCTCGGCCTCCCCTATCGCCTATATATTGCCTCCGATACAGAAACCCTAAGTACCCGATCAAAATTCCACAAAAGAATCTATAGCCACTGTCATCTCCATCCCTAGACCGGGAGGTATCTGAAGCTCTTCCTGGCACCCTGCCGGAGGGGAGAACTCACCCTGGAGGCCTTCTTCATCACCATGCAAGCCTCAGGTGTGATGCGTGATAAGTTCATCCTTGGACTACGGGTCCATGTAGTAGCTAGATGATTGGTTGTTCTCCTTTGTGCTACCATGTTTAGATCTTGTGAGCTCCGTTCATGATCAAGATCATCTATTTGTAATTCTCCATGTTGTGTTTGCGGGGATCCGATGGATATTGAGATGATATTTCAGATTGATTATTGAGTCTATCATGTCTTTATTATTTGTGATCTTGCATGCTCTTCGTTGTTAGTAGACATCTTGGCCGAGTAGATGCTAGCAACTCCAAAAGGGAGTATTTATGCTCGATAGTGGGTTCATGCCTCTAGTAATCTGGGGAAGTGATAGAAATCTCTAAGGTACTAGATGTGATGTTGCTACTAGGGAGAAAACAACAATCCTTTGTTCATAGAACAATCGTATTGTTTACTTTACACGCAATGCTTAATGCAATTATCTGTTACTTGCAACTTAATACTGGAGGGGGTTCGGATGATAACCTGAAGGTGGATTATTAGTCATAGATGCTATTGGATTACAGTCTATGTATAATGTTGTAATGCCCTATCAAATCTCATAGGAGTCAACTTTAGTCACAAGTAAGTTCTTGTCATTGTAAGTACATGTGTATCATGGAGAACCGCCATTGGGGTACCCCTTGCCCCATGATACAGGAGCTATACCATATCAAAATGACAAGGCAACAGATAATAAGCATCTCAGCGATCTTTTTTATTTGCTATTTGCATAGGTTTTTTATTGAGGATGCTTCATAGAATGCTCACTATGGTTATGCTGCAAGTTTCCACCATGATTAGGCATGGCTTAGGCTAGCCGCCCAGGCGTTTCTCTAACACATATACAAACTCCATGAGCTTACAAGTTCCCCTTTTATTTCACACCGTCGGGATCCATAAACAAAAGAACATGATATCAACTGAATAATAAGTGCAATGTTGAAAGTGTTCCCCATGACAGCATGGTTCTTCTAATTCTCAACTTATAAAGTGCAAGCATATACGCAACATAGATGGACGCAATGGTTCAAGTTTATTAAGTGCAAGAAAGTAAAGTGTGCCATCAAGTTCGTGAGAGCTTTAATCACTAATTTCACATAACAAGTTTAATTTGGAAGGTAGATAAATGCATGAATATACTTGGAATGGTGTAACACACCATGCATAGGAATTTATAGTGGACTCTATGAAACAACTTGGTTTTCTTGGGGGTTGGATGCATGAGTTGAACTCATACTTGGTACATGTGGATGCTAGCAAAAGACTGGGAGCGACAAACTAAGAGAGCACTAATGGCCATAAGCATGCAAAGCGACAAAACATTATTAACTAAAGCATAAAGTGATATTAGAAATCAAAAACTAAATGATCATAGAGGCTAAGGTGACTAGTTAACAGTCTTAACATGGTGTAAGCATGTGCCAAGTCAACCCAAATAAAGCATCAAAGGGGAATACCACAATATTATTCTTTTGTATGCTAAAACAACGCATGATCCTTTCAAGGCACATTAAGCAATCTCAATTGTTTGAAATAAGTCATTCTACAACAATAATCACTAAGCATATGGTCAAAGCAACATCTAGCATGACATGATGAAGTCTAAGTCATAGTCAAAACAAGCTTCCTTGTGTACCACTATAAGCATGAAACTTCCTACTCTTTTCCAACACCAATCGAAAACTAAAGCTAAACGCAGTGCTAGCAAAGGAGAACACTCATAGAACAATAAGAGTGAAAACTAGAGTGTTCTAGGCAATGAATAACAGGGTGTGTCTCTCTCCAAAATAAGTGTGTTGGGATCCAACCAACTTATTGCGGCAAATAAAGGAAAAGAAAACTAAAAACAAAGATGCTCCAAGAAAAACACATAGTGCATAAGGTAATAAAAATAAAGTGTCTGGAAAGAAGACCTGAGATTATTGATGAAGAAGGGGATGTCTTGGGCATCCCCAAGCTTTTACGCTTGTACTTCTTGAATATTTCTTGGGGTGACACGGGTGGCATCTCCAAGCTTGAGCTTTTGTCCATACTTCATCTTATCACATTATTCTTCCCTACACTTGAAAACATACTTCATACAAAACTTCACACAATCTTCATTAGCAATATTAGTGTATTCAAGATAATTGATCTTATGGTTTAGTTTCATCACAAGTAAAACTTCCATTAAAACACAAGCTACTGTAGCAATTCCTTCTAAAATCTCAAGTGATCAAAGAGAACTCAAAGAGAAAGAGATTAAGAGGCAAATGCAAATAATGACAGAAATCTGTCAAAACAGACCAGCAGGTAAAAACCGATTTTTTCGAAGAACTTCTGTTGCTCAAATCGAAAAGTGCTAAACTAACTAAAGTTAGATAACAATCTGGGTCATAAGCACAAACAATTACAGCTCAATCTGACGTACAGGAATTTTTCACGATTTTCTACAGTGAAGTACACAAATCTATTTTGGGACAGCAACTTTCCCAAGTCTTACTTCTCGCTCATTATAGGTTATTCTTGGCACAAAAACCACACAAAAAGGATAAGGAGAGATTATTACAGAGGCAATAACTTCCAAGACTCAAGAAAACAAAAATAAACTAAAAGTAAAAAATCTAATGAGTCGTCTCCCAAAAGCTCTTTCTTTATAGCCATTAAGATAGGCATGATAATTTCGATGATGCTGACATAAGAAATATGAATTGAAGTAAAAGAGAGCATTAAGAAGCAAATATGGAACAATTTTAAGTCTAACCCACTTCCTATGAAAAATAATCTTGTAAATAAACAAGTCATGAAAGCATAAAGCAACACGCATAGGAAAGCAAAACAAGTGCAACTTCAAAATGTTCAACAAAAAGAGGGGAAATTTAATATTGTTGAGATACATAAAACCATGTTTCCCTCTCTCATAATAACTTTCAGTAGCATCATGAATAAAATTAACAATATAACTATCACATAAAACATTCTTATCATGAGCCACATGCATAAAATAATTAATACTCCCACATAAACATAGTCATTCTTATTAATCATAGTGGGAACAAATTCAACAAAACAGCTATCATTATTATTCTCATCACCATAATCATCAAATACAGGAGGCATATTGTAATCATAATTAATTTTCTCCTCAAAAGTAGGTGGACTGAAAATATCATATTCATCATTGTAATCATCATATATTGGGGGTATAGTATCATCATAAGCAATAGAATAGTTATCTTCCAAAGTGTGTTCATTTGTAAACATATCATCATTGGAAGGAACATGGATAGTACTAATAGTACAACAATTTTTAACGTTAACAATTTATGAATTGGTACGAAAGAGATTTTCAATATCAAAAGTAGTGTGCTTTTCGCAATCATGATCACCACTATAGGTAACAGGCATAGGAACATCATCGAGTTCAGACTCATCAAAAACTATAATAGGAGCAACATGCTTAGGGGAAAATACCGTTTCCTCCCTCCTTTTACTCCTCATCTTCTTCTTTTTCTTCTTCTCTTTAGGAGGGAGAGGCTTGAAAGGAATCTTCTCCATATACCCTGGTTTATTGTTAGAGACAATAGAAGAAACTTTGGAGGATTCCTCCTTATTAATAAGAACAAAACACATATTAGTCCTGTCATATTTTGGTAAACTCTCATATTTTATAATATTTTGTATGTAAGTATTTGTGTGGCAATTATCAACACAATAAAGATGACAACCATGCATGACGCTATTCATATCAAAAGCACTCATATCTACCAAAGAAGTTTTTCTTGATAACTCTTCACACCCCAAAAATAATGTAAGTTCATCCTGCTGATTAGGAGTGATCATGTTATCACAATACAAACTTACAGTACTCATTAGATTAGAAGGGCTCTTATTATGGCCTGAGCATTGAAAATTGAAATGACCCACTTCAAAGCAAAGTTCGCAAGTAAAAGGATAGAGGGCACAAACTTTTTTACCAAGATCATTTAGATCGTCCCTATACCACGTTCTAGTTTTTTCATTCCTGTGGGTGATACAATATTCTTCTTAAATTTGATTCTTTTCACAAAGTCTATGTACTCCACAAAAATTAACATGCTTATAAGAAATAGTACTTTCAGAGGTTTGAGCATGTTTATTGCTATCATTAATAACAACTTCATTTTTCATGCAAGTGTCTTTAAAAGGTTCATGATACATGTCCCATTTTTCTTTAGGAGCATTAATATGAGAAGCAAAGGCTCTACAACAATCAACAAGAATTTGAGGATCAAGACCATATTTAGCACTAAGCTCTTGAAAATAAGCAGTTTCAGCGAAAGACTTAATGCAATCATACTCATAGTTTATACATGGTTCTTTACCTTTGTCGTTATCCCAATCTTCGGTATTGCTCTGAATTGTTTCAAGAAGATCCCACTTAGCTTTGACCTCCTTACTTGTAATGTCCTGAAAGCCTTGCATAAAAATTATTAATAATAATATTACTAGGGAGCTCATGAATGGGACATTTGAGCATTAGTGACTTCAATCTCCCCCATGCTTGGGCAATACTTTCTCCATCATGAGGATGAAAATTATAAATATAACTCCTATCTTTATGAATTTCATGAGGAGATAAAATTTAGAGTAAAAGAGAGATTCAAGTTCCTTCCACTCCAAATGATGAGGATCGTCTAGTAGCTCATACCACTCCCTTGCTTTGCCCTTAAGTGATAAAGAGAATAGCTTCCTCTTAACTTGGTTCATTGAAATACCTGCACACTTGAACAACTCGCATAATTCATGTATAAAGAGTAAATGATCACCAAGATGGACAGTTCCATCTCCAAAATAACAGTTATTCATAACACGTTCAACAATTTCCATAGGTATTTTAAAAGGGATGCTTTTAGTATGTGGATTTAAAATATCACAAGTATCATTAGAATTACCACATATGGGAGATCAAGTATCATCAGAGCAAATTTTCTCCTTTAAAACTAGGGAATTAAAAAGATCATTTCATAAAAACTAACTTCCCCAAGCTTAGACGTTTCCATAGCATTAGTAACAAAGGTGTTCAAAAAATTCATACTAATAACATTGTTATTAGCATGCAAATAAAGTTCCATGGGTTTTTTAATTTTCTTTTCAAACCATTTATGTTCTACCTTAGGAAAAATACTAAAAAGCTCTCTAATTTTGTTGTTGTTTTCCATTAAGCCTAACTAGTGAAAATAAAAACAAGAAACAAAAAGATATAACTGCAGAATCTAAAGGAAATAACTTCGAGCACTCACACACCAGAAACAGTACTAGAAGATAGCTTAGTAGCCAGAACATGTGAGTAACTTTCACCTTACCTCCTCGGCAACGGCGGTAGAAAATAGCTTGATGTCTATGCACACTTCTATTCTTGTAGACAGTGTTGGGCCTCCAAGTGTAGAGGTTTTTAGAACAGCAGCAAGTTTCCCTTAAGTGGATCACCCAAGGTTTATCGAACTCGGGGAGGAAGTGGTCAAAGGTATCCCTCTCAAACAACCCTGCAATCAAGATACAAGAAGTCTCTTGTGTCCCCAACACACTCAATACACTTGTCAGGTGTATAGGTGCACTAGTTCGGCAAAGAGATAGTGAAATACAAGTAATATGGATGATTATAAGTGGTAATTGCAATCTGAAATAATAGTGGCAGCAAGCAAACATGTAATAGAACTGATTGTAAATGATGTTTCAATGCCTAGAAACAAGGCCTAGGGATCATACTTTCGCTAGTGGACACTCTCATATAAATATCTTCTCTTCATTATGCTATCTTGAACTACTCTTCGGTTGGATGATGTAGGGCTATAACAACACACCTTAAAGTTCGCATTCCCCATCTAGATAACCTCTCACTGTCACCTTGAGCGCTAGATGGTTCCAAGAAACACCACAATCTCATAGAGACATCCAACTCAAATTATACTCATGATAAGTATTTATGTAACCTTAGCCAAAGTGTCACACGGTGTGCACACTATCAACTTCACACACGTGGGGATAAGCAGAGATTAATTAAAGCACTTGAGTAGCAGAGTAGATCTATAGATTACAAAGCTCATGATCTCAATAAGATCATGCATATAGAGATGAACACATAGCTACCGGTATAGCCCTTAGCCTCGAGAGAGAACTACTCCCTCCTCATCATGAGAGTCAGCAACGGCGACGGAGATGGTGGTGGAGTCGATGGAGATGGATCCGGGGGCACTTCCTCGTCCCGGCAGGGTGCCGGAACAGAGACTTCTGTCCCCTGAATCTCCTCTTCGGTGGCGGAGGCGCTGTGGAACTTTTCGTGAAATTCTGATCTGATACCTAGGGTTTTCATCCCGGGGGGAATATATAGGCGAAGAGGAGATGCCAGAGGTGGTCCAGGGTGGCCACACCACCTGGTGGCGCGGCCAGGGGTGACCCGCGCCACCCTAGGGTGTGCCTACCCTCTGACTCCCCTCCTTCTCCCCTTTGGACTCCGTGTTGTGTCGGAAAAAATAGGAACTTCAGCTTTTGTTTCATCCAATTCCGAGAATATTTCTTTTCTGGCTTCTCTGAAAGCAAAAACAGCAGAAAACAGACAATTGACACTGTGGCATCTTGTCAATAGATTAGTTCCAGAAATGTATAAAAATGCCTCAAAGTGTAGACAAAACATAAGATAGCTGATATAAAACAAGCATGGAGCCTGAAAAATTATAGATACGTTTACGACGTATAGTTCCCTTTGGCTCGCCCTTCCACGGGAATAAACAAGATCAGTCCATAAATAGGATATTATTATTAGGTAATGTATCTTCAATACTCTATATTCCCAACTTGAAGTTCTTAGTGTGCAGAAATATATTTTTTGGTTTGGTGTATTGTGCCAATCTATATTATCTAAACAGTGTGTAGTATTATATGTTTATTATGTTTTAATACCTAAAAGATGGGGTGATCAAGTTTCCCTAATCATGAAACATGATGTTTACTAGGGTGCTCAACTTGATATTCCAAAGGACGTCGATAACTACGATAAGCTCATCCTGATACTATTAACTTTTTCCTTTCTCTCGCATGCCGATTTGCATCTTCCTATGATGTAAATGGAACTTAGGTTTGCTATCTTAATTGTCATGTGTTCTCTCCAAAATTAGGCTTGTTTTCCTCCGATCTAGATGTCTTGACCTGATAGTGCAAGTGTAGATGATAGGAGTTAAAGGGAAATGGTCTCTCATCTGAATGACTGCTCTTGAAACTAGCATATCCATTTTCCTCCATAGTACTTTACGTACGTGTACATTACATGTTTGTGGCCCTCATGCAAACGATTTAAGTATGGTTGCAACAATACTTTTTCTAGGCCAAGAGTAAACTCAGGTTGAGTCACTTCATCACGTCCGCTTCTCTTCTTTTTCAGGTTAGAGTCAAATCTATGTATATCTTGAAACATGTGGTTCACGAGGCCATGGAACTCCTATCTCTCGACATACGTTAATACAAAGAATGTGTCGTTGGTAATAGTCATCTACTTGGCTCTGTTTATATAAAAGCTCTAGCATATGTCTAGTATTCTACACTACACCAGGAGACAATCTTTGGTGACTAAGATAGGTATCATTGTAGATGACATCAATCTGCGCGAGCTTGCCAAATGCAAGCACAAATGTTTCAAGAGGAGATATAATCTCTTAAAACTAAGCTAGCGGATGACTACCATGAAAATAAAAACTTGTTCTTGCAACCAAGGTAGAACCTTTTAGTTGTACTTAGAAAATAATGTGATGTGTTGTCTTACTTCTTTGATTTTTCTCACAGGTGTCCGACGTTAAAAGAGAAACATCAACTCCAATCAACAAATGCTAGAAAGGAAGTTCATTTTTTTTCTCACATGTGTCCGACATTAAAAAAGAAACATCAACTCGGATAATCTAAATCCTATTTCCTGTTTCCCTCTATGTATATTTTATTGAGCCACTTGTGATAATTGATTGCATTGTTTCACCATTTGGATTTTTTATGCATACGTCCAAAAACTTGAGAGTAGTAGATTGAAACTTACTAAGTTAGAGAAAGAGTGTCAGCGAGCTCGGCAACAGGTATGTGATATATTCCCATAGAGGATTTGTCAGGACTTTATTGTATTAAACATGATACCCTTCTATTGACCAATGCATACATCTTCAGGGTATTTTTATTTCATCGTCAGTGGATCAATCTCACCCAATGTCAACACCCGGATTTTTAATCCCAGATGCCCGTTATGCCATACCTCGCAATCCCAGGATTACCATTTTTGCGAGACATAATAGATTGGATATCACAGTACATCATCCATTACAAACCATATATGAGGTTTTACACAAATAAGGATCTCATGATCCAGTCTTTAATACAACAAGCATCGGAAATAAAAGATAAGCGTAGCAGTGGGGTCCATCTTCAGGGGGCATAGGCAATGCTGACGAAGGCAGATAGTCCTAGTTATCATAGCCGTCCTGCTGACCATCATCTTGATAATCTCCTTCATAGTCTAGCCATGATAATAGCCAGGGACAAAAGCCATGAGTACTCTTTAAGTACTCGCAAACTACTATTAACATGTACTATAGTTCTAAGTCAAAGTACTAAATTTAAGTTTAACTATCAAGTTAAGTTTGAAACCTAAACTGAGTTCAGAAGCAAAGAAAGATAAAATAAAGTTCTAGAATCACTTAAGTTGGAAAGCTATTATCATCAACACAATCCTGTTGTGGTCAAGTCAAAGTTCATCATTCATTTCAAGTTATTTAGAAAACATCTGACAACGAAACAGTATGGCCATTCCAACTGTCCATAACCGCGGACACGGCTATTCGAATAGTTTGACACTCTGCAGAGGTGGTACACTTTGACCACAAGATTCGATACATCTGTCAGGGATAACCCTGAATCATCATACTTAGTATGCAGATAATCAAACATAACCTTCCCTTTACACACCCTAGTATAAGCACCTCTCCTATGAGCATGGCCTCCCAACCATGACCATCAGTCATCTTAGGCACTGCATAGGTGGACAACATTGAGAGGTAGCCTCAGCTCAAACCTCTCTCGTGAGGGAACTAATACTAATGCATATAAATTTCCATCTAAGCCTTACCCAATTCAGGTAGTGTGGTTGTACGGTAAATTTGGAATGGTATCGCATCCGAATCCAACCATCAGTTTTATAAAAGGGTTAAGGCTCATGCCTCAATATTTTCATCATCCTCAATCATTTGTGTTTCTTAACACATGTCAAAACATCTCAATAGAATGACTCATCATTCCAAGGTTTTCATAATTCATTTTCACCAAGTGTTCCTATCTAAAGTGACTCAAGTTTTTGATCTACTCTAAAATACTAAGTTAAGAGTGTTCACTAAAGTGGAATGATGGGATCAATCTCATGCCATAGAATGACATCTAAAGGTTTCTAAGTAGGTCAAGTTTTATACTTTTTATGCTACCTTCAACACAAGTAAAGATTTTTGTGTACTAAGGGGAGTAAAACTTGTAAATAAGACTTGGGGTACTAATAGTCAAAAAGGGGTGATCAAAGCATGCCTAAAGCATCCTTGCTAAACCATCTAGTTTGAATCTAGTTTGCTAAGTACTACACTTGCAAGTACTAACTTGTAAGGGTTAATTTGGGATAGTGCTAGCTTGCTAAGGTAGCTTGTACTATTAATGGTGGCTTTCTAAGATATGTTTTGCAAGGGTTAGCTTGCCAATAATATCTTGCCTTGGTTGGTGCAGTGGTTGAAGTTTTCTTCTTCTTCTTCTTCTTCTTCTTCTTCTTCTTCTTGGTAGAACTCCTCCTCCTTGAAAGCTTGGTCGGTACTAGCGTCTATAAATACATAGGGAGTGCACAATCACCAAACAATACTTAACTAGGATAAGTAGCATTCTAAAACACACATTTGATGATCTATTATCATCACAAACATCACAAGTTTTAATTCAATAGTTTCATCCTTTTTATTTTAGAAAAGTAATTTCTACTCATTGAAATATTAACTAAAATTTAATATTCACCACCCAAAATATGGGATCATGTGGACACATGTCCTCACCACATATTCTAACATGTGGGAATGAGATTTAAAGGTTGGATCAATATTACTTTAGTTTAAGTTTATTATTTAATGATTTAAAGTGACTAGAAATGCCTATATAGCATTATTTTGGTACTAGTCCAAAGTCACTACATGTAAACCTTAATATTATTACATATTTAGATAGATATGATGAAATGTGATTTTTGAGAGTTGGAATCAACTCAAAAGCTAACTTGGTTGATTTTATAAAAATGTTGCAAGTTGCAAAAGATTTTGTCTTCTTATTTTTATTAGGAGAGATCTATAACTCTAATTGAATTAAATCCAATGGTCTTGGATAGATCATCTTAATACCTTTCAGAAAAAATTAGTTTCATGCAATTTGGATTTCTAAAACTCTCTGAATTGTTTTTCAAACTATGGGACAGAAACTAGATTTAACTAAAAAGAAAAATCCAAATTTGAATCGGTGGGCTAGCGCGGGAAAAGAAATGGGCCGGCCCAGTGGCGCTCCGCGGCGCGGGGCTCAGCTGACAGGGGGTCCCGTGTGTCAGCGGCACTTAAAACACGAAACGGTACGCACGCTATGGGCCATGCGATTAGAATAGGAATCTACGGCTGAGGGTCGTCGTCGACGACGAACAGGTCGCTGGCGAGCTCGAACCCTAGCGGCTCGGTGGGCGTCTACTGGGGGCGTACCAGGGCTCCAGCGGGGTCGGCGAGGCGGGCAAACGACGTGGAAGACGACGACGAGGCGAGGCGCGGTTGCGGCGGAGCTTGGGGTGGTCCCAATCAACGGCGCCCTTCTCCTCCTGCCGCGGCTGCTCCGGCTCCAATTCCGGCGAGGCAGAGCTCGCCTTGCTCCGGCTAGAGGTGGGTGAGGTTCAGAGAGGTGAGGGGAGTGGAATGGTGTGGAGAGAAGAGGCTGGGGAGGGCTCCTTTTATAGGCCCGACGGTGAGACCGAGCGGGATGGGCAGTCGACGGTGGCGACATGGCTACGACGGGGTAGAGGCATGGATGAGGATGGCGATCGATGGGCGGTTCCCTGGCGGTGCTCTAGAACATGAATGCGGCCGTAGGGGCGGTGGCACGCGGTCTGGGCGAGGTGGCGCTCTGAGAGGCAGAGGCGGCGGTGTCCACCGCGAGCGGTGGTTGTGAGGCATTGGGCGGCCAGCAGGGGTGTCTAGGGTGTTCTCCAGGTCGAGGCGGAGCGGCGGGCGCGGGCTGTGGCCAAGGGGCGGTATGTGCGAGCAGGGACAGGGCGCGCTCTGGGGGCGGCACTGGCATGGTGCGGTGGCACTGGGCGCGGCTTGTCCTCGATGGTCCACTGCACGGCTGGGCTTGGGCAAGGGACAGGGGGTGGCGGTGAGGTGTGAGCTACCTCCTAGACATGGAGAGAGGGAGAGGGGCGGTCTGCTGCGGTGAGGGCAAGGTTGGCCGGCGAGAGGCGGCTCGGCATGGCGTGGTCGTGCCACTAGGGGCTAGGGGAGTGGGTGGTTAGGCTCTGGTTAGATCAAGAGGGGACAGGAGAGATAAATGAAGATCAATTGGGGGCAAAACTCTGTAGTAAACAGTGAGCTAGGATTAGAGTAGAGATTATGCATGCCAAGTGTTTGATGAAATGGCCGCAAGAGAAAAAGTTTTGAATTTTGGTTTCAAAATTTTTGAGTGATCTCCACTAGTGATAGGTAGTCTCTGGTTGCAAGGATTTTGAAAGTGGAGCTCAAATAGGTGGTTTTTGAAATAGGGGTGATCTATGCATATGCATTAGATTCAATTTTCAAATGCCAATTAAAATAAGTAAAAGAATGTTTTTAGCAGATCAAAAGGTGGCCCTTGGTACCTCATTATGTGTACTAGAAAGGGGTACAAAGATCAAGAATTGTTTCTGTTAAGAATTGAGTACTAGGAATAGCCAAAGTAGGCATGCGAGTTAAATTTGCCAAAAGGACCATTCCTCCTTTTTAATTCTTTTTTATTTGATTTCTTTAGAAAAAGTTTGGGAGTGATGTAGATGATGTTTAAATCACCTAAGAAACATTTTACAAGCATTGGATCAATCAAGCATGGCAATTCAAACAACTCCTATTTTAAATGCATACATATATGAATACTTTCATTTTAAATTTGGAAAAGTTTTTGTTAACCCCATTTTTGGATGATTTGATCTTGATAAGTTTGGATTAAAGTTTTGAGATGTTACACCCAACGAGTGGAAATGGTAATATTCTACACTAGTTAAAGTAGTATTAGCAATAATGTGTAATGTACTTGTTTGCCCTTTCGTTGGGTGCTACATAGAACGTGGTAGAAATAGTAAGCTAGATGCAACATGATAGCATTCTCGGCTGATTTCTTGACATGTACCTTTTTTGTACAACCCTGTTTGGGGATTTCAACATATAGCTTGATCTAATGAACTCGTTTTGTTAGGTTTCTATAAAGAGGAAAGATTGTAACCTTGGAGGCAAGAACAGAATAGCCTTGTATACCATGGTTGGTAGTGTACCTTAAAAATATGATAGGGTTGAAGACATTATGTACAGAATTTGGCAAAGCTCCATTTTTTATCACATTATGCTTTTAGTGCCATTATGTTAATGTGCTCTAATTTATAGGAGCTACGGAATTTGACAAGGACTATGCACGATGGTTGGAGGAACATACCTAGCATATAAATGTGAGGTCTGCAATCAATGCATATGCCGGCGATGGCGATCTCCAGAGTATTGTTGATATCACCACGGCACAATATGTTGAATTTCAGGCTTAAGAGTGTAGCAGCCAAAGCAGATGTTTGGCATGAATGTGGGAGACCCCACCGAGCAGTGTTTGTGTGGTGTGGCTTCAGACCATGTGAGCTCCTGAAGGTACGGATGTAATACTAAAATTTATGTTGCAGACACAGTGAAATTCCAACATCCCAGTTCTAGCATGTAATCACCAAGGGCCCAACATAATGGGAGTTTTCCATTCATAGTCCTCACAGGAAAGACAAGATAGTTAACTTGTGATCAATTGTTATTGTGTCTCCATCAAGTTCTTTAATACTGACTTATGCAGTTACTGGGTGGTCAACTAGAATCTCTCACTGAGAAGCACGGCAACCTACAACAGTCCTCTCAACAAGCTAAATATGCTATTTCTCAAAAAGTGGAGGCACTACAAGCCGCTTGTAGAAACTCTAGCATCTAGATCCTTGGGCCCTGTAGGATCTTCCGACAATGTTGCAAACTACATGGGCAGATGGCAATGGCTATGGGAAAACTTGGCACCCTAGAAAACTTCCTGCGGTAGGTATCTAACACAAACCATGCAACTGGCCCTTTCCTATGCTTAATTTGTTGGATATTGCCCAAGTTGTTCCGTTTCGTGCAGACTATTCAGGTCTTGTAATAATGTTATACACTTAGATCACTATTTTGGACTTTAACTAGCACTTGATCTAACACCGGGATAGCAAGAAAACATAGAAAAAATAAGTTATTTTTAGCAAGTGGTGATGAATTGTTTAACAATTTCTCATCTGCAAGCTGATAATATACGGCTGCAAATACCCTTTAGCAACTGCAATACATATTGACCACTCGCCAATCTGCACGAGCTCTGATTGCAATAAGCGTCTGCTCCAGGCTATCTGCTTTGAGTTCCCTTTGGCGCGCCCTTCCATGGGAATAAATTAGATCAGTCCATAAATAGGATATTATTATTAGGTAATGTATCTTCAATACTCTATATTCCCAACTTGAAGTTTCTAGTGTGCATAAATATTTTTTTTCGGTTCGATGTATTGTGCCAATCTATATTATCTAAATAGTGTGTAGTATTATAAGTTTAGTATGTTTTAATACCTAAAAGATGGGGTGATCAAGTTTTCCTAATCATGAAACATGATGTTTAGTAGGGTGTTCAACTTGATATTCCAAAGGATGCCGATAACTACGGTAAGCTCATCTTGATACTATTTGTTTTTTCCTTTCTCTCGCACGCTGATTTGCATCTTTCTATGATGTAAATGGAACTTAGGTTTGCTATCTTTATTATCATGTGCTCGCTCCAAAATTAGACTTGTTTTTCTCCAATTTAGATGTCTTCACCTGATAGTGCAGGTGCAGATGATAGGAGTTAAAGGGAAATGGTCTCTCATGTGAACGATTGCTCTTGAAACTAGCATATCCATTGGCCTCCACTGTACTTAAGGTATGTGTGCAATACATGTTTCTGTCCCTTTTGGAAACAATTTAAGTATGGTTGCAACAATACTTTTTCTAGGCCAAGAGTAAACTCACGCTAAGTCACTTAATCAGGCATGCTTCTCTTCTTTTTTAGGTTAGAGTCAAATCTCTGTATATCTCGAAACATGTGGTTCACGAGGCCATGGAACTCCTATCTCTCGACATACGTTAATACAAAGCATGTGACGTTGGTAATAGTCAACTACTTGGCTCTGTTTATATAAAAGCTCTAGCGTGTGGCTAGTATTCTACACTACACCGGGGGACAATCTTTGGTGACTAAGATAGGTATCATTCTAGATGACATCAATCTGCGCGAGCTTGCCAAATGCGGGCACATATGTTTCCAGAGGAGATATAATCTCTTAAAACTAAGCTAGCGAATGCCTACCATGAAAAATAAAAACTTGTTCTTGCAGCCAAGGTAGAACCTTTTAGTCATACTTAGAAAATAATGTGATGTGTTGTCTTATTTCTTTGTTTTTTCTCACAGGTGTCCGACGTTAAAAAAAACATCAATTCCAATCAACAAATGCTAGAAAGGAAGTGCACACTCCACAGGCACTCGACGCTAAGGACATATCCACTCCACCATCTTTTGATCATCCACTACTAGGAAAACGATTATAGGTAGATTTTAATTCTGTGACGCATATAGAAAAAATGCTCCACTAAAATTAATTATGTGGCGCATATATCAAATGCTCCACAGAATTCTTGCAATTCTGTGGCGCATATATACATATAGCTATATGCGTCACAGAAAGTGAGAATTCGGTGGCGCATATAGCATATGCGCCACAGAATTTCTATGGGCCCATGTGGGCCTGACCCCAGTACATGCAGGCCCGAATTTTGTGGCGCATATGACTATATGCGTCACTGAATTCCAAATTTTTGTGGCGCATACAGCATATGCGCCACAGAATTCTCACTTTTTGTAGCGCATATAGCTATATGCGCCACAAAATTGCAAGAATTCTGTGGAGCATTTGCCATATGCTCCACAGAATATACGAAACTGATCTAAAAAAAAGGTGGCATCCCCTCCTACCTATCACCACCCTGTCCCTTCTTCCCACCTCCAACTAGCTTGTCCCCCTCCTCCCTCCCACTCCATTTTGCTTATACTCACCCGAATGCGTTTTCAGTTTTATCTCCGACGTCTTATGTTCTAAATTTTAGGGCTAATTTGTCATTTTCTATTTTTGTTGATGTCCAATTTGTAAGTTGTAACTCCACCGTTTGTTATAATTATTGTAGCTCTTTCTTGGTTATTCAGGACTGTGCCCTGTTCACAAAATAAGGTTGAAGTCATGTTTCTTGTGGGCTCATGTCCGGCGTGCTCGTTCGAGCCCTAGTTTGATCCAAATTTTGAAGGAGTTCGTTTGAGGACACACAGTGTGTCGTGCCACGTACATCAAAATAATTTTGATGGGGATCTAGAGCCTATTCAGACCGAACGACATCTCAACTAGCTGGACATCTCAAGTGGCTGGTACACGGATAGGTCACGTATGCATTGCATTGCATGTCGCTGAATTGGTCTAAGGTAATTGAGCCAGCCAAACGCCAAACAGAGATTTCGGGCCGAGCGCGGGGACGGATTTTTGGCCCAAAACCTGTGCTGTGACTGTGAACCGAAATTTTCTCCGTTAGTTCAGCACGAGTCCCACCCTTCCCTGACTCGAAAAAAAATCTACATGCAGCCCCTCGTCCTCTCGCGTGTCTTCCCCTCCCGGCGACCCCCTTTGCGCCGCCACCCTTCCCTGTTGATTTCAGCCGGCTCCGGGGTGGCCTCGCACTGCAGACCACCGCCCCGACACATGCTACTCCTCCTCCACCGACTCCACGCCCTGCAATCGTCGATCTGCATCCCTCACGGGCCACCACGATTAACCCTAGCCCACGCGCTGGATTTCCGATCCAACCGCTCGCCCCCATGACCGGACCACCCCGGCGTTGGCATGGGCGCTGTGCCCTGGTGCCCCTTCTCTTGGCGAACCGGGAGCACCCCACAGACCAGGGGCGCGCGGGAGCACATCCGCGTGGGGCGGCCACTATGCCAGTGCTCGTCCCTGTAGCGGTCGTGCTGCAGCGAGCTAGCCTAGACACTGCCGAGACGCGGACGACGAGATGTCGTCGTCTGCGAGGAGCTGCTGCCGGCCACGTCGCGACCTCCTGCCACCTACCACGACTCTTGACATGTTGCTGCTAACGACGACTCTGATCTGCTGCTGCCATCTAAGCTGTCTCTCCTCTCCTTGTATTCTCCCTAAAAAAACGTTTCTCTTAGTGTGCATATGCGGTAGATATGTAGATGTGCTAATTTATTTTGATTGTTTGATGCTTATTATTCAGAGACAGTGCCATATTTTTCTCGTTCAAAGCATATATGATTTTCCTGCATATGAATTGCTACCTGTTATCTCAACAGCTAGAGATGGTACTGCATGTACCTTGAGATAGCACACTAATTGGATCTCAATTTAACTGTTTGAACCAATTAATTTGGAACATATGGAGTAGTAGATAAATCCCAGGAGCACAAGAACTAAATAATGGGATATGTTAGCAGGCCTAAATCACACAGATGCGTTGTGTTCCGAGAGTTAAGTTTCAACCAAGCATTGCTCGCGAGGCATGCCCGTAGGCTAATTCAGCTCACGAACTGTTTGTGCATGCACGTGGGTAGAATTTCCCTTTGTGTATCTTCTTTTTTGCTACTGTATTGCGAGCGGATTGGACATGTATCCTTCTTACTTACATATGCAATTTGATTTACGCACATGGCACTAGTTTACGAGTTTAGTTTGCTCAACATTCATTGCCGATGCAGAAATCGGTAGAAACTCACCGCTTCCTTGCGTGGTTTCTCATCATTTAGTGTAGCTCCATTCTTCCCGATAGCCATTATTTTTGTCTATGGTGTGGTTTACATTTAGTTTTGATTCTTCAATACTAATAGCACTTGCAAATATGTATGGTTTATATATATTTACCAATTAATTTATGGACAGTAGTACAAATCAGCATCCTGAATCTTTTATCTTTGTTTACTTCAGGATCTGCACACTGGCGAGAGCGTGCCGGCCTCTAGGATGCGATGGTGGCGGAGGGGGCCAGGGATCCATATTCTTCGCTAAGGTCTGCCTTGGGTCTCCATCCATCAGGTTCATTGCGTCGGAGGCCGCGAGAACCCGTAGTGACAGGCTAGTGCTGCACCTCAGCACCGTCCTCATGGTCGCCCTCGGCATCCTCGACAGCCGGTGGGACATCTTGTTCTCCCCCAACCCTTAGACTGAACCAGGAGTCTACCTTAGTAGTGTATTAAAATATGTCCTTTCATAGCTTGTTACGGTCGACCGTTGAGCGGCATCGTGGTTACGGTGTACTATATTCTGTCCTAAGGTAGGTGGTGACAACATCGCGCGGTTGTAAGTTATGTGAGTGAGATGAACACTTGTGAAATATACTTGTACACTTATTCGGTTCTAAGTGATGTGATTGATGAACACTTGTGAACTTTCGTGCTTGTTGATGTATTATATATGAACTGGAACATTTGTACTGTTGTGTGCAGCTTTTCTGCGAATTTCTGTCAATTTTTATGTATTTCCTGTAATATACATGTATTTGTACCAGATTCTGAAAATTTTGAAATTCTGAAAAATCTGGGACAAAATTCCGTGGCGCATATGCATATGCGTCACAGAAATATAATTTTAGTGGTGATAATTTAGTGGCGACCACTAGATGCGCCACAGAAATCTTTTTTGGTACGCCACTGATCACGCAAGTATCAGGTGAGTATACATCTGCTAATAAGTGTGAGTTGAGTACATACTCCCTCCGTTCAGAAATATAAGACGTTTTAGCTTTATGAATCGAATGTATCTAGACCCTTTATAGTGTATAGGTTTACTCCGAACCTCTATAAACCTATACACTATAAGATATCTAAATACATTCGATTCATAAAACTAAAATGTCTTATATTTTTAAACGGGGGGAGTATGATCTATCTATTAAAGCCACAATATAATGATTTGGCATGTTGCAGCGTAAGGAAATCCCAGTGTCCCGTGACACTGGTATTAAAAAGATGCTTTTTAAATCAGTGACATTTGGTGATTGCGAAGCACATGTATGCATTCCCTGCGTAATAAGCAATATCCAGCTAGCGTAACGAGTAGATTGTTGTAAACTAAACATGGTTTTTCTTGGATTCCAGAACCTCGACAGTGGAAACAACACTGCTTGAGATGCAGCTCACTCCAGCATCTTCGCTTCTGTTTTGTACTCCCTCCGATTTTAAAATATAAGAAGTTTTAGCCTTTTTCTAAAACATATGTATGTGATGATGTTAGAGAGACAATTGTTCAAAATTTGAAAACAACATCTAACTGATTTCAAATGGCTCTGAAGGTTTCACATTGAAGTTCAAGTATATATTGTTGTCTCATCCATGACTATATCACTGTAATTTCAGTTCAAGTATTTATAGTTGTATAATGTATTATTACGCCTGATATTTAATTAGTTTTACTTACTTGAACTTCAATGCGAAACAGCCTTTGTTTTACATGGACCGTATATATTGTTGTCTCATCCTTGACTATATCACTGTAATTTCAGTTGGAGTATTTATAGTTGTATAATGTATTATTACGCCTGATATTTAATTAGTTTTACTTACTTGAACTTCAATGCGAAACCTTCAGAGCCATTTGAAATCAGTTAGATGTTGTTTTCAAATTTTGAACAATTGTCTCTCTAACATCATCATTACTTTGATCTTCGCTTCTATTTTGTACTCTAGGCACCTCTTAGTGCGTAGATTCACTCATTTTAATTTGAAACTTTACACACTGAAAAGCGTCTAGATACAAAAAAGCTAAAACATCTTATATTTTAGAACAGAGCTAGTAGAAGCTAAATAAACATAATTCCACGGAATCGTGCGCCAAGACGCACCCCTATATCTAGTAGCTTTAGTAGTTACCACCTAAGGTGGCTAATACGAATGCCCACCCTAAATTTTGTGCTCAAAATTGTTTTGCAGCCTCCGGGTAATAGTTTGGGAAGTTTTTAGACTTTCCAACCGTGTGCAGAGTCAGACACTCTAAACTAGGCCTTTAGATCACAGATTTCTTCATTTTTCTTATTTCAGAAATGAATTCAAAATGTATTAAACTTGCTCAACCGTTCATGCTTCTAGATAAAACTAAAATTGTGTGTGATTAAAACCACGACTAGGATAAAAGAAAAGCACTGCATGCATTTTTTTTTTGAAACGGAGAGTCCATATTCATATATATAATGTATAAAAAGTTTTATGTTCACTTTTGATCTTTCTCGTCGATGTTCCACCCAGTTGTGCGCGAGAATAAGACCAAGGAGATAAAGTGGATCAGTGGTGAAAATTATGCAAGCGCCTCTAAAAAATGAGGCTTGGAGTCTTACTTTGAGGACCTCTTTAGATCACAGAATTGAAAAAATACAGGAATATGATAAATACAAGAAATTCACTGGTTTGGCTATTCAAAACATATGATTGTAAAACACAGAAAAACTACATGAATGATTGTTTAGATGAAACATATGAAAAACACACGAAAAATGCCCTGTATGCTACATGAAACACCAAAAAATATAGTCTACTAGAGACACTATTATAGTTATGCCATAGTTTTTTTTGCACAATTAGTCTCAGATAGTACATATAGAAATACATAAGTTGTCTTTGTCGGGGTCGTCAAAATCTTTCTTTTTCTTTTTCCATATCACAAACATATATTCTTCTGAAGACATTCATACCGAACCACAAAACTGTAAATACCAACAAGGATTCTTTCATAATTTGAATTTCATCTGAAATATCAAGGCTATGTACATGCGTGCAACTATTTAACTAATGAATCAACATCGGCAATATCATTAACAATTTAACACTAGTATTTTAGGGAAAAGAAATTTAACATCCCGATCAATGTCGCTTGGAGCCAAGAGTACGAATCACCATTGTCAGGGACATAGCAATCAGGACAAACTCCTCGTGGCAACCGTGAGGAATAAATTCCAAAATGGATCAAGCGAAGCAAGATCTGAAGGTCCATACGTAGAGAATTTCAATCTTAGATCACCAACATTGACATCAAGAAGAAGATCTCGTCGTTGAACGAAAGAACAATTATTATAGATGATGCCATCTCCATTGATATGGATGCCCAAATAAAGCTACCAAAACCCTAAATTAATCAAATGAAAACACTACTTTTATTAAAAAATCCACTCATAAATCGGTTGTGATTATGCCATAAGTTAGATCAATAGTCCGAGTAACTTGTGGCACAGTTGTTTAATGTAAGCAGGAGCTCTCCTGAACCAGTATGGGAGTTGGAGAGAGGCGATTAGGAGACAAGAGATATATGGGAAACCCATCTAGGGTTCCATCCCCTGCCGATGATGCCGTTTGTTTGCCCCTCCTCCGGTGTTCATAGGGTGTTGGAGGTGTGGAGGATCATAGCCCCTCGCTAGCGGGGGTTTGCTTTCTTTGTTTATCTTGTTTTTTATTATCATTTTGGGATGTTGAGGTGGTGGAGGCTACATCCAGAAGTCAGAATAAGGTCCTTCCCACCCTATCCTTATTCTGGTGGCATGTCTAGCATTGATGGAGGTGTATGGAGTCATGTGTCCGGTGGATCCATTGGGATCCGGTCGGTTTTCGTGTTTATCAATGTAGTTTCAAGTAAGTCTTTTCTAGTCTAAGGTTGTCATCATTGGCGATGGTTGCCACTCTGGTGCGTAGGTCCTTTTAAGGCTTAGTACGACGACTTCCGTCTGTGTACTATAATAAGCTCTAATATAACAAGCTATACCCACTGTGATGGAGGGACGAGGATAGCGGCGTACCTTCGGCTCACGCTAGTGTTTATAGTTCTCACTAAGTGATCCAAAGACTTATTTGTACTTTTTTGAGCTCTTTATACCGTTGTTCATGATTGTTAATAGATGAGTGGATTTTCGCAAAAAAAAAGTGCAAGCGGAAACGGAAGGTGCCTAACGGGCTGACCTCTTTGCTCTCAGGCCGCAAGGCATAACAACTGTGAACTCTATCCTATTCCATTTATAAGTGGAGCACTTCGCTTTGGTGGGCCGGAAATCCCCAACTCCAATGTAAATAGGAAAATAACTCTATTTGAATTTAGCTGGCTCCGTCAGAAGTCAAGACACTAGCCTGTCAGCGGCAAAAACATCGTCGCTGAATATATACAGCTATACGTGGAGCAAGAATATATACGTATATTTCTTCTGGAATACGCCTAGTCCAACTGCACTGAGGTCTTCCCTCGAACAGAAATTTACCCAGGTCTAAGCATGCATGCACGCACATACTCCTACTGATCACTGCTAGACAATGCACCCCTAGCTACTCACCGAGATTGAAGTTTCACAAAATTAATGCGCCCGTACTCACTGAAAAAATTAGGTCATCATAGTCATAGGTGTCACAACTCGCAAGAAAGGAACTCAGAAGAAAAGATGCAAAGTTAGTTACTACAGTACGTAGTACATACGACGTACGTATTGGCGTTTCTACACCGTCCGGATCCATACAATTATTCGGCTTGCGGCGATCCGGCGTTTGGCCTCCGGGGAAAGGCGGTGGATCCGGACGCGACGTCCCGTAGCAACGTTAACACTCGGCCGAGAGGCGTTTGCGTTTGCACGCGGCTGCCTGTGCCTCCGAGCCACACGTACGAAGACTAGTTTTTTTGACCGCCAGCACGCAGATCAGCGGTGACTCTTGAGGCACACACGTCGGGATCGGCGACAAAAACAATAGCGTAGAAACGAGGTCCGGTCGTCGTCGTCACCGCTGCCTCGCCTCCGCTCGTGACCCGGCCTTGCTGTTCGCCGAGCGGGCATCAGCACAATACATGCGCCACACGACACGCCACTACACTGCACGCGCGTCCCGGTTGTACTGTCAACGACCGATGAATGCCGCATCCCTCTCAAACCCTTTCGCTAGTAAATGAAGCTATTAAAAATGTAGGACGCAAACTTTAGAAGTGGGATAAGGACGTCTTGGGGGAACTAAAGTTTAGGATAAAGAAAGCAAAGAAGGCTTTGGAAACATGCAGAAGGGGGCCAATCGATCAACAAAATGTTACTCGTGAACATATCCTGCGGTTTAAGCTAAGTCGCCTTGAGGACCAACACAATACTTATTGGCAGCAGCGGGCTCATGCAAATTGGCTGAAATTTGGTGATAAAAACACGAGCTATTTCCATGCTTATGCTTCGGAGAGAAAGAAAAAAAACTGGATAAATAAGTTGAAGAGAGAGGGTGGAGGAACAGTTGAAGGAGAAGAGGAGTTGGGAACCTTTATTACTAATCACTACAAAATTTTGTTCATGTCTTCTGTAGGCCCTGATAATGATGATCTCCTTCGTCACGTCCCCCCTCGTGTGACCGAGGAGATGAATATTTCCCTCATCCGAGAATTCTCAAACCAAGATGTAAAAGATGCTCTAGATTCAATTGGGGATTTGAAGGCTCCAGGCCCTGACGGTATGCCAGCTTTATTCTATAAAAAGTTTTGGCAGATGGTGGGACCAAAGGTTCAAAACGAGGTTCTTGGCGTGCTGAATGGCGGTGAAATGCCATTGGGGTGGAATGAGACCACAATTGTGCTGATCCCGAAAGTGAATTCCCCTGAGAAGATAACTAAGTTCAGGCCAATTAGCTTGTGTAACGTGCTGTACAAGTTGATTTCAAAAGTGTTAGCGAATAGACTGAAAGTCATCTTGCCACATATTATTTCTCCAACACAGTCTGCTTTTGTCCCGGGACGGATGATTACGGACAACATTCTCTTGGCATACGAGATAACACACTTGATGCATAGGAGGAAGGGGGCAGGGATGGATTGGTGGCGGTCAAGCTAGATATGAGCAAGGCTTACGACCGCGTGGAGTGGGGTTTTCTTGAGAGGATTATGAGAAAGATGGGCTTTAGTGCACAATGGATTCATTTGATTATGAACTGTGTCAAGACAGTTTCATACCGTGTGAAGGTTAACCGTAACTTGTTGGAGCCCTTCAAGCCGGAGCGAGGCCTTCGACAGGGAGATCCGTTGTCGCCATATCTCTTTATTCTGTGTGCAGAAGGGCTGTCAGCGTTGCTTCAGAATGCGGAGGAAGAAGGATTTGTGGAGGGCGTCCGGTTGTGTCAAGGGGTACCAGTTATCAATCATCTTTTCTTTGCGGATGACTCATTGATTGTGATGAAAGCAAATGCAAAGAATGCAGAGAAGCTACGGGAAATCCTTGCTTTGTATGAGCTCCATTCGGGGCAAATGATTAATCCTACAAAGTCTACAGCGATGTTTAGTAAAGGCACTTCAAATAGAAATAAACAAACGGTTATCAATGTGCTGGGTTCCACGGGAATCTCATAATGATCGGTATTTGGGTTTACCAGCACATCTAGGGGCATCAAAGAGGAAAGAGTTTGAGTACATCATAGAGCGTATTTGGCAAAGGATACAAGGGTGGAAGGAAAAATTACTTTCAAAGCAAGGAAAGGAAATAATGATCAAAGCCGTAGCACATGCAATTCCAACATATGCGATGTCGTGTTTTGATCTCACTAAATCTTTATGTGATGACATAAGTGCCATGATCTGTCGCTATTGGTGGAATCAGTGAGACGGGAAGAACAAATGTCATTGGATTGGCTGGGAGCGTATGACATGGTCGAAGGATGAAGGGGGCATGGGGTTCCGAGATCTACACATGTTCAATATGGCGATGTTGGCGCGACAGAGTTGGCGATTGATACATAACCCAGATTCCCTTTGTTGTGTTGTTCTGAAAGCGCTATATTTCCCGGATACGTCAGTTTTGGGGGCTGTTGAAAGATCGGGAATGTCCTACACGTGGCGGAGCATTCTGAAAGGTTTAGAATTGTTAAAAGAAGGGATTATTTGGAGAGTGGGTTCAGGGAAAAACACTGAGGTTTGGGGCGATCCTTGGATACCGAGAGGGTTAACTCGTAGACCTCGTACACCTGATGACCTGGATGAGACACTTCATGTCGATGATCTGCTGAATCCTATTACAGGACAGTGGGATGAGGAGGTTATTAGAGCATTATTTGTTCCGGAGGACGTTGATGATATTCTGTCAATCCCGGTTCGGAGTGGGATGGAGGATTCAGTGGCGTGGCATTTTAATAAAAAGGGTGTGTTCTCTGTTAAATCGGCTTACCACCTGGGTATGAGTTTAAGGGCAAATCGAGACGCAAAGGATGCGAGTTCTTCTACAGCTCCATCATCACCGTCCCCTTTATGGAAAAGGATTTGGAATTTGAAGCTTCCCGGTAAGCTGAGGATATTTATTTGGAGATTCTGTCATAACAGCCTGCCTACTCGTATGAACATTAAGCGGAAGAGGGTGGAGCTAGATACTAGATGCCCCATGTGTCATCGGATGGAGGGCACTTATTTCTGAAGTGCAAGAAGGTAAAGCATGTTTGGCGGTCGCTGCTTATGGAGGATGTCCGGCTACAGCTAGTGCAGGAGCAAAGCTCATGGTCCGTGACTGAGAAGATTTTCGAATTAGACAAGGACAAACAAGCTCTAGCTTTGGTGCTTTTGTGGGATTGGTGGACGACCCGCAACAAAGTTAATGCCGGGGAGCAGGAACGATCAACGAGAGTGTTTGCCAAATAATTCAGAAGCATGTTGATGAATTTACAAAAGGAGAGGGAGACTCTGTTACTACCCACCTTACTCCAGTAATGAAGCCAGCTGAGAAGTGGAAGAAACCACAGCAGAATTACACGAAAGTGAACTTTGATGCGTCTTATGTGAAGGACAATGCCCAAGGAGCATGGGGCGTTGTTGCTCGCACGGATGAGGGCGAGTTTATAGCAGCAGCCGCAGGCAAACTGAGACACCTGCGTAATGCCTTACAGGCAGAGGCTGAAGCGTGTATTGCGGCGACGAAGGCCGCAACGGCTTTGGGTCTTCATCGGGTGGTTTTTGAGTCTGATTTCCAGACTTTGGTAAAAGCCCTGAAGACTGATTCTATGGAGCTATCAGAGATTGGTGTACTGATCAGAGAAGCTCGGAGCAACTGCATCGGTTCGTTCGATGCATTTGAGTTCCTTTTCTGTCCTAGGAATTGTAATTCAGTAGCTGATTCGCTGGCTAGTTTTGCTCTTAGAGCAGAGGAGGAGTGTTATGGCTGGGCAGATGATGCCCCTTTTTTATCTCAGACCTGATAGACAGCGATGTAGCTGAGCTCTCTGTTTAATGGAATTTTCCTTTTTATGTAAAAAAAAAATGGCATTAGCGTTCTGACGCATCTCTCTTTCTGCCTCTGACTTCCATTGTGCACACCGGCCTTGCACCTGATCGCTTCCCATTGGAGGAATTAATTAGGCTTGTTCTAACTGGCCTTTGGAGATACCCAAAAGTGGAGGGGAGGAATCTTGCCGCCGCGGATAGAGTTCGTGAGCGAGATTAGTTTTGGCTCAATAATTGCGCGCGGCTTTGACCCAGGAGTTCCATCGACGTGTCTACTTCTACTTAATTATTAGTATGCGCCGGACTTGAACAGCACTGCAACCCTCTTCTTCGTTGAACTCTCTAATAATTATTTTTCCTATAATTGCTTTAGCCAGCCCAGTTCTCATTTTAGTTTACTTATCTACGAGAATAGTACGTATCATAGTTTTTCTTCCTCTATGTTGAGCTAGCTTTTGCAAAAAAAAAAAAAAATAGTATGTTCAGGTAGCCAGTCAGCTTGCCAGCATGCGTACACGTAATTTTCTATCTGAATATGTATATGCTTATGTCATTCAAGAGTGATCCAGTCGGTGACCGTGAAACGTATTTATAATGTACATCTTGTGATCTCGAGCTTGAAGAGCCGCGATCCCTGCATGGCTTTATTACTCGACAATGTAAGCACCGATATACACTCCCCCGTTCAAAAATATATATAAGACGTTTTAGCTTTATGGATTGAAAGTATCTAGACGTATTTTAGTGTATAGGTTCGTATCGATTCTGAATGAATCTATACACTAAAAGTGTCTAGATACATTTATTTTATAAAGCTAAAATGTTTTATATTTCTGAACGGAGGGTGTGCGTTGGTTCACATGAAATGAGCAGCATAGATTTCTTTGGTATGGGCTAAAATGGAAGATGATTTACGCGGTCTACAATTTAGCAATCTGCTTGATTGTATTCTGTATACTCATATTAATATATATAACTACTAGCTCCGTTCAGAAATATAAGACGTTTTAGGTTTGTGAGTCAAATGTATCTAGACATCTTTTAGTGTATAGGTTCTTAGAAGTTCGGAGTGAACCTATACACTAAAAACTATCTAGATACATTTATTTTACAAAACTAAAATGTCTTATATTTCTGAACGGAGGGAGTATGTAGTAAGTAATAGTTGAATCAAGCTGCTCTATGTTGAAGGCGTCTTAGGGTTACCCATTGGTCGCTCAAGATCCATAAGTGCCCCAAGTCCCTCCCATGTCGCCCCCGTCTAGGCGGTACCGGAGGCCACCCACCGAACCCTAGCGCCACCACACTTAAGCCGATCTTCTGGCCGTTGCCGCCGATGGCGGTGGAGGCGCCCATCTCGCTAAAGGGCAGAGGGCCTGAGGAGGCATGCAACGGCGATGTATCGGGACGGAGATTCATGGTGGCGGACGCGCATGGTCGGAGGCTTGGAGGAGATGGCGAGGTCGTGGCAACACCGGAGGAGGGAAGATCGGGCGAGGCTAGTCCTCATCGGCGCCATCCGAGGTGTTGCTGCCATGGTAGGCGGCGATAGAAGCAGGCTCGTCCTGGATCTAATCAAAGTCCGTCGGGTCACAACGGCAACTACGTGCATGACCAGATGGTTTGCTTTTCCGTGGAGGTGGTGGTGCGGATCCTCTAGGATCTGACGCCATATCCAAGAAGGTCAGGGTCGGTCAGGTTCATCTTCTCCTCTACTGTTGCCGGGTGGCGTGGGGGTTGTTGGCTTGAATAATGGAGGCAGTCCTAGGGTTCCTCTCACGCCATGACAAAGATCTGCTTGATGTTTGCCCTTGTTGATCTGGCCGGAGTATCGAGTTTCGGAAGGCTCCACGACAAACTTCCATGGGCACATCATGTCTAGAGATTGCTGGATCTGATGGTATTTGGTCGTGTGTACCCATATTTTTTCTGACGTTCGGTTTCAAAGAAAGATGTGAAGCTCAGTTGTCTATTACCATCATGGGACACGTCTTATAGTCCATAGTGAAGTCAGAGGAGGGAATGTCATGAAAGCCGGGATTTGAGGACTAACATTGGTGGTTCGAGTCTTTGTGGCGATGAGAAGCTGACTTGGTGATTGTTGACTCGTAGCATGACATAGAAAGTGAGGGCAGCAACACATAAGAAGTTCACAGTCCTACCTTTTCATGGTGAAAACCCAAAGTATGGCATTATTGGTGTGCCTCGCAATGACATTGTTAAAGGCATTGTTTTGAGAGTGAGGAGGACTTGTCTCTAGGGTGAAAATCAATAATCTATGATCAGACAACGACGACGCGTGTGCACTGTTTATTTCTTGGTGTCATCGCTTTTAGAGAAGCTGAACTTTTGGTGTTGTCTTGGTGCTGTTAGTATTGTTGCTACAAGGAATAGATCACTGTAGGTGGACTTTTCTTTTTTGTAATTCTTCTTCTCTTTTGGCTATGTGTATCCGTAATACCATTATGCTTTGTTTGGATGCACAGAATTAAATTCAGGAAATAAATTAGGTGGAAATTCCAATTCCTGACAGGAAAGAAAATGGCTGCTATTTCGAATTCAGTTGTTTGGGTGGTTTGGAATTTGTTGTTGGAATCAGAGGGTGGTGCCTATTTCCAATCCGTAATACCATTAGGGTTTTACTTTGTTAAAGAGGTTGGTGTAATTGGTATCTCTATGATATTAATGTATTCTCATTGTAAAAAAATGTACTCCCTCCGATCCTAATTAGTGTTTTCAGATTTGTCTGCATTCGGATGTATCTAGCACCAAAACATGACTAGATACATCCGAATCTAGATAAATCTGAGAAAATTAATTAGGATCAGAGAGAGTAAGTAATAGTTATAAAAGATAATTTGCTACAACAAGTAATGAAAAACAACCAATGTAATTTTTATATAAGAAAGAAAAGTACTACTCCCTCCGCTTCTAAAATAAGTGTTGAGTTTGTCTAGATTCGTACGTATCTTGTCTTAAACATGTGTAAGTAAGTACAAATCTAGATAACCCAAATCACTTATTTTAGGATGGATGAAGTAGATTTTATTAAGCAGTAGACTGCTCCTATTTTAGAAGTAAGGTAGTATCGATCTTGTTTTCTCATTCCGACCTCAAGAAGAACACAAAAATGACAAACCATTCATGTTTCAGTAACACCAACACCTAGTGATCTCAAAAAAAAAAAAAAAAACACCTAGACTCCAGGGATTGACGCATTAAGTGATTGTCTAGAGGCTACTAAGCCATAATGCGACCATCTGTTTGCCGGATGCCTGCTCCCTAAGAGCAAGAACAATAGTGCAGTTAGCCGCTGACTATAATCAAAGTGCCAAGTCATCTATAGCCTTCTTATAGCCACCATGTACAATAGCTAGTTATAAAAGGGTACTACTTTATCAATGCATGGTCCACCTTTCACTCTCACAAAGTGTCTAGGAGCACGTGCTAAAGCTGGCTCTTGCATGAGAGCCCACTTACCTTCTCTCTCCTCTACTCTCTCCTCCAACTAAGCAAAACAATATTATTTAATCTCTTATAGCCAGCTGAGTCATCCCTATTATACTTGCTCTAATCAGGAGCCCAGGTTCGATCCAATCCTTCTCGAACGTATGCATGATTGCTCTCCCCAGCTCACGAGTCAGATTTTCCCATGCTCACTTGCCAAACTAATTCTTCCGCCATGTGATTATCATCCTGTCACGCATGATCCATCTCATTATCTTAGAAGAAAGTGCACGATCGAACTAGTTGCACAACTGCAGAGGAATGGGCTGCAAAATATCTGGATCGATCATGTGCACGAAGGTTGCAGACCAGCAGACATCTGATTTTTCTTGTGGCATATAGTAGTGCCGATGATTGGTGAACCAGTTGTCGTAATTTTGGGGAGAGAATCTGTCCGTTCAGCTGTTTCATACTTTCATCGGAGTTGATCGAACCGCGCAACGGAGTTGAATATTTTGGGCGCGTGATTAAACACCATTAATTGGCCTCGCAACATACTGCATCACAAAATGGTTTGCTCGGAAATTGAAATGGTTTCGGATGAGATGAGCGGGGACGACACGAATGGCTGAATCGATCAATGTTGTTTAATTTCTTCCCTGGTTTCTGATAGTGAGGCGCTACCCTCATGTATGATCCGTATAGCTACCATTCAAGTACTCCCTCCGACCCATATTTCTTGACTTGAAGTTTTCTAGATTCGGATGTATCTAATACTAAAACATGTCTATATACATCCGAATCTAGACAAATTCGACTCAACTAATATGGGTTGAAGGGAGTACTAGATGTTGAACATGCACATTCAGTGAGCTTTCCGTTTTCAAAACTAACAAACATTTCACCTTTAAAAAAAGGGGGAATAACATATGTGTTCGGTTAGTCCGGACATGCATGAACGATTTGGTTGATTTCTGTCATGGATCTATCACCGTTCTCAGCCTTGACGTGAAATACCTAACCGAGCAGTAGTTGAGACTATCAACAAGAAGACTATCTGGCTAAATGCCAGCAGTGTCCATGGACCACGAGAGGTTTTTGCTGAATTTACTAGCACAATTATTGGCCCAATTGCACGATAACCTATCTCCACTTCCAACCACATTTTTTAATCGGTTTCGTGCGAGGCGTAAAAGATGAAACTCGTCTAGCTCAATCCACCTCGTAGCAAGCTAGAGTGGTCGCTGTGGTACATGTACTACCTAGCTTTATGGCAAAGTCGTTGTCACAAACTTTTGTTTGAATCTTTAGCAGATCATATGCAAGTTGCGTAGCCTCATACCGCGGAACAGGACGACAAATAAGCAAGCACAGTGATGTGTGTGCATGATTGCACGGCGTTGATGGATAATGCTGGTTTCTTGGCTGCTATTTTTTCTCTCAAGTCGACTATACACAAATTAGAATTGTGAGCAAAGAAGCCATGTATATACCGAAGCGTTTTTCTAGAGTTTCTAGGAGGAGGCGATCAATTTTCCGCTCCACCGCTGGTTCCCTGCCCTCAGTTGGCTGCTACAGCGGGTAGAGGGTGGGGGAACCTCGGATCATGTGTCTAGTTTCCTAGGCTTTTCGATTTCTTCGTCTCAGTGAAGTGGCATCAGTGGCGATGAGAATAAAGTCCTTCAGCCCGTCCTAGATTGATGTTCTTCCCTGTACAAGCATCGGAGGGCTGGAGTTTGGAGTCGATCTTCGGGCATTAGGCCAAGCGTGGTAAGTCTCTGTTTCCGGTGGCAGCTTTCTCTGGAGGAGATGATGTCACAACGTACCAGTGTGCTCAGGTTTCGCCTCTATCTCATCTGGTGAAGCTCAGCCGTAAATATGGAGACTTGAAGACAGGTTAGGGCAGTAACAGTTTTGTTATTGCACCATGTATTCTTTGTCCTTCTCAAATGGAGGTACTCCCTCTGATCTAAATTAATTGACTTGAATTTATCTATATTTGAATGTATCTAGCACTAAAATATGTCTAGATATATCCGAATCTAAACAAATTCGAGTCAATTAATTTGGATCGGAGGAAGTAAGAGATTTACATAGTTCTTTACATTTTTTTTCCGAAATGGATGTCAAAGAGAGTTCTTTACATGGAGTACCTTACATATTGGACGGCTTTAATACGTAGCCTATGTAGAGTGCTACTAGCATTTTTGTAAGAGTAGTAGCGCTACGGTTCTCTCCTTTGTTGGTCGTGATTCCGCTGCCCGGCTGTAGCCTTGTACGCAGGCATGCATCACCAAAAATGGTTGGAATGCCAGTATTAGCCTTTCCAAGCGCGGAAGGACGGGATAAGCAAATAATTAGCTAATTAAACCATAGATACGACGGCTAATGAAACATACATACCCATCAGGCCATCACACCACAGTATGATGTACCAGATTAAGTCAAGCAGCTGAGATGAATCAGCAGGACCAAATTGCCAATTTAATTAGGCCGTGACCTAACCGCCACTTGTGTTTGTGGCCTGTGCATGCTCATGTTCATTGAATCCATGTCACACACTTGGTTCTTGTGGTATCGCTATTTGCAGGTAACGCAAGCTTTTGCTGTAGAAAAATTCAGGCAACGACGACAGTATTGCTGTGCTGATCATACAAGGACGCGACAGTGACAGATCCATCGCCTTGACAGAAAATGGATCTTTGGCTTGAGCATAGCCACAAGAATCGTACTGTACATGACAAAATAGAATGATTTCAGTTAACACCATGAATTACATACTCAATTATACCTGCACCGCCGGTTCATGGAATTCACTGAGTGACCAGGAACTAGCATAACCGCCTGTCATGCATATCATATCACCCATTTGCATTAAATTAAGTGTGGTGCCATTTCTGATTTGCTACTTGCCGCGCTCTACTACTACTACCTCTGTTTGGGATTATTAGTCCTAAGGGCCAAATTGCTAATACCAAGACATTCCATAACTCTCTCACATTAATCTATACATGCACCAATCGTCTTACATGCATGAGATAAGTGAAAAAAAAAGGAAAACATGCATTAGACGATAGAGACTAATAAATGAGATAACCCTTATAATTTCAAACAATGTAAAAAATCTCTCCAGACCTATAATACCAAACAAAGAGAGTACACGCCACGTAATCCAAACTACTCAATGGACAAAGAAACTCGAAGGCACAAACCAATAATCGAGCTAGCCAGCTTAGGTAAGCGAAAATTGGTGGCACTATAAATATATCATCATGCACATGAGGCAAAAGTCAAAACTCGAAGTTGTGAGCAAGCCATAGAGAACTCGAGATTGCATATGCATCCAGCTGAGAGACAAGGTGGATCGACAAGGTGTGCAATTTTTTAATTAATAATGGTCGTTCAAAATTAGTTACCCTAGCTGCAGCATGCGTGAATTGGCTAGCTCTTTTTCCTGCAATCGCATGCATGTGGTGGTCATAGCTTGCTCATCCCTGTTAGGCTGTTAACCTAGCTTTCAGACTAACCATGCAATAACTAATCTGTGTAGAAAAAGAGTTTCCATCTGGTGCTAGATCGCGTGGGGACAACCGCACGGTTGTTGCCGAGTTAATAGCCTAAAACTACACATTGACCAAATGTATAAAACGGTATCACTTTACATTTTCAGAACCCTAAATCTATCACTCTAACGGTGATTTTTGTAATTTGCACAAATGGCACATTAAAACGGTTTAACAGCCAAACTAACAATCGGACCACTGTCAGGATGACGTGGCAATGGTCGGACGACATGGCCTAACAGCTGTTGCCGGCCGTTTGTGGAACCCACCCAGGTGGCTCCGACTGTCAATTGAACCCACATGTTATAATTTCAATATTTACAGAAAAATACTCCTATATATTTGGGGAAAAAACTCTTGTCTGTTCAGCTAGCTGACTCCGATCGAGCAAGATCCCATTGTCGTTACATAGCTCTACGGTGAAACTATGTTTCCGTGCATGCTCCACATATAACTAACTATGTCTTTGATATTGCGGGTGCGGTCAATATAGTTGAAAGATCAGAGATGTTAGAAAGATCCTACAGCAGCGGATTTAGAACTGTCACGTCGTCTTCGCGCATACATCTCAATAGGGTGGCTAGCCTCCCTATCAAGCATGGATGGGGATTAAGGCAAGAGGACCCCCTCTCGTCTCTTCTTTTTGTGCTTGCTATCGACCTGTTCACTCAAATTCTTGACAATGCACCACTCATGGGATCCTACATAAGATTCTTAGATGTGGGGCCGTTTTAAGAATGTCTCTTTATGCGGATGACGCGGCTCTCTTTGTGACACCTTACAAAGAAGACATCCAAAATATATCTTCCATCCTTAAAGGCTTCGGAGAGGTCACCAGCCTATGCACCAACTTTCAAAAGATCTTTGTGGTCCCTTTTCGCTGCAATCAAGTTAATCTCGAGGAGGTCCTTAAAGGGATACCAGTGGAGCATACCTCCTTTCCTTTTAAATACCTTGGATTGCCGCTCTCCATTTGGTGTCTCTAGAAGTCGGACTTTCAAAACCTTGAAAACAAAGCAGCGGGGAAAATCACTGTGCAACCCATTTCATGCATGTACCACTCTGGTCCATTTCTAGCACATAACCAAGAAAATATGTGAGGAGAGAGGAAACGGATTATACCCTCGTAGATCGAGCTAGCGAAATGTTTATCGATGGCGGGGTTGATGTAGATGCGAGTTGATCCACACAACTAGACTTTTCTAGTCGCGGGGAGATGTGTTATCCCTCAAACTGCTCCCATGATCAAGTGTCGCAAGTGCAACATCTCCACGTTATCCACACATACGAGATTAGCAACACCACTTCAAAGTGCGATCAAGCACACACTATAACACGGAGCTCGGACATTGGCGCTTATAGACACCGAAGCACAACCTTAGTCTCCGCGCTCGTGCTGGAGCGGCCAAAAAAGACGCCAGAGATAACTGCGTCGGGGATTGCACAACAACGGAGGATTTTTCGGTGCGGCACAACGTGATCGGCCGAGCTAGCGCTTCCGTGGCATCAAGGCGTTTACATCATGGCCCATATAGGGTGGCACTGCGTACATGCCGTGCAGCTGTGAGACTACAGCACAAAGATACTGTCTAGTATGGTATATATCGCGAATGTGTTAGTACATAGCAAGATAATTAAATTGATAATTAATCCAGAACATTTTATATATAGATCACATATAGAAAAACACATAAAACTCATAATATACAGAAAATCATATCACATGACAATGATGCACATATATAGTTCAGATGCAAGTTCGTCACCCCAATCTAGTTCACATAGATCTCTAAAAAACTAACTACCAATTTCATAACAACAAACTTATATTTTATGCACTACCATGATCAAATATCCCTCCTTTACCATCTAAACTCGAAGGAACAAACATCTCCTTCCTCCAGCTTCTTCTGAACAACACAGTCTGCCAATTTGAAGTTAAGATGATAATGCCGTCATTTTCATGCTTTACATGAACTTCTTCGATGATCTCATTGCCACTGTGATCTTCATGAATATGAGGAATGGGAAACATGCGGGCAAAAGGGCATGAAAAGTACTGCATATGAAGGAAGAAACAATTATAGTTGTGGTAGGTACAAACATTAATAGGAAGAAAGAAACAACTACTGGTTGTGATAAGAAAGCTACCATATTTTATTTGGAGATGTTGTTCTTGTTCATGATGCAAATATAGTAAGGGATTGTTGTCTTGTATATTTTGACTATCCTTCTCAGGTTTCTCCTTCTTAACCTAGACATGTAGACAACATTGCCAGACCTATAACGAAGGCTGTACTTATCTATAACTCGGGCATCTGATCCTGAAATGAAATTATATTACTTCACACGAATACATACATGCATGTTATTGATATAGTCTCACAACTATACCTCGCATGGTAGAGGGCATGGTCGGACAAGAACTAGGTACCTTGTTAGGGTTGTCCTCCGCATTAGACACTCCTAACCTATAGAGTCCAACAACGCTACATTATTCTCTTAGAACAAAAATTCCTAACATACAGATACCATCCAGATCAACGGGAGGTACCGCAGAGGACGCCAGAGAGGTTCATGTAGCCGCAGTCAAGGGTGCCGGAGAGGTTCGCGCATCCCCAGTTGAGATCACCAGAGAGGTGATGGGTGAAACTAAGATCTAGAGATGGGAGTGATAGTGACATTTGGATAAGGTTGAGATCTAAAGCTTGGTGGACTTGGTCATTCTGGCCCATTAAAAAAGATAGGTGCTGACTCGTGTATTAACGAGCTCGTTGGGGAACCCCAAGAGGAAGGTATGATGAGCACAACAGTAAGTTTTTCCTCAGTTATGAAATCAAGGTTATCAATCCAGTAGGAGCAGGGAAACACCCCAAAGGTGTAGCTAGCTGAACTTTGGCAGGGCGCACTACCGGTGCCAGCAGCAACGTGGAGACCTGCACAACACAACAACAGAACTCTGTCCCCAACTTGCGATGAGGTTGTCAATCTCACCGGTTTTGCTAAAAACAAAGGATTAAACGTATCGAGTGGAAGAAAGTAATAGTTTGCATAAAGTAAACACAAAACAGTAAACAGTTGATTGTAGATTGATAGTGAAAGAAAGGACCGGGGTCCATAGTTCACTAGAGGTGGCTCTCCTTAAGATAGATGACATGTTGGGTGAACAAATTATAGTAGGGCAATTGACAAACATCGAGAAAGCATACAAGTATATACTACTCATCTTGACTCCTTTGAGATTCGATTGGACATTACAACATTATACATAGACCGCCATCCAACTGCATCTATGACTAATAATCCACCTTCAGGTTATCATCCGAACCCCTCTAATATTAAGTTGCAAGCAACGGATAATTGCATTAAGATTTGCGTGTAAAGTAAACAATACGATTGTTCTATGAACAAAGGATTGTTGTTTTCTCCCTAGTAGCAACAGCACATCTAGTACCTTAGAGATTTCTGTCACTTCCCCAGATTACCAGAGGCATGAACCCACTATCGAGCATAAATACTAACTCTTGGAGTTGCTAGCATCTACTTGGCCAAGATAGCTACTAACAACGGAAAGCATGCAAGATCACAAATAACAAAGACATGATAGAATCAATAATCAATCTGAAATAGCATCTCAATATCCATCAAATCCACACAAACACAACATGCAGAATTACAAATAGATGATCTTGATCATGAACGGAGCTCACAAGATCTAAACATGATAGCACAAAGGAGGAGAACCAGCTATCTAGCTACTACATGGACCTGTAGTCTAGAGATGAACTACTCACACATCACACCGGAGGCTTGCATGATGATGAAGGAGGCCTCCAGGGTAAATTCCCCTCTCCGGCAGGGTGCTGGGAAGAGCTTCAGATCCCTCCTGATCTAGGGATAGAGATGACGACGGCTATAGACTCTTTCGTGGAATTTTGATCGGGTACCTAGGGTTTCTGTATCGGAGGCAACTTATAGGCGGAAGGAGAGGCTGAGGGGGTGCCTAGGGCGGCCAGACCACCCCCTGGCGCGGGCAGGCCTCGCCGCGCGGCCAGGTGGTGTGGCCGGGCCCCAGCCCCTCTCCGTCTCGTATTCTGGCTTCGGGTGTCCCTCGGTGAAAAACTGACTTTGGCTTTTGTCCCGTCCAATTCCGAGAATATTCATTTTCTGACTTTCCTGGAACCAAAAACAGCAGAAAATAGGCAGCCGGCACTGTGGCTCTTGTTAGTAGGTTAGTCCAAGAAATCATATGAAAAGTACTCCAAAGTGTGGACAAAACATAAGAAAGTAGATAAAACCAAGCATGGAACATCAAAAATTATGGATACGTTAGCAACGTATCAACATCCCCAAGCTTAACTCCTGCTCGTCCTCGAGTAGGTAAGTGATAAAAATAAAGAATAGTTTTTGAGGTGACATGCACCATCATAAACTTGATCAAAGTATTTGTAAAACATTCGAAGCTGGGATCATAGTACTTCAATCATAACATGAAAGACAAAGTTCTAGCAATAAGACAAAGAAACTATGTTGTAACATGAAAAGACACAAACAAAAGATTCATGAATAACAATGCTTTGCAAGACGTTTGTTTGTTTCACATAAAGAAAACATAGCATAGTAGTATTCAGTTTGTCCCTCATAGAGTAGCATAGGACACCTTCAAAGTTCGTAAGAGTGACTAGATACAAATAGTTTAAAACAAGCAATGTCAAAGTGATGCATCAATCAACAAGTCTTGGGACAATGCACATAGAACTAAGAATGGCCACTATGCTCTCAAAGTAGGTGCATAAAGGTAGAAGGTGGAGACTCAACAAAAAAGTAAAATAAATGCCTTCGTAGAAGGAAGTAGGGATTCAAGTTTCATAAAGAGCTTCCAAAAATTATGGTACTTAATAGCTTTCAGCTCTCATTACCCCTATCATAAGCATCTTGAAGTGATTAAGGTTAAAGTGAACAAAATATGGTGTATATGCTTGACGAAGTATGAGTTGGAAATCTCATGTCCATTGAATACGAGGGCCGTTCCTCATGCTACTCAAGTTTAGTCACCGGTAAGTTCTTGTCATCGTAAGTACATGTGTATCATAGAGAACCGCCAACGGGGTACCCCTTGCCCGATGATATGGAAGAATCCCCATATCAAAATGACAAGGCAAGCAGACAACGAGCATCTCAACAATCTTCTTATTTACCATGGGAATATGGTGCTTTTTTCTCTCTTTCCTCTTTTCTCATATTTTTTTCTTTTTCTCTTTTTTTCTCAATATCTGGCTCTTTTTTTATAAGTAGAATGCTTCATAGACAGCTCATTATGGTTACGCTGCAGGTTTCCACCATGACATCATGGATTAGACCAGCGGACCAGGCGTTTCTATAACACATATACATAACTCCATGGACTTACAAGCTCCCCTTTCATTTCACACCGATGACATCCATAGACAAAAGAGCATGATATCAACTAGGTACAAAGTACAAGTGCAATGTTGAAAGCGTTCCCCATGACAGCATGGTTCTGCTAATCCCCAACAAATAAGTGCAAGCATATACAACATAGACGACATAATGGTTCAAGTTTATTAAGGGCAAGAAAAGTAAAGTGTGCCATCAAGTTCGTGAGAGCTTTAATCACTAGTTTTCTCATAACAAGTTTAATTCGGAAGGTAGATAAAAACATGAATATACTTGGAATAGCATATGCTAGTAGGTAGGTATGGTGGACTCTTTGGAATAACTTGGTTTTAGGAGTTGGATGCATGAGTGGAACTCATACTTGGTTACAGAGGATAGCAAAAGACTGGGAGCGACAAACTAAGAGAGCAATAATGGCCATAATCATGCAGAGCGACAAAACATCATTAATCAAAGCATAAAGTGATACTACAAGTTGAAAACTAAAGGATCATAAAGGCTATGGTGACTTGGGATAGTCATAACATGGTATGAGCATGTGCCAAGTCAACCCAAATAAAGCATCAAAGGAGAATACCACAATACTATGCTTTAATATGCTAAAACAACGCACGATGCTTCAAAAGCACATTAAGCAATCTCAATTATTTATAACAAGTCATGCTACAGCAAAGAATACTAAGCATAAAGCCAAAACAATATTGAGCATGGCATGACAAAGCATAGGCCACAGTCAAAAACAAGCTCTCTTTACCACATAAGCATGAACTTTCCTACTATTTTTCCAAACCAATCCAAACTATTTGAAAACCAATGTATGAAAGAGGGGGTCCAACCAATTTATTCAACAAACTAAGCAAACGAAAAACCAAAACAAAAAAAAAGACGCTCCAAGAACAACACAACTGCGCATGAAACAATAAAAATGAAGTGTTTGGAAGGAACCTGAAATTTTTATTGATGAAGAGGGGGATGCCTTGGGCATCCCCAAGCTTTGACGCTTGTACTTCTTGGATATTTATTGGGGTGACACACATGGAATCCCCAAGCTTGAGCTTTAGTCCATTCTTCATCTCATTAATCATTCCTTCCATACACCTGAAATTTTTCCTTCATACAAAATTTCACACAATCTTTATTAGCAACATTAGTGCACTCAAGATAATAGGTCTTTAGGTTCAGTTACAACACCAATAAAACTTCCATTAAAACACTATATACTGTAGCACTTCCCTCAAAAATCTCAATTCCCCAAAAGAACTCAAAAAGGAACCAACAAGAAGCAAATGCAGAAAATGGCAGAAATCTGTCAAAACAGACCAGCAGGTAAAGACGATTTTTTTCGAAGACCTTCTGTTGCTCAAATCGAAAAGTGTTTAACTAACGAAAGTTAGATAACAACCTGGGTCAGAAGCACAAAAATTCACGCCTCAAAAGGACGTACAGAGATTTTACACGAATTTTTACGGTGAAGCACAAAAATCTGTTTCGGGACAACAACTTTCCTAATCATTACTTCTCTCTCATTAGAGGTTACTCTTGGCACAAAAAGCAAATAAAAAGGATAAGGAGCGGTTATTACTGAAGTAATAACTTCCAAGACTCATCTAAAACTTTTGGGTTATCTCCCAATAAGTACTTTTCTTTAACGCCTTTAAGTTAGGCATAAGAAGCAAGAAAAAGGATCAAGTGTTCTCAAATGAAGACGCATTAAGAGAAAATTTTGTTTTCATAGGAGAGGCAAAAGAAATATTCTCTCTCTTCTTAGGGAAGTGTTCTATACCTTTTTGAGTGGGAGTTGATATTTAATGGTGCCTTATTTCATATCAATAATGGCACCAACAATTCTAAGAAAAGGTCTTCCCAAAGTAATAGGACAAGAAGCATTGCATTCAACATCCAAAACATAGAAATCAACAGGGACATAGGCATTGTTAACCATAATAAGGACATCATTAATACTCCCCATGAGTTTCTTTTTAGCATTATCATCAAGTGGGACATTCAAATAACAATCTTCAAGTGGTGGCAAATCAAGCATATCATAGATCCTTCTAGGCATGATGGAAACACTACTATCAAGATCACATAAAGCTTTGAAATCAAAATCATTCACTTTCATATTAATGATGGGTTCCCAACCATCTTCTTGTTTTATAGGAATAGAGGCTTTATGTTTCATCTTTTCTTGTTTAATTTTTATGAGAGCATCAGTAATGTGTTTTGTAAAGGCCATATTCATAGCACTAGCATTAGGACTTTTAGCAAGCTTTTGTAGGAACTTAATAACTTCAGATATGTTGCAACCATCAAGATCAAAATCATAGTTATCATCTAAGGTAGTAGAGTTATTACTAGCCTCAACACTAGTAGTAGTGATAGTACAAACACTAATGTTTCTAGCAATTTCATCTTCTCTTTCCCACTTAGCATGCAATTCAGCTAATAGTCTAACATTTTCATCAATTCTCACTTGTATGGCATTAGTAGCTGCAAAGGGATTATCAATAGTTTCAGGTTTAGCAGCCATTTTATTCAAAGAAGATTGAGCTTCAGCCAATGATGCTATATTTCTTTCAGCATTAGAGATTTTTTCCTCAATAGTTTTATTGAAAGCAGTTTGTTTACTAATAAAGTCCTTAAGCATAACTTCAAGTTTAGAGGGAGCACTCCTATTGTTGTTGTAGGAATTTCGATAAGCATTACCATTGTTGGGAGGATATGGATTATAATTGTTGTTACCAAAATTATTCCTGTAGGCATTGTTGCTAAAAATTATTATTTCTTATAAAGTTCACATCAACTTGCTCTTCTTGAGCAATCAAAGAGGCTAAGGGAACATGATTTGGATCAATATGAGCTTTCCCATTAACAAGCATAGACATAATAATATCAATTTTATCACTCAAGGAGGAGGTTTCTTCAACAGAATTTACCGTCTTACCTTGTGGAGCTCTCTCAGTATGCCATTCAAAATAGTTAACCATCATATTATCTAGAAGCTTTGTTGCAGCACCCAAAGTAATGGTCATAAAGGTACCTCCAGCAGCAGAATCCAATAGATTTCTTGAAGAATAGTTCAATCCTGCATAAAAGGTTCGGATAATCATCCAAGCAGTCAGTCCATGAGTGGGACAATTCTTTACCAAAGATTTCATTCTTTCCCAAGCTTGAGGAACATGTTCATTATCATATTGTTTAAACTTCATTATTTCACTTCTCATAGATATAATCTTAGTAGGAGGATATTATTTTCCAATGAAAGCATCTTTACATTTAGTCCAAGAATCAATACTATTCCTAGTTAAGGAATTCAACCATTCTTTAGCTTTTCCTCTCAAAGAGAAAGGAAACAATTTAAGCTTAATAATATCTCCATCTATATCCCCATGCTTTTGCATCTCACAAAGTTCAACAAAGTTATTTAGATGGGCAGCAGCATCTTCATTACCAGTACCAGAAAATTGTTCTCTCATAACAAGATTGAGTAAAGAAGGTTTTATTTCAAAGAAAGTAGCTTTAGGAACAGGTGGAGCAATAGGTGTGCTCATAAAATCATTGTTGTTGGTGCTAGTGAAGTCACACAACTTAGTGTTTTCAAGAGTAGTCATTTTTTGTGTTTTTAATAAAGAAAGCAAACTTGTAAAACTATTTTTTGTGTGTTTTTGATAAAGAAACAAGCAAACAAAGCAAAAGTAAACTGAGAAAAACAAAAATAACAAAGTAAATAGATTGGTTATGAGGGACTCCCCTTGTGAAGATGTCCTTGACTCCCCGGCAACGGTGCCAGAAAATATACTTGCTGACTCGTGTATTAACAAGCTCGTTGGGGAACCCCCAAGAGGAAGGTATGATGAGCACAGCAGTAAGTTTTCCCTCAGTTATGAAACCAAGGTTATCAATCCAATAGGAGCAAGGAAACACCCCAAAGGTGTAGCTAGCTGAACTTTGGCAGGGGCGCACTACCGGTGCTAGCAGCAACGTGGAGACCCGCACAACACAACCACATAACTATGTCCCCAACTTGCGATGAGGTTGTCAATCTCACCGGTTTTGCTGAAAACAAAGGATTAAACATATCGAGTGGAAGAAAGTAATAGTTTGCAGAAAGTAAACACAAAATAGTAAACAGTTGATTGTAGATTGATAGTAAAAGAAAGGACCGGGGTCCATAATTCACTAGAGGTGGCTCTCCTTAAGATAGATGACATGTTGGGTGAACAAATTACAGAAGGGCAATTGACAAACATCGAGAAAGCATACAAGCATATACTACTCACCTTGACTCCTTTGAGATTCGATTGGGCATTACAACATTATACATAGACCACCATCCAACTGCATCTATGACTAATAATCCACCTTTAGGTTATCATCCAAAACCCCTCCAGTATTAAGTTGCAAGCAACGGATAATTGCATTACGAATTGCATGTAAAGTAAACAATACGATTGTTCTATGAACAAAGGATTGTTGTTTTCTCCCTAGTAGCAACATCACATCTAGTACCTTAGAGATTCCTATCACTTCCCCAGATTACCAGAGGCATGAACCCACTATCGAGCATAAATACTAACTCTTGGAGTTGCTAGCATCTACTTGGCCAAGATAGCTACTAACAACGGAAAGCATGCAAGATCACAAATAACAAAGACATGATAGAATCAATAATCAATCTAAAATAGCATCTCAATATCCATCGAATCCCCGCAAACACAACATGCAGAATTACAAATAGATGATCTTGATCATGAACGGAGCTCACAAGATCTAAACATGATAGCACAAAGGAGGAGAACCAGCCATCTAGCTACTACATTGTAGCACCCTAGTAAAACCACTACTAGAAAATCGCTGGATGTTTCTGTTTTGTGCATCATCATGACTGCATGCTCATGTCATCATGCGACATTGCATTTGAGCATCGTCATGTCATCATGCATATTTTTTTGCCTAAAACTATTTTCTAAAAGCCTAGTTTTGTCTTCTAAAATATCCCCCGTATTTATTCAAATCAAAACCCGGTCCTTCCGGATATTTTGCTTTTGTCTAAGAAATATTCATAAAGGTCTTTTAAAATAAAACTATAATGTCTTTTAATAAAATATTTTTGTTAAACTAGAGGAGGCAACCGGCCAGACCGAAAGGCCCAGCTAGCCAGCCTACAACACCAGGCCCAACTAACCCCAAACCCTAATCTATCCAAAACCCTAACCCCTACCAACACCCCAGCCGCCACCGCAGTGGCAGAACACGCCACGCCCGTGCTTGACCGAGCTTTCCCGCCCGCGAACGCGTCGCACACACACCCCACCCCGTACCTGGCCCCACCCCTGCGCGCGTACGCGCCGTAGGCGCGCTAGCCGCCCGCACCCGCGACCTGTCACGCTGCCGCGCAGCACATGCCAAACCCCGCACGTGACCGACATCGACACGCTCCCCACCTATCGCCGCCTGGCCCACCATCTCGTCCACCCCGCGTCGGGTATGCGTTTCCCCTACCCCGCTCGGCCCGCGATTCTCTCCTTCGCTCGCTTCCGTAGCAGCCGCCCATCCCCGTGCCGCCACCAACCATCGCTCCTCTTAGCAGAGCGCCGCCACCTCCATGGTTGCCTTCTGCATAACCTTGCCCTCCATCCCGACCTCCTCTCCTCCCTCCCCGTTTGAGCTCCATCGCCGCTTGTGCTAGCCCCAGCCCCACCGCTGCCGTCTGCAACCAGGGCGCCCTAGGCTGCCACCGGCTTCCCCAGCGCCCTACTCCCGCTGCCGAGCCCACCCGGCAGCCTGCACCCTGTCTCGCCGGAGCACGGCCCGGCCCGGTCCTTTGTCGCACCCTCCCGTCACCTCTGCTCGCCGGCCTCCCTCTGGCCCGCCGTGAGGGACGCCGCCCCGAGCAGAGCCATCGCTAGGAGCCTGCCGCTGAAGCCCTGTCGCCACTCGATCGCTCCGCCCATGGCCCCTCGAGTTGGCCTCGCCTCTCCTCGGCACCGTCGCCCTGCCGCGGCAGCACGGCCGTGCCAACCCAGCCATCGTCTGCCTGCACGTCCCTCTTCAAGGACGACCATGCAAGCTGCTCCAGGGAGCCCTGCCACCGTCTCTTTCCGCTCTCGCGAGCGTGGCCTCTGGCTCCAACCAACGCACGCCTCTGGGGAGGCCTGCTGTAGCGCCTCAACAGCCTGCCCAAGACAGAGCCCCTCCTCCTGCGACTCTCTGCACGTCGACCTCCGCCTTAGGTTCATCCTTGTCCTAGTGCCTTGCAGCACCTCTAGGAGTAGCTGCCACGTGTCGCTCAGTCCCGAGCTCGCCAAGGGTTCCTATGAACCCTTGTGGTTATGTTAATGTGAAGAGGTGACAGTGTTGTATGATCTGTTGTGGTTGAAGTATCCAGATGCAGTGTTGGGAGGTGTGACGATGTTGGTAACAAAGAGAAGTTGGTGCACCGACGACAAGTTGTGTTGCAGTGTGGTGCTACAAGGAGTACCGACAAGATCTCCGTCCGCACGCGAGTAACATATGACACCAAGACCTTCAATTCGTCAAGACCATCTAGGCGCCGCATCTGAAGATACATGGAAAACCAAGGCCCTAACCCGAAGATGCCGAGACCCCGATCCCGGAGTCCGAGACCGAACCCGCACCCCTCGGAGCCAAGATCATCGATACCCCGATGTGTGACCCTTTTTCTAGCCCTATTTTATAAAGTGTCATCTATATAAATTGTTGCATATTAAATTGTTCATGCTTGCATACATCTCATCATATGGGTTTGGGGCATTATACCGATTCACCTCATAAATAAATATGGAGACCATATGTTGGCTATTCTAGTCTTATATTTGCTCTATTTAAATTTGTGTAGCAAACCGGTGCCACGATTGCTGTGTTAATTCCACGTTTAAATTGCGGGGTAGTTAAATAACTTGAACCTTTAAAACCCTAGTTCCGCTTAATATTGCCTAGTCGCATTGCATCTGTGGCATGTCATACATCACATGCATCATGCCTGATCTTCTGTCGTAGTAATAAATAGTGCATCCGGTGTTTCTTTTAGTGCTTTGGTTCTTCGTGGATTAGGCCGATGAGTTGATGCGAGTATCGACAAGTCCTTCGGATAATGTATCTCCGGCTATCTTTCCAGGCGAGCATCTCCCCCCTTCTACCTATTTTGCATTTATAGTCTTTACTTCCTCCTGTTGATCTATTGCTATCTGTATTGTGATGCTTTAGTTTCCGTACACCATTTATATTCCTTGCAGCCTCTATATTGCCTTGGACACATCCGATTACCTGTTGTTTGGTAGATAGATGGTCTTGCGAGTCGTAGTCGCTTGCTCAGGTGCGATCCCGTGTCTTGAAGTACCACACTGTTGTTGGAATGTTGTCATATGCTTTACGGTGGAGAGGATCATGACTTTAAATACAACTATTAAATTGCTAGGATAACTAATGAAAGAGGCACCGGTGGGCAATATATGCTATTTGGTTTTTCATGTCCACTTGTGTCCCGTAGGCCCCGAGTACTTGATACCTGTTCCTTGACTATTCGGACTATCCGCATCCGGGAGACCCTATGGATCCCCCTTAGCCAGAGCTTGATTCATTTCTTATTTCTTGGGGCCACAAACTAGTTTGGGGCTTTATTACTATCCTGTACTTATGCCATGCTTTACTGCTTTATTTACGATTGTGCGTGGAGCACTTGTACTGTTTAGGATTGCGGAGTGTTTTCGCGGTATCGACAAGCCCAGTCACACTTTCGGGTTCCCAGTCGTTTACAGCCATTGGCGCAAACCTTGGGTCCGTCTCGGAGCTGGCCAACTTCATTGCGGGTAGCTTAATGGGGTGGCCCCCTAAAATATTTTATGAATCCTGTGATTGCTTTGTCGTGAAAGCCTCGTTGGGTTTTGATTTGGTTTTTCCGAGGTTGATCGTGTCTGTGTTGCTATTTGTGCACCCTTGCAGGGTAAATCTTTCTGAAAGCCATGTCCGCGGTTATGGGCGACTTGGAGCACAGTATCTTGATCATAGACAAGCATAACTAAAGTAGTGCTATAAATTTGACTTAATATGTGACTAGTAATCAGCTTCACTATAATGGAATGGATAATAAAAGTGCCAACAACTGGTGGAACTGGGGTGTATCGTGTCATGTTATACCTGCCTAGTAAGTATTGCAACTCCAATGGTATGAAATAAAAGTGCCAACAACTGCTGGGTTTGGGATGTCACATGCTAATTGTATCTGAATAGTAAGTACTGCAACTACAACTTCTTGGTTAACTAAAACTGCCCACTACTTATGCTATCAGGATGACTCGTGCTATCTATATCTGACTAGTAAGTGCTGCAACTTTAATGGAATGAATAAAACTGCCAACTGCGTGAGTTCCTCGGTTTGACTTCCTCGTTTGGTATCGAGGGGGAAATGCCAGGATGGGTATGATTGGTGTTAGTATCAGGTATTCCCGGATAGGTCTTTCTTATCCCTCTCTAATAGCTGACAGTTGTATCGAGTCTCTATAGGTTGTTTAGTGCATGCTTCGCTGCCGCTTCAGTCCACCATACCTATGTAGGCGAGAGCCGCCAAATTCTAGCCTCGCCGTGTACTGGCCTCAGTACTGACGCTCCTCTTTTTCCTTTGCCCTTTGTCGGCACCCCTTTTGTTTTAGCAGGTTTGAGATCAACGTTGTTAGCAGGGTTACCCTTCCGGCTTGGCCTGGGCAGGGTTATGGACGCCATTGGTTATTCTTCAGGGCTCTTAGCCCCATTTGCATCTTGTCCGTAGTCGGACGCTCTATCGTTTTCAAGGTGATTTGAATCTTTGTATAGTATATCTGTATTCTTCACTCATGGAGTCGTTGTTGTATATATGTGTTCTATGGTTTCCATCGTGGACTAATGTGTAATGTTATTACCTTGTTTTCCACCCACACGAAAGTACCTGGTGGGCGTCCTTGAATCGTTTTTATGCGGGTTTGACGGGAAGCGCTAAAACTTGCATAGGGCCGATTCGAGGGTGTTACAGAGTGGTATCAGAGCTCAGGAGTTGCGATACCCCACTGGTCCAGCCTGTAGGATAACCTAGCTAACAGACGACGTAGAGTGTCAAAACTATTTTGGGAAATTGGTTGGATAGATCTAATTTGGTCTGTTTTTATTCCTTACCCTGATGTTATTCTCCTCTTACCTCTCCGTGTTTTGAATCTGCTCTCTTACCTTTATTTGAGTCCAAGATTTCTCGTGGTTGGGTTTCCATCATACCTTCAGGGTTTCTAATCCTTCTTGTTGCAACGGTGTTACTATATCTGGTCTTCATGCTATCTGAGGAACCCTTCATCTATTGTACCTTTCGGTGGATAAAAATCCGCTGAAATATTTCTTTGTGTCTTCCGGTGTTTTCCAACATGGCGACATCATCATCAGCTACATCAGATCCGATGGAGAGCCTGCATGAGTCCTTTATTTCTTGAACATCGTTTATCAAGACCTTCAGTCTGAATTCCGAGAGTTGATCGCATGATTCTTCTATTCATGTACCGAGTAATTCTTTGAGTGCGGGATGGAGTCGCGACATACCACTACCCTTAGCATTCGCTTTTGTTCATTGAATCGATGGTCTATGCAATTTACTCCTCCATTGAAGTTAGGGGTGGCCGTATCTTTTGATACCTCTATCTTCGTCTTTGTTTCTCCGGAGTGTTCTCGACGAGCGTGGACAACGACCTCTTGTTGGTGGTGTCGCCGAATTCAAGGTGGAGCAATGATCCTTGTTAGTGGTGTCGCGAAGACCTACACGAAGCGAGAAGATTCAGATTGTCGGCCTTCTTCCCCGTACCATGAGGCGGATCTCGAGGGCGAGATCCATTGTTAGTGGTGTCGAATTGTAGCACCCCAGTAAAACCACTACTAGAAAATCGATGGATGTTTCTGTTTTGTGCATCACATGACTGCATGCTCATGTCATCATGCCACATTGCATTTGAGCATCATCATGTCATCATGCATATTTTTTTGCCTAAAACTATTTTCTAAAAGCCTAGTTTTGTCTTCTAAAATATCCCCCATCTTTATTCAAATCAAAACCCGGTCCTTCCGGATATTTTGCTTTTGTCGAAGAAATATTCATAAAGGTATTTTAAAATAAAACTATAATGTCTTTTAATAAAATATTTTTGTTAAACTGGAGGAGGCAACCGGCCAGACCGAAAGGCCCAGCTAGCCAGCCTACAACACCAGGCCCAACTAACCCCAAACCCTAATCTACCCAAAACCCTAACCCCTACCTACACCCCAGCCGCCACCGCAACGGCAGAACACGCCACGCCCATGCTTGACCGAGCCTGCCCGCCCGCGAACGTGTCGCACACACACCCCACCCCGTACCTGGCCCCACCCCCTGCGCGTGTACGCGCCGTAGGCGCGCTAGCCGCCCGCACCCGTGACCTGTCACGCTGCCGCGCAGCGCATGCCAAACCCCGCATGCGACCGACACCTACACGCTCCCCACCTACCACCGCCTGGCCCACCATCCAGTCCACCCCGCGTCGGGTACGCGTTTTCCCCCACCCCGCTCGCCCCGTGATTCTCTCCCTCCGCTCGCTTCCGCAGCAGCCGCCCATCCCCGTGCCACCACCAACTATCGCTCCTCCCAGCAGAGCGCTGCCACCACACGGCTGCCTTCCGCGCAACCTCGCCCTCCATCCCGACCTCCTCTCCTCCCTCCCCGTGTGAGCTCCATCGCCGCTTGTGCCAGCCCCAGCCCCACCGCTGCCGTCTGCAACCAGGGCGCCCTACGCTGCCACCGGCTTCCCCGGTGCCCTACTCCCGCTACCGAGCCCACCCGGCGGCCTGCACCCTGTCTCGCCGGAGCACGGCCCGGCCCGGTCCTTCGTCACCCCCTCCCGTCGCCTCCGCTTGCCGGCCTCCCTCTGGCCTGCCGTGACGGACGCCGCCCCGAGCAGAGCCACCGCCAGGAGCCTGCCGCTAAAGCTCTGTCGCTGCTCGACCGCTCCGCCCATGGCCCCTTGAGTTGACCTCGCCTGTCCTCGGCACCGTCGCCATGCCACAGCAGCACGGCCGTGCCAACCCAGCCACCGTCCGCCTGCACGTCCCTCTTCAAGGACAGCCACGCAAGCTGCTCCAGGGAGCCCTGCCGCCGTCTCTTTCCGCTCTCGCGAGCGCGGCCTCTGGCTCCAACCAACACGCGCCTCTAGGGAGGCCTGCTGTAGCGCCTCAATAGCCCGCCCAAGACAGACCCCTCCTCATGCGATGCTCTGCACATCGACCTTCACCTCAGGTTCATCCTTGTCCTAGTGCCTTGCAGCACCTCTAGGAGTCGCTGCCACGTGCCTCTTAGTCCCGAGCTCGCCAAGGGTTCCTATGAACCCTTGTGGTTATGTTAATGTGAAGAGGTGACAATGTTGTATGATCTATTGTGGTTGAAGTATCCAGATGCGGTGTTGGGAGGTGTGACGATGTTGGTAACAAAGAGAAGTTGGCGCACCGACGATAAGTTGTGTTGCAGTGTGGTGCTATAAGGAGTACCGACAAGATCTCCGTCTGCCCGCGAGTAACATATGACACCAAGACCTTCAATTCGTCAAGACCGTCTAGGCGCCGCATCTGAAGATACATGGAAAACCAAGGACCTAACCCGAAGACGCCGAGACCCCGATCCCGGAGTCCGAGACCGAACCCGCACCCCTCGGAGCCAAGATCGTCGATACCCCGATGTGTGACCCTTTTTCTAGCCCTATTTTATAAAGTGTCATCTATATAAATTGTTGCATATTAAATTGTTCATGCTTGCATACATCTCATCATATGGGTTTGGGGCATTATACCGATTCACCTCATAATTAAATATGGAGACCATATGCGGGCTATTCTAGTCTTATATTGGCTCTATTTAAATTTGTGTAGCAAACCGGTGCCATGATTGCCGTGTTAATTCCACATTTAAATTGTGGGGTAGTTAAATAACTTGAACCTTTAAAACCCTAGTTCCGCTTAATATTGCCTAGTCACATTGCATCTGTGCCATGTCATACATCACATGCATCATGCCTGATCTTCTATCGTAGTATTAAATAGTGCATCCGGTGTTTCTTTTAGTGCTTTGGTTCTTCGCGGATTAGGCCGATGAGTTGATGCGAGTATCGACAAGTCCTTCGGATAATGTATCTCCGGCTATCTTTCCAGGCGAGCATCTCCCCCTTCTACCTATTTTGCATTTATAGTCTTTACTTCCTCCTGTTGATCTATTGCTATCTGTATTGCGATGCTTTAGTTTCCGTGCACCATTTATATTCCTTGCAGCCTCTATATTGCCTTGAACACATCCTATTACCTGTTGTTTGGTAGACAGATGGTCTTGTGAGTCGTAGTCGCTTGCTTAGGTGCGATCCCATGTCATGAAGTACCACACTGTTGTTCGAATGTTGTCATATGCTTTACGGTGGAGAGGATCATGACTTTAAATACAACTATTAAATTGCTGGGATAACTAATGAAATAGGCACCGGTGGGCAATATATGCTATTTGGTTTTTCATGTCCACTTGTGTCCCGTAGGACCCGAGTACTTGATACATGTTCCTTGACTATTCGCACTATCCACATTCGGGAGACCCTATGGATCCCCCTTAGCCAGAGCTTGATTCATTTCTTATTTCTTAGGGCCACAAAGTAGTTTGGGGCTTTATTACTATCCTGTACTTATGCCATGCTTTACTGCTTTATTTACGATTGTGCGTGGAGCACCTGTACTGTTTAGGATTACAGTGTGTTTTCGCGGTATCGACAAGCCCAGTCACACTTTCGGGTTCCCAGTCGTTTACAGCCATTGGCGCAAACCTTGGGTCCATCTCGGAGCCGGCCAACTTCATTGTGGGTAGCTTAATGGGTGGCCCCCTGAAATATTTATGAATCATATGATTGCTTTATCGTGAAAGCCTCGTTGGGTTTTGATTTGGTTTTTCCGAGGTTGATCGTGTGTGTTGCTATTTGTGCACCCCTGCAGGGTAAATCTTTCTGAAAGCCGTGTCCGCGGTTATGGATGACTTGGAGCACAGTATCTCGATCATAGACAAGCATAACTAAAGTAGTACTATAAATTTGACTTAATATGTGACTAGTAATCAGCTTCACTATAATGGAATGGATAATAAAGGTGCCAACACCTGGTGGAACTGGGGTGTATCGTGTCATGTTATACCTGCCTAGTAAGTATTGCAACTCCAATGGAATGAAAAAAAGTGCCAACAACTGCTGGGTTTGGGATGTCACATGCTAACTGTATCTGACTAGTAAGTACTGCAACTACAACTTCTTAGTTAACTAAAACTGCCCACTACTTATGCTATCAGGATGACTCATACTATCTATATCTGACTAGTAAGTGCTGCAACTATAATGGAATGAATAAAACTGCCAACTGCGTGAGTTCCTCGGTTTGACTTCCTCGTTTGGTATCGAGGGGGAAATGCCAGGATGGGTATGATTGGTGTTAGTATCAGGTGTTCCCGGATAGGTCTTTCTTATCCCTCTCTAATAGCCGACAGTTGTATCGAGTCTCTATAGGTTGTTTAGTGCATGCTTCGCTGCCGCTTCATTCCACCATACCTATGTAGGCGAGAGCCACTGAATTCTAGCCTCGCCGTGTACTGGCCTCAGTACTGACGCTCCCCTTTTTCCTTTGCCCTTTGTCGGCACCCCTTTTGTTTTAGCAGGTTTGAGATCGACGTTGTTAGCAGGGTTACCCTTCCGGCTTGTCCTGGGCAGGGTTATGGACGCCATTGGTTATCCTTCAGGGCTCTTAGCCCCATTTGCATCTTGTTCGTAGTCGGACGCTCTATCGTTTGCAAGGTGATTTGAATCTTTGTATAGTATATCTGTATTCTTGACTCATGGAGTCATTGTTGTATATATGTTCTATGGTTTCCATCATGTACTAATGTGTAATGTTATTACTTTGTTTTCCACCCGCACGAAAGTGCCTGGTGGGCGTTCTTGAATCGTTTCTATGTGGGTTTGGCGGGAAGCGCTAAAACTTGCATAGGGCCGATTCGAGGGTGTTACAGAGATGAACTACTCACGCATCACACTGGAGGCTTGCATGATGATGAAGAAGGCCTCCAAGGTGAATTCCCCTCTCCGGCAGGGTGCTGGGAAGAGCTTCAGATCCCTCCCGATCTAGGGATGGAGATGACGGCGGCTACACACTCTTTCGTGGAATTTTGATCGGGTACCTAGGGTTTCTGTATTGGAGGCAACTTATAGGTGGAAGGAGAGGCCGAGGGGGTGCCTAGGGCGGCCAGACCACCCCCTGGCATGGGCCAGGCCTGGCCGCGCGGCCAAGTGGTGTGGCCAGGCCCCAGCCCCTCTCCGTCTCGTATTCTGGCTCCGGGTGTCCCTCGGTGAAAAATTGGCTTTGGCTTTTGTCCCGCCCAATTCCGGGAATATTCATTTTCTGACTTTCCTGGAACCAAAAATAGCAGAAAACAGGCAGCTGGCACTGTGGCTCTTGTTAATAGGTTAGTCCAAGAAATCATATGAAAAGTACTCCAAAGTGTGGACAAAACATAAGAAAGTAGATAAAACCAAGCATGGAACATCAAAAATTATGGATACGTTAGCAACGTATCAGTAGGGAGATAATAATAACAATACAAAATAAAGTACTTATACTTAGATAATAATTGTACAATACATATCCAAAAAATAACACACAAATTACTACTGAATTATAAAAAACATGTTCAAACTAATCCTTCTCAATAGACTTAGTGGAGGTAACAGAGTCTGTGTCGTCATCTAGTAGGTCCTCCACATCATCAGTTTGAACTATCTATCTCATTCTAGTAATAACGTCGGGCATTTCATAGGAGAGCTCATGGCATTCCTCCTACTCGCGAAGAAAGTTGGCCGCCTGTTGTTTAACTCTGGTGTTCATTTCCTCAATTTGGAACACCTTCCGTTGCTCATGCAGCGTTTCCTTATGTTTAACTCGATTCCAGAGACAACGCAACATCCACCGAAGGTGCATATACTTGTGCTCCAGATCATCCCGTATAATGGCACTGCAGTTAGGAACCTCCTGATTGCATCCAAGGAACATGCGGCTGGTGTCATGGGTACATCGAAGGTCATACATAACTCTGTGATGCGGTGGAAGGCTGCACACGCATAGAAGTTGTGTAGCCGTCTCAACCCCATTCCATTGTGGGTCGTTATTAATAGCATCAGGAAGTAATCCAGGCAGAATCTGCATGATGGGTGATAAAATGTGAAGAAACGAGATTTCCCTCCAAATGTGAAAACATAGATCGATCTTGATCAAGAAACCCCAAATATCTGCCTAAATCAAAATTAGAATCCAGAAAAAAAGGCTTATGTCCATCTCGCAGTCGATATCTGTAGCACGCTGCCTAGCTCTCATCAGATTTACCCTGCCACCGGCTGAAGCTTTCTTGTAGTGAGAGGGTGAATATAAGTGGGAATCGGAGTGGGGAGACGATGAAGAGTACGGAAGAGATACTTTATAACTACCAGTCGATTCTTGCCTTCCATGGTGGAGGCTTAGCGGTTAGTGGGACGGGGTTAACCTGCCAGCCCAGATGGGCCCACTATGCATGTCGCGTATAATCCACGGCGCCAATGAATGTGTCTGCGCTAAGTCAACCACGGCAATAAACAGCGCCACACATTTCTACCACCTACCACGGCACAATTTAGTGTCGGTATCAGTAATACCACGACGTAAATAGTTGTGTCGCCCTCGATAGCCTCCGTGAACCCTCATCCGCATCGCATCCAAATATTGTAGGTACTTTTCTCTTGTGCCACCCCAAAAATCCACCGGGTATGGGGGTATTTTTGTAGTGACATCGTCTAAGCAGAAATGTGTCGATGAAGATCCGACATCACTTCCGCAATCACCAACTAAATTAGATCTATCAGGAGAGTAGATATATAGTAGTGCTTCCACGTCGATGAAGAAGTGGTGTCCTTGGATCTCATGATGATGATGACTTTGGAGACAACACGAGGAGAGGAGGCAACGACGCGGTAGCACGGGACGATGACGTTGGCACATCGGAGGACGGTGGTAGCGACTTGTGGCGACATGCGGTCGGTATAGGGTTAGCCTTGGACACCCCGCCCTTTACTTTATATAGGGGTCATCCGGCATCCTTTCCCCTCCACTAAGTTAACTAGGAGTGGGTACTAGTCCAAGTGGACTCCTTCCCTCCAACCGGCCTAGGGAATGGGGAGGGTTGTGAAGGATATATGCCCTAGAGGCAAATAATAAATAGGTTTTTATTGTCATATCTCATTTAGTTTATAGTAGTTTCATATTATGCTATAACCGTATCAAGTGGAAACATTGGTACAGGTGTGGTATGAAACAAACCAAGTCCCTAGTAGCCTCTATTCATACTAGTTCTTTGGTCATGAGGATGATCTGGGTTTCAAGATCATGGGCATTTATGCCAATTGACAACAAGGTCATTCATTGGTGAATGATGTGATGGACATTCCTCGAAAGATTGTGACATGATCAAGTCATATAGTTCATGTTGGGTTCGCAGCATAGAAAACAAAAAATTTCCTACGATGGGAACTATATGTTAAGATCTATCTACTAGATACAAGCAACAGGTGGATATACATCCATGGAGAACTTACCTCGAAGACAACAAAGCTTTGTTAACAAGTTGGAACTCGTGGATGATGTAGTCGTACACTTGCCGATCTCAAGATCGTGATGAAGTCCAGCAGGTCCGGCTCCAGCACGTCCTTTAGATCCAGCTCTAGCAAGTCCAGCACCACAAAGTCCAGCACCGCAAAGCATCGGTGCATCCGTGATCGCACACACGTCCGGTACCCCGACAACCTCCGTCCCTCGCTCCAGCAAAGCAGCGGAAGCAGCAACTCCTTTCCAGATAAAGCCACCGGGAACATGTATCTCGCTAATCCGAGACCATGGGGAATAACTAGAGGGAGAGAGATCCTTCACGAGAAGGTGTGAGGAAGGAGTGAGAGGGGGGCCTTTTATAGGAGGAGGGGAGGGTGTCCCTTCACCTCCCCCATTCATGTGGTGGTAACCCCCTCCACATTAAAATGCCCCTTCACATTCTCTTTTAAAGTCTCCACTTTAAATGCATTAAATTTCTCCAAATTTAATGCTCTCTCATTTAATAAAACTCTTTTATTAATTTTATTCAGAATTTTGTTATTTACTTTAATTAACAAACATTCACATAAAACCCCCTGCAACATTTCAATATTACATGCAGAACCGATTTCAGCAATTTCACCCGAAACAGTTTTGGTGTCTATTGAAATAATTCCAGCACTTTCTTAAATCTTTATATGAAACATATTTGCTCCAAATGGTGTCGGTATCCCTTAAGTGTGTCATCCTACGGTTCGCGAATAATGCAGACATGATCGAGACCCCTCTCCAATCAATAATCAGCAGCGGGACCTGGAGATCTGTACTGACTCCCACATATTCAACGATGACTCTTGTGATCGTGTGAACCTTTAACGTCGTAACTAAATCCCTTTGTCTCGCGATATATTACATGTCCGAGATTCGATCATTGGCATCCAAATACCTAGTTTGATCTTGTTACCGACATGCACTCTTTTCTCGTTCCTGTGATATAACATTCTAGTGATCACATCACTTTCTTGCAAGCTATTTCAATGTGATATCACCGAGAGGGCCTAGAGTATATCTATCCGTCATAGGGATGGACAAATCCCACTCTTGACCCATGAGCCTCAAGATAACACCTTCGTAGCACTGAACCCACCTTTGTAGTCACCCTGTTACGGTGTGACGTTTGATGTTATCAATGTACTCTTCCGGTGTTAGCAATTAACATGATATCATGGTCTAAGGACTAAGATTACTTCGTATGATGTTATAGCAATATAAACATAATGACTTTGATCGTAATGCTATACTTCGGATGAATGTTCATCACATCATTCCACCAATGTTGTAACCTCGTTATTAACAACATCCAATGTCCATGATCAGGAAACTTTGATCATCTTGTTAATCAACGAGCTAGTTTATATGAGAGGCATTACTAGGAACTTTGTATTTTGTTTATTAAACACACATGTATTAAGGTTTCCAATTAATACAATTATAGCATGCAAAATAAAAATTTATCATAAACATGGAATAAGATAATAACCACTTTATTATTGCCTCTTGGGCATATTCCCTTTAGTTCATTGTTGCAATAGCTAAAATCTAGTCTCCTTTTCCTTAGACCATGAGTTCATATTACTCACTGTTTCCCGAGGCTGCTTTCATTGCATCAAACGTCACACGGTTAAATGGTGATCATAAAGGTGTATGTTAGGTATTCCAAAGGAACAGTGGATGACATGTGACTACAAGAGCGGGATTTGTTCACCCACGTGACGGGTAAGTTACATACAGACGTCTTGGTGAGATTACATCCAGAAATGTTGCAACATGTGACTAGGTCACGGGAATGAAATATCACGGTAACAAGTAAAATAGAACTTGTTGGTAACGAGGTTAAACAGGGTATGTGATACCAATGATCGGATCTCGGACAAGTCGTATCAAAGAAACAAAGGGAAATTGGATTCTACCTTTTATGGTTCAAACGACATTGTCATCGTGCAATGCATAGGGGTCACATGGGCATCCCTGGTCCCTCTGTTGATCATTGATATAGATCATGTCTAGAGCATTCCCGAGCCGTGAGGGGATACACTTAAGGGTACGATGAGAGAGATCATCCGTAAGATGGAATCATAGTATAGAAATAGAAATCTGGAATTGTTCCGTGGAGAAAGAAAGGAAACCGGAAAAGTTCCGGTGAGAGGACCGGAATCGTTCCGGGAATTCTGAAGTTGTTCGGAGGATATAGAAAGGGGAACTGAAAGGTGGTTCGGGTCGAATCAGATTTTGTAATATGTATTTACATATTAATTAATGTAATTAATATTAAATATAATATTAAAATCTAATTTGAAGGGTTATTCCACTAATGGGCCAAATTTCCTAGGGAAAAGGGCCCATGAGGGAAAACCGGAAGAGGGAAGGGTCAAGAGCCAAAAGGGGCAAGGCCTAGCCACCACAAGGAGGCCCACCCTACCAGCCTAGGGTTGTGTGCGGGGTGGGGCCCACCCCTGGACAGCTGGCCCATGAATCCCTAAGGGTCCATGCGCCTCCCCTCTCTTCCCCTTGTTTAGTCCCACATGGAAAACCCAAAGGGGAGGGCACACCTCCCTCCCCCTATAAAGGGGTGCCCATGAGTGGGATTAGACACATAATTTGAGATGTTCTCTCAGGCATTTTCCTTAGAGAATTCCTCCCTCTCTCTCTACATAGTTTTCTCCATGCGTTGGCATGGTCCCAATAAAGGACTGTTCGCGCAAGAGACATCGCACATGCAGCATGTTGTTGCGCTGTAGGGATTCCTAGCTGGATATCAACTTCCACACTCCCGGCAGGATCGGGGAGCTAGAGGTCTCATCGTACACCGGATGTGTACGAATCCACGAGGTGCAACACTTGGGTCACTTGGATGTCGTGAGCCGGAGCAGCTGCATGATGAAGAAGGAGCAAGGGGTGACCTGCGAGGAGCTTCGCGACCTTGAGGTTGGCTACGAGTTCGACTACATCAACCATGTTCCCCTCGGAACGTTAACCGCATATGGTCTACAAGGGTATGTATTCTATATGCTCCGGTCCTTACTGCATTACTACACAAATAGATCTTGGGCTTATTATAGTTCCATCATAGGAATTTTTTGTTTTCTGCTACATAACCCTTTCAGTGGTATCGAAGTCGATCTATGCGTAGGAGTGCTATACGGCAAGTATGCACAAGTATTGTGCAGGCATTGATCCCTTAGTTGTTACCCTCTAATGTGTACTTGTTTATATCATGGTATTGTTTGATGAAGCGGCCCGGACCGACCTTACGCATATTCGTACGCGAGACTGGTTCCACACTCAACATACAACTTGTACCGTATAAGTGTCTAGCAGGTGTTTGTCTCTCATTCAATAGTTGATATAGCATTTAACGGAGGGCCTCGAAAGGGGTGTAGTAGAGACAACTATTGGATCCATGTTGTGGTTGGAAAGTTCGTAGTTTAGAAATGGTTCTATTGCAAAAGCCCTAACAACCACGTAAAACTTGCAATAGATAAAGTAGAGGCATCTAACTTTATTTTGCAGGAGGGCATGTGATTTGATATGGTCATGGTCCTAATGAAGGTAAAGTAGTTTACTTTTCTGTTACTATGTAGTATAGTAATAGTCATTGTTCCGATGGACGACCTGGTGGTGGCGTCGTGGACTTGGCATCAAACCAAGGGCAAGATGGAGATCATGTCGGAGCACTCGATGGAGATCAAGGCGCAAGAAGAAGGACCATATCATATCACAAAATATACATGTGATGTTGATACCTGTTTTACATCTTATTGTGTGCTAGTATTAGATACTCAACGGTAGCAAATAAGATAATCCCTATTTAATTCCAATGATCGTATTCCCGTTGTGTGTGCACCACCAAGAAAGTTCTTCGTTATGAATCCGGCCATGACGATCGGGGGCTAGACATATCTACGTTCGCATACAGTGGGTGTAAGCCATGTTGCACAATAAATACACACAAGTTAGATTTGGAGAGCCCAGCATGTGTAGACATGGCCTTGGAACACAAGATATCGAAAGATCGAGCATGAGTCACATGAATGATGTGATTGACATTAGGGAATGTCTACCTTTGATACTGCATTGCTGGCCGTGACGACCGGGGGTGGTGTAGAGGATTGGGAGCATGTGATCACTAAAATCGTCCAGGGGATGACAATTTTAGTGGGAGATCAATTAGAATTCAACTATCATAAAGTTTTAGCGAATACTTTTACTAAAGAAAGTAGAATTCAACTATATATTCTACAAGTTTGTGGAACTATATTGTTGATTCACTTGTCATGTTTTGAACAAGACATACATACGAACTACAAAGAAGCGTGATGGACCTAAATACGAGAAATGACTAGGAGTCATAAAATCCTATATTAAGTTACATTTAAGATTGCAAAGTAACATGTTACTTGATCTTATTAAGTAAAGAAGTTTACTTGATATTTCTGAATGACTTCAAAGTCATAAGAAGGAAATGAAACTTAATGAATGACATAAAGCTCGATTTGTCACAAGTTTGGACAAAATTCAAGGAGTTGACTACAACTGTAGCGATGCTTGAGTCTATTGGATTTACACCAGCAATATATGGACATTGAAGTCTCGTGATTGTAATTCTCAAATTGATGGTGATCAAAGAGTTTTGGAATGTCCAAAATTATCGAGAGGACCTGCATTTGAGTGGGAGCAAATTAGCTTGGCCAAATCTTAATATGTAAGAGACATATGTTGGGTGGAGCTAAGTAGCTTGGCTGAATCATAATATGTAGCAGACATATTTTGAGTGGGAGCTAAGCGAAATCCCTGGATCTCATATATGGATGCCATATCTGAGTAGGAGCATGAAATCATTCTGAGATATGTGGACAACATATATGAATGATGTGATTGGTATTGATAACATTTAAGTTAGTAAATATGGATGAAGTTGAACAAGTTATTAAACAATGAGATCTATCGAGATAGATTGGTGAGTTTAATAAACATTGAATGTCGAATGCTTATTGGACTTGATTCTGAAGATGTTCAGAATGTCCTAGACAAGATTCTGAAGAAGCTCAGAATGGAACGAGGTAAGAAAGAAGTTCTTACTTGTATGAATAATTAAGTTAGTCTTAGTATTACAACTATGGTTAAAAGAAATAAAGAGATGTGTTGCATCTCCTATGCCTCAGCCATAGGTTCTTCCATACAATCATATTGTATACTCGACGTAATGTGACCCGAGGTTCTAGTGGGTATGACACTCCCTTAACTGTAAGAACATGTCTTTAAATGATTCCTGAGTTGATCACTGAACTAGAATTAAGTTTGTACTTAAATGGCAAGAAGCAAAGTAAGGCGCATAGGTGCATTTCATGCACTAGGATCTACATAGATATAGAAGTATAAAGGCTCCATCTGATGTGATGTATATTGTTGTGGCGAGATTAGTTCGTCTTTATGCAGAGGGTGTGTCCCAAAGCACAGTGCCCATGAGGTTGATCTAAAGTCACTGTAGGCTCCTAGAAACCGACTTCACTCTGTTGCCATAACTACTGTACATACACAAAGGATTGCAAAGTGTGTTTTGAAGTTTAGATGACAACAGTAAAAGCGACCACCATTGAAAACACTAGAAACAAAGTCTCACTTTGTTGCCAAATGAATACTTCAACCCATTATAAGATAATGGTATGAACATCAAAAGTAGGAAGACATTGATGATTTGCAAAAGACATAATGATCTGGTAAAATAGAACATGGACAGGACATTTCCTGTGAGCATGCATGATCTATAAACGCATATGTTATATGGTTTATGATGAGTAAAATACGAGATGGATTATTTGTACTCTAGTGCAAGTGAGAGACTGAAGGAGATATGCCCTAGAGGCAAATCATAAATAGGTTTTTATTATCATATCTCATTTAGTTTAGAATAGTTTCATATTATGCTATAATTTTATTAATTGGAAACATTGGTACAGGTGTGGTATGAAACAAACCAAGTCCCTAGTAGCCTCTATTCAAACTTGTTCGTTGGTCATGAGGATGATCTGGGTTTCAAGATCATGGGCATTTATGCCAATTGACAAAAAGGTCATATCATTGGTGAATGATGTGATGGACATTCCTCGAAAGATTGTGACACGATCAAGTCATATAGTTCATTGTTGCAATAGCTAAAATCTAGTATCCTTTTCCTTAGACCCTGAGTTCATATTACTCACTGTTTCTCGAGGCTGCATTGACTTCATCAAACGTCACACAGTTAAACGGTGATCATAAAGGTGTATGTTAGGTATTCCAAAGGAACAGTAGATGACATGTGACTACAAGAGTGGGATTTGTTCACCCACATGACGGGTAAGATACATACGACCGGCTGATACATGGCAAATGTATCTATAATTTTTGATGTTCCATGCTTGGTTTTATCCACTTTCTTGTGTTTTGTCCACACTTTGGAGTAATTTTCATATGATTTCTTGGACTAACCTATTAACAAGAGCCACAGTGCCAGCTGCCTGATTTCTGCTTTTTGGTTCCAGGAAAGTCAGAAAATGAATATTCTCGGAATTGGACGGGACAAAATCCAAAGTGCCTATTTTTCTGGAAGTCATCATATGCCAGAATACGAGACGGAGAAGGGCTGGGGGCCGGCCACACCACCTGGCCGCGGGGCCAGGCCTGGCCCGCGCCAGGGGGTGGTCTGGCCAACCCCATCACCCCCTCGGCCTCTCCTTCCGCCTATATATTGCCCTCGGCACGAAAACCCTAAGTACCCGATCAAAAATCCACGAAAGAGTTTGTAGCCGTCGTCATCTCCATCCCTAGATTGGGAGGGATCTGAAGCTCTTCCCGGCACCCTGCCGGAGAGGGGAATTCACCCTGGAGGCCTTCTTCATCACCATGCAAGCCTCTGGTGTGATGCGTGAGTAGTTCATCCTTGGACTACGGATCCATGTAGTAGCTAGATGGCCGGTTCTCCTCCTTTGTGCTTTCATGTCTAGATCTTGTGAGCTCCGTTCATGATCAAGATCATCTATTTGTAATTCTGCATGTTGTGTTTGCGGGGATCCGATGGATATTGAGATGCTATTTCAGATTGATTATTGATTCTATCATGTCTTTGTTATTTGTGATCTTGCATGCTTTCCGTTGTTAGTAGCTATCTTGGCCAAGTAGATGCTAGCAACTCCAAGAGTTAGTATTTATGCTCGATAGTGGGTTCATGCCTCTAGTAATCTAGGGAAGTGATAGAAATCTCTAAGGTACTAGATGTGCTGTTGCTGCTAGGGAGAAAACAACAATCCTTTGTTCATAGAACAATCGTATTGTTTACTTTACACGCAATTCGTAAAGCAATAATCTGTTGCTTGCAACTTAATACTGGAGGGGGTTCGGATGATAACCTGAAGGTGGATTATTAGTCATAGATGCAGTTGGATGGCGGTCTATGTATAATGTTGTAATGCCCAATCAAGTTCCAAAGGAGTCAAGATGATTAGTATATGCATGTATTGCTTTCTCGATGTTTGTCAATTGCCCCGCTGTAATTTGTTCACCCAGCATGTTATCTATCTTAAGGAGAGCCACCTCTAGTGAACTATGGATCCCGGTCCTTTCTTTTACATACATCTACAAACTGTTTACTGCTTTGTGTTTACTTTCTGCAAACTTTTACTTCCTTCCATTCGATACGTTTAATCCTTTGTTTTCAGCAAAACCGGTGAGATTGACAACCTCATCGCAAGTTGGGGACAAAGTTCTGTGGTTGTGTTGTGCAGGTCTCCACGTTGCTACTAGCACCGGTAGTGCGCCCTGCCAAGGCTCAGCTAGCAACACCTTTGGAGTATTTCCTTGCTCCTACTGGTTCGATCAAACCTTTGTTTCATAACTGAGGGAAACTTACTGCTATGCTCATCATACCTTCCTCTTGGGGTTCCCAACGAGCTCTACATCAACACTAAGCTATCAAGCACTTTTCTGGCGCCGTTGCCGGGGAGTGAAGGACATCTTCACAAAGGGAGTCCCTCATAACCAATCTCTTTACTTTGTTATTTTTGTTTTGCTTTCTTTGCTTGTTTCTTTATCAAAAACACAAAAGTCTTAGTTTTACAAGTTTGCTTTCTTATTTGAAAACCCAAAAAAAATGACTACTCTTGAAAACACTAAGTTGTGTGACTTCACTAGCACCAACAACAATGATTTTATAAGCACACCTATTTCTCCACCTGTGCCTGAAGATACTTTCTTTGAGATAAAACCTGCTTTACTCAATCTTGTTATGAGATAACAATTTTCTAGTATTGGTAATGAAGATGTTGTTGCCCATCTAAATAACTTTGTTGAACTTTGTGAGATGCAAAAGCATAGGGATATAGATGGTGATATTATTAAGCTGAAATTGTTTCCTTTCTCTTTGAGAGGAAAAGCTAAAGAATGGTTGAATTCCTTAACTAGGAATAGTATTGATTCTTGGACTAAGTGCAAAGATGCTTTCATTGGAAAATACTATCCTCCTGCTAAGATTATATCTATGAGAAGTGAAATAATTAAGTTTAAACAATCTGATAATGAGCATGTTGCTCAAGCTTGGGAAAGAATGAAATCTTTGGTAAAGAATTGTCCCACTCATGGACTGACTGCTTGGATGATCATCCAAACTTTTTATGCAGGATTGAACTACTCTTCAAGGAACCTATTGGATTCTGCTGCTGGAGGGACCTTTATGACCATTACTTTGGGTGCTACAACAAAGCTTCTGGATAATATGATGGTTAACTATTCTGAATGGCATACTGAGAGAGCTCCACAAGGTAGGAAGGTAAATTCTGTTGAGGAAACCTCCTCCTTGAGTGATAAGATTGATATTATTATGTATATGCTTGTTAATGGGAAAGCCCATATTGATCCAAATAATGTTCCTTTAGCCTCTTTGGTTGCTCAAGAAGAGCAAGTTGATGTGAACTTCATAAGAAATAACAATTTTGGCAATAATGCTTATAGGAATAATTTTGGTAACAACAATTATAAGCCATATCCTACCAACAATGGTAATGCTTATGGAAATTCCTGCAACAATAATAGGAGTGCACCCTCTGAACTTGAAGTTATGCTTAAGGACTTTATTAGTAAACAAACTGCTTTCAACAAAACTATTGAGGAAAAACTCTCTAATGCTGAAAGAAATATAGCATCTTTGGCTGAAGCTCAATCTTCTATGAATAAAATGGCTGCTAAACCTGAAACTAATGATAATCCCTTTGCAGCTACTAATGCCATACAAGTAAGAATTGATGAAAATGTTAGACTATTAGCTGAATTACATGCTAAGTGGGAAAGAGAAGATAAAATTGCTAGAAACATTAGTGTTTCTACTATCACCACCACTAGTGTTGAGGCTAGTAATAGTTCTACTACTCTAGATGATAAATTTGATTTTGATCTTGATGATTGCAATATCTCTGAAGTTATTAAGTTCCTAGAAAAGCTTGCTAAAAGTCCTAATGCTAGTGCTATGAACATGGCCTTTACAAAACACATTACTGATGCTCTCATAAAGATTAAAGAAGAAAAGATGAAACATAAAGCTTCTATTCCTATAAAACAAGAATATGGTTGGGAACCCATCATTAATATGAAAGTGAATGACTTTGATTTCAAAGCTTTATGTGGTCTTGATAGTAGTGTTTCTATTATGCCTAGAAGGATTTGTGATATGCTTGATTTGCCTCCACTTGAGGATTGTTATTTGAATGTCCCACTTTATGATAATGCTAAAAAGAAACTCATGGGGAGTATTAATGATGTTATTATTATGGTTAACAATGCCTATGTCCCCGTTGATTTCTATGTTTTGGATGTTGAATGCAATGCTTCTTGTCCTATTACTTTGGGAAGACCTTTTCTTAGAACTGTTGGTGCCATTATTGATATGAAAGAAGGCACCATTAAATATCAAATCCCATTCAAGAAAGGTATAGAACACTCCCCTAAGAAGAGAGAGAAGATTTCTTTTGACTCTCCTATGAAAACAAAATTTGGTCTTAATGCTTCTTCATTTGAGAACACTTGATTCTTTTTCTTCCTTCTTATGCCTAACTTAAAGGCGTTAAAGAAAAGTACTTATTGAGAGATAACCCAAAAGTTTTAGATGAGTCTTGGAAGTTATTACCTATGTAATAACCTCTCCTTATCCTTTTTATTTGCTTTTTGTGCCAAGAGTAACCTCTAATGAGAGAGAAGTAATGATTGAGAAAGTTGCTGTCCCAAAACAGATTTATGTGCTTCACCGTAAAAATTCGTGTAAAATCTCTGTACGTCTTTTTGAGGCGTGAATTTTTGTGATTCTTCCCCAGGTTGTTATCTAACTTTCGTTAGTTCAACACTTTTTGATTTGAGCAACATAACGTCTTCGAAAAAATTCGTCTTTACCTGCTGGTCTGTTTTGACAGATTTCTTCCATTTTCTGCATTTGCTTCTTGTTGGTTCCTTTTTGAGTTCTTTTGGGGAATTGAGCTTTTTTAGGGAATTGATTCAGTATCTAGTGTTCTAATGGAAGTTTATTGGTGTTAGAACTGAACCTTAAGAATTATTATCTTGAGTGCACTAATGTTGCTAATAAAGATTGTGTGAAGTTTTGTATGAAGGAAAAATTTCAGGTGTATGGAAGGAATGAGTAATGAGATGAAGGATGGACTAAAGCTCAAGCTTGGGGATGCCACACGTGTCACCCCAAGAAATATCCAAGAAGTACAAGTGTCAAAGCTTGGGGATGCCCAAGGCATCCCCTTCTTCATCAATAAAAATCCTAGGTTTCTTCCAAACGCTTTATTTTTTATTGTTTCATGCACAGTTGTGTTGTTCTTGGAGCATCTTCTTTTTTGTTTTAGTTTTGGTTTTTCGGTTGCTTCGTTTTGTTAGTTTTCTGAATAAATTGGTTGGACCCCCTCTTTCATGCATTGGTTTGCAAATAGTTTGGTTTGGTTTGGAAAAGAGTAGGAAAGTGAATGCTTATGTGGTAAAAAGAGCTTGTTTTTGACTGTGGCCTATGCTTTGTCATGCCATGCTTGATATTGTTTTGGCTTTATGCTTAGTATTCTTTGTTGTAGCATGACTTGTTATAAACAATTGAGATTGCTTAATGTTCTTTGGATGAATCATGCGTTGTTTTAGCATATTAAAGCATAGTATAGTGGTATTCTCCTTTGATGCTTTATTTGGGTTGACTTGGCGCATGCTCACACCATGTTATGACTATCTCAAGTCACCATAGCCTTTATGATCCTTTAGTTTTCAACTTGCAGTATCACTTTATGCTTTGGTCAATGATGTTTTGTCGCTCTGCATGATTATGGCCATTATTGCTCTCTTAGTTTGTCGCTCCCAGTCTTTTGCTAGCCTCCATAACCAAGTATGAGTTCCACTCATGCATCCAACTCCCTAAACCAAGTTATTCCAAAGAGTCCACCATACTTACCTACTAGCTTATGCTATTCCAAGTATATTCATGCTTTTGTTTACCTTTCGAATTAAACTTGTTATGAGAAAACTAGTGATTAAAGCTCTCACGAACTTGATGACACACTTTACTTTTCTTGCCCTTAATAAACTTGAACCATTGTGTCGTCTATGTTGTATATGCTTGCACTTATTTGTTGGGGATTAGCAGAACCATGCTTTCATGGGGAAAGCTTTCAACATTGCACTGGTACTTTGTACCTAGTTGATATCATGCTCTTTTGTTTATGGATGTCGTCGATGTGAAATCAAAGGGGAGCTTATAAGTCCATGGAGTTATGTATATGTGTTAGAAAAATGCCTGGGCCGCTTGTCTAATCCATGCTGACATGGTGGAAACCTGCAGCGTAACCATAATGAGATGTCTATGAAGCATTCTTCTTATATAAAAAAGAGTCCTATATTGAGAAAAAAGAGAAAAAGAAAAAAAGAGATATTATGAAAAGAGGAAAGAGATAAAAAGCACCATATTCCCATGGTAAATAAGAAGATTGCTGAGATGCTCGTTGTCTGCTTGCCTTGTCATTTTGATATGGGGATTCTTCCGTATCATCGGGCAAGGGGTACCCCGTTGGCGGTTCTCTATGATACACATGTACTTACGATGACAAGAACTTACCGGTGACTAAACTTGAGTAGCATGAGGAGCGGCCCTCGTATACAAGGGACATGAGATTTCTAACTTATACTTCGTCAAGCATGTACACCATAGTTTGTTCACTTTAACCTTAATCACTTCAAGATGCTTATGATAGGGGCAATTAGAGCTGAAAGCTATAAGTACCATAATTTTTGGAAGCTCTTTATGAGACTTGAATCCCTACTTCCTTCTATGAAGGCCTTTCTTCCACCATTATATTGAGTCTGCACCTTCTACCTTTATGCACCTACTTTGAGAGCATAGTGGCCATTCTTAGTTCTATGTGCATTTTCCCAAGACTAGTCGATTGATGCAGAACATGATATTTCTTGTTTTAAACTATTTGTATCTGGTCACTCTTATGAACTTTGAAGGTGTCCTGTGCATTTATGTTTGCTACTCTATGAGGGACAAGCTGAATACCATTATGCTATGTTTTCTTTATGTGAAACAAACAAACGTCTTGCAAAGCATTGTTATTCATGAATCTTTTGTTTGTGCCTTTTCTTGTTGCATCATAGTTTCTTTGTCTTATTGCTAGAACTTTGTCTTTCATGTGATGATTGAAGTACTATGATCCCAGCTTTGAATGTTTTACAAATACTTTGATCAAGTCTTTGATGGTGCATGTCACCTCAAAAATTATTCTTTCTTTTTATCACTTACCTACTCGAGGACGAGCAGAAGTTAAGCTTGGGGATGTTGATACATTGCAAATGTATCTATAATTTTTGATGTTCCATGCTTGGTTTTATCCACTTTCTTGTGTTTTGTCCACACTCTGGAGTACTTTTCATATGATTTCTCGGACTAACCTATTAACAAGAGCCACAGTGCCAGCTGCCTGATTTCTGCTGTTTTTGGTTCCAGGAAAGTCAAAAAATGAATATTCTCGGAATTGGCCGGGACAAAAGCCAAAGTGCCTATTTTTCTGGAAGTCATCATATGCCAGAATACGAGACAGAGAAGGGCTGGGGCCGGCCACACCACCTAGCCGCGTGGCCAGGCCTGGCCCATGCCAGGGGGTGGTCTGGCCGGACCCAGCACCCCCTCGGCATCTCCTTCCACCTATATATTGCCCTCGGGACGAAAACCCTAAGTACCCGATCAAAAATCCACGAAAGAGTCTGTAGCCGCCATCATCTCCATCCCTATATCGGAAGGGATCTGAAGCTCTTCTTGGCACCCTGCCAGAGAGGGGAATTCACCCTGGAGGCCTTCTTCATAAACCATGCAAGCCTCCGGTGTGATGCGTGAGTAGTTCATCCTTAGACTATGGATCCATGTAGTAGGTAGATGGCTGGTTCTCCTCCTTTGTGCTTTCATGTCTAGATCTTGTGAGCTCCGTTCATGATCAAGATCATCTATTTGTAATTCTGCATGTTGTGTTTGCGGGGAGATGCTATTTCAGATTGATTATTGATTCTATCATGTCTTTGTTATTTGTGATCTTGCATGCTTTCCGTTGTTAGTAGCTATCTTGGCCAAGTAGATGCTAGCAACTCCAAGAGTTAGTATTTATGCTCGATAGTGGGTTCATGCCTCTGGTAATCTGGGGAAGTGACAGAAATCTCTAAGGTACTAGATGTGCTGTTGCTACTAGGGATAAAACAACAATCCTTTGTTCATAGAACAATCGTATTGTGTACTTTACACGCAATTCGTAAAGGAATAATCTGTTGCTTGCAACTTAATACTGGAGGGGGTTCGAATGATAACCTTAAGATGGATTATTAGTCATAGATGCGGTTGGATGGCGGTATATGTATAATGTTGTAATGCCCAATCAAGTTCCAAAGGAGTCAAGATGATTAGTATATGCATGTATTGCTTTCTCGATGTTTGTCAATTGCCCCGCTGTAATTTGTTCACCCAGCATGTTATCTATCTTAAGGAGAGCCACCTCTAGTGAAGTATGGATCCCGGTCCTTTCTTTTACATACAATCTACAAACTATTTACTGCTTTGTGTTTACTTTCTGCAAAATTTTACTTCCTTCCATTCGATAGTTTAATCCTTTGTTTTTAGCAAAACCGGTGAGATTTACAACCTCATCGCAAGTTGGGGACAAAGTTCTGTGGTTGTGTTGTGCAGGTCTCCACGTTGCTACTAGAACCGATAGTGCACCCTGCCAAGGCTCAGCTAGCAACACCTTTTGGGTGTTTCCTTGCTCCTACTGGTTCGATTAAACCTTGGTTTCATAACTGAGGGAAACTTGATGCTGTGCTCATCATACCTTCCTCTTGGGGTTCCCAACGAGCTCTACATCAACACTGAGCCATCACCGGCTTGGTGAGATTACATCCATAAATGTTGCAACATGTGACTAGGTCACGGGGATGAAATATCACGGTAACAAGTAAAATAGAACTTGTTGGTAACGAGATTGAACAGGGTATGTGATACCAATAATCGGATCTCGGACAAGTCTTATCAAAGAAACAAAGTGAAATTGGATTCTACATTTTACGGTTCAAACGGCATTGTCATTGTGCAATGCATAGGGGTCACATGGGCATCCCTGGTCCCTCTGTTGATCATTGATATAGATCATGTCTAGAGCATTCCCGAGCCATGAGGGGATACACTTAAGGGTACGATGAGAGAGATCATCCGTAAGATGGAATCATAGTATAGAAAGAGAAAGCCGGAATTGTTCCATGGAGAAAGAAAGGAAACCAGAAAAGTTCTGGTGAGAGGACCGGAATCGTTCCGAGAATCCCGAAGTTGTTCGGAGGATATAGAAAGGGGAACCGAAAGGTGTTTTGGGTCGAATCGGATTTTGTAATATATATTTACATATTAATTAATGTAATTAATATTAAATATAATAATAAAATCTAATTTAAAGGGTTATTCTACTAATGGGCCAAACTTCCTAGGGAAAAGGGGCCCATGAGGGAAAACCAAAAGAGGGAAGGGTCAAGGGCCAAGGCCTAGCCGCCACAAGGGGGCCCACCTGGCCATCATAGGGCTATGCGCGGTGTGGGTCCCACTCCTGGTCGGCTGGCCCATGAAGCCCTAAGGGCCCATGTGCCTCCCCCTCGTTTCCCCTTGTTTAGTCCCACATGGGAAACCCAAAGGGGAGGGCACACCTCCCTCCCCCTATATAAAGGGGTGCCCATGGGTAGGATGAGAGACACAATTTGAGATGTTCTCTAAGGCATTTTCCTTAGATAGTTCCTCCCTCTCTCTCTACATAGTTGTCTCCATGCATTGGCACGGTCCCAAGAAAGGACTGTTCGCGCAAAGAGACACCGCACCTGCAGCATGCCGTTGCACTACAGGGATTCCTAGCCGGATATCATCTTCCGCACTCTTGACGGGATCGGGGCGCCAGAGGTCTCATCGTACACCGGATGTGTACGAAGCCACGAGGTGCAACACTTGGGGCACTTGGATGTCGTGAGCCGAAGTTGCTGAACGATGAAGAAGGAGCAAGGGGTGACCTACGAGGAGCTTCGCGACCTTGAGGTCGGCTACGAGTTCGACTACATCAACCATGTTCCCCTTGGGACGTTAATCGCATATGGTCTAGAAGGGTATGTGAAAGGACATAGATGCCGCCTAGAGGGAGGGTGAATAGGAGGTTTAAAAACTTCTCCGAGAGTGTCTCAACAAAGGAGGAATTAAACTAGCGTTTACTTTGTTAAGCACAAAACCTAGAACAAGTAGGGTTCACCTATTTGCACCAACAACTTATGCTAAGCAAGACAAGCAACTATGTGATAGCTAGATATATATACTTCAAGCACGAAGGATATCACAAAGTAACGTGCATAAGTAAGAGCTCGGATATAGAGATAACCGAGGCACACGAAGACGACGATATTTTACCGAGTTCCTCCCAACATGGAGTACGTCTCGTTTGGAGAGGGGGTGGTATCAAACCACCAATGCCACAAAAGGCCTCCCTTGTTCTCCTGTGAATCTCACCCCAACGGGATTGATCCACACTTCCACTATCGGTGCACTTGTCGGTGGCAATCCGAACCTCTCACAAGGTTGGGGCACTTCTCCACAACTCAATTGGAGGATCCCAACAAACAAGCTTGGGGAAAAGCTCCACAACTTAATTGGAGGCCCCAAGTAATCCACAAACCGAGAACTCAAACCGATGCACCAAATGCAATGGCAAGAACACAAGAAGTGCTCAAATCCTTCTCTCCCAAATTCCACCAAAGCTACAAAAGCTTATGGGGGAATAAGAGAGGAAGAACAATGGAGGAAATCCACAAAAGACTCCAAGATCTAGATCCCAAGATGTTCCCCTCACTTAGAGGAGAGATTTATTGGTGGGATTGTAGATCTAGATCTCCTCTTTCAAATCCCTCAAGAATATGCAAGAATCAATGGAGGGATTGAGGGATAGCAAGCTCAAGAAGGTCAGCAATGGAGGGGAAAACTTGCAAGAAAGGTTATCCAACCGTTGGGGAAGAAGGGCCCCTTATATAGGTCCTCCAAAATCCAGCCGTTGGAGCTCTGGAGCGCGCGGGCCGGACATTCTGGTTAGATTCCGGGTGGTTTCCGATATGGCATACTGAATGTCCGCACCAGGAGAAAAAAACTTGGCGAACTCCCAGGGCCGGACACTCCGGCTGAAAACGGCTGGACATTCTGGCCGGGCCAGACACTCCGGCCGAAAACGGCCAGACATTCCGCCCAAGGCAAAACTAACAAAAACATCAATACGAAAATAACCATAACTTTTGCATCCAGACTCCGATTTTGATGATCTTGAGCTTGTTTTAAAGAGGACAACAAACTCTACAAGATCATGCAGGGAACCATAATAGTACAGAAACGGAGGATAGAACCAAATGATGAAAGGTTTGACCTCTCTCAAAAAGACGAACCGGTAAAACCTCCAACATCGAAAACGCAATAGAGAATGCATATGAAATCCGTTTTCGATGAAATTGGGCTTGTCATGAAGATTAACACAAGCTATAAATCCTCTCATGGATAAGAACCAAATAATGTAAGGTTTTACTAATCTCTAAAAGAAAAACCGGTAAAACCTCCAATATCGAAAACGCAATAGAGAATGCATATGAAATCCGTTTTCGATGAACTAGAGCTTGTTATGAATATTACCACAAGCTCAAGAACCTCACATGGATAAGATCCAAATAATAACCAAGAAAGATGATGCCAAGTATGCAAAGGTTTGAGCTCTCATGAAAGATATGATCAAGTTACTCACTCGAGAGCCCCTCTTGATAGTACGACTATCTATCCTATAAACCGGTCTCCCCAACTAACACCATGAGACCGGTAAGAGAGAAACCCTATCAAGAACATACCTTTTCCTTGAGCATATTCCACTTGAGATTGACGATAGCGATCTTGTCCACCTCAAAATGGAACACCTTTCTTGATTGCACTAGCTTGGTGAAGACTTGCAAATTACTCTCCCATACTCCACTATGGTAGAGCTTCTCTCTTGGGCATATCATCGTCTCATATCCATGATAACCATAGGATGGCAAGCTTCAAGCAAATGATCTCTTCGAGATGGCTCATCTTGAACTTGCACATCATTTCTTCTTTCTTCATTATGTTGGTGTCTTGAAGGTACATAAGAGATATCACTCCAACTTTAGTCTTCAAGATACACTTGCTATAGGCTCAACTCTCACTTGACCAATCTCCGGATCACTCATCGAAACCTTGGTCAACACTTAATCTTCTACACTTTCTTCTTCTCCCAACCTTAAATCCAACATATCGTTCAAGCATTGCATATGGACAAATCCTATAGGTAAAACTCAATGCAAACATAAGTCCATAAAGATTGTCATTAATTACTAAAACCACACATGGGGGAACACATGCACTTTCAGTATGTATTCTATACGCTCCATTCGTTACTGCATTACTACATAGATAGATCTTGGGCGTATTAGAGTTCCATCGTAGGAAATTATTTGTTTTCTGCTACGGAACCCTTTTAGGTTGGAGCCGAACTCGGTACCCACACCCCAATCCGATCCGTCCTGTGCCGACTCGGCTAGGGTTTCCATTCCTCCCGCGTATGGCCTGCCTTGGGGGGGCCCATGTGACCCTAGGCCCATGGTGCTCCACTAGGGTTTACCCTTTCGTACCCTTCCAAACATTCCGCCAAAAATCTAGAAACTTGCGAGTAATTCCGAGATGTTTCTAGATACATCCAGTGCCTTTCTAAAATGCCTAAAATCATTTTGAATACTCTCGTTAATATCTTCAACACCTCCCATACATTCCGATATCTCCGAACAACATTCAGATCCACTTCTTCCATATCTTCATTCGCACTCACATTCTATACATGGATGGCTCTTAAGTGTTTGATCATATGGGTTTGGATATATATGGACATGTTCGGAACACCTTCCATGACAATGATCGATGTCGAGCGCTTGATTATCGTATTTATCCCTATCCCTACACATAGAACACAAATATTTATCCTGTGAACCTATGTATTACATAATGATACATGTCGTATTGTTTCTAGATACTTTACATAACCTGAGGTGGAACTATTATGTTATCCTCGTTACCTGGCATGTACTCGTTTACTCAATACGTATCAGCGATATTCTTATGACATAACAACCTAGTCACGTGTCTGGCCAGACAATGATGGACGTCATGATACTTGAGTGGGCAGCCCAGAGTGTATGTCTCCATTGTCGGAGTGGAAATTCCCATAACTACATTATGCAACACAACGACATACTATTCAGAATGAACGAAGACCAGTTTTATAGTTACTCAGTTATGAGTTAATGTTTGATGATCTTGTGACATCCATATCATATCCAAGTTTGCATAAGTCTTATGGTATAATGATCTTAGTAACGATAATACTTGTCACTGGGAAACTACTAATAACAATATTGACAAATAGTTTCATGGTATATCATTCGCGGTCTATCCAACGTCATTGTTCCACTAACACTGTTGTTTCATATATTACTAACAACATCGTAACAACTTTACATTTTTCCATAGTCAGGAAACCGGAACTATCAATGATACATAAAGTAATCTTAGAGGCGAGACTAGAAATATATTTATGGTGCTTATAATTTTAAATATGTATTAGAGTTTTCCTTCAAATATTCATTATTCAGAATGATTATAGAATAATAAATTTACATATGAAACATGAAATATAAACAAAGCAACTTTATTATTACAAATTCCTAACCGTGTGATCCTTATTTAAGGATGTAGAGAAACTATCTGACATGATTTTTTTAAGAACACACAAGCTCTGTGCTCCTGTATTAAGATAAAAAGGCTTGATACAAATCCACCAAATGGCTACCGCTCCACGCACGCCCCCCTCAAGCCACGCTCCAACATGTTTACAACACACACACACACACTACACGGTGATGACTTTCCTTGCCGAACCTCTAGCCGTGAAGGCAAAGAGGCAAGACATAGAGGCTCACAACCACGTCGCCACGAAGACCGGACACCTCGTTGCCACAACTCTAAATCCAAGATGGCATGGATCAACATACTGCCCGCTCCTAAGCACCTAGAAGAAGTCGGCAAGTGGCCAACAGAACCCGACCGGAATGGAGGAAGGTGTCATCTAGAAAGCGTCAACAAGGCATACATTGCGCCACTAAGACCCATGCTCTAAGAAGCGCCTGTTCTCTTCCCTGTCTTCCCTAGGAGCTCCACGAACAACCCAAAACATCACCTTCAAGGAGGTAACGACATTGGTGCCACCGCCGCTGGATCCGGTATGCCAGATCGAGAGTTCCCCTAGTGCTGGTAACGGGTAGAGCGAATGCGGCCATAATGATGCCTCCAAGGAGGATACGATGCCCATGGGCGTCGCCGTCGACAACAAATGAAGGGCTTTGCCCCGGGCCCAATCAACAACCTAATGTCCATTAGAGGATAGAACCAAGAAGACAACAGTGTACCACTCTGAGAGACCAGCCACACTTCGTCGGTGATGAACGGAGTGCTGAACCACTGAACCACCTCGCCCACCACCGGCTAACCTAGATGGCGCAGATCCAGGCCGCTGTTGTTGCCGCCAAACTAGTTGTCGGCTCCGCTGCTGCCCTGCTGATCCCGCTAGCAGCTCCGCTGTAGTGCCCAGCCATCGTTGCTCGACTACATCTCCAATGCGATCCACGACGAATCCATTATCTTCGGCCCACTCCCGAGCCCGACGCCATGCCGCTGTGACCTCAACACCAGGGGGCGTCGCCTGCACCGCATCCACTGGCATTGAGCCATTAGCCAGACACCTCGCTTTGTTGTCGGCCGCCGCTCCTCTCTCCGCTGCCAGCCCCGCCAGCTCGGCCGCCATGCACCCCGACCTGCATGAAAGACCATACTGGGGAAGGGAACACCCCCCTCCCCATGGAAAGGAGAGCCGCCGCTTCACCGGATTTGGGTCCGCTAACCAAGGCGACGCGGGCCAGGTGTGTCTCAATAATATGAGAAAATGAAGAACAGAAAACCATTACATTTGGGGCTATTGTGATAACCTTTAAAAAAAGAACCAAAAAACATGTATTTTGGTGGGTGCTTGGTGACTTTGACTCAAATGTGATGTTTTTTTTAATGTACTCCAATAATCTCACTCACTATCTCACATGATTAGCTACGAAACTATTTGTATTGTTTCATTCGGGACTCCGAATCGCTTTTCGGGCTCTCCACCGGTAGAGGCAAAGCAGCCGACTGCTGGACGAGATAACCCCACAGGAAAAACGGATGTATGGATTCCGAGAGTCGCCACGTCAACGCATGCATGTCGCCGTTGTAGGAGCTAGGTAGGTCGTAGCTGCAGTTCCTAAAGAATGGACACGTCTGTTTGTCGCTGTATATAGGGGGGGAGAAACGTTGTCATCCATGGACGCAAACATACACCACTTGCTAGACAAGCTAGCCACGAACGTACTTTTCCTGCTGTAGTGATGGATCGATCTAGTAGCAAAAGAATCTTGGATCCTGCTACTATAGATCTTTCGTCGCCAGGCCCACACTCGAAGCTAACGTTTTACCGTCCGCGTGTAAAACACGATGAGAAACTACCTGCCTCATCACTTTCCGACCAAACAGGCACTAACCAATGAAAGCGTGTAAAACAAGGGCACGGAACTAACAACCAATGTCTGTGATACACTGCTGAACTAGTACACCTTTTTTCCTGAACAAATACTTATGGGGTCTCAAACTGTTAAACCTAAGAGTTCACAAAAGAAATTACTTCCTCCGTCTTAAAATAGATTGTCTAAATTTAGATGTATTCTAGACACTATTTAGCACTCCCTCTCTCCAGAAACAACTGACTTGAGTTTGTCTAGATTTAAATGTGTTTATACGCATTTTAGTGTAGATATATTCTAATTTAGACAAATTATTTCTGGACGGAGGGGAGTACTAGATACATCAAATTTAGAAAAATTGAGACATCTATTTTGAGATGGAGGAAGTACATCTAGTTACTTGTGGGTCTTTAAAAAAAATCTATGTTGTATAATTCATTTTTTCGGGCATTGCATAGTTCATAGTTGCGAGTTGCATATTCTCAAGCCTATAGTTTCACAAGGCACCAACTTTCAACTGTCTATAATTTCTGAAAAATAAAATAAATAATTAATATTGCGAATGCATTACCAAACTGACGAGTGGGGCGAACTATCCTAATTAGTACACCAAAACTTGTGCTATTGCATATTTGTAACTATACTTAGCAATTTGTTACTAGGATAAAATCGTTGGTGTCATTTTACCCGGTCACTCTGATGATGCTCAAGTGCTCCCACCCTGCAGCACCTTAGTCCTGTTCATTTGAGATCCTGGCAATAGAACAGGCTAGCTAGCCAAAGCCAATAATTGAGCAAAAATTAACTGAGTGCCAGAGTCATGGGAGAAAAACCTGCCGGAACCCAGAAACACTGACTAATCAATGTTAAACTAATCTTACGTAGTAGTATCTCATCAACGAATGCAAAGGTGAGATCCAGCCCGAATCCCGAGGCAGAGATCCACCGGCTTCCGGCTATAAAACGACCCCCTCCACCCCGCAGGACCACTCCCACCAGCATCATCACCTTCCTTCCCCTCGATCGAGCTCGAGCCTCCTCGTCACCGCATCAGCTGTCCCCTGGCTGCTCGCTTGATTCTGCCATCACGATCGATCACGTGATTTTCAAGTAGAGATGGACACGGTGCTGCCGGAGACCGCGGCGGAGGCCGGGAAGCAGGGCGCCACCCTGACGGACGCCTGGGACTACAAGGGCCGCCCCGCCGCCCGCGCCTCCACCGGCGGGTGGGGATGCGCCGCCATGATCCTCGGCGCGGAGCTGTTTGAGCGGATGACGACTCTGGGCATCGCGGTGAACCTGGTGCCGTACATGACCGGCACCATGCACCTCGGCAGCGCCGCCGCCGCGAACACCGTCACCAACTTCATCGGCACCTCATTCATGCTCTGCCTCCTCGGCGGCTTCATCGCCGATACCTACCTCGGTCGCTACCTCACCATCGCCGTCTTCTGCGCTGTCCAATCAGCCGTACGTCACTTGCCCGTTTTACGTGCTTAGCATAAGTATCATCCATACGTATAATAATTAGTAGTAGTACTGAGTCGTCTTTTGTGCGATCAATATATCGATGTGGATGCAGGGTGTCATGGTACTGACGATTTCGACGGTGGCGCCGTCCCTGCGGCCGGCGGCGTGCGGGGACGCGACAGGGCAGAGCGCCGACTGTGTGCCTGCGGACGGGACGCAGCTCGGTGTTCTGTACCTGGGGCTGTACATGACGGCGCTGGGCACGGGCGGGCTCAAGTCGAGCGTGTCCGGGTTCGGGTCGGACCAGTTCGACGAGTCCGACGACGGCGAGCGCAAGAAGATGATGCGCTTCTTCAACTGGTTCTACTTCTTCGTGAGCATCGGCGCGCTGCTGGCCGTCACCGTGCTGGTGTACGTGCAGGACAACATCGGACGCCGCTATGGCTACGGCATCTGCGCCGTCGGCATCCTCGCCGGGCTCGGCGTGTTCCTGTCCGGCACCAGGAAGTACCGGTTCAAGAAGCTGGTGGGGAGCCCGCTGACGCAGGTCGCCGCGGTGACGGCTGCCGCGTGGAGCAAGCGCTCCCTGCCGCTGCCGTCCGACCCGAGCATGCTCTACGACGTCGACGATGCTGCCGCCGCCGGCGAGGACCTCAAGGGCAAGCTGAAGCTGCCCCACAGCAAGGAGTGCCGGTAAGCAATCCATCACAGTATCCCGCACTTTCTATTCTTAAACTTGCTACTGTACTTAAATTCTTTTCAAAGTACCAACTCAGTAACCACTAGAGACATATTTTTATGAGATTTGGATCTGTCCGAAAATTGAATTAGCTGGCGTCTATGACATGTTCGGCTCAGGAGTAGCCTGCCAGGGTGTAGGAAATTTAAACTGAGATTTGAAGCATCCGTGGTACTCCAGCTCATTATTGGTATCCCCAATTCCCCATCCATCGCCCGCCAAATAAACTTCCCACTTGATTTGCCAAAATCAACTCTATCCTTATTCCTGTACCACTTTGTAGTCTGTACCTCCGTAGGGTTGAACGCTGCATGCATGCCTAGTTGTAGCCAGTAAAGTACTTGCAGAATTAGAGCAGATGCTTAATTTTGCAATGAGAGTACAGTACTACTACTATAGGGTGGACCAAAACGTACACTGTAGCTAGTGGTAGGCGGCCAGTTTATGACCAAATTTGGACATGGGAATCGATTGAGTTGGCGCCGGCCCACAACGACAAATATGACGTGGACACGATGTGTAGTGTACTGCGCGCAGCCGCAGCCATTGGAACCATGCAGCCACTGTACTGTACATCATTCCTGACATTGAGATTGCCATGGCCCATATAGATGGTGCCATGAGAACAAGTGAGCAAATAGTGCGCTAGCTCCACATCCACCTAGTGTGCTGTGGAAATCTAGCCGGGATTTCAGTAGCGTGACGGGATTAATGGGATTTCTGAGTTCCAACGTCCAAGCGTGTAGCTATCAGCCAGATAAGGCCGGCCGGTCTTGTATATTGGTTTGTTTCCCCACCAAGAACCATTACCAAGCGAGATTCAATGATGGATGAGATGAGAGAAACCACAACTCAAAATAATTCCTGCAGCCTCTGAACCGTACGAGATAAGGCCATCTGTATTGACAGATCCAGAGCTAGCTAGTCATCCACCCAGCGATCCAGAGATCTCAGCCGGAAAGCTCCTCGACGGAATGCTTGGGTGTTAAGACGGACGGCCGGTTGCTTGCCCAGTGCCCGGTCGCCACGGGCGGCACTGTCCAGCCACACGACACGAGCGCGTGCGTTCGCTTTGCACCGCTTCACGGGCTCACTGCCACGGCCAAGGGTGTCACTCACAAATCGCAATCACCGTGCCTACATCGGCATCGATTTTGGTAGGGTTTTAGTGGGCCGCTCTGATAGTGCGAATGTGCGGCAAGCATGCTTGGATCTTGCGACGTTTGTCTGCATGTTCGCTAGCTCCTTCCCAAGGGATGGGGAAGCTTTTCGTCAAAAAAAAAAAGGGATGGGGAAGCTTGGGCGATCACGTCGTCTCACCTGTTCGTGCTCACGAGTAGCCTACTGGACTAGTAGTAAAGTGGACGAGAACGACGTGCCAAAAGTAGATTCTCTTCTGACTCATCGCGTCAGCGCAGATGTTAGATTAAAAAGCCCAATCACACTTTTTCTATACAATTTCCAACCGCTGCTTTATAATTCGTGCAGTGATATAAGCATGGCGTCTAATGAATTGCGATGTACACAATGCAGATTCCTTGACCACGCGGCGGTGATTGACCGTGAGACGTCGTCCGCGAAGGCGAGCAAGTGGGCGCTGTGCACACGGACGGACGTGGAGGAGGTGAAGCAGGTGGTGCGGATGCTGCCCATCTGGGCAACCACGATCATGTTCTGGACGATCCACGCGCAGATGACCACCTTCGCCGTCGAGCAGGCCTCCGTCATGGACCGCGCCATCGGCGCCTCCGGTTTCCTCATCCCCGCGGGCTCTCTCACCGTCTTCCTCATCGGCTCCATCCTTCTCACCGTGCCCCTCTACGACCGCCTCGTGGCCCCCGTGGCACGCCGCGTCACGGGCAACCCGCACGGCCTCTCCCCGCTCCAGCGCGTCTTCGTGGGGCTATTCCTGTCCATCGCTGGCATGGCTGCCGCCGCGCTCATCGAGCGCCACCGGCTTACCTCGTCGGCGCACGGGGTCACGCTCACCGTCTTCCTGCTCATGCCCCAGTTCCTGCTCGTCGGCGCCGGCGAGGCTTTCACGTACATGGGCCAGCTCGACTTCTTCCTGCGCGAGTGCCCCAAGGGGATGAAGACCATGAGCACGGGGCTGTTCCTTAGCACCTGCGCGCTCGGTTTCTTCTTCAGCACGCTCATTGTTACCATCGTGCACAAGGTCACCGGCCACGGGACGGAGGGCAGCGGCGGATGGCTAGCCAACAACATCAACGATGGTAGGCTCGACTACTTCTACTGGCTGCTCGCTGTCATGAGCGCCATCAACCTCTGCTTCTTCACGCTTGCGGCTAGGGGGTATGTGTACAAGGAGAAGCGCCTTGCGGATGCTGGCATCGAGCTTGCCGATGAGGAGGCCATGGTCGTTGGCCACTGAAGATAACAACCTCGCATGCATCCATCCTTGTATACTTACATATGTAACCTTTTTTGTTTTTGTGTTCTAACCCTCCAATTATAAATATGCAAAATGCTTAGTAGGATTCTCACCCCTACTGTTTTTCCCAAGGAAAATTCTGACTTCTCTTCGATACCTGAATGTGCGAAGTCCCCCTGTCCATCATATCACAAACATTCGGCTATTTACTAGGCCCAGACTCTATGTCTTTGAACAATTATGAGGATTAAAATTAGTCGCCATATAAGTAATGTTTTTGCAAGGCTAGAGAAAAGGGGGCAATGTGTAATCAACTATTCGGTCATGAATAGGAAACCTGGCCAACGGAAGAAAGAAAATCAAGTTTTAAAAAAAACTTTTATTTTTATTTTTTATCCGATTTACTCTTTCATATCATTTTTATTAAATTTATTTTCAAATCTACAAATCACAAATCTAAGAGAAACCCTCACATTTACAAATCATGTTAAAATTAAATATCCACAATGTAGGATTATGCACGTGCATTCGAAAGCCGGATGGACGGTGCAGAAGGCGGAGGAGGTGCATCCATACTTAATTATCTACAACTAGAAACAATAAGGAAGATTCAATCCGTCCATGATTTGATCTAATGCAATACTAGTACTATCCTAGGAAGAATCATACCATGAGTTACAAAAATAATACAGGATACAGATCCTCCAAACATATCATCACATTGTGCCTAGTACCTTATGATAAGAATGGTTTCCTAGAGCGCCACTTTGCACCCTGTGTCTGTAAGACAGAGTCCGGCTAAGAACTATCTGTACATATCATTGTAATTTTTACAGTTGTGGAACCATATACTTATACTTAGTTCTTATCAGTATGTTCTTAGTCGTTTGAGGCTTGGTTGGACACCCGTTGACATGGGCATACCTCACAGGTACTCGAGTTTGGTATATGTGGTCCAGCATTGAAGAAGCCCACGACGTTGCTAAGGCCCAGCCAAGATTCGAGTGGCCTAGGGAACTCCGACTGCTTGCAGCACACGACAAACTTAAGTTAGAAAGTTTAAAGGGAAAACCCTAACCTGTAACCGACTTGACCTGCTATCCCGAGACCTAGCCTATCTATATAAAGGCTAGGAGGGGCGGCTAGGAAGACAATCCACAATCCTAGTTTCCACAACATCGCCAGATTGCATCTGTGCATCCTTGTAACTTTCGAGTCCTCGATAATTCCAAGAGCAGACAAGCAGGAGTAGGGTCCTCTACGAGGCCTGAACCTGGGTAAACCTTGAGTCCCTGTGTGCTTGTTTGCTAGCCGATCGATGCCTCTAGTGCTCCCCACTTCCTCGGACCTAAGTCCATCTGCGATGGGCATTGATGAGTTAACCCCTCGTCAATTGGCGCCATCTGTGGGAAACGGGAGTGCTGATGTTGCGGCTTCCTCGGCCCCATCAACCACGATCTACGACTCTGCAGGAGCGGAGACTCGCCTCCTCTTTGGTGCCTTCGACTTCACCGTCCACACGCCGGCCAGTCGCCCGGATTTCGAGTCCGTAGGCGATGGAATCGGCTTGGCGATCAGGAGTTTACGCTTCCAAGTTGGCCAGCTAGGAACACTACGCCTCCCTGACCAGCCGAAGGTTCCCGCAATTGCTCTAGCATCGTGGTTTCCACCGCCGATCGGCACCCTGAGCGAACTCAACGCCCCGACGTCAGTCGGAAACTGACAGCGACAGCAGTCGCGAGTCCGATCTGGACAATCTGGCAACAGAAGACGGAGCCTACGGCTCTGGACCTAAAAGTCGCGGGAGTAACAGCTTCCCCAACCATTACATGTGCGACGTCATCAACATGGGCGGCAACAACAGCACTCGAGACAACACCGGCACTGGCGGTGGAATCCCAGTCGCGAACGGTGGCCTCACCAACGACGCACCCACCAACAATGGGACAGAAGGGCCCACCCTAGAAGACCAGCCAAATCTTTCGGCGACTGAGCAAACCCGAGAGCGCGTGTTGATAAAGCTCAACGACGCTGAGTGGGCTCGATGCAGGGAGGCTCTACGGGGCAACCCCTACCTCCTAACCCATCGCAAGACATGCTAATGGGTTATCACTGGCTACTTAAGGAGGAGTTCAAGCGCCAGCAACAAGTAATCGCCCAGCTCGACGAGCGCAGAAGGGCAGCGGACGAGTCGAGCCTCCGTCAGGCTCAACTCTCCTCCATCGAAGGATCCTACTCTAAAGGCAATGATCATATGGCTGCCAGAAGACGTTCTCGACCAGCTCACCTCACCGAGAAGGAGCGAGCGGAAGCCACTCGAGTCCTCGACTTCTCGTCCATGACAGTGGACACGCGGGGTAATGTGCTCTCCAAAATGCCGCAAGTTGCGGTGACAGCAGCCACTATGTACATGCTTAACAACCAGCCGCCAGCTGGGGACCACGGTCCGCCATGCACCGATCTACGATCACTGGCTTGGGACTAGTCGAGGTTGCTCTCACCAAGGATCCAGTATCGCAGCCAAAGAAAGGCAAGGCTCTGGCCAAGCGCTACTCCTCCTCCTCTAGCAACGACATCCACGATCTATCGCGGCGACGCCGCTCACGGCGACATGACTACGACTATGATGCACGCGATGACATCACGCAGGCACAAGGTCGACAATATGTGCGCGAGGCGCGCTCGCTCGACTTACTCGGAAGATGACAGAATAGAGCTCTGCGGCGCCAGCTGCTTCAGCAGAGCCATATGACAGAAGCGAATGTCAAAAGGGTTCAAACACCCATCAGAGAACCCAAAATTCGACGGACTCCAGGACCCGAAGATTTGGCTGGAGGATCATATTTCCTTCGTGAGGCTACATGGTGGAACCACAAGAACGACAATACAGTGCCTCCAGCTACAGCTGCAAGGTGCCGCTCGTGCGTGGCTCAACAACCTCCCGCGTGAATCGATTCGCAGCTGGGATGAGCTGGTTTATAGCTTCGTGTGAAACTTCAAAGGCACGTACAAAAGGCTCGCATCAATCGAATAATTAAGGGGCTACTATCAGAAGACTGGCGAGTCGCTGTGCTCATACATTCAGAGATGGTCCATCATCAAAAACTCTAAAGAAGACATCTTCGAAGACCACTCAATCGACGCGTTTCAATAGCGGCGTGCGCCGCAGAAAGCTCAGAGAGGAGCTTGGGCACTCAAAGCCCAAGGCAATCGACCACCAAATGGAGATCGCGAACAGGTAGGCCGATGGAGAGGACTCAGTGAAAAAATGTGTCCACTCAGACGATGATGACGACCTCGGGCTTGTCGAGGTAAACGTCGAATGCGCGAGGACCGCGAAGAAGTCGACATGGTCGCGGCTGGCTATGCTAACAAACGTGACGACAACAACCGTTGCAGCGGATACCGCGACAGCGGGAAAACAACACAAGTGTGGCAACACCGCACTCGCGACGAGGCACCTGGAACATCTATCTAGGAAAAACTATCCGTACCATGCAACATACACTTCTACATCGACAAGCACGATGGCAAGAAAAAATCCAGCCACCTTCTAAAGAACTGCTGCGAGTTCCTCAAGCTCCACGAAGGCCTGACACAGATGAATCGTGACGCGATAAACCAGGGCTATGGAGCTGCCCCGGGCACTGTGGGTCATGTAGCACCTCCACCACCACCCGTGCCACCACCACCTGCAACCGCGCCTATCCAAAACCACGGAGGCGAGCCATACCCGCGAGCACTGGGAAACATGGGGATGATACAAAAAGGATGCCCATCAAATCAGGTGCAAAAATCAATCACTCGCCAAGTCAATGTGGCAGTGAACTCTCCACCCCACCACCGAGTACCTCAATCGGAGCGAGTCCTGCATTACTTTCGACAAGCGCGATCATCCGCGTCAAGTACCTCGCCTAGGCCACTATCCCCTGGTGCTCGAGGCGCAAATCAGAGACTTCGAAATGAGTCACGTCTTCATGGATGGAGGCAGCGGCATCAACCTCATGTTCACAAGTACCTTGCACGCCGTGCGAATCCCTCTATCATCTCTAGAAACTTCAGACACAACATACCACGGCATTGTTCCAGGGAAGGGCGTATACCCCCTAGGCAAGATTAGTCTGGACGTCATCTTCGGAACGCCGGCAAACTTCTGGTGAGAGCGAATTGAATTGGAAGTTGTCTACTGGCCCTCACAATATCACTGCATCCTCGGACGCGTCGCGTTCGCAAGGTTCATGGCAGTGCCACACTACGCTTACCTGCAGATGAAGATGCCGGGCTCCAACGGCATTATCATAGTCAATAGAAGCTTCGAGAGATCCGACAGCTGTGATAGGGAATTCAACAGAATCTCCCAGTCTTTCGGTATGTAGGAGGAACTGGTGAGGTTGAAGGAGTGAACAGACAATAGTCTACCTCCTTTGAGTAAGACAAGCTCACCCGACCAATCCTTCGACATGACGGTTCACACCAAGGTGGTCCAGATCCACCCAATGGACCTGACCAAGACGGCACTTATCGCCAACAACTTGAGTCCCGCATAGGAACTCGCGCTCGTCGAATTATTCCGTGAGCGCTGGCAAATCTTTGCCTGTTGTCCTGCGGACATACCAGGAGTTCCCAGGGAATTCGCCGAGCACTCACTCAATGTGAATTCTGAAGCAAAACCAGTGAAGCAGACGATACGTCGACTATCTGAGCCAAGGGCAAAAGCAGTTGGTATGGAAGTCAACAGACTCCTTGACGCTAACTTCATACGTGAGATCAAGGAAAGCACCTGGGTAGCGAACCCCGTATTGTTCCTAAAAAGGACATGGATATCCTACGGATGTGCATGGACTGCACCTCCTTAAAGAAATATTGCCCAAAGGATCACTTCCCATTGTCACGGATCGACCAGATCATCCACTCCACTGCAGGATGCGAGCGCCTCTGCTTCCTCGACGCCTACTCAGGATATCACCATATTCGAATGAAGGAGGAGGACCGAGAGAAAACAACGTTCATCATGCCCTTTGGTGTCTTCTGCTACACAATGATGCCTTTCAGGCTAAAAAACGCAGGGGCCACCTACCAACGGTGGATGCAGGCCTGCCTCAAGAGCCATCTTGGTCGTAACATTCAAGTCTATGTTGATGACATCATCGTCAAAACCAAGGAGGAAGCCTCGTTACTCGATGATCTCCGTGAAACCTTCGACAACCTCGACTACTATCGGATCAAGCTAAATCCGTAAAAATGCGCCTTTGGCATACCATCTGGGCAATTGCTCGGATACCTTATCTTCGCGAGGGGGATCGAGGCCAACCCAAAGAAAATAAAGGCCATACTGTCCATGGAGAAGCCGAAGAACGTAAAAGGCGTCCAGCAGCTAGCTGGGCGAATCGTGGCGCTCAGTTGATTCATCAGTCGAATGGGCAAAAAGGCGTTGCCTTTCTACCAACTTCTCCACAAGGCCGACAAATTCGAGTGGATAGACGAAGCACAAGAAGCATTCGAAGACCTCAAGCGTCTACTGTCCACCTCGCCGGTGTTGGTAACACCTCGAGAAAAGGAGCCGCTGTTATTATACATCTCCGCCACCAACCAGGTGGTTAGTACTATGCTCGTAGTGGAATGAGCCGAACAAAATAAAGTCCATGGGGTCCAGTGCCCAGTCTACTACCTCAGCGAGGTGCTCACACCAACAAAACAGCGGTATCCGCATTATCAGAAGCTGGCATACGACGTCTTCATGACAGCCAGGCGACTGCACCACTACTTCTAGGACCACCCAATCATTTTGGTGAACGACGCCCCGCTAGGGCACATCCTCAACAACCCTGACGCCACTGGACGAGTCGCGCTTTGGGGGATAGAACTGTCTCCACGAGACATCACATATGAGAAGTGAGACGCGATCAAGTCGCAAGTTCTCCTGGACTTCCTCATAAACTGGATGGAAAACCAGCTCACTGACAAGCCAGAAATGTCCTACCTATGGACAATGCACTTCGACGAATCGAAACGTAAAGAGGGAGTTGGCGTGGGCATCATCCTGACATTGCCACAAGGTGAAAAGACGAGGTATGTTCTGCGAATGCAGTTCACCGCCTCCAACAACGAGCTGAATATGAAGCCTTACTCCATGGGATGCGGATGGCAAAAGCCTGCGGTGCAAAGCGACTTGTCATCTACGGCCACTCCAAACCAGTGGTGAATCAAACCATGAACATGTGTGATGCTCTTAGCAACAACATGATCGCCTACCACGATCTCTACGAAGCACTCGAGGGGGACTTCGACGGCTGCGAGCTGCGACATGTCAGGTGCGAGATCAACGAGGAAGTAGATATACTCGCCAACGTTGGCTCCACTTGTGCCCCAGTGCCACCTGGAGTATTTTTAGAGCACATCTGTGAGCGCTCCATCAAGCCGAACGCTCCACAGCATAAAACCAGCACATCAAAAGACTCGAGGGCTACGCCACCCGACGAGCCAAATGCACTCGAGGACATGGATCCAGATACGGGACTCGAAGGTCCCATGGAGGTCATTATGATCGAGCCATCCTGGACACAACCATACATCTCGTACCTACTCAGCAAAAGGTTGCCAGATGACCCGACAGATGTGTGTCATATAGCACGATGATCCAAGGCTTTCGCCCTCATCAATAGCGAACTGTACAAGCGCAACATCACATGCGTGCTTCAACGATGCATCGCCAACAGAGACGGAAGAACCACCCTCCTCGAGATACATGAAGGCACTTGTGTCCATCACGCCGACAGTCACGCCCTCGTTGCCAAAGCTCTGCGAGCTAGAGTCTACTAGCCAACGGCAATGCGTGACCCCAAGGACATCGTCTAGTAATGCAATGCTTGCCAGCGGTTCGCGGACAAGCCGCACACACCTGGTGTAGAACTCAGTCCAATACCTATGGCCTGGACCTTCGTGCAATGGGGACTCTACATGGTCAGCAAGCTCTATAAATATTCACCTGGAGGATACGTCTACCTCCTCATCACGGTCGCCAAATTCACCAAGTGGATTGAGGCCATGCCGGTGACAAACCAATCAGGGGCCAGCACCATCGATTCCATCGTCTTCTGATTCGGGGTGCCACATAGCATCATCACGGATAACGGAACAAACTTCACCTCGAATGAGTTCTAGGGTTTCTGCGAAAACCTAGGAATCAACATCAGCTATGCCTTAGTGGTGCACCCTCAGACCAACGGTCAAGTCGAAAAGGACAACGGCCTCATATGTGGCGGCATCAAGAAAAAGCTCCTCCAGCCACTCGAAAGAGCTGTCGGGTGCTGGCCTGAGGAGCTACAATCGGTACTATGGAGCCTGCGCACAACTCCAAATAGCACCACATTCTATACTCCATTCTTCATGGTACACGACGCCGAGGCGGTACTACCTATAGAGATGTGCTACAAAGCCCCATGGGTAGTAGCATACAATGAGGCCGAATCAACCCTCGCACTCTAAGATTCCGTCGATCTCCTTGATGAAGCACGCGAGATTGCGGTGGAGAGATCAACGATCTACCAGCAGAACCTCCGCAATTACCACAGTAGAAGGCTGCACCCCATGTCCTTCGTCGAAGGAGACCTGGTCCTGCGACTAAAGCAAAAAGGGAACCTCAAGCTTGAGTCCCCTTGGGAGGAACCCTATGTAATTACTGAAGTAATCCTAGGTGGCGCCTACCGGCTTAAAGATCTAGAAAATGGAGACGCATACTCCAATCCCTAGAACGTCGTGTAGCTACGTCGTTTCTACCCTTAGATATTTTGTACTTTACAAATAAGGCTATTCAGCCAGGCTACTTAGCCATACATTATACCTCGTGATATTCTGCGAATAAATAAAGCTAAGTGCCCCCAACTCTGTGTTTTCTAGTTTACTTGCAGTTACATCACTCTGGGGCCGCGCCACCCTTTACACCTTGTTACACGAATAAAGCAGTAGCATGTGTAGCTGACGTACTATCAATCGAACCCTTGGTAAAACCCAACCAACTGCAACGCACCTGATAGGTTGGCAAGGTGCTGAGATGAATATGCGTTAGGCTAACAAAAAGGAACTGCAGAGTATAAGCTACTCGAAAAAATATACAAGCTAGAAAGTTTTTGCGTGTAAATGGGTAAAAAACACCCAAACGCACTTATACGAACTTTACAACACCTATGCATCTATGTGCAGGTACATACTACACTACTGCCGCAAAAGGAGAACGTTTGTGCGCTCTTCAAATAGTCTAATGATATCTTCGGCCGGCTAATCCACCGCCCAATAATGTGGCACCATGTTCCATGCCATTCCTTCTGGCGGGGGAGGCGATCCAGCGGCAACAGCTGCAAGATTAAAATTAGGCTGATACAGGCAAACAAGCGCCAATGCAGCCTTGGCACCCGCAACTAATTGTTGGCGCACACACTCATGGACCGCGCGGACATCCTGGAACTTCTTCAGTAAAGCTAGCAAGCTTGAAGGCACCACATCCAAGGGGAACATCGCCTGAAAAATATGCTTGAGGCACGACTGCGACTTCTTCAAGTAAAGCAGCACCTGCGATGCACGGTCCTGCAGCATCACCAACGTGACTGCACGGTCGTGATCAACCTAGAAATACCCACTAGCTTCCAGCTGCTGGATCAAGCAGTTCAGTCTAGTGACGACTCGATCTCTCATCCTGCGGATGACGAGCGCTAACAACTGCAAAAAGCAATGCAAAGTGTAAAGACAAAGTGCTGTCGCGAGTGGCTAAGAAAGGATAAGAAGCCAGAGAACTAACACTTAAATTGCTCATTCAACTGAGCCACCTCGCCCAGAAGGTACTTCTCGCGTGCACCAGCTTTTTCAGCTTTCGACTTCCACACGTCCGTGCTACCATGGATCATGGGCATCTCTCGCTTCAAATGTTTTATGCGGTCACGCAATCGTGAGAGCAGCGACAACTCCTCCACCTTTGAACGTGGCCACGCCACAGTTTCATCGGTGGGAGGTGAGTCAGGTGGACCACTCGAAGGACCCTATTACAACCAGACAAAGAGGCAAAATAAGGCCAACCATTCATAAACCATAAAGATGAAAACATCCAAGTTCAAGCAAGTCTCAAAAGGGGTACCCCCCGCAAGGCAGAATTCAATAAGAGGGAAGCTAGGTTATTACAAAAGGTGGCTAAGCAACAGTCTACAGCTGCGTGTTGTCACTTGGGGGCTTCCTTGAGTCTGTGGCAGTCTCCGATGCCACATTCTTCTCGGCTACAGCCTCTGACGTCGTGGCTTTTCCATCTTCAACCGTCACAGCTCTGCCGAATACTTGGCGAGTGTTTCAATGAGCCGAGGCCCATATTTATTGCAACTAGTGGCAAAGGGAGCAAACACTACCTGCTGGCCATCTGCGGTGACCGGCATCGCCGAGGAGACTCTGCTGGGGCTCAAATCAACACCATGAGCTTGCGCCATCACGAGTCCCATGGTCGCTCTAACCCCGCGCTGAGTGTTCTTGAAGTCCATAGGCACGCCTCCTGCGAAGGACTCCGCCAAGCCATCAAGATTCTCGATCAGCTTAACCTTGGGGACCATCTCCTCTCGAAGGCGCCCAAGCATGCCCTTGGCCTTCTCAAGTGAGTCCTTGACGGAGACGCTGCGGTCCTCGACGACAGCCACAGCGCCGGCCAAAGCATCCGAGTCCACACCAGCAGCATCTACAGAACATGCACATGGGCACAACAACATATAGGCAAGGTACATGGTAACGACAAATGAGGAAGTATCGTACCTGAAAGTGCCTTAGCGACAGAGAAGAGTTGTTCTACGAACACCTTTTCCCTATCAGCCGTGGAGGAACGCAAGTCTTCCTCGCGTTTCCTCGACTCCTCAAGAGCTTCGAGTGCTTCTCGTGTTTCTTCTCTGCCGCGGCAAGTCCCTTCTGGAGGGAATCGACGTGACGAAGAAGATCATTATGCTCACCTGCAAAGGATAAATGGCAAAACTTGAGCCCACTAGTTTCTGCACAAGCTAAAAGAAAAAAATGTAAACTCACCTTCGAAGGCACGATGACGGGTTTCCAACGAAGCATGCTGGCGACCCAAGGAAGGGATCTGTTCGGCGAGGCGAATAGATTCCTTCAAGGCAGGATACAAAAAAGAAAAGAGTGAGCATCAACCAAAAAATCGACTGTCAACGGCAAGAAAAACTTACATGTTCCCCCAGGGACTCCGAAGTTTCCATCTGAATCGACGTCCGGGCAACCATATGGTGCCCCCAGCATGGGGGGAACTTGAAGAATTGGCACCGGAGTGGGCCGCCATCGGAGGAGAAGGAGATCGCACCACCACCTCATTGTCTTTGGAGTCCGCGACTCCAATCTCCTTAACAAAGCGACAGTCATCAGACGATTATGATGTCGTTTGACTACAAAACGTCCAAAACTGCTTCAGAAGAACATATGTTGATAAGAAAAGACGAACTCGCAAGAATATGAAAGCATACCCGTCAAAATTGTCAAGGTCGAAGGATTCCTCGGATGCCTCCTTCGGTATCCTCAACTTTTTCCACGAAGGAGGAGCCACGGTGCGAACAGCCACGACATGAATCGGCTCCTCTGTCATAGTAGGAGGACCCTCCGGCATCGTCAGCTATGAGGCATCTGAATCCTTGCTTTGGGAGCGCTTGCGAGTCCCGTGCCTGCTAGACTCCTGGGATTCATGCTCCTCCCCAACAGGGACAGTGGAGCCTGACTCATCCTCCTCTTCCGCTTCACGTGGAACTATTCCCTCGGGCTGAGGAGGTAGCATGGTGGCCACTTTCCAGTCCTAGCACAAGGAAAAAAAGATGAATATACAAGGAAATCTATCAGGCAATTGAAAACAAGAAAATCTCACAAAGAGATCCACCTCAGGTGGCAGATGACTCGCACAGAAAAGAGGCACGGATGAGTCCTTAGGGAGCCTCTCCTTGGCTATGTACCTGGTTAGCAATCGACACCTGTTGTCCACTTCACTTGAAGAAATGTTCTCTGACGAGATGCGAGTGGCATCATCAACGCCAGTCCAATGACACATTGGATGCACCCTAGCCTACAGCGGCTGCAATCGGCGGCGCATCCAGGTTCGAATGAGGTCTGCGCCACCTACTTCGTTGCCTATGAGGCGTTCAAGGTCGTAGGCACGCTGGTACAAAGTCTTTGTTTCCTCGGCTTCATCGGGCATCACCGTGTTCTTCCATGACCTAATTCTCTATCATGCTGCCACCAGATCAAACGGTGCGAGTTCGTACTGTTCTTCATCAACGTTCTGGTCGCGAATGTAGAATCACTTATCCCTCCCCCCTTGGACAGATGCATTGAAGTTGATGGCAAAATATGTGACATTGGAGTCGACATGGATCCCACAGCCTCCTATATTGTAGACTACTGATGGCCCAAAATATATCGAGCTCGTTGGGGAACCCCAAGAGGAAGGTATGATGAGCACTGCAGCAAGTTTTCCCTCAGTATGAAACCAAGGTTATCAATCCAGTAGGAGCAAGGAAACACCCCAAAGGTGTTACTAGCTCAGCCTTGGCAGGGCGCACAGCCGGTGCTAGTAGCAACGTGGAGACCTACACAAAACAACCACAGAACTCTGTCCCCAACTTGCGATGAGGTTGTCAATCTCATCGGTTTTGCTAAAAACAAAGGATTAAACGTATCGAATGGAAGGAAGTAATAATTTGCAGAAAGTAACACAAAGCAGTAAACAGTTTGTAGATTGATTGTAAAAGAAAGGACCGGGGTCCATAGTTCACTAGAGGTGGTTCTCCTTAAGATAGATAACATGCTGGGTGAACAAATTACATCGGGGCAATTGACAAACATCGAGAAAGCATACAAGCATAAACTAATCATCTTGACTCCTTTGAGACTTGATTGGGCATTACAACATTATACATAGACCGCCATCCAACTGCATCTATGACTAATAATCCACCTTCAGGTTATCATCCGAACCCCCTCCAGTATTAAGTTGCAAGCAACAGATAATTGCATTACGAATTGCGTGTAAAGTAAACAATACGATTGTTCTATGAACAAAGGATTGTTGGTTTCTCCCTAGTAGCAACATCACATCTAGTTCCTTAGAGATTTCTGTCACTTCCCCAGATTACCAGAGGCATGAACCCACTATCGAGCATAAATACTAACTCTTGGAGTTGCTAGCATCTACTTGGCCAAGATATCTACTAACAACGGAAAGCATGCAAGATCACAAATAACAAAGACATCATAGAATCAATAATCAATCTGAAATAGCATCTCAATATCCATCGGATCCTCGCAAACACAACATGCAGAATTACAAATAGATGATCTTGATCATGAACGGAGCTCACAAGATCTAGACATGAAAGCACAAAGGAGGAGAACCAGCCATCTAGATACTACATGGACCCATAGTTCAGAGATGAACTACTCATGCATCACACCGGAGGCTTGCATGGTGATGAAGAAAGCCTCCAGGGTGAATTCCCCTCTCCGGCAGGGTGCCGGGAAGAGCTTCAGATCCCTCCGGATCTAGGGATGGATATGACGGCGGCTATAGACTCTTTCATGGATTTTTGATCGGGTACTTAGGGTTTCCGTATCAGAGGCAATATATAGGCGGAAGGAGAGGCCAAGGGGGTGCCTAGGGTGGTCAGACCACCCCTGGCGTGGGCCAGGCCTGGCCGCGTGGCCAGGTGGTGTGGCCGGGCCCCATCCCCTCTCCGTCTCGTATTCTGGCTCCATGTGTCCCTCGGTAAAATAATAACTTTGGCTTTTGTCCCGTCCAATTCCGAGAATATTCATTTTCTGACTTTCCTGGAACCAAAAACCGCAGAAAACAGGTAGCTAGCACTGTGGCTCTTGTTAATAGGTTAGTCCAAGAAATCAAATGAAAAGTACTCCAAAGTGTGGACAAAACATAAGAAAGTAGATAAAACCAAGCATGGAACCTCAAAAATTATAGATATATTTGCAATGTATCAACATCCCCAAGCTGAACTCCTGCTCGTCCTTGAGTAGGTAAGTGATAAAAAGAAAGAATAATTTTTGAGGTGACATGCACCATCATAAACTTGATCAAAGTATTTTGTAAAACATTCAAAGCTGGGATCATAGTACTTCAATCATAATATGAAAGAGAAAGTTCTAGCAATAAGACAAAGAAACTATGATGCAACATGAAAAGGCACAAACAAAAGATTCATGAAAAACAATGCTTTGCAAGACGTTTGTTTGTTTCACATAAAGAAAACATAGCATAGTGGTATTCAGCTTGTCCCTCATCGAGTAGCAAACATAAATGCATAGGACACCTTCAAAATTTACAAGAGTGACTAGATACAAATAGTTTAAAACAAGCAATATCAAGGTATGCATCAATCAACAAGTCTTGGGACAATGCACATAGAACTAAGAATGGCCACTATGCTCTCAAAGTAGGTGCGTAAAGATAGAAGGTGGAGACTCAATATATATAAGTGGAAGAAAGTCCTTCATAGAAGGAAGTAGGGATTCAAGTCTCATAAAGATCTTCCAAAAATTATGGTACTTATTAGCTTTTAGCTCTCATTGCCCCTATCATAAGCATCTTGAAGGTGATTAAGGTTAAAGTGACACAACTAAGAGGATATGCTTGACAAGTTATACACCGAAATCTCATGCCCCTTATTTACGAAGACCGAACCTCATGCTACTCAACTTTAGTCACGAGTAAGCTCTTGTCATTGTAAGTACATATGTATCATAAAGAACCGCCAATGGGGTACCCCATGCACATGATACAAGACCTATCCCATAATCAAAATGACAAGGCAAGCAGACAATGAGCATCTCCGCAATCTTTTTATTTGCTATTTGCATAGGTTTTTATTGAGGATGCTTCATAGAGTGCTCATTATGGTGATGCTGCAAGTTTCCACCATGATTAGGAATGGCTTAGTCTAGCGGCCTAGGCGTTTCTCTAACACACATACAAACTCCATGACCTTACAAGTTCCACTTTTATTTCGCACCGCCGGGATCCATAAGAAAAAGAAGATGATATCAACGGGGTACAAAGTACAAGTGCAATGTTGAAAGCGTTCCCCATGATACATGGTTCTGCTAATTTCAACTTATAAAGCGCAAGCATATACGCAACAAAGAAGGACCCAATGGTTCAAGTTTATTAAATGCAAAAAATTAAAGTGTGCCATCAAGTTCGTGAGAGATTTAATCACTAGTTTTCACATAACAAGTTTAATTCGGAAGGTAGACAAAAACATGAGTATACTTAGAATAGCATAAGCTAGTAGGTAGGTATGGTGGACTCTTTGGAATCACTTGGTTTAAGCAGTTGGATGCATGAGTGGAACTCATACTTGGTTGTGGAGGCTAGCAAAAGACTGGGAGCGACAAACTAAGAGAGCAATAATGGCCATAATCATGCAGAGCGATAAAACATCATTGATAAAAGCATAAAGTGATACTACAAGTTGAAAACTAAAGGATCATAAAGGCTATGGTGACTTGAGATAGTCATAACATGGTGTGAGCATGTGCCAAGTCAACCCAAATAAAGCATGAAAGGAGAATACCATAATACTATGCTTTAATATGCTAAAACAACGCATGATTCATCCAAGGAACATTAAACAATCTCAATTGTTTATAACAAGTCATGCTACAACAAAGAATACTAAGCATAAAGCCAAAAAAATATCAAGCATGGCATGACAAAGCATAGGCCACAGTCAAAAACAAGCTCTCTTTACCACTTAAGCATGAACTTTCCTACTCTTTTCCAAACCAAACCAAACTATTTGAAAACCAATGTATGAAAGAGGGGGTCCAACCAATTTATTCAGAAAACTAAGCAAACAAAGCAAACGAAAAAACAAAACGAAAATGAAAAATAAGATGCTCCAAGAATAACACAACTGTGCATGAAACAATAAAAATGAAGCGTTTGGAAGAAACCTGAGATTTTTATTGATGAAGAAGGGGATGCCTTGGGCATATCCAAGCTTTGATGCTTGTACTTCTTGGATATTTATTTGGGTGCCACGCGTGGCATCCCCAAGCTTGAGCTTTAGTCCATCCTTCATCTCATTACTCATTCCTTCCATACACCTGGAATTTTTCCTTCATACAAAACTTCACACAATCTTTATTAGCAACATTAGTGCACTCAAGATAATAGGTCTTTTAGGTTCAGTTCTAACACCAATAAAACTTCCATTAAAACACTAGCTACTGTAGCACTTTTCTCAAAAAGCTCAATTCCCCAAAAGAACTAAAAAAGGAACCTGGGGCTCAAATAAAAAAGTGTTGAACTAACAAAAGTTAGATGACAACCTGGGGCAGAAGCACAAAAATTCACGCCTCAAACGGACGTACAGAGATTGGTTATGAGGGACCCCCTTGTGAAGATGTCCTTGACTCCCCGGCAATGGCGCCAGAAAATATGCTTGATGGCCCAAAATATATCGAGCTTGTTGGGGAACCCCAAGAGAAAGGTATGATGAGCACAACAGAAAGTTTTTCCTCAGTACGAAACCAAGGTTATCAATCCAATAGGAGCAAGGAAACACCCCAAAGGTGTTGCTAGCTGAGCCTTGGCAGGGCACACTACCGGTGCTAGTAGCAACGTGGAGACCTGCACAACATAACCACAGAACTCTGTCCCCAACTTGCGATGAGGTTGTCAATCTCACCGGTTTTGCTGAAAACAAAGGATTAAACATATCGAATGGAAGGAAGTAATAGTTTGTAGAAAGTATCACAAAGTAGTAAATAGTTTGTAGATTGATTGTAAAAGAGAGGACCGGGGTTCATAGTTCACTAGAGGTGGCTCTCCTTAAGATAGATAACATGCCGGGTGAACAAATTACAGCGGGGCAATTGACAAACATTGAGAAAGCATACAAGCATATACTAATCATCTTGACTCCTTTGAGACTTGATTGGGCATTACAACATTATACATAGACCGCCATCCAACTGCATCTATGACTAATAATCCACCTTTAGATTATCATCCGAACTCCCTCCAGTATTAAGTTGCAAGCAACAGATAATTGCATTACAAATTGCGTGTAAAGTAAACAATACGATTGTTCTATGAACAAAGGATAGTTGTTTTCTTCCGAGTAGCTACAACACATCTAGTACCTTAGAGATTTATGTCACTTCCCCAGATTACCAGAGGCATGAACCCACTATCGAGCATAAATAGTAACTCTTGGAGTTGCTAGCATCTACTTGGCCAAGATAGCTACTAACAACGGAAAGCATGCAAGATCACAAATAACAAAGATATGATAGAATCAATAATCAATCTGAAATAGCATCTCAATATCCATCGGATCCCTGCAAACACAACATGCAGAATTACAAATAGATGATCTTGATCATGAACGGAGCTCACAAGATCTAGACATGAAAGCACAAAGGAGGAGAACCAGCCATCTAGCTACTACATGGACCCGTAGTCCAAAGATGAACTACTCATGCATCACACGAGAGGCTTGCATGGTGATGAAGAAGGCCTCCAGGGTGAATTCCCCTCTCCGGCAGGGTGCCGGGAAGAGCTTTACATCCCTCCCGATCCAGGGATGGAGATGATGGCGGCTATAGACTCTTTCATGGATTTTTGATCGGGTACTTAGGGTTTCCATATCAGAGGCAATATATAGGCGGAAGGAGAGGCCGAGGGGGTGCCTGGGGCAGCCAGACCACCCCCTGGTGCGGGCCAGGCTTGGCCGCACGTCCAGGTGGTGTGGTCGGGCCCCAGCCCCTCTCAGTCTCGTATTCTGGCTCCAGGTGTTCCTCGGGAAAATAATAACTTTGGCTTTTGTCCCGTCCAATTCCGAGAATATTCATTTTCTGACTTTCCTGGAACCAAAAACAGCAGAAAACAGGCAGCTGGCACTGTGGCTCTTATTAATAGGTTAGTCCAAGAAATCATATGAAAAGTACCCCAAAGTGTGGACAAAACATAGGAAAGTAGATAAAACCAAGCATGGAACATCAAAACTTATAGATACATTTGCAATGTATCAACTACCGATCCAGAGCCCGACTGGCGTTTGAGTTTGAAAAGTTTTTTGAAGAGACCAAAGTGTGGCTCAATTCTGAGCCAGCACTCGCAGAGGGTAATGAAGCAAGCGATATGAAGAATGGAGTTCGGGATCAACTGGTGCAGCTGGACCCGTAGAAGAAAAGTAACCCCCTCACAAACTTGTGAAGGGGGAGAGAAAGACCGCGGATGATAAACATGAGAAACATCACCCGAAACCCGACGGGGGACTAGGGATTACCTCGTCGCCGGGAATCCGGTAGTCATCTTCCGTGGCGGGGAGAGCGCCATCTTGGCACCAGTTGAAAATCTTTGTGTCCTTAATGGTGGTTAGCCGCCACAATCCATTCGTGACGCACGTGCCTAGGCCTTTCTTCTTTCCAGCGGCGGTAGCACTAGTGCCCGTGGCAGCGACACCCTTCTTCTTGGCTGCAATAGTGGCGGACGCAGATCTAGCAGCAGATGCACCCTTCTTCTTCCCCATCTGGCGCTTGCGATGGGAGCGCAAGAAGTAGCTAGGAAAGGTGCGAAGGCCATTCAGCACAGCAAGGAGGTGCGAGCAATCGAACAGCAAGGGGAAGCAATGGAGGTAGTGCGCTAGGAAGAAGATGAGTTGTGGGGAAAATTACTGCATACCAAACCACTACTTAACCTCACCGCATATGCCATCCAACAGCCAGGAAGAAACTAGCCAGACGCGTGGCACAAATCGATGTTGACACATGGCAGTGTAAACCGCGAACCATCGCTCCACTCCTCCCATTACGCGCGAGAATCAAGGAGACGCAGTTAAAACCAAAGATTATGCACGCCTGGTCAAATCCAAGTCAGAAATGGGGCTCAACTTTTCATCACGTCTCATGAAAACCGCTCACGCGGGCAACCGAGATCATCTCATTGTAAGCATTGAGGTCATTAATGCCAACAGGAGCACATTTTGACTACTCTAGTCCTTACTCGAGTTTTTGACTCGACCAAGCACTTGGGGGCTACTCCTAACAGGAGTGATGGCCACGCACCTAACGAAATCTGTATACTTCTAAGCATTATAAACCCTTCACTCGAATCAATGGTTTGACTGTGGACTCAGGATTACTCCCATAGAGAGTGTTGGAAGCATATTCGACTAAAAGAAGCAAAGGACTACAGCAGTCGCAAAATACTTATAGTCCCCACTCGAGTCTATGACTCAAATAGGCACTCAGGGGCTACTCCCATAGGGAGCGTTGGTCGCGCACCCTATGATTTTTTCTTATACATAACTGTGTGTTGACTACTTCCACACTCGAAAGGTTTGGCGACTCCGCCTCATATTTTCTCTACAAAGAGACTTCGTCTCCTGGTCCACCCGAATCATCTCCGTGATGACAAAATTCGGATGCCACGCTTGCGGCATGAAGATAAGACCTGAAAAAGACCGGACAACACACCTACTACACCTTACCAGAAATAATCCATGCCTGCAGGTACAATGAAATCATCCTTGACGTACGCGTCGAGTGCTGACACTTATACACTAGGATTCGACTATAAGACCTCCGCGGCCTGAGTCAAATTACACCGGCACTTTTCTAAATTCGAGTCCGGGGACTCGAGTTTGAGTAGGTTGCGTTGTTTTTTCCTAAGGTAGTTAACTGATCTTGATACATCGGATAAATCAGACACGTATATCAACAATCCCTATGATAGAAATTAGAGCACTTGAAAACATGCTCGACTGTGCACTCGAAGACTTCATAAAGTCTCCACTCGAATCTGCGATTCAACCGGACACTCGGGGGCTACTGACATGGGCATACCTCATAGGTACTCGAGCTTGGTATATGTGGTCCAACATTGAAGAAGCCCATGACGTTGCTAAGGCCCAGCCAAGATTCGAGTGGCCCAGGGAACTTCAACTACTTGCAGCACATGGCAAACTTAAGATAGAAAGTTTAAAGGGAAAACCCTAACCTGTAGCTGACTCAGCCTGATATCCTGAGACCTAGCCTATCTATATAAAGGCTAGGAGGGGGTGGCTAGGAGGACAATCCACAACCCTAGTTTCCACACCATTGCTAGATTGCATCTGTGCACCCCTGTAACTTTCGACTCCTCGATAATTCCAAGAGCAGACAAGCAGGAGTAGGGTCCTTTACAAGGCCTGAACCTGGGTAAACCTTGTGTCCCTGTGTGCATGTTTGCTAGCTGATCGATGCCTCTAGTGCTCCCCACTTCCTCGAACCTAAGTCCATGTGCGATGGGCATTGATGAGTTAACCCCTCGTAACCTGTTGCCGAGAATAATTTGTAAGTCGAAAGATGACAAGATTTCACGTACCATGTGCATGGATATGATATCCGCCTTTACGTTAGCCAAACTGGTCCAAAGGTTAGTCAGCATGAGCCATCGTCATATGCTTCGACTAACACGATGGAATCCTTAGACTCGAGGGGATCGCATGATCCGAGTTGTGAAATAGCCAGCTTTGTTTTGGCCTTTCGCTATCCGTAAATGGGAGTCATAAGGCAGGTCTTGGGCTTACTAGGAAGCAAACTACTTGACATGGACCAGTCAAGACAGAATTTTTCCTGCCACCAAGTAGAGATATTTTCTTGACCCGCTCATGTGATATGATTTGGAAGCATGGTTATGCTCTACTCAATCAAGTGTTAATCGAGGTAGTCCGACTAAGTAAGGCAAATGGAGATCCAGCTTACATTAGGTGGAAGGACTTACTTATCGCTGCAACGAGAGAAGAGAGTTAAGCTGGTGCTGGGATAGATGGTGGGAGAACTCCCGGTATCTTACCACCAATATCATGGGTAAAATGGACTCAGACAGATCATCACATTGAGGGAACTTGCGTGTAACCGGTGATATGGAATAACCACTAGGATGGCCCAATCTTTACAATTTCTCAAGGGGGGGTCATGTGGGAAACAGGAAGAATGCAGAAATGAACGCACACCACACGAAGAGCATGGCGAACACACACAAAAAAACAACAAAAATGCAAGGCAATTGCTCACTCCGGTGGCCACCGGCCCAATACAACCCTGAAGGGGGGGTCAGTATCAGATGAAGTATTCCCTCGATCCTAATCGGAGCATAAGAACACCTTAGTGAGAACCTTGACAACTCAACTCATGATCATGCAAGAGCAGGCCTTCTACAACCTGGACACCATCTAGGTACAATCCAAAAAGTTTTTTGATGATAGAGGCTCCCTTAGTAAGGGAGGTGATCTAGGGTTTTCTAGTCTATCATCTATGCCTAAGCTCTCGATTGAGAGATAAGAGCGTAGCGAGTATCGAAGCGTCACGAAGTGCCCTGCTGGGAGTCCGAATTATGGGAGGTCGAAAGGAATAATAGAGGCATGTATCTTTAAGTGAGAAGGTATGAACAGGGGGTAGGCTCGGGAGTGGAAGATAGGAATCGGAATTAGAAGAGAAAACAAATGAACAAAGGGGCAGGTCAAAAGGGGGAATTTATAGTACTTGGGAAAAATTAGTAGGTAAAGGGAATATTCTAGGACATCAAACCCAAATTTGTGCACAGGCATGCTGTTTCGGCGTGGCACTAGGCTCCACTGGTTCTAGCGGGAACTGATTTTCGAGGAGATTGGTAGTGCTGGTTCTGGCATCAGAATGGGAGCTGAATCTAGTGCCAGACAGATCATATGTGTGACGGTTCTAGCACCGGTTTGTCCCTGTTAGTAACATCACTCACCTCCTTACCGAAACATCCCATTCTTGATCATGACGTCTCCATCTTGTAGTGGTGGTGGAAGTAGGTGTCGTCAGATTGAAGACATGTACGCCGAGAGGGGGTACTCGAGGCATGTGGATAAAGAGGGTGTGAGGCGACGGTATTCGGTGAGCACACAAGCTTTACCCAGGTTCGAATCCGCCAGCTTTGGACGGATCCTACTCCTGCTAGCAATCAAGTAATACGACAGAGTCGGAAGTACAGATCAAAAGAGAGGTTCCCCTGTGCGAGTTGAGATTGTAGATTGTGGGTGCCCTAAAGGCTGGTCCCTAGGACGGCTTATATAGATATTCGTCCTATGGTTACAGGAGAGACCTATCCGGAGAATATCATTTTGCAGCCTAAAAGTTTAGACGCCAAGGCAAAGCGTTACCCAAGTTTCTTATAATCAACCGCTTTGCCCACAGTTGGCGTGCCAAATACTCAGAGGGTATTTTTCGGCACGAATTCAACATAACGTTTCAATACAAAATATCAGGCTAACGTTCGTCAAGTTGGGCCCCCTGTCAGTTTTCTCCATTATGTTGTCGTTGCTTAGGCGTGGTGGCTGTCATGTAGGCTTGCTGCACTGGCGCAGTGGATAGGACAACACGACCGGCCCAATGTATTGAGGTGATAAAACACGGCGCATATATCCTCTTTATTACTATTTTTAATCTTTGTTTACTCAGAAGATGGAAACGGCCACCTCCACACGTCTCTCCATTGGACTTCCGTCCCCGTCATTAACCACTACCTTAGAAACGCATTGACCGTTCCACCGTTCCCCTGTCTCGCAGAAACCACTCTTCTTCTTCCTGTCCTCTATCTTCTTTCTGTCTTCTCCTTGCCGCCATGGAAGGTCGTCGCACTCTAGAGACAAACTTCATTGCCCATGACAATAAGAAGATAGACGTTGTCTACACCAACAAGGAGGAGACAGTGGTGTGAGTCCTAAGGATGTACGAGGGTTGGCTTGAGAAAGACGAGGACAAGTTTGTGGGATTGGACCTTGAGTACACCCCGGAGGACCCATATGTCGATAATGAAGTCAACGTCATTCAACTAGACATGACGAAACATGTCCTCGTCTACCACTACTCTCGGTTTGTAGATCTGATTTGTGTAGTTAACCGCTTTTAGGGTTTTGTCGACTTGTTCTTTATCCATTTGCTCATCTTGCAACTACTGAATTTTATTAGGACCGAATAAATGATGACAAGCCAATGTTGAGAGTCTTGATCTTGCATTTACTAAACTTTTTAAAATTATATTAAGATGATGATCTTGCATTGACAAAACAAATTTTGGTGATGACAAACTACATACTTTCAGGACTAACAAGAAGTGTCCGACGCTGCGCTAGTTCCTTGTAGAAAAAGGAATGGTTTTCTGCACTATCGACAACAGAACTAATTTTTTTATATTTCATTATGAGGGAATTACAATTCCTGTGCACAACTGGATCAATATTCAGAGTCTTGTCAACATCATAGGGGGCTCAAGGAAGGATGGAATGGCTACACTCGCAACTAGAATCCTCAATGAGTCGTATAGCAGAGTGAAGGCAGATTTCCCCACGGGTAGGCACGATTTCTGGAAGGAGTGGTCGTTGTCTGAGATAAACCTAAAGTATGCAGCCATAGATGCTTACATGACCTACCAATTGTACAAGAAGATCCATTTGTTTCTATGTTTCCTCGTGTTTTACCCCAGTTGCAAGAGGGAAGACGATCTTAGGGGAGCCCTTTGTACCAAATGTAGTATAGCTGAGCGTGACGCTGCACATGCAAAGAAAATAGCTGTATCTGAAGAAGCTGAGAAAGAAGCTGCAGCTGAAGCAACAAACAGAGAGGCAACATCTTCTAGCGACAATAACCAGGCATGTGATGCACTGCTAATTGTGTTGCGGGATGCTGATGATAAGGAAGCCAAGGCAGATTCCAGGTGGGAAGAACTTGCATTTCGTGAGCTGTGGAGGGCTAATAATGTAAGAGACACTTGGAATGCTCGCATTTGGTCTCCTAGGAACGATGGCAAGCACCTCAAGTGGTCTGATGAGAAATGAATTAAATTTTACTCCTTTGTGTTATATTTCTGTTTTGTGGAACTCAGTTAGCTTGTCAAGATGTCTAGCGCCTCAAGTGAGAGAAGTGAAATAAATTTTACTTCTTTGTATTATGTTTCTATATGTGTCTGGTAGCTTGTCAAGATGGCAACTCGTTAACTGGAAGTTTGAAAGAGTACCATTTTCCTCTCTCGCTAAACAATTATGTTTCATTTTGCCCGAATTGGTAGCAAATCTAGAGCAGCTTCTCTCTTTGATCATTCGTTCCCTTTTGGCCCTCTTTTTGGCCTGATCTAGTAGCAAATCTAGAGCAACAAATAACACTAGGCAGAATACATTCATTCAGAAAACTAAACAAATATAGATATAGCTATTTGTAGCTAAATAGGATATATCGATAGAAAGTAGGTTGCTTAAGGAGGTTCGATACATTCGTTGCTCAGCAGCCATCACACGCAAAATATACAAAATCAAAAGAAGTTGCTTAGCAGCAGTAGACACGTGCAACCCCTCCTTGCATGCGCCTGCGCCTCCGCCTCCTCCCTCTGGCGCTTCCTCCACTTCTTGCTGCCCAGTCCCTTGATCTTGGGGGCCTTGGGCTTGATAAGAGGCATGCGACCCTCTTCGATGGCCACTCGCTGGAGGTTGCGGAGGTGAATGCCGAGAGCCTAGTGTTCAACGATGTAGGCGTTGACGTTCATGGTCTGGCTGACTTTGGGGTTGCCGGATCTTGAGGCCTCTGCATGCATCACGACGCAGTTGAAGTCGATGCCGGCGAGTCTCTTCCTACAAAAGGGCAACTATAGACGCTGCCAGCAAAGAAGGCGTTGTATTGGCTGGCCTGCATCCTCCTCAGAACCTGACGAGACTTGGTGTGCCTAGACTCGTCATCGATGTAGACGTCGTTTCCGTACACCTATTGAAAGAAAAAAAGGAGGATTAGATGATGTAAGAAGATCGAGCAATCGAAATGCGAACAACCGAATCCTAATAAACCAAGATCTAGCATCCAACGATGGGAACGGGAGAAGAACCAGGGAAGAGGAGCAAACCCTAGTTACCTCCGACCATGGGTTGTCGATGCCCGTGTCCTAGGGGTTCACCGAAGCGATGTATTCCTCTGGATCGTAGGGGTCCCAGAAGATTTGGATCTGCACGTGATCGGCGGGGGCCTCCTCGCCGTCTGTGGCCTCCTCGCCGGTGGCTACGTCGGTAGCAGGGACAGGCCTGGGCAGGGACGACGGCTGCCATCGATTCCTCGACATGGGCCTTCTCGCCGGCCGGGGCCTCCTCGCTGGTGGCTACGTTAGTAGTGGGACGGGGACCTGGACGGGGACGACAACTGCCATCGATGCCTGGACGCGGGCATGGACGGGGATGGTGGCTACTTTCAACGCCTCGAGGGGGACTAGGACGGAGATGGGGGCCTCCTCGCCCGCGGCCTTGGAGGCAACGATGGCCACCGCATCCTCCATCGCCATCGCCGTGCGGTTGGGGTTTTCTCTGGAGTTTGTAGAAGCTGATGGGATAGTGGAGAGGGTTGCGTGAGGAGAGTGAGAGAGAGTGAGAGTGGGTAGGCAGAGATGGAGAGGGAGAGGGGCTCTATAGTTAAGGTGATGGGAAGGGATGTTTCGTTGCACCACCATGCACCGCGCCACGTAAGCTACTGTTGCACCGTGCAACTCGACACTCGCACGATACTTCACTTTTTTCCCGGGCCATGCATGGCAGTTCTGTGTTCGCCCACATGCAAAGGGTGCAGACACAATTTCTATGTACGAAGTTTGACACGGCCATAAAATTGTTGATAATTAAAAGGGGAAATGTAGAGGAGAAGGTAGGTGGTTGTACGGCGAGATTGTGGGGTTGTGCTAGATCGGGTAGAGGGAGGTGTGGATGAGTGTGACAGACTCGATGAAGGCGGAGACGTTAGGTCTCCTCGAGGGGCCCCCTCCTCGAGACCCATTTCTCAGCTCTTCGGCCTCCGGCTGACGCGTGGAAGTTTCTTGCGGTAGGGCCTAGTTGGAAGTGAGATTAAGAGCGGGCTGCGTAAAATGGGATATGTCTTATTAAAATCAAGTGGCAATAAATTGCAGCTGCCCGTCGACGACCGTGCACTCGAAGACCTCGTTGCCCTGTGCATGTGTCATGGCGTAGTAGTAGTAGTAGGCTTTTCATACGTGATTAAACATGACATGACCACTCGACGACTTTTTCCATAGACAGCTTCGTGTTCCTTCTTGTAGAAGTCTCGCTGAGAGATACATATGTGTTGTCACACACTGTACTGTGAAGGGAACGACATGTGCAATGATCCGCGTTGGATCACACATGATCAACGGTTGGTGCACACGATCCGTGTGACAACTGTGACAAGCAATCAGGGCGTAGCAGCCAGAGTGAGCACATGTTTGGGCTTCTATGAGAGAGAGGGGGAACCTGAGTTGTATCAAAAAACCAAGGGCAAAACTAAGTAGTATAAAAATGGAAAGTGAGTGTCTTATACAATGAATTACATCTTGGCATAAACCACATGGATTATGTGATGCAACTTCTGCAACACGGGTGCAACATGCAATGTGGAATGTGCACTCCAACATGTGGTGTCCAACCATGTCTAGGAACCCTCGCAACATGCTGGGATTCAACTGCAGCATACATTCTACCACCAGCTTCAAAGATGTTGCATCACCACACCTCATTGGATGTGTGTGTGTCAGTGTGCACCATTGTGGATTTGAAAAAAAATGCAGTGGTGCCACCATAGCATGTGTGTTCTTTTCATAAATCACATGGATCCACTAGAGTTCATTGCATGTGTGTTCTTTTCATAAACCACATGGATCCACTAGAGTTAATTGCATGTGTGTTCTTTACATAAACCACATGGATTCACTAGAGTTCATTGGATGTGTGTGTGAGTATCAGTGTGCATCATTGTGGTTTTAGGAAAAGAACACATGTAGTGATGCCACTCCAACATGTGGTGTCCAACCATGTCCAGGAACCCTGGCAGCATGCTAGGATTCAACTGCGGCATGCATTCTACCACCATCTTGAAAGATGTTGCACCACCACACCTCATTGGATGTGTGTTTGTATCAGTGTGCACCATTGTGTTTTTTTGGAAAAGAACACATGCAGTGGTGCCACCATAGCATGTGTGATCTTTTCATAAAGCACGTGGATCCACTAGAGTTCATTGCATGTGTGTTCTTTTCATAAACCACATGGATCCACTAGAGTTCATTGCATGTGTGTTCTTTTCATAAACCACATGGATCCACTAGAGTTCATTGGATGTGTGTGTGTCTATGTGTGTATCAGTATGCATGATTGTGGTTTTAGAAAAATAACACATGAAGTGATGCCACTCCAGCATGTGTTGTCCAACCATGTCCAGGAACCCTGGCAACATATTGGGATTCAACTGCAGCATGCATTCTACCACCATCTTGAAAGATGCTGCATCACCACACCTCATTGGATGTGTGGGTGTGTGTCAGTGTGAACCATTGTGCTTTTGGAAAAGAACACATGCAGTGGTGCCACCACATTATGTGTGTTCTTTTCATAAATCATATGGATCCACTAGAGTTCATTGCATGTGTGTTCTTTTCATAAACCACATGGATCCACTAGAGTTCATTGCATGTGTGTTATTTTCATAAACCACATGGATCCACTAGAGTTCATTGGATGTGTGTGTGTATCAGTGTGCATCATTGTGGTTTTAGGAAAAGAACACAAGCAGTGATGCCACTCCTGCATGTGGTGTCCAACCATGTCCAAGAACCCTAGTAGCATGCTGGGATTCAACTGCAGCATGCATTCTACCACTAGCTTGAAAGATGTTGCATTACCACACCTGATTGGATGTGTGTGTCAGTGTGCACCATTGTGGCTTTAGGAAAAGAACACATGTAGTGGTGCCACCACAGCATGTGTGTTCTTTCCATAAAGCACATGGATCCACTAGAGTTCATTGCATGTGTGTTCTTTTCATAAACCACATGGATCCACTAGATTTCATTGCATGTATGCATGTGTGTATCAGTGTGCATCATTGTGGTTATAGAAAAATAACACATGCAGTGATGCCACTCCAGCATGTGGTGTCCAACCATGTCTAGGAACCCTAGAAGCATGCTGGGATTCAACTATAGCATACATTTTACCACAAGCTTGAAAGATGCTGTATCACCACACCTCATTGGATGTGTGTGTATCAGTATGCACCATTGTGGTTTTAGTAAAAGAACACATGCAGTGATGCCACCACAACATGTGTGTTCTTTTCATAAAGCACATGGATCCACTAGAGTTCATTGCATGTGTGTTCTTTTCATAAACCACATGGATCCACTAGAGTTCATTGCATGTGTGTTATTTTCATAAACCACATGGATCCACTAGAGTTCATTGCATGTGTGTATCAGTGTGCATCATTGTGGTTTTAGGAAAAGAACACATGCAGTGATGCCACTCCAGCATGTGGTTTCCAACTATGTCCAGGAATCCTGGCAGCATGCTGGGATTCAACTACAGCATGCATTCTACCACCAGCTTGAAAGATGTTGCATCACCACACCTCATTGGATATGTGTATGTATCATTGTGCACCATTGTGGTTTTAGGAAAAGAACACATGCAATGATGCCACCACAACATGTGTGTTCTTTTCATAAAGCACATGGACCCACTAGAGTTCATTGCACGTGTGTTCTTTTCATAAACCACATGGATCTACTAGCATTCATTGCATGTGTGTTCTTTTTATAAACCACATGGATCCACTAGAGTTCATTGCATGTGTTTTTTTCATAAACCACATGGATCCACTAGAGTTCATTGCATGTGTGTTCTTTTCATAAAGCACATGGATCCACTAGAGTTCATTGCATGTGTGTTCTTTTCATAAACCACATGGATCCACTAGAGTTCATTGCATGTGTGTTCTTTTCATAAACCACATGGATCCACTAGAGTTCATTGCATGTGTGTGTATCAGTGTGCATCATTGTGGTTTTAGGAAAAGAACACATGCAGTGATGCCACTCCAGCATGTGGTGTCCAACCATGTCCCGGAACCCTAGCAGCATGTTGGGATTCAACTACAGCATGCATTCTACCACCAGTTTGAAAGATGCTGCATCACCACACTTCATTGTATATGTGTGTATCAGTGTGCACCATTGTGGTTTTAGGAAAAGAACACATGCAGTGATGCCACCATAACATGTGTGTTCTTTTCATACAGCACATGGATCCACTAGAGTTCATTGCATGTGTGTTCTTTTCATAAACCACATAAATCCACTAGAGTTCATTGCATGTGTGTTCTTTTTATAAACCACATGGATCCACTAGAGTTCATTGCATGTGTGTTCTTTTCATTAACCACATGGATCCACTAGAGTTCATTGCATGTGTGTTCTTTTCATAAACCACATGGATCCACTAGAGTTCATTGCATGTGCATTCTTTTCATAAACCACATGGATCCACTAGAGTTCATTGCATGTGTGTTCTTTTCATTAACCACATGGATCCACTAGAGTTCATTCATGTGTGTTCTTTTCATAAACCACATGGATCCACTAATGGTGGCCGCTAGATCGAGTCTTCTAGAAGGCACGCCCCAACACACTTGTTTTCCATGACAATTGTTACATACCATTCGATCGGGGCGCTTGGACGATTGGGATGGCTCTTCGTAAGAGCGATCTGCGAGTAGCTTGTTCTGCGACATGATTGGCCATGCTTAGTGTTTGCTTTCTCTGGACAAACTGGCAACACCGTGCCTCCCCTTTTGCTGGTGTCACGTGTTCCATGGTCCACCTTCCAGTGTCACGTCCCCTCTACCACTCTTCCTCGCCATACTTCTCTTCCTTCCCCTTGAAGCCACTTTCCCTACTTCTCTCCCATCCCGCCGCAAGCCGACGATGCCTCCAGCAATCTCTCCCGCATCCACCCTAGTCCCCCACCCCCCTTTCACCATGGGTTCAAGGGGAGGCGGTGAGGAAACGCGTCGTGATGATAGGGACGGTGATTTCGATGTGATTCATCTCATCTCTAACATATGTGGCCATTTATCTATTTTGACCTAGATCTACTCTGATTATTCATGCACGTATGATGTGTTAAGCCAACCAGACGATGTATGACTCCGACTATCACGGTTTAGTGGAGGAAGACAGTCCTCCGCTATGTCAACATGGATATGTGCCTGCTAAATTTGTAGCGTTTGAAGGACGAAACACAGGCAAGAGTTTTTTGGGTGTCAAGGATATGGTGCAATATTGCCACGCAGAAGTTGCGGTGTTATCAAATGGGTAGATCCAGAGTGGCCCAAATCGATGTATAAAATGCTGGACAAACTATGGGATATGACTGTTGAGTTGAAAGAATCCATAGTTAGCTCACTTCTTGAGAGTGCTAAGATGAAGTTATTTGACCATGTTGACACAACCAAGCTTAACCGAGATCTCATGAGGGTGCAAGACAAGGTTAGCAAAGTAGAGAAGGAGAGGGACGTGGCGTTGGCCCTGAAGGCTAAAGCAGAGCAAGATCTGACGCAAGCAAGGAATGAACTTCACCAGGCCAAAGTCCTGCAGTTCACAACTATGGGTATTGACAAGTGCATGAGGATAAATGCACAGAGAAACAATTGAAGCTGTACAAGGAAGATGCTAAAATGACGGAGCAGATGATTCGATCCTTGCTTTCGCAGGAAGATGCGCATCGGGCTAAGATTAGGAAGATCAAGGAGATCTGTGATAACTAGTTCTATTTAGCTTGAGATCCGTACTTTTTTAGGTTGTAATAGTAGTACTTGTTAACCTAGCGGTCTGAACTAGTGGTCTTGGAGTCCTGGGAGAAAAAAATTGGTCGCTCGTTAATTTGTCTTAGCCCTCCGTTACTTCCTTTTGTCTGATGATGGTGGTATTATGACTTTGGTGGTTTGTTTAAACGTATTCTACGTGGATTGTGTCGCATGCAAATGGCACAACCACAATTTATAAAGTGGAAGCATGTACACCTTGTTACTGGAGATCCGGGAGCTTCGCCAGACGGGCTCAAGATTAGGCCAGAAAGTGGTGCCAATTTCCTCATTATCTGGGCATTATCGGTTGCCATTGCTTTTTATGTTGCCATGTCGTTGTGCAGCAACTGAAATAAGTTTGCTGCTTCGTGGAGTGTAGCAGCTTGAATAATTTATTGCTGTGCCACTAACATTCCATCGAATTTGGAGACCTCATGCCCCTGAGAAATCGTGGAACCGGTGCTGCGTGTTTTCAGATAGTAGTGGCACAATCACAATCTCGGATTCAACTACTGAATCAGTCATTTCCAAACCTCAAGCCACAGTACATTTTACCCCGAGAACGTGGGTAGATTGTTTCGCCCAACAAGTTCCACACACAGAGCTCCAGAATTTAACCAAATCACATATATAGGTTCAAGTTCAACACGTTATTATGCATCTTCATTGCTAGCAGCCTTCTTCCCCTGCCTAGGTGACAAGCCTTCACGTCCACTGGCTTCTTCATTTCTTGCCTTCTTCCTCTTCCTCGGTGCCAATTTTCTTAGCTTCACGTACTCTGCATCACCGGGACAATCAGCACCAGAATCGTGTCCAGCATCATCACTCCACTCGTTTTTATTTTCTTCCGGCAGCAAAATGACTGACACGGTAGTCATGTTTCTAACCTTGCGGCGCTTCCTGCCAAAGAATAAGGACTGTTGTATAACTGCCTAATATCTACAAGGTAAACAAAACAAAAATTACAATGCAGCACAAACATGCGAACCCCAAGAGACTTTGCTTACCAGGAGATAATTGGGTTCGAGCGACCACCCTGTCCAAGAATAGCAGGGCGAATCCCAGTTGCAGCAGCTTCCACATCCAGTACATCACAATTCAGCATAAACATGCAAGCCGAAGCATACCTTTTCATCAACCCAATTAGCTGACTGTCACACGTTAGAGGAACCATGATGCCTCGTTCATCCATGAAGCTGAACTTTGAAGTCTTCTTTGGCCCTATTTCAGCATATTTACGCAGAGAATCAACCATACCAGGGATAGTGCAGATCCGCGTAGGAGCTTCTTCCATCATGAAATAATGGTGTCCAGAACACTTTCCCTTCACCCCTTCTGATTAAGAGTCATAGCTGAAGAGGGATACCGTACCTAGGTAAGGGTGGTCCGTGGAGATCCCACTTGACAAAAAACTATGGACAAAAAATGTTTGTCAGCGTTGGGCTAGCTAAACAAATCTAGGTTCAATAGCCAGCTTAGCAGTTATAGTTAGTGCAAATAGCAAAGAGAAGAGTATCTCACCTGCATGTAGCCAGAACTTTTTCCTCCTTGGTAGTAGGATCTGCCATCCTCCATGTTGCTCAGCTCGTCGGTGGCGGAGGCGGGATAGAGCCTCGCAATGGTGGCGGAGGCATGTGGCATTAGAGCTCAGGATCAACGAATGGGCGCAGCAACTTGGCGTCAGAAGTAAAATGTCCGAAGGGATCGTTCTGCTTCGAGGGAGGATTTCTACACCACTGGTGCTACAGGAAAGGAGGGAGTGGATTTGTGAAATTGGTCAACGCACCAAGCCACTTAGTTCCTAGATTTTCCTAAAAGGTTGCCATGTTGGCGCTCGCGTCATGGACATATGACCAACATCTGGGTCCCGGCCGTCTACTTCACGGAGCAGTTTAACAGAATGTTTGAATTTGGTAGGGGTGAGATGAGTTTTCCTCGAAATGGCCCCTCTCGGTAGTTGGCAGTCCAACTTTGCGAAACATGGCAATTACGGGCAACTTGGGTACCGCGATGCACTCGCTCGGGAACTTTCGGGCCCCAAACGAACATGGCCACCTTTCCGTCTACGACTAAGATTCAGTTACAGAGTACATCTTGGACTAAAGATAACTAAGCAGGCCTAAGTCGGTAAGTCTTCTAGGCCTTTCAATAGCCGGATGGACCTCCGTCTTCTCTCCATGACTGGGCCGCCCATGAAGCAAAGCTCTAACCCGAAGTGGGTCACCCTGGTCAGCAAGTCACCATGGGTATACCCGGAAAGTATATCCCCAACAGTAGCCCCAGGAAGGCTCCAAGATCTAGAGTCGGATTTCATCGTCTAGCTTGATCTATCTTCGGCTTGCAGAATCTTGAAGGGTTCCTGAAACTCAAAAGAAAGGTAGGATCTGAGGCTCAAATCGAGTCGGACTTGTGAGCATGTTATTCGGTTTTCTAACTTGAAATTCAAATCAAGCCAGAACGTGGCCTCTGACATAACCTGACATCAGTCAAGGTCAAGTCATTTCACTAACAGACATTCCTGATAGCACGACTGTTGGTGGGTCCGCTTATCACGGAACCGAGGCGCCATTTTAATGCATGTGCGGAGATCGAGGAGGTTACCCATCTCCTTCCATGATGTGTGGTATGTTCACCGTTTGTTTCACACGAATCTTGATGCCAGTGAGGCATATAAGGGGTTTAGATCTCCTTATTCTTCCTTACCAGCGCCCCTGCTTTTCTTCTTCCTCCCAACACCACCACACACTAGCTCCTCCTTTCCTTCCTCCAAACCACACAGCGCTGCCCATCTACGGTCCGCATTGTCCCTAGAATGGTTGACACTTCCTAATTTGGTACATCGGCGACCACGGCGGTGACCTCTGTAGTGGCGGAGAAGGAGAACTTCCACGGAGTGTGGATCTCATGCATCCTCGATGACGATAAGCGGCGCGTCATTGGGAAGGAAGGTCTCCTGTGCACCAGCGATTGGCGCAGTGGTTTCGATGAGGTCGTCCCCAATCCTCGTGTCGACGAGAGGGTCCACTTCGGCACTCTCCTTGATAGAGGTTTGATCTTCCCCCCTCAGAGTTCTTCTCTAAGGTTATAGATTACTATGGAGTTCAACTCCACAACTTCCCCCCAAACACAATTCTAGAACTTAGCGCTTATGCTTCCTTGTGTGAGGGTTATCTCGGAATAAAACTGAGTCTTGTCATGTTCCAGTACTACTTTGGTACCCAGAGAAATTCCATCACTTCCGGTAATCCTTACATTACCGGAACTCTTAGCCTGACTCTTTGGAGAGACCGAGTCTACCCCAAGATTAAGGCTAGCGAGTCAGTGAAGAAATGGCCATCCATGTTCTTTTACCGTAAGTAAAAACCGGCTCCCGGCAAATAATCTGCTTTGCCAGCTTTTGTCGACGGTGCCGCTGCGCCCTAAGAGTCCTGGGATGCAGAAGCTTTGGCCCTTCCTGGCGATCTGATTCTTGCCAAGAGACGGATCGAGTATTTGATGAAGATCAAGGGGCTGAAAGGATCCGACCTGATCCACTGCTGTCTGGCACACCCGATTTATCCCCTTCAGCACCATGGTAACCATATTATGCATACGGTCACCAAGAGTAAAAAGGACAGCCTCAGGATCATCTCCGTCTCAATCCCGGACAGAGAATATATGTCCTGGATCAAATGGCTGATCATGGAGCGAGTTGAAGGAAGATTCCAGATCTCTCTCTGGACATGTACACTGCCGATGAACCTACGACACATGTAAGTTTTCTGGTTGTTTCCTTCATACTTAATTATATGCTCATCTATACTTTATTATAGTTGAAAGAACATTTCATGTTTTCCTATGTTTTGCATGTTAGATAACAATACTATGGAGACTTTTCATGTGTGCTAAGTGTGCAGGAAGTTTTGAGGGGGCCGGATAATCCACCCCTCCAAGGGCCGGATAATCCGGCCTACCTCATCTCTCAAGGAAGCCAAGGCGCGTCGCTCTGTGTCGAGTCAGATTTTCTCCCGGAAAATCCGAACTGGGGCGGTTTTCCTCCCCAGGCCGGATAATCCGGGTTTCGCAAGGGCCGGATAATCTGGCCCTCAGTTTTCGAGCAAAAGGAGCCAAGGCGCGTCGCTCGGTATCCGGTCGGATTTTCTACCAGAAAATCCGAACTGGGGCGGTTTTTCTTCCCCAGGCCGGATAATCCGGCCTTCGCATAGGGCCGGATAATCCAACCCCCAGAAGTTGATCAAGGGCAAGCTCGGCGCGACACTCAGAGAGGGGGCGGATTTTTTGCCGGATATTCCGAGTCTGGGGCGGAGTTTCCCCAGACCGGATAATTCGGCCCTCACTTGGGCCGGATAATCCGGCCCCAAAGTGTGCAACGGCTGGTTTTTGGAAGGGGGTATAAGTACCCCTTCTTCCCCAACGTCCAGTACTCTTGATTCATTTTGAATTCGACCAGACCCTATGCAAGAGCTCTAAATCTCGATCTCCCACTTCAACCACCCTAAAGTCTTGATCTTTGGTGGAATTGAAGGAGGAGAAGTTCATCATCAACATCAAGAATCAAGCGCTTCAACTCCTCTCCATTCACTTGGAGAAATCCTTGATCTAGTATTCTCGTTAATACCTAGATCGTGTTATTGTATTTGACAACTTTGTTCTTGTGGCAGCTTGTTGTCATTTCGGGAGCCTCCAAGTTGTTCTGGAGTTGTTGCCCCGCTAGTTGTGTAAAGGCGCCGGTGCCCGCCTCGAAGGGTACCTATAGTGGAAGGTGGATCAGGCCTGTTGTGGCGAGATCCATCGGAGAACAGGGTGAGGCCTTTTGTGGCGTGGTGGTCTTAGTACCGCCCACCCCTCCAACGCAGACGTACTTCCTTTAACAAGGAAGGAACTGCGGTAAAAAAAATCCTGTGTCTCCGCGTGCTTCACTTCGGTTCACTCGTTCCTCTTCCACTCGCTCCTTACTCGCTAGTAGATAGGTTTGCATATAGGGAAATTCCACACATTAGTTTATCTAGAGAATTTACCTTTGTGCTAAGCTTAAAATTGAAAAAGAATTAAAATTGGTGTAGCACCTATTCACCCCCCTCTAGGTGCTCATACGATCCATTTCAATTGGTATCAGAGCCCCGGCTCTTAATTCGGGCTTAACCGCCTAAGAGTAGTATGGGTACCAGGGATGATGGAAATGAGGCTATGGATAAGGTCACAATGGATGATCTCAAGTCGTTGGAAACAACCTTGTTGAAATCCTTTGAGGCCAAGATGGAGGAGATGAATCAAATGATTGCTCGCCTTACATCATCCATAGCCCCATCTCCATCCTCCTCTGAGGCTCCCTCACCATCATCTAAGGAAAAGGGTAACACCGGATCTAAGGATGATGATGTGGATGGTGAAAAACTAAATGGTTCCACCTCCAAAAAGGGAAGTGGTAAGGAGGAATATAGTGAGGTTCGCCACGTATATTCCCCTGACCCACCTATCCCTCATCCTCATATAAACAATAGGGGTGATCCACCCAAGCTCACTGCATCTTCTTTTAACCAATGGCAATTTCTAATGAAATCTCATGTTTGCAGCTCCTCTATTGAATTGTGGATGATCATTGAAGAAGGTCTTCATGTTGGAGATCAAACCAATTTAACAAGAAGGGAAGTTGTGGATAGCCAGTTGAATGCCACTGCTCTCCACATGATACAGCTGGGTGTGGGTCCCAAGGACATGCCACACATTGAACATCTCAACACGGCTAAAGAGGCGTGGGATGCTCTTATGGACCTTTTTGTTGGAAATGAAAGCATGAGAAGAAACCGGTATGATGCCCTTAGTAACGAAGCTGAGGGATTCTACATGTTGGATGGTGAAAACCATGAGGACATGTATAGAAGACTCAAGGGCATCGCAACAACATTTCGGAAGCATGGGGCCACTCACATTGATGATGCATGGATAAAAAGAAAGTATGTGAGTGCCTTAATGCCTTTCAAACCGACGGATTTGAAGAGCTTGCAAGGTAGACACAACTATCATCAAATGACATCCAATGAATTCATGCAAGAAATGGCATCATTCAAAGTGGCAGCAAAGAATGCTGAAGATGCCCGTGCTCGGGCCATTGGAATGCAAAAGGGTGTCAATATGGCTCTCAAAGCCAATGTTGTTGAGTAAGAGGATGATGAAGGAGCATTTGAGAGGGGATCCATGGACTGCCCCGATGAGGTCAAACGTGCTCATGGTGAGTACATGGCATTCTATGCAAAGAACTTTTGGAAGGACCCTGCCAAAGCCAAGTCTGAACTTGAGCGCAAGAACGGGTCAAATGGAAGAAGAGAAAGTGGCCCAAGATTGAGAACTTGCTTCAATTGTGGAGATAGACCGCACTTTGTAGCCGAGTGTCCTTATGAAAATAGAGAAGACAATGGTGGCAGGCTCATTCTCAAAGAGAAATCCAAAGTTCCTAAGAAGAAGCCATTTGCTAAGAAGAATGGCCCTTTCAAGAAGCAACACAAGATGGTCCTTGTAGCTCAAGAAGAATACTCCTCCGCAAGTGAAGATGAAGAGGATGATGATAGTTCCCACGAAGTGGCTGCTATAACCACCACATCGACTCCCTCATCTCTCTTCGACTCACCGAACGAGAACGCCATTGTCGTGGTGGTGTCACGGCAGATGCCATGGATAGGCTAAAGGTGGGGACTAATACACGCTAGGGGAATCCAGGGAGGGATAGTGGAGTGATTCTCCACACAGAAGATTGTATTGCTTTCTTTTCAAGATTACAAGTGCTCCTAGAGCTGTATTGGCGAGAGGAGGAAGAAGGAGCTCTCTTACTCTCACCCACAGTTCACCCCTAGAACCTTAGCCAAATCGGTATAGAAGAAAACCCAACACCCTCTACTGAAACCCTAGCCCTCCTTATATAGAGGCGGCCTGGTCTCTGCCTAGGGCATACGTGGAGGCATATTCCTAAGAATATGCCTCCTCTCAAAGTGGTAACATGACCGGGGTGCTTTTCCCCCGCCTCACACATGCTTTAGCTACGTGAGCCTCTGCGGCGCCTGCATCAGCCGACACGGGCGTCGTCACCCTTGTTGGCCATGACCCGATGGTCCTGCCCTTGCTTGCTTCGCTCATGCAGTGTGTACCGGGCCTTCTTTTTGACCAGAGAGATTCCTTCCTTCTCCCAGAAGCTAAACGGGACCCGGATCATGGTAGATCCAGCTATACCTGTTCCTGCATACAAGTTAGACAAGCACTTCCGACTTACTCCTTAAGTCGGCTGATATAATGTTAGGCGACCCCCCTGGTCCGGGTTACTCCGTGATCCGGCCTGCCTAGAGGTGACCCGGCCAGCATCCGCTTTGGCCTTGCCGAACCTCGGCTAACTCGGCCTTTATACCCTGGAGTGACCCTACCCGGGGTTATCCCCCCAACATTAGTCCCCGAAGCTGGTGCGGTCTTAGCCGCCTTGGCCGCTAAGGCCACATCAGGTTCATTTATGTTCGAGCCTTGGACGTTATTTCCGATTTAGCTCTTTATCTCAGATTATGTGGACTTACATTCCCTTCGCACGTTCCAAGTTTTCACTTGTCGGTCGGGTTACCACTTTGACTCGGATCTCATGGATTTACGTTCCCTCTGCACATTCTAAGTTTTTACCTGCTGTCCGGGCTACCATGGCTCTATCCGGGCCTTGTTTCCTTCTTTCATACGCCAACCCATGTGGAGGCTAATCATTACGTTGTCTTATTTTAAGGGCCTGCACAGTAACCGCCACAGTAATTGTCGGTTATCACTATGCGAGGGTCACGTCACGTCTGCCTCCTCGTTTACCGCATCAGTGTGTCACGTCATGGGATCGCCTCTGCCCTGTGGCCCTCCGTGTGGCTCCTTACTGATTGGCTGAGGCAGTTGATACACGGCCACACCATGTGGCTCATTTGCAGGGCGCGATCCCACTCACCCTCTTAGGGGGTGGTTAAATAGCGGAGGGCGCACCCCTTAGGATTTTTCCCTCTTCTGCGCCCCTATGCCCATTGCTCTTCTTCTTCATCTTCCTCGCGACCGCGCCGCCGCCAGTGCTCCTAGGAGCGGCGCCGCCGCTGCACTTTTCCCCGTGCCTCTGCGTCGCAGCCACCGCTGCGCAACTCCCTCGCCACGGGTCCTCGCTAGTCCAGGCCTCTGATCCCCGCCACCGCTAGCGCCAGCGAGGGTAGCGAGTACGAGATGACGGAGGAGGAGCTCGTCGTCGCCGAGCAAGAAATGGAGGAGGACGCCACTGCGGCGGATCGTGGCGCGTGGGCCGGGTCATGGGTCTGTCAAGATGACCTTGACTGGCTCTACCAGACCAGACGCATCCCTGCCAGCGTCGTCGCTCGTCTCCCCTCCGCCGAACTGGCCCCCTCACCCAATCCGGGTGAGTTCGTCGTGTTCTTGTCCCACTTCCAACGGGGGTTCGGCTTGCCGGTGAGCGACTTCTTCCGGGATTGGATTAGCACCTACCACTTGCAGCCACACCACCTTCCAGCCAACGCTATCACTTCTCTCTCTGCTTTTGCTTCTACGATCGAAGGCTACACCGGACTATGGCCGACGAAGGAGCTGTGGATCCGGTTTTTTGGCCTTCATCGTAACGTCATCCCCAACATCCAAGTTGAGTCGGAGGATAAGCAGCTCACCCAATTAGGAGCTGCGTCCATCTCACCCCGGAGGACTTCCGTTTTCCCCCGGGTCACCGGGCTTGACTGCTGCAAAGGATGGGCCCGGACCTTCTTCTATCTCCGGAACACGGGCACCGAAGATTTGATTCGGTTGCTCCCCTATACTCCGGGTCCACCTAACTCAGAATTTTGGGAGGAGATCTCCAAGAAGCCCACGGCTCTGGCCAACCAGGTTAACAAGAGGTTCGCGGAACTGAAGAAACTCGGATTGCGCAACAAGGATGCTATGATCATGTTCGTGCGCAACCGAATCTCTCCCCTCCAGAAGCGCACCCACAAGGTGTGCCACATGAGTTTCGGCCGCGACCCCAACTGAACCTCCTCCTTCGAGCTAAGCAACACGGAGATTTTTCGCCGGGTTAAGGCTCTCTTCACCACCCACAAGGATTTCTCCGCTGAATGGACGTGGGGAATTGAGCACTTTTGTCGTGACAGGCTCCCTCCCGCGGTAAGCTTCGCGGGGCAAACTTACTTCGGATTAAATATATGTTGGTTTTGTTGTATTTTTGACTCTGTTCTTCATTCCATTTCTCAGCTATTCCTTCAGCAAACCCTTGAGGACGGCACGGATCCGACCCTTAAGTGGGCACCAGACCGAGAAACCCCGGATGAGGAGGAGCCGAACCAGGAGATGTTTCTCCCTATGACCGACGCTACAAAACGACCCAGCGGTAAAGTCTCTTCTCTTAGAGATTGGCCCGATGATGAGGATGACTCGGATGTTGACGTGATTGAACCTGTTTAGGCTGTCCCTCTTTCTTTTGCCTTTCCGGCATCAGCTAACCCTGGTGGGCATATCCATGAGGATCCTCCGCTTGCTACGGACGAACCGGTTCTGGTGGCACCGAAGAAGAAACGCGGAGCTACACCGAGTTCCTCCTCCGGACCTTCTCAGCCCGCAAAAAGGCGAAAGAAGGCCGGAGACAAAGCTGCCTCCAAGCCGGCAGGCAAAGCCCTGGCACGAAGGGCTCGGAAACCGAAGGAGGCCCAAACCTCGGATGCGTAAGTCATTTTTCTCTCCGTACCCCACTTTTCCTTGCATTGTTGTAATTCCTCTTCTGACATTATTCTCTTCTGCAGGGCTCCGGTGGAGGTCCCTCAGAGCGGATCTAGCATCTCTTCACCGCTCCGATCTAGCCCTTCTCCCCTTCGTGACGACGAGTCACGTCCGCTGAGCCCTATTCCAGAGGGTTCCACGGCTGCTCCGGATTCCACACTACCTCGTCAAGAGGAGTGCAACCTCGGAGTGGGAGGGATCGGTCCAGCCGAGGCGACGGCGTCCACAACTTCGGCATCGCTGCAACCAGCAGCCACCGAGTCTACCTCAACACCAGCACCGCCTCCAGCACCGGCAGCAGTTCCAGTACCAGTGACCGAATCAGCACCAGCACCCGTTCCGGCACCAAGAAAATCAACAACCGCACCAAGTTCTTCCGCCTCGTCCGAGTCATCTCAACCTCGGCGAGGAAATACCCCAGCAGCTCCTAAGGGGAAATCCGCTGCAGTTACTTCTTCCTAGCAAGCCAAGGGAAAAAAGGCTCCGGATGCTACCAAGTCAGCATTCGTCGAGGCTGGGCAGCGAACCCTAGCGTCGATGCTTCCCAAGAAAGCTCCAGCAGTGAAGGATGCCCCTGCCGAGCCAACTGACGCGCAGCAAATGGTTCTGCATACTAGCCTAGCCCTTGCTTTGGTTGAGAGGAAAGAAGCGCATGCGAAGGGCTTGGTGGCACCCCATATGCTCACCGGTGAGCGGTATCCTCCGAGCCTGATTGAGTTCGTCATGAACTGGAACAAGGCGGAGTTCGTCCACAACGACGATCTCCTAGAAAAGTTCGGCCCCGCAGAATTTTCTGCCCAAATGAACACAGCCGCCAAGGCAATTAACCTCGCGGGGCGGATGATGGAGGTATGTCGTTTCTCCTTTACATGCTGTAGATAATAACCATTAGTCCCCGAGCCTTCGGTGGAGTAACTTGTTACTCGGCCGGATGCTCATTAGAAAACTAACGTAGCTCCATGTGAACTTCGAATATGCACACATCTAGAGCCGGGTTAAGTTCCACTTGGCCCGGAGCTTGTACACTTCGAATATGCACACACCTAGAGCCGGGTTAAGTTCCACTTGGCCCGGATCTTGTACACTTCGAATATGCACACACCTAGAGCCTGGTTAAGTTCCACTTGGCCCGGATCTTGTACACTTCGAATATGCACACACCTAGAGCCGGGTTAAGTTCCACTTGGCCTAGATCTTGTACACTTCGAATATGCACACACCTAGAGCCGGGTTAAGTTCCACTTGGCCCGGATCTTGTACACCAAGCTAATTTATGCTTTTGTACATTTTTCAGGTGACCACCAATCGCCGAAGTGCTGAATTCCAACGCCTGCTGGATACCCACAAGATGCTACGCGCAAAGCATGTTGCACTTATCGCGGAACATGAAAAAAGGGGTAAGTTTCTCCCTTGGCGCTTTTCCGTTTCTCTTCATCTTCTTCTACCGAACTAATCTCCTCATTCGGTTTCTGCAGCTAGGGTGGAGGCTGAGAACAAGATCATGCGGAAGAACTTAGAGCAAATCAAGGGTATGTCCTTTTTGTCCGACGTTGTACTGTTTTCCATTTCCTTTTCTCCTTGGCTCGGTAAACATTCATTCCTCGGCTCTGCCGGGTCAACATACTATTTCAGCATTGCTTGAGGATAGTGTGCCCGTGCCTGATATGATGCTGCATTTTCTCGAACAAGCAGGGCAGCATCAAGCCGAGCTGAAGTAAAAAGATGATGGGCTTGCTCTCCTCTGGACCAAGGACAATGAGATTGCCAGGCTCAAGGCTGAGATGGAAAAGATGAAGGCCCAGCACCATACCGAGCTCCAAAAGGTTGGCTAGAACTTCACAGAAGAGAGCGGGCGCCTTACTCTCCAGATCTCCAAGGACCAGGACCTACTCAAAGAATCTGACATCCATCTTGGATCGGTAAACGCTGAGCTTGAGAAACTTCGCAAGAGACGCGATGACTGCATCAAGGAGTTGACCCGGATTCATAGCCACATTTCACGTAAGTTCCTTTCCCTTATCCGACATAATTCTCCGGGTTACTTCATATGTCTTTTCTTTAGCTTCTTCCTTTGCCTTGTTTCCAGGCCACTTTCCAGAGGGTACTCCTATTGCGAGCGTTGTTGTTGCCAATTTCCGCCGAGAGAGGGGTACTCCCGTCACTCTTGACGGTGAGAGCATTCCCTTAGACATGGAGGACCTATTGGTCAGCATGTCATCTCGCGTGGAAATCATCAAGAACTACGGCAAGGATCTCCTCGACGTTTCAGTCCGAGTTTTCAACACGTTCTGGCCTGGTGAGAGCGCTTCGAAGAGAATCACACTTCTTGCTGAAAAGCTATCGGATATCGAGACCCAGCTCGACCTTTGGAGGGAGTCCGCTGGGCGTGCCGCAGCTGATACTATCCTTCACCACATACTCACATGGTATGAGAAGACCAACCTCAGCCTCCTTACACGCCGGCGCACCGGATCCAGATGGACTAATGACCCGGAGTGGGTAGCTCGGCGCCAGGCTTGCGCCTACAGCCTCATCGAATATTCTCCTATCCATGAATGGGTTGAAGGACCGAGCTTCCTGGAATCCGCTAGGGACGAGAACGCTGAGAACGTTGAAGACGGGTCAGATGAGGACGAAGAAGGCGATGCCTCAGATATTGAAGACAGCGAAGACGACGCCGAACTTCCTCCTCCTGCTGCTCCTTAGGTCAAAAAACTTGAAAATTTATCAGATCCCCGGTATGCCGGGTGCAACTGTATGTTGTGTATATGTGATATTTTGCTACTAAGTTCTTATGCCGGGTTAACTTGGGCAAAGTCCCCGAGTTTCTTTTTCTTGTTCGTTCAATCTTTTGGCTCGGATCATGTCTACCTTGATTCGGTTTTATGACTTACGAATCCGAGCTTCAAAAATCGTCTTAACAATACTAAGAAACTTTCAAACTTAGCTAAAAAAAAGCTGCATAATAACTTGAAAATAAATACAGGGTTAGTCCGAAAAACAAACGTTAGCTCGAATAAATTCGTTTCCTTAGTCGCTTTTCATGTGCTACGCAATTCCAAACTTGTTCTCTTGCTTGCCATGAAGCCAATTCTTGTTGGACAGCAGCAAGTCGAAGAGTTGGGTTTTTGGTGCTCACACATTACTAATCCGGGTTAAGTATAACAACTTATTCTAGCTAACGCACAAGAGACGACAACAATAATTATTAAGGCAGTCCCCGAGTTACTTCTTGAGGCGCTACTATTTCATTGATAAGCTCATTGCCGACATACATACCGACATACGAGACGACTCGGATACATACACTTCGTAGATAAGTGTAGAAAGGACGAAGTAGTGCTACATTCCACGGTCGCCTAGATTCCTCTCCAGACCTGTCCGCCTTGTTCTTTTCCTGTGGCTTTGCATCTATAAGATAGTAAGAATTATTGTGCAATGCTTTGCTCACAATGAATGGCCCTTCCCATGGGGAGGGATAATTTATGCATGCCAGTAGTACGTTGTACCAACCGGAGGACCAGATCGCATTCCCGAAAGACTCGGGGGCACACTTTTCGGCTATGGTAGCGTCGGAGATTTTGCTGATATATGGCGGATCTGGACAGTGCCAGTTCTCTCGCTTCTTCCAGCAGATCAACATCATTTTGCCGGGCTTCCTGCACTTCGGCTTCTGTGTATTGGTTGACCCTAGGCGAATCATGCTCTATGTCGGCTGGTAATACAGCTTCTGCCCCGTATACCAGAAAAAATGGCGTATAGCCTGTTGATCGATTCGGAGTTGTTCTTAAACTCCACAGTACCACTGGTAGTTCTTCTATCCAGCACCCTGCTGATCTTTGCAGCGGCTCAATGAGCCGAGGTTTTATCCCGGATAATACTAATCCGTTGGATCTTTCCACTTGTTCGTTCGATGCAGGGTGAGCTACCGAGGCTACGTCGAGTCGGATCTTCTTGTCCCGGCAGAAGCGCGCAAATGCTCCTTCCGCAAAATTTGTGCCATTGTCAGTTATGATACTGTGAGGATAACCGTATCTCAAGATAATGTCTTTGAGAAATGTTACGGCCGTAGCTCCATCACATTTTCTTATAGGCTTCACTTCAATCCATTTTGTAAACTTATCCACCATGACCAAAATGTGTGTCATGTTTCCCCTTGCTAGTTTGAACGGGCCAACCATATCCAAGCACCATACGGCAAATGGCCACGTAATTGGTATGGTCTTGAGTTCCGACATTGGCATATGTGTCTTAGTAGCATATCTCTGACAACCATTGCATTTTCTCACCAGATCTTCTGCTTGTTCTAAGGCACTTGGCCAGTAGAACCCATGCCGGAATGCTTTTGCCACCAAGGCTCTGGATAAAGCATGATCCCCGCATTCTCCTTGGTGTATATCTCGGAGGATGTCAAGCCCTTCTTCCGGGTCAACACATCGCTGGAGGACATTGGTTACACTCCGTTTGTATAGCTCGGAATTGATAATTGTGTATGCTTGTGCTCTCCTCTGAGTTTGCTTGGCTAACACCTCCTTAGTGGGTAACGTTCCATCTTTTAGGAATTGGAATATAGGCAGTGCCCAAGGTGGTATTGCTCGTGCAGGGAACACGTCCTCATCAATTTCCATCTGATCTACTGGCATAACTTCAGCCAGATCATGCTGAGCAGTCCCCGGGTCGAGCGAGGTAGTCCCCGGGTTTGCTGAGGCAGTCCCCGGGTTTGCTGATGCAGTCCCCGGGTCTCGCGTACTACCTCCCATGTCAATGTCCATGGGCTCAACTCCGGATTCTGTATCTTCTGGGACATAGATCGAGTCGGTTCCTGGGGACGGCCTGATAGATGGTTTTCTGAAGTGTTCCAATGCTACACCCGGTGGAATTGCCTGTCGGGTTGATCCGAGCTTCGATAGCATGTCGGCAGCCTCGTTTTCCACTCGGGGTACATGGTGAAATTCACACCCCTCAAAGTAACCAGATATCTTCTGCACATGAAACCTGTACAGTGCCATGTTTGGATCCAGGGCGTCCCACACTCCGGACACTTGCTGCACCACCAAATCCGAGTCGCCAAAGCATATTATCCGACGTATGCCAATATCTTTTGCCACTTTGAGCCCATGCACAAGAGCCTCGTACCTAGCGACATTGTTTGATGCCACGAATTGGATCTATAATACGTATTTTAGCTGGTCCTTCTTTGGTGAGGTAAGCACAACCCCAGCGCCTAATCCGGTTTTGGTTTTCGACCCATCAAAGTGCATCCTCCATTAGTTCCGATCTGGTGGCGGTGGTTCGTATTGTACCTCGGCCCAATCTACAAAAAAGTCCGCCATAGCCTGAGACTTGATTGCTTCTCTTCTGTCGTATTGGGGCGCATAAGGAGCTAGCTCAATTGCCCATTTTGCAATTCTGCCACTCGCATCCTTGTTACCCATTATCTCGGATATGGGAGCTTCACATATCACTTTGATGGGGTGCTCCTCAAAGTAATGCTTTAACTTCTTTGCCGCCATATAGACACCATATGCCTCCTTCTGAAAGTGCGGGTAGTTCTGTTTTGAGGCAGATAATACCTTGCTCAAGTAATACACTGGCCTCTGCACCGACTTACCCTCTTCATTGCGCTCTACAACAATCACTGCACTTACAACTCGGTTGGTTGTGGCTATGTAGAGCAACATTGGCTCCTTTGATAGTGGAGAGGCTAACACTGGTGCAGTGGCCAACATCTTTTTTAAGTGGGCAAAGGCTTCATCGGCCTGTGGTGTCCAAACGAACTTATCCGACTTTTTCATGAGTTGGTAGAGAGGCAAAGCCTTTTCTCCCAACCGACATACAAACCGACTCAACGATGCTAGGCACCCAGTGAACTTCTGGACATCGTTAAGACGATTCGGCAGCTCCATTCGTTCAATGGCCCGAATCTTAGTTGGATTAACTTCGATACCTCGGCTGGAGACGAGAAATCCGAGTAATTTTCTAGCCGGGACACCGAAGGTACATTTTTCCGGGTTAAGCTTCATCCGGAACCTTCTCAAGTTCGCGAATGTCTGCCTGATGTCCCCAAGGAGCATTTTGCTTTCCTTGGTCTTGATAACAAAATCATCCACGTATACTTGTATGTTTTGACCTATTTGGTCGTGCAAACATTTTTGCATACATCTTTGGTACGTTGCACCTGAATTATGTAAACCAAACGGCATAGTGCGATAGCAATAAGCCCCGTACAGGGTGATAAACGCGGTCTTTATTTGATCATCCGGATTCAGAGGTATCTGGTGGAAACCAGAATATGCATCAATGAATGACAACAGTTCACATCCCGCGGTTGAGTCTATGACCTGATCTATCCTCGGCAGTGTAAATGGATTTTTGGACACGCCTTATTCAGGTTCGTGTAATTGATACACATACGCCAAACCACTGCCACGTTCGGATCATCCTTCTTCTTTTCTACCAGCACCGGATTAGAGAGCCAATCCAGATACAGTACTTCCATAATAAATCCTGCTGCTAGCAACCGAGCTATCTCGTCTCCAATGACTTTTCTCCTATCCTCGGCGAAGCGGCGGAGAGGTTGCTTCACCGGCCTTGCTCCGGGTCTTACGCTCAAAGAGTGCTCGGCCAACTCCCTCGGAACACCTTGCAAATCCTGTGTGGACCAAGCAAAAATGTCCCGATTCTCACGGAGGAAGTTGACGAGCTCGCTTTCCTATTTATCAGTTAACCCGACACCAATTGTACGGTGCGCTCCGGGAACATGTCATCAACTGGAACCTTCTTGGTATCCTTTGCGGCTTGGAATGAAACGCTACCATGCGGGTTACTCAACGCCGGCATATACTGCTGCGTGGACTGAGCTAATGCCGCCACCTCTTGGATTTTTCTTTTCTCTTACGCAATCACGAGTGACTCGGCTAGGTTAGACCCAGCTGAGGCACACTCAATGGAACGTCGGAAATCTCCAGCGATGGTAATCACTCCATTTGGCCTAGGCAATTTCATCTTTAGATAACTGATGTGGCAGCTTGCCATGAACTTGTTCAATGCTGGTCTTCTGAGTAACACGTGATATGCACTTTCCAAGTTCACCACCTCAAACTCCAGATTCTCAGTTCGGCAATTATCTCTCGTGCCGAATAGCACGTCAACCCGGACTTTGCCTATGGGCTCACAAGAAATGCCTGGTACAATACCATGGAAAGTTGTCCTTGTAGCCTGGAGCATGTTCTCCGAGATACCCAACTTGCGCATTGTATCCGCATACATGATGTTAATGCTACTACCATTGTCAATCAGTACCTTGGAGAACCTCACATTGATGTTCGGCCCAATGAATGTCGGGTCCAGCACTAGCGCATACGAACCTGGACTCGGCATAAGCTTCGGATGATCTTTGATGTTCCAGGTGATTTCTTGGTCCGACCAAGGCATGTACCTCGTCACTGTTGGCATTACCGCACTGACCTCCATATGTCGGCGCTGCAAGCTCTTTCTATCTGTTTCCTCAGTTATGAACACACAATAGCTCTGGTGATGTTCTCTGTACTCATTCCTCCCCTCGTTTCCGGGGTACCTTTGATCCGGCTGGTGCTGATTTTCCACCTGATGCACTGCATCCCTTCTCTCACTGTTGTCATACCTCGGCGGAGGGGGAGGCAACATTAGCTGTTGCGTGTTCGCTCCGGAGAGCAATTGCTGCCGGTGTAACTCCTGCCGAGGTTGATCATTCCAGGGTGCCTGGGCATTCCTGAACCACCTTGTTCTATCTTACGCATCCACTCACATTGCCTCGTTGTGTGACCCGCCGGGCTATTCGGATTTGGCGTGTGAAACTTACACGGCTGGTCCAACATCGACTCATAGGTATACCTCGGATGGTCTTTCTTTTCTTGCCATTGTTTCTTTTGCTCCGGCGTCCACGTTTTCTTGCCATCGTTTCTTGGAGTCCATTGCCCTCCAGTTTTCTGGCGCTGGTTGCTCCCTGCTCCGGGTTGATCTTGATTCATAGCTGCAACTTGTTGCGAACCGTAGCGATGATCCGGTCTATCATCTCTTCTTTTTCCTCTGTAGTCATTCCTCCGAGATGACCCGGCTCCGTCCCTCTGATAGTATTCCTCGTTTGACTCGTTTGACGTGAGCCTAGGTTGAGTCGGATCACCCAAAGCATACGAATAGGCAATCCGGATCATCTCTGCCAACGTAACTAGCATTTTCCTTTGCAACTTCATCCACAGCCCGCTGCCATATCTGCACCCTTGCGCAAACCACGCTATGGCCTGTGACTCTATGACACCCTCACACGAGTTTCTCACGGTACACCACCGGGTCAAGAATTCACGGTCTGTCTCATTAGGTCTTTGCTTGCACATTGCTAGGGTCTGCGGCCTATTCGGCCTCTGATATGTACTTGAGAAGTTGCTGATAAACATTTCTTCAAAATCTATCCAGCAGTTGATGCTTACGGGTGGCAAATTGTTCAACCATACTCTGGCCGGACCTTCTAACATCTGGGGTACGTATCGTACAACCCATCTCAAGTTGCCAGTGGCAATTTTCACAGCCGTAGCATAGTTTATCAGCCAATCCTCTGGCTTGGTACTGCCGTCATACGTCTTCGTGCCCCTAGGCAGCTGGAAGTTAGGTACCGGTGGCTCCTTCATGATCCGGGGTCCAAAGCACGCTGGACCCGGTGGACCCTGACATTCGATCTGTTCCGACCTATACAGGCGATCCAGTTTCAATCTTGCATCATCCGGCATCAAATCCCTCCTTCCCAATCTTGACCCTATCACATGATAGTCCGGTCTTGGGTACCCCGCGTTCATTATCTCTGAATCACCGTCGTTGTTCCGGTTTTGCTCCTGTGGCACAACTCTCTGTTGCATACCTCGGCCGGCGCTTTGCTCTTGCCTTGGTATATTCCGTTGCTACGGTTGTCCTGCTCCTGCCGAGTTTTGCTGTCCGACATTGCCATTGACAATGTTCCCTTGACCGGCATTGCCTTGGTTGTGGTTACCTCGGTCAGCTTCACCTCGGCTCACACTTCGTCGATTGTCATTTTTCCGTGCTTCTTTTGCTTTTCCTGCCCGCGTAGGGTCGTACGGGACGATCTGTTTGTTCCGTCTGGCCGAGGTTACTACCTCTTCTCTCCTTGGACCACCATGAGGTGACGATGCGGCTCCAGCGGATTTCTCCGGGTTACCCATCGCCGAATGGATGATTTTGGAAGCTCCAGCTCTCTCCGGGTTAGCTCTGAGTAGCTCTTCGTTCTGTCTATTCGCGATCCAAACTAACTCGTTAACCCTATCTTGTTGTCTTTGACGGGCCTCACCCGTCAGACCCTCTAACTCGGATGCAGCCGCATCCGCTGCTCTGAGGTTCTTCGTCGGGGTACTATACTTCGGCAACCCCACGGACAAACAGTTTTCTGATTCCTCGGCTCCATTATCACCTTCCCTGTTCATCTCACTTATGAGATTTCTCCCTTTTACCTTTACCGTATCAACTTTGTTTGCTTTTGCATACTCACGCGGCGTCATGTTCCACGACTGCTGAGCTGCGACTATTTTCTTTGCGCCTTCTAGTATTTTTTTGCCTAGTTTCCTCTAGCTCGGCATGTGCCTGAGCCAGATCTACCGCTGCTGCTACCGGGTTTGCCAAGCTATCCATAGCTTCTCTCAGTACATTCTCAGGCCTCTCTAGTGGGGGTCCTCTACCTTTCCTCGGTGCCTTAGGTGTTACCTCTGGGTCCGGCGCTGGATCCTTCCTCGCGCCTGCACCCGGCGCAATCATCATCACTTCAGCACGGTCCGGGGAGCGAGTGATACGCGCCCCGTGAACCACACTAAGGGGTGGTTCCCCTGCCTCGACGACGTGCCGCGGATGAACGCATGATACGTCCATAGCAACGAAGACCTTGTGCGCACCCAACTTGACGAAGAGGCCGTTGCACGGAAGTGGGCGCGTGCCGAAGCAGCCAAAATTGTCGCTGACAAAGTCCAGCGCTCCAAAGCGCTGGACGAGCCCGGAGACGATGCGTTCGCCGGTGCCGACGAGGTTTCCCGTCCAGATCTTCACCCCTGCTAGCGCCGCTAGCCCCACGGTGGGCGCCAGCTGTCGTGGTGGTGTCACGGCAGATGCCATGGATAGGCTAAAGGTGGGGACTAATACACGCTAGGGGAATCTAGGGAGGGATAGTGGAGTGATTCTCCACACAGAAGATTGTATTGCTTTTTTTTTCAAGATTACAAGTGCTCCTAGAGCTGTATTGGCGAGAGGAGGAAGAAGGAGCTCTCTTACTCTCACTCACAGTTCACCCCTAGAACCTTAGCCAAATCGGTATAGGAGAAAACCCAACCCCCTCTACTGAAACCCTAGCCCCCCTTATATAGAGGCGGCCTGGTCTCTGCCTAATATGCCTCCTCTCAAAGTGGTAACCCGACCGGGGTGCTTTCCCCCCGCGTCACACATGCTTTAGCTACGTGAGCCTCTGCGGCGCCCGCGTCAGCCGACACGGGCGTCGTCACCCTTGTCGGCCATGACCCGGTGGTCCTTCCCTTGCTTGCTTCGCTCATGCAGTGCGTACCGGGCCTTCTTTTTGACCAGAGAGATTCCTTCCTTCTCCCAGAAGCTAAACGGGACCTGGATCATGGTAGATCCGGCTATACCTGTTCCTGCATACAAGTTAGACAAGCACTTCCGACTTACTCCTTAAGTCGGCTGATATAATGTTTGGCGACCCCCTGGTCCGGGTTACTCCGTGATCCGGCCTGCCTGGAGGTGACCCGGCCAGCATCCGCTTTGGCCTTGCCAAACCTCGGCTAACTCGGCCTTTATACCCCAGAGTGACACTACCCGGGGTTATCCCCCCAACAGCCATCAACAACAACGCCACTTGCCTAATGCCAAGAGGATCCGAGGTATCGACTTCTAACTCCTCATTTTCTAAGACTAACATAATTTTGGATATGGATGATCATGAAAGTCTTGAAATGAAAGAAGAAGTTATTGCCTTGGATATTTTTTTTCACTAACCTACAAGGTGAGCACAAACTCCATTTTGATACTCTTATGAGTCAACTTGCTCGAGCCGGAGATCTCCTTGAAGAAAAGGGCAGAATTGAAAGAGAAGATGCCTTGGAGATAGCCTCTTTGAAGAATGCCTTGGAAGAGGAAGAGGAAACTCGAGTTTCTTTGGAAGAAAGACTCGAATCCCTAGAGGAGTCACAAGAAGAAGCTGTAGCTCAGCTCATTAAAGAACGTGACCAAGCCCTTGCCAAGGTAAAGAAACTAAAGAAAGAAAAGATTGATTTTGGGGCTGTTCATGCTAGACTTTTGGAGAAGTTTGATGATCTTGAAAGTGCTCACAAGGCATTGAAGAGTGATCATTCTACTCTAAATGAGTCTCATGACCAGCTCCAAACTCAATTGAAACGGTATAATATACCAAGTACCTCATCTCCATCCTTTGGAAAAGAAGATCTTGCAAGGAGTTCTCAACACAAAGGTAAAGGGGTTATTTATGAGATACTGAGCAGGCAAAGGACAAACAACAGTAAAGAAGGTCTTGGTTCCATACCCAAGATAAAGCGCAAGAAAAACAACAACAAGAAGAAGAACACGACTGCTCAATCGAAGACTAGCAACGTTACCAATGACAAGACTAATTATGATGCTTTTGTAGGGATCAACAATCCTAACTTTGAACTATATTGTGATGCTTATGGTGATGTTTATGCTAGTTATGTAGGGCCTTATGATTGTTACATTCCTTGGTCTATTTGGGTTCCCAAGACCCTTGTTACTAACATGAGAGGACCCATTGAAAAATGGGTACCTAAAACCAAGAAGTAATTTTCCTGCAGGGCTATGCTTCCGGTGGTTCTAAATGGGTACTCGATAGCGGTTGTACGAGTCATATGACCGGAAGCAAGGAGATCATCACGGAGATGCGGCCAAACCTTGAACACATTACCGTCTCCTATGGTGACAAGTCAAAATCTAAGGTATTGGGTCTCGGCAAAGTTGTGGTGGCTCACGATCTCTCCCTCGTGGACGTCATGCTTGTTGAGACCCTTGGGTATAACTTACTTTCAGTTCGTGCCCTTGGTAAGGTGGGCTTTGCAGTTTACATTGATGCTGATTTGGTGGTACTCTTGTGGAGCAAGTCTCTAAAAGTCGCTTTCGTGGGATATGACGAAAACGACCTGTACGTGGTAGACTTTTCGGGAAAAACCACTACAGGTCCGATGTGTCTTTTCGGAAAGGCTGACGCGGGTTGGCTATGGCATCGCCGACTAGCCCACGTCAATATGAGAACTTTGCAAAGTCTCCACAAGGGTGGCCACATTCTTGGACTAAAAGAAAATGTCTCTTTTGCCAAAGATCGTGTCTGCAGGGCGTGTGTTGAAGGGAAAATGCATGATTCTCCTCATCGAAGGAAAACTATTATCTCTTCAAAAAGGATCTTGGAGCTTCTTCATGTGGATCTTTTCGGACCTCCATCTCATGCAAGCATCGGTGGGAAGAAGTATTGTCTAGTGATTGTTGATGATTACTCAAGATACACTTGGGTTTATTTCTTCAAGTTGAAGAGTGAAACTCAACAAACTGTCATCGACTTTGCCAACGAGGTTCAACGTCAACACAACATCCCCATTTTGGCTATAAGGAGTGATAACGGCTCGGAGTTCAAGAACTACACCTTAAATGAGTTCCTAAGTGAAGAGGGGATAAGACATCAATATTCCGCTGCGTACACCCCTCAACAAAATGGTGTAGCCGAGTGGAAGAATCGAACTCTAATGGACATGGCAAGATCAATGTTGGCCGAATTCAAAATCTCCATATAACTTCTGGGCTGAAGCAATCTCTACTGCTTGTCATTCATCCAATCGTTTATACCTCCACAAGATTTTGGACAAGACTCCGTATGAAATACTTACCGGTAACAAGCCAAACATCTCATACTTTCGGGTATTCGGGTGTAAGTGTTTCTTTCTTATTAAAGGAGTTCGTTTATCTAAGTTTGAATCTAAGGCTCTAGAAGGTATTTTTGTTGGTTATGGTGCCGAATCCCACACTTATAGAGTCTACAATAAGCTCTCCGGAACTGTTGTAGAATCTTGTAGTGTGGTGTTCGAGGAAAATGATGGTTCCCGTGCGGAGCAAGTTGGTGTTTGTGATGCAGATATTGAAATACCCCAAGATGCCATAAGAAGAATGGGCGTGGGATTCTTCCGCCCCATTGAGGAACCCCTTGTGGCGGACCGGGAAGGACAATGCTCTACTCATATAGATCCCTCATCTACACATACGCAACATGCTCCAACCACGGGGGCAACTTCTACACCATCTCCATCAACTACTGAAGGTCAAGTTGCTCCAGCAAGCTCCATGCCAGATTTTCCGGTGGATACCGGATTATCCGGCCACCCCGCTCCAGCTGTCCATGTAGCTCCTGGTGGTGAAGATATCAACACAAGCTCCAGGCCGGATTTTCCGGCTGACCCCGGATTATCCGGCTCCTCACCAGTTCAAGCAAGTCCCATGCTTCCTGATGATGCTGCTGCAAGTCCTCCCAGGCCGGATTATCTGGCCTCTTCATCGGCCGGATTATCCGGCCCTAACTCTCCAGTTCTGCAGCCTCTTGTTATGGCTACGGACTCACCTCAAGGGCATGCATCTCCACCACCTACTACTGATGTTCCAGCTACTGATCAAGGCGGAGAAAATGCCTCCAATGAAGACTGAAGTGATGAATCTCCTCCACCAAGAGACAACAAACTTATTGAACTTCATCGCAAGGCTCGGGCTGATCGTAACCTTGAGTTGAGGGGTCACACTCTCGACAAGGTTGTTGGTGATCTTCGACGAAGGGTGTCTACAAGAAGAGAATTGGCCAGTTATGGTGAGCATCAAGCTCATATCTCCATGGTGGAACCTAAGAAGGTCTTTGAAGCTCTTGAAGACCCAGACTGGGTTGTTGCTATGCATGAAGAATTGAACAATTTCGAGCGCAACAAAGTCTGGAAACTAGTGGAGAAACCCAAAGAGTGCCGCAATGTTATCGGCACCAAGTGGATTTTCAAGAACAAGCAAGATGAGAATGGCATTGTTGTGAGGAACAAGGCAAGACTTGTGGCACAAGGTTACTCCCAAGTTGAGGGCATCGACTTCTGCGAGACCTATGCTCCTCTGGCTCGTCTTGAGTCCATCCGTATCCTACTTGCTTATGCTGCTCATAACAATTTTAAGTTGCAGCAAATGGATGTCAAGAGTGCCTTCCTTAACGGTCCTCTACATGAGTTGGTATACGTAAAGCAACCCCCGGGGTTTGAGGATTCTAACTTCCCGAACCATGTCTACAAACTCGATAAGGCACTCTATGGCCTTAAACAAGCCCCACGTGCGTGGTATGAGCACCTTAAAGAGCTTTTGTTAGATCGTGGCTTCGAAGTTGGGCAAATCGACCCCACTCTTTTTACTAAGAAGGTTAAGGGGGGGCTCTTCGTATGCCAACTATATGTAGACGATATCATTTTTGGTTCTACTAACAAAGCTTTTAACGATGAATTTTCAAAGCTTATGACTGACAGGTTTGAGATGTCTATGATGGGGGAATTACGGTTCTTTCTTGGATTCGAGATCAAGCAACTAAGAGAAGGAACCTTTATTAATCAAGCAAAGTACATCCAAGACATGCTCAAGAGATTCAAGATGACGTATCTAAATGGTGTCGCTACTCCGATGCAAACAAATTGTCATCTCGAACTCAACCCTCATGGTAAAGATGTGGACCAAAAGGTATACCGGTCCATGATCGGCTCTCTTCTTTACCTCTGCGCATCTAGACCCGATATTGTGTTGAGTGTGGGAGTGTGTGCAAGGTATCAAGCAGCTCCTAAAGAAAGCCACTTAGTGGCGGTCAAGAGGATCTTTAGATATTTAGTTCATTCCCCCAACTTTGGTCTCTGGTATCCCAAGGGCTCCAATTTCTCTTTATGTGGTTATACTGACTCAGATTGGGCTGGTGATAAGGATGATTGGAAGTCAACTTCTGGAGCTTGTCAATTCTTGGGAAGATCTCTTGTATGTTGGTCCTCCAAAAAGCAGAATTGTATATCTCTCTCCACCGCCAAAGCTGAATATGTTGCTGCTGCCAGCGCTTGTACTCAATTATTGTGGATGAGGCAAACTTTAAAGGAATACGGTGTCAATTGTGATAAAGTGCCTCTTTTATGTGATAATGAAAGTGCTATCAAAATTGCGTACAATCCAGTTCAGCACACAAGGACGAAGCATATTGAGATTCGGAATCATTTTATTCGTGACCATGTTGCTCGAGGTGATATTGATCTATCTTTTCTGAGCACGAAGAACCAACTGGCGGATATTTTTACAAAGCCACTTGATGAAGCAAGATTCTGCTATTTGAGGAATAAGCTAAATATCATTGATTCCGGGAGCTTGTCTTGATTACCCATGCACCCACTCGTACATCTCAATCCTTGTTTGGTCTAGGTGTGGGCATGGATATAGGGGGAGTGTGGTCCTAATTTATTGGGCTAACCCTCCCCCATAATGCCAATAGCAAGTTATATCATTTCTCTTAATATCATGTTGTGATATGTGAGTTTATTGGTGAGTATTGGTCGTGAACCCAAGATATATCTTTGCGGTGTCACACCATACACTCCAACAAGGTGGCTTCGGCCACCACCCTCTCCTTTGTGGAGAATTGGATCTTTTTGAATGTTATTTGCTCTCTCTTGTTCTTATGGGAATCACACTCAATCTTGGCTTTTATTTGATTTGTTTTTTTGCAATTTTGAGTGTCTAGTACCATCCCAGTTTGGCTCTCTTAATCCTAAGCCTTCCCTACCTCTAAGCCATCTATTCTTGCACACAAGTCCCTTGTACACCTTGTGGGGGTGTTGTTTGGGGACGCGCGGGCCTGGTTCTGTGTATAACAGAATCCCAGATTTTCGGCCGGATAATCCGGCCCAAGTATTGGCCGGATAAACTATGGTGAGATATGAGGAAGAGCATGAGGACGAGGACGAGGACGAGGACTATGATGAGTGATCCCATGGGAAGCTAGCATCGCTCTTCTCCCTTTTTGATGTCTCGATGCCAAAGGGGGAGAAGTAGTTCTATTAGGTTTTCCGTGAATTTGCATGGGTCAGGCATAAGCTCTTGCACTTTTTATTTATTCGTTATTTCTTGCTTATGCCCATTTAGCGTTGAACTTTTATATTCGTGGTTTGTGGTTTGTGGTTGAGACTTTATGTGGTTGTCTGGATGATACCTATGGACTTCATATCATGGATTATGCTCATGGTTATATCTATTCATATCCTATTGCTGGTGGTTTATCACGGAAGGCGTGCGCTCATAATGGTTATCCAATAATAATTGTGATTTATGTCATGGATGCCTATTCTCTACTTCGGTGGTATGTGTTTTTGCCCTTTTGTCTATGGAATAGATTCACCTATTTGTGTGCATTTGTATTCCAATGCAAAACTCTATTATGCACACATTGAGGGGGAGTCCCTTCCATAGTTATCTCTGTTTGTCTTGTGTCTTTCTCCTACAAATCTTGGTATTGTCATCTAACACCAAAAAGAGGGAGATTGAAAGAAAATTTCATGTTTTCCTATGTTTTGCGTGTTAGATAACAATACTATGGAGACTTTTCATGTGTGCTAAGTGTGCAGGAAGTTTTGAGGGGGGCCGGATAATCCGCCCCACCAAGGGCCGGATAATCCGGCCTACCTCATCTCTCAAGGAAGCCAAGGCGCGTCGCTCTGTGTCCAGTCGGATTTTCTCCCGGAAAATCCGAACTGGGGCGGTTTTTCCTCCCCAGGACGGATAATCCGGGTTTCGCAAGGGCCGGATAATCCGGCCCTCAGTTTTCGAGCAAAAGGAACCAAGGCGCGTCGCTCGGTATCCTGTCGGATTTTCTACCGGAAAATCTGAACTGGGGCGGTTTTTCTTCCCCAGGCCAGATAATCCGGCCTTCGCATAGGGCCAGATAATCCGGCCCCCGGAAGTTGATCAAGGGCAAGCTCGGCGCGACGCTCAGAGATGGGGCGGATTTTCCCCAGACCGGATAATCTGGCCCTCACTTGGGCCGGATAATCCGGCCCCCAAAGTGTGCAACGGCTGGTTTTTGGAAGGGGGTATAAGTACCCCTTCTTCCCCAATGTCCAGTACTCTTGATTCGTTTTGAATTCGACCAGACCTTGTGCAAGAGCTCTAAATCTCGATCTCCCACTTCAACCACCCTAAGGTCTTGATCTTTGGTGGAATTGAAGGAGGAGAAGTTCATCATCAACATCAAGAATCAAGCGCTTCAACTCCTCTCCATTCACTTGGAGAAATCCCTGATATAGTATTCTCGTTAATACCTAGATCGTGTTATTGTATTTGATAACTTTGTCCTTGTGGTAGCTTGTTGTCATTTCGGGAGCCGCCAAGTTGTTGTGGAGTTGTTGCCCCGCTAGTTGTGTAAAGGCGCTGGTGCCTGCCTCGAAGGGTACCTATAGTGGAAGGTGGATCAGGCCTGTTGTGGCGAGATCCATCGGAGAACAGGGTGAGGCCTTTTGTGGCGTGGTGGTCTTAGTACCGCCCACCCCTCCAACGTAGACGTACTTCCCTTAACAAGGAAGGAAGTGCGGTCAAACAAATCCTGTGTCTCCGCGTGCTTCACTTTGGTTCACTCGTTCCTCTTCCACTCGCTCCTTACTCGCTAGTAGATAGGTTTGCATATAGGGAAATTCCACACATTAGTTTATCTAGAGAATTTACCTTTGTGCTAAGCCTAAAATTGAAAAAGAATTAAAAATTGGTGTAGCACCTATTCACCCCCCCCCCTCTAGGTGCTCATACGATCCATTTCAATAGTTTTGCAATACTGAGATAATTTCTCTTTCAGCTTGTTGACCTCCTCGAGTTGGAGCTTGCTCCTCTCGAGGGATATCCACCTGAGGATCCGATCCCTCAGGAGGATGAAGAACTTGAAGTTTTGCCAGAGGCGCTTACCTGGAAGCGCCAGGCTCCACTTGTTTCCGTGGGCACTGAGAAAGTGCCTATTATGAAGAGGTTCACAAGGTTTCGAGTATCAATTTGTATTTTTCCCTGAATTGCAACAATCTTTACTCTGTTACCATCCAGGGCTAAAATGATTGTCAAGAGTAAGGCAAAAGGAAAGTCGGGGAAGCCTCTGCGCCAGCAGAAGTTAGTTCTAGGATCACCTGCTGCCCTCCTCTGACTCCTACTGCAAGGCAATCATTAGTGCTAGAGGGTACTTCTTCTCCGTGCATTGAAGGTGTTTCGGCTGACACATCAGAACCAGCGAACCTTGGTTTGCAAACCGAGGTCACCCTAGGTGGCTCGGGACTTGGTAAGGGTGAACCCGTAAAGGGTAATGATCCCTTAGCTGAGACCTTCGCGGATAATCTTCTACAAAATCTGGGTTTCACTAAACTTAGCCTTACTCGGAAGAGCGCGGAAGAGATCCAGAAGCGAGCTCTCCACTGCCTAGAGACCCAAAATATCACAGCGTAGGAGGAGGCTCAAGAAGCTGAAGACGTTAAACTCGCTGACATTCTTGACCAAGTTCGTCTCCACGACGAGAAGTTGAAGGATGGTATGGCCCCACCACAACCAGTGATTCCTCGGACCCTCACCGAGAAGGTTTCCACTAAGGTGAAAATGAGCCTCAATAAATTAACTCATGAACATTATGTAAGTCAAAATCCAACTCTTCTTTTTATTGTAATTTATACCATATCCCCTAGCCCCCAAGCATGAAGTTGGATAGGAAATCCAGATTTTATACTTTTATAGGATGCCAAAGAATGAACTAGTATAGCCCCCCCAAGGCTCGTGCTGATATTTAACTTAGTTAAAATATTAGCCCGAGTCTTAGTAGACTTCTGACTCTGGTTACTATTCTGACTTACCAAAAGTTAATGATTATAACCAGGAATTATTGAACAATATTTTCCACAAGCAGAGAGAGATCAGAGCTCTCCGACTTGAAACTGGGAAACTTAAAGTCACAAAAGATGAAGCTGAAGGTAAACATTTCAGGCCTCACTTTTATAGTCTATTTCTTGATATGTAGCCAAATATTTATCCAGCTTTTATGTCTTGCTTTGACAGATCTTGTGAAGCAGTCCTGTAAAATGACTGAACAAGCCGAAGATTATAAGGTCCTGAAGGTGGAGAATGCTGACTTGCATAAAGAGCTGGAGAAGCTCAAGGTGGATCATGAGAACAACATTGCTAGTGTTCTTGAATCCAACAATCATGCCACTGAAGAGCGTGACAACACCATTGCCAAACAGGACAAAACAATCTCAAACTTGCAAGATGCCTTGGACAGGGAGAAGGATACCACTGAAGCTCTCCGGAATGAACTTCGGAGTCTTCGAGAGGAGAAGGCCAAAGTAGATGACACTATCTTTGGTAAATATTCCTATCCCTGAATTATCCTTTTTCCGAATTGTGAGACTCGGATATTTTTTGTTGACCTCGCTTTTCTTTCTTATAGGTCCTCTCAACATGCTGGATGCCTCTTCATCTGAGCCTCATACCAGCCGGCTTGTTGCCATTGGGGACCTGATTCATGATTTCTGCCAGTCACTAGAAGAAATTGGTGAATCTGTCTGACTCTCTGGCTTAGACTCAATGTCGGCCTTTGATCAATGAGACAAGGCGAAGGATATGCCTCAGCTCGTCAAGGATTGGAACATGTCGTATGCATGCATAATGGCATAGAATGCCCTTACAATGGTAATGAGCCACCATGGAAGCATGGAAATATGGCAAGTTACCAGGGGTTATTCAACTGTCGATGAACACGACAATGAGCAGAACATCAAGGAGATTTAGAATTCTTACGCCGGATAAGCCTCGTGCATGGCCGAGTTGACCGGTTATGATGAGACATTCCTCATGCCCGTTGAAGTGCCACCACCCCTAAAGGAAGCAGTTGCTGAAGTTTTCAAAGATGATGAGCAGATCGAGTCTGACTTACTTGTCTCGGACATATATCAGGGTAATACGGGTGACGTATCCAACGAGCCGGAAAATCCTGCCTCTTCACCTGCATCATAGAGTGTGCCAGAAAACAGTGTGTTGTTCTGAAAACAATCTGTTTGTAATAAGTAGGATATTATTTTGCTAGTGCTAAGTTTGTAAGAATTTATGCTTCACCCCTTTTAGCACTTTTGGCTTTTTTATTTGATGTGCTCAAAAATACATAAGCACTTGTTGTTTTTCCTATACTTATCATTTATCTAGCTTTCCGCCTTGTTCCTTTCGTGAGACGACAAACCTTCAGCATGGAAACTTTGCCGAGCAATGGAGCTCAATTGCTAAACCAGTTGAACCTGGAATCAAAGCCGGCTTCCAGTACCAACGATTCACTACTCGAAAAATACCCGCATCCAATAATCAGACAAAAACCCAAGTATAAACTAGAAAAAAATTAGACTTATACCCGTGGGTAGCATTTTTAGAATCGGAAATCTAACCAGAACAAACATGAGCATAAAGTACTTTCAAGTTTTCTAGGATTTTTGACTATGACATGATCATTCAGAAATAAGATGGTGCAAAAAAACATCTCAGTAAATAACTGAGGAGACCAATACTTTATTTCACTTTGCACATGTACACATATATGATTACAAAGAAAGAAATTTTAAGAAGAAAAGGGACGTAGCTGAGCAATATTCCAAGGATGGTCTATCTCATCCGGGTTTGTACTACTTCTAGCTCTCTTTCTCTTCTTAGTAGCACGTCTCTCTTTTTCTAGCCTCATGTCTATTAGGTAGTAAGAACCATTGTGCAATACTCGACTAACCATGAAGGGCCCTTTCCATATAGGGGAAAGTTTGTGCTCTCTTTTTTGCACTAGATGAAGAACCAGATCGCCCTTCCTAAAAGACCGATTCCTGACTCTCTGACCATGATATCTACATAACTTTTGCTGATAGGCAGTAGATCTCTATTTAGCAACCACATGAACTTCCTCAAGCATATCGAGGTCGTCTTGTCGAGCAACTTTGGCATCCTCTTTGACATACGCAGCAACTCGGGGAGAGGTGTGAATAAGATCACTTGGAAGAATAACTTCTTCACCGTGGACCAAGAAAAAAGGTTTATATCCGATTGACCTGTTAGCAGTTATTCGTAAACTTCATATTACGGATGGTAATTCGTCCACCCAAGCCCTGGTAGCACGATGTGGTGGTGCTTCGAGTCTTGGTCGTAGGCCTTGAAGAATTAAACCATTTGCCCTTTTGACTTGTCCATTGGCATGTTGATGTGTGACTGATACTATATCCAGTCGGATCCCCTGTTCACTGCAAAATTTGACTAGTTCTCCCATGGAAAAGTTACTCCCATTGTCGGTAATAATACTGTGCGGATACCGGAATTGGATGATCACGTCCTCAATGAAGTTTTTGGTTGTTGATCCATCATAACTTGTGAAGAATTTTGTCTCAATACATTTTGTGAATTTATCCACCATCACAAGAAGGTGAGTGTATCCACTTTGAGCCCACCGAAATGGTCCTACCATGTCAAGCCCCCAGACCGCAAAAGGCCATGTAATCGAAATTGTTCATAGTTGATCTACCGGAATGTGGGCTTGTTTGGCGTACTTCTGGCAACCTTTACACATCTTGACCAGCCATTCGGTATCTGCCTTAGCTGTAAGCAAAAAAAATCCATGTCTGAAGGCTTTTACCACTAAAGATCTGGCTGCAGCGTGATGTCCGCATTCACCCTCGTAAATCTCCCTTAGTATTTCCACGCCTTCTTCCGGAGAGACGCAGCGCTGAAAGACCCCAGATGCACTCCGTTTATAGAGCTCACCTCCCACTACTATGCAGGCTTTTGCTCGTCGGACTATCTGCCGGCTCAGAACTTCGTCTTCGGGTAATTTTCTCTCTACCAAAAAATCAAGGTAGGGTTTGTCCAGCTAGGAATTACAGCCATAGCTGCTACAAGTGGTGAGTCCGATTTGGTCAGATAGTCCTCATCAACTCCTATGATAGAGGGAATTCTTAAGTGCTCCAAAAAAGCACCATCTGGGACCTATTTCCATGTAGAGCCTATTCTTGATAGAGCATCGATTTCCTTATTTTATGTTCGCGGAATGTGTTGGACTTCAAACCCTTCGACGATTTAGATAGTTCATCCACGACAGCTCTATAAGCTGCCATGTGTTTGTTGGCGTTGCACATATCGGATACTTGCTAAGCAACTAAATCCGAGTCTTCGTAACACATTAGTCGGCGAATGCCGATGTCTTTTGTGATTCAAATTCCATGTAGCAGGGCTTCATACTTGGCAATGTTGTTTGCCATGTGAAGTGGATCTGCAACACATAGAACAGTTTATCACATTGGGGTGACCGTAGCACCATGCCAGCCCTGAGCCCCCGAGCGCTTTAGACCCATCAAAGTGTAAGGTCCAAACTTACGTCTCTAGGAGACCTGTATTTTCGACTGTCTTTGTCAAATCAACGACAAAGTTAGCAAGAATCTAAGATTTGATTGATGTGCATGGTTTGTACTCAATATCAAAAGCTGCTAGCTCAATTCCCCACTTAGCGACGGGTCTTGTAGCATCGTTGTTGTTGATTATGTCTCTCATAGGAGCTGTGCTCACCACGGTAATCTTATGCTCTTGAAATAGTGGCGTAGCTTTCTAGAGGTGAAGAACATACCATACACTAACTTTTGGTAATGGGGATACATTTGTTTTGATTCGGTCAAAACCTCACTCAGATAATAAGTCAGACGCTACACCAGGTGTTCCTGTTTTTCTTCCGACCATTCCACCACCATGATGACACTAACGACTATGTTTGTCGCAGCTAAATATAGCAACATCGGCTCTTGTGGCTCTGGTGCTACAAGAATAGGGGCGGACGAGAGTACGGCTTTCAGATCCTGTAGTGCAGGTTCAGCTTCATCAGTCTAGACGAACATCTTGGTCTTTTTCAAGAGCTTGTATAGTGGTGCGGCTCTTTCTTCGAGCCGGCTTACGAACCGATTGACTGTAGCAATGCAGCCAGTTAGTCGCTGTACGTCTTTCAAGCGAGTTGGCCTGGAAATGTTAAGTATAGCCTTTATTTTGTCACTGTTCACCTCTATGCCTCTTTGAGACACAATGAAACCTAACAATTTTCCGGCTAGTATTCCAAAGAAACACTTCTTCAGATTGAGCATTATGTTGTATTTTTGTGGATTGCTGAATGTTTCCTCCAAGTTGGAAATTAGTGTTTCCTTCTTTTTGGACATCACAACTATGTCGTCCATATATGCATGTACATTGCGTCCAATTTGATCATGGAGACAACGCTGCATAGTGTATTGGTACGTAGCTCCTGCGTTTTTAGCCCAAAAGGCATCGTAACATAGCAGAAGGTTCCTAAAGCTGTGATGAACAAAGTATTTATTTTGTCTGACTCCTTCATCCAAATTTGGTGATATTCGGAATATGAGTCAAGGAAACATAATCCAAGCCAAGGATCTTTGGGACAAGCCTTGTTCAAGGCAGTATAATCAACACACATCCTTAAATCAGTGGTGTCCTTTTAAGGGACCATTACAGGGTTGGCCGACCAATCAGTATGGATGACCTCTTCTATGAATCCGTCTAACTCGAGTCGGGCTAGTTCCTTAGCTATTGTTTTCTGCTTTTCATTGCCGAAACATCGTAGGGACTGTTTGATGGGTTTAGTGTTTGGGTATACATTTAGACTATGCTCGGCGAGTTCCCTAGGTACTCCGGTCATGTCAGATGGCTGCCATGCGAAGATATCTTTATTGGCTTTGAGGAACTCGACGAGCACGCTTTCCTATGCGCGGTCTAAACCTACGCCTATCTGGGTCACCTTGGAGGGGTCATCATCCTTCAACAGCGTCATCTTCATCTCTTCCAATGCCTTGAATTCTGGAGTCAGCTTGGTCACCTCCTTCTTCGTTGCGGGCTACTCGGACGGGTCGATGTTCTACTTGATCTCCTGGTACTCCTGAGCATGCAGTATGGCTTGAGCAAAGGCGGCATTTCCATCTTCTCATTCTTGTGCCTTCTCTAGGTCTCCCCGGATCGTAATAACGCCATTGGGACCTGGAATTTTCATCATGTTATAAATGTAACAAGGGCGAGCCATGAAAGCCTAGTAAGCCAGACACCCGAAGATAGCGTGGTATGCGCTCTTGAATGGGACCACTTCAAAAGAAAGTGCTTACATCCGATAGTTCTTTGGAGTTCCAAAGGTAACGTCCAAAGTGATCTCTCCGAGAGAATTTGCTTGTCTTCCGGGCACAACTCCATGAAAAGTCACAGAGCTGTGATTCAGATGTGTTCCAATATCCTCATCCGGCATAGCGTTTCGACGTAGATGATTGTGATGCTAGTGCCACCGTCCATGAGGGTCTTGGAGAACCCATAGCCATCAATAAGTGGATTGACGACCAGAGCATTCTTTCCTCGCATGTGCATCTTAGGCGGATGATCGCCCCGGTCAAAGGTGATTGTAACTTCTAACCAATCCAAAAACTAAGGGACAACCAGAACAGTTGTGTTGGGCTCGTGCATCACTGCGTTTTTGACCTTGGCTAGCTAAGACCCAAGGAAGGTGACATAAGTGTCTTTCTTGGCTGGGAAGGTCTTCTTTCCATCCGACTTGGGATTTGAAGCTTCTGCCTCCTCCATGTCAGAATCTTCCTTGGTCTCTTTATCTTTGTCAGAATTTTTCTTTCCTTTTTGTCGCTTGGCCCTGTAGCCAGAGGATTCATCTTTCTTGATGTCCTCATTGAAACAACACTCAGCATTGGTGTGGGATGAGCATCTGTTGTCGTTCGGGTGATGCGCACACAGGTTATTGGCAATATCGTCCCAAGAGTAGGTTTTGCCAGGTTGCTTGTCTCCTCTAGCTTGGACTCTGGAAGTTCCACGGCCTCGTCCCTGGCTGCCTCCGCGGCTTCATCGTCCTCCAGACCTGAAAGTTGCATTGACTATTGCGGTTTCCAGATTGGGTTTCTCATTCGAGGTATTTTTGCATTTTGCAGCCTGCTGCTTTGGTTGTTTTGCCAACTGTGGTACAGCCAGCATGTTGAGCAGTCCTTCCACGTCATCGTCGATGTTGGCATATTTGCTTGCCGTCTCTATCATCTTACCCAAATCAGTCACTTTGTCACACTTTAAGCGATGACACAGTAAGCCAATTGGGAGTCCTACGATGAATGCTTCGATCGCAGTTTGGTTGTTTACTCCTTCACAGGAGTTCTTCATGTCGATCCATCATCTGAGGTAGTCCCGGCAAGTTTCTCTGGGTTTCTGAGTGCATCGCTGCAGATCTCCGACCGTGCATGGCCTCCTGTATGTTCCCTCAAAATTCCGAAAGAAAGCACTTTGCATATCATACTAGTTGTGGATGGTGTTTTCTAGGAGTTCATTGAGCCATGATCGAGCCATCTTCCTCAGCATAAGCGGGACATACTGGGTCGTGACCAAGTTGTTTCCTCCTTTGGCGATGCAGCAGGCGTGGAAGAAGTCCTGGAGCCAGGTGTCTGGCCGAGCCACACCGTCGTAGGTTTGGATGTGCCTTGAGATGGCAAACCCTTCCAGAAAGTTTGTTTGTCGTACACGCGGTCTAAAGCATTTTGGACCCACGTAGATGTTGTCCGACTCATAGCACCGCGCCTCAATGTTTGAATTGATTCTATGCCTGGCATCACTTGGTGATAGGGCGCGTTGTCTTGGTTGTTCACTATGGATACAATGCCCATGAGCTAGACTCCTGCTCCTTATGCCACCACCCCCACCATGGTGTCCCCCTGGCTCCCTCCATGAGAGACGCTATGGTGACTGCTTGGCAGAGAAGGTGGTGGTGGATTTTTACCCCCAACTGGGGTTTCTTGATGACGGCCACCATGCCGGCTTGTTCAAGTGCGTGTCCGTCATTCCTTCATCTGTCATTGCCGTCATTGTGTCGTGGCTCAGCCGAACGGGTAGTGTGTCTAGGAGGGGGCATCCTTTTCTGGTCCTTCTCCCGAAGTTGAGCTTCTTTGTCTTCCCTACGATTATTCGATTGTCGCCGGGGAGGTTGGACCATTGTTGCAATGGCATCTCGCTCTGCTGCTGGGGAAACGTTACTCCAGCTTTGTGTGGGTCTGTGCTGTTGTCCTAAAGATCCGGTTCTTGAGTAGTTGTGTTCCCGAGGGTTGGAACAGTAGCGTTGTTTCGGCTCACGTTGGGGCCTTATGTCTTTGTGTCGACCCGTATCCGTGCGACATTGATCTGACTTGGAGACCAATTTTGCACTGTCAGATGTGGCGACCTTTTGCTGCTCCAGGCCCTTGGTGAGTAGATTCACACTTAGTCGGACCTCGTCTGGACCTGGGTTGTTTGCCAAGAGATCTCGAGTCGCAGCAGCATTTTCCACTGGCGTGTTATACACCTAGTTACCCTTGTTGTCGATCCGAGGCTTCCCTATGGCCGTGTATTCTTCGAAAAGAGTTTTGTGGACATCCGGATTTTTATTGGCCAGTTCAGGGCCATTCCGGGTCTTCTGATGCTGCCAGGTGCCAGGCTACCCTGCAGCTGCAATGCACTTCTTGTCCTCAAGTATGTTTGTGGTTTCATCAAGGAGTAGTTGACGATGCGCTTCTAGGGCCTAGGCCCTGTCTTCCAACTCCACGGGTGTAAGTCCTGCAGCCGTCGGGATGCGTGTGTTAATTGCTTCTCCGAGGAGTTTACGGGCACCAGGGGTAACCACGTGTCCATCCAAAGGAGTATCCTTAGGCTCATCTAGGATCAAATCTCCATCTAAGTATTCTTTGTAATCTTCGGCTATTACCTCGTTAGCTGGAAGGTCCTTAGCCGGAGCCTTCTTCCTCTTGTTTGCCCTCTTGGCTATGCCGGTAGCGAATATGGATTTGGGTCCGAGTCCTAAAGTTAGGCTTCTATCAGTACTCTCGGACACCTGGATGTCAGGATTATCTTCGAGATCCATGTCATCCTGTGGTTCGGGAGAGTTTTCTCCGGATCCCTCCTCCATGCTTTTGTGTGGGCTTTGATCCATAGCTTCTCCTTCTTACATAGTCTTGGAGTTGTATTCCTTGTCATATTCCTCGGAGAACTTTTGGAAATCTATTGACGTCATGGAGTCGCCGGTAAGTCGACGTTTGTTCAGATTGCCTCCAACACCAAGTCGTCGTTGTCTCTAGCATCGTCAGAGCCGGATCCAGATCCAACATAGCCGACAAAGTGCGATGTGTGTGTCTTGAGGTAGTTGCGGCTCTCTTTGTTAGCTTCCTCGAAACATTTGATGGTCTCAAGGATCTCTTCCATGATGGTGTTTCCATGCAGCATCATACACCTCAATGTGTGCCTAAAGAACAATTGTCCCGCTCCAGCATCGGTTGAACTGGATCCAGAGCTGTAGCTGTTTTGATGTTCCTGAGATTCAATCTCTTTAGGGAGAGCCTCCTGAGATTTGACCTCTTTAGGGAGATCCGCTTCAGGTTCAGCCTCCTTGGGGAGATCTTCTTCAGATCAGATATTCTTCAGATCCGATCTTCTTCAGATCCGATCTTCTCTATTATCTCCACTTCAGGTGCGGGCTGGGTGGGATTAGGATTTTCTGAGACCCGGAACTCTGCCGCTTCCGCAGAGAAAGTGGATCCAGAAAGTTCTTCCACCTCTATCATCACCGCTGAGGTGGGTTGGGCGGGTTTAGCAAAACCGAGATAAACATCGATCTCGCCGAAAGACATGATGGTGTAGGTGGTCACGGGCTCCCTAGCCAGAATTCAAGTCTCGTCGAGTAGGATGAGAGGGACATCACTAGCGTAGAGGACCCGACGAACATTAATTGTCTCGCCGATTCCGATTTGCGCAGATTTCGCCTGGAACAATGATACGAAACCCACCTGCCCCACGGTGGGCGCCAACTATCATCGGATTGAAGACATGTACGCCAAGAGGGGGTACTTGAGGTGTGTGGAGAAAGGGGGTGTGAGGCGACGATATTCCAGGACGGTGAGCACACAAGCTTTACCCAGGTTCGAATCCACCGGCTTTGGAAGGATCCTACTCCTGCTAGCAATCTAGTAATATGGCAGAGCCAGAAGTACAGATTACAAGAGAGGTTCACCTATGCGAGTTGATATTGTAGATTGTGGGTGTTTGATACCTTCGATCCGGATTCACAGATGTAGTATAATAGTTTTTTCCCTAGAAGACCTAGGTTTAATCGAACCTCAGAAAGCACTTCTAAAAGGTAATAAAAAGGACACGTCTACAAGACTTTGTTTGTTCGTTTTACCTTAGTTGACCTGACCAATCTAGTTTACTTTTTAACTGGTTTGAATCAATGGATGGAGATAGGCCAGGGTTGAAGATCCACCTGCAGCTGCACATCAAATGGGATAAAAGATAATAATAAGCATAGTCATGTATAATGTTTGTATTGAGATAATATCTTGTGGGCAACACATCCTAATATTCTAGAGCCCCCGTGATGCAGCGGCCATAGCAATAGACTTTTAATCTAATCAAGAGTACACCAAAGCCACAGGTTACAAACGATTATTAAGTGCAAAACACGGATCAAAGCTTTAAGTGGTGATGTTGTTGTTGATCCAAAATGGGGCGCTACACGAAGACCGTACTACCCTTTCTGTCACTAAGGTTCCTATGAGATCGCCGCTAGCCAAGTATGTCACCTCAAGCCTTTATCAATCTATAGGATCTTGGGTACCTACAAGTCCACAGATCAAGACAAGAGATGAAGAAACAAAAGATACAAATCACGAATTCAAACAAAATACAATTCTCCCATGATCTAGATGCACATAATTGCTGCGAGGTTTCTCCCCAACCCACAACCCGTGAGGACTACTCACTCATAACAAATATATCAGAGATAGAAAACATCATGCAAATTCTTAGATTGAAATCAAATATTCTTACAATGGTCGCGAAATCACAAGGAGATCTAACGTACAAAGCAATGGCTATGGCTAGTGGATGGATGGATGGTGGAAGTGATTGTAGCATCCCAATTGTCTAACAATTGCAATGCTACTAGCCTAGTCTATATATATGCTACTTCCTACATATAAATGTTGCATCATAATTATATCATGCTCATGTCATCATGCCACATTGCATTTGAGTATCATATAAAACCCTTTTCATTTGGTTCTTATCCCATATGCATTATCAATTGTATTTGCCTCTTGATATTGTATTTGATTATTGATATATTGTTTAAATGCCCAAGTTGAGTTGGGGGCATATCTTTTATTTCAATTCCACCACCTTTCCTTGTCACCACTTTATAATTCCACCATCCCATTATCCATGAGCTTGTATTTCTTTTTCTTTTGATATTTATTCTAGCTCATGTGGGTGGGGTGGATCTAATTGTATAAATTCTTTTGCTTGGCTTTTATTCCACTTCTTGGGAATGCATAAGAATAATGCCATATTATTATTATTGTTTTCACAAAATAAAACATGGCAGTTATTATTTTGCATGGGCCATGCAAGAGTATCACCACCTTTAGCCATTTGATTCCTCTTGGTTTTATTGGTTCATTTCTTTGTGGATCATCTCCATCCCTCTCCACCACCCCCATATTCTCATCAACACCATTATTATTTTTTCTCCATGCATGAGTCAAATAAGACCTTTTTTCCATAAACCTTTGTCTTCCTCTTTTATTTGGATTCTCCTTCACCTCATCTCATGCTAAATCTAAGCCTCACCTTTCATCTTGGTTGGATCTATAAACATGTTTTAAAAACCTAAACTCCTAACCAAAACCCTAACCTAGTTCTTCTTTTCTCTCTAACCCTTAACCTCTCTCTCTCTCTACCATGATGGCCCCACCTGGCCACCCTCTCTCCCTGGTCCCACACCCCATCTACCCTCTCCTAGCCCTAGCCCTAGCTAACCGAGCTCCTCCTAACCTAGCCGAGCCACCCGAGCCCCCTCTCCTCTCTCTTTCTCTCTACTTGCCGTGCCAGCCCCACCCAGCTGCTCCACCACGCCTGGCCCGCCTGTCAGCCCCACCCCACCTACCCCTGCCTCGCTCTAGCTCGAGCACGTGAGAGGAGGAGGAGGAGAAAGGTGGCCGAAGCCACCTTTATCTACCCCGAGCCCCACAGGCACCCCCTCCCTCTCTCTCTCACTTTGTCCTCATCCCACACGTCTCCTCTGCCTCCAGATCCACCCAAAGCCATGCCTCTCCTCTCCTTCTTCTTCACCGTCGCCAGATCCTGCCACCGGTCACCGCCAGTACCACCGGCGCCTTCTCGTTCTGGCCAGCACGCGCGTCGTGGAGGGGGTCGAGGAGACCAAGGACGTTCCTCTACATCGCCTTGTACACGCCTACGTGGAGGAGAAGCCCCAGGATCACCAGTACCAGCGCCGCCCGATGCAAACCCTAGTTCTCTGGCCGCAAGCTTCCCCGGCGATCCGTTGCGCCTCCGGCCGTGCCACCATCGCCAACCACCCCGCGGTGAGCCCCTCTACCGCCTGGACAACCTCCGCCCCACCGTAAATCCCTAGCCGCGGTAGACGTTTCACCGAGCGATCCCAGTGCGCAGTGGTCGCGTGCGTCTGCACGTTGTCACGTCACGCAGCGACCTATCTAGCGCCCGCCCGCTTCCCTGTCTCCACCCCTCGCTTAGCTGCACTGGTCACCGCCGCCTAGCGCAAGCCCCAGGTCCCCAGATCGAGCCCCCGTCTCGCCGCTCCACGCACCACGCGCTGTCCCCGTCAGATTCGTCAGACTGACCGAGAAGAACAACAGTACCGCCGCCGTTTTGCACATCCACCCCTACCTTTTTGATCTGCTCAACCCGCGGTACCCCAAGCCCCACCAGTCAGCCTCCCATGCATCTTACAAAAACGCCCCCGCAATTTTTGAACACCCAACCCGCGCTCTAGAACGGCCCCACCTGGTAGTCTCGGCGCGTTCGTTCGCTGTCACGTGGGCCCGGAGCCACCGGACCCACCTGTCACCCTCGGTGGCTAGGTAGCGCCGCGGTGGAAAAAGTCCTCGGTGCGCTGTGTGGCCCAGTCAGCCGCTGGCCCACCCATCAGCGTCTGTGGCTAGGTTTGTTTGGGTGTAAAATGTTTTCTGCTTTTCTGTTTTTAATAAACTTTTTCAGTAAATGTTTAAATCCAAATTCAAATCAGATTTGAAATGACTTTCAAAATACAAATCCAAATAATACATGTAATATATGTTTTGAAACCAGAAAAATGTGAGGAATTCAAATATGCTATTCAAAATAATGTTTGAGCATTTTAAAATTTCGAGGTAATTAAAATTATAATAAAATGCCATTTTCTTAATTAATTAATAACTTCAGTTTTATAACTCCAAATTTAATAAATAATATGTCTAAATCGATCAGCGCGGCGAGCCCCTTCTATCTATGCATTCCATGTTCTGAATTGCAGCATGCATCATATGAATAATGAGTATACAGCAAGTGTTATGAGAGCAAACCGGGCTAAAAACTTAATTAAATGCTTTAATCTTGTACCCCACACCTCACCCATGCCATGCTACATTATTGCCATGCAAATTGTGCATCATTCATCATGGCATGATTGTTTGCTTGTCGCCTTTTAATTCATATGCTTGTGCACTCTATTTATGTTGGCCCTTGTTTGTTTGGTTCTTCTTCGAATAGACGCTGAGCAGGTGATATATCAGGAAACCCAGGAGCACTACCCAGATCCGTCCCTCACTTCAACTGAGCTGCCAGGCAAGCACTACCACATGCTTGCATACATATAGTACCTATTGCCTCTATCTTATTTCTTGCATCATTGAGTCGCGATTGCATTAAACTGAATCCCAAGTACTGCATAGCCTTTACTTTTAAACCCCACCGAAGTTGTTCCTCCATCCCATGAGCCATTACTACAGGAGTTGGTTGAGCCATGCAGGTCGTAGAACAGCATGTGTAGGGTATGTGAGTGTCTGATGGATACCGAGGTACCTAAACAACTTAACCTGAGTAGTAATGGGATAACTAATGACAGTGGCACCGGTGAGCAATATCTGCTATTTGGTTCTTCATGCTCACTTGTGTCCCGTAGGACCCCGAGTACTTGATTCCTGTTCCTTGACTATTCACACTATCCACATCCGGGAGGCCTTATGGACCCCCCTGAGCCAGAGCTTGATTCATTCTTATTTCTTGGGGCCACAAAGTAGTTTGGGGCTTTATTACTATCATGTACTTATGCCATGTTTACTGCTTTATTTAAGATTGTGCGAGGATCACCTGTACTGTTTAGGGATCGCGGCACGATTTCAAGGTATCGACAAGCCTAGTCACATTTTCGGGTTCCCAGTCGTTTACAGCCGTTCTCGCAAACCCTGGGTCCGTCTCGGAGCCGGCCAACTTTGTTGCGGGTAGCTTATTGGGGTGGCCCCCTGAAACATTTCTGAATCCTGTGATCGCTTTGTCGAGAATGCCTCGTTGGGTTTTGATTTGGTTTTTCCGAGGTTGATCGAGTGTGTGTTGCTATTTGTGCACCCCTGTAGGGTAAATCTTTCTGAAAGCCGTGTCCGCGATTATGGACGACTTGGAGCATAGTTTCTCAATCATAGACAAGTATAACTAAAGTACCACTTTTAATTTGACTAAATACCTGACTAGTAAATAGCGCAACACTCATGGAATGGTTAATAAAACTGCCAACGGATGGGGGGGTTGTTCGTCCGCTTCCTTGTTGGTAAGCGAGGAGGAGGATGGATCTGTTAATTACTGTTATAACTGTTGTTATTAATTCACGGACATCCGTCTAACATTGGTTAGGCGAATGGTTAGCGAGTATCTGTAGACTTGTTAGGTATTATCTTTTGCTGCAATTGCGTCACCCCAGGTTGTGTGCCCTTTAGAGGCATAAAGACTTGTTGCGTACCCCTAGGGTCTCACACGATAAATTGTCTGATTCAGATGAACAGGTATACTCGCAAGATGGATACTGGGTGGAAGAGACGGACGATGTTGGCAACAATCACTCGGTGTAGAGATTTCGGGAACGGGGATCCGTGAGATCTATGGGCGGGATGTGTTTATTTATGGGGCATCTTATGCCGATTTGCTTCTTATCCGTACTCGGATCTTGTTTTCCGCTTCCGCCTAATACTCTGATGTTTGATGTATGAGGAGATATCCTAAACTATTATATCTATCTAGGATATTTGGATCTTGCCGTATGGCGTTGCAATATTTCTATTTTTTTAGATGGAATGGCTCTGAGGACTGTTGTATGTGGCTTGCATACATACTCATTTGTGTATGTAGTTGATCCCTTCGCCTGCCGATTACGCCGCTCGTTCTTGTCCCGATGTTTTGGAAATGGTTAGGACGGCCGAAAGGTCTACCTGTGAGTGGCATTTGGCCCCACCGTACTATTTTAACCATTTCCGCTCGTCCAGGCTTGTAACTAAGAGCGTAATTCACTGAGGTAGTTACAATTGGTATCAGAGCCATCCCGCCCTTCAGGGTCTCAGCCAAATGGTCGTTGTCAGTCTAGCAAATATTTTTGGTAGTTATGTATACTAGGAAAAACAAAATGTGAGAGTAGGACTGCTTCCATTTTTCTTCTTACCCACCCACCCACCCACCCTTTTCCGGTAAGGAAGTGTAACGTTTTCAATCCTCTTCTAAAATTCAAACTAGGATTCACGTGTTCTAGGTGCCGTAGTACCATAGGTTGTGTGTGTGTGTGCGTGTGTGTGAATTCCTTGTCTATCTGTTGCATCCAACATGTTATCACTATCGGCCTTTTGGTTATCAACTGTTGGTACATTCCATACTGACAGGCTTTTGTAAACCGACGCGATCTATCTGACTCCTTGTTAACCGGTGCCATCTTGTTAAGGGTGTTCTTCCTTCCAGCATGCTTTCACGGAATGTGGAGTTGCTAAGCTCTACCTGATAAGTGGTTTTGCGCATCTATTGGTATTTTAATGCCGAAAATGTGGAAAAAATTTCTTTGATACATCTGTGTTGCCACACTCCTCTTCAGTCGTGTGTGAAACATTATCTTTCTTCCTTTTATCGGCATGTCATGCTAACTCATTCTTTTGTCACCGGCGCTTAATCCTGGAGTTTTACTTCATCTTCAAATTCCCTTGGGCTAATTACATAACAAGTGTCGATCCGATGATGGTGATTGTAATTTGGTTCTCGGCATAGCTATATGACACTTATCATGAGTGGAATATGGAAAAATGTTATCAACACTATCCTCCAAATGGTGGCGGATATCTCCTGTGATTTGGAGTTACACAGTGATCTTATCCATGCATATTCAAGTATCTGTGCCAATCCGGAGTTTTTCTTAAAGGCCCTACGGTGGTCTATCATCTGTTCATCATGCTGCACATATTTTTGAACTCCATATCTGCACAATTCTCCTGGATACGAGGGAATTGCATCTTTTCGCTTCTAATAGCTTTGCTTAAGGTATGAGCTATCATCGTTTCTTATCCAAGATCTCTTTATCTTTGTAACCGGCGATCCAATCGACAATGTGAACTAGGTGACATCTCTTTTTCTTCTAAAGGACCAGATAATTTATTCTGCCAGTGCATCTTCTTCAACACGAACCCGTTCTCTTAATATTGATCTTTCAAAGAGCATTGAGCTCAGAAAGTGTTTCGAGCATTTGTTCGTTTCTCCCGCCTCTTGAACTTGATATTCTTGGAATATCTTGGGAATCTGTGGTGGTATATCTTGATGATATGCTTGCCTATTCTATGTCAATGGAAGAACATGAAAGGTCATCTATGTCCCTTTCTCTCAAGCTTCGCGAACACTGCCGTGTGCAAAGTTCCCAAAGTGGAAATTCTGGCTTCTTGAAGTCACCTATCTCGACCACGTCCTTCTGCTAAATCCATTACTTCAATTCTAGAATCAGCAAGTTCATTGTTAATTCCATCCTCCATCTTCAACCAATCTGGGGTTATTCCTTGTTGGCAAGTTATCATCGTCGTTCCGCTAAAGATTTTCATCAAGACCGCTAAACCTCTCTCAATCATTTCAAGAAGAACATGGAGTTCTTTTCACCTCTATCTCGTTAAGTAATCTCTTGAAACCCTCTCGCTCTATCGTCTATGCTCAATCCACCGGAGGCCATGAAGACCTTCCGGATCTTGTATTTCTTCTGTTCAAGTTGGTGCTATCTTTTCTGTAGCTGTCGAATCTTGCAGTTGTCCTCCGTAATCTTCCTTCATATCTTTCCGGTGGCTTGGTACTTACGACATGACGACAACATCATCATCTTTATCTATCTGTGAATCCGGCGAATCGTTTGCATCTATCCTTGTTTTCTAACGAAGTTCCATGAGTTATTGTCAATACCTTCAGTCTGTTTCGGTAGTTGGGTTGCTTAGTTTTCCTATTCATGTGCGGAGTAATGCTTTGAGTGCGGGATGGAGTAGCTACCATACCACTACTTTTATCATTCGCTCTTGTACATCGAATTGGTGAATTAATGTGATTTCACTCATTCCACGGAAGTTAGAAGTTGCCTTTATCCCTCGATACTTTTACTTCCGTCCTTGTTTTTCCGGAGTGCTATCTAGAAGAAAGTAATCAATAATCTTTTGTTGGTGGTCTGTCTATTCTAGATGGAGCAAAAATCTACAATTATCTAGTGGAAACAAACGCAAACTCTTTTCTGTCCTCGCCATTCTACCGATGCTCGACATCCACAAACAAGATGAAAGGAAACTATCTCCCTCTTTGTTTCATCAATTCTTTTTCTGTGGTAAAGCCAATTAGGGTTGATGCCATCAGCCGCAAATCTATTGTGTTAGCCTCAAGGCTAAAGAAAGCAATAAGTATCTCTACAATAAACTCCAGATCCTCCATATTCTTTGCTTCTCAGGATTCCACCATGATCTAGCTTCACATCCTTCTCTGGAAGTTATATCCGCGCACCTCAATTGCGTGATCCTTTGGTTCTTACCGGCGCAAGAAGAATCTAATCCGACGATGTCTAACTAAATCTTTCTGTTGATATCAAGGAACTCTATTGTTTGAAGGCAATATTGTTTCCGAACTTCTTTTCTCAAATCCGAGGAAAGATCCAATGCTATTGTCATAGTGGTTCAAAACCTCTCCAATCTAGCTCTTTCTCTTCCGGCGAGATAAAGATTCATCCTCTCTCGTATCAGTAAATCTTTAATCTTAACAGTGTGTCTTTCTTTATCCATGATACATCATCTTTTCCTTTTCTTTCACAAGTGGTTCTAGTCTTTTATCTTGTTTCTCGAAAAACCGGAGCTATGTTCATCCTACCTTCTTAACTCACGACAATCCTTCAACTCTTCTAACCCTTTGTGTCTCAAGCAAACGCAAGACTCGCAACAAGTCTAGCAAGTTTTGCAAGGTGTAAGGGTCGCACCATTCCGTGGTTCATCAACTTGGGAAAGTGAGAGTCACCTTTGTTCCAAACACCCGCCTCTCCTTGTGTTGTTTTCTTTTTCATAGGAATCTCGGGGCGAGATTCTTGTTTAGTGGGGGAGAGTTGTAGCATCCCAATTGTCTAACAATTGCAATGCTACTAGCCTAGTCTATATATATGCTACTTCCTACATATAAATGTTGCATCATAATTATATCATGCTCATGTCATCATGCCACATTGCATTTGAGTATCATATAAAACCCTTTTCATTTGGTTCTTATCCCATATGCATTATCAATTGTATTTGCCTCTTGATATTGTATTTGATTATTGATATATTGTTTAAATGCCCAAGTTGAGTTGGGGGCATATCTTTTATTTCAATTCCACCACCTTTCCTTGTCACCACTTTATAATTCCACCATCCCATTATCCATGAGCTTGTATTTCTTTTTCTTTTGATATTTATTCTAGCTCATGTGGGTGGGGTGGATCTAATTGTATAAATTCTTTTGCTTGGCTTTTATTCCACTTCTTGGGAATGCATAAGAATAATGCCATATTATTATTATTGTTTTCACAAAATAAAACATGGCAGTTATTATTTTGCATGGGCCATGCAAGAGTATCACCACCTTTAGCCATTTGATTCCTCTTGGTTTTATTGGTTCATTTCTTTGTGGATCATCTCCATCCCTCTCCACCACCCCCATATTCTCATCAACACCATTATTATTTTTTCTCCATGCATGAGTCAAATAAGACCTTTTTTTTCCCATAAACCTTTGTCTTCCTCTTTTATTTGGATTCTCCTTCACCTCATCTCATGCTAAATCTAAGCCTCACCTTTCATCTTGGTTGGATCTATAAACATGTTTTAAAAACCTAAACTCCTAACCAAAACCCTAACCTAGTTCTTCTTTTCTCTCTAACCCTTAACCTCTCTCTCTCTCTCTACCATGATGGCCCCACCTGGCCACCCTCTCTCCCTGGTCCCACACCCCATCTACCCTCTCCTAGCCCTAGCCCTAGCTAATCGAGCTCCTCCTAACCTAGCCGAGCCACCCGAGCCCCCTCTCCTCTCTCTTTCTCTCTACCTGTCGTGCCAGCCCCACCCAGATGCTCCACCATGCCTGGCCCGCCTGTCAGCCCCACCCCACCTGCCCCTGCCTCGCTCCAGCTCGAGCACGTGAGAGGAGGAGGAGGAGAAAGGTGGCCAAAGCCACCTTTATCTACCTCGAGCCCCACAGGCACCCCCTCCCTCTCTCTCGCTTTATCCTTATCCCACACGTCTCCTCTGCCTCCAGATCCACCCCAAGCCCTGCCTCTCCTCTCCTTCTTCTTCACCGTCGCCAGATCCTGCCGCCAGTCACCGCCAGTACCACCGGCGCCTTCTCGTTCCGGCCAGCACGCGCGTCGTGGAGGGGGTCGAGGAGACCAAGGACGTTCCTCTACATCGCCTTGTACATGCCGACATGGAGGAGAAGCCCCAGAATCACCAGTACCAGCGCCGCCCGATGCAAACCCTAGTTCTCTGGCCGCAAGCTTCCCCGGCGATCTGTTGCGCCTTCGGCCGTGCCATCACCGCCAACCACCCCGCGGTCAGCCCCTCTACCGCCTGGACAACCTCCGCCCCGCCGTAAAGCCCTAGCCGCGGTAGACGTTTCGCCGAGCGCTCCCAGTGCGCAGTGGTCGCGCGCGTCTGCACGTTGTCACGTCGCGCAGCGACCTATCTAGCGCCCGCCCGCTTCCCTGTCACCACCCCTCGCTTAGCTGCACTGGTAACCGCCGCCTAGCGCGAGCCCCATGTCCCCAGATCGAGCCCCCATCTCGCCGCTCCGCACACTGTCCCCGTCAGATTCGTCAGACTGACCGAGAAGAACAACAGTACCGCCGCCGTTTTGCACATCCACCCCTACCTTTTTGATCTGCTCAACCCGCGGTACCCCAAGCCCCACCTGAGAATATGCAATCTGAGAATGGTGGCTCTCTGGCTGGCAGCTAGAGTCTCGAAATATATAGGCATCTTCACGAAATTTGTAGGGTTTGACGAGACGAAGCCGTCGCCACCTGGTATGGGCGGGCGGTATGGGCGGACCGTTCCCGTACCAGTGGTTGTTAAGCATGTTGAAGCCCTGGAAAGCTTCTCCAATTACTTGTCCTTGTATACTTCCTCAAAATCCTTCATTATGACTCCTTATTTCACTTTAAAAGCCGTGATTTCCTGCACAACATAAATTAAAGAATGGATTTGCATATCTTTGCAATTATTAGTCAATAGGTGGTCGTATGTGCTCAACACTTCATTCATTTGAGAAGCTTATCAAAGTTAGATAGATGACAAGAATACTATACAAGCTTCGGTAAGTCAAGATAATCAAAGTAAAGTTTAATATAACTATAAATAACTAGAAGTGTAGCAATCAATCCAATTCCTCTAATTAACTCTCAGCTTGCCAAGGAACACTAGGATGTTTAAATAGCATAATTGAGTAAGAGAGTTTCATGTCCCAAGTAGTATAATAATGAAGTGTCTTATTTACACCCACATTAATAAATCAAGTCAATCTAAAACTCTTCTAATCCAATCATTATCTTTCAAGAAAAATTCGTAAAGTAGTAATGAGACCATGCTAAGGACTTGTTATGTGGATCCTCATAGATATCTGTTTTCTTTGTTTTTCATTTTTCAAGGACCGTTGTTTGTTTCTTTTTGCAAGTGTTTGCACGACCTTTGAGAATGCCAGTACTTTTGCCCATACATTGACACGGATGCCACTCATGTCATCAACTCATAGCCGAAATCTGGGGTTATACCATAGATTGTTCAAAAGCTAGCAGAGTTGTTGGCATCCCAAATGCATTAGAGACATAGAACAAAGTGTCTCGCTTCTTTCTCTTTCTCTTTTTTTGATCTAGTATCGTGGTTTGATCCACAAGGTTAGCTTTGGCATGCATCACAATTACCACTAGACTTTATTTCAATCAAACAACTCCTTTATGAGTGTCATCGAGACTGCCAAAATATCTATGGGGTTAAGTATAATCAAGGGTATACTCTCAAGACAATCATTCATCAAACACGTCATAAATTTCATACTTTTTCTTATTATACTTGTTTGGCATTATTATTTCCAAGGCAAGACTCGGTTAACTAAAAGAACTAGAGCAAGAGCTTCAACAACTAATCATCATACCAATAAAAAGCCTTACTCTAACCATATTAAATTACTCCCCACTAGCATGGCATCTTAGCAAATCAACCAGCTAACATAAACAACTCAAACTTCATAAGTGGGAGACATAGGACATACCTCTCATAAGTAACTTCATGATCCTCTTCCTTATAGGGATGTATTCCTTCAAAACTCAAACATGATTACTCTTGAAATGATATTAAAGCAAAGAGGCAAAGTATGACTCCACATTTACGAAAAAAGGATAAAGAAAAATATCTTTGTATTTTTTGACGATAGGGATTAAAGAATAGAAAAGAAAACTTGTGACCAAGCAAGGGTTCAAGAAAAGAAAAATAAAGGAAAACAAATAAACTAAAACGAAAGAAAATTAAAAAGCGAAGTGTTGGAAAAAGCCAACACGAGTGTTTCAAAGCTCCCAAGGAGTTGGAGTACAACCTCGTTATTACACAAATAAATTTACTGGGAGAGCACATCCCCAAGCTCAGGCTTTTGCAAGCCCTTTTGTTGCTCATTATGGTGGCGGTGGATAATCTCCCACATTCCATTGGCTGCTCCAATCATGGAACTGGGTAGCAAGGCTTGCAGTGGCATCTCGAAGGTTGATGGAGAGGTTGTTAATGTTTTCAATGTTTCCTTCGAGTGCATAGATATCTTCATAGGTGGTGTAGTAGTTTGGTGGTTGCACGTTTAGTTCAGGTCCTTCTTGTTCTACTTCTTCATCTTCTCCTCCTCCCACTGGTATTTCTTGTTGGGGTAGATTAGCTTCAATCGGCGCGTCATAATGCAAACGTTCGTCCTCGATAGAGAATAAATCGTTAGGCAAAGGAGCCGGGATCAAGTGATACACTCTAGGTATATTGAAGAAATGTCTACCATGTTTTTTAGAAATCATACCACATGCTCTTAGAGTAGATAGACCGAGACGATTACTTCTAGTTAACGGTTGGATATTACCTAGGTTGATGCGAAGTGCGTGTGCAAGAATGGTCACAATTCCTCCTCCACATATGGGTCCTCGAGATTGAAGAGCCTGATGCTTAAGATAAAACACAAGTAGAGCACCCAAATTTGGCGTTAAGTTACAATTGACAAGTGTAGCTTTTGCGAGGATCAACATGCCCTCCTTATTAACTCTAGTAAACTCACCACGTGTCTGTAGTGTGTTAGCAATCACATAGAATAAATATCGAATAGCAGGATGATCAATTTGGTTCCCTTGGGTGTATGTCCACGAATTCTCATCAAACTAAAATATTGTAAAGGAGAAGGATCTAAAACAAAGGTAGTTGTGCGTACATCGGTGGTGTTGTTGGTAAACCCAAAGCATTGAGTCCATTGGCTGAGTGTTAAAGTGCACTCACAGTTTATTTGGCGGAATTTAATTCGATCAACTCCAGGCCTTTATTCCTCAGAATAACCATAAGGATCCATCGTGTGTGTCAAGGTGCTGAACAACTCAAGCGTTAAGCAGCGGTATGTCCCAACATCCTGAAAGATAAAAATGTACAAACCAACATTTGTTGCAAAGTAAATCGAAATTAGCATGAAACCTAAATTGGTTCAGGATATATGGACACACCCACTTGGTGGACCTGATCTCTCGAAACTTGAGATGATCGAAACATGTCAGATGGAACTCCTCGGTGAACTCGATGCCAAGCGACTCGGGAGTTAACGTATCAACGGGTGGCGCGGAAGACTCCGCAGTCATCTCACGTATACGACTCCTCGTGTTCATCTAATAAATAAAAATAAGACAAAGTAAATAAAGATTTCAAAAAAATTGTCCAATATAAACATAGCATAAGTGATTCTCTTTACTAACTACAAAAAAACTCCTCTAAAAACAATGCTAAGCATACTTAGTATCAATATTGAATCAAGATCAAGACCTAAGTATAGATTGACAATGACGAATGATTAAGCAAAGCTTTTGCACAAATAAGTTGGAGATCGGAGGAGAATCATACCTTAGATTGAGTGAGTGCAAAGAATCTAAGAAAGATTGAGTAAATTTGAAGATCCAATGGAGGTGGTTTGAAGTTTGGAGGGAGAAGAAAGAGAAAATAAATGATTTGGGATTTTTAGGTTACCTGCTCGGGGTCATTATGGCGTCCTCATACATAGTACGGGCGGGCGGTATGGCTGGAGCCCGCCCGTAGCGGGTGATTTACCTTGGGGGCGACAGCTGCTCCCAGGCGGTGCACTCGGTACGGGCGCGCAGTATGGTCGTGCGCACCCGTAGTGCTAGTCGTTAACGCTACGGTGACTTGGCTTAAAATGTGATGTTTGCTCGGGGGTACGGTACGGGCGCGCGGTACAGGCACGTCCGGCCGTACCAATGGTCGTTATCGACACTGTACCTTCAGCAAATATCAAAAAAATCTTCCTTTGCCTTGAAGTGGTACAGGCGCACGGTACGGTCCACTTCAACCGTACCAGTGGTCGTTATCGAAACTCAAAGAATTTTATTAGTAGCTCTGTGCACCTTTGCACATATTATCAAAGGGTTAGATAACAACAAAAATACTAAGTAATGATCCAGCAATACTTCTTAGGCCATGCGTTAGTAAAATAAAATATAGCGGATTACCTTATTTCTTCTCCTCTCTCCATAGGTCTTCTTGAACACTCTTTATTAAAAACAAAAAAACTAACACAATAGAAAATATAAAGAGAAATTTTATTTCACATGGGTTACCTCCCATGTAGCGCTTCTAGTTAAGGTCAATTAGCTTGACCTTGATGGCAATCACTTAGATTTGTGAAGTCGAACACCCACTCCAAAGTAGTTTGCTTTTAAAGTAATTACACCATCATCATCATTAGGCTTGGCCTTATTTTTCCTAGGGAAGTGGACTACACAAGGATCTCTAGATGGTAGCCCTATTCTCAAATTCCCTTCATGTAAATTAATCTAAGCTTTAATAGTTCTTAGGAATGGCCTACCTAGAATTATAGGTGCTATGGGATCTTCAGAAATGTCCACAATACAAGATCAATAAGAACGGGACTACCTTTAATTTCAACAACTATATTTTCTTTTATCCCAACAGCCTGTTTATAAGTTGAATTAGCTAGATGGAGTCTTAATTAAGTTGTAACAAATGGCCCCAAGTTTAAATTATCGAATAGACTTTTGTAAATTGTTGAGATGCTTGCACCAAGATCACAAAGTGTGGATATCTCATTAACTCCCAACTTAATTTTAATAGTGGGCTCAAATATATCATCTAGCTTAGCTGGAAGCTTATCAGCTAGTCTTTTATACTCCATCTCTAAACCACGAATCTTAGATGCTACTTGTTGTATAAATTGTTGGTACATAGCATCATTACCTTGTTCTATACCTGGATTCTTAACGGTGGTCATCTTCAATAGATCTTCCACGATATATTCTAGTATTGGTGCGTTGCTATAATCCAGCTCTTTAGGTTTTTCATCATTGGTTACCGCCCTCATCATTTTGAGGTCTCCTACCGGATTTGGCTTGGGTTTTCCAGCAAACTTTGATAATATGAGAGCTTGGCTCTCGGCTACCTTACCTAGTTGAGACTCCACGGTCTTTGTTCTTTCCTGTAGAGCCTACACATCATTTCTTATTACGGCCTAGTTAGACAATCTTCCTATACTACTTTCATGGTTATCCGTAATCTTAATAAGCATATTTTTTTGCTCGGTTTGATCTTGTATAAATGTTCTAACGGTTTGCTCAAACGGGAGATTGCCGTGATTTGCTCCATTAGTATTATCATAATTATTATAAGGAGCTCCTGCAGGATTAACATGATATTTATGAACATTAGAAGCATAATTATTTTTCCATGCAGGATTAGAAGGAGTGCGAGTTATAAAATTAACATCATTAACATCGGTAGTGATAGCATTAACTTGGGTATCTTTCTTACCCTTCACCAACCTAAGATACTCATCTACCTTAGATGTAAGCTCATCATTGTTTACCTCGGTAATTGAACTTACTCTCTTCGAGGTTCTTTCCACATGCCATTGGGCATGGTTATTTTGCATATCATCAAGTAACTTATTTGCAACACTCACATGCTTTCCCATGATCGTTCCTCCTACTGCAGTATCTAGCATAGACTTAGACATTGGTTTAAGACCATTATAAAATAAAATTAATATAAGCCACTCTTCCATCCCATGATTAGGACTATTCATTATGGCTTCTTTCATCCTTTCCCATGCAAGTGCTAGTGGCTCACGGTCTTCTTGTCTAAAGCTTGTAATGTTGGATCTTAGCTGCATAGTCTTAGATGGGGGAAATTTTTTGTCATAAACAAATTAGTACATTCGTCCCAAGATTTGGCAGAGCTATCAAGCAATCCTTAGCCTTTCCTCTAAGAGAGAAAGGGAACAATCTTAGCTTAACAACATTTGGATCTTCATCCTTAATACGCATCATGTGACAAATTTCAGTAAAATTATTTAAGTGCAATCCCGAATCCTCAGAAGATGAACCCCTAAATTGGTTTTGTTGAACCAAACTTAAAAGGTTAGGTTTTATCTCATATGTTTCCGCATCAACTGTCGGTTGAGTGATGGGTGCACGAAAAAAATCATTAGTGAGAGTAGCATACTCCCCTAATCTCTTTTGAGCCATGGTTCTTATCTTTTCGGTAATTTTTAAGTAATGGAAACGAATAACAAGTAACTAATTTTTTTGGTTTGAAAATAGATAACAAGAAAGTAAACTAATAACACGAATTAAACTACAACTAATAATAAAACTAAAAACAAGGTCTCTAATGACCTCACTAGGATAGCAAAATTGCTTCCCCGGCAACAGTGCTAGAAAAAGGGTTGATACCTTTTGATTCGGATTCACGGATGTATTATAATAGCTTTTTCCCTAGAAGACCTAGGTTTAATCGAACTTCAGAAAGCACTACTAAAAGGAAATAAAAAGGACACGTCTACAAGACTTTGTTTGATCGTTTTACCTTAGTTGACCGGACCACTCTAGTTTACTTTTTAACGGCTTTGAATCAATGGATGGAGATAGGCCAGGGTTGAAGTTCCACCTGCAGTTGCACATGAAATGGGATAAAAGATAATAATAAGCATAGTCATGTATAATATTTGTATTCAGATAATCTCTTGTGGGCAACACATCCTAATATTCTAGAGCCCCCGTGATGCAGCGGGCATAGAAATAGACTTGTAATCCAACCGAGAGTACATCAAAGCCATGGGTTACAAACGATTATTAAGTGCAAAACATAGATCAAAGCTTTAAGTGGTGATGTTGTTGTTGATCCCGAATGGGGTGCTAAGCAAAGACCGTACTACCCTTTCTGTCACTGAGGTTCCTATGAGATCGCCGCTAGCCAAGTATCTCACCTCAAGCCTTTATCAATCTATGGGATCTTGGGTACCTACAAGTCCACAGATCGAGACAAGAGATGAAGAAACAAAAGAAACAAATCATGAATTCAAACAAAATACAATTCTCCCATGATCTAGCTGTAACATCCCAGCATTAGGATCCAACGAAGGGTAGAAATAGGAATATAAGTTTGTGCATGCATGCATCTGTAAAATCAGGGTAAATTTTTCGCCAAACAAAATACTAAAGGGATCAGAGTTTCTTTCACTAACTAGAGGTAGGAATACCTCTTGTTAGTGATTGCTATGAATTTTGACATGACCTTTAGGCAGTATTAAGAATTTGGGGAAATTACTTTGAATTTAAATTTGAAATTCAAATCAAATTGAAAGTATTTAAATATTAGAAGTTATTAATATTGAAGGGTTTTCCAAAATAAAACCTTATTAACATTGTTTGATTATAGTATAAATAGTAATCAACAATAATGATTAAAGGCAAGGAAAATTCAATAAGAAATAAATTCTTATTCCTTAATTCCATAACAAGGTTACAACTGATGACAAATACATCAAAGGTATAAGGTTACAAAGAATAGAAATTTAACGTTATTAGCTTGTAATAATATCTTTACTAGACCCTTTACAAAAAGATTACAAAGAAGGTTACAAGTAGAACCTATACTACTTATCTACTCCTATACTAATCTTGTGAGTCCAGATCTTGTTCCTGCAAATAAGATAAAGAACTAGAAAGGAAATTAGGGGTTAGTTAGATAATTTTTACTCTCAGTGTTGAACAGTGAAGTGCATTGTTCATGGTACATCATTTAGTAAGTAAAGGGTTAAGTCTCACCAAAAGTGAAGTATCTATTCTTCTCAGTAAATAGTCAAGATAACAGGAAAAGCCAAGTGGATAAAAGTAAGTTTCACCAGGCTGTCGATCAGTAAAGAGGTAAGAGTAAAAGTCAAGTTACCTGAGCTGATCCACATGCACAGCACACACACAGCTTAGTCAACTAACTGCATGGTGTGTGCTGTCAAGCTAACAGCAGCAGTACAGGCTACCATACAGAGAACCAGTCGAAGGGGAACACAGGAGCTCATTTCTCCTTCTCAGTCACACACTCACAACTATAGAGCTTGCTGAAACCATAGCCAAATACTCCACCAACTTACCCAAATCAACCATCAGATCTCCACTTGATGGTAACATAAGGAGGGGGTGGAGCCGGTGGAAAGCAAGGTCAAGCACAAAGTCACAGGAGCAGCACCAGGTGATGCAGAGCTAGAGCAAGCAGCAAGCAACACCACAACCTCATCAACCAACAAGTAATCTGGTGAGTACAAATAACACCACCACATGATCAGATTATCATAGAGTCAAATGAGCATATGTTGTTTATTTAATCTTCTCAGAAAAACACCCAAGTGGGGTGTACATCCATCCCAGAAGTATTTAGATGAAAGCCAATGACAAATCCTTACAAACAAATCCAAGATCTTAGCCTATGCATCATAGATCTTGGATATAAACTCAAATCTCAACATTTCTATATAACAGCAACCTTAGAACAAGATTTCAGGGCACATATCTTAAGAAGTAGCACCTATGAAATCTAATGATCTTATGGATCAATATTTAATAGTGAGGATACCAATCATCTTCTTAAAAGATTTAAGAATCATTAGCTGATACCATGCATCAGAGCACATCTATGAAGGAAAACTAGTACCAAACTTAATCTTACTTAGCTACGCCTCATACCAGCATCATAGGCTAATATATTTGTAGCTTCTTAGGATAATAAAGCTAGTAGAAGATTTCAATTCATTCAGCCAAGATATACTTGGACACAGGAAGATTTTAGCCAATAGAAGTATGGACACTTGTGTACCATTCTAAAGAAGGTGTCACAAGTATAACTTCTAAACCAAGCAGATACTATACTTAGATTTCATCAGTAAATTGGTAGTTAGCTAACTAATTATTTTCCTGGAATGGACACCCAAGAATCATAATCATGGTTGCATATATACAATCAGAGAATCATAGGAGTATCATATTAACTCCAATCTAGAAGATCAACACAAACTAGTGTATAAAGATCAAGTGAACAATTACTGACAGTACCATTGTCAGTACTAAGATCATGAAACAATAGTGAAATCCACATCACTAGCATAAGTGGATAAACATCCAGGACACTACAACCACTACAATCTGTCCTAATGAAGTCATCATAATCAAACGAGAGGGACGAACCCTAATCAAACCATGAACCCCAATTAGGGATTGATCACTAGAGGCGCACAGAGGTTATCGAGCAAGGCAGAGAGGAGCATAGAAGGGGAGTAGCCAAACTTACTCAAAGTACTCGCAAAAAGAATCGAAGAGGAAGCAGAGGATGGCCGGCGGCGAAGCAGAAATGGCGGCACAGGGAGCACCCCGAAGGGGCGCTGCAACCCACACCTACCACGCGTCAAATCCACCGGAGAAGAGAGGCATACACCATGAAGAACCGACGCACCATTGCCGATGCTCCAGGGCGGCCAACCCTAACCCTAGTATCGGGCAGGGGTCAGCGCGACCAGGAGAGAGCCCTAGCGGTTAATCTGCTCGGATAGAAGGGAGCAGCGTCGTCGACTTAGTCACCCTACACCATGGCGGCGGCAACGATGGCCGGATTCGACCGGAAGCGTGCGCGGCGGCGGCAACAGACGAAGGAGGTGACCGCGTGAGAGAGAGAGAAGAGAGAGGAGTGTGAGTGCGTGGGGGGTACTGGGCCTGTGGGCAGCCCAGTACTACACTGGTGGGCGTAACCAGGCCAAGTGGGCCGGGTTAGGTTAGGCCGGGCCAGCCCAACGGGCCAAGCCCGTATGTTAATAGGGTTGTTTAATAAAAAATTAATTACAAATATACCCCTGAAATAAAAAACAACTCTAGATAAATAAATAAAAATATTTAAAATACTAATTATATCTCTATGAACTCACAAAAATATTTTCTATTGAGTAAAAATAATCAATAGAATTTTTGGCAATTAAAATTTAAGGTTATTAGTAAAAAAATGCTAATGACTTTTGAATTTTACAAAAATATAGGAAACACTTAAAATTGAATAAAATTCACTTTTAAGATCCTAAATGAATATATTATTATAGAAAAATACTAATTTGCATTTTTGAAAAGTAAATTTGATGTGATAGAAATAAATCTTATTTCCTTAAAGGAATCTCCGAAAATAATTAAATGAAATAAATTCATACAATGATAATTCTCTTTTATTAATTAAATAAAATAGTAAGCTTTTACTAAAAGGGTAAAACATGCAAACAAGCAAATAATAAATCATTGCATGACATTACTATGCATTGCATATTGCTTCTTTAAATATTGTCCTTATCGGGCAATAATGGTTCTTTGTAGAAATCAGAGCTCAAGGTTAGGTGGAAGCATCCGACTTCACTACCTTGCAGTCACAAGGCAAGTTCATAACTTGCTCATGTCCTTTGAAGAGTCTTTATCAAAGATATTGCAAATTGTGTGTTATCATCTATGATCTGGAGAAAGAAAATGATACGTCTCTAATAAATAAGATGTAGTATCATCCTAAGTGATGATAAAGATCAGCAATGGAACTTAGGGTTCCAAGTGCATAATTCACATAGGCTTAACAACCCAGGACATCAGTGATTCTAGCACCGTATAATACGCTTTAACCATGAGATTTGGAATGGGACAGAGAAGTTAGTTGTATCTTCTTCCTTTCATATGGAGGCAAGATGACCTTATCATGACGTTGGGATTCCTGGTATGGATCCAACATATGGGTGAGCACCCTTAGGCCCCACGATTTTGGTGTCTAGATTATTTATGAGTGGCTGCCGGAGGTATAGTCAGGCCTTTTAGGGAGCTTACCAGGGGCATCACCACTTCATAGAGTCTTCGGGAACTCACCAGGGTTATAGCTTGCCCTAGTTGGAGGCTTAACAGAGGTGTAGTCAGCCCAGAGGATCGTGCAGACATATGGGGTCGCAGAGAGGGCGGTGATTGACTTGGATCACCTACTGGGCCCCACATCATGGAATTGTGGACGGGAAAGTACGCCCAGTTGTGCAACAAGGAGTTGGTCTCTCATGGGTAAAGCAACGCACCTCTGCAGAGTGTAAGAATTGTGACATGTTACTCCCTATTCCTGGAAGGAGCTACGAATGAGGCAGGAAAGGAACTCCATGAAGTTCTGATCAACCTGTGAAGGCTGATGGGTATAGTTTTTTATAATAAAATCAATCTTTGAAGAAATGTTTATGAAAATTGCATAGTACCAAGGACGTATCATCCGAGGTGGTAGATAGAGAATCAAACTTCCCACATTGCATATAATGAACTTGCTGGGTAACGCTGTTACTCACTCTTTCCTTTGAACCCCTGCATAGACTCTGAGAATCTAGAAGACACTTCGATGTACGTAGCTGATGGACAAGAGGACGTCTGCTACGAGGAACCCGACCTATCCAAAGGAGTTGAAGGGGTGGACTATGAGATACACTATGGAGTGGAGGGCAACGAGTCTGAGTAGTTGCCATAGTTATTAGTAAACCAATTGGGTCGAGCAGCACAAACTATATGGAATAAGTTGTTGAGCTCAATTTGAAACATGAGTTTGGATTTTATATCTTCCGCTGAAACTACTTAAGTTTGGGTTTGTAATTTTATTATGCTTGAAGTTTGGTAACTCTTGGTTTGTAATAATGAACTGTGTATGTTTGTAATATGGACCCGCAATGTTTCTGTTGTACCACTCTGAGGGGTGTGATATTTATGGAACGGTGTTCTGTGAATGTCATATCAATGACTATAGTGTACTACACATGCAGTGGTATGCTGGGCCACCGCGGCTGGTATCAGAGCAATTGCTTTGACCTTAGGTTGGAAACCTAGTAAAGGGAAATAACTATAGGAGTCTAGGAGCAACGGTAAAGAGTTCTCTAGATTATATGATGAATATTCAATTGGGAATATTTTGTTATATTTTTTAGTGCGATAATTCTTTATTATGATGCATCATTATAATTAATGGATACTAATTATATTTATATCTATAAAGTGGAAATGGCACCAAAGTTTCCAAAACAGACTTTGGCAAGGAAAGAAGAGACTCTCGATGATTATCAGGGGCTTTAACTGAACAGCTTCGAGAACTTCAGAGGGTTTTTGGTTGAACAACTAATATCCCAATCAATACCATTACCTACCATGTGGGCGAATGTTAGCCAAATATCGTGTTAGCATTCAACTACCAAAGAAGCTTGGTCTATATCACAACTTACCTATGGGAGAAGGTAGAAGTCACCTAGCAGCATATCATGTTGCTATTGTGGAGGCAATAGCCAATGTTCGGGAACACAAAGCAGAAGAGTTAGCTAGAAGCACATATTCTGTGATTCCTCATGACTCTATAGACGAGGAACCGGAACCGGATCATCTTACGTTAGTAAGGAAGCATCCAAAACTAGCCTCTAAGTTTATGGATCTGTATCGACTGATGGTTGGGTCTTTGTATAAGACACATCAGGTTATCGTAGAAGATCAGGTTGATATGTTAGAGGATTTAATGAATCCTGAAAGAAGGGAGAAGTTAGCATCTAAACTGGAAAATGAAGCAGTGGATAGGGTTAACCCAGTTTTCAAGGATATACCTACAGATCCAACATCTTTTACACCATATCCTTACTCACCAATACCAGAACCTATTAGATATCCTGATGAGGGCACTAGTCATCCAGTACCACAGAGTTCTTGGGGAACTGAGGACTCGGAATTACCTATTGGGAATTCTGAAGGATGGAGGTACGGATCAATGGATGGATCTGTCGGGAATCCTATTCCTGTGGAAGATTCAGTTGGAGATACCGGGCAGACTAGTCGCATGGGCGTAAGATCTTATTCCGTTGATGGAAGAGATGTCCATGTGGAAGATGTAGAGTCCGAGGAGGAAGATCCGGAAGAAAGGGTGTTTGAGTCAATGGAAAATTATCCTACTCTAGATAATGTGCACTATCCAATCATAGCTGAGGACTATTGTACCCAGCAGAGTACTTGGGGGGCACCGGAATTCTATAGATTCCTCTAGAATCGGGATGCAGGAGATGGATGAAGAAGAAAGTGATGAGGATGATTGGGCAGATACTTCAGATGAGTTGGAAGGTATGGATACACTTCAGCTGAATGATGTGTCAAGTTCGGAGACTTCTGATACTGAATATCGTCCATCGAAGAGGCAAGTCGTTTCACAGTTGGTGCGTCGTACTTCATGTCAGCACGGTTCTACTCCGGGTATGTACGATGAACGATGCAACTTCTGGGGAGTGTGACTTTGATTAGGAACATCTCCGCAGGAGACGAGAGTTGGAGTTGGAGGACTTGATGTAAACAAATAAGTGGGATAGTACCACATGAGCTTGTAATGCTTAATGAGTAAGGGCTTGTAATCACGATGTATAAATTATATTGCTCGTAATGTAGAATATGTGTGTAATGCATATTTGGTTCTTATTTGGATTTTGTTTTCCATTGTGTGACTAATTCTATGCATGAAGTTGAGCTCAGAACACATATGCATGATTTAATTATGAGTATTCGCTTATGTTATAGGACTAGGGGGTATGGAAATGGGTGTAGAAAACGAGGCTGAATAGCAGTGCATGGAGCACGAAGCCAAAGAAAAGGCGGATGAAGACGCCAGAATGCAAGCGAATTTACCACCACCACTACCAATGAGGCCATTGATGGAGCGGAACTTTATGCAGTACATGCAAATGATGCAAGAGTCCTAGAATAAATTCATGGAGGGGTTAGTAGACCATGTGCGACAACAGAGGGCACCTCAAGGGCGTGGTGTTAGTCTTTCGGATTTCCAAGATACCAGGCCTTTACCTTTTGCATCCGCTCCTGAACCAATGGATGTAGAGGACTGGTTAATAGATACCGAAAGAAAGTTGAGAACTGTAGGATGCAATGAGGAAGAGAAGTTGAGGTATGCAACACATTTATTGACCGGACCTGCAGTGTCATGGTGGGAGAGTCAGCTAGCAATGCAACCTCCAGGAAGAGAGTACAATTGGGAGGAGTTCATACAAAGATTCCGTGAATATCATGTTCCGGAAAGTATCATAGAGTTGAAGTGTAGGGAGTTTGAAGAACTGCAACAAGGATACTCCAGTGTCATGAAGTATATTTGGAGTTTAGTGATTTATCTCGTTATGCTGCTGAAGAAGTTAGCACGGAGGCGAGTAGGAAGAAGAGGTTCATGCATGGACTAAATCCATTTGTGAAGATGCAGTTGAGGCTTGCCAACACTCAAACTTTTCAACAGTTGCTTGATGCAGCTATCACCTTTGAAGATCATTACAAAAATGTCCAAGAGGACCGTAGAAAGAGAGCAAAGAAGGAGACGAAGAGGATTCATGCAAGTAAACCCAAAACCAATATGGAGTTTCAACCCAGAAACAGACCCTACAACAACAACAACAACAACAGGAGTATCAACAACACTGGGAATGTCATATGTCATAATTGCAAACTTCCGGGACATATCAGCAAGGATTGTCAGAAACCAGTGATAATTTGTTATGGATGTGGACTAAAGGGTCATATTAAGCCTGATTTCCCAAACAAACCACCCGGTGGTTGACCCACAAAAGGTGGAGGACAAGCCAGTGGAGGCGGAGGTGGACAGTCTAACAGAGCTGGAAGCTATGCCAAAAATAATAATGGCAAGAGGGGTAGACCTACGGGAAAGCTGAATTGTGCAACCTTGGAGGAGGTGGATAACTCAAATCAGGCGGTGATAGGTACGCTCAATATTCTCACAAATCTCAGAAAGGTTTTATTTGATACTGGTGCAACTACTTCTTTCATATCTGAAGAGTTTTGTGATAAATTCGGGATTAGAAGGGCACCATTAGAAAAACCTATGACCGTAGTTACCGCCAGAGGGATCATGGTAGTTAAACATATTAAACTAAACCAAGTCATCCCAATCTGTGGTCAAACCTATTATGCGGATCTTTATGTGATCCCACTAAAAGGAATAGCAGTAGTGCTGGGAATGGATTGGATGACAGACTATGGAGCTCAGATCAATTGTGAAGATAAAACTATTTCGATCCGGTCTCCAAGTGGAGGAAGGATAGTCTATCAGGCGGATAAACATAGTCATATCATGGTAGATCTGCAGTTGAACTCAATGAAGGAGGCCAAATTAGAAGATATTCTAGCGGTGAAGGAGTTTCAAGATGTTTTTCCAGCAGAATTACCAGGAATGCCACCTGATCGGGAGATATAGTTCACTATTGACCTGATACCTAGTACAGCACCAATTGCGCAAGCACCATATAAGATGGGGACCAGGGAATTAAAAGAGCTTAGGGAGCAAATTGATGAATTAGCCCGGAAAGGATTCATACAGGAAAGTGTATCTCCGTGGGGAACTCTGGTGATCTTTGTGGATAAACGAGATGGTGGACGGAGAATGTGTGGGGATTATAGAAATCTCAACAATGTCACTATCAAGAACAAGTATCCATTACCAAGGATACAAGATTTATTTGACCAAGTCAAGGGAGCAGGAGTATTCTCCAAGATTGATCTAAGATCAGGATACCATCAGATAAAAATTAAACCTGAAGATGTTCCTCAAACAGCATTTGTATCAAGGTATGGACATCATGAGTATTTAGTCGTACCTTTTGGTCTGACTAATGCACCAGCAATATTCATGAATTTTATGAACAAAATCTTCATGCCGTATTTGGGCAAGTTTGTCATAGTATTCATTGATGATATTCTGATATACTCCAAAGATACATAAGAGCATGCAGAACATTTGAGAGTAGCATTACAAATCTTAAGAGAACATAAGCTTTATGCTAGGTTCAGTAAGTGTGAATTTTGGTTAGACGAAGTAGTGTTTCTTGGTCATGTGATCAGTAAGGATGGAATTGCTGTAAATCCATCCAAAGTTCAATCAGTACTGGATTGGAAGGCACCAACCAATGTGAAGCAAATCCGAGGTTTCCTAGGTATGGCCAGATATTATCGGAGGTTCATTGAAGGTTTTTCCAAGATAGCTGGACCAATGACCAAATTGTTAAGAAAGAACACACCATTTATATGGAATGAGAAGTGCGAGGCGAGTTTTCAGGAGCTGAAGACCAGATTAACTACCACACCAATCCTAGCAATTCCAGAACCAGGAAAAGATTACACAGTATATTGTGATGCATCCAAGGAAGGATTAGGTTGTGTGCTTATGCAAGATCGTAAGGTAATTGCTTATGGATCTAGGCAATTGAAACCACATGAAGTGAATTATCCAACCCATGATTTAGAATTAGCAGCAGTAGTGTTTTCTTTAAAAGGATGGAGACATTTTCTTTATGGGGCAAGATGTGAGTTATATACTGACCACAAAAGTCTCAAATATGTCTTCACTCAAAAGGAATTGAATATGAGGCAGAAGCATCAGCTGGAGTTGATTAAAGATTATGATCTAGCAATCAATTATACTCCTGGAAAAGCAAATGTTGTGGCAGATGCTTTAAGTCGGAAAAGCACAGATATACAACCTTTGAATAGAGAACTGCCAAAAGAACTATAGATGGATTTGGAAAGGATGGAAATACAATTTATAAGTACAGCAGTTTTTGGAGGATTAGCTACTATGCGAGTAATCGAAGAACAGAGTAGTGATCTTCAACATGAAATTTATAGACATCAAGGTGAAGATCCTTTTATTATTGAAGAAGTTCAAAGAATCACTCAAGGTCAAACCTCAGTTTTTCACCTAGGAGATTATGGATCTTTATGGTTTCAAAACCGTCTTTGTGTACTAGATGTGACAGAGATTCAAGAAGTGATACTTCGGGAAGCTCATGAAACACCTTATTCCATACATCCGGGTAGTACAAAGATGTACATGGATTTAAAGGAATTGTTCTGGTGGAATAATATGAAAAGAGATATTGCAAAATATGTATCGGAATGCCATACTTGCCAAAGAGTTAAAGTAGAACATCAAAGTCCAGCAGGACCATTGCAGCCTTTGGAAATTCCAGAATGGAAGTGGGAAGAAATTGGTATGGATTTTATCACAGGACTGCCCATGACAACAAAGCGAAAAGATATGATATGGGTAATTGTGGATAGACTCACAAAAAGTGCACATTTTATTCCAGTGAAGCAAAAGGATAATGCTGAGAAATTAGTGGAAATTTATGTCAAAGAGATTGTGAGTAAGCACGGGGTACCCAAGAAAATTGTGTCTGATAGAGGATCTGTGTTTACATCAGCATTTTGGAAACAATTACATGCCGCACTAGGTTCAAAGTTGGATTTTAGCACAGCTTATCATCTAGAAACTGGAGGCCAGACAGAGAGGACCAATCAAATCTTAGAAGACATGCTTAGAGCTTGTGCATTAGATTTTGGAGGTTCGTGGGAAGATCATCTACCATTGGTAGAATTTTCCTATAACAATAGCTATCAGAGTAGTCTGAAGGCAGCACCTTATCAAGTACTATATGGAAGAAGGTGTAGATCACGTATATGTTGGTATGAACCTGGTAGTAGCAAAGAATTTGCACCAGATTATATCAAGGAAACACAAGATATTATCGATATCATTAGATATCGGTTGAAGATAGCTCAGAGTCGACAAAAGAGTTATGTTGACCAAAGTCGTAGATCATGGCATCCAGAAGTAGGAGATATGGTATATCTCAAAGTAAGTCCAATGAAGGGAGTGAAGAGGCTCGGAGTCAAAGGAAAATTAAGTCCAAGGTACATTGGACCATTGAAGATATTAAGTCAGAATAGAACAATAGCTTATGCTCTAGAGTTACCAAAGAGGTTAGCTCAGGTTCACAATGTGTTCCATGTTTCACAACTTCGGAAATTTCTTAAAGTTCCCGATGATGCTATCACACATCAAGAGATTGAGTTACAAGAAGATTTGACTTATGTTAAGAAACCTTGTAAGATTCTGGAGGAAAACTGGAAAAGGTTGAGAAACAGGGCAATCAAATATTGCAAGGTACAGTGGGAACATCACCCAGAACGAGAAGCTACCTCGGAGAAAGAAGATGACTTAAGGGAAGCATATCCGGAATTATTCAGGTACCCATCCACAAACTTCAGGACGAAGTTTAATCTAAGAGGGGAAGTCTGTAACATCCCAACATTAGGATCCAACGAAGGGTAGAAATAGGAATATAAGTTTGTGCATGCATGCATCTGTAAAATCAGGGTAAATTTTTCGCCAAACAAAACACTAAAGGGATCAGAGTTTCTTTCACTAACTAGAGGTAGGAATACCTCTTGTTAGTGATTGCTATGAATTTTGACATGACCTTTAGGCAGTATTAAGAATTTGGGGAAATTACTTTGAATTTAAATTTGAAATTCAAATCAAACTGAAAGTATTTAAATATTATAAGTTATTAATATTGAAGGGTTTTCCAAAAGAAAACCTTATTAACATTGTTTGATTATAGTATAAATAGTAATCAACAATAATGATTAAAGGCAAGGAAAATTCAATAAGAAATAAATTCTTATTCCTTAATTCCATAACAAGGTTACAACTGATGACAAATACATCAAAGGTATAAGGTTACAAAGAATAGAAATTTAACTTTATTACCTTGTAATAATATATTTACCAGATCCTTTACAAAAAGATTACAAAGAAGGTTACAAGTAGAACCTATACTACTTATCTACTCCTATACTAATCTTGTGAGTCCAGATCTTGTTCCTGCAAATAAGATAAACAACAAGAAAGGAAATTAGGGGTTAGTTAGATAATTTTTACTCTCAGTGTTGAACAGTGAAGTGCATTGTTCATGGTACATCATTGAGTAAGTACAGGGTTAAGTCTCACCAAAAGTGAAGTATTTGTTCATCTCAGTAAATAGTCAAGATAACAGGAAAAGCCAAGTGGATAAAAGTAAGTTTCACCAGGCTGTTAATCAGTAAAGAGGTAAGAGTAAAATTCAAGTTACTTGAGCTGATCCACATGCACAGCACACACACAGCTTAGTCAACTAACTGCATGGTGTGTGCTGTCAAGCTAACAGCATCAGTACAGGCTACCATACAGAGAACCAGTCGAAGGGGAACACAGGAGCTCATTTCTCCTTCTCAGTCACACACTCACAACTATAGAGCTTGCTGAAACCATAGCCAAATACTCCACCAACTTACCCAAATCAACCATCAGATCTCCACTTGATGGTAACATAAGGAGGGGGTGGAGCCGGTGGAAAGCAAGGTCAAGCACAAAGTCACAGGAGCAGCACCAGGTGATGCAGAGCTAGAGCAAGCAGCAAGCAACACCACAACCTCATCAACCAACAAGTAATCTGGTCAGTAGAAATAACACCACCACATGATCAAATTATCATAGAGTCAAATGAGCATATGTTGTTTATTTAATCTTCTCAGAAAAACACCCAAGTGGGGTGTACATCCATCCCAGAAGTATTTAGATGAAATCTAATGACAAATCCTTACAAACAAATCCAAGATCTCCGCCTATGCATCATAGATCTTGGATATAAACTCAAATCTCAACATTCCTATATAATAGCAACCTTAGAACAAGATTTCAGGGCACATCTCTTAAGAATTAGCACCTCTGAAATCTAATGATCTTAAGGATCAATATTTAACAGTGAGGATGCCAATCATATTCTTAAAAGCTTTAAGAATCATTAGCTGATGCCATGCATCAGAGCACATCTATGAAGGATAGCTAGTAACAAACTTAATCTTACTTAGCTATGCCTTAGACCAGCATCATAGGCTAATAGATTTGTAGCATCTTAGGATAATAAAGCCAACATAAGATTTTAATTCATTCAGCCAAGCTATACTTGGACACAGGAAGAATTTAGCCAATAGAAGTATGGACACTTGTGTACCATTCTAAAGAAGGTGTCGCAAGTATAACTTCTAAACCAAGAAGATACTATACTTAGATTTCATCAGTAAACTGGTAGTTAGCTAACTAATCATTTTCCTAGAATGGACACTCAGGAATCATAATCATGGTTGCATATACACAATCAGAGAATCATAGGAGTATCATATTAACTCCAATCTGGAAGATCAACACAAACTAGTGTATAAAGATCAAGTGAACAATTACTGACAGTACCATTGTCAGTACTAAGATCATGAAACAATAGTGAAATCCACATCACTAGCATAAGTGGATAAACATCCAGGATAGTATAACCACTACAATCAGTCCTAATGAAGTCATCATAATCAAACCAGAGGGACGAACCCTAATCAAACCATGAACCCCAATTAGGGATTGATCACTAGAGGCACACAGAGGTTATCGAGCAAGGCAGAGAGGAGCATAGAAGGGGAGTAGCCAAACTTACTCAAAGTCCTCGCAAAAAGAATCAAAGAGGAAGTAGAGGATGGCCGACGACGAAGCAGAAACAACGACATGGGGAGCACCCCGAAGGGGCGCTGCAACCCACACCTACCGCGTGTCAGATCCACCGGAGAAGAGAGGCGTACACCATGAAGAACCGGCACACCATCGCCGATGCTCCAGGGCGGCCAACCCTTACCCTAGTATCAGGCAGGGGTCAGCGTGGCTAGGAGAGAGCCCCAGCGGTGAATCTGCTCGGATAGAAAGGAGTGGCATCGTCGACTTAGTCACCTGCACCGTGGCGGTGGCAACAGTGGCCGGATTCGGCCAGAAGCGTGCGTGGCGGCGGCAGCAGACGGAGGAGGTGAGCGTGAGCGAGAGAGAGAGAGAGAGAGAGAGAGAGAGAGAGAGAGAGAGAGAGAGAGAGAGAGAGAGAGAGAGAGAGAGAGAGAGAGAGAGAGGAGTGTGAGTGCTTGGGGGGTACTGGGCAGCCCAGTACTACCCTGGTGGGCGTAACCAGGCCCAGTGGGCCAGGTTAGGTTGGGCCAGGCCCGTATGTTAATAGGGTTGTTTAATAAAAAAATTACAAATATACCCCTAAAATAAAAAACAACTCTAGATAAATAAATAAAAATCTTTAAAATACAAATAATATCTCTATGAACTCACAAAAATATTTTCTATTGAGTAAAAATAATCAATAGAATTTTTGGCAATTAAAATTTAAGGTTATTAGTAAAAGGATGCTAATGACTTTTGAATTTTACAAAAATATAGGAAACACTTAAAATTGAATAAAATTCACTTTTAAGATCCCAAATGAATATATTATTATAGAAAAAATACTAATTTGTATTTTTGAAAAGTAAATTTGGTGTGATAGAAATAAATCTTATTTCCTTAAAGGAATCTCATAAAATATTTAAATGAAATAAATTCATAGAATGATAATTGTATTTTATTAATTAAATAAAATAGTAAGCTTTTACTAAAAGGGTAAAACATGAAAAGAAGCAAATAATAAATCATTGCATGATATTACTATGCATTGCATATTACTTCTTTAAATATTGTCCTTATCAGGCAATAATGGTTCTTTGTAGAAACCGGAGCTCAAGGTCAGGTGGAAGCATCCGACTTCACTACCTTGCAGTCACAAGGCAAGTTCATAACTTGCTCATGTCCTTTGAAGAGTCTTTATCAAAGATATTGCAAATTATGTGTTATCATCTATGATCTGGAGAAACAAAATGATATCTTCTCTAATAAATAAGATGTAGTATCATCCTAAGTGATGATAAAGATTAGCAATGGAACTTAGGGTTCCAAGTGCATAAGTCACATAGGCTTAACAACCCATGACATCAGTGATTCTAGCACCATATAATACGCGTTAACCATGAGATTTGGAATGGGACAGAGAAGTTAGCTATATCTTCTTCCTTTCATATGGAGGCAATATGACCTTATCGTGATGTTGGGATTCCTGGTATGGATCCAATATATGGGTGGGTGATACGTCCAAAACGTATCTACTTTCCCGAACACTTTTGCTATTGTTTTTCCTCTAAACTTGTTTGATTTGGATGCAACTAACATGGACTGGCGCAGTTTTCAGCAGATTTGCCTTGGTGTCTAGTTTTTGTGCAGAAAATCAACTATCAGGAAAAATCCCAGAAAATATGCCAAAAATCCTATTTCATCAGAAGACTCACGGAGCCAGAATATGAGACGGAGTGGGGCTGGGCCCAGGCCACACCACCTGGCCACGCGAGCTAGGCCTGGCCGCTCCAGGGGGTGGTCTGGCTGCCCCAGACACCCCCTCGGTCTCCCTCTTCGCCTATAAGTTGCCTTCTAACCTAAAAACTCAGGGGGTTCGATGTTTTTCCAAAAAGAGTTCCGCTCTGCCGCCACCACCAGATTTCGTGATTCAGAACCAGAAACTCCATTCTAGCACCCTGCCGGGACGGGGAATTGGAGGAGATCATCGCCATCATCATCACCATCACTTCTCCATCGACCATCCATGTTTCCCCCATCTATGAGTGAGTAATCCCCCATTGTAGGCTATGGGGATGGTAGGGATTGGATGAGATCGTTCATGTAATTGCATCGGATTGTTAGGGCATGGTGCCTAGTATCTACTATTATTGCCTTTTAACTTTGTTGCAACTTGTTATGCTTAATACTTGTCACTAGGGCCCGAGTGCCATGATTTCAGATCTGAACATGTTATTGATTCATTATGATAGTATTGTTTATGGTCTTACCTACAAGTTGTATACACACGTTGTTGTCCGGAACCAATGGCCCTGAAGTGACAGAAATCGGGATAACCGAAGGGAATGGCTTTGATGTGAGGATCACATGTGTTCACGGAGTCTTAATGCTTTGCTCTGGTGCTCTATTAAAAGGAGCACCTTAATTGTCAGTAGTTCCCTTGAGGCCCCGCTGCAAACGGGCTGGCAGGACAAAAGATGTTGTGCAAGTTCTCATTGCGAGCACATATGACTATATATGGAACACATGCCTATGATTATTTAGTAATTGGATGCTTTATCTTATTTATCTGCAATTGACCTATGTTCTGATTGCCATGTGAATTGTCTTGTCCATGCAACGCCCGTCCATCCATCCCTATGCCTACCGCGCTCTAATCCTACTGTTACTGCAATTGTTACTATCGTCTTTACTTTTACTACTGCTGTTACTTTACTATTCCTACTACAAAATTGTTGCTACTGATAAACTGCTGTGAGCAAGATTGTTTCCAGCTGTAGCTGAATTGACAACGCAGTTGTTAAGGCTTATAAATATTCTTTGGCTCCCCTTGTGTCGAATCAATAAATTGGGTTTCACTTCCCTCGAAAATACTACGATACACCCCCTATACTTGTGGGTTATCAAGACTATTTTCTGGCGCTGTTGCCGGGGAGCATAGCTTTATTTATCAAGTCCACTTGGAATCATTATTGTTCGATGCCATCCATCCATCATGGGTAAGTCTCGTGATGGAAAGGTTCCTATTTTACCATCCACTACAAGAAGAGGTACGGTTCTGAACACCTCTGTTGCTCTTGATTCACCGTCTTTTATGATAAGCTCCTTACACCACCACATACACATGTTACACACACTGCTACTACTGCTAAATCTGAAACTTCTGATACTTATGATGCTTCTTCTATTGTGCTTGATAAGAGTGGTTCATTAGGTCCTTTCCTAGATGCTACGATTGCTAGAACTATAGCTGGAAATACCGAAACTCCTAATTAAGACACTACTACACTTGTTAGTTCACCTGAGTCTAGAGAGAGCTATGATATTGAAGATGGTTATATTGAGATGACCGATGAATTTATTAAAGAATGTCAAAACACCCATGATAGGAGCGCTGCTAAGAGTCTCCTTGAGAGACATACTATTAAACCCAAATTGTCTCCCAATGCTAAGTTTGCTGCGTCTCCCATAAACATTAAAGATAAGGATTATGATTTCTCTCTTGATTTATCCTATATATCTATTGTTGAGAAAGAACCTTTTTGTGGGACTAAGAATGAAAGTGCGGTAGCACATATGACTGAGCTTTCTACCATGAGTGGCCTGTTTTCTGATGATATTAAGATGCGCACCTACTTTGTCGCTAAAATTTTCCCCTTTGAAAGGAGAAGCTAAAACTTGGTTTAGTAATTTACCTCCTCGATCTATTGATAACCCTGATTGCTTGATTAGTACTTTCCTGCAGAAATATTTTCCTCCTAGTACTAGACATGCTATTTTGCAGGAACTTTTTGATTTTAAACAGGGAGAAAAAGAGATATTGCCTGAATCATGGGCAAGGTTTTGTGCTTTGATTCATGCACAAGCTGAATGTCCATTACCTAAGAATGAGCTTATTGATATATTTTATAATGGACTAACTGAAGAATCTAGGACATACCTGGATAGTTGTGCTGATTGTGTTTTTAGGAATAGGACTCCCAAGGAAGCTGAGGAACTAATGGCTAAAATAAGCAAGAATTATGAAGATTGGACTCCTCCTGAACCAGCTATACCTGAGATAATTATACCTAAACCACCTATACCAGCGCCTATACCAACATCTAAGAAGAGGGGAGTTATTGAATTGAATGATGAAGTGATGAAGGAAGCTAGGAAATGTCTTAAGGAGAAAGGAATTAAAGCTGTAGATGTCAAGAATTTACCTCCTATAGAAGAATTATGTAAGCTAGTTCCCCATTCATCCACTATTGAGGTACACTCTCTCCAACACTTTGATGAAGGTGATGTTCCTTACCTTAAACCTCCTGATCAATGCTTAGAAGAATTCGATATTTTTATTGTTAAGCAAGATAATTTTAATAAAAGGGTGCAAAATCATCTAACGGAAAACTCTAGAGCTATTGTTGAGTTGAAGGATATTGTGGAAAGAATCTCTAATGATGTTAAAATGCTTGTTAAACATTTTCAAATGGTTCAAACTCAAATAGATCAACTTATTAAAGTGCAAAAAGACTTGCTAGTTAATGCTGCTAAAGAAAAACATGCTTATGAAATTAGAACTAGAAGTGGAGTTGCTACCCAAGATCCTCTATATCCTGAGGGGCATCCCAAAAGAATTGAGCAGGATTCTCAACAAGCTGAAAATAGTGGTACTACTCATAAGGAAAAAAAAGAAACATAAAACTATTGTAGAAACCTCTGAACCTGCTAAAGATCCTAATAGTATATCTATATCTGATGCTGAAACTGAAAGTGGTAATGAAGAAAATGATGTTCCTGATAAAGAAAAAGTTGAAGAAGAACCTGAAAAGCACACTAAGAATACTAAATACACTAAAGAAGATTTTGTTGCTAAGAAACATGGTAGTGAAAGAGAGCCTTGGGTCCAAAACCTATGACTTTCCCTGATAAGAAACACAAGTCAAAGGAAGATGAACACTATAATAAGTTTTGTGAGTGGATGAAACCTTTATTCTTGCAAATTCCTTTGACTGATGCCATTAAATTGCCTCCTTATTCAAAGTATATGAAGGATATTGTCTCGAATAAAAGGAAGATCCCTAATGAAGAAATTTCTACTTTGCTTGCTAATTATTCCTTTAATGGTAAGGTTCCAAAGAAACTTGGAGACCCAGGGATTCCAACTATTCCTTTCTCTATTAGTTATGTTAGAACTGCTTTGTGTGATTTGGGAGCAGGAGTTAGTGCCATGCCTTTCTCTCTCTATAAGAGACTTCAACTGGAAAAATTAATACCAACTGATATATCTTTGCAAATGGCTGATAAATCTACTACTATTCTTGTTGGTATATGTGAAGATGTACATGTTCAAGTGGCTCATAATTGCTTGATATTAACTGATTTTGTTGTGCTTAAAATGCCTGAAGATGATAATATGTCTATTATTCTTGGGAGACCTTTTCTTAATATTGTAGGAGTTGTTATTAATTGTAATCAAGGAAAGGTGACTTTCAATGTTAATGACAAGGAGCATACTGTCTATTTCCCCAAGAAGATTGATAGGACTTATGGTTTAAATTCAATTGAACATGTTGAGGGCATTCAAGTTGGAGAAATATATTGTCACATACCAAGAGAGAAATTTGAAAATATTATGATTGGGACCATTGCTATCAAAGTTGAGGTAACATAATCATTAGTGGAATACAAAGTTTTGTTTCATATAAAATTGTTTTGGTAACAAGACCTGATCAACCTAGTTAACAAAAGGATTTTATTGAACAAAACAATGTTTTCACCATGATTATCTCCGCTTACTTCTATTCTTTCCATTTTAGTTTTGCTTTCGTTTAGTTTACTTTTCTATTGTTAGTTGCTTGCATGTTAGAGTGTCTTAGAACTTCTGAAGTTCTAGCCTTGTTTTGTCATTGCATCATTCAAAAAAAAATCTTTCTGTCAGAAAATCATTCTTTTATACCTGAAAATTGCTCAAAAATAAAGTGTCTCGAAAAATTCCAGAAAATTCATATTAAATTTTTACGTGAAAAAAGGGGCAAAGAAGTGCCTAGAAGGTACCAGGGGGGCCCACCAGGCAGGCACACCACCTGGTGGCGCGGCCAGCCCAGGGGCGTGCCTGGCCATGGTGTGGGCCACCCCTGGCCCTCCACTCACTCTCTCACTTCCCACTCTTTGCTCTCTCCCGAGAAAACACTAGTTCATTGCTCAAAATCGTGTTCTTGCCGTTCTTGCCCTCGATTTTTCGATCTCCTTGCTCAGTCCATCTTTGCTGCTGAAATTTGGAGCATTTGTTCTCCGGTATGTGACTCCTCCACTTGTCCAAGTAGATTTGTGTTTAGTGGTTTATATCTTGAGTATTTTGCTGCTGTAGGTGACAGATTTTGAGAGCTTGTAAGCTTGTTCAATTCTTAGAGATATAGTTTTGATGCATGTTTAGGCCTCTTACAAGTCCCTATGAGTAGTGCTCTTCATTATATATTCACTTTGCAATCACTTGTTTAATAGATGTTTAAATTTCAGAATAGAAGATGAATGAGCATCAACTCAACCAACATGAACTGAGGGTGCCTGAGGTTATGAAGGTTCACCGAGAGGAGGAAGTTTTTCCTTCCATCTATCCATGCTCTGAATTCATGAGGGCTACAGGAATTTCCCAAGACTTCCATACTTTGGTTGCTAATGCAGGATTGGAGCACTTTTTGGAAGATGAACCTTGTCAATTTGTGAAACTAACCATGTCTGTAGTGCATGACTTTCAATGCAGTTACTCTTTGCCTAACCCCTTGGTCCACTACAAAATTTAAAATATAGTTGTCAACCTTTCTCTCGATGACTTTTGTGCAGCTATTAAGGTACCTCAGTGGGGATCATGTCGAAGGATTAAAGAGCGACCTGCACCACTCATGGACTTGTAAGTAGAGATTTTCTAAGGGAGCAGCTTCTCGAAGGAGAGCGGGAAAATCCATAACATTCATTTCCCTTCTATTCGCTACTTTGCTTACTTTATTGCCAAGTGCGTTCTTGCTAGGAAAACTGCCAATAAGTTACCTTCGTATGATCTAGCATTCATCTCTACTTCTCTTAAACAAGATAGGACTTATAACTTGGGTGCCTTGATAGCTTTCCGTCTTGCTACTAACCGTGAGAAAGGTGGAATTTGTGGATCCCTCATTGCTTCTCGTTTATTAGTGTTGCGTGGTTTAGTGCCCCATCATCTAGCCCTACAGTTTCCCATAGATAGGCTTGATCTTAATTCCATAACACAACATAAATTTGTTTCTTCTTGGGCTAATTTGAGTGAGTTGTCGTATGAAATAACCTTTCTCAAGGCTTGTTGGAGAAGGAGCAAGTCCGAGCGAGTTGTTCTTTTGCATGCACCTGTTTTGTTTAACCTTGATAACAGGGTAGGATGGTCCCTCACGGAGGAGGAACTTGATACGTACTTGGGAGAGCTCTCCCAACAGGAGCAAGATACTAGAAGGGAGGTCACAGATGATTCGGTCCAGCCCTCGAATGAGGGGGAGTCTTCATATCAGCAGCCTACCTATGATTGGGGAGCTTCTTCTTCTTCCCAAGGGCCTAACTACGATCATTCTTACAATGACCCGCCTGCTTGGAACCCTTACTCATATTTGGATTGATACCCACTTAGGCCAAAAGCCTAATCTTGGGGGAGGTACACCGATATCGCACTCATCTCCATATAATTTTGCATCGGTACTTTGTATATTCATGTTTCGTTCTCTTTTTAGTTTTCGTTCTTTCTTTGCTTTTGCTTTCTAAAACACAAAAAGACCAAAAATATTTCTGTTGTTTCTCTTTGTTTGCTTCTTCTTTTTGCCTTGCATTTGCTTTTCCCTTTTTGCTTTGCTTGAACTATTCGAAAACCCAAAAAGATTTTGCTTTGCTTGTTCTTCCTTTTTGGTTCTTGTTTTAAAAATCGAAATCACCAAAAATATTTGTTGTTTTTCTTTGATTTTGTGAGTTTGTTTCAGGGTTCAGTGGTTCTCAGTGGAGTTTGGTTTCATATTATTATTCAAGCCACACAAGTGAAGGGAAATAATGAGGATTAATGACAACTTGAGGTGTGGTAAGAGGCTAGTAACGACCTCTATTTGTTTTCATTTTTGTACATATACTCATCATTGTGGGCATGCTTAGTCTATTCATGTAGGGTGTATGTTATTCATAGATGCTTAGTAGTTCTTACTTTCCTATGATTAGTTCCAGCTTGCTAATAGTTTGTAGCATGTCATATGAATGTTTGCTTGCATTACTCTATTCATAACTTGGTATGACACCGTGGTATCCTCCTCTGAAGGTTTCACTTGAATTGACTTGGCACATGCTCATGCATGCATATGACTGAAATAGTCAGTTGAGCCTCGATGAATTATTTTGCCTTGAGGGTCTTGAATCACTTTCATGCCATGATTAGTCATGTTTTGTTGCAAGCATGATTATGACAGTTATTGCTCTCTCGTTTGTCGCTCCCTTTTATTGCTAGCCTCCACTTGCACTGAGTATGAGCTTTACTCGTGTTTCTAACTCCCTAAAACCAAATATTGCCAAAAGTGTCCACCATACCTACCTATTATCATCATTTGTTGTTCCCTGCATATTCAATATGCCTTGTTTTCTTCCGAATAAAATGTTTACTTGTTATGAGAAAGTTAGTTAGTAAAGCTCTCATGAACTTGATGACACACTTTATTTCCTGTACTTAATAAACCTGAACTATTGTGACTGCCCTTGAAAGTTATATGCTTGCAAATTATAGGATAGGGATTAGCAGAACCGTGCTATCACGGGGGGAACACTTTCAACACCTGTAAATATATACCCAGTTGATATCATGCTCTTTTGTTTGTGGATGTCGTCGGTGTGAAATAAAAGGGGAGCTTGTAAGTCCATGGAGTTATGTATGTGTGTTAGAGAAACTCATGGGTCGCTGGTCTAATCCATGCCTAATCATGGTGGAAACCTGCAGCATAACCATAATGAGTATATATGAAGCATTCTTCTTATAAAAAAAGAGATAGCTATTGAGAAAAAAGGAAAAAGAAAGAGATATGAGATATGAGAAAAGAGGAAAGAGAGAAAAAAGCACCATTTTCCCATGGTAAATAAGAAGATTGCTGAGATACTCATTGTCTGCATGCCTTGTCATTTTGATATGGGGATTCTTCCGTATCATCGGGCAAGGGGTACCCCGTTGGAGGTTCTCTATGATACGCACGTATTTACTATGACAAGAACTTACCGGTAACTAAAGTTCAGTAGCATGAGGAGCGGCCCTCGTACTCAAGGGACATGAGATTTCCAGTTTATAGTCTATCAAGCATATAACTCAGATTGGACCTCACTTTCACCTTAACCATATTAAAGATGCTCATGATAGGGGCAATGAGAGCTCAAAGCTAATGAGTACCATACTTTCAGCATTTGGAAGCCTTTCAAACTATTCAAAACCTTTTCATTTCCTTGTTGAGTCTCCACATATTCTATGAGCACTTTCTTGAGAGCATATTTGTCATTCTTAGTATAATGTGCTTGTCTTAAAACTTGATTATTTGTGTTATGACTTTGATGCTTGTATCTTTGATATCTTTACTTCTAGTCTTCACCTGAACTTTAGAGGTGCCTTGGCATTCACAATAAAAAGGCAAGCGAGATACCACTCTATCATACCTTGTTATGAGCATTCTAATGTTGCTTATGTTTATGTTTCTTGCTACTTATTATTTTTGAGTTGGAATCTCTCCATAGCTTGCAATGCCTATTAAGTTAACTTAGTTGCATACTCCTTATTATGAATTGTCTAAGTAGTTGATCACATGCTGAGAATATATACATCATATGAAGCAAATGTGTCCGTGAAAGTTTCTTTTATCGCACTCAATTTTCAACTGAATTGCTTGAGGACAAGCAATAAGCTAAGCATAGTATTTTTGGGCATGCCCATGGGCAGTGTCCTCGGTCATTGCACTTGTAACATAGGCTTTTTCATATTGTACTTGGGGTGCCATTATGGTGGTGGTAGTAGTAGTCGAAGATGTCGTATGATGAGGCTCCTTTTTTTCCCTTGACACCAACTTCGTCTACGAGGTAGCACCAACATCTTGTGAGATCTTCTCTTTCAAGCATCTTGAAGCTCGTGTAGAAGTCTTCCTCGAAGAAGTGGTATCGTGGAAGTTGTTGTAGTTGAGTGCTTCATCTTGGAATTGAAATATTTGTTGCTGAAGCTTGGTGGTGTCAAAGTGATACGTCCATTTTGCATCACTATTCTATGTCATAATTCACTTTTATTCATTGATATATTTCGTATTGAGAGGTGATACTTATGTTATTTCATCTGTTTTTCCATGGTTGATGACTTTTGGAGCATGGACCGCTGCAGTCAGGATTCTGATGGAAAAGGTGCTGTTCGGAGGCAAAATTCGCGAAGATCAGAAAATCCGGGAAAATATACGTAAAATCCTATTTTTCTAGAAGACGAAGGAAGCCAGAAGGGGGATGGAGATGGGCCACAGGAGGCCCACACCACCCCCTAGCGCGGGCCACCCTGGGCCGCGCCACCAGGTCGTGTGGCCGCCTTGGTCCACCCCTGGCACTCCCCTCTGGCGTATATTATCCTCCCGAAACCCTAAGACTCGGGGGGCGACGACAGAAAGATTCCGTCGCCTCTGCGGGGCGGAGAACACCGAGAGAGAAAGATCTCTCCGGCAGACAGATTTCTGCCAGGGGAATTCCTTGACGGAGAGGGGAGATCGTCGCCATCAACACCACCATCAAGCTGGACTTCATCAGGATCATCATCATCATCACCAACATCATCACCATCAGCACCCTCATCACCATCTCCATATTGCTGTAACAATTGCGTTGAATCTTGCATAGTTCATAGGGGAAACTTTCCCGGTGTTGATTACTCTTCATAGTTGATGCTATTGAGTGAACCATTGAATTATTGTTTATGTTCAGATTGTTATACATCATTATTCCATCTCTAATCATGATCCATATGATGTCTTGTGAGTAGTTCGTTTTGTTCTTAAGGATATGGGAGAAGTCATGTTGTTAGTAGTGGAATTGTGTTGAGAAAGATTCAATAGTTTGATATTTAAGTTGTGGTGTACTTCTTCTAGTGGTGTCATGTGAACATCGACTACATGACACTTCACCTATATGGGCCTAGGGAAATGCATTGTGTATTTGGCTACTAATTGTAGGGGTTGCCGGAGTGACAGAAACCTGAACCCCCGTTAAGAAACCATTGCACAAGGGACGTAAGGGTCTTAGAGTTTAAAGCTATGGTTTGGTTTCTGCCTTAATTACTTTCTTGTACTTACGGATGTTTGCAAGGGGTATAATCACAAGTATGTATTAGTCCTAGGAAGGTCGGTACATTAGCACAGGTTCACCCACACAACACTTAGCAAGCTAAAGAAGATTAATCAACTATATGAAGCGAAAGCACTTGACAGTCTTCCCATGTGTCCTCAAGAACGTTTGGTCATCTTAAATAATACAACCGGCTTGTCCTTTGCTGCATAAAGGATTGGGCCACTTGTTGCATTTATTCTTACTGTCTTTTATTTACTCGTACTTTATTTACTTGACTTATCAAAAAACCCTAAAAATCCGTTTGCTAAGTATTTGCAGAGAATTCCTTATCCATACCACTAGCCAGCACCTCCTGCTCCTCGTTGGGTTCGACACTCTTACTTATCGAAAATACTGTGATACACCCCCTATACTTTTGGGTCATCAAGACTATTTTCTGGCGTCGTTGCCGGGGAGTGAAGCGCTATTGGAGAGTGGAACTGGTAAAGGAAACTTCTACTGTGAGTACTGTTTACTTCTGTTAGTTGCTTTATTTTCGTTATGGATAATTCGCTGAGTTTCTTATTTGGTAATGCTACTATCATTGCTAAGGTAGTAGATGAACCACCACCTATTGAGAATGATACTTTTAAAATACCTACAAGAATTATTGATCGTGTTATGGATAACTACTATGTTGGGGATGGAACTGTCCATCCCGGTGATCATTTGCTCTTTATACACGAATTATGCGGGTTGTTCAAGTGTGCAGGTATTACTACAGATCAAGTTAAGAAGAAGTTATTCTCATTGTCACTGAAAGGAAGAGCTAAGGAATGGTATAAGCTGCTGAAGAATGGTCAAGCTCTTGAATGGGAGGAAATAGTGCCTCTCTTTTATTCAAAGTTTTATCCTCCTAGTGAGATTCATAAAGATCGGAATCAAATATACAACTTTTGGCCTCTTGATGGAGAGAGTACAGCTCAAGCTTGGGGGAGATTGAAGTTACTAATGCTCAAATGTCCCATTCATGAGCTCCCCAACAATATTATTATCAATAACTTTTATGCAAGGCTCCCTCTACATGATAAAGATTTATTGGATGCTTCTTGTGTTGGATCATTCACTCGCATGGAAGAAGAAGCTAAATGGGATCTTCTAGACCGTATTCAAGATAATGCTAAAGCTTGGGAGAATGACAAAGGTAGAAAGTCAGGTATAAATCATGATTATGAATGCATTGAATCTTTTATGGGAACTAATGACTTTCAAAATATTAAAAATGCTTATGGTCTAGACTCTCAAGCTATTGCTTCTTATTTTAAGGCTTTTGCTTCCTACATTGAAGTGCCTAAAAAGAAGTGGAATAAGTATCATGAACCTTATAAAGATATTGCTAAGTGTGTTCCTGTAAGAAATACTGAAGTTTATACTTCTAATCATGTTTTACCTGAACCTTACATTGAGAAAATGCCTTTCCCAGTTAAGATAAAGGAACACTCTATGATAGCTAGTATGGTTAATGAAAGTACGAATGAAGCTGTTGAACCTGATAAACAAAAGGTTGATGAACCTATTATAGCAAATGTGAAAGACTTTGTTACTAAATATGAAGAAGAGGGACACACTATCCTTTGTAAGGATACCTCTAATATTGTTTCTCAAAGTAGTGTTATGAGAGCTAGTATTCTTGTGTTTTCTGTTAGAATAAGTGATCATTGTTACAATGGCCCTTGTGATAGTTATATTGTTAAGTTTATGCACGATACTGAAAGTTATTATGAGAGAGGGAAAAGTGTTCTTATGTATCTCAATAATATCAAGTTTCCTCATTTTATGATGAAAGTTTTTATGTTGCACTTCTTTTGCCTGCTTATGCAAGTAGCCTCTGGCTTCAACAACTTGTTTGTTTACAAAATTCCCTTGCATAGGAAGTGGGTTAGACTTAAACGTGTGTATTTTTGCTTCTTAATGCTCTCTTTCACTTCAATTCATATTCCTATGTGAGCATCTTAAAAATCATCATGCCCATCTTAATGGCTATAAAGAAAGAGCTTTTTGGGAGACAACCCAATTTGTTTTTGCTTTCAGTTTGTTTTTGTTTCATTGAGTCTTGGAAGTTATTACTTCGGTAATAACCGCTCCTTATCCGTTTTGTTTGGTTTTTGTGTCAAGATCAACCTCTAATGAGAGAGAAGTAAGATTTGGGGAAGTTGCTGTCCCGAAACAGATTTTTTGTGCTTCACCGTAAAACTTCGTGAGAGATCTCTGTACGTCGGATTGAGCTGTAATGTTTTGTGATTCTGCCCCAGGTTGATATTTAACTTTCATTAGTTTTTCACTTTTTGATTTGAGCAACAGAAGATTTTCTAAAAAAATTATCTTTACCTGCTGGTCTGTTTTGATAGATTTTGCCATTCTTGCATTTGCTTCTTTAATCGATTTCCTTTTTGAATTCTTTTTGGGTTTTCGGAAGGAGTTGATACAGTAGCTTATGTTTTGATGGTTTTAAGTTGAAGTTGAACTCAAAAGGTTTTATCACTTCACTTATACTAATGTTGCTAATGAGAACTGTGTGAAGTTTTGTGTGAAAGAAGTTTCAGGGTTAGTGGAGATAATGGTGTAATAAGGAAGTGAAAGGTTTTATGACTCAAACAATAAGTGTATAAAGATGAAGATATTGATGTTATTCAAGTGGTGACTCCAGAAGAATCTACTAGATACCAAATTTAGAGACCCGCAGAGTCCGTTTCCAAATAGGTAACAGTTTTGGTAAGAAAAGTTCGCGGAAATACTATCCAACTATTATTTTGCAGTTTTTAGACAATAAGGAAAGCTATGAAGCGAAAGAGAGACAGAAACGGAGCCAGGGTGGCTCATACCACCCTGTGGCGTGGGCCCTCCCCTGGCCGCGCCACTAGGTGGGGAGTCCACCCCGGACTCCGCCTCCGACTCGTTTTCTCCCAGTACCTTCCTTTTGATATGAAACTTCGTAATATATAATCCCTCGGATCCCCCGAGGTTCATATATCATGTTTTCGTTTCGATCTGTTTCTGCCAGGAACTATTCTTGAAAGCTTAGAAGCACAATGGTGTCCGCCAAGGATAAGGGAAAGGAGCCTATGGAGGAAGATCTCCAAGACCCCAAGAAGGGGCTGGTACCTTTAGTCTCTTGCCCTGCATCAACGGAAGCCCTACGAGTCACTAAGGAGTTCTGCGATAAGTAACTAGACTTGCGGAGGAAGGTGGACATGCTTCAATGGGAGAATAATAGGCTTTGCAAGATGCTGGAAGATTTCCTCACGTCAACTAAGAAAAGGATACCACCACCACCAAAGGAGTAATTCGTCATCAGGTTTGGCATCCCCTTAGTTTGTTCCAAGCTTGGGGGAATGCCGCGGTATCACATCACTATCCTCTATCTTTTTACCTTATCAGTAGAGTCATATCATAAATAGAGAAGTTATTATGCAGGATGGTTTGCATTATGGAAGTGTCCCCTCTCTCGTTAGATATGTATCCCTTGGTGTGAGTTGCCATTATGGAATATTGATGAGAAATTCTATCATTTACTATTTTGCATAGCTTATATTATTTTTCAATTCGTGGTTGTATGATTGATCTTGTTATTAGTATTGGTATCACTTTGGGATCATTGAGTTAATTTAGTTGGTTTTGGCAAACCTGGCTCGGTCAGTAGCAACACTATTTTTGAAGAGTTGAATGAAAAATAGAAAAGTACTCTAAAGATATATAATTTCATCATCTTTCTTTCTTGATTTGCTCATAAGTCTAGTATTCTCTAGTTAAGATCTTTTGTGCTTCCAAGGAAGATTGCATGTTTGTCTTTATCGCTTGTATGTTTGTTTGTTTCCTTCAACTCTTATACTTGCTATCCAGCCTTGCTAGCCAAAAACCTGTACTGAGAGGGAATTCTTCTCGTGCATCCATCCCTTAAACCAAAACCTATGCCATTTGTGTCCACCATACCTACCTACTATCATTATTTCTATTCCAAGTAAATTCATGTTTTATCTACCTCCCAAATTAAACTTGTTATGTGAAAAGTAGTGATTAAAGCTCTCACGAACTTGATGGCACACTTTACTTTCTTGCACTTAATAAACTTGAACCATTGTGCTCATCTATGTTGCGTATATGCTTGCGCTTTGTAAGTTGTGAATTAGAAGAACCATGCTGTCATGGGGAACGCTTTCAACATTGCACTGGTACTTTGTACCTAGTTGATATCATGTTCTTTTGTCTATGGATGTCGTCGGTGTGAAATGAAAGGGGAGCTTGTAAGTCCATGGAGTTATGTATATGTGTTGTGGAAACCTGCAGCGTAACTGTAACGAGCATCTATGAAGCATTCTTCTTATAAAAAAAGAGTCCGATATTGGTAAAAAATAGAAAAAGAAAAAGAGATTATGAAAAGAGGAAAGAGAGAAAAAAGCACCATATTCCCATGGTAAATAAGAAGATTGCTGAGATGCTTGTTGTCTGCTTGCCTTGTCATTTTGATATGGGCATTCTTCCGTATCATCGGGCAAGGGGTACCCCGTTGGCGGTTCTCTATGATACACATATGCTTACGATGACAAGAACTTACCTGTGACTAAACTTGAGTAGCATGAGGAGCGGCCCTCGTATTCAAGGGACATGAGATTCTCAACTTACAACTTGTCAATGCATATCCTCATATTTGATCACTTTAACCTTAATCACCTAAAGATTCCTATGATAGGGGCAATCAGAGCTGAAAGCTAGTAAGTATCATAATTTTTGGGAGCTCTTTATGAGACTTGCAATCCCTGCTTCCCTCTGTGAAGGGCCTTTCTTTTACTTTTTGGTTGAGTCAGTAAACCTACTCCCTTCTATCTCAGCAAGTATTTTGAGTTGTTGTGTTTCATTCATTCATATGATGATTTATTCAATCATGTTTCTTATGTTCCTTGTTTTGCACATTGCTCTTATCTTGATGTTTACTACTTTGAAAGCTATCATTGAAAATCAGTTATTTGTTAACTCCAGCAAATTATCAACTATTCTTCGACTAAGAGCTAAGTTTGCCATTACCAATCATGATTTACTTTATGTATCTTTATTGTGTTTCCTTTACTCATTGCAAGTTGAGTTATATAATAGTGAGTTGTCTTCTATTATGATCTATGTATTAATGAATGTGATGCTTCTTGTCCGTATTCTTTTATCGACTCTTCACTCCATAAACCTGAGGTCATGTTTATTGAGCTTAGTTTCGCTTGGGGACAAGCGAAGTCTAAGCTTGGGGGGAGTTGATACGTCCATTTTGCATCACTATTCTATGTCATAATTCACTATTATTCATTGATATATTTCGTATTAAGAGGTGATACTTATGTTATTTCATCTGTTTTTGCATGTTGATGACTTTTGGAGCATAGACCGCTGCAGTCAGGATTCTGATGGAAAAGGTGCTGTTTGGAGGCAAAATTCGTGAAGATCAGAAAATCCAGGAAAATATACGGAAAATCCTATTTTTCCAGAAGACGAAGGAAGCTAGAAGGGGGATGGAGATGGGCCATAGGGGGCCCACACCACCCCCTGGCGCGGGCCACCCTTGGTCGTGCCACCAGGTGGTGTGGCCGCCCTGGGCCACCCCTGGCACTCCCCTCTAGCGTATATTATCCTCCCGAAACCCTAAGACTCGGGGGGCGATGATAGAAAGATTCCCCTGCCTCTGCGGGGCGGAAAACACCGAGAGAGAAAGATCTCTCCGGCAGACAAATTTCTGCCGGGGGAATTCCTTCCCGCAGAGGGGAGATCGTCGCCATCAACACCACCATCAAGCTGGACTTCATCGGGATCATCATCATCATCATCATCACCACCACCATCATCACCATCAGCACCCTCATCACCATCTCCATATTGCTGTAACAATTGCATTGAATCTTGCATAGTTCATAGGGGAAACTTTCCCGGTATTGATTACTCTTCGTAGTTGATGCTATTGAGTGAACCATTGAATTATTGTTTATGTTTAGATTGTTATACATCATTATTCCATCTCTGATCATGATCCATATGATGTCTTGTGAGTAGTTCGTTTTGTTCTTGAGGACATGGGAGAAGTCATGTTATTAGTAGTGGAATTGTGTTGAGAAAGATTCAATAGTTTGATATTTAAGTTGTGGTGTACTTCTTCTAGTGCTGTCATGTGAACGTCGACTACATGACACTTCACCTATATGGGCCTAGGGGAATGCATTGTGTATTTGGCTACTAATCGTAGGGGTTGCTGGAGTGACAGAAACCTGAACCCTCGTTAGGAAACCATTGCACAAGGGACATAAGGGTCTTAGAGTTTAAAGTTGTGGTTAGGTTTCTACCTTAATTACTTTCTTGTACTTACGAATGTTTGCAAGGGGTATAATCACAAGTATGTATTAGTCTTAGGAAGGTCGGTACATTATCATAGGTTCACCCACACAACACTTAGCAAGCTAAAGAAGATTAATCAACTATATGAAGCGAAAGCAGTTGACAGTCTTCCCATGTGTCCTCGAGAACGTTTGGCCATCTTAAGTAATACAACCAGCTTGTCCTTTGCTGCATAAAGGATTGGGCCACTTGCTGCATTTATTCTTACTGTCTTTTATTTACTCGTACTTTATTTACTGGATTTATCAAAAAACCCTAAAAATCTGTTTGCTAAGTATTTGCAGAGAATTCCTTATCCATACCACTAGCCAGCACCTTCTGCTCCTTGTTGGGTTCGACACTCTTACTTATCGAAATACTGCGATACACCCCTATACTTGTGGGTGATCACAAAGTAGGCTTGCATGATTATCATTGATGTAGCGCTCTATGCAAAGATACCTCATCCTTCATCTTCTTGCTTCATCATCAAGGCATGCAATGTGTTGATAAAGATCCTTAGTGCGCCTTCACAATGGTTCATGTTGGTGACACTCTTGCTCATCCACATGATGTTATCAGCGATGATGATGATGTGCCTTGGCACTCTTCTTGCAGCTCCTTCTTGATCTTAATGCATCTTGAATTTACTTGACAAGTTTGTCCATTTTGTATTCTAGCTTTCCCATTGTATTGTGTATCTTGTCCATTTTATTATGGATCTTGTCATTGACGCTCTTGAGTTTTTCGTTGTGGTGATCCATATTTGCATCAAACCTTGCCATGTCATATTGGAGACCATGATGGATGGTTCTCATCATGTATTATTCATTATCGTCTTTATTGTTCCTAGGCATGATTCACAAGACCAAGTGGTGTATATGGAAGTGGAATTTGGAGGGAGGGCGACTCCTTTCACCTAACCTTGAAGAAATCGTACTAGAAAAGTAGCCACACTTGTGAGCAAAAGACCCATAAGTCAAGTGATAAGGAAAACCTCACACTAAAAATATAAACACACACACACAAGGCTTATGATGGATAGGATTAAAAGTGGCATGCAAAGGAAATAACTAGAAATCAAGATATTGTAATGGAAAGTAAAGTACCACGATGAACACAAAGAAAAATGAAGTCAATCCACAAGATAAGAATTATATTCAAGAAAACACACATGGTGGGATAAATGGAACTTTTGCAACTTACAAAATGAGCTAAGAACCAAAGGTGTACCTAGCAAATACTATAAGCTCATGTCACACAAATACAAGTAGAGATGCCAGTTCAATTGCATATAATGGTAGGCCACAAGATATGCACAATAAGTACCACACCTACAAGTTGTTCATCGATCTTGCACTTCCTATATTATGAGGGACTTTTTTATTTATTTTTATTTATTATTTCTCTCTCGCTTTTTTGATTCTTTTTCTTTCTTTTTCTCTTGTCTCTTCTTTGTGCCAACAACTATACAAGATACTTTATGATATATCGCCTACAAATTTTGCTCGGAATTCTAAAATGTATGAAATGTGCAAAGCCCAAGGAATCATAGTAGTAAATAGTCTCACTATGTATTTGTAGGTCACAAAGATAGTGTGGTTCACAAAGGAATCCAAGTGAGGAGAAGACGTGGAATATTTATACCTTTCGTCGCGATATTCACCCTTTATTTGTTGGTTCCATCCTTTCTCACTGAATTTTTTGTATATGATGGTATGGACACGTGGTGATGATGTAAAGCTCTTTTTTATCTTCTAAACTAGCTAAAGAATACCAAAATCTAAGTCTGTATGCAAAAGTTATGCTCAAATCGGTGCGGAAGCTGAAGTTGTCGGTGTAGCGACCGGCGGTGCTAGAGTTGGCACCGTTGGAAATGAGGCCGGTGCACCAGATCTGGCGAAAGAATGATCGCCACATAACGGATCTGGTGCCATTTTGAAACCGAAATTAATTCGTGACACTCAGAAAATTTGATTCCAGCATTAAAACTCGAAGAAAAACTCCAAATCAAAGGGGAAAATGATGAAATTGGGATATAGGAACGCAAAGGCATGTAGATCAAGAAGTTTAGCAAGTAATCAACAGATCGAAACCTACCAGAACGCATTTAAATCTCATATTGATCCAAAACATGAAATTGGGCTCCTTTTTGGGAAATTTTCAAATTTATGGTGGAAAGATCCAATCGAAGAGAAATCTATGACAACGTGGCTCTGGTACCAATTGATATGGACTAACCACTAGGATGTCCCAATATTCATAGTTTCTCAAGGGTGGGTCATTTGGGAAATAGGTAGAATGCGGATACAGACACACACCATATGAAGAACATGATGAACACATGCAAAAATAGAACACAAATACAAGCAAATTGCTCACTCTAGCGGCCACCATCCTAATATAATCCTCAAGGGGTATCAATATCGGACAAAGTATTCCCTTGATCGCAATTGGAACATAAGAACACCACAGTGTGAACCTTGAAAACTCAACTCACAATCAAGCAATATGAGGTCTTGTACAACTTGGGCACCGTCTAGGTAAAATCCACCTCGGTGATGATAGGGGCTCCCTTAGTAAAGCAGGTGAGACATAACTAGAAGAGATCTAATATAGGGTTTTCTATTCTATCATTTATGTCTAATCCTTATGGGCAGGTCAAAAGGGGGTATTTATAGTACTTGGAACAAAGTAGTAGGTAAAGGGAATCTTCTAGGGTATCAAACCCAAGTTTGTGTGCATACAGGCTGTTTTGGTGTGGCGCTAGGCTTCGCTGGTTCTAGCGCTAGACTGCTTAACAAGGAGACTCAAATTTGTGTGCATACAGAGCTGGCACCGGAATGATCGGCATTGATATCGGTAGCGTCGTCTCTGATATCGGTTTGATCCTAGTTGTTCTTCCTTATCCTATTCCAAGTCACTGCCTTGTCGGGCTTGAGTCTCTTGGGTTCCTCCCTTGTCTTTGTACTTGTTGAAGCAAATCTAGCATGTGTTTGTAATATGCCCAAGAGGCAATAATAGAGTTGTTATTATTATATTTAGTGTTCATGGTAAGTGTTTATTCTCCATATTATAATTGTATGTACCAGAAATTAAATACATGTGTGGATAACAACAAAGTATCCCTAGTAAGCCTCTTCTGACTAGTTTGTTAGTCAAGTGATGGTTAAGGTTTCCTAACCATGGACATGTAATGTCATTTTATAACGTTATCATATCATTAGGAGAATGATGTGATGGAGACACCCAATAATAAACATAGCATTTGATTGTGTCACTTAGTTTGATTGCTATTGCTTTTGTATATGTCAATTATCGTTTCCTTAGACCATGAGATTGTGTTACTCCCTAGTACCATAGGAATACTTTGTGGACATAAAATGTCACTTCATAATTGGGTGATTATAAATATGGCTTTCAGGTATCTTCGATGATTATTGTTGAGTTGCATGAATCAAGAATGGGATTTGTTCCTCCAAGTGACGGAAAGATATCTCTGGGCCCTCTTGGTATAGCATCCTAAACCTTGCAAGCATGTGACTGATGTGTTTAGCCACGGGGATCCTATACCATGCAATGAGAAATGAGAACTTGCGAGTAACGAGATTATACTAGGCATGATGATATCGATGAATGAATCTAGGGGAAGTAATATATCTTGAGAGAAAGGGAATCGAATACCGGATTAATTGAATCCTCGACATCATGATTCAAACGATAAAAGAAATACATTGAATGTATAGGAACCAATATGGACATCCCTGGTCCCGCTACTAGTTATTCATTGGCGTGTTGTCTCGATCATGTCTGCACGTTCTCGAACCCATAGGATCACACACTTAACGCTTCGATGTAGTTAGGCTTCAATGAGATTATACATGGTGTGATCGAATGTTTATCAGGAGTCTCAGATGAGATCCTAGATGTCAAGAGGAGCTTCGAAACGGTCCAGAGGTAAAGAAAAGTATATAGCAAGTCTGTTTAGGGTTGGGGAAAAGTTCGGAATATATCGGAGTCAGATCGGAATGTTCTAGATGTTGGGAATATGCCCTAGAGTCAACCATATATGATGTTATTCCCAATACATTCATAAATTTATTAAGGCGTCCTTGTATAAACATCAGATATATATCATTGAATATGTGATTCAGTTGTGGAACTATATATTCATGTTGGTCATACTAGATTGTCCTTGGTCATTGAGGTTGTGCAGGACACACAACTTAGACCAATGTGCAAGTCGGTCGATGACATGGTTCCACTTGTCATGGGCATGGATATGCCAATCCAACTTACACTTATTTGGCTAAAGTGTTTAGCGAATCATACTGACACACAATTGAGATGCAACGAGCATGTTGTCATTTACAATCTCAAGCAACGGAATCCTTTGACCCGAGGTGATCACATGATCCGAGTTGTGGATCAGCCGACTTAGGTACTATAAAATGTTGTTCTGTTAAAAGGAAGTTATAAAGCTAGAGTTCATGCTAGTTGTGAATCTAAATGCTTGATGTGGATAATCAAGATGGTATTGCCCTTCCGTAATGGACTAATATTCTCTAGGCCCTCTCATGTGAAATGATTCGATAGCATGGTCATGCGCTACTCGGTTAAGTGTTAACTGAGGAGTCAGACTAAGTGTTAGTCTACTAAATCATATATCATGGAATGATAAGAGAGTTGATATATTTAAAGGATGGCAACTAATCGCCTATAGCTTTACAAGGTATACCGTGAGGCAAAAGGACTTGGACGAAAGTCACACTAGAGGTTATCTTCTAGACTTTACAACACTTGGGAATTGGCACATCTTGCTAGAGGCTGCTACCATCTATCGACTTGAGACCAAATATTTATGGGAGTGAGTTGGACTCAAAGCCATGACAGGATACTTGGAGGTGTAGCTTATGTTGTTTCCAGGTGTACGTGAACCTATAGGGTCACACACTTCAGGGTTAGGGGCCCATGTGGATTGCATCCATATGGACATTGGGATACATCCTAGATGGACCTCATCCCAACTAGGGGTGTGTATAAGTGGAGTGGTATGGGATATTTCTGTGAGCTACCCATCACTTTTTCCACTCCTAAATCGGTCTAGACAGGGTCTAGTAATCCTCTGCCTAGTGCTCCTTCCTGCATGTGTGGATACCGGTAGAGGTGTTGCACGTGTGACGTTGTAGACAAAGGAGTTCGTGGGGATCCATAGGAGCTGATCGTGAGATCATGGCAAATCTGAAGGAGTTATTCGTGGACTGATCGACACTTCCTCAACATGCTACATCAAGTTTCGCATCTGCACGTCTAGTGGTAATCTTGTGGCCTATCACCTCTGCTAGATCTTGGGAGCACTGTGTAGAAAAGTTTTGTTTATCTTTGCATGGCCCATAACTAGAAGGTTCTTGGGGGTCCACCTGTGGGATCACATGGGCTTGAAAAGGGGACACCCTAGCCTCATTAGGGCAAGGTTCCATAGCCTCCTTTGGCCCATGCGACTAGGGATGGCAAAACCCTAAATGGAGGGCGTGTAGGGAAGGGGGTTTCCCCTCCCTCTTTGGCGCCACTGCCCATCTTGGAGGGGGGCAATCCAAGGTATTCCTCCCACCTATATAAGAGAGGGGAGGGGTATGGGTGCAACCACCCATTTCTATGGTCACCGCCTGATATGTTGCTAACATATCTATAATTTTTTATGTTCCATGCTTGGTTTATATCTACTTTCTTATGTTTTGTCCACACTTTGAGGTACTTTTTATACACTTTCTTGTACTAACCTATTAACAATATGCCACAGTGCCAGTTGCTTGTTTTCTGCCGTTTTTGGTTCCAGGAAAGCCAGAAAATGAATATTCTCGGAATTGGACGGGACAAAAGCCAAAGTCAATATTTTACCAGAAGACTCATGGAGCCCAAAGCAGAGACGGAGGAGGGCCAGGGCCTGACCACACCATATGGTGGCGCGAATGACCCCTGGTCGTGCCACCAGGTGATGTGGGCCCCCTGGCCACCCACCGACCTTGCCTCTTCGCCCATAAGATGCCTCCTGATGCAAAAAACCTAAATAGACCAGCCTCCAGCCACGAAAAGTTCCACAGCGCTACCGCCACCGAAGGGAGATTCGGGGGAGGGAAAGTCTCTGTTCCAGCACCCTGCCGGGACGGGGAAGTGCCCCCGGAGCCATCTCCATCGATCTCCACCACCATTTCCATCGCCATTGCTGATTCCCATGATGATGAGGGAGTAGTTCTCTCTCGAGGCTAAGGGTTCTACCGGTAGCTATGTGTTCATCTCTCTCTCTATGCATGATAATATTGTGATCATGAGCTTTGTAATCAAGTAGATCTACCTTGCTACTCAAGTGCTTTAATAGATCTCTGTTCTCCCCATGTGTGTGAAAGTGACAGCGTGCACACCGTGGTGGCACTTAGGCTAGAGAATACAAATACTTTTTTATGAGTTATATTTGGAGTTGGATGTTTCTATGAAATTGAGGTGTTTGTTGGAACCATCTAGAGCTCAAGGTGACAGTGTGGGGTTATCTAGATGGGGAAAGCGAACTTTGAGGTGTGCTGTTATAGCCCTACCATGGATTAGAGTGTCCAACCGGAGAGTAGTTTAGAGTAGTATCATGAAGAGGAGATATTTATATGAGAGTGTTCACTAGCGAAAGTATGATCCCTAGGCCTTGTTTCTAAGCATTGAAACTTCGTTTGCAACTAGATTTGTTACATGTTTGCTTGATTCCATCTTTATTTCAGATTGCCTTTAGTCTCTTCCTACCGATCAAGCTATTTTCTGGCACCGTTGTCTTTTATCCATACCACTTGTATTTCACTATCTCTTCGCCAAACTAGTGCACCTATACACCTGACAAGTGTATTGGGTGTGTTGGGGACACAAGAGACTTCTTGTATCTTGATTGCAGGGTTGCTTGAGAGGGGATAAATTTGACCACTTCCTCCCTGAGTTCGATAAATGTTGGGTAATCCACTTAAGTGAAAACTTGCTGCTGTTCTACAAACCTCTACACTTGGAGGCCCAACAACTGTCTACAAGAATAGAAGTGCGTAGACATCAAGCTATTTTCTGGCGTCGTTGCCGGGGAGGTAAGGTAAAAGGTACTCACATCCTCCAGTGTGAGTGCTCAAAGTTATTTCCTTTAGATTCTGCAATTTTGTCTTTTTTTTTCTTGTTTTTATTTTCACTAGTTAGGCTTAATGGAAAACAACAACAAAATTCGAGAGCTTTATAGTATTTATCTTGAGTTAGGACATGAAGTGTTTGAAGAGAAAATTAAAAAACCTATGGAACTTTATTTGCATGCTAATAACAACATTATTAGTATGAATTCTTTGAACACCATTATTGCTAATGCTATGGAAAAGTCTAAGCTTGAGGAAGCTAGTTTTGATGAGCATGATATTTTTAGTCCCCAAGCACGGAGGAGAAAATTTACTTTGATGATACTATGCCTACAATATATGATGATTACAATGATGAGTATGATATTTTCAGTCCACCTACTATTGAGGAGAAAATTAATTATGATTACAATATGCCTCCTATATTTGATGATTATGGTGATGAGAATAATAATGATAGCTATTTTGTTGAATTTGCTCTCACTACAATTAATAAGAATGACTATGCTTATGTAGAGAGTATTAATTATTTTATGAATGTGGCTCATGATAAGAATGTTTCATGTGATAATTATATTGTTAATTTTATTCATGATGCTACTGGAAGTTATTATGAGAGAGGGGAACATGTTTTTATGTATCTCAACAATATTAAGTTTCCCCTCTTTATGTTGAAAGTCTTGAAGTTGCACTTATTTTGCTTTACTATGCTTGTTTCTTTGTGCTTTCATGACTTGTTTCTTTACAAGATTCCTATGCATAGGAAGTGGGTTAGACTTAAATGTGCTTTGAATTTGCTTCTTGATGCTCTCTTTTACTTCAATTCATATTTCTTATGTGAGCATCTTCTCAAACTAGCATGCCTAACTTAAAGGCGTTAAATAAAAGTACTTATTGAGAGATAACCCAAAAGTTTTATATGAGTCTTGGAAGTTATTACCTCTGTAATAACCACTCCTTATCCTTTTTATTTGCTTTTTGTGCCAAGAGTAACCTCTAATGAGAGAGAAGTAGTGCTTGGGAAAGTTGTTGTCCCGAAACAGATTTTTGTGCTTCACTGTAAAAATTCGTGTAAAATCTCTGTACGTAGTTTTGAGGCGTGAATTTTTGTGCTTCTGAACCAGGTTGTTATCTAACTTTCTTTAGTTCAACGCTTTTCTATTTGAGCAACATAAGGTCTTCGAAAAAATTGGTTTCTACCTGCTGGTCTGTTTTGACAGATTTCTGCCATTATTTGCATTTGCTTCTTGTTGATTCTTTTTTGGGTTCTCTTTGGGGAATTGAGCTTTTCACAGGAAGTTCTATAGTAGCTTGTGTTTTGATGGAAGTTTTTACTTGTGTTGGAACTGAACCAAAAGACTTATTATCTTGAGTACATTGATGTTGCTAATGAAGATTGTGTGAAGTTTTGTATGAAGGAAAAATTTCAGGTGTAAGGAAAGAATGATGTAATGAGATGAAGAATGGACAAAAGCTCAAGCTTGGGGATGCCACCCGTGTCACCCCAAGAAATATGCAAGAAGTACAAGCGTGGGCATCCCCTTCTTCATCAATAAAAAATTTAGGTTTTTTCCAATCACTTCACTTTTATTGTTTCATGCACAGTTGTGTTGTTCTTGGAGCATCTTCATTTTTGTTTTTGGTTTTCGTTTGATTAGTTTGCTTAGTTTGCTGAGATCAGTTGGTTGGATCCTAGCACTTCTTTTGTAGAGAGAGACACTCCATTTTCATTGCCAAGAACACTCTAGTTTTCATTCTTATTGTTCTGTAAGTGTTCACTTTTGCTAGCACTGTGTTTAGCCTTAGTTTTCTTGTGCTTTCAGCTTAGAACTTTTTAGTTCTTCTTTGTGGATTTGTGAGACAATCTCACTGATCTTTATTTATTATTATCTTTGTGAGTTCTTTCAAATAAGTCGATTGGTGTTGGAAAAGAGTAGGAAAGTTCATGCTTAAGTGGTATAAGAGGAGCTTGTTTTTGACTGTGGCCTATGCTTTGTCATGCCATGCTTGATATTGTTTTGGCTTTATGCTTAGTGATCTTTGCTGTAGCATGACATGTTATAAACAATTGAGATTGCTTAATGTGCCTTGAAAGAATCATGCATTGTTTTATCATATTAAAGCATAGTATTGTGGTATTCTCCTTTGATGCTTTATTTGGGTTGACTTGGCGCATGCTCACACCATGTTAAGACTATCCAAAGTCACCATAGCCTCTATGATCATTTAGTTTTCGACTTGTAATATCACTTTATGCGTTAATTAATGATGTTTTGTCGCTTTGCATGATTATGGCCATTATTGCTCTCTTAGTTGGTCACTCCCAGTCTTTTGCTAGCCTCCATAACCAAGTATGAGTTCCACTCATGCATCCAACTCCTAAAACCAAGTTATTCCAAAGAGTCCACCATACCTACCTATTAGCATTTGCTATTCCAAGTATATTCATGTTTTTATCTACCTTCCGAATTAAACTTGTTATGAGAAAACTAGTGATTAAAGCTCTCACGAACTTGATGGCACACTTTACTTTTCTTGCCCATAATAAACTTGAACCATTGTGTTGTCTATGTTGTATATGCTTGCACTTATATGTTGGGGATTAGCAGAACCATGCTGTCATGGGGAACGCTTTCAACATTGCACTTGTACTTTGTACCTAGTTGATATCATGCTCTTTTGTCTATGGATGTCGTCGGTGTGAAATGAAAGGAGAGCTTGTAAGTCCATGGAGTTATGTATGTGTGTTAGAGAAACGCCTGGGCGGCTGGTCTAATCCATGTCTAATCATGGTGGAAACCTACAGCGTAACCATAATGAGCAATCTATGAAGCATTCTTCTTATAAAAAAAGAGATAGAGATTTAGAAAAAAAGAAAAAAAGAAAAAAAGATGAGAAAAGAGGAAAGGGAGAAAAAAGCACCATTTTCCCATGGTAAATAATAAGATGCCGAGATGCTTATTGTTTGATTGCCTTGTCATTTTGATATGGGGATTCTTCCGTATCATCGGGCAAGGGGTACCCCGTTGGCGGTTCTCTATGATACACATGTACTTACTATGACAAGAACTTACGGTAACTAAACTTGAGTAGCATGAGGAGCGGCCCTCGTATTAAAGGGACATGAGATTTCCAACTTATACTTTGTCAAGCATATACTCCATAGTTTGTTCACTTTAACCTTAATCACTTCAAGATGCTTATGATAGGGGCAATGAGAGCTGAAAGCTAATAAGTACCATAATTTTTGGAAGCTCTTTATGAGACTTGAATCCCTGCTTCCTTCTATGAAGGCCTTTCTTTTACTTTTATGTTGAGTCTCCATCTTCTATCTTTATGCACCTATTGAGAGAGCATAGTGGCCATTCTTAGTTTAATGTGAATTCTATCAAGACTTGTTGATTGATTCATAACTTTGATATTGCTTGTTCTTGAACTATTTGTATCTAGTCACCCTTATGAACTTTGAAGGTGTCCTATGCATTTATGTTTTGCTACACTATGAGGGACAAGCTAAACACCATTCTCATTATGTTTTATTTATGTGAAACAAACAAACGTATTTCAAAGCATTGTTATTCATGAATCTTTTGTTTGTACATTTTCATGTTATAACATAGTTGCTATGTCTTATTGTTAGAACTATATCTTTCATGCTATGTTAAAGTACTATGATCCCAGCTATCAATGTTTTAAATACCTTGATCAAATGGTGCATGTCACCTCAAAAATTATTCTTTTTGTCACTTACCTACTCGAGGATGAGCATGAGTTAAGCTTGGGGATGTTGATACGTCGTAAACGTATCTATAATTTTTGATGTTCCATGCTTGTTTAGTATCTACATTCTTATGTTTTGTCCACACTTTCGAGTATTTTTACACAGTTTCTGGAACTAACCTATTAACAAGATGCCACAGTGCCAGTTGCCTGTTTTCTGCTGTTTTTGGTTCTAGAAAAGCCAGAAAATGAATATTCTCAGAATTGGACCGGACAAAAGCCAAAGTCGATATTTTACCAGAAGACTCATGGAGCCAGAAGACGAGACGGAGAGGGGCCAGGGGCTGGCCACACCATGTTGTGGCGCGGGTCCCCCTGGCCACGCCACCAGGTGGTGTGGGCCCCTGGTCCACCCTCTGACATCGCCCTTTCGCCTATAAGAAGCCTCTGATGCAGAAACCCTAAAGAGACCATCCTCCAGCCACGAAAAGTTCCGCAGTGCCGCCGCCACCGAAGGGGAGATTTAGGGGACAGAAAGTCTCTGTTCCGGCACCCTGCCGGGACGGGGAAGTGCCCCCGGAGCCATCTCCATCGATCTCCACCACCATCTCCATCGTCGTTGCTGATTCCCATGATGATGAGGGAGTAGTTCTTCCTCGAGGCTAAGGGTTCTACCGGTAGCTGTGTTCATCTCTCTCTCTATGCATGATCATATTGTGATCATGAGCTTTGTAATCAAGTAGATCTACCTTGCTACTCAAGTGCTTTAATAGATCTCTAGCTCTCCCCACGTGTGTGAAAGTGATAGCTTACACACCATGGTGGCACTTAGGCTAGAGATTACAAATACTTGTTATGAGTTATATTTGGAGTTGGATGTCTCTATGAAATTGTGGTGTTTGTTGGAACCATTTAGCGCTCAAGGTGACAGTGTGGGGTTATCTAGATGGGGAAGCGGACTTTGAGGTGTGTTGTTATAGCCCTAACATGGATTAGAGTGTCGAACCGTAGAGTAGTTCAGAGTAGTATCATAAAGAGATGATATTTATATGAGAGTGTTCACTAGTGAAAGTATGATCCCTAGGCCTTGTTTCTAAACATTGAAACATCGTTTGCAACTAGATCTGTTACATGTTTGCTTGCTTCCATCTTTATTTTAGATTGCCTTTAGTCTCTTCCTACCCGTCAAGCTCTTTTCTGGCACCGTTACCACTTATAATTATCTATACCACTTGTATTTCACTATCTCTTCGCCGAACTAGTGCACCTATACACCTGACAAGTGTATTGGGTGTGTTGGGGACACAAGATACTTCTTGTATCTTGATTGCAGGGTTGCTTGAGAGGGATACCTTTGACCACTTCCTCCCTGAGTTCGATAAACCTTGGGTAATCCACTTAAGGGAAAACTTGCTGCTGTTCTACAAACCTTTGCACTTGGAGGCCCAACAACTGTCTACAAGAATAGAAGTGTGTAGACATCAGTTACCTTCACTTCCTTCATTATCATGTAGAGTTCATAGACTCAATTCCTTTCAATGAAACATAATATGCAAGTGTACTATCAAGTTGTATCTTTTACACATCTATAAATATGCTAAACAATAAGTGATGGTGTGATAAAACAAATGACTTGAACAAAATAAACCTTCAAGAACACTTTGATGAACCTATATAATAAGAGACCCTTTTCATGATTGGCATTGGTATTTTCATACCTTTATTTTTGGGCTACTTCTTAGTTCTATGCCCTTGACTAGAGGACTCACTTCTTAGATTTATCTCTTCCCTTGAGATGTTTTGCATGCCATACCGAAAGTAAGAATTGAATACATATGTTAATCTTCCATAAAGAATAAAAAATAGAATTTTGAGGTATGTAATTCATGTCAACAATACTAATAAGGATGGAGTTCCAAGTATCTTTTTATTTCACCTTTATTTTAAAGCTTCATATGGTTATGTGCTAAACATCTTATAAGTTGATTGTTTCATTCACCTAACCTATGACCTTGCACTCCTCATGCTACTCAAATTAGGACTATCATTGTATGCTCATGTTGGTCTCTGAAACTGCATCACTGAAGTACCTCTTGCCCATGTGTAGCTATATGCCCCCGATGGCTCAAAATGTAGAGCTCGTTGGGAACCTCAAGAGGAAGGTATGATGAGCACAGCAACAAGTTTTCCCTCAGTTATGAAACCAAGGTTATCGAACCAGTAGGAGCAAGGAAACAACTGCAAGGTGTTGCTAGCAACCTAGAATCCTGCACAACATAACCACAAAACTTTGCTACCAACTTATAGTGAGGTTGTCAATCTCAATGGTTTTTCTGAAAACAAAGGATTAAACGTATTGTGTGGAATATAGTAATTGCTTGTAGAAACTAAAGAGTAAATAGTAACAGTAGATGGTATAGTAACGGTAAAAGCATGGACCAGGGTACATAGTTCACTAGAGGTGATTCTCCTTAAGATAGATAACATGTTGGGTGAACAAATTACAACAGGGTAATTGACAGATTTGAGAAAGCATACAATGCATATACTAGACATCTTGACTCCTATGAGATTTGATTGGGCATTACAACATTATACATAGACCGTAATCCAACTGCATCTATGACTAATAATCCACCTTCAGGTTATCATCTGAACCCCTTCCAGTATTAAGTTGCAAGCAACAGATAATTGCATTAAGCAAAGTGTGTAAAGTAAACAATACGATTGTCCCATCGACAAAGGATTGATGTTTTCTCCCTAGTAGAAACAACACATCTACAACCTTAGAGATTCTTGTCACTTCCCCAGATTACTAAAGGCATGAACCCACTATCGAGCATAAATACTCCCTCTTGGAGTTGCAAGCATCTACTTGGCCAAGATAGTTACAAACAACGGAGAGCATGCAAGATCACAAATAACATAGACATGATAGAATCAATAATCAATCTGAAATAGCATCTCAATATCCATCAGATCCCCGCAAACACAACATGTAAGATTACAAATAGATGATATTGATCATGAACGGAGCTCACAAGATCTAAACATGATAGCACAAAGGAGGAGAACCAACCATCTAGCTACTACATGGACCCATAGTCCAAGGATGAACTACTCACGCATCACACCGGAGGCAGGCATGGTGATGAAGGAGGCCTCCAGGGTGATCTCTCCCCTTCGGCAGGGTGCCGGGAAGAGCTTCAGATCCCTCCCGATCTAGGGATGAAGATGACGGCGGCTATAGACTCTTTCATGAAATTTTGATAGGGTACTTAGGGTTTTCATCCTAGGAGGCTTTTATAGGCGAAGGGGCAAGGTCGGTGGAGCACCAGGGGGCCCACACCCCCTGGTGGCGCGCCCCCCAGGCAGCGCGTCCACTAGGTATGGCCGCCCTGGTGCGCCACTTCATCTCCCCTCCGGACTCCATGTTACTTCAGGTAAAATATTGACTTTGGCTTTTGTCCCGTCCAATTTCGAGAATATTTTCTTACTAGCTTTTTTGAAACCAAAAACAGTAGAAAACATGCAAACTGTGGCACCTTGTTAATAGGTTAGTCCCAGAAAATGTATAAAAATACCTCAAAATGTGAATAAAACATAAGAAACTAGATACTAAACAAGCATGGAACATCAAAAATTATAAATACGTTTACGACGTATCAACCCCTTTTTTGGCATTTATTTATTTGCTTATTTATTTAGTTAGCATAAGAGATCATATAATTCCTTGGTTATGTTCAAGGTGGGAGGTGGGAAGTATCTCTACACTACAAGAACAATAAAAACAGACATATGAATCATATCAACAAGGATCATCATGCTATAAGTTCTCACCATGTCATGCATTGCGGTTCAGGAGCGTTTTCTCTCAACATGCTTACTCTAGTGTGCACACTTTATTTCACATCAATGCAATCCATAGGAAGAACTTAAACATGATTAATTATCAACATTCAACATTAAAAGCTTGTGCCATGCTAGCATGGTTTAGCCAACAACAACTAATAAGATAAGCACAAACTTTTTCATAGTGGTATTACCCCAAATCTTACTTTCTTATGAGCTTTAAAATACATGAAAATGGTGTTTTTAAGAATGTTTGGAGGATTAACATACATACTATACTTGAAAGTATCTTTTGCCACAAATAGGTAGATATGCCTAATCTAGTTTTAAGGGGCTTGGAACAAGTCTTAGCTTGTCTAGAAAAAGGCTTAGCAAAAAGAGATCTAGAGAGTGTGCCATCTAGTTTATAATGTCAACATTTTATTTTTCTCACATTGCTTCTTAATGTTGAACATAAATAAGCACAAGCAAAGGATACAAAGTAATAGGCATACAATAGATCATGCTTCATATAAAACACTTGAGCTTAAGAACTAGACACAGCATGAATTTTAGCTTTTTGCTTATCTCCCATTTTCTTTTATTACATGACATTCATATTCAGTTTTAATTTCATTAAGGTAGAGTTTATTTTCAGTAGCTGATCATAAAAAATTATAAGAATGGTGGTGGTGGTGGTCCTTTTGATGCAAAACAAAAGGTAAAATGACAAAACAGACGCTCCAAATTTCTATGATAGTTCTATGTTGCTTAAAAAACAAAGTTTAGGGGTTTGCAAACCGAGAGTTGAGTAAGTCTAGTGGGGTGCCTTTGGAATACCCAAGATTATGGTTTTCACCATAGTTGGATTGCTCTTGGTGTGATGTTCCTCTATTTCCTATCAAAAACTTCAACACAAAACTTTTTCTCCCATCTCTTTTCTGAGTGGTGACATTAGTGGCACAAGAGTATAATAGTTTCTGCATATATATCAAAGACAAAATTCTTTATAAATACTAGAGCAAGCATATAATGTCACTACATATCTCTAGCATATAATATGACTCATACAAATCATTTTAAGACACTTGGGAATGGTTAAAACAAAACATGATAGAATCTGTCTAGATTTTCAGCAATAGCAAAACTAATTTTTTTAGCCCACTTAGACATGTCAGAAATTTTAGCCAATTTTTTGTGTGTACATAGGATGAAAAGTTGAAAATTCTGTATGAATTTTAGCGCAATAGGAGGTACATAAAAATCAGAAAATTCGGGCACTAAAAACTGTTCTACGAAAATTTGCTACGTCATATGTTTAGCAACTTTTAAACATCCAAAATGGGTTCCACTTGGTATTTTATTAAAATCTACATAAATAAAACCAAAAAATCTCTTGCTACAGCAAGAGTTCAAAATAAAAATCTAAAAGAAAAATAACCGAGTTGCCTCCCTTAAAGCGCTTTCTTTATAGCCACATAGCTAGGATTTACTTACTTCATTTAGGTGATGTGGAACTCATGGGATAGCTTGTGCTTCGTAGATACCTCCTTCTTCCTTGGAAAGTGTTTCATACACTTCTTGTGAGGAAATTGAAACTTCACATTTCCTTCTTTTGTATCAATGACTGCACATGTGGTTCTCAAGAAAGGTCTACCTAGTATTATAGGACTTGCGGTATTGCTTCCCATGTCCATGACACTAAAATCAACAGGCACGAATGTCATATGTAATTCAACCATAATATCTTGAACTTTTCATAGAGCATTTTTAGTTGAATCATCAGGAAGTAAAATATCTATAGAGCATTTTTCCATAGGTTTCAAATCAAGTAAATCATATAGATCTTTAGATAAAACTAAGTCACTAGATCCTAAATCTAGAATAGCATGTTGTGTCTATTTTCCAATAGTTATTAATACCTTGGGGATCCATACATCCCCAAGATTAGGTGGTATCATATCTTCCCTATTATATCTTTCAATATTTTCTTTTATAACATAATTTGCTAGGTAGGAACCAAATCCTGTTTGATGACCATTAAAGGATAGATCATTAGAAAACTTTTGCAACAAGTTAATCAGTTCATGCAAGCTACATTTATCAATATCAAGTAGAGGTTATTTTGTTTCACTTAACATTTTAACTTCTTCTACTTGTTTATCATTTGTTGGTTTTTTATCATTTTCAATCATTGTAGTTTCTTCCCTTTTTATTTTTAATGATCCTAAATTTTTGTCCCCAAAGAGCATGCCAAAATCTTATAAGATTTCCACTTTCACTTCATTTTCACCATGAATTCCCCTAAGGGAAAATTGGGGCTAGCTTCACTTAAGCTCTTGTTGATACTATTTTCTACCAAAATTCTATCTAACAATGTAAATGCTTCATGGGGATTTAGATATAAAGGTTTTTTCAGTTTTGTTATTTAGGGATTGCTTAGATTCATGTGTAAGGCCTTCATAAAAGCTCCCAACAAGCAACCAATCTTTTAGTCCATGTTCTACTTTATGTGTGAGTTGCTTAAACCTTACCCAAGCTCTAGTGAGAGGTTCATTTTCATATTGCTTCAAATCGCATATTTTTTTTGCAATGAAGGGTATTTTTACCAAATTTCTCTAAAAAGGATACTTTCATATTGCACCATGTTTGTAAATATCTTTTAGGTGCATCATTATACAATCTCTTAGCTATTCCTTTTAAGGAGTGCGAAAATAATTTTACTTTCATTATTTCGGGATCAATATCTAGGGCCTCTATAGTTTTGCATGAATCCTCAAAGATTTTAATATGCCAATGAGCAGCGGCTGCATTTCCATTAGAAAAACGATTATAAACTATGGCACCTAGCACCTCAGGATCAATATTGCAATCAAATTTATTTGCAAATGGACTTGTTCCCAACTTAATTTTTTTATTTTTCCTAGTCATGTTTTCTTCCAAAAGGTTGATACTAATTTTATGTGTTTTTGTGTTTTAAAGAAAACTTAAAAAGACTAAAAAGGAAGAAAAAATAAAATACTTTAAAAATCTAAAAGGAGAAGAAAAAGATCAAAGTGGTGCAACCTCCCCAAGCTTGGGTTGTTGCACAAGTTGATGAAGATGATGGTGCTAGAAAATAGGCAGTTGTCGTGGGAGTTACCTTGCTCTTCAAACTTTCTCTTCAAGCTTGACGAGGATGCAGTTGTGATGTACCTTTGCCAATTCGCCGGCAACAGCGCCAGAAAATAGTCTTGATGGCAACAAACATGGCCACTTTTTGTTGGGACTCCAAGTGCAGAGTGTTATAGCAAGCTTCTTATCTCCACAAGGGTGACTCAAGGGTTTATATCAAACTCTCGGGGAATTGGTTATGGAAGGATGTTTGTCTTCTCCTCTTCAAGCAACCCGTAAAGCAAAATAATTTGTATTGTGTCCCCAACTCCACCAAGTGGTTGTCAAGCACATGGTTTCGTATTAGTAATATGAAATAAAATATAAACAAACTAAAGTAAATAAAGTAAAGTAATGCAAACTAGATGAGATATGTGAAGATAAAATTGTTTTGGGGCTTTTATGAGTGATTGCAAGTAAGGAAAGTATTTTTGTATTTTAGAAATATTAAATTGCAGAAAATGTAAAGGATAGTAGATGCAATGGAAAGGTGCTTCTTATGATAAAAATCGGACCGAGGTTCATGGGTTCACTTGTCTACTCTCTTTTTAAGTTGTAGTGATCATAAAACAATTCATCAATGATAAAGATTCAAGGAAATTCTATATGTGCTTGATAAAAGGAATTAATATGGGCATCACATTCTAATATTGATATGGAATAAATCTCTCTCTCTTATACTCCTCAAGAAAGGGAAATCTCCATGCAATTTTGATTTAAGAACAAATCAGAGTATAGCTTTAAGAAATATTATATGATATTCAAAATACAAATATTCTACCTTGATCTAACAAGGTTATCACACTGCCACGTGATAACTATAGCACATGATTTCACTTTATCCCTAGTGAGGCAGCAAAAGAAAGGTAAAAAACAAAGTAGATCTTGAATATTATGTATCACAATTCAATCTCTACCACCATGCTACTCCACCTAACACACACTTCTTCCCATACAAGTTCTTGCATACAAGTTGGATCAAAACAAGCAATGAAGAACTGGGTGCATGATATGCATCTATTAAAACATCTTACACAAAATAGATTCCAATCTCAAATATCAAATCATAGAACAAAGATCCACCACATAGGAATTACAAATATGACCATAATCATGTTGGGCAGCTCATATGGTACTAGATCTATGAAGAACAAGAGAGAAATAGATCAAGCTACTGCCAAAAACCCATAGCCCGGAGGTGGACTACTCCCTCTTCATCATGGTGATGATGCTAGAGATGTTGGAGAGGATGGAGATCTCCCTAGAGGTGGCTCCGGCGGAGTTTCCCCCTCCAATCTTTGCTGGATCTGACTCTGTTTGGTGGTGTTTTCGTATCTGGTGGCTTCTGATCCGAGGACACCCGGGGGGTCCTTATATAGGGATTTTTAGGTCAATAGAACTCTCTGGCCAAAAGAATCGAGGCGATCGAACGACCGAGGAGGAAACGAGCATGCGTGGCGTGCCCACCCGGGCTAGGCGTGCCACCTAGACTCGTTTGGCCCTCCTGGTGGGATTCTTGTACTCCAGATGCTTCTCGTGGATAAATATTGGCATTCCTAAAAGTGCAGGTCCATTTGACTTTGTATAGGTCCTGAAACATCAAAAACATTGAAACAGGGTTTTTCTGCCCTGCCGGGCTATAGCCAAAATAAAGGGGATCATTCGTAAATCCCCTAAAACAAATATAAAACAGGGATATAACATTATATATGATGCAAATATGTAGGAAAACATGTTAACAAACTACAAAGTTCATGTGTGCATTTTACATGCATCGGGACTTTATCGGATTGATTTGACGTCGTGTATACATCATCCATGATCTCTATATCCTTAAACACTCATGTGACTTGGAGGGTAAGTAGATTAGATCTAACTCTCATTACTAGCATCTCATAGATTAGATCTTGTTGGTTTCTTTCTCTCTTTCGTAGGAAAATTGTGTTTTTCATGCAACGAACCCATCAACATGGTCATATGATGGAGTATGAAGTAGTATACCATTCAATATGGTAGAAAGTGGACTCACATAGAGGATAGGGTTCACCAGTGAAGTCCATGACAACTTGGAATAAGTTGAAGTGCTTGATATGGCAACGACCGTAGGTTGGGCTGTATCAACCGGGAGTTGGCATGTCTTGATAGAGGTCACTACCAACTATCAGCTCACATTGAGAATATTTTTTATTATTAAAAATCTTGTCATGTCACATAGCCAAAGCATCTAAATAATGGCAAGCGCTCCCACCCTGATGAGAATTCTAAACCTATGATCAACACCATGTAGCTAGTTCCCAAGAGTATTGGCAAGTGCTCCCACTCTGATGAGAATTTTAAACCTGTGAGGTGGATACATGTTATAAGCTATTTGGATGACTGACCATATAGAACATGGAAATTTGTATTGGAAGAATAGATGTTTCATTGTCTCATCATGGTGAAAAATATACAATTTTTATCTCGGTGCCAAATCCGCTTTATTACAATGTCTTTGGTTGGGACGACTCCTTGACGTCGATACCAAGCAAAGATTTTTATCTTCAGTGGTCTTGTTATTATCGACTAGCACTACTAGTTTGACCATTGATCTATACATAGCATCCACTAAGAACTTACCACTTTATGTAGATTATGTTATCCCCTGGTGATAATTGCACTAATGCCAATTGCTGAAGAAAAGTGTTCCAATATTCAAGCCTATGACCAATTAAATCACTTTTGAATACCACATTTAGAGGAGAAACCTTCATGACCGTGGAAATGGTATCTCTCTTATGATGAACAATACTGTATAAAGTTGCATATTGTTCCCGGAGGGCAGAGTTTCCTAGCCATTTGGCCTCCCATAATCATATATCAGACCCATCCTTCTAATAAATGCTCATCCCCATTCTTCTAATAAACTTGGGACAAGGATTTCAACCAATGTATTTTCTTCTTAGGAGGATTCCGTACATCGTCTTCGCTAAGTAGCTTGAAAAGCCATTTAACTAGGAGAGCAATATTTTTGACCTCAAGGTCATGAATACCCAACCCAACTTGATCTTTCGGATGGCAAACCAAACTCCATTTAGCCAGTCGTTATTTCTTCTTCTCACTATCTCTTTGCCAAATGAATTTTGATGAGAAATAATCCAATCTTTTAAGACTTCTTTGAGTAGTTTGAAGAAACAAATCATATATAGTACCATATTAATTAGTACAAAATTAATGAGAACTGATCTTCCACACAAAGATAATAATGTTCCTTTTCAAATCCTTAATCTTTTTTATAGTCTCTCCTTAGCATGCTTACATTCATCGTTCGTAAGTCTTTGATAATATATTGGAATACCCAAATAACCAATCAGGAACTAACCTTTCCCTCAACCATGTAATTCAGCATGCAGGCTAGCATCGGCTTGCGCCTCATCGAAGCAAAAAAATCACTCTTACGAAAATTTATTTTCAGAACCGAGAGTTGCTCGAAAACTGACAAAATTAATTTCAAATTTCTTACCTTTTCGAGGTCATGTTACATATAGTGAATCTTACCATGAGCTTATTGAAGGATAGAAAGTCCACCATCAACTAGGTGAGAAACCTCAATTTGACCATCATTCTTTGACTAAAATATCAGCCACTATATTGAATTAGCATGGAAGATAATGGGTATCTACTTTCTTTGTCTCGAAGTATGAGCCAACATCATATTGATTTTGATGGTCACACTCCCTCCAGACATAAAGTTATGTGTTAAAACATGTCACTGTAGAGAAACATTCATTCTCGGCGTCTATTGGAAGGAAGACCACTTGACTTCTACATAAGCTTTTTCGAAGTCAATTTTCATAATTACCCCATTCATTTTTTCCGACTTCTTCATGATGTCTTAAATGCAATAATAAAGCCGAGTAATAAAGTGTCCATTATCAGAAGAAAAAAATAGAAGCCGTGAGAGTTATTCCGTTCCAATATCTACAAATAGTATATAACAGTAGCTACCTCATAATAAATCACCATTAAGGACGTATTACACTCAATTTACAATCCTTGTGTATATACTTACCCTCGTGTACACAAAAGCTATGTGCATAGTTATGTGTACTTTTCAAAATACATTATATGTATGCCACCGAACACACACAAAAAGGGTCAAAACACATGACAGAAAACAAAATGAAAAAGGCGGAAGTAATATATACAAGACACACGATCAGTGGCCGACAATCATGGCCTCCTCGTCAGCGAGCTCGATGCCGGCATCGGCCAAGCGCTTCTCCTTGTACACGTAACCCCTCGCGGCGACGGTGAAAAAGACAATATTGACGGTGCTCATGACAGCAAGCAGCCAGTAGAAGTAGTCGAGCCTCCCTTGGTTAAGGTCGTTTGCTAGCCAGCCACCATTGCCATTTGAAGCATGCCCGGTGACCTTGTGGACGATGGTAACTATGACGGTGCTGAAGAAGAAACCGAGCGCGCATGTGCTGAGGAACAGGCCCGTGCTCATCGTTTTCATCCCCTTGGGACACTCGCGCAGGAAGAAGTCGAGCTGCCCCATGTACGTGAACGCCTCCCCTGCTCCGACGAGGAGGAACTGCGGCATGAGAAGGAACACGGTGAGCGTGACCCCGTGCTCGGACGAGGTGAGTCGGTGGCGCTCGACCAGCGCGCCGGCAGCCATGCCGGTGATGGATAGAAAGAGGCCGACGAAGACGCGCTGGAGAGGGGAGAGGCCGTGCGGGTTGCCCGTGAAGCGGCGGGCGATAGGGGCCACGAGGCGGTCGTAGAGGGGCACCGTGAGGAGGATGGAGCCGACGAGAAATACGGTGAGAGAGCCGGCGGGGATGAGGAAGCCCGAGCCACCGATGCCGCGGTCCATGAGGGCGGCCTGCTCGACGGCGAAGGTGGTCATCTGCGCGTGGATGGTCCAGAACATGATGGTGGTTGCCCAGATGGGCAGCATGCGCACCACCTGCTTCACCTCCTCCACGTCCGTCCGCGTGCATAGCATCCACTTGCTCGCCTCGGCAGCAGACTCGGCTGCTGCACGGTCGATGATGGCTGCATGGTCAAGGAACCTGCATAAAAACAACTTATTATGTTAGGAGTATATTCATTAATCAGATAACTTATTGTGTCCTGCTTTGAATAATACTCATGCTCTAGACCTTTTTTATGCCAAACTACGTCTGCCCAAAATTAGCTGAACATCCTACAAAATTGTTTGCGTGGATAGAGCTCCCTGTCAAACATGTCGTCCTACAGTAGTACTATCGCCTATACAAGTGTCTGTAACGGGTCAATGGCAAATGGCGGTTTAAATCGTGGCCATGCCATGGTGGCGGCCCATAAATCGTGACGGTGTAGGTGTTGGTCCACACATGCGAATATTGCCAGTTTTGCCACGACCAGATTGTGAGCTCTTCGGATAATTAATTGGAGGTGGACGACCTATTTCTCTGCTAATACTCCTACTTAATTAGACAGTACACCTGAACTAGTACTCGTATTTGATACGCGAGTTAATCGAATGCTTTGGCTTACCGGCATTCCTTGCTGTGGGGCAGCTTCTGCTTCCCCTTGAGGTCCTCGCCGGTGGCTGCCGCATGGTCGACGTCGTAGAGCATACTCGGGTCAGACGGCAGCGGTAGGGAGCGCTTGCTCCATGCCGCGGCCGTCACGGCAGCTACCTGCGTCAGCGGGCTCCCCACGAGCTTCTTGAACCGGTACTTCCTGGTGCCGGCCAGGAACACGCCGAGCCCGGCGAGGATGCCGACGGCGCAGATGCCGTAGCCCCAGCGGCGGCCGATGTTATCCTGCACGTACACCAGCACGGTGACAGCCAGCAGCGCGCCGATGCTGACGAAGAAGTAGAACCAGTTGAAGAAGCGCATCATCTTCTTGCGCTCGCCGTCGTCGGACTCGTCGAACTGGTCCGACCCGAACCCGGACACGCTCGACTTGAGCCCTCCGGTCCCCAGCGCCGTCATGTACAGCCCCAGGTACAGCATCCCTAGCTGCTTCCCGTCCGCCGGCACGCAGTCAGGGCTCTGCCCCGTCACGTCCGCGCACGACACCGGCCGCATCCCCGGGGCCACCGTCGTAACCGTCAGTACCATCACGCCCTGCATTGGTCGATCGATCGTACGCAGCTTAATACACATGCATGGTCTATTGCTCGCTGTCTCTCATATCATATCTGCGGGGCGCGAGGAGCTTACGGTGGCTTGGACGGCGGAGAAGACGGCGATGGTGAGGTAGCGGCCGAGGTAGGTGTCGGCGATGAACCCGCCGAGGAGGCAGAGCATGAACGAGGTACCGATGAAGTTGGTGACCGTATTGGCAGCGGCTGCGCTGCCGAGGTGCATGGTGCCGGTCATGTACGGCGCCAGGTTCACCGCGATGCCCAGCGTCGTCATCCGCTCGAATAGCTCCGCGCCCAGGATCATGGCGGCGCATCCCCACCCGCCAGAGGTGGAGCGGGTGGCGGGACGGCCCTTGCTGTCCCACGCGTCAGTGAGGGTGTCCTTGCCCTCCGCCGCGATCTCCGGCAGCACCGAGGCCATTGTCTCTGCTTCAACCCCAAGCTAGCTACTCCCTCTCTCTCGCGCTTGCCGGAATTGCAGTAGCGGGGACAGGTGGTGCGTTGGGACTTGGGAGACGAGAAGGCTCGAGCTCGAACTGCTAGTTGGTGATGGTGGTCCTCCGGCCGGGTACCATTTTATAGCCGAGCGCTGGTGGATCTTTGCATCGGGATTCGGGTTGCCCGGGGTCGAAGAGATCCCTTGGCTCATTCTCTTTACCTTTTGCTTGATGAGGTAGCTGACGGAGAGTAGTTTATTGTTAACCAGTGTGTTATGTGGGGAATCAGTATCTCCTCCGTGAGTTCCTTCCTTCCCATGACTCTGCCACTGCTAAAAAGTGCCCGTAATCTCACCAATTATCATTGACTAGCTTGTTCATCAGATTTAGTGGAAGATAAAAAGTGCATTTAATAATTTCACTCGCTTAATAATTATTATGCATACTACATGTACATGGTGGGTCAGAAAGTATGATTAGTGGGAGGGTAATTTTTGGCGTTTCTCACACGATGACGACGTACGGTATATCCTTTGTTCTGAAATGCAGGATGTCCTAGTGATTTTAGATTCATATTAGTCCAGCACTTGTATCAGTGCGAGTGTGCCCGTCCGGTACTCTCTTGTCTCAGCTACGCACTACTCCAGTATAGACCTGTGCAGTAAAAGCTAGCTAGGGTGTTTGTGGGGTAATTACACCCTGAGAAAAGTCACACTTTAGTTAACCCAGCGGGGATTAGGGTTCAGTTTCACCTGCAAATCAGATTCGCACGTGCAGCAGACAAGCCTGATTCGGAAATCGGTATGTCTCGAAGTGACAAAAGTATACTTTTGAACTCCAAGATTCTACTTGCTTTCTTGCTCTAGAAGCAAAAAGAAAATTTCAGATCTGCGCTAACAGGCCTTAGCTTACAACATGAAAGTGTTAGGGCATGTACAGTGCTAGACTGTTAGATAGGCGTTTAGGTAAGCAAAAGAAAATCAATTATCCTAAATTATATGCGGAAGAGTCTCTCACAACAACGCAAGACGTTTAGCTAGGGCGCTATTAAAAAGAAAGAGAAAGATGTTAACGTTGGGAAAGTGGTCTACCGCCCGAAGGAAACTTTTGCGTCGACGCTACACCTAGTCCTGGGATTCGCTGGCGGAACCGTCAATCGGTTGGGATGTTCACCCTAGCGTCGCCTGATAGCGTCTCCATTATACATGGCCTATGTGTGCAAAGGATTGTTGGTGTCAGTTTCTGATTGATGGTAGCTCGCCATTTCTTTCGAAAACTGGAAATTTTGAAGAAACTTATTTACCGACTCCAGTTTCCAACTACGCTAGGTCTCGTCTGCATGGCGCAGTGGGGTCTCAGATTGTGGACGCATGATGATGGATGCACGCAGGGTGGTGACTCTAGCGGCGTCGGCGGCAGGGTTGGCGAGAGCTATGCCAGATCTCCGCCCTAAAGATGGCTCAGTGGTTTGATGACGATGACGACTTCTGGAGCGTATGCATACGGTGCTGGCTTAGGGTCTGCTGGATCAAATGTGTGCTCCTGGTTGGTGACTCGGTGATGTCCCTAATACCTAGCTGGTGAGGCTTTGTTTTGTGTTTTAGGGTGTAAGACTCAATGACATGATCATCACCTATTGTCGGGTTTTTTATGTGTTGTGTGGTGACTTTTGTTGAATAAAATATAAAAAAAATGCCGTGTGCATCTTTTCTATGCGGAGGCTTGGGATCTAAAATCTCAACCTCATTTTCGGAAGAAAAAAACTGCAGTCCCCAAATACGTACTATGTAGAAATAGGAATACATACAGCCAGCTATTATTGTTTCTTAGGAGTAATTTATCAACTAAGTTGGGTTAAAAGGTGAGCAAGCTATATACATGCTACATGCATGAAGAAAAACTACTGGGTAATCCATGCTTGCGTGTTGCATGGCAGTAAATGACCATTCTTCTCAAGAAAGAGAAAAAAATAAAGAGGGTGACGTATTTCTGGACAATAATTGAGTATATGTTTGTTCACAACTTCGAGTTTTGTCTCTGAATATATTTTTCTAATTCCATCCACTTGCATTTACCTAATTAAACTTTGACTGTTCGTTTACATCTTCGAGTTTCTTTCTGCGTGCTCACATTTTGTTGTAGCTGGGAATTTGCCATATATTTTAGAAGCAATTGGCAAATTAGAATTGACACCACACCTAATGTAATGCAAATGGGTGATAAGATATGATACCCAGTTAGTTACAGTAGTTGTTGGCTGCTTATCGGTATAACTATTTACTCATTTAGTGAATAAAAAGTCAAAATAATATCGAATTTCATACATCTGACAGTAGATAAAAGTAGAATGTAGAAATTACGGGCAACTTTGGGTAGCTTTGAACTGGAACTAATTGGTAATAACATAAGATAACGAGAAAGAACTCTTTCCCTGCACCACAGCCAAGAAGTTCGAATTAATATAGACACAAAAAAGTTACTATTTACGCAAAACGATCAGGTCATGTGCTACGTTCATCAATATTGTCACTACCTCAAATTTGTATACAGCAAAATGATAGCACAAGAACCATATATAAGCGTCTCGGCATCCATTACCAGGGCTTATGAACGGCAGATAGATGCACGAGTATCATAAGCTCCACGTCACAGGTGGTTCATTCAGCGGGAAGTTCAATTTTCAATTAAGAGAATATATACAGGCCACAAACGAACCCTAATGACCTACTTTTTCTGGTTATACATGGATCAGCGCCTTGACTTAATCTGCCACATCATGTGATGTGAACTGTACCCGTGTATATCTGTTCGATTGCTTGTCTCGTTTAGGGTTTAATTAATAATTTGCTTATCTCGTCGTTCCGCAATTGCAAGGGCTAATGCAACCCATCCGGGACAATAATCCATTTCTGGTGATACATGCCTGTGTAATGTGTACAGGTAGGCAGCATATTTAGAATCGCCCATTGGATGTTTTAAAATAGGGAAAATTTGCTACAAGACACCGTTATTTTCTGTCATTTGCTGAAACACACCATCTGATTGTGTCTTTGCCAGATACCGTTACAATTTTATGGCACATTTTCCAGAACACACCGCATGGCTAAAAACGGAAAGTTTGATACATTTTCTTCAAACCCGGCCATAAACATGGTCACATGGGAAAAAGTGCCAAAACTTTCCATTTTTGTCCATGTGGTGTGTTCTGGCAAATGTGTCACAAAATTGTAATGGTAACTGGCAAAGACACGGTTGTGCGGTGTGTTTTGGCAAACGCCTGAAAAAACGGTGTCCTATAGCAAATTTTCCCTTGAAAAAAAGCATCCAATTTCTAACTGAGGTATGAAGCTGACGCTGGTATTGAAGAGTGAGGTGGCTTCGGTGTCCCCCTCCCCCTCGAAACTTAAGTTCTTATTAGTCTCAGCACTGGCTATTGCAATTGGCAGATGGCGAAGTATGAACTATATGAATGAAGATTGCACCTCCATCAACCATCCTAATTTTTGTAGGTATAAGGTCTAGCTATCTAGTTCAATCTCTAGATACATTTCATATATAATCAAGACTATCCACCTTTAAAAACTTATGTGTATTGTGTCCACAATAGAGTGTGCCAGTGTGGGTAGTCTCTTTCAAGGCTACATGTTTGTAGTAGTAACTATGTAGCAACTCATCTCTCTTGTGCTTAATTGTGTAAGATGATTATGGTCAACCAGACAACCAAGCTTGAGCGTTATCTTTTATATGAGCTAAAATTTTGATATATTTTTGCTATCTTTATTAGTTGATAAATCCATAGATATATACTTTTTCTCTTGTATTTCTAGATTATTCTTAGGTAGTAAGTTAGGTTTAGAGGACATCATAAAGAGCAATCATGGCGAATTGGCCCATTGTGGTCCTCTATTTGCGCACAGGTCCGTCAGTGAAAACGAGGCCCTCAAATTGTAATTGTCAAGTGCATAGATCCTTTTTGTACAGCTCACAAGAACATGTATTTGTTCGCGGTGTATGCATACATACGGTATGGCACATGTGCAATTATTGTATGTTTTTTCAGTTCAAAAAGAACCATCTATATTTTTTCAAAAAGGTCAAACAAGATAAGGAGTAAATCGTTTTTGTCAACCTCAATGTTAACCATAATTACCACTGGAATGAAATGAGTCACACATAACATAGAATATAATAGACATTTTCATCTGTGAACTATCGAGCCAACAAAAGAACAAAGTGTTGAGCGGCCTTTCGGAGCACGGGCTCCAGGTAGCCTGATTTTTCAGCCTTTGAAATTTCGAATTCAAATGTTTCAAAAAAAATACCAGCATGTAGTCAATGTTGTATTCTATCAGTTGTAATTTTTCAATATGAAATACATTATATTTTAGGCTCAACAAAAATGATAAATCTAGATTTTGTCGTAGGTGAACAGTTGTGAACAATGCACTGAAGTGGAGACTTCTGTTTGTGAGATTTTGTCATTTTTTCTAAATTTAAAATACAAAGTATTTAGTTTTGAAAATTTACACACTGGTAAAATACAGCATTGATTACATCTAGGTATTTTCCTGGATTTTTTCAAAACTTTGAACTTAAAGTTCCAAAATTTCCAAACAAAATTGAGCAAAGGGCTACCTGGTGTCGTGCTCGAAAGCGAATTTCTGCAAAGTGTTCTTATGATAATCTAGTTGCTCCTCTGTGATAGATTAAATACTCTTGATCTTGTATAGAGAAATTTCTGTATTCCGTGGAACTATAGTTGTGCAACTTTTAACTGCCGAGAAAAGGAAAATAGAGTTTAGAGTAAAGTCGGTTTTTACCCCCTGGAAGAATAGAATTGTTCTCTCTCAGAAACGTAAACTAGAGGGTGAAAACTGAAATTTCGTCTATACTCTATAGTCTAACCAAGAAAAAAAATAGCACGCTATAGCGCATGTTATAGCACGCTATACCAAATTTGGAGCGTCGAAGCTACGTTTAAGCTATTTTAGACGTTATGCCGCTAATTTTAAAATAGCACGCTAAATTATGCTATTTATCAAAATGTTGTAGCGTCGTTATTTTCTTTAGCGCTGCAAAAAAGCCGAAAACTACACTCTATAGCTCATCAGTCCAAAAGGACAAAACCATTCCCGAGTCATAGGCAAACCTAATCTCAATCCTCCACCAGATCGTTCCTGTAGTCACTAAATCGGTGCGCGAGCGGCAGCGGTGCTTCTCCAGTACACGAGTGGTGGCGACGTTTGCTTCCACATGCATTCTTCATCTAATTATGAATAATATTTCATGCTTTGTTGTTGTTAGGTTGTCTTATAACTATATAGTTCTCTATTCTCGACATGTTTATGGGTATGTGCCTCATATCGATGAGACTGTGACAGTGTGACTGTATGACTCCGTTTTCATGTCATGGATTGGTCTTATTCTTGACTTTGTTATGCATGTAATTGTTCCTAGACAAATTTTAGATGCTAAAATAATTTATGTTTAGACTAAATATATCATTATTTTCTTCTGACTTTGTTATGTATGTAATTGTTCCTGGAAAAAAATTAGATGTTGAAATAATTTATGTTTAGACTAAATATATTATTTTTTTGCAAACGCTATTTTAAATAGCGTGTGCTATAACATGCTATAGTGTGTATAGTATCCTGGGAAGCCCGGCGCTAAATACCATAGGGCGCTATTTTTTACCTTGAGTCTAACCAAGCACTATGTAAAATGAAGATGAACCCATTATTCGGCCATTCCTCTTCGATGAGCCTGCAGATCTTGCGTGGCTGTGCAATTGTGTGAGAATCACATGGTCTCGCAATTATGGAGCGGACAGGGGATAATCTGACTTGTGAGCTGGGCAGATTAATGATGCATCTCAAGGATAGCTCCTGCTTAGGGAGCAGGCGCCCGGCAAAAAGTTGTTTACATCTTAATTAACCAAACAAATCAAATCAATATCAGGCTTCCACCTGCTGGTATTTCTGAAACAGTATTTCTAGCTTCCGAGTTCTGCACTTTTGGACGACACAACGATGCAAATGCAAGTCGGGTATTTTCTTCCCTTCAATCCAAAATACAATGTTATCCTGCATATCTATATCTATCTATACCTAATAATAATAAAAGGAGTGTTTCTCTCTTTGTCCGTCACAATGCGCTTTGGTCCATCTGTCAAAGACGCTTTCATATGTCGTATCGGGTCTGTGCTACCTCCGCTGATGACCGATCCGTGTACAACGGGGCGTCCTTTCTTTGCCTTGGCTCAAGAAACGTCTACCGGTCAGGCCCGGATATCGTGTACACGAGTAGGTTCGGCAAGCAGAGTCCAATCCAATCTGAGCCAAAACAAGGTATTTTTTTTTGGGTTTGACTATGTCTCAATCGACTGAAATTTTCTTAAGTCTCAATCACCTAAGAAAAGTGCAACCGTAGTTAAAAAAAGTGCAACTCGTTCCAGTTGCACTTTTCCAACAGAAAAATGCAATTGTATTTTTCTGCCAGAAAAGTGCAACTGGATTTCAGTTGCACTTTTTTTTGAACAGAAGGTTGCACTTTTTTTAGGTGACTGAGACTTAAGAAAATCTCAGCCGACTGAGAAATAGCAAAACCGATTTTTTTTACTTAAAACCAAAGCAACGTATAGCTAGGGACTGGACTCCAACCATGCATCTATATATGCTCGATACGCCGTCCTCGATCGCATCGGATCTTAGATATTAGAGAAAAGATGGATTAATCAGGTCTTTAGCCCAGCTCTCGGAACAACGACAACGGAAAGAGAAGGCGGCGGCGGTAGATGCGACGACGGCTGGCTACCGCCAGTATTCCTCGCTCGAGCTCACCGACGTCCAAGTGCGAGAAAGTGGCCGACAGCAATAGGGCGTGGCTGCGGCTGCATGACTCACAGCCGGTGCCTGGAGAGTTCTTTGACCCTCCCAAACCGGTGGTGGTAGTGATTAGAGTTTAGAGAGAGACATGTCTGCTTCATCGACAACAATGTGGCGACCTTGACGAGCGTAACCGTGCACGCAGAGTTCAGAGAGACCCATATCTCCCTCATCGACGACGAGATGGCGATCTTGACGAATGACGAGCGTAATTATGTGTTTATCCTCGACCATTGAAGTCTAGAGACGTCTTGACAAGATCAAGTGGCAAATTGGCAAGTCGGCTCCACAAGAGTACAGAGACCCAGCTCGAGCCGGAAAGCGACATCAATCACGATGAGATGGAAATCGGGCCGTAGGAGTCAAGAGATTGTCTCACACATGCAGGACACGCTGCGTCTCGCCGTCCTCGGCGCTAAGCGGGCAAGCCTCGTGGCTGCCTCCGATCCCGAGGACGACGGGAACGAGTCCATGGAACCAGTATGTTGCTTGAATCTGGATGGCAGCCGGAATCGGTTTTATGGTTGCCCTTCTTTTCCAAGCCAGGAGTCGCTCTGACTGGGGTTTTCTCTCGTCTCTGTTTTTTTCTATGGTAGCTGGTCTTTTACGTACCCATTAACCAACAATTAGCACCTATATTTTCTCGACCCCGTATAAGAGAGCAAGCTACTCAACGATGCATATCGTGCTGGCTAATCAATAAGCTGATGTATGCATCCTGGAACACCGGTGGCATCCGCTTGAGTGGATTGATGTTCACATTTGGTGTGCAGTCACCGAGGCAGCTTGGTGGCGTATGCATGCGATCGCCTCCAGGGCATGTGCTCCATGGTGGTTCTGCCATGCGCCGCGGTGAGGTATTTGGTAGGAGCGTCCTCCGCGACAGGAGGATTCACCCAAAACCGAACTGCATTGTCGCACTGCGTATGATACTAGGAGACGGCGCTGCCAGCCAGAGTCGAGCGTCGTCGCTTGCCACTGATGTCCTCTATCGCGGGCCACCGAGGCCTGTCGATCTGTCGGAGAGCACCGTCATGGAGTTGGTGCCGCATACTGCCGCAGGTCATCATTGTTAGCTGCAGATGTACCATGTACAAATGGGCTCCTATTCTCTTGCCTAGTTACGCCGAGAAGACTTGATACTCCTCCCGTGTCGCACCCTAGGGCGACACCGGGGGCGCCACCGCTTCCACCCAAAGTCCTCCGCCGCCGCCGCTGCCGCCGGCCTTGCCGCGGTGGCGGCGGGCCCGGACACCGAAGGGGGGTTGGGGTGGGTGGAGGCCGAAGGCGACCGCCATGGCTGCTAGGGCAGATGCGGTCGGTTCGTCGACGGCTAGGGGCCATGACCTGCGGTGGAAGTCCAGGGCCAAGCTGGCTAGTGTTGGAAACCCTAGATTTTCAGATCTGGGGCTCCGATGCTACCTCCCCGGTCCTCTTCGCTGCTGGTAGGGCCGGATCTAGGAGGGGTCGACCTGCTCTGTTGTCATCTCTCTCGTTACCGGCTTAGCCGTAGGGCTACTGGTACGGTTGGTGCAGCAGATCTTGCAGGTTACCGGCGGGTGGCGAGGGGGCTACCGGCTCGGTTTGAATAAAGGAGGTTTGTCCTCGGATTCTTCTCACACCAAGATGAAGATCTACTTGATGTGTGTCTTCATTGATCTGGTCGGAGTGTCGAGTTTCGGAAGGCTACGTCTACGATCTCCCATGGGCGCATCATGCCTGGAGATTGCTGGATCGGAAGGTATTCGGTCGGACGTACCCATGTTTTTTCTGGCTGTTTGGGTTCAGAGGGTGCTTTTCGAAGCTCTGTTGGCTGTTAATATCATAGGGCATGTTCTCGTTCTATGGTGCTGACGGAGAATGTCATGGAGACCGAGATCTGAGGACTGACTATGGTGGTTTGAGTCTGGGTGGTGATAAGGAATTGGCTCGTGACTTGGAGCAGTGGCATGCGAGCGGGGGCGGCTGCAAAGGAGAGGTTCACAGTCCTACCTTTCAGGGTGAAAACCCAGGGTTTGGCCTTAATTGGTTGTGTCTGGCAATGGCCTTGTTGAAGGTATTGTTTTGAGAGCGTAGACTTTCTTCAGGGTGAAAACCTAAGATCTATGATCGGGCGATGACGGTGTTTGTGCACTGTTTCCTTCTTGAAGGCGTCGCTTTTGGAGAAGCTAGACTTCTGGTGCTGACTTGGTGGTGGTTGTACTACTGGTTCAATGAATGGGTCACTGTAGCGGGACTTTTCTTTTTTGTAATTCTTCTCTCTTTTTTGGCTGTGTGGCGATGCGTTGTTGCAGAGACTGGGTGTAATTGGTATCTTTTGATATTAATATATGCTCCTTTCCAAAAAAATATATACAAATGGGCTCCCTTTTGATTTTCTGGTTCAGGTTTCAAGTGTTTGATGTATACATAAATAATAACATAGCCCGTAGATAATTACTTGATGCATTTGCAAATATTTTGTTTGTTTAGATGGGAGAAGATTGGGTCATAAATCATAACGTAGATCATCTTTAGAGTTTTATGACAGTAGTAAAAAAAATGAACTTCTAAAATTCTAAAAAATCTAAAATTGTTGTTTTGCGATTTCCAGTATATAATGCAAAAGAAAAGTCAACGAAGGACTTCCTCGATTTGGATTCGATATACGTGCGGATATATCATCAGATTTAATGACACTGTAGCAACGCACAGGCTTTGTGTTAGTAATAACAAATCATGTAATACTAGAGGAATATATTGTTTTGATATTTACTCCCTCTATTTCACAATAAGCCATTTTAGCAAGCTAGGGAGTAGTTAGTATTTCTTTCTTTTCTAGATATTCAAACTTACTTACTTTTCCGTGATAGGACTAAAAAAAAGATTGAGTACAAAATTCTAGAAGGACTTTTTTTGGGTTCGAGTTAAGCTATAATTGATTATCATTGGGTTTGGATATGTGCATTTGTGGAGGCCCAGTGTTTTTCCATTAAAAAGTTATATGAGACATCAAAACTCCAGCGTTTTCGTTTCAATTTGATCTGCAGCACATCTTTTTAATTACAAAATTACTCTGCAGCAGCTCAACCAGATTCAGAGCCATGTCGGTTGGCAGAGGCACCACAAGATACTCCTGCTTGCTTGGTCCAGTAGGCTCACATACATATTGATCATGGCTCTTCCAAGCCCGAGATCGCATATTTCGCCATTAAACTACGTTTGACTCCGCATTATTTTGTGATCAGGTGCACCACCAAACACCTGTTAGGCTATTATAGTTTCACAATTTATTTACTTAGGCCATCAGTTAGTTTGTTCATCTTTTTTTAGGAAAAAGCATCACACAGACAGATAACTACTCTCTCCGTTCTAAAATATACTCCCTCCGATCCAAATTAATTGACTTAGATTTGCCTATATTTGGATGTATCTAGCACTAAAACATGTCTAGATACATCCGAATCTAGAAAATCAAAGTTAATTAATTTGGATCGGAGAGTAAGATGTTTTAGTTTTGTAAAAAAAGTGTATGTAGATCCTTTTAGTGTATATATTCACTTCAAACCTAGATAAACCTATATACTAAAAGGAATCTAGATACACTCCTTTTATAAAGCTAAAACATCTTATATTTTGAAACGGAAGGAGTACGTGTGTGCGCATACCGCCCAATCGATCTGGCCACTCCGTTCTCTCGTCACATTTGCAGCTGCCACATCGTACCGCTAATTAAGTATAGTAGAGTCGTCAATCCCTAAAAAAAGAAGTATACTAGTAGAGACGTCAATCTCCAGTGTCAAACTGCAAGGCAATTATTGATCAAAAACTAATCTAGATCACTCGTTCGCGAGCTCTATCCGCGGCAAGATTCCTCCCCCCTCTTTTGGGTATCTCCAAGAGGCAGTTCGACGACCCCTCGAACAAACCTAGTTAATTTAGCTGCTACCATGATAAGCGATCAGGTGCAGCCATTAATTGTTTACGCAGCATAATGCAAGTGAGAGAGGCTTGGTGAGAGGGGGGAGGTGGTAACCGGAGGTCGATCGGACGACGAACACGCGTGCACCGTGGCACATGACTGCTGCCGCGAGCTCGATCGGGAAGCAGACAGGATCATTCATGCATACATACTCTACTTTTTTGGATTTCCCCGGGGTACACATCTGGGGAGGTGATCGCCTGCCGGACCAGGGGGGATCTCGGTGTTTGGTTAAACAAGAATAGCCAAGTGTCAACCTTGTACGATGCGTCGCGTCCGGCAGCCCCGCCTTTCCCCGCAGGCCAAACGGCAGCTCGAATAAGAAATGTATGGAAGAAGCTGGTGTAGAAACGCGAATACGTTGTGCAAAAGCTGGTAAGGGTTGCAGGGGGCAGACTTGAAGGTTTGTTACGTATTAGCTGACGGATCGAGATGGCGTTGACTAGTAACTGGTTATTAGTAGTATTATTAATGTTATTGTTAATATTATTATCTTGAAAGTAATAATGCATCCATGTATGACTGAAATAGCATGTACAAAGAATTATATTTTAACATATTTTAGAAACTAATAAACTCGTACGAAAGACACTACTCCTTTCAATCTGTAATAAGTGTCGTTGATTATAAATTCGAGTGAGTATTTGTTTTGCCGGAATGAGCAAAAAATTCTTCACCTAGCTGAGTTCAAAACAGTAGTAGTAGTACTAGAACTTTTTTGTGTAGAGCCAATTGGTTATGTACTGGATGCTCGGTTGATTTATTTGTTTTTTGAAAGAAGGCAATACAGACCGATCTGTCTTCTGAATGTTAGCTTTAAATTTTTTACTAAGATAGCCATGAATCGCATTTCTGAGATAGCTCACAAGGTCATTCATCCTACACAAACTGCATTCATGCCCGACAGACACATTTTAGAAGGAGTAGTGACTTTACATGAAACGATTCATGAACTACACACTAAAAAACTTGATGGGGTAATATTCAAAATTGATTTTGAGAAAGCTTGTGATAAAGTAAAATGGGAATTCTTACAGCAGGCACTTAGATTGAAAGGATTCGACCCTTTATGGTGCCGATGGGTTACACGTTTTATTCAAGGAGGGAGTGTAGGGAATAGAGTGAATGATGAAATTGGGCATTTCTTTCAGATAAAAAAGGGAGTTCGTCAGGGAGACCCACTATCACCTATGTTATTTAACATAGTAGTGCATGTTTTGGCAATCCTAATAGCTAGAGCTAAAGAGAAAGGCCTTGTGGATGGACTAATCTCTCATCTTGTGGAAGGGGGACTGTCTATTTTACAATATGCAGATGATATAATTTTATTTATGGAACATGATTTAAGTAAAGCGGTTAACATGAAACTTATTTTATCCATTTTTAAGCAATTGTCGGGACTTAAGATTAACTTTTATAAAAGTGAGATTTACTACTTTGGTGTTGCAAAGGATAAAGAGCAGGAGTATAGACAAATTTTTGGGTGTGAATCGGGCTCCTTGCCATTTAGGTACCTTGGGGGTACCCATCCACTATACAAAACTTCGTAATTCTGAGTGGAATCTGGTAGAAAATCGGTTTGAAAGTAAGTTAGGATGTTGGCAAGGTAAACTTTTGTCTTATGGAGATAGATTAGTGCTAATTAACTCGGTGTTAACTAGTATGCATATGTTTATGCTATCTTTTTTGAAAATACTAAAGGGTGTGAGGAAAAGATTGGATTTCTATCGTTCAAGATTCTTTTGGCAAAGTGATGAACATAAGAAGAAGTATAGATTAACTAAGTGGAATATAATCTGTAGACCCAAGGATCAGGGCGGATTGGGAATAGAAGTTTTAGAGATTAAAAATAGGTGTCTTTTGAGAAAATGGTTATATAAATTAATGACTGAGCAAGGGGTATGGCACGAATTGCTTCATAATAAATACATTAAGAATAAAACTTTGTCACTGGTGCAGGCTAAACCAACTAATTCTCCTTTTTGGAAAGGACTTATGCATGTAAAGGATAGTTTCTTTTCTAAAGGTTTTTTTCAAATTGGAGATGGGGTCTTGACGAGGTTTTGGGAGGATGTTTGGCTACCTCTGGCTCAACAATATCCTTCTTTATATAATCTGGCTCATATAAAGCATTTAACTGTGAATGAGGTTCTTTCCAACAATTCTTTTAATATTGGCTTTAGGAGGAACTTGATTGGGACAAATTGGGATGTATGGATACATCTCTGTCAGCGATTAATGCAGGTTTCTTTAACTAATGAGCCTGACACTTTTAAATGAAAGTTGACTGTAGATGGGATTTTCACTGTCAAATCTATGTATGAGGATCTTATGAATGATCATTAGAGACTCCCTATAAATTATCTTTGGAAGCTTAAAGTACCAGTCAAAATTAAGATTTTTATGTGGTTTCTGAATAACAAAGTTTTGTTAACTAAAGATAATTTGGTTAGACGAAATTGGAATGGTTGTAAGAAGTGTTGTTTTTGTGACGAGGAGGAAACAATTGAACATTTGTTTATATCTTGCCCTTTTGCTAAAAGTATATGGCGAATTGTTTTCTTTACATATAATCTCCCACCTCCAACTAATATAACTAATATGTTTGGAAATTGGTTGAATGGGATGAATAAGATTGATAAAGCTAGAATACGTATAGGGGTATCTCCTTTATGTTGGTCTATCTGGAAATGTCGCAATGCTATTATTTTTAACAAGGCTCGAGTTCAATCCTTTTTGCAGGTTATTACTACGGCGGCGCACTGGATCCAGCTCTGGGCTTGTTTGCTCCCGGAGCACCAACGGGATGGGGTGGTTTCTGGATGCAACCGTCTGGCGATGGTGTCTCAGGATATCTACTACCTGATTATGTGGCGTCTTACTAGTAGATTACGAGAGGATTAGTTGTAATTCTTCTGGTGTTGATATTCGTATGCGCTGCTGATGGTTGATTTTTGTATCAATCATGTATGAGCTTGGTGATCGGGTTTTTTTTGTAAATTCTCAGAGACAAGACTATGTTTAATAAAGACGGTTGTGTACATCCTAGGATGCAGAGGCCGGGGTATAAGAAGAAGTTCTTTGAACAAATGGCAAAATGTTTGCTATTTTTATTGATTAAGAAGAAGTTCTTTGAACAAGTCCTAGGTCTTTACATACTAGATTACTCTCCGAGGATTACATTACTCAGTAGTTCTGCTCCATTGATGCACCACATTCTAGCTTACTCTTTGATCTTCACGGTGATTGAAAGGGTTGGACAGGCATGATGGCAGAAGACCCTGGTATTTCTCTCTTTCCCAACTTTCCAACATTACAAGCGTAGGTCAAAGTAATTGTATTTTCCCTAGTTACCGGCCAATGCATTAGTGTAAATGTGTAATGACTTGTCTTGGTGCTAATTCAAAATAGAATACATATTGTTCTTAGTTGACCATCTTCAGGTTGATTTGTGAGGGAACCAACCAAGTGTAGGGTGTCACGTGGGATCCCGCCACAGTCCCACTTCTTGTTCATTAGCCAAAATCTAGTTTAAACTAGATTTTAACAAAATAAACTAGAAGTGAGACTTTGCTAGGATCCTACTTAACACCTTAACCAAATCAGAGCAATTCGCAAAAAAAAAAGTAGAGCGAAACATATTCCGGTTGAATATATACAGAAGCAATGTGTTCCCGTGCCATGGAAAGCAAAAGGGAGAGAAATGAGGAGGTGGCTATTAGACTCACGGGTGCATTTACATCCATTGTGAGAAAACATATTTCGAAATGTCAAAAAATTCAGAAAAAATGTCTACATATACATTCGAATATTTTATGTCTGTTCACAAGTTTTCGGGATGAAAAACATTCTACGTGTCATTTGCAAAAAAGATAAAAAATATTCTGTAATTAGTCATATTCACGTGACATTTTCTCTTTTTTATACATGACACATAAAATATTTTTCATCCCAAAAACTTGTGAACGAACATAAAATATTCGAATATACACGTAGATATTTTTTTTGAATTTTTTAACATTTCAAAATATGTTTTACACCCGTGAGCACAAAAGGGATTTGCGGGGAGAAATGACATGTATTCTCGACTGAAAAACGGAGTTGGATTTGATGATAAGTTGATAACCAACCAACAGAAAGGCCACTGCAGCCCACTAACGACTTGCAAATGTCGTACACATGAACCGCTGATTCTGTCTTCTGCATCATCGTTGCTTTTTTTTCTTTATATGTTTCTTTTTAGCTTGGGTGAAAAAACACACACATACAGTTATAGATTCTTTCTTTTTTAGAATATATGCAGTTTTAGTTTCTCTCTTTTTTCTAAAGGTGGACAAACAGCTGTAACTTCTCACCCGGGCTGGTTCGTTCAATAATCCTACTTCGACGCTATGTCAGTCTGTTGTGAGCCGCAACGCGTTGAGGCCCAGATAAGCGGTACGCCACTATTGCTTGCAATAAGCGGCACATAGAGGTTCTCAAAACGGTTTAGCTAAATAGCAGGCGACTGAGATTTTGTTAGGTCTCAGTCGACCGCTGCAGCCGTCCCACGCGTTAGAGTGCTGCGTGAAGCTAGCTCCATATGAAATCGATTTGACGATCGACTGGCAGCTCACATCGACATAAGTCTCAGTCGACTGATGTCCAGCCACACCCTTCTCAAAAACAAAAGGCGGCACAGAGTGGATTCTGGGCTTATCCGTCATCTTCAACAACAGCTTTGTCTCTCAGAAAAAAGAGTCAACAACAACAGCGCAGTTCACCAGTTCTCAAAAGGCACAAAAATGCAGAGCAACTCAAACAAGAGACTACATTGTGAAATTGAGGTGAGATTTCTCTCGACACACTAAAACTATGTTATGCAAAAACGCCTCACTCTAACGTTGATTTTGCGGATACACCAAGCATCACTTCGATTCCATGACGTAATTACTGTCTAACTACCAGTATAGACAAACATACACGTCACACTATTCATCAAAGACAAGGGGGAGATGATATTATCGACAATTTTAGCAACACTGTTAGCAAAAGTATACCAGTAGACCGAAGTGGAAGACAAGGATAGCCGAGAGCAGTTTAGCTCTTCTTTTATACGATAGATGTGAGAGGAACCGATCAATTATGTACCTTCCAAAATTAATGTGGTGCCAACGCCTACTGCTCCCTAAACACTTGCACTGGTGTACAGCGTGGACACCCCTGGCTTCGTATTGTCACAGAAATTGCCAAATATGTCATTACAGCCGCTCCATTTTCTATGCTCCCTTGCCTCCCAGTAGCCCCCGACATAACGGTATGTTCCATCCTTGGTGTCTCTTTCGAACCATCTTGGCTTCCAGCCACTCTCCTGCATGTTCCTTGCCTGTTTGAGAGAAAGAGGAGACAGCAAATGCAGTTTAGAGCAGATAAGCACCAAACTATAGTTCTTCAGTGTTTTCTCTCTAGGAAAAAAAGTGGTTCCATGTACAAGCAAAGTGAATCAAGATGAGCAAATGTAGGAAGATATAGAGAACGAAGGTATTATACCATTCGTTGCCTGGTCTCGAGGCGCAGTTTCTCAGCATTTGCCTTTTCGTACTCTCCATTCTCTAGATGTCGCTGGTCAGGTCTCAGCCTTGAATCTGTTGGTGGAAGCTTCTCCTTAATAAGTGATAAAACCGTTTAGATTCTGAGCTAACAAAAGGTCAAAACAATGAGAGATATATACATGTTGTATGTCTACCTTCAGCCCTGGTATCAGCTCATTTAAAGTAATAGCGAATGATGACAAGTTATATCGAGTGGGATCTGGTGGAGGCTCATTTTTCTCCCACAACAAGGTGGCACCAGCGCTCTGATGTGAAATATGTGAGTTCAATTTAGAAGCATCATCACTAACAATGCAATACATGCTCTCATCCCACTTGCCCATCAGGGATGCAACCTTGGTCCCATCAGCATCTTTAACAAAGCCTTGAACCTTGCGTAGAAGTATATATATTAGTATGATCTGTATAGACAGAGGAGATAAAGGGAATTTGATTCGAAATTGTTCATCATACCTGGCAAGGATTACGTTCCAGGAAAGACTGCTCTTTAAACATCAGCTTGCAAGAATATTTTCTGTTTCCGCTTATGTTCATTACGCCATGGTGATGGCAATAGACTCGACCAATGATAAGGTTATTAATGGTAGTTGTAACCTTACAAGGAAAACAAACAAAAAATTAGGCATCTATTTACAACAAGATATATTCAATACTTGCAAGTCTCAGAACTTTGCGTGCGCATGGAGACGGTGTTTTTCTATAAATAGATGAAATCATGATATCTAGAGGCTGAGGTATTTAAATTCATTAGGGGTGCATCATACAACCCATGGAAAAATGGGAAGGTATACTATGATGGACGAATTAAAAAGCAGGCCAACCAGTTATCATCAAAATATTTTCTCGAGATAATCATCAAAAAGAAGAATAGTATGAGTGCCTCTTATGAACAGTTTGTACCTTACTCCACTGGAAAGTTTCTCCATCATCAAACTCTAGGGTTAATACGCCACTAGGATCCAGTTGAATCGACTGTCCCCAAAATTTACTCTTCAGATTGCTGTCTCCCCAAAATTTCCAACCTTTCCCTTCACAATGGCATGCCATCGCCATGGGATGATGACTAACCTAGTGATAAGAACAAACTAACAAATTAACTCAAAGATGGTGTCTCATACCATATGTAACTAAACTCTTAAGAGGCCTGGCATCAGATGCCTGTATATCACTTGCATGCTTTCAATCAAATAAACACTTCGTACCGTGCCTGACATTTCTTTACATAAGAATTTCATCTTGTTTCAGTACATTGGCTCAAATGATAAAAAGCAGATGCGTTGGACATCAGACTAACCTTCTCAGAGAAGAAACGTATACCCTTTTCAGGGTAATCAGCTTCATAGGTTTCCCCTAATAATGGATTGAAAGGTTTGCATGGACGGTTATCTGTGGAAGCGTACCCAGAGACCGCAAAAGCAGCAACATAAAGAATTCTCATCAGACCGTTTCCCTGAATATAAATATGCAAAATTAAGATATTATTATCAAATCAATTCAGGGACAAGTACATAAGTAACACCACTAGTCAGAAATTTAGATATCAATGTTGACTGAATTGAGAAATACTACTTAGTTAGCTGCAATCTAATATTCCTACTCCAGTTTCAAGTGCTTTGTTTAACAGCCAAAGTGCATGTTCATCACTTTGTGCTATATAAGGATCTACTCCCTCCGTTTCAAAATATAAGATGTTTTAGCTTTGTGAAAGGAGTGTATCTAGACCACTTTTAGTGTGTAGATTCATCTAGGTTTGGAGTGAACCTATACACTAAAAGGGGTCTAAATAACTTCTTTCACAAAGCTAAAACATCTTATATTTTGAAACGGAGGGAGTATATATTGCACAATAGTACAATCATGTGCAGAGTTATGTTTCCAAATGTTTAATTTGTTTACAATGGTGCTTTGATCAGAGGTTATGGAAAGGCATACCCTTAAACCACATTCATATGCACGGTCCAACAAAAAGGAGTACTCCAACTCCTCAAAGCACTTTTGAAGCGACGACAATGGCTCATTGAAGTAAACAGGAAGACAGACTCTTGTAAGATCCTTGCCAACATTATCTTTGATCATTGACCAAAGGCTAACACTTTTCTCCTTTTCTACTGGTTCAGGTAACTTGGAGCGCCTCTTTGATGACGACAGTAAATATTCGTTGGTCTTGTCAGCAGCTAACAAATCACCAAATTTGCAAGCTTCATCCCCATAATTTAAGTATCTATTTGTTATGTCAGGACTAGCAGCACAGTCACTGAAACTTTGCCTTGTATCATAAAATTGAAACTCATCTTCATCTTGCATTTGGCCTATTTTTTCTTGTTTACCAGAATCATCAGAAGATTCTGTATTGCTGTATTCTGATGACAAAAACAAAAATAGGCAAAAATAAACTAAAGATGGAAGAAGTGTTTCCAGTGAAAACGCATTAAATACAGATGTAGTGATGTATGGTCTAGACCATGACATTTCCATCATTTGACATTCAGATTAATCATATGGAAGAACATAGATAAGTTGTAACAACTCAAATATGCTTCATTTCTACCATGCTATTGAAATATTGATGCTTAACACTTAACAGCCAATGATAGTCATCGCCTCGTTAGTATTAATTTTGAAGTTGACATGATGGAAAATTAATAGTTCTGCTTACAACTTTTTTCTTGTCATGATTAAATGAGCTATACTAAAGAAATCTCTCCACGAAAACCAGCCCTGAAGAAGCAGTCTAACATCAGCAGGCCAAGAAAATGTGCAATTAACAATTTCACAGCCTGTGTTCTAAAGGTCAAGAAAAATCCCAAGCACTAATAGGGAAAAAAATCTAAAACATAAGCAGTCCATGAAAAATGTGCAGTTCAAAGTCTCTGAAGGTATGTTTGGAGAAATGAATAGAAAACATCTGTAATAAATGGTTACTGTAGTGAGGAAAACTCATGCACCAATAATAACTGCTAGAGGAGAACAAAACAAAAAGAAGAAAAAGTACCACTACATTTTCCAGAGCTGGAACAGTCAGGCTTGAACAACTGCAACTGTCGATTGTCAACAATAGATTCATCACCTGAATTAACTACCTGAGAGAATACAATATATCAGCAGAAGATTTGAAGACACCAGAGTATACCATCAACTTATTATTCGAGTTTCAGACCACACTCACGGAAAACCTAATGTTCCGGAAAGATCCGGAAACTCAACTGTATATTTTTTCTTTTTCCAGTACCAATAAGGATATGTTTGGGTCAAAACCAAGTTTCAATCATCATGCATACTAGTTGAGTATTGATCAAGAAAATGTTGGTGGGACCTGATAAAGATTGCCAGCTAAATACAAGAAAGCCACATGGACAAAAAATACTTAATCATCTTTTGGCACAACTAAGAAAGCCAATTGAATATACACTTCTAAAGAGTGGTCCAGAGCTTTTATGAATGTATGTTCGTCACAAAAGTTGTTCAGAATGACCATCAAGTTCACTAGCCTATTCCACCTACATGGTTCCAGGAAAGCATTACCTCGAGTTCCGGTGGAAGGCTGACAATAAAGCTTAGATACGAATCACAACGTTGCTTCATCTGTGTGTGATACTGTGAAAATTCTGAATGAACGATCTGCTCACAGTCTTTAACAATTGCTGCACCAACACCTTCAGCATGCAAGCGATCCCTGAGCTTTTCTGTAGAAAATGACCCACCATTCTGGTCACATGGTAAAACACCACTAAGAGAATATTCACTTCTAGCAGAAACAAGTGCTTCAATCCAAGCCACGCGGTCCTTAGCGCAACGAGTTCTCAGCTGCAGTGTCTTGGTTGGAGTGATAATATAGAACCGTTTGTCATCTGATTTACTTTCGCTGAATGATGAGATCTACAATCAGTTCAAAAGAATTACAAAATCAGCAGCCAGGCTAGCATTTTAAACCAACATAGAAGCCCTTGGGTTAAAAGCATACAAATTACTGTTAAGACACTGATGCACAATGCTATTTATAGATTCATAAACTGATGACAGGTTTATGCAAACCAACATCAACGAACAATTACTACAGTTACAAGAAAAAATAAGTATCAGTCTCCAATGTTGCAATATTGAGCGCTAAAGAGTAAGATATATCCTCAGATAATTTTCGAAACCTCCCAGCTCTGTAATGCCATATCATTTCAGGGTCTCTTTGATTTGCAAGATTCTCAAAATGCAGATATAGGAAAAATGGACGGGTATAGTGTCATATCCTCTTGAATCCTACAGCTATTTAGAGCAAAGAAAGTTTGACACCATAGGGGAAAAAATTGCAGCAAGAGGTTTGACTGGATTGAAATTTCCTCCAAAACAACCTATGTATGAACAGTTCTTAAGGATCCAAATCCTCCAAAATCCCAATCAATCAAAGGAGCTAACGCTGTTGCAATCATAGATAAGAACTTGATCAGTAGGCACCTAAATTCTAAAGGACAAGCTCACATAAAGGTCGCTCACTAAAGCAGCAGCGGAGAGACCAGGAAGGAAAAAAGGCAAGGACTAAAAGCTCTCGGAGCATTTAAATGATACGGACAAATTCCGTACTTCCCTCATGTTCCTAGTGAAGTCACGGACATCCATCCAATATTTCGATACAAACCGAAGCGCCAAGTCATCATCCGCCCGGCCGTTTGAACAAAATACAGCTGGGAGCGGGCTGTTCCCGTGCTATGAATTAAATCACCTCGCCGGCCGGGGCAGTCGGCCCCTTGTCCTGGGCGCGCGCGGGCAACAAGGACATCGCCTCTGTAGCACGCCGATGCAAGCACTGTTCTTCTTTCACAACCCGCGCACTGGTAGCCGATCCCCGCCGCTACTAAGCAAAAAAAGCCAGCCAGCTACAATCCAAGCAAGGCATCTCTCTCTTTAGCCGACACAAACGACAGATAGCTCCAGCTGCACTAAATCTCCGCCGTAGATCGCGACGATGTGCGGCTGGTGATGTGCACTCGCCCGGAAGGCAAGGCACTGGGGAGGGAGCACGGCGTCGCTTTACAGCTAGGGGCGCTGCTGCTGTTGCGCTTCTATCTGTTGGACTGTTCCGATCCGAGCGACGCGGAAATCGAGCACACCAACTCAGTCAAAACAAAACAAAATCTACGAAATCGCTGCGGGGATATACTAAGTAACTAGTTCCATCGCCAGATGAAATGCGTTGCGCCCTGACGAGCCGATTCGCAATGGGATTGTAGTATAGCTTATACGGAGAAACGGAGGGGAGAGGAGACCTTGAGATGGATGAATCCGATGGGCTGCTCCCCGGCGCCGCAGGCCGCGCCTCCGATCAGCCTCACGCCTGCGGCGGCGGCGGCGGCGGCCTCGGTTGGAGGTGGCGACGTCGTTGTCTCCTCCGCGGCGACGCGACGGCGGATCTTCCAGTATGCGAGCACGCCTCCGCGGATCGCGAACCAGCGCGGGCGCCAGCCCCTGCCGATGTTGGTCCACTTGTTCAGCACCCCCGCCACCGCCGCCCCATCCGCAGCCGGGGCAGCGGGCTGCGGGGACCGGTCCCCAGCGTCGGGCTCGGCGCCGCCGGGGCAGAAGTCGGCGGCGAGGCAGCAGAGCGGGTGCATCTCCCTCGCCCGCATCGTCGGCCTCGTCCCCTGTCACGCCGCTGGCGTCTCCATTTCGGCTTTGTTTATTGCGATCCGCCCACACGGGAGCCTCGTACACCTTCCACGCGGTGGATTTGTTTGGATTCTGTTGCGGTGGCCAGTAGAGGAGGGGGGTGGTTCGGAATGGGAGGACTTGAAGTTGAAGGAGGAGACTCTGATGCGTGTGCACAGGCAGGCAGCCTTGTGCTTAACGCTCACTGCTGCTGCTTCGCTTTTGGAACGGCATCTTTGAGCGCGCGATCCTCCGCTTTGCTGGCTCCTTCCTCTGCTTCCTCCGGACGCGTGGCCCTGTTGGTTTTGGTCACGATATCTTAGGGCATCCCGCCCCATTTCGGGTTTGTGGGGTGGAGGACATGCCATCCGGACGGAGCCTTTTAGCGGTGTGCTTTGCACCCAACAGGCTACCCCATTTGTGGGACTCCCCTTTTGTTTTCATTGGACGCATCCTTCTCGCCCGCCTCTCCTTTCCTACCCTTTGTTCCCACCAAGAACCGTCCAAGCTTATAAAAGGGCCGGCCACCGAAACAGGGAGGGCACCAGCCCCTTCGCCATGCCGAACAACCGCGCTCCCTGTGACCTGGGGCGACCTCAGCAAATACGGCCCCGCCGCCTACCCCATTCCCCTCCGGGCGTCGGTGAGAAAGGCCCCTTTTGGGGGTTGGGGGGTGACATGGTGGAAGAGGAGGAGAAGGACGAGGTGGAGGAGTGGGAGGCCGACGAGGAGGAGGAGGACACGGGGGGTGGGAGGACACCACCGACGACGAAGGCGATGCCACCAACTATGTCGTCGAGACCCACGTCCTCGAGATTTCCAGGGCGTCGACAGCGAGGGAGGCCAACAGTCGGCAACCCGACGAACGGCTGCGCCAGAAGGTTGTGGTCGTGGCCAGAGAGGCGAAAGCGGCGCTCGAGGAGCACGCCGAACGGGACGCCCGAGCAAGCCGACCGGATCGCTGCTAAGGCCTCAATGAAGGAGGGCGGCAGCGGCAGGATGCACGGGTGAAGGCGGAATCCGCTGCCTTGGACATCCTCTGGTCCAACCGGTACCGGGGCAGGAAGGCTGCCCTCACTTCCTTCACCGACAGGCAGGTCGAGACGATGGCCTTTCGTGTGGCGGTGGCGGTCGTGACCCAACAGGAGGCGATGACGGCGTGGGACCGCGCAGCTGCCACGACGACGAGGACAAGGGAGGCGATGAGCCTCGAGTAGATGCGCAGGACACTACTAGAGAAAAGCCTATAGGAGACATGCACATTAGAGGCGCATTTATACTATATGCGTCTCTGATAATATAGGCGAGGCGCACCATGCAGCCATGCGCCTCTAGTAATTTAATAGGCGAGGCGCATATCTACAGGATGCGCCTCCTCTATCATCTATACGGACGAAATCTGGCACCCCCATCTTATGTGAGGCGCACCATCCGGACATGCGCCTCTAGTACTTAACAGGCGAGGCGCATATGTGGCAAATGCGCCTCGCATATCTTGGGTGGGCTCGGGTGGAGATCGGTGGTCCAATATGCGAGGCGCATATTTTAAGATGCGCCTCCGATACTTACAATAGATGAGGCGCATTAGGGAGCGTGCGCCTCAAGCAACCCCTGCGGGCCCGGGTGGCCGCATAGGCGAGGCGCATGTTGGCATGTGCGCCTCAGATAGTTCAGACTATCAGAGGCGCATTTACTACAATATGCGCCTCGCTTAACCTGGCTGTTTTTTTGCACCTTTTTGGAACATGCACCCTACTCACTTGCCTCACTTCTTCCTCTCCACCCAAAGACAGATTTGGTCGCCCCCTCCTTCTCCCCACCTCATTTCCCACATTGATTCACCATAGAAGCTTGCACAATCTCCATTGGTTGACACTCACATGTAAGTGAAGTTTCTTGTGAAGGAAATATGCTCTGAGAGGCAATAATAAAGTTGTTATTATGTATTCCTTATATATGATAGATGTTTATTTTGCATGTTAGAATTGTATTGATCGGAAACATCAATACATGTGTGTTTAATAAACAAAAAGGGTTCCTAGTTATGCCTCTCTTATAGACTAGCTTGTTAATTAACAAGATGATCAAGGTTTCCTGATCATGGACATTGGATGTTGTTAATAACAAGGTCACAGCATCTGTGAAATGATGTGATGAATATTTATCCGAAGTATAGCATTACGATCAAGTCATTATGTTTATATTGCTATAACATCATACGAAGTAATCTTTATCCTTAGACCATGAGATCATGTTAATTGCTAACACCGGAAGAGTATCTTGATAACATCAAACATCACACCGTAACAGGGTGACTATAAAGATGGGTTCAGTGCTACGAAGGTGTTATGTTGAGGCTCATGGATCAAGAGTGGAATTTGTCAATCCCGATGACGGATAGATATACTCTAGGCCCTCTCGGTGATATCACATTAAGATAGCTTGCAAGCAAGTGATATGATCACTAGAATGTTATATCACGGGAACGAGAAAAGAGTGCATATCGGTAACGAGATCAAACTAGGTATTTGGATACCGATGATCGAATCTTGGACATGTATTATATCAAGAGACAAAGGGATTAAATTACAAGCGTTAAAGGTTCTCACGATCACAGTAGACATCGTTGAATATGCAGGAGTCAGTATGGACCTCCAGGTCCCGCTTCTGATTATTGATCTGAGATGAGTTTCAATCATGTCTACATTATTCGCGAACCATAGGGTGACACACTTAAGAGTTACCGGACACTATTTTGGAGCACATATGTTTCAGACGAAAGAATTGCAAAGCACAGGAATTATTTCGATAGAAACCAGAAATTGTTTCGGGTGAAATTGTAGAAAGTGGTTCTGCATGTGATATTGAAATATTGCAAGGGGTTATATGTGAATGTTTGTTAATTAAAGTAATTAACAAAACTCTAAATAAATTTAATAAAAAAATTTATTAAATGAGAGAGCATTAAACTTAGAGAATTTTAATGCATTTAAAGTGGGGACTTTAAAAGGGAATGTGAAGAGGCATTTTAATGTGGAGGGGTTACCACCACATGAATGGGGAGGTGAGGAGTCACCCCCCATGCGCCGGCCATGGAGAGGGGGTACCCCTCCTCCTATAAAAGGCCCCCCTCTTCCTCCTTCCTCACACCTCCTCGTGAAGGATCTCTCTCCCCCTCTAGAATTATTCCCCCATGGTCTCGGATTAGCGAGATACATGTTCCCGGTGACATTTCGTCTGGAAGGAGTTGTTGCTTCCGCTGGATCGCTGGAGCGAGGAGGTGGAGGTTGTCCGGTGGCTTGAACGTGTGTGCGAGTACGGGTGCGCTACTGAGTTGCGGCGCTCGGACTTCCTCATGATCTTGAGATCGGCAAGTGTACGACTACATCAACCACGAGTTCCTACTCGTTAACAAAACTCGTTGTTTTAAAGGGTAAGTTCTCGATGGATGTATGTTCACCCGTTGCTCTATACCTAGTAGATAGATCTTGGCGTGTAGTTCTCATCGTAGGAAATTTTTTGTTTTCTATGCTGCGGACCCAACAGTGGTATCAGAGCCTGATCTATGCGTAGGTGCTTTGCACGGGTAGTACACATATGTTTATATGTGGGCGATGATGATCATGTTATTGCATCTTCTATGTATTTTGGATATTGGTGGCATAGTGGGATGAAGCGGCCCGGACCAACCTTACATGTCATCGTACATAAGACCGGTTCCATGACTGACATGCAACTAGTTTTGCATAAGTGGCTGGCAGGTGTATGTCTCTCCTACTATAATCAATATCTGATTTACAACGAGTTGCTAATAACTTGGTTATCCTCGTTGTGATTCATGTTCGTAGGTAAGAACGGTTCTATCTCCGAAAGCCCTAAGCCACGTAAAACTTGCAATTGATAAATTAGAGGCGTCTAGTTTAGATCGTTGTTGGGCTAGTGTATTGATATGGTATTGTTGTAAGTAGATGTATGATAGATACTCTTACAACACATTCAAGGTGTAAGTTCCATAGACCTTGGCCTTACACACAAAGGAATGATAGAGATCATACCACGATGCAAATGATAGAGATCAAATGCATGGACCATATCATCTCACTTTACACATTAGATGTTAGCATCTTATACTGCTAGTTTGGCACTTTCTGTAGCATTGTAAGATGATCCCTCATTTAGATATCAAGATAAAAATGTGTTCTTCCTTGAGTATGCACCGTTCTGTGGATCGTGTTTCGAGACATCACGTGATGATCGGGTGTACTCGAATCTACGCTTTCATATGAATGGGTGTAAGACAGTTTTACACATGCGAATACTAAGGTTCTTACTTGGCGAGCCTAGGATGTACAGACATGGCCTCGAAACACGGACCGAAAGGTTAAGCATGAGTCATATAGTTGATGTGATGCCCATATAGATGCTCGCCTTTGAAGCTACACCGACTCACGTGATGATCGGACTTGGTGTAGTGGATTTGGTTCATGCAATCACCAAAAGGACACGAGGGATGTCGTTTTTGAGTGGGAGTTCATTACTAATTTGGATTAGTTGAACTCACTCTATCATAAACTTTACAAATTCTGTTGTAGATGGCACCACCTGCTTTTAATTTCAATGTGTTCATGGAGAAAGAGAAACTTGCTACAAATGGTAGCAACTTCACCAACTGGGCTATGAATTTGAGGATTCTCCTCACTGCTGCACAAAAGCAATATGTGCTAGATGCGCCGCTAGGCCCCCCACCAGCTCCTAATGCCCCTGACGAGGAAAAGAATGTCTATGTGACTCGTCAGGAGGACCACAACTTAGTTCATTGCGGCATACTGTATGGGCTAGAGCCAGAACTTCAAAAGCGTTTCGAAAACGACAATGCCTTTGATACCATGGGAGAATTGAAAATGATTTTCGATACCCATGCTGCCGTAGAGAGTTATAATGCTACTAAAAAGTTATTTAGCTGCATGATGGAGGAGAACAGCTCCGTTAGTGAGCATGTACTCAAAATGTCTGGGTACGCCGATAAGGTTGTGTCCTTGGGAATAACGATTCCCATTAACTTAGGCATACATCGTGTTCTCCAATCTCTGCCACCTAGCTACAAGAGCTTCGTGATGAACTATAATATGCAGGGCATGAAGAAGTATCTTCCCGAGCTTCTGTCAATGCTTAAGACTGCAGAAGTGGAGATTAGGAAAGAACATCAAGTGTTGATGATCAATAGGACCACCGGTTTCAAGAAGGACAAGAAAGGCAAGCACAAGGGAAAGAAGGGTGCAAATCTGTTGCTGCACCTGAAAAGAAACCCCGAGATGGCCCTAAGTCTGACACCGAGTGTTACTATTGCAAGGGTATTGGCCATTGGAAGCGCAATTGCCCCAAGTATTTGGCGGACAAGAAGTCCGGCAAGGCAAACAAAGGTATATGTGATATACATGTTATTGATGTGTATTTGACTAGTACTCGCAGTAGCACCTGGGTATTTGATACAGGATCGGTTGCTAATATATGTAACTCGATTCAGGGGATGCGGAACAAGCGACAACCAGCAAGGGATGAGGTCAGGATGCAGGTCGGCAATGGATCAAGAGTTGATGTGATCGCCGTCGGGACGCTACCTCTCCATATGCCATCGAGATTAGTTATAAACCTAAATAATTGTTATTTGGTGCCTTCACTAAGCATGAACATTGTATCCGGATCGTGTTTGATGCAAAGTGGTTATTCCTTTAAATCTGAAAACAATGGTTGTTCGATTTATAAGAATGATATCTCTTATGGTCATGCACTTGTGTTGAATGGTTTATTTCTTTTGGATCTTGATAGTAATATTACACATATTCATAATGTTAATGCTAAAAAGATTAAACTTGATAATGATATATCTGCATATATGTGGCACTGCCGTCTAGGTCATATTAGCGTTAAACGCATGAAGAAACTCCATTCTGATGGAATTTTGGAATCACTTGATTTTGAATCATTTGATACATGTGAGCCATGCCTTATGGGCAAGATGACTAGAACGCCGTTTTTCGGTTCAATGGAACGGGCGATAGATTTATTGGAAATCATACATACTGATGTGTGTGGACCAATGAGTGTGTCGGCGTGAGGTGGATATCGTTGTTTTGTTACTTTCACGGATGATTTGAGTAGATACGGGTATATCTATTTGATGAAACACAAGTCTGAAATCTTTGAAAAGTTCAAGGAATTTCAGAATGAAGTGGAAAATCATCGTAATAGAAAGATCAAATTTCTGTGGTCTGACCGTGGAGGTGAGTATCTAAGTTACGAGTTTAGCACACACATGAAAGAGTATGGAATAGTTTCACAACTCACGCCTGCCGGAACACCACAACGTAATGGTGTGTCGGAACGTCGTAATCGTACTTTATTAGATATGGTTCGATCTATGATGTCTCTAACTGACTTGCCACTGTCATTTTGGGGTTATGCACTACAAACAGCTGCATTCACTTTAAATCGGGCACCATCTAAATCCGTTGAAACGACACTGTATGAATTATGGTTTGGAAACAAACCTAAGTTGTCATTTCTTAAAGTTTGGGGATGCGATGTTTATGTGAAGAAACTTCAACCGGATAAACTCGAACCCAAAGCGGAAAAATGCGTCTTCATAGGATACCCTAAGGAAACGATTGGGTATACTTTCTATCACAGATCCGAGGGCAAGGTTTTTGTTGCCAAGAATGGATCCTTTCTTAAGAAGGAGTTTCTCGCGAAAGGTGTGAGTAGTCGGAAGGTAGAACTCGAAGAGGTTACTGAAATGGCGAGTAGCGCAACACCGGAAATTGTTTCGGAGTTGACTTCACCTAATGAAGAGAGAGCTAATGATATTGATCATGAAACTCCGAAAGAGGACACTACCAAACCTCGCAAGTCAAGTAGGACACGTGCAGCTCCTGAACTGTACGGCAATCCTGTTGTGAATTTCATGGTTGATGAAATGGATGACCCTGCGACGTATGAAGAAGCGATGATGAGCCCTGATTCCAACAAATGGCTAGAAGCCATGAAATCCGAGATGGAATCCATGTACGAGAACCAGGTTTGGACCTTGGTGGACTTACCTCACGATCGAAAGGCCGTTGAGAATAAATGGATTTTTAAAAGAAAAACTAATGCTGGTGGTAATGTGACCATCTATAAGGCTCGACTTGTCGCAAAGGGGTTTTGATAAATTCAAGGAGTTGACTACGATGAGACATTCTCTCCCGTAGCGATGCTTAAGTCGGTTAGGATTATGTTAGCAATTGCTGCATATTTCGATTATGAAATATGGCAGATGGATGTCAAAACTGCGTTCCTCAATGGTAATATTGAAGAAGAGTTGTATATGATACAACCTAAGGGTTTTGTCGATCCTAAGGATGCTAATAAGGTATGCAAACTTCAGCGATCCATCTATGGACTGAAGCAAGCATCCTGGAGTTGGAATTTCCGCTTTGATGAGGTGATCAAAGAGTTTGGATTTGTCCAAACTTATGGAGAGGCTTGTATTTACAAGAAAGTGAGTGGGAGCAATGTGGAATTTCTAATATTATATGTGGATGCCATATTATTGATTGGAAATGATATAGATCTTTTAAACAGTGTTAAAAGTTATCTAAACAACAAATTTTCGATGAAATACCTTGGTGAAGCATCATATATATTAGGCATTAAAATCTATAGAGATAGATCAAGGCGCCTAATTCGGCTATCGCAGAGTACATACCTTGATAAGATATTAAAGAAGTTTAATATGGACGGAAGTAAGAAGTGGTTCTTACCTACGTTGCAAGGCAAGACATTGAGTAAGACTCAAAGTCTAGCTACGGTGGAAGAAAGAGAGATGATGGATAAGATCCCCTATGCCTCGGCCATAGGCTCTATAATGTATGCCATGCTATGTACAAGACCGGATGTGGCACATGATATTAGTTTGACTAGTAGGTACCAATCTGATCCAGGTTCGGAACACTGGATAGCGGTCAAGAACATCCGCAAGTACTTGAGAAGAACTAGGGATATGTTTCTTATATACGGAGGTGAAGAAGAGCTAGTCGCTAAGTGTTATGTCGATGCTAGCTTGACTCTAAGTCTCAATCCGGATACGTATTTCTCTTGAACGGAGCAGCAGTTAGTTGGAGGAGTTCCAAACAACCTGTGGTGGTTGGATCAACGACGGAGGCGGAATATGTTGCTGCTTCAGAAGCGGCGCAGGAAGCGGTTTGGATGAAAGAGTTCATTGCAGAACTAGGTGTGGTTCCTAGTGCATTGGACCCGATGGTGATCTATTGTGACAACAATGGAGCCAACGCCAAGGAACCGAGGTCTCACAAGAATTCCAAGCATATTAAGTGTTGGTTTCACTCCATCCGCGAACATGTCAAGGATGGAGATATAAAGATTTATAAAGTACACACGGACCTAAATGTAGCAGATTCGTTGACTAAAGCTCTCCCTAGGGAAAACATGATCAACACCAGAACTCCATGGGTGTTAGATTTATCACTATGTGAACTAGATTATTGTCTCTAGTGCAAGTGGGAGACTGAAGGAAATATGTCCTGAGAGGCAATAATAAAGTTGTTATTATGTATTCCCTATATATGATAGATGTTTATTTTGCATGCTAGAATTGTATTGATCGGAAACATCAATACATGTGTGTTTAATAAACAAAAAGGGTTCCTAGTTATGCCTCTCTTATAGACTAGCTTGTTGAATAACAAGATGATCAAGGTTTCCTGATCATGGACATTGGATGTTGTTTATAACAAGGTCATAGCATTTGTGAACTGATGTGATGAACATTCATCCGAAGTATAGCATTACGATCAAGTCATTATGTTTACATTTCTATAACATCATACAAAAATAATCTTTATCCTTAGACCATGAGATCATTTAATTGCTGACACCGAAGAGTATCTTGATAACATCAAACGTCACACCGTAACAGGGTGACTATGAAGATGGGTTCAATGCTACGAAGGTGTTATGTTGAGGCTCATGGATCAAGAGTGGAATTTGTCAATCCCGATGACAGGTAGATATACTCTGGGCCCTCTCGGTGATATCACATTAAGATAGCTTGCAAGCAAGTGATGTGATCACTAGAATGTTATATCACAGGAACGAGAAAAGAGTGCATGTCGGTAACGAGATCAAACTAGGTGTTTGGATACCGATGATCAAATCTCGGACATGTATTATATCATGAGACAAAGGGATTAAATTACAATCGTTAAAGGTTCTCACGATCATAGAAGTCATCGTTGAATATGCAGGAGTCAGTATGGACCTCCAGGTCCCGCTTCTGATTATTGATCTGAGAGGAGTCTCAATCATGTCTACATTATTCGCGAACCGTAGGGTGACACACTTAAGAGTTACCGGACACCATTTTGGATCACATATGTTTCAGACGAAAGAATTGCAAAGCGCAGGAATTGTTTCGATAGAAACCAGAAATTGTTTCGAGTGAAATTGCAGAAAGTGGTTCTGCATGTGATATTGAAATATTGCAAGGGGTTATATGTGAATGTTTGTTAATTAAAGTAATTAACAAAATTCTGAATAAATTTAATAAAAGAGTTTTATTAAATGAGAGAGCATTAAACTTAGAGAATTTTAATGCATTTAAAGTGGGGACTTTAAAAGGGAATTTGAAGAGGCATTTTAATGTGGAGGGGTTACCACCACATGAATGGGGAGGTGAGGAGTCACCCCCCATGCGCCGGCCATGGAGAGGGGGTACCCCCTCCTCCTATAAAAGGCCCCCTCTTCCTCCTTCTTCCTCACACCTCCTCGTGAAGGATCTCTCTCCCCCTCTAGAATTATTCTCCCATGGTCTCGGATTAGCGAGATACATGTTCCCGGTGGCATTTCATCTGGAAGGAGTTGCTGCTTCCGCTGGATCGCTGGAGCGAGGAGGTGGAGGTTGTCCGGTGGCTTGAACGTGTTTGCGAGTACGGATGCGCTGCTGAGTTGCGGCGCTCGGACTTCCTCACGATCTTGAGATCGGCAAGTGTACGACTACGTCAACCACGAGTTCCTACTCGTTAACAAAACTCGTTGTTTTCGAGGGTAAGTTCTCGATGGATGTATGTCCACCCGTTGCTCTGTACCTAGTAGATAGATCTTGGCGTGTAGTTCTCATCGTAGGAAATTTTTTGTTTTCTATGCTGCGGACCCAACATCTTGCTCCTCTAGATCTACAACATGTCCCTTTACTTCTCCTATGTCTCTCTTGCGCAATTTGTCGTTGGAGGAAGCGTGAAGGCGTTTGCTTGTATGCTCATGCACGTTTTTGGCGACACCGCGACTATATGATTGTGTTATGGTGCATGCTTCTTTTTGTGCATAGATTTTATTTGAGATGCCAATGTTTCGCCGGAATGTCGATTAATTTCTTTTCCGGCGAATTTCTGGCACTCGCGGATGTCCTCTTTTTAGGGGAGGTCATGCCAAATTTTTCGTGCGATCCAGATGTCCATATGTGCTCTAATTATTCTCTTGCTCTTTGTACCACGCGTAGGCAACCATGGTCCGACCACTAATTCACAAAGCCCTCGTGGATAGGTGTATGAGATACGCGAGGACCGATATGGCACGCGCAAACAAGACGGAGATAAGATGTCCGTGTCGTGACTGGAAGCTGATGTATCTGATAAGGCACGATTCCGGAATGCTCGAGTCGCACCTGCTCCGACGTAGTTTCATGGATGGCTACACTCGGTGGATATGTGATGACGAAGATGATGATGAGGATGTCAATAATGGTGAAGATCAAGATGCCGGTCATGATCACGAAGATCAAGGCGCCGACGGCGGGGCAAGTGATGATCATGAAGATCAGGGTGGCGCCGGGCATGAACACGAAGATGATCAAGGTGGCGCCAGACATGAACACGAAGATCAAGGTGTCGACCATGATTCGAGCTGGCTGCGAGACCCTCATGTCCAAGATCTGCTTCTCAAGGAGACGAGTAACGCCAGAGCCGCCGCTAGAGAGAAATCTAAGCTGGAGCAAATGAAGAAAGACGCGGTCACTCCATTGTTCGATGGATGCAACGACGGTGATACCCGTATGAATGTAACGATCAAGGATCTGGAGATGAAGGCGAAACACAAAATGACCGACGAATGCTTCGATGACAACATTGCATTCTGGCACGATATTCTTCCCAAGAAGGGGAACACATGTCCGACTAGTATCGCTAAGGCCAAGAAAGTCGCGTGCCCTCTCAATCTACCACACGTGAAATACCACGTCTGCATAAATGATTGCATCATCTACCGGGGCGAGGACCCTCCAATATTACCAACATTTTGGGAAAGAGTCAAGGAATCTCAGGCTGGGCGTGAGCACCGACGGACATAATCCGTTCGGAAGCCAGAGTAGCACACATAGCACCTGGCCCGTGTTTGTATGGATCTACAACCTCCCCCTGGTTTGTGCATGAAGAAGAAGTACGTAACCATGAGTATGCTAGTTCAAGGGCCAAAACAACCCGGTACAGAAATCAATATGTATATCACGTTGTTGAAATAGGAGCTGGCCACATTATGGGAAGAAGGAGCCCGTATGTGGGATGCCTCGAGACAAGAATACTTCGACATGAGAGCGGCGGTGATCACGACGGTGAAAGACTATCCCGGTTATGGATACTTCTCGAGGAAGGTGGTCCAAGGATTCTATGGGTGCGTTAGGTGCAAAGATAATACAACGTACCGCCAACTATAGAAATATCCCGGGTCTGGGAAAACCATGTTCCTTGGGGCTCGGAGGTGGCTTCCCAAGAATCACGCCTGGAGAAAGCTAGGAGATCTGTTTGATGGGGCGGTCGAGCTCTGAGGAATCCCAGACCAGAGGAGCGGCGCGCAAATCTACGAGTTGTTGAATAACTGGAAGGAATGCCCTGCACCGGGAAAGATCCAGAAGAAGCCAGAGCCGCTGCTGAAGGTATGGAAGGCGTGGTCTGTTTTCTGGGACTTTCCATACTGGAAGATCCTCCACGTGCCTCATAGCCTTGATCTCATGCATATCACGAAGAACGTGGGCGAGAGTCTGCTTGCCACCCTCCTTAACACCGACAACACCAAAGATGGGACGGAGGCAAGGAACGACTTGAAGCATATGGGCATCAGGGATGAACTTCAACCACCACCTAGCGATGACGAGGAGGAGGACGAGGAGGAGGAGACGGAAACATAGAATAGCCATCATCGCAAGGGCAAAAAGCAGGTCAAGAAGGGCGAGGTCAAGCTCAAGGCCTCGTGCTTCACTCTGAGTAAGAAGGAGGCCATATAGTTTATGAAGTGCCTCCTCGAAGTCAAATTTCCGAATGGCTACGTGGGGAAGATAAGCAGATGACTAGACGAGGCGAAGCGGCGCTTCAGCGGGATGAAGTCTCATGACGTCGCCGTGCTGATGACGCAGGTACTCCCGGTCGCGATCCGAGGTATAATGGACAAGCACGTCCGTGAAACATTGTTTGGCCTCTACAACTTTTTTGACGTGATCTCTCAGAAGTCGATAGGCATTAAGCAGCTCACGAGGCTATAGGACGAGATCGTGGTGATACTATGCGAGCTCGAGATCTATTCCCCCTCCCCCCCCCCCCCCCGCATTCTTCGACGTCATGCTTCATCTGCTTCTCCATGTCGTGGAGGATATCGTCTAGCTCGGTCCTCCGTTTCTGCGAAGCATGATGCCATTCGAAAGGCTCAATGGACACATCAAAGGATACGTTAAGAACAGGTCCCGTCTAGATGGAAGCATAGAAAACGGTTTCCTGGCCGAAGAGTGCATCTCTTTCTGCTCGAACTTTCTACAAACTAAGACCCCTCTTGGTCTGTCATTCAACAAGCACCTCGGGAGGCTTGCTGGATGCGGTCACCACGAGGGTCGGCGCCCAAAGCATGTCGACATCGAGCACCGAACCAAGGACTTTGAAAGAGCAAGCCTGGTCGCGCTACAACACCTACAGGTGGTCGATCCATACATATATGAGCACAAAGAGTTTATCAAGAAGAATTACGCTAACCAGGGGCGCCAGTACTCGGAGGAAGATGTTATCAAGGAGCACAACTCCGGTTTCAAGCGGTGGTTCAGGGAGAAGGTCATTGCTAATCCACCATAGGGAGAGTACTCGGAGGAAGATATACTCATATTCTCCTTGTCACGGGGCGCCTCGCACAACCTGATGACCTATCAGGCATACGATATCAACAGATACACATTCTATACAGAGGAAAAGGACAATAACTGCGATTACCAGAACTCAGGGGTTACGGGGATATTCTACACCGGCGACGTCCCGGAAAGATACTACAGAAGGATCAAGGAGATTTGGGAGCTCGACTACGTTACGGAGAAGGTGCCAATGTTCCGTGTCAGGTGGGCCAAGAGCATCGAGAAAGAAGGCCGATATTTCACCACCATGGTTATACCGTCAAAGACCACCAGCGCGAATGCACCCGCGAGAAATGAGCCTTGGGTTCTAGCTAGCAAGGTCGACCAATGCTGGTACATCACAGACCCGTCAAAGCCTAGCCGAGTTGTCGTCAGGAGAGGCAAAAGGAACATCATCGGAATGGAAGGAGTCGCCAACGAGCAAGACTTTGACTAGAACGGTAACCCGAAGATGGAAGATGGATACGGCAACCAAGCACCATACACCACAACCCTACCTAAGAAAGGACTCTCGTTCAAAAGAAGTAGTTAAGACGTCCCGGACCTAACCTATGCAACCGCGACAAACAAGGGCAAGAAGACGACCATTGTCAAGAAATGCTAGCATGCTCCGACCATTGTCAAGAACCGTCGTGTGTGTAGCATACTATTATGTATCGAAACATTCATAATTACCTTTTTTGTATGTTATAATATTGCATTGAGAATATTATGTATCGACGAGACACATTCATAATACTCACTTTTGTTGTTTTGGCAATATTTGTAGTATATTTTATAGTTCATATTGTGTTTGGATAATGTTTTTACATGATAAATAGCCTTCAAAAAAAGTTTTCAAAAAAATTGAGCCACCAGGATTCGAACCTAGGTGGCTAGGCTTTAGTTTAGGACAAGGGACGAAACCAGTGGGCTAGGGTCAGTTTGTTGACAAGTACAGCGCACTGCGCTAGTTGACTAGTGCTAAAAAATATCCGAGGCGCATTTTGGCCAGATGCGCCTCGCGTAAACTTACCCGAGGCGCATTTTCAAATATGCGCCTCGCATAAGCTGGTCGATTGAGCCTTTTTTTTCCTCTTTCACTTTTTCTCTGGATCAATCAGACAAAACTGCTTTCGTCTTCGCTCTGTCGTCGCCTTTGCTCCGCCCGCGCCCGCACGCCGTGTCCAAGAGGAGGATCCCACTCGTTCGCCCGCTGTGCCCAGGAGGAGGAGGAGCCCGCCCGCGCCCAGGAGGAGGAGCCCGCCCGTGCCGCCCCTTCCTCTGCCGCGCCGTTGTCGCCCCTTCCTACCATCATCCACGCTCGCCGTCCATCGTTGTCGAGGTGACCCCTTCCCCTCTCCCTCCCCTTCCCCTACCCCTCTTCCCTGGTAGTGCTAGTGCCAGGCAACTTTTTATCAGTTAGGTTGGCGATCCAGAGGTGATTAAGGAGTAGCGAGTGATTATATGCAGTTTGTTCGCATAGTGACATGGGTATACCCTACAGGTACTCGAGCTTGGTATATACAGTCTAAATATGTAAAGGCCCACGGTGTCGCCAAGGCCCAAATGAAGGACTCGAGTAACCTACGGACTCTCGATTGCTTGAAGAACAAGAAGAAGCTAAAGATAGAAAGTTTGAAGGGGAAAACCCTAACTTGTAACCGACTCGACCTGCTACCCGAGACCTAGCCTACCTATATAAAGGCTAGGAGGGGGCGGCGAGGAGGACACATGCAACCCTATTTTCCACAACCTTCGCCAGATTGCATCTGCGCACCATTGTAATCTTTGATTCCTTCGATAATTCCACGAGCAGACAAGCAGGAGTAGGGACCTCTACGAGGCTTGAACCTGGGTAAATCTTTGTCCCCTGTGTGCTTGTTTGCTAGCCGATAGATGTCTCCAGCGCTCCCTCCTTCTCCAAAACCCAAGTCCATAGCAATGGGCATTGATGAGTTAAACCCTCGTCACACAGTAATACTTGTAGTACCAGTAGCATCTATTAAGAGAAAAGTAGTACTAGTATCAAGTAGAAGTAGACTACTACCAGAATCGTAAGATTGAGGAAACGCGTGGCGTGGCCTCCCCTGTTTCCTTCTTCTCTGCCTGACGACGGAGGAGAAGAGGTTTTGTAAAATGGAGGCCTCCGGTGCATCTCCTCCAAATCCCGAAATCAACCATATTATTATAGCTAGCTTAGCATCAGTCAGTAATTGGAGTTCTTTTTTTTTTGACAATAGTAATTGGAGTTCTTGGTTTGCTGTCAAAGCAAAAATCTATGTTCTTGGTTATTTACCTTCGGTTTTGTCTCAAAGGTGTCCACCTACTCTTTCCTCCCATTAGACATCAACCATCGTCGTCGAAGTAGATTCTTTGGCTAGATTTTTGACTCGGTGTAATTCATTTGTCTAGACCTTGGGATGTTTTATGTGTGTGTACCCACGGTGTTCATTGTGCATGTCTGTATCTATATTAAGGTCTCGTCTGGGTGTGGCATTTTCTTCAGTGCTGGTATTCAGTCCACAAGACATGAACATAATATGGTGGATAGTGAGAGCTACACAGTTCATAGTTCATTTAGATTTGCACAGTAATATGCTGGTATTTATCCTTTTGTTGCACTTGAAAAACTTGCGCCATAGTTCATCTAGATATGCACAGAAGAGGCCCCATGATCTAGCTGTGGTGCCTACCCTTGCACATGTTCTCCTTTCCTTGTTGAAACCAGCACTTCATCATGTACACATCTGACATTTTTCTGTTCAGTGTCTACTACATTTGGCACAAGCTTTACCTAGACCATACACTAGATAAAAAAGCATCTTGCTTCCACCAGGATGAAATGGATCGTATGGGCACCTAGAGGGGGGGGGGGTGAATAGGTGCTACTTCAAATTTTAATGCTTTTTCAATTTTAGGCTTAACACAAAAGGTAAATTCTCTAGATAACTATTTAGAAGAATTTCCCTATATGCAAACCTATCTACTAGCGAGTAAGAGGCGAGTGGAAAGAGGAACGAGTGAACCACAGTGAAGCACGCAGAGACACATGATTTGTTTTACCGCAGTTCCTTCCTTGTCAAGGAAGTACATCTGTGTTAGAGGGGTGGGCGGTACTAAGACCACCACGCCATAATACGCCTCACCCTGTTCTCCGATGGATCCCGCCACCAAAGGCCTGATCCACCTTTCCACTATGGTAACCCTTCAAGGCGGGTACCGGCGCCTTTACACAACTAGCAGGGCACAACTCCACAACCAAATTGGAGGCTCCCGTAATGATAACAAGCTGCCACAAGAACACGTTATCAATAGCAAATACAAGATCTAGATATTAGCAAGAATACTAGATCGGGGATTTCTCCAAATGAATGGAGAGGAGTTGATGTGCTTGATTCGTGATGGCGATGAAGATTGTCTCCTCCTTCAATTCCCTCAAAGATCGAAGCCTTCAGGTGGTTGAAGTGGGAGATCTAGAGAGAGAGCTCTTGCAATGTATCTGGCACTTTTCGAAATGAATCAAGAGTTTTGCCTGAAGGGGAAGAAGGGGTTTTTATACCCCCTTCCCCAACTTAGCCGTTGGAGCCTTTGCGGGTCGGATTATCCGGCCCAAGTGAAGGCCGGATTATCCGGTCTGGGGAAAAACTCCGCCCCATACTCGAATTATCTGGCAGATAAACTGCCCCCACTCAGAGCGACATGCTGAGCCTGCCCTTGAGTGCCTCCTAGGGGCCGGATTATTTGGTCCATGCGAAGGGCGGATTATCCGGCCAAGGGAGGAAAAACCGCCCCTGTTCGGATTTTCTAGGAGAAAATCTGACGATACTCCGAGCGTCGTGGCTTGGCTACCTTTGATCGATTTCTGGGGGCCGGATTATCCGGCCCCATGCGAAGGCCGGATTATCCGGCCTGGGAGGAAAAACTGCCCCAGTTCGGATTTTCTGGGAGAAATCCGAACCCACTCCGAGCGTCGCGCCTTGGCTGCCTTTGATCGATGAGTTAGGCTAGATTATCCGGCCCTTGGTGGGGCGGATAATCCAGCCCCCCAAAACACCAGAACATTCCCTGCACACTTAGCACACATGAGAAAACTCCACGGTATTGTTATCTAACACTCAAAACACAGGGAACCATGAAATGTTCTTTCAATCTCCCCCTTTTTGGTGTTAGATGACAATACTAGGATTTGCAGGAAAGTTCTCAAGGCAACAAGATTTAATGAAAGACAAAGACTCCCCCTCAATGTGTGCATACAAACAATTGCAGTTGATTACAAATACACACAAGAGGGTAAAGTCCACATCATTGGAACATATGTGAAAGGCTCATACCACCGGTAGGGAGATAGAAGCATCCTCAATACATTATAAGAATATCCAATGATAGTCGTAGAGCGCACCTCCCTTGATATAGATATTCAATAGCCATAAGAATATCCAATAAGATAGATGACTCCATATGAATAATCCACAGGATAAATCCACAAAACCACAGACACAAAGTTTCATACAAACCACAAATTAAAGTTCAACGCTAAATGGGCACAAGTGAGAAAACGACGAATAGAAAACGTGCAAATGCTTGTGCCCGACCCATGCAAATCCTCGGAGACCTAATAGAACTACTTCTCCCCCTTTGGCATCGACACGCCAAAAAGGAAGAAGAGCGATGCTAGCGCCCCAAGGTATCACTCGTAGTCCTCATCCTCGTCCTCGTCCTTATCCTCAAGCTCCTCGGTGTCATCATCCTCATCATCAGCAGTGGCCACGGAAGGAAACATGTGACGCTCCAGCTCTCCATAGTTAAGCCCAGAAGAGGAGTTCCACTGAGCATATGGTGTGGGAGGAGTAGGAGCAGGGGGATCGCCAGAAGCACTGGACACATGGTGAAGAATGAGCTGCTGAGAGTGAGCCAACTCATGGTGCAGCTTGTAAGCCTCATACTGACCCTTGCGTGTGTCCACGCCCATGCAAAGAATGTTCCTCTGGAACCAGTTCATCTGCTTGATCCCACGAGCAATGGGAGGCATTGGAGGCCTACGAGCACTAGCACGAGCATCCCTCATAAGACCCTCAGGAGCAGAGGAGGGGTGAGATGTCTTCCTAACCTTGGTGTAGATCTTCTTGGCCTTGTGCACATCATCAATATTGAACTCTTCAGTAGGGAGCAAGTGCATGATCAGCATCATGATGTACGGAGCATATGGGATGGACAGCCTATTGAACATGGCATCGATCAACTCATGGTAAATGAAGTTCATCACATCCAGCTGATATGACATGGACTCATCTTCACAGGACGCCACCTATGAAACGAATAAGGGGGGTAGCAGGGAGATAAGCATACACACAAGTCCAAGAGAGAACATAGAAAAAATAGGCAAACAATTCATAGTCCAATCCTACTCAATGCACAAAGCAAGACGAAACTAAACCAGTTTTTAGTCTGCCAGGCCGGATTATCCGGCCTGGCTAGGGGCGGATAATCTGGCCCTGGCAGAAATTTTCAGAATCGCCTAGATTGAATGCAAAAGAGTAGATCGGGCCTAGAAACTGCAAGACTACGATTTCTACACGAAATAACATCCTTATAGACACCGTTCCACCCAACCAAGAAACACATCTAGCCAAAGATGGGGAGAGAGGGAGTTACCCTCACTCATTGGAGGAAGAACACGGAGGAGAAGGTACCCGGAGGTGCGGAGATGAAGATCCGGGGAGGCCTGGAAAATCCGGTGGCCGAAGAGGCTCCAGGGAGGGTGGGGGACAGAAAGCGGCGGATGGGGAGAGGGAGAGGGTTAGGGAAGAAGTGATGCTCGTTATGAGCCCTTCCCCCGACCCCAGCCCTTAAGGACTAAATCTGCCAGGGCCGGATTATCCGTCCTATACTTGGGCTGGATTATCCGGCCTAAAATCTGAACTTCTGTTACACATAGAGTCAGGCCCACGCGTCCCCAAACAACACCCCCCGCAAGGTGTACAAGGGACTTGTGTGCAAGAATAGATGGCTTAGGGGTAGGGAAAGGCTTAGGATTAAGAGAGCCAAACTGAGATGGTAGTACACACTCAAATTTGCAAGAATCAAAGCAACTAAAATACAAAATTGAGTGTGCTTCCCATAAAAACAAGAGAGGAGCTAAAAACGATCAAGAAGATCCAAATAAAGCCAACTCTTCTCATGGAAGAGGGCGGTGGCCGAAGCCACCTTGTTGGAGTGTATGGTATGACACCGCGAAGATATATCTTAGGTTCATAACCAATACTCATCAATAAGCTCACGTATCACAAAATGATATTAAGAGAAATGATTTGACTTGCTTTCGGCATTATGGGGGGAGGGTTATCCCAATCAATTAGGACCACACTCCCCCTATATCCATGCCCACATCTAGACCAAATAAGACTGATATGTATGAGTGAGTGCATGGGTAATCAAGACAAGCTCCTTGAATCAATGATATTTAGCTCATTCCTCAAGTAGCAAAACCTTGCTTCATCAAGTGGCTTCGTGAAAATATTAGTAAGTTGGTTCTTCGTGCTCACAAAAGATAGATCAATATCACCTCGAGCAACATGGTCCCGAATAAAATGATTCCGAATCTCAATATGCTTTGTCCTTGTGTGTTGTACCAGACTGTACGCAATTTTTATTGCACTTTCATTATCGCATAAAAGAGGCACTTTGTCACAATTGACACAGTATTCCTTTAAAGTTTGCCGCATCCATAATAACTGAGTGCAGGCACTAGCACCAACAACATATTCAGCTTCGGCGGTGGAGAGAGAAATACAATTCTGCTTTTTAGATGACCAACAAACTAGAGATCTTCCCAAAAACTGACAAGCACCAGAAGTTGATTTCTGATCATCCTTATCACCGGCCCAATCTGAATCAGTATAACCACATATAGAGAAATTTGAGCCCTTGGGATACCATAGACCAAAGTTAAGGGAATGAACCAAATATCGGAAGATCCTCTTGACCGCCACTAAGTGGCTTTCTTTAGGAGCTACTTGATACCTTGCACACACCCCCACACTCAACACAATATTAGGTCTAGATGCGCAGAGGTAAAGAAGAGAGCCGATCATGGACCGGTATACCTTTTGGTCCACATCTTTACCGTGGGGGTTAAGTTCAAGGTGACATTTTGTTTGCATCGGAGTGGTGACGCCATTAAGATCCATCATCTTGAATCTCTTGAGCATGTCTTGGATGTATTTATCTTGATTGATGAAGGTTCATCTCTAAGTTGCTTGATCTTGAATCCAAGAAAGAACCATAACTCCCCCATCATAGACATCTCAAACCAAAACTTGCCAATTCCCTTATTGTGGAAACCCTTCGTCGAAGATCACCTACAACTTTGTCAAGAGTATGACCCCTTGACTCAAGGTTCCGATTAGCACGAGCCTTGCGACGAAGTTCAATAAGCGTGTTGTCTCTTGGTGGAATAGTTTCATCACTTGAGTCTTTGTTGGAATCATTTGCTTGACCTTGATTAGAAGTCTAATTAACAGTAGTAGGAGATGACGAAGCATGCCCTTGAGGTGGGTCAACAGCCTTAATAGGAGGCTACGGATCACCAGGAGCTTCAGGGCCGGATAATAGGGACGAAGGTGAGGCTGGATAATCCGGCCTAGGAGAACTTGATGCAATTTCATCAGGTTGCCTAGAACTTGCTTGAATTGGCGAGGGGCCGGATAATCCAGGGTCAGCCGGAAAATCTGGCCTGGAGCTTGTAGCAGTTTCTTCGATAGGATGCACAGTTTTGTCGGCAGGGGAGTGGTGGCCAGATAATCCGGTGTCGACCAGATAATCCAGCCTAGGACATCCAGGAGCATGTTGACCTTCAACAATTGGTGGAGTTGGTGTAGAAGTTACTCCCGTGGTTGGAGCATGTTGAGTATGTTTAGATGAGGGCTCTTCATGAGTAGAGCACTCTCCTTCCCGATCTGCCACAAGGGGTTCCTCAATGGGGCGAAAAAATCCCACGCCCATTCTTCTTATGGCATCTTGGGGTATTTCAACATCTGCATCACAAACATCAACTTGCCCCGCATGGGAGCCATCATTTTCCTCGAACACCACACTACAAGATTCTACAACAGTTCTGGAGAGCTTATTGTAGACTCTATAAGTGTGGGATTCGGCACCATAACCAACAAAAATACCTTCTAAAGCCTTAGACTCAAATTTAGATAAATGAACTCCCTTGATGAGAAAGAAACACTTACACTCAAATACCCGAAAGTATGAGATGTTTGGCTTGTTACCTCTAAGTATTTCATACGGAGTCTTGTCCAAGATTTTACGGAGGTATAACCAGTTGGATGAATGACAAGCGGTAGAGATTGCTTCAGCCCAGAAGTTTATGGAGACTTGAATTCAACTAGCATAGACCTTGCCATATCCATTAGAGTCCGGTTCTTCCTCTCGGCAACACCATTTTGTTGAGGGGTGTACGCAGCGAAATATTGATGTCTTATCCCCTCTTCACTTAGGAACTCATTTAAGGTGTAGTTCTTGAACTCGGAGCTATTATCACTTCTTATAGCCAGAATAGGGATGTTGTGTTGACGTTGAACCTTGTTGACGAAGTTGATGACCGTTTCTTGAGTCTCGCTCTTCAACTTGAAGAAATAGACCCAAGTGTATCTTGAGTAATCATCAATGATCACAAGACAATACTTCTTCCCACCGAGGCTTGCATGAGATGGAGGTCCAAAGAGGTCCACATGAGGGCGCTCTAAGATCCTTTTTGATGAAATAATAGTCTTCTTTCGATGAGGAGAGTCATGCATTTTCCCTTCAACACAAGCCCTGCAAACACGATCTTTGGCAAAGGAGACATTTTCTTTTAGTCCAAGGATGTGGCCACCCTTGTGGAGGCTTTGCAAAGTTCTCATATTGACGTGGGCTAGTAGGCGATGCCATAACCAACCCGTGTCAGCCTTTCTGAAAAGACACATGGGGCCTGTAGTGGTTTTCCCCGAAAAGTCCACCACGTACAGATCATTTTCGACATATCCCACGAAAGCGACTTTTAGAGACTTGCTCCACAAGAGTACCACCAAATCAGCATCAATAAAAACTGCAAAGCCCATCTTACCAAGGGCACGAACTGAAAGTAAATTGTAACCGAGGGTCTCAACAAGCATGACGTCCATGAGAGAGATATCGTGAGCCACCACAACTTTGCCAAGACCCAATACCTCAGATTTAGACTTGTCACCATAGGAGACGGTTATATGATCATGATTTGGCCACATCTCCGTGATGATCTCCTTGCTTTCGGTCATGTGACTCGTGCATCCGCTATCGAGTACCCATTTAGACCCACCGGAAGCATAGCCCTGCAAGAAAATTACTTCTTGGTTTTAGGTACGTATTTTTCAATGGGTCCTCTCATGTTAGTGACAAGGGTCTTGGGAACCCAAATAGACCAAGGAATGTAACAATCATAATGACCTACATAACTAGCATAAACATCACCATAATAATCACAATATAACTCAAAGTTAGGATTGTAAGCCCCTGCAAAACCATCATAATTAGACTTGTCATTGGTGGTGGTGCTAGTCTTTGGTTGAGCAGTATTGCTCTTCTTCTTCTTCTTCTTCTTGTTCCTCTTATTCTTTGTCTTGGGAATATAGCCAAGACCCTCTTTTACATTGTTTGTCCTTTTCTTGCTAAGTATCTCATCTAGAACTTCTTTACCTTTGTGTTGAGATCCCTTTGCAAGTTCTTCTTGTCCATGAGATGGTATGGAGGTGTTGGGCACATCATTCTTTTCCAATTGAGTTTGGAGCTGGTCACGAGACTCATTTAGAGTAGAGTGTTCACTCTCTAATGCCTTGTGAGCAATGTCAAGTTTCTCAAACTTCTCCGAGAGTCTAGCGTGAGCAGCCCCAAATTCAACCTTTTCTTTCTTTAGTTTCTTTACCTTGGCAAGAGCGTTGTCACGTTCTTTGATGAGCTGAGCCACAACTTCTTCATGTGACTCCTCAATAGATTCGAGTCTCTCTTCCAAGGATACCCGAGCTTCCTCTTCTTCTTCCAAGGCATTCTTCAGGGAAGCTATCTCCAAGGCATCTTCTCTTTCAATTCTGCCCTTTTCTTCGAGGAGATCTTTGGCTTGGGCAAGTTGACTCATAAGAGCATCAAAATGAAGTTTGTGCTCACCTTGCAAGTTAGTGAAGTTGTCCAAAGCAATAACTTCTTCTTTCATTTTAAGACTAGTATGGTCATCCATATCCATATTTATGTTAGTCTTAGGGAATGAAGAACTAGAAGGTGATACCTCAGACCCTCTTGCCATAAGACAAGTGACATTGTTGTTGATGACGTTTTCGTTTGGTGAGTCGAAGAGAGATGATGGAGTCGATGTGGTGGCTATAACAACCACCTCACGAGAGCTATCTTCATCCTCTTCATCTTCACTTGCAGAGGAATATTCTTCTTGTGCTACCAAGACAATCTTGGGTTGCTTCTTGTAAGGGCCATTCTTTTTGATAAATGGCTTTTTCTTAGGTGCCTTGGATTTTTCTTTAAGGATGAGCCTGCCACCATTGTCTTCTCTATTTTGATATGGAGGGCCACAAAGTGTAGCCTATCTCCACAATTGTAGCATGTTCTCAGTTTTGGGCCACTTTCTCTTCTTCCACTTGACCCATTCTTACGCTCGAGTTCCGACTTGGCCTTGGCTGGATCCTTCCAGAAGTTCCTTGTGTAAAACGCCATGTACTCACCATGAGCACGTTTGACTTCATCGGGGCAGTCCATGGAGGCACCCTTGAAATCTCTTTCGTCCTCATCTTGCTCAACAACATTAGCCTTTAGAGCAACATTGACCCCTTTTTGCATTCCAATGGCACGGGCACGAGCATCTTACGCGTTCTTTGCAGCAATCTTGAATGATGCCATTTCTTGCATGACTTCATTGGACGTCATTTGATGGTAGTTGTGTCTACCTTGCAAGCTCTTCAAGTCCGTTGGCTCAAAAGGCATTAGAACACTCATGCATTTCCTTTTTATCCAAGCATCATCAATGTGAGTGACTCCATGCTTTCTAAATGTTGTTGCAATGCCCTTGAGTCTTCTATACATGTCTTCATGGTTTTCACCATCCAACATGTAGAATCCTTCAGCTTCATTACTAAGGGCATCATACCTATTCCTTCTCATGCTTTCATTTCCAATAAAGAGATCGGTGAGAGCATCCCAAGATTCTTTAGCTGTGTTGAGATGTTCAATGTGGGGCATGTCCTTGGGACCCACTCCAAGCTGTATCATGTGGAGAGCCGTAGCATTCAATTGGCTATCCACAACTTCTCTTCTTGTCAGGTTGGTGTGATCTCCAATATGAAGACCCTCTTCGATAATCCTCCAAAGTTCAATAGAAGAGCTGCACACATGATACTTCATTAAGAATTGCCATTGATTAAATGAAGATGTAGTAAGCTTGGGTGGATCACCCCTATTGTTTATATGAGGATGAGGAATAGGTGGGTCGGGGGAATATAAGTGATGAACCTCACTATATTCCTCCTTACCACTTTCCTTCTTGGAGGTGGAACCATTATGTTTTTCACCTACCACTTCATCTTCCTTGGATCTGGTGTTAGCCTTATCCTTGGATGAGGGAGTGGCAGTCTCAGAGGAGGATGGAGATGGGGCTACAGATTATGTGAGGCGAGCAATCATTTGGTGCATATCCTCCATCTTGGTCTCAAAGGATTTCAACAAGGTTGTTTCCAACGTCTTGAGGTCATCCATTGTGACCTTATCCACAACCTCATTCCCATTCTCCTTGGTACCCATACTTCTCTTAGGCGGTTAAGCCCGAATAAAGAGCCGGGACTCTTATACCAATTGAAATGGGTCGTATGGGCACCTAGAGGGGGGGGGGGGTGAATAGGTGCTACTTCAAATTTTAATGCTTTTTCAATTTTAGGCTTAACACAAAAGGTAAATTCTCTAGATAACTATTTAGAAGAATTTCCCTATATGCAAACCTATCTACTAGCGAGTAAGAGGCGAGTGGAAAGAGGAACGAGTGAACCGTAGTGAAGCACACGGAGACACATGATTTGTTTTACCATAGTTCTTTCCTTGTTAAGGGAAGTACATCTGCGTTGGAGGGGTGGGCGGTACTAAGACCACCACACCACAATAGGCCTCACCCTGTTCTCCGATGGATCCCGCCACCAAAGGCCATATCAACCTTTCCACTATAGGAACCCTTCGAGGCGGGTACCGGCGCCTTTAAACAACTAGCGGGGCACAACTCCACAACCAAATTGGAGGCTCCCGTAATGACAACAAGCTGCCACAAGAACAAGTTATCAATAACAAAATACAAGATCTAGATATTAGCAAGAATAATAGATCAGGGATTTCTCCAAATGAATTAAGAGGAGTTGATGCGCTTGATTCGTGATGGCGATGAAGATTGTCTCCTCCTTCAATTCCCCCAAAGATCGAAGCCTTCGGGTGGTTGAAGTGGGAGATCTAGAGAGAGAGCTCTTGCAATGTATCTGGCACTTTTCGAAATGAATAAAGAGTTTTGCCTAAAGGGAAAGAAGGGTTTTTATACCCCCTTCCCCAATTGAGCCGTTGGAGCCTTTGGGGGCCGGATTATCCGGCCCAAGTGAGGGCCGGATTATCCAGTCTGGGGAAAAACTCCGCCCCATACTCGGATTATTCGGCAGATAAACCGCCTCCACTCAGAGCGACGCGCCGAGCCTGCCCTTGAGCGCCTCCTAGGGGCCGGATTATCCGGTCCCATGCGAAGGCCGAATTATCCGGCCAAGGGAGGAAAAACCGCGCCTGTTCGGATTTTCCGGGAGAAAATCCGACCGCACTCCGAGCATCGCGACTTGGATGCCTTTGATTGATTTCTGGGGGCCGGATTATCTGGCCCCATGCGAAGGCCGGATTATCCGGCCTGGGAGGAAAAACCGCCCCAGTTTGGATTGTCCGGGAGAAAATCCGAACCCACTCCGAGCATTGCGCCTTGGATGCCTTTGATCGATGAGTTAGGTCAGATTATCCGGCCCTTGGTGGGGCAGATAATCCGGCCCCCCAAAACACCAGAACATTCCCTACAAACTTAGCACACATGAGAAAACTCCACGGTATTGTTATCTAACACTCAAAACACAGGGAACTATAAAATGTTCTTTCGCAGGCACACTGCTTGACTTGGCCAGAAATGAAGTGTGTGTAACTGTAAGTAAGTAACCACCACCAGAAGGTTTATTGGGTGTGGAAAACATCTCCTAAGAAGTAGCTCTGTTTTACATCTCATCTTTACTAATAGTACTTGAACCCATATCTCTGTTTTAGATTCCTTGAATGTTATTCAAGAATTAGAGCAAGCTATAGGTGCAATATATCTCAAGGTAGTCAGGAAAAGCATGTGAGGAATATAGCTTGTAGAGGTTCTGAACTTGGGAGTGAGGCATTTATAGTTCCATCTTTTATTTGCTTAATTCTTGTTAGTGGATTTGTAGACATGTATTTACTGCTGGCTCAAAATAACTTGTTGCTAGGTTGACTTGCTGAATTCAGTTGTGAGACATGAATGATTAGAGGTAGCTTTGAGATTACCCAAAATTGTTTTATGCGTAGTTGGATGCTTCTCTGGTTTAGCCATGATCTATGGCTGCTGCTAGCATATCTTCCACTGTGATGCCTCCATCTGGAGTGTACACAGTGGTAGCTTCTGTTTCTTTATTTTTTTAGTTTATGCATGTGCAGAGAAGGTCATAAAAGCTTACCTTTGTATGCTGTCCAGATTTCTTGTATGTTGCTGGAAGCAAGTTGTGTATGGTTGTGTTTGTGTATGCTGGCAGCAAAATGGCTGTGTTTGTGACTATTTAGGCTTTTTTGTGCAGGTTTTTCTTTTTGAATTGTCAATGTTTCGCCGGAATGTTGATTCATTTCCATTCCGGCGAATTTCTGGCACTCCTAGACATAGAAAATTAGCAAAGGTTATGCCGAAATTTTTTGTGAATTTTTGTGCTTATTAGTTCCATTTATTTGTGTGTTTAGAAATGTCGGCGGAGCAGGGCCCTTCTAGCAAGAAGTCCTTTTGGGAGTAGCAGGCGGAGATGGAATCCTAAGAGGACCCGGAATTCGTTCCACGGGACGATGAGATGGAGGCAGACGAGGATATGTCGTCGAGCGATGAGGAGATGGGGAACACGGATGGTGACGCCACTACCACTGATGGCGGCGATGAAGCTACTGGATGGTGGTAGCACATCGAAGAATGCCCGGAAGGAGTGTGCCCCGATCATGGTCGACATCAAAAGGTCCATCATCACAAGCGTGAACGATGAAGGTGCGCCTTTGGAGCCGGCCGAGTTTGTCGCGGGTTACTCAAACCAGCTCGTGGCAATCCTCCAGAACACCGTCACGATCAACACGGAGAACCTGAAGGCCAAAGAGAACAGGGGTTTCCGCATCCAGCTCTTCCGGAAGCTGCACGCAAGATACGCGTTCCCGGGTGATGAGGAACACAAGTACAATAACGACAATCTCAAAGGGAATCCGGTGAACAAGTACGCCCTCAAGAAGATGACCAAGGTCTTGTTGAATTGGAAGGTCTAGGTGAAGAAGCTGATTTTCGAGGACGAGCTAAGTTATTCGGAGGTCGTCAAGAGGGAGTCTCTGGTCACGGAAGAACACTTCAAGGTGTTCAAGGCCAGATGTGAATCCGCCATGGGCAAGGCCAAGAGTCAGTACTTCAAGGAGTTGTATGAGAAGAACATTGGTACCCACCATATCGGCTCCAACGGTTATAGAGCTGCGATTCCCAAATGGGAGAAGGAGGACGCCAATGCTCGTGCAAAGGGGTTGACCGCTCCCTTTGACCACATAAAAGAGCCGCAGGCAAAGCACTTTGTCAGGGCCCGGTTTGCCAAGCCGAAAGGGAGTTCTGATTATTCCTCAGAGCCCGTCGGCCCCTTCGCTACGAAGGTGATGGACTTCATGAGAAAATATGTAAGTAGTTTGCATGCAAGTCGATTAATTGCATTCACGATTAATCAATGAAGTCCAGTTTTCTGATCAAATGCTTCGTGTTCCTTGTGCGCATGACGAGGAGTGTAGGAGCTCCTCATCCCAGGGGTCGGCGCCTATCGCCAAGTGGGACACCACTTTTAACAGGGTGCTGAACCGGACCAAGAATGTCGAGCCCCTGGCGGCTGGTCGTGTGGTCGGCTTTGGCGGCATAACATGGTCCGAGTACTATGGCACCACGGAGTGGAAGGGCAGGAAGCAGGCTGAAAGCGCCGAGGTAAGACACCTAAGGGAACATGTGGAAGCCTTTCCCAATATAGTCCAAGATGCCGTGAACCAGGCTGTGTCGGCTGTCGAGACAAAGTTCCAAGAACAAGTTCATACACAAGTCCAGGCACAAGTCCAGACACAAATGAACGATAAGCTCAACACCATCCTTCCCGCCTACATGGAAAAGTACATCAAGTGGCAAAAGGGTGGTAAACGAGGGCTGCCACCGGTTCCCAACCTCGACAGCACCCAATCGAACAACATGGCGCGACCGGAGGCACTGGTGACTCCTCCAGCGGGTCCGGTGGTGGTGGAGACTCCTCCAGCTTCGGAGCTTAACTTGCCCACTGTGGCCCGCACCACCGTGCCATCAGGCAGCGACTCCGCCACTTGCGCGCTCAATCCTGCCGGCGGTAGTGCCTCGACCTTGGCCGAGTTCGACGCCCTCAAGGTAACTAACTAATTAAAGCAAGAGTTGGGAGGCTTAACCACACCGATGACTTGATCTTTGTTTTATTGACACCCGGCCTACATGTCTTTCGCAGGGAGACACTCCTTGCACTCTAATGCACTGGGTGGGAGGTTAGTTGAAGGATGTTGCCAAGGGTACTATCGTTCAACTAGAGAACCGCAAAATGCACAATGTCACAATGCCACCCGACATGATGAGGGTCATATACAGTATGGTGCTTCCGGGCTACGAGCAAGTGGAACCTCCCTCTCAACCTCAAGGATAAAAAAAATGGGATGATGAGGAGACGGCAGTGGTCCTCAATACTGGCTTCGGCTACTTGTACCTATGGCCGAAGAGCCAGATCCGTTTGGGGACGGAGGACCAGCTCAACATCACCCCAGAGGCAGCACCGCCAACACATGATGAAGACTTCGAGATGGAAGACTTGGACAACATGGCACATGATCCCTATGATGATGATGGAGAAATTGATCTGAACTTCGGCGACTAGTTCGTTAACACAAGATTTTCTGATTGGTATGAGCCGGGACCATCAGGCACACATCAAGTTGCCGATACCCATCCAGCACCGGCAAAACCTCCTTGCTAGGTGCGTCTCTTCCCAACTAGTCAGGAGACGCCGCCACCCGCCCCCTTCACCGAGCCTCCGAGGCCAGCAGTTCCTTTGATCAGCCCCAACACCCTTCATAAGGTGATCGGTGAGGTGAACACGGTGGCCGACGCCCCAAAGGGACCGAAGAAGGGTCACAAAAGGAAGCCTAAGGGTGATCGGAGCAAGGGTCCAAATCTTGTTCTCTGGGCTCAGGATGTCCCTGCGGGGCAATCCAAAAATCAGTAGCATGTGGCAGGTGCACCGATGATGTGTAACTTGTTGCTCGAGGTCGCAGGCTCTCAAATGCGCAACCTTCATTATAGTTGTCTCACAATTGAGGAGCGCCGCATTCACAAGAACGATCAGTCGTACCTCGTTTTCAAGGCTAAGGTGCCTTATGTGCCGTGCTTCATCAGTGTACCCCCCGGGGATATCTTCTACCTACGGCATTCCGACATCTTCGACATGTTGAACGGGTTCCGGCTGCACAATACCCTGGTCCGGCTATTCCCTCAATATGGCTATGCAGATCACCAGAGACAAGATCCTGGGTATCCAGATAGTGGATCCCTACTTCATGCGGGACGTCGTCCTGAAAGATGCCGAGGACATAGCGCTGGCGACCGATTACCTCTCAACCTTCTTGCAAACATACTCGGACAAGGATGTGATTCTCCTTCCCTACCATCCCATCACGGAGGATGATCAGACAGGCTGCATGCTCATATGCTTGAATTTGAAACACTCAATAGCCGTGTACCTCGACTCAAACAGTGCGCACCCAGAAAACTACACCAATATCAAGAACATTCTTGATGGTGCTCTCACCGGCTACGTCGCAGCGGGAGGCGTCAAACCGGCAACACCATATGTGAAGTTCGGCACGCACGTGTTCCACCACAACACCAAGTTCGCCTGCGTCAAGCAGCCATCTGGTAGTAGGAAGGATACCTTCTACGCCATTTACCACATGAAGGCGTTCTTCAATGACATGGAGAGCAAAACGCTTCCATCTGACCTCGCGAAGTGGGCTGAAAGGCTTGCAACAATACATGATCGCAACCTCAGGCAGCACATCTTCGACATCCAGGAGGAGCTCGCGACAATCGTGCACCAGGGAGTCATGAAATCCGGGGGCCTCTTCTACGGCGGCCATACACCGCCCAACAGGGAGATAGACGAACGCTTAGCACAGCAGGGTGACCGCAGGACGTTCATGCAGATGGCGAAAGCTTGGTCGGGCTTCATCAATTACCCCCTAAAGCCGACTCAACAGCAGAACAAGTCGTGATGATTGCATTGCCTAGGTAGCTAGCTGTTAGTTCCGAAATCGTGTTGTAACCTCTTATCACTATGTTAAACTTGCCTAGCAAAATCTCTAGAGTATGTTTCGTCAACCATTGAACTTGATTGTGAGCGACACTAGCTAGTTATTTGTGTTATGAACTATTTTAAGTGCTTGTTGCTTTTCATTCGTTATTGCCACCCTACTTCTTGTGGTTTTCTTTCTTTGTCTTTCTTCGAAATGACGATGATTAAAACGTGTTGTGGCGTCATGTGTGTGACCATGCCGTTGCTGGATCTGGTGTGCCAAGTATACTAGAGGTTTGCGCATATACTCTACTTGCCGCACCAGATCCATCAACGGCATCGTCATTTTCCGTGCCCAACCTAAGTATGAGGCAACTATTTCATCTCGTAGCCCCAAAGTCGAAAGAGGACATATATTTTCGAGATTCATATACATAAGACACAATATGTCGAGTGGCAAGCCAAGGAAAGGGTTTTGGGTCCATGGCAATGACTCCTTTAGACACACCAAACTCGAAATGAGTCGTTGACGTGGAGATCGAATCCTTTCCTTGCTTTGCCACTCGACATAACATGCCCATGCTATATGAATCGTGGAAGTATTTATCTTCTTTTGTCTTTGGCGATACGAATAGATTAGGTAGCGTGAATTAAATGAAATGGTGAAGTATTTAGTTTCAAATATCTCATTGTAGCCCCAAAGTCGAAAGGAAATACATTGCTTCACTATTTGTATAGCATTGGCGACATTGTTATATGAATCGTGGAATGATTTCTTTCCTTTCGTCTTTGGCGATATAATGAAATGATAAACTATTTCATCTCGTAGCCCCAAAGTCGAAAGTGGACAAATATTTTCGAGATTCATATACATAAGACATAATATGTTCAGTGGCAAGCCGAGGAAAGGATTCTGGGTCCACGACAATGACTCCTTTTGACACGCCAAACTCGAAATGAGTCATTGCCGTGGAGACCGAATCCTTTCCTGGCTTTACCACTGGACATATCATGCCCATGCTATATGGATCGTGGAAGTATTTCTCTTCTTTTGTCTTTGGCAATACGAATAGATTAGATAGCATGAATTAAATGAAATGGTGAAGTATTTAGTTTCAAATATCTCATTGTAGCCCCAAGTTGAAAGGAAAGACATTGCTTCAATATTCGTATAGCACTGGCGACATTGTTATATGAATCGTGGAATGATTTCTTTCCTTTCATCTTTGGCGATACAATGAAATGATAAGCTATTTCATCTCGTAGCCCTAAAGTCAAAAGAGGACAGATATTTTCGAGATTCATATACATAGGACATAATATGTTCAATGGTAGGCCAAGGAAAGGGTTCTGGGTCCACGACAACGACTCCTTTCGACATACCAAACTCGAAATGAGTCGTTGTCGTGGAGACCGAATCCTTTCCTTGCTTTACCATTGGACATAACATGCCCATGCTATATGAATCGTGGAAGTATTTCTCTTCTTTTGTCTTTGGCGATACGAATAGTATGAGGCACGAATCCAAGTCATTCTTGGTTTGCTTTTTTTGGTCTTTCTTCGAAATGCCGATGATTAGAACGTGTTGTGGCGTCATGTGTATGACTATGCCGCTGTTTGATCTCGTGTGCCAAGTAGACTAGTAATTTGGGCATATACTCTACTTTCCGCACAAGATCAAACAGCGAGCATTGTTATTTCTATGCCCAACCTAAGTATGAGGCACTAATGCAAGTCATTCTTGGTTTGCTTTTTTTTGGTCTTTCTTTGAAGTGCCGATGATTAGAACGTGATTTCTTACATCTTCTTGCACCCATATATATATGCATGATCTTATCTTGTGAACTGCTATTGCTTTGCACTGACATAGATAATATCATCTATCTTGTGTATAGGAGATGGTGAAGAAGTGCTATGTCGTGTACGCCGGCAAGGTTCCAGGTGTGTACGAGGAGTGGAAAGACTGCCAGAGACAAGTGAACGAATTCTCGGGCAACAGCTACAAAGGCTACAAGACTAGAGAGGTGGCGGAAGAGAAGCGGAGGAGGCACGTGAGGAAGAAGTGGAGGAACTTCCTCGTGATCACAACCTTGTTACTCTTCATGGTAGGTTATGTGTTCTACTTGATCTAGATAGAGCTCCGTCATCGGAGTTGTAATGTGATTGTGAACTTGTACTCAGAGGTGTGAACTTGTGGCACAAACACTTGGTGTTGTGTGAAAACTTGGTACTTGTTGATGTATGAACGTGTATGTCGCGATTGATGTGTAATATACTTGTATTCATGTTGGTTCTATTATGCTTTTGCCAATTGCAAGTTTCTAGAAAGTTCTGTGTTGTTTATACTGTATTCTGGACTGTATTGTATATTTGAATAACTGTAAACTGTAATTTGAAAATTGCTGTAAAATTTGAATTTCGAAAATATACCCGAGGCGCATATGGAAAGTATAGGAGGCGCATATTGGGTACTACCCGAGGCGCATACCACCACATATGCGAGGCGCATACCACATGCGCCTCCTATACTTCATATACGCGAGGCGCATATTTATATGCACCTCGCGTATATGAAGTATAGGAGCCGCATATCGCATAACAGATACTAGAGGCGCATATATCATATGCGCCTCGCGTAGCAAATACTAGAGGCGCGGCGCTAGAAGTGCATACCATATGCGCCTCGGATGGGGTTCCAGGTGCGCCTCGGGTAGGCTTTTCTCTAGTAGTGGGAGGCACGCAGCCGCCCAACACCACCGCCAGGCAAAGGAGGCAAAGGTAGCCTAGTGGAGGAGGGCGGCCTCCGGCCATGGGGACGGGGACGATGTTTAGGGAGTAGTTTCATTAGGGATAATCCCAACTCTACCCAGGGGAGGACATGCTCGGACGTGCGGGTTGTCCAGTCCCCCGCAAAACCAGCTCAATTTTGGGCTCAGTTTGCGCCAAAACGGACCGCTCCGGGTTAGCGGGTCGGTTTGCGGGTGCGTGTTGGGCCTTCATATCTATCCCGCGGGACCGATTCAGACAGTGTCGGTTCGTCTGCGGTCCACCATTGAAGATGCCCTTAGCAGATCCATTTCAAACATCAAATGGGTTGGTTTTGGTCCTTTTGGATCCGTCCGTGGATAAAGTTTTTGATTAACCTAAAACTTCTTTTACGAGATTAGATTTTATGGGCTTTACATGACTACAATAAAAGTTAAAATACATTGATAGCGTCTTTCTCTCATCCTCGCCTAGTCCCCGTCTTTGTCGTCGGTGTGGTAGTGCCGGTGGCGCATGATCTCGTCGAAAACCTTGACGATGAGTATGTGGTGTCCGTCGAAGTTAAAGACGAGGATGTGACCGACCTGTAGGTCGTGTGCGCGAACGAACTATTCTCAACCGTGGTGGAGGTACATGTTGCCTTCGCAGTCGAACAACACCTCCATGGACCACACGCGGCGTGTTTACCGGTGATGTGGTGTGGCTCGAAGTGGCAATGGAAAGTGGTGCGAGGGAGATAGGCGGGGGTGTGGTGCTTAAAAGGTCTGGCCAGATGCATTCCCAGCCTAAATTTGTGTTGGGAATAAATTGATTCGGACTTGCATAGTCGTTTAGATCACACCGCTAGGCTGGTTTTAGGAAATTCTCCTCTCGTCCGACCGCACCAAATTGGACAGGGCTAAGTCATTTGGGCTAACCCGATGCCAGCGTTGGTCGAATACACGAGTCGGCGCTGTGTTGCGGTCGCGGGCGGTCAGGTACCATTTCGTGTTAGTTCATGTGCCGTAGAATGAACAGTTAGCCAGCTTTGGTGGTCGCACATTCCCACAGATGAGCAGATATAAGTGCTTCTGGAAGCCATCAATCGTAACACAGCTGGATATGGAGCCAGAATTGAACTCGATCGGTCGGTGTGCACTGTGCAGCTATGCACACGCCTCTGGCTAGAATTTGTGCAACGTCCACAGGAGTGGGACTTGTGGAAAGGAAGTGACGAGCGCTATTGCTAATTTGCTACCAGTAGGACACATTATTAAAAGTTTAAAACGAGATAAGTGGTCCACTGGTCCATGCATCATGGCTGGTTTGACAAAATCGGTCGATCCTTCGAAGAAACACTCCTCCGGCACCAATGTCTCCGATGACAGACCACCTGCACGTATCTCCTGCTCATGCACGGGCTCGCGCGCGTACGTGTATCTGCACGCGCGTTGGGGGTTGGCCCCAGGCCCACGCCCCATACCGTCTGGCTAGCTCCAACCTGGTGGATCGACGACATCGCAACCGCACCGCACGAGGTCTAACTTGAAACCCAACGTGTGCACGGCCCACGCCACACGTGCACCGACAAGTCTCATCACTCAATCACACGCCACGAGCTAATTGGCCCACCGTCGTACAGTAAAAATGTACTACTCCACATAGTCCCATTCAGCGTCAATTCGTCAAGGAAGGAGGCGGGCTAGCTGGCTGAACAATTCATTGCTGCGTTTATCCGTCTGGGCTTCAGGGGCTCAGCTGGGCCTCGTACAGAAGAACAAGCCGAGCCAAAACAGTATATCGGGCTCAATCAAGCCCATTATCACAAAAATACCAACTTTTTTAAAACCTCTTTTGGCCAAGTTTCGTCTTTCTCTTTCATGTGCATCGTCATCTCGCCAAGTATCGTCTTGGAGCTTCGGCCCTCATGGTGGTTGGCATCATGAACCCTGCTGCTCTTGAAGCCCTTACTTGCCGTGAAGCGCTGGCGGTGGCGCAGGATCTCGATGCCCACCGCATATGCGTGGCATCCGATTGCTTGGAGGTAATCAATAATCTGCACCGTCCTTCTATCGCTAGTACTACATTATCATCGCCGAGATCAAAGAGACGACATCTCTGTTTGAGACTTCGGTGTTTAGACATGAGAATCAGAGCTTTGATGGAGAGGCTCATCGACTAGCTCGTAGTAGTGTTAATCAGAGTTTAGGGCGCCGTCTATGGCTCCTAAATCCCCCAGAAGGTTTATGTATTTCAGCAAAATGTTTAGTTAATAAAGTATCATCTTCTCCTTTCACACGAAACATATGGATGGTTACACGCCCATCAAGTGTCGCGAGGAGAAAGAAATTTGGTTGAAGATGAGAGTGGGACGCGAGAGGATGGGGCAACATTATTTATATTTTCGAGGGAAAGAAATTTTCAAAACGAAATTTCTTTAAAACCATTCGTTCAAATTACGAACGGTTTTGTCGAAATCTTTAAAACTTGACCCACTTTGAAAGATTATCACAAAAATTAACTTCTAAAACTAGTCTCCTTGTAGTAGTGTAAGTGTACTCCGGTTTTCAGCATAGTTGTACTCTTGTTTTCGGTGTACTTTGTACTCTCTGTGTCTTGAATTAGATGTCAGAACTTCTTCTATATTCACATGTATCTATACATTAAAACTTGTCCAGATACTTGCGAATCTAGGAAAATCCAAGACATCTGATTTAAGACTGTACAGTGTACGTGTACTATGTTTTTTTTTGTGTACTTGTACTTTATTTTCTGTTTACATGTGCTCTATTTTTAGTGGATTTGTACTCCATTCAAATCGTATCAGTGTTCCGTTTTCTTAATACATGTACTGCATTTTTTATTATACTTGTAGTCGTACTTCCTTTTTTTTATGTAGCTGTACTCCGCTTTACTATGTACATGTATGGTTGTATTTCGCTTTCCTGTTTTTCACTTATATTTTGTACTAATTTTTTGTAGTTTGCATTGTGTACTACTTCTATTTTATTTGTATTTACGTGAGAAAAAGGAAAAAAATGTATAGACGCTCTCTCTCGCTACGTGGTCTAAGTCTGTAAGAGTCCGAAGAGGATGTAGAAGGGGGTTGGATTGATTTGACATATGAGAAGGTACTGCACTTCTGCTTTGATTAGGATGACTAGTTCATCCGAAGGACAGGTGTCACTCCTTGAAAAAGCCTCCACGTGCCTATTTGTTGGTGTCGTCAGACAACTTTACCAGCACAGCTACTCGAACTCACCTCAGGGCTGTTTTTTTTGTGACATCCCACCTCGGGGGAATTTGGAGAACGGTTGTGCCTACTCGAACTCATCCCGCACTAGTGGGGACGAGCCAAGACGCGAGGGTGGTGATCTAACTAGCCCAGATAAATACCCTATGACAAGGGCTCACATGAGTAGTAGGGAGACAAGGCTCTGACGGGAGAAGTGCTGAGGAAGCAAAGGAAAGGGGCACTTTTACGTGGCGACCTAGGAGCCAAGTGAATAACCATGTCTCTGAAAAGAAGTAGGCACCGCCGGGTGTAGAAAGTCGAAATAGGGGCACCAAGTAGGTTTGGTGTCTATTACAGTGCAAGTTATGGGTGAAGGGAGTTTGGAATCTGCAGGAAAACAACAACGTATGTCCTCAGTCTTTGATCGTGTAGAAGATCTATCGGCGGACCCTGTGGGGTAGGGCCGTCGAGAACAATGAATATCCTCAGCCTTAACTGCATTTTTTTGGGGTTGGAAGTGATGCTAGGCAAACTACGGGACCTGTGCAGGTCCTACAACCAGGGGTGGTGTTTCTGAGCGATACAAACAAAAAAAATGGTGTTTCTGAGCGATACAAACAAAAAAACGATGAAGATGGATAAGTTGACGTGAAGCCTTGGCTTCACAAATGGGGTGGCATACATAGACGCGAAAATCACCGTGTATAACAAAACATGGAGATTCAGCGGTATATATGGCGAGCTGAAGATGGACCTCGAATCTTGCGCCTGACTTGTTCGTCAACGGATTGATGTTGTTGATCTCTATATAAGACTGGTTGCTCACAACTCTGGATCCAACCGGAAGAAGCAAACACCAGAAAGATAGAAACAACATTCAAACATAGCATCAACGCAATGCACATACAAGTACGGTGAAATTACATGTTAAAAGGTACGTAGTCCTATGACACGAGGAACATTTTAAATGCAGCTGGAGTACACTAGGATAGTATTTTAGTAAACTTCATGAATTAAAGAAAATGTTCATTTTGTTCTTATAATATAAGAAGGGTTCAAAGTTGTTTATAAAGGTATATTTTTAACATAAACGTACAGCCATAATTTTCTGAACATTTTGATATATAACTCCCACCGATCTATAATAAGTGTCTCTCGTCGATTATGGATCGAAGGGAGTACACATTTTTATGATTTAAAAATAACTAGTTATGAACTTTAGAAGTTTAACTCATTTTCTGACTATGAGGGTTGCAGACAAACCCCACCTAGTGTTTTGGGTGCCCCAGTGTTTCCCTATGGGGCGGCAGATGCCTAGGAATCCCCTTCTCCAAGTTGATCTCTCCTCTCCCCCTATATATATACCTTATGAGTGTTTCCTGCATAGTACACAAAATTCTCTCGTAGTTGAGGCGCAACCCTCTGTCTTTCTCTCGCTCGTGGAGGTTCTCCGTGCGTATGTCGCAAGGCTACGAGACTCACACCGTCGGCGCACCGTTCTGGATTCTAACAAGACCGAAATAGCCTAAGTGTGGATACTAGTAGAGGGATCATGCTTTTTGATCGAAAGAGAGATGCACCAACATCTTCACCAACTATCTCTCCCCACTACAACATTGGTAAGATCTAGATCCAATTTATATATGTTTCTCCATAGTTTGATCTTGCTCGTTTTCGTAGGCCGATTGTTTTTAATTTTCCCGTGCTCCCAACATACAGAATGTGTGGAAACATATGCCGCCCGATTACAATCACGATATATGGAGCTTTCTGCGCCCTTTTAGAGAGCCCCTTGAAAGTCCAATTTCTCCCTCCCCTTTTCACCCAATCCCAATCCCTCTCTGTCGGCGCTGTTGGTCGGAGTGGAGAAGAGAGAAGAGACCGGCCTAGTCATGTACATATTAGGTTTATCTAGGTTACGTATTGAGCTTGTTGTGCTCGGAGACATGCTATTCTGGAGTGAGGTGCCTCTATCTTTGAGCAACGGCAGGCAGTATTTGGTGGCGGTTATCCTGCTGGTGATTCATGTTTTCCAGCTCCACATCGAGAGCGAGCGGATGACATCTTTATCAATAAGCTTGATTGGGTCTCTACTTTGGAAGAAATCTTCCCTTCTTCATTTGACGGTAAAATTAAAGATTTGTAGATGGAGTAGAGGAGATCTCAAGTTCCTGATCGGCTCAACGCTCTACTCTCATTTCAAAATGAAGTAACATGCTTGCTAGGAGATCTTCCTGGCGATCGATGGGAGGACTTTGCTGGTCCTGTGACTTTTCTGGTCGAAGGGCGATCTTTCTCGAGATCATTCTCACCATATCTGGATGCGGAGCAATGTTGCTAGATAGGAGTTCTCCCTCTTGGCGATGGATGGGCGGACTAAGTGTCGCTCAGGTGACTCTTCTAGCCAAAGTGCGGCCTGGTGGGGCTTCGGTTTCTTCTGACCACGATCTTCAACCTCCTCGTGCGATGCTGATTTGAAGGCCTTTTCTCCTTTTGTTGGGTGAGGCTAGGGCAGTAGCCATGGTGACCTCGCTATACCAAGTGGTGTCGTCCCTAGAGGCGAAGAGGCCGAAGTTGAGCAGTTCGATGGATCTGATTGCATTTTAGAGTTTTGTTTGAGGTCCTTTACATTAATGTTAAAGGGCCTATTTGTAATTCTTGCTATGTGTTGGATCCTCATGTATCTAACAAATGGTGTGATGATGGTGCCCTTCGGACCCTGCTATGTTCAGGAGAAGATTGTAGACATGAATGAAAAAAAACAACTTGAACATTAATGTCATCTTCCTAATGTCAGGAATGGAAGTATCCTCTAGAGATCTTCGGACGAGTTAATCTTTGTGATCCTATAGAGACCCAAAGGATGAATGTATACAATGTAAGTATCCCAAGGATGATGTCCCGATGGCCATCCAAAAAAGGACACAAGACATAAGCCAACTTAGAACCAGTGTGTGTCCGCTGATGCGAACACCGTAGATTCCTACGAAACAGCTGTATCAACATTCACCACCGCCTTGTCTTCCAAATGTGGACTCATCTCTTAACCGAGACAATAGAATCACACCTTCATGATCATTTGGCTTTAAAAAGATTGTTGCATGATCATCTGGAAACTCGGCTTCAATCTTCCTTCGTTAACTCGGTTTGGATGAGGCAAGGGCTTCTCCACTCTTACCTGATTACTCCACGTGCTAGTGCAAATGCCAGTGTTTTGTGTCGAGAACTTGTGCAAAGCATCTTAAGCCCTTGCCCGATGCAGATAGCAGACTTTGACGAGTGCTTGCTGGGCCAACAAAAAGAAACACCCCAAGAAAGCTCGCACGCACTACCACTATGACTCGGCACCCAGCATGCGTTTGCGCGCGCGTGCCGGCGAGAAGAGCTCGCATGTGGCCTCCAAATCGAGGCCGCCGGCCCACATGCATTCGCGTACGAGTTTGGGACGCTGTCGTGCGGTTCATACCGCTACCTTTTTTTTTTTGCATGGTAATACCTGTACTAGTACTCTTACCGCTCCCTGCTGGGCCAAGACACAGCCGCGCGCGTATCTACTCTTACACGTCGCCTTTCCGCCCTTTTTGTTTTCTCGCTTCTTTTCTTTAGAGGGACTGGGCTCTCCTTTTCACATTTGGATATTCCAATAGCTGCTGCCTGCTGCCTGCTGCCCTCTACCGTTTGCTCCCTCCTCCGATCGCCTCTCTGGCCAAAAATGCAAAAGCTGGTGCCTTTCTTGTTGGCCTTTTCCGGCCTGAAAGACCCTGACCAGCTATATTTTCCCAGTGCAACACTGCTGCACTGCTAGTGGAACTGCCAACTTTTTTTCACTTGGTCGGACCCGGTCTCTTCTCGTTTCACTTTCACACCACCGCCCATCGATCCTCGAACCATATATCCACCGTGGAAGCGTTACGTCTCCCCGTTTACCGATGATGGATGCGCATGTCTGATCTCACTATGACACTGATGTATACCATGAGTATACTCCTATGAAGGTGCTGCACCGAATACTAGTATACTGTATGTATGTTAGCTAGAGCTACTACTGCTGGTAGCTAGCTAGTGCAACTCTCTCGTCAGCGCCAAGCAAAAGCAAAGACTACACTAGTAATAGGATAGTAGTAAGAGTGTAGAGGTGGAACAATGGCTGGCAATGCCCGCGTCGATCGGTCTGTTAGGTGCAACTGCAACGAGTATTCCCGGATTCCCGACCCATCCTGATGTAACACTCGAACTGGCCTCAGTAGGAGCTGGGATTAGTTAATTTGGTGGACGGCCTTACATACAACCGGCTGTACGCACGAATCTGACTTGCGCAACAGTCATTTACTATGCCGAGCAACAAGGCTTTCCTTCGCAGCAATTGCATGGATTCCGGCCCCAACTTGTTGCTTGCTATCTTTAATAATCAAAAGCTCTTTTAAACTAATATAATGAGGATGTAAGGGGCTGTTTGGTTGCCGGCCACATTTTGCCAAGCCTAAGATTGGCAAGTGTGGTAGCCACAAAAGTGTGGCTTAGAATTTGAAAGCCACAAAGTGTGGCAAGAATTGGCAAAAAGTTTACTCCATGACACGTGGACCATAGGAATAATAAAGTGTGGCAACTTTAAAGTGTGGCAAAAATCAAACACTTGCCAAACTGTCAAACTTTGGCTTGGCAAAGTGTGGCTGAGAACCAAACAGCCCCTAAGGGTCTGAAGTCTGAACTACACTATCTAAAGCCATGGATCGGATTCCGGCCGGTGGGTTGGCAGCAGATCTCTTTCGGAGTTGCAGAGCTTCGCGTCACATCATCACAAACTAATTAAGCTTGTTGGCGTCAACCAATGGCGGAAAGCATCTGACTGGTCTGCGCGCCGCGCGCTCTGTTTGTCGATGTTCAAGTGCAAATGATTCGTTCAGATCTTTTCGGGGGAGATCGATGGCGATGGATTTCGTTCGGGAATGACCGAATGACTAGCTAGCTAGCTTGTCCGAGCGTGCGTAGCATATGCAGCTCATTGGACGCCATCATACCTTCGATCATGAGCTAGCTAGCTTTTGCTTGTCTCGGTACTGGCAGGAATCGAGCAAGCCAACGAGTTAGCCGAGGTTAGATTGCGATGTCTCTCCTCTGCCTTCTCGTTGCCATCATGCATGGCGCGCATGGCTACCACTGTGATGCGTCAGAACTACTAGTAATTAACACGTTATTATTGTTTAGGAGCATAAGCAAGATCGACGTAATGTGCATACCGAGTGTCGTAGTACGCGTTCAGAAATTTCTGGGCCTTGTCTCTTCCTGTGCAAGGAAAGTTAACCTAAACTACTCTAGGTATCACACATGCAGCGTATACTTGTATGAGTTGTTACTATGGTTGATTAATTACATTATCACCTTCTCCATCTTCATATATATACCCGCAGTGGATTTGCAGTTGGCCAAGTGGTTGAGGAATGAGACGTGGCAGCTGAATGCGGTTAAGTGAGTAACATCTCAAGATTTTAGGTCAGAAACAAAGAGACCACAGATGTGTGCATTCAACTCATGCATAAGAAAATTTAGAAAATTTTCGTGCAAAACTGAAAGAGCCATGGAAGAATCGAGGTTTCTCTTGGCCTGCTAGAAGCATCAGAGCATGTGTGACAAATTTCGACATGGCCTCTATTATTGAATCTTTATGTTTGAGGGGGGAATATTTCAAATTTGAATGTTCAAATGATATATTTGGATTCAAAAATAATATAAAATTGAATTATAATCGGTAACTGAATTATAATAATAAATAAAGAAATTGAATTACAAATTATAAAGAAGTTCTATAAATGAATTTCAAATACAGATATAGAATGGAATTCGTATTTACATAAAGTATAGTATAATAAGTTACAAGTCTCAAATTACAAAAAGAGAGAAAACATAACTTTATTAAATGACATATACAATATTACATTGTCTTTAAAATTATCCAAACAAAAAAAATTACAACAAATAAGAATAGAAAATCCTATACTAAAACCTAACTATTCTCTTGTCTTCTAAATCTTAATTTCTTCTTAGTCTTGATTCCTGCAAAATTAGTCAAAATCAAACAAAGAAATATAATATAAACAGAGAAAAGAAGTGAGGGGTTTTGAGGGAGGATTACTCTCAGAGTTTGGGCATAGAAATGCTATTCCTAAACTCTCATCATTGAGTTTTGTAAAAGAGGGGCTGTCGTGGAATTGACCACGGCAGATGCTACAAGGTAGCTTACGTAGAGGAAAGGCAAGGCGACGTAGGAGAATCCGGGAGCGAGATTGGCATGCGATGTACCCAGGTTCACGTCCCCTCGGTGGAGGATTGCTACGTCCTGCTGTCAATCCAGTATATGATCATAGATTGGTTTACATGGAGCCGCCGAAGGCGGAGGGAGAGATTGGATCTAATGAGAGATGGTTTTTAGGGGTTCCCCTGGTGGCTTTATATATGCAGCCAGTTAGGGTTTACAAGTGCTAATGGGCTTTTTATTGGAGTCGCCGTCTTGGGCCTCCAATCGACGTGGCGTCTGGGTCCAGTACGTGCCAGTCGCCGTATTCGGCGAGTCGATCCGCTCTGGCTTAGCTTCAGTCGGCTCGCTCCAGCTGGCGACTCCGCTTCGTGGGCATACCCCGATTGGTATTCCCCTATCAGTAGTCCCCGAGCGCGTCAGGGACTCGACGATGACTTCAAGCCGCTGAATCGGTGCAGGCGGTTCCAGGATGGAGTCGATGGAGAGTCGTTGGCGAGCTCCTAAAACAGAGAAATAACTCATGAATTAGCCCAATCGCCAAGGCGTGTCGATGCGTTGGGCGAGTCGTCATTGGATGGAGTCGCCCCTTGGACAAGTTTGACCGGCGCCTTGTCAACTTGCTATCATAAAGGACGTGGAGGCCACCAAATTATTGATGGTGAAGTCGCCAAGTCGGTGCAGGGGAATACGCGAGGGCGAGTCCGCGGTGGGAGTCCCCGAGCGTGCTGAGTACGCGAGGGCGAGTCCGCGATGGCGAGTCTCTGAGCGTGTTGAGTACGCGAGGGCGAGTCCGCGGTGGCGAGTCCCCGAGCGTGTTGAGTACGCGAGGGCGAGTCCACGGTGGCGAGTCCCCGAGTGTGGCGAGTACGCGAGGGCGAGTCCACGGTGGCGAGTACGCGAGGGCGAGTCTGCAGTGGCGAGTCCCCGAGCGTGGTGAGTACGCGAGGGCGAGTCCGCGGCGGTGAGTCCTCGAGCGTGGCGAGTACGCGAGGGGCGAGTCCGTGATGGCGAGTCCCCAGGCATGTTGAGTACACGAGGGCGAGTCCGTGGCGGAGCGTGGCGAGTACGCGAGGGCGAGTCCACGGCGACGAGTCCTCGAGCGTGTTGAGTACACGAGGGCGAGTCCACGGTGGCGAGTCCCCGAGCGTGGCGAGTACGCGTGGGCGAGTCCGCGGTGGCGAGTCCCCGAGCATGTTGAGTACGTGAGGGCGAGTCCGCGGTGGCGAGTCCCCGAGCGTGGCGAGCCATGGTCGTGGAACCACGCACACACACAGTATGCCTAGGAGTAGTCCCCGAGGCTCGAGTTGTCTTGTAGAGGCGACTCGAGGCTCTTTAGAGATGCATATTCTGAAAATAGTAGTGGTTGTTGCCGAGCATGGCGAGTCCGTGTGGAGAGAGTTCGCGAAGATTGCGAGTAGGTGAGGGGAGAGTCTCTGAGTGTGGCGAGTCCACGAGGATTGCGAGTCCACGAGGGGAGAGTCCCCGAGTGTGGCAAATCCGTGATGATTGCAAGTCCGCGAGGGGAGAGTTCCCGAGTGTGGCGAGTCCGCGATGATTTCGAGTCTGCGATGACGTTGATTGCGCTGTTTTTATTAGCGAGTCTCTCGTCTTGGCCCGGAGGGCCAGTCGCTTGGCGACTCCAAATATGGCTCTCGGCTTGGCGTTCTTCCTGGATGATCCGAGGCTCGGTTTGCGATTCCTCCGCAGTACTTGGCCGTGCGAGTCGCACTATCTAAGGTTGAGGAGGACATGGTGCTGTTTGTGTAGCACTGCCATTTGTCTTGGCCTGGAAGGCCAGTCGAGCAAGGCGACTCCAATGATTGCTCTCGGTTAGCGTTTTTCATGGACGATCCGAGGCTCGGTTTGCGAGTCCTCGTCCGCACTACTTGGCCATTGCGAGTCACTCTTTCAAAGGTTGAAAAAGGCGAATCAATCTTTCCCGGGGGGAAGAGACGCCCAGTGGTGAGTCCATGCAGCGTGACATGTGACCCTCTCTGGCGGCCCGGACGATGAAGGTCCCTTAGTAGGCGTGGCGTACGCATTTGGCGTAGCGGAAGTATAGGCGCGCTTTAGCGGAGTCGACGCGGCGGATATACGGTCGACGCGGCGGACGGAGGTCGCGCTATGGCAAAGTCGACACGGCGAACACAAGGTCGACGCGGCGAACGTAGGTCGCGCTAGGGCGAAGTCGACGCGGCGGACACGGGGTCGACGCGGCGGACGGAGGTCGCGCTAGGGCGAAGTCGACACGGAGGACACGGGGTCGACGCTGCGGACGTAGGTCGCGCTGGGGCGGAGTCGACGCGGCGGACGGAGGTCGCGCTATGGCGAAGTCGACGCGGCGGACACGGGGTCGACGCGGCGGACGGAGGTCGCGCTATGGCGAAGTCGACGCGGCGAACACGGGTCGACACGGCGGACAGAGGTCGCGCTATGGCGAAGTCGTGCGGCGATTAGCCGATAGGATGGCGAGTCCATGATAGACGAGTCATCGGACGTTGCGAGTCCCCGAGCGTGGCGATTACGCGAAGGGCGTGGCGAGTCCGTGCAAGGCGAATCCGCGACAGGTGATTTCCCGAGCTTGAGGAATCCGCGATGGGCGTGGCGGAGCGTGGTGAGTCGACGAAGTGACCACGATTAATTGGCCGCGATGCGCATGTATAGCAAAAATAAAAGTATGAAATATTAGATCAAAATAAAATAATAAAGTTGATTCGGATAGTAGATGCGTAAGAAATATGAGACCAAATAGAGAAATATCATTAGTTGTGGTCGCATGGGTAGTATGCGATTGAGAGTTAGGTCAATTCTCCAAACGTGCAGGCAAATCAGCGCACAAACAAGATTGGATTTAAATAAAATAGGAGTAATCAAATTGGCAGAACAATAATCGAAAGAGATGAAGATTGAATAAAACCGATCTTGCATGTCGCATGCGTAGTTTCTCTAGTCTACATCTGTGGGTGCATGTGCCCTGTTGAGAGATGGCCGCTGGACCAGATGAATCAGCTCCCGACTCCTAACCTCGAGTCCCTGGACAGCTGCACTCGCGCGAGGGGTCGCCGTCAAACAAAACTGACTGTTTCAATCTGATCTGCATCTCTGGCTAGCAATGAACAATGCGTTGATCCGATCTCGACCACAATTTGCTTTAATCCAGGTGATAGACCTTGTCTTCAGGGATCATGACTCGATCGTGAGGCGGCGCGTGCATAAAAAAGACACGCAAAGAGTTAGATCTGAATAAACTAGATAGCTGTTTCTCCTAGTATGCAATGCACGGGAGAGAGAAGTAACATTAAATAAAGACATTGTATTAATTACGGCTGCACATACATGCGTGTTTGTCTGATGGAGCTTCGATGCACAGGGAGAAAGACATTGAATTTCTTCATATTTGATTGAAACGCAGCCGTCAATCGCAGGCCAGACGCGAGTCCGCCTGGCGCAAAACGAATTTGTATCATACTGTTGTTGATCATGAGGGATCTCGTCCGGATCATCATCTCTAAACACCGCTTGTCCCACGATGGGCGTCAACTGTCGTGGAATTGACCACGGCAGATGCTACAAGGTAGCTTACGTAGAGGAAAGGCAAGGCGACGTAAGAGAATTCGGGAACGAGATTGGCACGCGATGTACCCAGGTTCACGTCCCCTCGGTGGAGGATCGCTACGTCCTGCTGTCAATCCAGTATATGGTCATAGATTGGTTTACATGGAGCCGCCGGAGGCGGAGGGGGAGATTGGATCTAATGAGAGATGGTTTTTAGGGGTTCCCCTCGTGGCTTTATAGATGCAGCCAGTTAGGGTTTTGTGGCATCCCGCAAAACCACTACTAGAAAATCGCGTTGTTTTTGTGCATTGCATCATCATGACATCATCATGCATCTCATTGACTAAAACTATTTTGTTCAAACCTACTTTTGCTTTCTACAAAGATCCCTCTCTATTTCAAAATAATCCCCGAACCCTTCCGGATATTTTGTTTGTCTAAAAATAAATTCCACAAGTCTTTTAAACAATACATAAAATTTTATATTAGTTTTAGGGGGCAGCCGTACCGGGCCGATCCGACCTAGTCGACCACCCCCAGTGCAAAACCAGCCTACCCAAAATCCCTATCCTACCCAACCTAACCTACCCAGCCCCCCCTCCACCTCACCCCACCCAATCGGTGCTCGCCACCTCAGCTGTCCCTCCTTCATCCACCCAATTCCAACCAACCACTCCCCACCCCCACACCCGGCCCCGCTCCTGGCCCACCTCGCAGCCCCACCAACTCCCCCACTCCCTGGAACCTGGCCCCACCCCTTGGGCTCGATCCCCACCCCGCATCCCCCGCTCCTCCTTTCCTCTGAACCTTGCCGCCGAGCTCCTCTCGCCGCGCACGACCCCGCTCCCCCTGTTCCTACTCCTTCCGCGCGACCTTCCTCCTCTCTGCCTCGCCTGGCTCCTCCCTGGCGTCGCCGCCACCCTCATCTTCCCGGCCCCGCACGCCTTCTCTCCTCCCCGACGCCAGGAACCTCCCGCCGCCTCCCTCGATTCCCCGCCACCGGCCGCCCGCGCTGCCGCCTCGCCGGAGCACGGCCCGGCCCGCGCTACCGCCTTGCGGGATCCCCTCCTCGGCCCCGCGCTGCTTCCCACGCCGACCCGCGTCTCCTCGCCGACTCGACACCGCCCTCATTCACTTTTGGCCGCCGTACGAGCCAGGGGCTCCCCGGCGATGGTGCTGCCGCCCCGGCTACCGTCCTGCCGCGTCCCCGTCGGCGCCCCTCTGCCGCTGCGAGCTCGCCGTCCTTCGTGCGCCGCCCCTGAGCTCCGCCACCACCGCTGTCCTCCGGCCGCCCGCGCTCGTCCTGTCCCGCGTCCCTGTCGCCGGACTCCGCCGCGTCCCGCCGTCCTCGTCTGCGCGGCCCCCTTCTTCCCCGAGCCCAAGCTCGGTCTCCCATCTCGGCCGCGAGCGTCGGGTAGTGCCGCCCGAAGCCCCCCTTTCCGCTGCTGCCGCTCCACGGCGAGGTCGCGGACCTCCTCTCGGCCGTCCGCCTTCCTACCATCCTCCTTGCTGCACCTCGCGCAGGTCCTGGCCAGGCCCTCTATGGCTGCCCGTCCTTCCTCCGATGGATGTTCATCAAGGTGTGTCCACCACGTGCAGCCAAGTTTCGTTTGTTTCCTTTGCTTCCTAACGGTATCAGTTAAGCACACGCGTGTAGCTTATGTGTTCCGTGGATGCTACAGTTAACCAGACCAGATGTACCATGTCACCAAGTTCACCGACGATCGAAGACGAAACACCAAGACCGTCGACATGGAACCGAATGACGTCAAGTTCTTCGTCCCGGCACGCCAAGTTCTTCCTCTCGAACCCGAAGACGCCGAGATCCCGGACGCCAAGATCTCCGCCGTGAAATGACAAGACCAACGACACGACCCGAGGACCGCGGATGCGAAAAGATCGTCTCTCGAACGCCAAGTTCTTCGACCCTGGAGACCGATCCGTCTGAACGTCAAGACCTCCTTCCGAACCCCAGATCCGGACCCTGAGACCGACCCCGAACCCCCCTGAGCCCCAAGATCTTCCGAACCCAGATGTGTGACCCCTTTTCCGAGACCCTATTTTATAAATTGCCAACTATATAAACTGTTGCATTTAATTAATCATGCTTGCATATTCATGTGGTTTGAGGGCCTTATGCCGATTCTCCTGATAATTAAATATGGGATCCATATGCGGGCAAATCTAGTCGTATATTGGTCCCATTTAAATTTGTATAGCGAACCGGTGTCATATTTTGCCTTATTAATACAACATTTAAATGGCGGGTATCTAAACAACATGAACCTTCTAAATAAATGTCGGGACCCCGGTTCCGCTTAACATTGCCTAGTTGCATCGCATCTTGCCATGTCATGCATCATACATGCATCATGCCCGATCTTCTGTCATAGTATTAAATAGTGCATCCGGTGTTTGTGCTAGTGTTTTGCTTCTTCACGGACTAGGCCGTTGAGTTGATGCGAGTGTCGACCCGATCTTCGGATGAACCTTCGGCAATGTTTTCAGGCGAGCACCTCCCCCTTTCTACCTATCTTACTTTTATAGTCTTTATTTCCTCCTGTTGATCTATTGCTATCTGTGTTGCGATGCTATAGTTTTCGTACCCGTGATATCCCTTGCAGCCTTATATTGCCTTGGACACATCCTATTACCTGTTGTTGGTAGATAGTTGGACTTGCGCGTCGTAGTCGCTTGCTCTAGTGCTGTTGCGTCTCGTCCAGTACCACAGTTGTTGGAGTGTTGCCGCATGTTTAATGTTGGAGTTGATCAAGACTTTAATTACTGTTTAATAACTAAAATTGAAGTAGGTAATGCAGAGGCACCGGTGGGTGATAGACAATATTTGGTTTCCGACCGCTCACTGGTGTCCCGTAGGACCCCGAGTTCTTGACACCTGTTCCGAGATCGAGCGCGCTAACCACATGTGGGATGTGTGGGCACCCCATCGATTAGTACCTGATTTCAAAGTATTGTACCGGGGGCCACAATTAGTTTGGGGCTTTATTACTATCCTGTACTTATGCCATGCTTTACTGCTTTATTTAAATTGTGCGAGGTACTGCACACTGTACTGTTTAGGACCGTGACCCGTTTTCGCTGTATCGACAAGCCCAGTCACACTTTCGGGTTCCCAGTCGTTTACAGCCGTCTACACAAACCCTGAGTCCGTCTCGGAGACCGGCCGACTTCGTTGCGGGTAGCTTAGTGGGGTGGCCCCCATGTACTTGCTTTGGGTCTGGGAAACGTCATGACTTAGGCCCCGCCGACATACCGATGGGTGTATGTTAACTGATCTGGCAAAAAGGGTCGAAGTGCGTGTGGATACTTTGGTGCACCCCTGCAGGGTTAAATCTTTTCGAAAAGCCGTGTCCGCGGTCATGGACGACTTGGAGCACAATTCTCGATCATAGACAACTATAACTAAAGTTTACTGTTATAATTTGACTTGTATCCGATATGACCAGTAATCAGCCCCACTACAACGGAATGGCTAAATAAAAGTACCAACAACTGCTGGGTTTGGGATATCTCATGCTAAACGTATCTGACTAGTAGTGTTGCAACTACAACGGAATGGTTAACTAAAACTACCCACTGCTTATTATATCAGGATGACTCATGCTATCTATATTTGACTAGTAATTGCCGCAACTATAACGGAATGAATAAAACTGCCAACTGTGTGAGTTCCTCGGTTGACTTCCTCGTTTGGTCTCGAGGGGGAAACACCAGGATGGGTATGTCTGGTGGTAGAATCAGAATGGTTTCGAATAGGTCTTTCTTGTCCCTCTCTGATAGCCGACTGTTATCTCGAGTCTCTATAGGTTGTTTAGTGCATGCCGCGCTGCCGCTCAGTCCACCATACCTATGTAGGCGAGGACCGCCGAATTCTAGTCTCGCCGTGTACTGGCCTCAGTACTGACCGCTCTCTCTTTTTCCTTTGCCCTTTGTCGGCACCCCTTTTGTTTAAGCAGGTTTTGAGATCGACGTCGTTAGCAGGGTTACCCTTCCGGCTTGGCCTGGGCAGGGTTATGGACGCCATTGGTTATTCTTCAGGGCTCTTAGCCCCATTTGCATCTTGTCCGTAGTCGGACGCTCTATCGTTTCCAAGGTGATTTGGATCTTTGTATTATATTTCTGTATTCTTGACTCTTTGAGTCATTGTTGTATATATCTGTTCTGTGGGTTCCATCGTGGACTATTGTGTAATGGTATTACTTCGTTTTCCACCCGCACGAAAGTGCCTGGTGGGCACCTTTGAATCGTTTCTATGCGGGTTTGGCGGGGATCGCTGAAACTTGCATAGGGCCGATTCTGAGGGTGTTACAGGTTTACAAGTGCTAATGGACTTTTTATTGGAGTCGCCGTCTTGGGCCTCCAATCGGCGTGGCGTCTGGGTCCAGTATGTGCCAGTCGCCGTATTCGATGAGTCGATCCGCTCTGGCTTAGCTTCAGTCGGCTCGCTCCAGCTGGCGACTCCGCTTCGTGGGCATACCCCGATTGGTATTCCCCCATCAGGGGCCAAATGGAATGTCTGTTCTTATCACAGGTATGGCCTAAAACTATTGCATCATAGACCAATAAGGGGCATGTTTCACCATTTCTAATAAAAGGAATAACCAAAACATCCGAAACTATCTGATCAGCTGAGCACATCCACAAGGGAGTAGCTTCAAGGCCTAGAAAATTGACCTATCAAGTTAAATAGGAAGCTTGCATGTTTAAATCAAGCTAGATGTCACCGCCAATTGTAGACATACATTAAATAGTAGAAAAGAATGCCCAGATGGATAAATTTGAGTCCTAACCATGACTTTCTCTAGAAGACAGCAAAACCAACTTGATCACATGCATAGGAAATAGTCCCACTTAGCAGCAGCTTACAGCACACATGCAAATTGGTGTGTTGTCAACACAACAAGAAGGGCCATATGAATAGAAGTGGAGTGCACCAGCCGTAGCATATCACACCATATCCACTACTATCACACTGCACATCACCAATACTAATTCTTCATAAGCACACACAGTTTCCACTTCACAGCCGCATCCATCCATATATATCTCCATACCACCAAGAACATCAACCAAACTCATCAAAGTGAACATGATCAACTATAGAAAGATCCATAGGCAAGTAGGGGCATAAGGAGGAGGAGATCCAGGTGCTACAAGGAGCAGCTAGAGCTAAAATAGGAAGAGTAAGCAACCAAATCAACCAGAAGTAGACCAAGTCCATCACTAGGTGGAGCAAGCCATTAAAGGAGCAGTACAAGGAATACCACAAGCACACCAGTTCATCAGGATCAACCACAAGATCTCAAGCACATCATCATCAACAAATCATTGGTCTATTCTACGAGAAGGTTGTTTACCACAAGTTTTTCCTAGTAACTGTTCTTATCAGTTTATTTAGGAAAATGTTTTGGTAAAGGGATTACCCTCAGTTTAGCATACAAGGGATACGCAGAGATCGTCCTAGGGTATAATATAGGCAGCTAGCATCTGTTCTTGTTACAAATGAGGGTCTCAGTCTTTGCATCATTGGCTGGGATCAACTTATTTTGGCACACCCATACCATAGCACCAAGATTAGGTACATCTTTTGGCGGAACCAACCACCACCAGCAAATCATATGTGTATGATCTTGCTACTGGGCATACTCCCAAGGGATACCACAGTAGCAACTCATAACCATAGAAGCCACTAGGACAACTCCACAACTTAATCCATTACGATAACTCCCTCGCAAATTCATACAACTATGCATTAAATCACTTTCCTAGCTTAATACTAGGAATCATTCTTGCATATCTTTTGTATCTGTCATAGATGATAGAATGTATACCAAAGGAATCCAGTCCAAATTTAGGAATCTAATCCAACCGTTATCACTATCCAAGTCAGCAGATACACCCAATTAATCCACACATGCTAGGGATGGCAGCACTATCCAAATTGAGGCGTCACAATTAGCATATATCAAATACTACTTCTATTAATATTTGACTAGCTCAAGGAAAACAAGTCAGAGATAATTAAGTGGATAGTAATAAAAGCATCCAGTGTATTTCACTAGAACCAGTCTAGTGATCACATCATAACCAACTAACATATGATAGGGAGTAATATTCATCCAAAGTGAAGCATGGCACTTAGAAGTATCTCATATATCCCAGACAAACCCTCAGTATAATAATGATAGCATTATTGAACCATCACCACTACATCTTGATACGTCCAAAATGTATCTACTTTCCGGAACACTTTTGCTATTGTTTCTCCTCTATACTTGTGTGATTTGGATACAACTAATGCGGACTGACGCTGTTTTTAGCAGAATTGTCTTGGTGTCTACTTTTTGTGCAGAAAATCAACTATCAGGAAAAATCCCGGAAAATATGCCAAAAATCCTATTTCACCCGAAGACTCTAGGAGCCAGAATATGAGACGGAGAAGAGCCAGGGGGTGGCCACACCACCTGGTGGCGCGGGGTAGGCCAAGCCGCGCCAGGGGCTGGTGTGGGCCCCCCAGGCACCCCCTCGGCCTCCCTCTTCACCTATAATGAGCCTTCTGACCTAAAAACTTCGGGGGGTTCGACGTTTTTCCAGAAGGAGTTCCGCTCCGCCTCCACCATCAAATTCCACGAAACAGCACTAGAAACTCCGTTTTGGCACCCTGCCGGGACGGGGAATTGGAGGAGATCATCGCCATCATCATCACCATCGCTTCTCCATTGACCATCCATATTTCCCCCATCTATGAGTGAGTAATCCCCCGCTGTAGGCTATGGGGATGGTAGGGATTGGATGAGATCGTTCATGTAATGGCATCAGATTGTTAGGGCATGGTGCCTAGTATCTGTTATTAGTGCTTTATTAGTGCTTGTCACTAGGACCCGAGTGCCATGATTTCAGATCTGAACATGTTATTGATTCATTATGATAATATTGTTTTTGGTCTTATCTACAAGTTGTATACACACGTTGTTGTCCGGAACCAATGGCCCCGAAGTGACAAAAATCGGGATAACCGGAGGGAATGGCTTTGATGTGAGGATCACATGTGTTCACGGAGTGTTAATGCTTTGCTCCGGTGCTCTATTAAAAGGAGCACCTTAATTGCTAGTACTCCCTCCGTTTCAGTTTACAAGGCCTACGCGTATATCTAGGTTATCAATTTGACCTATATAATTTGAATTATATAATATAAAAAATATATCATTGAAAAATACAAAGTCTAAAGTTTCCGGTGATATATTTTTTGTAATATATACATCATACTAAGTTGCTTAACTTGACGACATAGAACTACGTGCAGGACTTGTAAACCGAAACGGAGGGAGTAGTTCCCTTGAGGCCCCGCTGCAAACGGGCTGGCAGGAACAAAGATGTTGTGCAAGTTCTCATTGAGAGCACGTATGACTATATATAGAACACATGCCTAGGATTTTCTAGTACTTGGATGCTTTATCTTATTTATCTACAATTGCCTTATGTTCTGATTGCTATGTGAATTGTCTTGTCCATGCAACGCCCATCCATCCATCCCTATGCCTACCGCACTCGAATCCCACTGTTTACTGCTATTGTCACTACTATCTTTACTTTACTACTGCTGTTACTTTGCTATTCCTACTACAAAACTGTTGCTACTGATAAACTGCTATGAGCAAGATTGTTTCCAGGTGCAGCTGAATTGACAACTCAGTTGTTAAGGCTTATAAATATTCTTTGGCTCCCCTTATGTCGAATCAATAAATTGGGTTTCACTTCCCTCGAAAATACTGCGATACACCCCCTATACTTGTGGGTCATCAAGACTATTTTCTGGCACCGTTGCCGGGGAGCATAGCTTTATTTATCAAGTTCACTTGGATTCTCTATTGTTCATTGTTATCCATCCATCATGGGTAAGTCTCGTGATGGTAAGGTTCCTATTTTACCATCCACTACAAGAAGAGGTACGACTCTGAACACCTCTGATGCTCTTGATTCATCGTCTGTTATGAGTAAGTTCCTTACACCACCACATACACATGCTACACACACTGCTACTACTGCTGAATCTAAAACTTCTGATGCTTATGATGCTGCTTCTATTGTGCTTGATAAGAGTGGTTCATTAGGTCCTTTCCTAGATGCTACGATTGCTAGAACTATAGCTGGAAATACCGAAACTCCTAATGAAGACACTACCACACCTGTTAGTTCACCTGAGTCTAGTGAGAGTTATGATATTGAAGATGGTTATGTTGAGATGACCGACGAATTTATTAAAGAATGTAAGAACACCCATGATAGGAGCGCTGCTAAGAGTCTCCTTGAGAGGCGTACTATTAGACCCAAATTATCTCCTGCTGCTAAGTTTGCTGCTTCTCCCATAAACATCATAGATGAAGATTATGATTTCTCTCTCGATCTATCTTACATAGCTATTGTCGAGAAAGAACCTTTTTCTGGGACTAAGAATGAAAGTGCGGTAGCACATATGGATGAACTTTCTACCATGAATGGCTTGTTTTCTGATGATATTAAGATGCGTACTTACTTTGTTGCTAAGATTTTCCCCTTTTCACTGAAAGGAGAAGCTAAAACTTGGTTTAGTAAATTGCCTCCTGGATCTATTGATAGCCCTGAGTGCTTGATTAGTACTTTCCTACAGAAATATTTTCCTCCTAGTGCTAGACATGCTATTTTGCAGGAACTTTTTGATTTTAAACAGGGAGAAAAGGAGGTATTGCCTGAATCTTGGGCAAGGTTTTGTGCTTTGATTCATGCACATGATGGAAGTCCATTACCTAAGAATGAGCTTCTTGATATATTTTATAATGGACTAACCGAAGAATCTAGGACATACCTAGATAGCTGTGCTGATTGTGTTTTCAGGAATAGGACTCCTAAGGAAGCTGAGGAATTAATGGCTAAAATAAGCAAGAATCATGAAGATTGGACTCCTCCTGAACAAGCTATACCTGAAATAATTGTACCTGAACCATCTATTCCGGTGCCTATTCCAACATCAAAGAAGAGGGGAGTTATTGAATTAAATGATGAAGTGATGAAGGAAGCTAAGAAATGTCTTAAGGAGAAGGGAATTAAAGCTGCAGATGTCAAGAATTTACCTCCTATAGAAGAATTATGTAAGCCTATTCCCTACTCATCCACTATTGAGGTACACTCTCTCCAACACTTTGATGAAGGTGATATCCCTTACTCTAAACCTCCTGATCAATGCTTAGAAGAATTCAATATCTTTATTGTTAAGCAAGATAATTTTAATAAAAGGGTGCAAAATCATCTAATGGAAAACACTAGAGCTATTGTTGAATTGAAAGATATTGTGGAAAGAACCTCTAATGGTGTTAAAATGATTGTTAAACACTTTCAAATGGTTCAAACTCAAATAGATCAACTCATTAAAGTGCAAAAAGACTTGCTAGTTAATGTTGCTAAAGAAAAACATGCTTATGAAATTAGAACTAGAAGTGGTGCTGCTACTCAGGATCCTCTATATCCTGAGGGGCATCCCAAAAGAATTGAGTAGGCTTCTCAACAAGCTGAAAATAGTGGCTCTACTCGTAAGAAAAGGAAAAGGAAACGTAAAACTGTTGTAGAACCCTCTGAACCTACTATAGATCCTAATAGTATATCTGTCTCTAATGCTGAAACAGAAAGTGGTAATGAAGAAAATGAAGTTCCTAAAGAAGAAAAAGTTGAAGAAGAACCTGAAAAGCACACTAAGAATACTAAATACACTAAAGAAGATTTTATTGCTAAGAAACATGGTAGTGAAAGAGAGCCTTGGGTCCAAAAACCTATGCTAAAGGATTGAACGTATCGAATGGGAGGAAGTAATAGTTTGCAGAAAGTAAACACAAAGCAGTAAACAGTTTGCAGATTGTATGTAGAAGAAAGGACCGGGATCCATAGTTCACTAGAGGTGGCTCTCCTTAAGATAGATAACATGCTGGGTGAACAAATTACAGCGGGGGAATTGACAAACATCGAGAAAGCAATGCATGCATATACTAATCATCTTGACTCCTTTGGAACTTGATTGGGCATTACAACATTATACATAGACCACCATCCAACTGCATCTATGACTAATAATCCACCTTCAGGTTATCATCCGAACCCCCTCTAGTATTAAGTTGCAAGAAACAGATTATTGCTTTACGAATTGCGTGTAAAGTAAACAATATTCGATTGTTCTATGAACAAAGGATTGTTGTTTTCTCCCTAGTAGCAACAACACATCTAGTCCCTTAGAGATTTATGTCACTTCCCCAGATTACCAGAGGCATGAACCCACTATCGAGCATAAATACTAACTCTTGGAGTTGCTAGCATCTCCTTGGCCAAGATAGCTACTAACAACGGAAAGCATGTGATACATTGCAAAAAATGTATCTATAATTTTTGATGTTCCATGCTTGGTTTTATCTACTTTCTTGTGTTTTGTCCATACTTTGGAGTACTTTTCATATGATTTCTTGGATTAACCAATTAACAAGAGCCACAGTGCTAGCTGCCTGTTTTCTGCTGTTTTTGGTTCCAGGAAAGTCAGAAAATGAATATTCTCGGAATTGGACGAGACAAAAGCCAAAGTGCCTATTTTTCCGGAAGACATCTGATGCCAGAAGACGAGACGAAGAAGGGCTGGGGGCTGGCCACACCACCTGGCTGCACGGCCAGGCCTGACCCGCGCCAGGGGGTGGTCTGGCCGACCCCAACACCCCCTCGTCCTCTCCTTCCGCCTATATATTGCCCTCAGGACCAAAACCCTAAGTACCCGATCAAAAATCCACGAAAGATTTTGTAGCCGCCATCATCTCCATCCCTAGACCGGGAGGGATCTGAAGCTCTTCCCGGCACCCTGCCGGAGAGGGGAATTCACCCTAGAGGCCTTCTTCATCATCATGCAAGCCTCTAGTGTGATGCGTGAGTAGTTCATCTCTGGACTACGGGCCCATGTAGTAACTAGATGGCTGGTTCTCCTCCTTTGTGCTTTCATGTCTAGATCTTGTGAGCTCCGTTCATGATCAAGATCATCTATTTGTAATTCTGCATGTTGTGTTTGCGGGGATCCGATGGATATTGAGATGTTATTTCAGATTGATTATTGATTCTATCATGTCTTTGTTATTTGTGATCTTGCATGCTTTCCGTTGTTAGTAGCTATCTTGGCCAAGTAGATGCTAGCAACTCCAAGAGTTAGTATTTATGCTCGATAGTGGGTTCATGCCTCTGGTAATCTGGGGAAGTGACAAAAATCTCTAAGGTACTAGATGTGCTGTTGCTACTAGGGAGAAAACAACAATCCTTTGTTCATAGAACAATCGTATTGTTTACATTACACGCAATTCGTAAAGCAATAATCTGTTGCTTGCAACTTAATACTAGAGGGGGTTCGGATGATAACCTGAAGGTGGATTATTAGTCATAGATGCAGTTGGATGGCGGTCTATGTATAATGTTGTAATGCACAATCAAGTTCCAAAGGAGTCAAGATGATTATTATATGCATGTATTGTTTTCTCGATGTTTGTCAATTCCCCCGTTGTAATTTGTTCACCCATCATGTTATCTATCTTAAGGAGAGACACCTCTAGTGAACTATGGATCCCGGTCCTTTCTTTTACATACAATCTACAAACTGTTTACTGCTTTGTGTTTACTTTCTGCAAACTATTACTTCCTTCCATTCGATACGTTTAATCCTTTGTTTTTAGCAAAACCGGTGAGATTGACAACCTCATCGCAAGTTGGGGGGCAATGTTATGTGGTTGTGTTGTGCAGGTCTCCACGTTGCTACTAGCACCGGTAGTCCGCCCTGCCAAGGCTTAGCTAGCAACACCTTTGAGGTGTTTCCTTGCTCCTACTGGTTCGATTAAACCTTGGTTTCTTACTGAGGGAAAACTTACTACTGTGCTCATCATACCTTCCTCTTGGGGTTCCCCAAGAAGCTCGATATATTTTGGGCCATCAAGTACTTTTTCTGGCGCTGTTGCCGGGGAGTCAAGGACATCTTCACAAGGGGAGTCCCTCATAATCAATCTCTTTACTTTGTTATTTTTGTTTTTCTTAGTTTCTTTTTGCTTTGTTTGCTTGTTTTGTTATCAAAAACACAAAAAAATTAGTTTTACAAGTTCTCTTTCTTTATCAAAAACACAAAAAATGAGTACTCTTGAAAACACTAAGTTGTGTGACTTCACTAGCACCAACAACAATGATTTTATGAGCACACCTATTGCTCCACCTGTGCCTGAAGATACTTTCTTTGAGATAAAACCTGCTTTACTCAATCTTGTTATGAGAGAACAATTTTTTGGTATTGGTAATGAAGATGTTGTTGCCCATCTAAATAACTTTGTTGAACTTTGTGAGATGCAAAAGCATAGGGATATAGATGGTGATATTATTAAGCTGAAATTGTTTCCTTTCTCTTTGAGAGGAAAAGCTAAAGAATGGTTGAATTCCTTAACTAGGAATAGTATTGATTCTTGGACTAAGTGCAAAGATGCTTTCATTAGAAAATACTATCCTCCTACTAAGATTATATCTATGAGAAGTGAAATAATGAAGTTTAAACAATCTGATAATGAACATGTTGCTCAAGCTTGGGAAAGAATGAAATCTATGGTTAAGAATTGTCCCACTCATGGACTGACTGCTTGGATGATCATCCAAACTTTTTATGCAGGATTGAACTATTCTTCAAGGAACCTATTGGATTCTGCTGCTGGAGGTACCTTTATGACCATTACTTTGGGTGCTGCAACAAAGCTTCTGGATAATATGATGGTTAACTACTCCGAATGGCATACTGAAAGAGCTCCACAAGGTAAGAAGGTAAATTATGTTGAGGAAACCTCCTCCTTGAGTGATAAGATTGATATTATTATGTATATGCTTGTTAATGGGAAAGCCCATATTGATCCAAATAATGTTCCTTTAGCCTCTTTGGTTGCTCAAGAAGAGCAAGTTGATGTGAACTTCATAAGAAATAGCAATTTTGGCAATAATGCGTATAGGAATAATTTTGGTAACAACAATTATAAGCCATATCCTCCCAACAATGGTAATGCTTATGGAAATTCTTACAACAATAATAGGAGTGCTCCCTCTGAACTTGAAGTTATGCTTAAAGACTTTATTAGTAGACAAACTGCTTTCAATAAAACTATTGAGGAAAAACTCTCTAATGCTGAAAGAAATATAGCATCCTTGGCTGAAGCTCAATCTTCTTTGAATAAAATGCCTGCTAAACCTGAAACTAATGATAATCCCTTTGCAGCTACTAATGCCATACAAGTAAGAATTGATGAAAATGTTAGACTATTAGCTGAATTACATGCTATGTGGGAAAGAGAAGATGAAATTACTAGAAACATCAGTGTTTCTACTATCACCACCACTAGTGTTGAGGCTAGTAATAGTTCTACTACTTTAGATGATAATTTTGATTTTGATCTTGATGGTTGCAATATCTCTGAAGTTATTAAGTTCCTACAAAAGCTTGCTAAAAGTCCTAATGCTAGTGCTATGAACATGGCCTTTACAAAACACATTACTGATGCTCTCATAAAGATTAAAGAAGAAAAGATGAAACATAAATATTCTATTCCTATAAAATAAGAAGATGGTTGGAAACCCATCATTAATATAAAAGTGAATGACTTTGATTTCAAAGCTTTATGTGATCTTGGTAGTAGTGTTTCTATTATGCCTAGAAGGATTGATGATAATGCTAAAAAGAAACTCATGGGGAGTATTAATGATGTTCTTATTATGGTTAACAATGCCTATGTCCCTGTTGATTTCTATGTTTTGGATGTTGAATGCAATGCTTCTTGTCCTATTACTTTGGGAAGACCTTTTCTTAGAACTGTTGGTGCCATTATTGATATGAAAGAAGGCACCATTAAATATCAAATCCCACTCAAGAAAGGTATACAACACTTCCCTAAGAAGACAGATAGGTCTTCTTTTGCTTCTCCTATGAAAACAAAATTTGGTTTTAATGCTTCTTCATTTGAGAACACTTGATTCTTTTTCTTGCTTCTTATGCCTAACTTAAAGGCGTTAAAGAAAAGTACTTATTGGGAGATAACTCAAAAATTTTAGACGAGTCTTGGACGTTATTACTTCCGCTCCTTATCCTTTTTATTTGCTTTTTGTGCCAAGAGTAACCTCTAATGAGAGAGAAGTAATGATTGGGAAAGTTGCTGTCCCAAAACAGATTTCCGTGCTTCACCGTAAAAATTCGTGTAAAATCACTGAACATATTTTTGAGGCGTGAATTTTTGTGCTTCTGACCCAGATTGTTATCTAACTTTCGTTAGTTCAGCACTTTTTGATTTGAGCAACAGAAGGTCTTCGAAAAAAATCGTCTTTACCTGCTGGTCTGTTTTGACAGATTTCTGCCATTTTCTGCATTTGCTTCTTGTTGGTTCCTTTTTGAGTTCTTTTGGGGAATTGAGATTTTTGAGGGAAGTGCTTCAGTAGCTAGTGTTCTAATGGAAGTTTATTGGTGTTAGAACTGAACCTTAAGACCTATTATCTTGAGTTCACTAATGTTGCTAATAAAGATTGTGTGAAGTTTTGTATGAAGGAAAAAATTTAGGTGTATGGAAGGAACGAGTAATGAGATGAAGGATGGACTAAAGCTCAAGCTTGGGGATTCCACACGTGTCACCCCAAGAAATATCCAAGAAGTACAAGCGTAAAAGCTTGGGGATGCCCAAGGCATCCCCCTCTTCATCAATAAAAATTCCAGGTTTCTTCCAAACGCTTCATTTTTATTGTTTCATGCACAGTTGTGTTGTTCTTGGAGCGTCTTCTTTTTTGTTTTCGTTTTGGTTTTTCGTATGCTTGGTTTGATTAGTTTACTGAATAAATTGGTTGGACCCCCTCTTTCATACATTGGTTTTCAAATAGTTTGGTTTGGTTTGGAAAAGAGTAGGAAAGTTCATGCTTAAGTGTTAAAGAGAGCTTGTTTTTGACTGTGGCCTATGCTTTGTCATGCCATGCTTGATATTGTTTTGGCTTTATGCTTAGTATTCTTTGCTGTAGCATGACTTGTTATAAACAATTGAGATTGCTTAATATACCTTGGATGAATCATGCATTGTTTTAGCATATTAAAGCATAGTATAGTGGTATTCTCCTTTGATACTTTATTTGTGTTGACTTGGCACATGCTCACACCATGTTATGACTATCCCAAGTCACCGTAGCCTTTATGATCCTTTAGTTTTCAACTTGTAGTATCACTTTATGCTTTGATCAATGATGTTTTGTCGCTCTGCATGATTATGGCCATTATTGATCTCTTAGTTTGTCGCTCCCAGTCTTTTGCTAGCCTCCACAACCAAGTATGAGTTCCACTCATGCATCCAACTCTCTAAACCAAGTTATTCCAAAGAGTCCACCATACCTACCTACTAGCATATGCTATTCTAAGTATATTCATATTTTTGTTTACCTTCCAAATTAAACTTGTTACGAGAAAACTAGTGATTAAAGCTCTCACGAACTTGATGGCACACTTTACTTTTTTTGCCCTTAATAAACTTGAACCAGTGTGTCGTATATGTTGTATATGCTTGCACTTATTTGTTGGGAATTAGCAGAACCATGCTGTCATGGGGAACGCTTTCAACACTGCACGGGTACCTTGTACCTCGTTGATATCATGCTCTTTTGTATATGGATGTCGTTGGTGTGAAATGAAAGGGGAGCTTGTAAGTCCATGGAGTTATGTATATGTGCTAGAGAAATGCCTGGGCCGCTGGTCTAATCTATGCTGACATGGTGGAAACCTGCAGCATAACCATAATGAGCTGTCTATGGAGCATTCTTCTTATAAAAAAAGAGTCCTATATTGAGAAAAAAAAGAGATTATGAAAAGAGGAAAGAGAGAAAAAAAGCACCATATTCCCATGGTAAATAAGAAGATTGCTGAGATGCTCGTTGTCTACTTGCCTTGTCATTTTGATATGGGGATTCTTCCGTATCATCGGGCAAGGGGTACCTCGTTGGCGGTTCTCTATGATACACATGTACTTATGATGACAAGAACTTACCGGTGACTAAACTTGAGTAGCATGAGGAGCGGCCCTCGTATTCAAGGGACATGAGATTTCTAACTTATACTTCGTCAAGCATGTACACCATAGTTTGTTCACTTTAACCTTAATCACTTCAAGATGCTTATGATAGGGGCAATGAGAGCTGAAAGCTATTAAGTACCATAATTTTTGGAAGCTCTTTATCAGACTTGAATCCCTACTTCCTTCTATGAATGCCTTTCTTCCACCATTATATTTACTTTGCAATCACTTGTTTAATAGGTGTTTAAATTTCAGAATACCAAGCATGAACAACCATACTTTTGGAGAGATATTTGAGAGTAATGCACCTAGGAGGTCGAGGCCCTCAAGAACAGCCTCTCAACCTAGGCCATCATACAACGAAGATCTCATTGCAACTCGTATTGGTAGTGAAAGGGATGATGGGGATGCTCACCCATCCTCTTTTCCTTGTTTTACTTTCTTACAAGCTACAGGTATTCTTGATGATTTCTTGCTACTGATTGAGAGGGTTGGTTTGACCTCATATATGCAAGATGAGAGTGCACAATACGCTACGCTCACCAAAACTTTTGTTGAGAGCTTCACGTTTACTAACACATCCTATCAGTCGACTGTCTCTTTTAAAATCTATAATCTTCCCTTCACCATGCCTTTGGAGAGATTTTGCAGTATTGTAGGTGTACGCATGACAGGGACCATGAAGAAAATTCAAGGGCGACCCTCTGATTTGTTGGAGCTTTACCGAGGGGTGACCAATGATGATGACCGCGTGGCGCAGCACAGAAAGATAAGAAATATCCAACTCCCTGCTCTTAGATACTTTGCATATTATCTTGCTACTAGTGTACTTGGTAGGGAGAACACAAGTAATATTTCCAACTATCATTTAGCATTCCTTGCTGCTGCGCTTAACAATGATACTCATTACAATCTTGGCTCGCTTATTGCTCGCCGCCTAGCTGCTAGGGGGCCTATCTATGGGGGCATCATTGCCTCACGTATAGTTGGTGCATTAGGTCTTTTAGTGGAGCCCAATGATACTATGCTGGCACCACAGAGGCTTGACCTTGTTGCTATGAAAACTCATCACTTTGTCACTGCTACTTCTGATTTGAACAGTCTAGTATATAGGATGCTTTTCACTGATGGGGATGAAAGGGAGATCCTTTTGCCACAACCTTATTTGTTTAGTGTTCACAGGAGACCGTGGTCGTGCTCCAAGGAGGAGGTGGACGAGCAGCTTCGCTTGCTGGGTTTCCACGAGCAGCACCAGGAGGATGTGCCCTCCTATGATTACTCCGCACATTATGTAGGGACGTACTCGAGCTCACACCAGGACGAGGGTACTTCCTCGTCGTACCATGGTGACACTTCATCCTGGCTAGCTTGGGATTGATACCCACTTAGGCCAAAATCCTAAGCTTGGGGGGAGGTACGCCTACACCGCACTCATCTCCATATCATGTACGTCGGTACTTTGTATATTCATGTTTTCGTTCTCTCTCTTTAGTTTTCGTTCTTTCTTTGCTTTTTCTTTCGAAAACACAAAAAGACCAAAAATATTTCTATTGTTTCTCTTTGGTTTGCTTCTTTTTCTTTTTTCCTTGGTTTGTTTTTCCCTTTTGCTTTGTTTGAACTATACAAAAACCCAAAAAGATTTTGCTTTGCTTGTTTTCCTCTTTGGTTCTTGTTTTAAAAAATCGAAAACACCAAAAATATTTGTCGTTCTTCTTTGGTTTTTGTGAGTTTGCTATAGGGTTCAGCAGTCCTCAGTGGATATTGGTTTCACATTATTATTCAAGCCACACAAGTGAAGAGCAATAATGAGGATTAATGACAACTTGAGGCGTGGTAAGAGGCTGGTAACAAACTCTATTTGTTTTCATTTTTGTACATATACTCATCACTGTGGGTATGCTTAGTCTGTTTATGTAGGGTGTATGTTATCTTTGGATGCTTAGTAGTTCTTGCTTTCGTATGATTAGCTCCAGCTCGCTAATAGTTTGTAGCATGTCCTATGAATGTTTGCTTGCATTATTCTATTCATAAATTGGTATGACACCGTGGTATCCTCCTCTGAATGTTTCATTTGAATTGACATGGCACATGCTCACGCATGCCCATGACTGTGATAATCAGTTAAGCCTTGATGGATTATTTTGCCTTGAGGATCTTGAATCACTTTCATGCCATGATTAGTCCTATTTTGTTGCAAGCATGATTATGATAGTTATTGCTCTCTTGTTGGTTGCTCCCTTACTATTGCTAGCCTTCACTTACACTGAGTATGTTTTACTCAAGTTTCCAACTCCCTAAACCAAATATTTCCAAAGTGTCCACCATACCTACCCATTAGCATCATTTGCTACTTCCGTGCATATTCATTATGCCTTGTTTTCTTCCGAATAAAATGTTTGCCTGTTATGAGAAAGTTAGTTAGTAAAGCTCTCATGAACTTGATGCCACACTTTATTTTCTTGCACTTAATAAATCTAAACCATTGCGTCCTTGATACATTGCCAATGTATCTATAAGTTTTGATGCTCCATGCTTGGTTTTATCCACTTTCTTGTGTTTTGTCCACACTTTGGAGTACTTTTCAAATGATTTGTTGGACTAACCTATTAATAGAAGCTACATTGCCAGCTGCCTGTTTTCTGCTGTTTTTGGTTCCAGGAAAGTCAGAAAATGAATATTCTCGGAATTGGACGGGACAAAAGCCAAAGTGCCTATTTTTCCAGAAGACTCCAGGAGCCAGAATACGAGACGGAGGAGGGCCAGGGGCTGTCCACACCACCCCTAGGCGCGGGCTGGGCCGGGCTGCGCCAGGGCATGGTGTGGTGGCCCCAGGCACCCCCTCAGTCTCCCTCTTCGCCTATAAGAAGCCTTCTGACCTAAAAACTCCGGGGGATTCGACGTTTTTCCAGAAGGAGTTCCGCTCTGCCGCCACCACCAGATTCCACGAAACAGCACCAGAAACTCCGTTCTGGCACCCTACCAGGATGGGGAATTGGAGGAGATCATCGCCATCATCATCACCATCGCTTCTCCATCGACCATCCATGTTTCCCCCATCTATGAGTGAGTAATCCCCCGCTGTAGGCTATGGGGATGGTAGGGATTGGATGAGATCGTTCATGTAATGGCATCAGATTGTTAGGGCATGGTGCCTAGTATCTTCTATTAGTGCTTTATGACTTTGTTGCGACTTGTTGTGCTTAATGCTTGTACCACTAGGGCCCGAGTGCCATGATTTCAGATCTGAACATGTTATTGATTCATTATGATAGTATTGTTTTTGGTCTTATCTGCAAGTTGTATACACACGTTGTTGTCTGGAACCTATGGCCCCGAAGTGACAGAAATCAGGATAACCGGAAGGGAATGGTTTTGATGTGAGGATCACATGTGTTCATGGAGTGTTAATGCTTTGCTCCGGTGCTCTATTAAAAGGAGCACCTTAATTGCCAGTAGTTCCCTAGAGGCCCCGCTACAAACGGGCTGACAGGACAAAAGATGTTGTGCAAGTTCTCATTGCGAGCACGTATGACTATATATGGAACACATGCCTAGGATTGTCTAGTACTTGGATGCTTTATCTTATTTATCTGCAATTGCCCTATGTTCTGATTGCTATGTGGATTGTCTTGTCCATGCAACACCCGTCCATCCATCCCTATGCCTACCGCACTCGAATCCCACTGTTACTGCTTTTGTTACTACTGTCTTTGCTTTACTACTGCTATTACTTTACTATTCCTACTACAAAACTGTTGCTACTGATAAACTGCTGCGAGCAAGATTGTTTCTAGGTGCAGCTGAATTGACAACTCAGTTGTTAAGGCTGATAAATATTCTTTGGCTCCCCTTGTGTCGAATCAATAAATTGGGTTTCACTTCCCTCGAAAATACTGCGATACACCCCCTATACTTGTGGGTTATCAGTCCTTCTTTGTTGCGTATATGCTTGCGCTTTATAAGTTGAAGTTAGCAGAATCATGTTTCATGGGGAACGTTTTCAACATTTCATTGGTACTTAGTACCTAGTTGATATCATGTTCTTTTGCTTATGGATCCCGGCGGTGTGAAATAAAAGTGGAACTTGTAAGATCATGGAGTTTGTATGTATGTTAGAGAAACGCCTGGGCCCCTAGCCTAAGCCATGCCTAATCATGGTGGAAACTTGCGGCATAACCATAATGAGCATTCTATGAAGCATCCTCAATAAAAATCTATGCACATAGTAAATAAAAAGATCGCCAAGATGCTCATTGTCTGCTTGCCTTGTTATTTTGATTATGGGACAGCTCCCGTGTCATGTGCAAGGGGTACCCCGTTGGCGGTTCTCTATGATACGTATATACTTACAATGACAAGAGCTTACTTGTGACTGAAGTTGAGTAGCATGAGGATCGGTCTTCGAAAGTAAGGGGCATGAGACTTCGATTTATAACTTGTCAAGCATATCCTCTTAGTTGTGTCACTTTAACCTTAACCATTTAAAGATGCTTATGATAGGGGCAATGAGAGCTCAAAGCTAACGAGTACCATACTTTCAGCATTTGGAAGCCTTTCAAAATTATTCAAAACCTTTTTCTTTACTTGTTGAGTCTCCATTTATTCTTTGAGCACCTTCTTGAGAGCATAGTTGTCATTCTTTGTGCTTGTCTCATTACTTGATTATTTGTGTTATGACTTTGATGCTTGTATCCTTGATATCTTTACTTCTAGTCATCACTTGAACTTCATAGGTGCCTTGACATTCATAATCAAAGGCAAGCGAGATACCACTCTATCATACCTTTTTATGAGCATTGTAATGTTGCTTACGTTTATACTTCATGCTACTTATTATTTTTGAGTTGGAATCTCTTCATAGCTTGCAATGACTATTAAATAGACTCAGTTGCATACTCTTTATTATGAACTGTCTAAGTAATTGATCGCATTGTTGAGAATATTTACATCTTATGAAGCAAATGTGGTCGTGAAAGTTCTTTTATCGCACTCAGTTTTCAACTGAATTGCTTGAGGACAAGCAATAAGCTAAGCTTGGGGGGAGTTGATACATCCAAAACGTATCTACTTTTCCGAACACTTTTGCTATTGTTTCTCCTCTATACTTGTGTGATTTGGATACAACTAATGCGAACTGGCGCTGTTTTCAGCAGAATTGCCTTGGTGTCTACTTTTTGTGCAGAAAATCAACTATCAGGAAAAATCCCGGAAAATATGACAAAAATCCTATTTCACCCGAAGACTCCAGGAGCCAGAATACAAGACGGAGAAGAGCCAGGGGTGGCCACACCACCTGGTGGCACGGGCCAGGCTAGGCCGTGCCAGGGGGTGGTGTGGGCCCGAGCTATGAGACGACAAACCATAGGACGCTAGGGTTGTAGCCACATCTGCCGTCCCGACGGCGTCGAGGGTGATATATACATTTCGGCAACATCATAGAAGTAGCAGTAGTAGCACCACGTCGGCAACACCACCATCCCATAAGTAGCAGCACGCGACAACGTATCGGGGAACATCGGGTTGCGATCATCGACGTCCCGTGGGTGTCAAGTGCGGATAACAGGACAAGGTAGGAGTCTGATACGTTGCAAACGTATCCATAATTTTTGATGTTCCATGATTGGTTTTATCTACTTTCTTATGTTTTGTCCACGCTTTGGAGTACTTTTCATATGATTTTTTTGGACTAACCTGTTAACAAGAGCCACAGTGCCAGCTGCCTGTTTTCTGCTGTTTTTGGTTCCAGGAAAGTCAGAAAATAAATATTCTCGGAATTGGATGGGACAAAAGCCAAAGTCAGTTTTTCACCGAGGGACACCTAGATCCAGAATACGAGACGGAGAGGCGCTGGGGCCCGACCACAGCACCTAGCCGCCCTAGGAACCCCCTCGGCCTCTCCTTCCGCCTATATATTGCCTCCGATACAGAAACCCTAAGTACTCGATCAAAAATCCATGAAAGAGTCTATAGCCGCTGTCATCTCCATCCCTAGATCGGGAGGGATCTGAAGCTCTTCCCGGCACCCTACCGGAGAGGGGATTTCACCCTGGAGGCCTTCTTCATCACCATGCAAGCCTCCGGTGTGATGCGTGAGTAGTTCATCCTTGGACTACGGATCCATGTAGTAGCTAGATGGCTGGTTCTCCTCCTTTGTGCTTTCATGTCTAGATCTTGTGAGCTCCATTCATGATCAAGATCATCTATTTGTAATTCATACATGTGTTTGCGGGGATCCGATGGATATTGAGATGTTATTTTAGATTGATTATTGATTCTATCATGTCTTTGTTATTTATGATCTTGCATGCTTTTCATTGTTAGTAGCTATCTTGGCCAAGTAGATGCTAGCAACTCCAAGAGTTAGTATTTATGCTCGATAGTGGGTTCATGCCTCTGGTAATCTGGGGAAGTGACAGAAATCTCTAAGGTACTAGATGTGCTGTTGCTACTAGGGAGAAAACAACAATCCTTTGTTCATAGAACAATCGTATTGTTTACTTTACACACAATTCGTAATGCAATTATCTGTTGCTTGCAACTTAATACTGGAGGGGGTTTGGATGATAACCTGAAGGTGTATTATTAGTCATAGATGCAGTTGGATTACGGTCTATGTATAATGTTGTAATGCCCAATCGAATCTCAAAGGAGTCAAGATGAGTAGTATATGCTTGTATTCTTTCTCGATGTCTGTCAATTTCCCCGCTGTAATTTGTTCACCCAACATGTCATCTATCTTAAGGAGAGCCACCTCTAGTGAACTATGGACCCCGGTCCTTTCTTTTACTATCAATCTACAATCAACTGTTTACTGCTTTGTGTTTACTCTTTGCAAACTATTACTTTCTTCCACTCGATACGTTTAATCCTTTGTTTTCAGCAAAACCGGTGAGATTGACAATCTCATCGTAAGTTGGGGATAGAGTTCTGTGGTTGTGTTGTGCAGGTCTCCACGTTGCTGCTGGCACCGGTAGTGCGCCCTGCCAAAGTTCAGCTGGCTACACCTTTGGGGTGTTTCCTTCCTCCTACTGGATTAATAACCTTGGTTTCATAACTGAGGGAAAACTTACTGCTATGCTCATCATACCTTCCTCTTGGGGTTCCCCAACAAGCTCGTTAATACACGAGTCAACAAGTACTTTTTCTGGCGCTGTTGCCGAGGAGTCAAGGACATCTTCACAAGGGGAGTCCCTCATAACCAATCTCTTTACTTTGTTATTTTTGGTTTGCTTAGTTTACTTTTGCTTTGTTTGCTTGTTTCTTTATCAAAAACACACAAAAAATAGTTCCTACTATAGTTGTTATTTTCATTGGTCTGTTATTGTCTTGCTTTATCATGGTTTCTATCAATGGTTGGTTTCTTTGAAACTGAATCTTATTGGCACAGTGGGTTCACGAAAGAACAAAAATATTATTATAAGGAACACCGCTTGTCACAAAAGGGAAACACTTATGGGAACAAATTGATAAATTGTATACCATTGCTATAAACGTGTGCTCTACTTATAATGTTACTTATTGTTTTGATAAATCTTGTTGCTGTAGGAGGTATAAACACCTCCCTTTTCAATGTGAGTATAATGATAATGTTACCATATCTTCTTATGTTAAAGGGAATTATGACTTTTATGATGTAGAATAAATTGAAGAATTTATTGCTTGGAAGGGTGCATTTGAACTTGCTAGTTTGCTTGAAAATACTGATGATTCACCTTATAAATATGAGGTTTATGATATACTTAAATTTTGCTTTGATAATTATAAGGTAGAAAATGGCTATATTCTTGAATATCTTAATAGATCCTCTCCACCAATGGAAGAGACTAATGCCTTACAGGAGCCTATGGAAGAAGAAATTGCTAAAACTGGAAGCTCATTGGATGAAAAAGAGGAGGAGAGTGATGATCAAGAGGAGGAAGAATGGATCTACCCATTCCTACCTTCTAATCATAGTAACTCTTTACCCCTTACAATATTTGATTGTCCCACATGCTTACTAAAGGAGGATGAATATTATGTTCCTGAGGATTCTTTTGAAAATGTTTATAATAAAGCTCTAGTGCTTGTAGATCATGAAAATCTTGCTTTATGTGATAGTTATATTGTTGAGTTTATTCATGAGGCTACTGAAAATTATTATGAGAGAGAAAAATATGGTTGTAAAAGTTTTCATGGTACTAAAACACCTCTCTATGTGCTGGAAGTTTTGAAGTTACTCTTATTTTATCTTCCTATGCCTGTCACTTTGTTCTTTGTGAATTTATTTGGATAAAAGATTCCTATGCATAGGAAGTGGGTTAGACTTAAATGTGTTTTTAAATTGCTTCTTGATGCTCTCTTTTACTTCAATTCATATTTCCTATGTGAGCATCTTCTCAAACTATCATGCCTAACTTAAAGGTGTTAAAGGCGTTAAAGAAAAGTACTTATTGGGAGATAACCCAAAAGTTTTAGATGAGTCTTTAAAGTTATCTCCTTATCCTTTTTATTTGCCTTTTGTGCCAAGAGTAATCTCTAATGAGAGAGAAGTAATGATTGGGAAAGTTGCTGTCCCGAAACAGATTTCTGTGCTTCACCTTAAAAATTCGTGTAAAATCTTTGTACGTCCTTTTGAGGCGTGAATTTTTGTGCTTCTGCCCTAGGTTGTTATCTAACTTTAGTTAGTTCAACACTTTTCGATTTGATCAACAGAAGGTCTTCGAGAAAATTCGTCTTTACCTGCTGGTCTGTTTTGACAGATTTCTACCATTTTTTGCATTTGCTTCTTGTTGGTTCCTTTTTGAGTTCTTTTGGGGAATTGAGCTTTTTGAGGGAAGTGCTACAGTAGCTAGTGTTGTAATGGAAGTTTTATTGGTGTTGGAACTGAACCTAAAGACTTATTATCTTGAGTGCACTAATGTTGCTAATAAAGATTGTGTGAAGTTTTGTATGAAGGAAAAATTTCAGGTGTATGGAAGGAATGAGTAATGCGATGAAGAATGGACTAAAGCTCAAGCTTGGGGATGCCATGCGTGTCACCCTAAGAAATATCCAGGAAGTACAAGCGTCAAAGCTTGGGGATGCCCAAGGCATCCCCCTCTTCATCAATAAAAATCCTAGGTTTCTTCCAAACGCTTCATTTTTATTGTTTCATGCACAATTGTGTTGTTCTTGGAGCGTCTTCTTTTTTGTTTTCATTTTTGTTTTGGTTTTTCGTTTGCTTGATTTGCTTAGTTTGCTAAATAAATTGGTTTTTAGATAGTTTGGTTTGGATTGGAAAAGAGTAGGAAAAGTTCATGCTTAAGTGGTAAAGGGAGCTTGTTTTTGACTGTGGCCTATGCTTTGTCATGCCATGCTCGATATTGTTTTGGCTTTATGCTTAGTATTCTTTGTTGTAGCATGACTTGTTATAGACAATTGAGATTTCTTAATGTGCCTTGGAAGGATCATGCGTTGTTTTAGCATATTAAAGCATAGTATTGTGGTATTCTCCTTTGATGCTTTATTTGGGTTGACTTGGCGCATGTTCACACCATGTTATGACTATCCCAAGTCATCATAGCCTTTATGATCCTTTAGTTTTCAACTTGTAGTATCACTTTATGCTTTGATCAATGATGTTTTGTCGCTCTGCATGATTATGGCCATTATTGCTCTCTTACTTTGTCGCTCCCAGTCTTTTGCTAGCCTCTGATGACCCACAAGTATAGGGGGTGTATCGCAGTATTTTCGAGGGAAGTGAAACCCAATTTATTGATTCGACACAAGGGGAGCCAAATAATATTTATAAGCCTTAACAACTGAGTTGTCAATTTAGCTGCACCTGGAAACAATCTTGCTCACAGCAGTTTATCAGTAGCAACAGTTTTGTAGTAGGAATAGTGAAGTAGCAGCAGTAGTAAAGTAAAGACAGCAGTAACAATAGTAGTGAATAGTGGGATTCGAGTGCGGTGGGCATAGGGATGGATGGACGGGCGTTGCATGGACAAGACAATTCACATAGCAATCAGAACATAGGGCAATTGCAGATAAATAAGATAAAGCATCCAAGTACTAGATAATCCGAGGCATGTGTTCCATATATAGTCATACGTGCTCGCAATGAGAACTTGCACAACATCTTTTGTCCTGCCATCCCGTTTGCAGCGGGGCCTCAAGGGAACTACTGGCAATTAAGGTGCTCTTTTTAATAGAGCACCAGAGCAAAGCATTAACACTCCGTGAACACATGTGATCCTCACATCAAAACCATTCCCTCCAGTTATCCCGATTTCTGTCACTTCGGGGCCATTGGTTCCGGACAACAACGTGTGTATACAACTTGCAGATAAGACCAAAAACAATACTATCATAATGAATCACTAACATGTTCAGATCTGAAATCATGGCACTCGGGTCCTAGTGACAAGCATTAAGCACAACAAGGCGCAACAAAGTCATAAATCACTAATAGAAGATACTAGGCACCATGCCCTAACAATATGATGCCATTACATGAACAATCTCATCCAATACCTACCATCCCCATAGCCTACAACGGGGGATTACTCACTCATATATGGGGTAACATGGATAGTCGATGGAGAAGCGATGGTGATGATGATGGCGATGATCTCCTCCAATTCCCCGTCCCGGAAGGGTGCCAGAACGGAGTTTCTGGTGCTGTTTCGTGGAATCTGGTGGTGGCGGCGGAGCGGAACTCCTTCTGGAAAAACGTCGAACCCCCTAGAGTTTTTAGGTCAGAAGGCTTCTTATAGGCGAAGAGGGAGACCGAGGGGATGCCTGGGGCGGCCAGACCACCCCCTGGCATGGCCAGGCCCAGCCCACACGGCCAGGTGGTGTGGTTGGGCCCCAGCCCCACTCCGTCTCATATTCTGGATCCGGGAGTCTTTTGGTGAAATATGATTTTTGGCTTTTGTCCCGTCCAATTCTGAAAATATTCATTTTTTGACTTTCCTTGAACCAAAAACAGCAGAAAATAGGCAGCTGGCACTGTGGCTCATGTTAATAGGTTAGTCCAAGAAATCATATGAAAAGTACTCCAAAGTGTGGACAAAACATAAGAAAGTAGATAAAACCAAGCATGGAACATCAAAAATTATAGATACATTTGCAATGTATCAACATCCCCAAGCTTAACTCCTGCTCGTCCTCGAGTAGGTAAGTGATAAAAAGAAAGAATAAGTTTTGAGGTGACATGCACCATCATAAACTTGATCAAAGTATTTGTAAAACATTCAAAGTTGGGATCATGGTACTTCAATCATAACATGAAAGACAAAGTTCTAGCAATAAGACAAAGAAACTATGATGCAACATGAAAAGACACAAACAAAAGATTCATGAATAACAATGCTTTGCAAGACATTTGTTTGTTTCAGATAAAGAAAACATAGCATAATAGCATTCAGCTTGTCCCTCATAGAGTAGCAAGTATAAATGCATAGGACACCTTCAAAGTTCATAAGAGTGACTAGATACAAATAGTTTAAAACAAGCAATATCAAGGTATGCATCAATCAACAAGTCTTGGGACAATGCACATAGAACTAAGAATGGGCACTATACTCTCAAAGTAAGTGCATAAAGATAGAAGGTGGAGACTCAATATATATAGTGTAAGAAAGGCCTTCATAGAAGGAAGTAGGGATTCAAGTCTCATAAAGAGCTTCCAAAAATTATGGTACTTAATAGCTTTCAGCTCTCATTGCCTCTATCATAAGCATCTTGAAGTGATTAAGGTTAAAGTGAACAACCTATGGTGTACATGCTTGACGAAGTATAAGTCAGAAATCTCATGTCCCTTGTATACGAGGGCCGCTCCTCATGCTACTCAAGTTTAGTCACCGGTAAGTTCTTATCATCGTAAGTACATGTGTATCATTGAGAACCGCCAACGGGGTACCCCTTGCCCGATGATACGGAAGAATCCCCATATCAAAATGACAAGGCAAGCAGACAACGAGCATCTCAGCATTCTTCTTATTTACCATGGGAATATGGTGCTTTTTTTTTCTCTCGTTCCTCTTTTCATAGTATATCTTTTTTTTCTTTTCTCTTTTTTTCTCAATATAGGACTCTTTTTTTATAAGAAGAATGCTTCATAGACAGCTCATTCTGGTTACGCTGCAGGTTTCCACCATGTCAGCATGGATTAGACCAGCGGCCCAGGCATTTCTCTAACACATATACATAACTCCATGGACTTACAAGCTCCCCTTTCATTTCACACCGACGACATCCATATACAAAACAGCATGATATCAACTAGGTACAAGTACCAAGTGCAATGTTGAAAGCGTTCCCCATGAAAGCATGGTTCTGCTAATTCCCAACAAATAAGTGCAAGCATATACAACATAGACGACACAATGGTTCAAGTTTATTAAGGGCAAGTAAAGTAAAGTGTGCCATCAAGTTCGTGAGAGCTTTAATCACTAGTTTTCTCATAACAAGTGGAAGGTAAACAAAGGCATGAATATACTTGGAATAGCATAAGCTACTAGGTAGGTATGGTGGACTCTTTGGAATAACTTGGTTTAGGGAGTTGGATGCATGAGTGGAACTCATACTTGGTTGTGGAGGCTAGCAAAAGACTGGGAGCGACAAACTAAGAGAGCAATAATGGCCATAATCATGCAGAGCGACAAAACATCATTGGTCAAAGCATAAAGTGATACTACAAGTTGAAAACTAAAAGATCATAAAGGCTTCTGGTGACTTGTGATAGTCATAACATGGTGTGAGCATGTGCCAAGTCAACCCAAATAAAGCATCAAAGGAGAATACCACTATACTATGCTTTAATATGCTAAAACAACGCATGATTCATCCAAGGCACATTAAGCAATCTCAATTGTTTATAACAAGTCATGATACAGCAAATAATACTAAGCATAAAGCCAAAACAATATCAAACATGGCATGACAAAGCATAGCCACAGTCAAGAACGAGCTCTTTTTACCACATGAGTATGAACTTTCCTACTCTTTTCCAAACCAAACCAAACTATTTGCAAACCAAAGTGTGAAAGAGGGGGTCCAACCAACTTATTCAGAAAACTAAGCAAACCAAGCAAACTAAAAACAAAAACAAAAACGAAAAATAAGACGCTCCAAGAAAAACACAACTGTGCATGAAACAATAAAAATGAAGTGTTTGGAAGAAACCTGGAATTTTTATTGATGAAGAAGGGGATGCCTTGGGCATCCCCAAGCTTTGACGCTTGTACTTCTTGGATATTTCTTGGGGTGACACGCGTGACATCCCCAAGCTTGAGCTTTAGTCCATCCTTCATCTCATTACTCATTCCTTCCATACACCTGAAATTTTTCCTTCATACACAATCTCATTAGCAACATTAGTGCACTTAAGATAAATAAGCCTCAAGGTTCAGTTATAACCCCAAATAAACTTCCATTAGAACACTAGCTACTGTATCACCTCCCTAAAAAATCTCAATTCCCCAAAGGAACTCAAGAAGGAAGTAACAAGAAGCAAATGCAGAAAATGGCAGAAATCTGTCAAAACAGACCAGCAGGTAAAGACGAATTTTTTCGAAGACCTTATGTTGCTCAAATCAAAAAGTGTTGAACGAACTAAAGTTAGATAACAACCTGGGGCAGAAGCACAAAAAATTACAGCTCAATCCGACATACAGAGCTCTCTCAGGAATGTTTATGGTGAAGCACAAAAATCTGTTTCGGGACAGCAACTTTTCCAATCATTACTTCTCTCTCATTAGAGGTTACTCTTGGCACAAAAAGCAAATAAAAAGGATAAGAAAAGGTTATTATAGAGGTAATAACTTCCAAGACTCATCTAAAACTCTTGGGTTATCTCCCAAGAATTACTTTTCTTTAACGCCTTTAAGTTAGGCATAAGAAGCAAAGAAAGAATCAAGTGTTCTCAAATGAAGAAGCATTAAGACCAAATTTTGTTTTCATAGGAGAAGCAAAAGAAATCTTTTCTCTATTTTTAGGGAAGTGTTCTATACCTTTCTTGAGTGGGAGTTGATATTTAATGGTGCCTTCTTTCATATCAATGATGGCACCAACAGTTCTAAGAAAAGGTCTTCCCAAAGTAATAGGACAAGAAGCATTGTATTCAACATCCAAAACATAGAAATCAACGGGGACATAGGAATCATTAACCATAATAAGAACATCATTTAAAACTCCCCAGGAGTTTATTTTTAGCATTATCATCAAGTGGGACATTCAAATAGCAATCTTCAAGAGGAGGCAAATCAAGCCTATCATAAATCCTTCTAGGCATAATAGAAACACTACTATCAAGATCACACAAAGCTTTGAAATCAAAGTCATTCACTTTCATATTAATGATGGGTTCCCAACCATCTTCTTGCTTTATAGGAATAGAAGATTTATGTTTCATCTTTTCTTCTTTAATTTTTATGAGAGCATCAGTAATGTGTTTTGTAAAAGCCATGTTCATAGCACTAGCATTAGGACTTTTAGCAAACTTTTGTAGGAACTTAATAACTTTAGAGATGTTGCAACCATCAAGATCAAAATCAACTTTATCATCTAAAGTAGTAGAACTATTACTAGCCTCAATACTAGTGGTGGTAATAGTAGAAACACTAATGTTTCTAGCAATTTCATCTTCTCTTTCCCATTTAGCATGTAATTCAGCTAATAGTCTAACATTTTCATCAATTCTTACTTGTATGGCATTAGTAGCTGCAAAGGGATTCTCATTAGTTTCAGGTTTAGCAGCCATTTTATTCAAAGTAGATTGAGCTTCAGCTAAAGATGCTATATTTCTTTCAGCATTAGAGAGTTTTTCCTCAATAGTTTTATTGAAAGCAGTTTGTTTACTAATAAACTCTTTAAGCATAACTTCAAGTTCATATGGAGCACTCTTATTATTGTTGTAAGGATTTCCATAAGCATTACCATTGTTGGGAGGATATGGCTTATAATTGTTGTTACCAAAATTGTTCCTATAAGCATTATTACCATAAGCATTATTGCCAAAGTTGTTATTTCTTATGAAGTTCACATCAACTTGCTCTTCTTGAGCAACCAAAGAAGCTAGAGGAACATTATTTGGATCAATATGGGCTTTCCCATTAACAAGCATAGACATAATAATATCAATCTTATCACTCAAGGAGGAGGTTTCCTCAACAGAATTTACCTTCTTACCTTGTGGAGCTCTCTCAGTATGCCATTCAGAATAATTAACCATCATATTGTCCAAAAGTTTTGTTGCAGCACCCAAAGTGATGTTCATAAAGGTACCTCCAGCAGCAGAATCCAATAGGTTCCTTGAAGAATAGTTCAATCCTGCATAAAAAGTTTGGATGATCATCCGAGCAGTCAGTCCATGAGTGGGACAATTCTTTACCAAAGATTTCATTCTTTCCCAATCTTGAGCAACATGCTCATTATCAAGTTGTTTAAACTTCATTATTTCACTCCTCATAGACATAATCTTAGCAGGAGGATAGTATTTTCCAATAAAAGCATCTTTGCACTTAGGCCAAGAATCAATACTATTCCTAGTTAAGGAATTCAACCATTCTTTAGCTTTTCCTCTCAAATAGAAAGGAAACAATTTTAGCTTAATAATATAACCATCTATATCCCTATGCTTTTGCATCTCACAAAGTTCAACAAAGTTATTTAGATGGGAAGCAGCATCTTCATTACCAATACCAGAAAATTGCTCTCTAATAACAAGATTGAGCAAATCAGGTTTTATCTCAAAGAAAGTATTTTCAGCCACAAGTGGAGCAATAGGTGTGCTCATAAAATCATTGTTGTTGGTGCTAGTGAAGTCACACAACTTAGTGTTTTCAAGAGTAGTCATTTTTTTGGGGTTTTCAAATAAGAAAGCAAACAAGTAAAACTATTTTTTTGTGTGTTTTTGAAGAACAAAACAAGCAAACAAGGCAAAAAGAAACCAAGCAAAACAAAAACAACAAAGTAAAGAGTTTGGTTATGAGGGACTCCCCTTGTGAAGATGTCCTTGACTCCCCGGCAACGGCGCCAGAAAAATGCTTGATGGCTCAATGCACGGCGCCCAGAAAAATGTTGATGGCTCGTGGTTGATGTAGAGCTCGTTGGGAACCCCAAGAGGAAGGTATGATGAGCACAACAGCAAGTTTCCCCCAGTTATGAAACCAAGGTTTAATCAAACCAGTAGGAGCAAGGAAACACCCCAAAGGTGTTACTAGCTGAGCTTTGGCAGGGCGCACTACCGGTGCTAGTAGCAACGTGGAGACCTACAAAACACAACCACAGAACTTTGTCCCCAACTTGCGATGAGGTTGTCAATCTTACCGTGTTTTGCGGAAAACAAAGGATTAAACGTATTGAATGGAAAGAAGTAAAAGTTTGCAGAAAGTAAACACAAAGCAGTAAAAGATTGTAGATTGTATGTAAAAGACAAGGACCGGGATCCATAGTTCACTAGAGGTGGCTCTCCTTAGATAGATAACATGCTGGGTGAACAAATTACAGCTGGGCAATTGACAAACACCGAGAAAGCAATACATGCATATACTAATCATCTTGACTCCTTTGAGACTTGATTGGGCAATACAACATAATACATAGACCACCATCCAACTGCATCAATGACTAATAATCCACCTTCAGGTTTTCATCCAAACCCCCTCTAGTATTAAGTTGCAAGCAACAGATTATTGCTTTACGAACTGTGTGTAAAGTAAACAATATGATTGTTCTATGAACAAAGGATTGTTGTTTTCTCCCTAGTAGCAACAGCACATCTAGTACCTTAGAGATTTCTGTCACTTCCCCAGATTACCAGAGGCATGAACCCACTATCGAGCATAAATACTAACTCTTGGAGTTGCTTGCATCTACTTGGCCAAGATAGCTACTAACAACGAAAAGCATGCAAGATCACAAATAACAAAGACATGATAGAATCAATAATCAATCTAAAATAGTATCTCAATATCCATCGGATCCCCGCAAACACAACATGTATGAATTACAAATAGATGATCTTGATCATGAACGGAGCTCACAAGATCTAAACATGAAAGCACAAAGGAGGAGAAACCAACCATCTAGCTACTACATGGATTCGTAGTCCAAGGATGAACTACTCACGCATCACACTGGAGCCTTGCATGGTGATGAAGAAGGCCTCCAGGGTGAATTCCCCTCTCCAGCAGGGTGCCGGGAAGAGCTTCAGATCCCTCCCGATCTAGGGATGGAGATGACGGCGGCTACAGAGTCTTTCGTGGATTTTTGATCGGGTACTTAGGGTTTTCGTCCCGAGGGCAACTTATAGGCGGAAGGAGAGGCCGAGGGGGTGCCAGGGCTGGCCTCAGCACCCCCTGGCATGGTCCAGGCTAGGCCGCGCGGCCAGGTGGTGTGGTGGCCCCTATTCCCTCTCCGTCTTGTATTCTGGCACTTGACCCCTTCCGGAAAAATAGGCACTTTGGCTTTTGTCCCGTCCAATTCCGAGAATATTCATTTTCTGACTTTCCTGGAACCAAAAACAGCAGAAAACAGGGAGCTGGCACTGTGGCTCTTGTTAATAGGTTAGTCCAAGAAATCATATGAAAAGTACTCCAAAGTTGGAACAAAACACACGAAAGTGGATAAAACCAAGCATGGAACATCAAAAATTATAGATACATTTGCAATGTATCAACATCCCCAAGCTTAACTCCGCGCCAGGGGGTGGTCTGGCCGACCCCAGCACCCCCTCGGCCTCTCCTTCCTCCTATAAGATGCCCTCGAGACGAAAATGTTGGAATTATGCCCTAGAGGCAATAATAAAGATGTTATTATTATAATTCTTGTTCATGATAAAGTTTATATTCCATGCTAGAATTGTATGAAGCGGAAACTTTAATACTTGTGTGGTTTGTGAACAACATCGTGTCCCTAGTACGCCTCTATGGACTAGCTCAGTGATCAATGATGGTTAAGGTTTCCTAACCATAGACATGAGTTGTCGATTGATAATGAGATCATATCATTGGGAGAATGATATGGTGGACAGACCCAAACTAAGCAAAGCTATTAGATCGTTTCATCGTGTTCGTCTTTGCGAAGCTTTTCTCATGTCAAATATTGTATTCCTTAGACCATGAGATAATACAACTCCCTGGTATCGGAAGAAAGATTTGAGGTCATCAAACGTCATCCTATGAGAGGGTGATCATAAAGGTGTCTCTCAGGTGATCGGAAAGTATCTGTTGGGTTGTATGTATCGAGATGGAATTTGTCCCTCCCAAGTCGGAGAGATATACTTCGGGCCCACTCGGTAATCGATATCAACACCGCTTGCAAGCATGTGGTTAAGGAGTTAATCAAAAAGTGATATCGGATTACGGAACAAGTAAAGTACTTGCTGTGAACGAGATTGAACTAGGTATGACAATACCGACGATCGAATCTCGGGCAAGTAAAATATCGCGAGACGAAGGGAATATATATATAGGATTGATTGAATCCTGGCATCGTGGTTCATCCGATATGATCATCGATGAATGTGTGGGAGTCAATATGGGTGCCCAGACCCCGCTGTTGATTATTGATAGAAGATCATGTCTGCATATTCTCGAACCCGCAGGGTCACACACTTAACGTGTCTCGACGCTAGGATAGATTGGATACTTGGTTTATGAATTTTTGTTCGGAGTCTTGGATGGGATCCGGGACATCACGAGAGGTTCCGGAGTGGTCCGGAGAATAAGATTCATATAAGGCAGTGCAGTTTTTGGAGTTCGGAATTGTTCCGGGTTAATCGGTATTGTACCGGAAGCTTCTAGAACCTTCCGGGAGGGGGCATGGGCCTATGAGGGAGTGTCCTGGCCGCATTGGGCCAGGGGCACAAGGCCCCATAGGGCCTAGCCGATCCTAGATAAGTTTAAACTCGTTTAAACTAGAGATAGAGTTTCTAGATAAGGGATAAGTTTAAATCGTTTAAACTAGAGATAGGGTTTCTGGATAAGGGAGAGTTTAAATCGTTTAAACTAGAGATAGGCTTGGAGGATGGGCAAGGGCTGGCCGCACCCCCCCTCTATATATAGAGGGCTGGTGCGCCCCCTCCCCACACACACCTTCCTCAAAACCCTAGTTGCCCTGCTGCCCTCCTCTCTCCCTCCCGACTGTTTGTAGGCGAAGCCCTGCTGCAGAAATTCTCCACCATATACACCACGCCGTCGTGTTGTAGATCCAATCTATCTCTCCACCCTACTTGCTGGTCCGAGGAAGGAGGAGACGTCGAGGTGCTGCACGTGTGCATCTCACGGAGGCACCGCCACTTGTGGTGCTAGATCGGATCGGATCGCGAGGAGGAGAAGCGAGTACGACTACATCACCCACGTTCCGACGAACGTCCCGCTGTGCGAATCTTCAAGGGTATGAAGATCTAATCCAATCTCTCTCGTTGTTTGCATCTCCTAGATTAGATCTTGGCTTTCCCTCTGTTCGCTTCCGTAGAAAATTTTGATTTACTATGCTGCGAAACCCTTCAGTGGTATCAGAGCTAGATCTATGCGTAGATGTGTTTCACGAGTAGAACGCAACATGGTTGTTGCGAGCGTTGATGTTTTCTGTTGCAAGCCTCTTGTTTGTGTTCTTCTTATGGCGCGGGATAGTGAGATTGAAGCGGTCCAGGCCAACCTTACGCGACGTCGTTCGCGAGACCGGCTTCGCACTTGACGTGTGGCTTGTTCCACACATGCGGCTGGTGGATGTCAGTTTCTCTCACTATAGTTGTCATGGGATTAACACCGGAGTTTGGCAACCATAATATCACCGTTGTGGCTTTCCGTAGGTAAGAGTCGTTCTTAGCATCTACTCCCATAAGCCACGTAAAACATGCAACAACAAAGTAGAGGCGTCTAACTTGTTTTTGCAGGGAGTGTTTTCTGTGATATGGTATGGCCCAAGATGTGATGTGTATATTGTATGCGATGATCATGTTTTGTAATGTTTCACGACTTGCATGTCGATGAGTACACAACCGGCAGGAGCCATATGGTTGTCTTTATAATTGTGTATGACCTGCGAGTCAACTTCTTATACGCTATGTAATAGCTTTACTTTATCGCTAAGTAGTTAGCAATAGTTGTAGTTGCTATTCGTGGTGGAGGCAATCATGGTGGAGTGATGGAGATCATGCCGGAACGCACAAGATGGAGATCATTGCGCGAAGATTGGCTATACCATGTCACATAAAGTTATATGCATGTGATGTTTATCCTTTTATGTATCTTATTATGCTTGGATCGCGACGGTAGCATTATAAGATGCTTCCTCACTTAAAGATCAAGATAAAACTGTGTTCTCCCCATGTATGCACCGTTGCGAAAGTTCGTCGTGTCCAAGCATCACGTGATGATCGGGTGCTATAGACTCTACGCTCACATACAACGGGTGCAAGCCAGTTTTTCACACGCGGAAATACTTGGGTCTAACTTGACGAGCCTAGCATGTACAGACATGGCCTCGGAACACATGAACCGAAAGGTTAAGCATGAGTCATATGAATGATATGATCGACACTTCGTTGTCCACCATTGAAACCACATCTCTTCTCGTGAAGATCGGATTAGGTGTGGTGAATTTGGATCGTGTTCACTAAACAACTTGAGGGATGTTGAATTTAGTGGGAGTTCATCTAGTAATTTGATTAAGTTGAACTATTTATCATGAACATAGTCTAAGTTGTACTTGCAAATACTGTAGATCACATGGCCAAGTCCAACTTCAACTTCAACGTTTTTGCTGAGATAGAAAAGCTTAGAAACAATGGGTCTAACTTCACCAAATGGTTCCGCATTCTGAGAATCATTCTCGCTGGCGGACAAAAGGACTATGTCCTTGAGAAAGCGCTAGGTGACGCCCCTGCTGTAGATGCGCCGGCTGATGAGAAAGCTGTTTATCAGTCGCGCAAGGATGATTATGATTTGATTAAGATTGCCATGTTGTATGCTATGGAATCGGATCTTCAAAATCGTTTTGAGGAGTTCGCCGGGCCCTTTGAGATTCTCGAGGAGCTGAAAAACATGTTTCAGACTCAAGCCCGTTCTGAGAGATATGAGATCTCTAAGAAATTCTTTAACTACAAGATGGAGGAAGGGAGTTCCGTTAGTGAGCACGCCATTAAGATGACGGGCTACACTCAACGCCTTGAGCAACTGGACTGCAAGATTCCAGAGGAGCTCAAGATTGACACTCCTAGCTACAAAAGTTTTGTAGTTGATCACAATCAGATTGGTTCCACTGATATGATCACTGAGCTCTTTGCTAAGATGAAAGTAGCGGAGGTGAACATCAAAAAGAATAATCATGTGTTGATGGTCAACAAGCCCCCCACCTTCAAGAAAGGTAAGGGTGCAAAGAAGCCCTTCAAGAAAAGCGGCGGCAAGCGCGTTGCCCCTGCTGAGAAGAAGCTCAAGTCTGGACCTAAGCCGGACACTGAGTGCTTCTATTGCAAGGACAAGGGTCACTGGAAGCGCAACTGTCCGAAGTACTTAGCGGACAAGAAGGCTGGCACCATCAAAGGTATATTTGATATACATGTTATTGATGTTTTCCTTACTAGCCCTTGTTGTAGTGCCTGGGTATTTGATACTGGTTCAGTTGCTAATATTTGTAACTCAAAACAGGAGCTACGGAATAGACGGCGGCTTGCGAGGGATGAGGTGACGATGCGCGTTGGCAACGGATCAAGAGTTGATGTGATGGCCGTCGGCACACTCTCCTTAGTTTTACCTTCGGGATTAGTTTTAAACCTTAATAAATGTTATTATGTGCCTGCGTTGAGCATGAACATTATTTCTGGATCGTGTTTATTGCAAGACGGTTATTCATTTAAATCGGAGAATAATGGTTGTTCTATTTATATGAGTAACATCTTTTATGGTCATGCACCCCTTGTGAATGGTTTATTTCTTCTAAATCTCGAAAGGGATGAAACACACATCCATAACATTGAGGCTAAGAGATGCAAAGTAGATAGTGATAATACTACTTATTTGTGGCACTGTCGTGTAGGTCATATTGGTGTAAAGCGCATGAAGAAACTCCATTCTGATGGACTTTTGGAGTCTCTTGATTTTGAATCATTTGACACATGCGAACCATGCCTCATGGGCAAGATGATCAAAACCCCGTACTCCGGTATGATGGAGCGAGCAACGGACTTGTTGGAAATCATACACACCGATGTATGCGGACCGATGAGTGTTTCGACGCGCGGTGGATATCACTATTTTCTCACTTTTACCGATGACTTAAGTAGATATGGGTATATCTATTTAATGAAACATAAATCTGAAACGTTTGAAAAGTTCAAAGAATTTCAGAATGAAGTGGAGAACCATCGTAACAGAAAGATTAAGTTTCTACGATCCGATCGTGGGGGCGAATATTTGAGTTATGATTTTCTCACGCATCTCAAAGCAAGTGGAATCGTTTCACAACTCACGCCACCCGGAACACCACAGCGCAATGGTGTGTCTGAACGCCGGAATCGAACCTTATTAGATATGGTTCGATCAATGATGTCTCTTACTGATTTGCCGTTATCATTTTGGGGTTATGCATTAGAAACCGCTGCATTCACTTTAAATAGGGCTCCATCTAAATCCGTTGAGACGACACCGTATGAACTGTGGTTTGGTGCTAAACCTAAGTTGTTGTTTCTTAAAGTTTGGGGATGCGAAGCTTACGTCAAGAAGTTGATGCCGGACAAGCTCGAACCCAAAGCGGAGAAGTGCGTCTTCATAGGATACCCTAAGGAAACTATTGGGTATACCTTCTATCACAGAACCGAAGGCAAAGTATTTGTCGCAAAGAACGGTTCCTTTCTTGAGAAGGAGTTTCTCTCGAAAGAAGTGAGTGGGAGGAAAGTAGAGCTAGACGAGGTTATTGAACCTTCTCTTGAATTGGAGAGTAGCGCAGCACCTGAAATTGTTCCAGTGTCGCCTGCGCCAACAATAGAGGAAGCAAATGACAAGGATCATGAAACTTCGGACGATGCTGCTACTGAACGTCGCAGGTCGACAAGGTCGCGTGCCCCTCCTGAGTGGTACGACAACCCTGTCTTGACTGTCTTGTTAGTAGAAGACAGTGAACCTACAAACTATGAGGAAGCGATGATGAGCCCAGACTCTGAGAAATGGCTAGAAGCCATGAAATCCGAATTGGGATCCATGAGCGAAAACCAAGTATGGACTTTGGTGGACCCTCCTAGCGACCGAAAGGCCGTTGAGTGCAAATGGATCTTCAAGAAGAAAACGGACGCGGATGGTAATGTTACCGTCTATAAAACACGGCTTGTTGCGAAAGGTTTTCGACAAGTTCAAGGTGTTGACTACGATGAGACTTTCTCTCTCGTAGCGATGTTTAAGTCCATTCGGATTTTATTAGCAATTGCTGCGTTTCATGATTATGAAATATGGCAAATGGATGTCAAGACTGCTTTCCTCAATGGCAACATTGATGAAGAGTTGTATATGATGCAACCCGAAGGTTTTGTCGATCCTAAGGATGCTGATAAAGTATGCAAACTTCAGCGTTCCATTTATGGACTAAAGCAAGCGTCTCGGAGTTGGAACCTTTGTTTTGATCAAGTGATCAAGAGCTTTGGATTTGTTCCAAATTGCTACGAAGCTTGCATTTACAAGAAAGTGAGTGGGAGCTCAGTGACGTTTCTAGTACTATATGTGGATGACATATTGATTATTGGAAATGACATCAACATGCTTAACGATGTGAAGAGTTATTTGAACAAGTGTTTTTCAATGAAAGACCTAGGTGAAGCTGCTTATATATTGGGCATCAAAATCTATAGAGATAGACAAAGACGCCTGATAGCTTTAAGCCAGAGTACATACCTAGACAAAGTTCTGAAAAGGTTCAGAATGGATAAGGCATTGAAAGGTTCAGTGCCTATGTTGTCAGGTAAGATATTGAGCAAGGCTCAGTGTCCAGCTACGGTAAATGATAGGGAAGCTATGAGCAAAGTGCCTTATGCCTCGGCCATAGGTTCCATCATGTATGCCATGCTGTGTACTAGACCGGATGTGTCCAATGCTCTTAGTTTGACAAGCAGATATCAAAGTGATCCAGGAGTGGAACACTGGACAGCCGTGAAGAACATCCTAAGGTACCTAAATAGGACTAAAGAAATGTTCTTAGTCTATGGGGGTGATGAACAGCTCGTCGTAAAAGGTTACGTCGATGCTAGTTTTGACACCGACAAGGATGATTCTAAATCTCAGACAGGATACGTGTATATTTTGAATGGAGGAGCTGTGAGCTGGAGAAGCTGCAAGCAAAGCGTGATCGCGGGATCTACAGTAGAAGCGGAATACATGGCTGCTGCAGAAGCGTCAAGTGAAGGAGTTTGGATCAGAAACTTCATCACTGAGCTTGGCGTGGTTCCAAGTGCATTGGACCCACTGGAGATATTATGTGACAACACTGGCGCCATAGCACTCGCTAAGGAACCAAGATATCATCCAAAGACCAAGCATATCAACCGCAAGTTTCATATAATCCGAGATTATATAGCAGATGGAGATCTGAAGATCAACAAAGTACATACAGATCTGAATGTCGCAGATCCATTGACTAAACCTCTTCCACGTGTAAAACATGATCAGCACCTCAGTGCCATGGGTGTGAGATTGTTGCCAAATGTAAACTAGATTATTGACTCTAGTGCAAGTGGGAGACTGTTGGAATTATGCCCTAGAGGCAATAATAAAGATGTTATTATTATAATTCTTGTTCATGATAAAGTTTATATTCCATGCTAGAATTGTATTAAGCGGAAACTTTAATACTTGTGTGGTTTGTGAACAACACCATGTCCCTAGTACGCCTCTATGGACTAGCTCATTGATCAATGATGGTTAAGGTTTCCTAACCATAGACATGAGTTGTCGATTGATAATGAGATCATATCATTGGGAGAATGATATGGTGGACAGACCCAAACTAAGCAAAGCTATTAGATCGTTTCATCGTGTTCGTCTTTGCGAAGCTTTTCTCATGTCAAATATTGTATTCCTTAGACCATGAGATAATACAACTCCCTGGTATCGGAAGAAAGCTTTGAGGTCATCAAACGTCATCCTATGAGAGGGTGATCATAAAGGTGTCTCTCAGGTGATCGGAAAGTATCTGTTGGGTTGTATGTATCGAGATGGAATTTGTCCCTCCCAAGTCGGAGAGATATACTTCGGGCCCACTCGGTAATCGATATCAACACCGCTTGCAAGCATGTGGTTAAGGAGTTAATCACAAAGTGATATCGGATTATGGAACGAGTAAAGTACTTGCTATGAACGAGATTGAACTAGGTATGACGATACCGACGATCGAATCTCGGGCAAGTAAAATATCGCGAGACGAAGGGAATATATATATAGGATTGATTGAATCCTGGCATCGTGGTTCATCCGATATGATCATCGATGAATGTGTGGGAGTCAATATGGGTGCCCAGACCCCGCTGTTGATTATTGATAGAAGATCATGTCTGCATATTCTCGAACCCGCAGGGTCACACACTTAACGTGTCTCGACGCTAGGATAGATTGGATACTTGGTTTATGAATTTTTGTTCGGAGTCTCGGATGGGATCCGGGACATCACGAGACGTTCCGGAGTGGTCCGGAGAATAAGATTCATATAAGGCAGTGCAGTTTTTGGAGTTCGGAATTGTTCCGGGTTAATCGGTATTGTACCGGAAGCTTCTAGAACCTTCCGGAAGGGGACCAACGTGGCCCCACCTTCCGGGAGGGGGCATGGGCCTATGAGGGAGTGTCCTGGCTGCATTGGGCCAGGGGCACAAGGCCCCATAGGGCCCAGCCGATCCTAGATAAGTTTAAACTCGTTTAAACTAGAGATAGGGTTTCTAGATAAGGGATAAGTTTAAATCGTTTAAACTAGAGATAGGGTTTCTGGATAAGGGAGAGTTTAAATCGTTTAAACTAGAGATAGGCTTGGAGGATGGGCAAGGGCTGGCCACACCCCCCCTCTATATATAGAGGGCTGGTGCGCCCCCTCCCCACACACACCTTCCTCCAAACCCTAGTTGCCCTGCTGCCCTCCTCTCTCCCTCCCGACTGTTTGTAGGCGAAGCCCTGCTGCAGAAATTCTCCACCATATACACCACGCCCTCGTGTTGTAGATCCAATCTATCTCTCCACCCTACTTGCTGGTCCGAGGAAGGAGGAGACGTCGAGGTGCTGCACGTGTGCATCTCACGGAGGCACCGCCACTTGTGGTGCTAGATCGGATCGGATCGCGAGGAGGAGAAGCGAGTACGACTACATCACCCACGTTCCGACGAACGTTCCGCTGTGCGAATCTTCAAGGGTATGAAGATCTAATCCAATCTCTCTCGTTGTTTGCATATCCTAGATTAGATCTTGGCTTTCCCTCTGTTCGCTTCCGTAGAAAATTTTGATTTACTATGCTGCGAAACCCTTCAGAAAACCCTAAGAACCCAATCAAAAATCCACGAAAGAGTCTGTAGACGCCGTCATCTCCATCCCTAGATCAGGAGGGATCTGAAGCTCTTCCCGGCACCCTGCCGGAGAGGGGATTTCACCCTGGAGGCCTTCTTCATCACCATGCAAGCCTCCGGTGTGATGCGTGAGTAGTTCATCCTTGGACTATGGATCCATGTAGTAGCTAGATGGTTGGTTCTCCTCCTTTGTGCTTTCATGTCTAGATCTTGTGAGCTCCGTTCATGATCAAGATCATCTATTTGTAATTCTGCATGTTGTGTTTGCGGGGATCCGATGGATATTGAGATGCTATTTCAGATTGATTATTGATTCTATCATGTCTTTGTTATTTGTGATCTTGCATGCTTGCCGTTGTTAGTAGCTATCTTGGCCAAGTAGATGCTAGCAACTCCAAGAGTTAGTATTTATGCTCGATAGTGGGTTCATGCCTCTGGTAATCTGGGAAAGTGACACAAATCTCTAAGGTACTAGATGTGCTATTGCTACTAGGGAGAAAACAACAATCCTTTGTTCATAGAACAATCATATTATTTACTTTACATGCAATTCGTAATGCAATAATCTGTTACTTGTAACTTAATACTGGAGGGGGTTCGGATGATAACCTGAAGGTGGATTATTAGTCATAGATGCAGTTGGATGGCGGTCTATGTATAATGTTGTAATACCCAATCAAGTTCGAAAGGAGTCAAGATGATTATTATATGCATGTATTGCTTTCTCGATGTTTGTCAATGGCCTCGCTGTAATTTGTTCACCCAGCATGTTATCTATCTAAGGAGAGTCACCTCTAGTGAACTATGGATCCCGGTCCTTTTCTTTACATATAATCTACAAACTGTTTACTGCTTTGTATTTACTTTCTACAAACTTTTACTTCTTTCCATTCGATACGTTTAATCCTTTGTTTTCAGCAAAACATGGTGAGATTGACAACCTCATCGCAAGTTGGGGACAATGTTCTGTGGTTGTGTTGTGCAAGTCTCCACGTTGCTACTAGCACCGGTAGTGCGCCCTGCCAAGGCTCAGCTAGTAACACCTTTGGGGTGTTTCCTTGCTCCTACTGGATTGATAACCTTGGTTTTATAAATGAGGGAAACTTGCTGCTGTGCTCATCATACCTTCCTCTTGGGGTTCCCAACGAGCTCTACATCAACCACGAGCCATCAATACCTCTAATTTTGTTTCACAAAGTAGTGTTATGAGAGCTAGTATTCCTGTGTTTTCTGTTAGAATAAGCGATCATTGCTATGATGGTTCTTGTGATAGTTATACTGTTAAGTTTATGCATGATACTAGAAGTTATTATGAGAGAGGGAAAAGTGTTCTTATGCATCTGAATAATATCAAGTTTCCCCGTTTTATGCTGAAAGTTTTTATGTTGCACTTCTTTTGCCTTCTTATGCAAGTAGCCTCTGGTTTCAACAACTTGTTTGTTTACAAAATTCCCTTGCATAGGAAGTGGGTTAGACTTAAATGTGTGTATTTTTGCTTCTTAATGCTCTCTTTCGCTTCAATTCATATTCATATGCGAGCATCTTCAAAATCATCATGCCCATCTTAATGGCTATAAAGAAAGAGCTTTTTGGGAGACAACCCAATTTGTTTTTGCTTTCAGTTTGTTTTTGTTTCTTTGAGTCTTGGAAGTATTACTTCGGTAATAACCGCTCCTTATCCGTTTTGTTTGGTTTTTGTGTCAAGATGAACCTCTAATGAGAGAGAAGTGATATTTGGGGAAGTTGCTGTCCCGAAACAGATTTTTGGGCTTCACCGTAAAAATTCGTGAGAGATCTCTGTCTGTCGGATTGAGCTGTAATTATTTGTGCTTCTGCCCCAGGTTGTTTTTAACTTCCGTTAGTTTTGCACTTTTTGATTTGAGCAACAGAATATTTTCGAAAAAATTGATCATTATCTGCTGATCTGTTTTGACAGATTTTGCCATCTCTTGCATTTGCTTCTTTATTCGGTTTCCTTTTTGAATTCTTTTTGGGTTTTCAGAAGGAGTTGCTATAGTATCTTATGTTTTGATGGTTTTCAGTTGAAGTTGGACTGAAAAGGTTTATCGCTTCACTTATATTGATGTTGCTAATAAGAACTGTGTGAAGTTTTGTGCGAAAGAAATTTCTAGGAAGTGGAGATAATAGTGTAATAAGGAAGATAAAGGTTTTATGACTCAAGTAATAAGAGTATGAAGATGAAGAAATTGATGTTATTCAAGTGATGACTCCAAAAGAGACCGGCAGAGTCCGTTTTCAAATAGGTAACAGTCCTGGTAAGAAAAGTTCCGTGAAAATACTATTCAACTATATTTTTGCAGTTTTTAGTCAATAAGGAAAGCTACAAAGCGAAAGAGGGACAGAAGCGGAGCCAGGGTGGCTCACACCACCCTGTGGCACGGGCCCTCCCCTGGCCGCGCCACCAGGTGGTGAGTCCACCCCGGACTCCGCCTCCGACTCATTTTCTCCCAGTACCTTCCTTTTGATATGGAACTTCGTAATATATAATCCCTCGGATCTCCCGAGGTTCGTATATCATGTTTTCATCGTGTTTTTGTTTTGATCTGTTTCTGCCAGGTAGAGTCCTAGATTTGGAGCCACAATGCCTTCCACTGGATCAGCCAAGGGAGATTCCTTAGAAGATATCATCAACCCATACATGAGAGAGTTGAAGATTCATCCCAAGGAGTTGTTGCTTGAAGATGGAGAGGTCCGGATAAAAGAGGTTCAAGGCCCTGAAGGTGAAGGAAGTCTGGAGGACAGGATGGAAGCACTAGAGCAAGAAGTCCTTAGGTACAACAAGATGGCGGAACACGAAGTGGATATCACCCATAAGATTTGTTCTGAACTTATTGTTAGGCACCAAGAGGAGACAACTGAGCTCAAGGATGAAGTCCTCTCACTCCGCCAAACAACCAACAAACTGCAAGCATAGCTCTATGATGTTCAGAATCAAAACTGTGAGTATGAGGTTAGGTTTAAACGCATAAGTGCTGCTGCAAGTTTCAGGATGCTGGAGACCACGATGTCCTTTGTTGATGGGAAGCCCTTATCCTGGAAGTCGGACGATGATGAGAGGATACCACCACCACCACCACCAAAGGAGTAATTCGTCATCAGCTTTGGCATCCCCTTGGTTTTTTCCAAGTTTGGCGTAGTGCCGCGGTATCACATCACTATCTTCTATCTTTTTGCCTTATTAGTAGAGTCATATCATGAATAGAGAAGTTATTATGTAGGATGGTTTGCATTATGGAAGTGTCCCCTCTCTCGTTAGATATGTATCCCTTGGTGTGAGTTGCCGATTTGGAATATTAATGAGAAGTTCTATCATTCACTCTTTTTCATAGCTTATATTAGTTTTCAATTCGTGGTTATATGATTGATCTTGTTGTTAGAATTGGTATCACTTTGGGATCATTGAGTTAATTTAGTTGGTTTTGGCAAACCTGGCTCGGTTAGTAGCAACACTATTTTTGAGAGTTGAATGAAAAGATAGAAGTACTCTAAAGAAAAATAATTTCATCATCTTTCTTTCTTGATTTGCTCATAAGTCTAGTATTCTCTAGTTAAGATCTTTTGTGCTTCCAAGGAAGATTGCATGTTTGTCTTTATCACTGTATGTTTGTTTGTTTCCTTCAACTCTTGTACTTGCTACCCAACCTTGCTAGCCAAAAACCCGTACTGAGAGGGAATTCTTCTCGTGCATCCACCTCCTTTAAACCAAACCCATGCCATTTCTGTGCACCATACCTACCTAGTAGCATTATTGCTATTCCAAGTAAATTCTTGTTTTTATCTACCTCCCAAATTAAACTTGTTATGTGAAAATTAGTGATTAAAGCTCTCACGAACTTGATGGCACACTTTACTTTTTTTTGCACTTAATAAACTTGAACCATTGGGTCCTCCTTTGTTGCGTATATGCTTGCGCTTTATGAGTTGAAGTTAGCAGAACCATGTATCATGGGGAACGCTTTTAACACTGCCATGGTACTTTGTACCTAGCTGATATCATGATTCTTTTGCCTATGGATCCCGGTGGTGTGAAATAAAAGGGGAACTTGTAAGATCATGGAGTTCATATGTGTGTTAGAGAAACGCCTGGGCCGCTAGCCTAAGCCATGCCTAATCATGGTGGAAGCTTGCAGCATAACTATAGTGAGCATTCTATGAAGCATCCTCAATAAAAACCTATGCAAATAGCAAATAAAAAGATCACTGAGATGCTCATTGTCTGCTTGCCTTGTCATTTTGATTATGGGATAGCTCCTGTATCATGTGCAAGGGGTACCCCGTTGGCGGTTCTCAGTGATACACATGTATTTACAATGACAAGAGCTTACTTGTGACTGAAGTTGAGTAGCATGAGGTTCGGTACTCGTAAGTGAGGGGCATGAGATTTCAACTTATAACTTGTCAAGCATATCCTCTTAGTTGTGTCACTTTAACCTTAATCACCTAAAGATGCCTATGATAGGGGCAATGAGAGCTGAAAGCTAATAAGTATCATAATTTTTGGGAGCTCTTTATGAGACTTGCAATCCCTACTTCCCTCTGCGAAGGGCCTTTCTTTTACTTTGTAGTTGAGTCAGTAAACCTACTCCCTTCTATCTCAGCAAGTATTTTGAGTTATTGTGTTTCATTCATTCATATGATGATTTATTCAATCTTGTTCCTTATGTTCCTTGTTTTGCACATTGCTCTTGTCTTGATGTTTACTACTTTGAAAGCTATCATTGAAAACCAGTTATTTGTGAACTCCAGCAAATTATCAACTATTCTTCGACCAAGAGCTAAGTTTGCCATTACCAATTATGATTTACTTCATGTATCTTTATTGTGTTTCCTTTACCTATTACAAGTTGAGTTATAGAATAGTAAGTTGTCTTCTATTATGATCTATTTATTTGATGAATGTGATGCTTCTTGTCTGTATTCTTTTATCGACTCTTCACTCCATAAACCTGAGGACATGTTTATTGAGCTCAGTTTCGCTTGGGGACAAGCGAAGTCTAAGCTTGGGGGGAGTTGATACGTCCATTTTGCATCACTATTCTATGTCATAATTCATTGTTATTCATTGATATATTTCATATTGAGAGGTGATACTTATGTTATTTCATCTGTTTTTGCATGGTTGATGACTTTTGGAGCATGGACCGCTCTAGTCAGGATTCTGATGGAAAAGGTGCTGTTTGGAGGCAAAATTCGTGAAGATCAGAAAATCCAGGAAAATATACGGAAAATCCTATTTTCTAGAAGACGAAGGAAGCCAGAAGGGGGGCTGGAGATGGGCCATAGGGGGCCCACACCACCCCTAGCGCGGGCCAGCCTAGGCCGCGCCACCAGGTGGTGTGGCCGCCCTGGTCCACCCCTGGCACTCCCCTCTGGCGTATATTATCCTCCCGAAACTCTAAGACTCAGGGAGCGACCATATAAAGATTCCGCCGCCTATGCAGGGCGGAAAACACCGAGAAAGAAAGATCTCTCAGGCAGACAGATTTCTGCCGGGGGGAATTCCTTCCCGGAGAGGGGAGATCATCGTCATCAACACCACCATCAAGCTGGACTTCATCGGGATCATCATCATCATCACCACCATCATCACCATCAGCACCCTCATCACCATCTCCATATTTCTGTAACAATTGGGTTGAATCTTGCATAGTTCATAGGGAAACTTTCCCGGTGTTGATTACTATTTGTAGTTGATGCTATTGAGTGAACCATTGAATTATTGTTTATGTTCAAATTGTTATACATCATTATTCCATCTCTGATCATGATCCATATGATGTCTTGTGAGTAGTTCATTTTGTTCTTGAGGACATGGGAGAAGTCATGTTGTTAGTAGTGGAGTTGTGTTGAGAAAAATTCCATAGTTTGATATTTAAGTTGTGGTGTACTTCTTCTAGTGGTGTCATGTGAACGTCGACTACATGACACTTCACCTATATGGGCCTAGGGGAATGCATTGTGTATTTGGCTACTAATCGTAGGGGTTGCCGGAGTGACAGAAACCTGAACCCCCGTTAGGAAACCATTGCACAAGGGACGTAAGGGTCTTAGAGTTTAAAGCTATGGTTAGGTTTCTACCTTAATTACTTTCTTGTACTTATGGATGTTTGCAAGGGGTATAATCACAAGTGTATATTAGTCCTAGGAAGGTCGGTACATTAGCACAGGTTCACCCACACAACACTTAGCAAGCTAAAGAAGATTAATCAACTATATGAAGCGAAAGCACTTGATAGTCTTCCCATGTGTCCTCGAGAACGTTTGGTCATCTTAAGTAATACAACCGGCTTGTCCTTTGCTGAATAAAGGATTAGGCCACTTGCTGCATTTATTCCTACTATCTTTTGTTTACTCGTATTTTGTTTACTTGCTTTATCAAAAAACCCTAAAAATCCGTTTGCTAAGTATTTGCAGAGAATTCCTGATCCATACCACTAGCCAGCACCTTCTGCTCCTCGTTGGGTTCGACACTCTTACTTATCAAATATACTGTGATACACCCCCTATACTTGTGGGTCATCAGTTACTCTTGGCACAAAAAGCAAATAAAAAGGATAAGGAGCGGTTATTACTGAAGTAATAACTTCCAAGACTCATCTAAAACTTTTGGGTTATCTCCCAATAAGTACTTTTCTTTAACGCCTTTAAGTTAGGCATAAGCAAAAATTAAAATGGATAGAATAGAAGTAAGCGGAGATAATCATAGTGAAAACATTGTTTTGTTCAATGAAATCCTTTTGTTAACAAGGTTGATCAGGTCTTGTTACCAAAACAATTTCATATGAGACAAAACTTTGTATTCCACTAATGATTATGTTACCTCAACCTTGATAGCAATGGTCCCAATCATAATAGTTTCAAAATTTTCTCTTGGTATGGGACAATATATTTCTCCGACTTGAATGCCCTCAACATGTTCAATTGAATTCAAACCATAAGTCCTTTCAATCTTCTTGGGGAAATAGTGTCAACACCCGGATTTTTAATCCCAGATGCCCGTTATGCCATACCTTGCAATCCCAGGATGACCATTTTTGCAAGACATAATGGATTGGATATCACAGTACATCATCCATTACAAACCATACATAAGGTCTTACACGAATAAGGATCTCATGATCCAGTCCTAATACAACAAGCAGCGGAATAAATATGAAGCATAGCGGTGGGGTCCATCTTCAGGGGCACAAGCAATGCTGACGAAGGCAGATAGTCCTAGTTATCATAGCCGTCTACCTGGCCATCATCTTGATAGTCTCCTTCATAGTCTGGCCATGAGAATAGCCAAGGACAAAAGCCATAAGTACTCTTTAAGTACTCGCAAACTACCACTAACAAGTAGTATAGTGCTAAGTTAAAGTGCTAAATCTAAGTTTAACTATAAAATTAAGTTTGAAACCTAAGCTGAGTTCATAAGCAAAGAAAGATAAAATAAAGTTCTAGAATCACTTAAGTTGGGAATCTATTATCATAAACACAACCCTGTTGTGGTCAAGTCAAGATTCATCATTCATTCATAAGTTGTTTTGAAAACATCTGACAACGAAACAGTATGGCCATTCCAACTGTCCATAATCGCGGACGCGGCTATTCGAATAGTTTGACACTCTGCAGAGGTGGTACACTTTCACCACAAGATTCGATACATCTGTCAGGGATAACCCTGAATCATCATACTTAGTATGCAGATAATCAAACATAACCTTTCCTTTTACACACCCTAGTATAAGCACCTCTCCTATGAGCATGGCCTCCCAACCATGACCATCAGTCATCTTGGGCACTGCATAGGTGGACAACATTGAGAGGTAGCCTCAGCTCAAACCTCTCCCGCGAGGGAACTAATACTAATGCATATAAATTTCCGGCTAAGCCTTACCCAATTCAGGTAGTGTGGTTGTATGGTAAATTTGGAATGGTATCGCATCCGAATCCAACCATCAGTTTTATAAAAGGGCTAAGGCTCATGCCTCAACATTTTCATCATCATAAACCGTTTGTGTTTCTCAACACATGTCAAAACATCTCAATAGAATGACTCATCATTCCAAGGTTTTCATAATTCATTTTCACCAATTGTTCCCATCTAAAGTGACTCAAGTTTTGATCTACTCTAAACTACTAAGTTAAGAGTGTTCACTAAGGTGGAAACATGATGGGTTCAATCTCATGCCATAGAATGACATCTAAAGCTTATCTAAATAGGTCAAGTTTTATACTCTTTATGCTACCTTCAAAACAAGTAAGGGGCTTTGTGTAAAGTAAAGGAAGTAAAGCTTGTAAGGTAATACTTGGGGTAGTAATAGTCAAAGTGGTGTGACCAAAGCATGCCTAAGGCATCTTTGCTCATTCATCTAGCTTAATTCTAGCTTGCTAACAATAGCTTGCCTTGGTTGGTGAAGTGGTTGAAGTTTTCTTCTTCTTCTTCTTGGTAGAACTCCTCCTCCTCGTAAGCTTGGTCGGTACTATCTTCTATAAATACATACGGAGTACACAATCACCAAACAATACTTAACTAGTCTAATTAGTACTCTAAGGCACACAATTGATGATCTATTATCATCACAAGCATCATAAGTTTTAATCCATGGTTTCCTCCTTTTTATTTTAGAAACGTAATTTTTAATCATTGAAAATTAACAATATTCACCACTTAAAATATGGGATCATGTGGACACATGTCATCACCACATATTCTAACCTGTGGGAATGTGATTTAAGGGTTGGATCAAAATTACTTTGGTTTAAGTTTATTATTTAATGATTTAAAGTGACTAGAAATGCCTATATAGCATTATTTTGGTACTAGTCCAAAGTCACTGCATGTAAACCTTGATATTATTACATATTCAGATAGGTATGATGAAATTTGATTTTTGAGAGTTGGAATCAACTCAAAATCTAACTTGGTTGATTTTATAAAAATGTTGCAAGGTGCAAGTGCTTCTGTTTTATTATTTTTACTAGGAGAGATCTATAACTCTAAATAAATTAAATCCAACGGGCTTGGATAGATCTTTTCCGTAGCTTTCCAACAAAATTGGAATCACTTTATTTGGATTGGTAAATCTCTCTGAATTGAATTTTGAACTAATGGACAGAACTAAGTTTAAACTAAAAAGAAAAATCCTAATTCAAACTAACTAGGTCGCGCGGGAAACGCTAACGGGCCGGCTAGTGTCACTCCGCAGCACGGGGCTCAACTGACAGGGGGGGGGTCCACCAGTCAGCGACTCATAACACGCGAAGCGGTACGGGGGAATGTGGGACGTTAGATTAGAGTGGGGATCAATGGCTGGGGATCGTCGTCGACGACGGACCTGTCGCCGGCGAGCTCTAACCCTAGCGGCTCAGTGGGGGTGCATAGGAGGCGTACCAGGGCTCCAGCGATGACGGCGAGGCGGGCAAACAGACTGGTGGTCGACGGCGAGCTCAGAGACGGTCGAGGCAGCTCCAGGGGTGGTCGCAATCAGCGGCGCCCTTCTCCTCCAGAGGCGGCCTGCTCCGGTGTAACTCCGGCGAACTGCTGCTCCCCGTGCTCCGGCTAGAGGTGTGGGATGATCAGTGAGGTGAGGGGAGTGGAGTGGAGTGCTGCATACGGCTGGGGGGGGGTGCTCTCCTTTTATAGGCTCGATGGCAGGACAGCACGGCATGGCCAGTCGACGGTGGCGACATGGCTACAGGCTGCTAGCGGCATGGCTACGGGTGGCGATCGACGCGCGGTCTCCTGGCGGTGCTCTAGGGCTTTAATGCGGTCTTAGGGGTGGTGGTATGCGGTCGGGCGGAGCTGGCGCTCTAAGCGGCATAGGCGGCGGCTTCTGCGGCGAGCGGTGGCTGTGAGGCGTTGGGCGGCGAACGGGCATGTCCGGCGTGCTCCCTGGGTCATGGCGACGCGGTGGGCACGGGCTGCGGTCGAGCGCGGCTTGTGCATGCATGCCGGGTGCGGCGCTCTGGCGCGTGCTCGGCATGGCGCAGTGGCACTGGGCGCGTGGTTTTCTCGGTGGTCCACTGCTTGACCTAGCTCAGGGAGGGGACAGTGGGCGACGGTGAGGTGCTGGCTAGCTGCTAGACATGGAGAGAGAGAGGGGAAGGTGGTCTGCTGGGGTGAGGGCATGGTTGGCCGGCCAGCAGGTGCTCGGCTTGGCATTGCCATGCCACTAGGGGGTAGGGGATGGGGTAGTTAGGCCCTGGTTAGATCAAGAGGGGACATTGGGGTTAAATGGTGATCAAATGGGGGCAAAACCTTGTGCAGAACAGTAGGCTAGATTTAGAGTTAGATTCTTGCCTGCCAAGTGTTTGACAAAATGGCTGCAAGAAAATTATTTTTGAATTTTGCAAATATTTTTGGTGGGTGTGATAGTACTAAGCTTGAGACTCCGTGGCTGCTTGGGTTTTGAAAATTGAGTTTATTTGAGTGGTTTTTGAAATAGTGGGATCTTCCCATATGAAATAGATTCAATTTTCCAATGCCTTTTAAATATAGTGTTTGAATGTTTTTGGCAGATCACAAAGTGGGCCTTGGTACCTCATTATGTGTACTAGCAAGGGGTGCAAAGATCCACATTTGTTTCTGTTAAGTTCTGAGTACTAGGAATAGCCAAAGTAGGCATGATAGTTAATTTGGCCAAAATGACCATTCACTTCAATTATTCATTTTGATTTGTTTTTCTTTGGGATTTGTTTGGGAATGATCTAGATGATGTTTATTTCACCTAAGAATCATTTTACAATCAATGGATCACTTAATCATGGCAATTCAAACAACTCCTAGTTTTAAATGCATACACATATGAATGCTTTGATAATTTCAATTGCAAAAGTTTTTGTTAACCCTAACTTTGATGATTTGGATCTTAATAAGCTTGGATCAAAGTTTTGGGATTTTACAAATAGACAGTATGTTCCTTGTCATTAACATTGAAAGTCACCTTTCCTTGATTACAATTAATAATAGCTCCTGCAGTATTAAGAAAAGGTCTCCCAAGAATAATAGACATATTATCATCTTCAGGCATTTCAAGCACAACAAAATCAGTTAATATCAAGCAATTATGAGCCACTTGAACAGGTACATCCTCACATATACCAACAGGAATAGTGGTAGATTTATCAGCCATTTGCAAAGATATATCAGTTGGTATTAATTTTTCTAGTTGAAGCCTCTTATAGAGAGAGAAAAGCATAACACTAACTCCATCTCCCAAATCACACAAAGCAGTTCTAACATAACTATTCTTAATAGAGCAAGGGATAGTTGGAAACCCAGGGTCTCCAAGTTTCTTAGGAACCTTACCATTAAAGGAATAATTAGCAAGCAAAGTAGAAATTTCTTCATTAGGGATCTTCCTTTTATTTGAGACAATATCCTTCATATACTTTGAGTAAGGAGGCAATTTAATAGTCAGTCAAAGGAATTTGCAGGAATAAAGGTTTCATCCACTCACAAAACTTATTGTAGTGTTCATCTTCCTTTGACTTGTGTTTCTTAGCAGGGAAAGGCATAGGTTTTTGGACCCAAGGCTCTCTTTCACTACCATGTTTCTTAGCAATAAAATCTTATTTGGTGTATTTAGTATTCTTAGTGTGGTTTTCAGGTTCTTCTTCAACTTTTTCTTCATTAGGAGCTTCATTTCTTCATTACCACTTTCAGTTTCAGCATCAGAGACAGATATACTATTAGGATCTATAGCAGGTTCAGAGGTTTCTACAATAGTTTTATGTTTCTTTTTCCTTTTCTTACGAGTAGAGCCACTATTTTCAGCTTGTTGAGAATCCTACTCATTTCTTTTGGGATGCACCTCAGGATAAAGAGGATCCTGGGTAGCAGCACCACTTCTAGTTCTAATTTCATAAGCATGTTTTTCTTTAGCAGCATTAACTAGCAAGTCTTTTTGCACTTTAACGAGTTGATCTATTTGAGTTTGAACCATTTGAAAGTGTTTAACAATCATTTTAACATCATTAGAGGTTCTTTCCACAATATGTTTCAATTCAACAATAGCTCTAGTGTTTTCCATTAGATGATTTTGCACCCTTTTATTAAAATTATCTTGCTTAACAATAAAGATATTGAATTCTTCTAAGCATTGATCAAGAGGTTTAGAGTAAGGGATATCACCTTCATCAAAGTGTTGGAGATAGTGTACCTCAATAGTGGATGAGTAGGGGATAGGCTTACATAATTCTTCTATAGGAGGTAAATTCTTGACATCTGCAGCTTTAATTCCCTTCTCCTTAAGACATTTCTTAGCTTCCTTCATCACTTCATCATTTAATTCAATAACTTCCCTCTTCTTTGATGTTGGAATAGGCACTGGTATAGTAGGTTCAGGTACAATTACTTCAGGTATAGCTTGTTTAGGAGGAGTCCAATCTTCGTAGTTCTTTCTTATTTTAGCCATTAATTCCTCAGCTTCCTTGGGAGTCCTATTCCTGAAAACACAATCAGCACAACCATCTATGTATGTCCTAGATTCTTCAGTTAGTCCATTATAAAATATATCAAGAAGCTCATTCTTAGACAATGGACTTCCAGCCTGTGCATGAATCAAAGCACAAAACCTTGCCCATGATTCAGGCAATATCTCCCTTTCTCCCTGTTTAAAATCAAAAAGTTCCTGCAAAATAGCATGTCTAGCACTTGGAGGAAAATATTTCTGCAGGAAAGTACTAATCAAGCAATCAAGGCTATCAATAGATCCAGGAGGTAAATTACTAAACCAAGTTTTAGCTTCTCCTTTCAGTGAAAAGGGGAAAATCTTAGCAACAAAGTAAGTACGCATCTTAATATCGTCAGAAAACAATCCACTCATGGTAGAAAGTTCATTCATATTTGCTACCGGACTTTCATTCTTAGTCCCACAAAAAGGTTCTTTCTCGACAATAGCTATGTAAGATAGATCGAGAGAGAAATCATAATCTTCATCTATAATGTTTATGGGAGAAGCAGCAAACTTAGCAATAGGAGACAATTTGGGTCTAATAGTACGCCTCTCAAGGAGACTCTTAGCAGCGCTCCTATCATGGGTGTTTTTACATTCCTTAATAAATTCATCGGTCATCTCAACATAACCATCTTCAATATCATAACTTTCACTAGAATTAGGTGAACTAACAGGTGTAGTAGTGTCTTCATTAGGAGTATTAGTATTTCCAGCTATAGTTCTAGCAATCGTAGCATCTAGGAAAGGACCTAATGAACCACTCTTATCAAGCACAATAGAAGCAGCATCATAAGCATCAGAAGTTTCAGATTCAGCAGTAGTAGCAGTGTGTGTAGCATGTGTATGTGGTGGTGTAACGATCTTACTCATAACATATGGTGAATCAAGAGCAATAGAGGTGTTCAGAACCGTACCTCTTCTTGTAGTGGATGGTAAAATAGGAACCTTGCCATCACGAGACTTACCCATGATGGATGGATAGCAGCGAACAATAGAGAATCCAAGTGAACTTGATAAATAAAGCTATGCTCCCCGATAACGGCGCCAGAAAATAGTCTTGATGACCCACAAGTATAGGGGGTGTATTGCAGTATTTTCGAGGGAAGTGAAACCCAATTTATTGATTCGACACAAGGGGAGCCAAAGAATATTTATAAGCCTTAACAACTGAGTTGTCAATTTAGCTGCACCTGGAAACAATCTTGCTCACAGCAGTTTATCAGTAGCAACAGTTTTGTAGTAGGAATAGTGAAGTAGCAGTAGTAGTAAAGGAAAGACAGCAGTAACAATAGCAGTGCACAGTGGGATTCGAGTACGGTAGGCATAGGGATGGATGGACAGGCATTGCATGGACAAGACAATTCACATAGCAATCAAAACATAGGGAAATTGCAGATAAATAAGATAAAGCATCCAAGTACTAGATAATCCTAGGCATGTGTTCCATATATAGTCATACGTGCTCGCAATGAGAACATGCACAACATCTTTTGTCCTGCCAGCCCGTTTGTAGCGGGGCCTCACGGGAACTACTGGCAATTAAGGTGCTCCTTTTAATAGAGCACGAGAGCAAAGCATTAACACTCTGTGAACACATGTGATCCTCACATCAAAGCCATTCCCTCTGGTTATCCCGATTTCTGTCACTTCGGGGCCATTGGTTCCAGACAACAACATGTGTATACAACTTGCAGATAAGACCAAAAACAATACTATCATAATGAATCAATAACATGTTCAGATCTGAAATCATGGCACTCGGGCCCTAGTGACAAGCATTAAGCACAACAAGTCACAACAAAGTCATAAAGCACTAATAGAAGATACTAGGCACCATGCCCTAACAATCTGATGCCATTACATGAACAATCTCATCCAATCCCTACCATCCCCATAGCCTACAGCGGGGGATTACTCACTCATAGATGGGGGAAACATGGATGGTCGATGGAGAAGTGATGGTGATGATGATGGCGATGATCTCCTCCAATTCCCCGTCCCGGCAGGGTGCCAGAACGGAGTTTCTGGTGCTGTTTCGTGGAATCTAGTGGTGGCGGCAGAGCAGAACTCCTTCTAGAAAAACGTCGAACCCCCCAGAGTTTTTAGGTCAGAAGGCTTCTTATAGGTGAAGAGGGAGACCGAGGGGGTGCCTAGGGCGGCCAGACCACCCCCTGGCATGGCCAGGCCCAGCCGCGCGGCCAGGTGGTGTGGCTGGGCCCCAGCCCCACTCTTTCTCATATTATGGCTCCAGGAGTCTTCTAGTGAAATAGGATTTTTGGCTTTTGTCCCGTCCAATTCCGAGAATATTCATTTTCTGACTTTCCTGGAACCAAAAATAGTAGAAAATAGGCAGCTGGCCTGGGGCTCTTGTTAATAGGTTAGTCCAAGAAATCATATGAAAAGTACTCCAAAGTGTGGACAAAACATAAGAAAGTAGATAAAACCAAGCATGGAACATCAAAAATTATAGATACATTTGCAATGTATCAGCCTCCACAACCAAGTATGAGTTCTACTCATGCATCCAACTCCTAAAACCAAGTTATTCCAAAAGAGTCCACCATACCTACCTACTAGCGTATCCTATTCCAAGTATATTCATGTTTTTATCTACCTTCCGAATTAAACTTGTTATTAGAAAACTAGTGATTAAAGCTCTCATGAACTTGATGGCACACTTTACTTTTCTTGCCCTTAATAAACTTGAACCATTGTGTCATCTATGTTGTATACGCTTGCACTTATTTGTTGGGGATTAGCAGAACCATGTTGTCATGGGGAACGCTTTCAACATTGCACTTGTACTTTATACCTAGTTGATATCATGCTCTTTTGTCTATGGATGTCGTCGGTGTGAAATGAAAGGGGAGCTTGTAAGTCCATGGAGTTATGTATATGTGTTAGAGAAACACCTGGGTCGCTAGTCTAATCCATGCTGTCATGGTGGAAACCTGCAGCGTAACCATAATGAGCTGTCTATGAAGAATTCTTCTTATAAAAAAGAGTCAGATATTGAGAAAAAAGAGAAAAAGAAAAAAAGAGATTATGAAAAGAGGAAAGAGAGAGAAAAGCACCATATTCCCATGGTAAATAAGAAGATTGCTGAGATGCTTGTTGTCTGGTTGCCTTGTCATTTTGATATGGGGATTCTTCCGTATCATCGGGCAAGGGTACCCCGTTGGCGGTTCTCTATGATACACATGTACTTATGATGACAAGAACTTACCGGTGACTAAACTTGAGTAGCATGAGGAGCGGCCCTCGTATTCAAGGGACATGAGATATCCAACTTATACTTCGTCAAGCATATACACCATAGTTTGTTCACTTTAACCTTAATCACCTCAAGATGCTTATGATAGGGGCAATGAGAGCTGGAAGCGATAAAGTACCATAATTTTTGGAAGCTCTTTATGAAACTTGAATCCCTGCTTCCTTCTATGAAGGACTTTCTTTTACTTTTTTGTTGAGTCTCTACCTTCTACCTTTATGCACCTACTTTGAGAGCATAGTGGACATTCTTAGCTCTATGTGCATTGTCCCAAGACTTGTTGATTGATGCATAACTTTGATATTGCTTGTTTTAAACTATTTGTATCTAGTCACTCTTTTGAACTTTGAAGGTGTCCTATGCATTTATGCTACTCTATGAGGGACAAGCTAAATACTACTATTCTATGTTTTCTTTATGTGAAACAAACAAACGTCTTGCAAAGCATTGTTATTCATGAATCTTTTGTTTGTGCCTTTTCATGTTGCAACATAGTTTCTTTGTCTTATTGCTAGAACTTTGTATTTCATGTTATGATTGAAGTAGTATGATCCCAGCTTTGAATGTTTTACAAATACTTTGATCAACTTTATGATGGTTCATGTCACCTCAAAAATTATTCTTTCTTTTTATCACTTACCTACTCGAGGACGAGAAGGAGTTAAGCTTAGGGATGTTGATAAGTTGCAAACGTATCCATAATTTTTCATGTTCCATGATTGGTTTTATCTATTTTCTTATGTTTTGTCCACACTTTGGAGTACTTTTCATATGATTTTTTGGACTAACCTATTAATAAGAGCCATAGTGCCAGCTGCCTGTTTTCTGCTGTTTTTGGTTCCAGGAAAGTCAGAAAATGAATATTCTCGGAATTGGACGGGACAAATGCCAAAGTCAGTTTTTCACCGAGGGACACATGGAGCCAGAATACGAGACGGAGAGGGGCTGGGGCCCGGCCATAGCACCTGGCCGCGTGGCCAGGCCTGGCCCGCGCCAGGGGTGGTCTGGCCGCCCCAGGCACCCCCTCGGCCTCTCCTTACGCCTATATATTGCCTCTGATACAGAAACCTTAAGTACCCAATCAAAAATCCACGAAAGAGTCTGTAGCCGCTGTCATCTCCATCCCTAGATCGGGAGGGATCTGAAGCTCTTCCCGGCACCCTGCCGGAGAGGGAAATTCACCCTGGAGGCCTTCTTCATCATCATGCAAGCCTCCGGTGTGATGCACGAGTAGTTTATCTCTGGACTACGGGTCCATGTAGTAGCTAGATGGCTGGTTCTCCTCCTTTGTGCTATCATGTCTAGATCTTGTGAGCTCCATTCATGATCAAGATCATCTATTTGTAATTCATACATGTTGTGTTTGCGGGGATCTGATGGATATTGAGATGCTATTTCAGATTGATTATTGATTCTATCATGTCTTTGTTATTTGTGATCTTGCATGCTTTCCGTTGTTAGTAGCTATCTTGGCCAAGTAGATGCTAGAAACTCCAAGAGTTAGTATTTATGCTCGATAGTGGGTTCATGCCTCTGGTAATCTAGGGAAGTGACAGAAATCTCTAAGGTACTAGATGTGTTGTTGCTACTAGGGAGAAAACAACAGTTCTTTGTTCATAGAACAATCGTATGCTTGTATGCTTTCTCGATGTTTGTCAATTGCCCCACTGTAATTTGTTCACCCAACATGTCATCTATCTTAAGGAGAGCCACCTCTAGTGAACTATGGACCCCGTTCCTTTCTTTTACTATCAATCTACAATCAACTGTTTACTGCTTTGTGTTTACTTTCTGCAAACTATTACTTTCTTCCACTCGATTTAATCCTTTGTTTTCAACAAAACCGGTGAGATTGACAACCTCATCGTAAGTTAGGGACATAGTTCTGTGGTTGTGTTGTGCAGGTCTCCACGTTGCTACTGGCACCGGTAGTGCGCCCTGCCAAAGTTCAGCTGGCTACACCTTTGGGGTGTTTCCTTGCTCCTACTAGATTGATAACCTTGGTTTCATAATTGAGGGAAAACTTACTGCTGTGCTCATCATACCTTCCTCTTGGGGTTCCCCAACGAGCTTGTTAAATCACGAGTTAGCAGAGCCAAAGGTCGAGATCGGTGGAATAGGACCTTGGGTTGTCTTCGACAAGTAGCTGGTGGCGTAGAGGCGCTTGTGCCGAGCAGGCGACCCCAGCAACGGGAGTCGGATTTCTTGGGGCACATGTGGCGATACAAATCTGCGGTGGGGCATCAAAGGTATTGAGGTGTCTGGGCCGATTCGTTAGGTGGCTGATAACCCCCAAGTGCAAGGGAAACTACAAGTAAACTAGTGCAAGTTAAATTGATCTAACGAAGTGGAGTGGAGTGGTGGCAAGTTTTCTCAAGTAGCAAGTTCGTCAAGTAGCAAGTTTCTCTAAGGGAGTAAATGTTTAGTCAATTGTTATTTGATTCGTTTGTTTGGTTGTTTATTGTTTCTTTTAGGATGGAGTCTTAATTAGGTGAGCCAAATAAATGTGCATACAAAACTCTTATGATGGATCCTAAGGCCATGTTACTGAGAAAACATAGGAATTATTAAGACATAATTGTACCACCATAGATATAAACTCTAGGGTCCCCAATATGTGTCCCTCCTAATCTAACTTTATGGATTGGACCACGGTTTTCTATCCTCCACGGTCCTCCCCACTCCATTACATCATGATGATCACCTTACATGCATCCCCCAACATATGTGTGCACTCATATATTGTACAAGAAGAGAATCATAAAAGATAACAACACTGAATGCAACCAATAAACGAACTATTTTACTTTGCCATAACAATTCGATACTCAAACAAAGACATGGAGTCACAATAGATCAAGGGAAGATAAAATATTGCTTCATACATCATGTTTGATAAGATATTACAGTAGGGGGATGGAGAGGATCTTTCTTTAGGTGTTGATGATGAACACACCGAAGGGAGGTGGAGCCCTCCAGAGGCGATTCCGACGGTGTTTCCCCCTCGATCTTCTCCAGCGGTAGCCTTTAGACTCTTTGTTTTTGTGTTTTCGATCTCCGCCTCCATATGTGTTGAGGATCACCGAAAGGAGGTATATATAGTAGGTTTTAGGTCAAGACAAGTCGTTTGGCGAAAGAATCGATGGCATCAGAGACTCGAGAGAGGAAAGAGCATACCATCCGTGGCTAGGGGGTGGGCCATGGCTGCTGTGCCCATTCCCTCCTCGGTCTCCTTTTCTCGTGGATTTTTGGCCCATTGTTCTTGATTCTGATAAATGCTAGGTCCCATGAAGTTTCAGGTCAATTGGATGTCGTTTGAGTACCTGAAAGTCAAAAACATTGAAATAGGGATTTTCTGTGTTGGCGGGGTTAATTCCAAAGCAATACGGGAAGTGTGAATTATTTCTAATAATCATTATAAAACATGAATATAACCCATATATGATATAAATATGTTGGAATATCAAGTAATAAAGTGCAAAGTTCATGTATGCATTTTACATGCATCAGCGGCGGCAGGCGTGGCTGACGACGACTAGAGTAGTGTCGGACAGCAGCATGCGCTAGGCGCGGGAGGGGAAAAAAGGAGAAGGTCTTCTCCGTGTGTGTGTGCGTGTGTCGTGTGAGTGGGTGGGGTGGGTCGTGTTGGGGTTAACCCCAGGCTAGAGCGAGTTGGGCCCTAGTGGGCCAGTCCACTAGACTCGGTCCAGTTCTCACCAACTAGGCCACAGCCCTACTAATTGCCCACTACAAAATCATTTTCCATTTAATAAATTCTATAAAATATTTCCAAACTAGATAAAAATATATGAAATTCATATAAAATACTCAAAATGCATGTGTTATATCAAAATACTCACAATAATAATATCTACCTAGGAAAAACATAACATTACTTGTTTAGGATAAATAAAATGCAACTAAATTTAAAATCACTAAATCCTTACATGAAATATAATAAAATAAGGAAAAGTTATAAAAATAAATGAAAAACACTTTTCTGTATAAAAATAAATCTATTGTTTTAGGAAAATATTAACTATAAGATTCCAAGTTAATTTATGATTTCAGTGTTGTATTGGACTCTATAAAATCCTTTTCTTAATGAGAAATAAAAGGAATATATTTTCGTTTATCACCCATATATGAAAATAAATTCCTTTTAACTTAATTTAAACTATTTAAAATTAATTGTTATAAAGGAATATTATTCTTGTATTTATAGATATGATAAAATTCTTTAATACTTTAAAATTGCTTTTTAACTAAAACCAATAACAACTTCTATTAAATTACTCTCTTCAAGAAATTGTTTACAATCTTATTTTTATTTAAGTAATTATACTTGATAAGTAGTGTTGTTTTCAACATTTACACCTAAGTATAGGGTTTTGGCTTAAGAGTTACATGACACCATTCATTGAGGGTGAATCATCTCACCTTTTTAATCATGCTTAGGATAACCTTAGAACTCGATAGAGCTACCAATGATACTATGTCCTAAGCTCAACTTTATTTTATAGTTAACTTTGGTATGTTACTCGATCAACTAGAAACCTATTGAGTTAATATCGTTAAGGTGATGCAAATACCTATAGACTATATTCTGATAACATATTAAATTACTTAACCTAGTATGATAAGTATTTTCTTCAAAAGTTATTCTTTTTGCCACTTCAACCTAAAACATGAGCTTTCATAAAATCTACAATCAATCTCTATCCTATGTTATTATTATGCTTTAGTTTTATATCTTGTATGTTAAGACTTAAGTTCCTTATTGATATATTTGTTTGTGAAGTAAACTTGAAGATAAACCAAATCTTAAAGAAATCACCTAAGTTCAACTCATTCACAGTATTGGACACTACTTCAGGGTTTTTACAAAATGCATGGCATTACTTATACATAGCAGCATATTGCTTCTTTAAACATTAGTTCTTACTGAACCAATAATGTTATTTTTTGATATTGGATCTTATATTGTCTTGAAGACCGTGATTGTATAATATTGTAATCACAAAGGCAAGTCCACACTTGTTTATGTCCATTGGTTATTTTCTATCAAGTATTTACAATCTATTATTGTTATCACCTGTATTTCAAAAAGACGTCAGAAAACACTATTTTCATGATTAATATGAATTATTGGTTACTGATCTAGGGTGATTAGTTAATCTATTATGACGGGCAATGGAATCACCATTGCACATGAATATCTCATCTAGGACTTAGCAACCAATGTCGCTAGTGATTCTTGCGCCTTATGATACGCGTTAACCATAAGACTTGGTATGGGATGGGAAAGTTATCTATATCTTCTTCCTTTCACATGTCAACGCATGCATAGGCCGTGGCTGAAATCCGTGCAGCGTGGTTTAATTCACAGAGGATATGCAATAGATGGGTGGGATCCCACAATGTCTCACGGTAGTTCTGGCATCTATCATAGTTTGGACGTTTTATTGTTGTAATTCTAGAGGTGGGCATGACGTACACCAAGGAGGAATGGATTGGATCATCTACTGGGCCCCACACCTAAGGAAGTGTGGACGAGAAAAATCCTCCTTTGTTGTGCAACGAGGATTTGATCTCTTATGGGTAAAGTAACGCACCTCTACAGAGTGTAAGAGTTGTAACATGTTACTCCCTATTCTAGAAAAGAGCTACAAATGCACTAGGAAAGGAGCTCCATGAAGTTATAGTAAACCTATAAAGGCTAGCGAACATAGTTTTTCAGAATAAATGCAACTTTTGAAGAAATGTTTACGAAAACCTACATGGCCTACAACCTATGATCTAGGGCTATAGTTAGTGCATCGAATAGTCCTTTTTAGTGAACTTCCTGAGTACGCTTATACTCAACCGTACCTTCTTAACCCTTGCTTAATTCTAAAGCCGATGAAGACGATATCAACACCAAAGGATGCTCAAAAGGATCGTTACAGGAAGCTAAACATCTTCAATGAAGTCTATATACATCAACTGAAGTTAAGACGAAGTTCCTGATTAGATAGGAGTATGATCTCTAGCCATAGAACCTATTTATGTAGAGCATTGATATAGCAGCAATTGCAAGGCATAGAAATATGTTAATAGTAGTAGTATTTCTAGAATAGACTCTAAGATGCTATTCTGATTTTCTTTTGTATAATTGTTTTCATCACTTCTTCAAGGTAGTTATCCGGATCTTTTGTAATCTTTGAGTTGTAATCTATAGTCATGTCTTAGACCCGCGATATTTCTGTTGTACCACTCTGAGGGATGTAATACTAGTGGACCGGTGTTCCATTGGTGTTATGTCAATGACTATAGTATACTACATCATGAAGTGGTATGTTGGGTCACCACACCTACGGTCTTCAACGCCGACCTCAATGCCTCGTATGGCTCATCGTCATATGCAAGATCGTCGGAGCTTCATCACGGCCCTCTTCCCTGCGTTCCAAACCATGGTGTCGGGTTGTCGAACCAGTTTAGTGGCACCACCGTCAATGCATGCAGCATGCTTGGTGGAATGACATGTGATGCCTACATGAGAGAGCTCATTGCCACCAGCTCCATGGCCGCCACGTCCTCAATAGGGTTCTTCACGCAAGAGGAAAATGACAACATGGACTCACAGGAGACCGGCGAGTACTCGCAGGATGCCGAGGAGGAAGGCAAGTTGGAAGAAGAAGAGCCGACGGTGTCCGTATGGAAGAAGAAGAAGGGAAAGTCGGTGAAACCTCGCCTACTGGCCAAACTTCGAACCAAGTGGACCTCCAAATAAGACGAGTGCCTCGCTGAAGCGTGCAAGAGCATGCGCATCGACTTGATCACCAACGTCGTGCTTGCTTTGCAGATGGTTTGGATGCTCGATGCGTACTGCCACGATAGCAATGGCATCGACTTCAAGTTCCTCCAAGTCTTCTCTAGGATAGAAAGTGCGAGAAGTGGAGGGATATTCACATGTCACTTGCCAAGACAAAGGATGGCATCTACAACCCCAACGAGTCACCCGTAAAGACGGTGGAATGGTTCCCTGATGGAAAAAAAGCCAAGCTCACCAAGAACATGGCTCCATCAGTCCTTGATCGAGTAGTGCATCGCTGATGCCAAGCCCCATGCCATCGTGAAGGAGGAGAAGAATGACGCGAGGTGGATGGTGATGCTCTAGAAGCAGGATGTCAAGATCGGCCTACTTCAGGCCAATGTCACGGCGAAGAAGAGATACACCAACCTGGATTTCCTGCTAGCACATGACATGACGATGATGGACGATGAAGTGAAGGCATGGTACATGCGCAATGCGGCTCATCATCGAAGAGATGCAGGCGCATCCGCCAAGCTCTGAAGATGATGACGATCTTTGCTTCTATGACCACTGTTGCGCTGCCGTCGACCCCGCCATGACAGCCACGGCGATTGCGGCCATGACTTCGGCCGACTCTACCCCTGCATCATCCTACACGCTCTCGCTCAGCTCTGCCGCCACGGAGGAGGATCCTTCTGCCGCGACAGAGGAGCCTGCTGTTTGAGATTTCACATTTTCTGTAATAGTTTGATTGCCAAACTATGGTTGGTTTGATTGCCGTACTGTCCAATTGGACGAACTTGTGCCCTTTTTGGGAGCGGGAAATGAATTTTCAAAACAAATCGTGATGTGTGAAGTGTTGGAGGGGGGCACAGAATTAGGGGCGCGATTGGGGCAAGTGCACCCCTTACTACAGGAACAAGTGAAGGCGCCGATGGCCAGAAGCTACGCCGACAACTATTTGTCGGGGATGTCGGCGTAGCCCCCGAGGTGGGCAACCGAGCAAACCGGCCGTCGACCTAGGGTAGGATAGGCTGACGACAGCTGTCAGCGTAGACCGGACCATCGGTGTAGTCGATTGGACGTAACGGTGATGCGACGGTGTCAAGGCTACGCCGACATCTTTACTGTCAGCGTAGGTATCATAGCTACGTCGACGGCAGCCGTCAGCTTAGCTGTTTTCCCTTTTTGTGACATTAATCCAAGAAAAATCATTCTAATTCAGAAAAATACATATAATATATCAAAATTTGCAAAAAAATAAGATCTATCTATCTAAACTCAAATATTATATATTATGTTGAACAAAATATAAAAACATTACAAATACTTTCGTATAACACATTTTTTTCGAGTGTTGAAAACGGGGTGTTTTGTGAAGCAACCACCAAATGAAAGTTTCAAAATGCTCCCATTTTTCAAAAATTCTAGACCACATTACATGATAATGTCCCAATCGGGAGATCTCAAAACCTTTATGTCCACCCCTAGTGAAAAAGATAAATTCCTGCCGAATCGGTAGGAAGTGGGTCAGATTTGAACTACAGGTACATTATCTGATGCTCATAATTTTTTGCAAATTTTTAGACTCCAATATGCTATTTTTATCAGAGATTTAATGCAAGTTTAGAGAGGATCATCCCCTAGCTAAGAACCTTCATACCCGCCATTTTGACCATAGTTTGAAACGGGCATAAGAAATTGAAAAATGGCCGAATAATGTAAAATATCCGCGTGGTGTCATATTATGTGACATAGTTGTAAGGAAAAATACCAAACTTGGTATATTATTGCATATCAAAACAACCTTCTCAGAAATGAGCTATCATGTTCGAGGTTTCTTGGCTTTCAGGTCAAACGACTAATGTTATGGCCAGAATTTCGGCATAGTTTGTGATAATGTGTCCATATTGTGCACTCATGTGAATCTTGGGATGACTAGCAATGTTGTAGGAGGAAGTTTTCTTTTTCGTCGAATGAAAAAGTCATTTCCCATTTGTCAACACCCGGATTTTTAATCCCAGATGCCTGTTATGCCATACATCGGAATCCCAGGATTACCATTTTTGCGAGTCATAACAGATTGGATATCACAGTACATCATCCATTACAAACCATAATAAGGTTTAACACAAATAAAGGATCTCATGATCCAGTCTTAATACAAACAAGAAGCGGAATAATAAATGTAGCGGTGGGCTCGATCTTTAATGTCACAGGCAATGCCGATGATGGGAGATGATCCTAGTTGTCATAGCCATCCCGATGTCCATCTTCCTCATAGTCTGGCCACGGGAATAGCTAGGTATGAAGCCATGAGTACTCTTTAAGTACTCGCAAACTATCACTAACAAGTAAGGTAGTTCTAGTAGGAATGCTAAGCTCAAAGTTTATTTGCAAAAGCTAAATTTAAACCTAAGCTGAGTTCAGAAACAAAGAAAGTTAAAATAATGTTCTAAATCACCTAAGTGGGAACTTAGTTTTCATATTCACAACCCTGTTGTGGTCAAGTCAAAGTCACAATTCATTTCACACGTTGTTTTGAAAACATCTGACGACGGAACAGTATGGCCACTCCAACTATACATGACCGCGAACGCGGCTATTCGAATATTTTACACTCTGCATAGGGGGTACACTTTCACCACAAAATTCAATACATCCGTCAGGGATAACCCTGAACCATCATACTTAGTATGTGGATAATCAATCATAACCTTTCCTTTACACACTCTAGTTTAAGCACCTCTCCTATGAGCTTGGCCTCCTAGCCATGGCCATCTGCCATCCTGGGCACTGCATAGGTGGACATCATCAAGAGGTAGCCTCAGCTCAAACCTCTTCTACGAGGGAACTCATACTAATGCATATAAACTTCTGGCTAAGCCTTACCCAATTCAGGTATTGTGGTTGTACGGTAAAATTGGAATGGTATCGCATCCGAACCCAACCATCGGTTTTTATAAAGGGCTAAGGCTCATGCCTCAACATTTTCATCATCATAAACCATTTGTGTTTCTCAACACATGTCAAAACATCTCAATAGAATGACTCATCATTCCAAGGTTTTCACAATCATTTTCACCAAGTATTCCCATCTAAAGTGATCAAGTTTTATGCTTAGCACTAGCAACTAAGGTTAAGAGTGTTCACTAATGAGGGATGCTAATCTCAATCTCATGCCATAGAATGACATCTAGTATAGGCCTATTTTTATACTCTTTATGCTATCTATACTACTTTTCAAAATCTCACCAGGCATTAACTAAAAGTAAAGAAACTTTAGTAAAGTAAAAGATTAAATCTTGCAAATAAAACTTGGGATGGGTATAAATCAAAAGTATATAACCAAAGCATTCCTAATGCATCTTGCTTAGGTCATCTTGTATAATTCTAGCTTGCTAATAATAGCTTGCCAATAATAGCTTACCCTGATTGGTGCAGTGATTGAAGTTCACCTCGTCTTCTTCGGGGTAGAACTCCTCCTCGTACACTTGGTCGGTACTATCATTTATAAATAAATACGGGATACACAATCACCAAACAATACTTAACTAATCTATTTTGCACACTAAGGCACACACTTGATGATCTAGTATCATCACAATCATCACAAGATTTAAAGAACTAGTTTTATTTAGTTTATTTGAGAAAAGTAATTTCTACTCATTGAAATTAATTAAGATTTAATATTCTCCTATTAAAATATGGGATCATGTGGACACATGTCATCACCACATATTCTAATACATGGGAATGTGATTTAAATGATTGGTCACATTTTATAAAGTTTAAGATTATTATATAATAGATTTAAAGTGACTAGAAATGCCTATATATCATTATTTTGGTACTAGTCCAAAGTCACTGCATGTAAACCTAAATGTTTTTACATGTTGAGATAGATATTATCCAATGTGATTTTTGAGAATTGGAATCATCTCAAAAGCTATTATGGTTGGTTTTTGAAAAATGTTTGAAGTTACAAAGTCTCTACTTTGTTATTTTTGTTATATGTGATCTCTAACTCCAAATGATTTAAATCCAACGGTCTTGGATAGATATTTTAATTATCTTTCTAACAAAATTTGAATCATCCATTTTGGTTAAGTGAAACTCTCTGAAGTGATTTTTCAATAAGTGTACAGAATCTTGTTTCAACTAAATTGGAAAATACTATTTTGAATAGGTGGGCTAGCGCGGGAAAGGAAATGGGCCAGCCCAGCTGCACTGCGCGGGCGCAGCGGGCTACTGACAGGGGGGTCCTATGCGTGAGCGGCATATCTCACGCGAAGCGGTACGCTTCAAACTCAGCCGTGCGATTAGACTATGATCGAACGGTTGTGGTTCGTCGTCCCTGGTGAACAGGTCTCCGGTGAGGACAAACCCTAGCGGCACGGTGGGGGTCTACAGGGGCTCACCTAGGCTCCAGCTACGGTCAGCAGTGGGGGCGTTCGAGATGGTAGACGATGGCGGTTCGAGGCATGGTCACAGCGGCTCCTGGGGCACCTCCAATCGACGGCGCCTCTTCTCCTCTGCAGCGGCAAACTCCGGCGAAATTCCGGCGGATTGAGGCTCGCCTCGCTCCGGGGATGGTGTGGGAGGATCAGTGGTGAGAGGGGAGTGGAATGGTGTGAGTATTGGAGGTGGAGAAGGCCTCCTTTTATAGCTTGACGAAGGGACCGAGCAGCATGGGCACGGCTCGTCGGTGGCAACGCTAGAAGCAGCTAGCGCCGTGGCTGGAGGTAGGGGACGGTATGCGGTTACTGCCCCAAGAGGAAGGTATGATGAGCACAACAGTAAGTTTTCCCTCAGTTATGAAACCAATGTTATCAAACCAGTAGGAGCAAGGAAACACCTCCAAGGTGTTGCTAGCTGGCCTTTGGAAGGGCGCACTACCGGTGCTAGCAGAAACGTGGAAACCTGCACAACACAACCACAGAACTTTGTCCCCAACTTACAGTGAGGTTCTCAATCTCACCGGTTTTGCTAAAAACAAAGGATTAAATGTATTGTGTGGAAGAAAGTAATAGTTTGCAGAAAGTAAATAGAAAATAGTAAACAATTGTAGATTGATGGTAAAAGAAAGGACCGGGGTCCATAGTTCACTAGTGGTGGCTCTCCTTAAGATAGATGACATGTTGGGTGAACAAATTACAGCGGGGCAATTGACAAACATCGAGAAAGCAATCATGCATATACTAATCATCTTGACTCCTTTGAGATTTGATTGGGCATTACAACATTATACATAGACCATAATCCAACTGCATCTATGACTAATAATCCATCTTCAGGTTATCATCCGAACCCTCTCCAGTATTAAGTTGCAAGTAACAGATAATTGCATTATGCATTGCATGTAAAGTAAACAATACGATTGTTCTATAAACAAAGGATTGTTGTTTTCTCCCTAGTAGCAACAGCACATCTAGTACCTTAGAGATTTCTTTCACTTCCCCAGATTACTAGAGGCATGAACCCACTATCGAGCATAAATACTAATACTTGGAGTTGCTAGCATCTACTTGTCCAAGATAGCAACTAACAACGGAAAGCATGCAAGATCACAAATAACAAAGACATGATAGAATCAATAATCAATCTGAAATAGCATCTCAATATCCATAAGATCCCTGCAAAAACAACATGTATGATTACAAATAGATGATCTTGATCATGAACGGAGCTCACAAGATCTAAACATGGTAGCACAAAGGAGAATAACCAACCATCTAGCTACTACATGGACCCGTAGTCCAAGGATGAACTACTCACGCATCACACCAGAGGCTTGCATGATGATGAAGAAGGCCTCCAGGGTGAATTCTCCCCTCCGGCAGGGTGCCAGGAAGAGCTTCAGATCCCTCCCGGTCTAGGGATGGAGATGACAGCGACTACAGACTCTTTCGTGGAATTTTGATCGAGTACTTAGGGTTTCTGTATCGAAGGCGATATATAGGCGAAAGGGGAGGCCGGGGGGTGCCCTAGGTGGCCACACCACCCCTGGCGTGGACCAGGCCTGGCCCCATGGCCAGGTGGTGTGGCAGCCCTCTGGCCCCTCTCCGTCTCGTATTCTGGCTCCGTGTCCCCCTCGGTGAAAAACTGACTTTGGCTTTTGTCCCGTCCAATTTCGAGAATATTCATTTTCTGACTTTCCGGGAACCAAAAACAGCAGAAAATAGGCAACTTGCACTGTGGCATCCTATTAATAGGTTAGTCCAAGAAAGTGTATAAAATGTACTCCAAAGTGTGGACAAAACATAAGAAAGTAGATAAAACCAAGCATGGAACATCAAAAATTATGGATACGTTAGCAACGTATCAACATCCCCAAGATTAACTCTTGCTCGTCCTCAAGTAGGTAAGTGATAAAAAGAAAGAATAATTTTTTAGGTGATATGCACCGTCATAAACTTGATCAAAGTATTTGTAAAATATTGATAGCTGGGATCATAGTACTTCAACATAGCATGAAAGACAAAGTTCTAACAATAAGACATAGCAACTATGTTGTAACATGAAAAGGCACAAACAAAAGATTAATGAATAACAATACTTTCCAAGACGTTTGTTTGTTTCACATAAAGAAAACATAGCATAGTGGCATTCAGCTTGTCCCTCATAGAGTAGCAAACATAAATGCATAGGACACCTTCAAAGTTCATAAGAGTGACTAGATACAAATAGTATTAAGAACAAGCAATATCAAAATTATGCATCAATCAACAAGTCTTGGGACAATGCACATAGAACTAAGAATGGCCACTATGCTCTCAAAATAGGTGCATAAAGATAGAAGGTGGAGACTCAACATAAAAGTAAAAGAAAGGCCTTCATAGAAGGAAGTCGGGATTCAAGTCTCATAAAGAGCTTCCAAAAATTATGGTACTTATTAGCTTTCAACTCTCATTGCCCCTATCATAAGCATCTTGAAGTGATTAAGGTTAAAGTGAACAAACTATGGAGTATATGCTTAACAAAGTATAAGTTGGAAATCTCATGTCCCATGAATACGAGGGCCGCTCCTTGATGTCTACGCACTTCTATTCTTGTAGACAGTTGTTGGGCCTCCAAGTGCAGAGGTTTGTAGAACAGCATCAAGTTTTCCCTTAAGTGGATCACCCAAGGTTTATCGAACTTAGGGAGGAAGTGGTCAAAGGTATCCCTCTCAAGCAACCCTGCAATCAAGATACAAGAAGTCTCTTGTGTCCCCAACAAACCCAATACACTTGTCAGGTTTATAGGTGCACTAGTTCGGCGAAGAGATAGTGAAATACAACTGGTATGGATATAAGACAACGGTGCTAGAAAATAGCTTGATGGCGTGGAAGAGACTAAAGGCAAACTAAAATAAAGATGGCAGCAAGCAAACATGTAACAGATCTAGTTGCAAATGGTGTTTCAATGCTTAGAAACAAGGCCTAGGGATCATACTTTCACTAGTGAACACTCTCATATAAATATCTTCTCTTTATGATACAACTCTGAACAACTCTCTGGTTGAACACTCTAATCCATGGTAGGGCTATAACAACACACCTCAAAGTTTGCTTTTCCCATCTAGATAACCCCACACTGTCACCTTGAGCTCTAGATGGTTCCAACAAACACCACAATTTCATAAAGACATCCAACTCCAAATATAACTCATAACAAGTATTTTTAATCTCTACCCTAAGTGCCACCATGGTGTGCACGCTGTCACTTTCACACACATGGGGAGAGTAGAGATCTATTAAAGCACTTGAGTAGCAAGGTAGATCTACTTGATTACAAAGCTCATGATCACAATATGATCATGCATAGAGAGAGAGATGAACACATAGCTACCGGTAGAACCCTTAGCCTCGAGAGAGAACTACTCCCTCCTCATCATGGGAATCAGCAATGGCGATGGAGATGGTGGTGGAGATCGATGGAGATGGCTCCGGGGGCACTTCCCCGTCCTGGCAGGGTGCCGAAACAGAGACTTTCTGTCCCCCGAATCTCCCCTTCGGTGGAGGCGGCGCTGCGGAACTTTTCGTGGCTGGAGGCTTGACGATTTAGGGTTTTTGCATTGGGAGGATCTTATAGGCGGAGAGGCAAGGTCCTTGGGCAGCCAGGGGGCCCACACCATGCCCTGGCGCAGCCTGTGGGACCCGTGCCTAGGGTGGATTGGCCACCCTGTGGCCCCCCTTCGTCTCTCCTTCTGGCTCCGTGAATCTTTCGGGAAAATAACGACTTTGGCTTTTGTCTGGTCCAATTCCGAGAATATTCATTTTCTGACTTTCTAGAACAAAAAATAGCAGAAAACAGACAACTGGCACTATGGCATCTTGTTAAAAGGTTAGTCCAAGAAAGTGTGTAGAAAGTACTCCAAAGTGTGGACAAAACCTAAGAAAGTAGATATAAAACCAAGCATGGAACAATAAAAATTATGGATGTGTTAGCAACGTATCACTCCTCATGCTACTCAAGTTTAGTTACTGATAAGTTCTTGTCATAGTAAGTACATGTGTGTCATAGAGAACCGCCAACGGGGTACCCCTTGCCCGATGATATGGAAGAATCCCCATATCAAAATGACAAGGCAAGCACACAACGAGCATCTCAGCAATCTTCTTATTTACCATGGGAAAATGGTACCTTTTTCTCTCTTTCCTCTTTTCTCATATCTCTTTTTTTCTCTTTTTTCCAATATCTGACTCTTTTTTATAAGAAGAATGCTTCATAGATAGCTCATTATGGTTACGCTGCAGGTTTCGACCATGACAACATGGATTAGACCGGCAGCCCAGGCGTTTCTCTAACACACATACATAACTCGATGGACTTACAAGCTCCCCTTTCATTTCACACCGACGACATCCATAGACAAAAGAGCATGATATCAAATAGGTACAAAGTACAAGTGCAATGTTGAAAGCGTTCCCCATGACATCATGGTTCTGCTAATCCCCAACATATAAGTGCAAGCATATACAACATAGACGACACAATGGTTTAAGTTTATTAGGGGCAAGAAAAGTAAAGTGTGCCATCAAGTTCGTGAGAGCTTTAATCACTAGTTTTCTCATAACAAGTTTAATTCGGAAGGTAGATAAAAACATGAATATACTTGGAATAGCAAATGCTAATAGGTAGGTATGGTGGACTCTTTGGAATAACTTGATTTTAGGAGTTGGATGCATGAGTGGAACTCATACTTGGTTATGGAGGCTAGCAAAAGACTGGGAGCGACCGACTAAGAGAGCAATAATGGCCATAATCATGCAGAGCGACAATACATCATTAATCAAAGCATAAAGTGATACTACAAGTCGAAAACTAAAGGATTATAAAGGCTATGGTGACTTGGGATAGTCATAACCAGGTGTGAGCATGCGCCAAGTCAACCAAATAAAACATCAAAGGAGAATACCACAATACTATGCTTTAATATGCTAAAACAATGCATGATTCTTCCAAGGCACATTAAGCAATCTCAATTGTTTATAACATGTCATGCTACAGAAAAGATCACTAAGCATAAAGCCAAAACAATATCAAGCATGGCATGACAAAGCATAGGACACAGTCAAAAACAAGCTCTCTTTACCACTTAAGCATGAACTTTTCCTATTATTTTCCAATCCAAACCAAACTATTTTAAAACCAATGAATGAAAGACGGGGTCCAACCAATTTATTCAAGAAAATTAAGAAAACCAAGCAAATGAAAACCAAAAACAAAAACGAAAAAGAAGACGCTCCAAGAACAACACAATTGTGCATGAAACAATAAAAATGAAGTGTTTGGAAGAAACCTGGGATTTTTATTGATGAAGAAGAGGATGCCTTGGGCATCCCCAAGATTTGACGCTTGTACCTCTTGAATATTTCTTGGGGTGACACGGGGTGGCATCCCCAAGCTTGAGCTTTAGTCCATTCTTCATCTCATTACATCATTCTCTCTATACACCTGAAATTTTTCCTTCATACAAAACTTCACACAATCTTTATTAGCAACGTTAGTGCACTCAAGATAATAAGTCTTTAGGTTCAGTTTCAACACCAATAAAACTTCCATTAAACAACAAGATACTGTAGCACTTCCCTCAAAAAGCTCAATTCCCCAAAAGAACTCAAAAAGGAACCAACAAGAAGCAAATGCAAATAATGGCAGAAATCTATCAAAACAGACCAGCAGGTAAATTCGAAGACCTTCTGTTGCTCAAATCAAAAAGTATTGAACTAACGAAAGTTTGATAACAACCTGGGGCAGAAGAAAAAAATTCACGCCTCAAAACGACGTATAGAGATTTTACACGAATATTTACGGTGAAGCACAGAAATCTGTTTCGGGACAGCAACTTTCCCAATCATTACTTCTCTCTCATTACAGGTTACTCTTGGCACAAAAAGCAAATAAAAAGGATAAGGAGCGGTTATTACAGAAGTAATAACTAACAAGACTTATCTAAAACTTTTGGATTATCTCCCAATAAGTACTTTTCTTTAACGCCTTTAAGTTAGGCTTGATAGTTTGAGAAGATGCTCACATAAGAAATATGAATTGAGGTAAAAGTGAGCATCAAGAAGCAAATTCAAAACAAATTTAAGTCTAACCCACTTCCTATGCATAGGAATCTTGTAAGAAAATAAATCAAAGAAGCACATAGTAATAAGAATGGGTAGATAAAACAAGAGCAACTTCAAAACTTTTAGCACATAGAGAGGTGTTTAGGTACCATGAAAACTTCTACAACCATATTTTCCTCTCTCATAATAATTTTCAGTAGCCTCATGAATAAACTCAACAATATAACTACACATAAAGTATGCTTTTCATGATCTACAAACACATAATTTTTGTCAAGCTCAAAAATAGTGGGATTAAAACCTTCAAACCCACTTTTAACAATTCTATAACAAGATGACTGATCATTCAATATAGGACCATCGTATAGAGCTTTATCATAATCATTTTCTAAGCAAAACTCTTTAGTACCATGCATCTCGAAGTTAGGCACAAATAAAGGATTATCACAGATAACATGAGCATAACATTCATCCTCCTTTGGTAAGCATGGGGGACAATCAAATAATGTAAGGGATAAAGAGTTACTCTCATTAGAAGGTAGGCATGGGTAGATCCATTTTTCCTCCTTTTGTTCATAACTCTCCTCCTCTTTTTCATCTAATGAGCTTCCCGTTTCAGCAATTTCTTTTTCCATAAGTTGTTGCAAGGCATTAGTCTCTTCCATTGGTGGAGAGCATCTATTAAGATATTCAAGAATATAGTCATTTTCTTCCTTGTAAGTATCAGAGCAAAATTTAAGTATATCATAAACCTCATATTTATAAGGTGCATTATCAGTATTTTCAAGCAAATAAGCAAGTTCGAATGCACCCTTCCAAGCAATAAATTCTTCAATTTGTTCCACATCATAAAATTCATAATTTCCCTTAACATAAGAAGATATAGTAACATCATCATTATACTCACATTGAAAAGGGAGGTGTTTATACCTCTTACAGCAACAAGCTTTATCAAATCAATAAGTAACATTATAAGTAGAGCACACGTTTCTAGAAATGCTATACAATTTATTAATTTATTCCCATAAGTGTTTCCCTTTTTGTGACAAGCGGTGTTCCCTATAATAATACTTTTGTTCTTCCGTGAACCCACCTTGCCAATAAGATTCAGTTTCAAAGAAACTAATCATTGATAGAAAGCATGATAAAGCAAGACAATAACATACCAACAAAAATAACAACTATAGTATGAACTAATTTCTTTTGTATTTTTTAATAAATAAAGCAAACTAGTACAGCTAATTTTTTGTGTTTTTGATAAAGAAACAAGCAAACCAAGCAAAAAATAAACTAAGCAAAACAAAAATAACAAAGTAAAGAGATTGGTTATGAGGGACTCCCCTTATGAAGATGTCCTTGACTCCCCGGCAACAGCGACAGAAAAATACTTTTGATGGCGCGTGGTTGACGTGGGAGCTTCTTCTTCTTCGTTCCTCGGAAACAGCGCCAGAAAAAGTACTTGCTGGCTCGTGTAATAACGAGCTCGTTGGGGAACCCCAAGAGGAAGGTATGATGAGCACTGCAGTAAGTTTTCCCTCAGTTATTAAACCTAGGTTATCGAACCAGTAGGAGCAACGAAACACCTCCAAGGTGTTGCTAGCTGGCCTTTGGCAGGGCGCACTACCGGTGCTAGCAGCAATGTGGAAACGTTCACAACACAACCACAGAACTTTGTCCCCAACTTACAGTGAGGTTGTCAATCTCACCGGTTTTGCTGAAAACAAAGGATTAAACGTATTGTGTGGAAGAAAGTAATAGTTTGTAGAAAGTAAACAGTTGTAGATTGATGGTAAAAGAAAGGACCGGGGTCCATAGTTCACTAGTGGTGGCTCTCCTTAAGATAGATGACATGTTGGGTGAACAAATTACAGCGAGGCATTTGACAAACATCGAGAAAGCAATCATGCATATACTAATCATCTTGACTCCTTTGAGATTTGATTGGGCATTACAACATTATACATAGACCACAATCCAACTGCATCTATGACTAATAATCCACCTTCAGGTTATCATCTGAATCCCCTCCAGTATTAAGTTGCAAGCAATAGATAATTGCATTACGCATTGCGTGTAAAGTAAAAAATACGATTGTTCTATGAACAAAGGATTGTTGTTTTCTCCCTAGTAGTACCTTAGAGATTTTTGTCACTTCCCCAAATTACTAGAGGCATGAACCCACTATCGAGCATAAATACTAACTCTTGGAGTTGCTAGCATCTACTTGGCCAAGATAGCTACTAACAACGGAAAGCATGCAAGATCACAAATAACAAAGACATGATAGAATCAATAATCAATCTGAAATAGCATTTCAATATCCATCGGATCCCTGCAAACACAACATGTATGATTACAAATAGATGATCTTGATCATGAACGGGGCTCACAAGATCTAAACATGGTAGCACAAAGGAGAAGAACCAACCATCTAGCTACTACATGGGCCCGTAGTCCAAGGATGAACTACTCATGCATCACACCGGAGGCTTGCATGATTATGAAGAAGGCATCCAGGGTGAATTCTCCCCTCCGGCGGGGTGCAGGGAAGAGCTTCAGATCCCTCCCGATCTAGGGATGGAGATGACGGCGGCTACAGACTCTTTCGTGGAATTTTGATCGGGTACTTAGGGTTTCTGTATCAGAGGCGATATATAGGCGAAAGGGGAGGCCGAGGGGGTGCCCTAGGTGGCCACACCACCCCCTGGTGCGGGTCAGGCCTGGCCGTGCGGCCAGGTGGTGTGGCGGCCCTCTAGCCCCTCTCTGTCTCGTATTCTAGCTCTGTGTTCCCCTCGGTGAAAAACTGACTTTGGCTTTTGTCCCGTCCAATTCCGAGAATATTCATTTTCTGACTTTCCTGGAACCAAAAACAGCAGAAAACAGGCAACTGGCACTATGGCATCTTGTTAAAAGGTTAGTCCAAGAAAGTGTATAAAAATTACTCCAAAGTGTGGACAAAACATAAGAAAGTAGATAAAACCAAGCATGGAACATTAAAAATTATGGATACGTTAGCAACATATCAGCGGTCTCCTGGCGGTCCTCTACGGCTTAAAGGCGAGGCATGGGGCGGTCGCTTTGGGTCGGGAGAGGAAGGTGCTCAGCGCGGTAGAGGCGGTGTTCGATGCAGCGCACGGGGGCTACAGGTCAAGCATGGCGAACGGGGATGTCCGAGCGGCTGTTGGGGTCATGGTGGAGCAGTGCGTGCAGGGTGAGGTCGAGGCGCGGCATGTGCATGTTGGTCAGGCGCGGAGCTCTGGCATGTGCTCAGAATGGCGTAGACGCTCTGGGCGTGGCTTTGCTCGGGGAGGGGACAGAGTGCGGCGGTGCAGTCTCAACTACCTCCTAGGCATCATGGGCAAGGTCGGAGCGGTCTACTGCGACTTGGACATGGTCGACAGGCGGTGACCAATTCTAGGCGGTGCTCCACTGGTGCAGCGGTGAAGAGGGGTGGCTGTCTGCTGCTGCTAGACACTCAGGGGGACAGGGGAGTGAAGAGGGGGCAGAGAGGTGGGAGATTACTATGCAAAACAGTGGAATTAGACAGGTGGCTAAATTGTGCTGACAAGGTGTTTGTGTTAATGGCCGCATGAAAATTAAATTTGAATTTTTGGCTCAATTTTGGTGAGTGATCTACATTTATGCTTGGTTATCTATGGTTGCTTGGGATTGGCAAGGTGCACTGATTTGGTGGGTTTTTTGAGAAAGTGTGATCTTCTCATATGAATTGGATTCAATTTTCAAATGTCATTTAAATTGATTTGCTAGATGTTTTTGTAAATGTGTAAAGTGGGCCTTGGTACATCTTTACTTGGTCGAGCAAGGGGTGAAAAGAGATAGAAATTTTTCTATTAGAAATCTTCTTCTAGGAACACCTAAAGTGGCCTAGTGGTTTAAAATGTTCAAAATGACCATTTGCTTTATTTATTCTTATTTGATTTCTTTTTCTTTGGATTTTGTTTGTAAATGGTCTAAATGATGTGGCATTCAGCTTTGAACCATTTCACAATATTTAGAACAATCAAGCATGGCAATTTCAAACAATTCTACACTAATGCAAACACACATGCATTCATATACCTTTTATTAATAAAACGTTTTTTGTTAACCCTCAATTGGGTGATTAGGAACTTGATAACCTTGATTAAAGATTTGGGGTGTTACAAACCTTCCCTCCTTAAACAAAATCTCGTCCCGAGATTTAAGAAAAACTAGGAACTAAAGAGATCTGGAAACTCAGTCCTAATGTAATCTTCTCGCTCCCAGGTAGCTTCCTCTTCGGTATGATTGCTCCATTGAATCTTGAGAAACTTGATACTCTGAGTCCTGGTGGTTCTGAAGGCTTCTTCCAAGATACAGATGGGTACTTCACGATACGTCAAATCCTTGTTGATATCAATGGCTCGGTGATCGATGTTCTTGAACACTTCAGTCTTCTCCGGAACTTCTAGGCATTTGCGAAGTAATGAGTTATGGAACACATTATGGATGGCTGACATCTCCTCTGGCAGTTCCAGTTGATACGATACTTCTCCTCAGCGATTCAGAATCTTGAAGGGTCCGATATATCTGGGGGCTAACTTTCCTTTCAGCTGAAAACATTGCATTCCTTTCAACGGCGAAACTTTGAGATACACAAAATCTCCGACGTTGAAAGTCAGATCTCTACATCTCCTGTCAGCAAAACTCTTCTGTCTTGATTGGGCGGTCTTGAGGTGCTCACAGACTTTGTGAACCTTCTCTTTGGCTTCTTGTAGGATGTCGGATTCGAAGATCTGACTCTCTCCTACTTGCGACCAATTCAAATGGGGTACGGCATTTCGTTCCATACAGAAATTCGAATGGGGCCATTTGCAAACTGGCTTGATAACTTTTGTTGTATGAGAATTCTGCAAAAGGCAGACAATCTTCCCATTTTGATCCATACTCTAACACACAAGCTCTCAACATATCTTCTAAGATTTGGTTGACTCTTTCAGTCTGTCCCTCGGTCTGCGGGTGATAAGCTGTGCTGAAATTCAACTTGATACCTAATCCTTCTTGGACTTTCTACCAAAATCTCGAGGTAAATTAGGTTCCTCGATCCGAGACTATGGTCTTGGGGGTTCCATGCAAACTGATGATTCTAGCAACATACAACTCTGCTAGCTTAGAACTCTGGTAAGTTTTCTTGACAGGTATAAAATGGGCTACCTTGGACAGTCTATCAACTATGACCCAAATAGAGTCATTTCCCCTACTAGAAGTAGGCAAATCGGTGATAAAGTCCATTCCGACGGAATCCCATTTCCATTCCAGAATCTGCAATGGTTACAACAGTCCTGCGGGTCTCTGATATTCTGCTTTGACTCTCTGACAGATATCACACTTGGCGATGTAGCTTCCGATTTCTCTCTTCATCTTGTGCCACCAAAATTGCTCCTTCAAATCCTGATACATCTTCGTTCCTCCAGGGTGGATAGAATAAAGAGTATCATGAGCCTCTTGCATGATAACCTGCTTCAACTCCGAATCTGCTGGCACACAGATACGTCCATGTACCACAGAACTCCTTCTTCATCTTCGGTAAATCCAAGTACCTTTCCTATACCAATACGACGTTTGATTCCGTCGATACTTGCATTTCCCTTCTGAGCTTCCTTGATTTGACTGATCAAAGTGGGTTGAAGTTCAATGCTAGCTAAAAATCCTTTGCTAACTAGCTCCGTTCTAAATTGCTCCAACTCTTCATGCAAACTTGGCTGGTTCTCTTTGATCATGGTGTTTAACCTACATGGCAATCTGCTAAGAGCATCCACTACCACATTGGCTTTGTCGGGGTGATAGTGAATGTCAAGGTCATAATCCTTGATTAACTCTATCCATCTCCTTTGCCTCATATTCAGCTCCTTCTGAGTGAAAATATACTTCAAGCTCTTGTGATCTAAATAAATCTCACAGCGGTTACCCATAAGGTAATGACGCCATGTCTTCAATGTTAAAACTACGTCTGCTAATTCCAGATCATGAGTGGGGTAGTTTTGCTCATGCTGCTTCAGTTGTCGAGACAGATATGCTATGACTTTGCCTTCTTGCATCAACACACATCCGAGACCAATTTTGAATGCATCACAATAGACATCAAACGGCTTCTTGATATCTGGCATAATCAATATTGGGGCTGAAATCAATCTCTTCTTGAGCTCTTGAAAACTTGCTTCACATTTGTCGGTCCATTCAAACTTCTTATCTTTCTTCAACAGTTAGGTCATCGGTCTTGCGATGCTCGAAAATCCTTCTACAAACTTGCGGTAGTATCCTGCTAATCCGAGAAATGCATGGACTTGGGTTTGAGTGGTTGGGGCTTCCCATTCTTCAACATCTTTGATCTTGGCGGGATCAACAGCGACTCCTCCTGCAGACACAATATGTCCGAGGAATCCTACCTCCTTCAACCAGAACTCACATTTGCTGAACTTGGCATATAACTAATGCTCTCTAAGGGTTTCAAGGATGGTTCTCAGATGTTGCTCATGCTCTTCTTCTGACTTGGAATAGATTAGAATATCAACGATAAACACAACGACAAACTTATCTAGAAAGTTCATAAAAATCTTATTCATGAGATTCATGAAATAAGCGGGGGCATTGGTTAATCCAAAAGACATGACCGTATACTCATACAATCCATATCTGGTGGTAAAGGAGGTCTTTGGAATATCCGTTGCACGAATCTTGAGTTGGTGATAATCAGTTCTAAGATCAATCTTAGAGAACACTCTGGCACTGATGAGGGTTTAACTCATCAATGCCCATTGTTATGGACTTGGGTTTTGGAGTAGGAGGGAGCGCTGGAGACATCTATCGGCTAGCAAACAAGCACATAGGGGACAAAGATTTACCCAGGTTCAGGCCTCTTAGAGGTCCCTACTCCTGCTTGTCTGCTCGTGGAATTATCAAAGGAACCGAAGGTTACAATGGTGCGCAGATGCAATCTGGCGAGGGTTGTGGAAACTAGGGTTGCGTGTGTCCTCCTCGCCGCCCCATCCTAGCCCTTATATAAATAGGCTAGGTCTCGGGTAGCAGGTCGTGTCGGTTACAAGTTAGGGTTTTCCCCTTCAAACTTTCTATCTTTACCTTCTTCTTGTTCTTCAAGCAATCGAGAGTCCGTAGGTTACTCGAGTCCTTCGTTTGGGCCTTGGCGACACCGTGGGCCTGTACGTATTTAGACCGTATATAGCAAACTCGAGTACCTGTAGGGTATACCCATGTCAGTATCCCCCGAGTGTCTAGTGGAATCGCAGATTTGACTGGGGACTTTTTGAAGTCTTTCGAGTGCCTGAGCGAGTGCATTTCGACTGCTTTATTTGTGTCATAGGGATTGTTGATGTATGTGCCTGATATAACCGAAGTATCGGTCTTAGTTAACCACCTTAGGGTGAAACAACGCAATCTACTCGAAATCGAGTCCCCGGACTCGAATCCGGAAAAGTGTTGGCGTAATTCGACTCAAGCCGCGGAGGTCTTACAGGAGTCGAATTCTAGTTATATGGGTGTGAGCACTTGACGCGTCCGTCAAGGCATGTTCATCGTACCTGTAGGCACGGATACATTTTTGGTAGTGCGCAGCTAATGCGTTGCCAGGCCTTATTCAGGTCTTACCTTCACGCTGTAAGCGTGGCATCCGAATTTTATCATCGCGGAGACGATTTGGGTGACCTAGGAGATGTAGTCTCTTTGTAGGAAAAATTATGAGGCGGTGTCGCCATGAGTTTCGAGTGTGGATGTTATGAACACACAGTTTTTTTATATAAATAATCATAGGGTGCGCGACCAGCGCTCCCTATGGGAGTAGCCCCCGAGTGCCTGGTTGAGTCGAAGACTCAGGCAGGGACTAAAGAACTTTTGCGACTGCTGTCGTCTTTTGCTTGCTTGTTTCAGTCGAAATTGTTTCCGGCGCTCCCTATGGGAGTAACCCATCTCCATAGTCGAACCGTATTTCGAGTAGATGGGTTTACTTTTGATTGTCCATGTTCCTGCAAAGGAAAAGAAAAATCGTAGGATGCGCGACCAGCGCTCCCTATGGGAGTAGCCCCCGAGTGCTTGGTGGAGTCGAAAACTCGATCAAGGACTAAAGTAGTCAAAGTTTTCCACTACGTAGCTTTGATGACATCAGTGCTGACGCTTTGATGACCTCAGTTACCTGCGTGAGCGAGTTTGGCGGGACGTGACGAGCAGTGGGTCCCACTTTCTAACTTTGATTTGACTAGGCGTGCGTAATCTTTATTTTAACTGCGTCTCCTCGATCTCCGCGCGTAATGGGAGTAGTGGAGGGATGGTTCGCGCTTCCACTCCTCCACGTGTCTAGCACGATGTTTGCCACGCGTCCAGTAGGGTTTTTCTGAGTCGTTGGATTGCATCTTCCAGGGGTTAAGTAGCAGCGCTGCGACGGTAATTTTCTCATCTGCTCTCATTCATCTTTGCTTCCATCGCCATTGCCGCTGCTCCTATGCTTTCTCTGTGCTCGCTTCCTCCATGACACTGGACTAGCTCCGCTCGTTTCCGAGCTACTTTCTGCGCTTGCATCGCCGTCACGCAATGGGGAAGAAGAAAGGAGGCGCTGCGGCTGATTCCGCGGCCACTATTGCCATGGCGAAGAAGAAGGGCGGCTCCGCTGCTGTGGGCACCAGCACCGCCTCCGGCAGGAAGAAGAAAACCACAGGCACTTGCGTCACGAATGGTGCGTGGCTCCCCTCCATCACCAAGTCGTCAGATCTCTGCCTTCTACGTCAAGACGGAGTGCTATCCGGCGCATTCGCCGACACGCGCGTCCCCGACGGTGAGACAATTCTTGTTCCTCCCGCTGGTTTCTGAGTGATGTTTTTAGCATTCATCATTCGTGGTCTCTCCTTGCCTCTTCACCCCTTCTTTAGGGGCCTTCTTTGTTTCTACGGGCTTCAGCTCCATCAGCTGTCCCCGAATTCGATTCTCCACATCTCTTGTTTCATCACTCTCTGCGAGTGCTGGCTCGGAATCGATCTGCACTTCAGCCTTTTCAAGCGCCTCTTCAAATTGAAGCGCCAATCTGCGTCTGGTTCTTTAGTCTACGATGTAGGTGGTTGCGGAATCCACGTCGACTCATCCACCACCTACTTCGACATCAAGCTCACGGCGTCCGTCCAAGGGTGGAGGGACAAGTGGTTCTACGTTCGCGACGAGAAGTCTGACGGAGACCACTTCGGACTCGCGCCCTTCGATCCCGCAACACCGTGCAAGAGGATGCGCTCCTGGAAGAATGTAGTCATGCCTGGCGAGTCCGTGGAGACGGATGTGCTGTATCAGCGCGTCTGCGACCTCGAGAATCGCATTGGCAAAGAGGAGGGAGGCTGCACCCTCATTCGCACTTGGCTGCGCCATCACGTCTAGCCCCTGCAAGCCAGAGTCCACCCCATGTTTCAGTGGGCTGGCGGTGATGATGCCACTCATGTGTCTGCCGATGGCATGTCCGCTAGTGAGGTGGACAAGAGGGTTCGACTGGTCACCAAGTACACCGTCAAGGATGTGCTTCCCAGTGAGCCAGTTGTTCCTCCGTTTGATGCTTCAAACCCTCTTCCTTAGGTATAGTTGTGCTACGCAGTAGCTAATTTTGTTGATTGCTTCTCTGTTGTTTACTTGTTGTTTACTGAATGTGTTGTCTGTGTGCAGGATTAGGCGGTGTCACCTTGTATGCCCCGTCTACCTAAGGGGATTATCCCTCGTGAAGCTTTGGAAGAGGACGAGTCGAAGTCGACCGTCCCTTCTGATGCGGAGGAGGAAGCCCCCGAGTCCGGTAGTCCGGATACTCGCAAGCGTTCACACAGCAAGGATTCCGATGCATCGTCTCCTTCGACTCCGGAAGGTACGAGTGTTGGTGCGAAGTCGCCAATTCCTGCCATTCCTGTGAGCACTGTGGCACCATCTTCTCGCAAAAAGATGCGATTTCCCAAGGAGTCTTCATCGGAGTCGGGGGAGGCCACTTTTGACTTTGACAAGTTTGACTGGTTAGTTTTCTAGTTCCCTTGTTCTTCTCTGTTTTGTCCTTGTTGGCTCGTCCCGGAGTTTCCCTTTCTCAATGTGGGTTTTGTCTTGCAGTCAAGAGGCGTTGTCATCTTCTGACGACATCCAATTTTTTAAGGAATCAGGAGTCGCGACCTCAAGGGCCAAGAAAGAGGTCGAGCGCGCTCCTTCCCCTCCATTTGCGGCCCACTCCGGGCACAACTCTTCCAGTTCTCCTCATGCAGGGGAGCATCGAATGGTTGCCCGGATGACGGTACAACAGACATCCTCGGAGTCATTGGAGGACCATGTAAGTGTAGTTTTTTCTCCTTTTTTAATATTGTAGTCGATGTTATCTATTGCTTCTGCTGATTCCTTGTTGTGCGATAGCTCCTTGTGAAGGAAGCCGCGCACTTGGCAGAGCAAGTGCTTGCGATGGGCCGCCAGCATGCGATGCTGGAGACGCGTCATCGCGTGGTGGAGAGTAAGTGTTCTACACTTCTTCTTCTTCCTCTGCTCCTTTTGATATAGTCGAATGATAGTCAACTTTTGTTTGTCATGCAGCCGAACATAATGCCCTATTGTGTGACGCCGCCACCTTGGAGAAGACACTTGCCGCGGCTGTGAAGGGTCGCGACGAGGCAATCGCGGCGCGTGACGAGGCGCGAAGGCGCGAAGAGGAGTTGCGTGCCTCCTTTGCAGCCAGGGAGAAGTTGTTCGAAGAACAGCTTTTCTCAATCGCCAAGGCTCTCTCAGGTACTTTTGCTTGCGGATATTGTTATCCTTCTCTGCTTCGAATGTTTTTGCCGGTGGCGCTGATGTTTTTGTCCATGTGTGGATTTATGTACAAATGCTGGCGATATGAGCTTTGACCCGTAGGCCCCTCGTCGTGATGACGCTCTGGCGGGTGCGCTGTCGGCAGTTGAGGACCGTAGCGCCGCCGTCGAGGATACACTTTCCAAGGCCAAGGGTGCCCTTAGTCGCCTCCGGGAGGAGCTGATGACCAAGGCGGAGCTGATCGATAATATAGATGAGCTGGTGGAGTCACTCGCCGGGGGTGTGCCCTCCAGCTACAAGAACTCACTCCGCGCGGCTGGTGCGTCCATGTCGCTCGCCATGGTGCAGGCCCACGGAGTCGAGGTTGATCCTGCCGCGGTGTCGAAGGCGATGCCTATTAACGCGGATGGCCCGCAAGTAGTCTTCACTCCCTTCGCGGCTTCCTGTGGCAATTACGGGCATCATCTGATAAATACTGTTGCGAAGTACTCTGAGGAGCTCCAACGTGCCAAGAAGGCGGCGAAAGCTTCGGCATCAGGGGCCGACGGAAAGTCAGTGGCGTCTGACACTGCCACGGACTTGATGAAGCCCCTGAAGCCATCGAAGTCGAAGAAGCCAGTTGCTCCTTAGTTAGCTTTGTAATAGTTGATTAGTTTATGTCCTTTTGTTTAAGAACATGCCTGCTGGCGTGTGTATCTGCTGATACTTTTGCTAGTCTTGAATGCATCTGATCCTTTTGTCTTTGTGTTGATTTGGTTGTCTTATTTGTTTCTATCTTGACTTTTGGTAGGGTACATCAAGTGATCCTTTGAGGGAAACTCAGGACTCGCCGACTCTTGATGATACCGTGGCACCGCCGCGCTTCAGGGTAGATGAGCTGTCCTTGCTTTTGCGACTGCGTGACCGCGTGAAGCAGCTGGAGCGTGAGTTACCCATGCTCCGCGGTAATGCGGATGTATGGAAGTCGAAGGCGGAAAAAGCCGCCGCCCGAGAGCAGTATCTGCTTGGCAAGGTGATGCAGCTGAGCGACCAATTCAAATGTTAGTTTGCTTGTTCTCATCTTTTCCTTGTAGTTACTCGCAGCGGTACGTTGTACTCATGCTGCTGTTGCTGCTTCGTGTAGTTGTCAGCACGCATCACCCGCATGAGGAGAAGGATAGAATTTCCATTCGCATGCATGATCTTACCCAGGAGCAACTTCAAAAGAGTGGATACTTCTTGGTAGATCATGATCGTGTGACTGCACTGGCGACCCTGCAGGATCGTGCGTCGCGAGTGCTGCACTTTCTGAAGAAATCGTAGTCATGCTTGAAGAACATTTATCGGGTGATGTTCCCGCTGACTGATACTCCATCAAGCTTGCTGGCCCTCCTTGCCAAGTTTCAAGACCTGTTCGCGGTTCACGAGTGCGTGAGGCAGCAGTTGGTGGCTGGTGCCAAGGCTGCTCTATCAATGGTGCGACTGCACAGACCTGACGTAGATGTTGCGGCAATTGCGTCTGGGCCGCCTGCGCCACCAGCAGGTTCTGCTTGGAATATGGTGCCGCACTACCAGGCGGTGGACCGCCCAGCAGAAGAGATCGTCGACTTCTTTGAGGAACAAACCAACATTCTTCTGCTACAGTAGTAGCCTAGTTTGTATCCTGCACATAAGTGTACTTGTGTTGTAAAGTTCGTATAAATGTTGTAGATAATTTATTGTCGAATGCGTATAAAGAGCTTTGTTAGTATGAAGTGTGTGGCACTATGCGAGTCCTTTTCGTTAGCCTGGTCATATTTTTATCTCAGTCCCTTGTCAACCTGTCAGGTGCATTGCAGCTGGGTTGATGTTGTATTAAGAGTTTCGATTGATGTACCAGCTACTCAGGATATCGCGTTTTGTTTCAAAGAACAGATGTGTATAGGGTGGCGCAGCCCCCGAGTATATAAATTGGAAAATCAAAGGAGGACTCAGATTTTTGGGGCACTTAGCTTTATTTATTCGAAGAACGGTGCGAGGTACAATGTGTGGCTAAGTAGCCTTGGCTGAGTAGCCTTATTTGCAACGTAAAAGGTAAAACGACTAAGGGTAGAAGCATCGCAGCTGTGCGACGTTCCAAGGGTTGGAGTATGCGACTCCTGTCTTTAGATCTTGAAGGCGATAGGCGCCACCTGGGATTACTTCTATAATCACGTACGGTCCTTCCCAGGGGGACTCGAGTTTGAGATGCCCCTGCTGCTTCAGTCGCGGGACCAGGTCGCCTTTGACGAAGGATCTGGGGCGAAGCCTCCTACTGTGGTAGTTGTGCAGGTTCTGCTGGTAGATCGTGGATCTTTCCGCGGCGATTTCCCTTGCTTTGTCAAGGAGGTCGACGGAGTCTTCGAGTGCGAGGGATGACTCTTATTCGCTGTAAGCGACCACGCGCGGCGCCTTGTACCGTACCTCGGCGGGTAGCACTGCCTCGGCTCCGTGCACCATAAAGAATGGCATGTAACTCGTGGAGCTGTTTGGAGTTGTGCGTAGGCTCCAGAGTATGGATTGCAGTTCGTCTGGCCAGCAACCCGCGGCTTGTTCGAGTGGCCGGAGGAGTCGCTTCTTGATGCCGCTACAGACGAGCCCATTTGCTTTTTCCACCTGACCGTTGGTCTATGGATGCGCTACTAAGGCGTAGCTGATGTTGATCCCTAGGTTCTCGCAGAATTCTTGGAACTCCTTGAATGTGAAGTTCGTCCTGTTGTCGGTGATGATGTTGTGCGGCACTCCGAAGCGGTAGACGGTGGACTCGAAGAACTTGACTGCGATGTGCCCTGATTGGTTGGTCACTGGCATGGCCTCAATCCACTTGGTGAATTTGTCGACTGCGACTAAGAGGTAGACATAGCCTCCTCGTGAAGACCTTGGAAGTTGCCAACCATGCCGAGCTCCCACTGCGCGAAGGGCCAGGCCAATGGGATTGGCCGTAGCTCTGCGCCTGGTGCGTGCGGCTTGTCCGCGAATCGCTGGCAAGCGTTGCATTTTTGGACGATGTCCTTGGCGTCGCGCATGGCCGTAGGCCAGTAGAACCCAGCTCGTAGAGCTTTGGCAATGAGGGCGCGACTGCCAGCGTGGTGCCCGTAGGTCCCTTCATGGATGTCGAGGAGAACTTCTCTTCCATCGGCCATGGAGACACATCGTTGGAGTACTCCTGTGATGCTGTGTTTGTACAGTTCGCCGTTGATAACGGCGAATGCCTTGGATCGCCGCGCGATGTGCCGTGCATCTGTCGGATCGTCCGGTAACCTCTTGCTGAGGAGGTACGTGATGTACGGCTGCGTCCAGGATTGCTCAATCATCATGACGCTCATTGGTCCATCGAGTCCTGTGTCCAGCTCCAAGTCATCGAGTGCCATTGGCTCATTGGGTGGCATAGCCCCCGAGTCCGTTGCTGAGCTTGTTTTCTTCTCTGCGGCCTTTGGCTTGATGGAGCGTTCGTAGATGCGCTCGAGAAATACCCCAGGTGGTATGGGGGCACAGGTGGAGCCTATGTTGGCGAGTGCGTCCGCCTCTTCGTTGCTTTCGTGACCTACGTGCCGCAGCTCGCAACCATCGAAGTCTCCTTCGAGTGTGTCGTAGAGGTCGCGGTATGTGATCATGTTGTCGTTCAGTGCGTCGCACTCATGCATCATTTGGTTGACGACCAACTTAGAGTCGCCACCTTTGGATGTAGGAGCGCAGCGATTTGCCAGATCTTTGCTGGCAGCATCTCAACTCTTCGATTGATGCGGTCCGCTTGTATGTGCCCTTAAAGTTGCGCACGAAGCTGTAAACCAGCTCGTCCCAACTGCGAATGGATCCGCATGGTAGGTTGCTGAGCCATGCTCGGGCGGCACCCTACAGCTGTAGCTGCAAGCATTGCATGGCCGTGCTTCGACTGCCTCCGTGGAGCCTGACGGAGGAGATGTGGTCCTCCAGCCAGATCTTCGGGTCCTGTAGGCCGTCAAACTTCGGGTTCTCCGACGAGAGTTTAAACCCTTTAGGCATTCGCTTCTGCCTAATGGGTCTGCTGAAGCATCTGGCACCGTAGAGCTCCACGTCCTCCTCTTCTGATTCAGTCGACCGAGCACGTCGTGCTCTTGATTTGTCGATCTTGCGCTACGTGATTTCATCACGTGCGTCGTAGTCATGTTCGTGTCGTCGTGAGCGGCGACGTCGAGACAAGTCATGATTGTCATCGCTGGATGAGGGCGAGGAGTAACGCTTTGCTAGCGCTTTGCCCTTCTTTGGTTCCGGTGTTGGCTCCTTGTCGAGGGCGACCTCGATTAATACCAAGCCCGCGATCATAGATCGGTGCATGGCCTCTCGGGGGTCCCTAGCTGGTGGTTGGTTGTTCAGGAGGTACATGATGGCCGCTGTCACCGCAGCCTGCGGCGTCTTGGGGACCACATTGCCCCTGGTGTCGATTGTCATAGAGCCGAAGTCGAGGACCTTTGCGGCCTCTATGCGTTCCTGCTCGATGAGATGGGCCATCCAAGATTGCCTCTTCTTGGCGAGGTGCTCATTGCCCTTTGAGGAGGATCCTCCGTAGGAGGAGAGTCTAGCACGACGAAGGCTTGACTCGTCTGCCGCCTTTTTGCGCGCCTCGAGTTGCGCGATTGTTTGTACTTGGCGCTTGAATTCTTCCTTCAGGAGCCAGTGATAGCCCATCAGCAGCTCTTGCGGGGATCCAAAGGGTAGAGGGGTGTCTCGCAGGGCCTCGCGGCAGTGAGCCCATTCTTGCTCGTTGAGCTTGATCACGACGCGTTCACCGGTTTGCTCATTTACTATGGTTGGAGGTTCGACTGCTCCTCCGTTGTCAACGGGGGTGCGATTGCCACCGTTGCCGCTGTTGCCTCCATTACCATCGTTGCCGCTGTTAGGCGGGTCGGTTCCGTTGCCGCGATTGCCGCCGTTGTCGCGGTTGGCAGAGGTGTTGCCTGCATTGATGATGGCGCACATGAAGTGATTGGGGAAGCTACTGCTTCCACAACTCTCAGATCCAGAACCATAGGTTCCATCTTCAGTGGCCAGATCGCTCAGATCGGAGTCGCGACTGTTGTCGCTGACCGTGTTCTTGACTGTTGTCGGGGCGTTGAGCTCGCTGAGGGTGCCGATCGATGGAGGAAACCATGATGCTGGGGCAATCGACGGTGCCATCGGCTGATCAGGCATGCGAAGCGTGCCCATCTGACCGACTTGGAAGCGGAAGCTCCCGGTTGCCAGGCTGATTCTGTCGCCCACGGACTCGAAGGCTGGGCAAGTGGACGGCGTGTGGACGGTGAAGTTGAACACGCCGAAGAGCTAGCGGATCTCCGTTGTTGCGGAGTTGTAGATCGCGGTTGACGGGGCCGAAGAAGCCACAACATCAGCACTCCCAATTCCCACAGACGGCGCCAATTGACGAGGGTTTAACTCATCAATGCCCATTGTTATGGACTTGGGTTTTGGAGAAGGAGGGAGCGCTGAGACATCTATCGGCTAGCAAACAAGCACACAGGGGACAAAGATTTACCCAGGTTCGGGCCTCGTAGAGGTCCCTACTCCTGCTTGTCTGTTCGTGGAATTATCGAAGGAACTGAAGGTTACAATGGTGCGCAGATGCAATCTGGCGAGGGTTGTGGAAACTAGGGTTGCGTGTGTCCTCCTCGCCGCCCCCTCCTAGCCCTTATATAGATAGGCTAGGTCTCGGGTAGCAGGTCGAGTCGGTTACAAGTTAGGGTTTTCCCCTTCAAACTTTCTATCTTTAACTTCTTCTTGTTCTTCAAGCAATCGAGAGTCCGTAGGTTACTCGAGTCCTTCGTTTGGGCCTTGGCGACACCGTGGGCCTATACGTATTTAGACCGTATATACCAAACTCGAGTACCTGTAGGGTATACCCATGTCAGGAACCAGTCAACTGATCAAACAGATCCTCAATCTTTGGCAGTGGGTACTTGTTCTTGATGGTGATATCATTCAACTTCTGGTCATCCGTGCACAAACGGTTACCTCCATCTTTCTTGTCGACAAACAAAACAGGCGATCTCCATGGCGATGCGCTTGGTTGAATCAAACCTTTCTCCAGCATAGCATCAAGTTGCTTATTTAGATCCACTAGTTCAGATGGGTTCATACTATAAGGTGTCTGAGCTATGGGTCCAGTTCTAGGAATTGGTTCAATAATGAACTCGATATCCTGATCCGGGGGCATACCGGGCAATTCATCTGGGAATACGTCGGGGTATTCACAGACTACTCTGACTTGGTCTATGGTTGGTAGGGCTAGACTCTTGTTGCATTTGAACTGACGGGGTAGGGTTTCAGATACATGCTCTACTGATACTCCAGAGCTACTGGTCATGGTTGTGGCTTTCTTGGCACAGTCGATCAATCCTTTATGTTTCGACATCCAATCCATTCCTAGTACTACTTCCAAACCTTTGGTTCCAAGTATTATTAGATTGGCATAAAAATCTATCCCATGGATTCTGATAGGTAGAGCCTTGCAAATTTTTCTAGCTTTGGCGGTTGAACCAGGTATTTGAACTATCATAACATGCTTCAATTTTGTTGGTTGAATCTTACTAGTGCTTGCAAATTCTTCTGTAACAAACGAGTGCAACGCTCCAGAATCAAACAACACTCTTGCTAATATTGAGTTAACAGAAAACATACCCATCACGACATTTGGCCCTTCTTGGGCTTCTTCCGCATTCATGTGGAACAGACGGCCGTTGCGGTTGAGCGAATTTCCTGGGGAAAATCTTCTTCCAGGCTGAACACGGCATTGCTGCTAAGCTGGGGCATTCACATTGGTGGTGGATGCAAGCTTCTTGGGACACTCGTTGGAGTAGTGACCCTTAAGTCCACATTCAAAGCAAGTAATATGGGACTTGTCTTTGGCTGCAATAGGCACGGCATTGCTTCCAGTCCTTGGGGCAGTATTGTTGTTGTTGTTGGACTTGGGTGGTGCACGGCTGAAGTTGTTGGAGTTGCCGGGGTTGTTGTTGTGGTTTCCTCCGGACTTCACGTTTCCTCCGCTACGATTGGGGTAGCTTGGGCGAGACATTGGGGGTCTATTGTTTCTTGGGTCATATCCTGCAGACGGGTTGGGGCGATACTTCTAGGTATTGTGGTACCTAGTCTGATGCATCATTCTGCGCTTGCAGTTGTCATTGGCTTGGTTTATCTTCCCTTCCATCTGGATGGCAGAGTCGACTAGCTATTCAAGATCTTCAAAACGGATGTTGACTAACACCGTCTGCATCTCATCATGCAATCTGTTCAGGAATCTTTCCTTCTTCTTGGCTTCAGTGTTGATATCATCAGGTGCATACCTAGCGAGGGACAAAAATTTTTCACGGTACTCAACTACCGTCATCCTTCCTTGCTTCAATTCCCTGAATTCATCTCTCATTCTGGTGACTAATCCTTGCGGCACATGGGTGCGGCTGAACTTGATCTTGAAAGCTTCCCAAGTCATGACTTGACCATTGTTCATAGTACGGGTGCTATTCCACCAGGCTATTGCATCTTCTGCCAGATAATAAGTGGAAAACAGTACCTTCTCGTTGGCGTCAACTCCTGCGACTTCCAGATTATTCTGCATTGTCTGCAGATAGTCATCAGCATCTAAAGGATCCTCAGATTTGTTGAAGATGGGGGGATTGGTATTCTAAAAATTTGTAACCTTGTATCCATGATGATCCTGATTTCCATGGCCTTGATTATTGTGGGCCATCTGAGCTATCTGTTGCAGGGTCGCTAGGTTGGCTTCGCGCTCTGCTCTACTAGCTTCACGGTCGGAAACTAGCATCTGCAGAATCTGTAGCATCGGGTCCTGCGATGAGCTGCTTCCTCCTTGGTTTCCACGCGTCATCTGAAGATTGAGATAGATAATGAGGTAAGAGGGAAAGTTCTAAGGTTCATGGTTTTATTTTCAAAGCTACACTTTGAGTTTGAACTCAGGTTTTGCAACTAACTTCTTCGCATTCATTCATTCAATCAAATCACATGATACAAACACACACACCACAATATAAAAGGAAAAACAGATGGTTTTAAGAACCATTCTGTGAACTAAGATACACTGGGACCGATACAACTCCTTCCTACAGTAGTGATCAAGTGCATCTACTCATCATCAATGAAATCGGAGTCATCATCATCGGTGTAGAAATCCATGGCATCATCCTCCAGGTAGTCGTTGTCATCACTGAGGTATGAGTGAATATCTCCCTGGATGTCTTCACCTTCTTCCTCTTCTTCTGTTGCTGCAAGCTGAGCTTCTTGTTCCTGTGGTCTTCTTGAGGTCGTCCACCTTCTTGCGAAGACGAGCGATGGTGCGATCCTTCTTCTCGCGCTGACGGCAAAGTGGTTGGCGATCCTTGACGAGCAGGGCGAAAGTCTGGTCCTTCTTGGTAGCAATGGCAAGGTTGTGGTTGGCGTAGGCTCGAGCATTGTCCAATTCCTTCTGTCTATCATACATCAGGAAGTCAAGATTCTCCACTTGGCGCTTCATCTCCGGGTGACTTGGCATTTCCAATGGCATTCCCATAGAATCACGCCTTGCATAGTGAGCAAAGCGAGTTCCATGGATCAAGTTGATGTTTTCCCACACAGACGGGCAAGATCTTCATGCATAGCCCTGGCTAATCCATCTAGCCAGTTGTTCTCTCGCACGGTGAATTGAATCTTCTCGGAAAGGGGTGCTTCCATCTTGTCTCGAAGATCTGTAACTATCAGCCATTGTAGATCTCCTCCTAGAAAATCCTTGAGTTGAGCTCCAAAGAATTCTGGATGCGGATGCTCAAGGTACTCACACAATGCATCAAGATCCATCTCGAAGATCAGTATGCCTCCGTTGCCCAACTTGTAGAACTTGCAATACTGAACTTCCATCTATAAGAATTTAGGATGAGTAAGTTAGTGATGTGATCAAGTGTGTCAAATTTTATGTAGGAATGTAAGAATTTTTTTGGGGGAACATGAATTTTTTTGAAAGAATCAAGGATAAGAGTGGGAATAGGTTTTCATAAATACTCACTTCATTTGTTTTCGAAACTAGGTTTTTGTTCGGACATCCATTCTAACTAGGTTCTCCTATGGTCAGGATGGCTCTGATACCAACTTGTCAACACCCAGAATTTTAATCCTAGATGCCTATTATGCCATACATCGCAATCCCAGGATTACCATTTTGTGAGACATAACAGATTGGATATCACAGTACATCATCTATTACAAACCATAATAAGGTTTTACACAAATAAAGGATCTCATGATCCAGTCTTAATACAAACAAGCAGTGGAATAATAAACGTAGCGGTGGGCTCCATCTTCAGTGTCACAGGCAATGCCGACGATGGGAGATGACCTAGTTGTCATAGCCATCCTGCTGTCCATCTTCCTGATAGTCTTCCTCATAGTCTAGCCACGAGAATAGCCAGGGACGAAGCCATGAGTACTCTTTAAGTACTCGCAAACTATCACTAACAAGTAAGATAGTTCTAGTAGGAATACTAAGCTCTAAGTTTATTTGCAAAAGCTAAATTTAAACCTAAGCTGATTTCAGAAACAATGAAAGTTAAAATAATGTTCTAAAGCACCTAAGTGGGAACTTAGTTTTCATAGTCACAACCCTGTTGTGGTCAAGTCAAAGTCACAATTCATTGCACAAGTCGTTTTGAAAACATCTGACGACGGAACAATATGGCCACTCCAATTGTCCATGACCGCGGACGCGGCTATTCGAATAGTTTTACACTCTACAGAGGTGGTACACTTTCACCATAAAATTCGATACATCCGTCAGGGATAACCCTGAATCATCATACTTAGTATGCGGATAATCAATCATAACCTTTCCTTTACACACTCTAGTTTAAGCACCTCTCCTATGAGCTTGGCCTCCTAGCCATGGCCATCTACCATCCTGGGCACTACATAGGTGGACATCATCAAGAGGTAGCCTCATCTCAAACCTCTTCCGCGAGGGAACTCATACTAATGCATATAAACTTCTGGCTAAGCCTTACCCAATTCAGATATTGTGGTTGTACGGTAAAATTGGAATGGTATCGCATCCGAACCCAACAACTAGTTTTTATAAAGGGCTAAGGCTCATGCCTCAACATTTTCATCATAATTTGTATTTCTCAACACATGTCAAAACATCTCAATAGAATGACTCATTATTCCAAGGTTTTCATAATCATTTTCACCAAGTATTCCCATCTAAACTGATCAAGTTTTATGCTTAGCACTAGCCACTAAGGTTAAGAGTGTTCACTAATGAGGGATGCTAATCTCAATCTCATGCCATAGAATGACATCTAGTATAGGCCTAGTTTTATACTCTTTATGCTATCTATACTACTTTTCAAAATCTCACCAGGCATTAACTAAAAGTAAAGAAACTTTAGTAAAGTAAAAGATTAAAGCTTGCAAATAAAACTTGGGATGGGTATAAATCAAAAGTATATAACCAAAGCATGACTAATGTATCTTGCTTAGGTCATCTTGTATAATTCTAGCTTGCTAATAATAACTTGCCAATAATAGCTTGCCCTGATTGGTGCAGTGATTGAAGTTCTCCTCGTCTTCTTCGGGGTAGAACTCCTCCTCCTCGTAGACTTGGTCGGTACTATCGTCTATAAATAAATACGGGATACACAATCACCAAACAATACTTAACTAATCTATTTAGCACACTAAGGCACACACTTGATGATCTAGTATCATCACAATCATCACAAGATTTAAAGAACTAGTTTTATTTAGTTTATTTGAGAAAAGTAATTTCTACTCATTGAAATTAATTAAGATTTAATATTCTCTAATTAAAATATGGGATCATGTGGACACATGTCATCACCACATATTCTAATACATGGGAATGTGATTTAAATGGTTGGTCACATTTTATAAAGTTTAAGGTTATTATTTAATAGATTTAAAGTGACTAGAAATGCCTATATAGCATTATTTTGGTACTAGTCCAAAGTCACTGCATGCAAACCTAAATATTTTTACATATTCAGATAGATATTATCCAATGTGATGTTTGAGAATTGGAATCATCTCAAAAGTTATTATGGTTGATTTTTGAAAAATGTTTTAAGTTACAAAAGTCTTTGTTTTGTTATTTTTGCTATATGTGATCTCTAACTCCAAATGATTTAAATCCAACGGGCTTGGATAGATATTATAATTATCTTTCTAACAAAATTTGAATCATGCATTTTGCTTAAGTGAAACTCTCTGAGGTGATTTTTCAATAAGTGGACATAATCTAGTTTCAACTAAATTGGAAAAATACTATTTTGAATCGGTGGGCTAGCGCGGGAAAGGAAATGGGCCGGCCCAGCTGCACTACGCGGGCGCAGCGGGCTACTGAAAGGGGGGTCCTACGTGTCAGCGGCACATCTCACGCAAAGCGGTACGCTTCAAACTCAGTCCTGCGATTAGACTACGATCGAACAGCTGTGGTTTGTCATCCCCGGTCAACAGGTCTCCGGTGAGGACAAACCCTAGCGGCACGGTGGGGGTCTACGGGGGCTCACATGGGCTCTAGCTACGGTCGGCGGTGGGGGCGTTCGAGCTGGTAGACAACGGTGGTTCGAGGCATGGTCACGGCGGCTCCTGGGGCAGCTCCAATCAACGGCGCCTCTTCTCCTCTGCAGCGGTAAACTCTGGCAAAATTCCGGCAGACGGAGCCTCGCCTTGCTCCAGGGATGGTGTGGGAGGATCAGTGGTGAGAGGGGAGTGGAATGGTGTGAGTATTGGAGGCGGAGAAGGCCTGCTTTTATAGCTCAACGAAGGGACCGAGCGGCGTGGGTGCGGCTCGTCGGTGGCGACGCTACAGGCAGCTAGCGGCGCGGCTGGAGGTAGGGGACGGTGCGCAGTCTCCTGGCGGTCCTCTATGGCTTAAAGGCGAGGCATGGGGCGGTTGCTTTGGGACGGAAGAGGGCGGTGCTCTGCGCGACAGAGGCGGTGTTCGATGCGGTGCACGGGGGCTATGGGTCAAGCGGCGGCGAACGGGGATGTCCGGGCTGCTGTTGGGGTCATGGCAGAGCTGTGCGCGCGGGGTGAGGTCGAGGCGTGGCGTGTGCATGTTGGTCGGGCGCAGCGCTCTAGCGCGTGCTCGGCATGGTGCAGACGCTCTGGGCGCGGCTTCGCTGGGGTGGTCCAGGGCGTGGCTTTGCTCGGGGAGGAGACAGAGAGCGGCGATGCGGTCTCAGCTACCTCCTAGGCATCATGGGCGAGCTCAAGGCGGTCTGCTGTGACTTGGACATGGTCGACCGGCGGTGACCAATTTTGGGCGACGCTCCATTGGTGCATCGGCGAAGAGGGGTGGCTGTCTGCTGCTGCTAGACACTCAGGGGGACATGGGAGTGAAGAGGGGACAGAGAGGTGGGAGATTACTGTGCAAAACAGTGGAATTAGACAGGTGGTTAAATTGTGCAGACAAGGTGTATGTGTTAATGGCCGCATGAAAATTAAATTTGAATTTTTGGCTCAATTTTGGTGAGTGATCTACACTTATGCTTGGTTATCTATGGTTGCTTGGGATTGGCAAGGTGGACTGATTTGGTGGGTTTTTGAGAAAGTATGATCTTCTCATATGAATTGGATTCAATTTTCAAATGTCCTTTAAATTGATTTGCTAGATGTTTTTGTAAATGTGTAAAGTGGGTCTTGGTACATCTTTAATTGGTCTAGCAAGGGGTGAAAAGAGATAGAAATGTTTCTGTTAGAAATCTTCTTCTAGGAACACCTAAAGTGGCCTAGTGGTTTAAAATGGTCAAAATGACCATCTGCTTTATTTATTTTTATTTGATTTCTTTTTCTTTAGATTTTATTTGTAAATGGTCTAGATGATGTGGCATTCACCTTTGAACCATTTCACAACATTTAGAACAATCAAGCATGGCATCTTCAAACAATTGTACACTAATGCAAATACACATGCATTCATATACCTTTTATTAATATATATTTTTGTTAACCCTAAATTGGGTGATTAGGAACTTGATAACCTTGATTAAAGATTTGGGTTGTTACACCATTTTCCGAGTGCTAAAAAACAGGGTATTTTTTGAATCAACCACGAATGGTCTAATTCAAAATTCTACCACCCCATTTTTTTGAAAATACTAAACCACCTTACATGGACAATGTCTTAACCGGGAGATCTCAAGTCTTTCTGTGCATCCCTGGTGAAAAAGACAAATTCGCGTTAAATTGGTAGGAAGTGAGTCAGATTTAAACTACATGTACATTATCTAATGCTTATGATTTTTTGCAAATTTTTAGACTCACAATATGCTATTTGATCAGAGATACAATGCAAGTTTAGCGAGGCTAAGCCCCGAGATAAGATAATTCATGCCCGCCGGTTTAATCATAGTTTGAAATGGACATAAGAAATTGAAAACAGTCTAAACAACAAATCTTCGCGTGGTGTTATATTATGTGACACAGTTGCTATAAAAAATACCAAACTTGGTATATTTGTTGCATCTCAAAAAACCTTCTCAGAAATGATCTATTATGTTCGAGGTTTCAAGACTTTTAGGCCAAACTACCAATGTTATGGCCAGAATTGCGACATACTTTGTGATAATCTGTCCATATTGTGCACTCATGCGTATTTTGGGATAACGAACAATGTTGCAGGAGTGAATTTTCTTTTTCATCGCCCGGAAGATCTATTTTCCATTTTCTAAGTGCTAAAAACATGGTGTTTTGTGAATCAACCATGAAAGGGCTAATTCAAAATACTAGCACCCTATTTAAAAAAAATACTAAACCACCTTACACGGACAATGTCCCAACTGGGGGATGTCAAACATTTACATCCACCCCTGGTGAAAAAGATAAATTACTGCTGAATCGATAAGAACTGAGTCATATTTGAACTACAAGTGCTTATAATTTTTTGCAAAAATCATTTTTAGACTCATAATATGCTATTTTATCAAAGATCCAATGCAATTTTAGAGAGGCTCGGCCTCGAGCTAAGAACCTTCATGCCGGTCGTTTTGACCATAGTTCGAAACGGGCATAAGAAATTGAAAAACGGTCCGAACAATGTAAAATCTTCGCATGGTGTCATATTATGTGACATAGTTGTAAGAAAAAATACCAAACTTGGTATATCGATTGCATCTCAAAAAACCTTCTCAAAAATAACCTATAATGTTCGGGGTCTTTTAGGCCAAACGACCGATGGTATGACCAGAATTGCGGAAAAATTTGTGATAGTGTCCATATTATGCACTCATGTGAATCCTGGGATAACGAAAAATGTTGTAGGAGAAAGTTTTCTTTTCCGTCGTACGGAAAAGACATTTCCCATTTTCCGAGTGCTAAACTCGGGTGTTTTGTGAAGCAACCACGAAATTCAAAATGCTAACACCTCATTTAAAAAAAATACTAAACCATCTTACATGGACATCCCAACCGGGGGATCTCAAACTTTTCCGTCCACCCCTGGTGAAAAAGACAAATTCTTGCCGATTCGGTAGGAAGTGGGTCAGATTTGAACTACATGCAACTGATGCTCATGTTTTTTGTGAAAATCATATTTAGACTCACAATATGATATCTTATCATAGATCCAATGCAAGTTTAGTGAGGCTCAACCTCGAGCTAAGGATTTTTTAAATCCTTAAATTCAAAAGGGATTTGTTATTTTATTTTTTAAAGATTTGAAACTATTAAATAAATTTTAAATAGAAAATGGAAAAAAATATTTTATTTTTATTTAAAATCAAGATTATTATTACTTATTCATTTTTGTTTACTTAAATAATTATTTAAAATTTAAAAAATAAAGGCGTGTGACACCATGGTTCAAAATTTATTGGATTGATATGGTAGTATTATGAACAAGGTCTAATTATTTATCGAAAGCTCGTCCAGAAGGAACAGAGGAGTTAAGTGTGCCGATTGGGAAGTTTGACCATAAGTACAATTTAACCGAAGATTAAGCGTACTTAGAGCTTAAAAAAAACTTGTAAGATTAAAGAGCCCAACAACTCAAAAAAATTGAAATCATTTTTAAAAAAATAAAAAATTGGAAAAAATCTGAAAAAAGACTAGGCCGCCGTCGGCGTAGCCAAACGTCTGTTACCTGTTTAGGTGGGGCCATCTGAGCTATGCCGATGGTTTAGCCGTCGGCGTAGCTGTCTACGCCGACAGCTTTACTAAGTCGACAGCAATTGCGTCTAGGCCGACGCTGTACTAAGTCGGTATAGACATACGCCGACGGTAATTTGCCTATACCAACGGTTTTCGGCCGGCATAGTGAGGCGTTCGGCCAAAAGTCTCGTCGACGGAAACCCCGAAAGTACCGCCGGGTACACCGGGGCAAACGGCTGGAGCAAGAGATCGATGTAATGTGCATACAGAGTCTTGCCGTAGTATGTGTATTTTGTATAGCGCATCGTAGGTTCAGTGTTCAGACAGTTGTGGGTCTTGTCTCTTCGTGTGCAAGGGAAGTTAACCTAAACAACTCTAGCCTCTAGGTATCACACGTGCATGCAGCCTCTGTTACTATGGTCGATTAATTACATTATTATCACTTTCTCCATCTTCATATATACTACCCGCAGTGGATCTGCAGTTGGCCAAGTGGTTGAGGAATGAGACGTGGCAGCTGAACACGGTTCACTGAGAAGCCAATTCATCGACACGAATCTTTCTTATTCCTGATTCAGATGACAACGGGATTAACTAATTCCTAGTAGTAGGCAGTTAATTAACAATCCGGGTACTGTCTCTCTGGGACCACGAGGGCAACGTGAATGCTAAATCTTGGGAGATTATCGCTAACGTGCTGGTCAACGTGCTAACTTCCAAATAATTTGTGCCATGTAGAATTCAAACTGCAGACATTTCGGACGGGAACCTTGTGTAAAATGTGTCTGCCGCTAATACTGTGAAGCGGGCCGAGCTTTGGACTTGCAGTTAAGAGAAATATTCATAACTTGCGAAACGAATCAGGCCGGTCACTGAGGTGGGCGGAAATGAGGCGACGGCGGTTCACGATGGGAAGAAAATCTTACGAGACCCGGTCTATATTCCTCAAGGATAGATCACCTCTATATATAGTGCCTAGAAAAAAAACTAATTAACAGACGAAAAAAACTAGATAATTGAAAAGACAGACACGTGTCAGGTATAAGACAGGGTCTATAAATAGACCCGGTCTTATAGGATTTATTTCCCTCACGATGGCCCCGGGCCAGTTCTCGCCGGTCTCTTTCCCCTCGCCAGCGTCGGGGGCCGCGGGGGGGGGGGGGGGGGGGGGGATCTGGATCTCGGTTTCGGTGCCTTGGATCCGATGATGGATCGGAGAAGGGGATGATTCTCTGGCGGCTTGGGTGGCGCTCGAGGACCTCGAGGATGAAGATGGTCGGCTTGGGTGGACCACCGTTTCACGCCGGCGCTGGAAGTCCGACGAGGAGTTGAAGCAGCAATTTTGGGAGGAGATCGGTTTTCCCATGGCAGAGTCTCGTTTTTGGGAGAAGACACCGGTGCAATCTCCTTCGCCGCCGGGAAAGTCGCCGGTGGTGGCTCTTGAGAGGACGCGGTCGGCGTCTCCGATCCTTCGGAGGTGTGGGCTGCGGGTGAAGCCATGGCGGGGTCCGCTCCCACCGCGGAGGGTTTCGGCGCCGCCGCTTGTTGGCTGGCGGATCCTGGCGGCGCTTGATCGCGTCCACCCGGATTCTGCGCGTGCTGACGTGGCCTCGGCGGCCGTACCGAATGACGTGGACGCACCTGTGGCTGACGTGGAGGCTGGGCCTGTCCTGGCTGCGGGCCCGACCGTGAGTGGCTCGGAGCCCGTGTACTCCTGGACGGTGATCGCGGTCCGACTTAGGTCGGCGTGGTCTAGGGCTTTTTCGCCTCGTCAAGTTTCGCCGCCTGCGTCTCCGCCTGCTCTCCCGCGATCGCTCCCGTCTCCCGGCCGCTCCTTCGTGGAGGTCCTGCGCTCGTCCTCCCCGACCATGGTTGGAACGGCGAAGGCTCCCTTCCCTCTCGCGGCCAACCTGGGTCGCAGCCGCCTCGGGCCCCGACGCCGGCCGCTGCCCCACCGGTGCGTGGCACTGCGGCGGTGGCTGCTCCGCCGACTCGCCCTTTGGGGGCCTCTGCTGCTCTGCCGAGAGGAACATGCGTGGGTCCTGCCGTGACTGCGGGGCCCGCATCCTGCTGGTGTTTCGGAGCCGTATGGAGCTCCTCCGGGGTTCCTTCCCGGGGTCCAGTTTCCGCCGCCTGCCGCGTACTTGGCGGCTTCCCAGGCGGCCCAGCTCTTGCCATTGCAGCCGCCTTACAGGGGAGCTCCTCTGCACTTCGGCGGGGCTCCGTCCTTGCCCGGGGGCGGACTCGCTGGTGCGTTCGCTGCTCCACCCCAACCGGGGCAGCCATCTGGACCGCAGTAGTTTGCTCCGGGAGTCGGTGTGGCTGGGGCGGTGGCTCCCAAGAGGAAGAAGAAGAAAACCGCGCAAGGTAATCCGCAGCAGCTTGCGGGACCGTTCTCGGCACAGCAGGCACATCCTCCGCAGATGTTGGGGAAACAACAGTTTGCGGTTCAGCAGTCGTATGCGCAACCGTCTTATGCGGATCAGTCTCACTTCTCAGATGATGTTCAGAGCCAGCAGATACAGTATGAGGCCGTGTCAGGTGCAGTGGAAGCAAGTACAGAGGGGTCGGGTGTGCCGGCGACAAAGAAGAACAAAAATGATGTGCGCTGTTGGAAGTGTGCTGTGGATTCCCATGCATCTAAGGATTACAAGATGACTCATTATTGCTATATATGTGATGTTTTGTCTCACCCCACTCTGAGATGTCCGGTGCTCAAGCAGCCTCGGCACACTACTTATATGGCAGGCATTGGTCATGATAAGACACTATTTGCTCAGATTCCAGATAGTGTGGTTCATGAGGATTTGGGGGCTAGCAAGACCCCTATGGCTTTGGTACATGTTACGGGTGAGGTGGTCACTACGGATGTGATTGTGAAGCGGATTGTCAGGAGGTGCCAGGTTTGGGCTCAATTGAAGTGGGAGGGTCTCCCGCACGGAGAGAACGAGTTCCTGGTCAGTTTTCCTTCCTTCGCTGACCTTGACAGGGGGGATGGTAGTCAGTTCTCTATTCCTATGAGCAAGACTCAGCTATCTGTGTCCACATACAAGCTTCAGGAGGTGCCACATAAGTGTGATTTGCATCAGGTCTGGCTGCATGTGGAGGGGGTGCCGCATTCCTTACGCACTTTCCTTGGTTTGTGGGCGGTAGGGTCTTTGATGGGCACCACTATTGATGTGGACTTGCTCTCTTTGAGGAGAAGGGACGTTGTTTGCCTTTTTGTTGGCATGTTTGATATTACTGTGTTCAATAAGAAACAGGATGCTCTAGGTTTTTACCTCACCTCTAACGTTGTGGTTAAGTTAAAAGGGTATGAGCTTCGCTTTCGGATTGAGCCTGATAGTTATGTGCCTGGTCCTGATTTCTCACCCTATCTGTGGAAGCGGAATCAGGATGATCCTGATGCTGGTGGCAATGGTAACTCGGGTGATGACGCTATGGATACTTCTGAGCTGTCCATGTCTACTGCTTTGGGTGGGCCTACTGGCCAGCTGGCGGGGACTGGGAATTCTGCTCCTTCTTCATCGAGACATGTTCCTGTGCAGGTGTATGATGTGACTCCTTTCAATGCCTCTCCTATTACGAGGCGTGGAAAGGAGCTTCTTGATGCCCTACCATTTGACTCCCCACTTCGGGGTGGCTGTTCTGCTAGTGCTTCTCCATGTGTCACTCCGTCTCAGTTGTAGGCGGCTATCAGGGTGGCGAATGGTTCGGCTAGATTATCACCCTCTCCTTCTCGCGGCCGGCCTAATATGATGGGTCATACTATTCTGCGACCCTATGTGGATGGGTCGGTGTTGATGGAGGTGGCCACTGATGAGGTGGGGAGTGGGCTTGCCCAGGATGGGCTGGCCGGTTCTACGACGGCTGTTGGCGACTTGGCGGATGGCATGACCGACGGAGGGGAGGCCCTGGCCCAGGAGGGGTCGGGCCCTCCCCCATCTGGGGGGGCGTGGACGACGCCCAGGCGGGGTGGTCGTCGAGGGAGGACCTGGCCTAGGCGGGGTCGGGTTCCCTCCCTGAAGGTGGCTCCATCGAGGCCCAGGCAGAGCGGTCCGTTGGGGGGAACCTGACCCAGGCGGGGTCGGGTTCTCTCGCTCGTACACCGACACAGAGGAGTCTTCGTCATGGCGTTGACAACCTTGGCGCATCTACCACGGATGAGGACTTGTTGGTAAAGGCTATGAGGAGAAAGGCGGAATTAAATCTTGATTCTCAGGGTACTTCAAGTTCTTCGAAATCTTTCAATAATTTTTCTACCCCTGTTATTGTTGATAAGTTAGCCAGTGTTGGTATTAGTATGGGTAGATCTGTTAAGGAAGTTAATTTTACTTGTTCTGCTCTGAGACATATGGAGGTTGAACGTTTAACGGTTACTCCTAAAGTTTCTTTTATTCCTAACACTTTACCAATTGAGGAGGAAGAGTTGCATGCCACAATAGATGGTCAACTTCTGTCTCACTTAGTTGGTGAAGTGTTGGAGGTGGCTTTTGACGAGACCGGGCTGGATTCATTATATGAGCTGAAAGCTGCTAGTCGGAAATTAAAAAGCCAAAAATCTCGCAAGAGGTTTCGTGTATCCAAATCTCCTATTGTTTCTCAATGAATGGCATGTTTTCAAATAGCAGAGGTCTTCGTGATTTAGCTAAACATTTGTTCTATGCTGATTGTGTGAGAGATTATAAGTTGGATTTTTTGGGTATTTCAGAAACTGGTAGACGTGATTTCTCACAAGCCTTACTCAATCGCCTTTCTGGTGGAGTAGACTTTACGTGGGTTTCACGGTCGCCGCGAGGTAGATCCGGGGGAATCCTGTTAGGCGTCAGAAATGAGATGATGGAAGTTTTAGCTAGTTCGACTGAAGATATTTTTATTAAACTCCATATCCGTAACAAAGCTGATAACTTTACATGGTCTCTAGTCGCTGTATACGGGGCTACCCAGAACGTTTTTAAGGCTGATTTTTTACGTGAGTTGGTAAATCTAGCTAAAGACAATCCGTATCCTATTCTTATATGTGGTGATTTTAACTTGTTGAGATTCCCTCATGAGAAAAGTCGGGGACGGTATGATGAGCATTGTCTCTTCATGTTCAATGTTGTTATCGACAGTTTGGACTTAAGAGAGGTTACAATGCTTGGGAGACAGTTCACTTGGGCGAACAGTCTTCTGGAGTCAACATACGAAAAATTAGACAGAGTGCTTATGGATACCGATTGGGAGGATAAATTCCCTATGGTAACTGTTCGTGCTTTGGAACGTATATAGGCTTTATCAGATCATGCTCCATTACTTCTTTCGGTGGGATCACCATTACACCAATCCAAACACAAGTTTAAATTTGAACTTGGATGGATGGAGCGGGATGGGTTCCATGATCTGGTGAAGGCTATTTGGAAAAGACCGGTTAGTGCTGCAACACCCATACAACGCTGGAACAGCAAAATGCGTGCCTTATGCAAGTTCCTTCGTGGTTGGGCCAGACACACGGCCGAGATCCTCAAAAAGGAGAAAATACGCCTTTCGACCATAATTAGCGATTTAGAGGCTTTCGCAGAAGTTAGGCTATTATCTGCACAAGAGCTTGAGCTAAAAAACAATCAAATGCGGAAATTGCTAGACTTCTTCGCGAGGAGGAACTCAAATGGTACCAACGCTCTAAGGCAAAATTTGTCCTTGAAGGAGATGCGAACACAATATACTTCCATGTAGTCGCAAATGGCAAGCATAAGAAGAAACTTATTCACTCTCTGATTCAGGATGAAGGTACGATTGAGGGCCAGGAGCAGCTAAAGGCTTATATTACTAGTTATTACAAGAACTTGTTTGGGGCTCCGTCGGAAAACTCTTTCGAGTTGGGAGTCTCAAACAGGGGATATTCCGCAGGTTTTTGTTAAGGAAAATAATTTTTTAACCGCTCCTTACACTGAGGAGGAGGTCAGGGGAGCTGTTTTTCAGATGGAACATAACAAAGCACCAGGTCCTGATGGTTTTCCAATAGAATTTTACCAAGAATTCTGGGAAGTCATTAGAGAGGACCTGATGCTTCTTTTTTCTTTTCTGCACGTTGATCAGCTAGAACCGTTTAGACTAAATTTTGGCAACATCATTTTTGCTACCTAAGGTTAATAATGCGGAACGTATACAGTAGTATCGACCAATCTGCATTCTTAACGTTAGTTTCAAAAAAATTACAAAGATTGCTACTATTAGACTGAATTCAGTAGCTGATTATGTTGTTCGGCCTTCTCAAACTGCTTTCATGCATGGAAGAAACATCCTAGACGGTGTAGTAATCCTACATGAGACAATTCTTGAACTACACTCGAAAAAACTAAATGATGTATTATTCAAGATTGACTTTGAGAATGCTTATGACAAGGTTAATTGGTTTTTTCTCCAGCAGACACTTCGAATGAAAGGCTTTTCAGAGGAGTGGTGCAATCTCATATAGTCCTTTGTGACTGGGGGTAGTGTAGCCATCAATGTCAATGATGACACTGGCAAATATTTCCAGACTAAAAAAAGGCTAAGACAAGGGGATCCGCTGTCGCCTATACTATTTAATATAGTGGCTGATATGCTGGCTATTCTGATTGAGAGAGCTAAGGCTGCCGACCAAATTGAAGGACTAGTTCCCCATCTTATTGATGGTGGCATTTCTATTCTTCAATACGCTGATGATACTATCCTTTTTATGGAACATGATCTAGAGAAAGCTACGAATCTGAAACTAATATTATCAGCATTTGAGCTTCTCTCTAGATTGAAAATCAATTTCCATAAGAGTGATTTGTATTGTTTTGGCGAGGCTGAGAACGAGGTACATCTATACGCCGGACTATTTGGCTGTAGCATGGGCCAATTTCCAATCAACTATCTGGGAATCCCGATTCACTATCGGCGGCTCACGATTGCTGAATGGAAAATCGTTGAGGAAAGATTACAAAAACGTCTTAATAGTTGGAAAGGTAAATTACTATCACTTGGTGGAAGACTTGTTCTCATAAACTCAGTACTCACAAACATGGTACTGTATATGATTTCGTTTTTTCAACTACCAAAAGGTGTCTTGAAGAAAATGGATTACTTCTGATCAAGATTTTTTTGGCAAGGTGATGGTGAGAAAAAGAAATATCGACTTGCCAGATGGAATGTGGTTTGCAGACCAAAACAATATGGTGGACTGGGCATACCATGATTTGCAAGTCAAAAACACCGCACTTCTCGGTAAATGGTTGTTCAAACTACTTACTGAAGATGGTGTCTGGCAAACCATTCTTTGGAGGAAATATATAGGCTCTAAGGCGGTGTCTCAAGTGGTTTGGAAACCCGGAGATTCACACTTTTGGGCGGGACTTATGGCGTCCAAAAAATATTTCTTTCAATTTGGTGTGTTTAATATTAAGGATGGATCGTAGATTAGATTCTGGAAAGATAAATGGCTTGGCCAAAATCCCCTCCGGAATCAATATCCAGCTCTTTACTCCATTGTTAGACACAAAGGAGAGACTCTTTCCAAAGTTTTGGAAGCTTATCCTCCTATTGTGTCGTTTAGACGAAGCCTCATTAGACCTAGACTCGAATCTTGGAACAATCTTGTATTAAGACTGTCCACGGTACAACTGTCTGAGGGGGTGGATGAGTTCAAATGGATTTTACTTCAGAATGGTAAATTTGAGGTTAACTCTATGAATAGGGCTTTGATCAAACCTGATATTCCTGTCGATAATAATAGTAAAATTTGGAAAATAAAGTTACCCCTTAAGACGAAGAACTTTGCTTGGTACCTTCGTAAAGGCATAATTCTTACTAAAGATAACCTTATTAAGAGGAATTGGCATGGAAGTACACAATGTGTATTTTGTCATCATTATGAGACAATACGGCATTTATTCTTCCAATATAAATTTGATCGTGTTATATGGTCAATCATCCAAGTAGCCTCTGGTTTAACTCCTCCGCGATCGGTTGCCAATATATTCGGCAATTGGTTATATGGGATTCGGGATAAATATGAGACTTTATTTAGGGTAGGAGCGCTTGCTATTATTTGGTCGCTTTGGCTATGTAGAAATGACAAGATTTTTAATAACATAGTTTCTTCTTCCTTGCAGGTGGTTTATCGCGCAACAGCTATCCTACGATCATGGATTCCGCTTCAGCGTATGGAGTTCCGCGACTTGCTTGCGGAAGTGTGTATGCGTTTGGAGGACGTGGCGAGGGATATTTTCTCCCGACATGGATGGCAGCGTGATTTGCGGATTGAATTGCCTTAGATGCACGCTGTTTTATTTTGTTATACGATTGTAATTTTCGTACTTAAGTTTGGTTCTCGTCTTGTGATCGATCGGCTGTGTGCATCCTAGTTATGCAGAGACCGGGTGTAAACATTGCTATTGAGTAATAAAGCGTCCATTTCCAAAAAATGAGAAATATTCATAGTACTCCCTCCGTCCCAAATTAATTGACTCAAGTTTATCTAAATTCAGATGTATCTAGCACTAAAACATGTCTAGATACATTCAAATGTAAACAAATCTGAGTCAACTAATTTGGGTCGGAGGGAGTAGCTATAGCATAGCTCCACTAAAAAAAAGCTATAGCACAGCCCATAAGAAGCCTGCATGTCGCTCTCCGGGGCGAAAACCCTATCCACCGCCACCCCAGCGTCTCCTCTTCAGTCTCCTCCGCCGTCACCGGAGGACGCCGACAGTCAAAGGCCTTCGGTCGACGATGTTGGTGTGGCAGTCTCCTCGCGGGGCGGCCTCTCCCCACGGGGAGCCCTTCGGTCGCATCGATGCATCGTTCTGAACGACGCGCTCACGATAGCGAAGGTTGGGAATCTAGGAGGCAGTGTTGGTCCTCCCATGGAGGATGGCGGCGGGGGGGGGGGGGGCGTTTGCTGACTGAGACACGACGCTTGGCAAGGGGGCGCTGTGGCATGGTCCTGCAATGCCGGCGCGTACGCACTGACCTGCATCGACAACGTGGTGGTGGCTCGCCTCCGGCATGCTCAAAATCGTGAGGCCATCTGGTGGAGGCTACGGATGACATGTGTTGCCTTTGCTACGGCCATGCCTTCGGGCTACCGGTGGGGTTTGGTGCGGCCGGTGCTGGTGGAGGCTGTCGGCTTGGAATAAAGGCGGTGGCCCTGGTTCCTCTCACGTCTAAAGATCGATTTGCTTGATGCTTGTCTTCAGTGATCTGGCTGGAGTATCGAGGTCCGAAAGGCTCCACCAGTGAACTTTCGTGGGATCAATGCCTAGAGATTGCTGAATCGGATTGGATTCGGTCACGCGCAACGGTGTTTTTCTGACCGTTTGGTTTTAGAGGGAGCGATACGAAACTCTATGGTCTATTGCCATCATGGGACGTGTCTTTAGTTCCATGCTAAAATCAGTGTGTAGAGAATTTCATGAAAGCCAAGATCCGAGAACTAGTAATGGTGGTTCGAGTCCTAGTGAGGATGAGGAATTGGCTCGGTGATTCGTGACTTGTATCAGTGGCGTCGGAAAGTGGGGGCGATGGCGTATGAGAAGTTCAGTGTATAAGATTTTAAGATGAAAACCCAATGCCTGGCTTTAATTGGTTGTGCTTGATAATGACGTTCTTGAAGGCATTGTTTTGCGAGCACGGATTTTTGTACAGGTGTAAACCTATGTCTACGACCAGGCGACGACTGCGCTTCGCTATTTCCTTCTTGGAGGCGACTTTTTGGAGAAGTTGGATTTCTAGTACAGTCTTGGTGGTGTTTGGTCTGCTATTACAAGTAATAGATTATTGTAGCGGGGCTATTCATTTTTGGTAATTCTTCTCTACTTTTGTGCCTATGCACATTCGCATTGCCAATAGGTCACTGCGTTGTTGCAGAGGCTGATGTAAATGGTATCTTCAAGATATAAATATATTTCATTTGTCAAAAAAATAGGGTAGTTTTTTGACGGGTAATATTTACTCTTGTCTTTTGAATTGGAAGTTTACATTCCATGGGGTGCTCTGTCTTTGTACTCTATATCCCTCTCTCTCAGCAAAAAAAGTGTTAGATACGGAGAGAAGAGGGGTCGACAAAAAATAGCAAAAAGAGAAGCTTCTTTCGTAGATGCCCACAAACCAAACCCACAAATCAAACCAAACCAGACCAGCGCGTGCCAGGGAGCTGCACGAAACAAGCAACTGAACTCCACTCCAGGACCAATTGAAAAAAGGCAGGCACCACGCACCACCGGCCACGGCTCCAGCAAAAGAAGTGAAGAAAAAAGAGGAAGAAAATCCAATTGCTAATGATCACTCCCACCCTTGAGCTCGTCTGGGCAGATCGATCTCCACTGAAGTTTGCCCCCGGTCACACCATGCCCACAAATCCAGTCAAAATAAAATACAAAATGAAACCAAAGCAAATCGAACAGCGAGCACAACTCAAAAGACCAGCACAAAGTGCAGTACCTTGTTTTAATTTAAAAAAATTACAGAGTAGTATGTCGATTTCAAAAGGAAAAAAGTACGGTACTACTACTGCCAGTGTTTGCTAGTCCTCTCTCGTTTTCACGTCTCGCTGACACTGGGTCCCGTTGCTCTCGAGGGCCACATGTCGTTGACGATAGACATGCACAACTAATGTGAGCCGATGGAGATGGGAGGCAGGTGTGATGTCACTGACACAGCGCCCCACGGCCCGGCCACTGGCGAATAAATCGGCCCGCCATAATAACGCCCAGAGCCAAGCAAAGCCAAGCCAGCCGCGGCCACCACCACACCAACACCACACCACCCATCCATCCACCGAGCGCTATCCCCGAGCAAGAAGGCGCCGCCGTTTATTTCCCCGGAGCGCGCGGCGGCCTGTTCTCTGCCACGCTCTGTTCTGGACTGTCCTGCGCGTTGGCCGTCACAATGGCGACGGCGTGGGTGCGGTCGCTCAGCTGCAGGTCGTACGGCGTGGCCGATGCCGTCGTCGTGCCGTCCCCGACCCCGAGCAAGAAGGCGCAGGCCCAGCCGCTTCTCCCTGCTGTCTCGTGCGGCACCGCCGCCGCGGACGTGAGGGACTCGGTGGCTTCCTCGCGGCCTGCCTTGAAGCAGCATCAGAAGCCGCGCCGGGAGAGGCGGAGGGGCGGGCAGGAGAGGGAGAGGCAGCACGACGCGAGACCGCGGCCCAAGAAGAAGCCGAAGCAGATGGTGGCCGCGTTCATGCCGTCCCCCGCAGCGGCCGCCCCGGCGAGCTCGGCGTTCCTGACGATGGCGGAGCTGCCGGAGGGCCACTCTTCGCGGCAGGTGGTGGAGCTCATCTTCTCCTCCGGGTGGGACCCCGCGGCCGCCGCGGCGCCGGAGGTGGAGGCGATGTTCCGGGTGCACAGCGCCGCTCGGGCAGTGGCTCGGTTCGAGGATGCCAGGGCGGCCGCCCGCGCGCACGGCGCCGCGGCGCGGTGCGGCGCCGATGGCAATGAGATGATGCGCTTCCAGTGCCGCCCGGCCGCTGGGGCTGGCGGCGCCTGCGGCGTCTTCGGCGCTGGCGTCGCCACCTGCCAGCTCGGCCCGTCAAACTCCGCGGTGCGCACCTTCGCCTGTAGCAGTGCCGCTCACGCCAGAGTCGCGTCGTCGCCTGGCGCGGGCCGCAGGGCCATGCTGGTCTGCCGCGTCATCGCCGGGCGTGTCCGGCCGGCGCACGGCGTGGACCAGGCGAGCCGGTACCACTCTACCTCGGACTACGACTCCGTGGACATGGGCAACGGCGAGCTGGTCGTCCTCGACAGCCGCGCCGTGCTCCCCTGCTTCCTCATCATCTACAAGGTCTAGCCACGGGGCGAGCCAATTAACCACCACCCGTTAATCTCCGTCCCACCCGTACTTAAAATCACCATCCTCTCATCTTTTTGTCTCTCGTTTAACATTCCGGAGGCGGCAAGGCGCAGCTGCCACTCTGCCAGTACGTAGGATTAACAGAGATTGGAGACCAACGAGCCCGTGTGTAAAACAGATTGCTTTTTTTTTTCTTCGCTTTGAATCTTGAAATGCTATAGAAATGCTACTCTTTGCTTCTCACGCTTTTTATTACCATCCGTTCAAACATCTCTGTCTCTACCCTCTCCCTCTGCATGTATGTACGAATTCTGTTCAGAAATTTCATCTTTTTCCTCTTTCCGGCCGGTGCAGAGATTTGTCGCCCTAGGTTTAAAGTTTTCTTGTCGCACATCTCTCACGTTTGCTTCTCCTTTTGGCATTGCCAGGCAGAATTTGTCGCCGCTTGAGATGATTAGCAGCCGTATGTGTTTTTTGTCAGGTACTAGTACTAGGCTATATAAGAGGAAGTTGGCAACATCCTCAGAGGCCAGGCGCAAAGTTTTCGGGCTCGTGGTCTGCTTCGTAGAGGAAACAAACATTTTCTGCAGGGCTCCCTTGCTGCTGCTACTTGTCCGTATCTCTATCCCTTGCCAAACTGCCATATGCGTGCGAGTGCTTGCTCTCTATTTCAAGTGTTTTGCTCTCCTGGCAGGAGTGTGTATAAGAACTACTACTAGCAGTAGCCATGTGTGCATATTCTTCTTATACGAGTAGTTTTCTTCAGGTGATCTTGCTCTGCTGTTCAGATGTTGCGGTGTCATTTTCGTCGATATTGACTAGATACCCTCATCATGTCAACCGCACAGCGCACTGATTCGAAGCAGTATCATACCCCCTCTGTTTCAAATTACTCCGCCGGCGCGCTTACGTAGGTGGGCTAATACTCCCTCATATTTTATTCAAAAAAATCCTGTTATTTTTGAAATAGATAGTATGAAATGTGTACTACGTATACCAAAAATTCTAAGAATTTTTTGATAAAAAATGAGAGAGTACTAGGCCACCTAGGTAAGCGTGCGCGCGGAGTAATTTGAAACAGAGGGAGTACACAATACCCTTTTTTAGGGTGTTTTGTCATTTGCTCTGTCTCGTTTGTACCATCTCCTATGTTGGTGCTACCTGTCTTTCATCTTTGTTCGGCCATATGTCGTCTCGCCCATGTTCATACTACCCCTGCTACCTATCCAGATGTGACTACCCTATTGTGGGTCTGTCTAAGATCATCTCCACCGGGCCGACTGAAACGGTCTATTTCTGTCCGTTTAGGTCGGGCCACGGTCGCTTTTGCGTTGTGGTCCGGCCTGTCTGGCCAGTCCAGCGGCGCGATCCATGTGTTCGCGCTTGGCCAACATGACGCGGACGATTTTTTTTGTAAAATTAAAACAGAGACAATAGGCACTCAAACTAGCCAAGTTCGTACAGATTCATATGTAATTTACAATCAAAATATAAAAAACTGAATCTAAGCTAACCCTAGCTACGGATCCCCGTCGCCGGCGCCGCCACGTCTACCTAGGGGTCGAGGTCGATGTACTCCGGCGGCGCCCAGAGGGCAGGGCCGGAGCAGGCCATGCATCCGTCTCCTCCGGCGCGGTCGGAGCAGCCCACCTCGGCAGCAACAGTGGTGAAGGCAGCCCCGCCTTCACCTGCGCCACCAGGCCTGTGAGCTGGACGGCCTCTTGGTAGCCGTCCCACATCACGTCTTCGTCCTTCGCGCTGGCCGCGATGGCCTGCTCGGCGAAGTCGTTCTTGTCGTAGCCCAGCGTCAGGAGCTCCTGGTACTCCGGCGGCAGGTGCACGGTGGGGCCTGCGACATGTTAGATTCGCGACAAGCAAATAACGAAGAACGAAAAAGAAATCGTAGCAAGAGGGACACAGATTTAACGTGGAAAAACATCTCCAACAAAGAGGAAAAAACCACGGGCGTCAGCCAGTGAAACTTCACTATAACGGAGAGTGTTTACACAACGCCAAAGATTTTCACAGATGCAACTTATTCCAGCCGCTGGCTTACAAAAGTTATATACAACGGTGGAAATCTAGGTCTTCAACGATCCATACCGCGGGGGGCGGGCCTAGCTCCGCTTCGTCTAAAGTTAGCCTCCTTAATAGAATTTGGATCATACTTCAACACAACAACGTCCTCGATACCGAGCTCGGCGTCGGAGTGGTTGACGGCACCGTCGTTATCGGGATCAAAGGCGGGGAGGTGGCGGGACCCCCCACGGCTCGAACTTGCCGCGGAAGGCGCTCGCGCGCCGCGCCGTGTGTTCATGGGCAAGGAACTCCTTCCAGAACGCCTTGTTTTGGTAGGTGCGGTCCCATGAGGGCCGATGGGAGCTTGCGGATGCGTCGTGCTATCTCCTCATCTAGCCCCTTGCCCTCCTTGGGCGCGGGCGGCACCGGCACCCGCTCCCGGTTGAGGTGCCAGCCCGTGAGGAGGGAGACATCGTGGTGGGTGATGCCTGCTCCCTCCCTCCACCACCGCTTGCACTCCGCCACGGGAAGACCGCGCACGTCCCGCACGTCCGCTCAGACGGGTTGGGTCGGACCGATGGAGATGCCCTAATATGTAGGCCCAACAAAAATATATCCTTGCAAGATTTCACCCCTAGCTCTTGGTCTTGGATCATGTATTGTACTATGTCCGGGTGCCCGGGGATCAGGGTGTGTAGCATGGCATGTTGTGGTGTCTCTTGTTGAGGCACTGAATCCAGCTCACTGCAGCCCAGTCATGACTGCAGCCAACACTCAGCCGCATGTCTCGCCGGACCACCCTCTCCTCCGTGTGAATCATTGGGCAGACAGAGATATATACTACTAGGAGCCCTGGATAAGTAGATGGATAGGAACTTGTCCTTGTGGTAAATCCTCACACAGGTTATCTCAGCTGCCACTCTTATACCACTAGTATGATTCAGCAACTGCCTCTTTTCTTTGTTTGCGTGCTGTCTGACTCTGGGCCGTGCCAAATTAACCGGATGTCCGAGTAGGCTTGATAAATATTCAAAGGATTGAGATGAGATTCACTGCTGCAGACCTGGATCGCTAATTACTGCCGATCACGGCCATGTGGTCAGGTCAAGCAGTCTGAATACGAGCGCCAGTTTGATCCATGATCCATCCACCGATCCCCTGGAGCCCACGCCAGTTATTCCTCCTCTCCTGCTCTGCTCTCGTTATGCTGCATCGCACTGCAGCGCTACTGTACCTGCACAAGCGGTAGCAGATGCCCGTATATCTCTGCGGCAGGTATAATTAGGCATAATTTGCGGCAGACTCCCGTACATACCGTTGTACAGTAGTGTACGCGCATACGCGTAGGCATGTAGGTACGCCGAAGACTTGATGCTTTGACTACTAGCTTGGCATGGCCTGGCCTCGTCAAGTGTCAAGTCTCCTTGATTGCTACTCTGAATTCCTGACGTGACGATCCTGGACTGGAGAAGTAGGCAGACAGAGATCGTCGATGCATGTCTCTGCGACAGGCGGAGTAAATCTGGAACAATGATGCGCAGCGCGGGATGTGCGAGGCCGCCTCCCACCGACCATGTCCGCCCTTTCATTACGACTGGATGTGCAACTACTACTGATCCACTGCTGCTGCGACCTCAGGTCATCATGGTGAGATCCTGTGTCTCGCGAGCAACAGTAGTACGTCATCATACCTCCGGTTAAGCGCGCACAGAGACGAGATGTCTGCGGGCAGCGCGCCGGCGAGTTTCGTGAACCAAAGAATAGATAGCAGATGTCCACGTGCTTTCCAGCGTGTTAAAATTGTCGTCCAAAGCACAGGGCTCCCGTTGGGCTTCGAATCGAATATACACAGAGGAAGTAGTGGGCTAGAGTTGATGGGATACCCTGCAGGGTTGGTGGTCAATTCAGACTTCAGAGAAAGAGATTTAGCAAAAACGATACGTAATGGTTTGATGGATTGGTTTGCACTGTCGTGTCGGACATGCTCTCTGGAAAAACAGGAACACTTGGGTGTTCAACAATGTGAACCAACAGCACACGGCAAGCAGCTTGACGGTGGAAATTCTCTGAGTTTGCCTTGCAAAAGAGAGTAGGAGTCGGAGTATACTAGACAATAGCGAGAGCGAGAGTAGTTTTCCTTTTATCTTTGGAGTCTTTGGGCCCTTTTATTCACATTAGGGATCATCTTCTGTAATTAGCAACTATATGCCTACGTTTTGCGTATTCGGTAAAAAAAAAGACTTTTTTTTTGAAGAATTAAAAAAAAAAACTTGATGGGATACGGTAGACAATACGGACCCAAATTCTCATATATTTATAGTCACAAACCGAAAGTGTACAAAAGGTTTGAGATCCTTCTCGGTGAACGTGGATTCCCATTTGAATTCAAATTCAAACTAACTAGCTTTGGTATCAATGATACCACTAAGCTTAATATCATCGGAGGTCAGCTTATTTAGTAAAATTCTACGTTGTTGGGCTCATCTAACTCATTCTAGTTTAACATATAGAAGGCTCTGCTTCTAATCCTTCATCTTCTGCTCCGATGAAGGCAACCTAACGTGGCCAGAAAAGGGGACACAACGGTCCAAGTCAAGCTCCTCCGGCGATGGTGTGGACTGAGCTGGCGGTGGCGGCGATACAGATGACACAGGACATTGAGGCGATCACTGCAGGGCCTGAGCTCCTCTGACACCAGCAAGAGGTACAAACAACTCCGAAACATGCTTGAACTCCCCCGCCTAGCGGAGGCGGGGAGCTGAATCTGGTAGGAACACCCGAGGTGGCGGTCCAATGGCGGAGAGAACGGTAGGTGGAAATCGCGGTGAGAGAGAGGGTGGACTGGTATGTGTCACAGACATGCGGGCCAGGAGAACACATGAGGACACACGTGAAGGGTTTCGCAGCATAGTAAATCAAAATTTTCTACGGAAGCGAACAGAGGGAAAGCCAAGATCTAATCTAGGAGATGCAAACAACGAGAGAGATTGGATTAGATCTTCATACCCTTGAAGATTCGCACAGCGGAACGTTCGTCGGAACGTGGGTGATGTAGTCGTACTCGCTTCTCCTCCTCGCGATCCGATCCGATCTAGCACCACAAGTGGTGGTGCCTCCGTGAGATGCACACGTGCAGCACCTCGACGTCTCCTCCTTCCTTGGACCAGCAAGTATGGTGGAGAGATGGATTGGATCTACAACACGACGGCGTGGTGTATATGGTGGAGAATTTCTGCCGCAGGGCTTCGCCTACAAACAGTCGGGAGGGAGAGAGGAAGGCAGCAGGGCTACTAGGGCTTGGAGGGAGATGTGTGTAGGGAGAGGGGGCGCACCAGCCCTCTATATATAGAGGGGGGGTGCGGCCAGCCCTTGCCCATCCTCCAAGCCTATCTCTAGTTTAAACGATTTAAACTTATCCCTTATCTAGAAACCCTATCTCTAGTTTAAACGATTTAAACTTATCTAGGATTGGCTGGGCCCTATGGAGCCTTGTGCCCCTGGCCCAATGCGGCCAGGACACTCCCTCATAGGCCCATGCCCCCTCCCGGAAGGTGGGACCACGTTGGCCCCCTTCCGGAAGGTTCTAGAAGCTTCCGGTACAATACCGATTAACCCGGAACAATTCCGAACTCCAAAAAACTGCACTGCCTTATATGAATCTTATTCTCCGGACCATTCCGGAACCTCTCGTGATATCCTGGATCCCATCCGAGACTCCGAACAAAAATTCATAAACCAATTATCCAATCTATCCTAGCGTCGAGACACGTTAAGTGTGTGACCCTGCGGGTTCGAGAATATGCAGACATGATCTTCTATCAATAATCAACAGCGGGGTCTGGGCACCCATATTGACTCCCACACATTCATCGATGATCATATCGGATGAACCACGATGCCAGGATTCAATCAATCTCATATATATATTCCCTTCGTCTCGCGATATTTTACTTGCCCGAGATTCGATCGTCGGTATCGTCATACCTAGTTCAATCTCGTTCACAGCAAGTACTTTACTTGTTCCGTAATCCAATATCACTTTGTGATCAACTCCTTAACCACATGCTTGCAAGCGGTGTTGATATCGATTACCGAGTGGGCCCGAAGTATATCTCTCCGACTTGGGAGGGACAAATCCCATCTCGATACATACAACCCAACAGATACTTTCCGATCACCTGAGAGACACCTTTATGATCACCCTCTCATAGGATGATGTTTGATGACCTCAAAGCTTTCTTCCGATACCAGGGAGTTGTATTATCTCATGGTCCAAGGAATACAATATTTGACATAGAAAAAGCTTCGCAAAGATGAACACAATGATACGATCTAATTGCGTCGCTTAGTTTGGGTCTGTCCACCATATCATTCTCCCAATGATATGATCTCATTATCAATCGACAACTCATGTCTATGGTTAGGAAACCTTAACCATCATTGATCAATGAGCTAGTCCATAGAGGCGTACTAGGGACACGGTGTTGTTCACAAACCACACAAGTATTAATGTTTCCGCTTAATACAATTCTAGCATGGAATATAAACTTTATCATGAACAAGAATTATAATAATAACATCTTTATTATTGCCTCTAGGGCATAATTCCAACAGTCTCCCACTTGCACTAGAGTCAATAATCTAGTTTACATTTGGCAACAATCTCACACCCATGGCACTGAGGTGCTGATCATGTTTTACACGTGGAAGAGGTTTAGTCAATGGATCTGCGACATTTAGATCTGTATGTACTTTGCTGATCTTCAGATCTCCATCTGCTATATAATCTCGGATTATATGAAACTTGCGGTTGATATGCTTGGTCTTTGGATGATATCTTGGTTCCTTAGCGAGTGCTATGGCGCCAGTGTTGTCACATAATATCTCCAGTGGGTCCAATGCACTTGGAACCACGCCAAGCTCAGTGATGAAGTTTCTGATCCAAACTCCTTCACTTGACGCTTCTGCAGCAGCCATGTATTCCGCTTCTACTGTAGATCCCGCGATCACGCTTTGCTTGCAGCTTCTCCAGCTCACAGCTCCTCCATTCAAAATATACATGTATCCTGTCTGAGATTTACAATCATCCTTGTCGGTGTCAAAACTAGCATCGACGTAACCTTTTACGACGAGCTGTTCATCACCCCCATAGACTAAGAACATTTCTTTAGTCCTATTTAGGTACCTTAGGATGTTCTTCATGGCTGTCCAGTGTTCCACTCCTGGATCACTTTGATATCTGCTCGTTAAACTAAGAGCATTGGACACATCCGGTCTAGTACACAGCATGGCATACATGATGGAACCTATGGCCGAGGCATAAGGCACTTTGCTCATAGCTTCCCTATCATTTACCGTAGCTGGACACTGAGCCTTGCTCAATATCTTACCTGACAACATAGGCACTGGACCTTTCAATGCCTTATCCATTCTGAACCTTTTCAGAACTTTGTCTAGGTATGTACTCTGGCTTAAAGCTATCAGGCGTCTTTGTCTATCTCTATAGATTTTTATGCCCAATATATAAGCAGCTTCACCTAGGTCTTTCATTGAAAAACACTTGTTCAAATAACTCTTCACATCGTTAAGCATGTCGATGTCATTTCCAATAATCAATATGTCATCCACATATAGTACCAGAAACGTCACCGAGCTCCCACTCACTTTCTTGTAGATGCAAGCTTCGTAGCAATTTGGAACAAATCCAAAGCTCTTGATCACTTGATCAAAACGAAGGTTCCAACTCCGAGATGCTTGCTTCAGTCCATAAATGGAACGCTGAAGTTTGCATACTTTATCAGCATCCTTAGGATCGACAAAACCTTCGGGTTGCATCATATACAACTCTTCATCAATGTTGCCATTGAGGAAAGCAGTCTTGACATCCATCTGCCATATTTCATAATCATGAAACGCAGCAATTGCTAATAAAATCCGAATGGACTTAAACATCGCTACGGGAGAGAAAGTCTCATCGTAGTCAACACCTTGAACTTGTCGAAAACCTTTCGCAACAAGCCGTGCTTTATAGACGGTAGCATTACCATCCGCGTCCGTTTTCTTCTTGAAGATCCATTTGCACTCAACGGCCTTTCGGTCGCTAGGAGGGTCCACCAAAGTCCATACTTGGTTTTCGCTCATGGATCCCAATTCGGATTTCATGGCTTCTAGCCATTTCTCAGAGTCTGGGCTCATCATCGCTTCCTCATAGTTCGTAGGTTCGCTGTCTTCTACTAACAAGACAGTCAAGACAGGGTTGTCGTACCACTCAGGAGGGGCACGCGACCTTGTCGACCTGCGACGTTCAGTAGCAGCATCGTTCGAGGCTTCATGATCCTTGTCATTAGCTTCCTCTATTGTTGGTGCAGGCGGCACTGGAACAATTTCAGGTGCTGCGCTACTCTCCAATTCAAGAGAAGGTTCAATAACCTCGTCTAGCTCTACTTTCCTCCCACTCACTTCTTTCGAGAGAAACTCCTTCTCAAGAAAGGAACCGTTCTTTGCGACAAACACTTTGCCTTTGGTTCTGTGATAGAAGGTATACCCAATAGTTTCCTTAGGGTATCCTATGAAGACGCACTTCTCCGCTTTGGGTTCGAGCTTGTCCGGCATCAACTTCTTGACGTAAGCTTCGCATCCCCAAACTTTAAGAAACGACAACTTAGGTTTAGCACCAAACCACAGTTCATACGGTGTCGTCTCAACGGATTTAGATGGAGCCCTATTTAAAGTGAATGCAGCGGTTTCTAATGCATAACCCCAAAATGATAACGGCAAATCAGTAAGAGACATCATCGATCGGACCATATCTAATAGGGTTCGATTCCGGCGTTCAGACACACCATTGCGCTGTGGTGTTCCGGGTGGCGTGAGTTGCGAAACGATTCCACTTGCTTTGAGATGCGTGAGAAAATCATAACTCAAATATTCGCCCCCACGATCGGATCGTAGAAACTTAATCTTTCTGTTACGATGGTTCTCCACTTCATTCTAAAATTCTTTGAACTTTTCAAACGTTTCAGATTTATGTTTCATTAAATAGATATACCCATATCTACTTAAGTCATCGGTAAAAGTGAGAAAATAGCGATATCCACCGCGCGTCGAAACACTCATCGGTCCGCATACATCGGTGTGTATGATTTCCAACAAGTCTGTTGCTCGCTCCATCATACCGGAGAACGGGGTTTTGATCATCTTGCCCATGAGGCATGGTTCGCATGTGTCAAATGATTCAAAATCAAGAGACTCCAAAAGTCCATCAGAATGGAGTTTCTTCATGCGCTTTACACCAATATGACCTAGACGATAGTGCCACACATAAGTAGTATTATCACTATCTACTTTGCATCTCTTAGCCTCAATGTTATGGATGTGTGTTTCATCCCTTTCGAGATTTAGAAGAAATAAACCATTCACAAGAGGTGCATGACCATAAAAGATGTTACTCATATAAATAGAACAACCATTATTCTCCGATTTAAATGAATAACCGCCTTGCAATAAACACGATCCAGAAATAATATTCATGCTCAACGCAGGCACATAATAACATTTATTAAGGTTTAAAACTAATCCCGAAGGTAAAACTAAGGAGAGCGTGCCGACGGCCATCACATCAACTCTTGATCCGTTGCCAACGCGCATCATCACCTCATCCCTCGCACGCCGCCGTCTATTCCGTAGCTCCTGTTTCGAGTTACAAATATTAGCAACTGAACCGGTATCAAATACCCAGGCACTACAACGAGGGCTAGTAAGGAAAACATCAATAACATGTATATCAAATATACCTTTGATGGTGCCAGCCTTCTTGTCCGCTAAGTACTTCGGACAGTTGCGCTTCCAGTGACCCTTGTCCTTGCAATAGAAGCACTCAGTTTCCGGCTTGGGACCAGCCCTGAGCTTCTTCTCAGCAGGGGCATTGCGCTTGCCGCCTCCCTTCTTGAAGGGCTTCTTTGCACCTTTACCTTTCTTAAAGGAGGGCTTGTTGACCATCAACACATGATTATCCTTCTTGATGTCCACCTCCGCAGCCTTCAGCTTTGCGAAGAGCTCGGTGATTGTATCAGTGGAACCAATCTGATTATGAGTCACTACAAAACTTTTGTAGCTGGGAGGGAGTGATTGCAGAACCCTGTCAATCTTGAGCTCCTCTGGAATCTTGCAGTCCAGTTGCTCAAGGCGTTGAGTGTAGCCCGACATCTTAATGGCGTGCTCACTAACGGAACTCCCTTCCTCCATCTTGCAGTTAAAGAACTTCTCGGAGATCTCATATCTCTCAGAACGGGCCTGAGTCTGAAACATGGTTTTCAACTCTTCGAGAATCTCAAAGGGCCCGGGATAGTTTTCAAAACGATTTTGAAGTTCCGGTTCCATAGCAAACAACATGGTGCTCTTAATCACACCATAATCATCTTTGCACGACTGATAGACAGCTTTCTCATTAGCCGGCGCAGTTGCAGCGGGGGGGTTACCTAACGCTTTCTCAAGGACATAGTCCTTTTGACCGCCAGACAGAATGATTCTTAGATTGCGGAACCAGTTGGTGAAGTTAGACCCATTGTTCTTAAGCTTTTCTTTCTCAGCAAAAACGTTGAAGTTGAAGTTGGACTTGGCCATGTGATCTACAGTATTTGCAAGTACAATTTAGACTATGTTCATGATAAATAGTTCAACTTTTAATCAAATTACTAGATGAACTCCCACTAAATTCAACATCCCTCAGTTTAGTGAACACGATCCAAATTCACCACACCTAATCCGATCTTCACGAGAAGAGATGTGGTTTCAATGGTGGACAACAAAGTGTCGATCATATCATTCATATGACTCATGCTTAACCTTTCGGTTCTTGTGTTCCTAGGCCATGTCTGTACATGCTAGGCTCGTCAAGCTAGACCCAAGTATTTCCGCGTGTGCAAAACTGGCTTGCACCCGTTGTATGTGAGCGTAGAGTCTATAGCACCCGATCATCACGTGATGATTGGACACGACGAACTTTCGCAACGGTGCATACTTGGGGAGAACACAGTTTTTATCTTGATCTTTAAGTGAGGAATCATCTTATAATGCTACCGTCGCGATCTAAGCATAATAAGATACATAAAAGGATAAACATCACATGCATATAACTTTATGTGACATGGTATAGCCAATCTTCGCGCAATGATCTCCATCTTGTGCGTTCCGGCATGATCTCCATCACTTCACCATGATTGCCTCCACCACGAATAGCAACTACAACTATTGCTAACTACTTAGCGATAAAGTAAAGCTATTACATGGCGTATAAGAAGTTGACTCGCAGGTCATACACAATTATAAAGACAACCATATGGCTCCTGCCGGTTGTGTACTCATCGACATGCAAGTCGTGAAACATTACAAAACATGATCATCGCATACATTATACACATCACATCTTGGGCCATACCATATCACAGAAAACACTCCCTGCAAAAACAAGTTAGACGCCTCTACTTTGTTGTTGCATGTTTTACGTGGCTTATGGGAGTAGATGCTAAGAACGATTCTTACCTACGGAAAGCCACAACGGTGATATTATGGTTGCCAAACTCCGGTGTTAATCCCATGACAACTATAGTGAGAGAAACTGACATCCACCAGCCGCATGTATGGTACAAGCCACACGTCAAGTGCGGAGCCGGTCTCGCGAACGACATCGCGTAAGGTTGGCCTGGACCGCTTCAATCTCACTATCCCGCGTCATAAGAAGAACACAAACAAGAGGCTTGCAACAGAAAACATCAACGCCCGCAACAACCATGTTGCGTTCTACTCGTGAATCACATCTACGCATAGATCTAGCTCTGATACCACTGAAGGGTTTCGCAGCATAGTAAATCAAAATTTTCTACGGAAGCGAACAGAGGGAAAGCCAAGATCTAATCTAGGAGATGCAAACAACGAGAGAGATTGGATTAGGTCTTCATACCCTTGAAGATTCGCACAGCGGAACATTCGTCGGAACGTGGGTGATGTAGTCGTACTCGCTTCTCCTCCTCGCGATCCGATCTAGCACCACAAGTGGCGGTGCCTCCGTGAGATGAACACGTGCAGCACCTCGACGTCTCTTCCTTCCTTGGACCAGCAAGTATGGTGGAGAGATGGATTGGATCTACAACACGACGGCGTGGTGTATATGGTGGAGAATTTGTGCCGCAGGGCTTCGCCTACAAACAGTCGGGAGGGAGAGAGGAAGGCAGCAAGGCTACTAGGGCTTGGAGGGAGATGTGTGTAGGGAGAGGGGGTGCACCAGCCCTCTCTATATAGAGGGGGGGTGCGGCCAGCCCTTGCCCATCCTCCAAGCCTATCTCTAGTTTAAACGATTTAAACTTATCCCTTATCTAGAAACCCTATCTCTACTTTAAACGATTTAAACTTATCTAGGATCGGCTGGGCCCTATGGGGCCTTGTGCCCCTGGCCCAATGCGGCCAGGACACTCCCTCATAGGCCCATGCCCCCTCCCGGAAGGTGGGACCACGTTGGCCCCCTTTCGGAAGGTTCTAGAAGCTTTCGGTACAATACCGATTAACCCGGAACAATTCCGAACTCCAAAAAACTGCACTGCCTTATATGAATCTTATTCTCCGGACCATTCCGGAACCTCTCGTGATATCCTGGATCCCATCCGAGACTCCGAACAAAAATTCATAAACCAATTATCCAATCTATCCTAGCGTCGAGACACGTTAAGTGTGTGACCCTGCGGGTTCGAGAATATGCAGACATGATCTTCTATCAATAATCAACAGCGGGGTCTGGGCACCCATATTGACTCCCACACATTCATCGATGATCATATCGGATGAACCACGATGCCAGGATTCAATCAATCCCATATATATATTCCCTTCGTCTCGCGATATTTTACTTGCCCGAGATTCGATCGTCGGTATCGTCATACCTAGTTCAATCTCGTTCACAGCAAGTACTTTACTCGTTCCGTAATCCAATATCACTTTGTGATCAAATCCTTAACCACATGCTTGCAAGCGGTGTTGATATCGATTACCGAGTGGGCCCGAAGTATATCTCTCCGACTTGGGAGGGATAAATCCCATCTCGATACATACAACCCAACAGATACTTTCCGATCACCTGAGAGACACCTTTATGATCACCCTCTCATAGGATGACGTTTGATGACCTCAAAGCTTTATTCCGATACCAGGGAGTTGTATTATCTCATGGTCCAAGGAATACAATATTTGACATAGGAAAAGCTTCGCAAAGATGAACACAATGATACGATCTAATTGCTTCGCTTAGTTTGGGTCTGTCCACCATATCATTCTCCTAATGATATGATCTCATTATCAATCGACAACTCATGTCTATGGTTAGGAAACCTTAACCATCATTGATCAATGAGTTAGTCCATAGAGGCGTACTAGGGACACGGTGTTGTTCACAAACCACACAAGTATTAATGTTTCCGCTTAATACAATTCTAGCATGGAATATAAATTTTATCATGAACAAGAATTATAATAATAACATCTTTATTATTGCCTCTAGGGCATAATTCCAACAACACGAGCTATCGACAGCGTGTCCACGTGGACCGCAAATCCAATCCACAATTTGGTTGGAAATGCATGTAGACGAACACGAGTCTGTCTCTGTCACCTCGTTGGAGTTGCCCTACATCTAGATATAGTCATGCTAGAAACTATCAAAAGAATTATATTTAGAAACAGGGAGTAGAATCTTCTAGCCTAGAAGTCTAGCATGCCATATATTTTTGTAAAGTGCACACTTAGGCCCTTCTCGGATAGTGTGTTCCCTTCCTCCTCCACCCCCTCTCGTTTGCCTTGAGAGTTGTAGGCAGGCAATCGGGTCGCTCCCAAGACTTTCTCGTCGGATTAGCCGGCGGGAGACGACAAAGGAGGGGCACCGGAGTAGCTTTAGGTAGTAGAGATCATCGTAGGTCTTGGTTTCGGCTTCTTGCCGAGGTTTGGCGTCATGCCAGGAGAATAACTCCAGATCCTGGCGGCGAGACCTAGTGTGCCTCTCTCTTTTCTCACTCTAGCTACGGTGCTCCATCGGTTGGGATCGGATGCGGTGTTTGACGAGATGGAGAGCCTCTCCGTCAATAAGGTCATTTCTGCCCATCTTTAGATGCAAGGATTCCGTGAGGTGGAGCTTCACCCAGCCGACCGTGGAGGCGAGGGGGTGAGGCCAATGAGCGTGCGGCGAGGTGCCGAGGAGCTTCCTTGGACGGCCGTGTACGTGAGGGCGAGAAGCTAAGAGGCGCATTGTCCTCTGCATCATCGAGATGGGGGTGTTGGTAGCGCCTTGGTGCCCTTCATTCCGCGATATCGTGCTGCCATGGAGACAGTCGACCAAGCTTGTTGCGGGGCTATGGTGCTCAGTGCGAAAATCCTAGAGCTGCGACTTATGGAGTACCCAAACAACTGTGAAGTGACGCCACCATTATCCTTGTCCAGAGAGGCCCCTGTGTGCTCTGGTGTTGCGGGTACCGGGGGTTCCTTCTTCACATGGGCACAGAGCCTACAAGAAAGATCTTCCTCGACTTCGGCGACGCTAGTTCCCGGGTCTAGAGGTCTCTCAGATGCGGTTGAGAAGACTAGGGCTCCGATTCCTTTTTCAGTTTTTCTCCTAGGCTCTTTTCTGTAACATTTGTAGCTTTATCTGCTAATCCCCTATCTCTTGAAGGCCTATATGTAACTCTGTACTCACTGCTTAGTTAATGCAGCTTCTCGAGCCTACGGGCCATTTCTCTTTTTATTTTTTTTTAGCTTTTTTTATCAACTCTCACGATCCAACAAACAACTAAACGGCTGGCGAGGTGTACTCCATCCTTCCATAAATAAGTCTACTTCTTGATTTTGTTCTAACATGAATACTTTTACAATTGTTAAATGTTGTTAAAAGATTAGCAACATATTTTGAAACATCTCAAAGAGGACATGGCGTTAATACGATACATATGAAATGAATAGAGTTAAAAAAAGAAACAGTATTAGAAGAAACTAGACACTTTTTTGATATAATAGAAATGGATCGGCGTGAGAATTCCAGAAATTTATCCTTGATAGGGATCAAACTTCGATCGCTAGGATGCACCAACTACGACCCAACCACTAGGCTACTGTCACGTTCTCAAAATGAATAGAGTTGAGCGAGTTTATGAGGATGAATTATGATACACTAAATTGACATTAAGGACATTATAACAGAGCCAATTTGGAGCTCTCTCACGTTCGTTCTGGACTATCCGATCATCTCACTTGGTAGTTGCTGACCATTAGATCTGATGTTATCTCCGCACTGGGCCGAATGTCCTTAGGGCAGCTACTCTGAAGGGAAAATCAGCCTTCGCTGGTTAACTGGGCCTCAAAACACCCAACTAGAGCCCACTTAGGTCTGAATAGTAAAGCTATGTGGAGCGTTTCAATCGAAGGAAGAAAAAAAATGTCAGGCTCCCTCTCTCGCACCGTCTCCTCTTGTCCAATAGCGACTTGGGGGAACTCCGTCGTCAGACTCTCATCTGCCGCCGCGGCGTATCCGAATCATACTGCGACGCCTCCATCGACGCTCACCGGGATCTCAAGCGGTGACTACACTCTGTAGGCCTCGAGATGGGTCAGCAGTGCCTTTCCGCAAATTTTTTACCTCGAGCGGCGGAGTCCATTGCGACACACCAGCTTGCCCGACGGCGGCGCTAGCAGAACCGACGACGTCCACAGGCGTGCTGCCGACGAAGGATAGGGTACATACTCCTCGACTCTGATCTACCTCGAGCGACCTAGGGCGCAGCAGCATACCACCGTCGCCGATTCACAATCCATATCCTTGAACCCTTGGTGGGTGGATTTGACAAAGGCGACGATTCACATGGCGGCGGCGGCAACGACAACGGTGACGATTCACACTCTATATCCTTGAACCCTTGGTTGGTGGATTTGACAGAGGAGCTGCAGATCAGGTCTTCTATACAGCAGCTGGTTGTTTGCCGTCGTGATCCTCATCTGTAGACTGTAGGTCAGGTAAGACCGTTGCCTTGGTTATCGCCTGCACATAGCTCCCCCATTTGTTTTATTTGGAATTTTCGTCTTGCCTTGCAATTTGTCTCTTATTTATTTCCTCTTATATTTACAGGTTGAACGGACATCACACGTCAGGCTCTACTTCCGGCCATTTTCAATCAGTCTGTGTTGGGACTTGCTTGCTCTTCAGAAGTTTTCATTTTATGAAGTTGCTCTTATGACCGATTAAAATAATAGGTTTGAACATGTATGGGGTGTATCAGGAATCAAGCTACTCCTATATAAATTGTTATGGTTTGCTTCGATGTGCCCTCGATCAGTTGTTGTGATTTGCCATGTAGGACGCATGGATCAGTGTATGCACTGACCGATTAAGGTTAGTTTGGTGTTTCGTCATGTTTCGATCCACAGAATCTGTTGCTGGTGAGCCTACTTAGTAACACTGTGCAGTTTTTCCTTTACTTCCATCCACCTCTTGGAATCTGCATGCTCCTATATGTTTTTTGGCATCTATAGCCTAGTTTAATCGAGCAGTCAGTGTTGGCCCCTCCTTAATCTTGTTGCATGCTCTACCACGGTTGAAGTATGGATGAATTGCAGGACTGTAGTAGATGATAGACATGATTTTATTCTAAGATCCAAGGAATTAATCACGTATTTACATGATCAAGAATCTAGGATAAAAGAGCTTCTGAGAACAGAAAATAGGAAGCTGGCAAAAAAGTCAATTTTCTTAGAATAAAACCGCAATCAGTTAGTATATAGTAACATTATTAATTCCCATTTAGCCTTATGGAATACCTTGCCCTTTTGTTTGAATTTTATATAAGGGTCTTAAGATATAACGCATTGAGTTATTTGTCTTCGATGGATGATACTTATCAGTGCTCTTTTTAACTGACATTTCAGGCCAATGGTATCATCAGATATCAGTTTAGGCCAAAGCGTGTGGTTTGGGGAGCGTTGTGCGTCGAGAGACAACAAGTGACCATGCCCACCAGCCCTTTTTTTAGGATGTTGAAAAACTTTAGCAGAAATTACAACTGACATTGTAAATCTGTAAGTATATGCACCAAGAAAAATATCAAGAGCCAAGTGATGGTATTAGTCATATTTCTTTCACTACTCTGAATGGCATCATTTCAGTACCTAGATCATCCTTCGTGTAATAGTGTTCTTAGTTGTTGATTTTCTTAGCCCATTGAGTAACTAATTTTTTTCTTCACGCAAAAAAAAAACTAGGCTTTTTCTCAAAATCCATTTCTAAGGATTAAGTTCACCCATTAAAACTAGCTTATTCACATAGATAACCTCCAGTGTGGTGTCACATAGAAGGCAACTAATATTGTAATTGTTCCCACACACACTTCTTTCCTATCTGATCAAATGCCACTAAACCATGTGTAGGTCACGCGAAGAAGAAGAAAATCATCAAACGACTATGCTTTGGGTGTATGCTTGATTGTAGGCCTTTTTAAGCAACTTGAATAATCTGTAGCAGATCTAAATTTAATATGATTGTAAGAACTTCCTTTGCGCATGATTATTGGCTATTATGTTTTAACCGAGTATTGTAGGAATTGAATTTAGGTAGCGCTCACGAGTGTGCTTATCATTCCATCACATAAGACAAATATGTATTATTGATAATGTCCAATATTAGTGTAGTATTCATCGTCTTCTCAAATTGTTGACAATTATCTTCCGGTCTCTTGCCATCAAAACATTCATTCTATATAGAACTATAGATCCTCCTTTTACAGTAGAGTATTGATTAATTTTCCTGTCGTTGTTATAGGTGATTAACAATATTTGTACGTGCCTTTGTCATCAACCGATGCACGTCTTTAAGTTGTGATAGCCCAAAAACATATTAGGCTACATCTTACATTTGTCATGGAAATATTGTACCTCATATGTATTTTGTAGTTAAAGTTTCCGCTTCAAGTGACTAGTGGACATAACATAAATCATAGTCACTGATATAGAAGGTTATTTATTTGGAACAAATAGTTATTTCCACTTTATTGTCTTCTACCATTAACATTATATCTTTTATAATTTCTTTGTTATATTTACATGTTACTTTTGATGCAATGCAGGTTGACATTAATTGAAAGTACGCTAGCCCGGTTATAGATATTTGGCTAGAAGACAATCTTTCTTTTGTTTGCTTAGACTAAGAGACAACGTTGCGTAAAGCCATGCTGCAAGATTTTGGGAAGCTACTGTTATGTTAAATTACTAGACATGGACTTAGATTTTATGCAAATATTATTGTATGACCTATGAATCTGTTGTATACCATGACTCCATTTGGCCAGCGATGCACTTGTTGCTGCTATTTTATCTGTGTTGGCAATGTCATGGGCATGGTTCAACTCTTTGAAACATGTTAAACTCCAAGTATGTTTCCCTCTATATCTAATAATCTATTATCCTAATAGACTGGCACGGCAACGCGCACCTACATGATCTAGTAGTATACTACCTCTATCTCAGTGTATTAGTCATGCGCGTAGCCATATGTTATAAATTTGACCAACTTAATAGAGATGTACATGGTAAACAAATATCATTAGAATCCTCGGATGTTGTATTTTCTAATATATAATTTTTATGTTATATGATTTATATCATTATACTATAGCTTAACTCTGAGTAAAAGCGAGCCATCTGAGGCCATCTGCCCGCGCGTGTTTCTGATCATCTGGTTTTCACTCTGAGTTATCTCAAACATGCGGTTTGAGGTGTTGACCGAAGTCTTCCGAACTGGTCCCTCCCATCCCCACGCCCACCCTACCCCATATCGAGCATGTTCCCCTCCACCCGAGCTCCCGCCCATCCCAGCCCCTTCTCTGTCTCCTCCAGCAACCTACGCCACTCACGAGCTCTCCCCCTCACCTCTGCTCCCTCCGCCCCCTCCACTCACGTGGCCATCGCCTCCCGTCCAGCTCCCGCATCTAGCTTCGGCCGCCTCTGCTTCCCCACCTCGAACCTTCCTAGTACCGATTCAACATCGCTCCCGACCTCGTGCACCTGTCCACCGCCATGCTTTGCCGGTAGTGAGGAAGATAAGGAGGAGGTGAGCGCGTGGGACGATGGAGGTGAGAGAAAGGGGCGGTGTGGGTATAGAGAAACCCCTATGCGGGACTACGTGAAGATGTCGCATCATCATCGCCGCTTTGAATGGAAAAATCAGGGACGAATGGCGGAAAAAAAGAATTAAAAAGGAGAAGGCCCCTCTGCTCCCGAGCTTTCCCTCTCACCTCTGATCCCTCCGCCCATCCACTCATGAGGTCACCGCCTCCCGTCCATCTCCCGCATCCAGCATCGGACGCCTCTGCTTCCTCGACTCGAATCTGCCTAGTACCGATTCAACATCGCCCCGGACCTCGCGTACCCGTCGGCTGCCACGCTTTGCCGGTGGTGAGAAAGATAGAGGTGAGCGGGCGGGACCGTGAGGGTGAGAGAGGTGACGGCGCGGGTGGAGACACTCCTATGCGGGACTACGCGAAGATGTCGCATCATCCTCACCGCTTTGACTAGAAAAATCAGGGACAAATGGCAGAGAGAAGGAATTGAAAAGGAGAAGGCCCCTCCACTCCCGAGATCTCTCTCTCTCACCTCCGCTCCCTCTGCCCCATCCACTCATGAGGTCACCACCTCCCATCCAGATCCAGCATCCAGCATCGGCTGCCTCTGCTTTCCCGCCTCGAACCTGCCTAGTATCGATTCAACTCACCTCCGACCTCGCGCACCCGTCCGCCGCCACACTTTGCCGGTGGTGAGGAAAATAAGGAGGTGGTGAGCATGTGGGATGATGGGGGTGAGAGAGGGGGTGGCTCGAGTAGAGACGCTCCTATGCGGGACTATGCGAAGATGTCCCATCATCCTCACCGCTTTGACTGGAAAAACCAGGGACGTATGCCAGAAAAAGGAATTAAAAAGGAGAAGACTCGCGAGGCATGCGATGACGCAGTGCGGAGCGATTGACCAGAACCCGGAATCTACAGTAACCAAATGGAATAATCACTGAATGGAAAGTGTGGAGCGCTAACCGACGAGAAATGGTCGCGCCTTGCAAGAAACGGCCGTGTTTCATGTCACTTCAACAATTAACATGTGTGTATTCCTGAAACAAAGCAGAACAAGATGATTTTGGCCCCTCTTAGGCCCTGAAACTGAATTTTCTTTTGAATATATTAGCATGTCTCGAGAATACATGAGATGCTTGTGTAAATTGACACATATTCTACATTGTTCAAAAATTTCTACACGAGTTAATAAAAATCCCAGTGCCCTTGACTTGGAGCATGCTCCATGATTAATGAACAAGCAAATTTCATCGACTAAGTGGGTCGAAAAGAAATATCATAACTTATATTTTCATTTTGATGTACAAAAATTATCAAACTTGATTACATATTAGATCTTGCTTTTATGTAAAGATTCATGCCAAATTCTAGCCATACCTTCTCTTTTAACTTTTATTGAACTAGTGAATAATTTGGAATATATCAAGTATAACTCCCACATAGAATTAGTATATATGTAATCTAGTTGTCTATATTGACTAAATTAATTATTTAATAATTCAATCACTTATGAGTGTTGAATACAAAGTTGTGCCTTCCCATGGAGCTCTGCAATCCAAATAGTTGCAAGCATCAATTTTGAGGCAGTCGAACAAGGTTACCGTGTGATCTTCCTAAGTTAGCTTTGTTCTGACATCATCAGTTTTTTACCTTGGTCTATTGCTTGATGTATTTTTGTTTGAAGTTTTCTCAATGTAACTTTTTGTTTACTTGAAAAAGCACGGGTACCCCTATGTTTCTTATGAGCTTCAATATGAAATAAGGGCACGCTTCTTGCGTCTAAGGTCAGATCTCTCAGTTTTAGACATGTCTAACACATAAATGACACATTTGTCTACCGATCAAAACACTCAACCCTGCAAATGCTCATATATTTAATTTGTAGTAACAGAAACAAAACAAAATGTGTAATCATAAGTGAATACAACACACCTACCACACTCTGACAAGTAGACCGTAGGTGGCGCGGCGAAGCGCGTATGTCCACCTATTATAGGTTTAAACAACAACCTACAGACACGCGCATGACTAATACACTGGGACGATAACGGTGATACTAATTTGATATCATAAATAACCTTTGGAGAGTGCTAGGCGTCCTCTGGGGATATTTTCCCCTGGATCCTTGCCTCCCCTGCTGACACGTGTCCCCCAAAAGACGTCAAATCCTGTTTTTACACTTTTGTTACAAAATATTCCACTTTTGTTACATGTAACAAAAGTGGTTCATCCATGGGACAAAAATGAAAAGGAAAGATCTCGTCGGAGTCTTTGTAGAAATGTTTTTGTGCTAATGTAGCAAATCCGACTTTGCCAGAGACTTTCGCTGAAAGATCTTGTCGGGATCTTGTAGAAATTTTTTTATGTTGTTGTAGCAAAACCAAAAAATGGTGGTAGCAAAAAAATGTGCTAATGTAGCAAAAAGAACGACTTCGCCGATGACTTGGTAGCAAAAAAAAGTTAGGCTGCCGTAGCAAAACTGACCTTGCTTGAGATTTTCGTCGAAAATGTCATAGCAAATACTTTGTGCTATTATAGCAAAAACATAGAGCATAAATAGCAAAAAAATGCTACTATTTTAGATTCGCCCTGTAGCAAAATCTCAAGACACATCCATTAGTCGGTAGCATCACGACCCTTCATTTGTAGCAACGACGACCACTTCCAATAGCATCGTCATCCTAGCACCGTGCCGAATAAGAAGGAGATGCAGGTGATCTTCTCCGATGGTGGACCCATGAGTTGCAGCTATGGTGGGTTCAGGAAGGGGTGTCCTTTGGTAGCAATGTCGACGACCACACGTGAGGAGATGGCCGTCATCGTTGACAGCGGTGATGGCACGCTCGATAGGAGCTCACATATAGAAGCACAATGGGCAAAGCTTTATAGAGAGGCGCGAGATGGAGGCGGAGCAGCGGGGCTTCCTGGGGGTGGCGGCCATGGCGTGTGGCCCCCATCTCTAGCGGCGGGCGGGAGCAACATGACACCCTGATCGGCGATCGTGGCGGTGGCCTCCATCTCCGCCGGAGGCTTCTGCCTCAGGTGAGCCAGCGGGAGGAGCTCGTGCCTAGGCGGCACGCTGGCATCTTCCTCGAGTATGTTAGAAATATGCCCCAGAGACAAATAATAATAAGAATTATTATCATATTTCATAAAGTTTATGATTAAGTTTTATATCATATATAACTGTATTGAGAGGAAACATCAATACACATGTGATATATAAACAACCAGGAGTTCCCAGTGAAACTCTAGTCACTGGTTCATTGGTCAATAGATGATCAAGGTTTCCTGATCATGTGGCATTTATGCTAGTTGGAAATAGAGTCAACTCATTCTAAGAATGAGATGATGAACCAATACCCAACGTAAACATCATGACCCGATCATGTCACAAAGTTCAAGTTATGATGATTAGAATGGATCCTCGTAGACCATTCCTTAGACCGTGAGGCTATATCAATCACTGTCTTTCGAGAATGCTTAGATAGCATCAAACGTCACTTGGTAATATAGTGACAATAAAGGTGTATTCAGGTATTCGGAGGAACCGTAGAGGCAACATATACCAAGAGCGGGATTTGTCCTTCCACGTGATAGAAAGATACTCAAGGGCCCACTCGGAGAAGTTATATCCAATAGCTGCGCAGCGTGCGATTTGATCACAGGGATATCACTTGTTGGAACGAGTCAAGTAGCATTGTTCGGTAACGATATTGAACATGACATGGTGATGTCATTGATCAGGTCTCGGGAAATACGAGTATCGAGAGACAAAGGGAATAAGACACGACTGTCCTGGTTCAAACGACAAAAGATCTTCGTGGAATGCACAGGGGTCACATGGCCATCCAAGTCCCTCTGTCGATCATTGGTCTGGGAGTGTCCCGACCATGTCTGGTGTGTTCGCGAACCATGGGGTATCACTCTTAAGGGTTTTATGATGCTTAGGGAGTGTTTATAGGATTGGTAGAATCACCGAAGAAGAGAAGAGTGAAAACCGAAAGGGTTTCGGTAAGTCTGGAGTGGAGGTGGAAGGTGTTCCATAGACACGGAGGTTGAATAATATATGAATGAATGTTAAATATTGATTTAATCATTTATTCAAAATTATTTAATAAAAGAGAAAATCAATTAAATGGTCAAAAGGCTTAATGGGCCAATTCCGGAGGGAAAAGGGCCCATGAGGGAAAGGCAAGAGGGGAGAAGGGGCAATGGGGTGGACGGTTGGGCCAAGCCCCCCCACGCGGGGCCCACTAGGGGCGGCCGGCGGCTACCCCTACTCTCCCTCTCCTTTAGTCCCACCCCGGGACTTTGAGGGAGGTAGTACCTCCCCTCCCCCTATATATAGTGGGGGTATTTGGCCAGATAAATACATACAATATTCAATAAAAGGTTTCCTCTCTTTTGGGGAGACCTCCAATTGATATTCTCTCTCTATCTCTCTCCCGTGACCGTGGTCCCAAGTTCGTACTGCACGAACGAGAGACATCTTCATCGCGGAGAGCCATCGCGATGCGGGATTCGGATCCAGGAGCTCCACTTCCACAACTGATGCTGGATCAGGAAAGTGGGAGTCATCGTCAGGCACCGGACGTGTGTAACTCCCTGCGAGGTGACACACTTGAGGCACTCAAGTCGTTGGAGCCACAGGAGCACAAGTACTTCATCACGACCTTGAGGTCGGCTTCGTCTCGTCTATATCAACCACGCTCTCCTGAGCATTGACAATGCTTTTTGGTCTTCAAGGGTAAGTTCGCGAAAAGCCCCTCCTGTTACTGTATTACTAATAGATAGGTACTGGCAACATCAGGGATTCAGGGATGTAGGGTAAAAATTATTATTTTCATACGCGGAACCCCTACAGTGGTATCCGAGCTAGATCTATGCGTAGTAATGCTAGTACGGGTAGAACACACGAGATGTAGCATGTGGGCGTTGATCTTTTAGTTGTTACCCTCCCACGTGTACTTGTGTATACCGCAGTAATGCTTGATGAAGCGCCCCCAACCGAATTTACGCGTTCATTCATGAGACTAGTCCACACTTGACATACGGCTTATACCGTATAAAGTGGCTTAGGAGGGTGTCTGTCTCTCTCGCATTAGTTGGTATGCCATTTGCAACGGAGGACCCCAAAATGGGTATAGTATAGACAACTACTTGATCAGCGTTGTGGTAAAAGTTCGTAGGTAAGAACGGTTCTTGTGCAAAAGCCCATTCAGCCACGTAAAATATACAAAGATAAAGTAGAGGCGTCTAACTTTGTTTTGCAGGGGGCGTTGCTTTGTGATATGGTTGTGGCAAAAGTAAAGTGATTATCTTGTGTTAAGTAGTAGTAGATAGTCACGGAGGTGACGGACTACCACGCTGGAAAGACACCGGTACCATGGTGTCTACGGTGCCGGAACCCTGGCGCCGGAATCCGGTGATGACGGATGGAGATCACGATGTCAAGGACCATATCACATCGCATTTACATTCAATGTTATTGTTTGTATATCTTATTGTGTGCTAGTATTAGATACTCGACGGTGGCCTAATAAGATGATCCCTGTTTAAAATTACCAATGATTGTGTTCTCCCTTAGTGTGCACCACCAAGAAAGTTCTTCGGTATGAGGCATGCCATGATGAGCGGGTGTCAGACATATCTACGTTAGCATACAGTGGGTGTAAGCCATGTTGCACAGCGAATACACTAAGGTTGAGTTGGCGAGCCTAGCGCCTCGGAACGCGGATGGTCAAAAGATCGAGCACGAGTCGCATGAATGATGTGACCGATGTTTAGCGTCCACCCAAGAACCCACATTGATGGCTGTGATGATCGGGGGAGATGTGGGGAAAAGGGGTCATGTTATCACTAGAACCCTTCAGGGGATAGGTGTTTCCGAGTGGAGTTATTATTAACTCATTTAATTATAAACTTAGTCTAAATTCCTTTTTGCAATTATAAATGTAGAAAATGGTTCTCCCCCATGCTACCTTTCCTGTTGATGACTGGTTAGAAGGAGAGAAGCTCAGGCTAGACGGATCAAACTTCTCTATATGGGTTGCGCGTCTCCATGTTCTCCTTAGCGAGAATAACGTGGTCGACTATATACTCAACGAGATGGATTTGGATGAGCCCAGTAATCTAGAGACCCCAGAGCAGCGGGAATACCGCTATTACTATCGTGAGATGGCCTCCTTCATTTTAGTTACAATGCGTTTTAGAATGGTGGACGAGCAGTGGCCTGTCGTGGGTAATGTCGACCCCCGTACGGTGATGCTACAGCTTAGGACACATTTCGTGGAACAAGCACGCATATGGGAGCATGAGCTGATGGGAGACTTCCTCTCCATTAAGATGGAGGAGAACTCTTCGTTTGAAAACCATTTGTAGCGCATGCATGATGCGTACATGAGGCCAACATACTTCCTGGACAACTAGATGACGAGCTCTTTTGCAAATGGCATTGTGCGCGGTCACTGCCACCAAGCTACCAAGCACAAGTCAGGATTTGCATTATGAGAGGCGACGCGGAAACACAGGATTTCCGCAGGTTCATATCACATCTCAGAGATGTGATGGTTGAACCCATTGTCGCCAAGGTCATCGATGACAAAGGTATATATTTGATATACAATTTTATAAATCTTATAATCTTGCAAACACATTTGCAGCGTTAAGTATATTTGGTACTTGTTCTGTTTTGTTGAAAATAGGTCCTTCTGCATAGAGGTGCTTGCTGGAGAGGAGGTGACATTGCGTGTTGATGGTGAGCATGATGATGATGGCCAACGACACTCTCCCTCAACATTTATCACTTAGTTTATGTTTAGGATGATTATTGTAATCAAAAGATTGTGAACTTCTTTAGTGTGTCTCACACTTTGTGAGACGGTTATTCATATCAGTTTGTAACAAACAATTGTTCCACTGTTATGAATGATCTCTATTCGTGTTCATATCTTGTTTGATTATATGTGAATTATCCTTGTTGTTTGAAACTAATTGATAATACATGAACATTTGTAAAATATTAAAATGCCTTAAAATACCCAACTTAATGATATGTTCATTAATGAATGAAACCATTGTTTAAATTCCAAGTTATGTGATAATATGTGAAAGTCATTTGATTTGTTGTCACATATGAATCATGCCTAAGTTTGGCAAGATAACCTGAGCACCATGTATTACATGAATACAAAGTGTTTGATGAATTGTTGAAAGTAAATACATATTCGATGTATTGTGTTTTAACAAAATGGTGATTATCATTATATGATTGCTTAAATGTGTATAGAAGTTTACCAAAGGAAACATAAGTATGAAACTATTTTACATGGTCAAAGTGTTTCATCAAACAAAGGGTACTAGAGGTAAAAGAGAATCCAATTACTACGATTTGATCAATAGTAATGAAATTCGACTTTATAAGAACGGAATAAAGAGAATTGTGGAATGCAAAGCGTTTTGAAACATCAAAATGCAAAGCATCACAATGTGATATTAGATATCAAAGTGGGTGAATAGATGGCGCCAAATAAATCGTTGTAGTGTAAATGTAGAGATCATTAGTTAGAAATAGTTAGCACTCAATTAAGACATATAGTGAACCATCTGGATTCGTGAGATCGGCTCCATATCTGGTATGGATCGTCGTAAAAGTTTTGGAGTTATTCGATATAACCAAAACAATAGCGAATAAGTCCTTATAGAGTATTCATTGGAAACTTTGAATACGAAATTCATAGCTAGAACCAAAAGGAAAGCAAAATTTGTATTGCTTGGATTTTGGTACATTTTCGAGAAAGTTCACACTGAGTGATATTTCTCCATTATGGAGCATTTGGAAGATAGTGAAAAACATGATGAGGATTCAAAACCCTGCATCAGAGTGTCGAGAAGCGCAACGGAAAGTGTTCCTAAACTATTCTCTTCACAAAGGAAAGAATCAATGATAATGATCATTATGTTTTCCCCACTGGTGTTTTCACTACATGAAGTAGGATTCAAAATGTAGCCCATATCTTGTATGGAGACATTTGTGAATCATTTGTCATGTTTACCAGAATATGACATACCTACGAACTACTAAGGAAATAATGGTAAGCTAATGATATGAGAAATCCCAGAGAAAAATTCACTTGAGATTAGAAAGCAATTCATTGCTGAATCTTACAAGTAAAGGGGTTACTTGGATTTTCCCAAATGACTGCAAAGCCATAGTGGAAAAAGGGGTGAATGACAAAAGCACAATTTGTCAAGTATTGGACAAATTCAAATGAATTTGATTCAACTGTGCTGAATGTCTAGTGGATTTAAAACTAGTAGAAGTACTAGTATCTCATAGTAAATCTCCAAGTTTGATATTTGATCAAAGGATTTTGAAATCGTTCAAAATAGTGAGTGGATATGCAATTTGCATGAATTTGAGTGGGAGCTATAAAAGTCTTCCTAAAACAATATGTGTAGGACATATTTTTAAGTGGGAGCAATATAAGTCTCAAATTCAAATATGTAGGAACATAGTTTGAGTAAGAGTAGTGACTCATACCCAAATATGTTGGGAACATATTTTGAGTGGGAGCTTAAAGGAGTGATTCTTAAGTGTGTATTCGACACATTAAGAATAAAAGCGCAAGTACCGATAAATACTGATTTATAAGGGATAGAAGTTGATAATAAGTGTATTGTGATATTATGTAGTATTCCTTAAGGGATTATGAAAAGGGTTTCAGAATAGAAGTTAATTAAGGAACTGGTCCTTAATAACTCAAGATAGGAATAGTATTAAGTTTAACATCAATGCACTACAATAAAAGTTGGCTTTTACAACGGACAATTTTCGTGGTTGAAGGCCCATTTTTCGTGGCTAAAAAGTCTTCTATGATGGATGCCCATCGTGGTAAAAGCCCCATCACAAAAGAATCCACCACGTTTTTTCCTGACTGTGGCGGATCGCACCCTTCAGCCACGAAAACTTGTTCCATCGTAGATCTGTTCACCAACCGCGTTGACTGCTGACGTCATGCAAAATACCACGTGGCACCCACCGTTAACGGCCGGTTACCGTCGTTAATGGCCACGGAAACCGTGGTAGAAGCCAGGCCCAGCCAAGGCCTGCTCATAATTAAGTGGGTCGGCCCATCAAGAGAGCCCAAAACGATTACGGCCCATTACTGTTTCGTCCGACAATGTTTGAAATGGGCCCAAAGATGTGGCCAGCAGTGGACCGTGAATGTCAGGCCCGTTACTGTTTCGGCCTACAAAAGCCCACACTTTTCGAATATTGTGCGGCCCGTTAACAGGCTGTGTCAAGTAGGCTCGATACTGTTAAAGCCCATGGTCAGTTCGTCACTGTTCTCCTAGCTCGTCATGGGCCACCTACGAACGACCCACTTTTGAGAAGGTCCGACATTGTTCTGGCCTTTTACTATTCTGACTCGTTACTGTTCTGGCCGTTTACTATTCATGTCCTTTATTGTTGTGGCCCTTTATTGTTCTGGCCGTTACTGTGCTGGTTGCCCCTGCTCTGGCCTGTTACTATTCAGGCCTATTACTCTTCTGGCGTGTTAGTATTTAGGCATGTTATTGTGCTGGATTACCATTGTTCTGGTCTACTGGTGTTTTGGCCTGCTACTGTTTAGGCCTATTACTATTTTGGCCTGTTACTGTTTTGGCCTGTTACTGCTTCGGCCTAGTACTCTTTCGGCCTATTACTGTTTTGGCCTGTTACTGTTTCAGCCTGTTACTGTTTCAGCATGTTACTGTTCTGGTCTGTTACTGTTTTAGCATGTTGCTATTTTAGCCAGTTACCGTTGTTGTTTTTCTGTCACTGTTTGCTCATGTTACTGTTTTGGCCAGTTACCGTTACTATTTCGGTAACTCTGAAACCTGATCGACCTGGCTGGCACAGTTATGGTATAGCCATGCATGAACGGCGTCAACTAAATGCCTACAAGGCCTATGCGAGTTATCTAGATTTTACATCAGCTGCAAACTTCTTAAAAATATTACAAAATATGAACAAAAGGGAAAGAAAATTCAGCACTTCAATTGCGAATCAAGTTGATAGCAGAGTCCTCAATTTTTTTTCTCAATCCATCAACTGCATCTCCCTTTGAGTGTGACAGCTACATTGGAAAACCACCTTGAGATATGATCTTGCAGTCCCCTCTTTGGTGGCGATAGCAATAATTGCAGTCTGAAACTAACTAATAACAAATTAATATAGCAAAGAAGACAAACTACTTATAGCTAAGAATGAGCTAGATAGGAATTATAACTGCATAATACAAACTTGTAGAGTAGGAATGCAAACCATGAATGAACTATATAGTAGAGGATAGTTATGTCGTTGCCTAGGACGAATCAGAACCAGATACAAGATATAATGGTGTGGCTTGTGAACCTGTAGAACATGACAAACAAGCATTAGACAAGTATGCCAACAATGAAATGAGCAATCAAACAAAGTGTTTCTTAGAATTTCAGTATAAACTAGCCAGGTCATTTCAGCAAATATATATGGAAGCAGTGGTATCTCCTGTAATGCAAGAGACATAGGGTGACTCGGAATTTGCGGTGAGCTACACAATGGCATGCGGTTACTGTCATAGCTAAGAATGAACCACATAGAAATTATGACCGCATCATACCAGAACTTGTTGGGCATGAATGGAAAACACGAATGAACTATACAGTAAAGAATAATTATGCCGTTGATTAGCACGAACCAGCACCAGATACAAAAAATATATAATGGCATCGCTGGTGGACCTGTAGGCTGTGCAAACCAACATGTTCAGTGTTGCCTTTTTGAGCTCTACGCAAAGAACACGAAAATAGTCAGTGTTGCAGCTTTTGAAGAACCAGATGGCAACAACAAAATTATAATCGAACTAGTACGAAGAGTTTGAATGGGTACCGCAGGATAGCAGAACGATGCCAGGGAGGAAATAATAGCAGGAACTTAGCTCAGGAATAACCAGATAGAGTCAGTAACTATGTAGCAGGGAATCCACACTAATATTTTCCACTGACATTACATTTTGCAAGAACTACACAATAGCAGGCATTTACTGGTGTATGGAGCAGTTATGATAAGAACATGTGCATGGCAAAATAACAGACATGTGCATGACTTGATATTTGTAGAGCAGCGAATGCAAACAAACATGTCTAATGACATTGTATGTACTAGCACGAAGAACAGGCGTGCCCAGTGACTTGTATGTACTACCACGATTACAAAAATGCAGTTCACCGTGATAGGCTTGAACCTGCTATACCGCTGACAAAACAAAAACGGGTTGGATATTTGGTTAACCTTGGTCGGAGAGGCGTCTAAGCATCGTCGGTACCGTGCGAGTGACGTCCAGGTCACCGAGGGTGCTGCAGTTGTGGTGGCTATTGGCGTCGGGGAAGCAGATCTTGGATGGTCGATGCCAGCTTGAAAGCGGTGGACGAGGGCGTCGCTGAGGCAGATCCGGTGCAGTGAACAGCGACGGCCGTGCAACTGGTCTGGAGCGGTGGACATGGAACTCTTTGAACTAGATCATGCCCGGTGGACACCGGTGAAGCGGATCCGGTACGGTTGGGTAGCTTTCGGTGGTGAGGAAGCAGAGCTTGGGCAGTCGATGACGCCATTGGCATGGTGAACGACACCGCGGCTCCTAGATCTGGTGGGTGAGCATTGGTGAAGCGGCTGTGCGGTGGTGCACGAGACCGCAGCTCAAACCGGTGCACGCGGTGGTCGTGGAGGGGACAAATGAGCTTGGGATTTTTGGGAGGGCCGGTGGGAAAACTGGGGAAATCGGGACCATAGAGGTGAGTAGAAAAAATAATTACGATCGTGCCCCCGAGCTACCGACTTTAGCATGCCCATTTGTCATTTGAATAATGGGTAGATTTGGAATTTTAAATTCTAATTTTTTGAAACGGAAGGGCGCGAAATGCTTTAAGGTCGGTGTGTGGTTTTGCCGCTCGATTGAGAATTTGAATTTGGCTTGCGCCCATCTAATAATAATAATAGAAAAATGATACTCCCCCGGTCGGTGGGATATTTTGGCTCAAAGTTTTTGAAATGGTGGGGCGGGAAATGCTTGGTAGGTGGGTGATTTTGCTGTTCGATTGAGATTTTGAATTTTGCGAGCCTCCATCTACTAATAGAAAAATGTAGTAGACCGTACGGTATCTGTCCAGGAATTCAAGGCCAAGAGTCACATCAACTGATCATCCATAAACATTTTTTTGCACAGAAACTTGGATACCTTCCATTCACATAGCATAGGCGGTAAATTTTGCCGCTTGACTCGGATTTTAAATTTGTCTAGGGTCCATGTAATAATATAAAAATGGTACTACCTCGGTGGGTGATTTTGCCTGAAAATGTTTGAAACAGAGGGGTGATAACCCACAAGTATAGGGGATCGTGTGTAGCCTTTTCGATAAGTAAGAGTGTCAAACCCAACGAGGAGCTAAAGGTAGGATAAATATTCTCTCAAGTTCTATCAACCACTGATACAACTCTACACACACTAAACATTTGCATTATCTAGGAAATAAAATTAGAGCAACAATACGAGTAACAGAGATAGCTTTGCATGATAATAAATAACAAGAAAGTAAAGCTAGTTGCTGCAGCAATAAAATACACTAAACTAACAGAACCATGAGTGTGGAATAGTGGTGGTAATTGTGGTGGCTTTGTCCAAGTTTAAATAGCGAATAGATTGGGTTCATTATCTTCGATGCAATTTTCTATGTGGGAGAGACTAAATATACATGCGCTTCACTACTTGGAATTACATGTACTATATGATTGGATTGTTAGCAAACATTCGTAAGTACTAATTAATGAATTAAGGTTTCCCCAACCATAGCTTTAAGTTTAATGGTCCTCTTACTCCCATACGTGCAACGTTCCGGTTCGCGTCCTCAGGTTTCTGTCACTCCGGCAAAACTTCCCCTTCCTTTTACACATACTACAAACCCTATGATGTTTAATCCATGCACGCACAAATATAATGAACACCAAAGGACTGTACCATATCAACATATAACTCTAATGAACCAAAGGCGTTCAACCATTCGATCTAAGAACAAAGAAACTATGTAAACATGACATAGATCATAGGATTATAACTTATAGCATCAAACACTATGTTTACATAGGACGGTACAGAGGTGTGTGGGAGGATGAACCACTATATAATAGGAGGATTAGGTGATGGAGATGGCGGTGAAGATGGTGAAGAGGGCGGCGGCGGCGCCGACGCGGGGGACTCCTTCCCCGCCGCCGGTATCATGGGGAGCACCACCCCTTAGCCCCCTTCCTTCATGGCTTCTTGGGAGCCCTCCCCCATGGAGATGGGATCCATGGGGAGGCAAAAACGTGGCTTTGGTGGCTGTAAATTCATGGGTAGAGATGCCTTGGGCGAATTAGGTTTCCTCCCTTTATATAGCTTCTCGGATTCCCGTCACCCCATCTTGGGCTGCAGTAAATCGAGCCTAAAAGGCCTGTACAAACTCGGAATCAGCTAAATTTTATATCCACAACGTTTGTCGCGAAATTTCCAACAACTTTGTAGTTGAAGAGTTTTACGTTTGACGCCGTCTGTGACCCGAAATGTGACCATCTTCAGAAAGAGTTCTGAGACAGATTTCTGGAAAAATCACAATTTGACTCCAACAAGGTATCCACTTGTATTCTTGGTAATTTCTACACATCAAAGTGTAAAACAAGAACATTGTGCAAGTATTAGTAGATAGTCCAAATAAATCATAAACTTTATACAAAAAGGAGTGTCAAAAGCATATTATTAGCATAAAACCATCAAAAATTATAGATACGTTATGGACGTATCAACATCCCCAAGCTTAGTTCCTGCTCGTCCTTGAGTAGGTAAACGATCAAAACAATATAATTTTTGAGGTGACATGCAGACAACACAATCTTAATCATCATTATTGTAAAAGCATTGATAGCTAGGATTAAGGTACTCTAAACATGAATCATGAAAGATAGAGTTCTAACAATAAGACATAGCAACTATGTTGTAACATGAAAAGGCACAAATAAAAGATTCATGAATAACAATGCTTTGCAAGACATTTGTTTGTTTCACGTAAAGAAAACATAGCATAGTGGCATTCAGCTTGTCCCCCATAGAGTAGCAAACTTAAATGCACAGGACACCTTCAAAGTCCATAAGAGTGACTAGATATAAAAAGTTTAAAACAAGCAATATCAAAACTATGCATCAATCAACAAGTCTTGGGACAATGCACATAGAACTAAGAATGGCCACTATGCTCTCAAATCAGGTGCATAAAGATAGAAGGTGGAGACTCAACATAAAAGTAAAAGAAAGGCCTTCATAGAAGGAAGTAGGGATTCAAGTTTCATAAAGAGCTTCCAAAAATTATGGTACTTATTAGCTTTCAGCTCTCATTGCCCCTATCATAAGCATCTTGAAGGTGATTAAGGTTAAAGTGACACAACTAAGAGGATATGCTTGACAAGTTATAAGCCAAAATCTCATGCCCCTTACTTACGAAGGCCGAACCTCATGCTACTCAACTTTAGTCACAAGTAAGCTCTTGTCATTGTAAGTACATATGTATCATAAAGAACCGCCAACGGGGTACCCCTTGCACATGATACAGGAGCTATCCCATAATCAAAATGACAAGGCAAGCAGACAATGAGCATCTCAACAATCTTTTTTTTGCTATTTGCATAGGTTTTTTATTGAGGATGCTTCATAGAGTGCTCATTATGGTTATGCTGCAAGTTTCTACCATGATTAGGCATGGCTTAGGCTAGCGGCCTAGGCATTTCTCTAACACAAACACAAACTCCATGATCTTACAAGTTCCCCTTTTATTTCACACCGCCGGGATCCATAAGCAAAAGAACATGATATCAACGCGGTACAAAGTACAAGTGCAATGTTGAAAGCGTTCCCCATGATACATGGTTCTGCTAACTTCAACTTATAAAGTGCAAGCATATACGCAACAAAGATGGACTCAATGGTTCAAGTTTGTTAAGTGCAAGAAAGTAAAGTGTGTCATCAAGTTCGTGAGAGCTTTAATCACTAGTTTTCTCATAAGAAGTTTAATTCGGAAGGTAGACAAAAACATGAATATACTTGGAATATCATATGCTAATAGGTAGGTATGGTGGACTCTTTGGAATAACTTGGTTTTAGGAGTTGGATGCATGAGTGTAACTCACACTTGGTTATGGAGGCTAGCAAAAGATCGGGAGCGACCTACTAAGAGAGCAATAATGGCCATAATCATGAAGAGAGAAAAAACATCATTAATCAAAGCATAAAGTGATATGACAAGTCGAAAACTAAAGGATCATAAAGGCTATGGTGACTTGGGATAGTCATAACATGGTGTGAGCATGCGCCAAGTCAACCCAAATAAAGCATCAAAAGAGAATACCATAATACTATGCTTTAATATGCTAAAACAACACATGATTCTTTCAAGGCACATAAAGCAATCTCAATTGTTTATAACATGTCATGGTACAACAAAAATCACTAAGCATAAATCCAAAACAATATCAAGCATGACATGACAAAGCATAGGCCACCGTAAAAAAGAGCTCCTTTTACCACTTAAGCATGAACTTTTCCTACTCTTTTCCAATCCAAACCACACTTATTTGAAAACTAATGTATGAAAGAGGGGGTCCAACCAATTTATTCAAGCAAACTAAGCAAACCAAGCAAACAAAAACCAAAAACAAAAACGAAGACGCTCCAAGAACAACACAATTGTGCATGAAACAATAAAAATGAAGTGTTTGGAAGAACCTGAGTTTTTTATAGATGAAGAAGGGGATGCCTTGGGCATCCCCAAGATTTGACGCTTGTACTTCTTGGATATTTCTTGGGGTGACACGGGGTGGCATCCCCAAGCTTGAGCTTTAGTCCATTCTTCATCTCATTACATCATTCTTTCCTTAACACCTGAAATTTTTCTTCATATAAAACTTCACACAATCTTTATTAGCAACATTAGTGCACTCAAGATAATAAGTATTTAGGTTCAGTTCCAACACCAATAAAACTTCCATTAAAACACAGGTTACTGTAGCACTTCCCTCAAAAAGATCAATTCCCCAAAAGAACTCAAAACGGAACCAAAAAGAAGCAAATGCAAATAATGGCAGAAATCTGTCAAAATAGACCAGCAGGTAAAGACGAATTTTTTCGAAGACCTTCTATTGCTCAAATCGAAAAGTGTTGAACTAACGAAAGTTGGATAACAACCTGGGGCAGAAGCACAAAATATTACAGCTCAAACGTGACCCGAAATTTCCACAACGTTTGTCGCAAAATTTCCAACAACTTTGTAGTTGAAGAGTTTTCCGTTTGACGCCGTCTGTGACCCGAAACGTGACCATATTCAAAAAGAGTTCTGAGATAGATTTCTAAAAAAATCCGAATTTGACTCCAACAAGGTTTCCACTTGTATTCTTGGTAATTCATACACATCAAAGTGTAAAACAAGAACATTGTGCACTTTTGCAACTATTAGTAGGTTAGTCCAAATAAATCATAAAATTTATACAAAAAGGAGTGTCAAAAGCATATTATTAGCATAAAACCATCAAAAATTATAGATACATTATGGACGTATCAAGGGGGTGTGAAATGCTTCGGGGTAAGTGGGTTATTTCCCGCTCGATTACGATTTTGAATTTGGCTGCCGACCAAGTTTTTATTACTAGAAAAAAGGTTCTTTAGTTCGAACGCCATCTGGTCAGGAATTTAAGGCGAGACTCACATCAACTCATTCCTCCGATTCAAACAGGGTAGGCGGTAGGTTTTGGCGGTCAACGGTGATTTTGAATTTAGAGATTGTCCAGAGAATAATTAAAAAAATAGGCCGTTCTCCCTCTATTTCAGGGATCCAAATCAGGGAGAGTGATTATCTACCACGCGTATGAAAATGCAGATCTCCGATACAAGAATGTTTGTTTAACATAACAACAAACAAATGTCTGAATTAGCTCTGATTCAAGCATGTGAAAATGGTGTGCAACCAAGGGCTACTAATTATTTAGGTGTCAGCATAGACTCTTCTACAAGAAGCACTAACTAAATGGTAGTACTAATTCAGATCAAATAAAAAAGCCTACTGCAAAACAAATACTCCTACTACAGCATAATATCAAAACACAAAGACCAGCTAAAGTATATGTAGAACAAATAAAACAAGATTTCATCACGCATACACTACTATATAGAGAACACCATTTCATCATATAAAACAATGTTTTATCAGACACGCATAGGCCCCCAAAACGAACATACAACTCTAATATTCTAGCCCCTGCCGCTGTGACTGCAACACAAACAAAGGTGTCGCCACAGTTCCATCAGCTACCAAAACAAACAAATATCAGACTGCAGCTCCAAATAACACAACCTAGGCAAACACATGCTTGCCCAAACAAGCCTTGCTTGTTCATCCGAGTGTTATTTTCATCTCCTTGATGTTGTAGTATGAATCAGCTATGTTGCTGACAATACTTCTATTTTTTTTAGCTCTCCGAATCACGTCGGTTGCTGAAGGAAATGAACAAAATGATCAGCAAAATCATAGGTGTAAAAAATGCAAGGATTTCACATGAATGACTGCACTAACCAGGTGTCATAATGTACAGATGTAAAGTACACCAACGTTTATGAGATCTGAACTTCTTAGACTTCATGCTGCTGAGATCTAATTCGAATACTCCCTCCTTCGCCCATATAACCACCATTTCTCTATCCTCAAATGCGTAGAGTAACCTTACTGCATCTTTCCCACCATATGCCCATGATTTATCAAGGCCAAGGAGAGTATCCAACTCAACCTTTATATGAGGCACCCAAGCTTCCCATTTGCCTGTTGATGATCTTGCACTGGACCTCGTGTTTAGACTGAAGTCTCTTATAACCGTAAGGGCAACATCTCCATTATGCCCCTTAGCGATCACAAAATTGCGTCTGGAAATATCATGTGTCTCATGGGGGCACTCAATATAACATAGTTTTGTTGTCACATTATCAAAGGTAATTATATATCTGGAGTTCATTGTTGGCTAGTACAAAATGTCCCCTATGAGAGTTGACGGCATGCGATCAATCTTAGCCAGCATCTCAGCAGGTTCAATCCAGTCCTCCCATTTTCCTAACTCTGATGAGTACCTCTGCACCAGTGCTTGGTTACCATTGGTTACTATCCAAACAACCCAGAAATTGCTGCAACAGTGTGAAGACAATTGCCCATGATTTCTCGAACAGAGAATTGTGTCGCTATCATACTCACGTCTCTGCCAAATTGGCGGTTCTGGTATCACTACTTCACTTCCACTGATTGGATCCCAGGCCTTTATCATGTTAGACCCTTGCGGATAATGAAGTAGCACCCTACCATTGCGACATCCAAGTACATATGGTTTGTAGGCTTTATGTACTTCCACCAGCCTGTTCAGCTTCTGGAAGATGGATTGGTCAAGATTATGATCTATTAAGAATCGAGCGTCCTCGGAGCTGTTGGTGAAAAACCCAAGTAACGGCATTCCTCTGATGTGTGATAGGGTTAGCCTTTTGAAATCGTTGCTTCCCATGAAGTCCATCCAACATTTTTGGGCGACTGATTCCCTCAGTATGCATGATGGGTGAGGAGTAAGCCTGACAAGAATCCGACCAAATACATAGCCTGGCAAGTCGTTGATTGTTGCATATGTTCTTCCACCAAAGCTGGTAGGATGATGCAAATAGCACAAGTGCATCATCAAAATTAAGTAAACATCACAATGCACAATGCACAACCCTAAAAAAGAATTAAGTAAACACCACAATGCATCATACATTTTGACAGGAAAATTTATCATCGAAATTTCCTAAACTACACCCATCTGAAAAACTACCTAAAAAGCAGAGTCTGTCAACAAAATAACCTAAACAACATAAGCAATCAACCAGAGTAGTACGAAAGCACCGCAAAATGCTTCAGCATGTCGGAACTAGGCAAAGGGAATGAAGAACTTTTTTTTAGGTCACCGGGGAGGACAGAAAGGCCCCCACCTGAATTTTCTAGTTTTATCATAAAGAAGAGGAGAAAAAACGGATGCAACTTCAGTGACTTGGTGAACCCAAGTCTCACGGTGACTTGCCCCAGGATCCACCTTCCATCTTAGATCAAACGTATAACAGTAGTTCAGATTTTGAACTAAAAAGTAAAACTATTCGAAAAAATTGACAAAAAATCAGTAAATCATCGGTGCCTAGGTTTGAATCTTGTGAAAGTTTCATCCTATTCAGATAACTAGTTTGTGATTAAATAGATTTTTATGTTCCCAGTACTACTAGTTTAAACTAATATCCACTGCGTCCGCAGAATACACAAAAGAGGGAGGAAGTTAGGAAGACAAAATCCAACACAGAACTTACAATGGGGTCAACGAGTTCTGAGCAGATGGAGCAGGTATCGCCGACGAATGGTGAGCCATACCCGTTGACGCTGAAGAAGCACGACCACGAGATGACGCATTCCTAGCATCCCACGTAGTCGTCGCTTTGGCAGCGGCAGCCAATATAGCCGAATTTGTTCCAGCAGCAGCCGACGAGGATTTCGACTGTGCCTCCACCTCTTTCCAAGCATCACTCAACACTTCCCAAGACTCCGATGCGGTACAAGCATCGGCCTCCGCATCCGCTTCACATGTATCCGCTGGTGCTACTTCCGTACCCACCTCTGCTTTACAAGCATCCGCCAACGCAGCAAATGCATCCACCAACGCAGCAAATGCATCCGCCAACACCGATTCCATTTCCTGTAAACGCCATGAGCTTATTTAGCTTGCAATGCCCAAAAATAAATGCATTCTATCCTTCAGAAAGCCCGTAATGGCTGGAGGTTGGGGACGTGCATACCAGCGAATGGCGGTGCGGTGGTGTTCAATGGTGGAGCGGCGGGGACGGTCTGGTCGAGGGAGGGCGGCCAGGCGGAGAATATGACGATGGGGTCGAGGGGCACACGACTGAGCTACCTCGAACTCAAAACTAACTTTCGCCCCACTATTTATTTTTATTTTTTTGCGAACCCCGCCTTTTTTAGGGGAAACCACAGCTGTATTAATAGTAGCAACCACACGACTGATACAAGTTTGTGCACTTGTGTTTCTCAGTTTCCTGCCTACAAACATCAAGTTTGTGCACTTATTCGTGTGATACAATGAATTGCTGGATAAAATATTCCAGGTGGTAGAAGCCTGTCCTTTCTATGACATCAAGATCTAGAGTTCAAACATCGACCTGAAATTCCACAATCTACAACTACAAGTTTTGGTTTACTACCAGAAACATGCTAAAAAATCACTCGCAACTGGCATTAACATCATCATTAATAGATCTTAGAAGGAAAAAATTGAAATATAAAAAACCACCACAAGTTTGAATAAGATGACTGTTGTTGACAAATATAGTCACATAAAGCCAAGTCCAATATATATGTCATAATAGTACATCAAATATATAGATTCGTGGACACCACACACCGGCAGAGCAAAAAAACAGTTATAGTACCTGACTTAACAAACAGTCATCCTCACAAGAGACCCAAACCCTTCAAAAATGAAAGTAGAGCAGTCAATATGGTTTATAGATTTCCTCATCTTTTGCAGGATCAGGACTGTATGGGCATGGAGAATCTCGAATTTCTGTCAGGGTCTCATCTGCTTCTAGAGCCGAATTGAAAAGATTGTCAGCTTGCATTCCCACCTGTTTCAAGATCCGGTCGTACACCGGGCCAATCAGCTCGTCGCCATCCACATCAGGCAACTCGGGGACTAAGTTGCCAGCCACGAACTTTTGAAAATCAACAGCAGCATCATGAGCAACTGAAATTGATGTATTCCATCCTGCAGTCAAATCAGCTATCCGCTTAGTGGATGTGGACACTTCTTCCTTCACGCGCCTAATCTGTTCGTCCTGGTGTTTCACTTTCTCTTGAAGGCACGAAATCATGTGTCTATGAGCTTTGTATTTCTCTCGGAGAAGGGCAATTGTCAAATCCTTGTAGTGACCAGCACCATTACACCATGAGCAATATGAGTAAGGTGCAAACTGCATATAACAAATCCAAAATTAAACCAGATTCTCATTTCAAAAAAAAAACCAAATTCTCGTTTCACAATCCAAATTCAGCTGCACACATCGTGCAAGCTCCACAGGGGTGCCGGAAATGGCAAAGAACCATAGAGGCATATTTCCCAAACATGGGAAACAGAACCAACATGAAAAGGGTTGTACTTCGGGGTTTTCCTTCTTAGCTGGCACACGAGCAGTCCTAGCCTTAGTAATAAGTGGCAACAGATTAGAATGACCTCATTTATGCAAATCATGATGCAAAAAAAATGATCAGTATATTTTAGGAGACATTTTAAGTAATAAAGCGCTCTTTATCAAAAAAAAAATTTCGGGGACAAAGCATAGGTTACTGAAATTCCAGCAAAGCAGCTTGATACATAAAAACACTGGTCACTCGATAATGCCTCCTCCACGGGTGGGACATGCGCATGATGCTAAATGAAATGCAACAAAACCAGTAAATTTTAGGAAAGAACACATCAACTTCACAATGCAAAGAAGGATACGTGCATTAATCTGATGCCAAGGATTGAGCGTGTTTCCCTTTAATGAACAATATAATTTAAAGAACTCAGCAATGCAGGACACCGGCAAACAACAATCTGTTTATGAACGATATGCAGCAAATTACATCTGCATTGTTTAGCAGAGGACCATTCTGTGAAATAAAGCCAGGGGGTAAGCTTTCCATCCTCAAAAGACTCTTCTTGGCAGCATATACTTACCTATTTTTAGTGGACCTTATAACTAATTTAATGGCTACATCCATGGTGATCCCAGCTTCCTAATGTGGCATATAGATCTACTATTTCAAATAGCAATCACCTAAACAACCATCCGGATGGTTGCGGACTCACTGGAGATTGCACTGATGCGATGGAAAGGTGGACGCTGCTGGGTAAAGAAGGTTAGCGATGGGGGAGGTGCACAAATGTGCAAAAAATGTAGCGATACTCGTATATAGACAGAGATACCAGTAACACATAAACCATATCAATTAGTAGTAACCACAAACTCCAGAAGGGTTGTAAGCAGACTGTCAACTACTCCCATATTAATTAACCTAGTGTAATTTAATGTGGCAGTACTATGAGATGGTGAGTACTAGTAAACAAAAGGGGATTACTTAATTATTAGTGGAATCTACAGTCAGCCACCAAAAGCATCATGAGCATGCTAAATATCTAGATTGCTGAAAGGAAATTTACTGTCATAATCACTTTTGGTGTTCGTTAACAACTAGTAGACCCTTTTACAGTTTGCTATTGTCTACATGTTGATATTCTACAAAGGGAAAAGGACCATTGGCCTGCGGAACATTCCCTGCATTTCTTCTTGTCTCTTGGGGATTCCAGACCGGAGTCTCTGGTCTACACAGACCAGAGTCTCCGGTATGGTCTGGAGTTTCCCCAGGAGTCTCTGGAGGGGCCTCTGTTTTCTTGCCTGGGTTAGCAAGAGAGGTGGTCCGGAGTCTCCGGTCCGTGTCTCCGGTGTAGAGGGACCAGAGTCTCTGGTCTACTTGGCTCCCAAGTGGGCTGAGTCATTCTGTCGAGGGGTCCGGAGGCTGGTCCGGAGGTTGACCGGAGTCTCCGGTGTGGTGACCGGAGTCTCAGGTCTGCTTCTTCTCCAACGGTTAGAAAAACAGTTCACTGATGGAAGGTCTATAAATAGGGGACCTTATCCCCTTGTTCTAGCTGCTCGTCCACCTCAAGAACACCATGTCCATTTGAGCCACCAAATCAACAAGATCTCTTCACCCAACCATCCAAAGTCTTTGATCTTTGGAGAATCGAAGGAGGAGGCCTTGATCTACAGCTTCATCAAGAGAGATCTTCATTCCCCCCTCATTCACTTGAGGGCCCCCATGATCTAGTGTTTCATTGGAAACCCTAGGTTTTGATTTGGTTCTTACAAGCTTGTCTTTGATTGTTTGACAGCTTGCTTGTATTTGGGAGCCTCCAATTAAGTTGTGGATGTGTGCCCCGTACTCGTTGTAAAGGTGCCGGCTTCCACCTCGAAGGTTGTCGTATAGTGGAAGAGGTGAATCGAACCCGTTGGGGTGAGGTTCATCGGAGAACAAGGGAGGCATCTCGTGGCGTTGGTGGTTTGAAACCACCCCCTCTCCAAACGTAGACGTACTTCCCCTCAAAAGGAAGGAACTACGGGAAACAAATGTTTGTGTATCCGTGTGCTCCACTTTGGTTACTTCTATCCTTTACCGCACTTTACTTATCTAGTTATTGTTTAGCTTGTGCTTGTTTGTCATATAGGTAAATTCACCTTAGTTGCATAATCTAGAGAATTTACCTTTCTTGTCAAACCCTAATTTGAAAAAGAGTAAAATTGAAGTAGCACCTATTCACCCCCCCCTCTAGGTGCCCATACGATCCTTTCAATTGGTATCAGAGCCTCGGCTCTTTATTCGGGCTGAACCGCCTAAGAGATTATGGGCAACCTAGAGGAGGGAGAAAGTGAGGCTAGCCATTCGGTGACAATGGTAGATCTCAAGAATTTGGAAACAAGTTTGAGCTCTACCTTGGGCAACGAAATCCTACAGTTGCGCCAACTCGTTGAGCAACTTGTTAAGGATAAGCAAACCTCACCTCCTCCCTCTCCAGTGGAAACACCACCAAACCCAAAGGCTAATGCTCCGGCAAAGCCTTTGGAGGAAGTGGTAGGGGATGAACATAATTCCACTAACTCCGCCACCAAAAAGGGTGATAGGAAGGAAGAGTTCAATACGGTTCTCGGATGGTATTCTCCCGACCCTCCTATCCTTCATCCACATATAAACAATAGAGGAGACCCACCTAAGTTAGCTGCACATACTTTTGCTCAATGGCAAGTGTTAATGAAATCTCATGTGCGCAGCTCCTGCATTGATTTGTGGAATATTATTGTAGAAGGACCCAAAATTGAGGATCCAACCAACTTGACAAGAAGAGAAGTGGTCAATAGCCAACTCAATGCAACTGCCTTGCACATGATCCAACTTGGGGTGGGGCCAAAGGATTTTCTCCACATTGAGCACTACAACACCGCCAAGGAAGCTTGGGATGCTCTCATTGACTTGTTTGTTGGCAATGAGAGTATGAGGAGAAATAGATATGATGCCTTAAGCAATGAGGCCGAAGGTTTCTTCATGAAGGATGGTGAGGATCATGAAGACATGTATCGAAGACTCAAATCCATAGCCACCGCTTTCAGGAATGTTGGCGCCTCTCACATTGATGACGCTTGGATCAAAAGTAAGTATGTGAGTGCTCTCATGCCCTTCGAGCCTACAGACTTGAAGAGTCTCCAAGGAAGACACAACTACCATCTCATGACCTCCAATGAAGTGATGCAAGAGATGTCCGCCTTCAAGGTTGCTGCCAAGAATTCCAAAGACGCCCATGCTCATGCCATTGGAATGAGTAGTGGTGTCAACCTTGCGTTGAAGGCCAAGGTTGTGGGGTATGATGAAGATGAAGGAAGTGATGAGGGACCTTCAATGAGCCACCCTGAAGATGTCAAGATTGCTCATGGTGAATACATGGTCTTTTATGTAAGAAACTTTTGGAAAGATCCCACCAAGGCCAAGATGGAAATGCAACGAAGAAGCAACCTCAATGGGAGAAGAGACAACGGGTCCAAGTTGAGAACTTGTTTCAATTGTGGTGACCGCTATCACTTTGTTGCGGCTTTTCCCTATGAGAAAAGAGAAGACCATGGGGGGTAAACTTGTGTTGAAGAAGACCTCCAAAGATCCTTACAAGAAACCCTTCATCAAAAGGAACCCAACCAACAAGAAGCCGGGAGAAATTGTCTTGATCACACATGAAGAGTACTCCTCCGATGATGATGATGAAGAGGAAGAAGAGGATACTCCAAGTGGTGTGGCGGCTCTTGCCACTGCCTCTACTCCTTCATTCTCACTCTTCGACTCTCCAAATGAAAATATCTCCAACAAGAACGTCACTTGCCTTATGGCAAGAGGAACGGAGGTATTATCATCATCACACTCCACTTCCTTAATCAATGATGATTTTGATGATGAGTTATCTCTTGAGGTCAAAAAGGAATTAGTTGCTTTTGATGTGTTCATGAATAACTTGCAAGGGGAACACAAGAAACATGTTGTGGACCTTCTAAATCAACTTTCACACACACAAGAACTTCTAGATGAGAGATGCCAATTAGGAAGAGAGCACATGATTGAGGTAGAAGCTCTTAATAATGCTCTAGAAGAATAACAAGAAACTAGAATATCTCTTGAAACTAAACTAGAGGGCCTTGATGAAGCTAATGACCTCATTATTAATAAACTCATCAAGGAACGTGATCATGATATTGCTAAATACAAAAAGGCTAAAAAGGATAAGATTGAGTTTGATGTTGTTCATGAAAAACTTGTCGAGGACTTTAGGACACTTGACAAGGCTCACAAGGCCTTGGAAAGTGAACTCTTGTCCCTCACAAAGTCTCGTGAAAAGCTTCAAACTCAATTGATCAATACTCCCTCACCTAGTACATTCATTCCTTCTAGTTGTACAAATACTCTTGAAGAACATGCTAGGTTGAAGGGGGAGCTAGCTAAGACCTCCTTTCCCAAAGGAAACAAGTCTATTGATGACCTCTTAAACAAGCAAAGGTCAAATGGTGAAAAAAGGGGCTTAGGCTTTGTCTCTAAAGCCAAGAATAAAAAGAATAACAAGAAGAAGGCCAAGCCCGCTCAAGAAAAGAACAAGGTCATTGTGGGAAGTAAGACCACAAGTGACAAAACTATGTCTCATGATGATTTTGCGGGTAGTGCTAACCCTCACTATGTCTTAATGCGTGATTATTATGGTGATGTGTATGCACAATATGTTGGCCCATTTGATGGTTATATTGCATGGTTGATTTGGGTTCCCAAGACCCTTGTTGCTAACAAAAGAGGACCCATTGAGAAATGGGTACCTAAAAACTAGTTTGATCTTTTGTAGACCTATGCTTCCGGAGGGTCAAAATGGGTGCTCGATAGTGGATGCACAAGTCATATGACCGGAAGCGCTTCTAGTGTCAAGGAGTTGAGACCAAATGTTGATCAAATATCTGTGACATATGCCGACAAATCAAAGTCTAAGGTAATGGGTTTCGGCAAAGTTGTGGTTGCACACGATATCACTCTCGTGGACGTCATGCTTGTTGAGACCCTTGGCTATAATTTACTTTCAGTCCGTGCTCTAGGAAAGATGGGTTTTGCTGTCTTCATTGATGTTGATATTGTGATCCTCTTGTGGAGAAAGACTCTAAAGGTTGCTTTCGTTGGGTATGTCGAGGATGACTTGTATGTGGTGGACTTCTCGGGGAAAACCACTACAAGTCCGATGTGCCTATTCGGAAAGGCCGATGTGGGTTGGCTATGGCACCGCCGACTAGCCCATGTTAACATGAGAACTTTGCAAAGCCTCCACAAGGATGGTCATATTGTTGGACTAAAAGAAAATGTTTGCTTTGCCAAAGATCGTGTTTGTAGGGCATGTGTTGAAGGAAAGATGCATGATTCTCCCCACAAGCCAAAGAACTACATCAAGTCCAAGAGGATCTTGGAGCTTCTTCATGTGGACCTCTTTGGTCCTCCGTGTCATGAAAGTCTTGGTGGGAAGAAATATTGTTTGGTGATTCTTGATGACTACTCAAGATACACTTGGGTATATTTCTTCAAGTTAAAAAGTGAGACCCAAGAGAACTTCATTGACTTCATCAACATGGCTCAACATCAACACAATGTCCCAGTATTAACAATAAGAAGTGACAATGGTACCGAGTTCAAGAACTACACATTAAATGGATTTCTTAGTGATGAGGGAATAAAACTTCAATATTCCGCTGCATATACCCCTCAACAAAATGGTGAAGCTGAGAGGAAGAATCGGACTCTCATTGACATGGCTAGGACTATGTTGGCGGAATTCAAATCTCCATACAATTTTTGGGCTGAAGCTATCTCCACCGCATGCCATGCATCAAACCATCTCTACCTCCGCAAAGAATTGATCAAGACTCCATATGAGATCCTTACCGGTAACAAGCCTAATGTTTCTTACTTCTGAGTATTCGGTTGTAAGTGCTTCTATCGCATTAAGGGCATTCGTTTATCCTAGTTTGATTCCAAAGCATTAGAGGGTATTTTTGTTGGTTATGGTCTCAAATCCCACACTTATAGAATCTATGACAAGCTCTCAGGAATTGTCATAGAATCTTGTAGTGTGGTGTTTGAAGAATATGATGGTCCCCAAGCGGGGCGTGTTGATGTTTGTGATGTAGATGATGAAATGCCTCAGGATGCCATAGGAAGAATGGGTGCGGGTTTCATCCGCCTTGTTGAGGAACCCCTTATGGTGGATCGAGAAGAATTATGCTCTACTCACGTGGAGCCCTCATCTTCACAACTTCAACAAGCTACTGTCGAGGTGGACAACGACCCATGCCAAAGACAAGTTGTGGGCCCTCAACCTACTGATCAAGAAGATGCCTCCAGCCAAGAGGTGTTTGAGTCTTCGTTTGCCAGGATGTCCAGTGGTGCTAAGGCCATTACACAAGCAAGATCTATACAAACTGCCATAAGTATAGCTGAATACCTGGCCAGTTGTGGGACTGATCAAGACCAAGGTCAATCCTCTCCTCCTATAGAAGAGAATATTTCCAATGATGATCAAGGTCAAGTTAATGGTCAAGACGAGGACCAAAATGATGAAGTGACCCCCCCAAGAAACAACAAGGAGATCAAAACTCGTCGCCAAGCTAGAATGGATAGAATATTGGAATTAAGAGACCACACTCTTGAGAATGTGGTTGGAGATCTAAGAAGAGGGATATCTACTCGAGATCAACTGAAGAACTTTGGTGAGCACCAAGCACACATTTCCATGGTGGAACCAAAGAAAGTGTGGGAAGCTCTTGAAGATTCAGATTGGTTGGATGCAATGCACAAAGAGCTCAACAACTTTGAGAGAAACAAAGTATGGAAGTTAGTGGAAAAGCCAAAGGATTGCCGCAATGTTATAGGCACCAAGTGGATTTTCAAGAACAAGCAATATGAGCATGGAATTGTGATAAGGAACAAGGTAAGATTGGTTGCACAAAGGGTCTCTCAAATTGAAGGCATTGACTATGGAGAGACTTATGCTCCCGTGGCTCGCCTTGAGTCCATCCGTATCCTTCTTGCTTATGCGACACATCATAAATTTAAATTACAACAAATGGATGTATAAAGTGCATTTCTCAATGGTCCATTGCATGAGTTGGTATATGTAAAACAACCCCGGGGATTTGAGGATCCCAACTTTCCAAACCATGTCTACAAACTCGATAAGGCACTCTATGGGCTCAAGCAAGCCCCACGCACGTGGTATGAGCACCTTAGAGAGTTGTTATTAGATCGTGGGTTTGAGGTTGGGAAAATCGATCCCACTCTTTTTACCAAGAGGGTTAATGGGGAACTTTTTGTATGCCAAATTTATGTAGATGATATTATCTTTGGCTCTTCTAACAAAGCTTTTAATGATGAATTCTCTAAGCTATTGACTGACAGGTTCAGGATGTCTATGATGGGAGAATTGAGAGTATTTCTTGGTTTTGAGATCAAGCAAGTGAGAGGTGGTACATTCTTCAACCAAGCCAAGTATACTCAAGATATGCTCAAAAGATTCAACATGAAAGATCTCAATGGAGCTCCCACTCCCATGGCAACAAAGACTCATCTTGAACTCAACCCAAATGGTAAAGATGTGGACCAAAAGGTATACCGGTCCATGATTGGCTCTTTGATTTACCTTTGTGCATCTAGACCCGATATTGTGTTGAGTGTAGGAGTGTGTGCAAGATATCAAGCGGCTCCTAAAGAAAGCCATTTGATGGAAGTCAAGAGAATCTTTCGATATTTGGTTCATACCCCAAACTATGGTATTTCGTATCCTAGGGGCTCCACTTTCTCTCTTTGTGGGTACACAGATTCGAATTGGGCTGGTGACAAGGATGATAGAAAATCAACCTCCGGGGCTTGCCAATTCCTTGGAAGGTCCTTGGTGTGTTGGTCTTCCAAGAAGCAAAACTGTACATCTCTTTCCACCGTTGAAGCCGAGTATGTGGCAGATGCTAGTGCTTGTACACAATTGCTATGGATGAGGCAAAATTTAAAGGAATATGTGTCCATTGTGACAAAGTGCCTCTTCTATGTGACAATGAAAGTGCTATCAAGATTGCATATAACCCAGTGGATCATACAAGAACAAAGCACATTGAGATTCGTCATCACTTCATTAGAGATCATGTTGCCCGAGGTGATATTGAGCTTTCATATGTGTCAACCAAAGACCAACTTGCCGATATCTTCACGAAGCCACTTTATGAAGCAAGGTTTTGTTATTTGAGGAATGAACTAAATATTGTGGATTCTAGGAGCTTGACTTGATTACCTTGCATACTCACCTATGTCTTGACCCATATTTGGTGTAGGTGTAGGCATGCAGATAGGGGAGTGCGGTTCTAATTCATTGGACTATCCCTCCCCCCATAATGCCAACATTAAGAAATTCAATTCTCTTAGTATCTTTTAGTGATATGTGAGCATCATTGATGAGTAGTGGCTATGAACCCAAGGATAATTCTTTGCGGTGTCATGCCACAAACTCCTACATGGTGGCTTCGGCCACCACCCTCTCCTCACTCGAAGAGTTGGTTCTTAGCTCGGATTTATTTGGCGCTTTGATGTACTTTTGAAGAGATTTCCGTGGTTTTCTTGATTTTTCACAGTATGTCATCTTAACCCAATCCCTCTCTTAGTCTTGAAAACTCTCTCTATCTAATATATGTCCCCATACACACACCTTGGAAGTGTTTGGTCGAGGAGGATCGGAGTCTCCGGTCTGGGCGGTTTCTGTCCACTTAAAGGAGGACGGGGTGAACTGAAACAGCAGTTTCATTCATCCACCCCCATCCTCCCCTCTCTGCCCCTGTCGCCTCCTCTCCCAAATCTTCTCCCCGGAGGTCAAGAAGCCCTCGGGATCCGCCGTGCCGCCGACCAATCATCTCCTTTCCACCATTGGGTGATTCCCACCGGTGGAATCCCTTCCATGGACAAATCTGGTACCTCTCCTCCTCTTATTCATCTAGGGTTCTTCCCTTACCTTGTTTTTGAGGATTGGTACTAGTTTTGACCACATGAATTCCTTGTTTGTGTGCACCTGAGTACTTTATCATTGTTACCCTGCCCGATCTATTGGATTCAACCCCATTGGAGCCTCCATGATCTTCCCCCGAGTCTCCTGACCGGAGACTATGGCCCATTGGCCGGAGACTCCAGTCCAGACCAGAGACTCCGGTCCCGTGGACCAGAGACTCCGGTGTGGACCACAGAGACTCTAGTGTGGTTTGAATCTAACATATTTTGCAAGGTCTCAATGATTCTGTGCTGCCTCCATGGGACATATATACTTACCTTCATGCTATCTCCTTCGCTGCTTTTCACAGGCTCTGGCTCTCGCCGTCCTCCTTGCACCAAGGCCAAGATGAAGAGAGGGGATCCTCGCTATGATGAGTCTGAGGGTCAGTACATTGTGCCCCCATCCAACCGCAGACAGCAAGCCCGTGATGCAGCCTATATGCGGCGGGAGCAGGAAAGGGCCGAGGAAGAGAAACATGCCAAGACGGCAAAATATGATAACATTCAGTCTTTGGCTCGCATGTCTAAGCAGGAGTACCGTGAGCTGCGGAAGACCAATTTTTATGAATTGCCTCGCACAGCAAGTTGTCTTCATGAAAGACATTTACAGTGTGCTCAAGAGATCTCCTGTATGCCCCTAGAAGTACTTGAGTGTTGAGAAGATGAGGAAGAGCCCCTACTTCTCTGATGCTCAGTGGATTAGTGAGAAGTTGGGGCTGTTCAACTTGATGGAGATCCGTGAAGACTACAACATCACACTTGTGCAGCAGTTCTACGCCACAGTTGTGTTTGGGACTGACCAAGCCAGGACTATGACTTGGATGACTGGCAACCATCGTTGTTCTGCCACTTTCTATGACTTTGCTGAGGCCATCTTCGAGACTTTTCAGGGGTATCTACTCATGTTGGAGTTCGCATGCACTCAGCAGCTCTTGGGGTGAACAAGAACAAGCTTGCCCCTTTATATGGTAGTGAGGGGGTTGTGGGAGGGTCCAAGGGACTCAAGCCTCTCTACAATTTGATGTTGAGGATCTTCCGCCAGACCATTTCCCCTAGCGCTAGGAATGATGATGCCATCAGATGTGGTTTGGTCAACTTGCTGTATCACACCCACAAGACTTACATGGCTGGCCCCGATGCTAATGCTGATCCTATTGATGTGATGGATTACATATTTGAGGAGATGTATCATGCCATCTTATACAAGAAGGCCCCTCCATATGCACCCCTGGTCATGAGACTCATCAACACTTGCAACATGGTTTGCCGCTTGCTATGCCTCCCAACCTTACCGAGCATACTCTCGTATCTCTGCAGCAGAAAGGGGCTATGAGGGCTCCTCCTAGACACTCCCATGCACATGAGGAGGAGGAGATTTCAGAGACTGATAGGGCCCCCTCTCCTCCTAGGGCTCGGAGGAAGAATGCTTCCAATGCACCTCTTCCACCCATGACACGTGACTATGTCCATGAGAGGGTCAAGAAGGCCTCATTTTGGGAGAGGACCCTGTGTTGCATGAATGTGGACATCCGCAAGCAACAGCATGATTCCTACAAGAGCAACCGCCACATCGAGAAACTACTCAAGGAGATCAAGGCTCAGGGTGAAGCGTATGATGAGGAAGGTGAGGATGAGTACACTTATGAGCATGGCGCTTAGCCATCCACCGAGTCAGATCACACTCTTTCGTTTGGGGCATGGAATGCCCATCAGGACATCTTGGTGGATTGGAAGACCTTTTCTGATATCACGTCTGGGTTTGGATACCAAGGTACATCCTCTTCTCGCCCTCACGGCAAAGGGCATGCAGCTCCAGAGCGTGATGAGGACTATGATGATGATGAGGATCAGGATATGGATGAGGAGGACGAGGAGGATGATGACGAGGACTACTGATCTATTGGGATGATAGCTTAGGTCTTTTCCCTTTTTCGGTGTTTTGATGCTAAAGGGGGAGAAGACATTGTCATCGGGATTCGCATGGGTTTGGGCTACTTGATTCGTATTTGCCTTCTCGTCTCTATTTGCCTTATGCTATTGTGGGACACTGTTTGCTATTTGTGCGTGTGTGTGACTCTGTGGGTGCTCCAACTTTATTGTAACTTGTACCATGCCTGCTTTACTTGTTTATCTTTGTGCACATAGGCAGGGGGAGCATGTCCATACTCTGTCATAAGTAATTGCGAACTTTTTTCATGCAAATTCACTAGTTGTCATCGAACACCAAAAAGGGGGAGATTGAAAGGACATTTACTGTCATAATCACTTTTGGTGTTCGTTAACAACTAGTAGACCCTTTTACAATTTGCTATTGTCTACAGGTTGATATTCTACAAAGGGAAAAGGACCATTGGCCTATGGAACATTCCCTGCATTTCTTCTTGTCTCTTGGGGATTCCAGACTGGAGTCTCCAGTCTACACACACCGGAGTCTCCGGTGTGGTCCGGAGTTTCCCTAGGAGTCTCTAGAGGGGCCTCTGTTTTCTTGCCTGGGTCAGCCAGAGAGGTGGTCCAAAGGTTGGTCCGGAGTCTCCGGTCCGTGTCTCAGGCCGGAGTCTCCGGTGTAGAGGGACCAGAGTCTCCAGTCCACTTGGCTCCCAAGTGGGCTGGGTCATTCTGTCGAGGGGTCCGGAGGCTGGTCCAGAGGTTGACCGGTCTCCGGTGTAGGCCAGAGTCTCCGTTGTGGTGACCGGAGTCTCCGGTCTGCTTCTTCTCCAACGATCAGAAAAATGGTTCGCTGACGGAAGGGCTATAAATAGGGGACCTTATCCCCTTGTTCTAGCTGCTCGTCCACCTCAAGAACACCATGTCCATTTGAGCCACCAAATCAACAAGATCTCTTCATCCAACCATCCAAAGTCTCTGATCTTTGGAGAATCAAAGGAGGAGGCCTTGATCTACAGCTTCACCAAGAGAGATCTTCATTTCCCCCTCATTCACTTGAGGGCCCCCATGCTCTAGTGTTTCATTGGAAACCCTAGGTTTTGATTTGGTTCTTACAAGCTTGTCTTTGATTGTTTGACAACTTGCTTGTATTTGGGAGCCTCCAATTAAGTTGTGGATGTGTGCCTCGTACTCGTTGTAAAGGTGCCGGATTCCACCTTGAAGGTTGCCGTATATGGAAGAGGTGAATCGAACCCGTTGGGGTGAGGTTCATCGGAGAACAAGGGAGGCCTCTCGTGGCGTTGGTGGTTTGAAACCACCCCCTCTCCAAACGTAGACGTACTTCCCCTCAAAAGGGAGGAACTACGGGAAACAAATCCTTGTGTCTCTGTGTGCTCCACTTTGGTTACTTCTATCCTTTACCGCACTTTACTTATCTAGTTATTGTTTAGCTTGTGCTTGTTTGTCATATAGGTAAATTCACCTTAGTTGCATAATCTAGAGAATTTACCTTTCTTGTCAAACCCTAATTTGAAAAAGAGTAAAATTGAAGTAGCACCTATTCACCCCCCCTCTAGGTGCCCATAAGATCCTTTCAATTGCAGACCATACTTGGTTAAGAACCTAATGTCTAACTCTAATTACCCAAATCTAAGAGCATCTATCCTATTTACGACTGAGTGCAGTGAGTTGGAGACATCAGTTAACTCTGCAGCCATCTCCTCGGCATGCATCTGATGGCGCTCCTACTCCTCCTCTTCGAGATCATCACGGATCTCGAGCTATAACCACAGCGACATCATCGCGCGCTGCAGCGAAAGTGAGTGCGGTAGATCTACCCAGTGGACGAACATGCAACGCTCACATTCATAGTTGCAACCGAAGAACCTGCGGCCGAAGTTCGTTCCCTCGAACGCGACGCGGCGCTAGGGCACAGTCGCACCAGGGCCGGAGATCCACATCGGTAATGATGTCGTACCAGTCCGCGTCTACCATCCATGCCGGCATCTGAATCCAGGAAACATCGTCGATCAAGACGGGCGGAATAGAGAAAAACCCCAAAAGGAGAGAACCCATAAGCTGAATTCGAGAAAATAAACTGAGACCGTGAACTCTGGCGTACTTACCCTAACCCAGCCGCCTTGCGCATCAAGATCCCCCGTCGTTTGCCGGACCGGCATGATTGAATCCGCTGACATTGCTCGAAAAAAGCGCCTTCAAAGCCTAGCGCAGAGGCTTCGTGGAGAAGGAAGAGGTAGGGGAGACGGTCCTCACATTCGCTGGCTACTACTCCATATTGGATTTAGCTCGACCACTAATAACTGGGGTCCACGCTAGAGAGACCGTGGGCCCCCAAACATCACTCACCTAGTTTGACTTGCATTACATGGAGTACTTTTGGAAAACAGATCAAAACTCAATAAGTAAATAAACCAAAGCCCCCCTCTCTTTTTGCGAAAACCCATTACAAAACGGAGATGCTCACAAATGCGTACACACACTCACCCCTATGAATGCAGGTACGCATACCCTACACCTATGAGCAGTTTAGAAAGGCTGGATCTTGACACTGATCTCTCGGGGCTTGAGGTTGAAGAAGTCACCATAGGCACCTCGCTATATATTGATGGGAACGTAGCCTCTCACTACCCTCATAACCATCCTTCAAAGTCGAGCGCCGAGGCTTCATGGTGAAGGAAGTGCTAGGGGGGTGGAGCTCATATTCGTTGGTTTCTATGGGATGTAATTGAACCACTAATAATGTGGCCCTCAGTAGTGAGCCCATAGACCTAGACACCAGTGACCATTACAATTACTTTGGGAAAACCAAGCAAAACTTAATACAAACGGAAGGCCCGTCTCTCTCATTTTTGCGAAAATCCACTACAAAACGCACACACTCACAAATGCATACACACACTCACCCCTTTGAACGCATGAACGCACATCCTACCCCTATGAGCACCTGCGAAAGATTGTGTCTTCAGTCTGTCTGGTGGGGGGCTTGAGCTTGATGAAGTCACCATAGGCACCTACTGCCCTCGTAACCATCCTTCAAAGCCGAGCGTCGAGGCTTCATCGAGAAGGAAGAGCTAGAGGAGTCAGAGCTAACATTCGTTGGCTGCTATAGGATATAACTAGACCACTAATAACAATGGGGCCCCACGGTAGTGAGCCCATTGGCCCCAGACATCAAAGCAAGCACGGTGTCAAGTCTTAAACATATATCTTAAAAGTGGAGTGGGTAGTGCTAACAAAAAGATTCTTCAAGGTGATTCTAGTGTTAGACTTATGTCTAAGAGAATCAATTGGGAGGGCCCACTATTCAGTGGATAACAGTCTATTTTTATTTTTAGCATGGTTGTGTGGACCCACTTCAGTTCTAAACACTGGACCCAAACTAGTTTTCGTAGATACTTCTAGACACTACACACGCCCTTACTATACGTAGCTTAGAAATTAACTAGCCTCGTGTCTAAGAAAATTGTAGGTTGCTTTGAAAGTTTTTCGAAAAAGCTTTTGGAGGTACCCATGGAAGGGTCAATTAATATATCACAAAAAACCAAGAGTTTGTCAATAGGTTTAACTTCTTGCTAAGATAGATTTTGCATCTTGACAATTTAACGAAATTAGGTCAAACTTGAGCTACAAGTAAGCGCGATATAGATTGCTCTTGAATTAAATGTCTTTCGGAGGTCTATAGGTGCATCTTGTTGTAGTAAACAATTCCATCACTATGAGTTTCCTACTATCTCAGGAAAGAACATTCTCAATTTTCCGAGTGTGATGACGAGATTGTTCTTTCATGTAAAGCAAGTCTGAAGAATATGGATCTGAATGACACACGAGGCAAGTTTTCAGACATATATTATGGACCAACATGTTGTACTTACAATTTCCCATGTTTTATGAGTTCTCAAACTTCCTAGCTAACTTCACCCACTTGATTGATTTTATGCCGATCTATCGAAATTATTAGGTACAAATTGAACTGCAACAAATAAATTGTAGGTTGCTTTGAAAGTTTGATGAAAGATCTCTCTTGGAGGTACCCATATCTATCGGGGGGAGCGGTCAATTAATATATGGGAAACCACCAAGAGTTTTGATGATATATAGGTACGGTTCAAATTCTTGCTAAGATTTTGCATCAATTTAATGAAATTAAGTTAGACTTGAGCTACAAGTAAGCATGATAGACTGCTTTTGAATTAAATATCTTTTCAGAGGTAGATGGGTGCATCTTCTTGTAGTAAACAATGTCGTTGGTGTGAGTTTCCAACTACCAGGAAAGGACATTCTCAATTTTCCGAGTCATGTCATGATCATTCTCTCCCGTAAAGGAAGTCCCAAGAATATTGATCTAAATAAATGCCACAAGCCAAAGTTTTCACACGCACACACACACACAGGCACGTGCCACACTCGTATATACTATATGAAATGTGATTTAATGAACATTAAGTTGTTATTAACCAATAGTTTTGTTAGAGAAAAAGGCATACATTAAGTATATTAATAATAACTATCTAGAACATGGTGGAGTTTGCTCTAGATACTATTCAACACGAATCCAACTACTCTGAACCATTGGATCTAACAGCCCAACGGCCACGATTGGTACTATGGATCCAATTCAAAACTACCTACCTAACTCCACCCACTTGAATGACTTTATGTTGATTTATCGAAAATAGGTCAGATTTGAACTTGTATAAGTAAATTTTAGGTTACTGTGAAAGTTCTACGAAAAAGTTTTTGGAGGTACCCATCGGGGGTCACAATTAACATATGAGAAACCATCCAACAAGAGTTTTGATGACAAGTTGGATCAAGACTCACAAATCCAAACATTTTGCTAACTGTTGGATCTTTTTTTCCATTCCTAGCATCTAAAAATATTCTACTAATAGTCTTGATGAGAACGATGAATGCTAGTATGCGCAAACCTCAAAACACACACTCCATTGCTCAATTTTAGGGTCCTTGTGCTAAATGCATAGACTTGGATGCAATTTTCATTTTTTATGAGGTCCTTGATATGTAACTTGTACTTCCACCGACCGTGTTCACTCTCAAGCACATCGCACCTACTAGACCAACCATTAGATCGGCCATTCGTAGTACTTCTTATTATCTTATATTTATCTTGTCCTATCTCTTATAATGACGTACCATACCACGCACTACATATAGTGTACGGATTAACTTTGAACATTGACCGTTTGATCAAGACTGGCAAATCCAAACATTGCTAACAGTTGGATCTTCTTTTCCATTCTTAGCATCTAGAAATATTCTACTAATAGTCTTTAGCACGATGACCGCTAGTATACGTAAACCTCTAGCTCAAAACACACACTTCATTGCTTAGTTTCAGGGCCGTCCTTGTGCTAAATGCATGGGCTTGAATGCAATTTTCATTTTTTATGAGGTCCTTGATGTAAATTGTAATTCTACCCACCGTGTTAACTCTCAAAGCACCTCGCTTCCTACGAGACCTACCATTAGATCGACCATTCGTAGTACTTCTTATCTTACCTTTACCTTTGTCGCTTATCTCTTACAATACCATGCATACCACCACTACATAGTGTAGGGATTAACTTATTTGAACATTGACCGTTGGATCAAAACTGGCAAATCCAAACATTGCTAAGCATTGGATCTTATTTTCCATTCTTAGCATCTAGAAAGATTCTACTGATAGTCTTTAGCACGATGAACACTAATATGCACAAACCTCAAAACACATAGTACTTCATTACTCGAGTTAAGGGTCCTTGTGCTAAATGCACGGACTTGTTGGATGCAATTTTCATTTTTATGAGGTTCTTAATGTAACTTATACTTCCACCGACCGTGTTAACTCTCAAGCACCTCGCTCTTACGAGACCTACCATTAGATCAGCCATTCGCAATACTTCTATCTTATCTTTATCTTGTCTCTTATCTCTTACAATATATACCATACCACTACATATAGTGTAGAGATTAACTTTGAACATTAATAGTTGTATCAAGACTGGCAAATCCAAACATTGTTAACCTTTGGATCTTCTTTTCCATTCTAGCATCTAGGTCTGTACTCCCTCGCTCCGTCCCAAAATATAAGGCGCCTAAGGATTGGTCAAAAGTCAAACCTTACTAACTTTGACGAAATATTTTTTTTAAATATCTACATCTACAATATTGAATGGACATATTAAGAAAATATACTTTATGGTGAATCTATTGATATTAATTTAGTATTCTAAATTTTTATATTTTTGTGTATAATCATGGTCAATCTTAAAAAATGTTGACTTTTGCCTAATCCTTAGGCGCCTTATATTTTGGCGGAGGGAGTACTATTCAACACGAATCCAGTTGCTCTGAACCATCGGATCTAATAGCCCAACGGTCATCATTAGTGCTATAGATCCAATTCAAAACTACTCCACTATAGTAGTATATAAGTAGAGAGAATACAGTCTACTGAGCTATGAAATTTTGGGGGTGGTGACATGATAGTTGTAGAACATGCATGGTGGAGTTTGCTCTAGGTACTATTCAACACGAATCTAGCTTCTCTTAACCATTGGATCCAACAACCCAACGGTCAGGATTGGTGCTATGGATCAAATTCAAAACTGCTCCACTATAGTAGTATAGATGTTGATCAAATTTATAATTTTCTATGCGTTACCAATTATAATTTTATATAGTGATGATATGTCATAGGTTTACTATCTCAGCCTTATTAAGGTGTGCTTTTTTATACAATGCGGGAGTAGTATATTTTTTTGCTTAGACATATGGTCACCTCTGTCCACGCGTTGTACATGCTGAGAGAATAAAACGTTGGCAGGGGAAGAGGGCAGAAGTGAAGAGAAGTTGAAGGCGGTTTTTCCATGTCAGACCAAAGTTATGATGGGTTTCTGACACGAGGTACTCCTGCAGCCTTAGAGAGTACGCACTACTAGTAGTAAATTTCAGGACCTATGCACGCAAAACAAATTGTGTGTTTTCTCTCTCCTTCCCTATGCTCCATCTCTCCTCCCCTTTCCCCTCGCGCATCGGTCCGGCTGATCTCTCCCCTCGTCCACAGCATGGCGCTGCGCACGTGTGCCTTGGTACAGAAGCTCTGTGTCTCTGGCGTGTTCGGCAGCCGCGCGTTGGTGTGGAGTAGGGACGAGGAGTACATAGGAAGGAAACCACTTTGGTCCTTGGCGGCAAAAAAATTCAAACTTTTCCGGTTTTCGAAATTTTTTCACTTGCTTCCCAAACATCGGGAGGGAAGGTTATCCAAAAGATCGACCAAACATCGAGAGGGAAGGCAATTTTGAACCAGTTTTGAACATTGACCGTTGGATCAAGATTGGCGAATCCAAACTTTGAACATTGACCGTTGGATCAAGACTGGCAAATCCAAACTTTGCTAACCGTTGGATCTTATTTTCCATTATTAGCATCTAGAAAGATTCTACCGATAGTCTTTAGCACAATGGACGCTAGTATGTGCATACCTCAAAACACACACTTCATTGCTCAGTTTCAGGGTCCTTGTGCTAAATGCATGCATGGACTTGGATGCAATTTTCATTTTTATGAGGTCCTTGATGTAACTTGTACTTCCACTCACCATCTTAACTCTCAAGCACCTCGCTCCTACGAGACCAACCATTAGATCGGCCATTCGCGGTACTTCTTACCTTATCTTTATCTTGTCTTATCACTTACAATACCATACCACCATTGTATAGTGTACGAATTAACTTCGAACATTGACCGCTGGATCAAGACTGCCAAATCCAAACATTGCTAACCATTAGATCTTATATTTTCCCTTAGCATCGAGAAAGATTCTATTGATAGTATTTAGCACGATGAACGCTAGTATGCGCAAACCACAAAAAACAAACACTTCATTATTCAGTATTAGGGTCATTGTGTTAAATGGATGGACTTGGATGCAATTTTCATTTTTTTTGAGGTCCTTGGTGTAAGTTGTACTTCCATCGATCGTGTTAACTGTCAAGAACCTCTCTCCTACGAGACCTACCATAGTTAAAAGAAAATGCAACCACCCCAATTATCACACAAACTGGACCAACGGTTTCTTATACGTAATGCCCATGTTTTTAGTACTAGGATTTTTCAAGCTTCGTCCTAGCAAACTTTGCACACTTCAGTGAGTTCTTGTTGATTTATTAAAATTAGATCAAACTTGAGCTACAAGTAAGTGCGATAGATTGCTCTTGAATTAAATGTATTTTCGTAGGTAGATGGATGCATCTTCTTCTAGTAAACAATGTCGTCGGTGTGAGTTTCTAACTATGAGGAAAGAAAACCCTCAGTTTTCCGAGTGATGACGAGATGGTTCTTTATGTAAAGAAAGTCTGAAGAATATGGATCTCAATATCATAAGCCAAGCTTTTAGACATATTAAGTGGACCAACGTGTTTTACTTATGATTCCCATGTTTATGAGTTTTCAAACTCCCTATGTAGCTAATTAACTTTGCCCCACTTGAATAACGTCATGCCTATATTTATCCAAATTTGGTCAAACTTGAACTACAACAACTAAATTATTGTAGGTTGCTTCTAAAGAATTACAAAAAACTTTTGGAGGTGTACCCATTGGGGACTCAGTTAATATATCAGAAAACAACCGAGAGTTTTGACAATAGGTTTTTAACTCCTTTCTAATTAAGATTTTGCATCTTGACAATTTAACGAAAAATTAGCTCAAACATGAGCTACAAGTAAGCACGATAGATTTTTATTTAATTAAATGTCTCTTTGGAGGTAAATGGATGCATCTTATTGTAGTAATCAGTACCGCTGGTGTGAGTTTCCAACTATCAGGAAAGAATATTCTCAAGTTTCCGAGTGATGATGAGATTATTGTTCATTTTCGTAAACAAAGTCCAAAGGATATGGACCTGAATGCCACAAGCCAAGCTTTTAGACGTATATAGTGGACCCTCATGTTGTACTTATATAGCTAACTTTGCCCACTTGAAATTGATTTTATATCGATTTATTGAAATTAGTTAAATTTTGAACTACAAGTAAATTGTAGGTTGTGTTGAAAGTTTTACTTTTTTTGGAGGTAACCATTAGGGGCTGATTTAATATATCACAAACCACCACGGATAGTTTTTACAACAAGTTCAACTTCTTGCTAAGATTTTGCATCTTGACAATTTAACGAAATTATATCAAACTTGAGCTACAAGTAAATGCGATAGATTGCTATTGAGTTAATTGTCTTTTCGGAGGTAGACGGGTGCATCTTCTTGTAGTAAACAATGTCGTCGATGTGAGTTTCCAAATATCAGGAAATATCATTCTTAATTTTCCGAGTGACGACGAGATTGTTCCTTTCTGTAAAGATAGTCTGAAGAGTATGGATTTGAATGCCACAAGCCATGTTTTTAGACATCTTATCTTACCACTATATAGTGTATGAATAACTTTGAATATTGACCATTGAATCGAGACTCGCGAATCCGAACATTTCCCATCATTGGATCTTCTTTTCCATTCTAGCATCTAGAAGATTCTATTGATAGTCTTGAACACAATGAGTGCACTATGCATAAACCTCTCAAAACACACATCTCCATCATACTAGAATATTCTCCCTCGTTTCTCTAGACCATGTTACCCAAAATTTCAAGTGTTAGGTAGCTAATAATCTTTGACTTATAGACATAATGATACAAAGTAGAAGGACCAAATATACACCCATACTATATAGATGTTGCTCAAATTTATATTTTTTCTACTTTACCTATTATAATTTTATATAGTGATGATATCTAGACGTCTATTTACCTAAGCCACATGTCCAGGGCACGTGCAACTTACTAGTATCTTATCTTACCACCATATAGTGTACGGCTAACTTTAAATGTTGACCGTTGGATCAAGACTCGCGAATCCCAGCATTTCTAGCCGTTGGATCTTCTTTTTCATTCTAGCATCTAGAAGATTCTATTGATAGTCTTCGGCATAATGAATGCTATGCACAAACCTCAAAACACACTTCTCCGTCATACTAGAAGCTTCTCCCTTGTTTCTCTAGACCATGTTATAAAAAAATCATGTGTTAGGTAGCTAATAATCTTTGACTTCTACATGATGATACAAAGCACAAGGACCAAATGTACATCCATACTTTATAGATGTTGATCAAATTTATAGTTTTTTGTGCTTTACCAATTATAATTGTATATAGTGATGATATGTCATACGCTTTACTATCTGAGTCTCACGTGCAACTTACTAGTAGCTAATAATCGTTAACTTCTATATGATCTTGCCACTATATAGTGTACACACAACTTTGAATATTGACCGTTGGATAAAGACTCACGAATCCCAACATTTCTAGTCGTTGGATCTTCTTTTCTATTCTAGCATCTTGAAGATTCTATTGATAGTCTTCATTACAAACCACTATATAGTGTACGAATAACTTTGAATGTTGACCGTTGGATCAAGACTCGCGAATCCTAGCATTTCTAGCCGTTGGATCTTCTTTTCCATTCTAGCATCTAGAAGATTCTATTGATAGTCTTGAACACAATGAATGCACTATGCATAAACCTCTCCAAACACACTTCTCGATCATACTTGAATCTTCTCCCTCGTTTCCCTAGACCATGTTACCAAAAATTTCAAGTGTTAGGTAGCTAATAATCTTTGACTTCTACACATGATGATACAAACTACAAGGACCAAATATACACCCATACTTTATAGATGTTGATCAAATTTATAATTTTTTGTGCTTTACCAATTATAATTTTATATAGTGATGATATGTCATACGATTTACTATCTGAGCCTTATTAAGGTGCGCTTTTTTACACAATGTGGGAGTAATATATTTCTTTAATTAGACATATGGTCACCTCTGGCCACGCGCTGTACATGCTAAGAGAATAAAACGTTGGCAGGAGAAGAGGGCAGCAGCAAAGAGAAGTTGAAGGCGGTTCCATGTCAGAGCAAAGTTATGATTGGTTTCTGACACGAGGTACTCCTGCAGCCTTACAGTGTACACTCTACTAGTAGTAAATTTCAGGACCTATGCATGCAAAATAAATCGTGTGTTATCTCTCTCCTTTCCTATGCTCCATCTCTCCTCCCCTTTCCCCTCGCGCACCGGTCTGGCTGATCTCTCTCCCCTTGTCCACAGCGTGGCGCTGCACACGTGTGCCTTGGTACGGCGGCTCTGTGTCTCTGGCGTGTTCGACAACCGTGCATTGGTGTGGAGTAGGGACGAGGAGGAGTACATAGGAAGGAAACCACTTTGGTCCTTGGCGGCACAAAAATTCAAACTTTTCTGGTTTTCGGAAATTTCACTTGCTTCCCAAACATCAAGAGGAAAGGTTATCCAAAAGATCGGCCAAACATCGGGTTTATTTCAACCTGAATGACCAAGGTCATAAAGGCCATATTGACATCATTGTTTACAATTTGATAGAGTTCCCACGATAATTTGGTAGATGGGTGCATCTTGGCGTAGTAAGCATTGTTGCATGTGGGAATTTCCAACAATTAGGATAAAAAAGAATTTCAATTTTCCCAGTGAGGATGGTGAAATTTTTTTTGTGAAGAAAGTCCAAATATTATGGTTCAGAATTCCACAAGCCACACATACTGTAGTTGATCATGGTTCCTATCTAACTTCGGCTAAAAGTTTACATATTACGATGGGTCATGACACGCTGTACTAGTACACATACTACAGTACTACGTAGTAGATTTTCTCTCTCCTTTGCCCCCTCTCACCATCCATCCACTATCCTCTCCATTTCTCCTTCCTTCCCGTGTAAGCTTTCACACAATGATTTTACTTCTAGTCTGAGATGCAGTGGTGCAGAAAAAGATGTGGCCCACACCATACCACCATCAATCAAGTTCGGTGATGCAACTTTGTGAAGAGTATACATATACTAGTAGTACTATAGCTAGATAAGTATGTACTACTATAGAAACTTAATTTTTAACAGAGGAAGTAAGAGACACCGAGTAATTCAGCACGATCTGTATGATTCTCTTCATTTTTGGATAAAGCGGGGCGCCTCCTGAATTCTCTGGGCCGAGAAAAATCAAGAACCGACAAGTCTGGTATAATCCTTTTTTTGTTGACGGGACGATTCTGGTATAATCTATTTATGATATTTTGGGATAGTTTTCAGGGTATTAACACAAGCACAACTATAAATAGACATTATAAATTGCAACAGTACGGACCCCTACTTTCACCCAAAACACCCAACCCACTGTTGCTTAGAACTTGATCTCTCTCTATTTCCTTCCAAAATGCCGTATGACAACTCTCTCCAAAACACGTCGATTGACCTGACAAATGGGAAAGGCCCCGAAACTCCACCTGGAAGCCCAGACTCAGTCGACGGGCCATGGATGCCGCCGCTGTTTGACTCCTTTGATGAAGAAGATAGCCACTGGCAGCACTTTTTCGAAGGGACACCACCACCAACGCCGAGCGACTCCAATAAGACGGAAGATGAGACTGAGGAAGAGGAGGAGTCTAAGGTCGACCTTGAGCAGGAGGCCGAAGACGACGACAGGGAGGAGGCCGAGGACGATGATTGGGAGGAGGCCGAGGATGACGAGGAGGAGGTCTCTTCCCGCCCCCCACCGAAGAAGCGTCCCCGAGTGCAAAATTAAATGGCGTCCAGAGAAGAGGCGGGCAGTGTACTATATCTCGTTCTACGAAGCATCTTCGCTTTGGTAAATAATATTGTCAATGAGAGTTCCGAACTTTTAGGAAAATGCTTTTCAATTTCCAAATGATAAGATTTGTTTTTAGTAATTAAGTACATCTGGATAATTAGGCTTAGAGTGCACTCACTGTATTCTAGCAAAATATAGATAATTTCCACCGCATGTTAGTACTATATGAAAATACTTATTTCAATGTGTGTTATGATACATAGTTTTTTGCGGGAGGGGGTGGTAATGATACATAGTTGAAACTTAAATGGTGTCCTCTTATATTTGTGCTTGTTTGAACGAAAACTAAAAACATGGATTTGGACAACTTTCGAAAAACTTGCTACAGAATAGTTGAATAACCATGTATGAATAGTGTTCACATTTTAAGCCAAGTTACCAATGCCAAGGTCATATCTGCATCACTCGTCCCATTTATTAGGATAAATTAAAGAAAAGTAAAGAAAACAAAAAAATGGTAAGCACTTATGTATGGTGTCCTCTTCCGTAAATGATAAACATGAATTTTGACAAGGTTTAAAAACACTCTTCACAATATGACCAGCGACATGTTAACATATACTTGGGTTTCAAGTTAAATAATGACAAAGGTCGTGTCCAATTCGGGTAGAAGGGGTGCATCTTGGCATGGCATACTAATGTTGTTAATTGGACTTTTCAACTTTTATGTATAGAATTTTGTTAAATTATTATAGAAGTGCCACATATAATTATTTTTTAAAGAAAAGGCAAAGAGTATGTCTTCGAATGCCACAACACACTAAATTTCACACAAAATAGAGTATGATTCATGGTTAACAAGTTTCATGATTTTTCAGGCCTTTTAGCTAATTTCGCATAATTAAATGACATTTTGTCAATAAAACCAAAGTAGGTAAATTTTGAACTACAAGTGCGTGATAGATTGCTTGTAAATTTGTAAGAAATTCATATAGTACTAATTATTGTACCCATGCAGTCATACTGAAAACTGACTATTGTTTTGAAAGATACAACTTCTTTGTAGGAATTTTCATCCTGACACATCTGACCATGTTTCAAAAAAGTGAAAGAAAATAAGGAAACATGCACACAACCTTTTAGTAGTAGTCCTATAAAAATTCATACTTGTAAAACAGTAAAGACGACGCTGTTAAAGTTTCAATACAAGGGACCGGGGCACCTTCACCGGCCCTCCACAATTAACCTTTCTTCCTCTTAGACTTTTTAGCTATGGCTCCGAAGACCGGAGCTCCCCATGGGAAGAAGAAGACCCAGGTTGCGACGACAAAGGCCGTGGAGAAAAACAACTCATGTCGCTGGCTTCCGAATCCTACTCTAGCCACTCCAAGTCGTAGTCTCGCACCAGGCAGCCGCAGGAAGAAGCAGGTGTTGAGGTCCGTCAAGACCGGGCTGCATTTCCCCGTCGGCCGGATCGGGCGCTACCTCAAGGAGGGTCGGTACTCCCAGCACATAGGCTTTGGGGCTCCCGTTTACCTCGCGGCCGTTCTCGAGTACCTCACCGCCGAGGTGCTGGAGCTCACTGGACAAGCCGCGAAGGGCAGCAACAAGATCCGCATCATCCCGAGGCACGTGATGCTCAGTGTCATGCGCGACGAGGAGCTCATCAAGCTGCTTGCCAGTGTTACCATCGCGCACAGCGGCATGCTGCCCAGCATCCACGAGTCCCTACTTGGCAATGGTACTGTGGAGGACGCAGCCAAGTTGTCCGTGGAGGATGCTGCCAAGTCGCCTGAGAAGACCGCGGAGTCCCCCTAGAAGTCGTTAAGTTGTACTACTACTACTACTCCGTATGTGTTTGGGTTTGCTCTGTTTGCAGTTTGGTTAAACATGAGTGTCAATGTAATATTCAGATCTTTGATGCTAAGAAAAAGCTTGTGAGGGTTCTAAAAAATGTTGTTTTCCTAATCTTATCCTATACTCCATTTATTTAATACTCCCTCTGTTCAAAAATATAAGACAATTTAGCTTTGTGAATCGAATGTATCTAGACGCCCATACATTAAAAGGCTTCTAGATACATTCATTTCACAAAGCTAAAACGTCTTATATTTCTATACGGCGGGAGTATTACTCAGCATATTAGGTTTAGTCAAAGTCAACCGTTAGAAAGTTTGACCAAACTATATACAGTATTAAATAGTATACTCATTGAAAAAATCAATATACAGTAAATAATGTCATCGTTGTGAGTTTCGAACTATCAGGAAAGAACATTCAATTCTCAATTTTCCGAGAGATGACAAGCGAGGTTGTTATTTTTCGTCAAGAAAGTCCGAAGAATATGGGTCTGAGTGACACAATCCAGGTTTTCAGACATATATATAGTGGACCGACATGTTGTACTGACGATACCCATGTTTTATGTACTTTCAAATTTCCTATCTAACTCTGCCAACTTGAATGACTTTATCCCGATTTATTGAAATTATATTAGGTCGAATTTGAACTACAAGTAAATTGTAGGTTGCTTTGAAAGTTTCATGAAAAATCTTTTGGAGGTACCCTTTGGGGGAGGGGGTGAATTAATATATCAGAAACCACTATGAGCTTTGATGATAGGTTCAACTTCTTTCTAAGATTTTGTTTCTTGACAATTTAACAAAATTGTCAGAATTGAGCTACATGTAAGCGCGATAGATTTCTCTTGAATTAAATGTCTTTTTGGAGGTAGATGGGTGCATCTTCTTGTAGTAAACAATGTCGTCGATGTGAGTTTCCAATTATCAGGAAAGACCATTCTCAATTTTCTGAGTGATCACAAGATTATTCTCTCTCGTAAAGGAAGTTCGAAGAATATCGATCTAATTGCCAGAAGCCAAGTTTTATCACACACATATATATAGTGAACCAACATATTGTACTTATGATTTCCTGTGTTTTATGATTTCTCAAACTCGCTACCTAACTTCGCCCACTTGAATGACCTTATGTCGATTCGTCAAAATTAGGTCAAATTTGAACTACTACAAGCAAATTGTAGGTTACTGTGAAAGTTTTATGAAAAAGCTTTTGAAGGTACCCATCGGGGGTCACAATTAATATATGAGAAACCATCCAACGAGATTTTTGATGACAAATTGAACTTCTTACTAAGATTTTGCATCTTGCTAGTTTAACAAAACCAGGCCAAACTTTAGCTACAAGTAAGTGCAATAGATTCCTCTTGATTTAAAAGTCTTTTCGGAGGTAGATATAGGTGCATCTCCTTGTAGTAGACAATGCCGCCAGTGTGAGTTTCCAACTATCTTAGGAAAGAACATTCTCAATTTTTCGAGTGATTACTAGGTTGTTCTTTCCCCTAAAGAAAGTCCAAAGACTATGGATCTGAATGCCACAAGCCAAGTTTTCACACATATATAGTGGACCAACACGATGCACTTACAATTTCCCGTGTTTTATTAGTTCTCAAATTTCCTAGCTAACTTCACCCACTTGAATGATTTTATGTCGATTTATCGAAATTAGGTAAAATTTGGACTACTATAGGTAAATTGTAGGTTGCTTTGAAAGTTTTACGAAAAAGCTCTTGGAGGTACCCATCGAGGGGAAGGGTCAATTAATATATATCAGAAACCACCAAGAGTTTTGACGACAGGTTCATCTTCTTTCTAAGATTTTGCATCCTAACTATTTAATGAAATTAGGTCAAACTTTGCTCACTGTTTCATGAAATTAGGTCAAACTTTGCTAACCGATTAACTTTGAAAATTGACCGTTGGATCAAGACTGGCAAATCCAAACATTGCTAACCGATGGATATTCTTTTCCATTCTTAGCATCTAGAAATATTCTACTGATAGTCTTTAGCATGATGAACACTAGTATGCACAAACCTCAAAACACACAGTACTTCATTATTACTCGGTTTCAGGGTCCTTGTGCCAAATGCACAGACTTGGATGGAATTTTCATTTTTTATGAGGTCCTTGATGTAACTTGTACTTCCACCGATCACTCGAGCACCTCGCTCTTATGAGACCTACCATTAGATCGGCCATTTGTAGTAATTCTTATCTTTATCTTGTCTCTTATCTCTTACAATACCATATATACCACCGCTACATTGTATAGGGATTAACTTATTTTGAACATTGACCGTTGGATCTCAAGACTGGCAAATCCAAACATTGCTAGCCGTTGGATCTTCTTTTCCATTCTTAGCATCTATAAAGATTCTATTGATAGTCTTTAGCATGATGAACACTAGTATGCGTAAACCTCAAATAACAGAGCACTTTGGTACTCAGTTTCAGGGTCATTATGATAAATGCATGGACTTGGATGCAATTTTCATTTTTTATGAGATCCTTGATGTAAATTGTAATTCTACCCACCGTGTTAACTCTCAAGCACCTTGCTCTTACGAGACCTACCATTAGATCGGCCATTCGCAGTACTTCTTATCTTATCTTTTATCTTGTCTCATATCTCTTACAATACCATACCACTACATAGTGTCTGGATTAACTTTGAACATATTAACCGTTGGATCAAGACTAACAAATCCAAACATTGCTAACTGTTGGATCTTTTTTCCATTCTTAGCATCGAGAAATATTTGATCTATTGATAGTCTTTAGCATGATGAACGCTAGTATGCACAAACCTAAAAACACACAGTACTTCATTGCTCAGTGTCAGGGTCCTTGTGCTAAAATGCATGGACTTGGATGCAATTTTCATTTTTTACGAGGTTCTTGATGTAACTTGTACTTCCACCGATCGTGTTAACTCTCAATCACCTCGCTCCTACGAGAGCTACCATTAGATCGGCCATTCGCAGTACTTCTTATCTTACCTTTATCTTGTCTCTTATCTCTTACAATACCATGTATACCACCACTAAATAGTGTAGGGATTAACTTATTTGAACATTGATCGTTGGATCAACACTGGCAAATCCAAACATTTTTAACTGTTGGATCTTCTTTTTCATTCTTAGCATCTAGAAAGATTCTAGTGATAGTCTTTAGCATGATGAACACTAGTATGCACAAACCTCAAAACACATAGTACTTCATTACTCGATTTAAGGGTCCTTGTGCTAAATGCACAGACTTGTTGGATGCAATTTTCATTTTTGTGAGGTCCTTAATGTAACTTGTACATACATCGACCGTGTTAACTCTCAAGCACCTCGCTCTTACGAGTTAGATCGGCCATTCGCAGTAGTTCTATCTTATCTTTATCTTGTCTCTTATCTCTTACAATATATACCATACCACTACATATAGTGTAGAGATTAACTTTGAACATTAACAGTTGGATCAAGACTGGAAAATCCAAACATTGCTAACCATTGGGTCTTCTTTTCCATTCTAGCATCTAGGTCTATACTCCCTTGCTCCGTCCCAAAATATAAGGCGCCTATGGATTGGTCAAAACTCAAACCTTACTAACTTTGACCAAATATTTAAAAAAAATCTACATCTACAATATTGAATGGACATATTAAGAAAATATACTTTATGGTGAATCTATTGATATTAATTTAGTATTCTGAATTTTTATATTTTTGTGTATAATCATGGTCAAACTTAAAAAATGTTGACTTTTGACTAATCCTTAGGCGCCTTATATTTTGGCAGAGAGAGTACTATTCAACACGAATCCAGTTGCACTGAACCATTGGATCTAACAGCCCAACAATCATGATTAGTGCTATGGATCTAATTCAAAACTGCTCCACTATAGTAGTATATAAGTAGAGAGAATACAGTCTACTGAGCTATGAAATTTTAGGGGTGGTGACATGATGGTTGTAGAACATGCATGGTGGAGTTTGCTCTAGGTACTATTCAACATGAATCTAGCTTCTCTGAACCATTGGATCCAATAGCCTAATGGTCAGGATTTGTGCTATGGGTCCAATTCAAAACTGCTCCACTATAGTAGTATAAATGTTGATCAAATTTATAATTTTTTGTAATTTACCAATTATAATTTTATATAGTGATGATATGTCATATGATTTACTATCTGAGCCTTATTAAGGTGCGCTTTTTTACACAATGCGGGAGTAGTATATTTCTTTAATTAGACATATGGTCACCTCTGTCCACGCGCTGTACATGCTGAGAGAATAAAACGTTGGCAGGGGAAGAGGGCAGCAGCGAAGAGAAGTTGAAGGCGGTTCCATGCCAGAGCAAAGTTATGATGGGTTTCTGACACGAGGTACTCCTGTGGCCTTACAATGTACACTCTACTAGTAGTAAATTTCAGGACCTATGCACGCAAACCAAATCGTGTGTTTTCTCTCTCCTTTCCTATGCTCCATCTCTCCTCCCTTTCCTCTCGTACACCGGTTCGACTGATCACTATCCCCTCGTCTATAATGTGGTGCTGCGCACGTGTGCCTTGGTACGGCGGCTCTGTGTCTCTGGCGTGTTCGGCAGCTGTGCGTTGGTGTAGAGTAGGGACAAGGAGTACATAGGAAGGAAACCACTTTGGTCCTTGGCGGCAAAAAAATTCAAACTTTTTCAGTTTTTGAAATTTTACTTGCTTCCCAAACATCGGGAGGGAAGGTTATCCAAAAGATCGGCCAAAAATCGGGAGGGAAGGCAATTTTGAACCAGTTTTGAACATTGACCGTTGGATCAAGACTGGCAAATCCAAACTTTAAACATTGACCGTTGGATCAAGACTGGCAAATCCAATCTTTGCTAACCGTTGGATCTTCTTTTCCATTATTAGCATCTAGAAAGATTCTACCGATAGTCTTTAGCACACTGGACGCTAGTATACGCATACCTCAAATTACACACTTCATTGCTCAGTTTCAGGGTCCTTGTGCTAAATGCATGCATGGACTTGGATGCAATTTTCATTTTTATGAGGTCCTTGATGTAACTTGTACTTCCACTGACCGTCTTAACTCTCAAGCACCTCGCTCCTACGAGACCAACCATTAGATCGGCCATTCGCGGTACTTCTTACCTTATCTTTATCTTGTCTTATCTCTTACAATACCATACCACCATTGTATAGTGTAAGAATTAACTTCGAACATTGACCGCTGGATCAAGACTGCCAAATCCAAACATTGCTAACCGTTAGATCTTCTATTTTCCCTTAGCATCGAGAAAGATTCTATTGATAGTCTTTAGCACGATGAACACTAGTATGCGCAAACCACAAAACGCACACACTTCATTATTCAGTTTTACGGTCATTGTGTTAAATGGATGTACTTGGATGAAATTTTCATTTTTTATGAGGTCCTTGATGTAAGTTGTACTTCCTTCGATCGTGTGAACTCTCGAGCACCTTTCTCCTATGAAACCTACCATAGTTAAAAGAAAATGCAACCACCCTAATTATCACACAAACTGGACCAACGGTTTCTTATACGTAATGCCCAAGTTTTTAGTACTAGGATTTTTCAAGCTTCATCCTAGCAAACTTTGCACACTTCAATGACTTCTTGTCGATTTAACCAAATTAGATCAAACTTGAGCTACAAGTAAGCGCGATAGATTGCTCTTGAATTAAATGTATTTTCATAGGTAGATGGGTGCATCTTCTTCTAGTAAACAATGTCGTCGGTGTGAGTTTCTAACTATGAGGAAAGAAAATCCTTAGTTTTCTGAGTGATGAAAAAATGGTTCTTTTATGTAAAGAAAGTCTGAAGAATATGGATCTCAATGCCATAAGCTTTTAGACATATTAAGTGGACCAGCGTGTTTTACTTACGATTCCCATGTTTTATGAGTTTTCAAACTCCCGATGTAGCTAATTAACTTTGCCCCACTTGAATGACTTCATGCCTATATTTATCGAAATTTGGTCAAACTTGAACTACAACAACTAAATTATTGTAGGTTGCTTCTAAAGAATTACAAAAACTTTTGGATGTGTACCCATTGGGGACTCAGTTAATATATCAGAAAACAACCGAGAGTTTTGACAATAGGTTTTTAACTCCTTTCTAATTAAGATTTTGCATATTGACAATTTAATCAAAAATTAGCTCAAACTTGAGCTACAAGTAAGCGCGATAGATTTTTCTTTAATTAAATGTCTCTTTGGAGGTAGATGGATGCATCTTCTTGTAGTAATCAGTACCGCCGGTGTGAGTTTCAACCTATCAGGAAAGAACATTCTCAATTTTCCTAGTGATGATGAGATTATTGTTTGTTTTCATAAACAAAGTCCGAAGGATATGGACCTGAACGCCACAAGCCAAGCTTTTAGACATATATAGTGGACCCTCATGTTGTACTTATGATTCCCGTGTTTTATGAGTTTTCAAATTTATTCTATAGCTAACTTTGCCCACTTGAAATTGATTTTATGTCGATTTATTGAAATTAGTTCAATTTTGAACTACAAGTAAATTGTAGGTTGCATTGAAAGTTTTACGTTTTTTGGAGGTAACCATTGGGGGCTGATTTAATATATCACAAACCACCACCGATAGTTTTTACAACAAGTTCAACTTCTTGCTAAGATTTTGCATCTTGACAATTTAACGAAATTATATCAAACTTGAGCTACAAGTAAATGCGATAGATTGCTATTGAGTTAATTGTCTTTTCGGAGGTAGACGGGTGCATCTTCTTGTAGTAAACAATGTCGTCGATGTGAGTTTCCAAATATCAGGAAATATCATTCTTAATTTTCCGAGTGACGACGAGATTGCTCCTTTCTGTAAAGACAGTCTGAAGAGTATGGATCTGAATGCCACAAGCCATGTTTTTAGACATCTTATCTTACCACTATATAGTGTACGGATAACTTTGAATATTGACCGTTGGATCGAGACTCGTGAATCCGAACATTTCCAGTCATTGGATCTTCTTTTCTATTCTAGCATCTAAAAGATTCTATTGATAGTATTGAACACAATGAATGCACTATGCATAAACCTCTCAAAACACATGTCTCCATCATACTAGAATGTTCTCCCTCGTTTCTCTAGACCATGTTACCAAAAATTTTAAGTGTTATGTAGCTAATAATCTTTGACTTCTACACATGATGATACAAAGTAGAAGAACCAAATATACACCCATACTTTATAGATGTTGATCAAATTTATATTTTTTCTACTTTACCTATTATAATTTTATATAGTGATGATATGACAGACGTCTATTATCTGAGCCTCACCTGCAGGACACGTGCAACCTACTAGTATCTTATTATCTTATCTTACCATTATATAGTGTACGAATAACTTTGAATGTTAACCGTTGGATCAAGACTCATGAATCCTGTATTTCTAGCCGTTGGATCTTCTTTTCCATTCTAGCATCTAGAAGATTCTATTGATAGTCTTCTTCATAATGAATACTATGCACAAACCTCAAAACACACTTCTCCATCATACTAGAATATTCTCCCTTGTTTCTCTACACCATGTTATCAAAAATTTCATGTGTTAGTAGGTACCTAATAATCTTTTACTTCTACACATGATGATACAAAGTACAAGGACCAAATATACACCCATACTTTATAGATGTTGATCAAATTTATAATTTTTGTGCTTTACAAATTATAATTTTATATAGTGATGATATGTCATACGTATACTATCTGAGTCTCATGTGCAAATTACTAGTAGCTAATAATCATTGACTTTTACATGATCTTACCACTATATAGTGTACAAACAACTTTGAATATTGACCGTTGCATCAAGACTCGTGAATCCCAACCTTTCCAGTCGTTGGATATTATTTTCCATTCTAGCATCTTAAATATTCTATTTATAGTCTTCTTTACAAACCACTATATAGTGTACGGATAACTTTAAATTTTGACCGGTTGATCAAGACTCGCGAATCCCAGCATTTCTAGCCGTTGGATCTTCTTTTCCATTCTAGCATCTAGAAGATTCTATTAATAATCTTCGATATAATGAATGCTACGCACAAACCTCAAAACACACTTCTCCACCATACTAGAATCTTCTCCATTGTTTCTCTAGAACATGTTATCAAAAATTTCATGTGTTAGATAGCTAATAATCTTTGACTTCTACATGATGATACATAGTACAAGGATCAAATATACACCCATATACTTTATAGATGCTGATCAAATTTATAATGTTTTGTGCTTTCCTAATTATAATTTTATCTAGTGATGATATGTCACACGTCTACTATCTGAGTCTCCTGTGCAACTTACTAGTAGCTAATAATCGTTAACTTTACCACTATATAGTGTACAGACAACTTACTGAATATTGACCGTTGGATCAAGAGTCGCGAATCCCAACATTTCTAGTCATTGGATCTTCTTTTCCATTCTAGCATCTTGAAGATTCTATTGATAGTCTTCATTACAATCCACTATATAGTGTATGAATAACATTGAATGTTGACCGTTAGATCAATACTCGCGAATCCCAGCATTTCTAGCTGTTGGATCTTCTTTTCCATTCTAGCATCTAGAAGATTGTATTGATAGTCTTTGGCATAATGAATGTTATGCACAAACCTCAAAACACACTTCTCCATCATACTAGAATCTTCTCCCTTGTTTATCTACACCATGTTATCAAAAATTTCATGTGTTAGCAGGTAGCTAATAATATTTGACTTCTACACATGATGATACAAAGTACAAGGACCAAATATACCCATACTTTATATATGTTGATCAATTTTATAATTTTTTGTGCTTTACAAATTATAATTTTATATAGTGATGATATGTCATACGTCTACAATATGAGTCTCATGTGCAACTTACTGATAGCTAATAATCATTGACTTCTACATGATATTACTACTATATAGTGTATAAACAACTTTGAATATTGATCGTTGGATCAAGACTCACGAATCCAAACATTTTTAGTCATTGGATCTTCTTTTCCATTCTAGCATCTTGAAAAATTCTATTGATAGTCTTCATTATAAACCACTATATAGTGTACGAATAACTTTGAATATTGACCGTTGGATCAAGACTCGCGAATCCTAGCCTTTCTAGCCATTGGATCTTCTTTTCTATTCTAGCATCTGGAAGATTCTATTGATAGTCTTTGGCATAATGAATGCTATGCACAAACCTCAAAACACACTTCTCCATCATATTAGAATCTTCTCCCTTGTTTTTCTAGACCATGTTATCAAAAATTCCAGTGTTAGGTAGCTAATAATCTTTGACTTCTACATGATAATACACAGTACAAGGACCAAATATATTCCCATACTTTATAGATGTTGATCAAATTTATAATTTTTGTGCTTTACCAATTATAATTGTATATAGTGATGATACGTCATACGTCTACTATCTAAGTCTCACGTGCAAGGCACATGCAACTTACTAGTATATATAGTGGACCAACATGTTGTACTCCCTCCGACCCAAATTAGTTGACTTAGTTTTATCTAGATTCAGACGTATCTAACACTAAAACAAGTCTAGATACATTCGAATCTAGACAAATCTAAGTCAACTAATTTGGGTCGGAGGGAGTACTAATGATTCCTATGTTTTATGAGTTTTCAAACTTCCTAGCTAACTCCGCCACTTGAATGACTCTATGTAGATTCATCAAAATTAGGTCAAATTTGAACTACAAGTAAATTATAGGTTGCTTTGAAAGTTTTAAGAAAAAGCTTTTAGAGGCACCCATCGGATAGTCAATTAATATACTCCGTATGAGAAACCACATAGAGTTTTGACAAGAGGTTCAACTTCTTCCTAAGATTTTGTATCTTGACAAACTTGAACTACAAGTATGCATAGATACTTGTCTTGAATTAAATGTCTTTTCAGAGTTAATTAATGAAAAAAAAAGTGACGTAATAACTTAGCTAGTTACCATAATATCACACATACCAAGACTAGTAGTATATGATTCTACTCCCTCCGTTCAGAAATATAATGCGCTTTAGCTTTGTGAGATGAATGTATCTAGACGCCTTTTAGTGTATAGGTTCAGTCTTAACCTCTACGAACCCATACCCTAAAAGACGTCTAGATACATTCGATTCACAAAGATAAAACATCTTATATTTCTAAACAGAGAGAGTATAACCTAATTAATTAGGCCTTTGCATGACACTACACACAAGTTGTTGCCCACTATGATGAAGGTACATGTGTAAGTTACTGGAGTAGTCTAATTTATTTAGCACTATTTGACCATCCTAAATCAGAACAGAGGTGTACATACTGTATTCCTTAAAGGCACTTGTTCTGCTACGCTTCAAGCTATTCACCACTCATGTCGGCTCTCACTGGTCAGACGGATAAAGCCACTAACTTGTTGATTTGGTACTGTATATCATGGATCTTCTTCCGTCACTGACAGAGAATAAATTCTTCTACCGCTTCTAGGCGCGCGCTTTCGTGGAGCTACAACCAGTAGCTCAGACGACTACTACTTCCGCGCGGAGCTCGAGCAATTGCGACTGTCCGTTCATAATGAACGGGAAGCATTAGACAATCGATTTTCTTTTGGTGGATGGTTGATTTTTTTTAGAGATTGTCGACTTTTTTTATTTATTGAACTGAGAGATGTTCGATTTTTGGTTCGGTAAGGCCGACGGGGGAGAGGAAATTGGTGGTGTGGCAGGCAAGCTTATTTGAGGTGGCAGCATGTGGGTGTATAGATGGTACTGACATACTGGTAGCCCATTTTGTGAGCATTTTGTTGTTGTACTACACAAGAGTTCGAGACTAGTAGTATTCCAGTTTTGGTTCCTTAATTACTGGTGGAACCTTTATGTGTTTATTAGTGACAGTAGTAGTAGTACAGTAGTACTTGTTCCAAATATGACTACACAAGATGATGTAGAAGATCAAAGGATTATTACGTTCGGCAAGAGGAGCTCCGAGTATACTCCAAACCGTCTCTCTTCCATGACCATTTATTCGAGAGGACAGTACAGCTCCATCCCGTGCTAGGCTAGGCCTGACCTATTTACTCGATAGGCACCAGGAAACATAGAGAAGAGAGAAAAACCACGCTCGATAGGCGGTACGATTTCAATCAATTTATTCTATTTTCCTTTGCTTTCTGTCCTCTTCCTCTCCATCTTCTCGCTGATCCCCACTCGCTCACCTTTAGCACACGCCAACACCGCCATGCCGCTTTCGGAGCATCTCCATATCCTAGTTCGATAGGCACTATAGATTTAGCAGAGAGAAAGAAGGCACGCTTGGTTTGATTTCATTCTGTATTTCTCTTTGCCTCGATCTCCATCCTCACTTCACCTCCAGCGTCCCGTCGATGGCCATTACCACTCGCACACCAATACAGGCACGCGCCAACACCGCCATGCCGCTTTAGGATCAGCTCCAGTGCCCAGTTTGATAGACTGTTTTCCGTCTCGCCCTGCCAGCTGCCTCTCTCTCTCTCCTCCAAAACCCCCAATCAAAACCAAACACCATCGCCCCCCACCTGCTCGAGCCCTTCCTCAGGATGGCCCAATTGATCGATGATAGTGACACTTCTAGGGTGTTTTCCGATGGCCCCCTTGAAGAAATCTCTGCTAGATGCGACGTCATCACCGCCGCGAGCCTCGCCTGCTGCAAATGTTATCTTTACTCAGCAACACATAGTGTATCCCTGTCGAAATCTCATCCATTTGGTATCCCCTGTGTTCTTCACTCTCACTTAATTGAGGTATTGCATGAGTACAATGTCTTTTACCGCGACAATCGCATGAAGCAGTTCTACACGGGCAGCTACTATTGCGGCATGGGCAAGCAGAAGCCATAGAAGAAGTTCGGGTGGACCTTGTGTGAGCTGACGCCGCTAGATAGGTCCTCCTCTGATGTTGTGATGCCAGATTGTGAGGGTAAGAAGTGGGCAGGCGCCCATGGAGATTGGATCGCCACTGTTGGCCTCGCCTAGAACTGGGAGCTTGTGAATGTGTTCACTCGTCGCCAGATTCCTCTACCAGTGATCTTTGATTTTGAGGCCACACTTGAGGTACTTAAGTTTATCGCAGCTGGTCAGCCTACTAATCTACTGAAGATAGCCATTTGCCGAGTTCCCACAGCTGCTGGGAACTATAAGGATTTCTTTGTCCTGGCCAACTTCGACACGGTAATTGCCTTCCTTGATGGTTCTCATGGTATATGGATGGTTCTTGAGAACTAGTTCAACATGTTCAGCTACCACGATGCAATTATCCATAATGGAGTTGTCTATGCTGTAACTTAGATTGGCAATGTTTATGCATGGGATCCTCAGGCATGGGGTAAAATTTCCATCCTTATATTTTCAAGCTTCATCATTCAAATTTCGCTCAGCTAACCTCTGAATGTGCTTTCCTTGCAAGGTCATGTGCGTCTTCCGGGGCCACCTAAATTATACGGTAATCATGAGTATAGTCCTAATCTATGGTGGTTAGCAAGATCTCCTGATGGTGGTAGCCTTATTCTAATCAATATTGTGGGCGTTAGTGCTAGGCGGTATGACACTAGTTATCCTGTGGCTGAAAATGTTGGTTATCATCACGGCCGCAATATTCACATCTATTCTACTGGGTTTTGCTCCCATGTGTTCTCGATTGACACTAGTAGGTTACTTCCACCGAGGCAATGGCGTAGGGTTTTAGACCTTGGAGCATTTTCTATCTTCCTTGGATCGAACTATCCAATTACCATTCCAGTTGGCGCGGCAGGACTTGGCCCTGGAGATCTAACGAGGAGCAACTGTGTATACACCTGGCCGCATGCAGTTAGTCTTGGTGTATTTAATATCTGTCCTGAAATATGCCGCATCAGTATGAATGATCAAGACGCTGTTGTTGGTTTCTCAACCAACATTGGCTGGAATTTCCCTCAAAAAAACATTGGTTGGAATTGGCGGCAGACTCCGTTGTGGTTCATCCCAAGCTTGGCCAACGCGAAGGATTGGAACCGGTATAATTAACGGTTCAAGGGAGATCATATGGAATAGGGATTTGTGTATCTTGAATTATTTCTTTCGCCTTATTTGTATCGTATGGCCTTAGCCGTTAACTTGTTGTACTCTAATACTCATTTCGCCGCAATGTAGTGCAAGGCCTGCGATTTGATCAAACTCCTTCTGTATGCAAGCCATAGTTTTAGTCAGTGCGGGTTGAATATTCTATAACTCGTTGTGCCCACACCCCTTTACTATTTTTTGCACTTTCGACTTCTCAAAAAATGTGAAATAAATCCGGAACATTGACTATGTTGTATCTTGTGCATCTACAATATTCGGTCCCACAATAAGATCTTATGTGACCTGTGTTAATGAAAAAGAAAAAACCTAAGCAAACAATATCTTGTGTTCATTTCTTTATTTTGTGGTGGCCAGGCCATGTACTAGTAATATTTTTGGGATGGAAATTTATAGATGAACTATATAAATATGATCTATGTTCATGATTTATTTCACATTTTCTGAAAACTTGGAAGTGCCACATGCAACAGTTTGTTGCCGGTACAGCTAGTTGCAAATTGTAATTTCTGTCGTGGACGTACCTAGTGGCTCCAAGCGCATGGTGCATGCAGATTCTCACTGGCAGGTGGAGCCGACCTTAACAGGGCCCACATGTCAGTGAATCAGAGCCACATAAAGTCATGCACGTTGCCTGACTTGAGCGAAATCTGGTGTCCTTGCACGTCTCTCATTTTGCTGCGCGGTTGCATGCTGTACACATGTAATTCCATGTACCTTGTACAAGAATATATATGAACACATGCAACATGCCAAAAATACCACGGACACACCCGTACTATGCATTATATCCAGTGTATATATTTTTGGTTCTGTGCTACGAGTTCTACATGTAGGGGAACAAGATGAAAGTACACGTGTCCATGTTGCGGCTACTACTACTACTAGTAGTTCGTCCTCCTATTTTCCGTTGAAAATACTAGTAAACTATGTTGAAATGAAAGCTGTAAAAACAAAACCCCCTGGTCAAACTGATGTGACTAGACAATACTGCACCTATGATACGTAGTAAGTATGAGTATTGTCAAACTACTAGTTGTGTGGCGTGCTAGTCTAACATACAGTGAAGTCTAGGCGGCGGTGTCCTCGATGCTGCTGTTGACTAGACAGAGCAAGCAAGTAAAATCCCCTCTCTCATTTTTTCTTTGCCTCTCCATATTCTTCCCTAGTCCTCACTCCGCCCATGATCTCCCCCACGCTCTATGTTCTAACGCTCCCCTCCTCTTGCAGAAAACCCCAGCCGCACTTGGCATCCGCCTAAATCCATCCGGCTGTGATGGCCGATTTGAAGCTCAGCAGGCTATGCAAGTGGGATCAACTCAGCATGGACGATGTCGACCTCATCATTCAGCGTCTGGACATTTCCAGCACCATCAGGATAGCTTCATGCTGCAAGCTGCTGTACGATCGTATCGCCAACAACGAAGGTACGAAATGGACTGTTCACCATTGGAATGAACCCTGCCTACTGATGCCTCAGCGTGCTTATTGGTTTGACGAGCACTATGACGGTACGAGGGTACATCGTCTGCACGACATGGTGTACGACGTGGTGCCTCTCGACCATCCTCGGCGCATCGCCATCCTGCCCTTCATGCACGAAAATTCTGGGTTGGCATGAACAGCGACTGGCTCACCGCGGTGGACCAGGGCGGGGCCTGGTGCCTAGCGAACATCTACACCTATCGAGTAATCGACCTTCCATCGACGGATACTTGTCACATTGAGGCCGCCTCACATCCACGATATAACCTGTAATGCTACTAGCCAGCCAGGGTTCCCCAGTTACATGTAGTCATTTCTGAACTCATTCACATTTCAAAAAGTTTTTTTGGCGAATCCGCAGGTATGGAGAAAATTTCAATAAGTCGTGGGATGGATCTCTTGAGCTGTTGAAGATTGTAATCTGCAGAGTGCCCACAGAAGCTGGAGTTACACAGACTATAAGCTCCTCGCGTTGTTCGATGGTGAAATCGCCTATCTGGAAGGCGGTAACCAAGTTTGGAGATGTCTGGAGCATTCAGATCTTGGAAGACGATAGTACTATGATGCCATTGAACATAGTGGCCTCATTTTTGTGGTCACAAGTCAAGGCTGCACCTACTGCTGGGATCCCACATTGGAAGGTAATTCTAGTTCCATGATGATACATTGTGAGTGATTTAGTGAAGTTGTTCTTTAACTATCTTGTTTATGTTCTACCTTTCGTATGACTGAACGAGCACACGCTTTATGTCCTAGAAAAATGAATGAACCATTGCCAGTAATGAATTAGTACCAGTAATATGCCTTCCAAAAATATAGTGTATGACAGCATCCCTGCACTACTAAGTTCGTTCATTGTCAAAATATGAAAGGTATTATTAACCAGCATCTCAGTTTTGAGCGCAACACAGTGAAGCCGGGTTTCTTTATCTGTTTGTACTTTCAGGCCCTCCTCGGATTGTAGGAATCACATAGGATTTTTTTAGGACACCAATCTTTCCTTTTTGGATTTTGCCTTGGGATTCAGAGGAATTGTGTAGGATTTGGATCCTTAGGATTTTTTTTCTATAAAATGCTGTTTGATTCAAAAGAGTATAATCCTTAGGAATTCCTTCAAAGGATTCCTTTGCACTCTATTTTGGAGGAAAATTTCCATCCACTCCAACCTCTTTGTACAATTCCTTTGGTTTTCCTGTGCAATCAAACACCACTTGATCCAAAATACTGCAGGCATCTAATCCTATAGCATTCAAGTGGACATGCCTCTATATAAAAAAATTGGCGCTTCCTCTTTTGAAACTTACAACAACTAGGAAACTACGATCGGAATAGCAGAGTAAGAAATGCAATTCCTAATGTTGTTAATTTATTGAGTAATATTATTGTCAGGATTTTCCTATTCAGACTGTTAGCATGAACAATGAAGAATGCTGGTGTTAGAATATGTATGCCAGTAATGCACTTTTGTCTTGAATTCGGATGTTGCAGGAAACAAGGAGCTTCCGTTTGTAATCCCAGCACCTATTCTGAATGATCGGCCAGGCATGTGGTTCCTCGCTCGATCGGCTGATGTTGAATGCTTGATGATCATAATTACAACGTATGGCATGGGGGTTACCCATGGCGAAGATGTTGAAATCATTCCTCATGCTCAAAATAGGACTAAGCTACGCCTATATGTTGCCTCTCGTGTCTACATTTTTGAAGAGGATCCTAGCTCTGCTGGACCTCCAGAGGTTATTGTTTGGAGGCAGGATAACAGCCTGGGGGACAACTCTCTGTTTCTCGGTCTCAATTATCCAATCATTGACAAGATCATGAAAAAACGTGGATGCAAGGCTGCTGATGGCACATTGTTCCCATTCATGAGGAAAAACTTTGTGTACACAACATACAAGAGATTTCGTGGAATACAATTCCCTCAGATTAAACGCTGCAACCTGCAGCCAACTGAAGGTGAGCTTGTGGAAGTTATCAGCCTTCCCAAAGATGGTTGGAACCGTGTGCGACAGGCGACAATTTGGTTTAGGCCTAGTTTAGGTTTGGTATGCTCATTGTGCCGTCCCTAGACTCAGTTGTGGATCTTTCTGGTGTATTGTTGTGTCATCTTTTTTTGCATCGTGGTTCAACAGTTGACTGTTAGTACACAGGTTTTAGTGGCCAGCTTGAATTAGTTTATATGAGCCCTGTCGTGCTTTTGTATTTAGTATTGCCTTTCACGGTATAATCCATGTAGCCATGCTTATTTCGTAGCGTGATTTCTGTACTATAGTTTTCAATACTGTTACTGTCTTGTATATATATGCCACTCGTGCATTTTTTTGAACCATCGCACCTCGTGTAGCTTTGTGTTTTGAGAGGAATATTCCTTCTTTCCTCTTAGCGAACAGGGAAAAGTAGGTCACTGCTTCTTATAGGGCCACGAAATAGGCCTTAACTGGGCCGTAATTGATCTTGGCTCGTGATACATTGCTAACGTATCCATAATTTTTGATGTTCCATGCTTGGTTTTATCTACTTTCTTATGTTTTGTCCATACTTTGGAGTACTTTTCATATGATTTCTTGGACTAACCTATTAACAAGAGCCACAGTGCCAGTTGCCTGTTTTCTGCTGTTTTTAGTTCCAGAAAGTCAAAAAATGAATATTCTCAGAATTGGACCGGACAAAAGCCAAAGTCGTTATTTTCCTGGAAGATTCACGGAGCCAGAAGGAGAGATGAAGGGGGGCCACAGGGTGGCCAAACCACCCCTAGGCGCGGGTCCCCCCAGGCCGCGCCAGGGCATGGTGTGGCCCCCCTGGCTACCAACCGACCTTGCCTCTCCGCCTATAAGATGCCTCCCAATGCAAAAACCCTAAGTCGTCAATCGGAAATCCATGAAAATTTCCACAGCACCACCGCCACCGAAGGGGAGATTAGGGGGACAAAAAGTCTCTGTTCCGGCACCCTGCTGGGACGGGGAAGTGCCCCTGGAGCCATCTCCATCGATCTCCACCACCATCTCCATCACCATTACTGATTCGTATGATGAGGAGGGAGTAGTTCTCTCTCGAGGCTAAGGGTTCTACCGGTAGCTATGTGTTCATCTCTCTCTCTATGCATGATCTTATTGAGATCATGAGCTTGTAATCTATAGATCTACCTTGCTACTCAAGTGCTTTAATAGATCTCTGCTCTCCCCATGTGTGTGAAGTTGACAGTGTGCACACCATGGTGGCACTTAGGCTAGAGATTACAAATACTTGTTATGAGTTATATTTGGAGTTGGATGTCTTTATGAAATTGTGGTGTTTGTTTGAACCATATAGTGCTCAAGGTGATAGTGTGGGGTTATCTAGATGGGAAAGACTTACTTTGAGGTGTGCTGTTATAGCCCTACCATGGATTAGAGTGTCGAACCGGAGAGTAGTTCAACGTAGTATCATAAAGAAGAATATATTTATATGAGAGTGTTCACTAGTGAAAGTATGATCCCTATGCCTTGTTTCTAAGCATTGAAACACCATTTGCAACTAGATATGTTACATGTTTGCTTGCTTCCATCTTTATTTCAGTTTTACTTTAGTCTTTTCCATGCCATCAAGCTATTTTCTATCACTGTTACCACTTATAATTATCCATACCACTTGTATTTCACTATCTCTTCGCCGAACTAGTGCACCTATACACCTAACAAGTGTATTGGGTGTGTTGGGGACACAAGAGACTTCTTGTATTTTGATTGCAGGGTTGCTTGAGAGGGGTACCTTTGACCACTTCCTCCCTGAGTTTGATAAACCTTGGATAATCCACTTAAGGGAAAACTTGCTGCTGTTCTATAAGAATAGAAGTGCGTAGACATCAAGCTATTTTCTAGCGCCGTTGCCAGGGAGGTAAGGTAGAAGGTACTCACATCCTCCGGTGTGAGTGCTCGAAGTTATTGCCTTTAGATTCTGCAATTTTGTCTTCTTGTTTTCACTAGTTAGGCTTAATGGAAAACAACACAAAAATTAGAGAGCTTTATAGTATTTATCTTGAGTTAGGACATGATGTTTGAAGAGAAAATTAAAAACCCATGGAACTTTATTTGCATGCTAATAGCAATGTTATTAGTATGAATTTTTTGAACACCTTTGTTACTAATGCTATGGAAAAGGCTAAGCTTGGGGAAGTTAGTTTTTATGAAAATGATCTTTTTAGTTCCCCAGCTTTAGAGGAGAAAATTTGCTCTGATGATACTTTATCTCCTATATGTGGTAATTCTAATGATACCTAAATCCACATACTGAAAGCGTACCTTTTAAAATACCTATGGAAATTGTTGAACGTGTTATGAATAACTATTATTTTGGAGATGGATATGCCCATCCTGGTGATCATTTACTCTTTATACATGAATTATGTGAGTTGTTCAAGTGTGCAGGTATTTCAATGAACCAAGTTAAGAGGAAGCTATTCTCTTTATCACTTAAGGGCAAAGCAAGGGAGTGGTATGAGCTACTAGACGATCCTCACCATTCGGAGTGGAAGGAACTTGAATCTCTCTTTTACTCTAAATTTTATCCTCCTCATGAAATTCATAAAGATAGGAATTATATTTATAATTTTCTTCCTCATGATGGAGAAAGTATTGCCCAAGCATGGGGGAGACTGAAGTCACTAATGCTCAAATGTCCCATTCATGAGCTCCCCGGTAATATTGTTATTAATAATTTTTATGCAAGGCTTTCAGGACATTACAAGGACTATCTAGATACCTGTTTAGAGGGATCCTTCACAAGTAAGGAGGTCAAAGCTAAGTGGAATCTTCTTGAAATAATTCAAAGCAATACTGAAGATTGGGATAACGACAAAGGTAAAGAACCAGGTATAAACTATGAGTATAATTGCATTAAGTCTTTCACTGAAACTGCTGATTTTCAAGAACTTAGTGCTAAATATGGTTTTGATCCTCAAATTCTTGTTAATTATTGTAAAGCCTTTATTTCTCATATTAATGCTCCTAAATAAAAATGGGACATGTATCATGAACCTTTTAAAGACACTCGCATGAAAAATGAAGTTGTTATTAATGATAGCAATAAACATGGTCAAACCTCTGAAAGTATTATTTCTTATAAGTATGTTAATTTTTGTGGAGTACATAGACCTTGTGAAAAGTATCAAATTAAAGAAGAATATTGTATCACCCACAGGAATGAAAAAACTAGAACGTGGTATAGGGCTCTAAATGATCTTGGTAAAAAAGTTTGTGCCATCTATCCTTTTATTTGTGAACTTCGCTTTGAAGTGGGTCATTTCAATTTGCAATGCTGAGGCCATAATAATAGCCCTTCTAATCCAATGACTACTGCAAGTTTGTATTGTGATAACATGATCACTCCTAATTAGCATGATGAACTTACATTATTTTTGGGGTGTGAAGAGTTATCAAGAAAAGCTTCTTTGGTAGATATGAGTGCTTTTGATATGAATAGCGTCCTGCATGGTTCGCATCTTTATTGTGTTGATAATTTCCACACAAATATTTACATACAAAATATTATAAAAGATGAGATTTTACCAAAATATGACAGGAGTAATATGTGTTTTGTTCTTATCAATGAAAAGGAGGAATCCTCTAAAGTTTCTTCTATTGTCTCTAAAAATAAACCAAGGTATATGGAGAAGCTTCCTTTCAAGCCTCTCCCTCCTAAAGAGAAGAAGAAAAAGAAGAAGAGGAGGAGTAAAATGAGGGAGGAAACGGTATTTTCCCCTAAGCACGTTGCTCCTATTATAGTTTTTGATGAGTCTGAACTTGATCATGTTCTTATGCATGTTACCTATAGTAGTGATCATGATTGGGAAAATCACACTACTTTTGATATTGAAAATCTCTTTGGTACCAATTCTTAAAATGATGATATTAATAATTGTTGTACTATTAGTGTTATCCATGTTCCTTCCAATGATGATATGTTTACAAACGAACACACTTTGGAAGATAGCTATTCTATTGCTTATGATGATTACAATATGCCTCCTATAATTGATGATTATGGTAATGAGAATAATAATGATACCTATTTTATTGAATTTGCTCCCACTACAATTAATAAGAATAACTATGCTTATGTGGAGAGTAATAATGATTATATGCATGTGGCTCATGATAAGAATGTTTTATGTGATAGTTATATTGTTAATTTTATTCATGATGCTACTAAAAGTTATTATGAGATAGGGAAACATGGTTTTATGTATCTCAACAATATTAAGTTTCCCCTCTTTATGTTGAAATTTTTGAAGTTGAACTTGTTTTGCTTTCCTATGCTTGTTGCTTTGTGCTTTCATGACTTGTTTCTTTACAAGATTATTTTTCACAGGAAGTGGGTTAGACTTAAATTTGTTCCATATTTTCCTCTTGATGCTCTCTTTTACTTCAATTCATATTGTTTATGTGAGCATCATCGAAATTATCATGCCTATCTTAATGGCTATAAAGAAAGAGCTTTTGGGAGACAACCCATTATATTTTTACTTTCAGTTTATTTATTTATTCGAGTCTTGGAAGTTATTGCCACTGTAATAACCTCTCCTTATCCTTTTTGTTTGGTTTTTGTGCCAAGAATAACCTCTAATGAGAGGAAAGTAAGATATGGGGAAGTTGCTGTCCCAAAACAGATTTCTGTGCGTCACTGTAAAAAAATCGTGAAAAATCTCAATACATTGGATTGAGATGTAATTTTTTGTGCTTATGCCCCAGGTTATTACCCAGATTTCATTAGTTTTGAACATTTCGATTTGAGCAATAGAAGATTTTCTAAAAAATCGGTCTTTACCTACTGGTCTATTTTGATAGATTTCTGTCATTATCTGCATTTGCCTCTTAATCGGTTTCTTGTTGAGTTCTCTTTGATCACTTGAGCTTTTAGAAGGAATTGCTATAGTAGCTTGTGTTTTAATGGAAGTTTTACTTGTGTTGAAACCAAACCCAAAGACTTATTATTTTGAATACACTAATGTTGCTAATGAAGATTGTGTGAAGTTTTGTATGAAGGAAATTTTCAAGTGTCGGGAGAGAATTATGTGATGATATGAAGTATGGACAAAATCTCAAGCTTGGGGATTCCACCCATGTCACCCCAAGAAATATTCAAGAAGTACAAGCATCAAAGCTTGGGGATGCCCAAGGCATCCCCTTCTTCATCAATAATCTCAGGTCTTCTTTCAAGACACTTTATTTTTATTACCTTATGCACTATGTGTTTTTCTTGGAGCGTCTTTGTTTTTAGTTTTATTTGCTTTCTTTACCGCAATAAGTTGGTTGGATCCCAACACACTTCTTTTGGAGACAGACACACCCCGTTATTCATTGCTTAGAACACTCTAGTTTTCACTCTTATTGTTCTATGAGTGTTCTCCTTTGCTAGCACTGCGTTTAACTTTAGTTTTCGATTGGTGTTGGAAAAGAGTAGGAAGTTTCATACTTATAGTGGTACAAAAGGAAGATTGTTTTGACTGTGACTTAGACTTTATCATGTCATGCTAGATGTTGCTTTGACGATATGCTTAGTGATTATTGTTGTAGCATGACTTGTTTCAAACAATTGATATTGCTTAATGTGCCTTGAAAGGATCATGCGTTGTTTAGCATACACAAGCATAATATTATGGTATTCTCCTTTGATGCTTTATTTGGGTTGACTTGGCACATTCTTACACCATGTTAAGACTATGAACCAGTCACCTTAGCCTCTATGATCATTTAGTTTATGACTTGTAATATCACTTTATGCTTTAATTAACAATGTTTTGTCGCTTTGCATGATTATGGCCATTATTGCTCTCTTAGTTGGTCGCTTCCAGTCTTTTGCTAGCCTCCACCTGTATTGAGTATGAGTACTAGTCATGCATCCAACTCCCAATAAAACCAAGTTATTCCAAAGAGTCCACTATAAATTCCTATGCATGGTGTGTTACACCATTCCAAGTATATTCATGTTTTTATCTACCTTCCAAATTAAACTTTTTATGTGAAAATTAGTGATTAAAGCTCTCACAAACTTGATGGCACACTTTACTTTCTTGCACTTAATAAACTAGAACCATTGTGTCCATCTATGCTTCTTATATGCTTGCACTTTATAAGTTATGAATTAGCAGAACTATGATGTCATGGGTAACGCTTTCAACATTGCACTTATTATTCAATTGATATCATGTTCTTTTGTTTATGGATCCCGGCGATGTGAAATAAAAGGGGAGCTTGTAAGCTCATGGTGTTTGTATGTGTGTTAGAGAAACGCTTGGGCGGCTAGCCTAAGCCATGCCTAATCATGGTCTTGCAGCATAACCATAGTGAGCATTATGTGAAGCATCCTCAATAAAAACCTATGCAAATAGCAAATAAAAAGATCGCTGAGATGCTCATTGTCTATTGCCTTGTCATTTTGATATGGGATAGCTCCTGTGTCATGGGGCAAGGGGTACCCCGTTGGCAGTTCTCTATGATACACATGTACTTATAATGATAAGAACTTACTTGTGACTAAAGTTGAGTAGCATGAGGTTCGGTACTCGTAAGCAAGGGGCATGGGATTTTTAACTTATAACTTGTCAAGCATATCCCCATATTTGTGTCACTTTAACCTTAACCACCTCAAGATGCTTATGATAGGGGCAATGAGAGCTGAAAGCTAATAAGTACCATAATTTTTGGAAGCTCTTTATGAAACTTCAAATCCCTGCTTCCCTCTTTGAAGGGCCTTTATTTTTTACTTTAATGTTGAGTCTCCATCTTCTATCTTTATGCACCAATTGAGAGAGCATAGTGGTCATCCTTAGTTTAATGTGCATTGTCCCAAAACTTGTTGATTGATTCATAACTTTGATATTGCTTGCTCTTAAATTATTTGTATCTAGTAACCCTTAGGAACTTTGAAGGTGTCATATGCATTTATGTTTTGCTTTACCATGAGGGACAAGCTGAATACCACTCTTATTATGTTTTCTATATGTGAAACAAACAAACGTCTTTCAATGCATTGTTATTCATGATCTTTTGTTTGTACATTTTTATGTTACAACATAGTTGCTATGTCTTATTGTTAGAACTCTATCTTTCATGCTCATGTTTAGAGTACTTTGATCCCAGTTATCAATGCTTTACAAATACCTTGATCAAGATTGTGATGATGCATGTCACCTCCAAAAATATTCTTTTTATCACTTACATATTCCAGGACGAGCATGAGTTAAGCTTGGGGATGCTTGATACATCTTAAATGTATCTATAATTTTTGATGCTCCATGCTTGTTTTGCATCAACTATGTTATGTTTTGTCTACACTTTGAGGCATTTTTATACATTTTCTGGAACTAACCTATTGACAAGATGTCGCAGTGTCAGTTTCCTTTTTTCTGTTGTTTTTGGTTTCAGAAAAGCGAGTAAATAAATATTCTCAGAATCGGATGAAACAAAGCCTAAAGTTCCTATTTTCTCGACAAGACATGGAGTCCATTGATAATTATGAGTGGCACATTTAAAAATATGCTCCACTGATATTTTGTTTAACCAATGGCGCACATCTAAAAAGATGCGCCACTGATAATGCGTGCCCGGCACCCCGGAGGGCTGTGAACCAAATATCAATGGCGCATATGTCCATATGCGCCATTGATATATGCTCATCAATGGCACATATGCAATATGCGCCATTGATATTCTCCTCACTAATGGCACATCTTTCTCAATATGCGCCGTTGATAAGTTGTGGACCCCACCTAGACCCCACCACTTAGAAAGGTGGCAGGATTATCAATGGCGCATATTGGAGATGCGCCACTAATATTTTTTTCCGTATATCTCTGTTTTGTCTAAAACCTATTTGCAAATGTTTTGTTTCACACCCTAAAACAGATCTTCGGTCGCGTGGCTAAAACTTCATCCCGCCAGATGCGATTAGAAGGGTTTTAGTGATTCTTCTTCTCTCTTTTGCCAAAAGAAGAACACCGGGGTTCTAGCAGCTAGTAGGTTATTATACGATTATATTTCCGATTTGTGGTAGCCATTCTTTCTGGTTCAGGAAAGAGGTCACTCAAGATACACTCATTATGATGTTGCCTCCCACTAGTCGCGCACTAATGGTTTTGCGTCAGCAAAGTTTCATCCACGACCATTGGACCCGCAACAAGTGCTTCACAAAGTCGCATCACTAGCAACAATAAAGCACGCACCTAAAGATAATCATCTAGGCACCACCATTGGAGGCCACCACCATCTGTCCATCCGTAACATGAGTAGACAGCTATATTGGTACCATGTCTGCAGTACGGACCATGTTTATTATCAATTGATTACACACGACGACCAGACGACAAGGGTAAATAATAGCAATGTTCCGACATGCCTCTTTCCACGCACCACCCAAAGACGAATAGGAGACCAGACCTAACTAAACGGACTAGTATGCAACCAAACTTGGAAACGAAATGTTGGAAGAATCTTGTCCACCCAGCCCCACCCGCATCGCACACGCGCGCGCATACGCAACCCACCCGCACGGGATCCCCACGATCCCATCGCGATTCCTTGCCTCTCCTCGATCCCTTCCTACCCCGCGTCCCTCCTCCCTCCACAATCGACCGACGCCGCCGCCCTCCTTCGCCCAAGCGCACCGCTGGGGCCTATCGAGCCGACATCACCCCTCGCCGCCATCGAGCCCTGCGGGCACACGCCGCCGCCTGCATCGGTGCTCCGCTCCACCATCGCTGGCCTCCTCTGGCCCTGCCGCTACGTGAGGCTCCCGCCGTCAAGCATCGCCGACCGCCTGCCTCGACCTCCGCTCGCCTCCGAGCGGCGTGGCCCCATCGTCCCCGAGCTCGAGCGCCGCCTCTTGCGCCTCTCGTCGTCGTTAGCAAGCCCCGCCTTAGCGTCCTCTATAACCTCCCCGCCTCGTGGCCACGCTGGCCTTCCCTCTCCGAGACCCCGCCGCCTCATGAAGCCCGCGGCTGCGCGCCATCGATTCGCCCCTTCGCCGGAGCCGGCCCTCAACCTCGCCTCCTCCTACGCCCCGCCCGAAGGAACCGTTCCGCTGTCACCACCATTTAAGCTCCCACCACCTCCCTAGTTCCCCTGCTCGCGCAAGAGGTAAAACTCCCCAATTGGAGGAGGATTGACAGTCTCCTTGAATCCTCATGGCTGTCAACATTGCTACTGATTTTAGATTTTTCTGAATGCAGGTATCGTATATGTTAATGAAGGATTTAAAACACTTATTTTTATAGTATTACACAATGCATAAGCTACTCAAGGGGACAAGATAATCACTAAGATTAACGGATTATAACTGATTCGTGCATGTTGTATTTCAGATTGACTCATGCCTTCACATTTTGTATCCATGAGCATTTTCTTTCGAACCAATTTTTTATTTTTGGCACATGAAATGGTTGATAAATACATTTTGCATATGTGGTCGCAGGTAATTCGTCATGATGTTTAGCCATTACTTGTGTATTATTGAAGCGGGACGGGAAAGGGCTACATGCTCTCTCATCATTCTGTACATGTATGTTATTTATCTTTTGCCCTTTATGTTGGATCTTGTTCAAACTAACAAATGAAGAAGGCGTACCTTATGTGTTATTCCTTGTGTTAATGATTAGTTTTGTGCTATCTATTACTAGAAGAAACAGAGCCTATGCATACAGATGCTCCCACAAATATCATGATGTAATCATGTCCAAAGCGAGTAGACCCTGAACCGAAAGATGAACTGAAAAACATATTTTTGCCATGTCAACAGCAGGCTTTGTAAATCATCTTCAGGTCAAACAGATGATGTAAGATTTTGCTACATAGTAACAAATTAGTTAACCATAAATTCTTGACAGGAAATTAACTATCCCTAATGGTTAAACTAAAAAGAAACTTGAAGCTATGCTATTTTATTTCTTGTGTGAAACATCATTAGAGGTCACATGATGGGCACACATCCTATTGATTGCAGACAGTTTAAAAAGTTGCAGTAGGAGTGTTTTTTAAATCTTCTGGTAATTTCCTTGTTTAGGATTCACAGAACTTGATGATATTTCCTTGTTGCTCTGTTTGTCCTTTAGATTTCAGTCCACAACTAGGGAATTCTTACTTGGTTCTTTGTCATCGTTGATTTCTTACAAAAATTATGAGATCTCACCTTGCAGGAGGTTTCTGATACGTCGTAAACGTATCTATAATTTTTGATGTTCCATGCTTGTTTTATATCTATTTTCTGGAACTAACCTATTAACAAGATGCCACAGTGCCAGTTGCCTGTTTTCTGCTGTTTTTAGTTTCAGAAAAGCTGGAAAAGAAATATTCCCGGAATTGGACCAGACAAAAGCCAAAGTCGATATTTTACTGGAAGACTCATGGAGCCAGAAGACGAGACGGGGAGGGGCCAGGGGCTGGCCACACCATATGGTGGTGCGGGTCCCCCTAGCCGCGCCACCAGGTGGTGTGGGCCCCTGGTCCACCCTCTGACATCGCCCTTTCGCCTATAAGAAGCCTCCAATGCAGAAACCCTAAATAATCCGGGAGAAAGCCATGAAAACCTCCATAGCACTGCCGCCATAGAAGGGGAGATTCAGGGGATAGAAAGTCTCTGTTCCGGCACCCTGCCGGGATGGGGAAGTGCCCCTAGAGCCATCTCCATCGATCTCCACCACCACATTCATCGCCGTTGTTGATTCCCATGATGATGAGGGAGTAGTTCTTCCTCGAGGCTAAGGGTTCTACCGGTAGCTATGTGTTCATCTCTCTCTCTATACATGATCATATTGTGATCATGAGCCTTGTAATCAAGTAGATCTATCTTGCTACTCAAGTGCTTTAATAGATCTCTAGCTCTCCCCACGTGTGTGAAAGTGATAGCGTGCATATTATGGTGGCACTTAGGCTAGAGATTACAAATACTTGTTATGAGTTATATTTGGAGTTGGGTGTCTCTATGAAATTGTGGTGTTTGTTGGAACCATCTAGCGCTCAAGGTGACAGTGTGGGGTTATCTAGATGGGGAAGGTGGACTTTGAGGAGTGATGTTATAGCCCTATCATGGATTAGAGTGTCCAATCGGAGAGTAGATCAGAGTAGTATCATGAAAAGAAGATATTTATATGGGAGTGTTCACTAGCGAAAGTATGATCCCTAGGCCTTGTTTCTAAACATTGAAACACCGTTTGTAACTAGATCTGTTACATGTTTGCTTGTTTCCATCTTTTTGCCTTTAGTCTTTTCCTCCCGTCAAGCTCTTTTCTGGCACCGCTGTCTTATATCCATACCACTTGTATTTCACTATCTCTTCGCCGAACTAGTGCACCTATACACCTGACAAGTGTATTGGGTGTGTTGGGGACACAAGAGACTTCTTGTATCGTGATTGCAGGGTTGCTTGAGAGGGATACCTTTGACCACTTCCTCTCTGAGTTCGATAAACCTTGGGTGATCCACTTAATGGATACTTGCTATTGTTCTACAAACCTCTGCACTTGGAGGCTCAACAACTGTCTAAAAGAATAGAAGTGCATAGACATCAAGCTATTTTATGGCGCCGTTACCGGGGAGATAAGGTAAAAGGTACTCACACCCACTGGCTACTAAACTATCTTCTAGTACTGTAGCTGGTGTGTGAGTGCTCGTAGTTATTTTCTTTGGATTGTGTAATTATATCTTTTTGTTTCTTGTTTTTATTTTCACTAGTTAGGCTTAATGGAAAACAATAATAAAATTACAGAGCTTTTTAGTATTTTTACTTAGGTAGAACATGAATGGTTTAAAAAGAAAATTAAAAAACCCCATGGAACTTTCTTTGCATGCTAATAGCAATGTTATTAGTATGAATTATTTGAACACCTTTGTTACTAATGCTATGGAAAAGTCTAAGCTTGGGGAAGGTGGTTTTAATGAGCATGATATTTTTAGTCCCCAAGCACGGAGGAGAAACTTTACTTTGATGATACTATACCTCAAATATATGATGATTACAATAATGAATATGATATTTTTGGTCCACCTACTATTGAGTATAAAATTAATTATGATTACAATATGCCTCCTATATTTGATGATTATGGCGATGAGAATAATAATGATAGCTATTTTGTTGAATTTGCTCCCACTACAATTAATAAGAATGACTATGTTTATGTGGAGAGTATTAATTCTTTTATGCATGTGGCTCATGATAAGAATGTTTTATGTGAAAGTTATATTGTTAATTTTATTCATGATGCTACTGAAAGTTATTATGAGAGAGGGAAACATGGTTTTATACATCTCAATATTATACTCTCTTTTCTGTTAAAAGTCTTGAAGTTGCACTTGTTTTTCTTTCCTATGCTTGTTGCTTTGTGCTTTCATGAATTGTTTATTTATAAGATTATTTTTCATAGCAAGTGGGTTAGACTTAAATGTGCTTTGAATTTGCTTCTTTATACTCTCTTTTACTTCAACTCATATTTCTAATGTGAGCATTTGATGGCCCAAAATATATCGAGCTCGTTGGGGAACCCCAAGAGGAAGGTATGATGAGCACATCAGGAAGTTTTCCCTCAGTACGAAACCAAGGTTATAAATCTAGTAGGAGCAAGGAAACACCCCAAAGGTGTTGCTAGATGAGCCTTGACAGGGCGCACTACCGGTGCTAGTAGCAACGTGGATACCTGCACAACATAACGACCGAACTTTGCCCACAACTTACGATGAGGTTGTCAATCTCATCGGTTTTGCTGAAAACAAAGGATTAAACGTATTGAATGGAAGGAAGTAATAGGTTGCAGAAAGTAAAAACAAAGCAGTAAACAGTTTGATTGTAGATTGAATGTAAAAAAAGGACCGGGGTCCATAGTTCACTAGAGGTGGCTCTCCTTAAGATAGATAACATGTTGGCTGAACAAATTATAGCGGGGCAATTGACAAACATCGAGAAAGAATACAAGCATATACTAATCATCTTGACTCCTTTGAGATTCAATTGGGCATTACAACATTATACATATACCGCCATCCAACTGCATCTATGACTAATAATCCACCTTCAGGTTATCATCCGAACCCCCTCTAGTATTAAGTTGCAAGCAACAGATTATTGTTTTATGAATTGCGTGTAAAGTAAACAATACGATTATTCTATGAACAAAGGATTGATGTTTTCTCCCTAGTAGCAACATCACATCTAGTACCTTAGAGATTTCTATCACTTCCCCAGATTACCAGAGGCATGAACCCACTATCGAGCATAAATACTAACTCTTGGAGTTGCTAGCATCTACTTGGCCAAGATAGCTACTAACAATGGAAAGCATGCAAGATCACAAATAACAAAGACATGATAGAATCAATAATCAATTTGAAATAGCATCTCAATATCCATCGGATCCCTACAAACACAACATGCAGAATTACAAATAGATGATCTTGATCATGAACAGAGCTCACAAGATCTAAACATGATAGCACAAAGGAGGAGAACCAGCCATCTAGCTACTACATGGACCCGTAGTCCAGAGATGAACTACTCACGCATCACACCGGAGGCTTGCATGATGATGAAGAAGGCCTCCAGGGTGAATTCCCCTCTCTGGTAGGGTGCCAGGAAGAGCTTCAGATCCCTCCCGATCTAGGGATGGAGATGACGGCGGCTACAGACTCTTTTGTGGAATTTTGATCGGGTACTTAGGGTTTCCGTATCAGAGGCAATATATAGGCGGAAGGAGAGGCCGAGGGGGTGCCTAGGGCGGCCAGACCACCCCCTGGCCCGGGTCAGGCCTGGCCGCGTGGCCAGGTGGTGTTGTCGGGCCCCAGCCCCTCTCCGTCTCGTATTCTGGCTCTAGGTGTCCCCCGGTAAAATAATAACTTTCCCTTTTGTCCCGTCCAATTCCGAGAATATTCATTTTCTGACTTCCTGGAACCAAAAATAGCAGAAAACAGGCAGCTGGCACTGTGGCTCTTGTTAATAGGTTAGTCCAAGAAATCATATGAAAAGTACTCCAAAGTGTGGACAAAACATAAGAAAGTAAACCAAGCATGGAACATCAAAAATTATAGATACATTTGCAATGTATCAACATCCCCAAGCTTAACTCCTGCTCATCCTCGAGTAGGTAAGTGATAAAAAGAAAGAATAATTTTGAGGTGACATGCACCATCATAAACTTTGATCAAAGTATTTGTAAAACATTCAAAGCTAGGATCATAGTACTTCAATCATAACATGAAAGACAAAGTTCTAGCAATAAGACAAAGAAACTATGATGCAACATGAAAAGGCACAAACAAAAGATTCATGAATAACAATGCTTTGCAAGACGTTTGTTTGCTTCACATAAAGAAAACATAGCATAGTAGTATTCAACTTCTCCCTCATAGAGTAGCAAATATAAATGCATAGGACACCTTCAAAGTTCATAAGAGTGACTAGATACAAATAGTTTAAAGCAAGCAATATCAAGGTATGCATCAATCAACTAGTCTTGGGACAATGCACATACAACTAAGAATGGCCACTATGCTCTCAAAGTATGTGCATAAAGGTAGAAGGTGGAGACTCAATATAATGGTGGAAGAAAGGCCTTCATAGAAGGAAGCAGAGATTCAAGTTTCATAAAGAGCTTCCAAAAATTATGGTACTTATAGCTTTCAGTTCTCATTGCCCCTATCATAAGCATCTTGAAGTGATTAAGGTTAAAGTGAACAAACTATGGTGTACATGTTTGACGAAGTATAAGTTAGAAATCTCATGTCCCTTGAATACGAGGGTCACTCCTCATGCTACTCAAGTTTAGTCACCGGTAAGTTCTTGTCATCGTAAGTACATGTGTATCATAGAGACCCGCCAACGGGGTACCCCTTGCCCGATGATACGGAAGAATCCCCATATCAAAATGACAAGGCAAGCAGACAACAAGCATCTCATCAATCTTCTTATTTACCATGGGAATATGGTGCTTTTTTCTCTCTTTCCTCTTTTCATAATCTTTTTTTTCTTTTTCTCTTTTTTCTCAATATAGGACTCTTTTTTTATAAGAAGAATGCTTCATAGACAGCTCATTATGGTTACGCTGCAGGTTTCTACCATGTCAGCATGGATTAGACCAGCGGCCCAGGCGTTTCTCTAACACATATACATAACTCCATGGACTTACAAGCTCCCCTTTCATTTCACACTGACGACATCCATATACAAAAGAGCATGATATCAACTAGGTACAAGTACCAAGTGCAATGTTGAAAGCATTCCCCATGAAAGCATGGTTCTTCTAATTCCCAACAAATAAGTGCAAGCATATACAACATAGACGACACAATGGTTCAAGTTTATTAAGGGCAAGAAAAGTAAAGTGTGCCATCAAGTTCGTGAGAGCTTTAATCACTAGTTTTATTATAACAAGTTTAATTTGGAAGGTAAACAAAAGCATGAATATACTTGGAATAGCATAAGCTAGTAGGTAGGTATGGTGGACTCTTTGGAATAACTTGGTTTAGGGAGTTGGATGCATGAGTGGAACTCATACTTGGTTGTGGAAGCTAGCAAAAGACTGGGAGCGACAAACTAAGAGAGCAATAATGGCCATAATCATGCAGAGCGACAAAACATCATTGATCAAAGCATAAAGTGATACTACAAGTTGAAAACTAAAGGATCATAAAGGCTATAGTGACTTGGGATAGTCATAACATGGTGTGAGCATGCGCCAAGTCAACCCAAATAAAACATCAAAGGAGAATACCACAATACTATGCTTTAATATGTTAAAACAACGCATGATTCATCCAAGGCACATCAAGCAATCTCAATTGTTTATAACAAGTCATGCTATAGCAAAGAATACTAAGCATAAAGCCAAAACAATATCAAGCATGGCATGAGAAAGCATAGGCCATAGTCAAAAACAAGCTCTCTTTAACACTTAAGCATGAACTTTCCTACTCTTTTCCAAACCAAACCAAACCAAACTATTTGAAAACCAATGTATGAAAGAGGGGGTCTAACCAATTTATTCAGCAAACTAAGCAAACAAATCAAACAAAAAAACAAAACGAAAACGAAAAAGAAGACGCTCCAAGAACAACACAACTGTGCATGAAACAATAAAAATAAAGCGTTTGGAAGGAACCTGGGATTTTTATTGATGAGGAAGGGGATGCCTTGGGCATCCCCAAGCTTTGACGCTTGAACTTCTTGGATATTTCTTGGGGTGACACGCGTGGAATCCCCAAACTTGAGCTTTATTCCATTCTTCATCTCATTACTCATTCCTTCCATACACCTGAAATTTTTCCTTCATACAAAACTTCACACAATCTTTATTAGCAACATTAGTGCACTTAAGATAATAAGTCTTTAGGTTCAGTTACAACACCAATTAAACTTCCCCTAAAACACTAGCTACTGTAGTACTTCCCTCAAAAAGCTCAATTCCCCAAAAGAACTCAAAAAGGAACCAACAAGAAGCAAATGCAGCAAATGGCAGAAATCTATCAAAATAGACCAGAAGGTAAAGACGATTTTTTTTGAAGACCTTCTGTTGCTCAAATCAAAAAGTGTTGAACTAACGAAAGTTAGATAAGAACCTGGGGCAGAATCACGAAAATTCACGCCTCAAAAGCACGTTCAGAGATTTTACACGAATTTTTACGGTGAAGCACAGAAATCGGTTTCGGGGCAGCAACTTTCCTAATCATTACTTCTCTCTCATTAGAGGTTACTCTTGGCACAAAAAGCAAATAAAAAGGATAAGGAGCGGTTGTTACAGATGTAATAACTTCAAATACTTATCTAAAACTTTTGGGTTATCTCCCAATAAGTACTTTTCTTTAACGTCTGTAAGTTAGGCATAAGAAGCAAAAAGAATCAAGTGTTCTCAAATGAAGAAGCATTAAGAGAAAATTTTGTTTTCATAGGAGAGGCAAAAGAAATCTTCTCTCTCTTCTTAGGGAAGTGTTCTATACCTTTCTTGAGTGGGAGTTGATATTTAATGGTGCCTTCTTTCATATCAATAATGGCACCAACAGTTCTAAGAAAAGGTCTTCCCAAAGTAATAGGACAAGAAGCATTGCATTCAACATCCAAAACATAGAAATCAACGGGGACATAGGCATTGTTAACCATAATAAGAACATCATTAAGACTCCCCATGAGTTTCTTTTTAGCATTATCATCAAGTGGGACATTCAAATAACAATCTTCAAGTGGAGGCAAATCAAGCATATCATAAATCCTTCTAGGCATAATAGAAACACTACTATCAAGATCACATAAAGCTTTGAAATCAAAATCATTCACTTTCATATTAATGATGGGTTCCCAACCATCTTCTTGTTTTATAGGAATAGAAGCTTTATGTTTCATCTTTTCTTCTGTAATCTTTATGAGAGCATCAGTAATGTGTTTTGTAAAGGCCATGTTCATAGCACTAGCATTAGGACTTTTAGCAAGCTTTTGTAGGAACTTAATAACTTCAGAGATATTACAACCATCAAGATCAAAATCATAATTATCATCTAGAGTAGTAGAGTTATTACTAGCCTCAACACTAGTGGTAGTGATAGTAGAAACACTAATGTTTCTAGCAATTTCATCTTCTCTTTCCCACTTAGCATGTAATTCAACTAATAGTCTAACATTTTCGTCAATTCTTACTTTTATGGCATTAGTAGCTGCAAAAGGATTATCAATAGTTTCAGGTTTAGCAGCCATTTTATTAATCAAAGAGATTGAGCTTCAGCCAAAGATGCTATATTTCTTTCAGCATTAGAGATTTTTTCCTCAATAGTTTTATTGAAATCAGTTTGTTTACTAATAAAGTCTTTAAGCATAACTTCAAGTTCAGAGGGAGCACTCCTATTATTGTTGTAAGAATTTCCATAAGCATTACCATTGTTAGGAGGATATGGCTTATAATTGTTGTTACCAAAATTATTCCTGTAGGCATTGTTGCTAAAATTGCTATTTCTTATAAAGTTCACATCAACTTGCTCTTCTTGAGAAACCAAAGAGGCTAAGGGAACATTATTTGGATCAATATGGGCTTTCCCATTAACAAGCATAGACATAATAACATCAATCTAATCACTCAAGGAGGAGGTTTTCTCAACAGAATTTACCTTCTTACCTTGTGGAGCTCTTTTAGTATGCCATTCGGAATAGTTAACCATCATATTATCTAGAAGCTTAGTTGCAGCACCCAAAGTAATGGTCATAAAGGTACCTCCAGCAGCAGAGTCCAATAGGTTCCTTGAAGAATAGTTCAACCCTGCATAAAAGGTTTGGATGATCATCCAAGCAGTCAGTCCATGAGTGGGACAATTCTTTACCAAAGATTTCATTCTTTCCCAAGCTTGAGCAACATGTTCATTATAAAATTGTTTAAACTTCATTATTTCACTTATCATAGATATAATCTTAGCAGGAGGATAGTATTTTCCAATGAAAGCATCTTTGCATTTAGTCCAAGAATCAATACAATTCCTAGTTAAGGAATTCAGCCACTCTTTAGCTTTTCCTCTCAAAGAGAAAGGAAACAATTTAAGCTTAATAATATCTCCATCTATATCCCTATGCTTTTGCGTCTCACAAAGTTCAACAAATTTATTTAGATGGGCAACAACATCTTCATTACCAATACCAGAAAATTATTCTCTCATAACAAGATTGAGTAAAGTAGGTTTAATCTCAAAGAAAGTAGCTTCAGGGACATGTGGAGCAATAGGTGTGCTCATAAAATCATTGTTGTTGGTGCTAGTGAAGTCACACAACTTAGTATTTTCTAGAGTAGTCATTTTTTTTGTGTTTTCAATAAAGAAAGCACACTAGTAAACTAATTTTTGTGTGTTTTTGATAAAGAAACAAGCAAACAAAGCAAAACAAAAATAACAAAGTAGAGAGATTGGTTATGATGGACTCCCCTTGTGAAGATGTCCTTGACTCCCTGGCAACGGCGCCAGAAAAAGAGCTTGATGGCCCAAAATATATCGAGCTCGTTGCGGAACCCCAAGAGGAAGGTATGATGAGCACAACGGCAAGTTTTCCCTCAGTACGAAACCAAGGTTATCAATCTAGTAGGAGCAAGGAAACACTCCAAAGGTGTTGCTAGATGAGCCTTGGCATGGCGCACTACCGGTGCTAGTAGCAACGTGGAGACCTGCACAACACAACCACAGAACTTTGCCCCCAACTTACGATGAGGTTGTGAATCTTACTGGTTTTGCTGAAAACAAAGGATTAAACATATCGAATGGAAGGAAGTAATAGTTTGTAGAAAGTAAACACAAAGCAGTAAACGTATCGAATGGAAGGAAGTAATAGTTTGCAGAAAGTAAACACAAAGCAGTAAACAGTTTGATTGTAGATTGAATGTAAAAGAAAGGATCGGGGTCCATAGTTCACTAGAGGTGGCTCTCCTTAAGATAGATAACATGTTGGGTGAACAAATTACAGCGGGGCAATTGACAAATATCGAGAAAGCATACAAGCATATACTAATCATCTTGACTCCTTTGAGATTCGATTGGGCATTACAACATTATACATAGACCGCCATCCAACTGCATCTATGACTAATAATCCACCTTCAGGTTATCATCCAAACCCCCTCCAGTATTAAGTTGCAAGCAACAGATTATTGCTTTACAAATTGCATGTAAAGTAAACAATACGATTGTTCTATGAACAAAGGATTGTTGTTTTCTCCGTAGTAGCAACAACACATCTTGTACCTTAGAGATTTCTGTCACTTCCCCAGATTACCAGAGGCATGAACCCACTATCGAGCATAAATACTAACTCTTGGAGTTGCTAGCATCTACTTGGCCAAGATAGCTACTAACAACAGAAAGCATGCAAGATCACAAATAACAAAGACATGATAGAATCAATAATCAATTTGAAAAAGCATCTCAATATCCATCAGATCCTCGCAAACACAACATGCAGAATTACAAATAGATGATCTTGATCATGAACGGAGCTCACAAGATCTAAACATGATAGCACAAAGGAGGAGAACCAGCCATCTAGCTACTACATGGACCCGTAGTCTAGAGATGAACTACTCATGCATCACACCGGAGGCTTGGATGATGATGAAGAAGGCCTCCAGGGTGAATTCCCCTCTCTGGCAGGGTGCCAGGAAGAGCTTCAGATCCCTCCCGATCTAGGGATGTTGATGACAGTGGCTACAGACTCTTTCATGGAATTTTGATCGGGTACTTAGGGTTTCCCTATCAGAGGCAACATATAGGCGGAAGGAGAGGCCGAGGGGTGCCTAGGGCGGCCAGACCACCCCCTGGCGTGGGCCAGGCCTGGCTGCGCGGCCAGGTGGTGTGGCCGGGCCCCAGAACCTCTCCGTCTCGTATTCTGGCTCCAGGTGTCCCCCGGCAAAATGATGACTTTGGCTTTTGTCCCGTCCAATTCCGAAAATATTCATTTTCTGACTTCTTGGAACCAAAACAGCAGAAAACAGGCAGCTGGCACTATGGCTCTTGTTAATAGGTTAGTCCAAGAAATCATATGAAAAGTTCTCCAAAGTGTGGACAAAACATAAGAAAGTAGATAAAACCAAGCATGGAACATAAAAAATTATAGATACATTTGCAATGTATCAGCATCTTCTCAAACTATCATGCCTAACTTAAAGACGTTAAAGAAAAGTACTTCTTGGGAGATAACCCAATAGTTTTCTTGAGGCTTGGAATTTATTACTTCTATAATAACCTCTCCTTATCCTTTTTTATTTGATTTTTGTGCCAAGAATAACCTCTAATGAGAGGGAAGTAAGATTTGCGGAAGTGCTGTCCCGAAACAGATTTTTCTGCTTCACTATACAAATTCGTGAAAAATCTCGGTATGTCGGATTGAGCTGTAATTTTACGAATAAATCCCCCAGGTTGTTAGATAAATTTCATTAGTTCAACACTTTTCGATTTGAGCAACATAAGGTCTTATAAAAAATTGGTTTTCACCTGCTGGTCTGTTTTGACAGATTTCTGCCATTATTTGCATTTGCCTCTTTATCGATATATTTTTTGGTTCTTTTTGGTGAATTGAGATGTTTTAGGGAATTGCTACAGTAGCTTGTGTTTTTAATGAAAGTTTTGCTGTTTTAAAACTAAACCCCAAAGGTTTATTATCTCTTGAGTACACTAATGTTGCTAATGAAGATTGTGTGAAGTTTTGTATGAAGGAAATTTTCAGGTGTAGGGAAAGAATGATGTAATTAGATGAAGAATGGACAAACGATAAAGCTTGGGGATGCCACCCCGTGTCACCGCAAGAAATATTCAAGAGGTACAAGCATCAAAGCTTGGGGATGCCCAAGGCATCCCCTTCTTCATCAATAAAAATCCCAGGTCTTTCTAGACACTTCGTTTTTATTGTTTCATGCACTGTTCTGTTGTTCTTGGAGCGTCTTTGTTTTTGTTTTTAGTTTTCTTTTGCTTGGTTTGTTGCAATAAGTTGGTTGGTTCCTAGCACTTCTTTTGTAGAGAGACACACTCCGTTTTCATTGCCTAGAACACTCTAGTTTTCATTCTTATTGTTTTGTGAGTGTTCACTTTTGCTAGCACTGTGTTTAGCCTTAGTTTCTTGTGCTTTCAGCTTAGAAATTTTTAGCTCTTCTTTGTGGATTCGTGAGACAATCTCACTGATCTTTATTTATTATTATCTTTGTGAGTTTTCAAATAAAGTTGATTTGGATTAGAAAAGAGTAGGAAAGTTCATTCTTAAGTGGTAAAAATGAGCCTATTTTTGACTGTGACTTAGACTTTATCATGTTATGCTTGATATTTATCATCGGATTGATGACAAGTACGCCATGAGGGGGTCCTCGAGGCGTGCGGAAGAGAGGGGTGTGAGACGTACGGTGTTCCGGGACGGTGAGCACACAAGTTTACCCTGGTTCGAATCCGCCGGCTTTGGATGGATCCTACTCCTACTAGCAATCCAGTAATACGGCAGAGCCAGAATATGGGTTATAAGGGTTCGCCTGTGCGAGTTGAGATTGTGATTGTAAGGGGTGCCCTAAAGACTCTCCCTAGGACGGCTTATATGGATATCCGGCCTAGGGTTTACAGGAGAGATCTATCCGGCTACGACTAAGAGTCGGTTATAGAGTACATCTTGAACTACAAGTAACACTATGGGCCTATGTCGGTAAGTCTTCTGGGCCTTCTCGTAGCCGGACTGGACTCTGTTTCTTCTCCCTGACTGGGCCGCCCATGAAGCAAAGCTCTAACCCGAAGTGGGCCACCCTGGTCAGTGAGGAACTGTGAGGATACCCGGAAAGTATATCCCCAACAGCAGCCCCCGGAAGTCTCCAAGATCCAAAGTCGAATTCATCCTCGTCTAGCCTGATCTTCGACTTGCAGAATCTTGAAGGGTTCCTGAAACTTCAAAACAAAAAATACGATCCGGGTCTCAAAAGTAAGTCGGGCCTATCATTAAGTTATTCAGATTTTCCAGCTTGATATTCAAACTAAGCCGGAACTTGGTCTCTGACGTCATCTGACACTGGTCATGGTCAAGTCACGTCACTGAAAGACATCCTGTTAGCACGACCGTTGGTGGGTCCGCCGTTCGCTGAACCAAGGCGCCGTTTCAATGCGTACGTGGAGATCGAGGTGACGTAATCATCGAGTGGGACCTTCCCAGTTCTTTCCACGACGCGTGGCATATTTAATGTGGCTTTTGCACGAATCTTGGCACGGTTAGGTGGTTATAAGGGGTGAGGATTCCTTTCCCTCATCTTCACCTATTCCCCTTGTCGTTTCCTCTCCTCCACTTCTCCCTCGCGCACAGAGCTCCCCTGCTTCCCAGATTCCCAGCGCCGCCCATCCAAGGTCACTGGCGCACCGGAGGAATGGCTTCATCTTCATCATTTGGCTTGGCTGGGGCCGCAGTGGCAGCGATGGCGGTGGAGGCGGTAGAGAAGGAAAGCAATCGCGGGGTCTGGATCCCCTGTGTCCTCGATGACGAGAAGATCTGCGGCGTGGAGAATGAAGGGCTCCTCCGCGCCGGCGGCTGGCGGAGCGGTTTCGGTGAAACCATCCCTAATCCTCACACCGACGAGGAGGTGCACTTCGGTACCCACCTCGACAGAGGTTTGTCTTTCCCTCCCTCAGAATTCTTTTCCGAGGTGATAGATCACTACGGTGTTCAACTTCACCATCTTCCCCCCAACTCCATCTTAGAGATGAGCGCCTATGCAGCTTTGTGTGAGGGATATATTGGCATTAGGCCGAGTCTCACTTTATTCCGGTTCTATTTTCATGTCCAGAGAAACTCCATCACTGCCGGTAATCCTTATATTACCGGCACGATTAGCCTTTCAATTAGACGCGAGCGTGTTTATCCTCGCATTTTAGCTAGTGAGTCGGTCAAACAGTGGCCGACTACCTTCTTTTATCATAGGGAAATTCCTGCTCCCGGTAAAGCTACTGCTTTGCCGACTTTCATCGACGGAGCCGCCACGGCAAAGAGGCGGATCAAATATCTGATGAAACACAAGGGCCTAAGAGGGTCCGACTTAGTCCAGTCCTGGGTGGCACGTCGGATCCAGCCTCTTCAGTACCACGACGACCGACTGATGCATTCCATCACGGCGTCGAAAAATGACTCCCTTCGCATCAGTCCCAAGGCTTTAAAGCCATAGTATTACATAAGCCAGATCAAATGGCTGATAAAGGAGCGGATCGAGAGAAAGATCCCGGATTTGTTATTGGACATGCACACAGTGGAAGACCCTGTAGTGCCGGTAAGCTTTAGCAATAAACCCCTTTTTATATGTTTCACCTTTAACTTGTTTTGCAATACTGAGATATTATCTTCTTTTCACCTTGCCGACCTCCCTGAGTCGGAACTGGCTCCTATTGAGGGATATCCTCCAGAGTTTTCTCAGGAGGAGGAACTGGTCCCACTGCCGGACGTTGTGCCCAGGAAGCACAAAGCTCCGACAGTGGCCATCGGCACATAGGAAGTGCCAGTTGTGAAGAGGTAACTTTCCACACAACTTCCGCCTTTGTACTTTATCGGTAATTTCTTCCGAGACATAATGTTCTTTATTCTATTACTTTCTCGGAGCTAAGCAGCTCATCAAGGGCAAGGGGAAAGGGAACGTCTTGAAGCCCCTACGTCGGACGAAGCTAACCATGGCTTCTCCTGCCGCAGCTCCTCCGACTCCTGCCCCTCAACCTTCTGCAACACCGGTGATTACTCCATCGTCGGTTGTCATAGAAGATCTGGCTCCCTCAACAGGGCCAGCAACCCTTGAGTCGCAGACTAACGTCACCGTAGGTGGCTCAGGTTTTGATAAGGGCGAACCCTCTTCGGGTAATGATCCCTCGGTAGAGACTTTCGCCAAAAACCTCCTGAACAATCCGGGACTTGCCAAATTTGGCTTGTCTCAGAAATCTGCGGAAGAAATCCAGCGGCTGGCCCGGCAATGCCTGGAAAGCCGTAATATCTCTGCCGAAGAAGAAGCGCAAGAAGCAGAGGACGTAAAGTACTCTGATCTTCTTGAACAAGTCCGCCTTCGCGACGAGGGACTAAGAGCTGGTGTGCTTCCACCACCTCTGGTTATTCCACTCACCCTCGCCGAGAAGGTTACTACTGAGGTGAACATGTGCCTAAGCAAGCTCACACATGAACATCATGTAAGTCAGAATTCCAACTCACGTTTTTCTTTATTGTACTCTATATCATATCCTCTAGCCCCCAAGCATGAAGTTGGATATATAATCCAGTTTTATGCTTCCTTAGGATGCCAAAGAATGAACTAGTGTAGCCCCCAAGGCTCGTGCTGATATTAGTTACAATATTAGCCCGTGTCTTTAGTAGACTTCTGACTCTGGGTATTCTGACTTACAAAAAGTTAATTCATATAACCAGGATTTGTTGAAGAATGTCTGCAACAAGCGGAGAGAGATCAGAGCTCTCCGACTAAAAAATGCTGAGCTTAAAGTTTCCAAGGATGAGGCCGAAGGTAAACATTCCGAGACTCAAACCTTGTCCTGTGTTGTCATAGTCGAATAATTTTGCTGAACTGTTGTTCTTTTTGACTTATAGCACTGGTAAAATAGTCCTGTGCTATGATCGAAGAGGCCGAAAATCTGAAGACCCTAGTGGTGGAAAACAAGGATCTCCGCCGAGAGCTTGACCAGCTTAAGGCGGATCATGAGAAGAGCATAGCTCAAGTTCTCGAATCCTCCTCCATGGCCACCGTGGAGCGTGATCGCAAGATTGCACTCCACGAGCAGAAAATTTTGGATCTCAACGATGAGCTTTGCAGAGAGAAGGACCTTTCCGAGGCACTCCGGGCTGAACTCCGGAGTCTTCGTGAAGAGAAGACCAAAGTTGATGACGTCATCTTTGGTATGTTTCCATCTTTCTGACTTGTTTACATTCTTTGACTCTTTCGATGTCGGATTTACTTAACCGTTTGTGTTATATGCATAGGTCCTCTAAACTTGACGGACTCCACCTCCGCCGAGCCTCGCACCCACCGGCTTACCCAAGTTGGTGATCTGCTTCATGACTTCCGGCAATCCATCGAGGATATTGGCAAAGCTCTTAGAGTTCCGGACATGCATAGCATGTTCGACTTTTAGGTGCGGGACAAGGCAAAGGAGATGTCACAACTTGTTCAGGACTGGAACATGTCCTATGCGCGATCCGCAGCGCAGAACGCTCTCACCATGGTCATGAGCCACCATGGAGGCATGGAAATCTGGAAGTGACCAGAGGGTACTCTACTGTGGACGAAGACAGACAGGAGCAAGACATCAAGGCCATCATGGACTCCTGCGCCGGATATGGGTGTCATGTAGCTGACTTGACCAGCTATGACACTCCCTTCTTCACCCGCGTGGACATGCCGCCTCCACCTCCCGAAGAAGCAGCCAAAGTGTCCGATGATGAACAAACCATATCGGATTTGGACATCTTGGATCGTTATTAGGGCGCGGCTGATGTGTCTAGCAAGCCGGCAGCTCCTACCTCTTCTCATGCATCATAGATTATTAGAAACAAATGTGTTATTCTGAAAAACATTATGGATCTGTAAATATGTAGTATTATACTCTTTTTTGCTAGTGCTAAGTTTTAATCTATTCATCACTTTTGGCTTAAATTTTTGTGTGCCTGAAATGTTTGCATAAGCACTTATACTTTTTTGTCTATACTTATCATTTATCTGGCTTTCCGCCTCGTCCCTTTCATGAGTCGGCTAAACTTTCTGCACGGAAACTTTGCCGAGCAACGGAGCTCAATTGCTAAACCAGTTTAAACTCGGAAACAAAGCTGGCTTCCAGTACCAATAATTCACTACTCGGAAAATGCCCACATCTGTCAATCAGACAAATAACCAAAGTATAGACTAGAAACTTTAGAGTTATACCCGAGGGTAGCATATTTAGAATCGGAAATCTAAACCAGAACAAGCATGAGCATAAAGTACTTTCAAGTATTCTGGGATTTTCGACTGTGACATGATCATTCGAAAATAAGATGGTAAAAACTTCTCAGAAAAAACTTTGAGGTAACCAAACTTTTATTTCTCACAAAACATGTACATATATATGATTACAAAGAAGGATAAACTAAGAATAAAAGGGACGTAGCTGAGCAATATTCCACGGTCTGTCTAACTCATCCGGATTTGTACTGCCTCTAGCTCTCTTTCTATTCTTAGTAGCAAGTCTTTCTTTGACTGGCCTCATATCAGTTAGGTAGTATGAATCATTGTGCAATACTCGACTAACTAAAAATGGCCCTTCCCATACTGGGGAAAGTTTGTGCTTTCTTTGTTGCACAAGCCGGAGAAGCAAATCACCTTTATTAAAAGATCTGTTTCTGACTCTCTGGTTATGATACTTGCGTAACTTCTGCTGATAGGTTGTTGATCTCATTTCAGCAATGACGCGAACTTCTTCGACTAAGTCGAGATCATTTTGTCGAGAAATCTCGGCATCCTCTTCGATATACGCGGCCACTCTAAGATAAGTGTGAATCAAATCACTAGGAAGAACTGCTTCTGCGCCACAGACCAAGAAGAAAGGTGTGTATCCCGTTGACCTGTTCGGAGTTGTTCGTAAACTCCATATTACAGAAGGTAATTCCTATTCCCAAGCCCCCGCAGCACGTTGTAGTGGTGCTTCGAGTCTCGGTTTTAGGCCTTGTAGGATTAAACCATTTCCTCTTTCGACTTGTCCATTAGCCTGTGGATGTGCGACTGACACAATGTCAAGCCGGACATTTTGTTCGTTGCAGAATTCGGCAAGTTCTCCCATAGAGAAATTACTCTCATTGTCCGTGATAATACTATGCGGATAACCATACCGGATTATAACATCCTCGACAAATCTTTTGGCTATTGCTCCATCACAACTAGTGACAGATTTAGCCTCAATCCATTTGGTGAATTTATCCACCATCACTAAGAGGTGAGTAAATCCACTTGGAGCCCGTCTAAACGGTCCTACCATGTCAAACCCCCAGACCACGAAAGGCCATATTATAGGTATTGTTCGCAGCTGATCAGCAGGAACGTGAGCTTGTTTGGCGTACTTTTGGCAGCCTTTGCACGTCTTGACTAGACGTTCGGTGCCTGAGCTGTAAGCCAGAAAAAACTGTGTTGGAAAGCTTTTGCCACTAAAGATTTGGCTGCAGCATGGTGACCACACTCGCCTTCGTGGATTTCTCTTAAGATTTCCACTCCTTCTTCCGGAGATACGCAGCGCTGAAATACCCTAGATACACTCCGCTTATAGAGCTCACCACTAACTACAGTATAGGCTTTTGCTCGTTGGATGATCTGCCGGCTCAGAACTTCATCTTCGGGTAATTTGCCATCTAGCAAATAATCAAGGTAGGGCTGGGTCCAGCTGGGAATTACAGCCAGAACTGCTATCAAAGGTGAGTCGGATTTGATCGGATATTCCTCATCTACTCCCTTTATTGAGGGAACTTTGAGGTGCTCTAAAAAAGCGCCATCCAGGACCTCTTTCCGTGCAGAGCCTATTCGATATAGTGCATCTGCTTCCTCATTTTCTGCTCGAGGGATGTGTTGAACCTCAAACCATTCGAACGATTTAGATAAATCATCCACGATAGCTTTATATGTTGCCATGTGCTTATTTGCATTACAAATATCTAACACTTGCTGAGCAACAAGATCCGAATCTCCGTAACACATCAATCGTCGGATGCTGATATCCTTAGCAATCTGGATTCCATGCAGCAGTGCTTCATACTCGGCAATATTATTTGTCGCTGTGAAGTGGATCTGCAACACGTATAAAAGTTTATCTCCTTGGGGTGATTTGAGCACCACGCCAGCCCCCGAGAGCCTTAGACCCGTCAAAATATAGGGTCCAATATTCTGACTCAGGGAGGGTCATATTCTCTTTCGTCTCTGTCCAATCAGCAACAAAGTCAGCAAGGATTCGGGATTTGATTGTTGTCCGAGGTTTGTACTCAATATCGAAAGCTGAGAGCTCTATGCCCCATTTGGCGACGCGTCCTGTGGCGTCACTGTTGTTGATTATATCTCTCATGGGAGCTATGCTCACCATGGTAATTGGATGCTCCTGAAAATAGTGTCGTAGCTTACAAGATGCTAAGAACACACCATAAGCTAGCTTTTGATAGTGTGGATACTGTTGTTTCGATTCTGTCAAGACCTCGCTGACAAAGTAAGTTGGACGATGTACCAAGTGTTCTTGATTTTCCTATGGTCTCTCCACTACCATAATGATACTGACGACTTTGTTTGTCGCAACAAGATAGAGCAACATCGGTTCCTGTGGTTCCGATGCAGCAAGGATAGGAGCAGATGAGAGTACTTTTTTCAGGTCGTGTAGCGTAGCCTCGGCTTCGTCGGTCCACACAAAATCCTTGGTCTTTTTCAAGAGTTTGTATAATGGTGCGGCTCTCTCACCGAGCCGGCTTACAAACCGACTAACTACAGCGATGCAACCACTCTTAGTCTTTATACGTCCTTCAGGCGAGTTGGCCTGGAAATATTGAGTATAGCCTTGACTTTGTCTCGGTTCACCTCTATGCCTCTTTGAGACACGATGAAACCTCACAATTTTCCAGCTGGGATTCCAAAGAAGCATTTCTTCGGATTAAGCATTATGTTGTATTTTCGTAGATTGGTGAATGTTTCCTCTAAGTCGGAAATCAACGTTTCCTTCTTTTTGGACATCACCGCAATATCATCCACATATGCATTCACATTGCGTCCGATTTGATCGTGGAGGCAACGTTGCATTGTGTGTTGGTACGTAGCTCCTGCGTTCTTCAGCCCAAAGGGCATCGTAACAAAACCGAAGGTTCCGAAGGGAGTTATGAATGAAGTTTTGACTTTGTCAGATTCCTTCATCCGAATTTGGTGATAACCGGAATATGTGTCGAGAAAACAGAGGAGTTCCGAGCCTGCCGTAGAATCGATACCTTGATCAATCCTAGGTAGAGCAAACGGATCTTTAGGACAAGCCTTGTTCAAGGCAGTATAATCAACACACATCCTTAAATCAGTGTTGTCCTTTTTAGGGACAATTACAGGATTGGCCGACCACTCAGTGTGGATGACCTCTTCTATGAATTCGGCTAACTCGAGTCGTGCTAGTTCCTTAGCTATTGCCTTATGCTTTTCATCGCCTAAACATCGTAAGGACTGTTTCACGGGTTTAGCGTTTGGGTTTACATTTAAAGAGTGCTCGGCAAGTTCCCTAGGTACTCCGGTCATGTCAGATGGCTGCCATGCAAAGATATCTTGATTTGCTTTGAGGAACTTGACGAGCGCGCTTTCCTATGCGCTATCTAGGCCACGCCTATCTGGGTCACCTTGGAGGGGTCATCATCCTTCAACGGCGTCTTCTTCGTCTCTTTTGATGCCTTGAACTCCGGATTCGTCTTTGTCACCTCCTTCTTCGTTGCGGGCATCTCAGACGGATCTATGCTCTTCTTGATCTCCTGGTACTCCTGGGCGTGCAGCACGGCTTCAGCAAAGGCGGCATTTCCATCCTCGCACTCTCGCGCTTTCTTCGGGTCTCCCCTGATAGTGATCACGCTGTTGGGAACTAGAATTTTCATCATATTGTAAATGTAACACGGACGAGCCATAAAAGCCCAGTAAACCGGACGTCCGAATATAGCATGGTACGTGCTCTTGAACGGGACCACTTCGAAGGAAAGTGCCTCCGTTTGATAGTTCTTTGGAGTTACAAAGGTAACATCCAAAGTGATTTCTCCTAGGGAATTTGCTTGTCTTCTTGGGACAACCCCATGAAAGATCACTGAGCTGTGGTTCAGCTAGGTCTCCGAGATCTTCATCCGGCATAGCGTTTCGACATACAGAATATTAATACTGCTGCCACCGTCCATGAGAGTCTTGGAGAAACCATAACCGTCAATAAGTGGATTGACGATTAAGGCGTATTTTCCTCGCCTGTGCAACTTAGGCGGATGATCGGCACGGTCAAATGTGATTGCCACTTCCGACCAGTCCAAGAATTGAGGGACAGCAGGAACTGTTGCATTGAGCTCATGTAGAACGACCTTCTTGACCTTTGCTGGTTGAGATCCGAGGAAGGTGACATAAGTGTCTTTCTTGGTCAGAAATTTTTTCTTCCCTTCCGGCTTGGGATTTGAAGCGTCAGCTTCCTCCATGTCGGAATCTTCCTTGGTATCTTTATCCTTTTCGGGATTCTTCTTTCCCTTCTTCCGCTTAGCTTTGTAGCCAGCGGTATCATCTCTTTTAATGTCGTCATTGAAACGACACTCGATGTTTGTGTGGGACGAGCCCCCATTGGCGTCTAAGTGATGCACACATGGGTTATTGGCAATGTCAGCCCAAGAGTAGGTTTTTCCAGGTTGCTGGTCTCCTCCACCTTGGACTCTTGACATCCCACGACCGCGTCCACGACCACCGCCACGTCCTCCTCATCCTCCAGACCCGAAAGTAGCAGTGACCACTGCTGTTTCCGCATTGGGTTTTTCTTCCGAGGTATTCTTGCGCTTCTGAGCCTGTTGCTTTGGTTGTTTTGCCGACTATGGCACAGCCAGACATTGAGTAATCCCTCTACGTCGTCGTCAGCATCTGCATACTTTCTCACTGTTTCTATCATCTCTCCCAAATCCGTCACCTTGTCACACTTAAAACGATGACGCAGTAAACCAATTGGGAGACCTACAATGAAAGCTTCAATCGCAGTTTGGTCATTTACTCCTTCACGGGAGTTCTTGGTGTCGATCCATCGTCCGAGATAGTCTCGGCAAGTTTCTCCGGCTTTCTGGGTGCAACGCTGTAGGTCTCCGACCGTACAGGGCCTCCGGTATGTGCCTTCGAAATTCCGAAAGAACACACTTTGCATGTCATACCAGTTGTGGATGGTGTTCTTCAGAAGTTCATTGAGCCATGATCGTGTCGTCTTCCGCAACATGAGTGGGAGATATTGGGTTGCGACCAGGCCATTTCCGCCTTTGGCGATGCAACAAGCTTGGAAGAAATCCTGTAGCCAAGTATCTGGCCGAGCTATACCGTCGCAGGCTTGAATATGTCTTGAGATAGAAAATCCTTCCGGGAATCTTGTAGCTCTTATGCGTGGCCCGAAGCACTTTGGGCCCACGTATATATCATCATTTCCATAGCACTGCACCTCTATATTGGAGTTGATCCTGTGCCTTGCGTCATTTGGGGATAGAGATTGTCCCGAGTGACGGCTATGGCTGCGGTGCCTTGGAGCTGGACTTCAGCTTCTGCCACCACCTCCTCCACCACGACTCCCTCCTTGGCCTCCTTGGGAGCCATTGTGATGGCTACTTGGCAGAGAAGGTGGAGCAGCTGGGTTCTTTCCAGCTGATCGCCGGCCTCCATCCGGAGCATCATTATTCCGGTTCCAGGGAGGGTCTTCATTATGACGAGCCCCCTGCCGGCTTGACTCGGCATGGTGTCCGTCGTTCCTTCGCCTGTCATCCGGATGGCTTGCATGTGTAGGAGGTGGCATTCTTTGTCGGTCCTCCTCCTGACGTTTCTCTTTATCTTCTTCCCTGCGGTCTTTCGACTCTCGCCGGGGAGGATTCCTCGGATTCAGTGCAGCGATTGCCTCTTGCTCCACAACTGGGTTAATGTTACGCCAGTCACGAGAAACTTTGTGGTGCTGTCCTGAAGATCCGGTTCTTGAGTAGTTGTCTTCCCGACGGTCGGAACGATGTTGCTGTTCTGGAACATGTTGGGGTCTTACATCGGCCCATGACAGATCTGTGCGACATTGGTCAGAATCGGAGACCAGCTTTTGATTTCCGGACAGGGCGACCTTTTGCTGCTCTAGTCCTTTGTTGAGTAGTTTGATTCCCAACCAGATCTGCTCCGGGCCTGGATTAGCTGATAGGATTTCCCGAGCCGCAACGGTGTTCTGTACTGGCGTTGGATACACCCAATCCTTGTTGCTGTTGCATCGAGGCATCCCAAGTTCTCCTCTGAAAAGGACTTTGTGAATCTGCGGGAATTGGTCATCATGAGTATGACGCTTCCTAGTCTTCTGATGTTGCCTGGAGTTGTTCTTCTCCGCAGTTGCCATGCGTTTCTTTTCCTTCTCAATGGTTTTGGCTTCATCGAGGAGTACTTGGCGACGCGCTTCTAGGTCCTGGGCCCTCTCATCCAGCTCTTCAGCAGTAAGTTCTGCAGCTGTAGGAATAGGTGTGGTTAATGCAGCATCGATGAGTTTATGTGCACCTTCAGTGATCACGTGTCCATCCACCGACTCTTCTTTGCGCTCGTCTGGGATAAGTGCTCCATCCGAGTCTTCCTCGTATTCCTCGGCAATCACCTCCTCTGCCGGAGGTCTTTTGCCGGGGTCTTGTTCTTCTTCTTTGCCTTCTTGGCAGCGCCGGTAGCAAAGACGGCTTTGGGTCCATTTCCCGGAGTCAAGCTCTGATCGGTACTTTCGGACATCTGGACCTCGGGCTTATCTCCGATTTCCATGGCGTATTGCACTTTGGGAGAGTTTTCCCCGGATCCTTCATCCATGGCTTCTCCTTCCTCTACAGCTTTGGATTTATACTCCTCTTCTTATTCCGTGGAGAACTTTCGGAAATCTGCCGACGTCATCGATTCATCCGAGGATGCGGGTACGTCGGCGTTTGTTCCGATCGCCTCCAGCACAGAGTCGGTGTTGTGTCCAGCATCGGCAGAGCCGGATCCGGATCCCACATATCCGATAAAGTGTGATACGCCCCTCCTGAGATAGCTGCGGTCTTCATAGTAGGCTTCGTCGAAACGTTTGATGGTCTCGAGGATTTCTTCTATGCCTGATTTTTGCATCATCATGCGCCTTAGTGTGCATCTCAGGAAAGGCCTGTCTGTTTCGGTGTCATCAGAGCCAGAACCAGCATTGTTGTTATGCTCCTCCTAGATTTCGACTTCAGCGAATGAGTCGATCTGGGATTCAATCTCTCTAGGGAGATCCACTCCAGATTCAACTTGGACCGCCAGGTCTTCCTCAGGCTCGGATTTCTCCACTGTCTCCACAACTGGTGCGGGCTGGGTGGGATTAGGGTTTTCTGAGATCCAGAACTCTGCCGCCTCCACGAACAAAGGGGATCCAGAAATTTCTTTTGCCTCTATCATCACCGCTAGGGTGGGTGGGGCAGGTTCAGCAAAGCCGATGTAAACAACGATCTCGCGAAAAGACATGATGGTGTAGGTGGTCACGGCTTCCCTAGCCGGAATCCAGGTCTCGTCGAGAACGATGAGAGGGACGTTGCTGGCATACAGGATGCGACCAATGGTGATAGTCTCGCCGATTCCGATTCTTGCAGATTTCGCTCGGAACGCAGATCCGAAGCTCACTTGCCCCACGGTGGGTGCCAACTGTCGTTGGATTAATGACAAGTACACCATGAGGGGGTCCTCGAGGCGTGCGGAATAGAGGGGTGTGATATGTATGGTGTTCCGGGATGGTGAGCACACAAGTTTACCCAGGTTCGAATCCGCCGGCTTTGGACGGATCCTACTCCTACTAGCAATCCAGTAATATGGCAGAGCCGGAATATGGGTTATAAGGGTTCGCCTGTGCGAGTTGAGATTGTGATTGTAAGGGGTGCCCTAAAGGCTCTCCCTAGGACAGCTTATATGGATATCTGGCCTAGGGTTTACATGAGAGATCTATCCGGCTATGACTAAGAGTCGGTTACAGAGTACATCTTGAACTACAAGTAACACTATGGGCCTATGTCGGTAAGTCTTCTGGGCCTTCTCGTAGCCGGACTAGACTCCGTTTCTTCTCCCTGACTGGGCCGCCCGTGAAGCAAAGCTCTAACCTGAAGTGGGCCACCCTGGTTAGTGAGGAACTGTGAGGATACCCGGAAAGTATATCCCCAACAATATTGTTTTGGCTTTATGCTTAGTGATTATTTCTGTAGCATGACATGTTATAAAAAATTGAGATTGCTTAATGTACCTTGAAAGAATCATGCGTTGTTTTAGCATATAAAAGCATAATATTGTGGTATTCTCCTTTAATGCTTTATTTGGGTTGACTTGGCGCATGCTCACACCATGTTAAGACTATACCAAGTCACCATAGCCTTTATGATCATTTAGTTTTCGACTTGTAATATCACTTTATGCTTTAATTAATGATGTTTTGTCGCTTTGCATGATTATGGCTATTATTGCTCTCTTAGTTGGTCGCTCCCAGTCTTTTGCTAGCCTCCATACCAAGTATGAGTTCCACTCATGCATCCAACTCCAAATAAAACCAAGTTATTCCAAAGAGTCCACCATACCTACCTATTAGCATTTGCTATTCCAAGTATATTCATGTTTTTATCTACCTTACGAATTAAACTTGTTATGTGAAAATTAGTGATTAAAGCTCTCACGAACTTGATGGCACACTTTACTTTTCTTGCCCCTAATAAACTTGAACCATTGTGTCATCTATGTTGTATATGCTTGCACTTATACGTTGGGAATTAGCAGAACCATGTTGTCATGGGGAACACTTTCAACATTGCACTTGTACATTGTACCCAGTTGATATCATGCTCTTTTGTTTATGGATGTCGTCAGTGTAAAATGAAAGGGGAGCTTTTAAGTCCATGGAGTTATGTATGTGTTTTAGAGAAACGCCTGGGCCGCTAGCCTAAGCCATGCCTAATCATGGCGGAAACTTGCAGCATCACCATAGTGAGCAATCTATGAAGCATTCTTCTTATAAAAAATAGATAGAGTTTGAGAAAAAAAGAAAAAAAGATGAGAAAAGAGGAAAGAGATAAAAAAGCACCATTTTCCCATGGTAAATAAGAAGATTGCTGGGATGCTCATTGTCTGGTTGCCTTATCATTTTGATTATGGGATAGCTCCTGTATCATGTGCAAGGGGTACCTCGTTAGCGGTTCTCTATGATACACATGTACTTACTATGAGAAGAACTTACCGGTAACTAAACTTGAGTAGCATGAGAAGCGATCCTCGTATTCAAGGGACATGAGATTGCCAACTTATACTTTGTCAAGCATATACTCCATATTTTGTTCACTTTAACCTTAATCACTTCAAGATGCTTATGATAGGGGTAATGAGAGCTGAAAGCTAATAAGTACCATAATTTTTGGAAGCTCTTTATGAGTCTTGAATCCTTGCTTCCTTCTATGAAGGCCTTTCTTTTACTTTTATGTTGAGTCTCCATCTTCTATCTTTATGCACCTATTGAGAGAGCATAGTGGCCATTCTTAGTTTAATGTGCATTGTCCTAAAACTTGTTGATTGATTCATAATTTTGATATTGCTTGTTCTTACACTATTTGTATCAAGTCACCCTTATGAACTTTGAAGGTGTCCTATGCATTTATGTTTTGCTACACTATGAGGAACAAGCTGAATACCATTCTCATTATGTTTTCTATATGTTAAACAAACAAACGTCTTTCAAAGCATTGTTATTCATGAATCTTTTGTTTGTACCTTTTCATGTTATAACATAGTTGCTATGTCTTATTGTTAGAACTATATCTTTCATGATATGTTAAAGTACTATGATCCCAGCTATCCATGTTCTACAAATGCTTTGATGAAGATTATGATGGTCCATGTCACCTTAAAAATTATTCTTTCTTTTTATCACTTACCTACTTGAGCACGAGCAGGAGTTAAGCTTGGGGATGTTGACACGTCGTAAACGTATCTATAATTTTTTATGTTCCATGCTTGTTTTATATCTATTTTCTTATGTTTTGCTCATACTTTGAGATACTTTTATGCATTTTATAGGCCTAACCTATTAACAAGATGTCACAGTGTCAGTTTCCTGTTTTCTACTGTTTTTGGTTTCAGAAAAGCTGGAAAAGAAATATTCTCAGAATTGGACCGGACAAAAGCCAAAATCAATATTTTACCGGTAGACTCATGGAGCCAGAAGACGAGACGGAGAGGGGCCAGGGGCTGGCCACACCATGTGGTGGCGCAGGTCCCCCTGGCCGCGCCACCAGGTGGTGTGGGCCCCTGGTCCACCCTCTAACCACTACTAGGAAAACGCACGTCTGTGGCGCACCTGTTTTCCCCTTCGGTGGCGCACTAGGGGTGCGCCACGACTTCTGCGCTACGGCTAAAAAGTGCCTGTAGCGCACTGCCAGGTGCGCTACAGGTATCTCGAGTTAGTGGTAGCGCACTGCTTTGTGCGCCACGGCTGTTTTTCCTGTGGCGCATGATGTAGTGCGCTACTAGTATTTGACAACGTGCGCCACTAACCAAGTATATGTGCGCAACGGCTGAGCTTTTCAAAAAAAACTCAATATAGATGATATTTAATACAGATTATATACAATACAACTGATATACACAGATATATAGTACAGAAATAAATACACAGATATACAGTACAGAAATAAATACATGGATATACAATACAAAAATAAATACATAGACAAGATAGAAACAAATACATATAGATAAGTCACATACATAAATACACAGTATAAGTTACATTATTTCGATCAAGTTACAAAGTAGCTAGTGATGACATGAATACATGTCTCAACCAAGTTAGAGCTCGCGGAAGCTCGCCTAGACATCTAAAGCAGGAACATGCAGGACAGACAACCAAGGACGATAAGCATCACCACGACGGAGGTGTAGGTCTTCATCCAGTTCCTTGTCCTAACTCCCGCTAGATAGCGCGCGTATCTAGCTTCCGCCTCCGCCATAGTATTGTACCCTTTGTAGCTATTACCGCTGAAACGGTGCACCTGTCTCTGGCAGTCTTCCCAATCATCGTAGACTCCGGGAACCCGTCCCTTGTACATGACGTACCACGTCATCTAAAAGTTGGCAATAATAATTAAATGGTGGGTGAAAAAACAAGTAAAAGTCACATATAAAGATATACTTATCAAATAAGGTAACAAAGTAAGCAAAAAATACCAAGTAGTAGCATGTACATGTCGACACACACAAGTACTTGTGGGGATAAAGAACTACAACTAGACCAACACATCAAGACTTCTGGCTCGGCTCAGGGAACGGGAGGACGCCTTGTTTCGTCATGAACGCCCTATAGTCACCCTGCATCTTTAGGCGATCTACTACGTCACGGTTATTCGGGGGATTGCCTTCGTAGAAGACCCCCCTGAAGTCATGACATCACGGCTGATGATTGCCCCAAACTGTTACTGGATGCGATACATCTCTTGTCTAATATCTGAATCATTGATCCTGGCCTTGGCTTTGGCCCACCGTTTGAGATGATCTGGCAGCGTAGAATTCTGTTGCTCTAGTAGGAACGCCCTCATGTGACGGAGTGCATAGTAGGCTTCCTTATGACTGCCTGCCAGCTGCTTCACGCAGGGGAATTCCGTCACATGGGTGAAGAGGTGCCTGCCAAATTTGAGATTCTTACGCACGAAGGTGGCGCCTTCTGCTGAGGCATAGCCGGTGAGAGCATCATCCAGAACTTCCTTGATCTTGTCGTAGTTTTTCTTATTTTCTTGACTCCCTGAGTCGAAATACGTGGCTTGCGAATGTTTCGGCGACAAGCAGATGAGTGTGCAGTGTTGATCTCTACACAAAACAATTCAAACGGAATGTGTTGGAAAAAGAATGATGAAAATCTAATAAAGCATGTTATGGCGGCGAGTGAATAATGACTTACTTGGGAAAGAAAGGCACGAGAATGTATTCCTTTGTCTTGTTCACCACCAAGATTCCTTGGAGGTACGAGGCCACGAATTGCCGTTCAATGGCGCTTCCCAAGCAGCCATCACGCATGTTGTAGGGGTCCACTATAGCGATGCCCGGGGTGTTCTCTCTAATGATCTAAATGGCCAGGCTGAGAGAAAACAGACGTACCATGGTATAGTGCAGCAGATACAGGTGGAACATATTGAAGATGTCGTCAAACCGCAGGAAGAACAGATCCGCGGGGACATTATCAACGAAGCCCAAGCCTCGTGGCACCTTAACCACGAATACCGGGTGCGAGGGATCTTTCTCCGCAAGAAGGCATCTCTCTATCATCAGCACACCGTCATGCACACTCCTCATTTCTGAAGTGGCGAGCCTGAGCAATTTCTTAGTTAGCATGGGCTCACCCGCCACATGCATCCTCCACATAATACCCCTGGGTCTTGGTGGCTCGTCCTGAAACCTGATCGGATTCGCAGTTGACGCTACCGGCTGGCTCGAGCTGCGAGATTTTCTTTTCATGGCCTTCTTGCCTTTTGGGAAGTGGGTAGGCACCACAATCTGAGCATCGATCACCCTATGTAGTGTGTCAGGGCTTAGAACAAAGGGCCGGTTGGATGTATCCGCTGGCTCGGTGAAGGTGCAAGCTAGAGGCGTCTCCTGAGAACCAAAGAGACGTTTGTCGCAAGTGGCTTTCTCTGCGGGGCCACCAGCTGGGTCTTCGTTTAGGTCGCCAGGGAAAAGATTAGTGTTGATGAAATCATCGAAGTAATCTTCGTCATCCTCATTCGGATCCTACGCCATGGTCATGTCAATATGACCAGCCGAACAATCGCGTGGAGGTGACGGCGGTAGCGGTGTGGGGGTCTTGCCATGGCTTGGCGCTGGCACGACAGGCGGTGTTGTTGTCTGTGGGGTGATGGCCCCGGCCATCGCCAAACGAATCATGCTCTTTGGCCATAGCAGGAATAAGCCGAAGCAACTTCTGAGGACAGCCGGCTCTTCTTCATCCGCTCCTGGGGGTTGAATGGGAGGTTCCAGGTCGTCGCAGCCCCTTAGCACCCGGATAATTTTAACCCTATGCACGCTATCTGGCATCGGCTTTGAGTGGAACGTGTGGTGCAAGGGTTGAATGATGGTACCCTTGGCAACATCCCTCAACTCGTTGTTCATGAAGCTTAATAGAGTGCATGGAACATCCGTCTGCGAAAAACATGTATGGCATTAAAAAGATGCCATAAGAGTAATAAATGGCAAGGCGGTGAAGTATTTGGTTTACCGTGATGGCGTCGAGCTCGGCTAATGTCGAGGCACCGCATACAACGACGGGCGTGCAAGAGACGGAGGGGCTGCTTGATGGCGCGGTGCCGGCCGCCGGTGTATTCTCCCTATCGGTTGCATTAAGCTCCGGTGTTGCGGTGATGGCAGGGGGAGTCACCAATGCTTCCAGCACCGCCGTGCTAGCGGGCGGAGTCACCAATGCTTCCGGTGCCGCCGTGCTAGCGGGCGGAGTCACGAACACATAATTCACCGGGTTTGCCGGTGTCGCATTATTTGAGTGGCTTTTGACCATGCTTGGAATCGGGCACGGCCCTTGTCGACCACCCGCACTCCAGTTTGCTATTGACTCCACCAAGGTAGGCAGGATGGAGGTGAGGGTGATTACCAGGTTGTCTTGGACGATCTGCGGGATACATGCCACTTGTTCCTTAAGTTCCTGAACCTCGCGCTTTTCCTCGTCGCTCCTTCCCTCCACACGCGTCCTCGGGGGTGGACCAAAATGATCCACCCAATTCTTAGCCATGAAGCCGGCCAGACGGCTAGCCGACGATGGCTTCTTTGTAACCGGCGTGATTTTCTTGGCCCGGTTTATTGCCCTGTTAAAAGGGTTATCCCACCGGGTGGCCGTCGTCGACCTGTGGGATGAGGAACCATGGGATCCCTGACTAGCAATTTCCTGCTCCTGCAGAAGAAGTAACATGAACCGTTTAGAAATTCGACTTGATCGATTAGAATGTAATCGACTTGATCCGTGGTAATTAAATTACTTACCACAAGAACCTCAAAGTCCTTCACCTTAGTTTCTGCGGTGAGTTCTTTGGTTTTGGGGTCCACATGGTAACGAGCCCTGATAAAGTTTCGAAGCTGCTTGTTTTCGAATTTCAAAAAGGGGTTAGGTATCCCCTTAGCTCTATACTCGTCGTCCTCCTTATCCCATTTGGGATCCGCAGCTCTGTAACCACCAGATCCGAGATGGTGGTGACCTATATTCATCGCCTACAATTCCTTTCCCCGCCTACTCGAGGCCTTGGCTGCTTCAGATTTGCACTTGGCCTTGAACTCCTGGAATTGATCTTTGGTGATCTGCGGGTCAATCTTCTGGATCTCCTCGAGACTTTTCCCTTCTTTAAATATCTTCTTCTTTATCCGGGTTCTCCAGCTAGCCAGGGCGGTGCTCATCCTCGTGAGGGCGGATTTATTTACTTCATTCCCATGATAATCTGTGTTCCGATACTAAAGGGGGAAGTTGTATCTTGCGTGCAGCTTCTCGAAGAGGAGTGTGTGCAAATGGCCATTATCTTTATGCCGGAGATTCTCGGTGTTGATCGAGATGGCGGTCCGGGTGATAGCCGCCACTTGCCCACCGTACCCTTTGACGACATGGTCGGGCGCCAAAGGAACCCCTGTTGGGATCACTTCGGTAATTTCCTCTTTGGCGGTGCCGACCGTGTTCGAGCGCCTTTCCTTCTTCTTCTTAGGCGGATTACTACCACTTGTTGTGCCCTCACTGCCATCAGTGGTTTCATCATCCGTCGTTCCTTCGGCCGCTTCTTCTTCCTCCGCGTCTTCCATCTCATCGTCGTCGCTCTCGGAAGGGTTGTATTCTTCATCGCCCTCTGTCATTCTTTCTAGCCACTCGACCTCCTCCCAGAATGACAAGGGTCTCTTTTGAGGTCTCACTTCTCCTTCAGCGTTGATACGCTGAGAAGAGCCAGCCTCGTTGTTGTCACACATTTTTGCACTAATAAAAGGAAAATAATGGTTAGTAAAGTGCACAGAAAAATCCAGCATGACCTTTTCTCATTTTTGTTAAACTAGGAGTGTCCGATTTCTGCCGAAACAGAAGTTAATCAACATTTCGGCGAAAATCGGGACTCATTTCATACAAGCACCTGCATACAAATACAACTAGGTAGGGCAATATAGCTACAAATACAACAAAGCAAGGCCACCACTCTAACTGGTATTTAACACAATGAGCTGAGTGTATCTCATGTTACAGTTATAGGTTATAACAACTTAAGATAAGAGATAATACATGAGTAATACGCAACAAAAAGTATATCACTGGATTCACATTTAAAAGAAGTTTCTATTAGTGAAATTTTTGTGGCATGTAAGTCATATTTTCTTAATCAAATAGATGGTCAAACGGAGGGAGTAAACAGAATCAGTACACTAATTTGTTACCAGCATGCCCATACAACAGTTTGTTTTTTCTATGACAAAATGAATCATCTGTCCAGTTATAAGTCTGATGTTTGCAAGTATTGTGTGGCTAATAGTAAATAAGGAATTCTCAGGAAAAATATGCCAATGCAGTACTGGGCAATTGAAAAAAAGGTTAAGACACCCCCAGAACATAGAAATGTCCTACAAATGGAAGTTATATCAGGTGGTGCACATAGCAGCAATATAACATGCAATAAAAACTTGTCCAAGTATTTTGCGAACCTCAAACAAATGTTTTTATTAGAATCAAATTAAACAGTAACATGATCACTAAAACAATCATGAGTGCATGATCACTAAAAAGGTGAAACCCATTATGTTGACCCTTTTATTTTTCTAATCACTCACCCATCGTATAGGAGCATGTATGTGCCCGTGTCTAACAACACGACAACAATTTAGGAAAAGTTGTTGAAGGTAATTGTAACAATTATATAATACAGCAATACTGCCTGAAATATCGATTTATTTGGTACATTCTATATCAGGAATGGATTGCACAAAAACAAAATTGAACCCCCAAGAGAAAAGATCTAGATATGAAACATGCACGGACTTGTACTCGTTGACCCGACTACTCAATCAAATTAACTTGTCTTCCAAAGAACGTTGGATTATTGCCATGACTTGCTTGGAATATATATGTACTCCCTACATCCTAAATCATATTTCAGTAGCTGCCATGACTTGCTTGGAATATTTTAAAGTGTAGTACATTAGCATGTGCATGCAAATCAGAGGACAAGTACACATGTCATGTAGTATCATCCAGATGGTGCTACCGATTAAATGTGTGCCACAAGGCACGAGCCATGTCTTTAGTCCCGACCCTCATGCATTCATGGATCACTGAAGCTGCACCTACTACCGAGCTTCAGTGTCACACTGCTAATCCATGCCATGCCCTGCTTGCAGAAACTAATTAAGTATGACTCTTAGATGCATCAGTAACTACTACTACTTCGAATAGTAGCTAGTAAGTACACTGCAAGGCTATACATGCTGGTTTGGCACCAAGAAATTACATGGCTTGTCTTGCAAATTTGGAAAGCTGGTTGTTACTTTGAAAGAACACAAGAACCCTCCACATGATCACCTGCTCTACAAATTGGTCTAAAAATCTAGGGTACATGTCAACATTCATCTTCAATCATCCCCTTCTTAGACTACCAGAAAAGAATCTTATGCTTAAATCCTAGACAAAGTAGCAACCCGATTAAGAATGTTGTTTGTTCATGAATCCAGCACAGGAAGACCCCCTCACAAAATTTGGTGCAAAGATTACTGGTGGAGGTTCTCTGGTGGTTCAGTGAGGGGAGCGATGCTTGTGGGAGGCTGGCTCAGGGAGGCTGGTAGGCAACGATGTTCTAGGTCAGAGAGGAGAGAGAGGGAGAGAGGGGACGCTCACCTCAAAGACGACGACGACGAAGAGCGCGCGGACGATGACGAAGAGCACGGACGGAGCTCCTCCACGGACACGCGGCGGCCTCCTCTCCTCCTCCTCGGACGCGGCGGCCTCCTCTCCTCCTCCACGGACGCGGCGGCCTCCTCTCCTCCTCCTCGGATGCGGCGGCCTCCTCTCCTCCTCCACGGACGCGGCGGCCTCCTCTCCTCCTCCATGGATGCAGGCAGCGGGCGAGCGGAGGCGACAGATCGAGCGGCGGCGGCGCGTCGGTAGCAGCTTATCTGTTTGAGATAGATGGGAGAGGACCGTGCGCAGCAGTTGACTTGTCACAACACTTAGCACTAGGTAAGGGTGCGCTACGGCTAAGTGTCGTGTCAAGTCAAACAACAGGGCTGCTGCCCCGTTTGTTGACACTAGCACTTCCATATCCCATTGGTTCTGCCCTAGCTATGTACGCTCACTAAACCTGGAGCACCTAGGTTCGAACCCTGGTGCCCCCATTTTTTGTTTTTATTTTAAAACTACTTTAAAATGTAAAAAATATATCAAAAATTATGTAAACTATACAAAATATCTGTTATATGTTTTATATGACAAAAGCGGTACATATATATCATCAAAAGTGGTACAAAAGTGATTCAAAGTAGAAAGAAATTAAATAATAATGTGTCCATTAATAATATGTCATCCATATGCATCAATACAATCTTTTTTGAGCATGCATTTTACAATCTTTTTTGAGCTAGCGTTTTACAATCTTTTTTCCCTTCTTTGTCGCGGTTGAATAATTTAGCCCTGGCACTTTTATGTTTCTTCGCTCGAACGGGCTACCTTTTTTGGGTAAGGTTGTCATTTTTCTTCTTGTGATGTATGTTTCTTCATCATAGTCGTCGTCATCTTCAATCTTTGGATCGCCGTACTGGTCGAAGTATTGCTCGTTGGCGACTCCATCCATTCCGATGATGTTTCTTTTTCCTCTCCTCACAACAACACGACTAGGCTTTGTCGGGTCGGTAATAAAAAAACATTGGTCCACTTTGCTAGCCAGTACCCACGGTTCATTTTTCGCGGCGACGTGCGCACCGGCGGCCTTGGATTTGGCTGCTTCGGGTATTAACATGGTTGTAAAATGCCGGTCTTATCTTTCGGTGCTCTTGGCCCATCTGACACGGAACATCGGCACCTTTTCTCCATAGTAGTCGAGCTCCCAGATCTCCTCGATCCTTCCGTAAAATCTTTCCTTCATGTTGTCATCGGTGTAGAATTCCGATGTTACGCCTGAGTTTTGATAGTCACACTTGTTGTCCTGTTCCTCCGTGTAGAATGTGTAGCCGTTGATATCATACGCCTGATAGGTCACCAGGTTGTGCATGGGTCCCTGCGACAAGGTGAATATGATATTTTCCTCCGTAGAATGCGATTGCGGGGGATTATCTAGGAGCGTCTGCCTAAACCAACACGTGAAATCTGAGTTGTGCTCTTTGATTATTTCTCCCTGCGTCCTCTGTATGCCCTGGTCACTGTACTTCTTCTCGATTGACCTTTTGTGCTTTTGTACCCAAGGATCGACCAGTTCTAAATGTTGTAGCGCAACCAGGTTTGCTCTATCAAAGTCTGCGCGTCGACAATCATAGTTTGCATGCAGTACGCGATGACCCTCTTGGTGACCCGATCCTTTGATCTTGCCAAGGTGCCTATTGACGGGAAGACCGACAGGGTTCTCGATGCCTAGATAATTCGTGCAGAAAGAGATGCACTCTTCGGCAAGAAAGCCCTTGGCTATGCTTCCATCTGGACGGGACCTGTTGCGAACGTATCCTTTGATGTCTCCGTTTATCCTTTCGAACGACATCATGCTGCGGAGGAACATCGACCCGAGTTGGATGATATCCTCCACGATATGGACCAGCAGATGCACCATAATGTCGAAGAATGCGGGCAGGAAGTAGATCTCGAGCTCGCATAGTATCACCACGATCTCCTCTTGTAGCCTCCCGAGTTGTTTCACGCCAATTGACTTTCGAGAGATGACGTCGAAAAACTTGCAGAGCCCAAACAATGTTTCTCGGACATGCTCGTCCATTATACCTCGTAGTGCAACCGTAAGTATCTGCGTCATTAGCATGGCACAGCCGTGAGACTTCATCCCACTAAACCTCTGCTTAGCCTCATCTAGGTACCTGCTTATCTTGCCCGCGTAGCCGTAAGGAAATTTGACTCCTAGAAGGCACTTGAAAAACTGTTTGATCTCATCCTGGCTTAGTGTGAAGCACGAAGGGGGGCAGTAATATTCGTTCTTCTTGACCTTTTACCCTTTCGACGACCTTGTGTCGCCTCCGACTGATGATCATCGTCATCTTCCTAATCATCAGGAGTAGGGCGTCCTCCGTGAAGATCCTTCCGGATGCCAATGAATATCAAGTCGTTCCTTGCTTTAGGACCATCTTTCGTCCTATCTGGCATGTTGATTAGGGTGGCGACCAGACTCTCGCACACGTTCTTCATGATATGCATGATGTCAAGGCTATGAGGCGTGTGGAGAAACTTCCAGTATGGCAACTCCCAAAAAACAGACCTTGTTTTCCATACCTTCATCAATGGCTTGTCTTGCTGCCTCATTCGCTTCTTTCCCGATTTAGGACACTCTTTCCAGTTTTTCAGCAATTCATCCACTTCTTCGCTGCTCCTCCGCTCTGGGATTCCTCGGGTCTCGGATTTCCCATTGAACAGATCTCCACGTTTTCTCCATGCATCATTCTTTCCAAGCCACCTCCGGTGCCCCATAAAAACGGTTTTCAAAGACCCTGGATCTTTCTCTAGTTGGAGATAGGTCGTGTTATCCATGCACCTAACGCATGCGTAGAATCCTTGGATAACCTACCCCGAGAAATATCCGCAACCTGGATAGTCTTGCACCGTAGTGACCAACGCGGCTCTCATAGTGAAATAATCTTGTGCGACAGCATCATACATATTGGCTCCGGATTCCCATAACATGGCTAGCTCCTCTTTCAACAGCCCGAGATATAGATTGATGTCGGTACCAGGTTGTTTTGGCCCTTGAATTAGCATACTGATACATTGCAAATGTATCTATAATTTTTGATGTTCCATGCTTGGTTTTATGTACTTTCTTATGTTTTGTCCACACTTTGGAGTACTTTTCATATGATTTCTTGGACTAACCTATTAACAAGAGCCATAGTGCCAACTGCCTGTTTTCTGCTATTTTTGGTTTCAGGAAGTCAGAAAATGAATATTCTCGGAATTGAACGGGACAAAAGCCAAAGTTCCTATTTTACCGGAAGACACACGGAGCCAGAAGAAGAGACGGAGGAGGGCTAGGGCCTGGCCACACCATATGGTAGCGCGGGCTAGCCCTGGTCGTGCCACCAGGTGGTGTGGGCCCCTGGCACTCCACCGACCTTGCCCTTTCGCCTATAAGAAGCCTCCCGATGCATAAACCCTAAATAGTCAAGCCTCCAGCCACGAAAAGTTCCACAGCACCGCCGCCACCGAAGGGGAGATTCGGGGGATAGAAAGTCTCTGTTCCGGCACCCTGCCGGGACGGGGAAGTGCCCCCGGAGCCATCTCCATCGATATCCACCACCATCTCCATCACCATTGTTGATTACCATGATGAGGAGGGAGTAGTTCTCTCTCGAGGCTAAGGGTTCTATCGGTAGCTATGTGTTCATCTCTCTCTCTATGCATGATCTTATTGAGATCATGAGCTTGTAATCTATAGATCTACCTTGCTACTCAAGTGCTTTAATAGATCTCTGCTCTCCCCATGTGTGTGAAGTTGACAGTGATCCGAACCAGCTCGTTAACCCGGTCTTGCTGTCTTTGATGGGCTTCACCCGTCACACCCTCTAGCTCGGATGTTGCGGCATCTGCTGCTCTGAGGTTCTTCGCCGGGGTACTATACTTCGGCAACCCCACAGACAGATAGTTTTCCGACCCTTCTGGTCCATCATCACCTTCTCTGTTCATCTCACTTATGAGATTTTTCCCTTTTACCCTTACTGCATCAACCTTGTTTGCCTTCGCGTACTCACGCAGCGTAATGTTCAACGACTGCTGAGCCGCTGCTATTTTCTTTGCGCCCTCCAGTATCTTTTGCCGGGTCTCCTCTAGCTCGGCCTGTGCCTGAGCCGGATCTACCACTGCTGCCACCGGGTTTGCCAAGCTATCCATAGCTTCCCTCAGCACGTTCTCAGGCCTCTCTAGCGGAGGACCCCTAGCTTTCCTCGGTGCCTTAGGCGTTACCTCCGGGTCTGGCGCTGGATCCTTGCTCATGCCCGCGCCTGGCGCAGTCATCATCACCTCTGCATGGTCCGGGGAACGAGCGATACGCGCCCCGCGAGCCACAGTGAGGGGTGGTTCTCCTGCATCGATGACGCGACGCGGATGAACGCAAGACACGTCCACATCAACATAGACCTTGTGCGCACCGAGCTTGACGAAGATGCCGTTGCGCGGAAGGGGGCGCGTGCCGAAGCAGCCAGCGTTGTCGCTGACGTAGTCTAGCGCTCCAAAGCGCTGAACGAGCCCGGAGACGATGCGTTCGCCGGTGCCGATGAAGTTTCCCGTCCGGATCTTCACCCCTGCTAGCGCCGCTAGCCCCACGGTGGGCGCCAACTGTCGTGGTGGTGTCACGGCAGATGCCATGGATAGGCTAAAGGTGGGGACTAATATGCGCTAGGGGAATCCAGGGAGGGATAGTAGAGTGATTCTCTACACAGATGCTTTGTATTGATGTTCGATCTCCAAGATTATAAGTGCTCCTCGAGCTGTATTGACAAGAGGAGGAAGAAGAAACTCTCTTACTCTTGCCTACCAACTAGCCCAAAAACCCTAGATCCACTAGTGCTCAACCAACTAGAATTCTCCTTGCTCTGTATCAGAAAAAACCCCACCCCCTTACCAGAACCCTAACCCCCTCTTATATAGAGGTGGTTCGGTCCTGGCCTAGGGCATACGTGGAGGCATATTCCTAAGAATATGCCTGATCCCAAAGTAGTAACCCGACAGGGGTGCTTTTCCCCCGCGTCACACTTGCTTTAGCGACGTAGCCTCTGCGGCGCCCGCGTCAGCCGACGTGAGCGTCGCCACTCTTGTCGGCCACGATCCGGTGGTCCTGCCCTTGCTTTATTCGCTCATCCAGTACGCACCGGACCTTCTTTTTTGACCAGAGAGATTCCTTCCTTCTCCTAGAAGCCAGGCGAGGATCCAGATCATAGTTGATCCGACCATACCTGTTCCTGCATATAAGCTAGACAAACATTTCCGACTTACTCCTTAAGTCGGACGAGACAATGTTAGGCGACCCCCCTGGTCCGGGTTACTCCATGATCCGGCCTGCCTTGAGGTGACTCGGCCAGCATCCGCTTTGACCTTGCCAAACCTCGGCTAACTCGGCCCTTATACCCCGGAGTGACCCTACCCGGGGTTATCCCCCCAACAGGGTGAGCTTCCCACCTCCGCGTTGTGCCTACACAGCGGCATGAGCCCCCAATTGGTCCAGCGGCGGGTGCCACTACCTCCGACCTAACTCGCTGCTTGCGCTCCTTCTCGGCGGCGTTGGAGAGTTCGCCGCAACCGGCCGGAGTTCCACGGCGGCTAGCCTCTATTGACCTACGAACCGACAACATTGTGTCGTTGGGGTGCCGGATTTGGTGGGGGTGGTGGCTAATTTGGCCAGCGATGACAAATTGCACGATGGAAAGTCAGAGGAGGCGGCATGGATTTCGCTAATTTTTGGTCGTCAATTTGGCCAATTGACCTCGAAACAATACAAATGGTGGTCACGGGGGCCGATTTAAGGCGGCTGTAAAAGGCAAAAAAATGGACCGGAAACGTATATGTGGATTTTTAAAGGGCGGGGCGATTTATAGAGTTGCTCTAAACCATTTGCAAAGTGCACCACGGGAACCCTTCAAAATACAAATGACTCAAGTCTTTTACAGGGAAAACAAAACGCGCGGAAGACAAAGAGCAAAAATGTCCAGCTCAAAAAAATAAGAAGCAAAAATGTCCACTCGACAAAACGAAAGATGGGAGCAACTCTGAACTGCACGTTACAAATATTGTCCAAATCCAAACTGGAGTAAGAGAGAATGTCGTCAAGAGCATTTCATTTCTTAGTCCTACATCTCAACATTGTCATCCTCCTGCGCGTATATCCTCTCCGGCTGGCCTTCGTCTAGCGCGAGCACTCGCCTGCGTATCCTCCGTAGCGCGCCGTCCACGGCGAGGTCGACCGCGTCCTTGCCCGCTTCTCTCAGCTCCGTTGTGCTCCCGTGCCTCCGGTACAGCACTCTGGGTGCCATCTCCAGCGCGCGCTCCCGCATCCTCCGTACCTCTGCATCGGGCACGGCCGCGAGCGTCTCGGCGATCTTGACCCCCCCGAGCACCACCGTCTCCTTCGGTATGTGCACCGAGAACTCGTCGTACCGCCCCGGGGGAAGGTGCCAGCCGTACTGCCGCCTCGCCGCGGCGTCCTCGAAGAACACGGGCACGCACCCGGCGAGGATGGCGTCGAACGTCGACCGCCGCGTCGGCGTGTCCCCAGGCGGCTCCAGGCAGAACTTGGCACCCAGCATCGGACGCATGTACCGGACGGGGTCGTGGGAGCACTTGCCAGCCGAGCAGTCCACGACGACGCACGCGTCGGTGCGGTTCGCGCACTCGGCGAGGATGGAGCCCCGGATGTTGGGTCTGGACGGGCGCGAGACGCCGCCGGCGTAGAGCATCAGCGCGGTACGGCGGGAGCGGCGCGCCCGCGCAAGCCAGGCGTCGAGCCGCGGGAGCGAAGCCGGGTGGAAAGAGGTCGGGTGCGGGATGGCGTGCTCCTGCCACGGCCACGAGCGCGACTCGAACGCCAGGAATGTGAAGTTCTCGAACTCCGGCAGCCGGACCAGCGACGTGGTGCCCCACAGCCGGGGCTCCGAGTGCTGCGGCTGCGAGTGGTCCCACGCGGACCCAGCGAGCACCATGAAATGGTCGTGCCCATGCCGCCGCGACAGGATCTGGGGCCGGTCGCGCGCCAGGAACTGGGCTAGGGACGCACCGTGAAGCGCGGAGGAGTTGAGGAGGGAGGGGTCGAGGACGTAGGGGAGGGAGTCGAGCCCAGCGTAGTACGGGACGAAGACGGCGTCCGCGATTGCGGGGTCGTCGACGAGGCAGTCGCGCTCGAGGAGGCGGCGGTGGAAGAAGGGCTCGAGGAGGCGCACGTCGGTGCGGTACCAGGAGTGGCTGCGGGCGTGGGTGCGCGGGCCGAGGCCGTGGTTAGCGAGCGACTCGCAGGACGGGGCGGAGGTGGCCGCCGCGGACGGGTCGGCGAGCGGGAAGGAGGCGTCGCAGTGGCGGAGGAGGTGCGTGTTGAACCGCGGGGGAAGGGTACGGATGTGGATCCGGCGTACAGCGCATGGGTCCGCCGTGTCCCCGGCGGCGTCGCCGGAGACGGCGGCAACGGCGCGAAGGACGACGAGGAGGAGCAGGAGGAAATTGGGCATCTTGAGGTAGTGGGCGAGTCAGTGTTCCTCGTGTAACTGTCAGGAAGTTACGGGGTACTACTTCGTCTTTTTTCTGGTTTTCTTCTAGAGAGGATTTTGAGTGAACTCTGAGGAAATTGTAAGATCACGAATGTAATAAGGCCGTAAGGCTGACGGGGCCCACAGGCTTTGAAGCTCGAACGATATACTCCATAGGTGGGCTAAAGTCATAAATACGTTGTCTAGCTTGTACAGAATAATAGAGAATACAGTATCAGACCAGCCTCTATTTGGGGGCCAATTGCTAAATGCCGCTCAACGCGGCTCGCGCGCCACGTACCTCTTCCCTGTGTATTCTCATATTGTCGTCTTTTTGGGACTGGCCCGGTTTTCTCGCCGTCTTCTATTTTTTTCGCGTTGTCTTCTCTTCTTCCCCCGACCCCGAACCTGAACGACAACTCCTACGGTTCGGTTTCTCTAGTCTGTTCCGCTTCTTCGGCGGCGATTTTGACCGCGCGGTGATGGCGGACGAAGGATTGTCTGCTTCCCGTGTCCCCTCCTTCCTCCTTTGTTATTTTTGATCGTGCGGCGATTGCGGTAGAAATGTGTTCCTGATGTTTCTTTTGAATCTAGCAGTCTCTGATATGTAGTTTCGATTTATGTTAGGGTTTTGCAGTCGATTCATGATTGTTGCGTGGGTATGATTCGATACTGATGTGTTCGGTAGGAATGTGTTCATGATGTTCTTGATGTCCCCTTGAGAGAAAGAGTAGTTCCCGATCTTATTTATGTTAGGGTTTTCGATTTCATTTGTGGAGTCTGTAGTAGATACGGACATTCATTTTTCTTTTCCGTGCAGTACTTTTGTTCCTGATGACTTTTTGATATACGTATGTGTGTTTATTGTTTGATCTGTTTGTTGTCTCCTTTAGATAATAAATATTTCCTGATTTTTTTACTTTTGTTATTGATGAGGGGTTAACTCATCAATGCCCATTGTTATGGACTTGAGTTTTGGAGAAGAAGGGAGCGCTGGAGGCATCAATCGGCTAGCAAACAAGCACACAGAGACGCAAGTTTACCCAGGTTCAGGCCTCGTAGAGGTCCCTACTCCTGCTTGACTGCTCTTGAAATTATCGAGGGGGTCGAAAGTTACAGGGGTGCGCAGATGCAATCTGGCGATGGTTGTGAAAACTAGGGTTATGATCGTCCTCCTTGCCGTCCCCTCCTAGCCTTTATATAGATAGACTAGGTCTCGGGTAGCAGGTCGAGTCGGTTATAGATTAGGGTTTGTCCATTTAAACTTTCTATCTTAAGCTTCGTCTTGTGCTGCAAGCAATCGGAGTCTCCGTGAGTCACCCGAATCCTGTATTGGGCCCTGGTAACGCCGTGGACTCCTGTCATGTCTGGGCTATATATACCAAACTCGAGTACCTGTAGGGTATGTCCACGTCAGTAGCCCCCGAGTGTCTAGTGGAATCGTAGATTCGAGTGGAGACTTTATGAAGTCCTCCGAGTGCATACTGAGCATATTTTTGAGTGCTTGGTTTTATGTCATAGGGATTGTTGATATACGTGCCTGATTTATCTGATGTATCGGGATTAGTTAACTGCCTTAGGGTAAAACAACGCAATCTACTCAAACTCGAGTCCCCGGACTCAAATTCGGAAAAGTGCTGCGTAATTCGACTTAGGCCACTGAGGTCTTACAGGAGTCAAATCCCAGTATGTAAGTGTGAGTACTCGACGCGTCCGTCAAGGTATATTCATCGTACCTTTAGGCACGGATATATTTCTGGTAGTACGCAGTTGGTGTGTTGCCAGGCCTTATTCAGGTCTTATCTTCATGCTGTAAGCGCGGTATCCGAATTTTTGTCATCACGGAGATGATTCGGGTGACCCAGGAGACGCTGTCTCTTTGCAGGAAAAATATGAGGCGAAGTCGCCGTAGCATTCAAATGTGGATGTTATCAACACACGGTGTAACGTATAAGAAAAAATAATCATAGGGTGCGCGACCAGCGCTCTGATGTCTACGCACTTCTATTCTTGTAGACAGTTATTGGGCCTCCAAGTGCAGAGGTTTATAGAACAACAGCAAGTTTTCCCTTAAGTGGAAGTGGTCAAAGATATCCCTCTCAAGCAACCCTGCAATCAAGATATAAGAAGTCTCTTTTGTCCCCAACACACACAATACACTTGTCAGGTGTATAGATGCACTAGTTTGGCGAAGAGATAGTAAAATACAAGTGGTATAGATATAAGACAAAGGTGCCAGAAAATAGCTTGCTGGCGTGTGGTTGACGTGGGAAAAGACTAAGGCAAACTAAAATAAAGATGGAAGCAAGCAAACATGTAACATATCTAATAGCAAACGGTGTTTCAGTGCTTAGAAACAAGGACTAGGGATCATACTTTCACTAGTGAACACTCTCATATAAATATATTCTTCTTTATGATACTACGCTGAACTACTCTCCGGTTAGACACTCTAATCCATGGTAGGGCTATAACAACACTCCTCAAAGTTCGCTTTCCGCATCTAGATAACCCCACACTGTCACCTTGACTAGATGGTTCCAACAAACACAACAATTTCATAAAGACATCCAACTCCAAATATAACTCATAACAAGTATTTAGATGAGTCTTGGAAGTAATGATTGGGAAAGTACTTCAGTAATAACCGCTCTTTATCCTTTTTACTTGCTTTTTGTGCCAAGAGTAACCTCTAATGAGAGAGAAGTAATGATTGGGAAAGTTGCTGTCCCAAAACAGATTTCTGTGCTTCACCATAAAAATTCGTGTAAAACCTCTGTACGTCCTTTTGAGGCGTGAATTTTTGTGCTTCTGCCCCAGGTTCTTATCTAACTTATGTTAGCTCAACACTTTTTGATTTGAGCAACAGAAGGTCTTCGAAAAAATTCGTCTTTACCTGCTAGTCCGTCTTGACAGATTTCTGCCATTATTTGCATTTGCTTCTTGTTGGTTCCTTTTTGAGTTCTTTTAGGGAATTGAGCTTTTTGAGGGAAGTGCTACAGTAGCTTGTGTTTTAATGGAAGTTTTATTGGTGTTGAAACTGAACCTAAAAGACTTATTATCTTGAGTGCACTAATGTTGCTAATAAAGATTGTGTGAAGTTTTGTATGAAGGAAAAATTTCAGGTGTATGGAAGGAATGAGTAATGAGATGAAGGATGGACTAAAGCTCAAGATTGGGGATGCCACGTGTGTCACCCCAAGAAATATCCAAGAAGTACAAGCGTCAAAGCTTGGGGATGCCCAAGGCATCCCCTTCTTTATCAATAAAAATCTCAGGTTTCTTCCAAACGCTTCATTTTTATTGTTTCATGCACAGTTGTGTTGTTCTTGGAGCGTCTTATTTTTCGTTTTCGTTTTGGTTTTCGTTTGCTTTTGTTTGCTTAGTTTGCTGAATAAATTGGTTGGACCCCCTCTTTCATACATTAGTTTTCAAATAGTTTGGTTTGGATTGGAAAAGAGTAGAAAAGTTCATGCTTAAGTGGTATAAAAGGAGTTTCTTTTTGACTGTGACCTATGCTTTGTCATGCCATGCTTGATATTGTTTTGGCTTTATGCTTAGTATTCTTTGCTGTAGCATTACTTGTTATAAACAATTGAGATTGCTTAATGTGCCTTGAAAGAATCATACGTTGTTTTAGCATATTAAAGCATAGTATTGTGGTATTCTCCTTTGATGCTTTATTTGGGTTGACTTGGCACATGCTCACACCATGTTATGACCATCTCAAGTCACCATAGCCTTTATGATCCTTTAGTTTTCAACTTGTAGTATCACTTTATGCTTTGATCAATGATGTTTTGTCGCTCTGCATGATTATGGCCATTATTGCTCTCTTAGTTTGTTGCTCCCAGTCTTTTGCTAGCTTCCACAACCAAGTATGAGTTCCACTCATGCATCCAACTCCCTAAACCAAGTTATTCCAAAGAGTCCACCATACCTACCTACTAGCTTATGCTATTCCAAATATATTCATGCTTTTGTTTACCTTCCAAATTAAACTTGTTATGAGAAAACTAGTGATTAAAGCTCTCACGAACTTGATGGCACACTTTACTTTTCTTGCCCTTAATAAACTTGAACCATTGTGTCGTCTATGTTGTATATGCTTGCACTTATTTGTTGGGAATTAGAAGAACCATGCTTTAATGGGGAACGCTTTCAACATTGCACTTGGTACTTGTACCTAGTTGATATCATGCTCTTTTGTATATGGATGTCATCGGTGTGAAATGAAAGGGGAGCTTGTAAGTCCATGGAGTTATGTATATGTGTTAGAGAAACGCCTGGGCCGCTGGTCTAATCCATGCTGACATGGTGGAAACCTGCAGCGTAACCATAATGAGCTGTCTATGAAGCATTCTTCTTATAAAAAAGAGTCCTATATTGAGAAAAAAAGAGAAAAAGAAAAAAAGATATATTATGAAAAGAGGAAAGAGAGAAAAAAGCACCATATTCCCATGGTAAATAAGAAGATTGCTGAGATGCTTGTTGTCTGCTTGCCTTGTCATTTTGATATGGGGATTCTTCTGTATCATCGGGCAAGGGGTACCCCGTTGGCGGTTCTCTATGATACACATGTACTTACGATGACAAGGACTTACCGGTGACTAAACTTGAGTAGCATGAGGAGCGGCCCTCGTATACAAGGGACATGAGATTCCTAACTTATACTTCGTCAAGCATGTACACCATAGTTTGTTCACTTTAACCTTAATCACTTCAAGATGCTTATGATAGGGGAAATGAGAGCTGAAAGCTATAAGTACCATAATTTTTTGAAGCTCTTTATGAGACTTGAATCCCTACTTCCTTCTATGAAGGCCTTTCTTCCACCATTATATTGAGTCTCCACCTTCTACCTTTATGCACCTACTTTGAGAGCATAGTGGCCATTCTTAGTTCTATGTGCATTGTCCCAAGACTAGTTGATTGATGCATAACTTTGATATTACTTGTTTTAAACTATTTGTATCTTATCACTCTTATGAACTTTGAAGGTGTCCTATGCATTCATATTGCTACTCTATTGAGGGACAAGCTAAATGCTATTATGCTATGTTTTCTTTATCTGAAACAAACAAACGTCTCACAAAGCATTGTTATTCATGAATCTTTTGTTTGTGCCTTTTCATGTTGCATCATAGTTTGTTTGTCTTATTGCTAGAACCTTGTCTTTCATGTTATGATTGAAGTACTATGATCCCAGCTTTGAATGTTTTACAAATACTTTGATCAAGTCTTTGATGGTGCATGTCACCTCAAAAATTATTCTTTCTTTTTATCACTTACCTACTCGACGACGAGCATGAGTTAAGCTTGGGGATGTTGATACATTGCAAATGTATCTATAATTTTTGATGTTCCATGATTGGTTTTATCCACTTTATTGTGTTTTGTCCACACTTTGGAGTACTTTTCATATGATTTCTTGGACTAACCTATTAATAAGAGCCATAGTGCCAGTTGCCTGTTTTCTGCTGTTTTTGGTTCCAGGAAGTCAGAAAATGAATATTCTCGGAATTGGACGGGACAAAAGCCAAAGTTACTATTTTCCCGGAAGACTCACGGAGCCAGAAGGAGAGCCGGAGAGGGGCCATAGGGTGGCCAAACCACCCCTAGGCGCGGGTCCACCCAGGCCACGCCAGGGCATGGGGTTGGCCCCCTGGCTGGCCACCGACCTTGCCTCATTCGCCTATATATTCCTCCCGAGGCAAAAACCCTAGATCGTCAATCAGAAATCCACGAAAAGTTCTGCAGCGCCACCGCCACCGGAGGGGAGATTCGGGGGACAGAAAGTCTCTGTTCCGGCACCCTGCCGGGACGGGGAAGTGCCCCGGAGCCATCTCCATCGATCTCCACCACCATCTCCATCGCCATTGCTGATTCCCATGATGAGGAGGGAGTAGTTCTCTCTCGAGGCTAAGGGTTCTACCGGTAGCTATGTGTTCACCTCTCTCTCTATGCATGATCATATTGTGATCATGAGCTTGTAATCTATAGATTTACCTTGCTACTCAAGTGCTTTAATAGATCTCTGCTCTCCCCATGTGTGTGAAAGTGACAGCGTGCACACCATGGTGGCACTTAGGCTAGAGATTACAAATACTTGTTATGAGTTATATTTGGAGTTGGATGTCTTTATGAAATTGTGGTGTTTGTTGGACTCATCTAGTACTCAAGGTGATAGTGTGGGGTTTTCTAGATGAGAAAGGCTAACTTTGAGGTGTGCTATTATAGCCCTACCATCGATTAGAGTGTTCAACCGGAGAGTAGTTAAGAGTAGTATCATAAAGAAGAATATATTTATATGAGAGTGTTCACTAGTGAAAGTATGATCCCTAGGCCTTGTTTCTAAGCATTAAAACACCGTTTGCAATTAGATCTGTTACATGTTTGCTTGCTTCCATCTTTATTTCAGTTTGCCTTTAGTCTCTTCCACGCCATCAAGCTATTTTCTATCACCGTTACCACTTATAATTATCTATACCACTTGTATTTCACTATCTCTTCGCCGAACTAGTGCACCTATACACCTGACAATTGTATTGGGTGTGTTGGGGACACAAGAGACTTCTTGTATCTTGATTGCAGGGTTGCTTGAGAGGGGATACCTTTGACCACTTCCTCCCTGAGTTCGATAAACCTTGGGTGATCCACTTAAGGGAAAACTTGCTACTGTTCTACAAACCTCTGCACTTGGAGGCCCAACAACTGTCTACAAGAACAGAAGTGCATAGACATCAAGCGGCATTGACGGGACGTGATGAGTAGTGGGTCCCACTTTCTGACCTTGATTTGACTGGGCATGCGTAATCTTCTATTTTAACCGTGTCTCCTCAATTTCCGCGCGTAATGGGAGTAGTGGGGGATGGTTCATGTTTTACCCTTGCCACGTGTCAGTGCTGATGTACGCCACGCGTCTGGTAGGTTTTCTTCTAACCGTCGGATGACATCCGCTAGGAGGTTAAGTAGGGGCACATGTGCGGCAATTTTCCCCTTATCTCTCTTCTTGCTTGCGCTTCCTCTGCCATTGTTGCTCTTGCTGCTCCTTTGTGCACATCTTCTTCGTGGCACTGGACCAACTCCGCGTCTTCCCTAGCTACTTCATGCGCTCACATCGCTAGCGCAAGATGGGCAAGAAGAAAGGAGGCACCACCGCTGGATCTGCAGCCACCATTGTTGCCACCAAGAAGAAAGGAGGCGCCACCACCACGGGCACCAGTGTTGCCGCTGCGGCGGGGAAGAAGAAGGGCGCGGTCACCCGCGTCACCAATGGGTCATGGCGCCCATCCATCATCAAATCTTCGGAGTTGTTCATGCTGCGCCAAGATGGAGCACTTCCTCCCGCAGAAGACGACTCTCGCATGCCCGACGAAGAGGTAATCCCTAGTCCTCCTGCGAGTTTCCAGGTGATGTTCCTTGCGTTCATCATTCGCGGTCTCTCTCTCCCCTGCATCCTTTTGTTAGGGGTCTCCTTTGCTTTTATGGGCTCCAGCTGCACCAGCTATCCCCAAATTCTATTCTCCATATCACTTGTTTCATCACCCTTTGCGAGTGCTAGATCGGAATCGAGCCACACTTCGGTCTCTTCAAGAAGTTTTTTAAGCTCAAGCGTCAGTCGGGGTCTGGTTCGGTAGTCTACGACATAGGAGGCTGCGGAATCCATGTTGACTCCTCTGTCACTTATTTCGACATCAAACTCACTGCGTCTGTCCAAGGGTGGAGAGATAAGTGGCTCTACATCCGCGACCAGAAGGCCGACGGAGAGCACTACGGACTCGTGCCCTTTGATTCCGTGGCTGCCTGCAAGAGGAGGCGATCCTGGAAGAACATCGTGATGCCCGACGAGTCTGAGGAGACGGAGATGCTGTATCAGCGTGTCTACGACCTCGAAAGCCGCATAGGCAAAGAGGAAGGTGGCGCTGAACTCATTCGCACGTGGTTGCACCGCCGTGTTCAGCCTCTGCCGGCCAGAGCTCATCCGATGTACCGTTGGATTGGTGCTGGCGATGTCACTCGCATATCTGTAGAGGGCATTTATTCGGGTGAGGTAGATAGGAGGTTGCGGCTAGTGACCAAGTACACCACCAAGGAGGATCTCCTAGGCGAGTCAGTCGTGCCTCCTTTCGACGCCAACAATCCTCCACCTGAGGTAGAGTTTTCCTATGAAGTGTTCTAGATTTTCAATTGCTTGTCAAGTGCTTGATATATACTTATGCTTCTTCTGATTGTAGGACTGGAAAGTGGCTACCATCTTGCCTCCTCAGCCTAAAGGAATTATCCCGCACGACGCGGAGGAAGAGGACGAGTCGGGCTCCACGGTTCCAATTGAGGAAGATGAGGAAGCCCCCGAGTCCGGTGATCGCGGGAGTCGCAAGCGCTCCCATAGCACGGATTTAGATGCCTCCTCACCAGCGACGCTGGAGGGTCATTCTGCTGCTGCGGAGGTGCCAATCCCCGCCATGCCTGTATGCGCCATGGCTCCTCCCGCTCGAAAGAAGCCGAGGTTGCCGAAGGAGTCGTCGGGGGACTCCTTTGATCTCGAGAACTTTGACGGGTAAGTTTTAAATATTTGCGAGTTCATCTTGTTTTCCTTGAAGTTTCTCTTTGAAGTGGAGTTGGTTATGTTTGCGGTCAAACGGCGTCGTCGACCTCCGACGACTGCCAATTTGTGAAAGAATCTGGAGTCGCAGACTCTAGGAACAAGGAGGTGGCCATACGGTCACCTTCTCCTCCGGTGGCGGCCCACTCCGGTGCCAACTCATCGAGTTCCCCTCATACTGGGGGGCACCATATGGTTGCACGGATGCCCACTCGACAGGAACCTTCGGAGTCCCTAGAGGAGCATGTAAGTGTCTTTTGCTTCTGACAGTTTGTGTTTTTTGCCTTTTGTCAATGCTTGACAAATCGTTTCTTTTGGTGTAGCCTATCATGAAGGATTCCACTCGCCTTGCAGAGCAGGTCCTTGCCTTGGGTCAACAGCATGCCCTGCTGGACAACCGCCACCGCACAGTCGAAGGTTTGCGCTAAACTTGTCTCCTTGCTCTACTTGTGTAGATATTTGTAAACTTGAGTGTTTGTCGTGTTCTGCCCTTTTTTTAGGAGAGCATAATGAGCTTCTGCGTCGGGTCACTTCCCTCGAGAAGGGACTTGTCGCAGCAGAGAAGAAGTGCGATGAGGCAGTCGCGGCTCTGGAAGAGTTGCAAAAGCGTGAGGAGAAACTGCGTGCTTCTGCTGCCGAAAGGGAGAAGTTGTTCGAAGAACAACTTTTCTCGATTGCGAAAGCTCTCTCAGGTATTGCTCAGCTTCACTTGTATTTTTGCCTATTTGATTTCATGTCGCTGTGCTAATATTCTATGTATGCAGATGCTGCCGGCGTAAGCTTCAACGCCTAGGCCTTGCACCGTGCGGATGCCTTGGCTGGTGCTGTGGCCGCAGTCGAGGACCGCAGTGTTTCCCTCCAAGATACACCCGGGAAGGCCAAAAATGTGCTGAGCCACCTCTGCGAGGATATGTTTCCTAAGGCCAGCTTAATCGAGATTCTTGATGGCTTGGTGGAGTCCTTCGCAGAAGGCATCCCGATGGACTTCAAGAATGCTCAGTGGTCTCTCGGCGCTACCATGGCACCCGCGATGGCGCAAGCACATGGTGTAGAGCTGGACCCAAGTGCGATCTCTGAGGCGATGCATGTCGACGCGGGAGGCCGGCAGGTAGTGTTCACTCCCTTTGCCACTAAATGCAGTAAATACAGGCCTCGTCTCATCGAGATAGTCGCCAAATACTCTGAGGAGCTGCGGTGAGCGAAGGCGGCAAGGGATGCGGCGTCTGGGGCTACCACTGGGAAATATGTGGCATCAGATATTGCCATGGATTCGAGGAAGCCCCTGAGGTCAAAGTCAAAGTCGAAGAAGCAGAGCACGCCCTAGCTGTCATATGTAATAGTGTAGCTTCCTTTTGTTGGACCATATTTTGTGGGGGTGCCCCTGTTGATACTCTTGCTGAATTTGAATGCACTTCGCCTTTTTATCAATGTATAATTGGTCTCATTTGCCCCTTTCTTGGTTGTAATAGGGTCCTTCGAGTGATCCTCGTGACTCTCCTTCCACCGATGAAACCACAGTGCAACCGCGTTCAAAGGTGGATGAGCGGTCATTGCTTGTGCGACTGCGCGACCGTATAAAGCAGCCGGAGCGTGAGTTGCCCATTATCCGCGGTAACGCGGATGTGTGGAAGTCGAAGGCTGAGAAGGCCACCACCCGCGAGAAGTATCTCTTGGATGAAGTTGCGCAGTTGAACGAGCAATTTAAATGTTAGCTCTCTATCTTCTTATCTTTTCTTTAGCCATTCGCGGTGATGCCTTGTCTTTATACTTTGGTCTTGCTTTTGTAGCTGTTAGCGCTCGTCATCTGTAGGATGAGAAGGACCGGTTAGATATTCGAATGAATGACTTAACCCAGGAGCAGCTGCAAGCTAGTGGGTACTTTTGGGTGGACCACGACCGTGCAGTCGCGTTGGCGATGTTGCATGATCGTTCTTCGCGAGTGCTTCAATGTTTGAAGAAGGCGCAGTCGTGGCTTAGGCATATCTTCCAAGCGATGTTTCCTCTTGACATGGTGCCCTCAAGCCTATTGGCTCTCCTGGCAAAGTTTCAAGATATCAGCGCGGTCCACGAGTGCGTGCGACAGCAGCTGGTCGCAGGTGCCAAGGCTGCATTGTCGCTGGTACGACTGCATCGGCTAGATGTGGACATCGCGTCTATTGCCGCTGGACCACTGCCACCGCCTAAAGGGATGACTTGGAATATGGTACTATACTACCAGGCGGTTGACCAGCCAGCTGAGGATATCGTAGATTTCTTTGAGGAGCAAACAAATGTTCTCCTTTTATAGTAGTAGTGTTTCCTGCACATAGATGTATAAGTGTTGTAAAATTCATATGATTACGGTGGGTGTATTTGATACCCATTAATATGTAAAGAGCTTGCTAGCTTGTATATTATTCGAGTGTATTATAAGGTACAAGTCCTTTTCACTAGCCTAACATGTATTCATCGCAGCACCTTGCCAACCTATCAGGTGCGTTGCAGCTGGGTTGGTGTTATCAAGGGTTCGATTGGTAGTGCATCAGCTACTCATGATGCTGTATTGTTCGTGGAACAAGATGCAAAGGGTGGCGCAGCCCCCGAGTAAAATAATTGCGAGAAAAGCATAAAACACAGGGTTTGGGGCACTTAGCTTTATTTATTCGTAGAATATCACGAGGTACAATGTGTGGCTAAGTAGCCTGGCTGAATAGCCTTTTTTCTAAAGTAAAAAAGCATATAAGGGTAGAAACAGCGCAGCTGCATGACGTTCCAGGAGGTGGAGTATGCGACTCCTCTCTTGAAATCTTTAAGGCGATATGCGCCACCTAGGATTACTTCGGTAATCACGTAAGGTCCTTCCCAAGGGGACTCGAACTTGAGGTGCCCTTGCTGCTTTAGTCACAGGACCAGGTCTCCTTGGCGTCACGCATGGCCGTTGGCCAGTAGAATCCAGCTCGTCGAGCTTTGGCGACGAGAGCGCGACTGCCAGCATGGTGTCCGCAAGTGCCTTCGTGTATGTCGAGGAGGATGACTCTTCCGTCCCCATTGGATACGCACCTCTGAAGCACTCTTGTGATGCTGCGCTTGTATAGTTCACCATTGATGAGGGCGAATGCCTTGGATCGCCGTGCTATGTGTCGTGCATCAGTCGGGTCATTTGACAGCCTTTTGCTAAGCAGGTATGTGATATATGGTTGTGTCCAAGATGGATCGGTCATCATGACCTCCAATGGGCCTTCGAGTCCTGTGTCAGGCTCCATGTCATCGAGTGCCATTGGCTCGTTGGGTGGCGTAGCCCCCGAGTCTGTTGACATGCTTTCCTTCTTCTCTGGAGCCTTGGGCTTGATGGAGCGTTCGCAGATGCGCTCTAGAAATACTCCAGGTGGTATTGGGGCGCAGGTGGAGCCGATATTGGCAAGTATATCCGCCTCCTCATTGCTTTCGTGGCCAACGTGTCACAGCTCGCAGCCATCGAGTCTCCCTCGAGTGTGTCGTAGAGGTCGCGGTAGGCGAATATGTTGTCGCTCAGGGCATCACACTCATGTATTGTTTGGTTGACCACCAGTTTGGGGTCACCATAGATGACGAGTCTCTTGGCACCACATGCTTTCTCCATCCACATTCCATGGATCAAGGCTTCGTATTCAGCTTTGTTGTTGGAGGCTATGAACTGCATTCGCAGAACATACTTCATCTTGTCTCCTTGGGGCGATATCAGTATGACACCTGTGCTGGCTCCGTCCTTTCGCTTGGACCCGTCGAAGTGCATTGTCCAAAGGTAGGACATATCTAGCTTGTTGGGGAGTTGGTTCTCCATCCAATGCACGAGGAAGTCCGGGAGAACTTGCGATTTGATCGCTTCGCGCTTCTCATATGTGATGTCTCGTGGAGATAGTTCGATTCCCCAGAGCGCGACTCATCCAGTGGCGTCAGGGTTATTGAGTATGTGCCTGAGCGGGGCATCGTTTACCACCACGATTGGGTGCTCCTGGAAGTAGTGGCGCAGTCGCCTGGCTGCCATAAAGACGCCATACGCCAACTTCTGGTAGTGCGGGTACCGTTGCTTTGTTGGTGTGAGCACCTCACTGAGGTAGTATACTGGGCGCTGAACCCTGTGGACCTTATTTTCTTTGGCTCGCTCCACCACAAGCACCATGCTGACCACCTAGTTGGTGGTGGAGATGTATAGCAACATCGACTCCTTTTCGCGAGGCATGACCAATACTGGCGAGGTGGATAGTAGACGTGTAAGTTCCATAGACCTTGGCCTTACACACAAAGGAATGATAGAGATCATACCACGATGCAAATGATAGAGATCAAATGCATGGACCATATCATCTCACTTTACACATTAGATGTTTGCATCTTATATTGCTAGTTTGGCGCTTTTGGTAGCATTGTAAGATGATCCCTCATTTAGATATCAAGATAAAATGTGTTCTTCCTTAAGTATGCACCGTTCTATGGATCGTGTTTCGAGACATCACGTGATGATCGGGTGTACTCGACTCCGCGCTTTCATACAACGGATTTAAGACAGTTTTACACACGCGAATACTAAGGTTCTTACTTGGTGAGCCTAGCATGTACAAACATGGTGAGATCATACCACGATGCAAATGATAGAGATCAACTGCATGGACCATATCATCTCACTTTACACATTAGATGTTTGCATCTTATATTGCTAGTTTGGCGCTTTTGGTAGCATTGTAAGATGATCCCTCATTTAGATATCAAGATAAAATGTGGTCTTCCTTAAGTATGCACCGTTCTATGGATCGTGTTTCGAGACATCACGTGATGATCGGGTGTACTCGACTCCGCGCTTTCATACAACGGATTTAAGACAGTTTTACACACGCGAATACTAAGGTTCTTACTTGGTGAGCCTAGCATGTACAAACATGGCCTCGGAACACAGACCGAAAGGTTAAGCATGAGTCATATAGTTGATATGATGCCCATATAGATGCTCGCCTTTGAAGCTACACCGACTCACGTGATGATCGGACTTGGTGTAGTGAATTTGGTTCATGTAATCACCAAAAAGACACAAGGGATGTCATTTTTGAGTGGGAGTTCATTAGTAATTTGGATTAGTTGAACTCAATCTATCATAAACTTAGTCTAAATAAACTTTACAAATTCTATTGTAGATGGCAACACCTGCTTTTAATTTCAATGTGTTCATGGAGAAAGAGAAACTTGCTGCGAATGGTAGGAACTTCACCAACTGGGCTATGAATTTGAGGATTCTGCTCACTGCTGCACAAAAGCAATATGTGCTAGAGGCGCCGCTAGGCCCCTCACCAGCTCATGATGCCCCTAACGAGGAAAGGAATGTCTATATAACTCGTCAGGAGGACCACAACTTAGTTCATTGCGCCATACTGTATGGGCTAGAGCCAGAACTTCGAAAGCATTTCGAAAATGGCAATGCCTTTGATACCATGGGAGAATTTAAAATGATTTTCGATACCCATGCTGCTGTAGAGAGTTATAATGCTTCTGAAAAGTTCTTTAGCTGCATGATGGAGGAGAACAACTTCGTTAGTGAGCACGTAGTCAAAATGTCTGGGTACGCCGATAAGCTTGTGTCCTTGGGAACAAAGATTCCCATTAACTTAGGCATACATCATGTTCTCCCATCTCTGCCACCTAGCTACAAGAGCTTTGTGATGAACTATAACATGCAGGGCATGAAGAAGTCTCTTCCCGAGCTTCTATCAATGCTTAAGACTGTAGAAGTGGAGATTAGGAAAGAACATCAAGTGTTGATGATCAATAAGACCACCGGTTTCAAGAAGGACAAGAAAGGCAAGCAGAAGGGAAAGAAGGGCGGAAAATCTGTTGCCGCACCTGAAAAGAAATCTCGAGCTGGCCCTAAGTCTGATACCAAGTGCTACTATTGCAAGGGGACTGGCCATTGGAAGCGCAATTGCCCCAAGTATTTAGCGGACAAGAAGGTCGGCAAGGCAAATAAAGGTATATGTGATATACATGTTATTGATGTGTACTTGACTAGTACTCGCAGTAGCACCTAGGTATTTGATACAGGATCGGTTGCTATTATATGTAACTCGATTCAGGGGCTGCGGAACAAGTGACAGCTAGCAAGGGATGAGGTCATGATGCGGGTCGGCAATGGATCAAGAGTTGATGTGATCAACGTCGGAACACTGCCTCTCCATATGCCATCGGGATTAGTGATAAATCTAAATAATTGTTATTTGGTGCCTGCACTGAGCATGAACATTGTATCCGAATCGTGTTTGATGTGAAGTGGTTATTCCTTTAAATTTGAAAACAATGGTTGTTCGATTTATATGAATGATATCTTTTATGGTCATGCACCTATGTTGAATGGTTTATTTCTATTGGATCTCGATAGTAGTATTACGCATATTCATTATGTTGATGCTAAAAGGATTAAACTTGATAGTGATATATCTGCATATATGTGGCACTGCTGTCTAGGTCATATTAGCGTTAAACGCATGAAGAAACTCCATTCTGATGGACTTTTGGAATCACTTGATTTTGAATCATTTGATACATGTGAGCCATGCCTTATGGGCAAGATGACTAGAATGCCGTTTTCCAGTTCAATGGAACGGGCGACAGATTTATTGGAAATCATACATACTGATGTGTGTGGACCAATGAGTGTGTCGACACGAGGTGGATATCGTTATTTTGTTACTTTCACGGATGATTTGAGTAGATACGGGTATATCTATTTGATGAAACATAAGTCTGAAACCTTTGAAAAGTTCAAGGAATTTCAGAATGAAGTGGAAAATCATCGTAACAGAAAGATCAAATTTCTGCGGTCCGACCGTGGAGGAGAGTATCTTAGTTACGAGTTTAGCACACATATGAAAGACTGTGGAATAGTTTAACAACTTACGCCTGCCAGAACACCACAACGTAATGGTGTGTCGGAATGTTGTAATCGTACTTTATTAGATATGGTTCGATCTATGATGTCTCTGACTAACTTGCCACTATCATTTTGGGGGTTATGCACTGGAAACCGCTACATTCACTTTAAATCAGGCACCATATAAATCCGTTGAAATGACACCATATGAATTATGGTTTGGAAACAAACCTAAGCTGTCATTTCTTAAAGTTTGGGGATGCGATGTTTATGTGAAGAAACCTCAGCCGGATAAACTCGAACCCAAAGCGGAAAAATGCGTCTTCATAGGATACCCTAAGGAAACAATTGGGTATACCTTCTATCATAGATCCGAGGGCAAGGTTTTTGTTGCCAAGAATGGATCCTTTCTTGAGAAGGAGTTTCTCGCGAAAGGTGTGAGTAGTCGGAAGGTAGAACTCGAAGAGGTTATTGAACCTTCTCTTCATGAAATGACGAGTAGCGCAGCACCGGAAGTTGTTTCGGAGTTGACTTCACCTAATGAAGAGAGAGCTAATGATATTGATCATGAAACTCCGAAAGAAGACACTACCGAACCTCGCAGGTCAAGCAACACACGTGCATCTCCTAAACTGTACGGCAATCCTGTTATGAATTTCATGATTGATGAAATGGATGACCCTGTGACGTATGAAGAAGCAATGATGAGCCCGGATTCCAACAAATGGCTAGAAGCCATGAAATTCGAGATGGAATCCATGTACGAAAACCAGGTTTGGACCTTTGTGGACTTACCTCACGATCAAAAGGCCGTTGAGAATAAATGGATTTTCAAAAGAAAAACTGATGCTGATGGTAATATGACCATCTATAAAGCTCGACTTGTCGCAAAGGGGTTTCGACAAATTCAAGGAGTTGACTACAATGAGACATTCTCTCCCGTAGGGATGCTTAAGTCGGTTAGGATCATGTTAGCAATTGCTGCATATTTCGATTATGAAATATGGTAGATGGATGTCAAAACTGTGTTCCTCAATGGTAATATTGAATAAGAGTTGTATATGATACGACCTAAGGGTTTTGTCGATCCTAAGGATGCTGATAAGGTATGCAAGCTTCAGCGATCCATCTATGGACTGAAGCAAGCATCCCAGAGTTGGAATCTTTGCTTTGATGATGTGATCAAAGAGTTTGGATTTGTCCAAACTTATGGAGAGGCTTGTATTTACAAGAAAGTGAGTGCGAGCAATGTGGCATTTCTGATATTATATGTGGATGACATATTATTGATTGGAAATGATATAGATCTTTTAAATAGTGTTAAAAGTTATCTAAACAGCAAATTTTCGATGAAAGACCTTGGTGAAGCTTCATATATATTAGGCATTAAAATCTATAGAGATAGATCAAGGCACCTAATTGGGCTATCACAGAGTACATACCTTGATAAGATATTAAAGAAGTTTAATATGGACGGAAGTAAGAAGGGGTTCTTACCTATGTTGCAAGGCAAAACATTGAGTAAGACTCAAAGTCCGGCTTCGGCGGAAGAAAGAGAGATAATGGATAAGATCCCCTATGCCTCAGCCATAGGATCTATAATGTACGCCATGCTATGTACAAGACCGGATGTGGCACATGATATTAGTTTGACTAGTAGGTACCAATCTGATCCAGGTTCGGAACACTGGATAGCGGTCAAGAATATCCTGAAGTACTTAAGAAGAACTAAGGATATGTTTCTTATATGCGGAGGTGAAGAAGAGCTAGTCGCTAAGTGTTATGTCGATGCTAGCTTTGACACCGATCCGGATGACTCTAAGTCTCAATCCGGATACACATTTCTCTTGAACGGAGTAGCAGTTAGTTGGAGGAGTTCCAAACAACCTGTGGTGGCTAGATTAACGACGGAGGCAGAATATGTTGCTGCTTCAGAAGTGGCGTAGGAAGCGGTTTGGATGAAGGAGTTCATAACAGAACTAGGTGTGGTTCCTAGTGCATTGGACCCAATGGTGATCTATTGTGACAACAATGGAGCCATAGCCAACGCCAAGGAACCAAGGTCGCACAATAATTCCAAGCATATTAAGCGCCAGTTTCACTCCATCCGCGAGCATGTCAAGGATGGAGATATAAAGATTTGTAAAGTACACACGGACCTAAATGTAGCAGATCCGGTGACTAAAGTTCTCCCTAGGGAAAAACATGATCAACACCAGAACTCCATGGGTGTTAGATTTATCACTATGTAAACTAGATTATTGTCTCTAGTGCAAGTGGGAGACTGAAGGAAATATGCCCCGAGAGGCAATAATAAAGTTGTTATTATGTATTCCTTGTATATGATAGATGTTTATTTTGCATGCTATAATTGTATTGATAGGAAACGTCAATACATGTGTGTTTAATAAACAAAAAGGGTTCCTAATTATGCCTCTCTTATAGACTAGCTCGTTGATTAACAAGATGATGAAAGTTTCCTGATCATGGACATTGGATGTTGTTAATAACGAGGTCACAACATTTGTGAAATGATGTGATGAACATTCATCCAAAGTATAGTGTTACGATCGAAGTCGTTATGTTTATATTGCTATAACATCATACGAAGTAATCTTAGTCCTTAGACCATGAGATCATGTTAATTGCTAACACCGGAAGAGTATCTTGATAACATCAAAGGTCACACTATAACAGGGTGACTATAAAGGTGGGTTTAGTGATACGAATGTGTTATGTTGAGGCTCATGGATCAAGAGTGGAATTTGTCAATCCCGATGACAGATAGATATACTCTGGGCCCTCTCGGTGATATCACATTAAGATAGCTTGCAAGCAAGTGATGTGATCACTTGAATGTTATATCACAAGAACGAGAAAAGAGTGCATGTTGGTAACGAGATCAAACTAGGTATTTGGATACCGATGATCGAATCTCGGACATGTATTATATCATGAGACAAAGGGATTAAGTTACTAGCGTTAAAGGTTCTCACGATCACAGAAGTCATCGTTGAATGTGAAGGAGTCAGTATGGATCTCTAGGTCCCGCTTCTGATTATTGATTTGAGAGGAGTCTCAATCATGTCTGCATTATTCGTGAACCATAGGGTGACACACTTAAGGGTTGCTGGACACCATTTTGGAGCACATATGTTTCAGACGAGAGAATTGCAAAGCGCATGAATTGTTTCGATAGAAACCGGAATTGTTTCGGGTGAAATTGCAGAAATTGGTTCTACATGTGATATTGAAATGTTGCAAGGGGTTTTATGTGAATGTTTGTTAATTAAAGTAATTAACAAAATGCTGAATAAAACTAAATAAAAGAGTTTTATTAATTGAGAGTTGCATTAAATTTGGTGGAAATTTAATGCATGTGAATGGAATTTTGGGTGGAGCTTGAATTGATGTGAGTGGAGCTTCCACCACATGAATGAGGAAGAGGTGGGGGCACCCCCCTTGGCCACCGGCCATGGGAGGGGAGGATCCCCCCTCTCCTATAAAAATCCCCCCTCTCCTCCCTCACAAAGCACACCTCCTCGTGAAGAATCTCTCTCCCCCTCTAGATATTTCCCCATGGTCTTGGATTAGTGAGATACATGTTCCCGGTGGCCTTGCGTCTGGAAGGAGTTGCTGCTTCCGCTGATTCGCTGGAGCGAGGAGGTGTAGGTTGTCCGGTGGCTTGAACGTGTGTGCGAGGACGGATGGGCTGCTAATTTGCGGCGCTAGGACTTCCACACGATCTTGAGATCGGCAAGCGTATGACTACATCATCCACGAGTTCCAACTCGTTAACAAAACTCTATTGTCTTCGAGGGTAAGTTCTCTATGGATGTATATCCACCCGTTGCTCTGTATCTAGTAGATAGATCTTGGCGTATAGTTCTCATCGTAGGATTTTTTTTGTTTTCTATGCTGCGAACCCAATAGTGGTATCAGAGCCTGATCTATGCGTAGGTGCTTTGCACGGGTAGTACACATATGTTTATATGTGGGCAATGATGATCATGTTATTGCTTCTTTCATGTATTTTGGATATTGGTGGCATAGTGGGATGAAGCGGCCTGGACCAATCTTACATGTCATCGTACATGAGACCAGTTCCACGACTAACATACAACTAGTTTTGCATAAGTGGCTGACGGGTGTATGTCTCTCCTACTATAGTCAATATCTAATTTACAATGAGTTGCTAATAACTTGGTTATCGTCGTTGTGGTTCCATGTTCGTAGGTAAGACCGGTTCTATCTCTGAAAGCCCTAAGCCACGTAAAACTTGCAATGGATAAGTTAGAGGCGTCTAGTTTAGATCGTTGATGGGCTAGTGTTTTGATATGGTATTGTTGTAAGTAGATGTATGATAGATACTCTTATAACATACTTAACGTGTAAGTTCCATAGACCTTGGCCTTAAACACAAAGGAATGATAGAGATCATACCACGATGCAAATGATAGAGATCAAATGCATGGACCATATCATCTCACTTTACACATTAGATGTTTGCATCTTATATTGCTAGTTTGGCGCTTTTGGTAGCATTGTAAGATGATCCCTCATTTAGATATCAAGATAAAATGTGTTCTTCCTTAAGTATGCACCGTTCTATGGATCATGTTTTGAGACATCACGTGATGATCGGGTGTACTCGAATCCACGCTTTCATACAACGGGTGTAAGACAGTTTTACACACGTGAATACTAAGGTTCTTACTTGGCGAGCCTAGCATGTACAGACATGGCCTCAGAACATGGACCGAAAGGTTAAGCATGAGTCATATAGTTGATATGATGCCCATATAGATGCTCGCCTTTGAAGCTACACCGACTCACGTGATGATCGGACTTGGTGTAGTGGATTTGGTTCATGTAATCACCAAAAAGACACGAGGGATGTCGTTTTTGAGTGGGAGTTCATTAGTAATTTGGATTAGTTGAACTCAATATATCATAAACTTAGTCTAAATAAACTTTACAAATTCTGTTGTAGATGGCACCACCTGCTTTTAATTTCAATGTGTTCACGGAGAAAGAGAAACTTGCTACGAATGGTAGCAACTTCACCAACTAGGCTATGAATTTGAGGATTCTCCTCACTGCTGCACAAAAGCAATACGTGCTAGAGGCGCCGCTAGGCCCCCCACCAGCTCCTGATGCCCCTGACGAGGAAAATAATGTCTATATAACTCGTCAGGAGGACCACAACTTAGTTCATTGCGGCATACTGTATGGGCTAGAGCCAGAACTTCGAAAGCGTTTCGAAAATGGCAATGCCTTTGATACCATGGGAGAATTGAAAATGATTTTCGATACCCATGCTATCGTAGAGAGTTATAATGCTTCTGAAAAGTTCTTTAGCTGCATGATGGAGGAGAACAACTCCGTTACTGAGCATGTACTCAAAATGTCTGGGTACACCGATAAGCTTGTGTCCTTGGGAATAACGATTCCCATTGACTTAGGCATACATCGTGTTCTCCAATCTCTGCCACCTAGCTACAAGAGCTTCGTGATGAACTATAACATGCAGGGCATGAAGAAGACTCTCCCCGAGCTTCTGTCAATGCTTAAGACTGCAGAAGTGGAGGTTAGGAAAGAACATCAAGTGTTGATGATCAATAAGACCACCGGTTTCAAGAAGGACAAGAAAGGCAAGCAGAAGGGAAAGAAGGGTGGCAAATCTATTGCCGCACCTGAAAAGAAATCCTGAGTTGGCCCTAAGTCTGATACCGAGTACTACTATTGCAAGGGGACTGGCCTTTGGAAGCGCAACTGCCCCAAGTATTTGGCGGACAAGAAGGCTGGCAAGGCAAACAAAGGTATATGTGATATACATGTTATTGATGTGTACTTGACTAGTACTCGCAGTAGCACTTGGGTATTTGATACGGAATCGGTTGCTAATATGTAACTTGATTCAGGGGCTGCAGAACAGGTGACAGCTAGCAAGGGATGAGGTCACAATGCGGGTCGGCAATTGATCAAGAGTTGATGTGATCGCCGTTGGAACGCTGCCTCTCCATATGCCATCGGGATTAGTGATAAATCTAAATAATTGTTATTTGGTGCCTGCACTGAGCATGAACATTGTATCCGGATCGTGTTTGATGCGAAGTGGTTATTCCTTTAAATCTGCGTTGTTCGATTTATATGAATGATATCTTTTATGGTCATGCACCTGTGTTGAATGGTTTATTTCTGTTGGATCTCGATAGTAGTATTACACATATTCATTATGTTGATGCTAAAAGGATTAAACTTGATAATGATATATCTGCATATATGTGGCATTGCTGTCTAGGTCATATTGGCGTTAAACGCATGAAGAAACTCCATTTGATGGACTTTTGGAATCACTTGATTTTGAATCATTTGATACATGTGAGCCACGCCTTATGGGCAAGATGACTAGAACGCCATTTTCCAGTTCAACGGAACGGGCGACAGATTTATTGGAAATCATACATACTGATGTGTGTGGACCAATGAGTGTGTCGGCGCGAGGTGTATATCGTTATTTTGTTACTTACACGGATGATTTGAGTAGATACGGGTATATCTATTTGATGAAACATAAGTCTGAAACCTTTGAAAAGTTCAAGGAATTTCAGAATGAAGTGGAAAATCATCGTAACAGAAAGATCAAATTTCTGCGGTCCGACCGTGGAGGAGAGTATCTTAGTTACGAGTTTAGCACACATATGAAAGACTGTGGAATAGTTTCACAACTCATGCCCGCCGGAACACCACAACGTAATGGTGTCTCAGAACTTCGTAATCGTACTTTATTAGATATGGTTCGATCTATGATGTCTCTGACTGACTTGCCAAAGTCATTTTGGGGGTTATGCACTGGAAACTGCTATATTCACTTTAAATCGGGCACCATCTAAATCAGTTGAAACGACACCATATGAATTATGGTTTGGAAACAAACCTAAGCTGCCATTTCTTAAAGTTTGGGGATGCGATGTTTATGTGAAGAAACTTCAGCCGGATAAACTCGAACCCAAAGCGGAAAAATGCATCTTCATAGGATACCCTAAGGAAACGATTGGGTATACCTTCTATCACAGATCCGAGGGCAAGGTTTTGTTGCCAAGAATGGATCCTTTCTTGAGAAGGAGTTTCTCGCGAAAGGTGTGAGTAGTCGGAAGGTAGAACTCGAAGAGGTTATTGAACCTTCTATTCATGAAATGACGAGTAGCACAACACCGGAAGTTGTTTCGGAGTTGACTTCACCTAATGAAGAGAGAGCTAATGATATTGACCATGAAACTCCGAAACAGGACACTACCGAACCTCGCAGGTCCAGCGGGACACGTGCAGCTCCTGAACTGTACGGCAATCCTGTTATGAATTTCATGATTGATGAAATGGATGACCCTACGATGTATGAAGAAGCGATGATGAGCCCGGATTCCAACAAATGGCTAGAAGCCATGAAATCCGAGATGGAATCCATGTACGAAAACCAGGTTTGGACCTTGGTGAACTTAACTCACGATCGAAAGGCCGTTGAGAATAAATGGATTTTCAAAAGAAAAACTGATGCTGATGGTAATGTGACCATCTATAAAGATCGACTTGTCGCAAAGGGGTTTCGACAAATTCAAGGAGTTGACTACGATGAGACATTCTCTCCCGTAGCGATGCTTAAGTCGGTTAGGATTATGTTAGCAATTGCTGCATATTTTGATTATGAAATATGGAAGATGGATGTCAAAACCCCGTTCCTCAATGGTAATATTGAAGAAGGGTTGTATATGATACAACCTAAGGGTTTTGTCGATCCTAAGGATGCTGATAAGGTATGCAAGCTTCAGCGATCCATCTATGGACTGAAGCAAGCATCCCGGAGTTGGAATCTCCGCTTTGATGAGGTGATCAAAGAGTTTGGATTTGTCCAAACTTATGGAGAGGCTTGTATTTACAAGAAAGTGAGTGGGAGCAATGTGGCATTTCTGATATTATATGTGGATGACATATTATTGATTGGAAATGATATAGATTTTTTAAATAGTGTTAAAAGTTATCTAAATAGCAAATTTTCGATGAAAGACCTTGGTGAAGCTTCATATATATTAGGCATTAAAATCTATAGAGATAGATCAAGGCGCCTAATTGGGCTATCGCAAAGTACATACCTTGATAAGATATTAAAGAAGTTTAATATGGACGGAAGTAAGAAGGAATTCTTACCTATGTTGGAAGGCAAGACATTGAGTAAGACTCAAAGTCTGGCTTCGGCAGAAGAAAGAGAGATAATGGATAAGATCCCCTATGCCTCACCCATAGGCTCTATAATGTACACCATGCTATGTACAAGACCGGATGTGGCACATGCTATTAGTTTGACTAGTAGGTACCAATCTAATCCAGGTTCGGAACACTGGATAGCGGTCAAGAATATCCTGAAGTACTTAAGAAGAACTAATGATATGTTTCTTATATACGGAGGTGAAGAAGAGCTAGTCGCTAAGTGTTATGTCGATGCTAGCTTTGACACCGATCTGGATGACTCTAAGTCTCAATCCGGATACGTATTTCTCTTGAACGGAGCAACAGTTAGTGGGAGGAGTTCCAAACAACCTGTGGTGGCTGGATCAACGATGGAGGCGGAATATGTTGCTGCTTCAGAAGCGGCGTAGGAAGCGGTTTGGATGAAGGAGTTCATAACGGAACTAGGTATGGTTCCTAGTGCATTGGACCCAATGGTGATCTATTGTGACAACAATGGGGCCATAGCCAACGCCAAGGAACCAAGGTCTCACAAGAATTCCAAGCATATTAAGCGCCGGTTTCACTCCATCCGCGAGCATGTCAAGGATGGAGTACACATGGACCTAAATGTAGCAGATCCGTTGACTAAAGTTCTCCCTAGGGCAAAACATGATCAACACCAGAACTCCATGGGTGTTAGATTTATCACTATGTAAACTAGATTATTATCTCTAGTGCAAGTGGGAGACTAAAGGAAATATGCCCTGAGAGATAATAATAAAGTTGTTATTATGTATTCCTTGTATATGGTACATGTTTATTTTGCAAGCTATAATTGTATTAATAGGAAACGTCAATACATGTGTGTTTAATAAACAAAAAGGGTTCCTAATTATGCCTCTATTATAGACTAGGTCGTTGATTAACAAGATGATGAAAGTTTCCTGATCATGGACATTGGATGTTATTAATAACGAGGTCACAACATTTGTGAAATGATGTGATGAACATTCATCTGAAGTATAGCATTATGATCAAAGTCATTATGTTTATATTGCTATAACATCATACGAAGTAATCTTAGTCTTTAGACCATGAGATCATGTTAATTGCTAACACCGGAAGAGTATCTTAATAACATCAAATGTCACACCGTAACAGGGTGACTATAAAGGTGGGTTCAGTGCTACGAAGGTGTTATGTTGAGGCTCATGGATCAAGAGTGGAATTTGTCAATCCCGATGATGGATAGATATACTCTGGGCTCTCTCAGTGATATCACATTAAGATAGCTTACAAGCAAGTGATGTGATCACTAGAATGTTATATCACAGGAACGAGAAAAGAGTGCATGTCGGTAACGAGATCAAACTAGGTATTTGGATACCGATGATCGAATCTCGGACATGTATTATATCATGAGACAAAGGGATTAAGTTACTAGCGTTAAAGGTTCTCACGATCACAGAAGTCATCGTTGAATGTGCAGGAGTCAGTATGGATCTCCAGGTCCTGCTTCTGATTATTGATCTGAGAGGAGTCTCAATCATGTCTGCATTATTCACGAACCGTAGGGTGACACACTTAAGGGTTTCCGGACACCATTTTTGAGCACATATGTTTCAGACGAAAGAATTGCAAAGCACAGGAATTGTTTCGGGTGAAATTGCAGAAAGTGGTTCTACATGTGATATTGAAATGTTGCAAGGGGTTTTATGTGAATGTTTGTTAATTAAAGTAATTAACAAAATTCTGAATAAAACAAATAAAAGAGTTTTATTAATTGAGAGTTGCATTAAATTTGGTGGAAATTTAATGCATGTGAGTGGAATTTTGGGTGGAGCTTGAATTGATGTGAGTGGAGATTCCACCAGATGAATGAGGAAGAGGTGGGGGCACCCCCCTTGGCCGCCGGCCATGGGAGGGGAGGAGCCCCTCCTCTCCTATAAAAAGCCCCCTTCTCCTATAAAAATCTCCCCTCTCCTCACTCACAAAGCACACCTCCTCGTGAAGGATCTCTCTCCCCCTCTAGATATTTCCCCATGGTCCCAAATTAGCGAGATACATGTTCCCGATGGCCTTGTGTCTGGAAGGAGTTGCTGCTTCCACTGATTCGCTAGAGCAAGGAGGTGGAGGTTGTCTGGTGGCTTGAACGTGCGTGCGAGGACGGATGCGCTGCTGATTTGCGGCGCTAGGACTTCCACACGATCTTGAGATCCGCAAGCGTATGACTACATCATCCACGAGTTCCAATTGTTAACAAAACTCTGTTGTCTTCGAGGGTAAGTTCTCTATGGATGTATATCCACCCGTTGCTCTGTATCTAGTAGATAGATCTTGGCGTATAGGTATAGTTCTCATCGTAGGAAATTTTTTGTTTTCTATGTTGCAAACCCAACAGTTCAACATCAGTATAACGGTTCAAAACCGTGATAAATGGTTCAACATGATGAATGGTTCAAAACCATGATAAAATGGTTCAGCAATATAAATTGTTCAAAACCATGAATATTGGTTCAAAACCATGATAAATAGTTCAGCATGATAATGGTCCATATTGTTTTAGGATTACTTAAATCAGTTTTTTTGATTGTGTTTAGAATGATATAAATTGATTCAAATCTTTTTAAAATTAGTTCAATTTGATTTTCTAATTTGTCCAGTTTGATATAAGTTGGTTCAGCTCTTTTTAAATTTGCTTATGCATCATTTTGTAATTTTCTTAAAATGAATATAATGGTTTATCATCATCAGGGACACTAGAAGGAAAAGGTTGAATCAAATAACATCATAATGTCATTCATGATGATAAGTACTTTCTTGGTTTAGCATGCTTCAAAACCATGAAAACTAGTTCAGGATGAATATAACGGTTCAAAACCATTATAAATGGTTCACAATCATCATAAATGGTTTAGCATGTTTTTTCAACCATGAATATAATGGTTCAAAACCATGATAAATGTTTCAGCATGTTAAATGGTTCAAAATAATGATAAATGGTTTATCATGATAAATGATTTGAAACCATCATAAATGGTTCTAAACCATGTTGAATGGTTCACCATGATAAATAGTTTAGCATGAATATAACGGTTTTAGAAAAATTTAAATGGTTCGAAAGCATGATAAACAGTTCAAAACAATGATAAATGGTTCAAAATCATGATAAATGGTTCAAAATCATGATAAATGGTTCAAAACCATGATAAATTGTTCAGCATGATAAATCTTTTAAAACCATGATAAATGGTTCAAAAGTATGTAAAATGGTTCAACATGATAAATTGTTCAAAATCATAATTAATGATTCAAAACCATGATAAATGGTTCAAAACAATGTTAAATGGTTCAGCATGATAAATTGTTAAATATCATAATAAATGGTTCAAAATCATTATAATTGGTTCAAAACCATAATAAAAATGGTTTAGCATGATAAATGGTTCAAAAGCATGATAAATGGTTCAGCATGATAAATAGTTCAAAACCATGATAAATGATTCAAAATCATGATAAACTGTTCAGCATGATAAATGATTCAAAAACCATGATAAATGGTTCAAATTGTAGGTAAATGTTTCAAAACTAGGATAAGTGGTTGAGGGCCCAAATTTACCATGGTTTTGACTTATTTATATTAACAACATATTTTTTAAATCAGTTCAGCACTATTCTAGATAGTTCAGTACCATTATAGCTGGTTCAATACATAAATGTGTTCATCATAATCTATAATTTAGTTTTGCATAATTTTTTTGTTTTTGCATGATCAAAAAAATTATATTTAACATAATATAAATTGCTTCAACTTGTTTTAAAAAAATGGTTCAACATGATTTTCTAATTCATCTAGTATGATATAAATAGTTCAACATTAATATAACGGTTCCAAACCCATGATAAATGGTTCAATTTTTTGAAATCTGTTCACAATGATATATTGTTCATCTTTTTTGGTTAACCAAAGTTGGTTCAACTTTTTTTAAATCGTTTCAGCACCATGATAATTGGTCCAGATTTTGTTACAAATAAAAATTGTTTCAGCATAATAAATAATTAATTCAACTATTTGTAATTTTGTTTAACAAAAAAACAATACAGTTATTTTTTGAAGTCGGCTCAGCATGATAACTAGTTCAACTCTATTCAAATAGTTCAACATGATTTCTAATTGGTTCAACTTTTTTGAAACCAATTTATTATGATTTCTAAATTGTTCCGCACCATGCTACATGGTTTGGACAATTGTAATTGGTTCATTTATATTTATATTAGTTTAGCTCCATGCAAAATCCGTTTAATTACTATTTTTGAAATATGTATGATATCGTAATTAAGTATACTGATTATGTGTAGGTAGCACATCACAGGTGATTACAACATTTGTGGGCAACAAAAAATCCGACAATTCAATGTTTGTATCAGATCACTTGGTATGTTGTCAACTAACAGCTTGCATAAGTATATATATCCAACTATTTCCAATAGGTTTAATTATTCAAGCACATGCAACAACATCATTATATGATCACGTTAGTACTGGTACATATACTTAACCACCTCAATTCCTCAGTGAATAACTATATTCCAAAAGTATGGCTATACGAGGATCTATAGTTCACAAATATTGCAACAAATAAATATATATAACATAACTCCAATCGATTTTTAAACAACAATAAAAAGATCTGACACGAATCTGTAATTCCAGCTATATTGTATAATACAGAATTCAATAATATTTTCACGTCATGACTGTTCAATAGTATTACAGACACAAAACTGATTGAAACTAACGTAAAAATATCTAAATCATTGAAATTTTACTTCAAGTCATAGAATTCAACCCACCAGAACTAGATTTTTTTTGAACTTCTCCTCCTCTTCGAATTCTTCTCTATCCGAGGTTTCATTCTTTTTTCCTTTGCATACTGACTTCAATTTGGATACAAGAGGATCTTTTATAGATGATGATTCCCCATCTACTTGACATTTACATTTTGATGTTGACTTTACTTTCCGAATCTTGTTTTCAACTGGTTTAGAGATGCTACCATCTTCATTTACCCAAATATCCACAGTGCGGATAGTAGGTCTTCCAGTTGATTCAACAACATCGTCATTCTGCTTATTCAACTTTGTTGGTTTCTTCTTTATTACACGGGGATCCTTTAGTTTGTTGCCACTATTACCACTTTGTTGCCCATCTTCAGTCACAATTTTTATGCATCTTATGAACTTCAATGAATATTCTACTCTTGTTTGTATCCCTGCTCAAATCTGCACAAACATCATTCATACTGTTCATAAGGATAGCATATCTAAGTGTACTTTCAGACATATTATCCCCATGGACCTCAATACTTTCTGTCTTGTGCTTCAGCAACTCTGTCTACCTGAACTCAACAGTCCATCTAGGCATTATGTAGCCTTCCGGAGTCTTAACAATGTCCCATTGAGTGAACAATCTAAGAATGTGGCAACAAAGTATGCCATCTGTGTCATACTTGCTGCACTCGCATTTAAATGTTAATGCTTTCCGATCAGCAAAAACTATGAACCTGTCTCATGTGTATTCTGGTTTTGCATAGTTAATCAGCTTGTATAGTTCGTACACTTTGTCTTTTACTATTTCATCAACACCAAGAGCTGTCGAGTTCAGCAACTCAGTGACAGATAAATACATTTTGTATATATTTTTTCTGCATGACTCTCAATTGGTTGATGACACCAATATGCAGGATTCTTTTGAGTAGATTCATATTTGTCTGCATTCTCATTCTCAATCACATTTTCTTGGAAAATCTCATATTGTTTCAGAAAATTCTCTATAGAATCTTTTTGCATAACATACTCTTTGAAGTTTGAGTTAAAGCTTTCACTGCGGCATGTTGATCATGTGAATGAACATAAGCATCCCTTAAAGTAAGCTGGAACAAATTTCGCTCTTGCTTCCCACATTCTTTGTATATGATCATGCCCACCGCAGTTATAAGTTGCAACCATTTCTGCCCAACCTAATTAAAACTCTTTAATGTGCAGTGACTATGTAATGAGTCTTATTATTGTGTCCTCTATTCCTTCTTTGTCTGCCATATATGAGCTCGTGTTTTCTTTCAAATCCTGAAAAATGTGCCAAATACAGAACCGGTGAAAACAATCTGCAAAGATTTTTGAAATTGCATTTTTCATGGCAACATCTTGACCTGTAAGGATCAACTTTGGTTTTTTTCCTTCCATTATTTCAAGAAATTTCTTGAAAAGCCACTCAAATGTATCTGCTTTTTGATCCTTCAACAAGGCCTAGCCAAACATAGTTGTCTTCGCATGTCCATTTATTCCAATTATAGGTACAAATGGCATATTGTATTTGTTTGTGCTGTAGGTCATGTCAAAACAAATTATCTCACCAAATAATTTGTAATCCAACCTCAATCTTGCATATGTCCAAAATAAGCTTCGAACTGCCTTTGGCATCAACTTCCATTTGGCAACAGAACCCTGGTTTGGTTAACTGAATTTTCTCAATGTACTTAAGTGTGCATGCTATATCAAAGTTTTTCCTTGCCTTCCTTTCCGATTTCTTCAGATTATGTACATTTTTCTTTCCAAATGTTAGATCACCAAAGCTTCCTCTTAATCTTCTTAAAATAGTCATAATCTTCTGTGGCTTTACTCTAATCTCTTGCAACAATTTTGATAGCAATATCTCATCCTCAGTCATTGTTCTATGACTTAAGAAGAACTTGGTGAGGGAAGGCGATGGAGCCAAATCATGATTGTGTTGCGAATACCATGAAATGATCTGCCACTTATTTTCTACAAGATTCACTGTCACATTCATTTGGCAATTAGTTTTAGCAAGCAATCTTGTTCTTCGTTGCCTCTGAATTGCACTTTTTGGCCTACTTTTTCTACTTTTGTTGCACTATAGTGTTATTTTTTCTTTGCTTGTAATTTCTCCCTTTTATTACTGCAAATCCTTCTATTTTCCATAAACATTCACATAACGAACTACCTCATCCAAAGTTGAGAAGACCATACCAACTTCTAGAGGTTTTGTATTTCTAATTCAATCTGGAGATGGAAATAAGTATTCTTCCTCACAAGATTTGTCTTCTGAATCTACAAGTTTTTTGGTTCTGAGTCATCTTGTAGGCATTCTTCTACAATTTCCATAACCTGCGATTTTGTAAAATGGATATGAATATTATTTCTGCAGTAATAACAAGGTTTAAATATGTAAACATTTAGATAAAAAAAGGGAAATATAAGTCACTTGTTTAATTCCATTTTCTTGTATATTAGGCTCATTAGGTTCACATCTATTGTCATCAAAATCAGGGGCACATTCAGAAACTTCAGATTCTGCCCTGGTTTCAATTTCTTTCGACAATACTTTCTGCATAGCAAACAAAGTTATGTTTGGAAATCAGTCAACAACTCTATATATGTGCAGAATAAAATCATTATGTTTGCATACACAGGTGTTCTGCTGAAACAAATTTTTACCTCGGCAATTAAAACTTCCGATTGTTTCTTCATGTCATGGTACTGAACAAACTGATCAAATTCCTCCATAGTCCTATCATTGTTTTGACTTTCCTTTTCTTTACTAGCAACATGACCCTGTTTAACATTCATTTTTTTTCCGCATTTCCAACCTTTTTCATGTTTGATTTGCAATGAATAAGTATGTTTTTTATTTTAATGGAAGAAGAACTTACCAAACTAACAGGTAAATTCAAATCACTGCAAGTTTTCTGCATCACCTGCACTTCCTGTTTTCACAACAAGAACTGTATTAGATTTCTATCTACATTTGTATACAGTAGTTTGGAAATTAAGGCTTCAATAAAATGTGGAGGATACCTCAGATCTTTTCTGTTTTTTTATTCTTCATCTCTTCTTTTCTTCTCCCTAAAACTCTTTATATCTTCTTCTACTTTTCCAATAGTATCCATTACAGATCAAATGTTGAACAGTCTGCAAGAAACAAATAAAAACTATTATGTTAGCTAGTTAGACCTTTTTATTTCTTAAAAACTTCACTAGAATTATGGTTCTATGATTACATAGTACATACAGGAAGAAAATAGCCACATTATGCTTCTTTTTAGAGAAGGGGTAATGGTGAAACAACTATATTTAACATCACCATGGGCTTTGATGACGTGGGAACGACAATGCCTATGCGGCACCAAGTTTTCTTACCGGTTCCTATCTATGGGAACGACAATGACTTTGTGATGTTTCCTATCTATGTTTTGTTTTGGGAATGGCTATTTGATGGCTACCTCTTTTAATAAATACATCCTATTTTCCATATGTATAATTCTTTATTAAAACAAAATCTGGAATTTTTGTTGGATTTAGTTTCAACATTACTCATAATATGGGAATAGAAATTTGTGGACATTACTGGTCGTGCTGTTGTCACATGCAAGAAGCATTATGTATTACATTACTACATAATATTCACAAAATTAAGACAAGAATGGGAATCTTTCAATAACAAATTGCCTGAAAGTTGAACAACATAATTTTTTTGAGATAACGTTTCCAAGAGAAATCAATACTAAATATTCGTAGATCCACTATCAATAGTGTAAATTTGATCCAAGATTAGACATAGGGAAGACGTCTGCTGATACCGTCGATCCGGATTACGGATGTAGTATAGCTCTTTTTCCCTAGTAGACCTAGGTTTATCGAATCCTCGAGAAGCAGAAAGCATAGTGAAGTTACTTTAACGGACCTTCGGGTGTTTTAGAATTATTTTTGTGTTTTACCGGACCAAGAGTTTGTTGTCTTTTGTTGTTGTCGATGATGGAGAGAGAGGGCCTAGGGCTTTCGGTTTCACCTGTAGCTATGCAAAACATCTGATGGGAATAAAAGATAATAATAAAGTATGCATGTAATTGTTAGAGCAAGATAATTATATCTGGGCAGTGCATCCATAATTGCCATTGCCTCCACAACCGCTTATAGCAATAACCTAATAGTCTCATTCATACAAGAAAGAGAACTAATGATATGCATAGTGATGTCACCATTAATCCCAAGTAAATCCCTCACATACAGCCGTACTACCCCTTCTGTCACTAGGGTTCCCAACCTGCAGATTAGTCATTACTCATACTCCCTATACCTGGCTCAATCCCCAGGGTCTTGGGGTACCTTACAAGTCCTTAGATTGAGGCAAGAGAGGATACAATAATCATCATGTCATACAAAATAATACATGATCCCATGTATGATAAATAACATGCACAAAAGCTACATGGCTAGGCCGAAGCCCTTAGCCCAAAGAGAATGACTCAAACATAGAGATGAAATCAACGATCATAAACATTGCAATGGAAATCATGAGATTGATAGAAAATATTATTACAATGTCGCCAATCGAAGATGAGATATACTATTACAAGTGGTGGAATATGGCTATGGTGGTGGAGAAGGGTTTGGAGATTAGATCTAAGTCTATTTCTTCGGCAGCTCTTCGATGTTGTGGATGGAGTTCTGGGGAGGCTGGTGATTTGAAAGAACTCTCGTTTCTCATCTCCCAAGGCCTCTTTATATAGGGCTCCCTTCACAAAAGTTGTTCTGTTTGACCTAGCTAGCAGTGTCGATGGCAACTATACGACTGGAACTATACGGCCAGAATTTTATTCCCGCCGTATAGTTGATCATTAAAGTGTCTGTCTCCACTTCACGACTCCTAGTTTCTTCAGGTTGTTGGAAATCTCATATCTTTGACTTTAATGTTGTGATTCCCATCATCAAACGTTATTATCTACGCAGGGAAAAATAGAAAGAAATGATTGCATACCCCTTTGATCATTAGGCATTAGTGGCAGTGTTTAGAGAGATATTTCATTAAAAATGAATAATATCCAGTTTAAATGTGGACGTAGATGGCTATATTTCACAACCATCAACCTCCCCAAGCTTAAACTTGATCGTCCTCGAGCAAGAAAACCAAAATCAAAAAGTAACTCAGCATTTGAACTAAAATAACGAGATGATGATCTTACTCATGATTGGTAGTCTCATGTTTCCTCCACTTTATAAATCTTAAAACTTCAGCATAGATAGAGTAATGGCAAGCATATCATACGGGTTTTATGCATCCTTATAGCGCAGCAAAAATATTGTTAACATGGATGATTCAAATGAGTAAACCTTATTCCATGTCATGTAATCAACTCATAGGCTTTCCTTTGAACAATAAAGTATAATCATGTAAAATTAAGAGTGTGAGAGTTTGTCATGAAAAACATATACACTAGAGTATCTCAATTCTCCCACATCAATAAATCAAGACTCTTCAAGCACTACTTTTCTATTCATTGTCCTTCAAGAATTTCAGTTCTTAAGTAATTGAGAGCATGCCAATGATTTTAATTAGTTTATCGAGCTATAATGGACACTCGTGGCATCACCAAGGTTTTGTTCCTTTTGTACAATGATTACTCATAACAGCCAGAGGAGTGATTCCATCATGAACACAACTACCCGGAATGCCAAGAATCTTACCCATTATAGCATTGTTGTTACATATGTTTAATCAACTCATAGCTGAAATCTAGGAGTTTCCTCCATGAAGATGGTTCGTAGGCTAGCAGAGTTGTTGGAATCCCATGAAGTTTTACACACATAAATCTATATCATTCTTATGATTCACAAGTCAAACTTTGGCATGCTCACAAAAACCGCTAAACATTAATTCAAAAGAACAAATCCTTTTAAAGAGAGCTATCAAGTGAATCGTTATTTTCTATGGTGTTGAGTGTCTCTAGAAATAAGCCTTCAAGACTAAACACTACACCACCCAAGCCTTCAATTGTGAGACTTTTCTTATTACAATTATTTAGCAAATTTTTAGGCAAGACATGGTTAATTACAAGGGCTGGAACAAAATGTACCCAACTAAATACCCATGCAAACAAAATTTTACTACAATATAAAGACTCACTCCACCAATATGACATCTTATCATTTACTACTAACTAGCATGGGTTTCTCAAACTTCAAAAGTGGGGAGTCTTAAGGCATACCTCTCATGATTGGTTTCACTTCTCTCTTCCCTTTTTATTTGCTTCTTCGAAACTCGAAGTATATCACTCTCCTGCAAATATGTGAAAGCCACAAGGATAATAGAAAAGAAGGAAGAGGGAAAATAAAGATAAATCGAAAATCTTTTTGTTGTTTTTAAGAGAGGGAATTAAAGAATAGAAAAATTGGCGGCAAAGCTCGGCTAGAAAATGTTGAAAACAAGTAAAAGTAACTAAAGATAAAGTGTTGGGGAACCAACACAAGTGCATATAAACTCGAATTAAAAACATAACCTCGAAATAAATAAAAACAAATGAATGCTAAATAAAGATAATGAGGAAACTTCCCCAAGCTTCGGATTTGGCAAGCCCTTCAAATCATTGTGGTGGCAGGAAAAAATCGTACCTCCAGTTTGCAAATTGAGTTGATAAATTACTAGTTGTTTCTCGGAGGTTCAAGGAGAGGTTTTTCATTCTCTCCACAGTTCCTCCAAGTTCTTGGAAGTCTTGGTATGTAGCAAACTAGGTTGGTGGCTGCTCCTCTTCTTGGTCCTCTTCTTGGTCCTCATCCTCATCCGGAATCTCCTCCTCGGGTTGGTGTTGCTCAACTTGCAAGTCATATAGCAAACGTCCTTCCTCGATAGAGAAAAGACCATTAGGAAAAGGAGTGGGATAGAGACGCCCAGCTCCAGCAATATGCAAGTAATAAACACCACCTCTCTTAGTGAGCATTCCACAAGCTTTTAATGTAGAGAAATCAACACGTCGCTCACCTAGCACTGGTTGTAACTCACCTAGGTCGACGCCTAGGGCAATGGCAAGCACGGTGATGACGCCTCCACCTATGACTGGTCCTTGGCTTTGGGATGATTGGTACTCCAGGTAGCGCACAAGAATTGCGCCCAAGTTGAGTGAAAAGTTGGTGTTGTTGAAAGCAGCTTTTGCGAGGACTAATATGTCCTCCTCATTGAGTCTCGTGAACTCATTTCGTGCCTGCAAAGTGTTAGTGATAACATAGAAGAAATAGCGAATTGTAGGATGTTGAATATTCTTCCCCTTGCTTACTCTAGAAGTAAAACTCATTCCATTATAATATTGTTTCAAGGAAGTGTCTAAGCCAGTAAAGGATGCGCATAAGTCATTATCATTATTGTTTGGAAAATTAAAACATGCGCACAATTCATCTAATGATAGAGAATAATTGCTGTTCATAAATCGGAAAGAAATCATGTCCTCTCCATTCCATGCTTTAACGGTGCTTTGCAAAGAACTTAGAAATTCAAGAGTTAACCAGCGATAATTAGGCACATCATTGAATACAAAGTTTTGCAAGCCAAACCTATTGCAAAGTAAATTGAAGTCATTAGAAATATCAAGCTGATTCAATATAATTGGGCAAGCCCACTTGGTTGCCTTCACTTCTTGGTTCTTGATCATGTTGAAGCGATCACGTTGGGGCTCATCCTTGAACCGTATCCCCATGTGTTTTGAGCGGCAGCCTGAGAAGCGCTAGCGACGCATGAGCACGAGTTTGGATCCTTGTGTTCATCATCTAAAATAACAAGGAAAGATAAAAATAAAACTTTTTGATCCAACAATAATAAACATAACATATCCCTCATCTTAGCACACTAAAGAGTCCCCTCAAAGTAATAATCTAGGCAATAGAATCATGGCAATACTTCATAGTAGGTCTCACCCTAGATTGATAATGACAACAGATCAAAGATGAATTTGCAAAAAGTAATTGGAGGATCAGAGGAGAAACATACCGTAGATCACTTGTGTGCGAGGAAATCGAACAAAATTGAGTAGAGATGAAGATCTCTTGAGGTTTGAGAGAGTTTGGAGGTAGAAGAGAGAAAAGGATTGAAGTTTTGGGGTTGGAGGTACTTCTCGTGGCGATTTTGTGGTCGGATGCAACTATACACCCGGAACAATTTGTTCTCGCCGTATAGTTGGTCTACTATTAAAAATTTAGGGTTTCCACCTGGCAGCGCAGCTATACGGCCATAACTATACGACCGGGATTTTTCATCCCTGCCATACAGTTGGTTGTCAAACTTTCTGTACCTGGAAAAGAAATTTTATGAAGGCATCGATATCTATACGACCGGAACTATACAGCCAGAATTTGTATTCCTGCCGTATAGTTGGTCGTTAAACCTTCAGTACCTGGGAAAGAAAAATTGTCGATGGCAAAGATATCTACGGCCGGAATTTGCCATATAGTTGGTCGTTAAACCTTCTGTAGTCATCAAAAAAAATTCCATTTCTTCGAGAATTATTTCTTATCCTGAAACTTAGCAAAACACCTTGTTTTTGATAGAAAAATGATAGTAAAAATTGTCGACCAACATCAGCATGTATAAAGCAAAAAATTTAGTACTACGGAACTTCTTCTCCTCAACTGGATCTTCCTAGCACTCTTTATTAAACATAAAACTTAAACTAAAACTTAAAAACGTTTACTCAAACCTTTATTTCACATGGGTTACCTCCCATGAAGCGCTCTTTTATGGTTAATAGCTTGACCTTGATGTTGCTCACTTAGGCCAGATGAGTGGAACACCCACTCCAAAATAGTTGGTCTTCAAAGTGATGGCCTCCTTTTCATCATGCTTGGCTTTCTTCTTCCTGGGAAAATGAATAACAAAAGGATACTGCAAAGGAAATTGAACCTTCACGTTCCCTTCATGTAGTTTAATCAAAGCCTTAATAGTTCTTAAGAATGGACAGCCTAATATAATAGGAGCAGTAGCATCTTCAGGCATGTCAACAATAAGAAAATCAAAAAGAGCAGGACAACCTTTAATGTATACTAAAGTATTTCCTTTAATCCCTATAGCTTGTTTGTAGGTAGAATCTGCTAGATGTAACTTTAACTCTATGATTTCAAAAGATCCACGATTTAACTTATTAAAGAATACTTTTTGGAATTGTTGAAACGCTTGCACCTAGATCACAAAGTGCAGCTATCTCATTGGTCCCAATTTTAATCTTAATAGTAGGCTCAAATATATCATCAAGCTTCACAGGTAATTTTTCAGCAATTTTCTTATATTCTTCCTCAAGCTCACGTACCTTTATTGCTACCTGATTAATGAAGTGTTGATACATAGCTTCCTCATTTCCTTCACTTACCGGAATCTTGATGTTGATCCTTTTTACAAGATCTTCAACAGTGTAACTTGGTGAAGGGGCATTACTATAATCAAGTTTTTCAGGCTCCTCCCTTTGGATTCTCATCATCTTGAGGTCTTCAATAGGATTGGGCTCAGCTTTACCTAAAAAATTAGCTAGAATGAGAGTTTGACTCTCGGTTATCTTACCTAGCTATGCCTCAAAAATCCTTGTTCTTTCTTGGAGGGCCTGCAAATCATTCCTCAAAATTACAACTTGGTTAGATAATTTACCAAGCATAGCATCATGGTTCTCCATTATTTTAACAACGATATTGTTTTGCTCATTTTGTGAGTCTATAAAGGACTTAAATGTTTCTTGGAGACTACCATTACTTGTTCCCATATTATTATTAGAGTTACCTGCAGGACTAGAATAATGTTTCTCAAAATTAGGATTATAATTCATCTTCCAAGCAGCATTATAATCATTACGAGCTATGAAGTCTATTTCTTAAATATTTGGTTCTGGGATAGCTCTTACCTGGTTTTCCTTACCTTTTACGGCTAATATGAGCTCATCCGGCTTAGCATTGAGTTCTTCATTTTCTTGTGGTGAGACAGAGTTCACCTTCTTCGTATTTGATCTATCCACATGCCACTGGGCATAGTTGTCTTGCATATTGTCTAGCAACTTCTTTGCTTCGGTAATATGTTTGCCCATAAATGTTCCTCCAGCTGCAGTATCAAGCATAGGCTTAGACACAGGGTTAAGAGCATTATAAAATAAATGGAGGGTTAACCAATCTTCTATACCATGACTGGGATAGTTTCTCATGCATTCTTTTATCCTCTCCTATGCAAGCGCTAGTGGCTCACGCTCTTCCTGTCTAAAACCAGTAATATTAGGTCTTAGCTGCATAGTCTTTGCAGGTGGGAAAATTTTAGTCATAAATAAAGAAGTACACTCCACCCATGATGCAATAGTATTTCTAGGCAAATATAGCAACCATTCTTTTGCTTTTCCTCTAAGAGAGAAAGGAAACAAATGCAATTTGACCGCATCAGGGTCAACATATTTTATGCACATCTGATGACCCACAAGTATAGGGGGTGTATCGCAGTATTTTCGATAAGTAAGAGTGTCAAACCCAACGAGGAGCGGAAGGTGCTGGCTAGTGGTATGGATCATGAATTCTCTACAAATACTTAGAAAACGGATTTTTAGGGGTTTTTGATAAAGCAAGTAAGCAAAGTACGAATAAACAAAAGACAGTAGGAATAAATGCAGCAAGTGGCCCAATCCTTTATGCAGCAAAGGACAAGCCGGTTGTATTACTTAAGATGACCAAACGTTCTCGAGGACACATGGGAAGACCGTCAAGTGCTTTCGCTTCATATAGTTGATTAATCTTCTTTAGCTTGCTAAGTGTTGTGTGGGTGAACCCGTGCTAATGTACCAACCTTCCTAGGAATAATACATACTTGTGATTATACCCCTTGCAAATATTCGTAAGTACAAGAAAGTAATTAAGGTAGAAACCTAACCACAGCTTTAAACTCTAAGACCCTTACGTCCCTTGTGCAATGGTTTCCTAACGGGGGTTCAGGTTTCTGTCACTCCGGCAACCCCTACGATTAGTAGCCAAATACACAATGCATTCCCCTAGGCCCATATAGGTGAAGTGTCATGTAGTCGATGCTCACATCACACCACTAGAAGAAGTACAGCACAACTTAAATATCAAACTATTGAATCTTTGTCAACACAACTCCACTACTAATAGCATGACTTCTCCCATGTCCTCAAGAACAAAACGAACTACTCACAAGACATCATATGGATCATGATCAGAGATGGAATAATGATGTATAACAATCTGAACATAAACAATAATTCAGTGGTTCACTCAATAGCATCAACTACAAAGAGTAATCAACACCGGGAAAGTTTCCCCTATGAACTATGCGAGATTCAACGCAATTGTTACAACAATATGGAGATGGTGATGACGGTGCTGATGGTGATGGCGGTGGTGGTGATGATGATCCCGATGAAGTCCAGCTTGATGTGGTGTTGATGGCGACGATCTCCCCTCTCCGGAAAGGAATTCCCCCGGCAGAAATCTGTCTGCCGGAGAGATCTTTCTCTCTCAGTGTTTTCCGCCCCGTAGAGGCGACGGAATCTTTCTGTGGTCGCTCCCCGAGTCTTAGGGTTTCGGGAGGATAATATACGCCAGAGGGGAGTGCCAGGGGTGGACTAGGGCGGCCACACCACCTGGTGGCACGGCCTAGGCTGGCCCGCGCCAGGGGGTGGTGTGGGTCCCCTGTGGCCCATCTCTAGCCCCCCTTCTGGCTTCCTTCGTCTTCTGGAAAAATAAGATTTTCCATGTATTTTCCCGGATTTTCTGATCTTCGCAAACTTTGCCTCGAAACAACACCTTTTCCATCAGAATCCTGGTTACATCGGTCCATGCTCCAAAAGTCATCAACCATGCAAAAACAGATGAAATAACATAAGTATCACCTCTCAATATGAAATATATCAATGAACCATAGTGAATTATGACATAGAATAATGATGCAAAATGGACGTATCAACATCATATCAAATATTTCAGTGAAAGTATTCAAGTGCATACCTGTGTCCTCAACAACAGAGCCTCCAAATTGATTCTGTTCAACCAAACCTAAATAATGGAGCTTAATTTCATAATCATCAGCAGCAATTGCTGGCTAGGTAATAGGAGTACGCAAATAATCATTGTTGGGAGTTGCAAACTCCCCAAGCTTCTTTTCAGCCATATTTCCTATGTTTTGGGGTTTTCTTAAACAAAGACTTATGATAGTAAAAACAAGGAATTAAAGACTAACTATTTTTTTGGTTTTTCAAATAAAGACTGAAAGCAAACTAACAAAATTAAAAACAAGAATTAAAACTAGCAAGGTTCCTACTAACCTCACCAGGGTAACTATTGCTTCCTCGATAATGGCGCCAAAAAAGGGTTGATACCTTTGATCCGGATTACGGATGTAGTATAGGTCATTTCCTTAGTAGACCTAGGTTTATCGAATCCTTGGGAAGCAGAAAGCATAGTGAAGTTACTTTAACAGACCTTCGGAAGTTTTAGAATTCTTTTGTGTTTTACCGGACCAAGAGTTTGTTGTCTTTTGTTGTTGTCGATGATGGAGAGAGAGGGCCTATGGCTTTTGGTTTCACCTGTAGCTATGAAAAACATCTGATGGGAATAAAAGATAATAATAAAGTATACATATAATTGTTAGAGCAAGATAATTATATGTGGGCAGTGCATCCATAATTGCTATTGCCTCCACAACCGCTTATAGCAATAGCCTACTAGTCTCATCCATAGAAGAAAGAGAACTAATGATATGCATAGTGACGTCACTGTTAATCCCAAGTAAATCCCTCACATATAGTCGTACTATCCCTTCTGTCACTAGGGTTCCCAACCTGCAGATTAGTCATTACTCCTACTCCCTATACCCGGCTCAATCCTCGGGGTCTTGGGTACCTGTCAAGTCCTTAGATAAGGCAAGAGAGGATATAATAATCATCATGTCATACAAACTAATACATGATCTCATCTATGATAAATAACATGCATAAAAGCTATATAGCTAGGCCGAAGCCCTTAGCCCAAAGAGAATTACTCACACATAGAGATGAAATCAACGATCATAAACATTGCAATGGAAATCATGATACTGATAGCAAATAGTGTTACAATGTCGCTAATCGAAGATGAGATCTACTATTACAAGTGGTGGAATATGGCTATGGTGGTGGAGAATGGTTTGGAGATTAGATATAAGTCTATTCCTTCGACAGCTCTTCGGTGTTGTGGATGGAGTTCTGGGGGCGGCTGGTGATCTGAAAGAGCTCTCGTTTCTCGTCGCCCGAGGCCTCTTTATATAGGGCTCCCTTCACGAAAGTTATTCTATTTGATCTAGCTACCGGTATCAATGGCAACTATATGGCCGAAATTTTATTCCCGCCATATAGTTGGTCGTTAAAGCGCCTGTCTCCACTTCATGACTCCTGGTTTCTTCGGGTTGTTGGAAATCTTGTATCTTTGACTTGAATATTGTTATTCCCATCATCAAACGTTATTATCTGTGTAGGGAAAAATAGAAAGAAAGGATTGCATACCCCTTTAATCATTAGGCATTAGTAGCAGGGTTTAGAGAGATATTTTATCAAAAATATAAATAGTATCCAGTTTAAATATGGACGTAGATGGCTATATTTCATAGCCATCATCTGCACATCTAAATTAGGGATGGATTCATGTTGAAATTGAAAGTTCGAATTGCAAGATCCAATCGTCTTGTAATCACGGGTATTTGGGGAAATTGCGTAGGGGATCAGGGGTTGGCAGTACGTACCTATAGATGGCGACTTCGTCGGTATTCAAAGGTTCATGGCTTCGTAAAGTCCTTCTAGAAGCTATGGATCTCACCAACGCGTCGACTTTCTTTCTCCATCGTATCTTCTTGTATCGCAAGAAGAAGACTCGTTGTTTTTGCAGTTTAGCCCTCTAAACTATACACAATATTATTACCATCCTGAACTAGAAGACAACACTCGCTGTCTTGTGGGTCACCAAAATATAACAAAGTGGTCCACAAGTCCACACAGACATCTTATCCCTTCTTCTCTCTCTTTCGTTCATTCTTTTCTCTACATCATTTTTGAAATCAGAGAACGATTTTACTCCATTCCCAATAGCGGCTCGTTTAATTCGACAGATCTACTCATGATCTTCCTTTTGGGAATTGATATCTAGGTGGTTATCTAGAATATTTGTAGATCAACCGACTACATCACGGTATTTTTTTCGTCCTATCTATTTAGATCCTTACTTCTAACCATTTATACTATTCTGCTTTAGTAATAATCTCTCATGTCTCTTAAATTTGGTCGGCATTTGAATTTATCTTTTTGTTTTCTTCTAGTTACATCGCAAATCCATGTTTCATTCGCAAGTTCTGATACAAATAACTTAGGATTTTTTTACTAAACCTCTTAGTAAAGCTTGTTTCAGAATAATAGATATTTTTTGTTCATATAAGTAGTTCCTTATACACTTCTATCTGATGATTTATCGACAGGTTTCTACCTTATGTTTTCATAAAAACAGATGAACACTTTTGAGACACTAATTTGCATCATGTTACTTCTTAATTCAAAAAGCATTGAATACTTTACCTGTTTCTACCTATTTTTTGACACATTAATAGATGGACGTTGTTTGTTACTTTCTACCTATTTCTACCTAATTATTTTAAAAGGTCTAAACACTTTAGACACACTAATAGATGAACACTGTTTGTTCATTTTCTACCTAAACTTTCTTAATATGAGATTGCATCCATGGTTACATTCATTTTTTTTACATATTTCAGTACTGAATGCAAATATAGTATGAAGTAAGCCTGTCTTTTTCGAGTACATGTTGTTGAATGCATTTTTTTTGTAATTTTTTTGCTGCACTAGAGATCAATTATGCTACATCCATAAATCTTTGTTTATTATGTTTTTTTGGTTATATCTTATGTGTTAGAATTTCTGTTTATAATGGTTAAGGAAAATATATAAAACAACTAACACATTCTTTTGTATTTTTCATTCTTCTATTTGAATCCGTTGTATTAGATGGAAATATCTAAATAAAAAAGGGCCAGCAAGTAAATTTTAAAGAAATATCGACACAACAGAACAAAAGATTTAAGGTGAGAATAATTCCAATTTTGTTAAATACATGTTCTATACCAAATCTCAAATTATATTAATTTTAATAATGTTTATTTACTTTTTGCAGGGGAAAATTCAGACTACATATTGATCTTTCTAAAAACTTTATCTGAATTGTCTGAAGAAAAGAAATTGTGGACTAGGAAGGTTGGTTTTGGTTATATTCTGGACTTCTTTTGTGTCAGCAATAGAAGCGACATATTTCTTTGGCTAGTCAACCAATTTGACTCAAACTCTTCTATAATCACTCTTGAGAATGGATTTAGCTTTACATTGTCATCTAGTTTTGTCCACAAGATTCTGGGTATTCCATTTGGTTCACAAGCTGTTGAGACAAAACCAAACAATCAAGCTTCTGATTTCATTTTCGAAAAAATCAAAAAGGAATCACCTACAGTTGAATTTTTATGCTCCCTAATGTTGACTGACCTGGATGTAGAAATGTTTACACTTGTTTTCGTGCTAGGCATGTTGCCCCCATTCATCGCTCCTAATGGATCATCTGTTCCAAACCCTTGTAACTTTCCAAATTTGGTACATATTTCTGCAATTGTTAATCTTGATTGGTGCTCCTTCACAATGAACAGGCTCATTAGGCAAATTAAGAAATACTTGCTAAGAAAGATGCAGGATATTCAATCAGAAATAGGTGGTTGCAAGGTCATCCTTGTGGTATGTAAAAAAACGACTAACCGTTTTCTTTTTAATTACTAGTTTACTATATATTTTCCTTCACTATCATCACTAAATAATTTTTAATGTGCTTACACATATTTTTATTTTGAATTCCTTATTACTTCTTTGTTTAATCTTGGGCACACTGTTCTGAGGCTTCCACTATGGACAACACATGTTGTAAACTCGTATATTTCTCTTGATTATCTTCATCACTCTAGAAGAAAATTTGGAAGACTTGATGTATGTTTATATACAATTAATATTTTTTGTTTCTTATTGTCAGCATTGATTTTTTGTTACTAATAAATGTTGACTATTACAATATTTTCTGTAGAGAAAACATATATCATCCACACCATTTAAAGGAACAACACAACAATTGCAGCTACCAGGTGAAATTCAAGAATATATTGAGATGAAGTCACAACTAGCTTCAAACAATGAGGTAAACTAGTCACAGATTTTTATCTTCATTCAATAAGAAAATCAAAGATTAGATATCTTATACAATCTATTTTCAAAAAGTCTGAACATTACTTTCTATGAACAACACGACAAGAAGAAAATTTAGCTATTGTCAAACAGTTTCTTCCAAAAAATTGTTCAGAATTCAATTCCCACCCTGAAGAGTTACATTGATGTTGTTCAACTATGTCCATCCACTCATCAACAAAATATTCCTTTCCCTTTCAACCCAGAAAATGAAGAAACCTTTCTTTATTTGAAGAAACGCATTCTCAACCTGTTCTATTACAGAATCAACTTTTGGAAGTTCCTCCTGACCAGAGCTCCAAATGCATTAGCCCAATTCAGATTTGCAAACGTAAAAGTGAAGACTTCTTCAAAAATCAGTTCTTCTACATCAACGTGGTAAATCTCGTTGACAGTATATCAATGGATGATATGGTTCAAGAACTAGTGAAGAGTTTGGCAGACAAATGTGTCGTCACTGAATCCTTCTCTGATATGGCGAGCCTCCCTAAAATCAGCTACAAATTTGAGCTAAGCAGCCCTCAAATTTTGGACAACATATCAATCTTGCAAGTTAAGAATAATCATGGATTTAATGAGTTTCTAAGGAATGAAATTAAATGTACGTATTTATGTTTCATTTGTTGTTTAAATTTAAATTTATATGCTGCTAAAAACTAAGCCTTTTGTACAAATTTATATGTTTAAACATGATGCTTTTATGCCTTTTCTTGTTTCAAAAATATTTACAACATGTAATTATTCTTGAACTTACAGATATGACTAAACATGAAATGGAAAAGAATGCTTCAGAGTTTATTATCTTGTCTAAAGAAAAGTTTAATCTGCAAAATATGGACTTCTATCTGCCTGATAAGAAATGAAACATATGTATATCCAAATATGCAAATTCATAAATAGTTAAACCATTTACCTATTGTTTCTTATGTGAACAAAACAACATTTCCTTCATTTTTCTTAGGTTCAGTCACTGCTTGTGATGAGAAAATACAAATTACAACAGATGAATATGTTATTGGTGAACAATTGATTTATGGAACAGAAAATGTTCTTGTCAAATCAAATTCAGCAAGAGAGTGTACATTTCCATGTCGAGAATCAAATCCTCATGAACAATAGTCCCAACAAAGTTCCTTCCTTCAATATGTACCAACATCACCTCCTACTTCTTTACAAAAATGAGGAAAGATGGGGGTTATCACTAGATTGGCGTCTCATTGGAAAGAAGATAGCACCAAATTTTGACGACAACAAATCTTCCTTTCCATCTTTTCAAATATTAGAAGAAGATGATGAAAATAGAGTGCATGAATTTGTGGTTAGTATTTTAATTTTTCTTTTTCAAGCCTGTTTTTAATTAAGGAAACAATTATAAAATTACTCTAAATTCTTTTCTTTAATACTTGTACTTACTCTACTTTTGTTGAACCTACTTAGCACAACTAGATATCAAAAAACTCGAAGATGTAGACCCATTGTTGAATCTTTCTCTTGATCAATTCGGGAAAGAAATGATGGAAATGAAACTATGACAATTAGTACGAGAAACACCTGTGGAGACTTTGTTCCTACAAATTCAAAACATATTGCCCCAGTTTTGCAAATACCCCAAGTCATTTTTGCAAATGTTCCAGAACATGAGTTATATAACTCTCTGATTGCATGCAAACAAAAATATGATTATCGGTTATGTCAACAAATTATTAATTAATAACATTAAATTTGAATTCATTCTTTCAGCCCCAGAATCTTTGAAATCAAAAGAGTATGGGTGGAGCAAAGAACATTAACACTATCCATGGGGCCAAGAGGCTGGATCCACCCACATGTTATGGATTGTTTTGGAATGTTTACAAAAAATGAACAACTTCTAGGTAGCAAAGAAGGGAAACTAAGGAAAAATGAAATAGTGAAGCATGTAGTCATAAAATATGCTATAGTATGTATCTGTTTTCATTTATTTAATTTTCATTTTTGAAATTCTGTTTGTTTAACACATTGTTCTCACATCTGTCTCTTTAAACTATGCGGCAAATACTTATGGATTCAAGGTTGAACTATGATAATCCAAAACATAGAGTTGTGTTATCCACAAACAATGTTGGTTTCAGACTAGAGAATGCAGGATTGGTATATTTTAAAATATTTCATACATAATGTTTCTTTAGGAAAAATAGATTAAATATTTTTCATTATATTCTATTCACAACAAATACATATGCATTCTTTTATCTAATATGTTGCATCTATATTTTATCATTCCAGGTTCACATACCATGCCCTAATGATAAATAATGGATTCTTATTACTGCCAACTTTATAGACAAATGTTTTTATGTGCTGAATCCTGATTCTCAATTGAGACATTTTCCTATATTCAGTAGTATTCAATTTTAAACATCTGTTTACACGTAGTTATCCAGGTTGTCGACAATTCAACATCCGTGACTTCGAAGCTAGATATGTTCAAGTACCAAGATTCAATTTTAGGTTAGCTAAAAATAAATCACTGACTAGTTTCTAAAATTTTACAAAAAATTTCATTATCATGTGTTCTATATTTATTACCATTTTTTCTACATAGATATGATTCTGACATTTTCGTGATGCAATTCATAAAATGGTACAATGGAATTAAAGTTCAAATTTTCTCTAATGTAAGTATTTTTGGATACCATATGAGTGTAAACAACATATATGAGTAATTATTTTATCAGTCAAAAATTTCTAATCTTAAATCTAACTATATTTTTTTAAATAGGTTGATGTGCAAGCAATCTGTGAGAAGGTTTCATGCGGACTTGTTATCAACAAGTTTAACGAGCATCAAGTTCCAATAGCCAAGCAGATTCTTGTAAAACATGTAAATACAATCTTCTAGATTTCGCTTGCATTCTTTTCCACAAAGTTGTTTCTTTTTTCTTATAATATTAACAATTTCATTTCCAACTTTTTCAAGCACCAAATCTCTTGTGGTGATGTCTTCAAGATGATTCAAGAAGTCTAAGGAACAAGCATTGTGAAATAGTCTACAACATCATATAAAACATGGAATTTGTTCTATTTGGTCGAACAAGAAATAAGTTTTATTGATAGAACAAGCACTATAAACAAGTTTGATTCTTTTTTACTGGTGTTCTTTTTGTTAGAGAGACATTAGAAATGGTAGTTAAAAAATCTGATGTGTTTCTTCACTATTTCTTTTTGCTTCATTTTGTGTTCACTGTGTTTGTTAGGTAATATGTACTAGATTTAGCATAGTTGTTAATAAATTCGTACTACTATTAGCACAATTGTTACTACAAGAAGAAGCTTATAGCAGTCTGGAATTCATTAGTTTGCTGAGCGTTAGGAAGCATACAGAATAAACAGTGAAACATACAGACTACAGGTGCATGAGGGGAAATGTACAAACTACAAATTGGGCCTAGCACAATAACGCACGGGGGTGGGGCGCCTTCAGGTGGCAACTCCAACTCATGCCGCTTGAAGCGGCGATTAGCACCTCCCTATTCAGGGCATCAATTAGTTGTCCTAAATGTATCGTATTGTACCTGTCTTATGCAATTTTTTTGAGCAAATGACCCAAAACCCCTAGATCTGGGGCAGTGTTGACACATAACCACCACACGGGCTCATTTTGACAAATAACAACCACTTCAGGGGCAGGTTCATGACACATTGCACCGATTGCTCGGTTTGCTAGGTTTAAGCCGTTTTCTGACATATCTGGTGTAACACCCGTAGTTTTAATAATACCTAATTGGAATTGATTGTGCATACATGGTCATCATTGTTTTTGCTAAGATAAAATGCAAACAAGAAGAAATGCAAAAACCCTAAACCCTAATCTCCTCCTCTCCTTGAAATTAATTCAAGTGGTTTTGATATTTTTGAAATTATCAAAACTAATGGAGCCCAAATTGAATACATGGGCCCTTAAGTATTTCAAATAATTTTACAAACCCTCTGGTATTACTGAAATATACAAAACAGAATTGCAATGGATTTTTACAAAAGGAAGATGAGATTCAGAAAAAGAAAACGATTTCATGAAATAAAATAGTCTCTGTCTCTAATGTGGGTAGCAGCCCATCTTCATTGCCTTCCTATCTACCGCCCAGCGCTGCAGCATCCCTCCCTCTCTTTTTCTTTGCCGTATCCCACTGCGGCCCATCTTGGCCCATTTGCAGCCCAACACCGGCCCGGTACCAATTCAGCCTCTTTTCACCGCTTCATCTTCATCGACGATGACACAAAGCACCTTGGTGTCGCGCCCGATGTCGCCCGATGCCGCCTACCATGCTGTGATGATCACTGCCACACCTGACGCCCGCAAGACACCCATGTGCCGCTAGAGAACCCTATTAGTGCCCTAGTTCTCCTCTCCCTCTCCTCTTCTCGTGCCCAAAAACCTAACCCTAGTGGCCGTAGTTGTCGTCGGCTTCCACCGTCTCTGACCTCCCCTCACCCTGCTGAGAAGCTTAGGAGATCTGCCTTGTCGCCCTCATCCTCCTATCCAACATGCGCAATCTCGGAAGTTCTTCCTGAAGGAGTTATGCCCTAGAGGCAAATAATAAAGTGTATTATTTGATGTGACTCATATATGTTCATAATACATTTCATACTATGTTATAACTGTGTTAATATGAAATGTTAATACACGTGTGGTATGTAAACAAATCGTGTCTCTAGTTACCTCTAGCGAACTAGTTCATTGGTCATGAGGATGGTCTAAGTTTTAAGATCATGGGTATTTATGCCAATTGACAATGGGGTCATGTTATTAGTTGAATAACATGATAGACAAACATCCGACCGTTATATCTTAAATGAGATCTAGTTACAAAGTTCACCATTGATGATAAAACACAGAGAACCTCGCAACCTGATCCTTTGACTGTGAGGTAATGCAAATCACCATTCTGGAAGAAGCTTTGATGGTTATCAAGAATCATCTCGTAAAAGGGTGATCAAAAAGGTGCCACTCAGGTTTTCCGAAGGGATGCGTTGAGGAGTACATATCAAGACCAGGATTTGTCTAGTCCATGTAACAGACAGATACATGTGGCCATCTCGGTGACATTGCATTAATGAAGCTTGCAAGCATGTGACTTTGTCATGGAATGCAACAACATAAGAACGAGTAAACAAGTTCATTGGTAACGAGACCGAACTAAGGTATGGGGATACCGAAGATCAAGTCTCGAATGAATTAGGTATCATATGACAAAGGGAATGGGAAACGACTATCTCACGGTTCGAGCGTTTGTATTCGTAAAACGCACGGGGGTCACATGGCCATCCAGGTCCCTCTGTTGATCATTGATGTGAGAGTAGTCTCGACCATGTCCGAAGTGTTCCGAACCGAAGGATGTCACGCTTAAGGGTAGGGACAATAGGGTAGATGAAGTATCATAGGAGAAATAGAGAAAGAGAAACCGAAATAGTTCCGGGTAACATCCGATGGAGATCGGAAGGGGTCCGGAAGGTGTTCCGGAGTGAAGGAATAATACAATATGTGTATTTGAATATTAATTAGAGAATTAATGTTAAATATATATTTTATCTTATTATTAAAGGCATCATAATGCTAATGGGCCTCACCCGAAGGGAGGCCCAATAGGGCATGGCGCCTGGGGAGAGGGGGCCAGCCGGCCTAGGCTTGGTGGGCAGCCCCAATGGGAACCACCTAGGGTCAGCGGCCGCCCCTAGGTGGCCGGCGGGTGTAGGGGTTAGTCGTACACCGCCTGGCCCTAGGGTGGTGCGCCCCCTCCCACTATATATAGGGGTCTCCCCCCTTTGGAATCACCCCATTCCCTCTCATTCTCTCTCTCTCATCCATTGAGGACTTCTCCGTAATATTGGGGAGGACCTCGTGGGTGAGTTCTCCACCTTCACACCACCGTCGTGTGATCTGCGATCCATCATCTACTTCTTCCGCTGCTCGTCTAGACCGGAGTCCGGTTGACGTCTCCTACACCAGACGTGTGACGAACTTCGGAGGCACCACACTTGGGGTGCTGCTCGTCTTCATCAATATACGCCTTCCTGCGTAAGGCGTGCCTCGGTCTTCAAAGGTATGAATACCGTATCTCTTCTCCATTACTTATGTCTACATAGTATAGATCCTGGTATTAGTGTTCGAGTAGATAGAATTTTTTTGTTTTCTTCTACGGAACCCTTCAGTGGTATTAGAGCGGGTCTATTGGTAGACATGTCGTACAAATAGAACACATAGCGATATGTGGGCATTGATTCTCTAGTTGCTACCCTCTTTAATGTTATTGTTCATATCACGGCACTGTTTGATGAAGCGGCCCCCAACCGACCTCACGTGGTGATTCACGAGACTGGTCCACGAATCAAAGTGGCTTAGGGGGGTGTCTGTCTCTCTACAGTAGTTGATATGGCATTGACATTGGAGGGCCCTGAAAGGAAAGAAGAACGACAATCATTGAATCCATGTTGTGGCTTCACGTTCGTAGGCGGGAAGGGGTTCTACTGTGAAAGCCCTAAAGCCGCGTAAAATTTGCAATAGATAATATAGAAGCGTCTATCTTTATTATTGCATAGGGGGAAGTATTATAACATGGCAATGAAAAAGTTTATGAAACTTTCATTGAAGCTATTGATGATGATCATAATGCTATAACCATGTCATAACACTTTACTTTTGAAGTATTACTTATTATGCTGGTATACTTATATTAGACGGTAGCATAATGAGATAATCCCTCGTAGTATTCCAGTTATCGTATTCCCCTTGTGTGTGCACCACCAAGAAAGTTCTTCGGTATGAGTTGCCATGCGGTGAGTAGGGGTCAGACATATCTACGTTCGCATATAGTGGGTGCAAGCCATGTTGCACTGTGGATACACACGAGTTAGGACTAGCGAGCCTAGCATGTGCAGACATGGCCTCGGAATACAAGAGACCGAAAGGTCGAGCATGAATCACATAGTCGATGTGATCGACATTTGGGAATGTCCACCTTTGATACTGCACTAATGGCCATGACGATCGGGGGAGGTGCAGGGGATTAGGATCATGTGATCACTAAACGAGTAGAGGGATCTTCGTTTGAGTGGGAGTTCTTTTGTTTTAAGTTCAAAAACATAATTAAAACTTGAACTCATTATTATGAACATGGTCTAAACACTTTGCAAATCCATTGTAGATGTCTCGCCCACCCACCTTCAACCTTAGCACTTTCCTCGAGAAGGACAAGCTAAAAACTGATGGAACCAACTTCACCGCATGGTTCCGCAATCTTAGGATCCTCCTAGTCCCTTACAAGTTGACTTATGTCATCGAGGCTGAGCTTCTGGCTAAGCCTGCAGATTCCGCCTCCCAGGATGAAAAGAATGTCTGGCAGTCCAAGGCGGATGATTTCTCCCTCATCCAGAGTGGAATGCTCTATTCCATGGAGCCGGAGCTTCAAAAGTGTTTTGAGAAGATGAATGCTTTTGAGATCATTGAGGATCTCAAGGCCGTCTTTGCTCCACAGGCCCGTGTAGAGAGGTATGATGCTTCCGAGCTCTTCTTCTCTACTAGAATGGAAGGGCACAGCAGTATTAGTGAGCATGTGGTCAAAATGTCTGGCTACGTTAAGCGTTTGAACGCCCTGGATTGCAAAATCCCAGATGAGCTCGCAATTGATAGGGTGTTGCACTCGCTTCCCCTAGCTATAAGAGCTTTGTGATGAACTACAACATGCAAGGGATGACTAAGACCCTTGCCGAGGTGTTCGCCATGCTCAAAACTGCTGAGGTTGAAATCAAGAAGGAGCACATGGTGTTGATGGTAAATAAGAACACCAACTTCAAGAAGCCAGGGAAAAAGGGGAAAGGCAAGGGTAAGAAGTCCAAGAGGGATGGCAAGATTGTTGCCAGTACCCCAAACACTGCCAACCCTAGCCCTAAGCCCGACACAACGTGCTACTACTGCAAAGGGCATGGGCACTGGAAACACAACTACCCCAAGTACCTTGAAGACAAGCGAGCCGGCAAGATAGCCACCAAGGACAAAGGTATATATGATATACATGTTATTGATGTATTCCTTACAAGCGCCAGGAGTAACACCTGGGTATTTTGTAACATCCCAAAACTCTAATCCAAGTGATCAAGATCCAAATCATCAAATTTAGAGTTAACAAAAACTTTTCCAATTAAAATTATTAAAGCATTCATATGTGTGTGCATTTAAATTAGGAGTTGACTGAGTTGCCATGATTAAGTGATCCATTGATTGTAAAATGGTTCTTAGGTGAAATAAACATCATCTAGGTCATTCCCAAACAAAACCCAAAGAAAAACAAATCAAAATGAATAAAATAACCAAATGGTCATTTGTGCCATTTTAACTACCATGCCTACTTTGGCTATTCCTAAACTCAAAACCTAACAGAAACAAATGTGGATCTTTGCACCCCTTGCTAGTACAAGTAGTGATATAGCAAGTCCCACTTTGTGATCTGCCAAAAACTTTCAAACACTAAATTTAAATTGCATTTGAAAATTGAATCTAGTGTAGGTATCTAGATAACACTTATTCAAAAACCACTCAAATGAACTCCATTTTCAAATCCCAAGCAACCACAGATGCTTAAGTATGTGACAAACAACTCCACCAAAAATCAGCCCAAAATTCAAATAAAACTCTCATGCGGCCATTGTGTCGAAAAGGTGGCAGGCAAGATTTCTCTGCCTAACTTATATTGTTTGTAGATCAAGGCCTTGTCGAGTTTTTAGCCCACATTTGGTTCCCCTGTTCCCCCTGAGTCCAACCAAGTCCTCACCGGCCTACCCCTAAGCCACAGCAGCAGTGGAGCGCCACCACATTTTGGTCACCGTCGGCCAAACATGGGCAAGGCGCCACAGACAACGCTGCGCTGTTCCAGCACCACCACTAGCTCCGCCTAACCGTACCACACCTCCCTGCCCCTTCCCCAAGCCCAACCAGGCCCTGGACCACACCCCAGCACCGCCGCCCATTCTCTCTGCGAGCTCGCTAGAGCGCGCCAGAGCGCGTTAGCCGCTAGCATGCCACAGACCACCCATCGACCCAATATTGTGCACGCCGCTCCGCCTCGACCCCAGCACCCTGCCAGACACGGATGTACGCCGCCGCTCGACCCACAGTCGCCGTGCGCCGCGTCGAGCACCGCCTCTGTCTCCCAGAGCACGGGACACTCCCGACCAAACGCCACCGCCCCTAGCGTTGCCTTTAAGCCGTAGATGACTGCCAGGAGGCAGGCCACCGTCCACCTACGCCGCCCACGCCTCTAGCCACCTGTATCAACGTCACCGACGAGCTCACCGTCGTGCCGTTCGGTCCCCTCGTCACCCTATAAAAGGAGCTTTCCCCAACACAAACTCCTCACACCACTCTACTCCCCTCTCATCACTGATCCTTCCCCACCTCTCGCCGGAGCTGCTCGAGCCATAGTTCGCCGAAATTGCACCGGAGGAGCCCGCTGTAGAGGAGGAGAAGCTGCCATTGATTCCGTCCACCGCGGCCCCTGCCACGACCTCGCCTGAGCTCGCCGTCATCCACCAGTTCGTTTGCCCGCCTCGCCGCAGTAGCTGCAGCCCTGGTACGTCTCCGGTAGACCCCCGCTGGCCGTTTAGGGTTCGATTTCGCCGGCAACGAGTCCTTCGTCGACGACGACTGTGAGTCGTCGATCTCTGTTCTAATCGTAGCGCCCAGATTGCCCCGTACCATTTCGGGTTTTAAGTCTCGCTGACAAGCGGGACCAACCTATCATCCGCCCTCTACACCGCTGAGCGTCACTAGGCCGACCCATTTCCTTTCCCGCGCTGACCCAGTAATTCAAATCTAGATTTTTCTATTTAGGTTTAAACTCAATTATGTCCCTTAGTTCAAAAATCAATTCAGGAAAATTTACTGAACCAAATTGAGTGATTTCAATTTTGTTGGAAAGCTTCTAAAAAGATCTATCCAAGCCCGTTGGATTTAATTCATTTAGAGTTAGAGATCTCTCCTAGTAAAAATAACAAGATAGAAGCATTTGCACATTCAAACATTTTTATAAAATCAACCATAATAGCTTTTGAGTTGTTTCCAACTCTCAAAAATCACATTTAACCATACCTATCTGAATATGTAATAATATTAAGGTTTGCATGCAGTGACATTGGACTAGTACCAAAATAATGATATATAGGCATTTCTAGTCACTTTAAATCATTAAATATTAAACTTAAACTTATTAAAATGTGATCCAACATTTAAATAACATTACCATATGTTAGAATATGTGGTGATGACATGTGTCCACATGATCCCATATTTTAATTGGAGAATATTAAATCATAGTTAATTTCAATGAGTAGAAATTACTTTTCTCAAATAAAAGAATAAACCTAGTTAATGAAATCTTGTGATGCTTGTGATGATAATAGATCATCAAATGTGTGCCTTAGTGTGCTAAGTAGACTAGTTAAGTATTGTTTGCTGATTGTGTACTCCGTATGTATTTATAGACGATAGTACCGACCAAGCCTACGAGGAGGAGGAGTTCTACCAAGAGGAGGAGGAAGAAAACTTCAACCACTGCACTGCACAAGGCAAGCCATCATTAACAATGCAAGATCACCCTTGCAAGCTATTGTTAGCAAGCTAGAATTAAGCTAGATGACTTAAGAAAGATGCATTAGGCATGCTTTGGTTATACCACTTTGACTAGTACCTATTCCAAGTTTACTTTCAAGCTTCTACTTTCTTTACTTTACCAAAGTCCCTTACTTACTTTGAAGGTAGCATAAAAAGTATAAAACTTGACCTATCTAGATAACCTTAGATGTCATTCTATGGCATGAGATTGATCTTAGCCTCCCACCTTAGTGAACACTCTTAACTTAGTAGTTTAGAGCTAAACCAAAACTTGATTCACTTTAGATGGGAACACTTGGTAAAAAAATGAATTATGAAAACCTTGGAATGATGAGTCATTCTATTGAGATGTTTTGACATGTGTTGAGAAACACAAATGGTTTATGATGATGAAAATGTTGAGGCATGAGCCTTAACCCTTTTACAAAACTAATGGTTGGATTCGGATGCGATACCATTCCAATTTTACCGTACAACCACAATACCTGAATTAGGTAAGGCTTAGCCAGAAATTTATATGCATTAGTATTAGTTCCCTCGCAGGAGAGGTTTGAGCTAAGGCTACCTCTCAATGTGGTCCACCTATGCAGTGCCCAAGATGACAGATGGTCATGGTTGGGAGGCCATGCTCATAGGAGAGGTGCTTATACTAGGGTGTGTAAAGGAAAAGTTATGTTTGATGATCATCATACTAAGTATGATGATTCAGGGTTATCCCTGATAGATGTATCGAATCTTGTGGTGTAAGTGTACCACCTCTGCAGAGTGTCAAACTATTTGAATAGCCGCGTCCGTGGTTATGGACAGTTGGAGTGGCCATACTATTTCGTTGTCAGATGTTTTCCAAATAACTTATGAAATGAATGATGAATCTTGACTTGATCACAACAGGGTTGTGACTATGACACTAGCTTCCCAACTTAAGTGATTCTAGAACTTTATTCTATCTTTCTTTGTTTCTGAACTCAGCTTAGGTTTCAAACTTAACTTTACAAATAAACTTAGAGTTAGCATTTCCCACCAGAACTACCTTACTTGTTAGTGATAGTTTGTGGGTACTTAAAGAGTACTCATGGCTTTTGTCCCTGGCTATTCCTATGGCTAGACTATGAAGGAGACTACCAAGATGACGGACAGCAGGACAGCTATGATAACTAGGACTATCTTCCATCGTCAGCATTGCCTGTGCCACTGAAGATGGACCCCACCGCTACGCTTATTATTTATTCCGCTGCTTGTTGTATTAAGACTAGATCATGAGATCCTTTATTCATGTAAAACCTTATTATGGTTTGTAATGGATGATGTACTATGGTATCCAATCTGTTATGTCTCGCAAAAATGGTAATCCTGGGATTGCGATGTATGACATAACATGCATCTGGGATTAAAAATCCGGGTGTTGACAAGTTGGTATCAGAGCCATCCTGACCATAGGAGACCCTAGTTAGAATGGACGTCTGAACAAAAACTTAATTTCAAAACCAAAGTGAGTATTTATGAAAAACTATTTCCTCTCTTACCCTTGGGAATTCATTCTTTCTCAAAAATTCATGTTGCTCCAATTCTTACATTACTACATAAAATTTGACACACTTGATCACTTCACTAACTTCCTCATCCTTAATTCTTGTAGATGGAGACTCAGTTTAGCAAGTTCTAACAGTTGGGCAATGGAGGCCAACTGATCTTCGAGAGGGATCTAGATTCATTGTCTGAGTTATTGGGACGCCCAAAACCGGAGTTTCTTGGAGCTCAACTTCCTGGACCCCCAGGAGGTGATTTGCAATGGCTAGTCACCGCTGATCTTCGAGGAAGCATAGAAGCACCAACGTCCAGGAGAATCCAGTTCTCCGTCAGAGAGAACAACTGGCTAGATGGATTAGCCAGGGCAATGCATGAGGCTCTCGCACGTCTATGTGGGGCTTGTTCGTCTGTGGTACCAAAGTTGGCAGGCCAGCGCATGGCGGTACCTAAGTTGCCTGAAATTACCGCGTTTCGAAAAGTTGGGCCGCCAACTACCGAGAGGGGCCATTTCGATGCAAACTCGTCTCACCCCTACCAAATCCAAACATGCCGTGAAACTGCCCCGTGAAGTAGACGGTCGGGACCCTCATGTTAGTAATATTTCCGTGACGCGAGCGCCAACGCGGCAACCACGTAGGCGAAACAAGATATTAAAGGAGCATGGTGCATTTACCAAATTCACAAATCCACTCCCTTCCTCCTTTCACATGAACCCTAGCACCCGCGGTGTCGAAATACCCTCTCCAACCAGAATGATCTCTTCGGGCATTTGACTTCTGGCGCCAAGTTGCTGTGCCTACTCGCTGCTACCGAGCTCTAATGCCGAATGCCGTGCCAGCCGTTGCGACGATCTAGCCCGCCTCTACCACCGACGAGCTGAGCAGTGCGAAGGATGGCAGATCCATTTGCCGAGGAAGAAGTACTTCTGGCTAATTTTGGGTGAGCTACTCTTCTCTTTGCTATTCGCACTACCTATAACTGCTAGCTGGCTATTGGCATTACAGAGATATATCGAACATAGAATTGTTTGCTAGCACGACGCTGACAAACAATTCTTATCTTTTGTCTCCAATTTTCTGTCAACTAGGATCTCCGCTGAACCCAAATACACGGTTCTGGTGAGCATCTGCGGCTACCTCGTTAAATTAGCACATGGGAAGAGCACGTGGAAACAAGCTCAGAGTCTGAAGATGGAAGTAGCGCCTGTGCAGTTATGCACTCTCCCTGGTTTGGTTGCTGCTGTGCGTGAACTTGCTGAAATGAGGCTAGAGCAGACTGCACGATTTAGCATCATTGATGAACGAGGCTTCAGGGTTCCTATAGCGTGTGACAGTCAGCTAATTGGGTTGATGAAACAGCATGTTAGGCTTCGCGTGGTTACGCTGGTGTGTAACATAGTGGATGAGGAAGCTCCTGCTACTGGGAGTCGCCCAGCTATTATTGGACAGAGAGGTCCAACTCGAACCCCTGCTGTTGTTGAGCAAAATGTGGTTCCTCGTCCGCGACATGCTTCTGTCAGGCAACCTCCTCATAGGAGTCCCCGTATTGCTGTTGTGGAAAACTCTGCTCTGGAATCTGCTGGTACTAGTCATCCCCGTCCCCGTGCCCGTGTTGTTGCGGCTGCTGCTCACCCAATCCATGCTGCTGTTGAGCAAACTAAGGCGTCCGGAGGCTGCCCCGCTGTTGTTGCCAAGACTGCCGCCTTGTGTGCTCCTCCTCCTCGAAACCGTCCTCAAGTTGTGCGAACCCGTGCTCTGGAATCTGCTGGTACTGGTCGTCCTCGTGTTGTTGTTCATCTGGACGCTATTGACCCAATCCCTGCCGTTGTTGAGCAAACTAAGGCTTCCGAAGGCGGCCCCACTGTTGTTGCAAAGACTGAACCATTCTCTCCTCCTCGAACCCGTGCTCGGGTTCAGCGAGCTGCTGGTCTGAAGCCAGCTCATGGTATGGACTCTGCTAGCACTCAAAACACTTCTGTTGTGGGAACTGCTCCTAATCATCAAGGTGGCATGCCAGCTGCTGATCCTATTGTGGCTGCCGTTAGAAGGGGCCCTGCCTATCCACCATATAATGTAGCTCCCGCTGCTAAGGGCCCTCGCCTTGCTCCTGGTCATGGTAATTCCACCGAGGTTGATCCAGCTAACGATGACGCTGGTGATGGCGGTGGTGGCATTGGGGCTAGGTCTGATGGTGCCGCTCCATCTCTTGAACCTCTCGGAGGTTTCTATCCTGAAGAACCTGATGATGGAAAAGTAATCGTTCGTGTCGGTGTCGCGGATTATACTACAAAATTAGATGATGGCACAAAAAAATTCTATGACGAGTTTGATGTAATCCTTGGCAGATACGACCCTGAAGTGGTAGAGTTATCTGACCTGATGGCATCGTTATGTGTGAAGGTGCTGTGGGGGTCCTCCCAGGAAGCACGTTTGTTATATTATGGTTATAGGAGCAGAAAGGCTATCGAAGTGAAAGATACTAGGGATTTAGTCGTACCGTTTACAAGGAAACATTATAGAGGTGAAGTTTACTTCCACTTGGTAGTGCTCATGGTTGGAGAGGAATTGGAACTCGACAATAGAGATGATGGACTTCTAGAAGGCATGCATGACCTGATCCATGGCATCACTGGGGCTGGTGCGACTGAGGGTGGCTTCGAACAGAGGAGAGTCTTACAGAGGAGCGTCATAAAGAGGAGCAGGAAGAGCATCCCCAGAAAGGGCACCCCGAAGAAGAACGTCACCAAGGAGACCACGCCAGAGAAGAGGACGCCCAAGAGTCGCCCAACAAAAGGCACCATGCCGCAGAGTACACCCCTGAGATCCAGTCAAAATGCCACACCGAACGGTAGAAGCAAAAACGCTAAGAGGGCTAGCACGGTGTTGAACACTCCTAGGAGTGGTAGCAAAGAGGCGAAGATGGCCAGCACAGAGGCTACCACACCCAGTGGGAGCAGAAAAAACACTAATTTGGAGCGGAACACGCTGCTGTCAGGGAATTATGCCAGCACGAAGGAGAACACGCCCAATAGTAGCAGCAAAAGGGCTAATTTGGAGCGGAACACGCCGCTGAGGTCAGGCAATAATGCTAGCACGAAGGAGAAGACGCCCAATAGTAGCAGCAAAAGGGCTAATTTGGAGCAGAACACGCCGCTAGGGTCAGGCAATAATGCCAGCACGAAGGAGAACACGCCCAATAGTAGCAGCAAAAGGGCTAATTCGAAGAAGAACATGCCGCAGAGGTCAGGCAATAATGCCAGCACCCTGGAGCCAACACCCGTGAGGGGAGGCAGTAAGGAGATCACACCCAAGAGCGGCAACAAAAGGCCTAGTTCAATGGGGAATGGAACGCGGATGTCAAGCCCTACTGATACCATCAGGAAAGATTACATCGGGAAGGAGGATGTACACAGGAAGAGCAAGAGGGTTCTGTACACTCAAGATGGAATTGATTCTGACTGCTGTTTGTCCATTGAAGTACCTGGGATGCATGCAAACGTAAGACCACCCCATGTGGTTGCAGCAGAACCAACCGAGTGTCTTGGAGAAAATAGAGTTGCTGGTGAGGTGGACTAGGGCAATGTTCCCGTCCATCCGGGTGGAGACGATGGTGCAGCCCCACCCATGGGAGTCAATATGATGTGTGCAGTACTAGGCATTAGAGAAGATGGCGAAGATTCTGAATCAGATGAAGAAGCAGGCACTATAGAGGATCAAGAATCTGGTGATGATGAAATAGACGAGGAACTTAACAATGAGGCTGGTATTCCAGTCGATGATTTGGGTGTTGAAGTAGAAGAAATGAAACATGACCACGAGTATCCTATAATTTCGGTCGACACCGAGTTCAGGAGCATGCATGAGTTCAGGATGTCGTGCCGACATTTTTGTATCAAGGGGGAGTTTGACGTTTATCGACTGAAGAACTCTGCCGAGAGGTATGAGGCCGTTTGCAAGTTAACGTGGATGAATGGACGGGCCGAGGAACATTGTCCATGGAGGATCACAGCAAGATCCTTACCTGCGTCGACTACAATTAGGGTATTGGGGCAATGAATGCGGCAAACCATTAGAACTCTCTCTCTCTCTCTTTTCACTCTATAACTACAATTGATGTGCGATATCTTTCTGGTAACTTGTCGACTCCGCTTATCTTTTAAATGAATCTGTGTTGCAGGTGAACAGAATGGGCCCTGCACACATGTGTCCAACAGGAAGCAAACTGAAATCCTCAATGGCTGATACGGAGTGGGTGGCTATGCAATCTATGTCCATACTAAAGGATAACCCTAAGGAGACTGCGAAGAATATTCAGACTAGCCTCGGTTCTAAATACAACATTGTCCTTCCGTATTACACGGTTTGGAAAGGTAAAGAGAAAGCTCTGGGGGTCTTGCACGAGGATTGGACCAATAGCTTCAGGATGCTATACAACTTCAAGGCGGAGGTACAAGCTAGGTGTCCGGGGAGTGTTGTGGAGATTGACACCAAATCAGAAGGTGGTAAAATATATTTCAAAAGATTTTTCATGGTGCTTAAACCTTGCATCGATGGATTCAAGGGCGGCTGTAGGCCGTATCTGAGTGTAGACAGCACTGTCCTAACTGGCAAATGGAAAGGCTGCCTGCCATCTGCCACAACACTTGATGGTCACAACTAGATGTTCCTAGTGGCATTCGGGCTGTTTGAAACAGAAACGGAGGAAAACTGGGTCTGGTTTATGAGGCAGCTCAGGAGATCAATAGGCCACATGGATCCATTGGCTATATCCACGGATGCATGCAAAGGGCTGACGAATGCAGTGAAGGAGGTGTTCCCGTGAGCTGAAGGTAGAGAATGCCATGCCCATATGATGCTCAACTTGTACTCACACTACGCAGGCAGCGTATTTCGTTACATGTTTCCTGCTGCTAGAGTTTACAAACCTAGTAGCAGCGATTATTTCATGAGCAAGATTTTTGCCAAAGCCCCTGAACTTCCAGAGAACTTAGCCATCCATCATTTGCAGATATGGAAGAGGAGTCAATTCAACCCTGACATCAAAGCTGATTACATAAATAACAACCTTGCAGAATGCCTGAATAACTGGGTGAAGGACATAAAAGTGCGTCCTGTTCATATCTTGATGGACATCATATGTGGTATGATCATGAAGCTATTAAATATAAGGAGCGAGATCGTTAGGAGACTTAGAGGACATATGCTATCGCCAGTTGTACAGCAACTGCACAAGTGAAGCCGAGGACTTGCTCATCTTAAGGTTCTCCCGTCAACCAACAGAAGTTGTGAGGTGGTCGATATGTCCAAGAGTGGCAAAAGGGATGTTGTGAACATCCAGCTGTGAGAATGCACCTGCTTAGAGTGGAAACATACCGGGAAACCTTGTGACCACGCCTTGGCCTTCTTGGTGAAGAAAAGAACTCTACCACATTTGGATCAGTATTTGTCAGACTACTACTCTATGGAAAAGTTCAGAGCTGCGTACGCTGGATCCGTCGAGCCATGTACAGACCCATCTCAGTGGCCTCAAGTCCAACTGTCTTTCGAGCTTTGCCAACCAGTTACAAAAAGGGGTAGAGGAAGACCACAGGTGAATAGGTTTAAGAATTTTCTAGAGAAGAAGGGTTCGGCTTTCTGTGCTACAAAGAAGGGCAAAAACAGATGCAAGACCTGCCATCTTATAGGCCATAGAGAAGCTAGATGTCCCCTTAATGCTCCCAAACCTAGGTATGAGATGGTACATTCACACAAAAAAATTGTTTATAGTTTGTAGATATAAGGTAGTAATTCATGTACTGTTTGTTTTACAGGAAGCGCAAGGTAAGAAACAAGACAGCCGACTCAGTGATTTTGCTGTGGGAAGAAAACCAAAACGAGTGGAGTGATGATGCCGGACAAGATTCTGGTGCTGATTGGCCTGACTTCCCTCGGCCTAGAGATGCAGGTACGTGAAGGTAAGAAAATTGGCACCCAGGAAGAGGAAGAAGGCAGGAGATGAAGAAGCCAGTGGACGTGAAGGAAAGAGGAAGAAAGTTGGCACCCAAGCAGAGAAAGAGGGCTAGCAGTGTAGCGGCCTAATGATGTATTGAACTTGAACCTATATATGTAGTTCGGTTAAACTTTGGAGCTGTGTGCGTGGAACTTGTCGGGCGAAACAATCTGCCTCTCGTACTCAAAGTAAAATGTATCGCGACTTTAGGATTTGAAACGGCCGAGGCCACTAGTTGAATCCAAAACTGTGACTGTGCCACTACTATCTGAACAATCGCGATAGCTGAGCGGTTAAATCCTCTCCAAAATCGATGGGTGTTAGTGGCACAGACATGATTTATTTATAGGAGCTTAATAAATCCCTGCTGTTGGCATTACACTTATGATAAGTTTCTGGGCTGGAAAACAATTTCTTAAGCTGGCCGCTACACTCCACGAAGCAGCAACTTATTTCAGCTGCCGGACAACGACATGGCAACATAAACTGCAAATGCAACAGATAATGCCCAGATAATGAACAAATTGTGTCCACTATCTGGCCTAATCTTGAGCCCGTCTGTCTCACCACCTCCCTGCCCCTGCCTCCCCTGCACCTGGCGAAGCTCCCGGATCTCTCGCTCCATCGCACGAATCTCCTCTTTCTTGTCCCATACAGCATCACGCAGATCCTGAACAAGCTCTTTGTGAAAACCTGTCAGTGGCTTTTCGATCCACACAAACTTGTCACAGCCAGTCCCCCTCCCTTCCTGCGTAGTAGATCAAAGGAAACAAAAAATAATTACATTACGCTTTCCGGATCCGGGTTACCATTGTACCTACAGTAGGAACTTACCGCTCTGATGCTGCAGTTGCTGAATTTTCCTACAGTATTTTCGTCGGTCCACGAAATCAATCTCGACATCTTCTCACCACACAAACACAACATATCGGGGTAGTAATCGTAGGGCGCCCTCCGGTACCTGATGGGGGCACCCGCCTGACGGCGTTGAGCCGACCCTGATTCCGCCCGAGACGAACTGCACGAGCTGCGAGCCATGAGCGAGGGGAGCGAGGGCAGAAGAAAGAGGAGCCTTTGGATGTCAGGGTAGTGGTGAAGCGTGATTTATCCCTACTTAATAACCCGGGAAGAATCCTACCGTCCACATTCGGCTGACAGGTGGGGGACCTAGCGTGTGGACTTGTCAAAAGAAACTCGCGCCTTCATCGTTCAAAATCCCTGTCGCGCGCATTGGACGAAATTTTTTGGTACCTTGCCCGCGTACATATCACTGGGAGGTCTTGCTCAGGAACCAGACACGCCTGGCCCACAATCTTACTCCCTCCTAGGAACTTGTCATGGCTCACGCCGGCAGATCCATCCGCTCCACCGCTTCCGGTAGGGCTCGCCGTGGCGGATCCACCCCAAGATCCTACCGTCGCAGTATCAAATGGCCAAGCTTTCTTGAGAGGAGCGACGATGCTACGTATGCGAGATCGGCCCCTCCTACCTGTAGAAGGACTGATGCGGCGTCGAGCTCGAGCAGGAGCCGCCAGGCGCGACGGTGCTCGGTCCATGCCAACCCCGTCACCTTCGTCATTGTCGATTCCGATGTGAAGGGCGACGAGGATGAAGCTGTGCAGAACGCCATTGTTGCCTCCTTGGCGAAGGGCAAGCCACGGGCGGGAGTGGATGTCGCCGGGAAGGGCACGGCGGTGTCACCAATCGAGGTGGACTTCGACGACAGCTGTGTGATGTGGGTTTAGATGTTGTTTAGGGTGGTTGCAATTTCGGTTGTGTTTAATGCGAGTACAATTATTGTAATGTGTTTGTCGAGCTATATTAAGAAATGTGTGCAATAGCAGCTGGTGAGTGCTTCCACTTTAGAAATTGTGTCTGTGCCATTTGCATGTTGCATTATCAGCGTAGATTACTTGTAAACAATCCAACGAAAATCATCAGATTACAACCATCGGACGGGAGTGGCAGGATGGAAGAGAAGTTGGGACAGTGGCTTCGAGGGGAAGGACACTGGCAGGTGGGCCCTCGGAACACGTGACACTGACATGCGGGAGCGGGAGCACACGGTATTGCCGGTCTATCCAGAGCAAGTGGACTTTGCAACATGACAATAGCAAGCTGATTGGACCAATATAATAACTCGTCGAAGTATTAAGGAGTACTGAAAACTACAACTGGGGTACATTCGCACAACACGTATGCTCTAAGCACGTGAGAAGCATCGCTTAAGTCTAACAGTAACGACAACACAAGTACTACATTTGTTTGTCGGTCTTCTCGATACAAATGTAGAAATGCATCTGCCTGTTCAGTCTAGCACCGACAAGGTACTGACATGGCATGCATAGGATCGACCTTAGGTCCACATACTCCACCTCCCATGGCGTCGGGAAGCTCGGCGCCTCGGCTAGCACAAGAATGCTATCTGACGATGGTGGCTGGGCGTTCGCCCACATGCGCATCGTGTATACGGGCCAGGCGCACGAGACCGACCTGACGCATACGACACCCACGACAGGACGAAAACAGAGCCGTCCCCCCTGGAAAATTTGCAGGAGGCATGCCGAGTCAGTGAACGTCACCTGCTCTTGGAGAAGTTGGGCTTGCCCGTACGAGATCCTAATCACTTCGATCAAGTGCCCATCTGCAAGGTGGACGACGAGCTCTACCGGCAGGCCGGTGTAGTTGTAGCCCGGCTCCATGCAGGTGCACGTGCCGTGCGGGCACGCGAGCTCGTGGAGCGGGAGCTCGCGGTAGGAGTAATGGCGAAAGCATCCTGGGTGGAAGAACACGAGCGGGAACGCCGCTGCGAAGTTGCGCGCGAGGATCTCCAGATTCTTGGGCTCCCACATCTGCCACAACTGAAGTTCATCGAGAAATCGTAAGAAAGATCAGCAGTTAGATTGGCGAATAGCAAGAATGTGTAGGATAAGTTCAAAATCTTGTAAAATGATTTCTTACCATGAAGGTACGACCGGAGAATTGGCGGATGTCGTCGGCTTGCGGCTACGGCAGGATGGAAGTGAAGTGGGGAAAGTGGCTTCAAGGGGAAGGAAGAGAAGTACGGGGAGGAAGAGAAGTAACGGGGACGTGACACTGGGATATGGCCCACTGAACTCGTGAGTCGTAACAGTCGCAACATGCCAGTTTGTCCAGAGCAAGCGTGGCCAATCATGCCGTAGAACAGCCTACTCGAGGATCGCTCTCGCGAAGACCATCTTAATCGTCCAAGCGCACCAATCGAACGGTATGTAACAATCGTCAAGCAGAAAAACTGTGTTATGTCGTGCCTTCTAGAAGACTCGGTCTAACAGTGGATCCATTGGGGGGCAGTGCTAGTTCTAGTATAAGAATAAGCATGAAATGACTCAACTGGATCCATGTGTGGTTTGTGGAAATAACACACATGCAATGACTCTAGTGGTTGATCCATGTGTGGTTTGTGGAAATAACACACATGCAATGACTGTAATGGATCCATAAGTGGTTTATGGAAAAGAACCCACATGCAATGACCACTGGTTGATCCATATGTGGTTTGTGCAAAGAACACACATGCAATGACTCTAGTGGTTGATCCATGTGTGGTTTGTGGAAAGAACACACATGCAATAAATCTAGGTGGTTGCTCAATGTGTGGTTTGTGGAAAGAACACACATGCAATGACCACTGGTGGATCCATGTGTGGTTTGTGGAAAAGAACACACATGCAATGACTCTAGTGCTGGTTTGTGGTTTTAGTATAAGAACACACATGCAATGACTCTAGTGGTTGATCCATGTGTGGTTTGTGGAAATAACACACATGCAATGACTGTAATGGATCCATAAGTGGTTTATGGAAAAGAACCCACATGCAATGACCACTGGTTGATCCATATGTGGTTTGTGGAAAGAACACACATGCAATGACTCTAGTGGTTGATCCATGTGTGGTTTGTGGAAAGAACACACATGCAATAACTCTAGTGGTTGATCCATGTGTGGTTTGTGGAAAGAACACACATGCAATGACCACTGGTGGATCCATGTATGGTTTGTGGAAAAGAACACACATGCAATGACTCTAGTGCTGGTTTGTGGTATTAGTATAAGAACACACATGCAATGACTCTAGTGGTTGATCCATGTGTGGTTTGTGGAAAGAACACACATGCAATAACTCTAGTGGTTGATCAATGTGTGGTTTGTGGAAAGAACACACATGCAATGACCACTGGTGGATCCATGTGTGGTTTGTGGAAAAGAACACACATGCAATGACTCTAGTGCTAGTTTGTGGTTTTAGTATAAGAACACACATGCAATGACTCTAGTGGTTGATCGATGTGTGGTTTGTGGAAATAACACACATGCAATGACAATAATGGATCCATAAGTGGTTTATGGAAAAGAACCCACATGCAATGACCACTGGTTGATCCATATGTGGTTTGTGGAAAGAACACACATGCAATGACTCTAGTGGTTGATCCATGTGTGGTTTGTGGAAAGAACACACATGCAATAACTCTAGTGGTTGATCCATGTGTGGTTTGTGGAAAGAACACACGTGCAATGACCACTAGTGGATCCATGTGTGGTTTGTGGAAAAGAACACACATGCAATGACTCTAGTGGTGGATCCATGTGTGGTTTGTGGAAAAGAACACACATGCAATGACTCTAGTGGTTGATCCATGTGTGATTTGTGGAAAGAACACACATGCAATGACTCTAGTGGTTGATCCATATGTGGTTTGTGGAAAAGAACACACATGCAATGACTCTGGTTGATCCATATGTGGTTTGTGGAAATAACACACATGCAATGACTCTAGTGGTTGATCCATGTGTGGTTTGTGGAAAGAACACACATGCAATGACTCTAGTGCTGGTTTGTGGTTTTAGTATAAGAACACACATGCAATGACTCTTGTGGTTGATCCATGTGTGGTTTGTGGAAAGAACACACATGCAATGACTCTAGTGGTTGATCCATATGTGGTTTGTGGAAAGAACACACATGCAATGACTCTGGTTGATTCATATGTGGTTTGTGGAAAGAACACACATGCAATGACCACTGGTGGATCCATGTGTGGTTTGTGGAAAAGAACACACATGCAATGACTCTACTGCTGGTTTGTGGTTTTAGTATAAGAACACACATGCAATGACTCTGGTTGATCCATATGTGGTTTGTGGAAATAACACACATGCAATGACTCTAGTGGTTGATCCATGTGTGGTTTGTGGAAAGAACACACATGCAATGACTCTGGTTGATCCATATGTGGTTTGTGGAAAGAACACACATGCAATGACCACTGGTGGATCCATGTGTGGTTTGTGGAAAAGAACACACATGCAATGACTCTACTGCTGGTTTGTGGTTTTAGTATAAGAATAAACATGCAATGACTCTAGTGGTTGATCCACATGTGGTTTGTGGAAATAACACACATGCAATGACTAGTGGTTGATCCATATGTGGTTTGTGTAAAGAACACACATGCAATGACCACTGGTGGATCCATGTGAGCTTTGTGGAAAAGAACACACATGCAATGACTCTAGTGCTAGTTTGTGGTTTTAGTACAAGAACACACATGTAATGACTCTAGTGGTTGATCCATGTGTGGTTTGTGGAAAGAACATACATGCAATGACCACTGGTGGATCCATGTTGGTTTTAGTATAAGAACACACATGCAATGACTCTAGTGGTTGATCCATGTTTGTTTGTGGAACTAACACACATGCAACGACTCTAGTGATTGATCCATGTGTGGTTTGCGAAAAGAACACACATGCAATGACTCTAGTGTTGGTTTTAGTATAAGAACACACATGCAATGACTCTAGTGGTTGATCCATGTGTAGTTTGTGGAAATAACACATATGCAATGACTCTAGTGGTTGATCCATGTGTGGTTTGTGGAAATAACACACATGCAATGACTGTAATGGGTCCACATATGTGGTTTGTGGAAAGAACACACATGCAATGACCACTGGTTGATCCATAAGTTGTTTGTGGAAAAGAACACACATGCAATGAGTCTAGTGGATCCATGTGTGGTTTGTGGAAAAGAACACACATGCAATGACTCTAGTGCTGGTTTATGGTTTTAGTATAAGAACAAACATGCAATGACTCTAGTGGGTCCACATGTGTGGTTTGTGGAAAGAACACACATGCAATGACCACTGGTTGATCCATATGTGGTTTGTGGAAAGAACACACATGCAATGACTCTAGTGGTTGATCCATGTGTGGTTTGTGGAAAGAACACACACGCAATGACTCTAGTGCCGGTTTGTGATTTTAGTATAAGAACACACATGCAATGACAATAGTGGTTGATCCATGTGTGGTGTATGGAAAGAACACACATGCAATGACTAGTGGTTGATCCATATGTGGTTTGTGGAAAGAACACACATGCAATGACCACTGGTGGATCCATGTGTGGTTTGTGGAAAAGAACACACATACAATGACTCTAGTGCTGGTTTGTGGTTTTAGTATAAGAACAAACATGCAATGACTCTAGTGGTTGATCCATGTGTGCATTGTGGAAAGAACACACATGCAATGACTCCTGTTGATCCATATGTGGTTTATGGAAAGAACACACATGCAATTACCACTGGTGGATCCATGTGTGGTTTGTGGAAAAGAACACACATGCAACGACTCTAGTACTGGTTTGTGGTTTTAGTATAAGAACACACATGCAATGACTCTAGTGGTTGATCCATGTTTGTTTTTGGAAATAACACACATGCAATGACTCTAGTGGTTGATCCATTTGTGGTTTGTGAAAAGAACACACATGCAATGACTCTAGTGTTGGTTTTAGTATAAGAACACACATGCAATGACTCTAGTGGTTGGTCCATGTGTGGTTTGTGGAAGGAACACACATGCAATGACCACTGGTGGATCCATGTTGGTTTTAGTATAAGAACACACATGCAATGAATATAGTGTTGGTTTTAGTATAAGAACAAACATGCAATCACTCTAGTGGCTGATCCATGTGTGGTTTGTGGAAATAACACACATGCAATGACTGTAATGGGTCCACATGTGTGGTTTGTGGAAAGAACACACATGCAATGACCACTGGTTGATCCATAAGTTGTTTGTGGAAAAGAACACACATGCAATGAGTCTAGTGGATCCATATGTGGTTTGTGGAAAGAACACACATGCAATGACTCTAGTGGTTGATCCATGTGTGGTTTGTGGAAAGAACACACATGCAATGACTCTAGTCCTAGTTTGTGGTTTTAGTATAAGAACACACATGCAATGACTTTAGTGGTTGATCCATGTGTGGTTTGTGGAAAGAACACACATGCAATGACTAGTGGTTGATCCATATGTGGTTTGTGGAAAGAATACACATGCAATGACCACTGTGGATCCATGTGTGGTTTGTGGAAAAGAACACACATGCAATGACTCTAGTACTGGTTTGTGGTTTTAGTATAAGAACACACATGCAATGACTCTAGTGGTTGATCCATGTGTGGTTTGTGGAAATAACACACATGCAATGACTCTAGTGGTTGATCCATGTGTGGTTTGTGCACATGGAATACCACTGGTGATCCATGTTGGTTTTAGTATAAGAACACACATGCAATGACTCTAGTATTGGTTTGTGGTTTTAGTATAAGAACACACATGCAATGACTCTAGTGGTTGATCCATGTTTGGTTTGTGGAAATAACACACATGCAATGACTCTACTGGTTGATCCATGTGTGCTTTGTGGAAAGAACACACATGCAATGACCACTGGTGGATCCATGTTGGTTTTAGTATAAGAACACACATGCAATGACTCTAGTGGTTGATCCATGTTTGTTTGTGGAAATAACACACATGCAATGACTCTAGTGGTTGATCCATGTGTGGTTTGTGAAAAGAACACACATGCAATGACTCTAGTGTTGTGTTTAGTATAAGAATAAACATGCAATGACTCTAGTGGTTGATCCATGTGTGGTTTGTGGAAAGAACACATATGCAATGACTAGTGGTTGATCCATGTGTGGTTTGTGGAAATAACACACATGCAACAACTGTAATGGGTCCACATGTGGTTTGTGGAAAGAACACACATGCAATGACCACTGGTGTATCCATGTGTGGTTTGTGGAAAAGAACACACATGCAATGACTCTAGTGCTGGTTTGTGGTTTTAGTATAAGAACAAACATGCAATGGCTCTAGTGGTTGATCCATGTGTGGTTTGTGGAAAGAACACACATGCAATGACTCTGGTTGATCCATATGTGGTTTGTGGAAAGAACACACATGCAATGACCACTGGTGGATCCATGTGTGGTTTGTGGAAAAGAACACACATGCAATGACTCTAGTACTGGTTTGTGGTTTTAGTATAAGAAGACACATGCAATGACTCTAGTGGTTGATCCATGTGTGGTTTTTGGAAATAACACACATGCAATGACTCTAGTGGTTGATCCATGTGTGGTTTGTGCACATGCAATGACAACTGGTGGATCCATGTTGGTTTTACTATAAGAACACACATGCAATGACTCTTTTATTGGTTTGTGGTTTTAGTATAAGAACACACATGCAATGACTCTAGTGGTTGATCCATGTGTGGTTTGTGAAAAGAACACACATGCAATGACTCTAGTGTTGGTTTTAGTATAAGAACACACATGCAATGACTCTAGTGGTTGGTCCATATGTGGTTTGTGGAAAGAACACACATTCAATGACTCTCGTGGTGGATCCATGTTGGTTTTAGTATAAGAACACACATGCAATGACTCTAGTGCTGGTTTGTTGTTTTAGTATAAGAACAAACATGCAATGACTCTAGTGGTTAATCCATGTGTGGATTCTGGAAATAACACACATGCAATGACTGTAATGGGTCCACATGTCTGGTTTGTGGAAAGAACACACATGCAATGACCACTGGTTGATCCATATGTTGTTTGTGGAAAAAAAACACATGCAATGAGTCTAGTGGATCCATGTGTGGTTTGTGGAAAAGAACAGACATGCAATGACTCTAGTGCTGGTTTGTGGTTTTAGTATAAGAACAAACATGCAATGACTCTAGTGGGTCCACATGTGTGGTTTGTGGAAAGAACACACATGCAATGACCACTGGTTGATCCATATGTGGTTTGTGGAAAGAATACACATGCAATGACTCTAGTGGTTGATCCATGTGTGGTTTGTGGAAAAAACACACATGCAATGACTCTAGTTTATCCATATGTGGTTTGTGGAAAGAACACACATGCAATGACCAGTGGTGGATCCATGTGTGGTTTGTGGAAAAGAACACACATGCAATGACTCTAGTACTGGTTTGTGGTTTTAGTATAAGAACACACACGCAATGACTCTAGTGGTTGATCCATATTTGTTTGTGGAAATAACACACATGCAATGACTCTAGTGGTTAATCCATGTGTGGTCTGTGAAAAGAACACACATGCAATGACCACTGGTTAATCCATAAGTTGTTTGTGGAAAAGAACACACATGCAATGACCACTGGTGGATCCATGTGTGGTTTGTGGAAAAGAACACACATGCAATGACTCTAGTGCTAGTTTTAGTGTAAGAACAAACATGCAATGACTCTAGTGGTTGATCCATGTGTGGTTTGTGGAAAGAACACATATGCAATGACTAGTGGTTGATCCATGTGTGGTTTGTGGAAATAACACAAATGCAATGACTGTAATGGGTCCACATGTGGTTTGTGGAAAGAACACACATGCAATGACCACTGGTGGATTCATCACTTGTTTGTGGAAAAGAAAACACATGCAATGACCACTGGTGGATCCATGTGTGCTTTGTGGAAAAGAACACACATGCAATGACTCTAGTGCTGGTTTGTGGTTTGAGTATAAGAACAAACATGCAATGGCTCTAGTGGTTGATCCATGTGTGGTTTGTGGAAAGAACACACATGCAATGACTCTGGTTGATCCATATGTGGTTTGTGGAAAGAACACACATGCAATGACTCTAGTGGTGGATCCAGGTGTGGTTTGTGGAAAAGAACACACATGCAATAACTCTAGTACTGGTTTGTGGTTTTAGTATAAGAACACACATGCAATGACTCTAGTGGTTGATCCATGTGTGGTTTTTGGAAATAACACACATGCAATGACTCTAGTGGTTGATCCATGTGTGGTTTGTGCACATGCAATGACCACTAGTGGATCCATGTTGGTTTTAGTATAAGAACACACATGCAATGACTCTAGTACTGGTTTGTGGTTTTAGTAAAAGAACACACATGCAATGACTCTAGTGGTTGATCCATGTTTCTTTGTGGAAATAACACACATGCAATGACTCTAGTGGTTGAGCCATGTGTGGTTTGTGAAAAGAACACACATGCAATGACTCTAGTGTTGGTTTTAGTATAAGAACACACATGCAATGACTCTAGTGGTTGGTCCATATGTGGTTTGTGGAAAGAACACACATGCAATGACTCTAGTGGTGGATCCATGTTGGTTTTAGTATAAGAACACACATGCAATGACTCTAGTGCTGGTTTGTGGTTTTAGTATAAGAACAAACATGCAATGACTCTAGTGGTTAATCCATGTGTGGATTGTGGAAATAACACACATGCAATGACTGTAATGGGTCCACATGTCTGGTTTGTGGAAAGAACACACATGCAATGACCACTGGTTGATCCATATGTTTTTTGTGGAAAAAAAACACATGCAATGAGTCTAGTGGATCCATGTGTGGTTTGTGGAAAAGAACACACATGCAATGACTCTAGTGCTGGTTTGTGGTTTTAGTATAAGAACAAACATGCAATGACTCTAGTGGGTCCACATGTGTGGTTTGTGGAAAGAACACACATGCAATGACCACTGGTTGATCCATATGTGGTTTGTGGAAAGAATACACATGCAATGACTCTAGTGGTTGATCCATGTGTGGTTTGTGGAAAAAACACACATGCAATGACTCTAGTTTATCCATATGTGGTTTGTGGAAAGAACACACATGCAATGACCAGTGGTGGATCCATGTGTGGTTTGTGGAAAAGAACACACATGCAATGACTCTAGTACTGGTTTGTGGTTTTAGTATATGAACACACACGCAATGACTCTAGTGGTTGATCCATATTTGTTTGTGGAAATAACACACATGCAATGACTCTAGTGGTTAATCCATGTGTGGTCTGTGAAAAGAACACACATGCAATGACCACTGGTTGATCCATAAGTTGTTTGTGGAAAAGAACACACATGCAATGACCACTGGTGGATCCATGTGTGGTTTGTGGAAAAGAACACACATGCAATGACTCTAGTGCTAGTTTTAGTGTAAGAACAAACATGCAATGACTCTAGTGGTTGATCCATGTGTGGTTTGTGGAAAGAACACATATGCAATGACTAGTGGTTGATCCATGTGTGGTTTGTGGAAATAACACAAATGCAATGACTGTAATGGGTCCACATGTGGTTTGTGGAAAGAACACACATGCAATGACCACTGGTGGATTCATCACTTGTTTGTGGAAAAGAACACACATGCAATGACCACTGGTGGATCCATGTGTGCTTTGTGGAAAAGAACACACATGCAATGACTCTAGTGCTGGTTTGTGGTTTGAGTATAAGAACAAACATGCAATGGCTCTAGTGGTTGATCCATGTGTGGTTTGTGGAAAGAACACACATGCAATGACTCTGGTTGATCCATATGTGGTTTGTGGAAAGAACACACATGCAATGACTCTAGTGGTGGATCCAGGTGTGGTTTGTGGAAAAGAACACACATGCAATAACTCTAGTACTGGTTTGTGGTTTTAGTATAAGAACACACATGCAATGACTCTAGTGGTTGATCCATGTGTGGTTTTTGGAAATAACACACATGCAATGACTCTAGTGGTTGATCCATGTGTGGTTTGTGCACATGCAATGACCACTAGTGGATCCATGTTGGTTTTAGTATAAGAACACACATGCAATGACTCTAGTACTAGTTTGTGGTTTTAGTAAAAGAACACACATGCAATGACTCTAGTGGTTGATCCATGTTTCTTTGTGGAAATAACACACATGCAATGACTCTAGTGGTTGAGCCATGTGTGGTTTGTGAAAAGAACACACATGCAATGACTCTAGTGTTGGTTTTAGTATAAGAACACACATGCAATGACTCTAGTGGTTGGTCCATATGTGGTTTGTGGAAAGAACACACATGCAATGACTCTAGTGGTGGATCCATGTTGGTTTTAGTATAAGAACACACATGCAATGACTCTAGTGCTGGTTTGTGGTTTTAGTATAAGAACAAACATGCAATGACTCTAGTGGTTGATCCATGTGTGGTTTGTGGAAATCACACATATGCAATGACTGTAATGGGTCCACATGTGTGGTTTGTGGAAAGAACACACATGCAATGACCACTGGTTGATCCATAAGTTGTTTGTGGAAAAGAACACACATGCAATGAGTCTAGTGGATCCATGTGTGGTTTGTGGAAAAGAACACACATGCAATGACTCTAGTGCTGGTTTGTGGTTTTAGTATAAGAACAAACATGCAATGACTCTAGTGGGTCCACATGCGTGGTTTGTGGAAAGAACACACATGCAATGACCACTGGTTGATCCATATGTGGTTTGTGGAAAGAACACACATGCAATGACTTTAGTGGTTGATCCACGTGTGGTTTGTGGAAAGAACACACATGCAATGACTCTAGTGCTGGTTTGTGATTTTACTATAAGAACACACATGCAATGACAATAGTGGTTGATCCATGTGTGGTTTGTGGAAAGAACACACATGCAATGACTAGTGGTTGATCCATATGTGGTTTGTGGAAAGAACACACATGCAATGACCACTGGTGGATCCATGTGTGGTTTGTAGAAAAGAACACACATGCAATGACTCTAGTGCTGGTTTGTGGTTTTAGTATAAGAACAAACATGAAATGACTCTAGTGGTTGATCCATGTGTGGTTTGTGGAAAAAACACACATGCAGTGACTCTGGTTGATCCATATGTGGTTTGTGGAAAGAACACACATGCAATGACCACTGGTGGATTCATGTGTGGTTTCTGGAAAAGAACACACGTGCAATGACTCTAGTACTGGTTTGTGGTTTTAGTATAAGAACACACACGCAATGACTCTAGTGGTTGATCTATATTTGTTTGTGGAAATAACACACATGCAATGACTCTAGTGGTTGATCCATGTGTGGTTTGTGAAAAGCACACACATGCAATGACCACTGGTTAATCCATAAGTTGTTTGTGGAAAAGAACACACATGCAATGACCACTGGTGGATCCATGTGTAGTTTGTGGAAAAGAACACACATGCAATGACTCTAGTGCTGGTTTCTGGTTTTAGTATAAGAACAAACATGCAATGACTAGTGGTTGATCCATGTGTGGTTTGTGGAAAGAACACACATGCAATGACCACTGGTTGATCCATATGTGGTTTGCGGAAAGAACACACATGCAATGACTCTAGTGGGTGATCCATGTGTGGTTTGTGGAAAAAAACACATGCAATGACTCTGATTGATCCATATGTGGTTTGTGGAAAGAACACACATGCAATGACCAGTGGTGGATCCATGTGTGGTTTGTGGGAAAGAACACACATGCAATGACTCTAGTACTGGTTTGTGGTTTTAGTATAAGAACACACACACGCAATGACTCTGGTGGTTCATCCATATTTGTTTGTGGAAATAACACACATGCAATGACTCTAGTGGTTGATCCATGTGTGGTTTGTGGAAAGAACACACATGCAATGAATCTAGTGGTTGATCCATGTGTGGTTTGTGGAAAGAACACACACGCAAAGACTCTAGTGCCGGTTTGTGATTTTAGTATAAGAACACACATGCAATGACAATAGTGGTTGATCCATGTGTGGTTTATGGAAAGAACACACATGCAATGACTAGTGGTTGATCCATGTTTGTTTGTGGAAATAACACACATGCAATGACTCTAGTGGTTGATCCATGTGTGGTTTGTGAAAAGAACACACATGCAATGACTCTAGTGTTGTGTTTAGTATAAGAATAAACATGCAATGACTCTAGTGGTTGATCCATGTGTGGTTTGTGGAAAGAACACATATGCAATGACTAGTGGTTGATCCATGTGTGGTTTGTGGAAATAACACACATGCAACAACTGTAATGGGTCCACATGTGGTTTGTGGAAAGAACACACATGCAATGACCACTGGTGTATCCATGTGTGGTTTGTGGAAAAGAACACACATGCAATGACTCTAGTGCTGGTTTGTGGTTTTAGTATAAGAACAAACATGCAATGGCTCTAGTGGTTGATCCATGTGTGGTTTATGGAAAGAACACACATGCAATGACTCTGGTTGATCCATATGTAGTTTGTGGAAAGAACACACATGCAATGACCACTGGTGGATCCATGTGTGGTTTGTGGAAAAGAACACACATGCAATGACTCTAGTACTGGTTTGTGGTTTTAGTATAAGAAGACACATGCAATGACTCTAGTGGTTGATCCATGTGTGGTTTTTGGAAATAACACACATGCAATGACTCTAGTGGTTGATCCATGTGTGGTTTGTGCACATGCAATGACCACTGGTGGATCCATGTTGGTTTTACTATAAGAACACACATGCAATGACTCTTTTATTGGTTTGTGGTTTTAGTATAAGAACACACATGCAATGACTCTAGTGGTTGATCCATGTGTGGTTTGTGAAAAGAACACACATGCAATGACTCTAGTGTTGGTTTTAGTATAAGAACACACATGCAATGACTCTAGTGGTTGGTCCATATGTGGTTTGTGGAAAGAACACACATTCAATGACTCTCGTGGTGGATCCATGTTGGTTTTAGTATAAGAACACACATGCAATGACTCTAGTGCTGGTTTGTTGTTTTAGTATAAGAACAAACATGCAATGACTCTAGTGGTTAATCCATGTGTGGATTGTGGAAATAACACACATGCAATGACTGTAATGGGTCCACATGTCTGGTTTGTGGAAAGAACACACATGCAATGACCACTGGTTGATCCATATGTTGTTTGTGGAAAAAAAAACACATGCAATGAGTCTAGTGGATCCATGTGTGGTTTGTGGAAAAGAACACACATGCAATGACTCTAGTGCTGGTTTGTGGTTTTAGTATAAGAACAAACATGCAATGACTCTAGTGGGTCCACATGTGTATTTTGTGGAAAGAACACACATGCAATGACCACTGGTTGATCCATATGTGGTTTGTGGAAAGAATACACATGCAATGACTCTAGTGGTTGATCCATGTGTGGTTTGTGGAAAAAACACACATGCAATGACTCTAGTTTATCCATATGTGGTTTGTGGAAAGAACACACATGCAATGACCAGTGGTGGATCCATGTGTGGTTTGTGGAAAAGAACACACATGCAATGACTCTAGTACTGGTTTGTGGTTTTAGTATAAGAACACACACGCAATGACTCTAGTGGTTGATCCATATTTGTTTGTGGAAATAACACACATGCAATGACTCTAGTGGTTAATCCATGTGTGGTCTGTGAAAAGAACACACATGCAATGACCACTGGTTGATCCATAAGTTGTTTGTGGAAAAGAACACACATGCAATGACCACTGGTGGATCCATGTGTGGTTTGTGGAAAAGAACACACATGCAATGACTCTAGTGCTAGTTTTAGTGTAAGAACAAACATGCAATGACTCTAGTGGTTGATCCATGTGTGGTTTGTGGAAAGAACACATATGCAATGACTAGTGGTTGATCCATGTGTGGTTTGTGGAAATAACACAAATGCAATGACTGTAATGGGTCCACATGTGGTTTGTGGAAAGAACACACATGCAATGACCACTGGTGGATTCATCACTTGTTTGTGGAAAAGAACACACATGCAATGACCACTGGTGGATCCATGTGTGCTTTGTGGAAAAGAACACACATGCAATGACTCTAGTGCTGGTTTGTGGTTTGAGTATAAGAACAAACATGCAATGGCTCTAGTGGTTGATCCATGTGTGGTTTGTGGAAAGAACACACATGCAATGACTCTGGTTGATCCATATGTGGTTTGTGGAAAGAACACACATGCAATGACTCTAGTGGTGGATCCAGGTGTGGTTTGTGGAAAAGAACACACATGCAATAACTCTAGTACTGGTTTGTGGTTTTAGTATAAGAACACACATGCAATGACTCTAGTGGTTGATCCATGTGTGGTTTTTGGAAATAACACACATGCAATGACTCTAGTGGTTGATCCATGTGTGGTTTGTGCACATGCAATGACCACTAGTGGATCCATGTTGGTTTTAGTATAAGAACACACATGCAATGACTCTAGTACTAGTTTGTGGTTTTAGTAAAAGAACACACATGCAATGACTCTAGTGGTTGATCCATGTTTCTTTGTGGAAATAACACACATGCAATGACTCTAGTGGTTGAGCCATGTGTGGTTTGTGAAAAGAACACACATGCAATGACTCTAGTGTTGGTTTTAGTATAAGAACACACATGCAATGACTCTAGTGGTGGATCCATGTTGGTTTTAGTATAAGAACACACATGCAATGACTCTAGTGCTGGTTTGTGGTTTTAGTATAAGAACAAACATGCAATGACTCTAGTGGTTGATCCATGTGTGGTTTGTGGAAATCACACATATGCAATGACTGTAATGGGTCCACATGTGTGGTTTGTGGAAAGAACACACATGCAATGACCACTGGTTGATCCATAAGTTGTTTGTGGAAAAGAACACACATGCAATGAGTCTAGTGGATCCATGTGTGGTTTGTGGAAAAGAACACACATGCAATGACTCTAGTGCTGGTTTGTGGTTTTAGTATAAGAACAAACATGCAATGACTCTAGTGGGTCCACATGCGTGGTTTGTGGAAAGAACACACATGCAATGACCACTGGTTGATCCATATGTGGTTTGTGGAAAGAACACACATGCAATGACTCTAGTGTTGTGTTTAGTATAAGAACGAACATGCAATGACTCTAGTGGTTGATCCATGTGTGGTTTGTGGAAAGAACACATATGCAATGACTAGTGGTTGATCCATGTGTGGTTTGTGGAAATAACACACATGCAACAACTGTAATAGGTCCACATGTGGTTTGTGGAAAGAACACACATGCAATGACCACTGGTGGATCCATGTGTGGTTTGTGGAAAAGAACACACATGCAATGACTCTAGTGCTGGTTTGTGGTTTTAGTATAAGAACAAACATGCAATGGCTCTAGTGGTTGATCCATGTGTGGTTTGTGGAAAGAACACACATATAATGACTCTCGTTGATCCATATGTGGTTTGTGGAAAGAACACACATGCAGTGACCACTGGTGGATCCATGTGTGGTTTGTGGAAAAGAACACACATGCAATGACGCTAGTACTGGTTTGTGGTTTTAGTATAAGAAGACACATGCAATGACTCTAGTGGTTGATCCATGTGTGGTTTTTGGAAATAACACACATGCAATGACTCTAGTGGTTGATCCATGTGTGGTTTGTGCACATGCAATGACCACTGGTGGATCCATGTTGGTTTTAGTATAAGAACACACATGCAATGACTCTTTTATTGGTTTGTGGTTTTAGTATAAGAACACACATGCAATGACTCTAGTGGTTGATCCATGTGTGGTTTGTGAAAAGAACACAGATGCAATGACTCTAGTGTTGGTTTTAGTATAAGAACACACATGCAATGACTCTAGTGGTTGGTCCAAATGTGGTTTGTGGAAAGAACACACATTCAATGACTCTCGTGGTGGATCCATGTTGGTTTTAGTATAAGAACACACATGCAATGACTCTAGTGCTGGTTTGTTGTTTTAGTATAAGAACAAACTTGCAATGACTTTAGTGGTTAATCCATGTGTGGTTTGTGGAAATAACACACATGCAATGATTGTAATGGGTCCACATGTCTGGTTTGTGGAAAGAACACAAATGCAATGACCACTGGTTGATCCATATGTTGTTTGTGGAAAAGAACACACATGCAATGAGTCTAGTGGGTCCATGTGTGGTTTGTGGAAAAGAACACACATGCAATAACTCTAGTGCTGGTTTGTGGTTTTAGTATAAGAACAAACATGCAATGACTCTAGTGGGTCCACATGTGTGGTTTGTGGAAAGAACACACATGCAATGACCACTGGTTGATCCATATGTGGTTTGTGGAAAGAACAAACATGCAATGACTCTAGTGGTTGATCCATGTGTGTTTTGTGGAAAAAACACACATGCAATGACTCTGGTTGATCCATGTGTGGTTTGTGGAAAAGAACACACATGCAATTACTCTAGTGCTGGTTTTAGTATAAGAACAAACATGCAATGACTCTCGTGGTTGATCCAAGTGTGGTTTGTGGAGAGAACACATATGCAATGACTAGTGGTTGATCCATGTGTGGTTTGAGGAAATAACACAAATGCAATGACTGTAATGGGTCCACATGTGGTTTGTGGAAAGAACACACATGCAATGACCACTGGTGGATTCATAAGTTGTTTGTGGAAAAGAACACACATGCAATAACCACTGGTGGATCCATGTGTGGTTTGTGGAAAAGAACACACATGCAATGACTCTAGTGCTGGTTTGTGGTTTGAGTATAAGAACAAACACGCAATGGCTCTAGTGGTTGATCCATGTGTGGTTTGTGGAAAGAACACACATGCAATGACTCTGGTTGATCCATATGTGGTTTGTGGAAAGAACACACATGCAATGACCATTGGTGGATCCATGTGTGATTTGTGGAAAAGAACACACATGCAATGACTCTAGTACTGGTTTGTGGTTTTAGTATAAGAACACACATGCAATGACTCTAGTGGTTGATCCATGTGTGGTTTGTGGAAATAACACACATGCAATGACTCTAGTGGTTGATCCATGTGTGGTTTGTGCACATGCAATGACCACTGGTGGATCCATGTTGGTTTTAGTATAAGAACACACATGCAATGACTCTAGTATTGGTTTGTGATTTTAGTATAAGAACACACATGCAATGACTCTAGTGGTTGATCCATGTTTGTTTGTGGAAATAACACACATGCAATGACTCTAGTGGTTGATCCATGTGTGGTTTGTGGAAAGAACACACATGCAATGACCACTGGTGGATCCATGTTGGTTTTAGTATAAGAACACACATGCAATGACTCTAGTGGTTGATCCATGTGTGGTTTGTGAAAAGAACACACATGCAATGACTCTAGTGTTGTGTTTAGTATAATAACAAACATGCAATGACTCTAGTGGTTGATCCATGTGTGGTTTGTGGAAAGAACACATATGCAATGACTAGTGGTTGATCCATGTGTGGTTTGTGGAAATAACACACATGCAACAACTGTAATGGGTCCACATGTGGTTTGTGGAAAGAACACACATGCAATGACTCTAGTGCTGGTTTGTGGTTTTAGTATAAGAACAAACATGCAATGGCTCTAGTGGTTGATCCATGTGTGGTTTGTGGAAAGAACACACATGCAATGACTCTGGTTGATCCATATGTGGTTTGTGGAAAGAACACACATGCAATGACAATAGTGGTTGATCCATGTGTGGTTTGTGGAAAAGAACACACATGCAATGACTCTAGTACTGGTTTGTGGTTTTAATATAAGAAGACACATGCGATGACTCTAGTGGTTGATCCATGTGTGGTTTTTGGGAATAACACACATGCAATGACTCTAGTGGTTGATCCATGTGTGGTTTGTGCACATGCAATGACCACTGGTGGATCCATGTTGGTTTTATTATAAGAACACACATGCAATGACTCTTTTATTGGTTTGTGGTTTTAGTATAAGAACACACATGCAATGACTCTAGTGGTTGATCCATGTTGGTTTGTGGAAATAACACACATGCAATGACTCTAGTGGTTGATCCATGTGTGGTTTGTGAAAAGAACACACATGCAATGACTCGAGTGTTGGTTTTAGTATAAGAACACACATGCAATGACTCTAGTGGTTGGTCCATATGTGGTTTGTGGAAAGAACACACATGCAATGACTCTCGTGGTGGATCCATGTTGGTTTTAGTATAAGAACACACATGCAATGACTCCAGTGCTGGTTTGTTGTTTTAGTATAAGAACAAACATGCAATGACTCTAGTGGTTAATCCATGTGCGGATTGTGGAAATAACACACATGCAATGACTGTAATGGGTCCACATGTCTAGTTTGTGGAAAGAACACACATGCAATGACCACTGGTTGATCCATATGTTGTTTGTGGAAAAGAACACACATGCAATGAGTCTAGTGGATCCATGTGTGGCTTGTGGAAAAGAACACACATGCAATGACTCTAGTGCTGGTTTGTGGTTTTAGTATAAGAACAAACATGCAATGACTCTAGTGGCTCCACATGTGTGGTTTGTGGAAAGAACACACATGCAATGACCACTGGTTGATCCATATGTGGTTTGTGGAAAGAATACACATGCAATGACTCTAGTGGTTGATCCATGTGTGGTTTGTGGAAAAACACACATGCAATGACTCTAGTTGATCCATATGTGGTTTGTGGAAAGAACACACATGCAATGACCAGTGGTGGATCCATGTGTGGTTTGTGGAAAAGAACACACATGCAGTGACTCTAGTGCTGGTTTGTAGTTTTAGTATAAGAACAAACACGCAATGACTCTAGTGGTTGATCCATATTTGTTTGTGGAAATAACACACATGCAATGACTCTAGTGGTTGATCCATGTGTGGTCTGTGAAAAGAACACACATGCAATGACCACTGGTTGATCCATAAGTTGTTTGTGGAAAAGAACACACATGCAATGACCACTGGTGGATCCATGTGTGGGTTGTGGAAAAGAACACACTTGCAATGACTCTAGTGCTAGTTTTAGTATAAGAACAAACATGCAATGACTCTAGTGGTTGATCCATGTGTGGTTTGTGGAAAGAACACATATGCAATGACTAGTGGTTGATCCATGTGTGGTTTGTGGAAATAACAGAAATGCAATGACTGTAATGGGTCCACATGTGGTTTGTGGAAAGAACACACATGCAATGACCACTGGTGGATTCATAAGTTGTTTGTGGAAAAGAACACACATGCAATGACCACTGGTGGATCCATGTGTGCTTTGTGGAAAAGAACACACATGCAATGACTCTAGTGCTGGTTTGTGGTTTGAGTATAAGAACAAACATGCAATGGCTCTAGTGGTTGATCCATGTGTGGTTTGTGGAAAGAACACACATGCAATGACTCTGGTTGATCCATATGTGGTTTGTGGAAAGAACACACATGCAATGACCACTGGTGGATCCATGTGTGGTTTGTGGAAAAGAACACACATGGAATGACTCTAGTACTGGTTTGTGGTTTTAGTATAAGAACACACATGCAATGACTCAAGTGGTTGATCCATGTGTGGTTTTTGGAAATAACACACATGCAATGACTCTAGTGGTTGATCCATGTGTGGTTTGTGCACATGCAATGACCACTAGTGGATCCATGTTGGTTTGAGTATAAGAACACACATGCAATGACTCTAGTACTGGTTTGTGATTTTAGTATAAGAACACACATGCAATGACTCTAGTGGTTGATCCATGTTTGTTTGTGGAAATAACACACATGCAATGACTCTAGTGGTTGATCCATGTGTGGTTTGTGAAAAGAACACACATGCAATAACTCTAGTGGTTGTTTTAGTATAAGAACACACATGCAATGACTCTAGTGGTTGGTCCATATGTGGTTTGTGGAAAGAACACACATGCAATGACTCTAGTGCTGGTTTGTGATTTTAGTATAAGAACACACATGCAATGACAATAGTGCTGGTTTGTGGTTTTAGTATAAGAACAAACATGCAATGACTCTAGTGGTTGATCCATGTGTGGTTTGTGGAAATAACACACATGCAATGACTGTAATGGGTCCACATGTGTGGTTTGTGGAAAGAACAGACATGCAATGACCACTCGTTGATCCATAAGTTGTTTGTGGAAAAGAACACACATGCAATGAGTCTAGTGGATCCATGTGTGGTTTGTGGAAAAGAACACACATGCAATGACTCTAGTGCTGGTTTGTGGTTTTAGTATAAGAATGCAATGACTCTAGTGGGTCCACATGTGTGGTTTGTGGAAAGAACACACATGCAATGACCACTGGTTGGTCCATATGTGGTTTGTGGAAAGAACACACATGAAATGACTCTAGTGGTGGATCCATGTTGGTTTTAGTATAAGAACGCACATGCAATGACTCTAGTGCTGGTTTGTGGTTTTAGTATAAGAACAAACATGCAATGACTCTAGTGGTTGATCCATGTGTGGTTTGTGGAAATAACACACATGCAATGACTGTAATGGGTCCACATGTGTGGTTTGTGGAAAGAACAGACATGCAATGACCACTCGTTGATCCATAAGTTGTTTGTGGAAAAGAACACACATGCAATGAGTCTAGTGGATCCATGTGTGGTTTGTGGAAAAGAACACACATGCAATGACTCTAGTGCTGGTTTGTGGTTTTAGTATAAGAACAAACATGCAATGACTCTAGTGGGTCCACATGTGTGGTTTGTGGAAAGAACACACATGCAATGACCACTTGTTGATCCATATGTGGTTTGTGGAAATAACACACATGCAATGACTCTAGTGGTTGATCCATGTGTGGTTTCTGGAAAGAACACACATGCAATGACTCTAGTGCTGGTTTGTGATTTTAGTATAAGAACACACATGCAATGACAATAGTGGTTGATCCATGTGTGGTTTGTGGAAAGAACACACATGCTATGACTAGTGGTTGATCCATATGTGGTTTGTGGAAAGAACACACATGCAATGACCACTGGTGGATCCATGTGTGGTTTGTAGAAAAGAACACACATGCAATGACTCTAGTGCTGGTTTGTGGTTTTAGTATAAGAACAAACGTGCAATGACTCTAGTGGTTGATCCATGTGTGGTTTGTGGAAAAACACACATGCAATGACTGGTTGATCCATATGTGGTTTGTGGAAAGAACACACATGCAATGACCACTGGTGGATTCATGTGTGGTTTGTGGAAAAAAGAACACACGTGCAATGACTCTAGTACTGGTTTGTGGTTTTAGTATAAGAACACACACGCAATGACTCTAGTGGTTGATCCATATTTTTTTGTGGAAATAACACACATGCAATGACTCTAGTGGTTGATCCATGTGTGGTTCGTGAAAAGAACACACATGCAATGACCACTGGTTGATCCATAAGTTGTTTGTGGAAAAGAACACACATGCAATGACCACTGGTGGATCCATGTGTGGTTTGTGGAAAACAACACACATGCAATGACTCTAGTGCAGGTTTGTGGTTTTAGTATAAGAACAAACATGCAATGACTAGTGGTTGATCCATGTGTGGTTTGTGGAAAGAATACACATGCAATGACTCTGGTTGATCCATATGTGGTTTGTGGAAAGAACACACATGCAATGACTCTAGTGGTGGATCCATGTGTGGTTTGTGGAAAAGAACACACATGCAATGACTCTAGTACTGGTTTGTGGTTTTAGTATAAGAACACACATGCAATGACTATAGTGGTTGATCCATGATGGTTTGTGGAAAGAACACACATGCAATTTCTAGTGGTTGATCCATATGTGGTTTGTGGAAAGAACACACATGCAATGACCACTAGTGGATCCATGTTGGTTTTAATATAAGAACACACATGCAATGACTCTAGTGGTTGATCCATGTTTCTTTGTGGAAATAACACACATGCAATGACTCTACTGGTTGATCCATGTGTGGTTTGTGAAAAGAACACACATGCAATGACTCTTTTTTTTGTTTTAGTATAAGAACACACATGCAATGACTCTAGTGGTTGATCCATGTGTGGTTTGTGGAAATAACACATATGCAATGACTCTAGTGGTTGATGCATGTGTGGTTTTTGGAAATAACACGCATGCAATGACTCTGGTTGATCCATGTGTGGTTTGTGGAAATAACACATGCAATGACTCTGGTTGATCCATATGTGGTTTGTGGAAAGAACACACATGCAATGACCACTGGTGGATCCATGTGTGGTTTGTGGAAAAGAACACACATGCAATGACTCTAGTGCTGGTTTGTGGTTTTAGTATAAGAACACACATGCAATGACTCTAGTGGTTGATCCATGTGTGGTTTGTGGAAAGAACACACATGCAATGACCACTGGTGGATCCATGTTGGTTTTAGTATAAGAACACACATGCAATGACTCTAGTGGTTGATCCATGTTTGTTTGTGGAAATAACACACATGCAATGGCTCTAGTTGTTGATCCATGTGTGGTTTGTGAAAAGAACACACATGCAATGAGTCTAGTGTTGGTTTTAGTATAAGAAGAAACATGCAATGACTCTAGTGCTTGATCCATGTGTGGTTTGTGGAAAGAACACATATGCAATGACTAGTGGTTGATCCATGTGTGGTTTGTGGAAATAATGCACATGCAATGACTGTAATGGGTCCACATGTGGTTTGTGGAAAGTGATGGGTTCGTAGCATGTGAAACAAAAAATTTCTACCGCAATAATGAACAAAACCCCGATCTAATCTAGATAAAAGCCAAGATCTAATCTATTAGATATGTGCAACGAGATAGATCTGTACTAACCCTCCTAGATCCGAAAGTGTTACGAGATTAGATCTTGGGGTTGATGTATTTGATCACTTGTCGATCTCAAGATCGTGTGGACAATCCTTCCGGCGCCACGTTCCGGCAGCGCTTCCGCAGTCGGTCACACGTGTAGAGTCGAAGCAGACCTTCCTCTCCCCGTTCCAGTGAGCAGCGGAGGTAGTAGATCTTCTCCACGGAATCCCAGCAGCACGACGGTGTGGTGGTGGTGGTGGAGTAGAGATTTCTGCAGGGCTTCGCCTAAGCCGGAGCAGAGCGAAGGAGGAGGAGAGAGGCGGTGGCTAGGATTTGTTATGGGAGAGGTCTAGGGGGTGGCGCCCCCTCCCCTCTATTTAAAGGAGGGAGGCGCCATGGGAGGGGGAGTCCTAGTAGGACTCCCTTCCCTCCTTGGCGGGCGGATTGGGAGGGGGGAGGAATCCTCCTCCCCCACGAATCCGTGTCTTGCCCCACAAAGACTCCTTGATCCTTTCTTGGTTTTCAAGCAAACTCCAAGAAATCTTCTAGAACCTTCCAGAACATTCCGAAACCTTCTAGAATCTCCATACAAACACTCCGAAACATTTCCTAACTTAGAAAATGATCCCCAATATATGAATCTTATTCTCCGGACAATTCCGGATCTCCTCGTGATGTCCTGGATCCAATCCGAGACTCCGAACAACATTCGGTCTCCAACGCATATTCCATATCTACTTAAAACAACTTCGAACCTTAAGTGTGTCGCCCTACGGTTCGTGAATATGCAGACATGATGAAGACACCTCTCCGATCAATAACCATCAGCGGGATCTGGAGATCCATAATGGCCCCCACATATTCAACGATGACTTCATGATCGATAGAACCATTAACATACGAAACCAATTCCCTTTGTCACACGATATTCTACTTATCCGAGGTTTGATCGTCGGTGTCTCCATACCTAGTTCTTCATTGTTACTGATAAGTACTCTTTACTCGTTCCATGTTATGCATCCCTTGTGACCCAATCACATGCTTGCAAGCTAACTAGATGGCATTCCACCGAGAGGGCCCATAGCATATCTATTCGTCATATGGATGGACAAATCCCTATCTTGGTCCATGCGCTTCAACACATACTTTCAGAATACCCAATGACACCTTTATAACCACCCAGTTACGAAGCGGTGTTTGATGTCATCAAAGTACCCATCCGGTGATGGTGATTAACATAACCTCATGGTCGAAGGATTGGGTTACTATGCATTTGAAAGCTTATAGCAATACGAACTTAATGACTTGAGCTTATGCTACGCTTACTATGGGTGTGTGTCCATCACATCATTCTCCTTATGATATAACCTTGTTATTAATGACATCCAATGTCCATGATCAGGAAACCATGATCATCATTTAATCAACAAGCTAGTTTAACAAGAGGCTTACTAGGGACTCTTTTATGTTTACAAAACACACAATTATTAATGTTTCCGGTTAATACAATTATAGCATGGGATGTAAACATTTATCATAAACATAAAGATATAATAATAACCACTTTATTATTGCCTCTTGGGCATATCTCCAACAGTCTCCCACTTGCACTAGAGTCAATAATCTAGTTAAAAATTTGTGCATTCAACACCTATGGCTTTCTGGTGTTGTATAGACACTATTGCTAGTGGTAAACATAATCTTCGGATCTGACACTTCCTAGGTCCGTGTGTATTTGCATGTCCTTGCGTTTCTACGCATTACTCATTCTCCAATGAGATGGCATTGTATAAATTTGGTCCTTTGGTGAGACCTTTAGTTCCTTGGGATTAAATCATGTTGATACAATTGTCATACAATGTATCTTCATAGTATTATCCCGCTATGAACCACACCTAGTTTGATAACAAACTACTTGACGCAAATGCCCTCATTTGCTGCTACAATAGCAGTCATATACTTAGCCTTCCCTCATTTGCTGCTACAATAGCAGTCATATACTTAGCCTTTTGTTGTAGTATCTGTCACAATGTTTTAACTTTGGTACTCAACCAAATCCGTTATGGAACTTCCTTTCCATTACATTGTGCCACCCATAGTTTATATTGAGATAAACTTAATTTGTGACAAAACTAGTATCAATGCAACAATTTACAATGAACTATTTTTCATCACTATCTAAATAATATATTCTTAGTTCTTCCAAAGATCATAGGAATATCCCTACTATTGTCCAATGATCATCTTATGAGTCATTCTGATATATGCTCATAACATTTAGAGCATAGGACATATCTGGATGTGTACATCTCAAAGAATGATTGATCAAAATATTCTTGTGATTTCACCAAGTGTCAAAACACTTGAATCTCGTGTCAACACACTTGAATCTTGATTCAGTCCTTTCCGTGCGTCAAGAACCTTTCTTGTTGTTTCCATATTGAACTCATTCAACATCTTATCTATGTACATTTTGCAAAACCATATTAGCGCCTCAATCTATCCATATAGACATTGATGCCTAATTCTTGGGTTATGCCTAAGTCTTTCATCGAAATGAAATTCTTAACCTGTGTCAATAAAAGATACATCATTTCTAATCAACGATATGTCTTTCACATAATGTATTAGAAATATGTCTTAGCGCTCCCACTTAATTTCTTGCAAAAATGCAAGCATCTTCATCGTCTCTGATGAAATTAAACCTTTTAACGGTTTCATCACAGTGAAGATTCCAACTCCGCGATGCTCACTTCAACCATTGAAGCTTTGCATACTCTTTTAGCATCCTTTGAATTAACAAAACCCTTTGGATCGTGTCATGGACACATCCTAGGTAACCATTCTATTAGAAGAACTTGTTTTGTTTGTTCAAATACCATATACCAAAATATATGTAGTGGTTGCTACATTAATCCGTCCAGACTAAATATCGCTATGAAAGATCAAATCTTATCATAGTCAATTCCTTGAACATTTTCGTAAACTCTTTCCGACATGTCGACTATTTCATAGATGTGAAACATCCATGTCTATTTCTTTATAGATCCATATAGGACTGTAAGGTCTTACACCTTTCCAGAGGGTCTTTCAAACTCAAAGCTTGATTTCTCGTGTATGGAATTATCACGGATTTTATGGCTTCAAGCCACTTAACGAAGTCAGGGCCCATCATTGCTTCTTTGCATGTAGTCGGTTCATCATTGTCAAACAACAATGATTTAACTCTCAAATCTTGGCATTTGATTATTTACCCGACCTACTTGGTTCGATAGTAACTTAGATCTCTGTGACCACAACCTTTGAGGCACGTGAGCCATGAGCATTGTTACTGCCTCCGGGACACTTACCAACGCTGCGCAACTCAGCACATATAGCCAAGGTTCAACAACCTTGTCAAAGTTCTATTGTCCTCCCACTTGACTTTTCACCAAAAATTCCTTCTCAAGAAACTCGACACTCTAAGCGAAAAACACTTTTGTCTTCGGTGTTATGGAGGAATACCCAATGGTTATTCGAAATAACCTACAAAGACATGCTCATCCGACTTTGGTTGTAAACATTTTACTTATGCCTAGCATACCAAAAAAATAAAGAAAGGACAACCTGGGTTTTATCCCAAACCATGACTTATATGGTGTCATTTCAACAGATCACGATGGAGCTCTTTTCAGTGTAAAAGTGGTAGTCACTAAAGCTTTAATCTTTAAAATATAATGGCAGTTTTATAAATGACACCTTTGATCTTACCATGTCAAACAAGGTTTCATTACATATCTTGAACACTCCATACTCCTATGGTGTTTTGGGAAATGCAAATCCATGGAACAATTCCTCAAATCTTAGGTGTTTTGCTAAACTTGTAACTCAAAAATCTTTATGATCCAATCATAAACTTTTTTATTTTCTTGTTACAATAATTTTCCACTTCATCTTGAAAGTCTTTGAACATTTTCAAATGTTTCATACTTCTTCCTTATTGAGTAGGTATATACATATACTCACTCAAATCTTCGGAGAAAGCATATGAAGTTGAAATCCATCGCCCACGACTACACATAATGGACTATATACATCAATATGTACAAATTCCAATCAGTTAGTCGTTCGTTCCTCTTTTGGCCTACGAACGGAGTTTTAATTATCTCTAGGAAAGTATCACAAGCGTCATTTGATCAAAATCAAAGACTCCAAAAATCCATTATCAACACGGAGTTTCTTCATGTATCCCTTTCAATATAATTTAAACAGCGATGTCACTTTGCAAGTGATCTTTCAATTATTTGTCTTGCGACATTTTAGCATTAGTTTTATGGTCGTTATTTATCCAACCAGACTTGTATATCATCCATCTATTATGGAATGCGGTAATTATTTGAACAACCTTTTGTCGTCATAATACCTGATCAAAATAACAATTATTGAAACAAATCTTGAAGGCAAGCTTTGATGTTAACGAGCAACACAACAACCCTTTGTTTGTTTTTGATGAACATCATCACATATTCCCTTGCTAGTTACTTAGGCCATTGCAGTTCATGAATTGTGTTGTCCTGTATGACACTTCATACCAAACAATTCGGTATCCAATACCGCAGAACCACATTGTTTAACAACCAAGGAATACAGCCATAACATGTATCTTCTATATACCTAAGTTGGACATCTCCAATCTTTTCTTTTCTTCCAAATATTTTATATATTCTCTTTCAACAATTCTTTTTCTTTTAAAAGAATCTATCAACATCAATAGTGGTGTCATTCACATGACACATAGTACAAAGTGTGTATAGTCAAATACTAATACCTTTGGACTTGCACTTTGAAGTGGATCACCTTCATCAAATGTTTGGCATTCTTTCAAAATTCCATTCTTTAGTAATCTTTTAGTGTAGTAAACATTTTACTTACATCTTCTATTCATCCTTATCATGACAACTTTCATGATCAAGCTGTTATAGCTTATAAAGGTGAATTGCGAGTATAATGTTTCTTCTCCAAAACCTTTTGGAGGATTAGGACGACTGGCGTCTCCAACCTTCACAAATTCTCATAAAATATGAGGACATATACTCTATCATGTTGTAACCAACACATTGTTTTAGATATCGCAATACCTTTCACATATGATGGTTTCTGAAACATTGCTTTCAACTCTTAGATAAACTTGATATTAAAAACAATCTTTTGAGTATCAAGAATCATGGAGGCAAACATGATACATTAGATACTAACACTGGAATTGTTACTCTTGATTTAATATTGTTTATTAAACTTCACAGAGTAAACGGAGTTTGCTGAAAGTTTGCAATATGACTTTTAAACTTTAGATTGACACTCAAAACAATACGATACCAGTTCGTAAAGCAAATATCCAGAATTTCTATAGTTCTACTATCTCAACTATAACTAAGCGTAAGGTGGTGAACGGATGCCAATGACTACAACAAACTATGCAAATTCACTTTGATTGTGTTTATGATAAATTGAGTTCGACTAATCCAAATTACAAATGAACTCCCACTCAAAACAACATCCCTCAAGTTGTTTTAGTGATTACACGAACCAAATCCACTACACCAAGTCCGATCATCACGTGAGATGATGTAGCTTTAAAGGCGAACAATCAACATGTTCATCATATCATCCATATGACTCATGTTTTACCTTTCGGTATTCCGTGTTCCGAGACCATGTCTGTACATGCTAGGCTCGTCAAGCTTAACCTTAGTATCCGCATGTGCAAATCTGGCTTGCACCCGTCGTATGCACACGTAGAATCTATCACACCCGATCATCACGAGATGCTTCGAAACGACGAGTCTTAGCAACGGTGCCTACTAAGGACGAACACTTTATTACTTGATATTTAGTGAGAGGGATCATCTTATAATGCTACCGTCGCGATCTAAGCAATACAAGATGCATAAAGGATTAACATCACAGGCAATTCATAATTAGTGTGATATGATATGGCCCTTTCTTCTTATGCCTTTGATATCCATCTCCAAAGCACGAACATGATCTCCATCATCACCAGCATTGCGTCAAGGTCAGTGGCGCCGCTTCATGGTTGTCCATCATCACTAGAAACTCTTACAACTACTTGGAATAAATCTATTACAAGATGAATAGACACGCAGGTCTTAACAGAATTAAAGACAACCATTAGGCTCCTGCCGGTTGCCATATTACAACAAGGATCATTGCATAAATCAAATATAATCACAATCACATGATGGCCATATCACATCACAAAACCCCTGCAAAAACAAGTTAGACGCCTCTAATTTTCTTTGCATGTTTTACGTGGTTTGGGGCTTTTGAATAAGAACGGATCTTACCTACGAAACTGAACCACAACGTTGATACAAGTGCTATCAAGTGCAAAGTGTAGATTGGATCTATACTATGATGGGAGAGACAGACACCCGCAAAGCCACTTGTGCAAAGCAAGTTACACGTCAAGCGTGGAGCAAGTCTCATGTGTGATGACATGTAAGGTTAGCCCGAGCCTCTTCATCCCACCATACCGCAAGATGCAAAGTACACAAAGCAAAAGACGACACGAGCACCAACGCCCACAAAACCATTGTGTTCTACTCGTGCAACAGATCTACGCATAGACACGGCTCTGATACCACTGATGGGTTCATAGCATGTGAAACAAAAAATTTCTACCGCAAGAACAAACAAAACCCAGATCTAATCTAGATAAAAGCCAAGATCTAATCTATTAGATATGTGCAACGAGATAGATCTGTACTAACCCTCGTAGATCCGAAAGCGTTACGAGATTAGATCTCGGGGTTGATGTAGTCGATCACTTGGCGATCTCAAGATCGTGTGGATGATCCTTCCCGCGCCACGTTCCGGCAGCGCTTCCGCAGTCGGTCACACGTGCGGAGTCGAAGCAGAACTTCCTCTCCCCGTTCCAGCGAGCAGCGGAGGTAGTAGATCTTCTCCACGGAATCCCAGCAGCATGACGGTGTGGTGGTGGTGGTGGAGTAGAGATTTCTGCAGGGCTTCGCCTAAGCCGGAGCAGAGCAAAGGAGGAGGAGAGAGGCGGCGGCTAGGATTTGTTATGGGAGAGGTCTAGGGGGTGGCGCCCCCTCCCCTCTATTTAAAGGAGGGAGGCACCATGGGAGGGGGAGTCCTAGTAGGACTCCCTTCCCTCCTTGGCCGGCGGATTGGGAGGGGGGGAGGAATCCTCCTCCCCCACGAATCCGTGTCTTGCCCCACAAAGACTCCTTGATCCTTTCTTGGTTTTCAAGCAAACTCTAAGAAATCTTCTAGAACCTTCCAGAACATTCTGAAACCTTCTAGAATCTCCATACAAACACTCCGGAACATTTCCTAACTTAGAAAGTGATCCCCAATATATGAATCTTATTCTCCGGACAATTTCGGATCTCCTTGTGATGTCCCGGATCCAATCCGAGACTCCGAACAACATTCGGTATCCAACGCATATTCCATATCTACTTAAAACAACTTCGAACCTTAAGTGTGTCACCCTACGGTTCGTGAATATGCAGACATGATGAAGACACCTCTCCGATCAATAACCATCAGCGGGATTTGGAGATCCATAATGGCTCCCACATATTCAACGATGACTTCGTGATCGATAGAACCATTAACATACAAAACCAATTCCCTTTGTCACGCGATATTCTACTTATCCGAGGTTTGATCGTCGGTATCTCCATACCTAGTTCTTCCTCGTTACAGATAAGTACTCTTTACTCGTTCCATGTTATGTCATCCCTTGTGACCCAGTCACATGCTTGCAAGCTAACTAGATGAAATTCCACCGAGAGGGCCCAGAGCATATATATCCGTCATATGGATGGACAAATCCCAATCTTGGTCCATGCGCTTCAACACATACTTTCAGAATACCCAATGACACCTTTATAACCACCCAGTTACGAAGCGGTGTTTGATGTCATCAAAGTACCCATCCGGTGAAGGTGATTAACATAACCTCATGGTCGAAGAATTGGGTTACTATGCATTTGAAAGCTTATAGCAATACGAACTTAATGACTTGAGCTTATGCTACGCTTACTATGGGTGTGTGTCCATCACATCATTCTCCTTATGATATAAACTTGTTATTAATGACATCCAATGTCCATGATCAGGAAACCATGATCATCATTTAATCAACAAGCTAGTTTAACAAGAGGCTTACTAGGGACTTTTTATGTTTACAAAACACACAAGTATTAATGTTTCCGGTTAATACAATTATAGCATGGGATATAAACATTTATCATAAACATAAAGATATAATAATAACCACTTTATTATTGCCTCTTGGGCATATCTCCAACAGAAAGAACACACAAGCAATGACCACTGGTTGATCCATAAGTTGTTTGTGGAAAAGAACACACAAGCAATGACCACTGGTGGATCCATGTGTGGTTTGTTGAAAAGAACACACATGCAATGCCTCTAGTGCTGGTTTGTGGTTTGAGTATAATAACAAACATGCAATGGCTCTAGTAGTTGATCCATGTGTGGTTTTTGGAAAGAACACACATGCAATGACTCTGGTTGATCCATATGTGGTTTGTGGAAAGAACACACATGCAATGACCACTGGTGGATCCATGTGTGGTTTGTGGAAAAGAACACACATGCAATGACTCTCGTCCTGGTTTGTGGTTTTAGTATAAGAACAAACATGCAATGACTCTAGTGGTTGATCTATGTGTGGTTTGTGGACACATGCAATGACTCTGGTTGATCCATATGTGGTTTGTGGAAAGAACACACATGCAATAACCACTGGTGGATCCATGTTGGTTTTAGTATAAGAAGACACATGCAATGACTCTAGTGGTTGATCCAACTTTGTTTGTGGAAATAACACACATGCAATGACTCTACTGGTTGATCCATGTGTGGTTTGTGAAAAGAACACACATGCAATGACTCTAGTGTTGGTTTTAGTATAAGAACACACATGCAATGACTCTAGTGGTTGATCCATGTTGGTTTGTGGAAAGAACACACATGCAATGACTCTAGTGGTTGATCCATGTTGGTTTGTGGAAAGAACACACATGCAATGACTCTAGTGTTGGTTTTAGTATAAGAACACACATGCAATGACTCTAGTGGTTGATCCATGTTGGTTTGTGGAAAGAACACACATGCAATGACTAGTGGTTGATCTGTATGTGGTTTGTGGAAAGAACACACATGCAATGACCACTGGTGGATCCATATTGGTGTTAGTATAAGAACACACAGGCAATGACTCTAGTGGTTGATCCATGTTTGTTTGTGGAAATAACACACATGCAATGACTCTACTGGTTGATCCATGTGTGGTTTGTGAAAAGAACACACATGCAATGACTCTAGTGTTGGTTTTAGTATAAGAACACACATGCAATGACTCTAGTGGTTGATCCATGTGTGGTTTGTGGAAATAAAACATATGCAATGACTCTAGTGGGTTATCCATATGTGGTTTGTGGAAATAACACGCATGCAATGACTGTAATGGGTCCACATGTGGTTTGTGTAAAGAACACGAATGCAATAACCACTGGTTGATCCATAAGTTATTTGTGGAAAAGAACACACATGCAATGAGTCTAGTGGATCCATGTGTGGTTTGTGGAAAAGAACACACATGCAATGACTCTAGTGCTGGTTTGTGGTTTTAGTATAAGAACAAACATGCAATGACTCTAGTGGTTGATCCATGTGTGGTTTGTGGAAAAAACACACGTGCAATGACTCTGGTTGATCCATATGTGGTTTGTGGAAAGAACACACATGCAATGACCACTGGTGGATCCATGTGTGGTTTGTGGAAAAGAACACACATGCAATGACTCTAGTGCTGGTTTGTGGTTTTAGTATAAGAACAAACATGCAATCACTCTAGTGGTGGATCCATGTTGGTTTTAGTATAACAACGCACATGCAATGACTCTAGTACTGGTTTGTGGTTTTAGTATAAGAACACACATGTAATGACTCTAGTGGTTGATCCATGTGTGGTTTGTGGAAATAACACACATGCAATGACTCTAGTGGTTGATCCATGTTGGTTTTAGTATAAGAAGACACATGCAATGACTCTAGTGGTTGATCCATGTTTGTTTGTGGAAATAACACACATGCAATGACTCTACTGGTTGATCCATGTGTGGTTTGTGAAAAGAACACACATGCAATGACTCTAGTGTTTGTTTTAGTATAAGAACACACATGCAATGACTCTAGTGGTTGATCCATGTTGGTTTGTGGAAATAACACACATGCAATGACTCTAGTGGTTGATCCATGTTGGTTTGTGGAAAGAACACACATGCAATGACTCTAGTGTTGGTTTTAGTATAAGAACACACATGCAATGACTCTAGTGGTTGATCCATGTTGGTTTGTGGAAAGAACACACATGCAATGACTAGTGGTTGATCCGTATGTGGTTTGTGGAAAGAACACACATGCAACGACCACTGGTGGATCCATATTGGTGTTAGTATAAGAACACACAGGCAATGACTCTAGTGGTTGATCCATGTTTGTTTGTGGAAATAACACACATGCAATGACTCTACTGGTTGATCCAAGTGTGGTTTGTGAAAAGAACACACATGCAATGACTCTAGTGTGGGTTTTATATAAGAACACACATGCAATGACTCTAGTGGTTGATCCATGTGTGGTTTGTGGAAATAACACATATGCAATGACTAGTGGTTGATCCATGTGTGGTTTGTGGAAATAACACGCATGCAATGACTGTAATGGGTCCACATGTGGTTTGTGTAAAGAACACACATGCAATGACCACTAGATGATCCATAAGTTGTTTGTGGAAAAGAACACACATGCAATGAGTCTAGTGGATCCATGTGTGGTTTGTGGAAAAGAACACACATGCAATGACTCTAGTGTTGGTTTGTGGTTTGAGTATAAGCACAAACATGCTATGGCTCTAGTGGTTGATCCATGTGTGGTTTGTGGAAAGAACACACATGCAATGCCCACTAGTGGATCCATGTGTGGTTTGTGGAAAAGAACACACATGCAATGACACTGGTACTGGTTTGCCGTTTTAGTATAAGAACAAACATGCACTGACTCTAGTGGTTGATCCATGTGTGGTTTGTGGAAAGAACACACATGCAAGGAATCTGGCTGATCCATATGTGGTTTGTGGAAAGAACACACATGCAATGACCACTGGTGGATCCATGTGTGGTTTGTGGAAAAGAACACACATGCAATGACTCTAGTACTGGTTTGTGGTTTTAGTATAAGAACACACATGCAATGACTCTAGTGGTTGAGCCATGTGTGGTTTGTGGAAATAACACACATGCAATGACTCTAGTGGTTGAGCCATGTGTGGTTTGTGGAAATAACACACATTCAATGACTCTAGTGGTTGATCCATGTTTGTTTGTGGAAATAACACACATGCAATGACTCTAGTGGTTGATCCATGTGTGGTTTGTGAAAAGAACACACATGCAATGACTCTAGTGTTGGTTTTAGTATAAGAACACACATGCGATGACTCTAGTGGCTGGTCCATATGTGGTTTGTGGAAAGAACACACATGCAATGACTCTAGTGGTGGATCCATGTTGGTTTTAGTATAAGAACACACATGCAATGACTCTAGTGTTGGTTTGTGGTTTTAGTATAAGAACAAACATGCAATGACTCTAGTGGGTCCACATGTCTGGTTTGTAGAAAGAACACACATGCAATGACTATGGTTGAGCCATATGTGGTTTGTGGAAAGAACACACATGCAATGACCACTGGTTGATCAAGTTGTTTGTGGAAAAGAACACACATGCAATGACCACTGGTGGATCCATGTGTGGTTTGTGGAAAAGAACACACATGCAATGACTCTAGTGTTGGTTTGTGGTTTTAGTATAAGAACAAACATGCAATGACTCTAGTGGTTGATCCATGTGTGGTTTGTGGAAAGAACACACATGCAATGACTCTGTTTGATCCATATGTGGTTTGTGGAAAGAACACACTGCAATGACTCTAGTGGTGGATCCATGTGTGGTTTGTGGAAAAGAACACACATGCAATGACTCTAGTGGTTGATCCATGTTGGTTTGTGGAAATAACACACATGCAATGACTAGTGGTTGATCCATATGTGCTTTGTGGAAAGAATATACATGCAATGACCACTGGTGGATCCATGTTGGTTTTAGTATAAGAACACACATGCAATGACTCTAGTGGTTGATCCATGTTTGTTTGTGGAAATAACACACATGCAATGACTCTAGTGGTTGATCCATGTGTGGTTTATGAAAAGAACACACATGCAATGACTCTAGTGTTGGTTTTAGTATAAGAACACACATGCAATGACTCTAGTGGTTGATCCATGTGTGGTTTGTGGAAATAACACCTATGCAATGACTCTAGTGGTTGATCCATGTGTGGTTTGTGGAAATAACACGCATGCAATGACTGTAATGGGTCCACATGTGGTTTGTTTAAAGAACACACATGCAATGACCACTGGTTGATCCATAAGTTGTTTGTGGAAAAGAACACACATGCAATGAGTCTAGTGTATCCATGTGTGGTTTGTGGATAAGAACACACATGCAATGACTCTAGTGCTGGTTTGTGGTTTTAGTATAAGAACACACATGCAATGACTCTCGTGGTTGATCCATGTTGGTTTGTGGAAAGAACACACATGCAATGACTAGTGGTTGATCCATATGTGGTTTGTGGAAAGAACATACATGCAATGACCACTGGTGGATCCATGTTGGTTTTAGTATAAGAACACACATGCAATGACTCTAGTGGTTGATCCATGTTTGTTTGTGGAAATAACACAAATGCAATGACTCTAGTGCTTGATCCATTTGTGGTTTGTGAAAAGAACACACATGCAATGACTCTAGTGTTGGTTTTAGTATAAGAACAAACATGCAATAACTCTAGTGGTTGATCCATGTGTGGTTGGTGGAAAGAACACATATGCAATGACTAGTGGTTGATCCATGTGTGGTTTGTGGAAATAACACACATGCAATGACTGTAATGGGTCCACATGTGGTTTGTGGAAAGAACACACATGCAATGACCACTGGTTGATCCATATTTGTTTGTAGAAAAGAACACACATGCAATGACTAGTGGTTGATCCATATGTGGTTTGTGGAAAGAACATACATGCAATGACAACCGGAGGATCCATGTTGGTTTTAGTATAAGAACACACATGCAATGACTCTAGTGGTTGATCCATGTTTGTTTGTGGAAATAACACACATGCAATGACTCTAGTGGTTGATCCATGTGTGGTTTGTGAAAAGAACACACATGCAATGACTATAGTGTTGGTTTTAGTATAAGAACACACATGCAATGACTCTAGTGGTTGATCCATGTGTGGTTTGTGGAAATAACACATATGCAATGACTCTAGTGGTTGATCCATGTGTGGTTTGTGGAAATAACACGCATGCAATGACTGTAATGGGTCCACATGTGGTTTGTTTAAAGAACACACATGCAATGACCACTGGTTGATCCATAAGTTGTTTGTGGAAAAGAACACACATGCAATGACCACTGGTGGATCCATGTGTGGTTTGTGGAAAAGAACACACATCCAATGACTCTAGTGCTGGTTTGTGGTTTGAGTATATGAACAAACATGCAATGGTTCTAGTGGTTGATCCATGTGTGGTTTGTGTAAAGAACACACATGCAATGACTCTGGTTTATCCATATGTGGTTTGTGGAAAGAACACACATGCAATGAACACTCGTGGATCCATGTGTGGTTTGTGGAAAAGAACACACATGCAATGACTCTAGTGCTAGTTTGTCATTTTAGTATAAGAACAAACATGCAATGACTCTAGTGGTTGATGCATGTGTGGTTTGTGGAAAGAACACACATGCAATGACTCTGGTTGATCCATATGTGGTTTGTGGAAAGAACACACATGCAATGAACACTCGTGGATCCATGTGTGGTTTGTGGAAAAGAACACACATCCAATGAATCTAGTGCTGGTTTGTGGTTTTAGTATAAGAACACACATGCAATGACTCTAGTGGTTGATCCATGTGTGGTTTGTGGAAAGAACACACATGCAATGACCACTGGTGGATCCATATTTGTTTGTGGAAATAACACACATGCAATGACTCTAGTGGTTGATCCATGTGTGGTTTGTGGAAAGAACACACATGCAATGACTCTAGTGGTTGATCCATGTGTGGTTTGTGGAAAGAACACACATGCAATGACTCTGTTTGATCCATATGTGGTTTGTGGAAAGAACACACATGCAATGACTCTAGTGGTGGATCCATGTGTGGTTTGTGGAAAAGAACACACATGCAATGACTCTAGTACTGGTTTGTGGTTTTAGTATATGAACACACATGCAATGATTCTAGTGGTTGATCCATGTTGGTTTGTGGAAATAACACACATGCAATGACTAGTGGTTGATCCATATGTGCTTTGTGGAAAGAACATACATGCAATGACCACCGGTGGATCCATGTTGGTTTTAGTATAAAAACACACATGCAATGACTCTAGTGGTTGATCCATGTTTGTTTGTGGAAATAACACACATGCAATGACTCTAGTGGTTGATCCATGTGTGGTTTGTGAAAAGAACACACATGCAATGACTCTAGTGTTGGTTTCAGTATAATAACACACATGCAATGACACTAGTGGTTGATCCATGTGTGGTTTCTGGAAATAACACCTATGCAATGACTCTAGTGGTTGATCCATGTTGGTTTTAGTATAAGAACACACATGCAATGACTCTAGTGTTGGTTTGTGGTTTTAGTATAAGAACAAACATGCAATGACTCTAGTGGGTCCACATGTCTGGTTTGTAGAAAGAACACACATGCAATGACTATGGTTGATCCATATGTGGTTTGTGGAAAGAACACACATGCAATGACCACTGGTTGATCAAGTTGTTTGTGGAAAAGAACACACATGCAATGACTCTAGTACTGGTTTGTGGTTTTAGTATATGAACACACATGCAATGACTCTAGTGGTTGATCCATGTTGGTTTGTGGAAAGAACACACATGCAATGACTAGTGGTTGATCCATATGTGCTTTGTGGAAAGAACATACATGCAATGACCACCGGTGGATCCATGTTGGTTTTAGTATAAGAACACACATGCAATGACTCTAGTGGTTGATCCATGTTTGTTTGTGGAAATAACACGCATGCAATGACTCTAGTGGTTGATCCATGTGTGGTTTGTGAAAAGAACACACATGCAATGACTCTAGTGTTGGTTTTAGTATAAGAATACACATGCAATGACTCTAGTGGCTGGTCCATATGTGGTTTGTGGAAAGAACACACATGCAATGACTCTAGTGGTGGATCCATGTTGGTTTTAGTATAAGAACACACATGCAATGACTCTAGTGTTGGTTTCTGGTTTTAGTATAAGAACAAACATGCAATGACTCTAGTGGGTCCACATGTCTGGTTTGTAAAAAGAACACACATGCAATGACTATGGTTGATCCATATGTGGTTTGTGGAAAGAACACACATGCAATGACCACTGGTTGATCAAGTTGTTTGTGGAAAAGAACACACATGTAATGACCACTGGTGGATCCATGTGTGGTTTGTGGAAAAGAACACACATGCAATGACTCTAGTGTTGGTTTGTGGTTTTAGTATAAGAACAAACATGCAATGACTCTAGTGGTTGATCCATGTGTGGTTTGTGGAAAGAACACACATGCAATGACTCTGTTTGATCCATATGTGGTTTGTGGAAAGAACACACTGCAATGACTCTAGTGGTGGATCCATGTGTGGTTTGTGGAAAAGAACACACATGCAATGACTCTAGTACTGGTTTGTGGTTTTAGTATAAGAACACACATGCAATGACTCTATTGGTTGATCCATGTTGGTTTGTGGAAATAACACACATGCAATGACTAGTGGTTGATCCATATGTGCTTTGTGGAAAGAACATACATGCAATGACCATTGGTGGATCCATGTTGGTTTTAGTATAAGAACACACATGCAATGACTAGTGGTTGATCCATGTTTGTTTGTGGAAATAACACACATGCAATGACTCTAGTGGTTGATCCATGTGTGGTTTGTGAAAAGAACACACATCCAATGACTCTAGTGTTGGTTTTAGTATAAGAACACACATGCAATGACTCTAGTGGTTGATCCATGTGTGGTTTCTGGAAATAACACTTATGCAATGACTCTAGTGGTTGATCCATATGTGGTTTGTGGAAATAACACACATGCAATGATTGTAATGGGTCCACATGTGGTTTGTTTAAAGAACACACATGCAATGACCACTGGTTGATCCATGTTTGTTTGTGGAAATAACACACATGCAATGACTCTAGTGGTTGATCCATGTGTGGTTTGTGAAAAGAACACACATGCAATGACCCTAGTGTTGGTTTTAGTATAAGAACACACATGCAATGACTCTAGTGGTGGATCCATGTTGGTTTTAGTATAAGAACACACATGCAATGACTCTAGTGTTGGTTTGTGGTTTTAGTATAAGAACAAACATGCAATGACTATGGTTGATCCATATGTGGTTTGTGGAAAGAACACACATGTAATGACCACTGGTTGATCAAGTTGTTTGTGGAAAACAACACACATGTAATGACCACTGGTGGATCCATGTGTGGTTTGTGGAAAAGAACACACATGCAATGACTCTAGTGTTGGTTTGTGGTTTTAGTATAAGAACAAACATACTATGACTCTAGTGGTTGATCCATGTGTAGTTTGTGGAAAGAACACACATGCAATGACTCTGTATGATCCATATGTGGTTTGTGGAAAGAACACACATGCAATGACTCTAGTGGTGGATCCATGTGTGGTTTGTGGAAAAGAACACACATGCAATGACTCTAGTACTGGTTTGTGGTTTTACTATAAGAACACACATGCAATGACTCTAGTGGTCGATCCATGTTGGTTTGTGGAAAGAACACACATGCAATGACTAGTGGTTGATCCATATGTGCTTTGTGGAAAGAACATACATGCAATGACCACTAGTGGATCCATGTTGGATTTAGTATAAGAACACACATGCAATGACTCTAGTGGTTGATCCATGTGTGGTTTGTGAAAAGAACACACATGCAATGACTCTAGTGTTGGTTTTAGTATAAGAACACACATGCAATGACTCTAGTGGCTGGTCCATATGTGGTTTGTGGAAAGAACACACATGCAATGACTCTAGTGGTGGATCCATGTTGGTTTTAGTATAAGAACACATATGCAATGACTCTAGTGTTGGTTTGTGGTTTTAGTATAAGAACAAACATGCAATGACTCTAGTGGGTCCACATGTGGGCTTTGTGGAAAGAACACACATGCAATGACTATGGTTGATCCATATGTGGTTTGTGGAAAGAACACACATGCAATGACCACTGGTTGATCAAGTTGTTTGTGGAAAAGAACACACATGCAATGACCACTGGTGGATCCATGTGTGGTTTGTGGAAAAGAACACACATGCAATGACTCTAGTGTTGGTTTGGGGTTTTAGTATAAGAACAAACATGCAATGACTCTAGTGGTTGATCCATGTGTGGTTTGTGGAAAGAACACACATTCAATGACTCTGTTTGATCCATATGTGGTTTGTGGAAAGAACACACATGCAATGACTCTAGTGGTGGATCCACGTGTGGTTTGTGGAAAAGAACACAATGCAATGACTCTAGTACTGGTTTGTGGTTTTAGTATATGAACATACATGCAATGACTCTAGTGGTTGATCCATGTTGGTTTGTGGAAAGAACACACATGCAATGACTAGTGGTTGATCCATATGTGCTTTGTGGAAAGAACATACATGCAATGACCACTGGTGGATCCATGTTGGTTTTAGTATAAGAACACACATGCAATGACTCTAGTGGTTGATCCATGTTTGTTTGTGGAAATAATACACATGCGATGACTCTAGTTGTTGATCCATGTGTGGTTTGTGAAAATAACACACATGCAATGACTCTAGTGTTGGTTTTAGTATAAGAACACACATGCAATGACTCTAGTGGCTGGTCCATATGTGGTTTGTGGAAAGAACACACATGCAATGACTCTAGTGGTGGATCCATGTTGGTTTTAGTATAAGAACACACATGCAATGACTCTAGTGTTGGTTTGTGGTTTTAGTACAAGAACAAACATGCAATGACTCTAGTGGGTCCACATGTCTAGTTTGTAGAAAGAACACACATGCAATGACTATGGTTGATCCATATGTGGTTTGTGGAAAGAACACACATGCAATGACCACTGGTTGATCAAGTTGTTTGTGGAAAAGAACACACATGCAATGACCACTGGTGGATCCATGTGTGGTTTGTGGAAAAGAACACACATGCAATGACTCTAGTGTTGGTTTGTGGTTTTAGTATAAGAACAAACATGCAATGACTCTAGTGGTTGATCCATGTGTGGTTTGTGGAAAGAACACAAATGCAATGACTCTGTTTGATCCATATGTGGTTTGTGGAAAGAACACACTGCAATGACTCTAGTGGTGGATCCATGTGTGGTTTGTGGGAAAGAACACACATGCAATGACTCTAGTACTGGTTTGTGGTTTTAGTATAAGAACACACATGCAATGACTCTAGTGGTTGATCCATGTTGGTTTGTGGAAATAACACACATGCGATGACTAGTGGTTGATCCATATGTGCTTTGTGGAAAGAACATACATGCAATTACCACTGGTGGATCCATGTTGGTTTTAGTATAAGAACACACATGCAATGACTAGTGGTTGATCCATGTTTGTTTGTGGAAATAACACACATGCAATGACTCTAGTGGTTGATCCATGTGTGGTTTGTGAAAAGAACACACATCCAATGACTCTAGTGTTGGTTTTAGTGTAAGAACACACATGCAATGACTCTAGTGGTTGATCCATGTGTGGTTTCTGGAAATAACACCTATGCAATGACTCTAGTGGTTGATCCATATGTGGTTTGTGGAAATAACACGCATGCAATGACTGTAATGGGTCCACATGTGGTTTGTTTAAAGAACACACATGCAATGACCACTGGTTGATCCATAAGTTGTTTGTGGAAAAGAACACACTAGCAATGAGTCTAGTGGATCCATGTGTGGTTTGTGGATAAGAACACACATGCAATGACTCTAGTGCTGGTTTGTGGTTTTAGTATAAGAACACACATGCAATGACTCTCGTGGTTGATCCATGTTGGTTTGTGGAAAGAACACACATGCAATGACTAGTGGTTGATCCATATGTGGTTTGTGGAAAGAACATACATGCAATGACCACTGGTGGATCCATGTTGGTTTTAGTATAAGAACACACATGCAATAACTCTAGTGGTTGATCCATGTTTGTTTGTGGAAATAACACAAATGCAATGACTCTAGTGGTTGATCCATATGTGGTTTGTGAAAAGAACACACATGCAATGACTCTAGTGTTGGTTTTAGTATAAGAACAAACATGCAATGACTCTAGTGGTTGATCCATGTGTGGTTGGTGGAAAGAACACATATGCAATGACTAGTGGTTGATCCATGTGTGGTTTGTGGAAATAACACACATGCAATGACTGTAATGAGTCCACATGTGGTTTGTGGAAAGAACACACATGCAATGACCACTGGTTGATCCATAAGTTGTTTGTGGAAAAGAACACACATGCAATGACTAGTGGTTGATCCATATGTGGTTTGTGGAAAGAACATACATGCAATGACAACTGGAGGATCCATGTTGGTTTTAGTATAAGAACACACATGCAATGACTCTAGTGGTTGATCCATGTTTGTTTGTGGAAATAACACACATGCAATGACTCTAGTGGTTGATCCATGTGTGGTTTGTGAAAAGAACACACATCCAATGACTCTAGTGTTGGTTTTAGTATAAGAACACACATGCAATGACTCTAGTGGTTGATCCATGTGTGGTTTCTGGAAATAACACTTATGCAATGACTCTAGTGGTTGATCCATATGTGGTTTGTGGAAATAACACGCATGCAATGATTGTAATGGGTCCACATGTGGTTTGTTTAAAGAACACACATGCAATGACCACTGGTTGATCCATGTTTGTTTGTGGAAATAACACACATGCAATGACTCTAGTGGTTGATCCATGTGTGGTTTGTGAAAAGAACACACATGCAATGACCCTAGTGTTGGTTTTAGTATAAGAACACACATGCAATGACTCTAGTGGTGGATCCATGTTGGTTTTAGTATAAGAACACACATGCAATGACTCTAGTGTTGGTTTGTGGTTTTAGTATAAGAACAAACATGCAATGACTATGGTTGATCCATATGTGGTTTGTGGAAAGAACACACATGTAATGACCACTGGTTGATCAAGTTGTTTGTGGAAAACAACACACATGTAATGACCACTGGTGGATCCATGTGTGGTTTGTGGAAAAGAACACACATGCAATGACTCTAGTGTTGGTTTGTGGTTTTAGTATAAGAACAAACATACTATGACTCTAGTGGTTGATCCATGTGTAGTTTGTGGAAAGAACACACATGCAATGACTCTGTATGATCCATATGTGGTTTGTGGAAAGAACACACATGCAATGACTCTAGTGGTGGATCCATGTGTGGTTTGTGGAAAAGAACACACATGCAATGACTCTAGTACTGGTTTGTGGTTTTACTATAAGAACACACATGCAATGACTCTAGTGGTCGATCCATGTTGGTTTGTGGAAAGAACACACATGCAATGACTAGTGGTTGATCCATATGTGCTTTGTGGAAAGAACATACATGCAATGACCACTGGTGGATCCATGTTGGTTTTAGTATAAGAACACACATGCAATGACTCTAGTGGTTGATCCATGTGTGGTTTGTGAAAAGAACACACATGCAATGACTCTAGTGTTGGTTTTAGTATAAGAACACACATGCAATGACTCTAGTGGCTGGTCCATATGTGGTTTGTGGAAAGAACACACATGCAATGACTCTAGTGGTGGATCCATGTTGGTTTTAGTATAAGAACACATATGCAATGACTCTAGTGTTGGTTTGTGGTTTTAGTATAAGAACAAACATGCAATGACTCTAGTGGGTCCACATGTGGGGTTTGTGGAAAGAACACACATGCAATGACTATGGTTGATCCATATGTGGTTTGTGGAAAGAACACACATGCAATGACCACTGGTTGATCAAGTTGTTTGTGGAAAAGAACACACATGCAATGACCACTGGTGGATCCATGTGTGGTTTGTGGAAAAGAACACACATGCAATGACTCTAGTGTTGGTTTGTGGTTTTAGTATAAGAACAAACATGCAATGACTCTAGTGGTTGATCCATGTGTGGTTGGTGGAAAGAACACATATGCAATGACTAGTGGTTGATCCATGTGTGGTTTGTGGAAATAACACACATGCAATGACTGTAATGAGTCCACATGTGGTTTGTGGAAAGAACACACATGCAATGACCACTGGTTGATCCATAAGTTGTTTGTGGAAAAGAACACACATGCAATGACTAGTGGTTGATCCATATGTGGTTTGTGGAAAGAACATACATGCAATGACAACTGGAGGATCCATGTTGGTTTTAGTATAAGAACACACATGCAATGACTCTAGTGGTTGATCCATGTTTGTTTGTGGAAATAACACACATGCAATGACTCTAGTGGTTGATCCATGTGTGGTTTGTGAAAAGAACACACATTCAATGACTCTAGTGTTGGTTTTAGTATAAGAACACACATGCAATGACTCTAGTGGTTGATCCATGTGTGGTTTCTGGAAATAACACTTATGCAATGACTCTAGTGGTTGATCCATATGTGGTTTGTGGAAATAACACGCATGCAATGATTGTAATGGGTCCACATGTGGTTTGTTTAAAGAACACACATGCAATGACCACTGGTTGATCCATGTTTGTTTGTGGAAATAACACACATGCAATGACTCTAGTGGTTGATCCATGTGTGGTTTGTGAAAAGAACACACATGCAATGACCCTAGTGTTGGTTTTAGTATAAGAACACACATGCAATGACTCTAGTGGTGGATCCATGTTGGTTTTAGTATAAGAACACACATGCAATGACTCTAGTGTTGGTTTGTGGTTTTAGTATAAGAACAAACATGCAATGACTATGGTTGATCCATATGTGGTTTGTGGAAAGAACACACATGTAATGACCACTGGTTGATCAAGTTGTTTGTGGAAAAGAACACACATGTAATGACCACTGGTGGATCCATGTGTGGTTTGTGGAAAAGAACACACATGCAATGACTCTAGTGTTGGTTTGTGGTTTTAGTATAAGAACAAACATACTATGACTCTAGTGGTTGATCCATGTGTAGTTTGTGGAAAGAACACACATGCAATGACTCTGTATGATCCATATGTGGTTTGTGGAAAGAACACACATGCAATGACTCTAGTGGTGGATCCATGTGTGGTTTGTGGAAAAGAACACACATGCAATGACTCTAGTACTGGTTTGTGGTTTTACTATAAGAACACGCATGCAATGACTCTAGTGGTCGATCCATGTTGGTTTGTGGAAAGAACACACATGCAATGACTAGTGGTTGATCCATATGTGCTTTGTGGAAAGAACATACATGCAATGACCACTGGTGGATCCATGTTGGTTTTAGTATAAGAACACACATGCAATGACTCTAGTGGTTGATCCATGTGTGGTTTGTGAAAAGAACACACATGCAATGACTCTAGTGTTGGTTTTAGTATAAGAACACACATGCAATGACTCTAGTGGCTGGTCCATATGTGGTTTGTGGAAAGAACACACATGCAATGACTCTAGTGGTGGATCCATGTTGGTTTTAGTATAAGAACACATATGCAATGACTCTAGTGTTGGTTTGTGGTTTTAGTATAAGAACAAACATGCAATGACTCTAGTGGGTCCACATGTGGGGTTTGTGGAAAGAACACACATGCAATGACTATGGTTGATCCATATGTGGTTTGTGGAAAGAACACACATGCAATGACCACTGGTTGATCAAGTTTTTTGTGGAAAAGAACACACATGCAATGACCACTGGTGGATCCATGTGTGGTTTGTGGAAAAGAACACACATGCAATGACTCTAGTGTTGGTTTGTGGTTTTAGTATAAGAACAAACATGCAATGACTCTAGTGGTTGATCCATGTGTGGTTGGTGGAAAGAACACATATGCAATGACTAGTGGTTGATCCATGTGTGGTTTGTGGAAATAACACACATGCAATGACTCTAGTGGTGGATCCATGTGTGGTTTGTGGAAAATAACTCACATGCAATGACTCTAGTACTGGTTTGTGGTTTTAGTATATGAACATACATGCAATGACTCTAGTGGTTGATCCATGTTGGTTTGTGGAAAGAACACACATGCAATGACTAGTGGTTGATCCATATGTGCTTTGTGGAAAGAACATACATGCAATGACCACTGGTGGATCCATGTTGGTTTTAGTATAAGAACAGACATGCAATGACTCTAGTTGTTGATCCATGTTTGTTTGTGGAAATAATACACATGCGATGACTCTAGTTGTTGATCCATGTGTGGTTTGTGAAAATAACAAACATGCAATGACTCTAGTGTTGGTTTTAGTATAAGAACACACATGCAATGACTCTAGTGGCTGGTCCATATGTGGTTTGTGGAAAGAACACACATGCAATGACTCTAGTGGTGGATCCATGTTGGTTTTAGTATAAGAACACACATGCAATGACTCTAGTGTTGGTTTGTGGTTTTAGTATAAGAACAAACATGCAATGACTCTAGTGGGTCCACATGTCTAGTTTGTAGAAAGAACACACATGCAATGACTATGGTTGATCCATATGTGGTTTGTGGAAAGAACACACATGCAATGACCACTGGTTGATCAAGTTGTTTGTGGAAAAGAACACACATGCAATGACCACTGGTGGATCCATGTGTGGTTTGTGGAAAAGAACACACATGCAATGACTCTAGTGTTGGTTTGTGGTTTTAGTATAAGAACAAACATGCAATGACTCTAGTGGTTGATCCATGTGTGGTTTGTGGAAAGAACACAAATGCAATGACTCTGTTTGATCCATATGTGGTTTGTGGAAAGAACACACTGCAATGACTCTAGTGGTGGATCCATGTGTGGTTTGTGGGAAAGAACACACATGCAATGACTCTAGTACTGGTTTGTGGTTTTAGTATAAGAACACACATGCAATGACTCTAGTGGTTGATCCATGTTGGTTTGTGGAAATAACACACATGCAATGACTAGTGGTTGATCCATATGTGCTTTGTGGAAAGAACATACATGCAATTACCACTGGTGGATCCATGTTGGTTTTAGTATAAGAACACACATGCAATGACTAGTGGTTGATCCATGTTTGTTTGTGGAAATAACACACATGCAATGACTCTAGTGGTTGATCCATGTGTGGTTTGTGAAAAGAACACACATCCAATGACTCTAGTGTTGGTTTTAGTATAAGAACACACATGCAATGACTCTAGTGGTTGATCCATGTGTGGTTTCTGGAAATAACACCTATGCAATGACTCTAGTGGTTGATCCATATGTGGTTTGTGGAAATAACACGCATGCAATGACTGTAATGGGTCCACATGTGGTTTGTTTAAAGAACACACATGCAATGACCACTGGTTGATCCATAAGTTGTTTGTGGAAAAGAACACACTAGCAATGAGTCTAGTGGATCCATGTGTGGTTTGTGGATGAGAACACACATGCAATGACTCTAGTGCTGGTTTGTGGTTTTAGTATAAGAACACACATGCAATGACTCTCGTGGTTGATCCATGTTGGTTTGTGGAAAGAACACACATGCAATGACTAGTGGTTGATCCATATGTGGTTTGTGGAAAGAACATACATGCAATGACCACTGGTGGATCCATGTTGGTTTTAGTATAAGAACACACATGCAATGACTCTAGTGGTTGATCCATGTTTGTTTGTGGAAATAACACAAATGCAATGACTCTAGTGGTTGATCCATATGTGGTTTGTGAAAAGAACACACATGCAATGACTCTAGTGTTGGTTTTAGTATAAGAACAAACATGCAATGACTCTAGTGGTTGATCCATGTGTGGTTGGTGGAAAGAACACATATGCAATGACTAGTGGTTGATCCATGTGTGGTTTGTGGAAATAACACACATGCAATGACTGTAATGAGTCCACATGTGGTTTGTGGAAAGAACACACATGCAATGACCACTGGTTGATCCATAAGTTGTTTGTGGAAAAGAACACACATGCAATGACTAGTGGTTGATCCATATGTGGTTTGTGGAAAGAACATACATGCAATGACAACTGGAGGATCCATGTTGGTTTTAGTATAAGAACACACATGCAATGACTCTAGTGGTTGATCCATGTTTGTTTGTGGAAATAACACACATGCAATGACTCTAGTGGTTGATCCATGTGTGGTTTGTGAAAAGAACACACATGCAATGACTATAGTGTTGGTTTTAGTATAAGAACACACATGCAATGACTCTAGTGGTTGATCCATGTGTGATTTGTGGAAATAACACATATGCAATGACTCTAGTGGTTGATCCATGTGTGGTTTGTGGAAATAACACGCATGCAATGGCTGTAATGGGTCCACATGTGGTTTGTTTAAAGAACACACATGCAATGACCACTGGTTGATCCATAAGTTGTTTGTGGAAAAGAACACACATGCAATGACCACTGGTGGATCCATGTGTGGTTTGTGGAAAACAACACACATGCAATGACTCTAGTGCTGGTTTGTGGTTTGAGTATAAGAACAAACATGCAATGGTTCTAGTGGTTGATCCATGTGTGGTTTGTGGAAAGAACACACATGCAATGACTCTGGTTGATCCATATGTGGTTTGTGGAAAGAACACACATGCAATGAACACTCGTGGATCCATGTGTGGTTTGTGGAAAAGAACACACATGCAATGACTCTAGTGCTAGTTTGTCGTTTTAGTATAAGAACAAACATGCAATGACTCTAGTGGTTAATGCATGTGTGGTTTGTGGAAAGAACACACATGCAATGACTCTGGTTGATCCATATGTGGTTTGTGGAAAGAACACACATGCAATGACCACTGGTGGATCCATGTGTGGTTTGTGGAAAAGAACACACATGCAATGAATCTAGTGCTGGTTTGTGGTTTTAGTATAAGAACACACATGTAATGACTCTAGTGGTATATCCATGTGTGGTTTGTGGAAAGAACACACATGCAATGACCACTGGTGGATCCATGTTGGTTTTATTATAAGAACACACATGCAATGACTCTAGTGGTTGATCCATGTTTGTTTGTGGAAATAACACACATGCAATGACTCTAGTGGTTGATCCATGTGTGGTTTGTGAAAAGAACACACATGCAATGACTCTAGTGTTAGTTTTAGTATAAGAACACACATGCAATGACTCTAGTGGTGGATCCATGTTGGTTTTAGTATAAGAACACACATGCAATGACTCTAGTGTTGGTTTGTGGTTTTAGTATAAGAACAAACATGCAATGAGTATGGTTGATCCATATGTGGTTTGTGGAAAGAACACACATGTAATGACCACTGGTTGATCAAGTTGTTTGTGCAAAAGAACACACATGTAATGACCACTGGTGGATCCATGTGTGGTTTGTGGAAAAGAACACACATGCAATGACTCTAGTGTTGGTTTGTGGTTTTAGTATAAGAACAAACATGCAATGACTCTAGTGGTTGATCCATGTGTGGTTTGTGGAAAGAACACACATGCAATGACTCTGTTTGATCCATATGTGGTTTGTGGAAAGAACACACATGCAATGACTCTAGTGGTGGATCCATGTGTGGTTTGTGGAAAAGAACACACATGCAATGACTCTAGTACTAGTTTGTGGTTTTAGTATAAGAACACACATGCAATGACTCTAGTGGTTGATCCATGTTGGTTTGTGGAAAGAACACACATGCAATGACTAGTGGTTGATCCATATGTGCTTTGTGGAAAGAATATACATGCAATGACCACTGGTGGATCCATGTTGGTTTTAGTATAAGAACACATATGCAATGACTCTAGTGGTTGATCCATGTTTGTTTGTGGAAATAACACACATGCAATGACTCTAGTGGTTGATCCATGTGTGGTTTGTGAAAAGAACACACATGCAATGACTCTAGTGTTGGTTTTAGTATAAGAACACACATGCAATGACTCTAGTGGCTGGTCCATATGTGGTTTGTGGAAAGAACACACATGCAATGACTCTAGTGGTGGATCCATGTTGGTTTTAGTATAAGAACACACATGCAATGACTCTAGTGTTGGTTTGTGGTTTTAGTATAAGAACAAACATGCAATGACTCTAGCGGGTCCACATGTGTGGTTTGTGGAAAGAACACACATGCAATGACTATGGTTGATCCATATGTGGTTTGTGGAAAGAACACACATGCAATGACCACTGGTTGATCAAGTTGTTTGTGGAAAAGAACACACATGCAATGACCACTGGTGGATCCATGTGTGGTTTGTGGAAAAGAACACACATGCAATGACTCTAGTGTTGGTTTGTGGTTTTAGTATAAGAACAAACATGCAATGACTCTAGTGGTTGATCCATGTGTGGTTTATGGAAAGAACACACATGCAATGACTCTGTTTGATCCATATGTGGTTTGTGGAAAGAACACACATGCAATGACTCTAGTGGTGGATCCATGTGTGGTTTGTGGAAAAGAACACACATGCAATGACTCTAGTACTGGTTTGTGGTTTTAGTATATGAACACACATGCAATGACTCTAGTTGTTGATCCATGTTGGTTTGTGGAAAGAACACACATGCAATGACTAGTGGTTGATCCATATGTGCTTTGTGGAAAGAACATACATGCAATGACCACTGGTGGATCCATGTTGGTTTTAGTATAAGAACACACATGCAATGACTCTAGTGGTTGATCCATGTTTGTTTGTGGAAATAACACACATGCAATGACTCTAGTGGTGATCCATGTGTGGTTTGTGAAAAGAACACACATGCAATGACTCTAGTGTTGGTTTTAGTATAAGAACACACATGCAATGACTCTAGTGGTTGATCCATGTGTGGTTTGTGGAAATAACACCTATCCAATGACTCTAGTGGTTGATCCATGTGTGGTTTATGGAAATAACACGCATGCAATGACTGTAATGGGTCCACATGTGGTTTGTTTAAAGAACACACATGCAATGACCACTGGTTGATCCATAAGTTGTTTGTGGAAAAGAACACACATGCAATGAGTCTAGTGGATAAATGTGTGGTTTGTGGATAAGAACACACATGCAATGACTCTAGTGCTGGTTTGTGGTTTTAGTATAAGAACACACATTCAATGACTCTAGAGGTTGATCCATGTTGGTTTGTGGAAAGAACACACATGCAATGACTAGTGGTTGATCCATATGTGGTTTGTGGAAAGAACATACATGCAATGACCACTGGTGGATCCATGTTGGTTTTAGTATAAGAACACACATGCAATGACTCTAGTGGTTGATCCATGTTTGTTTGTGGAAATAACACAAATGCAATGACTCTAGTGGTTGATCCATGTGTGGTTTGTGAAAATAACACACATGCAATGACTCTAGTGTTGGTTTTAGTATAAGAACAAACATGAAATGACTCTAGTGGTTGATCCATGTGTGGTTGGTGGAAAGAACACATATGCAATTTCTAGTGGTTGATCCATGTGTGGTTTGTGGAAATAACACACATGCTATGACTGCAATGGGTCCACATGTGGTTTGTGGAAAGAACACACATGCAATGACCACTGGTTGATCCATAAGTTGTTTGTGGAAAAGAACACACATGCAATGACTAGTGGTTGATCCATATGTGGTTTGTGGAAAGAACATACATGCAATGACAACTGGAGGATCCATGTTGGTTTTAGTATAAGAACACACATTGAATGACTCTAGTGTTTGATCCATGTTTGTTTGTGGAAATAACACACATGCAATGACTCTAGTGGTTGATCCATGTGTGGTTTGTGAAAAGAACACACATGCAATGACTATAGTGTTGGTTTTAGTATAAGAACACACATGCAATGACTCTAGTGGTTGATCCATGTGTGGTTTGTGGAAATAACACATATGCAATGACTCTAGTGGTTGATCCATGTGTGGTTTGTGGAAATAACACGGATGCAATGACTGTAATGGGTCCACATGTGGTTTGTTTAAAGAACACACATGCAATGACCACTGGTTGATCCATAAGTTGTTTGTGGAAAAGAACACACATGCAATGACCACTGGTGGATCCATGTGTGGTTTGTGGAAAACAACACACATGCAATGACTCTAGTGCTGGTTTGTGGTTTGAGTATAAGAACAAACATGCAATGGTTCTAGTGGTTGATCCATGTGTGGTTTGTGGAAAGAACACACATGCAATGACTCTGGTTGATCCATATGTGGTTTGTGGAAAGAACACACATGCAATGAACACTCGTGGATCCATGTGTGGTTTGTGGAAAAGAACACACATGCAATGACTCTAGTGCTAGTTTGTCGTTTTAGTATAAGAACAAACATGCAATGACTCTAGTGGTTGATGCATGTGTGGTTTGTGGAAAGAACACACATCAATGACTCTGGTTGATCCATATGTGGTTTGTGGAAAGAACACACATGCAATGACCACTGGTGGATCCATGTGTGGTTTGTGGAAAAGAACACACATGCAATGAATCTAGTGCCGGTTTGTGGTTTTAGTATAAGAACACACATGTAATGACTCTAGTGGTATATCCATGTGTGGTTTGTGGAAAGAACACACATGCAATGACCACTGGTGGATCCATGTTGGTTTTATTATAAGAACACACATGCAATGACTCTAGTGGTTGATCCATGTTTGTTTGTGGAAATAACACACATGCAATGACTCTAGTGGTTGATACATGTGTGGTTTGTGAAAAGAACACACATGCAATGACTCTAGTGTTAGTTTTAGTATAAGAACACACATGCAATGACTCTAGTGGTGGATCCATGTTGGTTTTAGTATAAGAACACACATGCAATGACTCTAGTGTTGGTTTGTGGTTTTAGTATAAGAACAAACATGCAATGACTATGGTTGATCCATATGTGGTTTGTGGAAAGAACACACATGTAATGACCACTGGTTGATCAAGTTGTTTGTGGAAAAGAACACACATGTAATGACCACTGGTGGATCCATGTGTGGTTTGTGGAAAAGAACACACATGCAATGACTCTAGTGTTGGTTTGTGGTTTTAGTATAAGAACAAACATGCAATGACTCTAGTGGTTGATCCATGTGTGGTTTGTGGAAAGAACACACATGCAATGACTCTGTTTGATCCATATGTGGTTTGTGGAAAGAACACACATGCAATGACTCTAGTGGTGGATCCATGTGTGGTTTGTGGAAAAGAACACACTTGCAATGAATCTAGTACTAGTTTGTGGTTTTAGTATAAGAACACACATGCAATGACTCTAGTGGTTGATCCATGTTGGTTTGTGGAAAGAACACACATGCAATGACTAGTGGTTGATCCATATGTGCTTTGTGGAAAGAATATACATGCAATGACCACTGGTGGATCCATGTTGGTTTTAGTATAAGAACACATATGCAATGACTCTAGTGGTTGATCCATGTTTGTTTGTGGAAATAACACACATGCAATGACTCTAGTGGTTGATCCATGTGTGGTTTGTGAAAAGAACACACATGCAATGACTCTAGTGTTGGTTTTAGTATAAGAACACACATGCAATGACTCTAGTGGCTGGTCCATATGTGGTTTGTGGAAAGAACACACATGCAATGACTCTAGTGGTGGATCCATGTTGGTTTTAGTATAAGAACACACATGCAATGACTCTAGTGTTGGTTTGTGGTTTTAGTATAAGAACAAACATGCAATGACTCTAGCGGGTCCACATGTGTGGTTTGTGGAAAGAACACACATGCAATGACTATGGTTGATCCATATGTGGTTTGTGGAAAGAACACACATGCAATGACCACTGGTTGATCAAGTTGTTTGTGGAAAAGAACACACATGCAATGACCACTGGTGGATCCATGTGTGGTTTGTGGAAAAGAACACACATGCAATGACTCTAGTGTTGGTTTGTGGTTTTAGTATAAGAACAAACATGCAATGACTCTAGTGGTTGATCCATGTGTGGTTTATGGAAAGAACACACATGCAATGACTCTGTTTGATCCATATGTGGTTTGTGGAAAGAACACACATGCAATGACTCTAGTGGTGGATCCGTGTGTGGTTTGTGGAAAAGAACACACATGCAATGACTCTAGTACTGGTTTGTGGTTTTAGTATATGAACACACATGCAATGACTCTAGTTGTTGATCCATGTTGGTTTGTGGAAAGAACACACATGCAATGACTAGTGGTTGATCCATATGTGCTTTGTGGAAAGAACATACATGCAATGACCACTGGTGGATCCATGTTGGTTTTAGTATAAGAACACACATGCAATGACTCTAGTGGTTGATCCATGTTTGTTTGTGGAAATAACACACATGCAATGACTCTAGTGGTTGATCCATGTGTGGGTTGTGAAAAGAACACACATGCAATGACTCTAGTGTTGGTTTTAGTATAAGAACACACATGCAATGACTTTAGTGGCTGGTCCATATGTGGTTTGTGGTAAGAACACACATGCAATGACTCTAGTGGTGGATCCATGTTGGTTTTAGTATAAGAACACACATGCAATGACTCTAGTGTTGGTTTGTGGTTTTAGTATAAGAACAAACATGCAATGACTCTAGTGGGTCCACATGTGTGGTTTGTGGAAAGAACACACATGCAATGACTATGGTTGGTCCATATGTGGTTTGTGGAAAGAACACACATGCAATGACCACTGGTTGATCAAGTTGTTTGTGGAAAAGAACACACATGCAATGGCCACTGGTGGATCCATGTGTGGTTTGTGGAAAAGAACACACATGCAATGACTCTAGTGTTGGTTTGTGGTTTTAGTATAAGAACAAACATGCAATGACTCTAGTGGTTGATCCATGTGTGGTTTGTGGAAAGAACACACATGCAATGACTCTGTTTGATCCATATGTGGTTTGTGGAAAGAACACACTGCAATGACTCTAGTGGGGGATCCATGTGTGGTTTGTGGAAAAGAACACACATGCAATGACTCTAGTACTGGTTTGTGGTTTTAGTATAAGAACACACATGCAATGACTCTAGTGGTTGATCCATGTTGGTTTGTGGAAATAACACACATGCAATGACTAGTGGTTGATCCATATGTGCTTTGTGGAAAGAACATACATGCAATGACCACTGGTGGATCCATGTTGGTTTTAGTATAAGAACACACATGCAATGACTCTAGTGGTTGATCCATGTTTGTTTGTGGAAATAACACACATGCAATGACTCTAGTGGTGATCCATGTGTGGTTTGTGAAAAGAACACACATGCAATGACTCTAGTGTTGGTTTTAGTATAAGAACACACATGCAATGCCTCTAGTGGTTGATCCATGTGTGGTTTGTGGAAATAACACCTATCCAATGACTCTAGTGGTTGATCCATGTGTGGTTTATGGAAATAACACGCATGCAATGACTGTAATGGGTCCACATGTGGTTTGTTTAAAGAACACACATGCAATGACCACTGGTTGATCCATAAGTTGTTTGTGGAAAAGAACACACATGCAATGAGTCTAGTGGATAAATGTGTGGTTTGTGGATAAGAACACACATGCAATGACTCTAGTGCTGGTTTGTGGTTTTAGTATAAGAACACACATTCAATGACTCTAGAGGTTGATCCATGTTGGTTTGTGGAAAGAACACACATGCAATGACTAGTGGTTGATCCATATGTGGTTTGTGGAAAGAACATACATGCAATGACCACTGGTGGATCCATGTTGGTTTTAGTATAAGAACACACATGCAATGACTCTAGTGGTTGATCCATGTTTGTTTGTGGAAATAACGCAAATGCAATGACTCTAGTGGTTGATCCATATGTGGTTTGTGAAAAGAACACACATGCAATGACTCTAGTGTTGGTTTTAGTATAAGAACAAACATGAAATGACTCTAGTGGTTGATCCATGTGTGGTTGGTGGAAAGAACACATATGCAATTTCTAGTGGTTGATCCATGTGTGGTTTGTGGAAATAACACACATGCTATGACTGCAATGGGTCCACATGTGGTTTGTGGAAAGAACACACATGCAATGACCACTGGTTGATCCATAAGTTGTTTGTGGAAAAGAACACACATGCAATGACTAGTGGTTGATCCATATGTGGTTTGTGGAAAGAACATACATGCAATGACAACTAGAGGATCCATGTTGGTTTTAGTATAAGAACACACATGCAATGACTCTAGTGTTTGATCCATGTTTGTTTGTGGAAATAACACACATGCAATGACTCTAGTGGTTGATCCATATGTGGTTTGTGGAAAGAACACACATGCAATGACCACTGGTTGATCAAGTTGTTTGTGGAAAAGAACACACATGCAATGACCACTGGTGGATCCATGTGTGGTTTGTGGAAAAGAACACACATGCAATGACTCTAGTGTTGGTTTGTGGTTTTAGTATAAGAACAAACATGCAATGACTCTAGTGGTTGATCCATGTGTGGTTTATGGAAAGAACACACATGCAATGACTCTGTTTGATCCATATGTGGTTTGTGGAAAGAACACACATGCAATGACTCTAGTGGTGGATCCGTGTGTGGTTTGTGGAAAAGAACACACATGCAATGACTCTAGTACTGGTTTGTGGTTTTAGTATATGAACACACATGCAATGACTCTAGTTGTTGATCCATGTTGGTTTGTGGAAAGAACACACATGCAATGACTAGTGGTTGATCCATATGTGCTTTGTGGAAAGAACATACATGCAATGACCACTGGTGGATCCATGTTGGTTTTAGTATAAGAACACACATGCAATGACTCTAGTGGTTGATCCATGTTTGTTTGTGGAAATAACACACATGCAATGACTCTAGTGGTTGATCCATGTGTGGGTTGTGAAAAGAACACACATGCAATGACTCTAGTGTTGGTTTTAGTATAAGAACACACATGCAATGACTTTAGTGGCTGGTCCATATGTGGTTTGTGGTAAGAACACACATGCAATGACTCTAGTGGTGGATCCATGTTGGTTTTAGTATAAGAACACACATGCAATGACTCTAGTGTTGGTTTGTGGTTTTAGTATAAGAACAAACATGCAATGACTCTAGTGGGTCCACATGTGTGGTTTGTGGAAAGAACACACATGCAATGACTATGGTTGGTCCATATGTGGTTTGTGGAAAGAACACACATGCAATGACCACTGGTTGATCAAGTTGTTTGTGGAAAAGAACACACATGCAATGGCCACTGGTGGATCCATGTGTGGTTTGTGGAAAAGAACACACATGCAATGACTCTAGTGTTGGTTTGTGGTTTTAGTATAAGAACAAACATGCAATGACTCTAGTGGTTGATCCATGTGTGGTTTGTGGAAAGAACACACATGCAATGACTCTGTTTGATCCATATGTGGTTTGTGGAAAGAACACACTGCAATGACTCTAGTGGGGGATCCATGTGTGGTTTGTGGAAAAGAACACACATGCAATGACTCTAGTACTGGTTTGTGGTTTTAGTATAAGAACACACATGCAATGACTCTAGTGGTTGATCCATGTTGGTTTGTGGAAATAACACACATGCAATGACTAGTGGTTGATCCATATGTGCTTTGTGGAAAGAACATACATGCAATGACCACTGGTGGATCCATGTTGGTTTTAGTATAAGAACACACATGCAATGACTCTAGTGGTTGATCCATGTTTGTTTGTGGAAATAACACACATGCAATGACTCTAGTGGTGATCCATGTGTGGTTTGTGAAAAGAACACACATGCAATGACTCTAGTGTTGGTTTTAGTATAAGAACACACATGCAATGCCTCTAGTGGTTGATCCATGTGTGGTTTGTGGAAATAACACCTATCCAATGACTCTAGTGGTTGATCCATGTGTGGTTTATGGAAATAACACGCATGCAATGACTGTAATGGGTCCACATGTGGTTTGTTTAAAGAACACACATGCAATGACCACTGGTTGATCCATAAGTTGTTTGTGGAAAAGAACACACATGCAATGAGTCTAGTGGATAAATGTGTGGTTTGTGGATAAGAACACACATGCAATGACTCTAGTGCTGGTTTGTGGTTTTAGTATAAGAACACACATTCAATGACTCTAGAGGTTGATCCATGTTGGTTTGTGGAAAGAACACACATGCAATGACTAGTGGTTGATCCATATGTGGTTTGTGGAAAGAACATACATGCAATGACCACTGGTGGATCCATGTTGGTTTTAGTATAAGAACACACATGCAATGACTCTAGTGGTTGATCCATGTTTGTTTGTGGAAATAACGCAAATGCAATGACTCTAGTGGTTGATCCATATGTGGTTTGTGAAAAGAACACACATGCAATGACTCTAGTGTTGGTTTTAGTATAAGAACAAACATGAAATGACTCTAGTGGTTGATCCATGTGTGGTTGGTGGAAAGAACACATATGCAATTTCTAGTGGTTGATCCATGTGTGGTTTGTGGAAATAACACACATGCTATGACTGCAATGGGTCCACATGTGGTTTGTGGAAAGAACACACATGCAATGACCACTGGTTGATCCATAAGTTGTTTGTGGAAAAGAACACACATGCAATGACTAGTGGTTGATCCATATGTGGTTTGTGGAAAGAACATACATGCAATGACAACTAGAGGATCCATGTTGGTTTTAGTATAAGAACACACATGCAATGACTCTAGTGTTTGATCCATGTTTGTTTGTGGAAATAACACACATGCAATGACTCTAGTGGTTGATCCATGTGTGGTTTGTGAAAAGAACACACATGCAATGACTATAGTGTTGGTTTTAGTATAAGAACACACATGCAATGACTCTAGTGGTTGATCCATGTGTGGTTTGTGGAAATAACACATATGCAATGACTCTAGTGGTTGATCCATGTGTGGTTTGTGGAAATAACACGCATGCAATGACTGTAATGGGTCCACATGTGGTTTGTTTAAAGAACACACATGCAATGACCACAGGTTGATCCATAAGTGTTAGACCCCTCCTTTATAAAGGAAAGGATCCCTGTGATTGCAATGCTAGTCCCTGGATCAATGCTAGCATCCACAGTTTAAGATGAAGTACATAGATACAAAGGTCATTTATTACATTCATTCCAGAGATAAAACATAGTCTTTTACAACTCGGGGCCAAAAGCCTAATACAAGAGTTTATGGAATAAGTAAATAAACATAAGTCTTCATCTTCATGTGCCACAGGCAAGCATGTTGAGTGTAGACTCATGACTCCTATTCATCATCGGAGTAACCTGCAACATTACAAGTTACAGCCACAGAGGGTCAATACTTTGGAATAGTATTGGCAAGTGATACCTTAGCTTATTTAAAGTGGACTATAATGCTATATGCATTTGGCTAAGTGGAGCTTAGGCTTGCATTGCTCAAAATAGATTTTTCCTTATCATTTGAAAACACTAGGTTTTTGTTTGGCACAAATCACCCAAGGCATCTACCAATCAAAGATTGAAGATCCTTTAACCCTTGTTCACCCACAAGATTTTAACTTAGAAATTGGGATGAGGAGATTCTTGATTGCTTCCATGTCTTGATGCTCAAAATTGTCCTTTACCAGGGACATGGCTAAGTACTTAGATTTTTACTCTCTGCAGAGGTGGTGCACTTTCCCCACAAGACTTGGTTTCACCAAGACAAGATCTTTCAGAAGCCTTCCCTTAGACCAACATGGACGCGCTCCAACCTATCAAACCCCTACCACCAACTGTCCATTTGGCTAAGTTATTGCAACCTATATGATCCAGGCAGAGCCCATAATGCCAAGTGGCTGCACTTGAAGCTTCTCAACATTTGACATCTCAAATCTCTTTGTTCCTGGGTGGCCATCCACAAGTGAGATACACAAGCCAAGTCCATGGCCTTGTGAACCACTCAACACAAACCATTCCTTCCATTCCACCCAGGTGATTCATTCACTTAGTTGTTTTATTAAACAAAACACAAGTCCTCAGACTTAGAAGTTTTTCCATAGTGTGAATATATATTCCACCCTTGTTTTCTATTAGCTAAGCTAAGCATGATAGTAGTAGGAATCTTGACTTAGGAAAATTCTACTAAGGTTTCATCTACTAGGTTTTCCCATAGCATAGTTTATACTTAGCAAAATTCCATGCAAGTCCTACTTAGAAAATATCACTAATGCATAGTGAAAATAATGGGACAAAAGTATGAAGCATCACTTGCCTTGGTAATGAGGAGAGTAGCACTCTTCACAGTCACAATCACTAGCAAAATCTACACAAAATTGTAGCATACAATTACACACAATTCATATACAATCAAAAAATAATATGAATGCATGCATGCATGAATTTACTAAGTGGGGATTTTGAAAACTCTCCAAGCAAGTGCATGATACTGAAACATAACAAGACAAGTTTTTCCAAATCAAACTTATTTGGCACCAAAACAATTTACTTAAACAAATCTATACTCAAAATAGCCTTAAACATGTTTCTACAAACAAAGTCATTTTAATGGTTACTATATGTTAAACACTTTGCATAATCAGAAAGGCCTTGATTCCCTGAATCCAACGGTATAAAGTTTGCAAAATTCCAACGTGGCAATCAAAAGTTATAGGCATTTGAATTTGGATCAAATTCTGATTTAAAATCTGTTCCTAGCCACGCGTCGCGTTGTGATTGGCGCGTACCGGTTCGCACCGGATCGAGCTCTGCAGCCGTAGGATTTAAACAGATCGTACGCACCAGATCACATACCGTTTCGCCGATAAGTGAACTATCCTAGCGCTTGGATCTAGATCTAACGGCGCGCGAGCAAGCGACCATGTCCTGGCGGCGCGCGGTGTCAGCGAGCGGCGGAGCGCTCGGTCTACGGCGGCACTTGCATTCCAGGTCGTCCGCGAGAGGGAGAAGGGTCATACCAGGTTCGCAGGAAGCTGCTGAAGCTCAAGGTAGCGTCGGTTTGCGAAGGGGCGTGCTGTCACGGTGATGATTCCTCGTCGGAGTTGTGCACGACATCGGGTGGTTGTTGTCGGAGTCGTTGCCGAGGTTCCGCGTCGCCCTAACACAAGCCAGAGGGTTTAGGAGATGCGCAAGAACGTGGCGAACAATCTCGTGTGAGTCAGAAGTGAAGGGGCGCACGGGACTTACGGAATTTGGTCGTCGGAGTCGAGGTTGTCGTCAGGTGCTTGCGGTGTCGAGCGGAAACGGCGACCTGGGGCAGTACAGGATGAACTAGTGGGGTCAGGAGGTGCGCAAAGAGATTGCGAATCTGCTCGTTTGAACCAGAGGGGAAGGGGCGCACGGGGCTTACCGGAATCGATCGCCGGAGTGAGCTCTGTCTGCGGCGGTGCGAGGATGATTGTGTGCAGCCTGGTGGCGGAGAGGTGGTGCTAAGTGAGGGGAAATGGCCGCGGTGCAGAGGGGATCTTATAGCCAGAGGCTCGACAGGAAACGCTCGTCACATCAATGCCAATTAAGCTCGGGGTATCACTGCTGCAACGGCCAGCGGCGGAGATCGTGCGCGGATTCAGGGGGAAGACGATGCTGACGTGGAGGAGGCCCGCTCGTCAGCGAAGTGCGCGAGGTGGAGGTGGGGTCTGTCTGTCAGCGACTAACTGCGTGCGCTCGCGTGTGAGAGAAGAAAAGAACATCCCCGGGTGGGCTAGTTGGGCTCGATTCGTTGCTGGGCCAGAAACCTGGCGCGCGGCCCTTTTCATTTGTTTATTCCTTTTCCTTTTCTAATTTGGTTTTCAGGAATGATTTAAATATGAATTCAAATCCTTTTTGAATTCAAACAATTCAGGGGACCTTTGCAGGGTTCTGTGGTTTCAAAAACCAGTTATTTAAACATGTAGTTACCCTGCAAGGGCTTGGTCAAGCTTGGGCTTAAAACAATCAGAGACTTTGTCTCTGGTTTGCAAATGTTTTAAAACAAAATAGGGTTTTGAAATTTATTTCTAAGTTGAAAACTTTGGTCAAACTTTTACACCTAAACTTTCCAACAATGGAGGCAAGCAAACAAGTTCCTAAACAATCAAGTTCAAAGGGTGATGGCCATTTGAGTTAAATTTGCTCACATGAAATCATAGCACAAGCTTCTGTTTCTGAAATGATTTTGAGAAAAACCCTAAATGATGAAGGATGCAAGGATGATATGAATGAGCTTTGAAATATGAATTTAGGGATGTTACAAATCTAACCCCCTTAAGATGAATCTCGCCCTCGAGATTCGGATTGGCTAGCAAATAGGTGAGGGTGGTCTTTCTGAAGATCATCTTCTCTTTCCCATGTTGCTTCCTCTTTGGAATGATGATTCCATTGCACTTTTGCAAAACTTGATAGTTTTTGTCCTTGTGACTCTTTCTGCGGTCTCAAGAATCTTGACAGGCTTTTCTTCATAGGTGAGATCACTTTCTAGTTGAACTTCTTCCGAAGGTATGGTATCCTTCAAAGAAGATTCTTCCATTTCTGGGTGACATTTCTTAAGATGACTCACATGAAAAACATTATGGACTGCTAATAAAGATGCTGGCAGTTCGATTTCATATGCAACTTCTCCCTTGCGACTTAGAATGTTGAATGGCCCAACATACCTTGGTGCCAACTTTCCTTTGACTCCAAATATTTTCACTCCACGAAGTGGTGATACTCTAAGATAAGCTCTATCCCCAACTTCGTAGGTGACTTCTCTACGCTTAGAATCCGCATAGCTTTTCTGTCGGGACTGTGCTATCTTCAACCTGTCTTTAACCAATTTGACTTTCTCTTCGGCGTCTTTGATAAGATCAGGTCCAAACAAACTTCTTTCTCCCACACCATTCCATAGCAATGGGATGGTACACTTCCTTCCGTAGAGAAACTCAAATGGTGCCATTCCGATACTAGATTGGTAACTGTTATTGTAAGAGAACTCTGCGTAAGGCAGACTTTCATCCCAACTTGCTCCATAGTCTAGGGCACATGCCCTCAACATGTCTTCAAGAATTTGATTAGTCCTTTCTGTTTGTCCATCAGTTTGAGGATGAAAAGCAGTGCTGAATTCCAACCTTGTTCCTAAAGATTCATGAAGTTGTCTCCAAAAGTGAGAAGTGAACTGAGTTCCTCTATCAGACACAATACTCTTAGGCACACCATGAAGGCATACGATTCTGTTCATGTAGATTTTGGCTAACTTGGCACTGGTATAAGTTGTCTTTACGGGTATAAAATGAGCCACTTTGGTTAGGCGATCCACTACTACCCATATGGAATCATACCCTGACCTGGTCCTTGGTAATCCGGTAATGAAATCCATACCAATATTTTCCCACTTCCATTCAGGAATAGGCAGTGGTTGAAGCAAACCTGCTGGTTTCTGATGCTCTGCTTTCACTCTACTACACACATCACACAAAGCAATGTGTTCGGCGATGTCCCTTTTGAGATTGTTCCACCAAAATCTTTCTTTCATATCCATGTACATTTTGGTGTTTCCCGGGTGAATAGAATATGGAGAGTTATGGGCTTCTTGTAGAATCAGTTTCCGCAATTCCGGATCTTGTGGAACACAAATACGTTTCCCGTGCCATAAAGTACCTTGTTCGTCTATATGGAAACTTTTAGCTTTCCCTTGGCTAATCCTTTCCTTAATCTCTTCGATTTCTTTATCCGTCTTTTGGGCTTCTTCAATCTTATCCAACAGAGTGGGTTGAACATCCAAAGACATAAGATGTCCTTCTGGCACAATCTCCAACCTGAGTTCCTTGAATTGCTTACACAAGTCATCTGGCAATTCACCTTTGGTAAGGCCATTTACAAACGCCTTACGACTTAGGGCATCTGCTACTACATTTGCTTTACCAGGATGGTATTGCAAACTCAAGTCATAATCCTTGATAAGTTCTAGCCATCTCCTTTGTCTCATATTGATTTCCTTCTGGGTGAAGATATACTTCAAACTCTTATGATCGGTGAATACTTCACAACGTTTTCCCAAAAGGTAGTGTCTCCATGTTTTGAGTGCATGGACAACAGCGGCTAACTCTAAATCATGAGTAGGATAATTTACTTCATGAGTTTTGAGTTGTCTCGAGGCATAAGCCACAACTTTTCCGCCTTGCATAAGTACGGCACCTAATCCTTGATGAGAAGCATCACAATACACTTGGAAATCCTTTTCCAAGTCTGGTAGGCATAGAACTGGTGCTGACACAAGCCTCTTCTTTAATTCTTGAAAGCTGAGTTCACAACCTTCAGACCAAGCAAATTTCTTATCTTTCTTTAACAATTCTGTCATTGGTTTAGCAACCTTTGAAATTTTTTCAATGAATCTTCTGTAGTAACCTGCTAACCCAAGGAAACTACGAACCTCTTTTATGTTCTTAGGAGATTTCCATTCTGTCACAGCTGAAACTTTAGCAGGATCAACTGCTACACCATCCTTTGTCATAACGTGACCAAGAAATCCAACTTCCTCTAACCAAAACTCACACTTGCTGAATTTGGCATAAAGCTTATGTTCCCTCAGTTTCTCAAGTATCAAGCGTAGATGTCTTTCATGCTCTTCCTTGCTCTTGGAGTAGACTAAGATGTCATCGATGAAAACGACAATGAACTTGTCGAGAAATTCCATGAACACTTTGTTCATCATATTCATGAAGTATGCTGGAGCGTTGGTTAAACCAAAAGGCATCACAGTGTACTCATACAATCCATACCTTGTGGTGAATGCTGTTTTAGGTATGTCTTGCTCTCTTATCTTGAGTTGAAAATAGCCTGACCGAAGATCAATCTTCGAGAACACACATGCTCCTTCTAGCTGATCAAACAAGTCGTTGATTCTTGGCAAAGGATATTTGTTCTTGATGGTTACCTCGTTGAGAGAACGGTAATCTATGCATAATCTTTGGGTTCTGTCTTTCTTTTCTACGAACAAAACTGGAGCTCCCCAAGATGAAGAACTTGGCTGGATGAATCCTTTCTGCAATTGTTCTCCAAGTTGTTTCTTGAGTTCCTTAAGTTCGTCAACTGACATTTTATAAGGCCTCTTTGCTCTTGGTCCAGAACCTGGTACCAAATCTATTATAAACTCTACATCTCTATCTGGTGGCATTCCCGGTAACTCTTCCGGAAACACATTCGGATATTCACACACAATTGGCACAGTGTCCATGTTAACCCCCTTAAGAGAATTCAGCTTACTTCCTTTAGATTCAAAATTGGACTTGAATTTTATCCTCTTACCTTCCGGGGTTGTGAGTGCCACTGTACGATTGGCACAATCTAGTACTCCCTCGTACTTAGCCATCCAATCCACTCCCAAAATCACATCCAATCCTTGGGAATTTAGGATTATTAGGTTCACTGGAAACTTATGTTTTCCGATCTCTATGACTAGATCCCGCCATCCAAGACTCACTATCATATCTCCACCCGGAGAGCTAACTTTTATTGGACACCCAATGTTTTCAGATGCAAACCCGTTTCTATCAACAAATGCTTTTGATATGAATGAATGAGATGCACCAGTGTCAAAGAGTACAAATCCTGAGATGGAATTGAGTCTGAACTTACCAGTAACAGCATCAGGCTCTTCATAGACCTCCTCCACATTGATGTGGTTGACCTGTCCTTTCTGAAAAGGATTGGGCTTGTTAGGTCCTTCAACTTTCTTTTCAGGGCACTCATTAGCATAATGCCCCAGCTTCTTGCATTTGTAGCATTCAACCTGACTGATGTCCTTTTTAGGCTGGTTTCCACTTCCACTTCCACTGTGGTGGCTCTTATGTCCACTCTTGTGATTCTTGTACTTATCATTATCATGACTGCGATGATGCTTGTTGTCATGACGGTTGTGGTTGTGGTGCTTGTTAAATTTCCCATGCTTGTGGGATCCTGAGCTGACACTATCATCATAGTGAGATCGTTTATGAGACGTTCCCGAGCTGTGCTTGTCGTAGTGTTTCCTCTTTCTACTCTCGACTTGCTTCATTTTATTCTCCACAATAACAGCCTTGTCACACAGCGACTGATAAGTTGGAACATATGCCACAGACAGCTGCAGATTCAGCTCATCATTCAAGCCTTCCAGAAACTTTTCCTTTCTTTTGGCATCTGTGTCAACCTCATCCGGTGCATAGCGCGCCAGATTGTTGAACTCTTCAATATATTCAGCCACGCTGTGGTGGCGCTGCTTCAGGTTGTGAAACTCCTTCTTTTTCAGGCTCATCATTCCTGGTGAGATATGAGTAGTGCGAAAGCCATCTTCAAAGATAGCCCAAGTCACCTCATCAATAGGTGTGGTGATCTGGAAGTTGTCCCACCATGCGGCGGCTGGTCCTTCCAACAGGTGTGCTGCGAACCTGACTTTTTCAGCATCCGTGCAGCCCACGGTCACTAAGTCTTTGTTCACAGAACGTAGCCAATCATTGGCCACCATGGGATCAGTCGTTCCCGAAAACTTAGCTGTCCTCAGACGCAGAAATCTGGTGAGCATATCAAAACCCGGAGGGTTGTTGTTGTTGTTATTGGGGTTGTTGTTGTTCTGGTTTTGGATGAATGTCGTCATCATTTGCATAAGCTGTGTCTGCGCATTCATCATCTGTTGCATTTCCGGGGTAATGTTGTTGGGGTTGGGGTTTGCGCGACGGGGAGGCATCTGTGGTTTATTTAAGGAAAGAATGAGATACCCATAGATGTTTATGCACAATACATCACGTAAGCAAACACATAGCATGCAACATAAGGATCAAAGTTCAACAAGATAACAAAAGTCTCAAAGTAAAAACACACAAGTGGCAAGCCATCCACATGTCGGATGGTCCAATAATAAGTTCACAAATAACAAGTACGGTAAATAGAGATAACTGAGTAGTCAAGTCTACTCGTCAGCATCAATCTCCTCCTCGACAAAGGTAAGACCTGCATTCTCCATTGCGGTCTTGTTCTGCTCAATGGTAGTGGTCAAGGAGTCGATCTTGGCCTTGAGAGCCCTCTTCTGGGAACGAAGTCTCTCAATCACTGTCTGTTGCTGCTCTAACTCGAAATCCTTGGACTGCAGTTCCTCGGTCATATCCTGAATCTTCTTATTCCTATCCTGGACACGTTTCTCTTGACTCTTGAACTTACGGTCTTGGGTCTCGAACTTCGCCTCCATCTCCTTGACTACCTCGTCCTGCTGCGCGAAGAGCTTGTCCTTCTCGCGAAGCTGCACCTGGAGCTCGTCATTGCTAAGCATGACGTTGGTCCTGTCAGTATCCACGTGCCTAATAAGAGTCTCTAAGTCCTGGAGGTACAGGCGTATCGGCTCTGCTGCGGCCCTCAAGTCGTCCTCAAAGTCGATGGACTCTCCGTCATCATCACGCCTTCCGAAGGCATGGAAGTGAGTGCCTCTAACCTGTCGGGAGTGACGACCCAACAGTCGTCCTATCAGGTCCTGCATGACAACCTCCATGCCTCTCTTCCTGTCATCGTGCATAAGCTTGAAGACGATGGCCTCCGTAGTAGGCTCTGTCTGGCGTCCTGGTTGGTTCACCTTGAAGCCCCAGAGGTCCTTCCTCTCAAACTTGGTGAGTGGGTGCACCGTAATGGTGGGAAGAGGGAGATTGAGCAAGGTAGTAAGCTCTACGATACGAGGACCAAAACGGGTAACCTGGAACTCCTCAACAGTGCTGATGGTAATAGGCATCTATTTATAAGATTGTAAAAGTTAGAACAACACAATTTAAGATAAACAAGACAAACATTCATACATATCCATGGAACATAAAAATCACACAAGTCATGCATACATGAATTCATTACATCAACCAAGGTTCAAACTTATTTAAGGTATCATTTGGAAAATAAGGTGATAGGTGGTGGTCCAACTAACGAAGTGCGTTTACAAACCTATCTCACTGGATTTGGTGGCTAACACAATGTTCCTAGAGGCAATCAGCCTATCTTGTTCACATGCTTCCATCACTAAGTCTATAATATCTCCCCTTAAGGTTTGGTTGGTGACTTCCAACTCTTGGGTGAGTTCCTTTTATTTCTCTAAGTCTTTTTGGAGGTTGAGCATCTTGCACTTGACTCTAGCACTGAGTTCTTTGATGGTCCTCCAAGCTGCATCTCTGGCTGACTCAAAGAATGTGGTGTGCATCACAGTGTTGGTGTACATGCAGAAGCCTCTTTCTTTGTGGTTGTCTTCCTTGTTTTTGTACAAGTGAAGTTGCACCCACCAATACTCCTCTCCTTCCTCCATCACTGGAAAGCCCTTGTACACAGCTGCACCATGTGCTTCCATTGCCTCCATGAGGTCCTTGAGAATCTTGGGAAACTCAGTCTCACACTCCAAGGTCATGGTCATGAGTGGCCCTTTCTTCACGGCTTTGTTGATGGAGTTCATCTACAAATAGATATGAGAATGAGAAGATTAGAAAAGTTTACGAGAAGAATAGACAAGTGTAGAAGTAGTTAAAAATTTTCCTTAGTGGTTTCCAATCCTAGGGTCATAATCCTACAGGCAACACAGTGCTCTGATACCATCTGTTAGACCCCTCCTTTATAAAGGAAAGGATCCCTGTGATTGCAATGCTAGTCCCTGGATCAATGCTAGCATCCACAGTTTAAGATGAAGTACACAGATACAAAGGTCGTTTATTACATTCATTCCAGAGATAAAACATAGTCTTTTACAACTCGGGGCCAAAAGCCTAATACAAGAGTTTATGGAATAAGTAAATAAACATAAGTCTTCATCTTCATGTGCCACAGGCAAGCATGTTGAGTGTAGACTCATGACTCCTATTCATCATCGGAGTAACCTGCAACATTACAAGTTACAGCCACAGAGGGTCAATACTTTGGAATAGTATTGGCAAGTGATACCTTAGCTTATTTAAAGTGGACTATAATGCTATATGCATTTGGCTAAGTGGAGCTTAGGCTTGCATTGCTCAAAATAGATTTTTCCTTATCATTTGAAAACACTAGGTTTTTGTTTGGCACAAATCACCCAAGGCATCTACCAATCAAAGATTGAAGATCCTTTAACCCTTGTTCACCCACAAGATTTTAACTTAGAAATTGGGATGAGGAGATTCTTGGTTGCTTCCATGTCTTGATGCTCAAAATTGTCCTTTACCAGGGACATGGCTAAGTACTTAGATTTTTACTCTCTGCAGAGGTGGTGCACTTTCCCCACAAGACTTGGTTTCACCAAGACAAGATCTTTCAGAAGCCTTCCCTTAGACCAACATGGACGCGCTCCAACCTATCAAACCCCTACCACCAACTATCCATTTGGCTAAGTTATTGCAACCTATATGATCCAGGCAGAGCCCATAATGCCAAGTGGCTGCACTTGAAGCTTCTCAACATTTGACATCTCAAATCTCTTTGTTCCTGGGTGGCCATCCACAAGTGAGATACACAAGCCAAGTCCATGGCCTTGTGAACCACTCAACACAAACCATTCCTTCCATTCCACCCAGGTGATTCATTCACTTGGTTGTTTTATTAAACAAAACACAAGTCCTCAGACTTAGAAGTTTTTCCATAGTGTGAATATATATTCCACCCTTGTTTTCTATTAGCTAAGCTAAGCATGGTAGTAGTAGGAATCTTGACTTAGGAAAATTCTACTAAGGTTTCATCTACTAGGTTTTCCCATAGCATAGTTTATACTTAGCAAAATTCCATGCAAGTCCTACTTAGAAAATATCACTAATGCATAGTGAAAATAATGGGACAAAAGTATGAAGCATCACTTGCCTTGGTAATGAGGAGAGTAGCACTCTTCACAGTCACAATCACTAGCAAAATCTACACAAAATTGTAGCATACAATTACACACAATTCATATACAATCAAAAAATAATATGAATGCATGCATGCATGAATTTACTAAGTGGGGATTTTGAAAACTCTCCAAGCAAGTTCATGATACTGAAACATAACAAGACAAGTTTTTCCAAATCAAACTTATTTGGCACCAAAACAGTTTACTTAAACAAATCTATACTCAAAAAAGCCTTAAACATGTTTCTACAAACAAAGTCATTTTAATGGTTACTATATGTTAAACACTTTGCATAATCAGAAAGGCCTTGATTCCCTGAATCCAACGGTATAAAGTTTGCAAAATTCCAACGTGGCAATCAAAAGTTATAGGCATTTGAATTTGGATCAAATTCTGATTTAAAATCTGTTCCTAGCCACGCGTCGTGTTGTGATTGGCGCGTACCGGTTCGCACCGGATCGAGCTCTGCAGCCGTAGGATTTAAACAGATCGTACGCTCCAGATCGCGTACCGTTTCGCCGATAAGTGAATCTATCCTAGCGCTTGGACCTAGATCTAACGGCGCGCGAGCAAGCGACCATGTCCTGGCGGCGCGCGGTGTCAGCGAGCGGCGGAGCGCTCGGTCTACGGTGGCGCTTGCGTTCCAGGTCGTCCGCGAGAGGGAGAAGGGTCATACCAGGTTCGCAGGAAGCTGCTGAAGCTCAAGGTAGCGTCGGTTTGCGAAGGGGCGTGCTGTCACGGTGATGATTCCTCGTCGGAGTTGTGCACGGCGTCGGGTGGTTGTTGTCGGAGTCGTTGCCGAGGTTCCGCGTCGCCCTAAGACAAGCCAGAGGGTTTAGGAGATGCGCAAGAACGTGGCGAACAATCTCGTGTGAGTCAGAAGTGAAGGGGCGCACGGGACTTACGTAATTTGGTCGCCGGAGTCGAGGTTGTCGTCAGGTGCTTGCGGTGTCGAGCGGAAACGGCGACCTGGGGCAGTACAGGATAAACTATTGGGGTCAGGAGGTGCGCAAAGAGATTGCGAATCTGCTCGTTTGAACCAGAGGGGAAGGGGCACATGGGGCTTACCGGAATCGATCGCCGGAGTGAGCTCTGTCTGCGGCGGTGCGAGGATGATTGTGTGCAGCCTGGTGGCGGAGAGGTGGTGCTAAGTGAGGGGAAATGGCCGCGGTGCAGAGGGGATCTTATAGCCAGAGGCTCGACAGGAAACGCTCGTCACATCAATGCCAATTAAGCTCGGGGTATCACTGCTGCAACGGCCAGCGGCGGAGATCGTGCGCGGATTCAGGGGGAAGACGATGCTGACGTGGAGGAGGCCCGCTCGTCAGCGAAGTGCGTGAGGTGGAGGTGGGGTCTGTCTGTCAGCGACTAACTGCGTGCGCTCGCGCGTGAGAGAAGAAAAGAACATCCCCGGGTGGGCTAGTTGGGCTCGATTCGTTGCTGGGCCAGAAACCTGGCGCGCGGCTCTTTTCATTTGTTTATTCCTTTTCCTTTTCTAATTTGGTTTTCAGGAATGATTTAAATATGAATTCAAATCCTTTTTCAATTCAAACAATTCAGGGGACCTTTGCAGGGTTCTGTGGTTTCAAAAACCAGTTATTTAAACATGTAGTTACCCTGCAAGGGCTTGGTCAAGCTTGGGCTTAAAACAATCAGAGACTTTGTCTCTGGTTTGCAAATGTTTTAAAACAAAATAGGGTTTTGAAATTTATTTCTAAGTTGAAAACTTTGGTCAAACTTTTACACCTAAACTTTCCAACAATGGAGGCAAGCAAACAAGTTCCTAAACAATCAAGTTCAAAGGGTGATGGCCATTTGAGTTAAATTTGCTCACATGAAATCATAGCACAAGCTTCTGTTTCTGAAATGATTTTGAGAAAAACCCTAAATGATGAAGGATGCAAGGATGATATGAATGAGCTTTGAAATATGAATTTAGGGATGTTACAAATCTAACCCCCTTAAGATGAATCTCGCCCTCGAGATTCGGATTGGCTAGCAAATAGGTGAGGGTGGTCTTTCCGAAGATCATCTTCTCTTTCCCATGTTGCTTCCTCTTCGGAATGATGATTCCATTGCACTTTGCAAAACTTGATAGTTTTTGTCCTTGTGACTCTTTCTGCGGTCTCAAGAATCTTGACAGGCTTTTCTTCATAGGTGAGATCACTTTCTAGTTGAACTTCTTCCAAAGGTATGGTATCCTTCAAAGAAGATTCTTCCATTTCTGGGTGACATTTCTTAAGCTGACTCACATGAAAAACATTATGGACTGCTAATAAAGATGCTGGCAGTTTGATTTCATATGCAACTTCTCCCTTGCGACTTAGAATGTTGAATGGCCCAACATACCTTGGTGCCAACTTTCCTTTGACTCCAAATATTTTCACTCCACGAAGTGGTGATACTCTAAGATAAGCTCTATCCCCAACTTCGTAGGTGACTTCTCTATGCTTAGAATCCGCGTAGCTTTTCTGTCGGGACTGTGCTATCTTCAACCTGTCTTTAACCAATTTGACTTTCTCTTCGGCGTCTTTGATAAGATCAGGTCCAAACAAACTTCTTTCTCCCACACCATTCCATAGCAATGGGGTGGTACACTTCCTTCCGTAGAGAAACTCAAATGGTGCCATTCCGATACTAGATTGGTAACTGTTATTGTAAGAGAACTCTGCGTAAGGCAGACTTTCATCCCAACTTGCTCCATAGTCTAGGGCACATGCCCTCAACATGTCTTCAAGAATTTGATTAGTCCTTTCTGTTTGTCCATCAGTTTGAGGATGAAAAGCAGTGCTGAATTCCAACCTCGTTCCTAAAGATTCATGAAGTTGTCTCCAAAAGTGAGAAGTGAACTGAGTTCCTCTATCAGATACAATACTCTTAGGCACACCATGAAGGCATACGATTCTGTTCATGTAGATTTTGGCTAACTTGGCACTGGCAAAGAACACACATGCAATGACTCTGGTTGATCCATATGTGGTTTGTGGAAAGAACACACATGCAATGACCACTGGTGGATCCATGTGTGGTTTGTGGAAAAGAACACACATCCAATGAATCTAGTGCTGGTTTGTGGTTTTAGTATAAGAACACACATGCAATGACTCTAGTGGTTGATCCATGTGTGGTTTGTGGAAAGAACACACATGCAATGACCACTGGTGGATCCATGTTGGTTTTATTATAAGAAGACACATGCAATGACTCTAGTGGTTGATCCATGTTTGTTTGTGGAAATAACACACATGCAATGACTCTAGTGGTTGATCCATGTGTGGTTTGTGAAAAAACACACATGCAATGAGTCTAGTGGTGGTTTTAGTATAAGAACAAACATGCAATGACTCTAGTGGTTGATCCATGTGTGGTTTGTGGAAAGAACATACATGCAATGACTCTGGTTGATCCATATGTGGTTTGTGGAAAGAACACACATGCAATGACTCTAGTGGTGGATCCATGTGTGGTTTGTGGAAAAGAACACACATGCAATGACTCTAGTGGTTGATCCATGTGTGATTTGTGGAAATAACACACATGCAATGACTCTGGTTGATCCATATGTGGTTTGTGGAAAGAACACACATGCAATGACCACTGGTGGACCCATGTGTGGTTTGTGGAAAAGAACACACATGCAATGACTCTAGTGCTGGTTTATGGTTTTAGTATAAGAACACACATGCAATGACCACTGGTGGACCCATGTGTGGTTTGTGGAAAGAACACACATGCAATGACCACTGGTGGATGCATGTTGGTTTTATTATAAGAACACACATGCAATGACTCTAGTGGTTGATCCAGTTTGTTTGTGGAAATAACACACATGCAATGACTCTAGTGGTTGATCCATATGTGGTTTGTGAAAAGAACACACATGCAATGATTCTAGTGTTGGTTTTAGTATAAGAACAAACATGCAATGACTCTAGTGGTTGATCCATGTGTGGTTTGTGGAAAGAACACATATGCAATGACTAGTGGATGATCCATGTGTGGTTTGTGGAAATAACACACATGCAATGACTCTGGTTGATCTATATGTGGTTTGTGGAAAGAACACACATGCAATGACCACTGGTGGATCCATGTGTGGTTTGTGGAAAAGAACACACATGCAATGACTCTAGTGCTGATTTGTGGTTTGAGTATAAGAACAAACATGCAATGGCTCTAGTGGTTGATCCATGTTGGTTTATGGAAAGAACACACATGCAATGACTAGTGGTTGATCCATATTTGGTTTGTGGAAAGAACTACATGCAATGACCACTGGTGGATCCATGTTGGTTTTAGTATACGAAAAGACATGCAATGACTCTAGTACCGGTTTGTGGTTTTAGTTTAAGAACACACATGCAATGACTATAGTGGTTGATCCATGTTTGTTTGTGGAAATAACACACATGCAATGACTCTAGTGGTTGATCCATGTGTGGTTGGTGAAAAGAACACAGATGCAATGACTCTAGTGTTGGTTTTAGTATAAGAACACACATGCAATGACTCTAGTTGTTGATCCATGTGTGGTTTGTGGAAAGAACACACATGCAATGACTCTGGTTGATCCATATGTGGTTTGTAGAAAGAACACACATGCAATGACTCTAGTGGTGGATCCATGTGTGGTTTGTGGAAAAGAACACACATGCAATGACTCTAGTACAGGTTTGTGGTTTTAGTATAAGAACACACATGCAATGACTCTAGTGGTTGATCCATGTTGGTTTGTGGAAAGAACACACATGCAATGACTAGTGGTTGATCCATATGTGGTTTGTGGAAAGAACATACATGCAATGACCACTGGTGGATCCATGTTGGTTTTAGTATAAGAACACACATGCAATGACTCTAGTGGTTGATCCATGTTTGTTTGTGGAAATAACACACATGCAATGACTCTAGTGGTTGATCCATGTGTGGTTTGTGAAAAGAACACACATGCAATGACTCTAGTGTTGGTTTTAGTATAAGAACACAGATGCAATGACTCTAGTGGTTGATCCATGTGTGGTTTGTGGAAATAACACATATGCAAGGACTCTAGTGGTTGATCCATGTGTGGTTTGGGGAAATAACACGCATGCAATGCCTATAATGGGTCCAGATGTGGTTTGTGTAAAGAACACACATTCAATGACCACTGGTTGATCCATAAGTTGTTTGTGGAAAAGAACACACATGAAATGAGTCTAGTGTATCCATGTGTGGTTTGTAGAAAAGAACACACATGCAATGACTCTAGTGCTGGTTTGTTGTTTGAGTATAAGAACAAACATGCAATGGCTCTAGTGGTTGATCCATGTGTGGTTTGTGGAAAGAACACACATGCAATGACTCTGGTTGATCTATATGTGGTTTGTGGAAAGAACACACATGCAATGACCACTGGTGGACCCATGTGTGGTTTGTGGAAAAGAACACACATGCAATGACTCTAGTGCTGGTTTGTGGTTTTAGTATAAGAACACACATGCAATAACTCTAGTGGTTGATCCATATGTGGTTTGTGGAAAGAACACACATGCAATGACCACTGGTGGACCCATGTGTGGTTTGTGGAAAAGAACACACATGCAATGACTCTAGTGCTGGTTTGTGGTTTTAGTATAAGAACACACATGCAATAACTCTAGTGGTTGATCCATATGTGGTTTGTGGAAAGAACACACATGCAATGACCACTAGTGGACCCATGTGTGGTTTGTGGAAAAGAACACACATGCAATGACTCTAGTGCTGGTTTGTGGATTTAGTATAAGAACACACATGCAATAACTCTAGTGGTTGATCCATGTGTGGTTTGTGGAAAGAACACACATGCAATGACCACTGGTGGATCCATGTTGGTTTTATTATAAGAACACACATGCAATGACTCTAGTGGTTGATCCATGTTTGTTTGTGGAAATAACACACATGCAATGACTCTAGTGGTTGATCCATATGTGGTTTGTGAAAAGAACACACATGCAATGACTCTAGTGTTGGTTTTAGTATAAGAACAAACATGCAATGACTCTAGTGGTTGATTCATGTGTGGTTTGTGGAAAGAACACATATGAAATGACTAGTGGATGATCCATGTGTGGTTTGTGGAAATAACACACATGCAATGACTCTGGTTGATCCATATGTGGTTTGTGGAAAGAACACACATGCAATGACCACTGGTGGATCCATGTGTGGTTTGTGGAAAAGAACACACATGCAATGACTCTAGTGCTGATTTGTGGTTTGAGTATAAGAACAAACATGCAATGGCTCTAGTGGTTGATCCATGTGTGGTTTGTGGAAAGAACACACATGCAATGACTCTGGTTGATCCATATGTGGTTTGTGGAAAGAACACACATGCAATGACCACTGGTGGATCCATGTGTGGTTTGTGGAAAAGAACACACATGCAATGACTCTAGTGCTGATTTGTGGTTTGAGTATAAGAACAAACATGCAATGGCTCTAGTGGTTGATCCATGTGTGGTTTGTGGAAAGAACACACATGCAATGACTCTGGTTGATCCATATGTGGTTTGTGGAAAGAACACACATGCAATGACCACTGGTGGATCCATATGTGGTTTGTGGAAAAGAACACACATGCAATGACTCTAGTACTGGTTTGTGGTTTTAGTACAAGAACACACATGCAATGACTCTAGTGGTTGAGCCATGTGTGGTTTGTGGAAATAACACACATGCAATGACTCTAGTGGTTGATCCATGTGTGGTTTGTGCACACGCAATGACCACTGGTGGATCCATGTTGGTTTTAGTATACGAACACACATGCAATGACTCTAGTACCGGTTTGTGGTTTTAGTATAACAACACATGCAATGACTATAGTGGTTGATCCATGTTTGTTTGTGGAAATAACACACATGCAATGACTCTAGTGGTTGATCCATGTGTGGTTGGTGAAAAGAACACAGATGCAATGACTATAGTGTTGGTTTTAGTATAAGAACACACATGCAATGACTCTAGTGGTTGATCCATGTGTGGTTTGTGGAAAGAACACACATGCAATGACTCTGGTTGATCCATATGTGGTTTGTAGAAAGAACACACATGCAATGACTCTAGTGGTGGATCCATGTGTGGTTTGTGGAAAAGAACACACATGCAATGACTCTAGTACTGGTTTGTGGTTTTAGTATAAGAACACACATGCAATGACTCTAGTGGTTGATCCATGTTGGTTTGTGGAAAGAACACACATGCAATGACTAGTGGTTGATCCATATGTGGTTTGTGGAAAGAACATACATGCAATGACCACTGGTGGATCCATGTTGGTTGTAGTACAAGAACACACATGCAATGACTCTAGTGGTTGATCCATGTTTGTTTGTGGAAATAACACACACGCAATGACTCTAGTGGTTGATCCATGTGTGGTTTGTGAAAAGAACACACATGCAATGACTCTAGTGTTGGTTTTAGTATAAGAACACACATGCAATGACTCTAGTGGTTGATCCATGTGTGGTTTGTGGAAATAACACATATGCAATGACTCTAGTGGTTGATCCATGTGTGGTTTGTGGAAATAACACGCATGCAATGACTATAATGGGTCCAGATGTGGTTTGTGTAAAGAACACACATGCAATGACCACTGGTTGATCCATAAGTTGTTTGTGGAAAAGAACACACATGCAATAACCACTAGTGGATCCATGTGTGGTTTGTGGAAAAGAACACACATGCAATGACTCTAGTGCTGGTTTGTGGGTTGAGTATAAGAACAAATATGCAATGGCTCTAGTGGTTGATCCATGTGTGGTTTGTGGAAAGAACACACATGCAATGACTCTGGTTGATCCATATGTGGTTTGTGGAAAGAAGACACATGCAATGACCACTGGTGGATCCATATGTGGTTTGTGGAAAAGAACACACATGCAATGACTCTAGTACTGGTTTGTGGTTTTAGTATAAGAAGACACATTCAATGACTCTAGTAGTTGATCCATGTGTGGTTTGTGGAAAGAACACACATGAAATGACTCTGTTTGATCCATATGTGGTTTGTGGAAAGAACACACATGAAATGAGTCTAGTGGATCCATGTGTGGTTTGTAGAAAAGAACACACATGCAATGACTCTAGTGCTGGTTTGTGGTTTGAGTATAAGAACAAACATGCAATGGCTCTAGTGGTTGATCCATGTGTGGTTTGTGGAAAGAATACACATGCAATGAGTCTGGTTGATCCATATGTGGTTTGTGGAAAGAACACACATGCAATGACCACTGGTGGATCCATGTGTGGTTTGCGGAAAAGAACACACATGCAATGACTCTAGTACTGGTTTGTGGTTTTAGTATAAGAAGACACATGCAATGACTCTAGTGGTTGATCCATGTGTGGTTTGTGGAAATAACACACATGCAATGACTCTAGTGGTTGATCCATGTGTGGTTTGTGCACATGCAATGACCACTGGTGGATCCATGTTGGTTTTAGTATACGAACACACATGCAATGACTCTAGTACTAGTTTGTGGTTTTAGTATAAGAACACACATGCAATGCCTCTAGTGGTTGATCCATGTTTGTTTGTGGAAATAACACACATGCAATGACTCTAGTGGTTGATCCATGTGTGGTTTGTGGAAATAACACGCATGAAATGACTGTAATGGGTCCACATGTGGTTTGTGTAAAGAACACACATGCAAGGACCAATGGTTGATCCATAAGTTGTTTGTGGAAAATAACACACATGCAATGACTCTAGTGGTTGATCCATGTTTGTTTGTGGAAATAACACACATGCAATGACTCTAGTGGTTGATCCATGTGTGGTTTGTGAAAAGAACACACATGCAATGACTCTAGTGTTGGTTTTAGTATAAGAACACACATGCAATGACTCTAGTGGCTGGTCCATATGTGGTTTGTGGAAAGAACACACATGCAATGACTCTAGTGGTGGATCCATGTTGGTTTTAGTATAAGAACGCACATGCAATGACTCTAGTGTTGGTTTGTGGTTTTAGTATAAGAACAAACATGCAATGACTCTAGTGGGTCCACATGTGTGGTTTGTGGAAAGAACACACATGCAATGACTCTGGTTGATCCATATGTGGTTTGTGGAAAGAACACACATGCAATGACCACTGGTTGATCCATAAGTTGTTTTTGGAAAAGAACACACATGCAATGACCACTGGTGGATCCATGTGTGGTTTGTGGAAAAAAGAACACACATGCAATGACTCCAGTGCTGGTTTGTGGTTTTAGTATAAGAACAAACATGCAATGACTCTAGTGGTTGATCCATGTGTGGTTTGTCGAAAGAACACACATGCAATGACTCTGTTTGATCCATATGTGGTTTGTGGAAAGAACACACATGCAATGACTCTAGTGTTGGATCCATGTGTGGTTTGTGGAAAAGAACACACAGGCAATGGCTCTAGTACTGGTTTGTGATTTTAGTATAAGAACACACATGCAATGACTCTAGTGGTTGATCCATGTTGGTTTGTGGAAAGAACACACATGCAATGACTAGTGGTTGATCCATATGTGGTTTGTGGAAAGAACATACATGCAATGACCACCGGTGGATCCATGTTGGTTTTAGTATAAGAACACACATGCAATGACTCTAGTGGTTGATCCATGTTTGTTTGTGGAAATAACACACATGCAATGACTCCAGTGGTTGATCCATGTGTGGTTTGTGAAATGAACACACATGCAATGACTCTAGTGTTGGTTTTAGTATAAGAACACACATGCAATGACTCCAGTGGTTAATCCATGTGTGGTTTGTGGAAATAACACCTATGCAATGACTCTAGTGGTTGATCCATGTGTGGTTTGTGGAAATAACACACATGCAATGACTCTGGTTGATCCATATGTGGTTTGTGGAAAGAACACACATGCAATGACCACTGGTGGATCCATGTGTGGTTTGTGGAAAAGAACACAGATGCAATGAATCTAGTGCTGGTTTGTTGTTTTAGTATAAGAACACACATGCAATGACTCTAGTGGTTGATCCATGTGTGGTTTGTGGAAAGAAGACACATGCAATGACCACTGGTGGATCCATGTTGGTTTTATTATAAGAACACACATGCAATGACTCTAGTGGTTGATCCATGTTTGTTTGTGTAAATAACACACATGCAATGACTCTAGTGGTTGATCCATGTGTGGTTTGTGAAAAAACACACATGCAATGAGTCTAGTGGTGGTTTTAGTATAAGAACAAACATGCAATGACTCTAGTGGTTGATCCATGTGTGGTTTGTGGAAAGAACATACATGCAATGACTCTGGTTGATCCATATGTGGTTTGTGGAAAGAACACACATGCAATGACTCTAGTGGTGGATCCATGTGTGGTTTGTGGAAAAGAACACACATGCAATGACTCTAGTGGTTGATACATGTGTGATTTGTGGAAATAACACACATGCAATGACTCTGGTTGATCCATATGTGGTTTGTGGAAAGAACACACATGCAATGACCACTGGTGGACCCATGTGTGGTTTGTGGAAAAGAACACACATGCAATGACTCTAGTGGTGGTTTATGGTTTTAGTATAAGAACACACATGCAATAACTCTAGTGGTTGATCCATGTGTGGTTTGTGGAAAGAACACACATGCAATGACCACTGGTGGATGCATGTTGGTTTTATTATAAGAACACACATGCAATGACTCTAGTGGTTGATCCAGTTTGTTTGTGGAAATAACACACATGCAATGACTCTAGTGGTTGATCCATATGTGGTTTGTGAAAAGAACACACATGCAATGATTCTAGTGTTGGTTTTAGTATAAGAACAAACATGCAATGACTCTAGTGGTTGATCCATGTGTGGTTTGTGGAAAGAACACATATGCAATGACTAGTGGATGATCCATGTGTGGTTTGTGGAAATAACACACATGCAATGACTCTGGTTGATCCATATGTGGTTTGTGGAAAGAACACACATGCAATGACCACTTGTGGATCCATGTGTGGTTTGTGGAAAAGAACACACATGCAATGACTCTAGTGCTGATTTGTGGTTTGAGTATAAGAACAAACATGCAATGGCTCTAGTGGTTGATCCATGTGTGGTTTGTGGAAAGAACACACATGCAATGACTCTGGTTGATCCATATGTGGTTTGTGGAAAGAACACACATGCAATGACCACTGGTGGATCCATATGTGGTTTGTGGAAAAGAACACACATGCAATGACTCTAGTACTGGTTTGTGGTTAGTATAACAACACACATGCAATGACTCTAGTGGTTGAGCCATGTGTGGTTTGTGGAAATTACACACATGCAATGACTCTAGTGGTTGATCCATGTGTGGTTTGTGCACATGCAATGACCACTGGTGGATCCATGTTGGTTTTAGTATACGAACACACATGCAATGACTCTAGTACCGGTTTGTGGTTTTAGTATAAGAACACGCATGCAATGACTATAGTGGTTGATCCATGTTTGTTTGTGGAAATAACACACGTGCAATGACTCTAGTGGTTGATCCATGTGTGGTTTGTGAAAAGAACACAGATGCAATGACTCTAGTGTTGGTTTTAGTATAAGAACACACATGCAATGACTCTAGTGGTTGATCCATGTGTGGTTTGTGGAAAGAACACACATGCAATGACTCTGGTTGATCCATATGTGGTTTGTATAAAGAACACACATGCAATGACTCTAGTGGTGGATCCATGTGTGGTTTTTGGAAAAGAACACACATGCAATGACTCTAGTACTAGTTTGTGGTTTTAGTATAAGAACACACATGCAATGACTCTAGTGGTTGATCCATGTTGGTTTGTGGAAAGAACACACATGCAATGACTAGTGGTTGATCCATATTTGGTTTGTGGAAAGAACATACATGCAATGACTACTGGTGGATCCATGTTGGTTTTAGTATAAGAACACACATGCAATGACTCTAGTGGTTGATCCATGTTTGTTTGTGCAAATAACACACATGCAATGACTCTAGTGTTGGTTTTAGTATAAGAACACACATGCAATGACTCTAGTGGTTGATCCATCTGTGGTTTGTGGAAATAACACATATGCAATGACTCTAGTGGTTGATCCATGTGTGGTTTGTGGAAATAACACGCATGCAATGACTATAATGGGTCCAGATGTGGTTTGTGTAAAGAACACACATGCAATGACCACTGGTTGATCCATAAGTTGTTTGTGGAAAAGAACACACATGAAATGAGTCTAGTGGATCCATGTGTGGTTTGTAGAAAAGAACACACATGCAATGACTCTAGTGCTAGTTTGTGGTTTGAGTATAAGAACAAACATGAAATGGCTCTAGTGGTTGATCCATGTGTGGTTTGTGGAAAGAACACACATGCAATGACTCTGGTTGATCCATATGTGGTTTGTGGAAAGAACACACATGCAATGACCACTGGTGGACCCATGTGTGGTTTGTGGAAAAGAACAAACATGCAATGACTCTAGTGCTGGTTTGTGGTTTTAGTATAAGAACACACATGCAATAACTCTAGTGGTTGATCCATGTGTGGTTTGTGGAAAGAACACACATGCAATGACCATTGGTGGATCCATGTTGGTTTTATTATAAGAACACACATGCAATGACTCTAGTGGTTGATCCATGTTTGTTTGTGGAAATAACACACATGCAATGACTCTAGTGGTTGATCCATATGTGGTTTGTGAAAAGAACACACATGCAATGACTCTAGTGTTGGTTTTAGTATAAGAACAAACATGCAATGACTCTAGTGGTTGATCCATGTGTGGTTTGTGGAAAGAACACATATGCAATGATTAGTGTATGATCCATGTGTGGTTTGTGGAAATAACACACATGCAATGACTCTGGTTGATCCATATGTGGTTTGTGGAAAGAACACACATGCAATGACCACTGGTGGATCCATGTGTGGTTTGTGGAAAAGAACACACATGCAATGACTCTAGTGCTGATTTGTGGTTTGAGTATAAGAACAAACATGCAATGGCTCTAGTGGTTGATCCATGTGTGGTTTGTGGAAAGAACACGCATGCAATGACTCTGGTTGATCCATATGTGGTTTGTGGAAAGAACACACATGCAATGACCACTGGTGGATCCATATGTGGTTTGTGGAAAAGAACACACATGCAATGACTCTAGTACTGGTTTATGGTTTTAGTATAACAACACACATGCAATGACTCTAGTGGTTGAGCCACGTGTGCTTTGTGGAAATAACACACATGCAATGACTCTAGTGGTTGATCCATGTGTGGTTTGTGCACATGCAATGACCACTGGTGGATCCATGTTGGTTTTAGTATACGAACACACATGAAATGACTCTAGTACCGGTTTGTGGTTTTAGTATAAGAACACGCATGCAATGACTATAGTGGTTGATCCATGTTTGTTTGTGGAAATAACACACATGCAATGACTCTAGTGGTTGATCCATGTGTGGTTTGTGAAAAGAACACAGATGCAATGACTCTAGTGTTGGTTTTAGTATAAGAACACACATGCAATGACTCTAGTGGTTGATCCATGTGTGGTTTGTGGAAAGAACACACATGCAATGACTCTGGTTGATCCATATGTGGTTTGTAGAAAGAACACACATGCAATGACTCTAGTGGTGGATCCATGTGTGGTTTGTGGAAAAGAACACACATGCAATGACTCTAGTACTGGTTTGTGGTTTTAGTATAAGAACACACATGCAATGGCTCTAGTGGTTGATCCATGTTGGTTTATGGAAAGAACACACATGCAATGACTAGTGGTTGATCCATATTTGGTTTGTGGAAAGAACTACATGCAATGACCACTGGTGGATCCATGTTGGTTTTAGTATAAGAACACACATGCAATGACTCTAGTGGTTGATCCATGTTTGTTTGTGGAAGTAACACACATGCAATGACTCTAGTGGTTGATCCATGTGTGGTTTGTGAAAAGAACACACATGCAATGGCTCTAGTGTTGTGTAACATCCCAAAAATCATGTTTCAAAAACTCATTCATATCATTCTTGCATCATTCATTCATATAGGGTTTTTGTCAAAATCATTTAGATACAGAAGTTTGAGCTATGATTTCATGTGGGCAATTTATCTCAATTGGCCATCACCCTTTGGGATTTGATTGTCCATGATCTTGTTTGCTTGCCTCCATGGTTGGAAAGATTAGGAGTAGCATTTAAACCCAAAATTCCAATTTAGAAATTTTTCTAAACCCTATTCCAAATATTTGCCAACTAGAGCAAACTCTGTTTATTTTGAAACCCAAGCTTGACCAAGCCTTTGCAAGGTAACCACTAGGATATTTGAATGTTTTTGAACCTACAGAACCCTGCTAAAATTCCCAAAACAGTTTGAATTCAAAAGGATTTGAATTCATATCAAATTCTAGTCAGAAAATGGAATTAGAAAAAGAAAAGGCTTAAAGAAAGGAAAAGGGCCGAGCGGCCAGAATCTGGCCCAACAGCGGATGAAGCCCAGCAAGCCCACCCGGGGATCTCCTTTTCCTTCTCACACGCGCGAGCCCACGCAGACAAACGCTGACAGCCCAACCCCACCAACACCTCGCACTCTTCGCTGACGAGCGGGCCCGGTCCACGTCGGCCTCGTCTTCCCCAGACCGCGCCTGCGACCACGTCGCTGCAGCAGTGAAGGCCGGTAATGGCGCGGCGTAAATGGGCATTAAAACTCGAGCGTTTCCTGTCGATTCCCCGGCTATAAGATCCTCTCTGCCCCGCGATCTTTTTCCCCCAGACACCTCGCTCACTCCGCCACCAGGCTGTCCTCAATCAGCTTTGCACCGCCGCAGACAGAGCCTCTCCGGCGAGCGATTCAGGTGAGCCTCGAGTTCCCCTCTGCCTATCGTTCTTACTATCTGACTCAGTGTGTCTTTGCGCATCTCCTGACCTCACTAGTCTGTCCTGTACTGCCCCAGGTCGCCGGTTCCACTTGACACCGCAAGCACCGACGGCGACATCAACTCCGACGAGTTTTCTCGGTAGATACAGACCGCCCCTCGCCTTCCCGTTCATGCTCACTACTTCGCCTTGACTCTGTGAATCTAACCGTGTCCTCGCTTTGCCTTGGGGTGATCCACAGCAACGTCCACGACGACCACCCGACGCACCCGACGCCGCCACGAACTCCGGTGAGCAATCGCAGCCGTGCCCGAGCGCCCCGTGACCAACCGCGAGTACGACGAGCTTCGCCGTGACCCCCTGAGCCCGGTGAGATACTCCTCTTTCTCCCTCTCCGTCTGCATCATCGGCAACGTCATCGACCGACAGCTCCGCCGCCGGTAGCCGCCGCTCCGCCGCCAGTTCTTGGCCAGGGAAATAGCCGCCGTTAGATCTGTATCGTAGCGCTAGGATAGATCCACTTAACCCCGAAGCGGTACGCGATCTGAGCCGCCAGATTTCATTTAGATCCTACGGCTGTGGAGCTCGATCCAGTGCGAAACGGTACGGGCGAATAAGAACATGACGCGTGGCTAGGTTAGATCTGAAAATAGAATTTAAAACCAGAAATTTGATCCAAATTCAAATGCCTATATCTTTTGAATTCCACGTTGGAAATTTGCAAACTTTATACCGTTGGATTCAGAAAAACAAGACCTTTCTGCCTATCCTTTTTGTTTAGCAAATAGTAACCATTAGATTGACTTAAATTTCAGAAACTTGTTTGAGACCTTTTTGAGAATAGATTTAGTTTAGTATTTTGTTTTAGGGTTATTTAAGTTGTCTTGGCTACTTTGTGACTTGTTTAGTTTCCGTTTTCATGCACTTGCTTGGTTGAGTTTTAAAAAAAAAATCATCACTTGGTAGATTCCTGCATGCATGCATTCATAATATTTTTGTTTGTAGATATTTGTGTGTAATTGTGTGCTACAACTTTGTGTGTAGATTTTGCTAGTGATTGTGATTGTGATGAGTGCTACTCCCCACACTACCAAGGCAAGTGGTATCTTCATGAATATTCCATTCCTATATTTTATATATGCATTAGTAATATTTTTCCAAATATAGGACTTGCATGTTTTTTTTGCTAAGTATAAACTATGCTATGGGGAAACCTAGTAGGTGAAGCCTTAGTGAGAATTTCCTAAGTCAAGATTCCTATTACTATCATGCTTAGCCTAGCTATTAGAAAACAAGGGTGGTTTATATATTCACATTATGGAAAAATATTCTAAGTCTAAGGACTTGTTTTTATTTAACAAAACAACTAAGTTAATGAATCACCTGGGTGGAATGGATGGATTGGTTATGTTGAGTGGTTACACAAGGCCAGGGGTACTGGTGAACCTTGTGTATCTCACTTGTGGATGGCCACCCAGGAAACAAAGAGATTTGAGATGTCAAATGTTGAGAAGCTTCAAGTGCAACCACTTGGCATTATGGGCTCTGCCATGATCTTAGGATGCTAGAACTTAGTCTCTTGGACAGAGGGTGGTAGATGGGTTGATAGGTTGGAACGCGTCCATTTGACTAAGGAAAGGCTACTGAAGGATCATGTCTTGGGAAACCAAGGCTTGTGGGGAAAGTGCACCACCTCTGCAGAGTGTAAAACCTAAGTACTTAGCCATGTCCTTGGTAAAGGACAATTTGAGCATCAAGACATGGAAACTTCAAGAATCTCATCACTCCAATTTCAAAAATAAAACTTGTGGGTGAACAAGGGTAAAAGGATCTTCAGTCATTGATTGGTAGATGCCCTGAGTGGATCTAGAGTCTTTGATTGGTAGATGCCTTGGGAGTTTTGTGCCAAGCAAAAACTTAGTGTTTTCAAAAAGTTAAGGAAAAATCTATTTTGAGCAATGCAAGCCTAAGCTCCACCAGCCAAATGCATATAGTATTATAGTCCACTTAAAATATACTAAGGTATCACTTGCCAATACTATTCCAAAGTATTGACCCTCTGTGGCTGTAACTTATGATGTTGCAGGTTACTCTGATGATGAATAGGAGTCATGAGTCTACACTCAACATGCTTGCCTGTGGCACATGAAGATGAAGACTTATGTTTATTTACATATTCCATAAACTCTTGTATTAGGCCTTTGGCCATGAGTTGTAAAAGACTATGTTTTATCTCTGGAATGACTGTAATAAACGACCTTTGTATCTGTGTACTTCATCTTAAACTGTGGATGCTAGCTTTGATCCAGGGACTAGCATTGCAATCACAGGGATCTTTTCCTTTACAAAGGAGGGATCTTACATGTTGGTTTTAGTATAAGAACACACATGCAATGACTCTAGTGGTTGATCCATGTGTGGTTTGTGGAAATAACACATATGCAATGACTCTAGTGGTTGATCCATGTGTGGTTTGTGGAAATAACACGCATGCACTGACTATAATGGGTCCAGATGTGGTTTGTGTAAAGAACACACATGTAATGACCACTGGTTGATCCATAAGTTGTTTGTGGAAAAGAACACACATGAAATGAGTCTAGTGGATCCATGTGTGGTTTGTAGAAAAGAACACACATGCAATGACTCTAGTGCTAGTTTGTGGTTTGAGTATAAGAACAAACATGCAATGGCTCTAGTGGTTGATCCATGTGTGGTTTGTGGAAAGAACACACATGCAGTGACCACCGGTGGATCCATGTGTGGTTTGTGGAAAAGAACACACATGCAATGACTCTAGTACTGGTTTGTGGTTTTAGTATAAGAAGACACATGCAAAGACTCTAGTGGTTGATCCATGTGTGGTTTGTGGAAATAACACACATGCAATGACTCTAGTGGTTGATCCATGTGTGGTTTGTGCACATGCAATGACCACTGGTGGATCCATGTTGGTTTTAGTATACGAACACACATGTAATGACTCTAGTACTGGTTTGTGGTTTTAGTATAAGAACACACATGCAATGCCTCTAGTGGTTGATCCATGTTTGTTTTTGGAAATAACACACATGCAATGACTCTTGTGGTTGATCCATGTGTGGTTTGTGAAAAAACACACATGCAATGAGTCTAGTGTTGGTTTTAGTATAAGAACAAACATGCAATGAATCTAGTGGTTGATCCATGTGTGGTTTGTGGAAAGAACATACATGCAATGACTCTGGTTGATCCATATGTGGTTTTTGGAAAGAACACACATGCAATGACTCTAGTGGTGGATCCATGTGTGGTTTGTGGAAAAGAACACACATGCAATGACTCTAGTGGTTGATCCATGTGTGATTTGTGGAAATAACACACATGCAATGACTCTGGTTGATCCATATGTGGTTTGTGGAAAGAACACACATGCAATGACCACTGGTGGACCCATGTGTGGTTTGTGGAAAAGAACACACATGCAATGACTCTAGTGCTGGTTTGTGGTTTTAGTATAAGAACATACATGCAATAACTCTAGTGGTTGATCCATGTGTGGTTTGTGGAAAGAACACACATGCAATGACCACTGGTGGATCCATGTTGGTTTTATTATAAGAACACACATGCAATGACTCTAGTGGTTGATCCATGTTTGTTTGTGGAAATAACACACATGCAATGACTCTAGTGGTTGATCCATATGTGGTTTGTGAAAAGAACACACATGCAATGACTCTAGTGTTGGTTTTAGTATAAGAACAAACATGCAATGACTCTAGTGGTTGATCCATGTGTGGTTTGTGGAAAGAACACATATGCAATAACTAGTGGATGATCCATGTGTGGTTTGTGGAAATAACACACATGCAATGACTCTGGTTGATCCATATGTGGTTTCTGGAAAGAACACACATGCAATGACCACTGGTGGATCCATGTGTGGTTTGTGGAAAAGAACACACATGCAATGACTCTAGTGGTTGATCCATGTGTGGTTTGTGCACATGCAATGACCACTGGTTTGAGTATAAGAACAAATATGCAATGGCTCTAGTGGTTGATCCATGTGTGGTTTGTGGAAAGAACACACATGCAATGACTCTGGTTGATCCATATGTGGTTTGTGGAAAGAACACACATGCAATGACCACTGGTGGATCCATATGTGGTTTGTGGAAAATAACACACATGCAATGACTCTAGTACTGGTTTGTGGTTTTAGTATAACAACACACATGCAATGACTCTAGTGGTTGAGCCACGTGTGGTTTGTGGAAATAACACACATGCAATGACTCTAGTGGTTGATCCATGTGTGGTTTGTGCACATGCAATGACCACTGGTGGATCCATGTTGGTTTTAGTATACGAACACACACGCAATGACTCTAGTACCGGTTTGTGGTTTTAGTATAAGAACACGCATGCAATGACTATAGTGGTTGATCCATGTTTGTTTGTGGAAATAACACACATGCAATGACTCTAGTGGTTGATCCATGTGTGGTTTGTGAAAAGAACACAGATGCAATGACTCTAGTGTTGGTTTTAGTATAAGAACACACATGCAATGACTCTAGTGGTTGATCCATGTGTGGTTTGTGGAAAGAACACACATGCAATGACTCTGGTTGATCCATATTTGGTTTGTAGAAAGAACACACATGCAATGACTCTAGTGGTGGATCCATGTGTGGTTTTTGGAAAAGAACACACATGCAATGACTCTAGTACTAGTTTGTGGTTTTAGTATAAGAACACACATGCAATGACTCTAGTGGTTGATCCATGTTGGTTTGTTGAAAGAACACACATGCAATGACTAGTGGTTGATCCATATTTGGTTTGTGGAAAGAGCATACATGCAATGACCACTGGTGGATCCATGTTGGTTTTAGTATAAGAACACACATGCAATGACTCTAGTGGTTGATCCATGTTTGTTTGTGGAAATAACACACATGCAATGACTCTAGTGGTTGATCCATGTGTGGTTTGTGAAAAGAACACACATGCAATGGCTCTAGTGTTGGTTTTAGTATAAGAACACACATGCAATGACTCTAGTGGTTGATCCATGTGTGGTTTGTGGAAATAACACATATGCAATGACTCTAGTGGTTGATCCATGTGTGGTTTGTGGAAATAACACGCATGCACTGACTATAATGGGTCCAGATGTGGTTTGTGTAAAGAACACACATGCAATGACCACTGGTTGATCCATAAGTTGTTTGTGGAAAAGAACACACATGAAATGAGTCTAGTGGATCCATGTGTGGTTTGTAGAAAAGAACACACATGCAATGACTCTAGTGCTAGTTTGTGGTTTGAGTATAAGAACAAACATGCAATGGCTCTAGTGGTTGATCCATGTGTGGTTTGTGGAAAGAACACACATGCAATGACTCTGGTTGATCCATATGTGGTTTGTGGAAAGAACACACATGCAATGACCACCGGTGGATCCATGTGTGGTTTGTGGAAAAGAACACACATGCAATGACTCTAGTACTGGTTTATGGTTTTAGTATAAGAAGACACATGCAATGACTCTAGTGGTTGATGCATGTGTGGTTTGTGGAAATAACACACATGCAATGACTCTAGTGGTTGATCCATGTGTGGTTTATGCACATGCAATGACCACTGGTGGATCCATGTTGGTTTTAGTATACGAACACACATGTAATGACTCTAGTACTGGTTTGTGGTTTTAGTATAAGAACACACATGCAATGCCTCTAGTGGTTGATCCATGTTTGTTTGTGGAAATAACACACATGCAATGACTCTAGTACTGGTTTGTGGTTTTAGTATAAGAAGACACATGCAATGACTCTAGTGGTTGATGCATGTGTGGTTTGTGGAAATAACACACATGCAATGACTCTAGTGGTTGATCCATGTGTGGTTTATGCACATGCAATGACAACTGGTGGATCCATGTTGGTTTTAGTATACGAACACACATGTAATGACTCTAGTACTGGTTTGTGGTTTTAGTATAAGAACACACATGCAATGCCTCTAGTGGTTGATCCATGTTTGTTTGTGGAAATAACACACATGCAATGACTCTAGTGGTTGATCCATGTGTGGTTTGTGAAAAGAACACACATGCAATGACTCTAGTGGTTGATCCATGCGTGGTTTGTGGAAATAACACCTATGCAATGACTCTAGTGGTTGATCCATGTGTGGTTTGTGCAAATAACACGCATGAAATGACTGTAATGGGTCCACATGTGGTTTGTGTAAAGAACACACATGCAATGACCACTGGTTGATCCATAAGTTGTTTGTGGAAAATAACACACATGCAATGAGTCTAGTGGATCCATGTGTGGTTTGTGGAAAAGAACACACATGCAATGACTCTAGTGCTGGTTTGTGGTTTTAGTATAAGAACAAACATGCAATGACTCTAGTGGTTGATCCATGTGTGGTTTGTGGAAAGAACACACATGCAATGACTCTGGTTGATCCATATATGGTTTGTGGAAAGAAGACACATGCAATGACCACTGGTGGATCCATGTGTGGTTTGTGGAAAAGAACACACATGCAATGACTCTAGTGCTAGTTTGTGGTTTTAGTATAAGAACAAACATGCAATGACTCTAGTGGGTTATCCATGTGTGGTTTGTGGAAAGAACACACATGCAATGACTCTGGTTGATCCATATGTGGTTTGTGGAAAGAACACACATGCAATGACCACTTGTGGATCCATGTGTGGTTTGTGGAAAAGAACACACATGCAATGACTAGTGCTGGTTTGTGGTTTTAGTATAAGAACACACATGCAATGACTCTAGTAGTTGATCCATGTGTGATTTGTGGAAAGAACACACATGCAATGACCACTAGTGGATCCATGTTGGTTTTAGTATAAGAACACACATGCAATGACTCTAGTGGTTGATCCATGTTTGTTTGTGGAAATAACACACATGCAATGACTCTAGTGGTTGATCTATGTTTGTTTGTGGAAATAACACACATGCAATGACTCTAGTGGTTGATCCATGTGTGGTTTGTGAAAAGAACACACATGCAATGACTCTAGTGTTGGTTTTAGTATAAGAACAAACATGCAATGACTCTAGTGGTTGATCCATGTGTGGTTTGTGGAAAGAACACATATGCAATGACTAGTGGTTGATCCATGTGTGGTTTGTGGAAATAACACACATGCAATGACTGTAATGGGTCCACATGTGGTTTGTGGAAAGAACACACAAGCAATGACCACTGGTTGATCCATAAGTTGTTTGTGGAAAAGAACACACATGCAATAACCACTGCTGGATCCATGTGTGGTTTGTGGAAAAGAACACACATGCAATGACTCTAGTGCTGGTTTGTGGGTTGAGTATAAGAACAAACATGCAATGGCTCTAGTGGTTGATCCATGTGTGGTTTGTGGAAACAACACACATGCAATGACTCTGGTTGATCCATATGTGGTTTGTGGAAAGAACACACATGCAATTACCACTAGTGGATCCATATGTGGTTTGTGGAAAAGAACAGACATGCAATGACTCTAGTACTGGTTTGTGGTTTTAGTATAAGAACACCCATGAAATGACTCTAGTGGTTGATCCATGTGTGGTTTGTGGAAATAACACACATGCAATGACTCCAGTGGTTGATCCATGTGTGGTTTGTGCACATGCAATGACCAGTGGTGGATCCATGTTGGTTTTAGTGTACAAACACACATGCAATGACTCTAGTACTGGTTTGTGGTTTTAGTATAAGAACACACATGCAATGACTCTAGTGGTTGATCCATGTTTGTTTGTGCAAATAACACACATGCAATGACTAGTGGTTGATCCATGTGTGGTTTGTGAAAAGAACACACATGCAATGACACTAGTGTTGGTTTTAGTATAAGAACACACATGCAATGACTCTAGTGGCTGGTCCATATGTGGTTTGTGGAAAGAACACACATGCAATGACTCTAGTGGTGGATCCATGTTGGTTTTAGTATAAGAGCACACATGCAATGACTCTAGTGTTGGTTTGTGGTTTTAGTATAAGAACAAACATGCAATGACTCTAGTGGGTCCACATGTGTGGTTTGTGGAAAGAACACACATGCAATGACTCTGGTTGATCCATATGTGGTTTGTGGAAAGAACACACATGCAATGACCACTAGTTCATCCATAAGTTGTTTGTGGAAAAGAACACACATGGAATGACCACTGGTGGATCCATGTGTGGTTTGTGGAAAAAAACACACATGCAATGACTCTAGTGTTGGTTTGTGGTTTTAGTATAAGAACAAACATGCAATGACTCTAGTAGTTGATCCATGTGTGGTTTGTGGAAAGAACACACATGCAATGACTCTGTTTGATCCATGTGGTTTGTGGAAAGAACACACATGCAATGACTCTAGTGTTGGATCCATGTGTGGTTTGTGGAAAAGCAATGACTCTAGTACTGGTTTGTGGTTTTAGTATAAGAACACACATGCAATGACTCTAGTGGTTGATCCATGTTGGTTTGTGGAAAGAACACACATGCAATGACTAGTGGTTGATCCATATGTGGTTTGTGGAAAGAACATACATGCAATGACCACTAGTGGATCCATGTTGGTTTTAGTATAAGAACACACATGCAATGACTCTAGTGGTTGATCCATGTTTGTTTGTGGAAATAACACACATGCAATGACTCTTGTGGTTGATCCATGTGTGGTTTGTGAAAAGAACACACATGCAATGACTCTAGTGGTTAATCCATGTGTGGTTTGTGGAAATAACACCTATGCAATGACTCTAGTGGTTGATCCATGTGTGGTTTGTGGAAATAACACGCATGAAATGACTGTAATGGGTCCACATGTGGTTTGTGTAAAGAACGCACATGCAATGACCACTGGTTGATCCATAAGTTGCTTGTGGAAAATAACACACATGCAATGAGTCTAGTGGATCCATGTGTGGTTTGTGGAAAAGAACACACATGCAATGACTCTAGTGCTGGTTTGTGGTTTTAGTATAAGAACAAACATGCAATGACTCTAGTGGTTGATCCATGTGTGGTTTGTGGAAAGAACACACATGCAATGACTCTGGTTGATCCATATGCGGTTTGTGGAAAGAACTGACATGCAATGTCCACTGGTGGATCCATGTGTGGTTTGTGCAAAAGAACACACATGCAATGACTCTAGTGCTAGTTTGTGGTTTTAATATAAGAACAAACATGCAATGACTCTAGTGGTTGATCCATGTGTGGTTTGTGGAAAGAACACACATGCAATGACTCTGGTTGATCCATGTGTGGTTTGTGGAAACAACACACATGGAATGACTCTAGTACTCGTTTGTGGAAAAGAACACACATGCAATGACTCTAGTACTGGTTTGTGGTTTTAGTATAAGAACACACATGCAATGATTCTAGTGGTTGATCCATGTGTGGTTTGTGGAAATAACACACATGCAATGAATCTAGTGGTTGATCCATGTGTGGTTTGTGGAAAGAACACACATGCAATGACCACTGGAGGATCCATGTGGGTTTTAGTATAAGAACACACACATGCAATGACTCTAGTACTGGTTTGTGGCTTTAGTATAAGAATACACATGCAATGACTCTAGTGGTTGATCCATGTGTGGTTTGTGGAAATAACACACATGCAATGACTCTAGTGGTTGATCCATGTGTGGTTTGTGGAAAGAACACACATGCAATGACCACTGGCGGATCCATGTTGGTTTTAGTATAAGAACACACATGCAATGACTCTAGTGGTTGATCCATGTTTGTTTGTGGAAATAACACACATGCAATGACTCTAGTGGTTGATCCATGTGTGGTTTGTGAAAAGAACACACATGCAATGACTCTAGTGTTGGTTTTAGTATAAGAACACACATGCAATGACTCTAGTGTTGGTTTTAGTATAAGAACATACATGCAATGACTCTAGTGGTTGATCTATGTGTGGTTTGTGGAAATAACACACATGCAATGACTGTAATGGGTCCACATATGTGGTTTGTGGAAAGAACACACATGCAATGACTTTGGTTGATCCATATGTGGTTTGTGCAAAGAACACACATGCAATGACCACTGGTGGAGCCATGTGTGGTTTGTGGAAAAGAACACACATGCAATGACTCTAGTGCTGGTTTGTAGTTTTAGTATAAGAACAAACATGCAATGACTCTAGTGGTTGATCCATGTGTGGTTTGTGCAAAGAACACACATGCAATGACTCTGGTTGATCCATATGTGGTATGTGGAAAGAACACGCATGCAATGACCACTGGTGGATCCATGTGTGGTTTGTGGAAAAGAAAACACATGCAATGAATCTAGTGCCGGTTTGTGGTTTTAGTATAAGAACAAACATGCAATGACTCGAGTGGTTGATCCATGTGTGGTTTGTGGAGAGAACACACATGCAATGACTCTGGTTGATCCATATGTGGTTTGTGGAAAGAACACACATGCAATGACCACTGGTGGATCCATGTGTGAGTTTGTGGAAAAGAACAAACATGCAATGACTCTAGTACTGGTTTGTGGTTTTAGTATAAGAACACACATGCAATGACTCTAGTGGTTGATCCATGTGTGGTTTGTGGAAATAACACACATGCAAAGACTCTAGTGGTTGATCCATGCGTGGTTTGTGCACATGCAATGACCACTGGTGGATCCATGTTGGTTTTAGTATAAGAACACACATGCAATGACTCTAGTACTGGTTTGTGGTTTTAGTACAAGAACACACATGCAATGACTCTAGTGGTTGATCCATGTGTGGTTTGTGGAAATAACACACATGCAATGACTCTAGTGGTTTATCCATGTGTAGTTTGTGGAAAGAACACACATGCAATGACAATTGGTGGATCCATGTTGGTTTTAGTATAAGAACACACATGCAATGACTCTAGTGGTTGATCCATGTTTGTTTGTGGAAATAACACACATGCGATGACTCTAGTTGTTGATCCATGTGTGGTTTGTGAAAAGAACACACATGCAATGACTCTAGTGTTGGTTTTAGTATAAGAACACACATGCAATGACTCTAGTGGTTGATCCATGTGTGGTTTGTGGAGAGAACACATATGCAATGACTCTAGTGGTTGATCCATGTGTGGTTTGTGGAAATAACACACATGCAATGACTGTAATGGGTCCACATGTGTGTTTTGTGGAAAGAACACACATGCAATGACTCTGGTTGATCCATATGTGGTCTGTGGAAAGAACACACATGCAATGACCACTGGTTGATCCATGTGTGGTTTGTGGAAAGAACACACATGCAATGACTCTAGTGCTGGTTTGTGGTTTTAGTATAGGAACAAACATGCAATGACTGTAGTGGTTGATCCATGTGTGGTTTGTGGAAAGAACACACATGCAATGACTCTGGTTGATCCATATGTGGTCTGTGGAAAGAACACACATGCAATGACCACTGGTGGATCCATGTGTGGTTTGTGGAAAAGAACACACATGCAATGACTCTAGTGCTGGTTTGTGGTTTTAGTATAAGAACAAACATGCAATGACTCTAGTGGTTGATCCATGTGTGGTTTGTGGAAAGAACACACATGCAATGACTCTGGTTGATCCATATGTGGTTTGTGGAAAGAACACACATGCAATGACCACTGGTGGATCCATGTGTGGTTTGTGGAAAAGAACACACATGCAATGACTCTAGTACTGGTTTGTGGTTTTAGTATAAGAACACACATGCAATGACTCTAGTGGTTGATCCATGTGTGGTTTGTGGAAATAACACACATGCAATGACTCTAGTGGTTGATCCATGTGTGGTTTGTGCACATGCAATGACCACTGGTGGATCCATGTTGGTTTTAGTATAAGAACAAACATGCAATGACTCTAGTGGTTGATCCATGTGTGGTTTGTGGAAAGAACACACATGCAATGACTCTGGTTGATCCATATATGGTTTGTGGAAAGAAGACACATGCAATGACCACTGGTGGATCCATGTGTGGTTTGTGGAAAAGAACACACATGCAATGACTCTAGTGCTAGTTTGTGGTTTTAGTATAAGAACAAACATGCAATGACTCTAGTGGGTTATCCATGTGTGGTTTGTGGAAAGAACACACATGCAATGACTCTGGTTGATCCATATGTGGTTTGTGGAAAGAACACACATGCAATGACCACTTGTGGATCCATGTGTGGTTTGTGGAAAAGAACACACATGCAATGACTAGTGCTGGTTTGTGGTTTTAGTATAAGAACACACATGCAATGACTCTAGTAGTTGATCCATGTGTGATTTGTGGAAAGAACACACATGCAATGACCACTAGTGGATCCATGTTGGTTTTAGTATAAGAACACACATGCAATGACTCTAGTGGTTGATCCATGTTTGTTTGTGGAAATAACACACATGCAATGACTCTAGTGGTTGATCTATGTTTGTTTGTGGAAATAACACACATGCAATGACTCTAGTGGTTGATCCATGTGTGGTTTGTGAAAAGAACACACATGCAATGACTCTAGTGTTGGTTTTAGTATAAGAACAAACATGCAATGACTCTAGTGGTTGATCCATGTGTGGTTTGTGGAAAGAACACATATGCAATGACTAGTGGTTGATCCATGTGTGGTTTGTGGAAATAACACACATGCAATGACTGTAATGGGTCCACATGTGGTTTGTGGAAAGAACACACAAGCAATGACCACTGGTTGATCCATAAGTTGTTTGTGGAAAAGAACACACATGCAATAACCACTGCTGGATCCATGTGTGGTTTGTGGAAAAGAACACACATGCAATGACTCTAGTGCTGGTTTGTGGGTTGAGTATAAGAACAAACATGCAATGGCTCTAGTGGTTGATCCATGTGTGGTTTGTGGAAACAACACACATGCAATGACTCTGGTTGATCCATATGTGGTTTGTGGAAAGAACACACATGAAATTACCACTAGTGGATCCATATGTGGTTTGTGGAAAAGAACAGACATGCAATGACTCTAGTACTGGTTTGTGGTTTTAGTATAAGAACACCCATGAAATGACTCTAGTGGTTGATCCATGTGTGGTTTGTGGAAATAACACACATGCAATGACTCCAGTGGTTGATCCATGTGTGGTTTGTGCACATGCAATGACCAGTGGTGGATCCATGTTGGTTTTAGTGTACAAACACACATGCAATGACTCTAGTACTGGTTTGTGGTTTTAGTATAAGAACACACATGCAATGACTCTAGTGGTTGATCCATGTTTGTTTGTGCAAATAACACACATGCAATGACTAGTGGTTGATCCATGTGTGGTTTGTGAAAAGAACACACATGCAATGACACTAGTGTTGGTTTTAGTATAAGAACACACATGCAATGACTCTAGTGGCTGGTCCATATGTGGTTTGTGGAAAGAACACACATGCAATGACTCTAGTGGTGGATCCATGTTGGTTTTAGTATAAGAGCACACATGCAATGACTCTAGTGTTGGTTTGTGGTTTTAGTATAAGAACAAACATGCAATGACTCTAGTGGGTCCACATGTGTGGTTTGTGGAAAGAACACACATGCAATGACTCTGGTTGATCCATATGTGGTTTGTGGAAAGAACACACATGCAATGACCACTGGTTCATCCATAAGTTGTTTGTGGAAAAGAACACACATGGAATGACCACTGGTGGATCCATGTGTGGTTTGTGGAAAAAAACACACATGCAATGACTCTAGTGTTGGTTTGTGGTTTTAGTATAAGAACAAACATGCAATGACTCTAGTAGTTGATCCATGTGTGGTTTGTGGAAAGAACACACATGCAATGACTCTGTTTGATCCATGTGGTTTGTGGAAAGAACACACATGCAATGACTCTAGTGTTGGATCCATGTGTGGTTTGTGGAAAAGCAATGACTCTAGTACTGGTTTGTGGTTTTAGTATAAGAACACACATGCAATGACTCTAGTGGTTGATCCATGTTGGTTTGTGGAAAGAACACACATGCAATGACTAGTGGTTGATCCATATGTGGTTTGTGGAAAGAACATACATGCAATGACCACTAGTGGATCCATGTTGGTTTTAGTATAAGAACACACATGCAATGACTCTAGTGGTTGATCCATGTTTGTTTGTGGAAATAACACACATGCAATGACTCTTGTGGTTGATCCATGTGTGGTTTGTGAAAAGAACACACATGCAATGACTCTAGTGGTTAATCCATGTGTGGTTTGTGGAAATAACACCTATGCAATGACTCTAGTGGTTGATCCATGTGTGGTTTGTGGAAATAACACGCATGAAATGACTGTAATGGGTCCACATGTGGTTTGTGTAAAGAACGCACATGCAATGACCACTGGTTGATCCATAAGTTGCTTGTGGAAAATAACACACATGCAATGAGTCTAGTGGATCCATGTGTGGTTTGTGGAAAAGAACACACATGCAATGACTCTAGTGCTGGTTTGTGGTTTTAGTATAAGAACAAACATGCAATGACTCTAGTGGTTGATCCATGTGTGGTTTGTGGAAAGAACACACATGCAATGACTCTGGTTGATCCATATGCGGTTTGTGGAAAGAACTGACATGCAATGTCCACTGGTGGATCCATGTGTGGTTTGTGCAAAAGAACACACATGCAATGACTCTAGTGCTAGTTTGTGGTTTTAATATAAGAACAAACATGCAATGACTCTAGTGGTTGATCCATGTGTGGTTTGTGGAAAGAACACACATGCAATGACTCTGGTTGATCCATGTGTGGTTTGTGGAAACAACACACATGGAATGACTCTAGTACTCGTTTGTGGAAAAGAACACACATGCAATGACTCTAGTACTGGTTTGTGGTTTTAGTATAAGAACACACATGCAATGACTCTAGTGGTTGATCCATGTGTGGTTTGTGGAAATAACACACATGCAATGAATCTAGTGGTTGATCCATGTGTGGTTTGTGGAAAGAACACACATGCAATGACCACTGGAGGATCCATGTGGGTTTTAGTATAAGAACACACACATGCAATGACTCTAGTACTGGTTTGTGGCTTTAGTATAAGAATACACATGCAATGACTCTAGTGGTTGATCCATGTGTGGTTTGTGGAAATAACACACATGCAATGACTCTAGTGGTTGATCCATGTGTGGTTTGTGGAAAGAACACACATGCAATGACCACTGGCGGATCCATGTTGGTTTTAGTATAAGAACACACATGCAATGACTCTAGTGGTTGATCCATGTTTGTTTGTGGAAATAACACACATGCAATGACTCTAGTGGTTGATCCATGTGTGGTTTGTGAAAAGAACACACATGCAATGACTCTAGTGTTGGTTTTAGTATAAGAACACACATGCAATGACTCTAGTGTTGGTTTTAGTATAAGAACATACATGCAATGACTCTAGTGGTTGATCTATGTGTGGTTTGTGGAAATAACACACATGCAATGACTGTAATGGGTCCACATATGTGGTTTGTGGAAAGAACACACATGCAATGACTTTGGTTGATCCATATGTGGTTTGTGCAAAGAACACACATGCAATGACCACTGGTGGAGCCATGTGTGGTTTGTGGAAAAGAACACACATGCAATGACTCTAGTGCTGGTTTGTAGTTTTAGTATAAGAACAAACATGCAATGACTCTAGTGGTTGATCCATGTGTGGTTTGTGCAAAGAACACACATGCAATGACTCTGGTTGATCCATATGTGGTATGTGGAAAGAACACGCATGCAATGACCACTGGTGGATCCATGTGTGGTTTGTGGAAAAGAAAACACATGCAATGAATCTAGTGCCGGTTTGTGGTTTTAGTATAAGAACAAACATGCAATGACTCGAGTGGTTGATCCATGTGTGGTTTGTGGAGAGAACACACATGCAATGACTCTGGTTGATCCATATGTGGTTTGTGGAAAGAACACACATGCAATGACCACTGGTGGATCCATGTGTGAGTTTGTGGAAAAGAACAAACATGCAATGACTCTAGTACTGGTTTGTGGTTTTAGTATAAGAACACACATGCAATGACTCTAGTGGTTGATCCATGTGTGGTTTGTGGAAATAACACACATGCAAAGACTCTAGTGGTTGATCCATGCGTGGTTTGTGCACATGCAATGACCACTGGTGGATCCATGTTGGTTTTAGTATAAGAACACACATGCAATGACTCTAGTACTGGTTTGTGGTTTTAGTACAAGAACACACATGCAATGACTCTAGTGGTTGATCCATGTGTGGTTTGTGGAAATAACACACATGCAATGACTCTAGTGGTTTATCCATGTGTAGTTTGTGGAAAGAACACACATGCAATGACAATTGGTGGATCCATGTTGGTTTTAGTATAAGAACACACATGCAATGACTCTAGTGGTTGATCCATGTTTGTTTGTGGAAATAACACACATGCGATGACTCTAGTTGTTGATCCATGTGTGGTTTGTGAAAAGAACACACATGCAATGACTCTAGTGTTGGTTTTAGTATAAGAACACACATGCAATGACTCTAGTGGTTGATCCATGTGTGGTTTGTGGAGAGAACACATATGCAATGACTCTAGTGGTTGATCCATGTGTGGTTTGTGGAAATAACACACATGCAATGACTGTAATGGGTCCACATGTGTGTTTTGTGGAAAGAACACACATGCAATGACTCTGGTTGATCCATATGTGGTCTGTGGAAAGAACACACATGCAATGACCACTGGTTGATCCATGTGTGGTTTGTGGAAAGAACACACATGCAATGACTCTAGTGCTGGTTTGTGGTTTTAGTATAGGAACAAACATGCAATGACTGTAGTGGTTGATCCATGTGTGGTTTGTGGAAAGAACACACATGCAATGACTCTGGTTGATCCATATGTGGTCTGTGGAAAGAACACACATGCAATGACCACTGGTGGATCCATGTGTGGTTTGTGGAAAAGAACACACATGCAATGACTCTAGTGCTGGTTTGTGGTTTTAGTATAAGAACAAACATGCAATGACTCTAGTGGTTGATCCATGTGTGGTTTGTGGAAAGAACACACATGCAATGACTCTGGTTGATCCATATGTGGTTTGTGGAAAGAACACACATGCAATGACCACTGGTGGATCCATGTGTGGTTTGTGGAAAAGAACACACATGCAATGACTCTAGTACTGGTTTGTGGTTTTAGTATAAGAACACACATGCAATGACTCTAGTGGTTGATCCATGTGTGGTTTGTGGAAATAACACACATGCAATGACTCTAGTGGTTGATCCATGTGTGGTTTGTGCACATGCAATGACCACTGGTGGATCCATGTTGGTTTTAGTATAAGAACACACATGCAATGACTCTAGTGGTTGATCCATGTTTGTTTGTGGTTTTAGTATAAGAACAAACATCCTCTCTCTCTCTATCTATCTCTCGTAGAAGCCCAAACCTGTGCCCACTCTGTCTGCTACGCCTTTATTGGTTGTCACAGCTGTCACGCGGATCGTGCGCACCAACCGTTGATCCTGTGTGATCCAACAAGGCTCGTTGCACATGTCGTGCCCTTCACAAGACAGCGCGAGACAGCACAGACGTCTCCCTCAACGATACTTCTACAAGAAGGAACACGATGCCGTCCATGGAAAAAGTGGTCGAGTGGTCATGTCATGTTTAATCTAGTCTGCAAAGGATACAAGTCTACTACACGGCAACGGGTCATCCACGGACCACCGGCTATACCATTTTTACTATGCAGCACGCCTGCACTCTCACTTCCGTCAGGCCCCCACCACACGAACCTTCCACGCGGCAGCCGCAGCCGGAAGACCTGTCAACCGGGGCCCTCGAGGAGGCCTAAACGTCCCCGCATTAAAAACCCAGCCTATCGGGTCCTCCATTTGCACTCATCCACTACTCTCTTTTCCCTATCCAGCAAACACCACAATCTTGAACATACTTGCATGAACCTTCTCCATGAAACCAGTGCGTGGGGGTGAGGGTCCAGGCATCACCACCGGGGTGGTGCTTCATGCGGCAGATCTGGAGGAGCATCACGCAGCACAGGCCGAGGAGGACGTGCAGTTCAACCCCTTGGGGGACCATGTGCACGCTGGTGCTGACGACTTTGGAGGCGTTGATGAGGGCATGGAGTTCGACGAACACGCTCCGCTCATGTACCCGGAGGTACATCTTTTTCTACATGTTTCATATTTTCTGCTCGAGCTTAATCTATCCAGGCGTCATAAAAAAATCTAGTCCTAATGATTAGATGCAACATACGAACCGGTACATGGAGAGATCTAGTCTGTTTTGAATGAATCCACATTATTTATTTATTAATAAGTTACCAAGAACACAAACCACGTTAATTTAGGAGCGAGCTGGGGAGACGGCCGTAATGAACTGCTGAACCTGTATAGACATGTTATTGCATCGAAAGTAACTTGGAATGGTGGAAGGAATATATATTTATTATTTTGCTCATTTCGGTTTGTATTCCATACATTACAGGTGTATTCAAGTGAGATGGACTCTGACAAGGAAACTAGGGACAACAAGAGCCGCCATGTCATGAAGAAGCTCAAGAGCGGGATAATCCCTTTCCGCACTCGACTTAGAGAGCTCATGTGCCCTTTCTGTAAGAAAGGAGTCAACCCGAGGATTGCCAGCTGATTCTACATGCGGTTGGCATTGGTAAAAGCCCGTCTAGTAAACACAAGTCGGCGACCAAGGCTAAGCACGCTGCTTATGGCAAGTTCCTGAGGGAGTATGTCAAGAACGGCCTAGTGTCCCCTTACTTAGGAATCAGCAACTCCTAGCCGACCAACCCCGTCACTGTGTTGGCCCGGCCACTAATAATATTTAGTTCTCTTATCGTATCTAGACCATTAAACTATGTGGATTTCTATTTTCGTACCCTTCAAAATATATTCAAGTTCATCTATTTATGTTGTTAAAGTTCCGGTGGCGTACTCGTTATTTTGCATGGATAGAGGGGTGCCTCTGACAGATATAAGGGTTATCATGTCTACTAGATCACAGAGGATCAACGGTTGGTGGGAAAAACTGAGTACAACTGAATCGACATGGTTAGACACGAGGGAAAAAACGTGACTCACGGTACGCGTGTGTGGTGCATGGGGCGGTAGCGGACACGTGTGGCCATGCACGGTGCACTAGCCTAAGCGGTGCACGGTAGTGCAACGAAACGCCGCTTCCCTTCTCCTTTAATAGAGGCCTCCCCACTCCTACTCCCACTCATCATGCACTCGCTCACTCAACCGTTTCCACTGTCCCATCACCTTCTGCAAACGCCCAACAAAACCCCAACCACGCCGGCGATGGAGAAGATCGACGCGGTGGCCATCGGCGCCTCCAAGGCAGCCGGCGAGGAGCCCCCCGTCCCTGCATCAGCCGTAGCCTCTGGCGAGGAGGCCCTCGCCGGTCTCGGACAGATCCCGGTCGGCTGGGACCCCTACGAGGAGGTTGTCTACATAATGCCGGAGAACCCCTACGACACCAGCATCGCCGACCCATGGTCTGAGGTAACCAGGGTTTTCTCCCCTTCCCTTGTTCTTCCCCTGTTCCCATCATTGGATGCTAGATCGTATGTTATTAGGGCTCGGCTGTTCGTATTTTTTACAGTAGCTAATCCTATCGTGTTAGATCTCGATTTTGGATGAATCCCCCTGTTCATAGTTGGGATCGGTATTCGATTTGGTTTGAGATTTGGGGAATAATCGGGAGATCTCATTCGGTTAATTCATACAAAAAATCAATCCCGATAATCAAAGTATCTCAATCATGTCCTTATTTCACTCTTCTATTTTTTTCCAACAGGAGGATAGCAGCGACCTCCGCAGCGAACCCGAGTCGCAGGACACCAAGACTCGTCATGTGCTGAGGAGGCTAAAGTCCGGTCAGTACAACAACTTCTTTGCCAGCGATGTGTACAGGTGCCCCTTCTGCCCCACCAGGAGGCTCCGCGACACGGACTTCAACTCCTCGTGAAGCATGTCGAGGACGTGAGGACCTGCGGCGAGTCCGTGAATGTCCACGGCTTCAGGGCCAAGCACCAGGTGCTCGGTCTTCACCTCCGCAACCTCCAGAAGGTGGCTATCGAGGAGGGTCGCATGCCCCCGATCAGACCCAAGGTGCCCAAGGTCAAGGGGTTGGGCAGCAAGAAGTGGAGGAGGCGCCAGAGGGAGGAGGCGGATGCCCTCCTGGCAGAGGCGCCAGAATCAGCTGCTGCTGCTGTAAAGCAGCTTCTTTTGTCTTGTCTGTGTTGAAGCAGTCCGCTGCTGCTGCTGCTGAGCAGCCTAATTGTCCAACCTCGTTAAGTACCGTACTATATAACCTATATTAGCTGCTTTATCTACATCTGATCTATTTACTGAATTTATTTATGGTGCTGGTTTGTTTTGCTGCTCTAGATTTGCTACCAGATTGGGGTAAAACGATCGCAAAAGGAACAATGAATGAAGAGAGAAGCTGCTCTAGATTCCCTACCTTTTTGGGGAAAAAACACAACTGTTAGAGAGAGAGGGGAAAATGCGCTCTTTAAAAAGGCCACTTTAGGCGTCATGGCGCACGTAACGGCCAAGCCTTTGACCAGACGGCACCCCCCCTCCGAGCGCATGTGAGGGCTTCGGAATATCGGGAGGGAAAAAGTGAGGACAAACGAGACACAATGTTGCTATAGCTAAATCTGACAAAAAGCTGAATTTGGCTTTACCATGCAATTTGGCTAGAGCTCCACAATGTAGCTATTCTAAATTCCTAAACTATGTGGTGCGCTGAAACCTAATGCTTTTCCACCGACACGTGTGTTGCAAAGTTGCTTGATCGTGCATGCTTACCCAAGTGGCCTACAGAGAAACTTATAGAAGCATGGACAAACGAGCTTCATTTTGGCAAATTCGGGACAAGCTTTGCGCAATCGGCATTCCTGATCGGCTTGGCGGCTGCCCCGGGGTGCAGGGATGCTAGGTCCATGTCTATGCTTACACTTCTTAAACTTGTACACTTCCTTCTGTCCTGTCACGTTACGTCGTGTCAGCACCGCGCACCCGCTGCGGATCGGCAACGGGACGATGGTCTACGTGACCGGTCTCTGCCACGCCAAAGCCACGTCGCACAGCCGTCCAATCGCCTACCGGGACGGACGCCGAATTTAATCGCTAGGATTGGAAACCATCGGTGCTCGCCTGGTCAAACTTGCTTCTGGATGGGTATGACCGGAATATTGGTAAACGGAATTTAAGCATCGCCTTTTGTCTCCTCAGCACATCACTGTGCAAAAATCCCCAACTCATTCCTTCCGCCGGTGCCGCCACCGCAAGAACCATCGACGCTGCCGTAGGCACCGCCTCCGCCTGGCCATACCACCGCAACAGATCACTCCACGCCTAGTCCTAGCCACCGCTCCCGAAACTAGGCCACCGCTGCCGCATTAGGTACTGCCATGGACGCAGAGTACGGTGTGTTCGGCGACGGGAGCGACTACACCGACGAGTACACCGTCACCGCCCATGGCACCACCAAGCTGACGATCGTCCACACAAATGCGTCTGAGGAGGTGGCCAAGGTCATCGCAATGTACGAGCGGTGGCTACAAGATCCGATGGACAGGTACAAGATCGTCGGCCTTGACCTCAAGTATACCAGAGATAGGAAGAGGACGACGCTTTTGCAGCTGTCCATGTGCAACCACTGCCTACTATATCACGTATGTAGGGCCAAATCTGTATGCCCGGAGCTTCGCGAGTTCCTACACAGGAGGGAGATCTACTTCGCCAGCGTCTACATCAAGAACGACACTCCGAAGTGAGAACGAGATCTCCTCGTTCATATCGTCAATCACGTCGATCTCCAACGTTTGTGGAGGTACCCGGATGGCGGTACGGGGAAAGCCGGCATGACTAGACTCGCTTCCGACATCATCGACCGCGAGTACGCCGGCATGAAAATCGAGTTCCCGAAGCACCTGCACGAGCGATGGGAGTGGAGGCACCTGGATTACGATGCGATCAAGTACGCAGCCAGGGACACGTATGTCTGCTACGAGATGCTCAACAGGATCTGGCGGGTGGGTGAGTGTGCTGTTACCACTACTAGTTTCGCATTTCGTTCCTAGTTTTATCTCGCCTGTATTTTCTAAGCATTCTGTGTGTAAGAACCAAGCTCGTATGATCCCTGTGCTATTAGCTACTTAACCTGTATGAATTACTTTCCCCCTTTTGTATGCTCAACATTCATTCTTACAAATTCTGTCTGTGCCATTTGCATGCGGCAGAATCCAGGACTGACATGCATAAGGTGTGATACAGTCATAAGTCATAACCAAACCTAGATTATAGAGGAGGATACAATCATAAACCAGATTATAGTTTGACAAAGGTAATACACAGCAGTTCGTAATTGCTCACATAGTGTACTTATGAAATAACATGTTTTCATAAACACAACAATCATGCACTAATAGTCTACATCCCAGCCTGTTGGAGAAGGCAACCGATCCCAGGATGCCTTCGATCGCTTGCCCCGGTTTGTAGATTCATCTATGATCCGACATCTGGGACAAACAACCTGCCTTGGTGGTGGTTCAATGATGCGATGCCTGGAACGAGATTTTACAATCTGGCGGTACAGCTCGTGGCTAACATACCCGTCAATTGCAGCGTACTTCAGATTAGGTTCAGAAAGTGGCTTATCCTCCCAATACTCGTGCCCTAAACGCCTCCATGAACATCTCGGCAATCTGTCCTTCACGTCAGCGTACCACGGGTCTATGAGTTCGGAGGCAAGAGCGGCCATCCCAGTCTTGCTGCCCTTCGTCCCTGGGATCCAGTAAATTTCCTGGATGTCCACTCTGCACTCCTTTGGGATTCTAATGTTGACAGTCGGGCTTTCAAGCAGTTTACTGTCATTCATGATGTCAACACTGGTAAATGTTATGTGCTGGTTCATGAGAAAGTCATGAAACAGATCCCTAATGCTTTCGCCCCACCTGCATGAAAATGAATTTAGACAAATAATATACCAATAACTTTTGCAAACAGACGGTTCAGGAACAAAAAGACAGCAAAGTCTACCAGATCCCGTGAGCCCCCTTCTCGCAAAAAGGCTGGTATACGAGGACGTGCCCCTTCATGGAGAGTTGCACCATGGCGATCCTACGGCAATCGCGGTTGTACTCGAGGTCGAGACCTACGAACCTATTTTCTTCAAACTGTAGCCAACTCGTGAAATTATTCAGAGTGTTCCTCACCATCCGAGGGTCGGTGGTGTAGACGACATCGATCTTATTCCCGCCATGTACTTCGATGTTGAAGTGCGCAGTTTCTTGCCTGCTGTCGTTTCAGACGTCCGGAGTGTCCATGACTACAGGCAAGAGGGAAAGGATACGGAGGAAGAGGGTGATGCGGTGGTGGAGGAAATGGATGAGGCCGTGGAGGAGAAAGACGATGAGGCCGTGGAGGAGGAAATGAGATGGAGAAGTGAAAGATTGGAACCACCCTTACCAATATCTGGAATGGTGCACGACCGTTCGTAGTAGGGTGAAGGTGGCAAAAAACGACGGTTTTACACGTCGACGCTAGCACTTCCTAAAATTTGTTCTGCACCACTTGCATGCGGTGGAATCAATTCAAACGTAGGCACATTTACGCGTGCCAACCTTCACTCACTGACAGGTGGGCTGCACATTTCCCTTTTACGATTTATTTTTTCACTTCCTCTAGACGGTTCCGGTGCCCGCCCTTAATAATTACGCCCCCTGTTCTTTTCTTCCACGAGGACGAGAACCGGCGGCGGCGGCGGTTCCTTGCAGATTCGCTCCCCACTCGAACAACTGCCCCCATCCCTGATTCCACCCCCTCTCGAATCCATCCGCCTCCTCATCACAACGCCTCTATTAATCTACCGGATTCTAGACTCCATTTGCCTCTATGGGTAGAGCTTGGGGTAGCAGCAGGCTGAAGCGAAAGGCATGCAACGACGACGCGGATGGCCAGGGCGACCGCTACTGCGAGGATTGGGGATGGCCGAACCTCAGCGCCGCGAACATGCACAGGATCGCCTTGGAGTTGGACATCATCTCAGCCGACTGCCTCGCTCGCTGCATCCCTGGCTACCGCGTGACGATGCGGAACATGGACGAACAACCGTTCGGCACGCCAGGCCTTCTTTACCCCGATAATAGCAAATGGCCAGACGACCGCGATGGCCACATAAGTTCCAGTATCTAGCTTATTCGTTCAGTCATATCGTTGATTCATATGTGTTGAACTCTCATCGGAATCCTATGTTCCTTTCGTCGAACGTGTTGTGTGCACGCGCAGTTTGAACAAATCGAACCATTTAAGACTATTTTGTACATCGGAAGCTCTGCTCGTACCTGATATTCTCGTATTTTCATAGTGACACAGTCTTACTTTAGGTGATAGACGAGTTGTCAATTTCGATTTTGCAATGGAATGCCTGCTAGGTGATATTCTGTTTCCTAAAATAAAAACAAACAGATTAGACGATTTAAGGCTGTTATGCCCCGAGCTGTTTAATTATGATCATCGTCAGGAGTTTGTTCTGGGGGGCTCTACTCCTACTCCATATATTGAGTATCTTCGTAGTGACACATGCACAATTTAGGCGATATCTAAGGAGACACTCGTATTTAGGCGATATTTTGTGTACTTTAATATAAAGGTCCAGTTGTCAAATTGTATCTGCAATGGAATCCATGCTAGGTGATTGTACCAACTGACAACAAACTCTGTAGAATATTCATGCAAAACTGATGCTGCTGGATAAGTGGTCGGAATCAGTAGTGGTGAATATCAAGGAAGAAGAAGAGACGGAAATGAGAGATGACCAGAACTGGGTGGGTGGCAACGGCGAGTGGCTGGTCCTTTTATCCCAGGATGGGAGTACTTGGACTCTAAAAAAATGCTACAGATCGAAGAGACTTGCATTGCCATCTTTGAAGGGTGTCGGCATTACTGCATTCAACAGCGGGTGGCCACCGCCCATTTCCAAATTTTCTTACAGGTTCAACATGGCAGAACTTGAGCTCGTGAAGGTACAACTCCCACATAGACCGCCGGAGGTGGCGTGGAAGAACTGGGAGTACGACCTCTTAGCGGTGTTAGACAAGGCAATCACATTCATTAGATGCCTAGAAGACAAGGAATAGACAGTCTTGCGCGATGAATTCCTGCGGCCGGAGAAGTATGTCGATGCCGTCTTCACCTACGGCTACTCTTCGTACAGACCGCAACGCATTTATGCGGTCACTGAACCTAGCAGCGACGTGCGTGTTTGGGAGCCGTCCATTTGGGGTGAGTCATGGTGTCATATAGCATGTAAAATCCCATTCAAAATTCTGCTTACTGACTCTTAATAACACGCAGGTACCCACGCAGCCCCGCGCATAATTCCAGCTCCGGTCATCAAAGATGCAGTAGCAGATGCTGAACTTGGGACATGGCGCTGGTTCCTGGCACCTCTCGGAGACAACACGGAACAACATGATGAACTCTTGTGGATTCATATTAGGGGAGCACTAAACAACGTTGGTGATACAATAGAACATATGGGGACACAACTTTCTTCATACCCATCGCTGCGGTGTCACGTTTTCTCGAGGTCCGCATGCCCATCCGAAGACCCAGTAGAGCAAGTCTGGAGCAGAGTCAACAATCTGAAGGGATAATCTGTGTTTCTTGGGATCAACTACCCTTTCTTTGTCGGAGCCCCTAGAGCTGTTGAACTTGTAATTGCTCAGGCAGCCCTCACCCCTGATGCTGCTGCTACTGCTGCTGCTGCTAGTGCTGGTAGTGGTGTTGGTGGTGGTGGAGCTGACGAAGAACTAGCTGCTGCTACTCCTAGTGAAGCTGACGAAATACTTGGTGATGCTACTGCTGGTGAAGCTGACGAAATACTTGCTAATGCTGCTGCTGGTGAAGCTGACGAAATACCTGCTGAGGCTGCTGCCGGAGTCCAGGAAGAACATGCTGGTGTTGTTGCTGAGGTGCCAACACTTCCAGTGTTGATAGCAGACTGTGTGTTTGCTGCACACTCACGCGCCTATCATGTTGACACTCCAGATCCGACCTGGAGCCGAATCCACGTCAGGGGGAGGGGGCCTACAATTGGCTCATCAGTGGGGTCGTATTATTTGAAGGAGAATGAAAGACGGCCAAACGCAGCATTCTGGTTCATCCCGACGATACCACCAGCTCCAGGGACCTAGTGCTCATACTGGCAGATCCGATGAACCATTTGTCTTTATCTTTATCATTAGTTACACTTATGTGTGTAAATACTAAGCTGTGCTTACTTGTGTAAGACTAAGTTAGGCCTAACTGCGTAATATTCAGTGAAGCCCAGCTTTTCTTTCCACGCCCATAACAACAGAATTGCACCATAGAACATACAAATGTAATGTGCATACCACACATTTTTTCTCAGGATAACAACCACTTCAAGCAAATGATACATCGTGTACGCATTTGAACGCATCACTAGAATGTGCCACCTATTGATGATTGATGACATGGATCTAGCTTTTCTGCGCTTATTTGCATTGAATCGCTCATTGATTTGTTCACATATTTTTTGGCAATGGCTGATGAACTCCACTCTCTTGGTAACTTGCTTCGTTAGCGAGCACTTATTGATGCAATGCAAAGTACAGAACATGGTCGTCATCGTCATTCCATTTAGGTTCTCTATGTTTCGTCATCACGGAGCTAATAATTTCAAATGAAAATCTAGTAAACAATATATGTGTACATTGTTAGAGTATGCTACAGCCACGATACATACATGTTTTTCTACAATCACAAGAGGAAAACTTGATGCATTTTCACCTTGTTGGCGTTGTGCCGAACTGGGTGGATGTGGCTTTGGGGTTCGGAGAGGAAGGCGCCATGGATAGTGCGTGTGCGACCACGGTGACGGCGAGCTCGGATTCTGGAGGAGACCAACAGGACCGAGCATGGTCAGCATGGGTACAGATCTCACTCGGGAATGAATTCCCGTCCCCGCGTCGTGCCAATGGTGCGGTCATGGTGAGGGCGAGCTCCGATTCGGGATGGGGAGGAGAACAGGCCGAGCAGGTTTGTCCAAGTCCTAGCTCCGCGCCATGGCCGCGACCACAGATTGCCGCCCCGGAGGAAGAAGCAGACGCGTAAAGGATGCATGCGCCAATGCTGCAAGCCTACATGGCAGTCTACATGGCAGCGACGACGGCAACGACATAACAGCGAAAGCTGACAGGGGGGACCCAACTTGACAGCCGTTAGCCTGATTTTTTGTATTGAAACATAAAGTTGAATTCGTGCCGAAAAGGACCTCTGAGTATTTGGCACACCAACTATAGTCATCGCGGATGATATCAGGGAACTCGGGTACCGTGTTGCCTGGCCACCCCAACTTTCGGGCCGCAAAATGATATTCTCGTCTATGTGCCCTTAGTGTCAACTAAATCCAAGGAACCCGCTTTGTTCACTATGCAAGGCGTGACTTCATGGGAATGCCAATGGAGATGCCAAGTCACCCGGAGTTGAAGCGTCAAGTGGAGAACCTTGATTTCCTGATGTACGACCGCCAGAAGGAATTGGACAATGCTAGGGAGTTCGCCAACCACAACCTTGCCATTGCCGCCCAGAAGGCCCAGACTTTCTCACTTCTTGTCAAGGATCGTTAGTCTCTTTGCCGCCAGCGCGAAAAGAAGTATCGCACCATCGACCGTCTTTGCAAGAAGGTGGTCGACCTCGAGAAGACCATCAAGGAGCAAGAAGCTCAACTTGCAACAAAGAAAGAAGAAGAGGAAGGTGAAGACATCCAGGGAGATATGGATTCTTACCTCAGCAATGATGATGACTTTCTGCAGGAGGATGTCGTGGACTTCTACACTAACGATGAGGACTCCGACTTCATCGACGATGAGTATATGCACTAGATCACTGTCGTAGCATGAGATGTGGTCCCATTGTATCGTAGCTTGCAGAATGGTTCTTAAATCCATCTGTTTTACTTTGAGGTTGTGGTGTGTGTTTGTATCGTGTGCTTTGCTTGAATGAATGAAAAGAAGTTAGTTGCAAAAACCCGAGTCAAACTCAAAGTTTTAGCTTTGAAATCAAAACCATGAACCTTAGAACTTTCCCTCTTACCCCTTTATCTATCTCAATCTTCAGATGACTCGTGGAAACCCCAGAGGGAGCAGCTCATCGCAAGACCCAATGCTGCAGATTATGCAAATGTTAGTTGTAGACTGTGAAGCAAGCAGGGCAGAGCGCTAGGCCAACTTAGCAACACTGCAGCAGATAACTCAGATGGCCCAAAACAACCAGAACCATGGAAATCAGGATCATCAAGGATCCAAGTTGAAAAACTTCTAGAATACCAACCCCCAATCTTTAGTACTTCAGAGAACCCACTGGATGCTGATGACTGGTTGCAGACAATGGAGAACAATTTGGAAGTAGCCAGAGTTGATGACAACGAGAAAGTTCTCTTTGCCACCCACTATTTGGCAAGAGATGCAAGAGCATGGTGGAACAGTATCCGCCTAATGAACCATGGTCAAGTGATGACATGGCAAGCCTTCAAAATCAAGTTCAGCCGCACCCACGTGCCGTAGGGTCTAGTCACCCGAATGAGGGATGAATTCTGAGAGATGAAGCAAGGCAGAATGACTGTGGTGGAGTACCATGATAGATTCCTGTCGCTTGCCAGGTATGCACCTGATGAGATCAACACGGAGGCCAAGAAGAAGGAGAGATTCTTGAACGGACTACACGATGAGATGCAAACTATCCTCGTCAACATCCGCTTCGAGGATCTCGAAGAGCTAGTCGACTCTGCCATTCAGATGGAAGGGAAGATTAACCAGGCAAACGACAACCACAAACGTCGTATGATGCACCAAGCTGGATCCAACAGTCACCAGAAGTACCGTCCCAACCCGTCTGCAAGGTATGCACCAAGAAACAACCGACCCCTAATGTCCCGCCCAAGCTACCCCAACTGTAGCGGAGGCAATGTGAAGTCCGGAGGAAACAACAAAAACCCCGGCAACACCAGCAATTTCAACCGTCCACCTCCCAAGAGCAACAACAACAACAACACTGCACCCAGAACTAGAAGCAATGCTGTGCCCGTGGCAGCGAAAGACAAATCTCAGATCACCTGTTTTGAGTGTGGAGTGAAGGGTCACTACTCAAATGAGTGTCCCAAGAAGACTGCCGCCACTGCCAATGTGAATGTCCTAGCTCAATAGCAGTGTCGTGTTCAACTAGGAAGAAGATTCGTCCCAGGGAACCCTCACAACCGCAATGACCGTATCTTCCACATGAACGCCGAAGAAGACCAAGAAGCGCCAGATGTAGTGCTGGGTATGTTTTCTGTCAACTCAGTTTTAGCAAGAGTGTTGTTTGATTTTGGAGCATCGCATTCATTTGTCACCAAAGAATTTGCATGCACTAGTAAGATTCACCCAACCAACTTGAAGCATGTCATGATAGTTCAAATCCCCGGTTCAACTACAAAAGCTAGAAAATTTTGCAAAGTTGTGCCTATCAGAATACATGGGATAGATTTTTATGCCAACCTAATCGTACTCGAAACCAAAGGATTGAAAGTAGTACTAGGTATGGACTGGATGTCAAGGCATAAAGGACTGATAGACTGTGCTAAGAAAGCCATCACCATGACCAGTAGCTCTGGAGTAACAGTAGAGCATATATCTGAAACCTTACCTCGTCAATTCAAGTGCAACAGGAGTCTAGCCCTAGCCACCATAGACCAAGTCAGAGTAGTCTGTGAATGCCCTGACGTATTCCCAGATGAATTGCCAGGTATGCCCCCAGATAGGGATATTGAGTTCATTATCGAACTAATCCCCGGAACCGGACCCATAGCCCAGAGACCCTATAGCATGAACCCCTCAGAGTTAGTAGAATTGAAGAAGCAGTTGGATGCCATGTTAGCAACATGCTTGATTCAACCAAGCGCGTCGCCATGGAGATCACCAGTGTTATTCATCGACAAGAAAGATGGAGGCAACCGTTTGTGCATAGATTATAGAAAGTTAAATGACGTCACCATCAAGAACAAGTACCCTTTGCCAAAGATAGAAGATCTATTTGATCAATTGACTGGTTCCCAGGTATTCTCAAAGATTGATCTTAGGACTGGTTATCACCAACTTAAGATTCGTGCAACGGATATTCCGAAGACCGCCTTTACTACTCGTTATGGTTTATACGAGTATACGGTCATGTCTTTTGGATTAACCAATGTCCCTGCTTATTTCATGAATCTCATGAATAAGATCTTTATGAATTTCCTAGATAAGTTTGTCGTTGTGTTTATCGATGATATCCTTATCTACTCCAAGTCAGAAGAAGACCATGAGCATCATCTAAGAATCATCCTAGAAACCCTGAGAGAGCATCGGTTGTATGCCAAGTTCAGCAAGTGTGAGTTTTGGCTGAAAGAAGTAGGATTCCTAGGACATATTGTGTCTGCCGGAGGAGTCTCTATTGATCCCACCAAGATCAAAGATGTCGACGCATGGGAAGCCCCAACCACTCAAACCCAAGTCCGTGCATTTCTCGGATTAGCGGGATACTACCGCAAGTTCGTAGAAGGATTCTCTAGGATCGCCAGACCCATGACCCAATTGTTGAAGAAGGACAAGAAGTTTGAATGGACCGACAAGTGTGAAGCTAGTTTCCAGGAGCTGAAGAAGAGATTGATATCAGCCCCAATATTGATCATGCCAGACATCAAGAAGCCGTTTGATGTATATTGTGATGCATCCAAGATTGGTCTCGGATGTGTGTTGATGCAGGAAGGCAAAGTCATCGCGTATCTGTCTTGACAACTGAAGCAGCATGAGCAGAACTATCCGACCCATGATCTTGAATTAGCAGCCGTAGTTTTGGCATTGAAGACATGGCGTCATTATCTGATGAGTAATCGCTGTGAGATTTACTCAGATCACAAGAGCTTGAAGTATATTTCACTCAGAAAGAGCTAAATATGAGGCAAAGGAGATGGATAGAGTTAATCAAGGATTATGACCTTGACATTCACTATCACCCTGGCAAAGCCAATGTGGTAGAAGATGCTCTTAGCAGATTGCCATGTAGGCGAAACACGATGATCAAGGAGAAGCAGCCAAGGTTGTATGAGGAGTTGGAGCAGTTTCGAACTGAGCTAGTTAGCAAAGGATTCTTAGCTAGCATTGAACTTCAACCCACTTTGATTAGACAAATCAAGGAAGCCTAGAAAGGAAATGAAAGTATCGACGGAATCAAACATCGTATTGGTACAGGAAAGGTACCTGGATTCACTGAAGACGAAGAAGGAGTTCTGTGGTACAAAGGTTGTATATGTGTGCCAGCAGATTCAGAACTGAAGCAAGTTATCATGCAAGAAGCTCATGATACTCTTTATTCTATCCACCCCGGAGGAACGAAGATGTATCAAGATTTGAAGGAGCAATTTTGGTGGCATAAGATGAAGAGAGAAATCAGGAGCTACATCGCCAAGTGTGACATCTGTCAAAGAATCAAAGTAGAGCATCAGAGACCCGCAGGACTGTTGCAACCTTTGCAGATTCCAGAATGGAAATGGGATTCCGTCGGAATGGACTTTATCACAGGATTGCCTACTTCTAGTAGGGGAAATGACTCAATCTGGGTCATCGTTGATAGACTGTCCAAGGTAGCTCACTTTATACCCGTCAAGACAACCTACCAGAGTTCGAAGCTAGCAGAGCTATATATTGCTAGGATTGTTAGTCTGCATGGAACCACCAAGACCATAGTATCAGATCGAGGAACCCAGTTTACCTCGAGATTTTGGCAGAAAATCCAGGAAGGATTAGGCGCCAAGTTGAATTTCAGCACCGTTTATCACCCGCAAACTGATGGACAGACTGTGAGAGTCAACCAGATCCTAGAAGACATGTTGAGAGCTTGTGTGTTGGAGTACGGATCAAAATGGGAAGACTGCCTGCCTTTCGTAGAATTCTCATATAACAACAGTTATCAAGCTAGTTTGCAAATGGCACCATTTGAGTTCCTATACAGAAGAAAGTGTCGTACCCCTTTGAATTGGTCGCAAGTAAGGGAGAGTCAGATCTTTGGACCCGACATTCTTCGAGAAGCTGAAGAAAAGGTGCACAAAGTCCGTGAGCACCTCAAGACCGCCCAGTCAAGACAGAAGAGTTATGCTGACAAGAGAAGGAGAGACCTAACTTTCAATGTCGGAGGTTTTGTATATCTCAAGGTTTCGCCATTGAAGGGAACACAACGCTTTAGTCTGAAAGGAAAGTTAGCCCCCAGATATATCGGGCCCTTCAAGATTCTGAACCGTCGAGGAGAAGTATCATATCAACTAGAACTACCAGAGGAGATGTCAGCCATCCACAATGTGTTCCATATCTCATTACTTCACAAATGCCTAGAAGTGTCGGAGAAGACCGAAGTTTTCAAGAATATCGATCACCGAGCTGTGTATATCAACAAGGACTTGACATATCGTGAAGTGCCCATCCATATCTTGGAGGAAGCCTATAGAACCACCAGGACTAGGAGTATCAAGTTTCTCAAGATTCAATGGAGCAACCATACAGAAGGGGAAGCCACTTGGGAGCGAGAAGATTACATTAGGAATGAGTTCCCAGATCTCTTTAGTTCCTAGTTTTCTTTCGTAAATCTCGGGGCGAGATTTTGTTTAAGGGGGGAAGGTTTGTAACATCCCAAAACTCTAATCCAAGTGATCAAGATTCAAATCATCAAATTTAGAGTTAACAAAAACTTTTCCAATTAAAATTATTAAAGCATTCATATGTGTGTGCATTTAAAATAGGAGTTGATTGAATTGCCATGATTAAGTGATCCATTGATTGTAAAATGATTCTTAGGTGAAATAAACATCATCTAGGTCATTCCCAAACAAATCACAAAGAAAAACAAATCAAAATGAATAAAATAACCAAATGGTCATTTGTGCCATTTTAACTACCATGCCTACTTTGGCTATTCCTAGAACTCAAAACCTAACAGAAACAAATGTGGATCTTTGCACCCCTTGCTAGTACAAGTAGTGATGTACCAAGGCCCACTTTGTGATCTGCCAAAAACTTTCAAACACTAAATTTAAATTGCATTTGAAAATTGAATCTATTGTAGGTATCTAGATCACACTTATTCAAAAACCACTCAAATGAACTCCATTTTCAAATACAAAGCAACCACAGATGCTTAAGCATGTGACAAACAACTCCACCAAAAATCAGCACAAAATTCAAATAAAACTCTCATTCGGCCATTGTGTCGAACAGGTGGCAGGCAAGATTTTTTTGCCTAACTTATACTGTTTGTAGATCAATGCCTTGTCGAGTTTTTAGCCCACATTTGGTTCCCCTGTTCCCCCTGAGTCCAACCGAGTCCTCACTGGCCTACCCCTAAGCCACAACAGCAGTGGAGCGCCGCCACATTTTGGTCACCGCCGGCCAAACGTGGGCAAGGCGCCACAGCCAACGCCGCGCCGTTCTAGCACCACCACTAGCTCCTCCTAACCCTACCGCACCTCCCTGCCCCTTCCCCAAGCCCAGCCAGGACCTGGACGACACCCCAGCACCGCCACCCATTCTCTCTGCGAGCTCGCCAGAGCGCGTTAGCCGCCAGCATGCCACATACCACCCCTCGACCCAATACCGTGCACGCCGCTCCGCCTCGACCCTAGCACCCCGGCAGACACGGTCGTGCACCGCCGCACAACCCACAGTCACCATGCGCCGCGTCGAGCATCGCCTCTGTCTCCCAGAGCGCGGGACGCTCCTGACCAAACTCCACCGCCCCTAGTGTTGCCTTTATGCCGTAGATGACCGCTAGGAGGCAGACCACCGTCCGCCTACGCCGCCCATGCCTCTAGCCGCCTGTATCAATGTCACCGACGAGATCACCGTCATGCCGTTTGGTCCCCTCGTCTCCCTATAAAAGGAGCCCTCCCCAACACAAACTCCTCATACCACTCCACTCCCCTCTCATCACTGATCCTTCCCCACCTCTCATCGGAGCCGCTCAAGCCATAGTTCGCCAGAATTGCGTCGGAGGAGCCCGCTGCAGAGGAGGAGAAGCTGCCGTTGATTCCATCCACCACAGCCCCTGCCGTGACCTCGCCTAAGATCGCCGTCGTCCACCAGTTCGTTTGCCCGCCTCGCTGTAGTAGTTAGAGCCCTGGTACATCCCCGGTAGACCCCCGCTGGCCGTTTAGGGTTTGGTCTCGCCGGCGACTAGTCCGTCGTCGACAACGACTGTGAGTCGCCGATCTCTGTTCTAATCGTAGCGCCCAGATTGCGCCATACCGTTCAGGTTTTAAGTCTCGCTGACAAGCGGGACCAACCTGTCAGCCGCCCTTTGCGCCGCTGAGCATCACTGGGCCGGCCCATTTCCTTTCCCGCGCTGACCCAGTAATTCAAATCTAGATTTTTCTATTTAGGTTTAAACTCAATTCTGTCCCTTAGTTCAAAAATCAATTCAGGAAAATTTACTGAACCAAATTGAGTGATTCCAATTTTGTTGGAAAGCTTCTGAAAAGATCTATCCAAGACCGTTGGATTTAATTCATTTAGAGTTAGATATCTCTCCTAGTAAAAATAACAAGACAAAAGCATTTGCACATTCAAACATTTTTATAAAATCAACCATAATAGCTTTTGAGTTGTTTCCAACTCTCAAAAATCACATTTAACCATACCTATCTGAATATGTAATAATATTAAGGTTTGCATGCAGTGACTTTGGACTAGTATCAAAATAATGCTATATAGGCATTTCTAGTCACTTTAAATCATTATATATTAAACTTAAACTTATTAAAATGTGATCCAACATTTAAATCACATTCCCATATGTTAGAATATGTGGTGATGACATGTGTCCACATGATACCATATTTTAATTAGAGAATATTAAATCTTAGTTAATTTCAATGAGTAGAAATTACTTTTCTCAAATAAAAGAATAAAGCTAGTTAATGAAACCTTGTGATGCTTGTGATGATAATAGATCATCAAATGTGTGCCTTAGTGTGCTAAGTAGACTAGTTAAGTATTATTTGGTGATTGTGTACTCCGTATGTATTTATAGACGATAGTACCGACCAAGCCTACGAGGAGGAGGAGTTCTACCAAGAGGAGGAGGAAGAAAACTTCAACCACTACACTGCACAAGGCAAGCCATCATTAACAATGCAAGATCACCCTTGCAAGCTATTGTTAGCAAGCTAGAATTAAGCTAGATGACTTAAGCAAGATGCATTAGGCATGCTTTGGTTATACCACTTTGACTAGTACCTATTCCAAGTTTACTTTCAAGGTTCTACTTTCTTTACTTTACCAAAGTCCCTTACTTACTTTGAAGGTAGCATAAAAAGTATAAAACTTGACCTATCTAGATAACCTTAGATGTCATTCTATGGCATGAGATTGATCTTAGCCTCCCACCTTAGTGAACACTCTTAACTTACTAGTTTAGAGCTAAACCAAAACTTGATTCACTTTAGATGGGAACACTTGGTAAAAAATGAATTATGAAAACCTTGGAATGATGAGTCATTCTATTGAGATGTTTTGACATGTGTTAAGAAACAGAAATGGTTTATGATGATGAAAATGTTGAGGCATGAGCCTTAACCCTTTTACAAAACTGATGGTTGGATTCGGATGCGATACCATTCCAATTTTACCGTACAACCACAATACCTAAATTGGGTAAGGCTTAGCCAGAAATTTATATGCATTAGTATTAGTTCCCTCACGGGAGAGGTTTGAGATAAGGCTACCTCTCATTGTGGTCCACCTGTGCAGTGCCCAAGATGACAGATGGTCATGGTTGGGAGGCCATGCTCATAGGAGAGGTGCTTATACTAGGGTGTGTAAAGGAAAGGTTATGTTTGATTATCTGCATACTAAGTATGATGATTCAGGGTTATCCCTGACAAATGTATCAAATCTTGTGGTGAAAGTGTACCACCTCTATAGAGTGTCAAACTATTCGAATAGCCGCGTCCGCGGTTATGGACAGTTGGATTAGCCATACTGTTTCGTTGTCAGATGTTTTCCAAATAACTTATGAAATGAATGATGAATCTTGACTTGATCACAACAGGGTTGTGACTATGACACTAGCTTCCGAACTTAAGTGATTCTAGAACTTTATTCTATCTTTCTTTGTTTCTGAACTCAGCTTAGGTTTCAAAATTAACTTTACAAATAAACATAGAGTTAGCATTTCCCACTAGAACTACCTTACTTGTTAGTGATAGTTTGTGAGTACTTAAAGAGTACTCATGGCTTTTGTCCCTGGCTATTCCTATGGCCAGACTATGAAGGAGACTACCAAGATGACGGACAGCAGGATGACTATGATAACTAGGACTATCTTCCATCGTCAGCATTGCCTGTGCCACTAAAGATGGACCCCACCGCTACGCTTATTATTTATTCCGCTGCTTGTTGTATTAAGACTGGATCATGAGATCCTTTATTCATGTAAAACCTTATTATGGTTTGTAATGGATGATGTACTGTGATATCCAATCTGTTATGTCTCGCAAAAATGGTAATCCTGAGATTGCGATGTATGACATAACATGCATCTGGGATTAAAAATCCGGGTGTTGACATATTTGATACCGGATTTGTTGCTCACATTTGTAACTCTCAGCAGGATCTGTAGAGTAGGAGGCGCCTGAGGAAGGACAAGGTGATGATGCGCGTCGGCAATGGTTCGAGGGTCGAAGTGATGGTCGTCAGCACCCTGCATCTCCGTCTACCGTCAGGATTACTGTTGGTTTTGAATAAATGCTACTATGTACCCGCATTGAGTATGGATATTGTGAGTGGGTCTTGCTTGTTGCAAGACCGTTATTCGTTTAAATTAGGAACAAATGGTTGTTCAATTTATATGAATGATGTTTTCTATGTTCATGCTCATGTGTGTGATGGTTTATTCTTACTTGACCTTGATTATAATACACACATCCATAGTGTTGATGCTAAATGTTGTAAGCATAGTGATGATAATTCCATGTTTATGTGGCATTGCCGTCTTGGTCACATTGGCATAAAACGCATGAAGAAGCTTCATTCAGAAGGACTTCTTGGATCATTGGATTTCGAATCCCCTGATACATGTGAGCCATGCCTCATGGGCAAGATGACTAGGACACCATTCTTCGGGATAGTGGAGACAGCTGTAGACCTACTAGGAATCATAGATATGGATGTATGTGGACCAATGAGCGTCTCAACACGCAATGGTTATCGTTACTTTGTTACCTTTACTGACGACTTAAGCAGATATGGATATATCTACTTAATCAAGCACAAGTCTGAAACCTTTGAAAAGTTCAAGGAATTTCAGAAGGAAGTTGAGAATCAACTTAACAAAAGAATCAAGCATCTTCGATTGGATTGAGGAGGCGAGTATTTTAGTTATGATTTTAGATATGATGCAACCGGAAGGTTTTGTTGATCCTAAGGATGCTGGAAAGGTTTGAAAGTTTCAACGGTCCATTTATGGATTGAAGCAAGCATCTCAGAGCTAGAACCAACGTTTTGATCAAGTGATCAAGAGTTTTGGATTTGTCCAAAATCAATAAGAGTTCTGTGTTTACAAGAAAGCGAGTGGGAGCTCAGTTGTTTTCTTAGTAGTATATGTGGATGACATATTACTCATGGGAAACAATGTGGATCTTATGAAAAGCGTGAAAGCATATTTGAGCAACCAATTTTCCATGAAGGATCTAGGTGAAGCTGCATACATATTAGGAATCAATATCTATAGAGATATATCAAGGCACCTAATTGCATTAAGTCAAAGTACTTACATCGAAAAGATTTTGAAAAGGTTCAAAATGGAAAACACCAAAAGGGGTTTTGTACCAATGATGAAGAATTGCAAATTGAGTATGACTCAATGTCCTATAATGGATGATGATAGAGAGAAGATGTCTTACACCCCCTATGCTTCAGCCATAGGATCTATAATGTATGCAATGTTAAGTACGCGGCCTGATGTGGCATTGGCTCTTAGTTTGACGAGCCGGTACCAAAGTAATCCAGGACCAGATCACTGGACAGCTGTAAAGAATATCCTAAAGTATCTAAAAAGAACAAAGGATATGTTCCTAATCTATGGAGGAAGTGATGAAGCTCTAAATGTAATGGGTTACATGGATGCGAGCTAGAACTCAGATCATGATGACTCTAAGTCTCAAACATGATTTGTGTTCCTAGTGAATGGTGGGGCGGTAAGCTGGAAGAGTAAGAAGCAGTCGGTGGTGGCGCAATCTTCAATGGAGTCTGAATATATTGCTGCGGTCGATGCAGCAAATGAAGTTCTTTGGCTAAGGAATTTCGTCATCGAACTGGGAGTTTTTCCAAATGCGCAAGACCCCGTGACGATCTATTGTGATAACACGGGAGCTATTGCAAACGCAAAGGAACCAAGGACTCATTCCATAGCCAAACACATCAAGATCAGATTTCACGTCATCCGACAGAACATTGACAAAGGTGAAGTCAAGATTTGCAAAGTAGATATGGAACTGAATATGGCAGATCCTTTGACTAAAGCTCTCCATCAGGAAAAGCACGAATAACACCGAGATTCCATTGGTGTTAGGTTCCTGCCTATTGTAAACTAGTTTTATTTGTGCTCTAGTGCAAGTGGGAGACTGAAGGAGTTATGCCCTAGAGGCAAATAATAAAGTGTATTATTTGATGTGACTCCTATATGTTCATAATACGTTTTATATTGTGCTATAACTATGTTAATACGAAACATTAATACACGTGTGGTATATAAACAAACCGTGTCTCTAGTTACCTCTAGCGAACTAGTTCATTGGTCATGAGGATGGTCTAAGTTTCAAGATCATGGGCATTTATGCCAATTGACAATGGGGTCATGTTATTAGTTGAATAACATGATAGACAAACATCCGACCGTTATATCTTAAATGAGATCTAGTTACAAAGTTCACCATTGATGATAAAACATAGAGAACCTCGCAACCTGATCCTTTGACTGTGAGGTAATGCAAATCACCATTCCGGAAGAAGCTTTGATGGTTATCAAGAATCATCTCGTAAAATGGTGATCAAAAAGGTGCCACTCAGGTTTTCTGAAGGGATGTGTTGAGGAGTACATATCAAGACCAGGATTTGTCTAGTCCATGTAATGGACAGATACATGTGGCCATCTCGGTGACGTTGCATTAATGAAGCTTGCAAGCATGTGACTTTGTCACAGAATGCAACAACATGAGAACGAGTAAACAAGTTCATTGGTAACGAGACCGATCTAAGGTATGGGGATACCGAAGATCAAGTCTCGAATGAATTAGGTATCATATGACAAAGGGAACGGGAAACGACTATCTCACGGTTCGAGCGATTGTATTCGTGAAACGCACGGGGGTCACATGGCCATCTAGGTCCCTCTGTTGATCATTGATGTGAGAGTAGTCTCGATCATTTCCGGAGTGTTTACAAACCGAAGGATGTCACGCTTAAGGGTAGGGACGCTTAGGGCAGATGAGGTATCGTAGGAGAAATAGAGAAAGAGAAACCGGAATAGTTCCGGGTAACATCCGATGGAGATCGGAAGGGGTCTAGAAGGTGTTCCGGAGTGAAGGAATAATACAATATGTGTATTTGAATATTAATTAGAGAATTAATGTAAATATATATTTTATTTTATTATTAAAGGCATCATAATGCTAATGGGCCTCACCCGAAGGGAGGCCCAATAGGGCATGGCGCCTGGGTAGAGGGGGCCAGCCGGCCTAGGCTTGGTGGGCCGCCCCAATGGGGCCCACCTAGGGCCAGCGGCTACCCCTAGGTGGCCGGCGGGTGTGGGAGTTAGTCCCACACCGCCTGGCCCTAGGGTGGTGCGCCCCCCACTATATATAGGGGTCTCCCCTCCCCCTTTAGAATCACCCCATTCTCTCGCATTCTCTCTCTCTCATCCATTGACGACTTCTCTGTAATATTGGGGAGGACCTCGTGGGTGAGTTCTCCACCTTCACACCACCATCGTGTGATCTGCAATCTGGCATCTAATTCTTCCGCTGCTCGGTTGGATCGGAGTCCGGTTGACATCTCCTACATCGGACGTGTGACGAACTTCGGGAGGCACCACACTTGGGGTGCTGCTCGTCTTCATCAATATATGCCTTCCTGCATAAGGCATGCCTCGGTCTTCAAAGGTATGAATACCGTATCTCTCTTCCGTTACTTATGTCTACATAGTATAGATCCTGGTATTAGTGTTCGAGTAGATAGAAATTTTTTGTTTTCTGATACGGAACCCTTCACTTCCTTGGCCAGAATCAAGCCCGACGTCGTCGTCTTCCCAAGCGCCGGTCGCTGTCAGTTTGTCATTGTCTGAATTTACCCAGCCTGGCCATGACCTGCATCGTGTTGCCGGTGAGCCATCGGTGCTTACGGACTATCCAGCTCCCTTTCTCCTCCTAGTGCCGCCATCGCGTCGTGCCTCTGCAAGCACTGCCATCATTCGTTGTCCGAGGTGTAGCTCCTGCGACCATATGCAAGCGGTGCCGCCACTAAACTGTGCTACGCAATAGTTTGCATCCAGCATGCTAGCTCATGTTGCCCCGCTAGCGTCCTAGCACCGTTCCCCGTCGTTGTCCGATGTGTTCAACAGCGTGCCCACAAGGCAGAGACATGCCTACGATGCGTGGAGTCAACATGGCCGCTCCGTTGTTCTCAAGTGTGGCTAGCTGGCATGGCCCTGGGCCCCACCCGTAAGCCACAGAGGCTAGCCTCTGCCTCAGTGTAAAATATTTTTAAGATTGCGCTGACATTGTAAAATATTGCCTCAGTGTAAATCCTTTTTAATTGGTTTAATATTTTCAGAAATTGAATAAATATTGTAAAATCAATAACTTTTATTATGTAATTCAGAAAAAATATGTATAATATATCAAAATGTTCAGAAAATGAGATCTATCCTTTAACATCACAATCATGCGTTATTAAAGAACTTTCAAGACAAGTTCAATTAGAAGAACCAAATGAACCCCTGTAGGTGATTCTGAGGTTTCCCTGTTTTAGGGTTTAGACCTCTCGGACCCTATTTAAAATGATTAAGCATGCCATAACTTGTCATATCATCATATATACTTGCTTATGCATTGCATCCATGCCATGTGTTGATTGGTTCCCTTTCTTTCTAGTGTTTGGTTCTTCCTGGTAGAAAACGATATCAAGACGGAGATCGAAGACTGAGATCAACACAATCGAAGATCAAAAATCAATACTTGACCAACTATAACCATGTCAAGTACAAAATGTCTGAAGATCTGCTTATTGGTTATCAACGAGCAAAAGCAAGCATAACCCCACCATTATAAAATCCCATGCTTCCAAAGTATTTCAATTCTTGCCATGATGCATACGATTCTACTATGGTCTTTTACCATTAGTTAGAGTATCCTATCTGTTGCATTACTTCCTTCGATCTTATATTGCCTGATCCACTGTCCTAGCATAACTAGGTTTGGCTTGTGTGTACTGCTAGAGCTTATATCCATGTCCTGCTTAGCCATGCTCATCAGTTAGTGCTGGTTCATCCAGAAGATGTATCAGATGCTGAGAATCTAGTATGACTGGAGAACGAGGTATGAAGGTGATATGAGGTTAAACATGCTAAGTTTTGTATGGAGGCCACGGTGGGATGTGGTTTTTGCAGTCCCATGCCCTCCACCACTAGGACCTGAGTTCTTGCCTTTGGAACCGAGACGAGCATACATTCACATGGGGCCTGGACAATCTCTCGACTAATGTCGTGGGAATGGCCATGGCAGTCGCTGCCATAAGAAGCGATTGAGAGAATCAGGGGCGAGAGCTGGCGGCCATCTGCGGTGCGAGATGGAGGCAGATGCACATGGATTTATCCAGGTTCGGCCCCCTAGAGGGTAAAGACCTACTCCTGCTAGTATAGATTGATGGAGAGCAATTTACAAGGGCGGCGAGCTCGACGTCTAAGCAGCGAGTCGCTCTAAGGGGTGTATGGTAGAACGTAAGTCCTCAAGCTACCCTAGGGAGGCTTATATAGGGGGCACCTCGCTAGGGTTTACAGTTTACAACCAAACAAGATATGGATTCAGAGGCTTTGACCTAATCCAACTGGGATCCAGTTACGCTTCTAGGCCTCCAATCTCCAATCGCGTTCCCACTCGATCGCGCTCTAGTTGCCGTCCTGCAGGCCCACTCGCGAGGACTTTGGCCCGATCAGAACGTCCTGCTAGGCATACCCCATTCGGCATATCCCCATCAGTAGTCCCTGAGGCCATCGTTGGTTCCAACACAGGTGTTCATTTAGCAGTCGGAGTATGCGAGTCCAATTTGGACATCCAGTAGAATCGGTGATGGACTTTGTCGAGAACCAAGGAAATTTTCCATCGGGTTTCTAGTCATGGCTTTGGTGAATGTATTTACCACCGAGTCGCCGCTCCTGTCGATTGGACAAGGTATAGCTGCAGGCGAGTCGAGTGGAAGGAGTTGGACCGCTGGCTCGGTCAAACTAGCCGTTGGGTAATCCAACGGTAACTTCCGCACAATTACCGCGGGTAACAGCTATCCCAAGATTGGCAGGTCACGCTTCTTTATAAGGGGAGTGACGGATCAGTCCTGTAGACCCTTCCCCGCACTCATCATCTTCACACATCCATTCTCTCTATCTCCTCTCGATCTAGATTCTCCAGACCAAGCGACCTTGCTTCCTTCCTGATGGCGCCTCCGAAAGATCTATGGGGGAAATCCAAGTGCACCGCGGTGCAGCTCAAGTCATTTGAGGATGCGGGGGTCCTCTGTAAGGGGAATTGGCGGATCCCTGCGTCTTCCGAGGTCGATCCGAAGCCACGCGCTGGCGAGTTCATCTGCTTCCCAAGCCATTTGGAGAGGGGCTTGTGATTCCCTACCTCGGTATTCTTCCGGCGATTTTGCGCGTACTACGCAATCAAGCCATTGGATCTCGACCCGCATAGCATTGAGCAACTGGCAATATTTGTCGCCTTCTGTGAATGCTACCTTGACTACAGGTCGTAGTTCCTGCTGTGGTTGGAGCTGTTCCACGGCCGCATCGGGCGCGAGGGGTCCGGCGGCCTGACCTTGGCGGTAGGGGCGTTACGTTCTAGCTGAAGCCGAAGGCCAATTTCTTCAAGCTCCTGCTGCCAAATAAGGCCGCGAGCGAGTGGAAGAGAAGTTGGTACTATGTGAAAGAATCCACTACCTTCGGCGAAGTGGCGCTCCCCGAGTACGTCGCGGAAAGAAGCGAGCCCTGCCGGTTGACAGTGGACAAGCTCCCCGACAATCAGAGAATGGCTGTCACGGAGATGATGGACCAGATCCAGAAGCTAAAGGACCAGGGATTGTCCAAAATCAATCTGTACAACTGCTGGCTTGGGCGGCGCTTGGTCCCATTGGCGACCCGGCCCCATTGGATGTACAAATACACCGAGAAAAATGATCCTTCCCGGACCAGCAAGGAGTCATGGGACTCCGCAGACTACAAGACCGCCCTGAAGAAGATCACTGACCTGGAATTCACCACCACATCGGTCGGGCTTGCTCCATACGTGCCCGAGAAGAATGAGGCTCCTACAGTAAGCCACTCTTACTAGGTTTATCGTTAGTCGTGACTCTCACGGGGCAATTTGCTCCCGCATCCTTTGATGTTTGTTCATGGCCATTCTCAGCTGTTTCAAGTTCTCGAGGGCTGGCTCCCCCCACTCGACGAGGAGGTTCCTAGAGAGCTCGAAGAGGAGACCGAAGGAGAGTCCTTCGAGAGCAAAGAAGAGGAGAGGGAGGTCCCTCCCCCAGTGCCCATGGCTCGCAAGACTCGCATGCAGAAGCAGCATGAGATCGAGGCGAGTCATAGTGTTGAAGAGCATGATGAAGACGACGGGATTTTGCAAGAGCATAGTTCACGACGAACAGCCACGCCGGCGAAGCTTACGTGCAAACCAAAGTCGCCCGCGAAGAGGCCGGCTCCGAAGCCGGCATCACCACCCAGATCGATGGTGGTGTTTGGGTCGAACGATGAGTCCGACGACGATGTGACCAAGACCTCACACAAGATACCGGAGGACGTGACTCCGATGATGGGACCGGTGGCTGCGGACGCGGCAGTGGAGGTGGAGGTTCTGCTCGTGGCGATCGTGCCAACAGCTTCGGCTGCATCAGGGCCAGGGGCTACCGAAGCCGCGGTGCCAAAGTCGCCACAACTAGCGGGGGCAACCGTGTCATCTAGGCCAGAAATTCCTGTGACCGCGGCTTCATCATCGAAGAAGCCCGCGGTGTCATGGGCCTCGGATGTTTTTGAGAAAGGTCTCATGCGCAAGCTGGGCCTGGAGCTAGACAAGCATGCCCATATCGGCACGGGGCTACGCGTTCTTTTGGTCGCCAAATGAGTCACAAGTTTTCCTTTCGATTCTTGGGTGACTTCTTGTATGATTTCTTTGCTGACTTTGGTGGTTTTGCAGGTCCGGCGCTAAGAATATAGGTTGCCCTTCAGTGCCTAAGATTCCGCCGATCGTCACCACGGGGGAATGCGACCCCCCTAGGAAGAGGAAACCTGCTACGGATGTCGCGCCTGCTGAGGGCACGAAGAAGCAGAGGGGTGATGCCGACGATGTTGTGGCAGAAGGCAGCACCAAGGGGAGTGACCCTGCCACCTGCACCGAGGAGGTGGCAGCCAATCGATCGGTGCTAGCTAAGGGGGCTCCGACGACAGAGCCATCGGCCCCAACAGCCAGTGCCACGGCGAGGGCGTCTGCGTCGTTTCCGCGTTTCATGGTGAATGGTTTTCCGACCGTGGCGGAAAACCAGTCTCTGCAAATGCCAGAGATTGTTGATGAGGACGTTGGACCTCGTCGCGGGCGCACCTCCTTGTGGTCCCTTCAACGGACGCCAGTGGGCTTCATAGCATGCTTGGTGCTGCCATTCAGGTAAGTCCAGTCCCCGAGTGCCTAGTCGCTGAATTTCAGTGGCTAGGCACTGAGTTTCTTCTAGTCGCTAGTCCCCGAGTGTCTAGTCGCTGAACTTCAGCGGCTAGGCACTGAATTTCTTCTAGTCGCCAGTCGCCGAGTGTCTAGCCGCTGAATTTCAATGTCTAGACACTGAATTTCTTCTAGTCGCCAGTCCCCAAGTGTCTAGTCGCTGAATTTCAGCGGCTAGACACTAAAATTGTGTTTTTTGCAGTTGCTGATCGTTCATGCTACTTGCAGGGCTTGCAAAGGGAATCGGCTGATTGGCAAGCCGCAAAGGAGCGCCTTGAGCGTGACTTGCGCGTGGCACAGGAGGCTAACCGGCAACTCCAGGAGACTGCTGGTGAGTAATTGTTTTGCTTGGCTATCTCGAGCTGCTGGTGTTTGCGGGGGGCTAACTGTTGTTGCTGTTCCTTTTAGATGGTCTTTCGACTGTCATTGCTAAGGCCCGAGAGGGGTATGTCCCGGCTGCTGAACTGGACATAGCAAAGGAGCGGATCGACTCGTTGGAGAAGGAACTGGGGGAAGCGAAGGCGTCGATGATCTCCTCTGAGGAGAGAGCCAAGGCCGCAGTCACCGCGGCGGAGGAGGAGCGGAAGGCTGCTGAGTCAATCATCCTCGGACTGCAGGGCGACCTTGCTGCCCTTGAGAAGCATGTGACGGAGAACTGTCGGAAACTCCTTGGTGAGTTGTTGCTTTCCTCTTTGATGTATGTGGTGAGTCCCCGAGTGGGTGAGTCCGTAGAGACATTGGATGTATGACATTGCAGCTGTGATAGGGCAAAGCGATCCAGTGGTGTAGACCTTCGACGCCTCACAATGCGTGACCATGGTGGTGAACGCGGCCACCGCCTCGGTGTTGTGCGTCTAGGCGGTGCTTCAAGGGATGTCCCCCACCGAGGTTATACCTGGGGGACTGACTGAAGTATGACGCTACCTGGAAGAGGCACCCGCCGTTGTAGAATGGATGACGCGTTCGTCTTTCAGGTGCAAGGCCACCATGGCGTTGAGCTTGGGGCTCGCGCATTTTCCTGACGACTTTGACCTCGATGACGTCACCAGTGGATACCCTTCGGTGACTGGCTCAGTGGAGATGTCGGAGGTGTTGAGGCTGACCGCCAAGGCTGCTCCCTTCACAAATCGGGTGCTGGCGATGGGAGACTTGTTGCCGTACCAGGAGACGGTGGTGGCGCCGGGAAACCCCGATCCCGAGCATCACGACCTGAAGTCGGAGCAACCCTTCCGATCAGCGCTGTCAAAGTCGCTGACGACGTACCCGACGAATCCGTGGGAGCCATACGTTCGTGTGAAGGGCAGTGGAGGCGCTTCTTCCTTGGGGCCTGCAAAATAGATAGCTGCCCTAGGGGCTTTTGTAAATTATGCCTGATGGCCATTTTGTGATATGAACAATACGTATGTATGAAAGTAAGGGGAGTCAATCGACTCACAATGCATGGTCAGTTATGTGATATGTTGTCTTTTGTTTGAGCGAGTCCCCGAGCGCATCCGTCCTTTAATGGGGTATAACTCGTTTATTTGCATGTGTGTTTGCTTTGGGTTATTGTTTTGGTTTAGGCTGATTTTCCGTGTCGTGTGGGGTCGGTCACCTTGCGACTCCGAAGGGGCGAGTCCCCGAGCGCGAGTGAGGTTGGTTTTTGACCGTGTGCCTGTTGTAGGATCTGATGTGTTGTTTGTAATGCGTCACTTCCCCTGGCTCGGAAAGCCAGTCGCGTGGCGAGTCCAAGGCAACTCTCTTACTTGGTGTGTTCCCGAGCCGCATGGGGTTTTCGTGTTGTGAAGTCCCTATGCGTGGTACTTAACCGTTTGAGTCGCTTTGCACGAGGATGGGGAGGACGGGTCGCTATGGGAAGCGTTCATCGGTCGTCTTGGCCCGGTATTCTAGTCGAGCGGGGCGACTCCGATGGTGGATCCGGGTTGGCTTGTTCATGGACGACGCAAAGCCCGAATATCTTCGGTGCCCTTGGGTCGCACTACTTAGCCGCGCCGGTCGCTCAACCAAGGGTTGACTTCCGTAGGTAGCATATTGCTAAATGTACGAGTGCGAGTGGAACAAGAAGATGGCGAGTGGACACAATTTGTGCGATCCGAATGTATTTCATTATATATCAGCTGGGTACAAGTTTGAGTTCTATGTATAAAACTTTCGAAGGAGGTTTACATTCCATGGCCTCCCGACCTCGAGCTGGCCATTGCCTCGTATGTCGATGAGGTAGTAGGCATCGTTCCAAGGACGCGCCCTATAGCGAATGGCCCCTCCCATGGGGGGAAAGCTTATGCATGCCCTTCTTGTCTTGGACTAGTCGTAGGACCAAGTCGCCTTCCTGGAAGGTGCGGGTCCAGACTCGGCAGCCGTGGTAGCGGCGGAGTCCCTACTGGTAGATGGTTGTGTGGGAGCGAGCTAGGTCGCGTGCCTCGTCGAGCTGGTCGATGCTATCTTGGCGGGCGATCTCGTTTGTCGCCTCGAGGTGAGTCGTGCTCCAGGTCGGTTGGCATTACGGCCTCGGCGCCATACACCATGAAGAAGGGCATGAACCCCATGGAGTGGTTGACGGAGGTGCAGATCCCCCATATGACAGAGGGGAGCTCTTTGACCCAGCATCCTGGGGTTCGCTCGAGGGGCACTTGAAGTCGTGGCTTGAGCCTGTGGAGGACGCTCTGATTAGCGTGATCTGCTTGGCCGTTCGACTCCGGGTGGGCGACTGAGGCGAGGTCGAGTCGTATGCTATGCTCTTCGCAAAATTCTGCCATGGCGCCCTTGGCGAAGTTGGTGCCATTGTCCATTATGATGCTATGCGGGTAGCCGTACCGGTAGATGAGCTCGCGGAGGAACTTGGTGCCGTCTTGCCGTCGCACTTTTTGATCGCCTTGGCTTCGACCCACTTGGTGAACTTGTCGACCGCGACTAGGAGGTGGGTGAAGCCGGATGGGGCCTTCTTGAACGGGTCGACCATGTCCATGCCCCATACGGCGAATGGCCAGGTGATAGAGATTATCACTTTGCGGCCCGAAAGTTGGGGTGTACAGGCAACGCGGTACCCAAGTTCCCTGAAATCAGCCAGGATGACTACAGTTGGTGTGCCAAATACTCAGAGGGTGTTTTTCGGCACGAATTCAACTTTATGTTTCAATACAAAAAATTAGGCTAACGGGCGTCAAGTTGGGCCCCTCCTGTCAGTTCGCCGTTATGTCGCTCCTGTCGCTTAGGCGGGGTGGCTGTCACGTAGGCTTGCAGCGTTGGCACAGTGGATAGGACAACACCCCCTACCTAGTGTATTGACGTGACAAAACAGGGCCCATGTATCGGCGTTATAATTATTTTTTGTTTACTCAGAAGCTGGAACGGCCACCGCCACGCGTCTCTCCTTGGACTTCCGTCCCAATCGTTAACCCCTACCATAAAAGCGCATTGACGGTTCCACCGTTCCCCTGCCTCGCAGAAACCACTCTTCTTCTTCCTACCATCTACTATCTTCTTCCCGTCTTCTCCTTGCCGCCATGGAAGATCTACGCACTCTAGAGACAAGCTTCACTACCCATGACAACAAGAAGATAGACGGTGTCTAAACCAACGAGGAGGAGACAGTGGTGCGTTCCCTGAGGATGTACAAGGGTTGTCTTAGGATAGACGAGGACAAGTTTGTGGGATTGGACCTCGAGTACACCCCGGAGCACCCATGTGAAGGGAGTGAAGTCGCTGTCATTCAACTTGCCATGCGGAAACACATTCTCGTCTACCACCTCTCCCGGTTTGTAGATCTGCTCTCTGTAGCTAACCGCTTTTAGGGTTTTCTCCTCTTGTTCTTTATCCACTTGCTCATCTTGCAACTACTGGATTTTACTTAGGACCAAATAAATTAGGGTTTGCCTATGTCTCAATCGACTGAGATTTTCTTTAGTCTCAATCACCTAAGAAAAGTGCAACCGTAGTTAAAAGAAATGTGTAACTCGTTCAGTCGACTGAGAAATAGCAAAACCGAATAAATTATGATAATACAATGTTGAGAGTCTTGATCTTGCATTTACTAAACTTTTCAAAATTATATTGAGATGATGAGCTTGCATTGACAAAATATTTGTAGTTACAAATTTTGGTGATGACAAATTACATACTTTCAGGACTGACAGGAAATGTCTGGCGCTGCGCCAGTTCCTTGAAAAAAAGGGAATTGTTTTCTGCACTGTCGACACAACAACTGATTTTTCGAAATTGTATCAAGAGAAAATTATAATTCCTGCGCACAACTGGATCGATATTCAACATCTTGTCAAGATCCTAGGGGGCAGGAAGAAGGATGGAATGGCATCACTCGCAACTAGAATCCTCGATGAGTTGTACGTCACAATGAAGGAAGATTTCTCTAAGGATAGGCACGATTTCTGGAACGAGTGGCCGTTGTCTGATATAAACCTGAAGTATGCATCCATAGATGCGTACAAGAAGATCCATTTTTTTCAATGTTACCTCGTGTTTTCCCTATTTGCAAGAGGGAAGACGAGCTTAGGGGAGATCTTTGTAGAAAATGACGAATATCTGAGTTTGAAGTTGAATATGCAAAGAAATTGGCTGCATCTGAAGCAGCTGATAGAGAGGCTGCAGAAGCAGCTGAAAGAGAGCTTGCAGCTGAAGAAGCAGCTGACAGAGAGGCTGTAGCTGAAGCGGCAAACAGAGAGGCGGCATCTTCTAGCGGCAACAATCAGGCCTGTGATGCACCACTAATTGTGCCGCAGGATGCTGAAGATAGGAAAGCCAAGTCAGATGCCATTTGGGACAAAGCAGTTCGTCGGACGTTGAGTACCTGGAATGATAGCAAGCGCGTCAAGTGGTCTGATGAGGAGTGAATTAAATTTTACTTGTCACTGTTATGTTTTTGTTTTGTGGAACTCAGTTAGCTTGCCAAGATGTCTAGCGCATCAACTGATACTAGTAAAATAAATTTAACCCTCGTTGTGTTATGTTTATGTATGTGTCTTGTAGCTTGTCAAGATGGTAGCTTCTTAACTGGCAGTTTGAAACAGTGCCCTTTTCCTCTCTCGCTAAATAGATATGTTTCATTTTGCCCAAATTGGTAGCAAATATAGAGAAGATTCTCACTTCGATAATTCGTTCCCTTTTGGACCTGTTTTTGCCTCCGATCAGGTAGCAAATCTAGAGCAGCAAATCACACCAGGCAGAATACATTCATTCAGAAAACAAAACAAATGTAGATATAGCTATGCGCAGCTAAATAGGATATAGTGATAGAAAGTAGTAGGTTGCTTAACGGGGTTCGATGCATTCAGCCAGAAATAGGATGCAAGCAAAATATAGAAAATTAAAAGAAGCTGCTTAGCAGCAGCAGCCAGGGCAGATGCAGATACATTCAAGGAGACATCCAACCCGTTCATTCGCTAGCGCCTCCATCTCCCTCTGGTGCCTCCGCCACTTCTTGCTGCCCAGTTTCTTGGACTTGGGCGCCTTGGGCCTGATTGGAGGCATGCGACCCTCTTTGATGGCCACCCGCTGGAGGTTTCGGAGGTGAATGCCAAGAGCACCGTGTTCAGCGATGTAGGCGTTGATGTTCGCGGTCTCGGGCTTGCCACTTTTGTGGATGCCGGAGCCCGTAGCCTCTGCATACTTCAATAAGGTGTTCAAGACGGTGTCGCCGGCGGCGCGACTCGTCAAGCAGTAGACGCCCCTTGTGGAAGGGGCAGCTGTAGTAGGGGGCCGTGAGGAAGCCGTCGTACTTGTCGGCCCGCATCCTCCTCAGCACCTGACGAGCCTTGGTGTGAATGGACTCGTCATCGCTGCATACGTCGCTGCGGAAACCTATTGGAAAAAAGGGAAAATGGGGGAGTAGATGGTGTAAGAAGATCGAGCAATCGAAATGCGAACAAGCGAATCCTAATAAACCAAGATCTAGCATCCAACGATGGGAACGGTGTTGGATAATTAGGCACAATTTCCATGATTAATTCCAGAATATTAAACATGACAATACCAGCTAAATTTTAAATAGATTAGCCCATTATTTCTAACAAACGGTAGAAGAACCAGGGGAGGGGAGCAAACCCTAGTTACCTCTGTGTTGGGTTTGCAGCATAGAAAACAAAAATTTTCCTACGATGGGAACTATACGCCAAGATCTATCTACTAGATACAAGCAACAGGTGGATATACATCCATGGAGAACTTACCCTTGAAGACAACAAAGCTTTGTTAACGAGTTGGAACTCGTGGATGATGTAGTCATACACTTGCCGATCTCAAGATCGTGATGAAGTCCTTCAGGTCTAGCAGCTCCAGCACCATTAGGTCTAGCACCATCAAGTCCAGCACCGCAAAGTAGCGGTGCATCCGTGATCGCAAACACGTTCGGTCCACCGAACAACCTCCGCCTCCTCGCTCCAGCGATGCAGCGGAAGCAACAACTCCTTTCTAGATAAAGCCACCGGGAACATGTATCTCGCTAATCCGAGACCATGGGGAATAACTAGAGGGAGAAGAGAACCTTCACGAGGAGGTGGTGCAAGATGAGAGGAGGGAGTGGAGGGCCTTTTATAGGGAGACGGGGGCAGCCCCTCACCATGGCCGGCGGCCAAGGGAGGTGCCCCCACCTCTTCCACACTCATGTGGGTGGAGCTCCCACTCACATAATTAGCCACCCACTCAAAATTCCACTCACCTCCATTAAATTTCCACCAAATTTAATGCAAGTTCTCATTAAATAAAACACTTTTATTTATTTTATTCAGAATTTTGTCAATTACATTAATTAACAAACATTCACATAAAACCCCCTGCAACATTTCAATATCACATGCAGAACCAGTTTCTGCAATTTCACCCGAAACAATTCTGGTTTCCATCGAAATGATTCCAGCGCTTTCTTAAATCTTTATCTGAAACATATTTGCTCCAAATGGTGTCGGTATCCCTTAAGTGTGTCACCCTACGGTTCGTGAATAATGTAGACATGATCGATACCCCCCTCCGATCAATAATCAGTAGCGGGACCTAGAGATCTGTATTGACTCCCACATATTCAACGATGACTTTTGTGATCGTGTGAACCTTTAACGTCGTAACTAAATCCCTTTGTCTCGTGATATATTACATGTCTGAGATTCGATCATCGGTATCCAAATACCTAGTTTGATCTCGTTACCGACATGCACTCTTTTCTCGTTCCCGTGATATAACATTCTAGTGATCACATCACTTGCTTGCAAGCTATTTCACTGTGATATCACCGAGAGGGCCTAGAGTATATCTATCCGTCATCGGGATGGACAAATCCCACTCTTGATCCATGAGCCTCAACATAACACCTTCGTAGCACTGAACTCACCTTTATAGTCACCCTGTTACGGTGTGACGTTTGATGTTATCAAGATACTCTTCCGGTATTAGCAATTAACATGATCTCATGGTCTAAGGACTAAGATTACTTTGTATGATGTTATAGCAATATAAACATAATGACTCTGATCGTAATGCTATACTTCGTATGAATGTTCATCACATCATTCCACCAATGTTGTGACCTCGTTATTAATGACATCCAATGTCCATGATCAGGAAACCTTCACCATCTTGTTAATCAACGAGCTAGTTTATAAGAGAGGCATAACTAGGAACTTTCCTTTTGTTTATTAAACACACATGTATTAACGTTTCCAAATTAATACAATTATACCATGCAAAATAAACATTTATCATAAACAAGGAATAAGATAATAACCACTTTATTATTGCCTCTCGGGCATATTCCCTTCAGTCTCCCACTTGCACTAGAGTCAATAATATAGTTTGAAAACTTTGCGTATTGAACACCTATGGATTTCTGGTGTTGCATATACGCGATTGCTAGTGGTTAACATAATCTCTGGCTTTGACAGTTTCAGTTCCGTGTGTATTTGCATGTCTTTGCGTCTCTACGCATCACTCATTCTCAAATGAGATTGCATTGTATAAATTTGGTCCTTTGGTAGACCTTTAGTTCGTTCGGGTTAAATTATGTTGATATCATTGTCATAAAATATATCTTCATAGTATTAGCCCACTTTGAACCACACCTAGTTTGATAACAAACTACTTAACACAAATGCCCTCCTTTGCTGCTACTATAGCAGGCATATACTTAGCCTTTTGTTGTAGTATCCGTCACAATGTCTCAACTTTGGAACTCATCCAAATCCATCATGGAACATCCTTTCCATTACATTGTGCCACCCATAGTCTAAATTGAGATAAATTTTAATTTGTATCTTGTGACAAAACTAGTATCAATGTAACACTTTACAATGAACTACCTTTAACTATTTGTCACTTATACATGATATATTCTTAGTTCTTCCAAAGCACATAAGAATATCTTTACTATCGTCCAATGATCATCTTATGAATCATTCTGGTATGTGCTCATAACATTTAGAGCATAGGACATATCTGGATATATACATATCACGGTATAATCGTTCAAAATCTTCATGTGATTTTACTCACCAATTGTTGAAACACTTGAATCTTGATACAATCCTTTCCATGCAGCAAGAACCTTTCTTGTTGTTTCCATATTGAACCCTTTCAATATCTCATATATGTATGTCTGGCATAACCATATTAGCGTCTCAATCTATCCATATAGATATTGATGCCAAATATTCCGGTTTTGCCCAAGTCTTTCATCGAAATCTTATTTTAATGAAATTCTTAACTTGTGTCAATACAAGATACATCATTTCCAATCAACAATATGTCCTCTACATAATGTATTAGAAATATGACTCAGCGCTCCCACTTAATTCCTTGCAAATGCAAGCATCTTCATCATCTCCGATGAAATTAAACTCTTTTAACATTTTCATCATGGTGAAGATTCCAAATCTGCTATGCTCACTTCAACTATTGAAGTTTGCATGCCCTTTTTAAGCACCCTTTGAATTAACAAAACCCTTTTTGGACCATGTCATGTACACGTCCTAGGTAACCATTCTATTAGAAGAACCTTGTTTTGTTTATTCAACTACCATATACCAAATTATATGTAGTGGTTGCTACATTAATCCGTCAAGACTAAATATCGCTATGAAAGATCAAATCTTGTCATAGTCAACTCCTTGAACATTGCCGTAAACTTCTTTCTGACATGTCGGCTATTTCATAGATGTTAAACATCCATGTTTATTTCTTTATAGATCCAAACACGGCCGATAGGCTTCACGCCTTTCCGAAGGGTCTTCCAAGTTCAGAAACTTGATTTCTCGTGTATGGATACTATCACGGATTCTATGACTTCTAGTCATTTTATGGAGTCAGGGCCCATCATCGCTTCTTTGCATGCAGTCGGTTCATCATTGTCAAAACAATAATGATTTCTGTTTCAAATCTTACTATTTGATTCTTACCGACCCACATGGTTCAATAGGAACTCTAATCTCCAAGATCACACCCTTTGTAATCACGGGAGCCATGAGCATTGTCGCCACCACCAGGACACTTTCCGGCGCTGCGCTACTTAGCACATATAGATAAGGTTCAACAACCTTATCAAAGTTCTATTGTCCTCCCACTTAACTTTTCGCGAAAAATTCCTTCTCAAGAAACTTGACGTTCTAAGCGACAAAATATTTTGTCCTTGGTGTTATGGAGGAATTCCCAACAAATTCTTTGGGATAACCTACAAAGACGTGCTTATCTGACTTTGGTTGTAAACATTTTACTTATGCATAGCATACCAAAATTTAAGAAAATACAATTCGGGTTTTATCCCAAACCATAACTCATATGGTGTCATTTCAACGAATCACGATGGTGCTCTTTTTAGTGTAAAAGTGGTAGTCTCTAAAGATTTAATCCTTAAAACATAATGGCAGTCTTATACCCTGTCAAACAAGGTTTGATTTGATCTCTCAAACATACCATACTCCTGTGGTTTATCGGGAAGTGCAAATTCATGGATCAATTCCTGAAATCTTAGGTGTTTTGCTAAACCTGTAACTCAAATATCTTCCTTTATGATTAAATCATAAACTCTTTTATTTTCTGGTTACAATGGTTTTTCACTTAATCTTGAAAGTCTTTGAACAATTTTCAAATGTTTCATACTTATTCCTTATTAAGTAAATATATAGATATATTCACTCAAATTTCTGGAGAAGCAAAAAGATCCATCGCATATTGCTACACATAATGGACTATATACATCAACATGCATAATATCCAATAAGCTAGTCATCCTTTCCTCTTTGGCCTATGGACGGAGTTTTAATTATCTCGAGGAAAGTTTCACAAGCGTCAATTGATCAAAATCAAAAAGACTCCAAAAATCCATCAACATGGAGTTTCTTCATGTTTACTTTCTAATATAATTCAAATAGCGATGTCACTTCATAAGTGATCTTCCAATCATTTGTCTTACGAAATTTTAGCAATAATGTTTATGGATGTGATTTCTCCAACTAGACTTGTAAAAGTTCATCCATCCTTTATGGAATACGGTAATTATTTGAACAACCATAGTTCTCGTAATACCGGAACAAAATAAAAAATATTAAAACAAATCTTGAAGGCTAGGTTTGATGACAACGAAAAACACAATAACACTTTATTTGTTTTCGATGAACATCATCACTTATTCTTCTGCTAGTTACTTAGGCCGTTGCAGTTCATGAATTGTGTTGTTCTGTATGACACTTCACACCAACCAATTCGGTATCCAATATCGGTATCCAATACCTCAGAACCACATTGTTTAACTAGCAAGGAATATAACCATAACATGTATATATTCTATATACCTAAGTTGGACATCTCCAACCTTTTCTTTTCTGCCAAATATTTTATGGATTCTCTTTCAACAATTCCTTTTCTTTTAAAAGAATTTATCAACATCAATAGTGGTGTCATTCACATGACACATAGTACAAAGTGTATATATTCAAATACTAATACCTTTGGACTTGCACTTTGAAGTGGATCACCATCATCAAATTTTTGGTGTTCTTTCAAAAATCCATTCTTTAGTAATCTATTAGTGTAGTAAACATTTTACTTACATCTTCTATTCATCCTTGTCATGACAACTTTGATGATCAAACTACTATATCCTATAAGGAAGAATCACGAGTATAATGTTAGTTCCCAACACCTTTTGGGAGATCCAGATGCCTAGCATCTCCATCCTTCACAAATTCTCATACAATATGAGAACATGTATTTTGCTAAATTATACTCTATCATAATGCAACCAAAAACATTGTTTCAGATATCACAATATCTTCCACACATGATGGTTCCTGAAACAATTCTTTCAGCTCCTAGATAACCTTGATATTAAAACTATTTTTGAATATCAATAATCATGGATGCAAACATGATACTTTAGATACTAACATTGGAATTCTTACTCTTAATTTAATACTACTTATTAAACTTCATGGAGTAAATAGAGTTTGCTGAAAGTTTGCAATAGGACTTCTAAACTTTAAATTGACATTCAAAACAATACGATACTAGTTCGTAAAGTAAATATCCAGAATTCTATAGTTCTATTATCTCAATTAAAACTAAGCATAAGGTAGTGAATAGATGCCAATGACTACAACAAATTATGCAAATTCACTTTGATTTAGTTTATGAAAAATTGAAATCCCACTCAAAAACGACATCCCTCGTGCCTTTTTGGTGATTACATGAACCAAATCCACTACACCAAGTCCGATCATCACGTGAGTCGGTGTAGCTTCAAAGGCGAGCATCAATATGGTCATCACATCAACTATATGACTCATGCTTAACCTTTCAGTCCGTGTTCCGAGGCCATGTCTGTACATGCTAGGCTCGCCAAGTAAGAACCTTAGTATTCACGTGTGTAAAACTGTCTTACACCCGTTGCATGAAAGCGTAGAGTTGAGAACACCCGATCATCACGTGATGTCTTGAAACACGATCCATAGAACGGTGCATACTTAAGGAAGAACACATTTTATCTTGATATTTAAATGGGATCATCTTACAATGCTACTAAAAGCAACAAACTAGCAATATAAGATGCAAACATCTAATGTGTAAAGTGAGATGATATGGTCCATGCATTTGATCACCATCATATGCACCGTGGTATGATCTCTATCATTCCTTTGTGTGTAAGGCCAAGGTCTATGGAACTTACACGTTAGGTGTGTTGTAAGAGTATCTATCATACATCTACTTACAACATTACCATATCATGACACTAGCCCAACAACGATCTAAACTAGACGCCTCTAATTTATCCATTGCAAGTTTTACGTGGCTTAGGGCTTTCGAAGATAGAACCGGTCTTACCTACGAACATGGAACCACAACGAGGATAGCCAAGTTATTAGCAGCTCGTTGTAAATTAGATATTGACTATAGTAGGAGAGACAGACACCCGCCAGCCACTTATGCAAAACTAGTTGCATGTCAGTCGTGGAACCGGTCTCATGTGCGATGACATGTAAGGTTGGTCCGGGCCGCTTCATCCCACTATGCCACCAATATCCAAAATACATGAAAGAAGCAATAACATGATCATCATCGCCCACATATAAACATATGTGTACTACCCGTGCAAAGCACCTACACATAGATCAGGCTCTGATACCACTGTTGGGTTCGCAACATAGAAAACAAAAAATTTCCTATGATGGGAACTATACGCCAAGATCTATCTACTAGATACAAGCAACGGGTGGATATACATCCATGGAGAACTTACCCTAGAAGACAACAAAGCTTTGTTAACGATTTGGAACTCGTGGATGATGTAGTCGTACACTTGCCGATCTCAAGATCGTGATGAAGTCCTTCAGGTCCAGCAGCTCCAGCACCATCAGGTCCAGCACCATCAAGTCCAGCACCGCAAAGTAGCGGTGCATCCATTATCGCACACACGTTCGGTCCACCGAACAACCTCCGCCTCCTCGCTCCAGCGATGCAGTGGAAGCAGCAACTCCTTTCCAGATAAAGCCACCGGGAACATGTATCTCGCTAATCCGAGACCATGGGGAATAACTAGAGGGAGAAGAGAACCTTCACGAGGAGGTGGTCCAAGATGAGAGGAGGGAGTGGGGGCCTTTTATAGGGAGAGGGGGGCAGCCCCTCACCATGGCCGGCGGCCAAGGGAGGTGCCCCCACCTCTTCCACATTCATGTCGGTGGAGCTCCCACTCACATAATTAGCCACCCACTCAAAATTCCACTCACCTCCATTAAATTTCCACCAAATTTAATGCAAGTTCTCATTAAATAAAACACTTTTATTTATTTTATTCAGAATTTTGTCAATTACATTAATTAACAAACATTCACATAAAACCCCCTACAACATTTCAATATCACATGCAGAACCAGTTTCTGCAATTTCACCCGAAACAATTCTGGTTTCCATCGAAATGATTCCAGCGCTTTCTTAAATCTTTATCTGAAACATATTTGCTCCAAATGGTGTCGGTATCCCTTAAGTGTGTCACCCTACGGTTCGTGAATAATGTAGACATGATCGATACCCCCCTCCGATCAATAATCAGTAGCGGGACCTAGAGATTTGTATTGACTCCCACATATTCAACGATGACTTTTGTGATCGTGTGAACCTTTAACGTCGTAACCAAATCCCTTTGTCTCGTGATATATTACATGTCCGAGATTCGATCATCAGTATCCAAATACCTAGTTTGATCTCGTTACCGACATGCACTCTTTTCTCGTTCCCGTGATATAACATTCTAGTGATCACATCACTTGCTTGCAAGCTATTTCAATGTGATATCACCGAGAGGGCCCAGAGTAGATCTATCCGTCATCGGGATGGACAAATCCCACTCTTGATCCATGAGCCTCAACATAACACCTTCGTAGCACTGAACCCACCTTTCTAGTCACCCTGTTACGATGTGACGTTTGATGTTATCAAGATACTCTTCTGGTGTTAGCAATTAACATGATCTCATGGTCTAAGGACTAAGATTACTTCGTATGATGTTATAGCAATATAAACATAATGACTCTGATCGTAATGCTATACTTCGGATGAATGTTCGTCACATCATTCCACCAATGTTGTGACCTCGTTATTAACGACATCCAATGTCCATGATCAGGAAACCTTGATCATCTTGTTAATCAACGAGCTAGTTTATAAGAGAGGCATAACTAGGAACTTTCCTTTTGTTTATTAAACACACATGTATTAACGTTTCCAAATTAATACAATTATAGCATGCAAAATAAACATTTATCATAAACAAGGAATAAGATAATAACCACTTTATTATTGCCTCTCAGGCATATTCCCTTCACTCCGACCATAGGTCATCGATGCCGGTGTCGTAGGGGTTCAGCGGAGCGATGTACTTATCTAGATCGTAGGTGCCCAACAAGTGCGTGATCTGCTTGTGACCGGCGGGGGCCTCCTCGCCGGCGAGGGGCTCCTCTTCGGCGGCTCCGTCGGTAGCTGGGACGGGGGCCTGGACAGGAACGGCGGCTGCCATCGATGCCTCCACTCGGGCCTAGATAGGGACAACGGCTACTTTCAACGCGTCGAGGGGGACCGGCGAGGAGATGGGGGCCTCCTCGCCGGGGGCCACGGAGGCGACAATGGCCACCTTATCATCCTCGGCCATCGCCGGCATGGACGGGGTATTCTTGGGAGTTTGCGGATGCTGGTGGGACAGTGGAGAGGGTTGCATGGGGACAGTGAGCGAGAGTGGGAGTGGGTGTGCGGAGAGGGGCTCTATAGCTAAGGTGGATAGAAGCAAGGCACGTTTCGTTGCACCACCATGCAACGCGCCGTGCAGTCGACTACACCGTGCACCGTGACACGCGCACGGTACGTCACGTTTTTTCCCGGGCCATGCATGGCAGTTCTGTATTGAGCCGCATGCAAAGGGCGCACACACAATTTCTATGTACGAAGTTTGACACGGCCCTAAAATTGGCGATTGAGAGCCGCTGCGTAAAAAATGGGATATGTCTTATTAAAATCAAGTGGCAATAAATTGCAGCTGTCCATCGACGACCGTGCACTCGATGACGCATGAGTTGTGGCGTAGTAGTAGCAGTAGTAGGCTTTTCAGACTTGATTAAACATGACATGACCACTCGACGACTTTTTCCATGGACGGCATCGTGTTCCTTCTTGTAGAAGTCTCGCTGAGGGAGACGTCTATGTTGTCTCGTGCTGTACTGTGAAGGGCACGACGTGTGCAACGATCATCGTTGGATCGCACAGAATCAACGGTTGGTGCACACGATCCGCGTGACAACTGTGATAACCAATCAGGGAGTAGCAGATAGGGTGAGGACAGATTTGTGCTTCTACGAAAGATAGAGAGGTGGGGGAAAAACTGAGTAGTACCACATAAAACCAAGGGCGATACTGAGTAGTATAAAAATGGAAAGTGAGTGTCTTGCACAACGAAATACATCGTGGCATACATCAAATTATGCCAAGATAGATCCACAAGAGTTCATTGGATGTGTGTTCTTCTCATAAACCACTCATAAACCATGTAAGGATCCACTAGAGTCATTGGATGTATGTTCTTCTCACAAACCACATATCACCAGTGTCATTTCATGTGCGTTCTTCCGACAGACCACACATGGATCCACCGGTGTCATTGCATGTGTGTTCTTCTCACAAACCACACATGGATCCACCAATGTCATCGCATGTCTGCTCTTTTCATGAACCACGGCTAGAGTCATTGCATGTGTGTTCTTCTCACAGACCACATATCACCGGTGTCATTGTATGTCTGCTCTTCCCATGAACCACAACTAGAGTCATCGCATGCATGCTATTTTCATGAACCACAGCTAGAGTCATTGGATGTGTGTTCTTCTTACAAACCATATCATGAACCACACCCAGTGTCATTGCATGTGTGTTCTTCTCACAAACCACACATGGATCCACCAGTGTCATTGCATGTCTGCTCTTCTCATTAACCACAGCTAGAGTCATTGCATGTCTGTTCTTTTCACAAACCACATATCACCAGAGTCATTGCATGGGTGTTCTTCCCATGAACCACACATGGATCCACCAGTGTCATTGCATGTGTGTTCTTCTCACAAACCACACATGGATCCACCTAGTGTCATCGCATGTGTGTTCTTCCCATGAACCACACATGGATCCACCAGTGTCATTGCATGTCTGCTCTTTTCATGAACCATAGTTGGAGTCATTGGATGTGTGTTCTTCTCACAGACCACATATCACCAGTGTCATTGCATGTGTGTTCTTCCCAAAGACCACACATGGATCCACTAGTGTCGTTGCATGTGTGTTCATCTCACAAACCATATCATGAACCACACCCAGTGTCATTGCATGTGTGTTCTTCTCACAGACCACACATGGATCCACCAGTGTCATTGCATGTGTGTTCTTCTCACAAACCATATCATGAACCACACCCAGTGTCATTGCATGTGTGTTCGTCCCATGAACCACACATGGATCCACCAGTGTCATTGCATGTGTGTTCTTCCCACAGACCACACATGGATCCACCAATGTCATTGCATGTGTGTTCTTCCCATGAACCACACATGGATCCACCAGTGTCATTGCATGTCTGCTCTTTTCATGAACCATAGCTAGAGTCATTGGATGTGTGTTCTTCTCACAGACCACATATCACCAGTGTCATTGCATGTGTGTTCTTCCCAAAGACCACACATGGATCCACCAGTGTCATTGCATGTGTGTTCTTCCCAAAGACCACACATGGATCCACCAGTGTCATTGCATGTGTGTTCTTCTCACAAACCATATCATGAACCACACCTGGTGTCATTGCATGTGTGTTCTTCTCATAGACCACACATGGATCCACCAGTGTCATTGCATGTGTGTTCTTCTCACAGACCATATCATGAACCACACCCAGTGTCATTGCATGTGTGTTCTTCCCATGAACCACACATGGATCCACCGGTGTCGTTGCATGTGTGCTCTTTTCATTAACCACAGCTAGAGTCATTGCATGTGTGTTCTTCTCACAAACCACATACCACCAGAGTCATTGCATGTGTGTTCTTCCCAAAGACCACACATGGATCCACCAGTGTCATTGCATGTGTGTTCTTCCCACAGAGCACACATGGATCCAACAGTGTCCTTGCATGTGTGTTCTTCCCATGAACCACACATGGATCCACCAGTGTCATTGTATGTCTGCTCTTCCCATGAACCACACCTAGAGTCATCGCATGCGTGCTCTTTTCACAAACCACAGCTAGAGTCATTGCATGTGTGTTCTTCTTACAAACCATATCATGAACCACACCCAGTGTCATTGCATGTGTGTTCTTCTCACAAACCACACATGGATCCACCGGTGTCATTGCATGTCTACTCTTCTCATTAACCACAGCTAGAGTCATTGCATGTCTATTCTTTTCACAAACCACATATCACCAGAGTCATTGCATGTGTGTTCTTCCCATGAACCACAGATGGATCCACCGGTGTCATTGCTTGTCTGCTCTTCTCATGAACCACACATGGATCCACCCAGTGTCATCGCATGTGTGTTCTTCCCATGAACCACACATGGATCCACCAGTGTCATTGCATGTCTGCTCTTTTCATGAACCACAGCTAGAGTCATTGGATGTGTGTTCTTCTGACAGACCACATATCACCAGTGTCATTGCATGTGTGTTCTTCCCACAGACCACACATGGATCCACCATTGTCATTGGATGTGTGTTTTTCCCATGAACCACACATGGATCCACCAGTGTCATTGTATGTCTGCTCTTCCCATGAACCACAGCTAGAGTCATCGCATGCGTGCTCTTTTCACAAACCACAGCTAGATTCATTGCATGTGTGTTCTTCTTACAAACCATAACATGAACCACACCCAGTGTCATTACATGTGTGTTCTTCTCACAAACCACACATGGATCCACCGGTGTCATCTCATGTCTGCTCTTCTCATTAACCACAGCTAGAGTCACTGCATGTTTGTTCTTTTCACAAACCACATATCACCAGAGTCATTGCATGTGTGTTCTTCCCATGAACCACACATGGATCCACCAGTGTCATTGCATGTGTGTTCTTCTCACAAACCACACATGGATCCACCCAGTATCATCGCATGTTTGTTCTTCCCATGAACCACACATGGATCCACCAGTGTCATTGCATGTCTGCTATTTTCATGAACCACAGCTAGAGTCATTGGATGTGTGTTCTTCTCATAGACCACAAATCACTAGTGTCATTGCATGTGTGTTCTTCCCAAAGACCACACATGGATCCACCAGTGTCGTTGCATGTGTGTTCATCTCACAAAACATATCATGAACCACACCCAGTGTCATTGCATGTGTGTTCTTCTCACATACCACAGCTAGAGTCATTGCATGTCTGTTCTTTTCACAAACCACATATCACCAGAGTCATTGCATGTGTGTTCTTCCCATGAACCAAACATGGATCCACCGGTGTCATTGCATGTGTGTTCTTCTCATGAACCATATCATGAACCACACCAAGTGTCATTGCATGTCTGCTCTTGTCATGAACCACACATGGATCCACCTGTGTCATTGCATGTCTTCTCTTCTCATGAACCACAGCTAGAGACATTGGATGTGTGTTCTTCTCACAGACCACACATGGATCCACTAGTGTCATTGCATGTGTGTTCGTCTCACAAACCATATGATGAACCACACCCAGTGTCATTGCATGTGTGTTCTTCCCATGAACCACACATGGATCCACCAGTGTCATCGTATGTCTGCTCTTCCCACAGACCACACATGGATCCACCAGTGTCATTGCATGTGTGTTCTTCCCATGAACCACACATGGATCCACCGGTGTCATTGCATGTCTGCTCTTTTCATGAACCACAGCTAGAGTCATTGGATGTGTGTTCTTCCCACATACCACACATGATCCACCAGTGTCATTGCATGTGTGTTCTTCCCAAATACCACACATGGATCCACCAGTGTCATTGCATGTGTGTTCTTCTCAAAAACCATATCATGAAGTACCCCCAGTGTCATTGCATGTGTGTTCTTCTCACATACCACACATGCATCCACCAGTGTCATTGCATGTGTGTTCTTCTCACATACCATATCATGAACCACACCCAGTGTCATCGCATGTGTGTTCTTCCCATGAACCACACATGGATCCACCGGTGTCATTGCATGTCTGCTCTTTTCATTAATCACAGCTAGAGTCATTGCATGTGTGTTCTTCTCACAAACCACATATCACCGGAGTCATTGCATGTGTGTTCTTCCCAAAGACCACACATGGATCCACTAGTGTCATTGCATGTGTGTTCTTCCCACAGACCACACATGGATCCACCAGTGTCGTTGCATGTGTGTTCTTCCCATGAACCACACATGGATCCACCAGTGTCATTGTATGTCTGCTCTTCCCATGAACCACAACTAGAGTCATCACATGCTTGCTCTTTTCACAAACCATAGCTAGGGTCATTTAATGTGTGTTCTTATTACAAACCATATCATGAACCACACCCAGTGTCATTTCATGTGTGTTCTTCTCACAAACCACACATGGATCCACCGGTGTCACTGCATGTCTCCTTTTCTCATTAACCACAGCTAGAGTCATTGCATCTCTGTTCTTTTCACAAACCACATATCACCAGAGTCATTGCATGTGTGTTCTTCCCATGAACCATAGATGGATCCACCGGTGTCATTGCATGTCTGCTCTTCTCACAAACCATACATGGATCCACCCAGTGTCATCGCATGTGTTTTCTTCCCATGAACCACACATGGATCCACCAGTGTCATTGCATGTCTGCTCTTTTCATGAACCACAACTAGATTCATTGGATGTGTGTTCTTCTCATAGACCACATATCACCAGTGTCATTGCATATGTGTTCTTCCCAAAGACCACACATGGATCCACCAGTGTCATTGCATGTGTGTTCTTCCCACAGACCACACATGGATCCACCAGTGTCATTGCATGTGTGTTCTTCCCATGAACCACGCATGGATCCACTAGTGTCATTGTATGTCTGCTCTTCCCATGAACCAGAGCTAGAGTCATTGCATGTGTGCTCTTTTCACAAACCACAGCTAGAGTCATTGCATGTGTGTTCTTCTTACAAACCATATCATGAACCACATCCAGTGTCATTGCATGTGTGTTCTTCTCACAAACCACAAATGGATCCACTAGTGTCATTGCATGTCTGCTCTTCTGATTAACCACAGCTAGAATCATTGCATGTCTGTTCTTTTCACAAACCACATATCACCAGTGTCATTGCATGTGTGTTCTTCCCATGGACCACACATGGATCCACTAGTGTCATTGCATGTCTGCTCTTTTCATGAACCACAGCCAGAGTCATTGGATGTGTGTTCTTCTCACAAACCACATATCACTAGTGTCATTGCATGTGTGTTCTTCCCAAAGACCACACATGGATCCACCAGTGTCATTGCATGTGTGCTCTTTTCACAAACCATATCATGAACCACACCCAGAGTCATTGCATGTGTGTTCTTCCCATGAACCATAGATGGATCCAACGGTGTCATTGCATGTCTGTTCTTCTCATAAACCACACATGGATCCATCTAGTGTCATCGCATGTGTTTTCTTCCCAGGAACCACAGATGGATCCACCAGTGTCATTGCATGTCTGCTCTTTTCATTAACCACAACTAGAGTCATTGCATGTGTGTTCTTCTCACAAACCACATATCACCAGAGTCATTGCATGTGTGTTCTTCCCAAAGACCACACATGGATCCACCAGTGTCATTGCATGTGTGTTCTTCCCACAGACCACACATGATCCACCAGTGTCGTTGCATGTGTGTTCTTCCCATGAAGCACACATGGATCCACCAGTGTCATTGTATGTCTAATCTTCCCATGAACCACAGTTAGAGTCATCGTATGCTTGCTCTTTTCACAAACCACAGCTAGAGTCATTGCATGTGTGTTCTTCTTACAAACCATATCATGAACCACACCCAGTTTCATTGCATGTGTTTTCTTCTCACAAACCACACATGGATCCACCGGTGTCATTGCATGTCTGTTCTTCTCATTAACCACGGCTAGAGTCATTGCATGTCTTCTCTTTTCACAAACCACATATCACCAGAGTCATTGCATGTGTGTTCTTCCCATGAACCACAGATGGATCCACCGGTGTCATTGCATGTCTAATCTTCTCACAAACCACACATGGATCCACCCAGTGTCATCGCATGTGTGTTCTTCCCATGAACCACACATGGATCCACCAGTGGCATTGCATGTCTGCTCTTTTCATGAACCACAGCTAGAGTCATTAGATGTGTGTTCTTCTCAAAGACCACATATCACCAGTGTCATTGCATGTGTGTTCTTCCCAAAGACCACATATGGATCCACCAGTGTCATTGCATGTGTGTTCTTCCCACAGACCACACATGGATCCACTAGTGTCATTGCATGTGTGTTCTTCCCATGAACCACACATGGATCCACCAGGGTCATTATATGTCTGCTCTTCCCATGAACCACAGCTAGAGTCATCGCATGCGTGCTCTTTTCACAAACCACAGCTAGAGTCATTGCATGTGTGTTCTTCTTCAAACCATATCATGAACCACACCCAGTGTCATTGCATGTGTGTTCTTCTCACCAACCACAAATGGATCCACCAGTGTCATTGCATATGTGTTCTTCCCACAGACCACACATTGATCTACCAATGTCATTGCATGTGTGTTCTTTCCATGAACCACCCATGGATCCACCACTGTCATTGCATGTGTGTTCTTCCCACAAACCACAGATGGATACACCAAGTGTCATTGCATGTGTGTTCTTCCCATGAACCACACATGGATCCACCGGTGTCATTGCATGTCTACTCTTTTCATTAACCACAGCTAGAGTCATTGCATGTGTGTTCTTCTCACAGACCACATATCACCGGAGTCATTGCATGTGTGTTCTTCCCAAAGACCACACATGGATACACCAGTGTCATTGCATGTGTGTTCTTTTCACAAACCATATCATGAACCACACCCAGAGTCATTGCATGTGTGTTCTTCCCATGAACCACAGATGGATGCACCGGTGTCATTGCATGTCTGCTCTTCTCACAAACCACACATGGATCCACCCAGTGTCATCACATGTGTGTTCTTCCCATGGACCACACATGGATCGACAAGTGTCATTGCATGTCTGCTCTTTTCATGAACCACAGCTAGAGTCATCGGATGTGTGTTCTTCTCATAGACCACATATCACCAGTGTCATTGCATGTGTGTTCTTCCTAAAGACCACACATGGATCCACCAGTGTAATTGAATGTGTGTTCTTCCCACAGACCACACATGGATCCACCAGTGTCATTGCATGTGTGTTCTTCCCATGAACCACACATGGATCCACCAGTGTCATTGTATGTCTGCTCGTCCCATGAACCACAGCTAGAGTCATCGCATCCATGCTCTTTTCACAAACCACAGCTAGAGTCATTGCATGTGTGTTCTTCTTACAAACCATAGCATGAACCACACCCAGTGTCATTGCATGTGTGTTCTTCTCACAAACCACACATGGATCCACCGGTGTCATTGCATGTCTGCTCTTCTCATTAACCACAGCTAGAGTCATTGCATGTCTGTTCTTTTCACAAACCACATATCACTAGAGTCATTGCATGTGTGTTCTTCCCATGAACCACACATGGATCCACCGGTGTCATTGCATGTCTGCTCTTCTCATGAACCACACATGGATCCACCCAGTGTCATCGCATGTGTGTTCTTCCCATGAACCACACATGGATCCACCAGTGTCATTGCATGTCTGCTCTTTTCATGAACCATGACTAGAGTCATTGGATGTGTGTTCTTCTCACAGACCACATATCACCAGTGTCATTGCATGTGTGTTCTTCCCAAAGACCACACATGGATCCACCAGTGTCATTGCATGTGTGTTCTTCTCACAAACCATATCATGAACCACACCCAGTGTCATTGCATGTGTGTTCTTCCCATGAACCACACATGGATCCACCAGTGTCATTGCATGTGTGTTCTTCCCATAGACCACACATGGATCCACCAATTTCATTGCATGTGTGTTCTTCCCATGAACCACACATGGATCTACAGTGTCATTGCATGTGTGTTCTTCCCACAAACCACACATGGATCCACCAGTGTCATCGCATGTGTGTTCTTCCCATGAACCACACATGGATCCACCAGTGTCATTGCATGTCTGCTCTTTTCATTAACCACAACTAGAGTCATTGCATGTGTGTTCTTCTCACAAACCACATAACACCAGAGTCATTGCATGTGTGTTCTTCCCAAAGACCACACATGGATCCACCAGTGTCATTGCAAGTGTGTTCTTCCCACAGACCACACATGATCCACCAGTGTCGTTGCATGTGTGTTCTTCCCATGAAGCACACATGGATCCATCAGTGTCATTTTATGTCTAATCTTCCCATGAACCACAGTTAGATTCATCGTATGCGTGCTCTTTTCACAAACCACAGCTAGAGTCATTGCATGTGTGTTCTTCTTACAAACCATATCATGAACCACACCCAGTGTCATTGCATGTGTTTTCTTCTCACAAACCACACATGGATCCACCAGTGTCATTGCATGTCTGCTCTTCTCATTAACCACGGCAAGAGTCATTGCATGTCTGCTCTTTTCACAAACCACATATCACCAGAGTCATTGCATGTGTGTTCTTCCCATGAACCACAGATGGATCCACCGGTGTCATTGCATGTCTAATCTTCTCACAAACCACACATGGATTCACCCAGTGTCATCGCATGTGTGTTCTTCCCATGAACCACACATGGATCCACCAGTAGCATTGCATGTCTGCTCTTTTCATGAACCACAGCTGGAGTCATTAGATGTGTGTTCTTCTCAAAGACCACATATCACCAGTGTCATTGCATGTGTGTTCTTCCCAAAGACCACACATGGATCCACCAGTGTCATTGCATGTGTGTTCTTCCTACAGACCACACATGGATCCACCAGTGTCATTGCATGTGTGTTCTTCCCATGAACCACAGATGGATCCACCAGGGTCATTATATTTCTGCTCTTCCCATGAACCACAGCTAGAGTCATTGCATGCGTGCTCTTTTCACAAACCACAACTAGAGTCATTCCATGTGTGTTCTTCTTACAAACCATATCATGAACCACACCCAGTGTCATTGCATGTGTGTTCTTCTCACAAACCACAAATGGATCCACCAGTGTCATTGCATATGTGTTCTTCCCACAGACCACACATTGATCTACCAATGTCATTGCATGTGTGTTCTTTCCATGAACCACCCATAGATCCACCACTGTCATTGCATGTGTGTTCTTCCCACAAACCACAGATGGATACACCCAGTGTCATTGCATGTGTGTTCTTCCCATGAACCACACATGGATCCACCGGTGTCATTGCATGTCTACTCTTTTCATTAACCACAGCTAGAGTCATTGCATGTGTGTTCTTCTCACAGACCACATATCACCGGAGTCATTGCATGTGTGTTCTTCCCAAAGACCACACATGGGTCCACCAGTGTCATTGCATGTGTGTTCTTTTCACAAACCATATCATGAACCACACCCAGAGTCATTGCATGTGTGTTCTTCCCATGAACCACAGATGGATGCACCGGTGTCATTGCATGTCTGCTCTTCTCACAAACCACACATGGATCCACCCAGTGTCATCACATGTGTCTTCTTCCCATGGACCACACATGGATCCACAAGTGTCATTGCATGTCTGCTTTTTTCATGAACCACAGCTAGAGTCATCGGATGTGTGTTCTTCTCATAGACCACATATCACCAGTGTCATTGCATGTGTGTTCTTCCTAAAGACCACACATGGATCCACCAGTGTCATTGAATGTGTGTTCTTCCCACAGACCACACATGGATCCACCAGTGTCATTGCATGTGTGTTCTTCCCATGAACCACACATGGATCCACCAGTGTCATTGTATGTCTGCTCGTCCCATGAACCACAGCTAGAGTCATCGCATCCATGCTCTTTTCACAAACCACAGCTAGATTCATTGCATGTGTGTTCTTACAAACCATAGCATGAACCACACCCAGTGTCATTGCATGTGTGTTCTTCTCACAAACCACACATGGATCCACCGGTGTCATTGCATGTCTGCTCTTCTCATTAACCACAGCTAGAGTCATTGCATGTCTGTTCTTTTCACAAACCACATATCACCAGAGTCATTGCATGTGTGTTCTTCCCATGAACCACACATGGATCCACCGGTGTCATTGCATGTCTGCTCTTCTCATGAACCACACATGGATCCACCCAGTGTCATCGCATGTGTGTTCTTCCCATGAACCACACATGGATCCACCAGTGTCATTGCATGTCTGCTCTTTTCATGAACCATGACTAGAGTCATTGGATGTGTGTTCTTCTCACAGACCACATATCACCAGTGTCATTGCATGTGTGTTCTTCCCAAAGACCACACATGGATCCACCAGTGTCATTGCATGTGTGTTCTTCTCACAAACCATATCATGAACCACACCTAGTGTCATTGCATGTGTGTTCTTCCCATGAACCACACATGGATGCACCAGTGTCATTGCATGTGTGTTCTTCCCATAGACCACACATGGATCCACCAATTTCATTGCATGTGTGTTCTTCCCATGAACCACACATGGATCCACCGGTGTCATTGCATGTGTGTTCTTCCCACAAACCACACATGGATCCACCAGTGTCATCGCATGTGTGTTCTTCCCATGAGCCACACATGGATCCACCAGTGTCATTGCATGTCTGCTCTTTTCATGAACCACAGCTAGAGTCATTGGATGTGTGTTCTTCTCACAGACCACATATCACCAGTGTCATTGCATGTGTGTTCTTCCCAAAGACCACACATAGATCCACCAGTGTCATTGCAGGTGTGTTCTTCTCACAAACTATATCATGAACCACACCCAGTGTCATTGCATGTGTGTTCTTCTCACAGACCATATCATGAACCACACCCATTGTCATTGCATGTGTGTTCTTCGATGAACCACACATGGATCCACCGGTGTCATTGCATGTCTGCTCTTTTCATTAACCACAGCTAGAGTCATTGCATGTGTGTTCTTCTCACAAACCACATATCACCGGAGTCATTGCATGTGTGTTTTTCCCAAAGACCACACATGGATCCACCAGTGTCATTGCATGTGTGTTCTTCCCACAGAGCACACATGGATCCACCAGTGTCGTTGCATGTGTGTTCTTCCCATGAACCACACATGGATCCACCAGTGTCATTGTATGTCTGCTCTTCCCATGAACCACAGCTAGAGTCATCGCATGCGTGCTCTTTTCACAAACCACAGCTAGAGTCATTGCAGGTGTGTTCTTCTTACAAACCATATCATGAACCACACCAAGTGTCATTGCATGTGTGTTCTTCTCACAAACTACACATGGATCCACCGGTGTCATTGCATGTCTGCTCTTCTCATTAACCACAGCTAGAGTCATTGCATGTCTGTTCTTTTCACAAACCACATATCACCAGAGTCATTGCATGTGTGTTCTTCCCATGAACCACAGATGGATCCACCGGTGTCATTGCATGTCTGCTCTTCTCACAAACCACACATGGATCCACCCAGTGTCATCGCATGTGTGTTCTTCCCATGAACCACACATGGATCCACCAGTGTCATTGCATAACTTCTCTTTTCATGAACCACGGCTAGAGTCATTGGATGTGTGTTCTTCTCACAGACCACATATCACCAATGTCATTGCATGTGTGTTCTTCCCAAAGACCACACATGGATCCACCAGTGTCATTGCATGTGTGTTCTTCCCACAGACCACACATGGATCCACCAGTGTCATTGCATGTGTGTTCGTCCCATGAACCACACATGGATCCACCAGTGTCATTGTATGTCTGCTCTTCCCACGAACAACAGCTAGATTCATCGCATGTGTGCTCTTTTCACAAACCACAACAACAGTCATTGCATGTGTGTTCTTCTTACAAACCATATCATGAACCACACCTAGTGTCATTGCATGTGTGTTCTTCTCACAAACCACACATGGATCCACCAGTGTCATTGCATGTGTGTTCTTCCCACAGACCACACATGGATCCACAATTGTCATTGCATGTGTGTTCTTCCCATGAACCATACATGGATCCACCAGTGTCATTGCATGTGTGTTCTTCCCACAAACCACACATGGATCCACCAGTGTCATTGCATGTGTGTTCTTCCCATGAACCACACATGGATCCACAAGTGTCATTGCATGTCTGCTATTTTCATGAACCACAGCTAGAGTCATTGGATGTGTGTTCTTCTCACAGACCACATATCACCAGTGTCAATGCATGTGTGTTCTTCCCAAAGACCACACATGGATCCACCAGTTTCATTGCATGTGTGTTCTTCCCACAGACCACACATGGATCCACCAGTGTCATTGCATGTGAGTTCTTCCCATGAACCACACATGGATCCACCAGTGTCATAGTATGTCTGCTCTTCCCATGAACCACAGCTAGAGTCATTGCATGCATGCTCTTTGCACAAACCACAGCTAGAGTCATTGCATGTGTGTTCTTACAAACCATATCATGAACCACACCCAGTGGCATTGCATGTGTGTTCTTCTCACAAACCACACGTGAATCCACCAGTGTCATTGCATGTCTGCTCTTCTCATTAACCACAACTAGAGTCATTGCATGTCTATTCTTTTCACAAACCACATATCACCAGAGTCATTGCATGTGTGTTCTTCCCATGAACCACACATGGATCCACCGGTGACATTGCATGTCTGCTCTTCTCACAAACCACACATGGATCCACCCAGTGTCATCGCATGTGTGTTCTTCCCATGAATCACACATGGATCCACCGGTGTCATTGCATGTCTGCTCTTTTCATGAACCACAGCTAGAGTCATTGTATGTGTGTTCTTCTCACAGACGACATATCACCAGTGTCATTGCATGTGTGTTCTTCCCAAAGACCACAAATGGATCCACCTGTGTCATTGCATGTGTGTTCTTCTCACAAACCATATCATGAACCACACCCAGTGTCATTGCATGTGTGTTCTTCTCACAGACCACACATGGATCCACCAATGTCATTGCATGTGTGTTCTTCTCACAAACCATATCATGAACACATCCAATGTCATTGCATGTGTGTTCTTCCCATGAACCACACATTGATCCACCGGTGTCATTGCATGTGTGTTCTTCCCACAGACCACACATGGATCCACCAATGTCATTGCATGTCTCCTCTTCCCATGAACCACAGCTAGAGTCATTGCATGTCTGTTCGTTTCACAAACCACATATCACCAGAGTCATTGCATGTGTGTTCTACCCATGAACCACACATGGATCCACCGGTGTCATTGCATGTCTGCTCTTCTCATGAACCATAGCTAGAGTCATTGCATGTGTGTTCTTCTCACAAACCACATATCACCAGAGTCATTGCACGTGTGTTCTTCCCACAAACCACATATCATCGGTGTCATTGCATGTCTGCTCTTCTCATTAACCACAGCTAGATCCAACCGTGTCATTGGATGCATGTTCTTTTCATAAACCGCATATGGATACTAATTAACCTTAGGAGAGCCCTAACCTTACGTTAGACCGAGTCTTCTAGAAGGCACGCCCTAACACAGTTGTTCTGCTTGTCGATTGCTACATACCGTCCGATCGGGGCGCTTGGATGATTGGGATGGTTTTTGTGAGATCGATCCGCGAGTAGTCTATTCTGCGGCATGATTGGCCACGCTTGCTCTGGACAAACTGGCAACACCGGGGGCTCCCCTGTTGCGAGTGTCATGACTCACGAGTTGAGCGGGCCATATCCCAGTGTCACGTCCCCATTACTTCTCTTCCTCCCCGTACTTCTCTTCCTTCCCCTCGAAGCCACATTCCCCACTTCACTCCCATCCTGCCGTAGCTGCAAGCCGACGGCGCCGCCATCCCAATCCCCTCTCCGGCAGCCACCCCCTCCCCTCTCGCCATGGGTTCAAGGGAGACGACGAGGAAATGCTTCGTGACGACAGGGACGATGATTTCGATGTGAGTTGTCTCATCTCTATCTCTATCATCCGTGGCCAGTTATCTATTTTTTGAGCCAGATCTACTCTGTTTACTCATGCGCATATGATGTGTTAGGCCAACCAGACGATGTATGATGCCGACTATCACGGTTTAGCGGATGAAGATAGTCCTCTGCTATGTAAACATGGATATGTGCCCGCTAAATTTGTAGCGTTCGAAGGACGAAACGCAGGCATGAGGTTTCTATGGTGTCAAGGACATCGTGCAATGATGCGAGGCGGAAGTTGCGGTGTTATCAAATGGGTAGATCCAGAGTGGCCCAAATCGATGCAGAAAACGCTGGACAAACTATGGGAAATGACTGTTGAGTTGAAAGAATCCGCATTCAGCTCACTTCTTGACAGTGTTGAGATGAAGCTATGGGAACGTGTTGACATGACCAAGCATAAGCGAGATCTCATGGGGGTGGAAAACAAGGTTAGCAAAGTCGAGAAGGAGAGGGACGCGGTGTTGGCCCTGAAGGCTAAAGCAGAGCAAGAACTGACTCAAGCAAGGAAGGATCTTCACCAGGCCAAAGTACTGCAGTTCACAACTACGAGTATTGACAAGTGCACGAGGAAAGATGCATAGAAACAATTGAAGCTGTGCAAGGAAGATGCTAAAAGGAAGGAGCAAACGATTCGATCCTTGCTCTTGCAGGAAGATGCGCATAGGGCTAAGATTAGGAAGATCAAGGAGATGTGTGTTAACTAGTTCTATTTAGCTTAAGCCCCGTGCCTTTTTTAAGTTGTAATAGTTGTACTTGTTGACCTAGCGGTCTGAACTATTGGCCCCAGAGTCCTGGGAGTAAAAAAATTGGTCGCTTGTTAATCTGTCTTAACGCTGCATTACTTCCTTTTGTCTGACCAATGCCCCTTGGATATTCCGCCCGTCCCTTCGTCGTCCTCGTGTACAAATAGGAGGCGCCACAGCTCGTCGCTTCGTCGCCCATCCCCTCGCCCTCTCCAATCTCCACCGCGCCGTCCACCCCCTCGCTCCCTCTCCAATCTCCACCACGCCGCCATGGAGAAGCCCTCGCTGAACTTCTACGAGGCGGTGATGTTCTCGCACTTCGACATCCTCGTGCTGCCGGCCGCGACGGTGCCCTACGGATGGCGCATCAACTATGCGGGGGTGCTGGTGGCTCCGCTCCTCTTCCCTGGCGGAGCCGTGATGGAGAGCGAAATCGCGGCGCGCCGCCTCCAGATGCCCGCATGGAAGAGGGCGCTGCCCCGGTACATGGCGGCCAACCCGTACTGGGCGGCGCTGTTTAAGAAGGAGCGGAAGGCCAAGATTGGCAACCGCATCGTTTACGGGCGCGTGGTGCACCGGGATCTCCGCAACCGAGAAGGGCGGGAGAGGTTCTGGTCCGTCCCTGGATGGACCAAGTTCACCGTCATCGCTGCCGCTCACCGCGAAGAGGTGCTCCGTCTCGCGTATAATGCGAAAATCGTGGAGGTTCCGTCCGACGAAGACGAGGAAGCCGGCGGCTCGGAGGACAGCGGCAGCAGAAGTGAAATTGTTGACTAGTTGGTTGAATTAATGTAGGATGTGAAATCGCACCTTTGTTTAGAAGAATTTGTGGTTGAATTAATGAAATGTCTCGATTTAGATCTCTATCTCGATTAATTTGTGAAAGAATTTGTGATTTAGATCAATTTCTGCCTCGATTTAGATCTCTGTGCCGGATTGAGAACGTAACCGTGGACCAAAGACACCTTTTCTACTAGTGTATTCTGACACTGGTGGTTTGTTTAAACGTAATCTACGTGGATTGTGCCGCATGCAAATGGCACAACCACAATTTATAAAGTGGAAGCACGTACACCCGGTTACTGGAGATCTGGGAGCTTCGCCAGATGCAGGGGATGCAGGAGCAGAGAGGCGGTGAGATAGACGGGCTCAAGATTAGGCCAGGAAGTGGTACTCATTTCCTCCTCATCTGGGCATTATCGGTGAGAACATTGCTGTTTATGTTGCCACGTCGTTGTGCAGCATCTGAAATAAGTTGCTGCTTCGTGGAGTGTGGCAGCTTAAATAATTTATTTATGTGCCACTTACATTCCGTCGTATTTGGAGACCTCCTGCCCCTCAGCAATCGTGAAACCGGTGGATCATTGTTTTTAGATAGCAGTGGCACAATCACAATTTCGGATTCAACTACTGACTCGGGCTTTTCCAAACCCTAAGTCGTGGTACATTTTACTCAGAGAACGTGGGTAGATTGTTTCGCCCAGCAACGTGCCACACACAGAGCGATCAGAATTTAACAGAATTACATATATAGGTTCAAGTTCAACACATTACTATGCATCTTCATTGCCAGCAGCCTTCTTCCGCAGCCTGGGTGCCAAGCCTTCACGTCCAATGGCTTCTTCATTCCCTACCTTCTTCCTCTTCCGCGGTGCCAATTTTCTTAGCTTCACGTACTCTGCATCGCCGGGACAATGGGCACTAGAATCATGTCTAGCATCATCTTTCCACTCGTTTTTAATTTCTTTGGACAGCAAAATGATTGACCCGGCAGTCATGTTTCTAACCTTGCGGCGCTTCCTGTCAAAGAAACAAGACTGTTGCATAACTGCCCAATATGTACAGAGTAAATAAAACAAAAATTACAATTCAGCACAAACATGCGAACCCCAAGCGACCTTTGCTTACCAGGAGCTAATTGCATTCGAGCAACCACCCTGTCCAAGAATAGAAGGGCCACTCCCAGTGGCAGCAGCTTCCACATCCAGTACATCACAATTCAGCTCAAACATGCAATCCGAAGCATACCTTTTCATCAACCCAATTAGCTGACTGTCACACGATATAGGAACATGGATGCCACGTTCATCCATGAAGCTGAACTTTGCAGTCTGCTTTGGCCATACTTCAACATGATTACGCAGAGCAGCAACCATACCAGATATAGTGCAGATCTGCACAAGCGCTTCTTCCATCGTGAAACAATGGCTTCCATACCACTTGCCCTTGGAGTCGTACCTGTAGAGGACTACTGTAACCAGGTAAGGGGGTCCACGCAGATCCCACTTGACAGAAAACTATGGACAAAATATGTTTGTCAGCGTTGGGCTAACGAACAATTTGAGGTTCAGTAGCCAGCTAGCAGTTGTAATTAGTGCTAATAGCAAAGAGAAGGGTAGCTCACCCGCTTGTAGGCAGAACTTCTTCTTCCTTGATAGCAGGATCTGCCATCCTCCGAACTGCTCGGCTCGTCGGCGGTGGAGGCGGGCTAGAGCCTCGCAATGGCGGCTACGACATGTGCCATTGGAGCTCGGTATCAGCGACTAGGCGCAGCAACTTGGCCCCGGAAGTCAAATGTCCGAAGGGATCGTCCTGCCTGGAGGGTGGATTCTGACGCCGCCGGTGCTAGGGGAAAGTTGGGAATGGATTTGTGAAATTGGTCAACGCATCTAATCCACTTAGCTGCTCGATTTTCCTAAGAGGTTGCCGCGTTGGCGCCTGCGTCACGGACAGATAACCGGCATGTGGGTCCCGACCGTCTACTTCACGGGGCGGTTTAACGGAATGTTTGTATTTGGAAGGGGTGAGATGAGTTTGCCTCGAAATGGCCCCTCTCAGTAGTTGGCGGCCCAACTTTTCGAAACGCGGTAATTTCAGGCAACTTAGGTACCGCCATGTGCTGGCCTGCCAACTTTGGTACCACAGACGAACAAGCCCCAGGTGATAGGGATGGTCTTGAGTGCCGAATCAGGGAGATGCGTCTGGTTGGCATACTTTTGGCACCCGACGCACCGTTGGACGATGTTGGTGGCGTCGGCATGCGTGTTGAGCTAGTAGAAGCCATGTCGCATGGCTTTGGCGACCAACGACTTGGCACCGGCGTGTTGGCCGCAGTCGCCGGCGTGGATGTCTTGGAGGATCTTGCATCCTTCTTCTGGCTATACGCAGCGTTAGAACACACCGGTCATGCTGCGTTTGTGGAGCTCGCCATTGATGATGACAAAGGACTTGCAACGGCGCATGATCTTATGCTCGAGGAAGGCGATGTATGGTGCAGTCCAGTTGCTGGGCTCCGTGACCATGGCGACGAGGGCGGGCTCAGGCTGCAGTGGTATCCCGATGTCGATCTCCTTTGGCGGGGAGACCGAAGGCTTATGGATGATGTCGAGGAAAACTCCTACGGGTGGTGTTTGCCTAGCCGACCCGATTCAGGAGAGGGCGTCTGCCTCCTCGTTCTTTCGCCTGTCGATCCACTCGACTGAGTAGCCAGCGAAGTGCCCTCCGAGTTGGTCGATCGCTTGGAGGTACGCTATCATCGTTGGGGAGACAGCGTCGCAGGTCCCGGTGACTTGGTCGGCGACTAGGTCGGATTTGCTGTAGCACCATATGAAATTGATATTAATCTCCTTGGTGGCCCGCATGCCATGAAGGGGGGCCTCGTATTCGGCCATGTTGTTGGTGCAGGGCGTGAAGTAGAGGTGGAGCATGTAGTGTAGCTTGTCTCCCTTTGGTGAGGTCAGTATGACCCTAGCCCCTGCGCCATCGGCGTTCTTGGAACCGTCGAAGTGTAGCAACAAATAGTGGAGGTATGGTAGCTTCTCTGGATGCTGTGCTTCTTCCCAGTCGGCGAGGAAATCGGCCAGGGCTTGCGACTTGATCGCTTTCCGTGGCGCGTACTTGATGTTGTAGACGCCAATTTCGACGGCCCATTTGGCCACTCGCCCAGTCGCCTCGCGGTTGCGGATGATGTCCTATAGTAAAGCGGAGGAGACGACCATGATTGGGTGCTTCTGGAAGTAGTGCGAGAGTCGCCGCTGGGCTCGGAATACCACGTATACCAGTTTCTGGTACTGCGGGTAGCGCTGCCTTGAATCCGTCAGGACCTCGCTGATGTAGTAGACAGGACGCTAGACTGGGCGCTCCTTGCCCTCTTCTGGTCATTCTACGACCATCACAGCGCTGACGACTCGAGTGGTAGCCGCCACGTAGACGAGCATTGGCTCTTTGTCGATTGGGGCGGCGAGTAGTCGAGCCGCGAGTAGAACTTCTTTTAGTGCTTTGAGCACATTGTCTGCTTCTGCGTCCCATTAGAACGTGGGGTTCTTGCGCATCAGGCGGTAGAGGGGCATTGCCTTCTCACCGAGCCGAGGAATGAAGCAGCTGAGAGCCACGACTCGCTCGGCCAGCTTCTGGACGTCGCGCAGGCATTCGGATTTCCTGAGCCGCACAATGGTGTTGATCTTGGTGGGGTTCGCCTTGATGCCCCGCTCGGAAACCACGTATCCCAAGAGCCGTCCGGTGGGGACGCCGAAGGTGCACTTCCCTGGATTGAGCTTGATGTTGTACCTCCGCAGATTTGTGAAGGTCTCGGCCAGATCGGCGAGCAGGTCGTCCTGGCGAGTGGACTTAACCACCACGTCATCGATGTAGACATGGATGTTGCGGCCAATTTAGTCCGCGAGGCATTCTTGCATGCACCTTTGGTAGGTGGCGCCGGCGTTCTTGAAGCCGAATGTCATGGCCGTGTAGGAGAAGGCGCCGAATGGCGTGATGAACACCGTCTTCTCCTCGTCCTCGACCGCCATTTTGATCTGGTTATAGCCAGAGTACGTGTCGAGGAAGCACATCGACTCCAATCCCGTGGTCGAATCGATGATCTGGTCGATGCACGGTAGGACGAACTCCTCCTTCGGTCAGGCACTGTTAAGGTTGGTGTAATCGATACACATTCTCCAGGTATTGTTCTTTTTCAGGACTAGGGCTGGGTTTGCCAGCCACTTGGAGTACTTGATGGGCCGAATGAAGCCTACGGCTAGCAGGCGCTGTACTTCTTCGGCGATTGCTCGGCGGCGCTCTTCATTGAAAGGCCGTAGCGATTGCTTTACTGGTCGCACTTTGGGGTCAGCGTTGAGTTTGTGCTCGGCGAGTTCCCTCGGGACACCAGGCATGTCAGATGGTTTCCATGCGAATATGTCACGATTCTCATGGAGGAACCCGATAAGCGCGCTTTCCTATGCGGGGCTCATGTGCGCCCCGATGGTGACCGTCTAGTTGGAGTCACCGGGGACGAGCTCGACGGTGTGGGTGTGCGTGGTCGCCTCGAACGTGGAGCTCATGGCGGTTGGCTTCTTCAGAATGGTGGGCTCGTCCTTGTCAATGTTGCTCGTGTATTTCACGAGCTCGTCTGCGTGGTTTGTTTCCGCGGCGATGACGGCGTCGGCGAGCTCGGCGCCTTTGTCTTCGCACTCCACGGCCATGTCGGGATCACCGTGGACGTTGATGATGCTGCTTGGCCCTGGGAGCTTCATCATGTTGTAGGCGTAATGCAGGGTCGCCATGAACTTGGCGAACGCCTGGCGCCCTAAGACACAGTGGTAGGGGCTGCTGAAGTTCACCAGGTCGAAGATGATCCGCTCGGTGTGGAAATTCGATGGTGTGCCGAAGGTGACTGGCAGTGTCACCTTGCTAATCGGGTATGCCTTCCGACCGGGGACGATGCTGTGGAAGGTGGTGAGTGTCGACTCGATTGCTGACTCCGGGAGGTGCAGCCTCTTGAATGTGTCCAAGTACAAGATGTTGATGGAACTTCCTCCGTCCATCAGCGTCTTGGGCAGCCAGTAGTCGGCCACTTTGGGCCTGACCACCAGGGCGACTCGCCGCGCGTGATCCTGGCGACTCCAGGTGATGCTTTGCTCGAACCAGTTGAGGAAACGGGGGATGTCGACTTGGGTCACCGCATTGACGGTGACCGTGCAGGTGAGAACCTTCTTCTCGCATTTGGTGCCAAACCGTGTAGCAAGCCGACGGTGTTCCCGAACCCGCCGGCATTGCCGTTGTCCCTTGGTGGGTTGTTGTTGGGGTCCTCCCTTGCTCGCCTTGCATTTTCTATCTCCTTTAGAGAATGGTAGTTCGTGGTGGTGTGGGTGGTGGGTTTTCCCTCCCTGTTGTGGTAGACGCAGGGCTGGTTGAGCAGGGCAGCAGGGTCGAATTTCGGCCTCGCCGTGTTGTTGGCACGGTAGTTTCCACTGTCGCGGTAGTTTCCTCCATCGCAGCGGAAGTTCTTCGGGTCACGTTGGCCATAACTTGCGTTAGCGATGAAGTCGACTCGCTCGTCATTGCGGCACTTGCCGGTGAGGCGGGTGTTGCTGTAGCGCATGTCGTGCTGTCGCCCGTTGTTGTGGCCGCTGATGCGGCGTCTTCCTCCCGACTCGTCGCCAGAGTCCTGGTTGGGGTCCTCCTCCGTGTAGCGCTTGGCGATCTCGAGGAGGTCAGGGATGTTGTCGAGAGTCCGGTAGACCCTCTTGATCTTAGCGACCAGGGGTTCATACCGGCACGCGTTCTTGAAGTAGTAGATCGCCGTGTCCGGGTGAATGCCGGAGGCGTTGATCCATAGTTCCTGCCACCTCTGGATCCAGTGGCGGGTCGACTCACGCTGTCCCTGGATGCATCGCTCTAGGTCCTCAATGGTGGTGGCGCGGGTGTAGGAGCCCTCAAAGTGCCTGACGAAGGCATCCCGCATCTCTTCCCACGAGTCGATGCTGTCGGCGGGGAGTGTGTTAATCCATTGCCGGGTCACACCCTCCATCATCATGGGGAGGTAGCGAGCGGCTAGTAGGTCGGTGTGACTGGCGATTCCCATCGCCATGAGGTATGTGTCAGGCCACACCGTTGGGTCGTACGTTGGGTCATACTTTTCGATCTCCTTGGGCGCCTTGAAGTTGGCGGGGTACTTCTCGTCTCAGATCATTGGTCCAAAGCACTGGGGGCCGACTCGGCTGAGTGAGCCCCTAGGTTTGGGGTCTCCACGGTTGGTGAGGGTGTGCCTCAAGTCATTGGGCTGGCGTGCCCGCCAAGCCTGGTTGTTGACGATGTGCGTTCGGGCGTCGATGGGTTGCCCGTTGACGGCGACCGTGTTGTTCACCGGCCGCGGCTCGTTGGTGGAGAGCACAGCGTTGGCGGCCCGTGGCTGAGGCGCCAGGGGCTGGGGTGGTGGGCAGGTCACGGCGTTGGCAATGGTTGGGTGGCCGCTTGAGGCTACCCTGCTTGCCGATGAGCAGGAATACATCTGCCCCCGTGGGTCGACTCCCACAGCTTGCTGTTCGACGGCCCTAGCGAGTAGAGCCTTGGCGTATTGGATCTGTAGCACGCCCTCCTCTTGGACGTCGAGGTGGGCGACTGCAGCATCAGTCGCGATGACGTTGTCCATTGGAGTGGAGTATAGTGGGAGCCCGTTAGCGTCGCGGGCCTGTGGCGAGATTATGATCCGCGGTTGGTCCGGTGGGGGCGCGCGACCAATGGGTGGCGGTGGGGCCCCGGTCGCCGGTCCGCCGGATGGTGGTCGATTGCTGCCACCTGGTGGTGCGTTCTCGCAGTACTCGTGCTCGGCCGCACGTGCGGGGTCGCTTTCGTCGTTGAAGTTCAGGACGCGGCCCTGGTTGGAGTTCAGACGGGTCCTGATGCGGCGCTGGTGGTAGAGCGACAGCACCTGCGCTGTTGCTCGCTCGAGGTGGAATTTCTCGCGCTCGGCTAGCTCCTTGCGATGCGCCTCTTCCAGTCGCAGGCGGGCTTCTTCCACCTCCGTGGCCGTGGCGGTTGGTGGGATCAGCGTGGAGAATGGATCTGGCAGGGCGACCGTGCTTCCTGCCATGTAGATCGTGTTCAAGCGGTTGGATCTGGCGTGAAAGTCCTCAGGGGACTCCGAGCCAGAGTCGGAGTCGAAGATCACGAGGATGGAGGAGTCCTCGAAGTCCTCAGGGTTGGAGACCTGCGTGATGGAGTCTTCCCGCGAGGCGACGGTGATGGATCCGTCGACCGAGGCGGGGGTCACGGAGTCGGCGTCGGCGTGGAGAGCTGGATCGTTCATGGCGGTGTTGGTCCCGACAGCGTTGCTAGCGGCCGAGTCATATTCGGTGGCGAGGCGGCTGATGGAGCGGACCTGCTCCTCCGAGAGAAGATCGCGGCATGGCGGCGATCCTCCAACGATCATCGATGTCGTCGGGTTGATTGCATCGGTGAAGCCGACAAACAGGTTGATGGAGCCGACCGGCATCACTGTGCTATGGGTGATCGGGCGCGACGCTGGGATGTAGCTGCTTGGCAGGATATGGAGGATCCCGCCGCTGGTGATCATGCGGCCAGTGGCGATCGGCCGATCGATTGGCGAGTAGGGTCTCGCCGCAGAACTCAGGCCAGTCCGGCTAGGCCCCACGGTGGGCGCCACTGTCGTGGAAATGACCACGGCAGCGCTGCCACAGGCAGCGATTGAGAGAATCGGGGCGAGAGCTGGCAGCCATCTGTGGTGCGAGATGGGGGCGGATGCACATAGATTTATCCAGGTTCGGCCCCCCGGAAGGTAAAGACCTACTCCTGCTAGTCTAGATTGATGGAGAGCGAGTTACAAGGGCGGCGAGCTCGACGTCTAAGCAGCGAGTCGCTCTAAGGGGTGTATGGTAGAACGTAAGTCCTCAAGCTACCCTAGAGAGGCTTATATAGGGGACACCTCGCTAGGGTTTACAGTTCACAACCGAACAAGATATGGATTCGAAGGCTTTGACCTAATCCGACTAGGCTTCAGTTATGCTTCTGGGCCTCCAATCTCCAATCGCCAGGCCTTCATCTCAGTCGCATTCCAGTCGCCGTCCTGCAGGCCCACTCGCGAGGCCTTTGGCCCGATCGAAACGTCCTGCTGGGCATATCCCATTCGACATATCCCCATCAACTAAATAACTTTCCTAATAGATTTTATGAGTCACATAGTTCGGGTGTTCCATTCGACATATGCATTTTGGTTGTTCTCGAAGACGGTGAAGGAGGTGCATCATAACAAGTAGGTAAGCGTGGCTGGAGTTGATTGGGGTGGATAGAGCTCTTGGCATACCAACCTCGTCTCACATCTCTAGGAACCGGCTTCGAGATTTGACCCGTTACGGCAGAACCCTCCTTAAGGCGTGACTCATGGTCTCGGTGAAAGTAAGGTAAAGGTCATGGTCAACCACCCTCTATCGGCCTTCCAAGGAAGAGGGCTAATGATATGGCCGGTTGGTACGTGTGGGTAAATTTGTACACCCATGTAGAGTTAAATCTTTTCGAAAAATCGTGTTCACGGTTATGAACGCTTGGTGACCGAATATTAAGATCTTTTTTTGAACCACTTTACCGTAAGGGAAGCCCCTACGGTGTAATTTTATATTAAAATGGAAATATACTATACATAAACAAAAAAAGAAGACCAAAAATTACATCAAGGAGGGAGAAAAGAAAGAGCATTAAAAATCAAGTTACAAAAATGTGAAGGAGCTAATTAATGAGAGGTTGAACTAAGGCAGCCTTAACCCTATGTTGATGAAGTAAGAGGTCACTTTGAAACCTGACACGCCAATGTCCATGTGAAGGTAGTTGTCCCTGGAAAATAAGATCATTGCGTTCTTTCCAAATGTTCCATGTCACACACACTACCACCTCCATGAAACAAGGACCAGAAAAGGACCTCTGAGCCTGGGAAAAACAATCACTAAATTGTAGAGTACAGTCCCAATGGACATCCAACATATCCCAGCACTTTTGAGCAAAATCACGCTCAAAGAATAGATGATCCCTAGATTCAACCAAAACAGCAGTACAAAGAACACATTGCGGACCAGATTCTAAATGCCAATTCTTACGAACCATTAGTTCTCTAGTATTTAGGCGATCATGCATGAGGAGCCAAGCAAATACTTTTAACTTTGGCAAAGAACGAGATTTCCAAATAGCATTAAGTGCCAGATCCCTCGGAAGATGAGCGAACATATATTTATAGAAATTGGAGACTGCATAGTTGGAGTTACCCCAGACAAAGATGCGTTGATCATGGACCGATGAATCAATTGGTGAATCTGTAATGAGCTGAGAAACCTGTTGGAACTCGTCATAAGCTTCTACTGATAGAGGGAGGGCAAAAAGACCACTAAGGTCTTTAGAGCATGCAACCTGAGCTACTGAAAGATCTTCATTCAAAACATATGAGTATAGTCTGGGAAATTTATCACACAAAAGTTCACCATTTGCCCAAAAATCTTTCCAGAAGAGTATTGTGGCTCCATTACCAACTTTGCACCAAGTGACACTCATGTAGTCATCCACAAAACTGAAAATATCACGCCACCAGAAAGAGCCACGTTTAGACTGAGCATGAGGGACCGTGTCACCATATAAAGACCAAACCAGCTTGACCCAGGGAACATTCTATTTGCTGTAAAATTTATGCAGCTGTTTGATAAGCAAAGCCTTATTATGCAGCTCCAAGTTTAGGACACCGAGTCCTCCATGTTGTTTGGGCTTGCAGACGAGTGACCATGCAGCAAGAGCATTTGGGGATGAAGAATCCTCTTTCTTTTCCCATAAACAATGCCGGCGAGATCGATCACAAATGTTAAGAATAGTTTTCTGAACTTTTTATGAGCATAGAAAAAGGGCCGGAAGGGAGGATAGGATTGACTTGACAAACTCTAATCTTCCACCATAACTCAAGAACCTTGCACTTGCATTCAATCTTCTTTCAACCATTCCAACAAGAGGGGACATATCTTCAATCGTGGGCTTAGTAAGTCCAAGTGGTAGACCAAGGTAAGTGAAAGGAAGCTGACCTATTGCACAACCAAACACATTGGCCAAGCCCTAAAGTTTCTGATCTGACACATATATGTTCATCATTGATGATTTAGCATAATTTACCCGTAGGTCTGTAGCTTGTGCAAAAACCTGGAGAAGCTCCTTGAGAGCAAGTAACTGAGCAGGACAAGCTTGCATGATCAGGAGCGTATCATCCGCATACTGTATTATAGGAAAATCAGTATTAGGTATAGAAAGAGGGGCATGCCGTATTCCATTATGTAACAACTCATTAACCATAGATTGGAGAAGCTCAGAATCGTTCCAGTTTTTAGGAAACCATATTGGTTGATGTGGACAATTTCCAAAATCCTCTCTTGCAGACGGTTTGCCAAAATCTTAGTGATAAGCTTCAAACAGATATTTAGGAGAAAAATGGGTCTGAAGTCGTTGGGCCCTTCTGGAGATAAAATCTTAGGCACAAGTGTGATGAACGAGACATTGATACTCTGTAAGTTAACAGTTCCTTCCCAAAACTCTTCATAAAGCTTGTAAAAATCATACTTTACGACTGGCCAACAAACTTTAAGAAAAAGACCAGAAAAACCATACGGACCCGGTGATTTGTCACTTGGCATGTGAGATACCACCCTGTCAATCTCCTCGTGTGAAAAAGGTGAAGACATACACTCTAGGCCACTAAGTGGGGTAAAGAAATGAGAGAAATCAAAGTTGTCTGCAATAGGCAAGGAAAGACCCAATCTGCTACGAAAAGCATGCCATAAAACTCTAGCTTTTTCATCATGATCAACTGCCACTGAACCATCATCTCTCAACAAGCAGGAAATTGATTTTTTTTGTATCGCATAGTCGCCATAGAATGGAAAAAAGCGGTATTTTCATCACCCAAGCGTGCCCAACTAGCAGTGCAACGTTTCTTCCAGTAATCTTGTTTGCAAAGAAGCAAATGTTGCAATCTACTCTTAACTATATTTCGAAAATTCCACTCTGTGATGTGCAGGTTTCTCTGTTCCTCAAACCCATCCAGGAGGAGAATCAGCTCATTACAGTTGTCAATTAGAACATTTAGGGAGGACATACTGTTACTCCATTTTTTAAGCCCTTTATTTAGCAGTTTGAATTTAGCTGAGAGACTTTTAGCACTATCTCCTGGACAATGAATATCCCAAATCGTTTAGACCACATCTAGAAAGCCAGGCATACGGATCCAATGGTTCTCAAAACGAAATACTTCAGGTTTAGGAATGGAGGTACCAATTGACACAACACAAGGCACATGATCTGAGACAGGTTTAGCAAGAGGTTTAACTGTAGTGTTAGGAAATTTCAAAGTCCAGGCAACCGACATAAAAAACCAATCAAGCTGAACAAGTAATGGATGAGTCTGCATGTTACTCCATGTAAAGGATCTCCCTTTTATTGGTAGCTCAATCAACACATGCCAAAAGCGGTTCAACAGACACATAAAGAGATCTTATAGTTACTCTGGACGCTCCTTGAGAAGGCGCTCCGCAGTTAATTCTTCTGGGTCGATCTGACACTTCTCTGTCCCCAGGCGCTGCATCTCCTCAATTCTCATCACCTCTGGCCTTTTGGCTTTGGCAACACCTGCTGGCTTACGAGTTACGACGAGTTGGTTGATCTGGCAAAGACCGCTCCTTGTACCCCTGTTTATTGCTGCGTGTGCTTCTGCGCACTGTTGCTTCAGACTTTGGAGTATCTTGCTTACGCGGACGACCACGACCTCTGGGAGCAGCTACAATAGGATAATAAGATTCTGTATCTTGACCAACATTGGACACCTGGGGACTGTCTGACATAGGTTCAGAGTTAGTAGACTGGGACATGAAGGATACTGAATTTTCTGCTTCATGGAGAGAGCCAATATCTGCAACAAGCCCAAGTTCATCTACACCAGGTCCAACGTCAAATAGGACCGGAGCAGGAGTCTGCGCCAAAGAGTCCAGAGCTAGTCCCCAGCTCAACACGCCAAAATCATCTAAAGTAGCACCTTCAAAAGCCTCAGCCAAGGAACGTTTCTTGGGGTGAATAACTCTCAGAATTGCAGACGCTTAGGCCTGTTTCAGAAAAGTACTAGCAAAATATTCTTTGAACTGCTGGCAAAATGAACTGTCAGTCAAAACATCAGCAGACTGATCAACTAAGAAAATGCAAGTAGAATCCTCTCTCACAGGAGTAGCAGGCAGACATCGAAAAGCAGAGTAAATGTTAGCACTGAAGAAAAAAAATCATAGCTTTAAACCACGAATATGCAGCCTGGGTCACTACTTGATTAAACTCCACATCCGCACTACCACATTGTCCTCAGCATACTCTGGGTAAAAAAAACAACACAGTCATGCTCTGTTCCATACTCCGGTTATTCAACACAGGCTCTACATCCTCAGAAACCTCCAGCTGAACACAGTCACCGCCATGAAACAAACTGTCAACGGCTGTCTCAAATTCTGAAGATTTAGTGGCCCGTAGAGCTTGCAAATTAGCATCCTTGGCAAATTAGCATCAGCTGGATCACAAATACTGACCGTAGAGCTTGCAAGTCGAGCAAAAGATTGTACCCACTGAGATGGCCCAACCGAGCGCAGTAAGAGCACGCATCCGAGGGTATCACAAAGGGTTCAAATGTGCCATAGATGAACTCATAGCTGGCTCCAGCGAAGAGGGCGAGGAAGCGGGGGGACGAATCTAAACAGAGAGTAAAGTCTCGAGAAGAAGCTAGCTTCCGTTTGGGGACCCACAGGTCTGTTTCACTCCACAACGACGGCATCGCACGAGCTGAACAAGAACGGCCCACATGGCCGGCCCAAGTGATTGCAAACGGAGCAGATAGGCTTGTTCAAGCAGAATTTCCTAGTATGCCCCACTTCCTGACAATTGTAACACACATTTCTTGCACGTATGTCCCAACTCATGACAATGTCTACAACGAATACCAGGGCAAGCGGCTGCCAGATGACCTTGTCGATAACATTTTGAGCTCATTAGCAGGCAGCTCATGAATATAACAGATTTCCTCATCCGAGTAATTTGCGGACCTACCATCCAGGATATGCTCAAGCGTTAAACGCGAGTAACTTTTGAAAAACTCACGACCAACAAACTTGGTAACAAATGCCATCTCTAGATTGCGGCACAGTATCAGAGTCACCAAACGAACACATGAACGAGCCAAGTCGGAAACCTTGCGGCGTCGGAGAAGACGATGAAATAATGTGTGTATCAGACACCGGAGCATAAACCGAATCAAGCTTTAAAGAACTCGCTGGATCTGTCCGACCTGATTGAGAAAAGGGCTTCAAAAAATCCAAATTCGGTCGGATCGCAACATTAACACGTGAATTTTTTTCCGCAAGAGAATCCTTGGATAACCAAACCTTTGCCGCATCATTAACACCCAAATAAGGGAAAGCGGATGCATCACCACGAAATAACTGAAAATGGCAGATGAAATCCGATCCGGCCAGACTCTATCTTTGAGACCATAAACGAAATGTCCAACTTTATTAGATGCCACAAAAAACCTGAATCGATAATCACTAAGTTGGAACACCCGGAAACCAGAAGCTGATACACCCAAACAACATTGAAGCGCCAAAGCAACAGACTCCACCGTGAGGGTGAAAGATGCCGAGGAAAAAGCCACCACAAGAAAGAACTCCTTGGAAGAAGAGGAGGGGAGAACGAGACCGAACAACCGAAGAGACGACGCACCTGCGCCTGGACCGCAAGGCCAGGCGTGAAATCCCAATGAACAAGGCTGTCCATGTACTCGGATCAGGAGGTTGCACTGGGAGATCCAAGGATATCGTCATGGAGGGAGCGTGCTGGGTGGGAAAGAGGAGAGCCATTGCCATTACGGAATACTAAGATCATATAGAACTTTAACCTAATCGTAAAACTTGAAAGATCAATGTTTGCTTAAGGATACTTCCTCATGAGTACGAGGGGTGATCCTAGTTGAGGTTCAGATTATGAGGTTTGGTGGATATCAAGATGAGGATCAATATAGTTGGAGATGTCGCTCTTTTATTCCCTTTTAAAATATTCTGATTAGACGAGCTTCTACTCCCTCTTGTTTTACAAACAAACACATCTTTATGCAAAATAACCACCAGCCATAAGTCTTTCGAAGTACACTCTATACTCACACATACTTTGTTGATACTTTTGTAGCAAAGTGTTCTCCTGAAGATGAGCTTGGTACGACATCGACACTGACGAGTAGCTTGGGGTTCCCGACCGACAGCCTAGAATCTATGGGTTAGGACGTCATCGTTATGCTTCAGACCTCTTAGGACATTTATTAAGTTTGCTATACTTAATAGCATAATTTGCCTTCCGTTATTTGATGTTTGTGGTCAGTGACCTTTTCTTGTTATATTTTGGTTCTCTACTTAGTTGTGAGTTTGCTGTAATAATTTTTGTGTTGCAGGGTCACTGTTGTGTTACTGATTCTTCACTAGATATCCTCGAGCTCTAGGTTAGGTTTATGTCAGACTAAGGTCTAGGATTTGTTTAACCCTGATCCTGGGGGTGTCACGGGCTTTGGTATCAGAGTAGTACCGACCGTAGGAAAACCTTGCTATTGGTTGATGTTGAGTCTAGTACTTGTGAAAACTATTTCAAAGATGAAAAGTATTTGCGAAAACTCTAGTATGCTTCTTTTACTTCTTATCTGGTATCCCTCTAACTCTGGATCATCTTATCTTATGTTGACTTTAGAAAAGTTTTGATGTCTCCTCTAGTCTTTCAAAGCTTAGGTTTCTTCTGGGCATCTCGTTTCTCAAACTAGCTGACCTAGTGTTGAGTTCTCTAGAGTTGTGTGTGTTGTGTGTTCCTTGTTCCCCTTGCTATGTTTTAGCGCAGAGATTCCTTTTCATCATGATCGCTTTATCTTCTAGGCCCACAACATTATGTTGTAGGTTCCATAGTGTTCTGTTCTAGGCTTCGGGGTTTCTTTTCACCTTGTGTGCCTCCTTTTGTTTGTTTGGGTACATCAGAAGTTGTTTCTTCTATTGGAAGCTACCTCGTGATTACTACCTTATAGTGCACATTGTGTCACTCATGTAGTAGTTACTTTTTTCTCGGGTTTTAACCCCTAGACTTGAACCAAAGGTCCCGGATTGTGCTAAATTCTAGTGTTGTGAATCTCACACATGAAGCTGATCTTTAACCTAAGCTCCATTCCTTTGATCCCTGTCGCTAATGTTCAAACATTACCTCAGGATGGCTGGTACTAAAATTCTGGCCTTCAAGCTTATGGTTATTGTCGTGATTAAATTGTGATAACTAAGGAGTTCCTCTACCACTAGCAAAGGCAGTTGTTCTTTAATGGAACCAAATAGATCACGACAAGAGTACTCTTCGTGAGTCTCCTACCTATATTTGTAACTCTACCACACCTCCCCTCTCTGCATTGCTTCTCGGGAGACTGATAATCTATTGCTCCACATCTCGGGATTTAGTATTGATCATGTTCCTTCCCCTTGTTGTTTCCGACCTTAGTCTACCAGTTGGTAGCCAAGTAGTAAATGTGCATTGGTGTATTTCGATGCAAGATACTCTTGTGGTCCATCATGACAAAACATTTCGGGATGTTAAGAGAAACAAACTCCAGTACCTCATTATTTCTAAGACTAGGTCAAAGTGTTGTAGTCCGCAGGTCAAGAGGCAATGATTAGCTCCTATCTATTCCACCTTGGAGTATCACACCCTTGTATACGAAGATGTCGTGGTGATTTCCAAGACCTTCTTAGTGAAGTGATGCTTTACACATCTTTATCCACCCTTCCTCTAAGATTATGTGCTCATGAATGATGTGTGACAAGGGGTAACCTCGGGAATGCCCATGGTGATGGACTTGGGGTTTCACGGAAAAGAGAATGCTGGGGATTTCGTCGGATGTCAGGGAAAACAATGGAATCAAAGTCGCCTGAATATTGGGAAAACACACTATTACAAGTTGTCCTCTAGATTTTTGGTACCCTCGTTTGGGCTTCTCCCGTCCTATATATAATAGGTCGGGTATCAAAGCTGTATGCAGATAGGTTTCACACACGCGTGATTACAATACCAACACAATGTCGGTCCGTGGTTTCTTTCATAATACAATCAAAGTCTCAGTCGGTTGCTTCCTTGGGCTGTTATCTAGAATCTTCATGGGCCGTACGCCTTTTACCCAATGTAGGGTAGCGAATAATGAGCATCCGAGTAATCATACCCATGTCCTTAGCCCCCGAGACTTTGCCTGAACCGCAGTTTCAGGTTGAGTCTCAAAGTTTCCTTTTCCTTTATTTTTATCGCTTTTTTACATTTTTGTAGGGATTTGGTACAACGAGTCTGATGCTTCCCATGGATCAGAAATCAGTTAATTGCTCCTAGGCAAAAACAAGGTTGACCTACATCAAATTCAAGTCCCCAGGATCGAATCCGGAATTTGTAACTAGCGTAATTCAGTTCGAGCCGCTGAGGTCTTACCGAATACTGAATTCCAGTTTTCTATTTTTATCGGGTACCCAACGCGTCTGTCGGGATTTTTCATCGTATCATTGATACAGATTGTTTACTGGCAGAGCGCATTCTTGTGCGGTTATCAGGCCACACAAGACGAATCCTGGGGTCTTACCTTCATGTTTCTGAACACGACATTCGGATTTTTTCTCGTGTCTGAGCGTGATCCGAGATTTTTGTCTTGATTGGCTATTGGCCTGCTGGACCACCAATCTTTGTGATTATATCAGATAGTTTTATTATTTTATACCAGCTCTCGATGGGAGTAACACCTTTTTTGAGGATACACTAGTGTAAAACTCAAAAAAGGTTTTTTGTAATTTGTCAATGTACTTCATACACAACAGAATTTCTATCGGATGCGCGCTAGCGCTCCCGCGCTAGTGCTCTTGATGGGAGTATCCCCCGAGGCTATGTTCGGATGCCTGTATCTGGACATAGGCTCATAGTTGCTGTTAGCTCAATGGAAAGTATCGATCTTTTGGACAAATAAAAAGATTAAGGTACAAATAACTTATCTCTTTATACATAAGGCGAGAATCAACGGTACATTATTATTTTAGCGGATGGCTGTTTTAGCCTTTTCTCCTGGACATCTTGGCTGATAAGTCGAACTATGACTCTTATCATATTGCAAATAATCTTATGCGTAAAAGCGTCGTAGTTGTGCTACGTTCCATGGATTTGAGTAATTTACCCCTATCTTCTTGTCTTGTAATCGATATGCTCCTCCAGGAATAACTTCTGTGACGATGTATGGTCCTTCCCATGGCGATTCTAGCTTCTTGTGGCTATCTTGCTTGAGGCGAAGAATTAGGTCCCCTACTGCGAAGGACCTAGGCCGTAATCTTCTGCTATGGTAATTGTGCAGGTTTTGCTGGTACATAGTTGCTCTTTGGAGGGCTTCGTCTCGAGCTTCATCAAGCGCATCCACATCATCTTCAAGTGCTTCTCTTGATTCCTCCTCATTATATGCAGCTACTCTTGGTGATTCGTGTGACACCTCAACTAGAAGCACGGCTTCCGCACCGTGGACCAAAAAGAAAGGCGTCTCTTGTGTTGAATTATTTGGATTTGTACGTAAACTCCATAACACAGATGGCAATTCATCCACCCATGCTCCTTTTGCTCTGTCAAGTGGTGCCAATAGTCTCTTTTTGAGTCCCGCGGTAACTAGTCCATTAGCTTTTTCGACTTGTCCATTTGTTTACGGGTGAGTTTGTTGGAATTATGCCCTAGAGGCAATAATAAATATGTTATTATTATAATTCTTGTTCATGATAAAGTTTATATTCCATGCTAGAATTGTATTAAGCGGAAACTTTAATACTTGTGTGGTTTGTGAACAACACCGTGTCCCTAGTACGCCTCTATGGACTAGCTCATTGATCAATGATGGTTAAGGTTTCCTAACCATAGACATGAGTTGTCAATTGATAATGAGATCATATCATTGGGAGAATGATATGGTGGACAGACCCAAACTAAGCAAAGCTATTAGATCGTTTCATCGTGTTCGTCTTTGCGAAGCTTTTCTCATGTCAAATATTGTATTCCTTAGACCATGAGATAATACAACTCTCTGGTATCGGAAGAAAGCTTTGAGGTCATCAAACGTCATCCTATGAGAGGGTTATCATAAAGGTGTCTCTCAGGTGATCGGAAAGTATCTGTTGGGTTGTATGTATCGAGATGGGATTTGTCCCTCCCAAGTCGGAGAGATATACTTCGGCCCCACTCGGTAATCGATATCAACACCGCTTGCAAGCATGTGGTTAAGGAGTTAATCACAAAGTGATATTGGATTACGGAACGAGTAAAGTACTTGCTGTGAACGAGATTGAACTAGGTATGACGATACCGACGATCGAATCTCGGGTAAGTAAAATATCGCGAGACGAAGGGAATATATATATGGGATTGATTGAATCCTGGCATCGTGGTTCATCCGATATGATCATCGATGAATGTGTGGGAGTCAATATGGGTGCCCAGACCCCGCTGTTGATTATTGATAGAAGATCATGTCTGCATATTCTCGAACCCGCAGGGTCACACACTTAACGTATCTCGACGCTAGGATAGATTGGATACTTGGTTTATGAATTTTTGTTCGGAGTCTCGGATGGGATCCGGGACATCACGAGAGGTTCCGGAGAATAAGATTCATATAAGGCAGTGCAGTTTTTGGAGTTCGGAATTGTTCCGGGTTAATCGGTATTGTACCGGAAGCTTCTAGAACCTTCCGGAAGGGGGCCAACATGGTCCCACCTTCCGGGAGGGGGCATGGGCCTATGAGGGAGTGTCCTGGCCGCATTGGGCCAGGGGCACAAGGCCCCATAGGGCCCAGCCGATCCTAGATAAGTTTAAACTCGTTTAAACTAGAGATAGGGTTTCTAGATAAGGGAAAGTTTAAATCGTTTAAACTAGAGATAGGCTTGGAGGATGGGCAAGGGCTGGCCGCACCCCCTCTATATATAGAGGGCTGGTGCGCCCCCTCCCTACACACCTTCCTCCAAACCCTAGTAGCCCTGCTGCCCTCCTCTCTCCCTCCCGACTGTTTGTAGGCGAAGCCCTGCGGCAGAAATTCTCCACCATATACACCACGCCGTCGTGTTGTAGATCCAATCTATCTCTCCACCCTACTTGCTGGTCCGAGGAAGGAGGAGACGTCGAGGTGCTGCACGTGTGCATCTCACGGAGGCACCGCCACTTGTGGTGCTAGATCGGATCGGATCGCGAGGAGGAGAAGCGAGTACGACTACATCACCCACGTTCCGACGAACGTTCCGCTGTGCGAATCTTCAAGGGTATGAAGATCTAATCCAATCTCTCTCGTTGTTTGCATCTCCTAGATTAGATCTTGGCTTTCCTTCTGTTCGCTTCCGTAGAAAATTTTGATTTACTATGCTGTGAAACCCTTCAGTGGTATCAGAGCTAGATCTATGCGTAGATGTGATTCACGAGTAGAACGCAACATGGTTGTTGCGGGCGTTGATGTTTTCTGTTGCAAACCTCTTGTTTGTGTTCTTCTTATGACGCGGGATAGTGAGATTGAAGCGGTCCAGGCCAACCTTACGCGACGTCGTTCGCGAGACCGGCTCCGCACTTGACGTGTGGCTTGTACCACACATGCGGCTGGTGGATGTCAGTTTCTTTCACTATAGTTGTCATGGGATTAACACCGGAGTTTGGCAACCATAATATCACCGTTGTGGCTTTCCGTAGGTAAGAATCGTTCTTAGCATCTACTCCCATGAGCCACGTAAAACATGCAACAACAAAGTAGAGGCGTCTAACTTGTTTTTGCAGGGAGTGTTTTCTGTGATATGGTATGGCCCAAGATGTGATGTGTATATTGTATGCGATGATCATGTTTTGTAATGTTTCACGACTTGCATGTCGATGAGTACACAACCGGCAGGAGCCATATGGTTGTCTTTATAATTGTGTATGACCTGCGAGTCAACTTCTTATACGCCATGTAATAGCTTTACTTTATCGCTAAGTAGTTAGCAATAGTTGTAGTTGCTATTCGTGGTGGAGGCAATCATGGTGGAGTGATGGAGATCATGCCGGAACGCACAAGATGGAGATCATTGCGTGAAGATTGGCTATACCATGTCACATAAAGTTATATGCATGTGATGTTTATCCTTTTATGTATCTTATTATGCTTAGATCGCGACGGTAGCATTATAATATGATTCCTCACTTAAAGATCAAGATAAAACTGTGTTCTCCCCAAGTATGCACCGTTGCGAAAGTTCGTCGTGTCCAAGCATCACGTGATGATCGGGTGCTATAGACTCTACGCTCACATACAACGGGTGCAAGCCAGTTTTGCACACGCGGAAATACTTGGGTTTTACTTGACGAGCCTAGCATGTACAGACATGGCCTCGGAACACACGAACCGAAAGGTTAAGCATGAGTCATATGAATGATATGATCGACACTTTGTTGTCCATCATTGAAACCACATCTCTTCTCGTGAAGATCGGATTAGGTGTGGTGAATTTGGATCGTGTTCACTAAAAAACTTGAGGGATGTTGAATTTAGTGGGAGTTCATCTAGTAATTTGATTAAATGTTGAACTATTTATCATGAACATAGTCTAAATTGTACTTGCAAATACTGTAGATCACATGGCCAAGTCCAACTTCAACTTCAACGTTTTTGCTGAGAAAGAAAAGCTTAGAAATAATGGGTCTAACTTCACCAACTGGTTCCGCAATCTAAGAATCATTCTGTCTGGCGGACAAAAGGACTATGTCCTTGAGAAAGCGTTAGGTAACCCCCCTGCTGCAACTGCGCCGGCTGATGAGAAAGCTGTCTATCAGTTGCGCAAAGATGATTATGGTGTGATTAAGAGCACCATGTTGTTTGCTATGGAGACGGAACATCAAAATCGTTTTGAAAACTATCCCGGGCCCTTTGAGATTCTCGAGGAGCTGAAAACCATGTTTCAGACTCAGGCCCGTTCTGAGAGATATGAGATCTCTGAGAAGTTCTTTAACTGCAAGATGGAGGAAGGGAGTTCCGTTAGTGAGCACGCCATTAAGATGTCGGGCTACACTCAACGCCTTGAGCAACTGGACTGCAAGATTCCAGAGGAGCTCAAGATTGACAGGGTTCTGCAATCACTCCCTCCCAGCTGCAAAAGTTTTGTAGTGACTCATAATCAGATTGGTTCCACTGATACGATCACCGAGCTCTTCGCAAAGCTGAAGGCTGCGGAGGTGGACATCAAGAAAGATAATCATGTGTTGATGGTCAACAGCCCTCCTTTAAGAAAGGTAAAGGTGCAAAGAAGCCCTTCAAGAAGGGCGGCGGCAAGCGCACTGCCCCTGCTGAGAAGAAGCTCAAGTCTCGTCCCAAGCCGGACACTGAGTGCTTCTATTGCAAGGACAAGGGTCACTGGAAGCGCAACTGTCCGAAGTACTTAGCGGACAAGAAGGCTGGCACCATCAAAGGTATATTTGATATACATGTTATTGATGTTTTCCTTACTAGCCCTCGTTGTAGTGCCTGGGTATTTGATACCGGTTCAGTTGCTAATATTTGTAACTCGAAACAGGAGCTACAGAATAGACGGCGGCTTGCGAGGGATGAGGTGACGATGCGCGTTGGCAACGGATCAAGAGTTGATGTGATGGCCGTCGGCATGCTCTCCTTAGTTTTACCTTCGGGATTAGTTTTAAACCTTAATAAATGTTATTATGTGCCTGCGTTGAGCATGAACATTATTTCTGGATCGTGTTTATTGCAAGACGGTTATTCATTTAAATCGGAGAATAATGGTTGTTCTATTTATATGAGTAACATCTTTTATGGTCATGCACCTCTTGTGAGTGGTTTATTTCTTCTAAATCTCGAAAGGGATGAAACACACATCCATAACATTGAGGCTAAGAGATGCAAAGTAGATAGTGATAATACTACTTATTTGTGGCACTGTCGTCTAGGTCATATTGGAGTAAAGCGCATGAAGAAACTCCATTCTGATGGACTTTTGGAGTCTCTTGATTTTGAATCATTTGACACATGTGAACCATGCCTCATGGGCAAGATGATCAAAACCCCGTTCTCCGGTATGATGGAGCGAGCAACGGACTTGTTGGAAATCATACATACCGATGTATGTGGACCGATGAGTGTTTCGACGCGCGGTGGATATCGCTATTTTCTCACTTTTACCGATGACTTAAGTAGATATGGGTATATCTATTTAATGAAACATAAATCTGAAACGTTTGAAAAGTTCAAAGAATTTCAGAATGAAGTGGAGAACCATCGTAACAAAAAGATTAAGTTTCTATGATCCGATCGTGGGGGCGAATATTTGAGTTATGATTTTCTCACGCATCTCAAAGCAAGTGGAATCGTTTCACAACTCACGCCACCCGGAACACCACAGCGCAATGGTGTGTCTGAACGCCGGAATCGAACCCTATTAGATATGGTCCGATCGATGATGTCTCTTACTGATTTGCCGTTATCATTTTGGGGTTATGCATTAGAAACCGCTGCATTGACTTTAAATAGGGCTCCATCTAAATCCGTTGAGACGACACCGTATGAACTATGGTTTGGTGCTAAACCTAAGTTGTCGTTTCTTAAAGTTTGGGGATGCGAAGCTTACGTCAAGAAGTTGATGCCGGACAAGCTCGAACCCAAAGCGGAGAAGTGCGTCTTCATAGGATACCCCAAGGAAACTATTGGGTATACCTTCTATCACAGAACCGAAGGCAAAGTGTTTGTCGCAAAGAACAGTTCCTTTCTTGAGAAGGATTTTCTCTCGAAAGAAGTGAGTGGGAGGAAAGTAGAGCTAGACGAGGTTATTGAACCTTCTCTTGAATTGGAGAGTAGCGCAGCACCTGAAATTGTTCCAGTGCCGCCTGCACCAACGATAGAGGAAGCTAATGACAAGGATCATGAAGCTTCGGACGATGCTGCTACTGAACATCGCAGGTCGACAAGGTCGCGTGCCCCTCCTGAGTGGTATGGCAACCCTGTCTTGACTGTCTTGTTAGTAGAAGACAGTGAACCTACGAACTATGAGGAAGCGATGATGAGCCCAGACTCTGAGAAATGGCTAGAAGCCATGAAATCCGAATTGGGATCCATGAGCGAAAACCAAGTATGGACTTTGGTGGACCCTCCTAGCAACCGAAAGGCCGTTGAGTGCAAATGGATCTTCAAGAAGAAAACGGGCGCGGATGGTAATGTTACCGTCTATAAAGCACGGCTTGTTGCGAAAGGTTTTCGACAAGTTCAAGGTGTTGACTACGATGAGACTTTCTCTCCCGTAGCGATGTTTAAGTCCATTCAGATTTTATTAGCAATTGCTGCGTTTCATGATTATGAAATATGGCAAATGGATGTCAAGACTGCTTTCCTCAATGGCAACATTGATGAAAAGTTGTATATGATGCAACCCGAAGGTCTTGTTGATCCTAAGGATGCTGATAAAGTATGCAAACTTCAGCGTTCCATTTATGGACTGAAGCAAGCGTCTCGGAGTTGGAACCTTCGTTTTGATCAAGTGATCAAGAGCTTTGGATTTGTTCCAAATTGCTACGAAGCTTGCATCTACAAGAAAGTGAGTGGGAGCTCGGTGACGTTTCTGGTACTATATGTGGATGACATATTGATTATTGGAAATGACATCGACATGCTTAACAATGTGAAGAGTTATTTGAATAAGTGTTTTTCAATGAAAGACCTAGGTGAAGCTGCTTATATATTGGGCATCAAAATCTATAGAGATAGACAAAGACGCCTGATAGCTTTAGGCCAGAGTACATACCTAGACAAAGTTCTGAAAAGGTTCAGGATGGATAAGGCATTGAAAGGTTCAGTGCCTATGTTGTCAGGTAAGATATTGAGCAAGGCTCAGTGTCCAGCTATGGTAAATGATAGGGAAGCTATGAGCAAAGTGCCTTATGCCTCGGCCATAGGTTCCATCATGTATGCCATGCTGTGTACTAGACCGGATGTGTCCAATGCTCTTAGTTTGACGAGCAGATATCAAAGTGATCCAGGATGGACAGCCGTGAAGAACATCCTAAGGTACCTAAATAGGACTAAAGAAATGTTCTTAGTCTATGGGGGTGATGAACAGCTCGTCGTAAAAGGTTATGTCGATGCTAGTTTCGACACCGACAAGGATGATTGTAAATCTCAGACAGGATACGTGTATATTTTGAATGGAGGAGCTGTGAGCTGGAGAAGCTGCAAACAAAGCGTGATCGCGGGATCTACAGTAGAAGCGTCAAGTGAAGGAGTTTGGATCAGAAACTTCATCACTGAGCTTGGCGTGGTTCCAAGTGCATTGGACCCACTGGAGATATTATGTGACAACACTGGCGCCATAGCACTCGCTAAGGAACCAAGATATCATCCAAAGACCAAGCATATCAACCGCAAGTTTCATATAATCCGAGATTATATAGCAGATGGAGATCTGAAGATCAGCAAAGTACATACAGATCTGAATGTCGCAAATCCATTGACTAAACCTCTTCCACGTGTAAAACATGATTAGCACCTCAGTGCCATGGGTGTGAGATTGTTGCCAAATGTAAACTAGATTATTGACTCTAGTGCAAGTGGGAGACTGTTGGAATTATGCCCTAGAGGCAATAATAAAGATGTTATTATTATAATTCTTGTTCATGATAAAGTTTATATTCCATGCTAGAATTGTATTAAGCGGAAACTTTAATACTTGTGTGGTTTGTGAACAACACCGTGTCCCTAGTACGCCTCTATGGACTAGCTCATTGATCAATGATGGTTAAGGTTTCCTAACCATAGACATGAGTTGTCAATTGATAATGAGATCATATCATTGGGAGAATGATATGGTGGACAGACCCAAACTAAGCAAAGCTATTAGATCGTTTCATCGTGTTCGTCTTTGCGAAGCTTTTCTCATGTCAAATATTGTATTCCTTAGACCATGAGATAATACAACTCCCTGGTATCGGAAGAAAGCTTTGAGGTCATCAAACGTCATCCTATGAGAGGGTGATCATAAAGGTGTCTCTCAGGTGATCGGAAAGTATCTGTTGGATTGTATGTATCGAGATGGGATTTGTCCCTCCCAAGTCGGAGAGATATACTTCGGGCCCACTCGGTAATCGATATCAACACCGCTTGCAAGCATGTGGTTAAGGAGTTAATCACAAAGTGATATCGGATTACGGAACGAGTAAAGTACTTGCTGTGAACGAGATTGAACTAGGTATGACGATACCGACGATCGAATCTCGGGTAAGTAAAATATCGCGAGACGAAGGGAAATATATATATGGGATTGATTGAATCCTGGCATCGTGGTTCATCCGATATGATCATAGATGAATGTGTGGGAGTCAATATGGGTGCCCAGACCCCGCTGTTGATTATTGATAGAAGATCATGTCTGCATATTCTCGAACCCGCAGGGTCACACACTTAACGTATCTCGACGCTAGGATAGATTGGATACTTGGTTTATGAATTTTTGTTTGGAGTCTCGGATGGGATCCGGGACATCACGAGAGGTTCCGGAGTGGTCCGGAGAATAAGATTCATATAAGGCAGTGCAGTTTTTGGAGTTCGGAATTGTTCCGGGTTAATCGGTATTGTACCGGAAGCTTCTAGAACCTTCCGGAAGGGGGCCAACGTGGTCCCACCTTCCGGGAGGGGGCATGGGCCTATGAGGGAGTGTCCTGGCTGCATTGGGACAGGGGCACAAGGCCCCATAGGGCCCAGCCGATCCTAGATAAGTTTAAACTCGTTTAAACTAGAGATAGGGTTTCTAGATAAGGGAAAGTTTAAATCGTTTAAACTAGAGATAGGCTTGGAGGATGGGCAAGGGCTGGCCGCCCCCCCCTCTATATATAGAGGGCTGGTGCGCCCCCTCCCTACACACCTTCCTCCAAACCCTAGTAGCCCTGCTGCCCTCCTCTCTCCCTCCCGACTGTTTGTAGGAGAAGCCCTGCGGCAGAAATTCTCCACCATATACACCACGCCGTCGTGTTGTAGATCCAATCTATCTCTCCACCCTACTTGCTGGTCCGAGGAAGGAGGAGACGTCGAGGTGCTACACATGTGCATCTCACGAAGGCACCGCCACTTGTGGTGCTAGATCGGATCGGATCGCGAGGAGGAGAAGCGAGTATGACTACATCACCCACGTTCCGACGAACGTTCCGCTGTGCGAATCTTCAAGGGTATGAAGATCTAATCCAATATCTCTTGTTGTTTGCATCTCCTAGATTAGATCTTGGCTTTCCTTCTGTTCGCTTCCGTAGAAATTTTTGATTTACTATGCTGCGAAACCCTTCAGAGTTACCGAAGCGTAGCTTATTTTGATGCCCATCTCCTAGCAGTACTCCTTGAACTCATTTGAGGTGAAGTTGGTCCCATTATCCATGATGATGCTATTCGGTACGCCAAACCGGAAGACTATGGATTTGATAAAATTCACAGCCGAAGTTCCATCTTGGGTGGTGACAGGCATTGCTTCAATCCATTTAGTAAATTTGTCGACTACTACTAGCAGAAAGACGTGTCCTCCTGGTGATGATTTGTGAAGTTTTCCCACCATGTCGAGTCCCCACTGAGCGAAAGGCCAAGCCAACGGTATGGGATTCAGCTCAACGGTGGGTGCTCCAGGCTTTGTTGCGAATCATTGACATGCTTCACATGTTCTGGCAATGTCTTTTGCATCTTGTACTACAGTGAGCCAATAAAATACTGCCCTGAATGCTTTTGCAACAATTGCTCAGCTACTAGCATGGTGACCACAGACTCCTTCATGTATATATTTCAGTATATTTTTTCCTTCTTCGGGTGTTACGCAATGTTGCAACACACCTGGAATACTTCTTTTGTATCGTTCTCCTTTGATTATCCTGAAAGCCTTCGATCACCGGGTGATTCGCCGAGCTTCTATCACATCTCTGGTAGCTCTCCCTTAGTCATATATGCTATATACGGCTGCATCCATGTTGGCTCAATTAGCATGACCTCTTTGATTTCTTATTCTTCTTCTTCGATGGCCTCTTCTATGTTCTTGGTTTCTGAAGGAGCCCTTGACTCTTTTTGTGGATGCTTCTTTTTCCCTATTTTTGGTGCTACGACCTCGGACACTCTTTTCTCTTTGATCGATCGCTCCACTATCTCCTCCCAAAAAACTCCTGGTGGTTTTGGTAAACACAATGATCCGATGTTTGCTAGATTGTCGGCTTCCTCATTGCTTGCTCTTCCTATATGTGATACTTCACACCCATCAAACTGAGCCTCCATAATGCTATATAAGTCGCGATAACCAACCATATTTTTGCTGACAGCATCACATTTGATCATTGCCTGCCGTGCCACAAGATTGGAATCTCCGAAGGTTTTGAGGCAACTTGCACCGCAAGCTTTGGCCATCCGCATGCCATGCAACAGGGCCTCGTATTCCGCTTTGTTATTGGATGCATTTGTAAAGCTCATCCGAAGAATATAGTGCATTTTGTCGCCTTGAGGTGATATCAGTACGACTCCTGCTCCTGCTCCCTCCGTTCTTTTTGATCCATCAAAGTACATTATCCAGGTGCTAGAAAGGTCTGGTGGACCCGCACATTGCAATTCCGTCCACTCTGTGATGAAATCTAGCAGAACTTGTGACTTAATTTCTTTGCGCTTCTCATAAGTGATATCCTGAGGGGATAATTCGATGCCCCATAGAGAAACACGTCCAGTTGCTTCTGCATTGTTGAGGATGCTTGACAAAGGTGCCTCGTTGACCACTACGATCGGGTGCTCCGAAAAATAGTGGCGTAATTTTTGTTCTGTCATAAATACCCTGTACGCTAGTTTCTGGTAGTGTGGGTACCTTTGTTTAGATGGCGATAAAACCTCGCTCAAGAAGTAAACTGGTCTTTGCACGCAGTGGGTATTTCCTTCTTCGAGTCGCTCTACGACCAGGACCGTGCTAACCACCTGATGTGTGGCAGCAATATAAAGGAGCAGAGGTTTCTTCTCTTTTGGTGACATGATGACATGAGATGTCGAAAGTGTTCTTTTAAGGTCTTCTAAGGCACACTGAGCTTCTTCTGTCCATTCGAATTTTTCTGATTTCCTCATGAGGGCATAGAATGGCAGCGCTTTTTCTCCTAATCTTGCAATAAAACGACTTAGAGCCGCCACTCGTCTCGCCAGTTGCTGTACATCCCATAGATTTTTTGGCTTCTTCATTGTGAGGATTTCTTGTATTTTTTCGGGATTAGCCTCAATTCCTCTAGCTGATACCAAATATCTAAGGAGTTGCCCTGCTGGGACTCTAGAGGAACATTTCTTCGGTTTCAGTTTGATGCTAAACTTGTCGAGATTTCTAAATGTTTCTTCTAGGTCCTTTATCAACGCAGATCCTTGACCTGCGGTGACTATGATGTCATCAATATATACCTACACGTTTGTGCGTATTTTGCTTCCCAGGCACTTCTGCATCATCCGCTGATATGTTGCTCCAGCATTCTTGAGGCCAAAAGGCATTGTTGTGTAGCAGAATATGCCATAAGGCGTGATAAACGCCGTTTTATCCTGATCTTCTTCCTTCATCCTGATTTGGTGGTACTCTTAGTAAGCGTCCAAGAAAGAAATATGTTTGCATCCCGCCGTTGCATCGATGATTTGGTCTATTCGTGGCAATGGGAAGTGATCTTTTGGACAATGTTTGTTTAGTGCGGTAAAGTCGATGCACATCCGAAGTTCCATAGTGTTTTTCTTCGGAACACATACTTGGTTTACAAGCCACTCTGCTTTTATTAATTCTTTGATAAAATTGGCATCGGTTAGGCGATGGAGCTCCTTTCCAATGGCCTTGTGTTTTGGTTCTGCGAAGCATCGAAGCGGTTGCTTTACTGGCTTCGCCTTTGGATCTAGATTTAACGCATGCTCAGCGAGTTCCCTGGGGATTCCCGGCATGTCAGAAGGTAGCCATGCGAAAATCTCCCAGTGCTCACATAGGAACTCGATGAGCATGCTTTCCTATGCGGGATCAAGGTTAGAAGCCACAAATGTAGTTTTCGTCGGGTCAGCAGGGTGGATCTGTACTTCTTTTGTGTCTTTTGCCGTGTCAAAAGCCTGATCGGGATTGACACATGCTACTTCCAGAGGTTGCTTGTTTGCTGAACTTTTGAGTTGCTCGAACTTCGTTGCCATCCCGAAAGATTCAGAAATTTTGTTGAACTCTCGATCACAGCTATCCGCACATGTGAAGCTTCCTTGTACCGTGATAATTCCCTTTGGTGCTGGCATTTTCATTACTAAGTATGCGTAATGCGGCACTGCCATGAATCGTGCAAAGGCTGGTCATCCCAGGATTGCATGGTATTGTGATGGCCAACCCATGACTTCGAATTCAAGTCTTTCTCGCCTAAAATTTATCTTGGAACCAAAAACAACGTCAAGAAAAACTTTGCCTAAAGGAATTTCGGCTTTACCTGGTACTATTCTGTGGAAAGAGGATTCTATTGGAGCGAGATTATCCAGGGGATAGACTATTGTTCACAATGTTTTTGCGTAGATCAAATTTATGCTATTTCCTGCATCCATGAAGACCTTGCTCATATCAAACCCGTCAATTTGTGCTTCGACTATCAGGGCTGAATGACCTGGTCGTGGGACCCGGAGTGGGTGGTCTGCTCTACTGAATTTGATTTCTTGCTCTAACCAATGGAGATATTCGGGTGCAGCTGATGTTGATATTTCCGCCATATTGATTTGTCTTGTGATGAGCTTCTGAATTCTGTTGGGTGAACGCCCTTTCTAAATCATATGCATTGTTCCTTTTGATCTGGGGTACTCGTTGTTTTGATCATTTGAGTTTTGTGGTGGTGCAACTGGTGGTGGTGCACCGATGGATAGTGCACCGGGCGTGGATGTGTATCCTCGATTTGCTGCTTTGGCTGCCTTTGCGTTGCACAACTCCTGGATCTTCAGGAATGTTCGGCAGTCTTTCATCAGGTGATTTGATTGTTGTCTACCTGCTGAGTCGATGTAAAAATACATATTACAGGGCCCTTCTAGCATTTGTATTGCGGACATAGGTGGGTCTTGTGCTCTTGGCTGATACCGCTATGCGGACTGGCTTCCTCCGATGGCGTCCCTGTTCTGACGGTATCCGCCATTATTGTCGTTGCTTCTATTGTTACCTTCACCCGAAAAACCTGCTACGACGTAACTTGGTCCCGTGTTTCCATCGTTGTTCCTTCTTATTCTGTCATTGCCACGTTTATCCCTATCTTCTTCGGGTGACCGCGCGCACTTATTATGTAGCGCGTCCTCTCCATCAGCCCAGTGGTTTGCTATTTCCATTAACTGTGATACTGTCTTTGGTTTAACCCGACCCAGCTCTTCTATGAATTCTTGGTGATGGAGGTTGTCGTTGAAGGCGTCGATGGCCCTTTCATCGGATATGGATTCAGCTGAGTTTTTGATAATATTCCATCGTTGTATGAACACTCTTATTGAATCTCTAGATTTTTGTTTGCACGCTCGCAACTTCTCCAAGGATGCTGGTCGTTTGAATGTAGAATGGAAATGTCGGATGAATTTATCTTCTAGATCGTTCCATCTACCAATTGAATCTTCGGGTAACTGCTTCAACCATGATCTTGCAGCGACGGTGAGGTGTCATTGTATAATTTGCATTGCAGTAGTTGTGGAGCCACCCTGTAATTTGACGGTGGCTAGATAGTCTGCTAACCAAGCTTCAGGTTCCTGGAGTACATCATATTTATGTCGGTCATGTGGAAGTTTGAAGTCTTTGGGTACTGAGGCTTTGTGAATCCTCTGTGTGAAACAGCTGGACCCGCATAGCCCATGGTCATCTTCGTCATCTCCATCTTGATATCGTCGGGTGCGGCCTTCGTCTTTGGGTCCACTGCTTCTATGCCGGTTGTTGTCATTTCTTGTATTGCTTCGTGGCTCGGATCCTAGGAGGTGCGCCTGGTGTGGTGATCGAGATCGCCGGGTGTGTAATACTTGCTGAGGACTGTTGTGATGGCGTGGGGATCTTTGTGTGAGTCCTTGTTCTACTTTCGCGAGTGAGGCTCCTACCATGCCGAGGTTCATCAGGGCGGAGCGGTGGAGGGTCGCGCACGGATCGTCAGGTGCGGGTTGAGTGGTGATCAGATATGTTTGCGTGGCCATAATGGCCGCCTGAGCTGTTTTTGCCTTGATGTTTCCTGCTTGATCAATTGACATGAATGATAGGTCGAGATCTCAGATAATTCCACTTCTTTCTACTTCAGGGATATTCTGTAATCGAGATGTCGCCTTTCTTAGCGATGCTGCTCTTGTCACACTCCTTGACCCTCGGGTAGAGCTTAGTTGGGCACGTCATAAACTGGATTTGTCGGCTAGCCTTTTTCTTTCGTCGAGCTGTCTTTGCATTCGGAGTAGGTCTCTCTTCTTATGGTGGAGCAAATATTGGTATGCTAGTAGATCCTCATGTGAAGCATCTGTTGTCATTGGGATTGCACCCGAAATTGCCTCCCTTTCTTTTTGCCATGCCGACGCTGGTAGCCGAAGTCCTGGTCTCTCTCTTGTGTGAGGTTCTCCGCCTCCTCCCTCGACTATGCAATTATCTGCTATTTCTCCTCCGTTTCCATGTTCTCCTCCGTTTCCATGTTCTCCTCCATTGTTGTTTTCTCCTCTGTTGTCGTGGTTTCCTGCATGGTCATCTGATAAAATATCAACGGGGTTTATGGTAGGATTACTGTTTTCGTCGCGTGGTGTTGAGGTATCTCCGTTAATCATGTACACTTGGTGGCGTGTTATGTGTGGCCTGACAGCGTCGTCTTTTGCTTCTACGGGTGTGTTGGTAGTACTTCTAGACCATAGTTCTGGATAAATTTCCACCATCCTTTTTTAAAGTCGATGTTTTCGCTGCTTTCTTCGAGTTCTGAGTTTGTCGGGTTTGCTTCATGTGGTGAGGTTGGCATTGACCTTCTTTTCCTGTTTTGATCTGTGCTGTGATGTCTGTGGAGGATCCAACGGGCGATGCTAGTACTGCTATGGGTGTGGCCTTTCCCACCGATGGTTCTGACGTGATCAGGGCCGACGGGTGTGATTCTTGCATGTTGTCTTCTTGGAAGTGGAGGCTTCTGATGATTAGATCAGATCCGCCATTGAAATCGGCGGGTACCAATACAAGGGTGGGCGGGTGTGGATTTGCTTTCGTCGAGTTGACGCTTGGTGGAGAGCGTTTCACTGAATCTGTGCTTCCAGCGTTCAAGTTTCCCACAGACGGTGCCAATTGACGAGGGGTAACCTCGGCAATGCTCATGGTGATGGACTTGGGGTTTCGCAGAAAAGAGAACGCTGGTGATTTCATCGGATGTCAGGGAAAACAATGGAATCAAAGTCGCCTGAATATTGGGAAAACACACGATTACAAGTTGCCCTCTAGATTTTTGGTACCCTCGCTTGGGCTTCTCCCGTCCTATATATAGTAGGCCGGGTATCAAAGCTGTATGCAGATAGGTTTCACACACGCGTGATTACAATACCAACACAATGTCGGTCCATGGTTTCTTTCCTAATACAATCAAAGTCTCTATCGGTTGCTTCCTTGGGCTGTTATCTAGAATCTTCATGGGCCATAGGCCTTTTACCCAATGTAGGGTAGCGAATAATGAGCATCCGAGTAATAATACCCATGTTAATGTGTGTGCGTAATAATGTGGCCATCTAATATTCTTAGCAGTTCCTATTGCTTTGAACTCCAAGGACATTTGTGTCATTCTTAGCGTGATTAGTTAACCTTATCACTAAGTGAAGGATGATTGTGCTACCATGTCCATTAATCTGGTGCACTCGCTTCAGTCAAAGAGTTAGTCTTGTCTCGAACTCTGAGACTATGTCTTCTTGCCTTGTAAAGCAAGTTCCCTCTCAAACTAAGTGACATAGTGATGGTTCGTGATATTCTAGATGTCTACTTGAAGTATCGCCATGTTGAAACATGATCGTGTTGTCAAGTTCTTGAGCAATCAAGTTCTCATAACTTCTACTTTCTCCAAGGATTCGTACCGGATACCCCTGAACTAGTTGGTTGAGCTTAAACAACTACTTGGAGAGTTGTAAGACAAAAGTTCTATCAGACTTGTTCCTTCTAAAAGGGATGTCTAGTTTTGTTTGTGATGAAGAAATATAGTATTTCCTTTATGGATATTTTATCTAACACTGTCTTTGATTTGATTTGGGTTATCATCAAATCAAACTCAGTTCCAAGGACTATCTTAACGATGTCGCTACTTGTGATGTTTCACTAGAGTACATCCTCATGTCCTTTGGTCTGGCCAATACGTTTGCCTTGTCCATGTAACATATGATTCCTTCTTCCTAGAATATCTTGATAAGTTTGTTGTTGAGCCCATCGATGGCATCCTTATCCTCTCCATGCTATATCAGATTCATATGGAATAGTTGGCATTAATGTTGGAAATTTTTGAGAACCATCTTCGAGTTATCTTGAAGTATGTGTTTTTGATGTTAGAAGCGACCCTCTCTGATTCACATGCAAATGTTGAAAGATGTCACGTGGATTCGAGTAGAGTTATATTTGTTCCCTTAAGGACACATGTGTATTTCATTGCAAGTACTTCATGTAGGTGCAGCTGTCCTCTAACAAGTTGCTAGTACATGGGTCCAACAATTTAGATCAGTCTTTTGTAGATTGACACTATAGCCCATGTCTTGAGAATCTAGTGACTTTACAGTTGGTAAATGTTACACACTTTCTATTCATACATGTCGAGTCTGAAGTATCATCCCACCTAACCAAATCTAAATCTCAAGCAGATACAATGGTTGGTGTTCTTCAAGGTATTACATATGTCTCTTTGTAAATCCGTCAAGATTGATCTAATGGTTGACACAATTAGTCAGAAGGCCTATTGTCATATTCTCTTGAATTAGCAATAACAACCACTCCTCATGAGGCTTCTTCTATGATTTATTATAGGAGTTGTGCTTATGGTTTCCTTTGTATCCGAAGAAGGCTTGTTAGAAGTCTGATATTAGTATTCTAAACATCAAGGAGAACATTTAAAGTAGAGTTGCTAAATGTCTCTAGGTCGATCCTCCATACCCTTCTATGTTAGCAAGCATTTTGTTATGCCAAGTATTCAGTCTGAGAATGAAGTTTCTTTTTCTCGTGTCATCAAGAATCTTGTTAACTATTCATCTGGTGGTGTAAAGTGATATCATTATCTTTGGCAAAGATTTTGATAATCTTGGATGAATAAAGAGTTTCCTCCATTTTCTCTAAACATGTTTGAAGAGCGACTTCGATTTTGGTAATCAGAAGTTCTCTTGCTATATGTTTCTTATGACTCTTGTGAGTCCTCTCCACAAAACAACCTCCTGTCTTGGCCTCCTATTGAATGAAAGAGTGACCTTTCTGTGTCAAAAGTAGTTCAACAACTTGGATTTGTTCATCTATATCCCTGTACGTGTAAAATCTCTACTTAAGCCGTCTAGTAGAGGTTCACCTCTCGAAATCTGTGGTCATGTTCTTTCTGTTGGAAGCCTTCTTCCCTGAGAAGTTTAAACCTCTTTTGAAACTCCATGGTCTCAATCCTTATGAAGACTAGTTATCTGCTAACTTGAAAGCATCTCCTTTTGTTTCTTCCGTTACCTTGATGTATTTCATGTTCGTCATCTTAGAGCTGTTTTGAACACTCCTTCCATGAGTTGACCATGAGATACTCCATGTGTTGTCTGGTGTCTTTCCCTCTTCTCCTTAGAGTGACCATGTTTTCCTTCTTCCTTCCTACGTTAGGAATCTTGGGTCAAGATTCTCGTAAGGGGGATAGAGCTGTAACACCCCTAGTTTTAATAATGCTTAATTAGGGTAGATTGTGCATACATGGGCATCATTGTTTTTGCTAAGACAAAATGCAAGCAAGAAAAAAATGCAAAGACCCTAAACCCTAATCTTCCCCCTCTCTTTGAAATTAGCTCAAGTGGTTTTGATAATTTTGAACATTACCAAAACTAATGGAGCCCAAATTGAATACATGGGCCCCTGAGTATTTCAAATCATTTCAAAAACCCTCTCGTATCTTTGAAATATACAAAACATAATTGAAATGGATTTTTACAAAAGGAAGATGAGATTCAGAAAAAAGAAAAGGATTTCAGGAAATAAAATAGTCTCTGCCTCTAATTTGGGCTGCAACCCATTTTCATTGCCTTCCTATCTACCGCCCGGTGCTGCAGCATCCCTCCCTCTCTCTTCCTTGATGCAGCCCACCGTGGCCCAGCTTGGTCCGTTCGTAGCCAAACACTAGTCCGTACTGGTTCGGCCTCTTTTCTCTGCTTCGTCTTCATCGACGATGACACAAAGCACCTCGGTGTCGTGCCCGACGCTGCCCGATGCCGCTGGCCACGCCATGATGATCATCGTCACCCCTGATGCCTACAAGACACCCCTGTGCCGCTAGAGAACCCTACCCCTGCCCCATTTATCCTCTCCCTCTCATCTTCCTCCACGTGCCCGAAACCCTAACCCTAGCAGCCGTAGTTGCCATCGACCGCCATAGTCTCCGACCTCCCCTCACCCTGCTGAGAGCTTAGGAGATCTGCCTCATCTCCCTCATCCTCCTAGCCAACGCGTGCAAGGTGGGGAGCTCTTCCCTAGCTACAACCGAGCCTGATGCCGTCGTCTTACCGAGCGCCTGTTGCCATCTGTTCGTCACTATCTCACCTTACCCAGCCTCGCCGTCACCTGCATCATGTTCCTGGTGAACCACCGGGGTGATTATGCACCCTCCAGCTTCCTTCCTTCTGCCCTGTGCCCCCGTTGCGCCGTGCCTCTACAAGCACCACCGCCATTCACCGTCAGAAGTGTAGCTCCGACGACCATATGCAAGCAGTGCTGCCACTAAACTGCGTTGCGCAACCATCTGCATCCAGCGTGCTAGCTCATGTTGCCCCGCTCGCATCCTAGCGTCGTTCCCCGTTGTCATCCGATGTGTTTGCCGATGTGCTCGCGTGGTAGAGACATGGCTAATAAGTGGCCTCCGCGTGGAGTCAACGTGGCTGATGAGTCCAAAATTGAAGCATATTTACCTTTTGTTTTTTGCACAAATAGAGTAGGGATCTTTGTATTTCACTGTGTCTATGCACGCTATTTTGTTCTTGTTTCAGCAGGATCCCAAATCATGGTTATATATGAACATATCAATTAGAGCTATCATATTGTGTAATTATATGATATTTCTAAGTGATAAAAGTCATTTTATGAATTTGCCTTCGCACCAGGAAGAATACCAAACAAGGAGGACACACTAGTACCGATAACGACCACTAGTATGGGCGGAGCCCGCCTGACATGGGTATGATTACTCGGATGCTTACTATTCGTTACCCTACATTGGTAAAACAGCCCATAGAGATTCTAGATAAAAGCCCAAGGAAGCAACTGATAGAAACTTCTTATTGTATTTTGAAAAAAATCATGAACCAACATTGTGTTGGTGTTGTAATCACGCGTGTATGAAACCTATCCGCATACAACTTTGAGACCTGGCCTATTATATATATGGCGGGAGAAGCCCAAGCGAGGGTACCGAAATCTAGTTGACAACTTGTAATAGAGTGTTTCCCCAATATTCAGGCGATTTTGTTTTCATTGTTTTCCTGACATCCGAGGAAATCCCCAGAGTTCTCTTTTCCGTGAAAACCCAAGTCTATCATCATGGGCATTGCCGAGGTTACCCCTCGTCAATTGGCGCCGTCTATGGGAAACTTGAACACTGGAAACACGGATTCGGTGGAACGCTCTCCACCAAGCATCAACTCGATGAAAGCAAATCCACGCCCGCCCACTAATACATTGCAAATGTATCTATAATTTTTGATGTTCCATGCTTGGTTTTATCCACTTTCTTGTGTTTTGTCCACACTTTGGAGTACTTTTCATATGATTTCTTGGACTAACCTATTAACAAGAGCTACAGTGCCAGCTGCCTGTTTTCTGCTATTTTTGGTTCCAGGAAACTCAGAAAATGAATATTCTCGGAATTGGACGGGACAAAAGCAAAAGTGCCTATTTTTCCAGAAGTCATCAGATGCCAGAATACGAGACGGAGAAGGGCTAGGGGCCAGCCACACCACCTGGCCGCACGGCCAGGCCTGACCCGCGCCAGGGGGTGGTCTGGCCGACCCCAGCACCTCTTCGGCCTCTCCTTCCGCCTATAAGATGCCCTCGGGATGAAAACCCTAAGTACCCGATCAAAAATCTACAAAAAAGAGTCTGTAGCCGCCGTCATCTCCATCCCTAGATCGAGAGGGATCTGAAGCTCTTCCCGGCATCCTGCCAGAGAGGGGAATTCACCCTAGAGGCCTTCTTCATCATCATGCATGCCTCCGGTGTGATGCGTGAGTAGTTCATCCTTGGACTACGGATCCATGTAGTAGCTAGATGGTTGGTTCTCCTCCTTTGTGCTTTCATGTCTAGATCTTGTGAGCTCCGTTCATGATCAAGGTCATCTATTTGTAATTCTGCATGTTGTGTTTGTGGGGATTCGATGGATATTGAGATGCTATTTCAGATTGATTATTGATTCTATCATGTCTTTGTTATTTGTGATCTTGCATTCTTTTCGTTGTTAGTAGCTATCTTGGCCAAGTAGATGCTAGCAACTCCAAGAGTTAGTATTTATGCTCGATAGTGGGTTCATGCCTCTGGTAATCTGGGGAAGTGACAGAAATCTCTAAGGTACTAGATGTGCTGTTGCTACTAGGGAGAAAACAACAATCCTTTGTTTATAGAACAATCGTATTGTTTACATTACACGCAACTCGTAAAGCAATAATCTGTTGCTTGCAACTTAATACTGGACGGGGTTCGGATGATAACCTGAAGGTGGATTATTAGTCATAGATGCAGTTGGATGGCGGTCTATGTATAATGTTGTAATGCCCAATCGAATCTCAAAGGAGTCAAGATGATTAGTATATGCATGTATTGCTTTCTCGATGTTTGTCAATTGCCCCGCTGTAATTTGTTCACCCAGCATGTTATCTATCTTAAGGAGAGCCACCTCTAGTGAAATATGGATCCCGGTCCTTTCTTTTACATTCAATCTATAAACTGTTTACTGCTTTGTGTTTACTTTCTGCAAACTATTACTTCCTTCCATTCGATACGTTTAATCCTTTGTTTTTAGCAAAACCGGTGAGATTGACAACCTCATCGCAAGTTGGGGACAGAGTTATGTGGTTGTGTTGTGCAGGTCTCCACGTTGCTGCTGGCACCGGTAGTGCGCCCTGCCATCGTTCAGCTAGCTACACCTTTGGGGTGTTTCCTTGCTCCTACTAGATTGATAACCTTGGTTTCATACTGAGGGAAAACTTGCTGCTGTGCTCATCATACCTTCCTCTTGGGGTTCCCCAACGAGCTCGATATATTTTGGGCCATCAAGCATATTTTCTTGCGTCGTTGCCGGGGAGTCAATGACATGTTCGCAAGGGGAGTCCCTCATAACCAATCTCTTTACTTTGTTATTTTTGTTTTGCTTAGTTTCTTTTGCTTTGTTTGCTTGTTTCTTATTCAAAAACACACAAAAAATAGTTTTACTAGTTTGCTTTCTTTATCAAAAACACAAAAAATTAGTTCCTATCTTGAGTTGCTATTATGTCTAGCCTTGCTCCAATCACTATGTCACCCGAGGAAATGATTTTCACTTTTAAACAAGGAATTGAAGAGAGTTTTAAAGAAGCTTGGTCTAGAATCTCTGATTTACATGAAAAAACTGAGCCTAAAATGACTCAAAGCTTGTTCCTTAGTAGTTTTTACCTTGGAATTGCTCTTTGCTATAGATATGCTTTAGATGCTATTGTGGGAGGAGATTTCCTCGAATGTAATGAGGATGATGCTATTAATGCTATAAAGAAATTGATCCTCACTTACAACTTGCCTAGTCAAACTAATATTTCTTTCGCAAGAATATTTGCTAGACTAAACACTCTTGAGACTAGCACTACTAGCTTAAAAGATTGCTATAATATGCTTAGGGAGCATCATAACTATGTTCCAATAAATTCTTGTAGCATCCCAATTGTCTAACAATTGTAATGCTACTTGGTCTAGTAAGATAATGGCTACTTCCTATACATAATTGTTGCATCATAATTATATCATGCTCATGTCATCATGCCACCTTGCATTTGAGCATCATATAAAACCCTTTTTGTTTTGGTTCTTCTCTCATATGCATTGTAAATTGTTTTGCCTCGTGATATTGTATTTGGTTATTGATATATTGTTTAAATGCCCAAGTTGAGTTGGGGGCATATCTTTTATTCTACTCCATCACTTTTCCTTGTCACCACCTTATACTTCCACCATTCCAATAACCCATGAGCTTGTAATTCTTTTTCTTTTGATTTTTATTCTAGCTCATGTGGGTTGGGTGGATCTAATTCTATAAATCCGTAGCTTGGCCCTTACTCCATCTTTTGAGGATGCACATATATAAATGCCATGAGATTTTATTTTGTTTTCACAAGATTAACACATGGCATAAAATACTTGCATGGGCCATGCAACCATCACCATCTTTTGTCCTCCTTTGGTTTTATTTGATTTTGAGTGGATCATCTTCTCATCTCTCTCTTTCCCTCAATCCTTTCTACCTTGCTTTGTTTCTTGCCTTGTGCCATCAAACCTCATCCACCTCTCTTGTGTAGTGCCATGCATGATCTTACAAGACCATCCCCATGACCATCTCCTACCCTTCATGCTTGCTCATGCTCATGTGGTTACACCATCTCCCTCTCTCTCTCTTTCTTTCTCTCTACCATGAGGGCCACCTGACCTCCTCTCTCTCCCTGGCCCACACCCCAGCCACCCCTCTCTCTAACCCTAAACAAAACCCTAACCCAAGACTACCCCATCTACCTAACACGAGGCCACCATCTAACCTAACCTGAGCTAGTCCCTCCCTCTCTTCTCTTCCTCACGCCGGCCCCACCCTGCAGCCTCACTGCCTCGCCCTGGACCAGCCCCAGCCAGCCCAGCCGGCCGAGCACGTGCCGAGGAGGAGAGGAAAAAGGTGGCACCGAGGCCACCTTATCTACCCCCTGCCACAGCTGGCCTCCTCCCTCTCCCTCCTTTTTCCTCCTTCCACACGACTCTTTGGCATCCCCAGATCCGCCCCAGAGCCGCCTCCTTCTTCCTCTTCGTCGCCAAGACCTGCCGCCGTTCGCCGCCAGCACCGCGTCGCCCCCATCGCTCCAGCCGGTGAGCACGTCGTGGAGGTGGCCTGGGCGACCGAGGAGACCTCACTGCTTCGCCCTGGACACGCCGACGCGAAGGAGGATCCCCAGAACCACCGGTACCGCCGCCACCCGACGCCAAACCCTAGAACTCCGGCCGCCAGCCTCGTCGTCGATCCTCTGTGCTCCGGCCTGATCCGACCACACCAACCCACCGCGGTGAGTTCCTCGACCGCCCTGACATCCTCCGCTTCATCATCACCGTCTAACGCCGCCGTTCTTTTCGTCGAACGCCGTTAGTGCGTCGAGCTCGCCGGTGTCTGCCAGTTTCCCACGCCACCTAGAGCCTCACCTAGGCCCCATCCCCCCCTCCTGTCAGCTCCTCTAGCCACCGCACTGGTACCGCCTCCCTGCGTGCGAACCCCAGGTCGCGGGATCGAATCCCCCGCGCCGCGCGTGCTGCCGCCGTCAGTTTCGTCAGAGAAGAGAGGAAGAGAAATAGTGCACGCGTCGACACTTTGCGCTTACCCCCCCCACGTTTTGACTCCTGCAACCCGCGCTCCTAGAGGTCCCACCTACCAGCCTCCTTCTCCTTTTTGCAAAAACGCCCCGCATGTTTGTGCAACTAACCCGCGCTCCAGCCCTAGCCCCCACCTGTCAGTCGCTGCAGTCCCCACCCCTGGCATGTGGGCCGTAGCCGCTGGGCCCGCTTGTCAACCGCGTGGGCTAGCCAGAGCCGCGGTAGAAAAATGATTTTCTGCGCGCGTGGCCCCATTCCGTTTGGCCCCACCTGTCAGTGGCTATGGCTGGGACGGGCTGAGTAAGAAAAGTTTTTCCTGTGTCTGTTTTAATTAAACCTTTTTCAGAAAGTGATTTGAATTCAAATTCAAATCTGTTTTCCATATCTTTTAAAATATAATTCCAAATTCAACAGATGATATATGTTTTTGAATCAGAAAAATGTGAGGAATTCAAATATTCCCTTCAAAATATATTTTGAACACTTTAAAATTTCGAGATGATTAAAATTACAATAAAATGCCCTTTTCCTTAATTAATTAATAACTTTGGTTTTATAACTCCAAATTTGACAAATAATATGTCTAAATCGATCAGCGCGACGAGCCCGTTCTATCTATGCATTCCATGTTCTGAATTGCAGCATGCATCATATAAATATAAAGTATACAGCAACTTATTTGAGGATAAAAGGTGACTAAAACTCCGTAAAATGCTTTATTCTTGTATTCCACACCTCACCCATGCCATGCTACATTATTGCCATGCAAATTGTGCATCATTCATCATGGCATGATTGTTTGCTTGTCGCATTTTAATTCATATGCTTGTGCACTCTATTTATGTTGGCCCTTGTTTGTTTGGTTCTTCTTCGAATAGACGCTGAGCAGGGGATATATCAAGAAACCTAGGAGCACTACCCAGATCCATCCCTCGCTTCAACCGAGCTGCCAGGCAAGCACTACCACATGCTTGCATACATATAGTACCTATTGCCTCTCTCTTATTCTTGCATCATTGAGTCACGATTGCATTAAACTGAATCCCAAGTACTGCATAGCCTCTACTTTTAAACCCCTCCGAAGCTTGTTTCTCCATCCCATGAGCCATTACTACAGGAGTTGTTTGAGCCATGCGGGTCGTAGAACAACATGTGTAGGGTATGTGAGTGTCTGATGGATAACGAGGTACCTAAACAACTTAACCTGAGTAGTAATGGGATAACTAATGACAGTGGCACCGGTGAGCAATATCTGCTATTTGGTTCTTCATGCTCACTTGTGTCCCGTAGGACCCCGAGTACTTGATTCCTGTTCCTTGACTATTCGCACTATCCACATCCGGGAGGCCTTATGGACCCCCCTGAGCCAGAGCTTGATTCATTCTTATTTCTTGGGGCCACAAAGTAGTTTGGGGCTTTATTACTATCATGTACTTATGCCATGCTTTGCTGCTTTATTTAAGATTGTGCGTGGAGCACCTGTACTGTTTAGGACCGTGACACGTTTTCGCTGTATCGACAAGACCAGTCACATTTTCGGGTTCCCAGTCGTTTACCGCCGTCCACACAAACCCTGGGTCCATTTCGGAGCCGGCCAACTTCGTTGCGGGTAGCTTAGTGGGGTGGCCCCCTGAAATATTTCTGAATCCTGTGATCGCTTTGTCGTGAATGCCTCGTTGGGTTTTGATTTGGTTTTTCCGAGGTTGATCGAGTGTGTGTTGCTATTCGTGCACCCCTGCAGGGTAAATCTTTCTGAAAGCCGTGTCCGCGGTTATGGACGACTTGGAGCATAGTTTCTCGATCATAGACAAGTATAACTAAAGTACCGCTTTTAATTTGACTAAGTACCTGACTAGTAAATAGTGCAACACTCATGGAATGGATAATAAAACTGCCAACGGATGGGGGGCTGTTCGTCCGCTTCCTCGTTGGTACGCGAGGAGGAGGATGGATCTGTTAATATTACTGTTATAACTGTTGTTATTAATTCACGGACATCCGTCTATCTTTGGTTAGGCGGATGGTTAGCGAGTATCCCTAGAATTGTTAGGTATTATCTTTTGCTGCAATTGCGTCACCCCAGGTTGTGTCCCCTTTAGAGGCATAAAGACTTGCTGAGTACCCCTAGGGTCTCACACGATAAATTGTTTGATTCAGATGAACAGGTATACTCGCAAGATGGATACTGGGTGGAGGAGACGAACGATGTGGGCAACGATCACTCGGTGTAGAGATTCCGGGAACGGGGATCCGTGAGATCTGTGGGCGGGATGTGTTTATTTATGGGGCATCTTATGCCGATTTGCTTCTTATCCGTACTCGGATCTTGTTTCCGCTTCCGCCTGATACTCTGATGTTTGATGTATGAGGAGATATCCTAAACTATTATATCTATCTAGGATATTTGGATCTTGCCGTATGGCGTTGCAATATTTCTATTTCTTTTAGATGGAATGGCTCTGAGGACTGTTGTATGGTGGCTTGCATACATACTCATTTGTGTATGTAGTTGATCCCTTCTCCTGCCGATTACGCCGCTCGTTCTTGTCCCGATGTTTTGGAAATAGTTAGGACGGCCGAAAGGTCTACCTGTGAGTGGTATTTGGATCCACCGTACTATTTTAACCATTTCCGCTCATCCAGGCTTGTAACTAAGAGCGTAATTCACCGAGGTAGTTACAATTGGTATCAGAGCCATCCCGCCCTTCAGGGTCTCAGCCAAATGGTCGTTGTCAGTCTAGCAAATATTTTTGGTAGCTATGTATACTAGGGAAAAAAAACGTGAGAGTAGGACTGCTTCCACTTTTCTTCTTACCCACCCACCCACCCTTTTCTGGTAAGGAAGTGTAACGTTTTCAATCCTCTTCTTAAAATTCAAACTAGGATTCACGTGTTCTGGGTTTCCGTAGTACCATAGAAAGTGTGTGTGTGTGTGTAATTCCTTGTCTATCTGTTGCATCCAATTTGTTATCACAATCTGCCTTTGGTTATCAACTGTTGGTACATTCCATACTGACAGGCTTTTGAAAACCGGCGCGATCTATCTGACTCCTTGTTAACCGGTGACATCTTCTTAAGGGTGTTCTTCCTTCCAGCATGCTTTCACAGAATGTGGAGTTGCTAATCTCTACCTGATAAGTGATTTTGCGCATCTATTGGTATTTTAATGCCGAAAATGCGGAAAAAATTTCTTTGATACATCTGTGCTTCCACACTCCTTTTCAGTCGTGTGCGATATGCTTAATATCTTCTAGGTGATGTGAACTTTGTTGATATTTTAATATCATCTTAGTAAATTGTATCCTTTAATCTTGGTTAATTCCATCTTGGTACTATTTTGGATTATTATTATTCTCCATTATGGTACTGACTTGTGTTTTATATCAATCACAGGATGGCACCACCACGCCGTTCTGAGGAGGACATACAACCTGAACTGGGGGCCGCGTTGTCAAGCATCGCCAATGCCTTGGCAGCAATGCAGCAGAACCAACAGCGATTTGAAGAAAGTGTCAGGAGGAATGAGTTTGTTCCGCTACCTCCACCTCCCAAGCGAGGAGACATCAAAAGCTTCCTGAAGTTCAACCCACGCCAATTTGATGTGTCCGATCAACCACTTGATGCTGATGATTGGTTGCGTGAGATGTCAAGGTTACTGGTGACTGCTGATGTTCCTGAGCAAGAATGGGTAAAATGTGCCACTCACCTTCTGAAGGGAGATGCAGCTCTGTGGTGGGAGAATTACCTCAAGGCAAACTGCACTGGTTTTCAGCCTACTTGGGAACAGTTCACTAGAGCTTTCAAAGAGCAATTTCTGTCAGAAATTGTCATGGAGAGGATGAAGGAAGTGTTTCTCAACCTCAAGCAGGGCAATGACAATGTCAATACCTACATCAGAAACTTCATGAACCTTTCTCGTTATGGTGGCGATGAGATCTCTGATGACAAGAAGAAGCAAAAGAGGTTCAGACAAGGGCTCAATGCATCGATTAAATATGCAATCACACATGCAAGGCCGGCGTCTTTTCTGGAACTCCAACATACAGCTCTGCAGGAAGAAGCAAGTAGGCAAGTGTTTGAGGAGTCAAAGAAACACAACCGCGATGCAGCAAGCTCTTCAGCTATGTCAACTCCTTCTAAGCGTCGTGTCTGGGTTCCTAACACCCCACCGTCGCTCCCGGCTCCACCAAGACCTTCAAGCTACACGGCAAGGCCACCAAACTTCCTCACTGCTGCTCCCAGGGGCTACAACCACAACTACCCTGGAGCGCCTGGCGGAGTCCCTGGCTACGTTGCTCCACGTCCACCTGGTGCTTGTTACACTTGTGGGAACACTGGGCATCAACACTGGAACTGTCCAATGAACAACAAAGCTCTTCCTCCACCACCTCCAAGACCTGCGGCAAGCTCTCCTATGGTTCGTGCACCACCACCTCGGGCTCTCAACATCAACACCAAGCCCGGGTCTATTGTTGCTCGTGCCAACTGTGTCAACGCCGCTCAAGCTGAGCATGCACATGGAGTTGTGATGGGTATGCTTCCCGTTAACTCAGTCCCTGCATGAGTTTTGTTTGATTCTGGTGCTTCGCATTCTTTTGTTTCTCATAAGTTTGCTCATGAGCATGATCTGGATATGGTTCCCTTATTGCATCGTCTGGTGGTACAATCTCCTGGCTCAAACATGAGGGCTGCTCATATCAGCCATGACAACCAAATTGAGATTGGTGGCTCTTCGTTCTCGGCGTCCTTAATTATTCTGGGCAATTCTGACATTGATGTTATCTTGGGCATGGATTGGTTGACAGCAAATGCAGCTGTGATTGATTGTGCTGAACGCTCGGTTTCTCTGAAAATTCCTGAAGGCCATATAGTCTATTCTCCAAGTCTGACTCCTGCTATTCAGCTTTTCTCTTTGGCGGCTCTGAATGCTGATGCTATGGAAGCTATTCAGAGTGTTCCGGTGGTCTGTGAGTTCCCAGATGCCTTTCCTGAAGAGTTGCCAGGTATGCCTCCGGATCGTGAGGTTGAGTTTGTAATTGAGCTTGAACCTGGAACGGCTCCTATCTCCAAGCGGCCTTATAAAATGGGTCCTGCTGAGTTGGCTGAACTCAAACGTCAGCTTGATGAACAAGAGAAGTTGGGTTTCATTCAACACAGTACTTCTTCTTGGGGTAGCCCAACCATCTTTGTGAAGAAGCGAGACAAGACTGATAGACTTTGTGTTGACTATCGGGCTCTCAATGCTAAAACCATCAAGAATAAATATCGCGGATTAATGATCTCTTCGATCAGCTAGCTGGAGCTGTGGTATTCTCTAAGCTTGACTTGAGAAGTGGGTATCATCAAATCAAGATTCGCAAGGAAGATGTTCCTAAAACAGCTTTCACCACCCGCTATGGCCTGTATGAGTACACGGTCATGTCTTTCGGTCTCACCAACGCACCTGCCACCTTCTCGAGGCTTATGAACTCGGTTTTCATGGAGTATCTTGATAAGTTCGTTGTGGTCTATCTGGATGACATCCTAGTCTATTCTAAGTCAAAGGAAGAACATGAAGAACACCTTCGGTGTGTCCTAAACAAGCTTCGTGAGAACCGCCTGTATGCAAAGTTCTCCAAATGTGAGTTTTGGCTGCCTCAAGTCACCTATCTTGGTCACGTCATCTCTGCCAAGGGCATTGCCGTCAACCCGGAAACTTTAAAGACAATTGTTGACTGGCTTCCTCCTGCAAATGTCAAAGAAGTCCGGAGCTTCCTTGGTTTGGCTAGTTATTGCCGTCGCTTCGTTCAGAACTTTTCGAAGATAGCGAAGCCTCTTACCGATCTCCTCAAGAAAGGCAAGAAATACCTTTGTACTCCTGCATGTCAAGCAAGCTTTGAAACACTCAAAGAGAAGCTCACTTCCACACCAGTCTTGGTTCCTCCAGATACATCCAAGCCTTTCCAGATATTCTGTGACGCATCTTTGCAAGGATTGGGTGCGGTCCTTATGCAAGAAAAACAAGTTGTTGCTTATGCCTCTCGACAGTTGAAGACGCATGAGATCAACTATCCTACACATGACCTCGAACTCGCAGCAGTTGTCTTTGCTTTGAAAGTATGGAGGCATTACTTGCTTGGCAACCGTTGTGAAATCTTTTCTGATCACAAGAGTCTGAAGTATATCTTCACACAGCCTGATCTCAACCTTCGTCAGAGGAGGTGGATTGAAGCAATCAATGATTTCGATTTGACCATCAACTACACTCCGGGCAAAGCTAATGTCATGGCCGATGCTCTCAGCCGCAAAGCTAATGTCAGCAACCTCATGGTGGAAGAACAACAACCGCTCTTGTGCGAGGAATTCCGTCAGCTCAACCTTGAAATTGTGGATCAAAGGTATCTTCTGAACCTTCTGGCAACCCCTCTCTTGGAAGAAAAGGTTCGCTCCATTCAACTTGGTGATCCGTACACCAAAAATATCATCTCCAACATTCAGCTTCCGAAGCATGAGTCCTTCCACGTCGATGACCAAGGCACGCTTTTCTTTGAACACCGGATGTTTGTTCCGAACTACCCGGGTTTGAGAGAGCAAGTTCTCAAGGAGGCGCATGATTCTGTTCTTTCTATCCACCCTGGTAGCACAAAGATGTACATGGACTTGAAAACACAATATTGGTGGCCGGGATTGAAACGATATTGTGCCAAGTATGTCTCGGAGTGTGATGTCTGCCGCAGAATTAAAGCTGTCCTTCAGAAACCTTCCGGTCTTCTACAGCCATTGAAACCCCCGGAATGGAAATGGGAGAAAGTAGAGATGGACTTCATCACTGGTTTTCCAAGGTCGCAGAAGGGCAACAATGCAATCTTTGTTGTCATTGACAGGCTTTCTAAAGTGGCTCACTTCTTTCCCGTCAAGGAAACAATTTCTGCAATTCAGTTGGCTGAGCTCTATATCAACAGAATTGTCTCTCTGTATGGGGTTCCTCTTGAGATCAGTTCAGACCGTGGAAGCATCTTCACTTCCAAGTTCTGGGGAAGTTTCCAAAATGCTTTGGGAACAAAATTGAACTTCAGCACAGCTTACCACCCTCAGTCGCAAGGACAAGTTGAAAGGATCAATCAGATTCTGGAAGATATGCTCCGTGCTTGCGTCATCTCTTTCGGCATGAAGTGGGAAGAATGTCTTCCTTATGCTGAATTCTCTTACAACAATAGCTTCCAGAAAAGTCTAAAGATGGCACCATTTGAGGCTCTCTATGGTGGCAAATGCAGAACTCCGATTGGTTGGTCGGGTGCAGGAGAAAGAATATTGTTTGGCCCCGACATTGTAACTCAAGCGGAGGAGAAGGTTCACATCATTCTTGAAAATCTGAAGATTGCTCAAAGTCGCCAGAAGAGCAATTATGATAGAAAGCACACGGACATGGAGTATGTCCCTGGTGATCTCGTTTACCTTCGTGTCACTCCCATGAGAGGCACGCACCGCTTTGGTATCAAAGGAAAGCTGGCTCCTAGATACATCGGTCCATTCAAAATTCGTGGAAGAAGAGGAGAAGTTGCTTATGCTCTTGAGCTCCCGGAAAAACTCAAGGTCCATGATGTTTTCCACATCTCTCAACTCAAGAAGTGCTTCAAGGATCCCGGCAGGACCGTGGACCATGAGCTTATCAATCTCCAAGAAGACCTGTCTTATCAAGAACACCCCACAAAAATCCTTGAAGTCGTAGAAAGAAGGACTCGCAACAAGTCAATCAAGTTCTGCAAGGTCCAGTGGTCGCACCATTCCATGGATGAAGCCACTTGGGAACATCAAGATGAGCTCCGTGCCAAGTATCCTACCCTCTTTGAGTCTTCTTCTTCTTCCTAGAATCTCGGGGCGAGATTCTTGTTTAGTGGGGGAGAGTTGTAGCATCCCAATTGTCTAACAATTGTAATGCTACTTGGTCTAGTAAGATAATGACTACTTCCTATACATAATTGTTGCATCATAATTATATCATGCTCATGTCATCATGCCACCTTGCATTTGAGCATCATATAAAACCCTTTTTGTTTTGGTTCTCCTCTCATATGCATTGTAAATTGTTTTTCCTCGTGATATTGTATTTGGTTATTGATATATTGTTTAAATGCCCAAGTTGAGTTGGGGGCATATCTTTTATTCTACTCCATCACCTTTCCTTGTCACCACCTTATACTTCCACCATTCCAATAACCCATGAGCTTGTAATTCTTTTTCTTTTGATTTTTATTCTAGCTCATGTGGGTTGGGTGGATCTAATTCTATAAATCCGTAGCTTGGCCCTTACTCCATCTTTTGAGGATGCACATATATAAATGCCATGAGATTTTATTTTGTTTTCACAAGATTAACACATGGCATAAACTACTTGCATGGGCCATGCAACCATCACCATCTTTTGTCCTCCTTTGGTTTTATTTGATTTTGAGTGGATCATCTTCTCATCTCTCTCTTTCCCTCAATCCTTTCTACCTTGCTTTGTTTCTTGCCTTGTGCCATCAAACCTCATCCACCTCTCTTGTGTAGTGCCATGCATGATCTTACAAGACCATCCCCATGACCATATCCTACCCTTCATGCTTGCTCATGCTCATGTGGTTACACCATCTCCCTCTCTCTCTCTTTCTTTCTCTCTACCATGAGGGCCACCTGACCTCCTCTCTCTCCCTGGCCCACACCCTAGCCACCCCTCTCTCTAACCCTAAACAAAACCCTAACCCAAGACTACCCCATCTACCTAACCCGAGGCCACCATCTAACCTAGCCCGAGCTAGTCCCTCCCTCTCTTCTCTTCCTCACGCCGGCCCCACCCTGCAGCCTCACTGCCTCGCCCTGGACCAGCCCCAGCCAGCCCAGCCGGCCGAGCACGTGCCGAGGAGGAGAGGAAAAAGGTGGCACCGAGGCCACCTTATCTACCCCCTGCCACAACTGGCCTCCTCCCTCTCCCTCCTTTTTCCTCCTTCCACACGACTCTCTGGCGTCCCCAGATCCGCCCCAGAGCCGCCTCCTTCTCCTTCTTCCTCTTTGTCGCCAAGACCTGCCGCCGTTCGCCACCAGCACCGCGTCGCCCCCGTCGCTCCAGCCGGTGAGCACGTCGTGGAGGTGGCCTGGGCGACCGAGGAGACCTCACTGCTTCGCCCTGGACACGCCGACGCGAAGGAGGAGCCCCAGAACCACCGGTACCGCCGCCACCCGATGCCAAACCCTAGAACTCCGGCCGCCAGCCTCGTCGTCGATCCTCTGTGCTCCGGCCTGATCCGACCACACCAACCCACCGCGGTGAGTTCCTCGACCGCCCTGACATCTTCCGCTTCATCATCACCGTCTAGCGTCGCCGTTCTTTTCGTCGAACGTCGTCAGTGCGTCGAGCTTGCCGGTGTCTGCCAGTTTCCCACGCCACCTAGAGCCTCACCTAGGCCCCATCCCCCCTCCTGTCAGCTCCTCTAGCCACCGCACTGGTACCGCCTCCCTGCGTGTGAACCCCAGGTCGCGGGATCGAATCCCCCGCGCCGCGCGTGCTGCCGCCGTCAGTTTCGTCAGAGAAGAGAGGAAGAGAAATAGTGCACGCGTCGACACTTTGCGCTTACCCCCCACCTTTTGACTCCTGCAACCCGCGCTCCTAGAGGTCCCACCTACCAGCCTCCTTCTCCTTTTTGCAAAAACGCCCCGCATGTTTGTGCAACTAACCCGCGCTCCAGCCCTAGCCCCCACCTGTCAGTCACTGCAGTCCCCACCCCTGGCATGTGGGCCGTAGCCGCTGGGCCCGCTTGTCAACCGCGTGGGCTAGCCAGAGCCGCGGTAGAAAAAGGATAATCTGCGCGCGTGGCCCCATTCTGTTTGGCCCCACCTGTCAGTGGCTATGGCTGGGACGGGCTGAGTAAGAAAAGTTTTTCCTGTGTCTGTTTTAATTAAACCTTTTTCAGAAAGTGATTTGAATTCAAATTCAAATCTGTTTTCCATATCTTTTAAAATATAATTCCAAGTTCAACATATGATATATGTTTTTGAATCAGAAAAATGTGAGGAATTCAAATATGCCCTTCAAAATATATTTTGAACACTTTAAAATTTCGAGATGATTAAAATTACAATAAAATGCCCTTTTCCTTAATTAATTAATAACTTTGGTTTTATAACTCCAAATTTGACAAATAATATGTCCAAATCGATCAGCGCGACGAGCCCGTTCTATCTATGCATTCCATGTTCTGAATTGCAGCATGCATCATATAAATATAAAGTATACATCAACTTATTTGAGGATAAAAGGTGACTAAAACTCCGTAAAATGCTTTATTCTTGTATTCCACACCTCACCCATGCCATGCTACATTATTGCCATGCAAATTGTGCATCATTCATCATGGCATGATTGTTTGCTTGTCGCATTTTAATTCATATGCTTGTGCACTCTATTTATGTTGGCCCTTGTTTGTTTGGTTCTTCTTCGAATAGACGCTGAGCAGGGGATATATCAAGAAACCCAGGAGCACTACCTAGATCCATCCCTCGCTTCAACCGAGCTGCCAGGCAAGCACTACCACATGCTTGCATACATATAGTACCTATTGCCTCTCTCTTATTCTTGCATCATTGAGTCGTGATTGCATTAAACTGAATCCCAGGTACTGCATAGCCTCTACTTTTAAACCCCTCCGAAGCTTGTTTCTCCATCCCATGAGCCATTACTACAGGAGTTGTTTGAGCCATGCGGGTCGTAGAACAGCATGTGTAGGGTATGTGAGTGTCTGATGGATAACGAGGTACCTAAACAACTTAACCTGAGTAGTAATGGGATAACTAATGACAGTGGCACCGGTGAGCAATATCTGCTATTTGGTTCTTCATGCTCACTTGTGTCCCATAGGACCCCGAGTACTTGATTCCTGTTCCTTGACTATTCGCACTATCCACATCCGGGAGGCCTTATGGACCCCCCTGAGCCAGAGCTTGATTCATTCTTATTTCTTGGGGCCACAAAGTAGTTTGGGGCTTTATTACTATCCTGTACTTATGCCATGCTTTACTGCTTTATTTAAGATTGTGCGTGGAGCACCTGTACTGTTTAGGACCGTGACACGTTTTCGCTGTATCGACAAGCCCAGTCACATTTTCGGGTTCCCAGTCGTTTACCGCTGTCCACACAAACCCTGGGTCCATTTCGGAGCCGGCCAACTTCGTTGCGGGTAGCTTAGTGGGGTGGCCCCCTGAAATATTTCTGAATCCTGTGATCGCTTTATCGTGAATGCCTCGTTGGGTTTTGATTTGGTTTTTCCGAGGTTGATCGAGTGTGTGTTGCTATTCGTGCACCCCTGCAGGGTAAATCTTTCTGAAAGCCGTGTCCGCGGTTATGGACGACTTGGAGCACAGTTTCTCGATCATAGACAAGTATAACTAAAGTACCGCTTTTAATTTGACTAAGTACCTGACTAGTAAATAGTGCAACACTCATGGAATGGATAATAAAACTGCCAACGGATGGGGGGCTGTTCGTCCGCTTCCTCGTTGGTACGCGAGGAGGAGGATGGATCTGTTAATATTACTGTTATAAATGTTGTTATTAATTCACGGACATCCGTCTATCTTTGGTTAGGCGGATGGTTAGCGAGTATCCCTAGAATTGTTAGGTATTATCTTTTGCTGCAATTGCGTCACCCCAGGTTGTGTCCCCTTTAGAGGCATAAAGACTTGCTGAGTACCCCTAGGGTCTCACACGATAAATTGTTTGATTCAGATGAACAGGTATACTCGCAAGATGGATACTGGGTGGAGGAGACGAACGATGTGGGCAACGATCACTCGGTGTAGAGATTCCGGGAACGGGGATCCGTGAGATCTGTGGGCGGGATGTGTTTATTTATGGGGCATCTTATGCCGATTTGCTTCTTATCCGTACTCGGATCTTGTTTCCGCTTCCGCCTGATACTCTGATGTTTGATGTATGAGGAGATATCCTAAACTATTATATCTATCTAGGATATTTGGATCTTGCCGTATGGCGTTGCAATATTTCTATTTCTTTTAGATGGAATGGCTCTGAGGACTATTGTATGGTGGCTTGCATACATACTCATTTGTGTATATAGTTGATCCCTTCGCCTGCCGATTACGCCGCTCGTTCTTGTCCCGATGTTTTGGAAATGGTTAGGACGGCCGAAAGGTCTACCTGTGAGTGGCATTTGGCCCCACCGTACTATTTTAACCATTTCCGCTCATCCAGGCTTGTAACTAAGAGCGTAATTCACCGAGGTAGTTACAATTCTGAACCATCAAAGTGGCTCCCTACAGTAAAGATTGAGATAAACACTGAAACTTTTCAAGCCCGCTGTGATATCATGTCTGAATTTTGTCTTATGCCCAAAGATATTTATGAATCTTTGAATCATTGGGGGCTTACTGAAGGAGGAAAAGAAATATCTCTTGCTAATAATGCTACCATATTACCTACTAGAATAGCTGAAGGAGTGTTTACAAAGATCCTTGGGAAAATGATTTCTACTGATTATCTTGTCATTGAATGTGCAGGAAAAGGACAAATTACACTTGGAAGGTCCTTATTAGAACTCCTTGGAGCAATAATAGATGTGGGGAAGGGGACCATGCACCTTTCTTCTCCACCAAACAATCATATTTTCCCCAAGGTTAAGAATAAAAGTAAGAGAGGTAAGGGCAAGAAATTTGGTCTTAATGCTTCTTCATTTGAGAACACTTGATTCTTTCTTGCTTCTTATGCCTAACTTAAAGGCATTAAAGAAAAGTACTTATTGGGAGATAACCCAAAAGTTTTAGATGAGTCTTGGAAGTTATTACTTCAGTAATAACCGCTCATTATCCTTTTTATTTTCTTTTTGTGCCAAGAGTAACCTCTAACGAGAGAGAAGTAATGATTGGGAAAGTTGTTGTCCCAAAACAGATTTCTGTGCTTCACCGTAAAAATATGTGTAAAATCTCTGGACGTCTTTTTGAGGCGTGAATTTTTGTGCTTCTGCCCCAGGTTGTTATCTAACTTTCTTAGTTCAACACTTTTTGATTTGAGCAACAGAAGGTCTTTGAAAAAAATCGTCTTTACCTACTGGTCTGTTTTGACAGATTTCTGCCATTTTCTGCATTTGCTTCTTGTTGGTTCCTTTTTGAGTTATTTTGGGGAATTGAGATTTTTGAGGGAAGTACTACAGTAGCTAGTGTTCTAATGGAAGTTTATTTGGTGTTAGAACTGAACCTTAACACCTATTATCTTGAGTGCACTAATGTTGCTAATAAAGATTGTGTGAAGTTTTGTATGAAGGAAAAATTTCAGGTGTATGGAAGGAATGAGTAATGAGATGAAGGATGGACTAAAGTTCAAGCTTGGGGATGCCACGCGTGTCACCCCAAGAAATATCCAAGAAGTACAAGCGTCAAAGCTTGGGGATGCCAAAGGCATCCCCTTCTTCATCAATAAAAATCCCAAGTTTCTTCCAAACGCTTCATTTTTATTGTTTCATGCACAGTTGTGTTGTTCTTGGATCATCTTCTTTTTCATTTTTGTTTTGGTTTTTCGTTTGCTTTGTTTGCTTAGTTTTCTGAATAAATTGGTTGGACCCCCTCTTTCATACATTGGTTTGCAAATAGTTTGGTTTGGATTGGAAAAGAGTAGGAAAGTTCATACTTATGTGGTAAAAAGAGCTTGTTTTTGACTGTGGCCTATGCTTTGTCATGCCATGCTTGATATTGTTTTGGCTTTATGCTTAGTATTCTTTGCTGTAGCATGAATTGTTATAAACAATTGAGATTGCTTAATGTGCCTTGGATGAATCATGCGTTGTTTTAGCATATTAAAGCATAGTATAGTGGTATTCTCCTTTGATGCTTTATTTGGGTTGACTTGGCACATGCTCACACCATGTTATGACTATCTCAAGTCACCATAGACTTTATGATCCTTTAGTTTTCAACTTGTAGTATCACTTTATGCTTTGATCAATGATGTTTTGTCGCCCTGGATGATTATGGCCATTATTGCTCTCTTAGTTTGTCGCTCCCAGTCTTTTGCTAGCCTGCACAACCAAGTATGAGTTCCACTCATGCATCCAACTCCCTAAACCAAGTTATTCCAAAGAGTCCACCATACCTACCTACTAGCTTATGCTATTCCAAGTGTATTCATGCTTTTGTTTACCTTCCAAATTAAACTTGTTATGAGAAAACTAGTGATTAAAGCTCTCACGAACTTGATGGCACACTTTACTTTTCTTGCCCTTAATAAACTTGAACCATTGTGTCGTCTGTGTTGTATATGCTTGCACTTATTTGTTGGGAATTAGCAGAACCATGCTGTCATGGGGAACGCTTTCAACATTGCACTTGGTACTTGTACCTAGTTGATATCATGCTCTTTTGTATATGGATGTCGTTGGTGTGAAATGAAAGGGGAGCTTGTAAGTCCATGGAGTTATGTATATGTGTTAGAGAAATGCCTAGGCCGCTGGTCTAATCCATGCTGACATGGTGGAAACCTGTAGTGTAACCATAATGAGTTGTCTATGAAGCATTCTTCTTATAAAAAAAGAGTCCTATATTGAGAAAAAAAGAGAAAAAGAAAAAAAGATTATGAAAAGAGGAAAGAGAGAAAAAAGCACCATATTCCCATGGTAAATAAGAAGATTGCTGAGATGCTCGTTGTCTGCTTGCCTTGTCATTTTGATATGGGGATTCTTCCGTATCATCGGGCAAGGGGTACCCCATTGGCAGTTCTCTATGATACATATGTACTTACGATGACAAGAACTTACCGGTGACTAAACTTGAGTAGCATGAGGAGCGACCCTCGTATACAAGGGACATGAGATTTCTAACTTATACTTCATCAAGCATGTACACCATAGTTTGTTCACTTTAACCTTAATCACTTCAAGATGCTTATGATAGGGGCAATGAGAGGTGAAAGCTATAAGTACCATAATTTTTGGAAGCTCTTTATGAGACTTGAATCCCTACTTCCTTTGATAAAGGCCTTTCTTCCACCATTATATTGAGTCTCCACCTTCTACCTTTATGCACCTACTTTGAGAGCATAGTGGTCATTCTTAGTTCAATGTGCATTGTCCCAAGACTAGTTGATTTATGCATACCTTGATATTGCTTGTTTTAAACTATTTGTATCTAGTCACTCTTATGAACTTTGAAGGTGTCCTATGCATTTATATTTGCTACTCTATGAGGGACAAGCTGAATACTATTATGCTATGTTTTCTTTATGTGAAACAAACAAACGTCTTGTAAAGCATTGTTATTCATGAATCTTTTGTTTGTGCCTTTTCATGTTGCAACATAGTTTCTTTGTCTTATTGCTAGAACTTTGTCTTTCATGTTTGATTGAAGTACTATGATCCCAGCTTTGAATGTTTTACAAATACTTTGATCAAGTCTTTGATGGTGCATGTCACCTCAAAAATTATTCTTTCTTTTTATCACTTACCTACTCGAGGACGAGCAGGAGTTAAGCTTGGGGATGTTGATACATTGCAAATGTATCTATATTTTTGATGTTCCATGCTTGGTTTTATCCACTTTCTTGTGTTTTGTCCACACTTTGGAGTACTTTTCATATGATTTCTTGGACTAACCTATTAACAAGAGCCACAGTGCCAGCTATCTATTTTCTGCTGTTTTTGGTTCCAAGAAAATCAGAAAATGAATATTCTCGGAATTGGATGGGACAAAAGCCAAAGTGCCTATTTTTCCGGAAGTCATTAGATGCCTGAATACGAGACGGAGAAGGGCTGGGGGCCGGCCACACCACCTGGCCATGCGGCCAGGCCTGGCCCATGCCAGGGGGTGGTCTGGCCGACCCCAGCACCCCCTCGGCCTCTCCTTCTGCCTATAAGATGCCCTCGGGACGAAAACCCTAAGTACCCGATCAAAAATCCACGAAAGAGTCTGTAGCTGCCGTCATCTCCATCCCTAGATCGGGAGGGATCTGAAGCTCTTCCCGGCATCCTGCCAGAGAGGGGAATTCACCCTGGAGGCCTTCTTCATCATGCAAGCCTCCGATGTGATGCGTGAGTAGTTCATCCATGGAATATGGATCCATGTAGTAGCTAGATGGCTGGTTCTCCTCCTTTGTGCTTTCATGTCTAGATCTTGTGAGCTCCGTTCATGATCAAGATCATCTATTTGTAATTCTGCATGTTGTGTTTCCGGGGATCCGATGGATATTGAGATGCTATTTTAGATTGATTATTGATTCTATCATGTCTTTGTTATTTGTGATCTTGCATGCTTTCCATTGTTAGTAGCTATCTTGGCCAAGTAGATGCTAGCAACTCCAAGAGTTAGTATTTATGCTCGATAGTGGGTTCATGCCTCTGGTAATCTGGGGAAGTGACAGAAATCTCTAAGGTACTAGATGTGATGTTGCTACTAGGGAGAAAACAACAATCCTTTGTTCATAGAACAATCGTATTGTTTACATTACACGCAACTCGTAAAGCAAAAATCTGTTGCTTGCAACTTAATACTAGAGGGGGTTCGGATGATAACCTGAAGGTGGATTATTAGTGATAGATGAAGTTGGATGGCGGTCTATGTATAATGTTGTAATGCCCAATCAAATCTCAAAGGAGTCAAGATGATTAGTATATGCATGTATTGCTTTCTCGATGTTTGTCAATTGCCCCGCTGTAATTTGTTCACTCAACATGTTATCTATCTTAAGGAGAGCCACCTCTAGTGAACTATGGATCCCGGTCCTTTCTTTTACATTCAATCTATAAACTGTTTACTGCTTTGTGTTTACTTTCTGCAAACTATTACTTCCTTCCATTCGATACGTTTAATCCTTTGTTTTCAGCAAAACCGATGAGATTGACAACCTCATCGCAAGTTGGGGACAGAGTTGTCGTTGTGTTGTGCAGGTCTCCACGTTGCTGCTGGCACCGGTAGTGCGCCCTGCCATCGTTCAGCTAGCTACAGCTTTGGGGTGTTTCCTTGCTCCTACTGGATTGATAACCTTAGTTTCGTACTGAGGGAAAACTTGCTACTGTGCTCATCATACCTTCCTCTTGGGGTTCCCTAACGAGCTCGATATATTTTGAGCCATCACCTACCCATAAAGTTACCCACAAATCAACAGAAGTACAGGAACCTCCACTGAATCCTCAATGGAAGTCAAGGCACAGATCGAAGAAGGCAACGAAGGCAAGCAAGTCGAGACGAATCTAGTAGATCTTGATGGCCTCTATGACAATATCTCCTTCAGATCCGACCCACCATTCACGCCACCACCTGAAGCAAGCCCAGCCAATTCAGAACCCGAAGAAAGTAGCGAAAGCATCGACTTTGGAATTCGGATGGCGGAAATTTATCCAGAGCAAAAGCTGATGGACTTCACTGGCTCATCCGATAGTGTCTCCATCGGTGAAAACGACGACGTTACCAGTCCATACACCACTCAGCACCAAGTATGCGTGATCATCGGAGACGCCACGACCCAGCAAGACTCCAACGGTAACCCTATTCTTAACCCCGATGATATCCTTTTAAGCCATAGTGCAGGAAGCAATGACAACGAAGGAAGTCGAGGAAACGAAGCAGATCCAATAGTCGACCGAGAAAATAGGGAAGAAGAGCAGCCACGCGAAGATGAGAGGTGAACCCTTAGCTTACCAGCCATTGCATGGGAGAAAGCGAGAGTAGCAATTTCGGGTGCGACCCTAATGGCAACAGATGCCACTCACGAAGATCTATTGGCATACCAGTATCTGCTGCACTGCGAAAAGAGAAAAAACCTCAGTATGCAAAGGCAGCTCGACGAAAGGAACAGGGTAGCCGACGAATCTAGCTTACGAAGGGCATAGCTAAGCCCCACCCGGGGATCAAGAAGCATCACAGGAGGAGCATCGCCAAGAAGAGGAACATCTAGATTAAGAAGTATACCGGAAGAAGAGAGAAGCGGATTAATTCGGGACCTTGATCTCTCGTTTATGTCGATAGATCAAGATGGAAACATCAAAGCAAAGACAACCCATGCAGTTATTGTGTCCGCACAAACATATCTAATCACGACACAACCTGCACCCGATGATCCCCGTGCAGCCCTCCACCGATCTGCCCTGATGAACCTTAGTTTGGTGGGAGAAACTCTTGCGCAAGCAGATAAAGAAACCACGAGGCAACGTGACCAATTCCCACACCGTCGCAACATCCCTCGGCAAGGAGGTCACAACCGACGATTGCGGTCGCCACATTGGGTCCACTTTTTCGAACAAGAACCGCGCAACGATGCAAGAAACGACATCACCCAGCGAAGGATTGATCGGTCACGAGAAGAGCGCAGCACCCAAAGATACCACGACGACGAAAGTGAGGATGAACAAGAATTATGCGGGGCCGGATGCTTTACCTGACAGGTTCATAAAACTCTGGTACCGAAAGATTTTAAGCTACCCCAATACCGACAAAATACGACAACCTCCAAGAACTCAAAGCTTGTCTGACAGACTATCTAGCGACTGTCAGATTACAAGGAGGATCCAAAGCCACGGCAATGCAAAGCCTGCAGCTCCACTTAACCGGTGCGACACACTCCTGGCTTAAGCAGTTACCAGAAGATTCCATCAGTAGTTGGAATGATCTTGAAGACAAATTCATCACAAACTTTCAATCCACATTCAAGCGACCCGTGTCTTTAGAGGAATTGCGTGCCTACAAGCAAAAGCCAGGAGAATCAATACGAGCCTTCATCCAACGATGGAACATTACCAAAAATTCGGCTGAAGCAATATCCGATGAAAGAGCGATCAACGCCTTCAATGATTGTCTCCAACGACAGGATTTCATTGAAGAACTAGGATGATCAAAGCCAAAAACAATTTCACAACTGATGGAAATAGCCAACCGTTGGGCTGATGGAGAGGATGCAGTAGACAACAAAAGGGCTCGTTCACCCGACGAAAGAGACTGGTGTAACAGCGACCGGAGGCGACGAACAAATGATGGATACCACACACCCACTTATGTTGCAGCAAGTTTTTCTAGAATGGACAACCGGCGAAACGACGACTACAACAACGGATATCGTGGCAGTAGGGATAACATCAATGAAAGCCAGTCGCGACAACGATACCAGCCCACGGACCAAGACCCACCAATGTCAGCAGGACAAATGTTGGAAGGACCCTGCAATATGCACTACTACGTCGACTCAACAGGGAAAAGGCGATCAAACCACCTCCTAAAACACTGTCGGACATTCCTAAAGATGCAAGAATTATGCAACGCAAAGGCAGCCGAAGCAACAAATAGAAACTACGCCCCTGCACCTGGTACTCTGGCCATCGGTGCTCCACCCCCACCACAGGGGCCTCCACCAGCGGGACAGCCGCAAAGCATAGTATACCAAGACAACAAGTACCCCAGATCAAAGGGGGCAATGTCAATGATCCAGAAGGGGACACCCTCCAATAGAACACAAAAGCTGATCACTAGGCAAGTAAATTTGGCGGTAACAAAGCCACCTCCTACACCAGAATATCTACATTGGTCAGAACAAGAAATCACTTTCAGCAGAGTTTACCATCCATTACGGGTCCGTCAGCTAGGCCAGTCAGCACTGATAGTGGAAGCACAATTCGGCGGGTTCGACATGAGCAAAGTTTTCTTGGATGCAGGAAGCAGCATCAACCTGATTTACGCCAAAACTCTGCGGGCCATGAATTAGTCCATGACGAACCTAACCCCAACCGACACAACCTTCCACGGGATAGTTCCTGGAAAAGCCGAAATTCCATTGGGCAAAGTCCACCTTGACGTCGTTTTTGGATCAAAAAAAACTTCAGACGAGAAAGGCTGGAATTCGAAGTTATGGACTGGCCATCTCAATACCACACGATCCTGGGGCGACCAGCTTTCGCCAGGTTCATGGCAATACCCCACTACGCATACCTAGTGCTGAAAATGCCAGCCCCCAACGGTGTCATCACAGTCAAAGGCAACTTCAACCGCGCAGACAACTACGATCGAGAATTCAACAAAATCTCGGAATCTTTCAGGATAGAGGCGGAGCTTGGATAGCTAAAATTAGAGGATGACGAGTCGACGCACGAAGGGAACACCCGCAAGAAGAAAATGTCAGAAGATCAAGCATGTAGCAGCCTCGCAAAAAGCAACGTATGCAGCCTCCAATAACGGTCCCGCATAAGAAGACCCACTGACTGAAGCCAAAGTTCCTTCAGAAATTTTTCTATTCACCTTACTTTCAATAAAGGCCAAAGGTCAAGCAATCACGCCACCACAATGTACTCTCACCCATTGTTATGAATAAAGGAAGTATTCCGTGACAAAACTTCTATGACACATCAGTTCGCAAGATTACACCGTAAAGAGAACATAACATACAATCAAAATCTCGTATGAAAAATACGACCTTTTTGACAAGTATACAACAGTTCTATACAAAGTATAAAGGCCAGGCAAGTAAAAAATCAAATAGGTAAATTTACAAAAAATTCTTCGTCCGCCTCCAAGCATTTGCGGACAATTCTAATGGCGGGACTACGAGCAGCCACGTAATGGGGCACCATATCAATAACACCACCATCGGGAGGACAAGGTAGCCACGAAGATACATCATCCAAGTCTAGCAATGGATGGTGCACATGTACCCAGGAAAGAGCAAGTTTAGCACCCGCCACAAGTTGAAGCTTCACATAATGATGGATCTTCTCAACCTATTGGAACTTTGCAATTAAGTCCGCAAGGTTTGAGGCTAAGGATCCCGAGGAAACATGGCATTATAAGTAACGGCCAGAGACCTGATGTCTACGCACTTCTATTCTTGTAGAAAGTTGTTGGGCCTCCAAGTGCGGAGGTTTGTACAACAGTAGCAAGTTTCCCTTAAGTGGATCACCCAAGGTTTATCAAACTCAGGGAGGAAGTGATCAAAGGTATCCCTCTCAAGCAACCCTGCAATCAAGATACAAGAAGTCTCTTGTGTCCCCAACTCACCCAATACACTTGTCAGGTGTATAGGTGCACTAGTTTGGCGAAGAGATAGTAAAATTCAAGTGGTATGGATATAAGACAACGGTGCCAGAAAATACTTTGATGGTGTGGAAGAGACTAAAGGCAAACTGAAATAGAGATGGCAGCAAGCAAACATGTAACAGATCTAGTTGCAAACGATGTTTCAATGCTTAGAAACAAGGCCTAGGGATCATAATTTCACTAGTGAACACTCTCATATAAATATCTTCTCTTCATGATACTACTCTGAACTACTCTTCAGTTGGACACTCTAATCCATGGTAGGGCTATAACATCACTCCTCAAAGTCCGCTTTCCCCATCTAGATAACTCCACACTGTCACCTTGAGCGCTAGATGGTTCCACCAAACACCACAATTTCATAGAGACATCCAACTCCAAATATAACTCATAACAAGTATTTGTAATCTCTAGCCTAAGTGCCACCATGGTGTGCACACTGTCAACTTCACACACGTGGGGAGAGCAGAGATCTATTAATGCACTTGAGTAGCAAGGTAGATCTACTTGATTACAAAGCTCATGATCACAATATGATCACACATAGAGAGAGAGATGAACACATAGCTACCGATAGAGCCCTTAGCCTCGAGAGAGAACTACTCCCTCCTCATCATGGGAATTAACAACGGTGATGGAGATGGTGGTGGATATCGATGGAGATGGCTCCGGGGGAACTTCCCCATCCCAACAGGGTGATGGAACATAGACTTTCTCTCCCCCGAATCTCCCCTTCGGTTGCGGCGGTGTTGCAGAACTTTTCGTGGCTGGAGGTTGGATTCTTTAGGGTTTATGCATCGGAGGCTTCTTATAGGCGAAAGGGCAAGGTCGGTGGAGGCCTGAGGGGCCCACACCACCAGGTGGCGCGGCCAGGGGGACCCGCGCCACCCAATGGTGTGGCCAGCCCCTGGACCCTCTCCGTCTCGTCTTCTGGCTCCGTGAGTCTTTCGGTAAAATATCGACTTTGGCTTTTGTCCAGTCCAATTCTGAGAATATTTCTTTTCCAGCTTTTCTGAAACCAAAAACAACAGAAAACAGGCAACTGGCACTGTGGCATCTTGTCAATATGTTAGTTCCAGAAAATGTATAAAAATACTCCAAAGTGTGGACAAAACATAAGAAAGTAGATATAAAACAAGCATGGGACATCAAAAATTATAGATACGTTTGCAACGTATCAACATCCCCAAGATTAACTCCTGTTCGTCCTCGAGTAGGTAAGTGATAAAAAAGAATAATTTTTGAGGTGACATGCACCATCATAATCTTGATCAAAGTATTTGTAAAACATTGATAGCTGGGATCATAGTACTTTAACATAGCATGAAAGATATAGTTCTAACAATAAGACATAGCAACTATGTTGTAACATGAAAAGGCACAAACAAAATATTCATGAATAACAATGCTTTGAAAGACGTTTGTTTGTTTCACATATAGAAAACATAGCATAGTGGCATTCAGCTTGTCCCTCAATGAGTAGAAATAAATGCATAGGACACCTTCAAAGTTCATAAGGGTGACTAGATACAAATAGTTCAAGAACAAGCAACATCAGCATTATGAATCAATCAATAAGTTTTGGGACAATGCACATAGAACTAAGAATGACAACTATGCTCTCCTAATTGGTGCATAAATATAGAAGGTGGAGACTCAATATAAAAGTGGAAGAAAGGCCCTTCAAAGGGAAGCAGGGATTTCAAGTTTCATAAAGAGCTTCCAAAAATTATGGTACTTGTTAGCATTCAGCTCTCATTACCCCTATCATAAGCATCTTGAAGTGATTAAGGTTAAAGTGAACAAAATCTGGACTATATCCCTTGAGTACGAGGTCCGCTCCTCATGCTACTCAACTTTAGTTACCGGTAAGTTCTTGTCATAATAACTACATGTGTATCATAGAGAACCGCCAACGGGGTACCCTTGCCCGATGATACGAAAGAATCCCCATATCAAAATGACAGGCAAGCAGGCAATAAGCGTCTCAGCATCTTCTTATTTACCATGGGAAAATGGTGTTTTTTCTCTCTTTCCTCTTTTCTCATCTTTTTATTCTCAATCTCTATCTCTTTTTTTATAAGATGAATGCTTCATAGATTGATCATTATGGTTATGCTGCAGGTTTACACCATGATTAGGCATGGATTAGACCAGCCGCCCAGGCGTTTCTCTAACACACATATATAACTCCATGGACTTACAATCCCCCCTTTCATTTCACACTAACAACATCCATAAACAAAAGAGCATGATATCAACTAGGTACAATGTACAAGTGCAATGTTGAAAGCATTCCCCATGACAACATGGTTCTACTAATCCCAACGTATAAGTGCAAGCATATACACCATAGATGACACAATGGTTCAAGTTTATTAGGGGCAAGAAAAGTAAAGTGCGCCATCAAGTTCGTGAGAGCTTTAATCACTAATTTTCACATAACAAGTTTAATTCGGAAGGTAGATAAAAACATGAATATACTTGGAATAGCAAATGCTAATAGGTAGGTATGGTGGACTCTTTGGAATAACTTGGTTTTATTTGGATTTGGATGCATGAGTGGAACTCATACTTGGTATGGAGGCTAGCAAAATACTGGGAGCGACCAACTAAGAGAGCAATAATAGCCATAATCATGCAAGGTGACAAAAAATCATTAATTAAAGAATACAATGATATTACAAGTCGAAAACCAAAGGATCATAGAGGCTATTGTGACTTGGTATAGCCTTAACATGGTGTGAGCATGCGCCAAGTCGACCCAAATAAAGCATCAAAGGAGAATACCACAATACTATGCTTTAATATGCTAAAACAACCCATGATTCTTTCAAGGCACATTAAGCAATCTCAATTGTTTACAACATGTCATGCTACAAAAAAATCAATAAGAATAAAGCCAAAACAATATCAAGCATGACATGAAAAAGCATAGGCCATAATCGAAAACAAGCTCCTTTTTACCACTTAAGCATGAACTTTTCCTACTCTTTTCCAATCCAAACCAATCTTATTTGAAAACTAATGTATGAATGAGGGGGTCCAACCAATTTATTCAAGCAAACGAAAACAAAAAAAACAAAGACGCTCCAAGAACAACACAACTGTGCATGAAACAATAAAAATGAAGTGTTTGAAAGAAACCTGAGATTTTTATTGATGAAGAAGGGGATGCCTTGGGCATCCCCAAGCTTTGACGCTTGTACTTCTTGAATATTTCTTGGGGTGACACGGGTGGAATCCCCAAGTTTGAGCTTTTGTCCATTCTTCATCTCATTACATCATTCTTCCCTTACACCTGAAAATTTTCCTTCGTACAAAACTACACACAATCTTCATTAGCAACAATAGTGTACTCAAGATGATAAGTCTTTTGGTTCAGTTCAAACACAATTAAAACTTCCATTAAAACACAAGATACTTTAGCACTTCCTTTTAAAGGTTCAAGAATTTTGGCAAGAACTCAAAAAGAAAGAAATTAAGAGGCAAATGCAAATAATAGCAGAAATCTGTCAAAACAGACCAGCAGGTAAAAACTGATTATTTAGAAGACCTTATGTTGCTCAAATAAAAAAGTGTTGAACTAATGAAAGTTATCTAACAACCTGGGGTATTTATTCAGAAAATTACAGCTCAATCCAACTTACAAAGATTTGTCACGAATTTTTACAGTGGAGCACAAAAATCTGTATCGGGACAGCACTTCCCCAAATCTTACTTCCCTCTCATTAGAGGTAATTCTTGGCACAAAAATCAAACAAAAATGATAAGGAGAGGTTATTACAGAGGTAATAACTTCCAAGACTCAACTAAAAGTTTTGGGTTATCTCCCAATAAGTACTTTTATTTAACGCCTTTATGTTAGGCTTGATAGTTTGAGAAGATGCTCACATAAGAAGTATGAATTGAAGTAAAAGAGAGCATCAAGAAGCAAATTCAAAACACATTTAAGTCTAACCCACTTCCTATGCATAGGAATCTTATACACAAATAAATTCACAAAGAACAAAGTGACAAGCATAGGAAGGCAAAACAAGTCCAACTTCAAAATTTTCAACATAAAGAGGGGAAACTTAATATTTTTGAGATGCATAAAACCATGTTTATCTCTCTCATAATAACTTTTAGTAGCAACATGAATAAAATTAACAATATAACTATCACATAAAACATTCTTATCATGATCCACATGCATATAATAATTATTACTCTCCACATAAGCATAGTCATTCTTATTAATTATAGTGGGAGCAAATTCAACAAAATAGCTATTATTATTATTCTCATCACCATAATCATCAAATATAGGAGGCATATTGTAATCATAATTAATTTTCTCCTCAAAAGTAGGTGGACTGAAAATATCATATTCATCATTGTAATCATCATATATTGGAGGTATAGTATCATCAAAGCAAATTTTCTCCTCTAAAGATGGGGGACTAAAAAGATCATTTTCATAAAAACTAGCTTCCCCAAGCTTAGACTTTTCCATAGCATTAGAAATAATGGTGTCCAAAGAATTCATACTAACAACATTGCTATTAGCATGCACATTAAAGTTCCATAGGTTTTTTAATTTTCTCTTCAAACACTTCATGTCCTAACTCAAGATAAATACTATAAAGCTCTCTATTTTTTTCCATTAAGCCTAACTAGTGAAAACAAGAAAAAAAAAGAAAAAATTGCAGAATCTGAAGGAAATAACTTCAAGCACTCACACCGGAGGATGTGAGTACCTTTTACCTTACCTCCCCGGCAACGGTGCTAGAAAAGCTTAATGTCTACACACTTCTATTCTTGTAGACAGTTGTTGGGCCTCCAAGTGTAGAGGTTTGTAGAACAGTAGCAAGTTTCCCTTAAGTGGATCACCCAAAGTTTATCTAACTCAGGGAGGAAGTGGTCAAAGGTATCCCTCTCAAGCAACCATGCAATCAAGATATAAGAAGTCTCTTGTGTCCCCAACACACCCAATACGTGCACTAGTTCAGCGAAGAGATAGTAAAATACAAGTGGTATGGATATAAGACAACTGTGCTAGAAAATACTTTGATGGAGTGGAAGAGACTAAAGTCAAACTGAAATAAAGATGGCAACAAGCAAACATGTAAAAGATCTAGTTGCAAACGGTGTTTCAATGCTTAGAAACAAGGCCTAGGGATCATACTTTCACTAGTGAACACTCTCATATAAATATCTTCTCTTCATGATACTACTCTGAACTACTCTCCGGTTGGACACTCTAATCCATGGTAGGGCTATAATAGCACTCCTCAAAGTCCACTTTCCCCATCTAGATAACCTCACACTGTCACCTTGAGCGCTAGATGGTTCCAACAAACACCACAATTTCATAGAGACATCCAATGCCAAATATAACTCAGAACAAGTATTTGTAATCTCTAGCCAAAGTGCGACCACGGTGTGCACACTGTCAACTTCACACACGTGGGGAGAGCAGAGATCTATTAAAGCACTTGAGTAGAGGGGTAGATCTACTTGATTACAAAGCTCATGATCACAATATGATCACACATACAGAGAGAGAGAGATGAACACATACCTACCAGTAGAGCCCTTAGCCTCGAGAGAGAACTACTCCCTCCTCATCATGGGAATCAGCAACGACGATGGAGATGGTGGTGGAGATCGATGGAGATGGCTCCGGGGGCACTTCCCCGTCCGGCAGGGTGCCGAAACAGACTTTTATCCCCCGAATCTCCCCTTCGGTGGCGGCAGCGCTGCGGAACTTTTCGTGGCTGGAGGCTAGATTCTTTAGGGTTTTTGCATCGGAGGCTTCTTATAGGCGAAATGGCAAGGTCGGTGGAGGCCTGAGGGGCCCACACCACCAGGTGGCGTGGCCAGGGGGACCCGCGCCACCCTATGGTGCGGTCAGCCCCTAGCCCCTCTCCGTCTCGTCTTCTGGCTCAATGAGTCTTCCGGTAAAATATCGACTTTGGCTTTTGTCCGGTCCAATTCCGAGAATATTTCTTTTCTAGCTTTTCTGAAACCAAAAACAACAGAAAACAGGCAACTAGCACTGTGGCATCTTGTCAATAGGTTAGTTCCAGAAAATGTGTAAAAATACTCCAAAGTGTGGACAAAACATAAGAAAGTAGATATAAAACAAGCATGGAACATCAAAAATTATAGATACGTTCGCAACGTATCAAGACCTGCGGCAGCACTCAATGAATTGCTCCAACTCCGACAGGTGATCCTGAAGCAGCGCCACAGTATAGGCACGGCGATGATCAGTCCAAAAGTCCATCTCAGAACTTCATGAAGCAGACACAAGAGCCTGCATTTGGTTGCGCAGACGTTGGGTTTCGTCCCTCTTGCATAATCGGATGGCTAGAAATCAAGAAGACAAAAAATCAATCTCCCGCAAGACGAAAGAGGTAACCAAAGAAAAAAGAGACATCACAAGTACTTACACAACAACCTCTCACTCGCCCTAGAGATCTCTTCCAAGAAAAAGCCTCATGATTGACAGCTTGGCGTGTTTTCGATTGGGAAACATCCACCATCGATTGAGCCACCCGCAGTTTTCCTTCAAGTTTCTTCACTTGTTCTATCTTTTCAGCATATAGCGGCGAGTCCACCGTACTCACGGTGACAGGACCGACCGCACCCACTACAGCGGAGGGCGCAACAACATCTGACGATTGCGCGGAACCAGAAGGAGTCAAAGAATCACTCAAGATCTGGCAAGACAAAAGAAGTATATGAAACACTCAGCATACAAAGGCAAGATCACACATATATATTCACAAGATGTTTTGAAGCAAAAGGAAGCCGGACTAGTTTAGAATCCATTACAATAAGGGAAGACACGACAAACGATTACAAAATAAGGGCCTATGGGGCTGCGTCCTTCAAAGATAAAGTGGCACTAGCACAAGGAGCACTAGCTACAACAGCGGTAGGGGTAGCCGAAGAAGGAGCGCCGGACGCAGTAAGAGGAGTTGAGGAAGGGGTAGCCTATCTCCCTGAACGCGAGACCAGACCCAGGAGCAGCCGAGAATATTTTCTGGCCCTTTTAATATGTGACTTCAGGTCAACTGCTTTGCCACCAGAGGTGACCGGGACAGAGGAGCTAACCTTCTCCCAGTCGACGTTTTCGCCATGCGCCATCGCCAGAGCCATTGAAGTTTCGGCACCGCTCCTTGATTGCGTCAGACTATAACCAACAAGGGGCCAAGATCAGCACCAAAAATGGCGACAAGATCATTCAGGTCCTTTGGCACATCCGTGGTTGGAAATACTTTGGCATGGAGCTTCTTGAAGGCGCGGCACGAACGGACAAGAAGATTGCGCCCATGAACGCTGTTAGCCTCCAAAGTGCTAACAACATCCGATAAGGGATCAACCTTCTTATCATCGTCCAGCATCAGGTTTTGGCCAGTCAGCTTTGACAAACAAAAAGAGAAGAAGAGGTCGACAATCAAAAGGAAGAAACAAAACGACAAATACACGCACAAATCAAAACTTACGGGTCAGCGAGTTATTTAAGGCCTCCAGGCGCTATCGTAGATTTACATCTCGGGCAGTGACTTGCCTGGCCACTTCATCAGCATTAGCTTTTGCCCTCTGATTGGCCTCTTCGGCAGCTCAGAGCCTGCTTTCCTGCTCATTGGCACGCTTCATTGCCTCATCCCGGGTAATCGCGGATTGTTTGGCAGCGGCTAAAGGAGCGAAACGCAAAAAATGAGGATGAACATGTTTACAGGGAAATTACACAAGATATCAGTAAATACCTTCCAGCTCTTCGGCATCATCACGGATCCTTATAAAGCGAGTGGCCATACCAACCATCTCACGCATCAAAGGTTGAGCAAGGGAAAAACATAAGCAAAAGGGTATAAAGGCAGACTAAATATATGAGGAAGGAAAAATTCTGGCATCAAAAGTAACTTACATCCTTCATGTACACATCAACGGGTGCTTTAGATATTACCACCCCTTTACCCGCCATTTTCCTCCTTTTTTGCGGCGGCGGCTTGGATGAAGCGGCGACATCTTCCCGGACCTCTTTCTCCACAGGAGACAAAATTTTCTCTTTTGGCTCCACCAATGGCGGAGGGGTCTTCCTTATGGAGCAGCCCACATATGTGGGAAGAGGAGAAGCAGGAAGATCTTCGTCATCACTACAAACAACACGACCAAGGGTAAGCATCGGCAGTAAAAGAAAAACACACTCGGTAAAATAGAAAAAGGAGAAAGCAAATACTTACGAAGACACATCCTATGCAAGATGAAACAAGTTCATCCAGGAAAGAGTAGCTGCGATCGGAGAAGTACCGAAGGGCTTGGAAGAAGTCGAGTCATCCGAATCCTCGACCCTTTCCACATCACAAGGGCGCTTTCGCTCTTTTCATCGGCACGCTCCACGTGAAAATCCCCGGAGTCAGCTGAAGGAAGAGATTGCATCTTCGATGAAGAGTCAGACGCAGAAATATCCCCCTCCTCATTCGCGGCAGTCCTAGTCATAGGGAGATCGTCGGATGCAGTGGGGTGGACAGGGGGCTCCCCACTTTCAGGAAGGGGGGAGGGAAGTGAGCTCAGGTGATCAAAATCCTACAGAAAGCAGAGGAATTGAAAAAATGCATCTATAAACAGAAGACAATGAAAAGACAAAAGCGAAGGAAATGCACCTCGGGAAGACGTTTCTTCTTGCCGTAAGGCTCTACAAGGCAATTCGAAGGAACCAGTTTCTTTTTCATTAAAGTTGTAAAGCTCCAGACTCTCTTCTCATACAGCTTAAGGGTGAGGTCCTCCGAGGAAATCCTCATCGGGTCCTTCTTCCCAATATACGCCCACATACCGGACAACCGGGCTTGGAGCAGCTGGACACGGATCCACAAAAAATATGCCAGGACCTGGAGACCCGACAATTCTTTGCCAACCTAATGCCACAGCTCAGAAATATGATCAACAAAGGGCTGAATTTCGGCCATTTCCTCGGCGGAGGGACGCTGATCCCAAGAGTAAAGTTTACTACAGACTTTTTTGGGTTCAAAAGGAGGCTAACCCGAAAGATTGGCCTTCGAGTGGCTGGTTCTTGACATAGAACTACTTAGACTTCCAACCTTGGAAAAATCCGTGAGTTTGAAGTCTAAGTAATCAACGTCAGAGCGGACAGAAAAAATGGCGCCACCAACATCATGGACAATGGTGTTAGTGGCGTTGCGACGAACATGGAAGAAGTATTTCCAAAGGCCCCAATGGGATGAATCCCAAGGAAACACTCGCAAAGAGTGACAAAACAAGCAACATGGAGGATGGAATTCGGCATGAGCTGATAAAGCTGCACGCCATAAACGAACAGAAGGCCTCAGAGAAATTCATGGACGGGGAGAGAAAGACCGCAGAAGAGGAAGGAGAGGAACATTACCCTCCAGCCAGGCTCGGGGATGGGAGCAGCTTCATCATCGGGGAGCTTGAAGGAGCCCTCCGTCAGAAGGATGGAGTTCCGCGCCTCGCGGAGCTCACGCGTCATGCACTTGGTGGGAGCCCACCCGATAGCCCTTTTCCTGGTGGCCTTTGCGGCGGCATCAGAAGTCCCAACGTCTTTGCTTTTGCCCATGGCAGAGGAGCAAGGAAAGCAGGGCACGAAAATCAAAGTTCGCAAGAGGCAAGAGCACAAGGAGGAAGAAGTAGCAGAGGGAGGCTAGGTGAAAAAGTAAAAAAGCACATCCCTTCCCTTATAAAGAGCAACAACGCAAGGACCTAACCGTTCGATGCAAAATCGAAGCGACAGAGGATTGCGCGATGATGACACATGTTTACAAAGATCTCGAAAAGGAAAAAATATAAAAGAAGTTATGACTACGGTAAAAACAGAGAACATCGAGTGACGCCTCGATTCTCACGCATTGAGGGGAGTGTAGTCAAGAATCTCCGCTAAAAACGCCATCACACGTCATCATTGCTGCGCATGGGCCCATGTTCGACATGTCCCGTCATGGCGTGTTTTTCTGAAAACTAACAGCATCAGATATGTCATCACTGATGTCACAAAAAAAGCACTACAACATTGCATTGGTTATTTAGAGGTGACCTCACTCTTGGCTCAACAAAGTGGCTTCCTACGAGCCTTTATAGTGAACATCTTATTATGGGGCTCTCTCCACACATATCATGGCACAAGGAGTATGTCATCAAGATTAGACATAACAATAATACCATGCTAGTGGTGTATCCTTGATACGTTGCAAATGTATCAATAATTTTTGATGTTCCATGCTTGTTTTATATATACTTTCTTATGTTTTGTCCATACTTTGGAGTATTTTTATACACTTTCTGGGACTAACCTATTAACAAGATGCCACAATGCTAGTTGCCCGTTTTGTGCTGTTTTTGGTTCCAGAAAAGGCAAAAAATCAATATTCTCGGAATTGGACGGGACAAGAGCCAAAGTCAATATTATACCGGAAGACACATGGAGTCTGAAGGAGAGATGAAGGGGGGACACAGGGCAGCCACACCCCCTTGGCGCGGGCAGCCCTAGGCCATGCCATGGCATGGTGTGGGCCCCCTGGCGAGCCACCGACCTTTCCCCTTCGCCTATAAGAAGCCCCCGATGCAAAAGCCCTAAAAAATCGAGCCTCTAGACACGAAAAGTTTCGCAGCACTGTCGCCACCAAAGGGGAGATTCAGGGGACATAAACTGTCTGTTTCGGCACCCTACCAGGACGGGGAAGTGCCCCCAGAGCCATCTCCATCGATCTCCACCACCATCTCCATCACCGTTGCTGATTCCCATGATTAGGAGGGAGTAGTTATCTCTCGAGGCTAAGGGTTCTACCGGTAGCTATGTGTTCATCTCTCTCTCTCTATGCATGATCATATTGTGATCATGAGCTTTGTAATCAAGTAGTTCTACCTTGCTACTCAAGTGCTTTAATATATCTCTAGATCTCCCCACGTGTGTGAAAGTGATAGCGTGCACACCATGGTGGCACTTAGGCTAGAGATTACAAATACTTGTTATGAGTTATATTTGGAGTTGGATGTTTCTATGAAATTGTGGTGTTTGTTGGAACCATCTAGAGCTCAAGGTGATAGTGTGGGGTTATCTAGATGGGGAAAGTGAACTTTGAGGTGTGCTGTTATAGCCCTACCATGGACTAGAGTGTCCAACCGGAGAGTAGTTCAGATTAGTATCATGAAGAGAAGATATTTATATGGGAGTGTCCACTAGTGAAAGTATGATCCATAGGCCTTGTTTATAAGCATTGAAACACTGTTTGCAACTAGATCTGTTACATGTTTGCTTGCTTCCATCTTTATTTCAGATTGCCTTTAGTCTCTTCCTACCCGCCAAGCTCTTTTCTCGCACCGTTACCACTTATAATTACCCATACCACTTGTATTTCACTATCTCTTCGCCGAACTAGTGCACCTATACACTTGACAAGTGTATTGGGTGTGTTGGGGACACAAGAGACTTCTTGTATCTTGATTGCAGGGTTGCTTGAGAGGGATACCTTTGACCACTTCCTCCCTGAGTTCGATAAACCTTGGGTAATCCACTTAAGGGAAACTTGTTGCTGTTCTACAAATCTCTGCACTTGGAGGCCCAACAACTGTCTACAAGAATAGAAGTGCATAGACATCAAGCTATTTTCTGGCGCTGTTGCCGGGGAGGTAAGGTAAAAGGTACTCACATCCTCAGGTGTGAGTGCTCAAAGTTATTTCCCTTAGATTCTGCAATTTTGTCTTTTTGTTTCTTGTTTTCACTAGTTAGGATTAATGGAAAACAACAAAATAAATAGAGAGCTTTTTACTATTTTTCCTAAGGTAGAACATGAATTGTCTGAAAAGAAAATTAAAAAACCCATGGAACTTTCTTTGCATGCTAATAGAAATGTTATTAGTATGAATCTTTTGAACACCTTTGTTACTAATGCTATGGAAATGTCTAAGCTTGGGGAAGTTAGTTTTTATGAAAATGATCTTTTTAGTTCCTGAGCTTTAAAGAAGAAAATTTGCTCTGATGATACTTTATCTCCCATATGTGGTAATTCTAATGATACTTGTGATATTTTAAATCCACATATTGAAAGCATCCCTTTTAAAATACCTATAAAAATTGTTGAACATGTTATTAATAACTGTTATTTTGGAGATGGAACTGTCCATCCTGGTGATCATTTACTCTTTATACACGAATTATGCGAGTTGTTCAAGTGTGCAGGTATTTCAATGAACCAAGTTAAGAGGAAGCTATTCCCTTTTTCACTTAAGGGCAAAGCAAGGGAGTGGTATGAGCTACTAGATGATCCTCATCATTTGGAGTGGAAGGAACTTGAATCTCTCGTTTACTCTAAATTTTATCCTCCTCATGAAATTCATAAAGATAGGAATTACATTTATAATTTTCATCCACATGATGGAGAAAGTATTGCCCAAGCTTGCTGGAGATTGTAGTCACTAATTCTCAAATGTCCCATTCATGAGCTCCCTAGTAATATTGTTATTAATAATTTCTATGCAAGGCTTTCAGGACATTACAAGGACTATCTAGATGCTTGTTTAGAAGGATCCTTCACAAGTAAGGAGGTCAAATCTAAGTGGGATCTTCTTGAAACAATTCAAAGCAATACCGAAGATTGGGATAACAACAAAGGTAAAGAACCAGGTATAAACTATGAGTATGATTGTAGTAAGCCTTTCACTGAAACTGCTCATTTTCAAGAGCTTAGTGCTAAATATGGTCTTGATCCTCAAATTCTTATTGATTGTTTTAGAGCCTTTGCTTCTCATATTAATGCTCCTAAATAAAAATGGGACATGTATCATGAGCCTTTTAAAGACACTTGCATGGAAAATGAAATTGTTACTAATGATAGCAATAAACATGCTCATACCTCTGAAAGTACTATTTATTATAAGAATGTTAATTTTTGTGGAATACAATGACCTTGTGAGAATAATCAAATTGAAGAAGAATATTGTGTCACCCACAGGAATGAAAAAACTAGAACGTGGTATAGGACTTTAAATGATCTTGGTAAAAAAATTGTGCCCTTTATCCTTTTATTTGTGAACTTTGCTTTGAAGTGGGTCATTTCAATTTTCAGTGCTCAGGCCATAATAATAGCCCTTCTAATCCAATGAGTACTGCAAGTTTGTATTGTGATGACATGATCACTCCTAATCAGCATGATGAACTTACATTATTTTTGGGGTGTGAAGAGTTATCAAGAAAAACCTATTTGGTAGATATGGGTGATTTTGATATGAAAAGTGTCCTGCATGGTTGTCATCTTTATTGTGTTGATAATTGCCACACATATACTTACATAAAAAATATTATAGAAGATGAGATTTTACCAAAATATGATAGGACTAATATGTGTTTTGATCTTATTAATGAAAAGAAGGAATCCTCCAAAGTCTCTTCTATTGTCTCTAATAATAAACCAGGGTATATGGAGAAGCTTCCTTTCAAGCCTCCCCCTCCTAAAGAGAAGAAGAAAAATAAGAAAAGGAGGAGTAAAACGAGAGAGGAAATGGTATTTTCCCCTAAGCATGTTGCTCCTATTATAGTTTTTATGAGTCTGAGTTCCTATGACTATTACCTATAGTAGTGATCATGATTGGGAAAAGCACACTACTTTTGATATTGAAAATATCTTCGGTACCAATTCTGAAAATGATGATATTAATAATTGTTGTACTATTAGTGCTATCCATGTTCCTTCCAATGATGATATGTTTACAAATGAACACACTTTGGAAGATAACTATTCTATTGCTTATGATGATACTATACCTCCAATATATGATGATTGCAATGATGAATATGATATTTTTAGTCCACCTACTATTGAGGAGAAAATTAATTATGATTACAATATGCCTCCTATATTTGATGATTATGGTGATGAGAATAATAATAATAGCTATTTTGTTGAATACTCCCACTACAATTAATAAGAATGACTATGTTTATGTGGGGAGTATTAATTCTTTTATGCATGTGGCTCATGATAAGAATGTTTTATGTGACAGTTATATTGTTAATTTTATTCATGATGCTACTGAAAGTTATTATGAGAGAGGGAAACATGGTTTTATGCATCTCAATAATATTAAGTTTCCCCTCTTTATGTTGAAAGTCTTGAAGTTGCACTTGTTTTTCTTTACTATGCTTGTTTCTTTGTGCTTTCTTGACTTGTTTATTTACAAGATTCCTATGCATAGGAAGTGGGTTAGATTTAAATGTGCTTTGAATTTGCTTCTTGATGCTCTCTTTTACTTCAATTCATATTTCTTATGTGAGCATCTTCTCAAACTATCATGCCTAACTTAAAGGCGTTAAAGAAAAGTAGTTATTGGGAGATAACCCAAAAGTTTTAGATGAGTCTTGGAAGTTATTACCTCTGTAATAACCGATCCTTATCCTTTTTCTTTTCTTTTTGTGCCAAGAGTAACCTTTAATGAGAGAGAAGTAATGCTTGGGAAAGTTGCTGTCCCGAAACAGATTTTTGTGCTTCGCTGTAAAAATTCGTGTAAAATCTCTGTACGTTGTTTTGAGGCGTGAATTTTTGTGCTTCTGCCCCAGGTTGTTATCTAACTTTCGTTAGTTCAACACTTTTCGATTGAGCAACAGAAGGTCTTTGAAAAAATTGGATTTTACCTGCTGGTCTGTTTTGACAGATTTCTGCCATTATTTGCATTTGCTTCTTGTTGATTCCTTTTTGAGTTCTTTTTTGGGGAATTGAGCTTTTTGAGGGAAGTGCTACAGTAGCTTGTGTTTTAATGGAAGTTTCATTAGTGTTGAAAGTGAACCCAAAGACTTATTATCTTGAGTACACTAATGTTGCTAATAAAGATTATGTGAAGTTTTGTATGAAGAAAAATTTCAGGTGTATGGAGAGAATGATGTAATGAGATGAAGAATGCACTAAAGCTCACGCTTGGGGATGCCACGCGTGTCACCCCAAGAAATATTCAAGAAGTACAAGCGTCAAAGCTTGGGGATGCCCAAGGCATCCCCTTTTCATCCATAAAAATCTCAGGTTTCTTCCAAACACTTCATTTTTATTGTTTCATGCACAGTTGTGTTGTTCTTGGAGCGTCTTCGTTTTTGTTTTTAGTTTTCGTTTGATTGGTTTGCTTATTTTGCTTGAATAAATTGGTTGGACCCCTCTTTCATACATTAGTTTTCAAATAGGTTGGTTTGGATTGGAAAAGAGTAGGAAGCGTTAATGCTTAAGTGGTAAAAGGAACTTGTTTTTGACTGTGGCCTATGCTTTGTCATGTCATGCTTGATATTGTTTTGGCTTTATGCTTAGTAATTTTGGCTGTAGCATGACATGTTATAATCAATTGAGATTTCTTAATGTGCCTTGAAATAATCATGCGTTGTTTTAGCATATTAAAGCATAGTATTGTGGTATTCTCCTTTGATGCTTTATTTGGGTTGACTTGCGGCGCATGCTCACACCATGTTATAATTATCCCAAGTCACCATAGCTTTTATGATCCTCTTGTTTTCGACTTGTAATATCACTTTATGCTTTAATTAATGATGTTTTGTCGCTTTGCATGATTATGGCCATTATTGCTCTCTTAGTTGGTTGCTCCCAGTCTTTTACTAGCCTCCATAACGAAGTATGAGTTCCACTCATGCATCCAACTCCAAATAAAACCAAGTTATTCCAAAGAATCCACCATACCTACTATTAGCATTTGCTATTCCAAGTATATTCATGTTTTTATCTACCTTCCGAATTAAACTTGTTATGAGAAAACTAGTGATTAAAGCTCTCACAAACTTGATGGCACACTTTACTTTTCTTGCCCCTAATAAACTTGTACCATTGTGTCATCTATGTTGTATATGCTTGCACTTATACGTTGGGATTAGCAGAACCATGCTGTCATGGGGAGCACTTTCAGCATTGCACTTGTACATTGTACCCAGTTGATATCATGCTATTTTGTTTATGGATGTCATCGGTGTGAAATGAAAGGGGAGCTTGTAAGTCCATGGAGTTATGTATGTGTGTTAGAGAAACGCTTGGGCCGCTAGCCTAAGCCATGCCTAATCATGGTGGAAACTTGCAGCATCACCATAGTGAGCTATCTATGAAGCATTCTTCTATAAAAAAAGAGATAGAGATTGAGAAAAAGAAGGAAAAAAGATGAGAAAAAAGATGAGAAAAAAGCACCATTTTCCCATGGTAAATAAGAAGATTGCTGAGATGCTCATTGTGTACTTTCCTTGTCATTTTGATTATGGGATAGCTCCTGTATCATGTGCAAGGGCTACCCTGTTGGGAGTTCTCTATGATACACATGTACTTACTATGACAAGAACTTACCGGTAACTAAACTTGAGTAGCATGAGGAGCGACCCTCGTATTGAAGGGACATGCGATTTCCAACTTATACTTTATCAAGCATATACTCCATGGTTTGTTCACTTTAACCTTAATCACTTCAAGACGCTTATGATAGGGGCAATGAGAGCTGAAAGCTAATAAGTACCATAATTTTTGGAAGCCCTTTATGAGACTTGAATCCCTCCTTCCTTCTATGAAGGCCTTTCTTTTAATTTTATGTTGAGTCTCCATCTTTTATCTTTATGCACCTATTGAGAGAGCATAGTGGCCATTCTTATTTTAATGTGCATTGTCCCAAGACTTGTTGATTGATGCATAACTTTGATATTGCTCGTTCTTAAACTATTTGTATCTAGTCACCCTTATGAACTTTGAAGGTGTCCTATGCATTTATGTTTTGCTACTCTATGAGGGACAAGCTGAATACCATTCTCATTATGCTTTCTATATGTGAAACAAACAAACGTCTTGCAAAGTATTGTTATTCATGAATCTTTTGTTTGTGCCTTTTCATGTTACAACATAGTTGCTATGTCTTATTGTTAGAACTATATCTTTCATGCTATGTTAAAGTACTATGATCCTAGCTATCAATGTTATACAAATACTTAGATCAAGATTATGATGGTGCATGTCACCTCAAAAATTATTCTTTCTTTTTATCACTTACCTACTCGAGGATGAGCAGGAGTTAAGCTTGGGGATGTTGATACGTTGCAAACGTATCTATAATTTTTGATGTTCCATGCTTATTTTATATCTACTTTCTTATGTTTTGTCCATACTTTGGAGTATTTTTATACACTTTCTGGGACTAACCTATTAACAAGATGCCACAGTGCCAGTTGCCTGTTTTCTGCTGTTTTTGGTTCCAGAAAAGGCAGAAAATCAATATTCTTGGAATTGGACGGGACAAAAGCCAAAGTCAATATTTTACCGGAAGACACATGGAGTCCGAAGGAGAGACGAAGGGGGGCCACATGCCGGCCACACCCCCCCTTGGCACGGGCAGCCCTAGGCCGCGCCAGGGCATGGTGTGGGCCCCCTGGCTAACCACTGACCTTGCCCCTTCGCCTATAAGAATCCCTCGATGCAAAAACCATAAAAAATCGAGCCTCCAGCCACGAAAAGTTTCGCAGCGCCGCCGCCACCGAAGGGGAGATTCGGGGGACAGAAAGTCTCTATTTCGGCACCATGCTAGGACAGTGAAGTGCCCCCGGAGCCATCTCCATCGATCTCCACCACCATCTCCATCACCGTTGCTGATTCCCATGATGAGGAGGGAGTAGTTCTCTCTCAAGGCTAAGGGTTCTACCGGTAGCTATGTGTTCATCTCTCTCTATGCATGATCATATTGTAATCATGAGCTTTGTAATCAAGTAGATCTACCTTGCGACTCAAGTGCTTTAATAGATCTCTATCTCTCCCCACGTGTGTGAAAGTGATAGCGTGCACACTATGGTGGCACTTAGGCTAGAGATTACAAATACTTGTTATGAGTTATATTTGGAGTTGGATGTTTCTATGAAATTGTGGTATTTGTTGGAACCATCTAGAGCTCAAGGTGACAGTGTGGGGTTATCTAGATGGGGAAAGCGAACTTTGAGGTGTGATGTTATAGCCGTACCATGGATTAGAGTGTCCATTCGGAGAGTAGTTCAGAGTAGTATCATGAAGAGAAGATATTTATATGACAGTGTCCACTAGTGAAAGTATGATCCCTAGGCCTTGTTTCTAAGCATTGAAACACCATTTGCAACTAGATCTGTTACATGTTTGCTTGCTTCCATCTTTATTTCAGATTGCCTTTAGTCTCTTCCTACCTGTCAAGCTCTTTTCTCGCACCGTTACCACTTATAATTACCCATACCACTTGTATTTCAGTATCACTTCGCCGAACTAGTGCACCTATACACCTGACAAGTGTATTGGGTGTGTTGGGGACACAAGAGACTTCTTGTATCTTGATTGCAGGGTTGCTTGAGAGGGATACCTTTGACCACTTCCTCCCTGAGTTTGATAAACCTTGGGTAATCCAATTAAGGGAAACTTGCTGCTGTTCTACAAACCTCTGCATTTGGAGGCCCAACAACTGTCTACAAGAATCTAAGTGCATAGACATTAATCCTATATCCCCGAGAACATTTTAGCCCTATTGAGTTCAACCACGCTTTCATACAAACTTGTTACTTGATTTCTTTTACTTGTTTTAATTAAATTTATGCAAACAATCATAAACCTTTCAAACACCCTTTACTTGGGATCAAATGCAGCTTATAAGTATCCTTTGGCAGATAGTAATGAGGGGCATAAAGACCTTTACCAATATCTCTCTGTGGGTTCCATATCTTTACTTCGAAACTAGCTACAATTGGTTTGTGCACTTGTAGTCATCAAGTTATTTTGTGGCGTCGTTGCTGGGGAGCTAAGCACTTTTGGTCTTTGTTCTTAGTTACTTATTTTACTCATTGTTTTACTAAATTTGTTTACTAGTTTCAAGTAAGCACCATAACTGCATTTGGACTGATTAATCAGCTCGATGCTACCAAATACCTCGGGAAGTTCAATAGAGGACTAGTTAAAGAATTCCCAAGTGGGAGCGAACCAGAATACGAGGTCAACCCTCATTTTATCGCTATTATTAAAGAGAAAACTTTTGTAGGAGATGATCCTGATGAGGATCCTTACAATCATTTAATGCATTTTACCGAGCTATGTTGGACTCTTAAATTGAGAGGCTAGTCTAATGATGAATTGAAACTTAAACTGTTTAGCCAATCTCTAACCAACATTGCTTTGGCTTGGTATAGAATTTTCCCTGCAGAGAAAATTGATACCTAGGAAAAACTTGAAGGAGAATTTATGTCTCAATTCTTTCCCAAGGTAAAAATTGTTGAAGTAAGAAGGGCAATTACAAACTTCAAGAACCACCCAGGTGAAGGATTGGTAAGAGCCTACAAAAGGTACAAGTCTCTACTTCATAAATGTCCCCATCATGATTTACCTGAATGGTACGTTTTGCATATTTTCTATGGAGGACTTAATCAAGAAATTAAACATGAGCTTGACACAAATTCAGGAGGTTCTTTCATGGAGTTAACTATAATTAAAGCTTGGGAACTTTTAGAACGAATTCTCCGTAATAGAGAAACATTGGGATTTGATTTAGGAGGCGAAGGAGGTATAGAAATTGAATATGATTGTCTCAATGCTTATAAAGACTCCGGAAAGGTAAAATAAACTGCTAATGAACTGCAACTTCATGATGATATTATTTTGCAAATCCTCCAGTCTTCTACAGAACATATTGAAGCTCCTAAGATAGACTTGCTTCATTATACTCCGCCACCGAGACAGTTGTAGAAGAAGAACCAATAATCATGGCCCCTGTCGAGCCATTAAGGGAGGTATCCCCATATGTTGAACCCTTTCCTTTTCCAAGGACGACAAGGAAACATATGATGGCTCAGCAATTGGAGGATCAACGCAAAGAGGAAGAATTATTTCTCAAGGAGCTGGAAGAGGAAACACAAATAAGGAAAACCGAAAAAACGCATGTACAAGAGGCAGAGGCATCAATAGAGGAAGATATTTTAACCATGTTTGCACATTGCAACGTGATTGAGCTAGATACTGAAGCTTCACAATTTGTTGAAGGAAAGGTAAAAGCTAAAGAAGTGGGTAAGCCTATCCTCCCGTGCACTTTTGGAGGAACTTCCTATTATGGCCTTTGTGATATTGGTTCAGCTGTTAACGTTATCCCTTTTAATTTTTATTTAAAAATTCAAAATGAATTAGCTCCAACTGAATTGGAAGATACAAATATGACTATAATGCTTGCAGATAAAACACTCAGAGTCCCTATGGGAATAGTTAGGAATGTACCAGTCTGTATTGGACCTTACAAATATCCCATTGATTTTGTGCTTACTGATATGCCCACTGATGTTTATTGTCCCATCCTTTTTGGAAGAACTTTTCTAAATACCATTGCAGCCAACATAGACTACAAGAAGCAAACTGTGTCTCTCATGTTTGGTGAACATAAAATGGATTTTCACTTCTCTAAATTTGACCATAAGACGGCTATTGAAGAATTGGATGATGATGAGTACGAACATGAGGAACAAGGTAATATTGTAAATTTATCCTCAATAGTCATCGAGACCCCTGATGATGATCTATCAACAAGTTTAGCCAATAATAATAATATCCCTCAAGACATAGAAAAGGTTGAAATAGATGACTATCTCGACTCCACACCTGAGGTGGACATCGAGATTAATCAAAAAATATGAAGAACCCATAAGGAAAGGAGACAAGGCTCTTCCTCCTCCAATCTTTAAAACTCTACCCAAGGAACTGAAATATAGTTTTCTTGATAAGACAAATAAATTTCATGTTATTATAAGTGCTAACCTCATAGAGAAAGAGGAGGAAAACTTAATGAAGGTTCTTCGCATGCATCGAAATTCTCTTGGGTATTCGATGAGTGACTTGAAGGGGATTCGTCCCTTGATAGCCACCCATAGAATATTCATGGAAGAAGGAGCTCAGCCGGTCGTGGACTTTCAGCGACGTCTTAAACCTCACATGAAAGAGGAGGTAAGAAAATAAATAATACGTTTGTTGGATGCAGGCGTCATCTTTAATATGGAGGAGAGTGAATGGGTAAGTCATGTTCATTGTGTACCAAAGAAAGGTGGGTTTACAGTTGTAGAAAATGATACCTACTAGGACTGTTGCTCGACACTGGATGTACATTAACTATAGGAAACTTAATAAGGAAACTCAGAAGGACAATTACCCTTTACCGTTTATAGATCAAACTTTAGAAAGGCTTGCTATGCATACTCATTTCTGTGACTTAGACTGCTATTCCGGTTTTTCCAAATTGTTGAACACCCTGATGATCAACTTAAAACTACTTTTATTTGTCCTTATAGCCTTTATGCTTATCTCCGTATGCCGTTTGGTCTTTGCAATGCTTCTGCCACTTTTCAAAGATGCATGACTGCTATTTTTACCAATTATGTTGAAAGTATTATGGAAGTATGCATGGACGATTTCTATGTTTATGGAACTTCCTTTAATCATTGTCTTCATAATCTTCATAAAGTTTTGAAGAGATGTGAAGACACTAACTTAGTCCTGAACTGGGAGAAATGTCATTTTATTGTTCAAGAAGGCATAGTACTCGGTCACAAAGTCTCAGGTAAGGGCATAGAAGTCGATAAGGCAAAGATTGAAGCAATAGAAAGGTTACCCCCACCTCGAGATATAAAATGTATAAGAAGCTTCTTACACTACAACAAATGTGATATTTATTGACAAAATGGCTTGTTGACAAAGTTGTGAACCGTCATATATTATCTTAATCATTGACGGTTTGGTTATGGCGTCAAGGATTAAGCGTAATTGATGATAATTTAGTATTTTGTCATTGTTATATCATCATGGATTACTCTTCCACGTGGTTTGTCGATGTAGGTGACAAATTTTTCTCGTGGTGCATTTAAATTGTCACTCAAAATCACGCAGGGCCAAGTTGTTAGTAGGGAAAAATAGTTTATCAAAAACAATGAGGCAAAGAAATTAAATGTAAAATTTTCTGTTACGTGGGGTTTGAGATCGCGACCACGAGTTGATTAGTGTTGATGCCGCTACGATAGAGGTAATGTTTTTGTCATGTAAAGTTGTTGATTTGTTTTAGGGTGGTTTAGTGCATATTTTTTGGGCCGCATTTGTGTTGCACCGGCAGGCCATTGTGCGCCACCATTCGCATGAGGACCGTGCAGTACCATAGGCGTGTCTATGGCGCACCGTGCGCGTGTGAACTGTGTACTACCGTAGGCATATCTGCGGTGCACTGTGCGAGCAGTCTTTTTAGAGCGAGCATGTTTCTTTTTGAGAGAACTGTGCGAGCAGTTGCACGTGCATACGCTGTAGAACCGTACACGTGTGAACTGTGGGAGCACGGAACGTCAGCGGATCTCCATATGGCCATCCCTCTCTCTACCTTCCCATCATTCACTCCCTCATGCTGAAGGAGATATGCCCTAGAGGCAAATAATAAATAGGTTTTTATTCTCATATCTCAATTAGTTTATAATAGTTTCATATTGTGCTATAACTGTATCAAGTAAAAACATTGGTGCAAGTGTGGTATGAAACAAACAAGTCCCTAGTAGCCTCTATTCATACTAGTTCGTTGGTCATGAGGATGATCTGGGTTTCAAGATCATGAGAATTTATGTCAATTGACAATGAGGTCATATCATTGGTGAATGATGTGATGGACATTCCTCGAAGGATTCCGACACGATCAAGTCATATAGTTCATTGTTGCAACAGTTAAAATCTAGACTCCTTTTCCTTAGATCGTGAGTTCATAGTACTCACTGTTTCCCGAGGCTGCTTTGACTGCATCAAACGTCATCTGGTAATACGGTGGCAATAAAGGTGTATGTTAGGTATTCCAACGGAACAGTAGATGGCATGTGACCACAAGACCGGGATTTATTCACCCACATTACGGGTAAAGATACATACGGCCGTCTTGGTGAGATTACATCCCTAAATGTTGCAACATGTGACTTGCTCACGGGGACGTAATATCACGGTAACAAGTAAAACATAACTTGTTGTTAACGAGATTGAACAAGGTATGTGATACCAATGATCGGATCTCGAACAAGTCGTATCAAGAAACAAAAGGAAATTAGATGCTACATTTACCGGTTCAAATTACATTGTCATCAGGAATGCATAGGGGTCACATGGGCATCCCTGGTCCCTCTATTGATCATTGATATAGATCATGTCTAGAGCATTCCCGAGCCGTGAGGGGATACACTTAAGGGTACGATAAGAGCGATCATCCGTTAGATGGAATCATAGTATAGAAAGAGAAAGCCAGAATTGTTTCGTGGAGAAAGAAAGGAAACCGGAAAAGTTCTGGTGAGAGGACCGGAATCATTCTGGGAATTCCAAAGTTGTTCGGAGGATATAGAAAGGGGAACCGAAAGGTGTTTCAGGTTGAATCGGATTTTGTAATATATGTTTTTAAATATTAATTAATGTAATTAATATTAAATATAATATTAAAATCTAATTTGAAGAGTTATTCCACTAATGGGCTAAACTTCCTAGGGAAAAGGGGCCCATGAGGGAAACCGGAAGAGGGAAGGCCACCCAGATGGTCCCTAAGGGACCATGTGCCTTGGGGAAACCCTATGGTGCCTAGGGTTAGGGTTTGGGGCGCCCTAGGGCTGCCCCTCCCTTGGCCGCCGTCTTCCCCTCCTTGGCCGCCGCCTAGGTGCCTTGGGGGAGGGGCAAGCCTGCCCCCTCCACCCCTATATAAGGAGGCCCTCTCTCCCTCTTGGAGACACACAAGAGACATGAAGGCCACGAGTTGGGAGCTCTCCTCCCTCCTCCATCCGCCTCCTCTCTCCCTCTCCAACCTCTCTCTCCCTTGTGACCATGGCCCCAAGTTTGGGCTGTGCAAACAAGGCACACCTACAGCACGTTGTTGCACTGCAGGGATTCCTAGCCGGATATCAACTTCCGCACTCCCGACGGGATCGGGGAGCCGGAGGTCTCATCGTACACCAGATGTGTACAAAGACACGAGACGCAACTATTGGGGCGCTTAAATGTCGTGATCCGGAGCTACTGCACGACGAAGAAGGAGCAAGGGGTGACCTGCGAGGAGCTTAGCGACCTTGAGGTCGGCTACTAGTACGACTACATCAACCATGTTTCCCTTGAAACATTAACCGCGTATGGTCTACAAGGGTATGTATTCTATACGCTCGGCCGTTACCATATTACTACATACATAGATCTTGGGCAGTATTAGGCGGTTCCAACGTAGGAATTTTTTTGTTTTCTACTACGGATCCCCTTCAGTGGTATCAGAGTCGATCGATGGGTAGGAGTGTTGTACGGCCAGTACGCACAAGTATTGTGCGGGCATTGAGCCCTTAGTTGTTACCCTCTAACGTATACTTGTTTATATCGCGGTATTGTTTGATGAAGTGGCCCAAACCGACCTTACGCGTATTCGTTGCGAGACTGGTTCTACGCTCAACATACGGCTTATACCGTATAAGTGGCTATCGGTTTCTGTCTCTCATTCAATAGTTGATATAGCATTTACAATGGAGGGGCCCGAAAGGGGTGTAGTAGAGACAACAGTTGGATCCATGTTGTGGTTGGAAAGTTCGTAGTTTAGAAACGGTTCCATTGCGAAAGCCCTAACAACCACGTAAAACTTGCAATAGATAAAGTAGATGCGTCTAACTTTATTTTACAGGAGGGGCATGTGATTTAATATGGTATTGGTCGTTATGAAGGTAAAGTAGTTTACTTTTCTATTACTAAGTAGTATAGTAATAGTCATCGTTCCGATGGCCGACCTGGTGGAGGCGTCATGGACTTGGCGTCAAACCGATGGCTCGATGGAGATCATGCCGGAGCACTCGATGGAGATCAAGGCGCGAGAAGAACCATATCATATCACAATATACATATGATGTTGATACCTGTTTTACATCTTATTGTGTGCTAGTATTAGATACCCAACGGTAGCAAATAAGATAATCCCTATTTAATTCCAATGATCGTGTTCCCCTTGTGTGCAGGGGCGGAGCCAGGAATCGAACATAGGGGCGAGATAGAGATAGAAACATAAACATTTCCATAGCCTTTGCTACACGGTGAATGAAGATCCTTAATTTTTTAGTACTTTTCATATAAGAGACATGTCTGTTTCTCTATATGTAAAGGCCGGTTGAATGATAGATGTCAACGTTAGTATGATATTTCGGTAGTAAGTTATAAGAGAAAGTGAGAGACTGAGAAAGTAGCCATAAACTCATATCCGCCCCATCGATTATAATCCAAATTTCAACTGTAACTTGAAGTTTTGAAGAAAAGTTATGTGCACATGTTTAAATTTTTCGTAAAATCTAGTACCAAGTTAACAAAGTGATTACCTTGTGAAATATTTCCGTGGGAATACATTATCTAACAAAGTGTGTATGAATTAACTGGACTAATATACCTTAATCCATTCAAACAAATCAAGAGATGACATGGGTATACCAGTGTACCTTCAAAATTGAGTGCTCGAGTCTTGATCATTCGTAGCTAGTACGATCCCCGGACTGCACGGGCAAATATCCGTGGGCAGTGGCATGCTGCATGACGATCAACAGTACGGCAAAAATTTCATGCCCCCATGTGCTAATCCGAGTGCGCGCGCCCGGCCGGCAGCGGACGGAGAAGCAGCGAGGGTGCAAGATGCGCCACCCCTAGCAAGTGTTTTCTAGGGTACGGGATAGCGACTTTTCAGCTATAGATAGATCGATTGATTCATCTGAGCGCCGGGTTCAAAGGAAAAGGATGGAGCGATGGCTCCAATCTAGGCTTCCTGCCCCCAACGATGTATCAGATTGATCGTGTAACCCAGATGGGCTATTTTTGTTGCTAAATGGGCTTGGCTATGCGAATACAATATGGATTAATATCAAGTTTAGGCCTAAACTCTAATTATGTATGGCCATTAGTGCATAAAATAACGTATATATACTAGTAGAAACATTGAGGGGGGGCGATCGTTGCAGGGGTCTAGCCCCTGCTCGCCCCTGTCTCCGCCCCTGCTTGTGTGTGCACCACCAAGAAAGTTCTTCGTTATGAGGCAGCGCCATGATGATCGGGTGTCATACATATCTATATTCACATATAGTGGGTGTAAGCCATATTGCACAACGAATACACACAAGTTAGATTTGGCGAGCCTAGCATGTGTAGAAATAGCCTCGGAACACAAGAGATCGAAAGACCAAGCATGAGTCACATGGTTGATGTGATTGACATTAGGGAATGTATACCTTTGAGGCTGCACTGATGGCCGTGACGATCGGGGGAGGTGTAGAGGATTGGGATCATGTGATCACTAAAATCGTCCAGGGGATGAAAATTTTAGTGGGAGATCAATTATTAATTGAACTCATATTATGAACTTAGTCTAGATGTCTGTTTGCAGATATCTTAGTAGACCATGGCATATCCCATTGAGGCTCTTTGCAACCATGGGAAATTTGTTGTTTGATGTGGAACTTAGCAAAAGGGTCCAACTTAATAGATTAATACCCACGCCTGAGGGATATCCTCGTAAAAGGTGATCTTCTCTTCTTGATACAATAACCATTAGGAGATAATTCGATGACTCCGCAAAGTTTGTGTTTTCTCCATAATCATCCAATAAGCCATTCTCCATTTGATGGAGAGTTGGGCTACATTTTGTATTCTGCATAATAAGGCACATAGGGTATGAGCCGTTGGATGAGTTTTCTCCATGATGGATGAAAAGATAATATTTGGAGAATCACGTATCAATCTTGCATTAGAGTTGAGAACTCTTAGAAGGGCTTGATTGCAATGGAGGGCATGGATGAAAGGGTATATCTAAGATATACAAATTATCAATTTTGTTCTGGCAGAACTCGTTACAGTTTGCAAAGTATTTTAATACTTGTCCCGTTTTTTGAAAACAGGATGGTCTGCTTGAGAATTGCTGGATTTGAGGCAATGTGGCTTGATGACGGCAAGAAAAATAGTTGATGGCTGACATCACCCCTTTTCCTCAAGATTTATCATTTGGATTAGTGGAATCGAATATAATTTTGTAATCCTTGTTTGTGTGTCTTGCTTTTGGCAAGACGATTATTCATATGAACGAGTTACAAGCCAGTTGTACTATTCTTATGAACAATACCTTATGGTCACATTACGATTATAAATAAGTTATTCTCATCACTATGTTAATGATAATAGTTTAAGCATTTATAAAAGGATTAGAATGCTAAAAGATATCCAAAATTTAATAATGACATAACACTATAGTTTAAGTCATTTTGGTTATTGCATGTTCTTCATTGTAAATGAAGATCGGGGTCCTAGATGCTTAATGTAGAGACTTTTCAAAACCATGCCTCGTTGGGTAGAATGACTAAAACTCCGCATTATGGTAAAACAGTGATGTGCGAAGAAATGTTGAACTTTATACATAGTGATATATCGTATTTTCAACAAGTAGTGGAAATCATTAGTTAATTGTGGACTTAAGTGAATAAGCATATTTACTTAATAAACATAAGTTTAAAATGATTTGAATTGTTCAAATGAGTTCACAACAAAGGAGGATATTGAATTAACAAGTCTCTTTGATTTGATCGACATGACTAAACTATTCAAGCTAAGTTTAGCATAAAAGGGAATTATGAAAGAGGTTTCATAAATTATGATAATTGGACAAATTCAAACTGTGTTGAAATGTCTAAACATCATAATCATTTTGTATTAAATACATATGATCTAATATTATCTCTTATCGGGGTTATAGTTGTCGTTTAGAGTTAGAGATCAAAATAAGCAAACACTCGTTTGAAATAGAAAGGAACATCTAAAGATTCATGGAAACAACACCATAAGAGTTATGGCACGTTCGAGTTTCTGGAGATTTCGATAAGTCGAAATCATGGCGAATAAACAAGTCTTTGTAGAGCATTCTTAGGAAGCTATGAGTGCATCTTCCACGAGGGGCAAATCTGCTGTTGTCCAAAGTTGACATGTCTTGGTGAAGATACAGGTGGAAGAAAGTAAAAGATCAAAAAAAGGTATTAGAACTTACCTCCGGATTGTTGAGTGGCGCAGTGGAATTTGTTCCGTGAATCCAAACTCTACATATAGAGGAGAAACCAATCATAATGATCATAAAGTTCCAGCGAATACTTTTACTAAAGAAAGTAGGATTCAACGATATATTCTGCAAGTCTATGAAATTATATCATTGATTCACTTGTCATGTTTTGAACAAGACATACCTGCAAATTACAAAGAAGCGTGATGGACCTAAGTGCGAGCAATGACTAGGAGTCATAAAATCCTATATTAAGTTATATTTAAGATTGCAAAGTAACATGTTACTTGATCTTATTAAAGTAAAGAAGTTTACTTGATATTTCTGAATGGCTACAAAGTCATAAGAAGGAAATGAAACTTAACGAATGACAAAAATCTCGATTTGTCACAAGTTTGGACAAATTCAAGGAGTTAACTACAACTCTAGTGATGCTTAAGTCTTTTGGACTTACACTAGAAATATATGGATATTGAAGTCTCGTAATTGGAATTCTCAAATTGATGGTGATCAAAGAATTTTGGAATGTCCAAGATTATCGAGAGGACCTGGTTTTGAGTGGGAGCTATTAGCTTGGCCAAATCTTAATATGTAAAAACATATTTTGAGGGGAGCTAATCAGCTTGGCTAAATCATAATATGTATCTAACATATTTTGAGTGGGAGCTAAGTGAAATCCCTGAATCTCAAATATGAATGTCATATTTGAGTGGGAGCGTGAAATCATTATGTGATATGTGGAAAACATATATGAATGATGTGATTGGTGTTAATAACATTTAAATAGGTAAATAAGGATGAAGTTGAAGTTATTAAACAATGAGATCTATCGAGATAGATTGGTAAATTTAATAAAAATCAAATGTAGAATGCTTCCTGGACTTGATTCTTAAAGATGTTCAGAATGTCCTAAGCAAGATTCTGAAGTAGCTCAGTGATGGGTTCGTAGCATGGAAAACAAAAAATTTCTACCGCAAGAACGAACAAAACCCAGATCTAATCTAGATAAAAGCCAAGATCTAATCTATTAGACATGTGCAACGAGATAGATCTGTACTAACCCTTGTAGACCCGAAAGCGTTACGAGACCGAATCTCGTGGCTGATGTAGTCGATCACTTGCCGATCTCAAGATCAAGTGGACGATCCTTCCGGCGCTGCGTTCCGGCAGCGCTTCCGTAGTCGGTCACAGGTGCGGAGTCGAAGCAGACCTTCCTCTCCCCGTTCCAGTGAGCAGCGGAGGTAGTAGATATTCTCCACGGAATCCCAGCAGCACGACGGTGTGGTGGTGGTGGAGTAGAGAATTCTGCAGGGCTTCGCCTAAGCCTGAGCAGAGGGAAGGAGGAGGAGAGAGGCGGTTAGGGTTTGCGGATTGTGAGGGGGCTAGGGGTTGGCGCCCCCTCCCTTCTATTTAAAGGAGGGAGGCGCCATGGGGAGGTCGAGTCCTTGTAGGACTCCCCTCTCCCTTGGCCGGCGGATCAAGGAGGTGGGGGGAGAGTCCTACTCCCCCACGAATCCTTGTCTTGCCCCAGAAGGATTCCTTGACCCTTTCTTGGTTTTCAAGCAAACTCCAAGAAATCTTCTAGAACCTTCCGGAACATTCCGAAACCTTCTAGAATCCTCATACAAACACTCCGGAACATTTCCTAACTTAGAAAATGATCCCCAATATATGAATCTCATTCTCCGGACAATTTCGGATCTCCTCGTGATGTCCCGGATCCAATCCGAGACTCCGAACAACATTCGGTTTCCAACGCACATTCCATATCTACTTAAAACAACTTCGAACCTTAAGTGTGTCACCCTACGGTTCGTGAACATGTAGACATGATGGAGACACATCTCCGATCAATAACCATTAGCGGTATCTGGAGATCCATAACAGCTCCCACACACTCAACGATGACTTTGTGATTGATAGAACCATTTAACATATGAAACCAATTCCCTTTGTCACGCGATACTATACTTATCCGAGGTTTGATCGTCGGTATCTCCATACCTAGTTCTACCTCGTTACTGATAAGTACTCTTT